>OY728128.1:155689103-160689103 GCA_963277665.1 Viscum album | reverse complement strand
GCACATAAAAAAACCTTAAATATGATAATTTTACCCTCATGCATGAGTTCTTTTTCAATTTTCCATAAATTTATTATAAAACCAAAAACATATTAAGAGTTGTCCCAAATAATCTCCAATGCTTTTTCAGTATGAGAAAATTTTCACTAATCATGATTTCAATAGAAAAAAAATAGTAAAATTGGCTCTAAATCTAGAAAAACTCCCAAGACTCAATCCTTGGCATACACTGACACCCCTTCACCTCTACAGGGTCCCAAAACACATGGTAAATCTAAGATCCAATCCAAAATACCACACAAAAATACCTGACTATTATATAACTACTCAAAAAAATACATAGGTTTTAGAAAAAAAATACATTTGTACCTCGACATGGCCCAGGGTGTAACAATGAAGGTTCTCTAGGGAATCAAATGATGATGGAATGGTTTTGGGTTGCAATTTTAGACATGATACTCAATGATTTGGGTTTTCTTGGGATCATTTTCTATAGTATCAAGGAAATAATTCCTTTTCTAGTATCATTGAAATATTGGATCATTTATTAGGTTCGTATGATAGGGTTGATAGGTTCCCTTGTTACAAAGTTTGAATCCTTTCTGCTATTAATTCTCACCACTCTATCATTATCACCCTGACCAGTAAGGATGTGCATGAGTTGAAGTGAATTTGATTCCATTTTAAAACCTAGTGTCTTTGAGATGATTATTTTGACTCTATTGTATGATCATAATGGGACTATATATGTAATAGTGATTTTGAAGACAAACTTAGAACCATGGTGATAATTCTCATGAAATGAAGAAATGGAATATATGATGCGTCAAGGGGAAATAATAGGAATATTGAAATGAAACTCCAATTTCTATATAATAATTATTGGTGTTAGAATGTTGGTTTAGAAAACAACCAGTTTGAATTAGATTTTAATGAATAGCTATAGAAACATGAAGCTTACTAGAATATTTTCTCATGGGTGAAAGAGCTCCAGGGACGTGATAATAATACCAACTATTTTCATTGTAAGGAATATGATAGGATTAGAAAGAATTATATTCATAAAGTACTGAATGATTTTAGTGAGTGGGTCCCTGGAAATACATAATTTGGGACTAGTATTATGGAATTCCATGGGAAACTATTTTTCACAAAATCTGTTTAGATTGATGTTGAGTAGGTTCATTAAATTTATAATTTAGTTAAGGATGAGATAAAGGGTTTTCTTGAAAATACTATTTATTAAATGGATGTCTCAGGGGTTATCAAGAGAATCTAGATAGTGTTCAAGCTATCTTCATTCAATGGTACGAGGATTTGGTAAGACTTGGTGCTCTATGAATTTTGAACCAATGGTGGTGAGGAGAATATACCTTGACTATTTTTAATGATATACTTATCATTATTATTCTGAAACTACTTGATCCTTTTAAGGTGACTGTCTTTTTCCCCATTAGTCTTTATAGTGACCTTTATAAAAAAATTAAATACCATTACTAACAAAATTAGGAGGATCTTACCAACCATCACTAGATTGATTCATAGTTCATTTATCTCATGGATTATTATCACTAATAATGTGATCATGACATATGAAATAGTTCACTCTATAAAGGATTGATTCTCCTCTCATAAAGGTGTGGCTGCTTTGAATCTAGACATGATGAATTCATACGATATAGTCGAATGATATTTCTTAAAACCGATCATGCTACACTTGGGATTTATGGATAAGTGTACTTTAGGGATCATGACATGTGTTACTTCTTTTACATATAGATTTATCATCAATGGTGGTGCTTTATATGTCATCACTCCTTTGAGAGGATTAAGGAAAGGTGACCCTTATATCTCCTTATCTCTTTCTCTTGTTTGCTAATGTTTTTTCTAGAATAATCACAAGTGTCACATCTAAGGGTCTTATTCGTTAGGAAAAGGATATATGGAAAGGTCCAACTATAACTAAACTCTTATTTTTCGATGATTGGATTCTTTTCACTAGATCTACATAGGATTATTAACTTACTATTATCAATATCCTATAAAAATATAAAACGTAATTTGGTTGAAATATCTTGAAAATAGAGGTTCTTTCAGTATGGGGGAGGAAGTGGATAAAAGGGATTTTTTCTACAATATTATTTGGATTCAACAAGTATCTAAGAAAGAAAAATACTTAAGGTTACCTATGTATTTAGTAAGATCCAACAAATTAGTTTTTTCCTATATCTTTTATAGAATCTAGAAGTGGGTTAATAGTTGGAATGATAAGAAAATATCCAATACTGGTAAGATTGTTCTCATCAAATTAATTTCTTAATCTATTATTACTATTAATGGGGGTGGATGTGTTTAGACCAAATGCCCAGACAAGAATCAATGTGCAAATAGAGACAAATATTTTAAAAAAATGATTTGAAAAGTATAAGTAAACAAGAAAAAAAGTAAGCCAATAAAAATGAACATTAAATAAAGTAAATAAGGAAAAGTAATGAACATAAGGGATTTATGTGGTTCGGACTAGGTTAGTCCTACTCTATGGAAAGAACAGCACCAAAACTATTTATTATTATGCAAAAAAACAAGCACAGAACAAGAAGATGAAAATATAGAGGCAACGCAAGCAGTACAAAGGAACTATTTGTGCATGAGGTCCTTGCCACTCAAAGACTTATAGTGATCCCAAACTGAGGATGGTATCATTAACCTCCAAGCAAGAGATACTCATGCACTCCAACCCCAAAAACAGAACTTCAAGAAAAAAAAAGATATATCACATAACCAAAATAGAAAATGAACAATATCACAAGTTTAGATCCCAGATCTTCTAAAGGAGAAATGACACTACTATGGTTGAACAATATTGAAGCAGGTGTGGTCCAAACAGAGGTCACAAGTACCGATCTCTACACCAAATATGATAACCGAAACATGGGATGCATAGTAAAGGAAAAATAATAGTGGAAATCCTCCCTCTCTCTCAAAATATTCTTCTTACTAGAACTATAATACTAAGTAACCACTGAGAAAATCAACAAAAATAGGTGATCATGATACAAATAAAGCGATGGAGAAGAGAAATAAAGGTGATGTGGGTGGGTGGTGTCAGGAATGGAAGATGATAGGAACATGTGTTCGGCTCAGGGAGCATGGAAGGATTGTGAAGATAATACCAATGTAATATATAACATAAAACCCAGTCCATGTAGCTAGTGGCTAATAGAATCCAAGGAGGGGAAATGGATTATTGAGAAAACAAAATTTCTATACTCAAGAACCATCTGATCAAATGGATTGATGGCTAAGATACAACACAAAGTAGCATATAAATTGGGCTAAAAAACATTCCATTGGAATAGAAGATTGCAAGCCATAAAAATAGATCACACCCCATGCCTAGCACACAAGGAGGCCCTACCGGCAAGACCAAATGGGTGCCTTCAAAACATAGCCCTGAAAAATATCAAATTTTCATAATAAAAAAAAGTTAAATTTTTCATGGAAAACATAAAAAAAATATTGTTTAACACTTACATATGTGATGAAACTATTTAAGTTTTTTGATTAACTTCTACACAAGATTAACATGATTCTATTAAAATTTTGGTGGGTAAAAGTGGGATACATGAATAACGTGAATCTGCTTATGTGTGAGAAACTTAGTTTTCCCAATAAGTAGGTTGGTCTCAGATATAAGAAATTTTCCAATTTTAATGTGGACATATTATAAAAAAATGTATTGATTACACATTTCTCCTGGGTTTCTTTGTTTAAGGGTCTCAAAGACAAATATTTTTTGAATTTAGATGTTTTTATTTCCAAATTGGGTCTAAGACCAGGTTTTATTTGGTATTTTATTTTTTAATCTAAGCTTATCCCCTTGTAAGGTCTTAGTTGGAATATTAGAAATGAAAATCATGTTAGGATTTAGTAATATGCAGATCTTATGGATAATTAGTTGGACCTCATTTTATCTTTATTTCCTCTAAGTTTAAAAGAGTTGTGGGTATGTGATCTTATTAAATATAATTCTCATGCTTGGAATATTCAGATAATTATAGAGTTATTAAATTATATATACAATGATATTATTTTGGTTATTCCCCTTTTATCACCTCCTAAACTGGTTTCTTATTTTTGGTACGTCATGAGGGATGGAAATTATCAATTATGATCAGGTTATCGTCTTATTATGTCATACATAGTGAAATTCCTTTGGGCTGACTGTAACATTATTTGGAAGCTAAAACTCCCAAAAAATGTGAATTTTTTGTGGTGATTCTATCATGATGTTATCACATCTAGATTTGTTTTTATTAGGTGTCATAATATTGATTCTGATTTATGTATTTTGTTCCATGGAAGGTGGAATCAAACCTCCATGACATTATATTTTGTGATAGAGAACTAGGAATCACGTAGAAGATTCTTCAAATTTTATCAAATGTTGTTCAAGGTTTTTATTCACCTATTTCCCTCCCTAATGACCAAATGAACCACCATTATATTGAAAATCTGTAGTTTTCTTGTGTCCTTGAATAGACTATTTGGTGTAAACATAACATCCAACTTTGGAATCATAGGAGTTGTATTGATATTATTTAGATTCAATGGATGTTATTTGGTAAGACAATTCTCCATGTTTAATGTAACAATTGTAGTAATGTTATTAATTTTAAGAACATGTGTCAATTGTATTTAAAGAATTCAAAATATTTGCAGTATTTGAAAAAGATATTGTAATAATGGTTATCAATCATTATTTTTTTGAAGAGATAAGTAGTTTTAATTGTTAAATACTAGGGAAATATTACTTTTCATAAATAAATGTTTTGAATAATTCTATAAAAATATTTATTTACATGATTAATTTAAAGTCCATGAAAAATA
The DNA here is from genome assembly GCA_963277665.1 of Viscum album. Taxonomy (NCBI): domain Eukaryota; kingdom Viridiplantae; phylum Streptophyta; class Magnoliopsida; order Santalales; family Viscaceae; genus Viscum; species Viscum album. Next base: position 160,684,213 of record OY728128.1, on the reverse strand, counting down.
ATTTTTTCAATGACGATCAAATGAAGATAAAGAAGAATTTAACGAAGAACATGAAAATAAATAACACATATATATTATTTTATGATGAATAATTTTGAAGACGTTTGGCTTAGAAATCCATAATTAGTGATTACTAAGTTTTTGTTGGGTGTTTATCAAAAAATAGGCCTTTGGTTATTAAAAAATATGACCAACCACCCATACAAAAAGGGCTATATCAACCCCATATGTGTGGGAGGGAGCCTAAACCACATGGGGTATCTAGATCAAATCCCATAGGTGGAAGCAGGTCATTATTATTGCATATTTCCTATAATAAGAGGCATGGTGATCACATAAGGTTCTGGTAGTGTGAACGCATGGTAGTACGTAGGGGGACAGGCAGTTCGACCCATCAAATATATGAGTATGTTCATGGTGTACCCTAGTTACAACCCAGATTTTAACTTAATTGTGTATTAGGAATGTAAACTATTATAGAGATAGGTTCAACAATGTGATAGTCTGATGTGGGACAAGCATCATTTGGTGTATTTTTCATCCATATTTAAAAGATATAGATATAAACTTGAACATTAGATCAGATGAATCCAAGCCATATAATTAAAAATATTCCATAACTTTTAGCCTCCGTTTTATATTCAAGATTCCCAATTACACTGGTTTGATGTCATAAACTCACCTAATGTCTGATAATCTCTGGTGATCAATTCCATTCCTGAAGTTAAATAGAATGAGAAATCCTGATAACATGCAATGTTTCTCTTGCATTCATGTGATCATTTGAAGATATATATTCTGTCGAGGAAAACATGGAGAAATTGGAGGTTGATCATGCATCCAATATACAGGGATGAGTTCAAGCTATAAATTATTGTGTGATTATCATCGCATGCATGTTAGGCATCATCGCATAAAAAGAGATTCCTTAAAAATTGGCATCACACGGTGTAGGAACAAAAAAATGGAAACCCGTGTGAGAGAATTTCAAATTCCAAGATATTCAGGCATTCAAAATGCAGTGACATGAAAAATTTATTGGGAATTCAAGATGGTGAAACTCGAAGGAAAAAATTAGTGTAGATCTTGCCTATAAATACAGATCATTTGAGACTTCAAGGGTTTCTTTCATTAAACATTTTGAGAGGCTCTCATTTTCAGGAAAATTGGGTACTTTTTGCCTCCTATAATCCACAAACTTCTATTTCGTAAATATAATCCATGAATATTACCACTTTCATGAAGAATAAGAATAATAATACACCACAGCCTCTTGAATTACAAATGTCACACTCAAGGGTTTTGTGAAGAACTTGTTCCATAATCCATTGGATATAACTTCATTATGTTGCATGAAGGAGAAAGAATAATTATTCCCCATATATACATGCTATTATGTGAAGGATCCTTGTTGTTTTCATAAAGATCTTTCATAAAGAAGATAGAAGATATTTTGCATGATAAAGAACCAAACCCATTCGAGTTTGTGTGAATAAGCAGTTGCATGATATACCTAGAATCTATTGTGGTTTTCAAAAAGCATAAGAGAGCACGAGGTAGGAATAATAGTGCATTCATGCATGAATAAGAACATGCACTCATGTTCATGGTTTGAAATACCCGAACATGTTTTGTGTAAGGCAGTTTGAAGTTGAATAGAAATAAGAAACAAAAAATATATAGAAACATTAAAAAACAATAAGATTAAATATATGTTCTAGGGTTTATATATTGAAAATACCATGAAATTTATTCTACATGCACGAATTTTTTAGAAGATTCATTTGATATTGTGATTATGGAAGTACTATCTTTCATAAAACAATACAGAAGAATTTTTTTACGCCACTTGAACATATCATTTAAATTTGGGAACTTCTTCAACATAATGAGTACTTTCTCAAGCATTTGAATCAATGAAGAAGATAACTTAAAATGTGTTGAGAAATATTTAGTTGTTCCTTCTGATATAAAAATGCGCTGTAATGGAATTTTCATCTTACACTTCTTGAAGAGTAATGGTTTGACATGCATATAATATTTTTGAAATAGTAGTAGTAGAATAACTATAGTTAATAATCATAGTTATTTATTTGATGTAAATGAATCCAATTTAGTAGAGAGATCTTGTTTAGAAGTGTATTGAAAATCTATTTAAGAACTATTGGTTTCATTATAAACAACACCATTGAAGAACTAGTAGTACCATTATAAAGACCACCACTCACTTGGGAATATTGATTAGTTCATACCAAAATATTTTTTGAAAATTATAGGAGTTTATAATCACCAAAAAGTTATAATTATTATAAAATCCTTGAAACAACCAAATTTTGATCATGATAAGGAGTAGTTTCTCACATCGAGACCAAACCTTGTAAAAATAACTATGTTCTACTATTTCTTTTATTTATATTTCATGTTTATGTGATTTTATAGAGTGAAGAACATATCCATTCCTCTTAACTAGTGAAGTGGTTCTAGAGGAAGAGGGTAAAATTGAAATGAAAATATAAACTCAGTAAAAAGGTTAGGTATAGTGATTCACTCCCCATTATCCCTCTCAATGTACCTACATGATCCACCTGGGCTCTAAAAGTGGTATCAGAGAATAGATCTACCTCTAATTTGATAAAAGTTTTTACATAGTGTATAGAAAGTTCATATTTCAAGTTGATTCCAAAGTACCTCCGGGGAAGGACTTAGTCTCCACTCTTGTTGAAGAAGACATGAAAGTGTATGACAAAACTATGAAAAACTCGAAGAAGAGGGAAGAAAAGAGATTGAGGAAAGTATCAATGAAAGAAGAGAATTATTAATTCTCTATTATTAATTTAGTTTACAATGATCCTTTTAAAGAAACTATATTGATATGTGGAGAGTATGAGAAAGATGATTCTATCAAAACTGTTGAAAACTTATAATCTCAATTTGAAATATATATAAAGAATTCTCCTGAAGAATTAATTTTACATGTACTTGGTTTTTTTAAGGAGCTTCTTGATTACAAAGTATAGTTTGAAGTTGAAATTTATAAACAGCAGGATACACTTGATAAAAAATTCAAAAGTTATAATGATCTCTCATACCTCATTAAAGCTAAGGAATAATCTATTACAATTTTCAATAAAAATATTTAATTATTTTAAGAATAATTTAAATGTTATGATTATGTGATCATCATGATTAAACATGATTTTGGTAAATAAATCCAAGAAATTGAAAAAAAAAATTGATGTTTCCATGAATTTCAAAGATGTCCAGCTTAAATACAAAAATTGTAAGGTCAAAGGGCATGACATATTAGTAGAAGAAAATACTAATTTTCTTAAATAGTAAATTCATAATATCCATGATCTATAATAATCACATAAATATATTATCAGTGTTAAGGAATCCTAATTGGAAGTTAAATCTAGAAGAATCAAATACCTTGACAACTCTATGAATAAAGGAAGTAAAAAGCATGAAGATCCTATTAATAAAATGAAAAGTGAATGTGAAGGTAGGTTGAAATAAATAGAAAATGATATGTTTTACCTCAACATGAAATGTCCTGAAATATATATAAAATTGATAAATTTTAAGGAAAAACAAGTTGTAACTTCACAGGATACTGAGAAGAATAATTCTACCGCCCAAACATATGAAGATAATCAAGACCTAAAAAGGGATATTACTACACAAACTATTTATGATACTCATTTATTTAAAGAGATTCATATTGGTGATAATAATTTATCAAAATTATCTCTTGATAAACCTTCTACATGGTCATGGAAGAAGTTAACCCATAACTCAATTAATTTTATTTCTACTAATGCAGTCCCATCGGCTAGTTCAGGTTCAAATCCAAAATCTTAGAAGATGTGGATAAATAAAAATACCAATAAAATAACTAAAACACTAAGGTCGGATACTAGTAAAATTAATAAAATAACTCCATAAATAATTCTCTAAAGAAATAAAGGAAAATATAAAAATATCAAGGCACTAAATCTAGTCATACTGATATTATAATAAAACGAATGAGATTTATTGGATAATATTGGTGTTGCTAGAAATTTGGGAATTAGGCCTTTGATTGTTGGAATAATGTGTTAGAATATGAAAAATAAAAAAGGTTAGTATTGAGGGGGATAAAATTTGATGTGAAGAGAGATCCTGTAAAAATGAACTAGAATACGTAGATGAAGAAGAAAACGTCGATCAAGAACATATTTCAATGTATTAAAGACTTATATGATTATTTAAATATAAGTGGTCATAGTTATGATGAGTGTTGTTATATATCAACCATGAAATATTCATATTTTAATGATAATAAAATTCCAAAAACAATATATAATAAAATTTTAAATGTATAAAAGTCTTCCTTGTGGAATAAGAAGAAAAAGGATTTCAAGAAAATTGTGAATCGTTCAACAACTAATAAGTATTATAAGATGGATTCAAATAATCTCATATCAAGAAAAAAAAATTCTAATGTTGAAAGAGAGTTCATACTATATACCATTTCAACTTGAACATGGAAATTAAAATGAATATAATCAATTTAAAATCAAGAATAGAATCATTCCATGAGAGAAATAAAAAGATACGATTGATTGAAGAAATTCCTGAAGAATATTTTGATAAGTTATCCAAAAAAGGTAACTCAAAATAATTAAGAATCCATGTGGAATCTCTAAATTAGAGTATGTGAAGAAGGAATTCCTAATTATCTTTCTTGATCAAGTGAAAACTATTAGAGAAATGAAAAAAATTAAAGATGAAGCACTAGCTAGAGAAAAGGAAAATAGGAAAATAGGTTATTACACATGAAAAATAACTCAAATTTCATGAAAGGCTATCAAAAAATAGCAACTCAAGTGTCTCATAAAAAAATTTGGAGGTGAAATAATATTGGACATAATGTAATAAATTCTATGACTCTTCTACCTACTCAAAAGGAGATTCTAAAGACTAAAAAATGAGCATCAAGGGAATGTATTTCACTAAAGGAATATTTAAAGATAAATAATCCACATAAGATAAAGTTTAATGAAATTAAAGAGCCTATTATATCAAAGAAATATCATAATTTTAAATGTAAATGGGACATAAGCATGAAGAGTAACAAACACTGTAGAGTTCTAAGGAAAACAGACTCTGGGTTGAGATAAAACACTTAGCTCAGTTTCACTTATTAAGAAACTCATAAGTTTTCCATCTTATTAACTTACTATATGTTTATTATTTGTGTTATTACATTGTACAGAATTGAATTTCAATATATTTTACAAGAGGATAAAAAATGAACAAATTAGAAGACAATAATTTGGATTTATTATTCATGATCCGATATAAAAATTAATTATTTCACAATGGTATATCATTAATATGAATATCTTAAAGACTATTTGATGAAACTATACACTAGGTAAAATAAATGAATTTCACCCCTTGAGGGGGATAAAACATAAATGGTATTATATCAAGGCTTTTTCCATGGATATCTAAAAGTTTGGGTCATCTATATAGAAATTGTAAATGAAGGTAACCTAATTACACTTATTTCCCTTGTCTTGATTATATCAAATATGTTCATAGAGGAGGATTTTTGGTTGATGAGTAAACACATAGAAAGGGGAAGTAAATTATTATTTAACTTTATATTTATGATGTGTTTTCTTAGGTGTGTAAGAGTATATGTTTCTTAGTAAAACTATTTTTAATATGATTACCTTTCAATAAATAAGTAAGTTTTGAGCAAAATATCACATGCATGGTAGTTATTGGACATCATAGACAACCTTGGTTTTATCTCTCTTGTTTCATACATTATGTTAACTCATGTAGACTTAGAGTAGGCCAAATAAAGGTTCATTTTTAAGATAACCATGTGGTACCAACCTTCTCTCAGAAAAATGAGAAGAGGATCCCAAGTGCCTTGAAAGGTGGAAGAACAAATGAGAAAACCCCTACATTAATCCTTTTCATTTATTGTCAATAATATGGGTTAATAACATTTGATTTATTTAAGTAAATAGTATTGAAAACAAATCCAAAGTGGGTGATTGAAAATCCAATGGTGATGGTTGATCAATATGGATATATTTGTCATCCATGTATAATAAGGAATCAAAGTCAACATATGATGAAGTCCTCTGTGATTAATGATTAATCATGGAAAGAGAAATATGGAAATCCCTTGATAATTATTGAAAAAACTGGTGATGATACTTGAAGAATTTTTATGGATTCAATATATGTTAGTTGGTCTGAAAATTCTCCATGTAAAATGTAATGATTGCAGAGATGTTCTTAATGTCCAAAACATGTTTTAATTGCGTTAGAAGAGTGCACATTCTCTATATCATTTTAATAATATCTTTTGATGATAATTATCAATCATCATTTTTTTAATAAATGAGGATTTTAAATTTATTAATACCATTAAAATATTTGTTTTCATGAATAAAATTTTTAAAAAAGTCCATAAAAGTATTTATTTTCATGAGGAATTTGAAGACCATGCAAAATAATGTTTTGCATGATGATCAAGTGAACATAAAGAAGGATTTAATGAAGACCATACAAAAATATAATACATATATATTTTTTGTATGATGAATCATTTTGTAGAAGGTTGGATTATAAATCCATACTTATTAATTACTAAGTTTGTGTTGGGTGATTATCAAAAAAACATGCCTTTCTTTTGGGTGTTTATAAAAAAATATGACCAATCACCCTCAAGAAAAGGGTCAGCTCAACCATGCACCTCTGGTAGGAAGCCTCAACTATGTGGGGGGGAAACTTGAAGCCCAAAGGTAGAGGAATATCATGGATATAGTGGATTTTATGCACAAGTAGGTGTGGTGTGTGTGTAGGGAGCCTGCAGTGTGTGTCTGTGATAGTGCACAGGGGGACAGATGGGTTAGACCATCCCATATATGGGTGGGTGCATGGTGTATCTAGGTGTCGAATCTGGTGCCAACTCGACTATATAATGGGAACATAAAATATTATATATCATGTATCAACAACATGATAGTATAATATGGGACAAGATCCATTTGGTGAACTATTCATCCATATTAAAAAGATAAAGATATATCCTCGGTTCTTCAATTAGATGAATCTGAGCTGTCAGATTAAAACTAGGTCTCCATCTTCAACCTCTACTTCATATTCAAACTTCCCAATGCCACTGTTTTTATGCCACAAACTCACCTGACTTCCATCCATCTCCAGTGATCTATTCCAACTTTAAAGATAAAGAGAACGATACATCCTGATAACATGAATTCAATCTTTGTCTTTTGTGCATGCGATAATTACAAGATATAGATTCTACTGAGGAAAACATGAAGAAACAAGAGTTCAATAATGATTATGATATACATGGATGTGTTAAGGATATAAAGGATAATTCAATTATCATCACATGAATGTGAGGCATCATCACAAAAAAAGATACGCATTAAAACTCGGTGTTATGTAGTTCGGGAACCAAAATAAGGAAACCCACACGAGAGTGTTTCAAATTCTGGGATCTTTGGGCATTCAAAAGGGAGTGAAGTGAAATGTTTCTTAGGAATTCAAGATGGTGAAACTTAAAATAAAATATGGTGGATATATCTCCTATAAATAATGATCATCAGAGACCAAGAGGGTTGTTTTCATTTAAAATTTTGAGAGGCTCTCATTTTCACAAAAATAGAGTAATGAAAGCCTTATAGAATCCAAAAAATTTTGTTTCATGAATAGAATCTATGAAACATTCTACTTTCATGAAGAAGATGAATAAATCAGGGCCTTTTATTTTTGAACCTCGCACTCAAGGGTTTCATGAATAACTTCTTCCATGAACTAGTGGATATAACCTTGTTGTGTTGCATGAAATATAAATAAGAATTAGTCCATACATATATATATTGTTACGTGAAGGAACCTTGCTATTTACATAAAGGTATTATATGAAGGAGATAGTATATATCATTCATGATCAAGAACCACACCCATTCAGGTTTTTGAAAATAATTATTTGTGAAAAATACCTAGTATTTGTTATGGTTTTTGAAAAGGAGAAGAGATCATGTGGCTGTGAGAATAGTGCATTCATGCATGAAGAAGATCATGCACTCATATGCACTGTTTGAAATACTCAAACCTATTTTTTGAAAGGAAGGGTGAAGTTTAAGAAAAACACAATATATATATATATATATCACATGAAATAATAACAATAAGACTATATATATGATAGGTTTTACATCTTGAGAATACCATGAAATTTATTCTACATGCATGAAATTTTTGAGAAGCTTCATTTGAGATTGAGATTGTGCAAGTCCTATATTTCATAAAATAATATAGAAGAAATTGTGTGAAACAATTTCACATATCATTTTAGGTTGGTAACTTATTTAACATGAGTATTTTCCTGATCATTTGGACCGAGGAAGATGAAAACTTGTAGTGTGTTGGGAAATATTTAGTTGTTTATTATGATGTAATAGTGAGTTGTAGTGTAAATTTTATCTTCCACTTATTGAAGAGTAATGGGATAAAATACATTAAATATTATTAATACAGTAGCATTCTAATAACTATAATTTAATAATAAGGTTATTCAGTTGATTCAAAGACATCCAGTGCGGTATAGAGATCTTGTTTAGAAGTGTATTGAAAATCTATTGAAGAACTGGTGGTTCTAGTATAAACAACGCCATTGGAGAAGTAGTGGTACCAGTATAAAGAGTTCTACTCAATCAAGAATATTGATTGGTTTCTACCCAAACATTTTGTGTCAATCTTTTTCATTTTTAATCACTATAAATTTATAGTGATAATAAAACCCATGAAATAACCAATGGTTGATCATGGCAAGGAGTAGGTTCTCACATCGAGAACAAACCTTGTAAAAATATCTATGTGATGTTGTTTCTTTTATCTAAATTTCATTTGTATGTGATTGTTCAGATCACACAAAAAATCCATTCCTATTAACTAGGGTAGAGGTTTTAGAGCTAGGGTCTAATTGAAAATAATGTATAAACTCTGTAAAAAGTTGGGTATGAAAATTCACCCCCTAGTCCATCTACAATTCATTTGGGATCTACGTATATGATTTATGGATAATTTTCCAAAATTATCAAGAAAATTTGGGTATATTTTATTGATTTTAAGTATGTGGTGTGATTTTTTATTGAAAGTTTCAATTTTAAACCAAAAATATACACTTTGAATCATATCGGACACACCATGTGTCATACTAATGTGTGGTTGGTTCATACACATCACAAAAATTTTATGGATAATTTTCCTAAAGTATCAAGAAAATATAATAACATTTTCTGGATTTTAAGTATGTGACTTTGTTTTGAACTAAAAAGTTAATTTTAAATAAAAACACACACTTTGAGTCATACTAGTCACCCCGCATGTCGAATTGATGTGAGGTTGACTCCTACACAATAAAAATGACTTAAGGAATGTTTTCATAATATATGAAGAAAATTTAAGTCTTTTTCCTAGTTTTTTAGGGAGTGAAACATGTTTCTAACTAAAATATCATATTTAAATAGAAAGCATGCAATTTGAGTCATACCAATCACGTTGTGTGTCAGATTGAAGTGTGGCTAATTTTTATACGTTAAAATGAATTTTAGATCATTTTACAAAAGTATCAAGACAATACAATAATTTGTTATTGGTTTTTAGTGAGTGGAACGCGTTTTTAAGTAAAATTTCATTTTAAATTGAAAATACGCCTTTCGAGTCATACCAGACACACGATATATCATATTGAGGTATAACTAATTTCTACACATCACAAATGACTTATGGATCATTTCCTTAAAGTATCAAAAAAAACTTGAATTCATTTTCTCAATTTTGAGTATGTAAGGTGTCTTTTTAACTAAAATGTCATGTTTAAACTAAAACCACACATTTTAAGTCATTCTAGTCACACTGTGTGCCAAATTGAGGTGTGGTTGATTCCTATATATTAAAAATGACTTATGGATCATTTTCCTAAAATATAAAAAAAAATATGAATGTGTTTTATTATTTATGAGTATATCACACATTTTTTGAAAAAAAATGTCAATTTTAAATAAAAACACACACTTTGAGTCATATCGATCACACCGTGTGTTGGATTAATATTTGGTTGATTCCTACACTTCAAAAATTACTTTGAAGATATTTTTATTAAAGTATCAATACAATCTGGGTGTGTTTTTTAGGTTTTTGGTGAGTGATGCATATTTTTAACTAAAATGTAATTTTAAAATTGAAAACATGAAATTTGAGTCATACCGGTCACATCATGTGTCAGATTAATGGGAAGCTAATTCCTACACATCAAAAATGACATAGAGATCATTTAAACGAAAAACACACTTTTAGACATAACAATCACACTATATATCAGATTGATGTGTGTATGATTCTTACACATCAAAAATTACTTATTGATTATTTTCTTATGTTATAAAAAACAATATAGTCATGTTTTATTGGTTTTTAGTAAGTGATGTGTTTTTAAAAAAATTATTTTTAAATTAAAAAACACCTATTTGGAGTCATATGGGTCACATCATGTATTGGATTGAGGTAATAATGATTCCTACATATAAAAAATGATCTAGGGATCATTGTCCTAGAGTATAAAAATAATCTGAATTTATTTATTAGTTTTTGAGTTTTTCATGTTTTTTTTTTACTAAAATTTCATTTTTAAACTAAAACCACACAACTTGAATCATACCAGTCACACCATATATCAGATTGAGGTATGATGGATTCTTATACAACAAAAATGAATTATGGATCATTTTCTTTAAATTATCAAAACAATATGAATTCATTTTATAGGTTTTGAGTATGTCACACGTATTTTGAACTAAAATATAATTTTAAATCGGAAACATGCACATTGAGTCATACTAGTCACACCATGTATCTGATTGACATGTAGTTTATTTATACATGTCACAAATGACTTTATGATTTTTTTCATAATGTATAATAAAAATATATGCAAGTTTTCTCAGTTTTCAGTGAGTGAAACAAGTTTTTAACTAAAATGTCATTATTAAATAAAAAACACTCATTTTGAGTCATATCGGTCATGTTGTGTATTGGATTGAGGTAAGACTAGTTATAACATATCAAAAATTAATTATAGAACATTTTCCTAAAGTATAAAAACAATATGACTGTGTTTTATTAGTTTTGAGTGTGCCATGTGTATTTTTAACTAAAATGTAAATTTAAACTGAAAACACACACTTTGAGTCATTTACAAACTTAAGACACACACTATTGTACATAAAAAATCAAATGAAGAAGAAAAATTACTTGAGTGCATCATCTTTATTGAAGACTTTTTCAAGAAATGGTTTTTCTATGATCGTTATGTGCTCTTAATAGAGTACAAAATGCTCTAAGAAAAAAAATTATTATTAATGCATTTCTTCGTGATCTCTATGAAAATTAAATAAATAAATATTAGATAAAAATGATAAGGAAATTAACTAAAAATAGTAGAGAAAATGATGAGAAAATTAACTAAATAGGTAGTGGGGATTCACATTTCATGATGTATGTATACATTCTAAAACCATGTATTTTTTCCATTCATTTATAAACAAATCTATTTCCTCTTTCAAATAGAAATACTATCGACAGTACTGGTAGTACTGAAAAAATTTAAATAAATAAAGTATTGATAAATTTTTTAAATGAAATTGTAATTATCATCAGAAATACATCTTTGGGGATTGTAGTTTGTTGATGAAATATGAAATCCTTCATAAATTTTCAAACATAATAACCATAATATTTTTCATTATTTTGTTTCAAACACTGAAGAAACATTGAAAAAATAATTTATTTATTTTTTATATATGTTTTTATAGTGAATTATTATTATATATACCCTAATACTAATCCACTTATAGAAGTCGGTGGGCTTCTTATGATCATGGACTATCCTCATGACATGATTTTTACAATATTTAAAACCCACCCTATCATAAAAAAGTTTTCACTAAAACATAATATAAAATGGATAACTTGAATTTTATTTGTAAAATATTGTACGTAGTGTATTAAAAATTAATAAACATCATCATGTGTGGTCTATTTATTGGGTATCCTAGTATTGAATCTAAAAAATAAATCTTTGGAGTATCTAAATTGATTTTAATGAGGAACCAATGATCCCTAAAAAATGAATAATTAATGAAATAAATTAAAATATTTTTGATATGATTGAATTGTAGAGTTTTACCCTTCCACCATTGAAATTAAAAATATCCTATTGTATGTAATTTTTTTATCAAACATTATATCCAGTTTGTCCACTATTACTAAATATTCCTATTCTTACAATTATATTTTTTGTGTAGAAGTGATATTAGGACTAATGAGTCTAAATTTTTGTTCACGTGGTTTTCCATTCAAATGGTATTAATATATACACCTAAAAAATATGAATATTATTTAACTGTAATTAACATAGTAGATCAGCTATTTGATAAACAAATTATGGTAATACACCTCATGTATACATTTAAAATTGAGACTCCTAGCTATACATACTTGAGAATTTCATCTATGTTCTCAAGACCAAGAAATTATATAATTTCTTCTCCATAAATTTTTTCTTAAAAATAAATTATAATTATATCACCATTTTTTAATGTTTTATCTACATAAACTTGTAATATTAGTAAATATAAAAGTTGAACTTGTGAGGTAATGGTGCTTTATGAAGATCTTTTTGATCAATTTTTTGATCCTTAAGATTGTTTTGATTCTATATTCTATTTCCCCTTCCCTTCCTCCTTTTTTAATAATGTTCATTGGTTTGGGACTATTTCATTAATTTTTAAAGGTTTTTCACAAAAAAAATAAATTAAAAAGGAATACCTCCTTGTCAAAATGTATTTTTACAAGATCAAACAACCATTCCATAAAGATTACAATGTAAATTCCAACCGTCTAAACATCTAGGTCATCAAGTGGAATAGGTGGCTCGGTGTTGGTGTCATGATCTATGTGAATCCACACTCTCATGTGACCTTTAGGAATTTTTTTATTGTGTATAATATCTCTTTGGATATTTTACCTTGTACTCTTAACATAAAGGTGATGGGTGGGTGTTAATAGATATAAATCACGATCATTTTCACCCTATAGAATATTGGTATAGGGAAGGTATCAGTTTCTATTTTATTCTCATTTCACAGAAACAGTTATGACAAAATTGATTACCTTTGATAAGGAATAACTTTGAAGACAATGACTTGCCTTAAAGTTGGGGGGTCTTCATGTAGTGGTTGTTGTTGTTTTGTTTAATATTATCTAATAACTCGTACTAACAATTATGATTTTATTCTATAGTATCTATTTATGTATTCATATCCTTTATTTTATTATCTTTACCCCTATTAATTTATTTTCTCAAAATATGTTTGGGGAAACCCTCTAAAACCCACACCTCTGATGCGGCCATATTATTCTACTTTATTCAAGGCCACCAAAAGTTGTCATTCATCTGCTACAATCGATGATTATTCTTTTTTATAAACTAGATAAAATTATAGGAAAATAATAAATCATTTTTATGCAATACCAATTTAAACCAAAAAAAAATTACGTCAAAATTACACATGTTTCCCATACTTTTTGTGTGTTTTAATTTATTATTATTCCATATTTATTTACATGATCTTCCTTACATATAACATAATGTGGGATGGAAGTATATTTTGATTTTGATTCATCAATATATATATAAACAATGGAATATAATTATGTTTTTGTTTTATTCCACATAAAATTATTATTGTATATTTAAAATACATACTATTTTTGCAAGTGAAGAACACCCCATCCTCACTTTATGGTTGGGGTATATTGGTTTTGTTTCACAATTCTTATTTTTTCCACTAATTTTTTGTTTTATAAATTAAAAATTATTAATTAAAGTGATTAATACATGTATTTTCAAGTAATGTATTACCAATCACAATGTACCTGAAAATGTGACTATGTGCAATGACTAATAAATTAGTTCCATGTTTCTTGGTTTATCATGTGTGCATGCATCTATGGTGGGTTTTGGTTTACTCTTCCTTCAGCATCATTAATATGATGCTTTATAAGAATTTTCCAAAATCCTCTACGAACCTTTCTGATGACTATTAATACAAATTTTATTAAATGGTCATCTAGTATAAATGAAATTTACAAGGGATAATGAAGATTAAATCAGTGTTTCATTATTATTTTTATTAATATAAATAAATTATATCATAATTTTACCCTAATCTCTTCCCAAATTAGTGCCTTAACCATAGGCATGACATTGTTTTACATATCTATATCAATTAGTATGTGCATTCGAGTGGTGATCCCAATGTAACTAATGAAAATAGACTTGTTGGGGTTAATAGGCTAGTCACGTGTGTTCCATCCAACCTCTAATTTGATGATTATACTTCTTACCTTAATTATTTTTATTAACACTGTCATTCTATGATGATCCTATTTTTTATGTGACATAGTTTATTCATATTCTACCATTTCCTCTACTTCAACATTTTCAATATGTTGCTCCTTGAGATTGTTATCATCAGCATGTGGATAAACTTGTTGTTCCTTTGAATTAATAGCATTAGCATGTTGAGAAACATATCATTCCTCATGATTGAGAGCATTAGCAAGTGAATAATCTATTATCTATAGAAGTGGTTGAACATTTAATTTAGATTAAATAAATATAACAATGACCTGATAGTAATATGAGGTTACATAAGTGCACTGAACCTCACCATTTCATGGGATACATGATGTGTTGAGAAGTAATTACACGTGGTGCATTTATTTCAGACCACAAGTAGACCGGTCCAACCTAGAACATGGCATTTCATATTACATGACGTTTAGTTAGTGTACACACCATATAGTCTACACACATTAGCAGCAAAATTCATGCAACTTGTGTGATCATTATATGCAGTAAAAAATGTGTGATACTAACATTCTATTGCATTAATGGATTACATGACATATAGTCAGTGTACACAATGTGTAACTCATTAATTCTCATGTCTAAAGTACATGTTGATCCATTCGTCGAGACAAGTGGACACACAGTGTGTGATATACATGGTGTGTATCTAGATTGTACATGTCATTTAGTACCACATTCAATGAGCATGATAAGTCCTTATGTGGGTTGCACGAACACATGATAATTGGAACACATGGTGTGTAGCTAGTAGTACATGATGTGTAGTCTGACCAATTTACATACTGAAGCCCCGAGTGTCTAACCCGGGTACATGACAACTGATTTAAACAGCATGTAACTTGTAAGTATAATCCATATAGTCTCCCAATTAAGGATAGAGTTAAATTAAATTAAATTGATAATCATAACATTAAAACATTATTTTATTGATTACCATAATTTTTGTTTTGTTTTAAAGTATTATTAAAATTCTCAATTAATTTACTGTAATAATATGTAATAATTGGTTTTGCTATTTATTTTCCATGAATTCCATTAATATGGGTATCCCTAAGGGAATTCTTATGGTCATTAAGATTAAAGGTAATTAATTAATTAATTAATGTAGGCGTGTTTATCTTAATAATAAATAAAGAATAAAAATGAATGTTAACTGGTTTAATTTTGCATATACGTTGAATGTATGGCCACTCATGAGTCTAACCACGACCTATGTATGTGTTGGATGTTTTAATTTAATTTATTACATGAGTTTTCAATTATTTAATATTAAATTAAATTTTATTCTCTGTGTTTCATCTGTCCCTCCATTATTATGTAGGACCTGGGTTTCTATAGTTATTTGTTTAATCCCTATTAACCAATCATTTGGTTCCCCTCACCTATGTGTGAGTTATAAATACTTATAATTAATGGAGTATCCCAAGGTGCGTGGAGGCTGTTTAAGATTGAACTATTATGATTCCAACCTGGGTGATACCTGAGTGTATAGGTGTAATGTCATAACTTGTTCTAAGACCAGTATAAGGAATTTTCCCCTAGGTCAAAGGTTCATTTATTGTCTCTCAATAAATAAAAAACTATATAAGCTCATGATTAGGTCATTTATTATTTATTTATTTCTATCTTATGCATTATTTATTTATTGATGCAAGACTTTTATCACATAAATATATGAATTAATGTGAAAATATAGAATTTAAATAAATGAATTTATGTAAATGTTTTATCCAACATGGTTAATTAATTATGTAAAATTTGCTTAATATTAAAAAGTTATATAAATGATAAAACAATGATTAGAAATGAAATCCTAAGAACTAAGTATTTGACTAACCCTTATTAGGACACTTGTTTTTAACATATAGTTGTTATGAAGGTTATGGATTAACTTAACCATCTTACATCAAGAGAATTAGACCTTTCTAAACTTGATTTAACTTGGAGGAAAGTGTTGAGGAAAAATCAAGTGAGGATTTCAGGATTAGGGAGTCTACTCAATGGATCAAGGAGTTGCAATACCGCAGTTGGTAAAGAACTTCCCACATAAATACCTTCAAGTATCTTGACTAACCCTCATTGGGGTTATGTGAAATGTCATATGGATCCTTTCCACCGGAATTTCCTAGAAACTAGAGATTCTGAGTTCAATGGTGAGGTATATTGATACATGATAAAATAGTTGGAGATTTAATAAAATTCATTGTTATTATTTCTCACATAATTTTTAATCAAGAAAAGTACTAATAATATTCTATTTTATAATTTTATAAAATGTAAAGTTCATCATTCACACTATACCAATGATCTATATTGGATAAATACCATCTCCTTACTAGAAGTAACTTCTATAAGTGGTTAAGACACCTTCATGTTGTGTTTCACCATGAATGGAAGTCATACATTCTAGAATAATCTATGCATGATATACCTACCAAGGAGGTGAGTGATAAATATTTACTTATCTATGAAAAACATTGTAATGATGTGGTTTATTTTCAATGTTTTATTCTATCATCAATGTCTAATGAGATTATGAAACCTCATGAAAACATGGATGCTTATAGTATGCTTGAGAATCTCTATGGTATATACCAGGAGAGAGCTAGAAAATAATGGTTTGAGTTATCCAATGATATTTTTCAATGTAATCTTATGGAAGGTTCCCCCAAATGAACCTCACATAGACAAGATCATTGGCTACATTGAGCATCTAGAGGTTCTAGGGATTAAACTCCTGAAATAACTGGGCACCAATCCCATTCTTGCATCACTCCCTCAGATATTATCTAGATTTGTTATTAATTTTAACATAAAAAAACATTAATAATCCTCTCCTATATATGCTTACTCATCTTCACCAAGTATATTATGAGATAAAGAGAAAAAATCCTCTCATTCTTATAGTGAACAAACAGAAAGTCCAAGCGAAGAGCTCTAAGCCCAAAACTTCTTCATAATTCCCTTCCAAGAAGAGGAATATCAAGGGGAAAGCTAGAGAGAAGGATTTTGTTTGTTTATCATGTGGAACTAAGGGACACCATAAGAAACTTTTCACCCATCCAAATAATCAAGGGGAAGCTTCATGTTCATTTTTTATCGAGTTTAATTTATCGTTTTCTACAAATTAGGTAGTGATATAGATTTTGGTGCTCGCATATATATTCAAATATAGTAACCAATTAGATTTAGAAAGATTTAATGAGTGGAGTTAGATATATTAACATCCAACATATCTAAACTTGTCGTTGTGGCAATCAATGACTAGCACCTCACGTTGACAATTAGAATGATCTTGTTTTTAAAATATTGTTATTATCTATCATCCATTAGAAAAAACTTTATTTTTATATCTAAACTAGATATGGATGGATTTAATTTCCAATTTTAGAACAAATGTTTATTATTTTATAAGGATAAAAAAAATATGGTAAGGAAAATTTAAATAATGGTATTTATGTGTTGGATTATGCAAACCAAGTAATGGCAATTGATAAAAAAAATTACTTCACATGAATCATACCACACACAAATTTGGCATCACCAGCTAGTTCATATAAAATTATTTGAATAAATTACACAAAGATGGATATTTAGATTATTTTGAACTAAAACAAATTAGTGTATATCACACATGTTTACATATAAAAATTACTAAAGCCTCATTTATTGGAAAAGGTTAAAGGACAAAATATCTTCTTGAATTAGTTTATATTGATGTGTGTGGACCATTTTCTATTAAAGTGAGGGGTGGGTTCTCATAATTTTTAAATTTTAATGATGATTTTAGTAGATATGGATATGTATATTTGATGATTTATAAGTCATATTCCTTTGAAAGATTCAAGTAATTCAAGGATAAAGCTGAGAACTAGCTTGGTAAGAAGATTAAGGAACTTCACTCAGAACATAGTGAAGAATATATTAATCAATACTTTATTGATTATTTATGAGAGTTTGGGATTATATATCAACTCACTCCTCATTATACACCTCAGTGGAATGGTTTAAGTGAAAGGAGGAACTACACCTTGTTGGACATGGTGAGATCAATGATGAGTCATGTGATTCTTCCATTATCCTTTTTGGATACGTGGTATAAACATCATCACAAATACTAAACCAAGTGCCAACAAAGGTGGAAAATAGTATACCATACCAATTTTGGAATGTAAAGAAACTTGTGCTATCATACTTACATGTATAGGGTTTCAAAGTGTTTGTTAAGGCCTCTTCGGGTAATAAACTTGCACCCTGAAGCACAAAGTGTACCTTTATAGGATACCCCCAAAAACAAGGGGTTATTATCTACATGACCCCTTGAACAAAAAAGTTAATAGTGTCAATGCATGCCATATTCCTTGAGATGGAGCACATATCAAAAATTGATATTGGGGTGAGATAGAAATTGATAAAGTCAAGGCTCAAGGTATATAATATTTGGCATAGGAACATATTCTACAATTCCCCATGGAAAAAAGAAGTTATTCAAGAAAAAAAATTACTAAGTAGGAGTACAAGAGAGGTTAGAGAATCATAATGGTATGTTTATCTAATCACCATGTGTGGTGAATAATTATTATTTGATAATAATACTCTATAAGTAATAAATAAATGTCACATATGTTTCCAAGTGGCAAGAATCCATGAATTTTGAAATGGATTCCATGTACCAAAACCATGTCTGTATTTTGGTAAATCCTCTAGTGGATGTAAATATCATTAGTTTTAAATGGGTATTTGAGAAGAAATTAGACATGGAATGACAGGTCTATATCTATACGGAATGAATGGTTGTAAGGGGGTTTAAACAGCATCATGTAATTGACTACAATGAAACCTTTACACCAGTTGCAATGCTGAAATACATTAGAATTCTACTTACCATTGTGGTCTTGCACGACTATGAGATTTGGAAAATAGATGTCAAAATATCCTTCCTTAATAGAATACTTTAGTAAGATTTCTATATGAAATAATTTGAAGTTTTTTTTAATCCAAATGATACCAATAAGATATGAAATTTTCAATAATCAATTTATGGATTAAAACAAGAATCTATTTCATAGAACATTTGATTTGATGAAGCCATAACAGAATTTGGTTTCATAAATAATGAATGTGATACTTGTGTTTATAAGATATTTATTTGGAGTGTTTTCATTTTATTAATAGTATATGTTAATTAAATATTACTTATTTAAAATGATATACCATTCTTATAGTATGTTAAGTCCCGATTGAATAAATACTTCTCCATGAAGGACTTTGGAGAGGCATCATATATTCTTGGGATAAAGATCCATCATGATAGATATAAGAGGATACTTGAACTGAGTCAAAGTACATATATTGAAAAGATAATAAAGAGGTTAAATATGGAAAGATCCAATAGGGGATTGTTTCTAGTTTCACATAGAATTCATCTTTCTAGGAAAATGTTCTCTCAGATATATAAGGAAAGATAAATAATGTTAAGGATTCCATAACCAAGATAAGGAGATAAGATATATCAACCTCAAATAACTCCAAGAAACACATATATATAAAGAAACCAAAATCTATCCCACATGCATGTTTAAAGTAAAATTGCTAGAAAAACAAAGACAAATCCAATGTAGTTACAAAAATAAAACTAAGCAGTGACACAGAAACCATCCCCAATGTTTGAGCTAGTATGGTCTAACACGTTCCATGTAATATCACTTGAATCTTGAAAACATATTTATAGACGTAGGGTAAGCATACAAGTATACTCGGTAGGGAAAAACCAAAGTCACCTGCAAAAAAGTGGGAGAAGCATACTAATGCATCTGTGAGAAACCAATAGGAACTCAAAATCACCTATCAATGTATAGTATCCACCTTAACCTCACCATAGAACGCACACCAAATAACACAATTCAATTAAATTAATTTAGTAATCACATCGATATTGGGGTACCAAACACCACTTCACACTGGTTAACTGCTTATCCCTAATGGTGAATGTCCTGACACTACCGTGATTTCCACAAGCCCCACTATCACAAACTACCCACAACACGTAGTCCACATACCACATCACATATCTCCCACAAACACCTTGGACAAAAACCACAATCCCATCTTGAACAAACCTGGGAATCACCACACAACTCATCCCAAAGACACCTGGGAAGCACACCTCACATGCAGACACCTGGGCATCACAACCACCGCAACCTGCCCGAAGATTCTAGGGTTAACAGTCCCTAGAAGAAGGAGAAGAGAAGATCCAATATCTAATCATCCATCCTCCCACTAGGATTTTGGGAAAGGACATCCTCCCTGATAACAATGAGGGTGTTCGGCACGTAGTGTACAACACAGGTGTGGTGCGTATAGAAATCACAAGGAACTACATGTATATATATAGATACCAAATAATCATCCCAACCTATGGGTTTTTATAACAAAAACAAGCCCAAAAAAACTACCCTCTATTCAACCTCTAAAATCACATATCATAACAAATGATGGTCACTTCCATATTTGATAAATGAACACTGATTCACCACAATACACAACTCCAAACATACCCCCAAAAAATTAATTTAACTATTCATCATTCTACATTATCAATTCATTCACTAATTTATCCCATACCTACCTAGGAAACTAGAAAATACTGAAAAAATTATATGGCGAAGCAACCATACCAACCACTTCCAAATCCAAATAAAGAAGGAAGGGACAAGGATAAAGAATCCATTCTAAAACCCATTAATAAAATAAACAACTCTAAAAACTCTGATAAAAATACCCACAAAAGGTAGCACCATCATTCTTTAAAATCATTCCTCCAAAACCATCCTTGATAGCCTCGCTATATGAAAAGAACCACATCAGAAAAAAAAAACTCAATAAGATTGCAGTCTCACTACACACTCCCCTTTCCTGGATACCCCTACCAACATTATTCAATGTCATAATGCCCTATCCTTTCTCTCAACATGACCCCCCCCCCCCCCCACACACACACACCGTATTACTACCACACTCGGCATCCCTACTACACAACAACACCATACCCAGCACACCCATGAACATGAACATTACACAACCTAGTCCTATAGCCCAGCTACCCAACCACTTCCTAGATGCAGTCCCACGACATAGTAGGTTTATCCATTACACAATCAATCAATTTTTCATCATGAGATACCATTACACCACTTTACCTCCCCCAAACACCCACACTCCTAGACACATCACCACATGAAAAACACAGACACAAGGTTGAACAGAACCACACACAACCACACCAAAAATGCAAGGATTATTTAGATTAATCAAAAACTAATGCTTTAATTACACTTGATAAAATAGTTTTGATCATAGAATAATTTTGATCTTGAGGAATCCATTTATTTAACTGAATATATGTGGTTGAAAAATTTCATAGTCATATGGTTGTTAACTGAGTGTTAATAAAAACTTTTCAAAACACATACAAGTGTGAAAACATAGACCACCAACGACCATGATTCTCAGAAGGCATAAAACCCTTAAAATCAATAAATAAATCAAGGATAACATATAAAACAAAGATATCATCACCATCATACTATTAACCCATCATTTATTACATCTTATTATATTCATTAATTTTGTTTCAACTTTTACCACTGGAAGATATCAGAAAACCAGCCCTACGTGATGCACAGAGGAAAGAGAGATGAAGGAATACCCACTTTGAACAACATACAATCAAAAATTCTTCCTTGCGTCAAAAACAGGTGCTCACGCGAGTAGCAGGACAGAGTCTGGGGGAAAATTGAATCTATGTCTATTTCAAAACACACAACTCTAAGGGAAGGAGTGGCTCTATGTGAACCAAGATAAAACAAAAGCACATGGGGAAAATATGATCTAAACATAGAGGAGAAAGACCCTGTATCAATGGAAGGGATATGATTTCAAAATCTATTAAAGTCAAATTGTGGTCAGGACCATGTTGTTTGACTATTTCAATGCCCCGAGAGCATTAGAATATTAAATATATAATTAATATCCATTGAAACTCATTTATAAATTCTCAAAAAAGGCTTTAAACTCAATTTATGACAAATAAAATGTAGGGGGAATTGGAAAAACTGGGGAAAATAGAAATGACTCACCCTTGGGAGAGTCACTGATGCGACTCACTAACACCACTCATCGATGCCACTCAATGATGCCTGACCTACTGATACTCAACCTACAGAGGCCTCGACTAACCGAAGTCTCTACCTACCAACGACCTGACCTACTGATGCATCGACCTACCAATGCCTCAACCTACTGATGCCCCGACCTAGCAACGCTCTGACCTACTGAAGCCTTGACCTACCAATGCCCTGATTCAATGACGCTGAGCTACTGATGAAATCCTATTAATGCTAAGCTATCGACGCGACACACTGATGGAAAAACTGGAAATTTGGAAAAATATTGAAATGAACCATCGTTGGAAAATATGAAATTTGTAAAACTCTTGAAATGAGATACCATTTCCTCCAAGAACACCCCAAACACTGGATTTTAACTAAGTAATGGACCACGGAGGTCCGGGCCATTACATAGACAAGATGAGAAAACTAGTTTTTTAAAGTGAAAATATTCAAAAGTTCGCAATTTTTTGTATATAAATATTCAATATAAAAATGATAAAAATGACCTTAATTGAATTATTTTATTTAAAATTAAACTATATTAACTTCAAAACTAATATAAAATAAAATTTACATTATAAATTATTTATACAAAAATTTAGTTCACAATTAAAATTCAGTATTTTTTAACATTTATCATAAATAAACTTCAAAGAAAAATACATAAAATTCACCAAAAGATATTATTTATATTAATTTTTAAAAAATTATGTTTATTTTTTCCTATAATATTTATTAATGTTTCAATTTTTAGTTTCTAAATAATTGTTCCATTAAAAGGTGGAAAAACTACCATTAGAAAAATACATTTTATGCGTAAATTAGATTTGTTCTTATCCTACGCCTATCAAATATATTTGATGAGTGTAAAAATATTATTGAATATTTAATATAAAAAATTAATTAATATCACATAATAATTTTAGTTAATTTAATATATTATGAAGAAACAAATTTGGACCATAATAATAGTTTTTTTTATAAAATAATTTCATTTATATTAAATTGGATTTTATATTCATTTATAATTAACTGGTAATGAATGAATACAACAACAAATTTTTATAATATATTTTGTCTTATTAATAACATCTTATTTAATGGATATATATTAATTTTAATTGTAAATAATAATTTTATTAGTATTTGATAAAACTCGGTCCTGCATGTAATGCTCGATATTGAAGAAACTCGTTGTTTCATGCGACGTAAGATAACACTATAATATGTGAATTGAAAGCTATATAATATAACAAATTAATTTATAATATTAAATAGTTAATAATGTGTCTAGATTTTATAGTTCTATCTACTCTTGGTGTTTCATGTCATACAGGCTATCAAATATGATGTACATATTTTAAAATTTCATGGCGTTACAATAAACATGACTAAAACTTATTGGATTAAGATATTTGGATATCATATTATAAAAAAATATTATTACTACACATTTTAGACCACATTATTAATAAAATATCATTATATTATTTTTATCTGTTGAAATGGTGTGTCCTATAAAAGGGAACCTCTTAAAAACATTGTACTCTCTTCCCCGCCCTTACTAAAAGCATTAACCACTATATATTAGCAATTATATGACAAAATAAATTCCTAGAAACCATCCCATATTTATTGATATATTGGATAAAGCATATGAAAACCCTATAATGTATTAGTATGTAATACAACAGGTTCTATAAAAAAATGTAATTGTCTTTCCCAAATGTTTCAATGATTATTTAATATTATATATCATATAAATACGGTGTATCCATACTCTCATAAATATTATATTATCGTTAGTACAGAATGATTTTATTATTATTATGAAAATTTCATTTTTCACCTATATTCCATCAAATGGGAAATGGATGTTACACATGTGCATATGTTCAGACGACCACCACTATGTTAGGATATGATATATTTTCCATCACCATCTCACAAGGCTAGTTATAATGATGGATATACTAAATATATATGAAATATCATATTTAATAATAATTATTTAACAATAATATATTATTTAATTATTTTCCATATTCTCATTATAATCATTATGTATCATTCCTATGTATTTACATACTATCGTATCTATTAGTGATATATTACATTTTTAATATAAATTAGTTTTGGAAGGATAAAATATTATATATAATGAATATATATATATGATATTTATTATATGAATATTTTTATATAAATTTTTTATTGTGATTATAAAATAGTATGTTCACACTCATTCATTCATTATAACACACTCTTGTTTAGGTCAGTTTTACCACCTATAATAGTAATGCAATAATATATACAATATGAATTATTAAGGAATGCTAAATTCTAGTGATTTATATAATAATATGATTAAAATTTCATCATTTAAATTACCATGATGATGGAACCATGATCAATGTTTAGGGACCATAACTTCCAAACCATGAAATCTATAAGAATGGTATTATAAGTATGAATATTATTCCTTTATAGATGTATAATATATTTAAATTTTTTATATAGGAGGGTAGAGTTCTTATAATTAATGTTAGGATTGTAGTAAGGGTTTTACATGACAATCTCACATTTTATCGTGATATTTTATACTTACATTTATGGTGAAATTATATGGTATATCTCTAATAAAAAATATTTATTTTTATAAATAAAATTGATTTTTTATATTGCATTTTTTATTTTCATTTTCCTCTATCTGTGTGCTAAAAATTCTAAATGATATTTATTAAGGAAAAATGACTTCATTTCTCTCATCCTATAGAGACTATTTTCCATAAATTTCCATATTTGTTTTAAAATTCATTCATTAATGTTTTTATTATTCTATAATAATATAACAATATCATTTTTATGGATTTTTTACATTCTATAAGATTTGATAAAAGGAAAATTCTTTTTATTTACCAAATGAGGTAATTTTTTATAAAGTTATAAATGGAATATATTTTTTAACATATACCATAAGAATTAAATTTCCTTCAATCAAAACAACTATTATCTTTATGGATTAATGTAAAATATTCAATGGTTATTTCAAATAAAATAATTTTAGAAATATTCTATATTTTTTCATTTATGAATAAGGTCTTTAAAAAATTACATTTTCCAGAAGAAATGTTTCTTTGAAAAATTAAATGTATTTTAATCCATTATAACATCTATTGGTGTTAATTATAATTCATTAAATATATAACCCAATTTTACTATCTTTATACATTATCTAGATTTTAATTTATTATTATGTTGAAAATTTTATGAATCGTTATTTCCCTCCAAAAAAGATAAAGTATGAAGAAATGATAAATATTATAATGATCTTTTGGAATATAAAAAATGGTTCAATCATGTATGTTATGCAATGTACTAAGCTAGATTTTTCTTATATATTAAGTGTAGAAGCAAGATATCAAGAAGATCTGGGTGGCCACTATTGGATAGAAGTCATGTAATGGCCTAGCCTTTTATAAATGAAACTCCCTTTTCGAAGGAATAAATGCCTTATCAAGTAATTTAGTTATAGAAAACACATTCAATTACTTTGGTTGTTTCATACTACTATAAGTTATATCATTTTAAAGACTATTATTCATCATAATCATTGATAATATAGTCATTTTATAATGACCATTAGTATTATTATATTAAGGATTATGATAAATTCCAATTGAAACATATGGAAGAAGAAATGACCTTGACTAGAAGGATCATCATAACAACCATGCTCTTTATTTCACATTAATACTTGATTTATTACATAATACTGCACTTAATACAACCTATATGATCGATAAGTCTAGTGTATTTGGTAATTAGGTACATTACATAGCAACATAAAATAGGGAATACAACATCTTTATTGAAAACTTATTTAACATGCTAAAAATACTCCTTCAAACTTAAAACTACATGGGATAACCTGGGAACATACATAAGAAAGGTGTGAACTATAAATACCAGTAAGGGAATAAACATGGAATAAGTGATACATGTTATAAAATAGGCATATCAATGAGTAATAAAAGAAACATGAATAATAAGGCTTGATATAGCATGATAATCATAACATGGGAAATGTGGCAACAACTTAAAACATTGAATCATAAATATAGGTCAAGGATAAACCATCCAATACATCATGGTGGACAAAATACCATAAATTAATTAGGTTTAATCCCAGTCCCAACATGATGTATCATGATACTAAACATTACCCAATACATTGGAGTTTTATCTGGGCGCACCCATCATATTCATTTCATTATCGTGCTTAAGTGTGCCACATAGACCATCCAACATGGATCCATTCATCATCATAATTTATTACATAATTAATGAATGTGGTATAAATACATGTAAGTCCACAATAAATAAGTATATGTTCATAAATGTGAATACCCTTGATAGAAAAATGGGTATGATATTCACTACACAATTGTTTTGTCATGAAAAAACATGGTGAAATTTCAGTAGCATAACGACATCACGTAAAGAACCATAAAAATGGTTTGATGAGAGATAATGGGTCCTACCATCACATGGAAATAAAATGGGTAGTAATAGGTACATATAAAAACATATCCCAACATTATAAATTGGAAATTGAAGATATAAGTTAATGAAGAAACTTGAATGAAGAAAATAATCCAAACTATATTAAGGCATGGTAACAGGTGTACATAAAGGATAATGGGGGTACTAATGAGAGTTAATGGGGGATATCATAATTTATACATAAAATGGAATGTAAGGGGAATATGGAAGAACATATCCCTACAAAATAAAATGGAATTTAATAGATATAACATAAAAGAGGTTCTTGAATGGAAATGAGAAGAGAGAAATCCCTTATGGAATTTCGATATATTAATGACTTAGGTGAAGGTCAAAATGAGAGAGAATAAATGATCCCTAATTCAAATAATATCCATTGGATGGTAGGTTATGTTTATAAATAAATGAAATCATAAAAATTTTCAATGAAGAAGACAAATTCCAAAGAAGTTTCTTGAATTTAAAGAATGAGATGAAGGTCCCTTACTTGAGTGTGTGACTTCAAAAGCTTGGGAGGGACTTCTTGAGAGCTCGGGGCACCTTGGGAGGACTATAGAAAGTGGAGGTAATAGTATGTTCATGATACAAGAATTTTGAGTGAAGAGAATTGGGATCTTGTGTGGGTTTATATACAAAAAGAGGGGGATTTCTTTATTATTTAGGTTTTGGACTCTATATAATAAAACATCCAAAACCACAAACCATCCCATGGTTTTTCCCATGGATTATAAAAAATGGGAGTGGTTTTTATTATTTTATAAGACCAAGGTCCAAAATTATTAAAATAATTCCCTTTATTATATGGAGGTGAGTCACACTCTTAAAGAAAGGATTTTAAAACCTTAAAATATATTATAAGTTTTGAAGGATTCATAATGGATTTAAATAATTAATCAAATGTTAGCTCAATTAGGTTAAATAATCTGAGAGTGGGGGTGAATTAGGGTATGCCAGATTAAAACTTCTACCCCTTTGAATCTTGTTTCATCATTAAACAAAACACTCTTATCTCTCTTTCCCATAGCAATGTATGAACAGAATTGAAATCATGCACAAGACACAGAAATTTTACTCGGTTCACCCTAACTAAGCTATATCCAAGGAGAATACAATAGAGATGTGATGATTTTAACAAATCCACTAAGACTCATTTTAAAGAATGGAGGTTCAGGCTAGATCTTGTTTATACCCAGGTTCACTTCCTTTATAAGGTTTAGGGTCATCTCATTAATTTCCCAAGGGTCACTCTCTATGTCTCTTTATTTGGATCACTACTAGTGGAAAGGATCATTGTCTTCCTCTTCCTTTTCTCACTACTCTTGGAAGGTATACACACACAGTTTATGGAATTGTAATTCCCTTCATTATAACTAATGAATTCATCCTCTGTTGTATTTAGATGCTATGTTGAAGTTACACTTTCATCCAATTGATGAATACCACTTTACCACAGATTTTCTAGGTAATGCCTTCAGAACAAATTTTGTAATTCTCATTGCCTTTGTTAAGATAATATTTTATGAAGTTCAAATATCCTTCATGAAGCTCACTTATCCTTTGTGAAGCACACCTCTTTCACAAAGCTCAACTAGCCTTCACGAAACTCCTTCCTTTCATGAAGCTTACTTAGCCTTTGCAAATTTCATTACTTTTGTGATGCTCAGAACATTTGATTGGATTTTATAGCCTTTATGAACTTCTTCGCATGAAACTCCTTCATGAACCACCTTCATGAACCACATTCATGATTCTGGAGCCTTAATATTTTCATTAAGACTCGCTTCTTTTCTGAAGGGGGGTAAAGGCCTATTTGTAGGCATTTCCACCGATTCCCGAACCTTCTATCCACATAATCACCATTTCATGATTATCCCTCTTTTATATCATGATGCTACCATTTTCCCAATGCTCTAGGATAATTATCTATTTTTGATTCTCTTCATTTTCATGGATATTTGCTTTAAAATCTTTGTTTCACCACAATTCTCCACTCTCGACGCTCCTCACCTTCGTTGTTCGCAATGATCATCGTACTCGTGAATCTCACTGTTAGAATATTTGCACCTTCATGAATCGCACTTCTTGTACCCAATATTTGCGAAACTCATTCCTTTTCTATATTTTCATAAGGCCTTAAAGTAAATCCATATTTCATGATTCTAGACAAATTCCAAATTTTGGACCCCAAAAATTTGGCAAACACTGGGAAATGGCATCACCTTGTGTACGCAATTTTCTATACCGATTACATGGAATCCATTCCTTTGTATTAGATATTTGTCAACATTACTAGTAAAAAAAACTCTCTATACTCCACAACTGTCCTTGGGAACCCGCTTTGTCAACAAACACAATCAACCCAAAAATACTGCAATGTTACCTTGAGGGATTTTTTCCCAACAATCTCTCCCTTTGGGTTTGTTGACAACTCTTCACATTTTGATACTTAATCGAAGCTTCTTATGTCTCCTATAAATCTTCACTTCTTTTGATTTAGATAGAGATAAAATATTTAATAGAAACATAGTCTAATCCCACATGATTCATGCTCGGTGTGAGAAATAAGAGTTTTATGAAAAGTTTATAAATGAATCACTTCATTCCAAATCCACTCAATTGTCATAAAAAACCTAATCTATCATGATATATAATATTTTATTGATCACATTTAGCATAATAATATTTAAAAATCCCCATATCTTACCTATCATCCTTAACTCCCCTTATCTTCATTAAAACATTTTTTTCCCTTTGATAGCCACAATTTCTCCCCCTTTTTCAGTGAACCTAAAGGTTACTCTATTGTGGTTTTCAATAGGGTAAAGAACATATATCATCACATTTGGGAAATACACATCATACCTTAGAGATAAGGGTCCTATATCTACACTTTTTCAAGTGTGGGGAGTTGAATGAACTCCCAAATCCATTCGATGTCTTTCAAATGCTTCTTTGGGTAAGGCATTTTTTAGAATGTCTATAGCCTGTAGTTTTATAAGAACATACTACAACTTCAAAATCCATTGCTCTACTTTCTCCTTAATAAAATGATACTTTATTTAAATGTTCATGTTCCTTGAGTGATGGACTAGATTTTTTATAAGATTTATAACACTTGAATTGTCATAATGGATTCTGATTGGAGACTTCACTTCAACTCACATATCATCAAGTTGTTGCTTCATCCACAATGGTTATGTGCAAGCTTGAGTAGTCATAATATATTCAGAATATGTAGTGATCAATGAAATGAAATATAGTTTCTTTCTTATCCAACAAATACATACTCCACCAAGATAAAACATACCACCTGACATTTATTTCCTATCATCTAATGATGTATCCCAATCTCCATCTGTATAGGCCAATAACTCTTGCTGAGATTTGTCATTCTAAAGAAAACTAAAATTTGTAATGCCTTTGATATACCAAATTATTCTTTTCACTATAATCAAGTGGATTTATTTGGGATTACTTTGATATCTTGATGCTTGGCATGTGGAAAAAAAATAATACCAGGTCTTTTTACTATCAAGTATAATAAACTACCAATGATTTGCCTATATTTTGTGAAATTAACTACATTACCTTCATTATCCCATGATAGTTTCTTCTGGGTAGCCATTGAAGTTATCATCTCCTTGTAATTATCCATTACAAATATTCTAAAAACCTCCTTGGCATACTTTTATTGAGAAATGAATGTGACATTCTTTCCTTTGGTTACTTATAAACTAAGGAAAAATGTTAGTTCACTAATCATTGACATCTAAAAATCATGTTTCATGAATTTAGAAAATTATTTGCAATGTGCTTCATCTAATCCACCGAATATTATTTTATCGACATGTACCAACACCATCATCCTTTAATCACTTTCATTGTTGACATATAGATTTTTATCAAATCCACCACATTGAAAACCAAGCTTCTTAAAAAACTAATCGAGCCTTGAATACCATGCTCTCGATGCTTACTTTAACCCATACAGTGCCTTCTTTAGCTGAAGCACTCATTTATCATCTTTATGAATGAGAAAACCATCTGGCTTCTCGATATACACTTCTTCCATAACCCCATTCAGAAATGATGATTCGATGTCCATATGGAAAACTTTGAACCATCTTTGCACTACTATGGACAAGAATAATCTGACTGTCTCTAGCTTCGCAACAAGTGAAAATGTCACATCAACATCAATACCCTCTATATGAGAGTACCCTTTTCACACTGGTCATTCTTTGTTTCAAATCACTGCACTGTATTCATTCATCTTATTTTGAAAGACCCATTTAGTCCTAATGACATTCTTATCTATTGGCCTCGAAACAATATCCCATGTATGATTCTTCTCAATTTGTTCAAGCTCTTCATTCATAACCTGAACCCAATTCTCATCTCTAACTGATTCATCAAAACATTTAGGCACTACCTATGATAAGTATGATTCTTGTTGTAGAGTCTTCATCTTCCTTGTCTGCATTGGAGCTGTTTGGTCACCAATTATGTTCTCTCTACCAATTTTAGCTCTTCTCTTTTGTCTTTGTGTAGATAAAAAAATTTTATCATACTTATCATTATATGAATCATCTTCTGAACCAGCCTATAGAACTAGAATATCCCCAGATCTGCTTATCTCTTCATCACTATCCTCCTGAGACATATAATGTATTTTCTGAATATTTTTCTCATTTTTAACTATAGTTACATCATGGATTTCAACTACCTTTCCTAGCCGATTATTGAAGCATTTGTATGATTTTATTTTCTTTGAGTAGCCAAGAAATATCCCTTCATATCCACAATATTCAAACTTCATGTGTTTCTCCTTATCGAGAATAAAAAACTTACTTACAAAGACTTGAAAGTACTTCAATTATGGCTTCTTTCCATACTATAGATCATATGGAGTCTTCTCTTATTTCAAACATAGTAACTCTTTATTCAATGTGTAGATGGGTTTCATCACTACATCTTTCCAAAATTTCTCTGGAAGGTCTTTCTCAATGAGCTTTGTTCTAGCCATGTTATTGATAATCCAATTTCTTCTCTCAAATACTCCCTTATACTATGGAGTTATTACTATTGAAACTCAGTTCCTTATCTCATATTTCTCAAGATAATCCTCCACTTGGGAATTTGTTAACTCAGTTCCATTATCAGTTCCGATCTTCTAGATTTTCTGACCTAGTATCTTTTCAACTTTCCATCGATATCTTGTAATGAAACTAACCACCTCAGACTTGTGGGTAATGATTGATACCCATGCCATTCTACTAAAATCATCAATGAATAGAATATAGTATCTCCTCCAATTAATATATCTTGGAGAAATTGGTCCACACACATCAATATGCACCAACTCAAGCAATTTTGATTACCTTTTATCTTTTTCCTTATATGTCTTTAGAATGATCTTCCCTTGTTGACAAGCATCGCACGCATGAGTACAATCATGTGATAATCTAGGGAGTTCTCAAGTAGCATTATATTTCACCAGATCTTCCAAGGATTTTTGTCTCAAATGGCTAAGATGTTTATTTCATAGATTGTTTTCTTATTCCTTGGACAAAAACCACATATCTTCTTCTCCACTCACAAGGTAGAGATTCCCTTTCATACATTTTACCTAAAAAACAACTACACCATATTTTTCCTTTATGAAGTACAATTTATTGGAAAAGCTTATGGCATGTCCCAAGTCACATAGTTGACTAACACTAATCAATTTATGACTGAGACTTTCAAAAAACAATACATTTTCACGTCTCATGTCTTTTCCCCAAAACTTTTCTCTTCTAAATATAATAATTTTCAAGCCTTCATCATTACTAAATATTATGATACCTTCTTTATCGTACCTCATTCCAGTCACTAGATCCTTATTTCTTGTCATATGTGAGGTGAATCTAATCTCAATGATGCATATCCTAGTGTGATCTGGTGCTTTAAAATAAATATATGCAACCACTTCCTTCTCATATATTTTCTTATTAATCTATGTTTTTTACTTCATACCTGGTATGGATTGATAATATTTATCTTCCTTGGTGTATGATAAAACAACTTCATCTTGCAATACTGCAAACAATTTTTCATTTTCAGCTCACTTGATGTTTCATTGAATTGCTTCTTGCGACCAGTTTGATTTTGCTTTAACACATTCCTCTACATTGTTGATATACAGTATCTGGACAAGTGTTCAAATCCTCCACACCAAAAACTTTGACCCTTGAATTATGTTTTAGAGTACTGAGTTATGTTTGGATGAAATTGTTGCTCATGTTCCCTTCGATATCTCTTGGCTATGGAACACATATTTTTTGAGTGTCCCATATTTCTGTAATAATAACACCTGATATGAGGTGCATTCCTATGTTTCACTTATACACCACTATATTTCCCTTGGGTTCTCTAAATATTCTGACTCTACTTCAAATCCAAATCAATCTTCAATTTTGTAGTAGGTTCTTGTAGTCTGACATTAATCACCACACCTATTTATTTTTGATCAACCCTCTTGACATCCATATCATTTAGATTTGATTATTTCTTTTCTTCCGTTGGACCTCTATGCTTCGCCTACATCTTCTCTATTTCCTGAATAATCTTCTTTACCAATGTGGTACCAAGAGTTAAGAGTTTTTACTAATCCTTAACACTTCTTCACAGGTAAACAACTTCCTCTTAAAGTTCTTTGATATACTTGATTTTTATATTTTTTGGTGTTAATAAAACTATCAATTTCCCTTTTCTATTCTTCAATCTAGATCTAATACTCAATAACCTTTTATAAGTTCTCTGGCATTGATGACTTCAGTTTTTTCATTTATTCATTCAACTCAGACTTCTTTTCTTCCTGTTGATACATGTAAAGTTTTTCATCATGAACCACTTTTTTGGATTTCTTTTTTTCACTCTACAAACATCTATCTATTCAAGGGAAGCTTCTAATTCAACATGAAGGTCAACTCTTCCTTCAAATTCTTCTTATTCATTTTCTCTTTCTTCCCTTGCTTGGGAATTACTGACAAATGTCACCATAACATATGCATTATGATCCTTATTGTCCTCCAGCTCTTCTACCTCATATTATTTATAACTATTATCTTCTCTTGAAATCATATTCTTCTTTTTGAATAAATTTATCTTAAAATTTTTCTTTCCTTTCACATAGGCTGAAGACTTCTTCATGATAATTTTAACATTATCCTCTTAAAATTCTTGAAACCTCTTGGGTAACCTTGTTGCAATATTTCTAACCTTTCCATATCAAAATCATGTAAGCGAGAGTTTCCCTTTGAACTTTAATTTTCCTCTTTGAAGATTTGATGAAAGGAATTACATCACCTCATATATCTATTCATCTTCCTAGAAATATTCAATGGTGAGCTTCCTCAATTGTGAGCTTCTTATTTGGACTTCCCTTTTTTCACATACTCATTATCATCATTTCTCATCTCGTATGCAATAAGAATATTATTCAAGCTATAAAATGTAAACTCCTTTGGATATTTATCTTCCAATACTTAAACCTTTGGATTAAGCTGAGGTGGTAGTTTTCTCAATATGCACTTAAAAATATTTATATCTTCAATAATTTCTCTGAGACTACACTTGTCTTCCATAACAACATTCACCCAATCAAAGAACATATCAATAGACTCATTGGGGGAATTCTGAGATCCTCATACTTATTCCATAAAACCTGATGCTTTGCTTCTCTGACTTTTGAGTTTCCCTCATAAATATTCAACAAATTTTCCCACAAATCATGTGATGACTTACATGAAATCACCTTCATAGCAATTAAATTTTATAGGGCTCCACCTAAATCATTGATCCCTTTATAATCATCATACAATTCCCTTCTATCAACTTATGATAAATCACCACTGTCGATATTGGCTGATATTCCATGCATAGCTGCTATAAAGACATCCATTCCTAATGATCAGAAATAGTGCTTCATCTAATTATTCCATAATTGAAAATTGTTTCCATAAAATATTGGAATCCTTTTATGATTTAAGGCCTCCATTTCTTCTATTGAGAGAGAACCATTGACTTTCAAATTTTCTCTCTGATACCAATTTTTAGCCCAATTAGGTTAAATACCCTAAGGGGGTGAATCGGGGTATGAAAGATTAAAACTTCTACCCCTTAGTATCTTATTTCATCATTAAATAATAAACACTTCTCTCTCTTTCACATATCAATTTATAAACAAAATTGAAATCAGGCATGAGACACAATAATTTTACTTGGTTCACCCTCACTGGGCTATATCCAAGGATCATACAAAAGTACTGTGCCGATTTTACCAAATCCACTAAGGCTCACTACCAAGAATAGTGGTTCTAGATAGATTTATTCTATACCTAGGCTCATTGTCTTTACAATGTTTAGGGTCATCTCACTCATTTCCCAAGGGTCACTCCCTATGTCTATTTCTCTAGATCACTATCAGTGGGAAGGATCGTCGTCTTTATCTTCCTTTTCTCACTACTATTAGAAGGGATCCACTCATAATTTATGGACTTGTAGTTCCCGTAATTATCTCTAATTAATGCATCATCCACTGTATGTAGATTCTCTATTGAAGTTCCACTTTCATCCAATTGATGAATACCACTTTACCACAAATTTACTGGGTAATGCCTTATGAAAAAAATTTATGATGCTCACTACTTTCATGAAGCTCTTATTTCATGAAGATCAAATAGCCTTCAAAAATATCCTTCCTTTCATGAATCTCACTTATTGTTCGTGAAGCACACCTCTTTCATGAATCTTAACTATCCTTCATGAAGGTCCTTCCTTTTGTGAATCTTACTTAGCCTTTACGAATTTCCTTACTTTCGCGATGGTCAAAACATTCGGTTGGCTTTTATATCCTTCGCAAACTTCTTCACATTAAAATTCTTCAAGAACCACCTTCACAAACCACCTTCGCGATTCTAGAGCCTTAATATTTTCGTTAAGTATTGTTTCTTTTCTAAAGGGGGTAGAGGCATATTTATAGGCATTTCCACCAATTCCAAAACCTTCCAGCCACATCATCACCATTTCGCAATGCTCCCTCTTTTTTGATGATGCTCCCATTTTTGTGTTGCTCCAGAACAATTTTCTATTCACGATTACCATCATTTTCATGGAGATCACCATCAAACTCTTCAAACCACCATGATGCTCCACTCATGATGCTCCTCACCTTCATCATTTGTGATGCTCATTATACTCACGGAGCTCACCATCAAAATCTTCATGCATTCACAAATCACCATTCATGAACCCAGTCATTGTGAAACTCATGAATTTTCCATATTTTCATAAGGCCTTCAAGAAAATCCATATTTCACGATGCTATCCAAATTCCAAATTTTATACCCCAAAAATTTGGCAAACACTGGGAAGCAGTGTCACCTTGTGTATGCAATTTTATGTAACGCTTCCATGAAATCCATTCCTTTGTCTTGGATATTTTTTTACATTCCTATTCAACAAAATTTATGGACTCCACAACTATCCTTGGAAACTAGCTTTTTCAACAAACACAATCAACCCAAAAATACTACAATGTTACCTTGAGGGATTTTTTCCTAACATAAAATAAGCTTAAAATCACATTATTTTAAAGTAAAAAACATATATTTGGTTGTTTATTCCATTTATAGTAATTATTACATCATTTTTGGGTCATTGTGATGTCATAATACACAAATTATATTTATACGATATTTAATTTTTACCCGAAAATTTGACTGTCTCAAAAAATTATGAAAAATTCACCGTTGGATAATTTAGAAATTTTGATTCCAAAAATAATATTCATTTTATCTAAATAATTATATAAATGTGTGAATTTTCACTTTTAAAATAAAATATAAATTTATTAATAAATGTTAGGTTTTTTTACAATAACATTTTTTAAACCCTTATAAAAATTACATTTGACTTTAGAAAAATTATATGATAATTTGTATTTGATAAATATTATAAACATTTATTTCAAAAATACATTAATTCATAAATTGATTAAACTAATTTTAATATTAACCAAAAATACAATTTGTGATTTATTTTATCTAATATAAAAAACATTAATAATAGGATGAAAATATATTCATTATTCTATAAAAAAATATGCATATTCATATTTATAGGGTCTTGATACATATCCCATTAATACACCAGAAAATTACCTAAGAGTAAGGTGCATGATGGTGGGACTTTCATGGGGTGGTTCGACAAACATAGCTTGGTTCGTGATCTCAATGAGCTTGAACTTCTCCTGTAAACAGTTTCACTCATATTTAAGTTGTTGGATCTCATCTTGGGATTGGTCAAGGGAAAATCTAAAGAATGTTATCTCTCTCATAAGATACACTTAATGGGATTTATATAATATAATATTAATGGTTAAGGCCATCACTTACTTTGTCTATACTAATTAGATTTGTTAAAATCCTATATTTATACTAATAATGTGATCACTTTTTAATAGATATATTATCAACGGTAATGATACTTAATGGTATTTTAAATACAATAAAATATAATAAAACAAAATAAGTGCATGTGTTTTCTATAACCATATTTTATGATGAGACATTTAAATAAATCAAAAGGTGGAATTATATTTATAACAGTTTGGTTCGTTACAATTGTCCCCCCTTAGGAAATTTCACCCTCAAAATTTTCATTTCCCACACTAAAAAAGATGAGGGTAACTCTAATTCATCACCTCATCTGGTTCCCAGGTTTCTTCTTAAAACTTTAGGTTTCTCTATAGCGCTTTTATATGGTGTATTATCTTATTTCGTAGAACTTTTTCTCTACAATCTAATATCTTTACCAACTGCTCCTCATAATAAAGGTCATTCTTTAATAGTACCACCACTGGATTGAGTGCATGTGAGGGGTATGGTATGTACTTTATCAATAGTGATACATGGAATACATCATGTAATTGAGATAGGTTCAGTGGGAGTGCTAGTCGATAGGTCACCACTTTGATGCACTCAAGGATATCAAAGGGGTCGATGTACCTTGGACTAAGCTTTCCCTTCTTCAAAAATCTTATCACTTTATTCCATGGATATATGTAGAGGAATACCATTTCTCCAACATCAAACTCTGGGTCTCTTTGATGATTTTTATCACAAATCTTCTTTCAAATATGAGTATCCTTGATGTGTTTCTGAATAGTCTTAACCTTTTCCACAATTTCCTCAACCATTTTAGGACCTACTGGTTTTTGTTCCCTAACTTCATCCCAATATACAGGTGTTCTACACCTATTTTCATAATGGGCTTTATAGGGATCCATTTGGATTCTTGAGTGGAAATTGTTGTTGTATGAGAACTCGACTAGATGAAGGTGTTGGTCCCAACCTCCTTTAAAGTCCATAGAACATGCTCGCAACATGTATTCTAGTGTCTGAATAGCTGCTCATATTAGCCATTAGTTTGAGGATGATAGGTCATACTAATGTTTAGCTCAGTGTTTAGATCATGTTAGAGACTTTTCGAGAACTTGGAGGTGAATCTTGTATCTCAATTAGATACAATTGATATTGTTACTCCATGAAACTTTACCACTTCTATGATGTATATCCTTGAATGTTGATCCAATGATAAGTCCTCTCGAATTGATATAAAGTGAGTTTTATCTGTAAGATGATCCATAACTACCCATATATCATTGTTTCCATAGATGTCTTCGGAAGTCCAGTGAAAAATTCCATGGTGATGTTCTCCCATTTCCATATTGGTATGGGTAATGGTTGCATCATCACCCTAGACTTCTACCTTTCATCCTTCAATTGCTGGAATACCAGGAAATTTGATGTATATTCAGTGATCTCCTTCTTCATATTATCCCACCAATAGTGTGCATTGAGATCTTGATACATCTTTGTGCTTTTTGGGGGAATGGAGAAATTTGAACTATATGCATCATCTAATAGTTACTTCCTTAACTCAAGATTTTATGAAACACATAGTCTTGACCCAAATATCACAATTCATTCTTCATCAATTTTAAACTTTGAGGAATTCCCCTTTCTCATGGATTCCACCTTCTTCTGAATTTCCACATCATTTCTTTGAGCATCCTTTAACCTTTCTAAAAGATATGGTTGAGAAATTATTTATAAAAGTATTGATTATGTTTCTTCCTTTATGATTCTCATGTCCATATTTTGTAGGTCTATGAAGATTGGATCCTTCTAAATTCTCATCATTTATAAATATGCAATATCCTTTCTACTTAGAGAAAATTCCACTTTATTTGATTTACCAGGATGATAGTGGATTGAGAAATAATATTCCTTGATCAGATCTAACCATATTCATTGGCGAGTATTCATCTCTTTCTTTGTGAATATATACTTGAGGCTTTTGTGATCTGTATATATCTCACACTTCTCCCCATAGAGATAATTCCACAAGATTTTAAACCAAAATATCATAGCTTCCAACTCTAGATCATGTGTGGGATAATTTTTCTCATGAAATTTAAACTACCTTGAAGAATAGGTTATTAATTTTTCATTCTTCATTAACACACATCACAATCCCTTCATTGAAGAATCACTAAATACTACGAAGAGTTCTCCACTTATGGGTAGTGTGATCATGGGTGCAGTGATGATCCTCCTTTTTAACTTTGTGAATCTCTCTTCACATTCATAATTCCAAGAAACCTTGACTCCATTCTGAGTTATCTTGGTAAGAGTGTTTGAAAATTGTGATAAATTTCACACAAATCGGGGATAATACTCAGCTAACCTAAGGAAATTATGGATATCTCTCAAATATGTTAGACTCATCCATACTTCAATTACTTCCATATTTGAAGGGTTTATAGATATCCCATTACTTGTGATGATATTCCCCAATAAATTGACTTCCTTCAACCATAATTCATGTTTTTTGTGCTTGGTGTAAAGCTTCTCCTTTTGTAGGGTCATTAGCACAATGCTCAGGTGCTCCTCATGATCCTACTTTATTTTAGAGTATATTATAATATCATCTATAAAGACTACCAAAAATTTGTTCAGGTAATCTCTAAATACTCTATTCATCATTTCCATGAAGATTTTTGGAGCATTAGTGAGTTGTAATGGAATCACTATGAACTCACGGTGCTTTTGCCTTGTATGAAAAAATGGTCTTGGGGATATCTTCCTTCTTCACCCTTACTTGATAATATCCCAACTAAAGATCCACCTTGGAGAAGTATTATGCTCTACATAGTTGATCAAACAAGTCATCAATCTAAGGAAAAGGGTACTTGTTCATTATCGTAATCTTGTTGAGTTAATGATAATCAAAGCAAATGAACATTGAACCATCCTTTTTCTTGACGAAGAGGACTAGTGTACCCCATGGTGAAGCATTTGAGTGTATGAACCCTTTATCCAGATTCTCCTGTAGTTGTTTCTTTAGCTCCTCAAGTTCCACAACAGCCATTCTATATGGATTTTTGGATAATGGAAACACCACAAGTATAAGCTCAATTTAAAATTCAACCTCTCGGTTGGGAGGAAGACCAGAAAATTCCTCAGGAAACACATCATCATATTCCCTCATAATAGGCATGTCTTAGAGGATGGTTCTTTCCTTAGACTCAATCATTTGAACTAGATATGTTTTCTCATAGGGAAATAATATCCATTCTTGGTATGATGGTGCTAAAGAAGATTGATCCTCCTCCTTGCACTTGTACAGAATCTGAGGTTGATTCGCAATATAGAGATTGATTTCCTTATTATGGAAATTTATATTGGATCTATATAGGGAAAGCTTATCCATGCCCATAATTGCATTAAATCCCACCAAAGGTAGTATGAAAAGGTTCGTTGGGAAGTTCAACCTAAAAACTTTGATAGGGGAGGAGTTATATACTTGGGATTCAATAATTGACTCATTCATCCTTTTCATTGAAAGATCTACTTATATGCTTTATGGTGGTGTTTGAATAGTTCTACTAAACTTTCATGATATGAAGGAATGCGTAGAACCAGAATCATAAAGTATATTCGTTGTTCGTGAATGAATAACTAGAGTACTTTACACCACCTCATTGTTGTGATCCACCTCAGTAGTTATGATAGAAAAACCTCTCTCTTCCTACGTTGGAGGTTGTTGGTTGTCTCCAAAAACCCTTAGATTATAGAATTTGTTTGAAAAGTTCCTTTGTTCCTTATAGTTGAAGAAATGAACAGTTCACTGAGGGTTGACCAGAGCATTCCTTTCCTTTATCGCATTGGAGGGTTTATCCTATTGTCAATTTCTAGCTAGGTGTCCTTCCTTCCCACACCTAAATCATTTTTCTATTCCCCTTAGGCAATTTTTTGGGTGCTTCTTCCCATACCTTTGATAAGTGGGATGTTGAAAATTCATAGCAATGTTCAATTTCTCCATTGTACCACTAGAATTAAATTCCACTTTATGCTTCTTATCTTCATGATACCCTTGAGATTCTCTAATATCCATTTCGACTTTGAGGGCACTTCAGACAATTTACTCATAGCTATCAAAGTCACAGACCACCATGAATTTTTTTAGAATAGGTTTTAGCCCACCAAAGAAGCTTTCAACCTTTTATTTAGTGGTAAAGACAAAGACGAAGGTGTATCATGAAAGTCTTGTAAATTTTTCCTCATATTCCCCAATAGATTCGCCAACTTTTTTTTTGAGGACAATGAAATCACTTTCCATTTTAAGTTGAAGAGTGCGAGGAAAATATTTATTAGAAAACATTTTCCAGAATTCATTCCACTCCATCACTTAAATCTATTCCTTAGGATTCATATTATTAATCAAGGAACTCCACTGATTAGATTATCCCTCCATATGATAAACATCCAATAGAACCTTTTCTTTCTTGGAACATTGAATGATGGAGAATATCTTCTCAATGGAGTTGATCCATTGTTCCACGATTAAGGTATTGGATGATCCAATGAAATTAGGATGCCTCTATCACATGAAGCTCTCAATTGTGTATTTTTCTCTATTAGGGGGGTTTGTATGCTTCTTTTGATCTAGGTTTCTATTCAGAACCTGAGTCATCTGAGGGTGTAGTGTCATAAAGTTTATGATTCCTTCTCCCATCGGGTTGGGAAACTCATTGGGGCAGTCATCACATTGCTCGTCGCATCGATTGTTTGCTTGATTCCTCCTATTTCCAACCAATGGCTATAATAAAAGGAAAATTAGGGATGATTATTTTTAAACTATTAAAAACATAAAGTGTAATCCAATGACATTAAAGGGACAACTTATAAATTACATGTATTTCCTTAATTTATGAATCTCAATGCTTCAATCTATGTTATCCATTATCTGTTTCCTAACATATATTTGTATGGGTATTTTTTTGTTCCCTTAATAATACTTTTTAGTGAGTTTATGAATTTACCCAAGCATATCTTCTGAGAGTGTCAAAATAGGTGTGTGGTAAGACCTGTTGTCATGTACTAGGTTACCCTGAGTCAGACCTGGAACATCTTGTCGGGGTTGTTACTCCTAGGTACATCTGTACCAAAACCACGTCCACTTGTAGTATCCAGATAGGGATATATTTTCATGATAAACCACTTAATATATACTAACCATAATTTAGGGATGTTTTCTTACACTTATTCTTATCCCTAAGGCTTTCACTAGAGTTTTCTAATCCTAATACAAAAAATAAATAAACTTTTCCTCTGATGCCAACTATAACAAACCGGCTCTTTATTTCATATTAATACTTGATTTATTACCTAAGACTACACTTAATACAACCTAGATGATCAATAAGTATAGTTTTTTTTGTAATTGGGTACATTACATAACAATATAAAATAGTTAATATAACATATTTATTGAAAACTTATTTAACATGCTCAAAATACTCCTTCAAACTTAAAACTGCATGGGATAACCTGGGGACATACATAAGAAAGGGGTGATCTATAAATCCTATTAAGGGAATAAAAATGGAATAAATTATACATGTTATACAATAGGCGTATCAATGATCAATAAAAGGAACATGAATAATGAGGTAAGATATAGCATGATAATCATAACATGGGAAATGTGGAAACAACTTAAAACACTGAATCATAAACATAGGTTAAGGCTAAACCCGCCAAGACATCATAGTGTAAAATGTCCCATAAAGTAATAAGGTTCACTACCTATCCCAACATGATGTATCATGGTACTAAACCTTT
This sequence comes from Viscum album, assembly GCA_963277665.1. Taxonomy (NCBI): domain Eukaryota; kingdom Viridiplantae; phylum Streptophyta; class Magnoliopsida; order Santalales; family Viscaceae; genus Viscum; species Viscum album. Next base: position 160,640,696 of record OY728128.1, on the reverse strand, counting down.
CCCAATGCATTGGAGTGCTATCTGGGAGCACCCATCACATTCATTTCATTCTCATGCTTAAGTGAGCCACATATATCATACAACATGGATCCATTAATCATTATAATTTATTACACAGTCAAGTAATGTTGAATAAATATATTTAAGTCCCTAATAAATAAGTATATATTCATATAGGTGAATACCATTGATAGAAAATGGGTATGGTATTCACTACACAATTGTTTTGGCATGGAAAATCATGGTGAAATTTCGATAGCATAACAGCTTCACTTAAAGAATCATAAAAATGTTTCGATGAGAGATAAATCAGTATATCATCACATAGACATAAAATGTTCAGTAATAGGGATATATAAAAACATATCCCAATATTATAAATTGGAAATTGAAGGCATAAGTTAATGAAGAAACTTGAATAAAGAAAAGAATCCAAACTATATTATGACATGGTAACAGGTGTACATAAAGGATCATGGTAGTCTTAATGAGATTTAATGGGGTATATAATAATTTATAAATTAAATAGAAATTGAGGTTAATATAGAAGAACATATCCCAATAAAATAAAATGGAATTTAATAGACATAACATGAAAGAGGTTCTTGAATGGAAATGAGAAGAGAGAAATCCCTTACGGAATTTCAATATAATAATGGATTAAGTGAAGGTAAAAATGAGAGATAATAAATTATAACTCATTAAAATAAAATAAATTGGAAATTAGGGTATGTTTATAAATAAATTACATCATAAACAATTTCAATTAAGAAGACAAATTCCAAAGAAGGTGCTTGAATTGAAAGAAGGGTAGGAAGGTCCCTTACTTGAGTGTGTGAATTCAAAAGCTTGGGAGGGGATTTTTGAGAGATTGGGGGAACCTTTGGAGGAATTTATAGAGTTTAGAGAATAATATGTTAATTCTTCAAGGAGTTTGAGTGAAGATAAATGGGATAGTTTGTGGGTTTATATAGGAAAAGAGGTGGATTTCTTTATTATTTAGGTGTTGGACTCTACATAATAAAATATTCAAAACCACAAACCATACCATATTTTTTTTCCCATAATTTCTAAAAAATGGGAGTGTTTTTTATTATTTTATATGTCTAAGGTCCTAAATTATTAAAATAATGTCCTTTATTATGTAGAGGTGAGTCACACTCTTTAAGAAAGGATTTTAAAACCTTAAAATATATTATAAGGTTTGGAGGATTCATAATGGTTGTAAAAAATAAATAAAATAAATATAAAATCACATTATTTTAAATTTAAAACATATATTTGGTCATATATACCATTTATAGTAATTATTATATCACTGTTGGGTCATTATGATGTCAGAATACAAAAAGTATATTTATACAATATTTAATTTTTACCCAAAAATTTGACTGTCATAGAAAATTATGGAAAATTAAACATTGGATAATTTAGACATTCTCATTTAAAAAATAATATTAATTTTAACAAAATAAATTTTATAAATATATGAATTTTCACTTTTAAAATAAAATTGACATTTATTTAGAAATGATGGGTTTTTTGACAATATCAGTTTTCGAAACCTTATAAAAATTACATTTGACTTCGTAAAAATTATATTATAATTTATATTTGATAAATATTATAATTATTTATTACAAAAATATATTAATTTAAAAATTGATTTAATTTGAATATTAACCAAAAATACAATTTGTGCTTTATTGTATACAAAATAAAAAACATCAATAATAGGATGAAAATATATTCATTATTCTATAAAAAATGTATATATTATTTTTTCTAGGTTATTGAGACATATACCTTTAATACACCATCAAACACCCTAATATTATGGTGCATGATGGTGATACTTTCATGAAGCAGTTCAGCAAACATGGTTTTGGTTGTGATCTTGATGAGCTTGAACTTCTCCCGTAAACAGATTCACTCATGCTTAAGTTATTGGATCTCATCTTGGGCTTGGTCAAGGGAAAAGCCTGGGAATGATATATCTCTTAGAAGCTCTGATAAATGGGCTTCATGGGGTATGATCCTACTGGTTGAGGTCACCGCTTCCTTTGTCTGTGTCAATTGGAATTGTTTAAATCCTATATTTATATTAATCACATGATCACTGTTAAACATCTATATTATCAATGGTAATGATAATTAATGGTCTTTTAAATCTAATAGGATATAATAAAACAAAATAATTACATGTGTTTTCTATAACCATATTTTATGATGAGACATTTAAATAAATAAAAAATGGGAATTTTATTTATAATAGTTTGGGTCGTTACAATCATGCCCTATGAAGCCCATTTTCCTAAGCTTCTGAGAGAGATAGCATCACTAGGATTTTCCCTTAACCAAACCCAATTCAAGATTAAATAAATAAATCACAAGATAAACCATTTATAGGAGAATTTCAAGCTCATCGAGATCACATCCCAAACCATGTTCGTCGAACCACCCCAAGAAAATCTCACCATCACACCCCTTACCCTTAGGTCATTCACTAGTGTAATATAGAGTTATGTATCTAGATCCTAAAAATATAAATTTATATGTTTATTTTTAATAAAATAATGATTATATTTATCTCTTTTTAATATTAATTTTTAAAATATTAAATAATGAGTTTGACAAAAAATAGATTCTCATACAATGAAACGCAAATTGTATTTTTGAGAAATATATAGTTTCAATCAAGACAATATTTTTAATGAATTTAAATATTTTTTAAATAAATTATATTTTAAAATATTATTATTAAATATAAATGATAATATAATTTTATGTAGTCAAATATAATTATTATAAGGGTCAAAAACCAATTATTGTCAAAAACCAGTTATTGTCAAAATACGGTATTGTTTAATAAATTTTTATTTTTATTTTAAAGTTAAAATTATAATATTTAGATAATTATTTATTTAAATAAATATTATTTTTGAAATCAACACATAAAAATAATCCAATAGTGATTTTTTCATAATTTTCTGAGACGGTCGAATTTTGGGGTAAAAATTAAATATGGTATAAATAAATAGTGTGTATTATGACATCATAATGACCTAAAAGTGATGTAATATATGCCATAAATGGTATCCATGACCAAATATATATTTAAAATTTAAAATAATGTGTTTTTTAAGTTATTTTATTAATTTTATAAATCCTTAATGAATCCTCCAAAATCTATATTATATTTTAAGGTTTTAAAATAAATTTGTTATAAACATGATTCACTTCCATATCACCAAGGGAATTGTTTTAATTTATTCTATTATTAACCTTATAAAATAATTAAAATAACTCCTATATGTCAAAAACCATGGTAAGGTTTGTAGTTTTGATTACTTTATCGTATAGAGACCAAAACCTAAGTTTAGAAATTAATAAAGAACTCTTTATTATTCTATATAAACCCAGCCAAACTCCCATTAATCTTTAATCAAAACCATTTGAAAAAAAAATCAATATACCTTTACCTCTCTAGAAACCTTCCAAGGTTCCCCCAAACTCTTCATAATCTCCTTCCTATATTTTAGAAGTACCCTCTCAGGGTAGGGGATCCTCTCCTTCTCCTCTTTATTCAAGAACCTTCCTTATATTATGCCTTTTAATTTACAATTTTTCATATAAGGGTATGTTTTTACACATCCATACTACTTTAATTATTATTTATAAGTGATTAGAGACCTCTTTCACTCTCATTAATCCCTTCTATTCTTCTTTATGTACCCTCATTATGCTACCAAAATTATCTTGCGATTTTTTCATGCTAATCATTTGTGTTGTGAATACATATACCATTTCCACTCAAGGGTATTCACCTATATGTAACTATCCTTCATTTATTGGTAATTATATATATATAACCCATAATTCATAATATTTTGGTCAAATGTGTTTAAATGTGATCATATGTTGAATGATTTATATGGCACACTTATGCATGTATATAATATGAATGTGGCTGGTGGGCTTGAAATTATATAGACCTCCAATGCATTAGGTAATTTTTTTATCTCATGATATTTCATGTATGGTTTACAGGAGGTTATCCTAATCATACTATGTTATGTTTTCTTGGAATTTATCCTTGACTTATGTTTATGATGTCATGTTTTATAGTGTTTCCACATTCCTATATTACTTTTATGTTATCATGTTATATTATGCCTCATTTTTAAAGATTATGATTATCATCCCTATTATGTTACTTTGATATACCTCTTGGGTCACATGTACTAATTTAACTTATTCTATTCTTTTTTTATTCTCTTACTAGGCTTTATAGCTCACCCCTTTATTATGTACATTCTCAGGTTGTCCCATGTAGTTTTAGAAGAATCAAGAGAATCTAAGGGCATGTTATGGAGTTTAAGTTTATTTATTTGTAATTCATTGAAATTTTTTGTGTTATATACCTAATTACCCAAAGACACTAGGGCTTGTGATCTTATAGGGTTGTATTAAGTGTATCTTTATGTAATAAATCATGAATTAAAGTGTATTAAAATATGGGTTGTCATAAGTCAATATTATCCTAAAGTACCTGAGGCATACTAAGGATATGTTCCTGGTATATGGAGGATATGAGGAACTAGTCATCAGTTGATTTTCATATGCTATTTTCCAAATATATCAAGTTAATATGAAACCGTAAACGGGATACATATTCACTTTGAATGGAGGTGTTGTGAGCTGGAAGAGCTCAAAGTAGGTTGTGGTTGTATATTCTATAGTTGAGTCCAAGTATATTTTAGCTTCTGAAGTAGATAAATAGATAGTATGGATATTCAACTTTGTCCAAGGTCTTGATGTGATACCTAGAAGTAATGATCCTATCATACTCTATTGTGATAATACTCTAGTGATGGCCCTTGCTAAGGAGATAAGGTCACATCAGCAGGCGAAGCATATACTTCAAAATTATCATCTCTTGAGGGATTTTTATCAGATATATGAGTTTTCAGTGAGAATTATTTATATGAAAGACAATGTAGAAGACCCCTTGACTAAATCCTTGACTCAATAGAAACATGGTTATCATATGAGGTCTCGCAAACTAAAATTCTTAGTCAATTGTATTTACTCCAAGTGGGAGTTAGTTGGAGTTTGTGTCCTGGGACCAACTACTTTTACATTGATTACATGTATATTAATGATTTGAATATTAATAAAATATATTATTACATATTTTTTCATTGTTCTACGTGACTTTAATGTAATAATGTCCTAGATTATCTATCACATTAATAAGGTCGTAACATTTCCCCACTATAATGAGAACCTTGAAATTCTATGATAATATTCTTAAATATAGTTCTATATTCAGATAACATTATATTATGGGAAAAATGTAATTTTACTTTAAAGTGAGAGTACTCATAAGTGGATGATCATTTTTCTCATAAATTTTACACTTGGAAATCTCTAAGATGAGAGATTATGAGAACATACCCGCCATTATGAATTTTTCATGTTTTGGTGTCATCATATATTCTAATATGTGAGCATGTGTAATTTTCCTTAGACTTTAATATTATTATTGATGAATTTAATTACTCATGCACTTATATTTACTAACCAAACTCGTCATGCCATGTGTTGGTGAGAAGTAAGGTATGTTGGGTGCATCGCGAATGACATGTTATTAAAGGATAAGTCGAGGAATTATTTTTCACTTCCATCTTTATGAAAGTTGATATCTTAACTTTTATTTTAATAGAACCATAAAATTAAATTCCATGGTCATGGTGTAGCAACGTGTTTATTTCAGATAGTCAAAGAAATACATATTGAGCATATAGGTTGGTGACACGAATATGAAACCTACTTGATAAGATATTGAGATAAAGGGATTATATTAAATAGTAAGCATTCTTATATGGTTATCATCATTGGAAAATTAAGTTATTTATCTTGAGTATCTTGACTCATTGTTATATAGTAATCTTGGTCTTTTGGTGATCTCCCCTAATTCCGATGAGAAATAATCCTAGAGTATCACACACTAAGTGCTTCTATTGATCTTGATTAAATTCTATTTGAATTTAATTAATGGGATAAATATTATTCTCAAGACTGATGAATAATTTTATTGATGATATATCTAGAATAAATATTTATTGATGAATGAAATATTTTATTAAATATTTATTCAGGTATTCAATAAATGTCAAGGATTTCTAATGGACCAAGACTGTATTTGGTGATAAATATTAATTTACAAGGTGGTAAAATAATATTTATTATTACACAATTTTGTGTGCATTCCATAAAATATAAATATTATTATTATTATTATTATGGAATGGTATTTATTAAAGATTATTAAATTATATAAGGTCTGATACATAATTAAATAATATTTTAACCTAAACCCTATCTCTATAAATAGATGGTTATGTTTATTTGGTAGGGTTAATTGCAAATTGAGAATAGTGAATCATTTTTCACAACAGACTTCTATCTCTCTCTCTCTAAAACTCCTCCTCTCTTCCTCTCAAGAATGAGAAGAACTCCTTCAAGCCTGAAGGGTCTTAGAGCGATCAAGTTTAACAATGCAAGGCAATTGATTTGTCGTTCTAGCACCTGGAAATCAATTGGAATTGCTTGGAGATCAAAGGAGCATGTATAGATCACCACTAGAGAGATTTTAAACTTAAATCCTTATAGTGCAATGATGGTAATCCAAAATATTTTTCAAAATATTAATAAAATCATCAAATAAAGGATCCTAAGATGAGGTAATAATTTCTTTAGATCTAATTAAATTAATTATAAATTTAACGTGCAAGATCCTCTATTGGGGTTTTTGAGAAACTATAAATTAAAATAAATTTTAATTTAATGTCCATCAAAGGCTCTTCCTCTATGCCCAGAACCTTCACTCCCCACAGATGGGATTGAGCTTGACCTGATTTGTCTTATATTAAGGAGTTTTTTCAGATTATTTCCACTAAAAAGAAAGTATTTATGAACAAGAAAACCCTCATTATGAATGTTTTATGGAGAAATCACAAGTTGGAATAGGAAACATGGGAACCCAAATAAGTAATGATTCATAAGTACCCTATTTTTCACCATGTGGTATGAAACTAAATTTTGAGGATGAAATCTCATAAGGGGGTGTAACAACCCAGGTCTTTAAAATATATTTTAATGTTTTTCATTCAAGAAATAATATAAATTTTACACTTAAGCCTATATTATCTATATCACAATTTTATATTTTATTTGGTTTTTATTTTAGTAGATACTAAGTAATTTATTAGAAACCTATAAGTATTATATTAATAAAATTATTTTTTATCCATTAATAAAAAAATTATTCAATTCTATACTACAAATGTTTACATGTTTTTAGATAATTAAATGTATTCTTATAGATAATTTTTCTTCAAGAAATTTATTCTTCCATGTCTTTTCTTATCTCCCTCAAAATTTTAGCTTATTTTTCCATGTATTGAATGATTTATGTCTAGATCATTATAGAAAAAAATTGTCCAGACAGACTGCCCAGATTCAATATACTGAATCTCCATGCATTTTTTGATACCTTAATGGTAGAATATTGGATTGTGGTATTTTTTGTACTTTCTCCCTTGTTTCTTTCATGTCCACCATCAAAATTTAAGCCTTTTAAATGATGTTTTATAGGATTTTTGTTTGAATAATTGGTGAAAATATTTCCAAAACAGAAGATTCATTGAATCTAGATGCATTGAATTCACACGTGCTTTTGACCATGATAAAGTTTGAAAAAAATGTTCCTCAAGTTGAAAAAATGATCTAAATAAATTCATATACCATCTGTTAAAATTTTAGGTTAATATAATAACATGAAAATTTTTTATGACCGAATTACGGTGGTGGGACTCATCCAGCAGGATCCACATCAACGTTGAATTCATGGTCACTTATCACCCCTCAAAATGTGGATCTAACCTTCATTATCTAAATGAAAAATGTATATATATTAGTGTAGAATCCAAAAAAATTAAAATATATCTAAATTAAAATTTTAGAATAAAAATACTAAATTTTTATTGAAATGAAAAAAATTTGGAATTCCCATGCAATTTTCAAATTTATTAATAATTATTCTTGAATAAAATGTATTTAAGAAATAACATAAAATTAAATTTGGGATTTATGTATTGGATGAACTTAACCATCCTTTAAAACATTAAATTTCAACCAAAAACATTGGAATTAATGCCACTGAAAATTGGTTTGTCTTAATGGAAAAATAATCATTATTTAAACCCTTAACACCACCACTCCTCAAGTATAAATACCCAACCCATATTCTCATTCTCCCAAACCCAATTAAAATTTATAACATTATATACCTCTCAAGGAGTCTCTTCCATTTCTCTCTCTTTAATCTTGAAGAGTTTTGTTGGCATGAAGGTTCATCTCTAAGCTAAGAAACTCAAGAGATGTAAGGGTTCCCCCAATCATCCCCTTTAATTTTCAATTGAAATTAATTTTTTATATTTTATTTTAAGATTTATTTTCATATATAGAAATAACTTTAATTCCATGTTATTACCATCCATTTTAATTATTCTAAATGAGAGGTTACTTAATCCCTCTCATTATAGCCATTGTCTAGGCCATTATAATGCTCGAACGATCCCGTAACCATAAAATCATCCTAAAATTTTTGTGAAGTAATATGTGTGTGGTTTCACAAGAAAATAAATCTCTACCTAGATACTAGAAGTGGGTGTAGCTCTAGAACAAGTGTACCTAGGGTAATAACTCTAAAAATAACACATTGGGATTTGACTCGATTGTCACCTAGTGCACAAAAACGGGTCTTGCTGCATACCTAGATTGACACTACTGGGGGATATTCTTGGATGATCTATATGATACTTGCAAACCATTATAAAGGATTTATCTATCATTCTATTGGTCTCCTACCATATAAAATTCATATATCATTATTGATTCATGGATTGGGGTGAAATAATTTCATACTATATAATTCTTTCTTCTGTATGGGAAAATCTTGTATGATATACCTCATTGAGAAATTTTGCTAAGTATATGTGTAGTTATTTACTTGAACATTAATCCATGTAATCTTTTGATGTGTGATGGAATAAATTGGACTATTATGTGTCAGGTGGGGCCTGAAATTATATATCCCCTAAGTGCACTGGTATGTCTCATGAGACAATTAAGATAGGTTAATGAGAGCATCTGTACCATTTATATAAGATTTCATAGCACAAGGTCTTGATGGTATGTTTAAGATGTTTGAAATTATGCATTTTTATTTTTATTAAGGAAAAGAAGTAACTCATATATTAAGAGATCGAAGATCAGGTAAAACAAGAGAAGACAACCAACTGGGGAACATGTCCAATCAAACATGTGGGTCATTTGAGAGGCCTTGGGTAGCTATATGATGAGCCTCAAAATTACCCTCCCTTTTGGTAAAGGTGAAGGAGAATGTCAAGAAGCGGAGCTGAAGAAGCTGGATCTTCGAGATCAAAAGATCAAAAGGTTGGAGATCTACCTCCGGAGTGGAGATAGCATGGATAATAGTGAGGCAATCAGATTCCAAAGTGATGGATTTCCACCATCACTCCAAAGAAAATTCCATGCCAAGAATAATAGATTTAGATTCAGCGACAGTAAGTGGGAGTGGTGCTAGTAAAGAAGAATGAAAAGCCACAATGATCAGCCTGTGAGAGTTTTGAGCGATGGAGTTGAAACCTGTGATGACATTTTCCAAAGGTGATGTGTCCACGTTAATTTTCAGGGTGTCTCCAATGGGGGGTTTATGGGTACAGGAATTATTCTTGAAAATAGGTTCATAAAACATATGCTCATTGTGGTCCCATGTTGATAACCATTGGGATGCGTTCTCGACCCAAAAGGTACATGGATTGAATATCTGGTTAAAAGGAATGTCGTTTATCCTCACCCAAATGATCCATGACATTGTGCAATGGGAATCCAGGTATTTGGAGGCGAGGTGTGAGGAATATTTTTTCAAGAAGAGTCGCAAGATCAGGGGCCATGTCCAGGAGGTTGTCAACGTGGGGGTTGAAGGTTTTCCATACGTTCCTTACTTCAGTAAAGTGGGAAATGGCGTGAATGGGAGATCCAGGCATGGATATATAGATATGAAATGTTGGTTCGTCCGACACATGGTGATAAATAAGGAACCCCATAGAAGGAAGGATCTTGATGCATGTTTTCCACTAGAAATAGTGAGCTTTGGGGGGATATGTAGGTACCAGATGGATTTTTAACAAGCCTCTGCCTCCAAATTTGGAGAGGTTTAAGCAAGAGCATACCCATATTTAATATTATAAGTACCATAGTTTTCCCTGCTCCATCATAAATGATCAGGACCCAGATCCCTAGTGACCGGGATACTAAGAATATTTTTTCTATCCTTTTCATTGAACCAGGAGGAGACTTTCTTAGGGCACCATCCACTTCCTTCCTCATTAAAAAGGGAGAGAACATTTGTGTCTTAGAGACCTTTAGAATCAGGGTAGGTTTACTTGATCCCATTATCATAAAAAATCCAAGAGTTCATCCATATATTAATAGAGGATCCATTTCCAATTCTCCAATAAAGTCCCTTCAGGATGGTCACACGTGATCCAATTAGGCTATACTAGAAGAAGATGGAGCGGGGTCTAATGGGGAACTGAAAAAGTCAGTGTATGGGAAGTATTTATCTTTGATAACCTTCATGCATAGAGATTTGGGTTTTTGAATAAATCTCTATCCTTTTTTGGTGAGAAGTGCGTCATTGAAGAGGCGTAGGTCCCTGAACCCCATAACCCCATGAGGCTTGGGCTTGTAGAGTTTATCCCAAGAGATCTAGTGATCCTTTCATTTTCCTTCATTGAGCCCCCACCAAAATTTTGCGAAGTGAGAGTGGAGCTAATACATTATGAAACTGGGGAGCTTGAAGAGCTTCATAAAATATGTGGGAATGGATTGGGCTACTGATTTAATGAGAATTTCTTTTCCTGATTTGGAGACTCTTTTGTAACTCCAACCTTGAATTTTTTTTATCCACTCTCTCCAAGATTCTAGAGAAAACTTATTTTTTGGAATGACCAAATAACATAGGGATACCAAGGTACTTGTGGTGTTTATCAACCATTTGGAACCTAGACACCTATTGGAGCTCATCCCTTCTATTTGAGGGAATGCTCACACTAAAAGAAACTTCTGATTTAGCAGGGTTGACAGCTTTCCCTGAAGCATTCTCATAGAGGAAAATAAGAAGAAAAATACACTTTCATTCTTCTAGGGTGGCCCTGGAGAAAAGAAGGTAGTCATCGACAAGAAAATATGTGAGATGGGGGGGCCTCGATGACAATCCTTCACTCCATGAACAAATTTATCCTTAGTAGATGCTGAAATGAGATTGGAGAAAATGTCATCCATTAAAATGAATAGAAAAGGGGAAAGGGGGTCTCCTTGGTGAAGTCCCCTAGAGGGTGAGAAGCTCCATGTGATTCATCCATTAATGCGGATTATGAACGAGACTGAGGTAATGCATTTCATAATTTTGTCAACCCATCCTGAGCAGAAGCCCATTTTGCTCAGAATGAAATGGATGAATGGCAATTCCACTCTGTCAAAAGCTTTAGTCATGTCCAACTTCTAGGACATAATGCCTCATTTGGCCACATTGCGAGTATTCATAGAGTGTAAAGTTTCATGGGAAATAATTTTATTGTCTGAGATAATCCTACTGGGGACAAAGGTACATTGGTTTTCTGAAACAACGAAGGGAAGAAAGGTGTGAAGTCGATTGACCAGGAGCTTGGAGAAAATTTTATAGGTTAAATTGCATAGGATGATGGGACGGAACTCAGAAACCCAAGAGGGTTTCTGGGTTTTAAGAATGAGGGTGATGAGGGTTTTGTTGATATAGGTTAATTCAGTCTTCCTGTGTTAGAGGTCCCTAATCAGGAATGACACATCAGGCCCCACAATGTGGCATAAGTTTTTAAAGAAGAGGGAGTGAGATATTTCTAGGATTGGGGATTTGGTGGAGTGGATTTTCTTGAGGGAGAGAAAGATTTACTCATCAGTAATGTCCTGGGTGAGCTTGTCGTTCATGGCCTCTGAAACAATGGGTTGAATACAGGAGGCAACCTCAGTGGGAATGGAGGGCTCACCAGTCGTGTAGAGATCCTGAAAAAAAAACAAAGTACAATCTCACGAATCTCCTCATCTTTTGAGATAGATCTTCCATATGGTGAGGTGAGGTGTGAAATAAGGTTTTTGTGCCACCTTCCAGAAACTTTCTGGTGGAAGTAATGTGTATTTGAGTCCCCTTCTTTGATATGAATGTCACGGGCATGCATAGACCAATAGATTTCTTTTCTTATGAGGGTTTCATTGAGTTCAGTATCATGAATTGAAATTCTGGGAATGGTCATAGATGAAGGTGGGAGAGAGTGGAGTATGGAGAGTCTTTTTCAATGGATTTACACTTCTGATCTAGTTGGTGGAACCACCTACCACTCTATTGTTTTATATTTTGTGTGACTTGGTGAATTTTAGTATGAACATATGGCCCACTCTTAGTCCATCATACTTTGATGACCTCTTCGTAGCCACTTTCCCTCATATAGTAGCTTTCAAAAATAAAAGGTCTTTCATGTCTTGGCATCGCATGGACAATATGCGGGTGAATGAGGATTGGACAGTGGTCTGGCATGGTTGGGGTGAGGTGGGAGACCTGAAAGAGGTTGAATATGGTGAGACAGTCAGGGGATGCCAAGAATTTTTCAAGTCTCTCCTCGATGTGGGTGATCTCTGAGCGTCCATGGTACCACGTAAAGGGGTTACCCGTATGACCCAAGTCAGTAACGCATCTGCATTGAGTTTCCTGTAGGAAGTCTCTCATATGGGTGGGGGGTTTGTCGGCACCCCCTCTTTTTCGATTTGGAACATGATCACATTAAAATCTCCTCCCACGAGAAGGGGTCCTCAGGTTTCATTCCTAATTATTTTAAGAAGGTCCCATGACTTTTTTTATCATTTTGTGAAGGTCAGACATAGAATCCAATAAAGGACCATATATGCATGTCAGGCTGATGGAAAGAGGTGGAAATGTGGTTCGGTGAGAAGTTCTTAATTTTGATGTCAGTGTCCTTCCACATAAGGCAAAGACCTTTGGCATGGTTGTGGCGTGGGATTGGGAAACATCCCTCAAACCCACTTTGGAGGCAATTCTATGCAATTCCTTGTTATCAAGCATGGTTTCAGATAGAAAAACCACACTGGGGCGACTTAGAGCGCTTCTACGTCGGAGCATATGAACTGTGCGTGGGTTTCCAATCCCTCGATAGTTCCAGCATAAGATTTTCATTGGGATAGGTGTGGCTGGGTTAGACTAGCCTCCACCTATGAAATTTCAACAAATAATATGTAGCCTTCCATCTTTTTGGGAGGCTCTCATTTCCCATCGTTGATTCCATGCTTCGCTTGTGCCCACAATAGTCTACAACATATTGCTTAGTTCCTGAGTCCCCTTTAATTGTCCTTCTCCACTTCCTCTGTGTTTTAGCACTAGTCGATGTCACCCCTTTCATTTTGTCTTCATACTTGGAGGCGAGTCGTGAGAGTTCAATGTCTGGGGGAGGAATCGGGCCTGGAGGTTCAACGCATGGAGGAGGAGCCGGATCTGGGGGTTCACAACATAGGGGAGGGACTGGGTCTGGGGGGTTCGTACAGATGTGTTTTGGGATAAATGATGTTTTTAAGGGTATCCTCCAGCCGTCGGGGTAGTGATATAGGTACGGTTTTCATTTCCGCAGGACCTTTATTCAAGACGATAATGGTGCTCCCAGCGGCTCGGGGTTCAGCTTGAGGGGTTGGGTTTTCTGCTTCCTTTGGATGAACTATATCTCTACAGTCTGTAGGAAATTCATGCAGTCCCAGTAAAATAGTTCTTTCCTGGTCGTTGGCAGTGTGCTTGATTAGGGACCTGGAAAGCTTCTCTCTATTCTTATCTTTTTCAGATTCTGGAACAAACGTTTTCCCAATATATTTTGCGCGGAGCCAGGGACCATAATGCATGACGACATTACCTTCTCCATCAGTTGTTTTTTAGGTGCACTCCTTCTCTGTGTGTCTGATGCATCCATAGAAGAAGCAGAAGACCGGCATCTTTTCATACTCGAAACCAATCCAGGTTTTTTATTTTTCCATTGAAAGAAAGGTACCTCTTAGGAGGGGGCAAGCCACATCAATTGAGACCCTTATCCGTGTAAAAGACCCCCATATAATAGGGTCTGATTGATATCATTCCATAAAGTCACCGATACATGAGCCGATTTCAATCACCATGCGCTCTTATCTAGACCAGTAGGGGATACCAAAAATTTGAACCTAGAAGATTGATTTAGAAAGGGTCGCTTTGAGCACATCGTCATTATTATTCATTTCCTCCATTAGGATCAATTGGTTTTCAAAGGACCAAGGCCTTCCAAGTAGGACCTTGTGATTGTCTTTTTTATTGAAGAACTCGAAAATGAGACGCCTAGGTCCGATCTCACGTATGGAAACTCCATCATCTAAACGCCATATTGATTGCAGTGTGTTTTTCAGGGCAGACAGGTTGACAGGCTGGCTTGAAATGAGTTTGTCTATAGCAAGAAGATTCATATGACGGGCCAAAAAAGAGTCTTCATCCCTTGTTGCTATGATGGTAGATTTTTACTTTTCCAAAAGAGAGAGGTGTTTCCATTGAGATATCAATTCGTTCTCCAGCATCATGTGGGTCCGCGGATTCCCATTGGCGAGCAAAAAAAACCTTTGCGGACAAAGAAGTGCACGATTCAGGCACTTTGCGGGCATAGACTTCCGCAAGCCAAGACTCCGTGGGAGAGACCCTTCGTGAGGAAAATGCCTTCCGCAATCACCTTCATTTGCGAGCAAAGGAACCCCTTCTCGAAGCGGAAATGCCTTCGCGAGCAGTAAGGGTCAGTGGATCGTGAACAATGACTTCGCCAAAATACCTTCGCGAAAGTTCCTCCATGAGCCAAAAGTCTTCGTGAGCAATGGAACTTCGCAAGCAAGATCCTTCCACGGGAACCTTCTTTCACAAGCTAGAACGTGGATCTTCACGAGAAAATGGAAACCATCGCGAGAGTTCCTACGCGATCCAAAAGTCTTCTTGAGCAAGATCCTTCCGCGAGCACCTTCGTTCACGAGCCCTAAGGTGGATCTGGACTGAGGGTGATGGTGAATGAGGACGACGGTGGATGATGATGGTGCGATGTCGGTGGATCTGGATTGTGCGACAATGGATTTGGACTCAAGATGATGGTGGATCTGGACTGAGGATGGCGGTTGACAAGGATGGCGCGTCAGAGATAGTCGATCTGGATTGTGGATGTCAGTGGATCTGGATGAGGACCGTTGCGCCAACGAGGACGGAGGACAACGGTGGATCTGGACTGAGGACGACGGTGGTGCACAGAGGACGGTGGTCAACGAGGACGGCACGTTGTCAGTGGTGGATCTGGACTGAGGATATCGGTGGATCTGGGCGAGGACCGTTGTGCCGACAAGGATGGTGGTGGATTGGTGACGAGGATGGTGGTGGATCTGGATTGAGGATGGTGCATCGTCGGCTCAAGACGATGGTGGGCGGGGAATCACGAGCATGGGTTAGAGCAGGCCGGGGGGAGGCCACGATCAGGAGGAGCAGGCTGAGGAAGAGGGCAAAGGAAGATGGAATGGTTCAGTTTATTTATTCATGTCATAATGTCATATTTATATTTGTTTTTGTTGTACGTTATCTCTTATTGAGTGTTTGAGCTCACCCCTTTATATTGTTTTACTTTTATCTAGAAAACCAAGAAGAGTACTACGTATGATATAAGGGTCGCAAGGAGAATAACAATGTTTTCATGTTTTCAGATGATGTATTCTTATTTTTTCAATATAATGTAAAACTCTGTTATTTATCTAGTTTTCCTGAGGCTATTAAATTGTTGGATCCTCTATATTTGTACCATTGTAGTAAAATAGCCACCGGTTTCAGGGTACTAGAGTTGGGGTCCTTATATTAAGTAAGGGGTAAAACAATGTTAGGTAAGGGTAAACTAATATTATGTAAGGGTAAATAGAAGTTAAGGGAGAAATGAAGTTATGTAAGGGTAAACTAAAGTTATAGTGTGTTTAGCGTGTTACATTATGGTCATTGTATGCGTCATGTTATGTCGTTTAATCAAGTATTTGTGCTTTGTTAGTTCATCTCCTTTTAATTTCTTATATTTAAAATTTTCAATGATATGTTATGATCATTTATGACAAGTGCTTCTTCGTGTGATTACATATGTGTGTATGTTGTTATCTTTTCGCTAAAATGTATTTATTGTAAACGTTTTAATATAAATATATATACATATATATTAAAAATTTATAAAGTTCTATTTTAATTCCTACTTTATTTTTATAAATATTTGATATAATCTATTTTAATTTTTGTTTATTTTTACTGTCGTGCATCATTAAAACTTAAGATATGATTATTATTATTATTATCAAAATTTATGAGATATGTTTTTTCTATTAATTATATGATTATTATTATAGAAATTTCTTTATGTATATTTAAAACTAATTAAATTAATTAATTATGAATATTCAATTTATTTTTTTAATCAGATTTTTTTAAAAAATAAGATGAATAATTGTTATTTTTTAAATATTAAAATAAACATTATTAAATCTATGGTTAAATATAACAAATAAATAAACATAATAATTTATAAAATTATGCTTATAATTAATAAAAAAATTAAAAAGCAAAAAAAATGGCGTTGATATAGCGCAACACCAAATTTTACATTGCACTGTAGCAAAACACAAAAAACATGTTGGGGATGGTGTGCATTGGAGTTTGATTTCACGCCAAAATGATGTGGGTTGGAGATGGTCTTATGGAAATCAATTATATAAATTTCAAACATATTAAAATATCAAAACTTAATAAATAAAAATTAATAAATATTAATCATATAAATTAAAAACATATTAAAAATATCAAATCTTAGTAAATAAATATGTATAAATTTTAAAAAATGAATAAATTCAAAAAATATTAAACATTAAAAAAATTTAAAAAATGAAATAATATTAAAAATGAATAAATAAAATTAAATAAATTACAAAAATATTGAAAAAAAAGGTAATTCACAACATTAAATACATGAATATAAAACACATCAAAAATGAATATAAATGAATGAATAAATAATAATAATATTGTTAATTATTGATGTATGCACTGTATTGATTATATATAAAAAATTTAATTATATATTAGCATTTAGAATTTTTAATAATAATTAAAAATATTATTATTTAATTAAATATTAAATATTTAAAAATGTATATATAATTATCAAAATTGAATATATTACAAAAATATTAAATGAATATAGATTATACATGAACGAATATTACAAATGAATAAATAATAGAAAATACTACAAATGGAGAAATATTAAAAATGAATGGATAATATTAAATCAATAAACAGACATGCACGTACTCGCATACATACACATAGACATACCTGTATAGATACATACACGTACAGATACAGACACACATACATATACACGCATACATATGTTTACACGTACATATTACACATACATGCACATACACACACACACGCATACACATGAATATACATACACATACACATACACACACATACATGCATATACATACACATACACGTGCACACATGTATACACATTCATATACATACATTACATACACGTGTGCATGCATACACATGCATATGTATACATACACATGTCAGATACACACATACGCATACATATACACATACATACACATGCATGTATATCCACAACACACATACATACACGTATATGCACATATACATACACCCACATACATACATACATGTACACACAAAAACACACACATACACAAAACACACACAAATACAACACAATACATGGATACACATACAACGCATGTACACGCATGCGCACATACAAACATACACATACACATCCACATACATACACATGCATACATGTACATACAAATACATGTTCGTATGTTTTAAATTAATTAATATGAATATAAATATATAAATTTAAATATGAATCACATATTTAAATAACTATATTATATATAACTATATAAATGTCTAAAAAAATATTAATATATCATATTTATATTAATTATACACACATCTTGTAATTAATGTATATAAATATACTATTAAACATTTTTATTGACTAATATAAATTTGATAATTTTTTATATATATAATCATGAAAATAAGATTGATAATAGTTTTTTATTAAAAGGTATATGAATCATATATATATATTGTATTTACATGTATATACTTATTGTAATATAAATTAAATTATTCAATATGATCTATAACAACACTTTTTTTGTGTTGTTAAATGTGGAGATTTTATCATCACTAAAAAAATCATTGATAAAATGATATCTTTATCAACGTTACAAAAATCGGTGATAAAGAGTATCCTTTTACCGGTGTTTTTTTAGTATTGATAAAAGTTATATTTATCAGTGGTTTTAACTAGCATGATAAAAGTTTATCATTTATCAACCCTTTTTGTGGAGCGGTGATAAAAGTCAACGCTGAAAATCATCCGATCTATAGTAGTGACCGCTTTCCCCCACATCGATGGAAATCATTACCCTAATCATACTAATCAGATCAAGATACTCATTGTCACCACTACATGAGTATATGATTTTTTTTAACCACATCAATGACTAGTAGTCTTACCTAATTAAATTCATAAATAAATTTAATTAAATACCCTGATTAACCACAACTTTCAAAATCTTTAATCTCCATCATCATGTAAAATTAACGATTAATGAACAACGAAATGAGGAAAAATAATGCACAGTAAAAAGCGTAATAATGAATATTCTATATTATTATAAATTTTATTTGGGACTTTTATATAATTTTATTTATAAATTAAACTAAGTTGATGAGCAGTGGATTTAATTAAGTTAATGATCAGTGATCGATAAAATTAAAGCAACCGTATTTACAGTGGAAAACTTTTTTACAAAAAGAAAAAATAAAGATAAAGAAAGACTGTCAGCGACTCCACATGGTAAAGTAAAATATTATACTTTACTTATCCGTTTGGTTAACTTTATATATATATATATATATAATTTTCAATATAAACGGATATCGTTTGGCGAACCATCAATTATACTGGAACAGCATTTATATATTAAATCAAATAACAAAATCATCTTTAATTTTTAAAATAATTAAAGAATGAGCATCTATTCTTCCAAAGTCTTCATTTTTTTTACTTGTTCTTAGATAAATTGAAACTTGATCCCCCCCACACCACCAGAATTACACTTATTTAAATTACACTTGTTTTCTATAAAAAAATATTTCCAATATTGAACTGTATTTAAAATCCTTGCAAACATGATTACCAAAGCAAATAACAATATAAATCAATCGTATTTTTCATTATTATTACTGTTATTATTATTATTAGAAAAACACAATACCGTTATTATTACTATTTTTATGACCATTACTACTACAATGATAAAGTTTTTTATGTGATGAAAATAATAAAAAATGTAAAATGTAAAAAATATATCATAAAATGATAAGTAAATTGATCCATGATATATATTTTGTTCTTATTCTATTTTTTTATTATAAAGACAAAAAACATTTGTTACGTGATAAAAAAATGTCTTCAAAAAATATTAAACAAAATATACAAAAATACAAATACATGATACAATAAAAAAATGGATACACAACACGTGTTCCGTCCTTATTTTATTTATTTTCATTGATCATAGAAATACAAAACATGCAATATCGGATAAAAATAACAAAACAATAACAAAACAAAATATTAATCATGAAGATACACCATAAAATGGTAAAGAAATACAAAATATATGTTTTGTCCTGATTTTATCCAATTTTATTTGATTATAATACACAAACTATGTGTTAAGTGACATAAAAAAAAAGACGAGACATTCACATGCATAATAAAATACTAAAAATGGATAAATGGTGAGTCGCAACACCACATAATAAAATGTTTGTGTTTAAAATAACAAAAAAAACAAAGAATGACAAATCTGATTGTCATTTCACAACCCCAATATAGGCCATAAAAATAAAAATAAAAAACTCAACAAAATATATGTTTTGTGACAATAACTATAGAAAATAAATTTAAAAAATAATTAAAATAAAGGCAATTTATATTTTTTTATACCAAAACAGAAAAACAAACAAAATCTTACAAAAACATCAAATTGAAACATATATACACACACAAAATATATGTCATGTGATTAAAAAAAGCTAAAAAATGATTGTTTTGTCGTGACACTAATACAATAACATGGGCCGACCAGATGTTGGTTAAGTGGTACCGTGTAAAGCGGTCACTCCCTGACAACGGAATTGGCGCAGGTTCAAGTCCTATAATACTCAAATTTAGTTGGAGGTGTGCGCCATGCAGGTGGTGGGTTGAGCTCAAGATAGACGTGGTGCGACGCCCACCTATACCTCGTAACCTAATAACATGTTTCACCCCATTACCTAACTTAGTGGCAAAGAGCCCTGTGAGGTGTCGGGGAGGTATCGAGTTCGAGTCTCCCCGAGTCTCTCTGTGTGTTTGCATGTTTCTTTATAATATTGTAATTCCCCTTCCCTAGCCATTTATACAATAACATAAAATAAATCAAAAGGATTAGGACATGACATATGTTATATAAAAAAAATAAAAACAAATCAAATGATATATAAAAAACAAACCCACGAATAAAATGCAAGTAAATATATGCAATTCACATAATCAAATGATTTATAAAAAACCCAAGTAATATCAAAAGAATCATTATGGATCATATTTATACAAAAAAAACTCAATAAGAAGTCAAAAGTGACGAGTTTCAAAAACATCCAATATATATATATACATACATACATATATATATATATATATATATATATATAATGAAAGGTAAAACAAAATCCAATGCCAAGGAAATTGAAAAGAAGATTAATATAATAAACATTCTTTAACAAAATGAAGCACATGCCTAATTGTTCCGTCCTTCCGACCATACAATAGTGAATTTGATGACGATCAATAAACAACATCCAACTGATTATTGCCTCATTAGATACCCAATAACTAAAAAAATCATAAAACACATGTAAAACCTCTTTACCCAATCAATGCATGATGGAACATTCATCGTAAAAGAAGAGAGAATAAGAGAGTAACTATTAAGTTTCATCAATGGGTGTGTTGTAAGAAGGTATTGAGCTCATTATACAACTCTATTTTATTAAATGAAGCGGAATTTAATAGTTGATGTGTTTCACAACACATGGGCAAATTTTGGTTTCTTAAGCCACACTACAAAAACATTTATATATGATGTTTTTTATTATATATTATGCATATAAACAATCATAAATAGTGGGATCATAGAAATAATATGACGATTTTTAAAATCATCATATATTATCTCATTATATTGTATATATAACTTATAATATATGAACGTTATTCAATATCACTATGCCAAAATGATAATTTAGCGGCGGTTTTTATGCAGTTTAATGGTGGTTTAAACCATCACTAAATCGTACGTAATGTGGTGTGGAACATTTCGCGGTGTTTTTTAGAACCGCTGTAGATCGTTTAGCGGCGGTTTTCCAGTGGCTGTTTAAACCGCCGCTATTCATGTAGCAGCAGTCTTTCAAATTTTAAAAATTTTATTTACGTGATTAATTAATTATATATTATTTATTTATCCCACCATGCATGCATATGACATGCATGTCATGCAAATGATATGCATGTCATGCATAAATTCAGCATATATATGAGTTAGAGTAAAATTTGAACCCCTTGTTATTCTGCAAAGACTTTACCACTCCACCAAATTTTTCATGTGGTGAGTAAACAAAATTTAACACACACACACATACAAATAAATACGTATACATAAATAATAATATTAAATAATATTATTAATAACAACAAATAACAAATAATACATAACAGATAAATACAAAAAAATAATTAATAATTAATAAATAATAAAAAACAAACAAATGATTAATAAATAATAAATAATAAGTAATAAGTAATAAGTAATAAGTAATAAGTAATAAATAATAAATAGTAGTAATAAATAAATAGATAATACAATAATAATTAATTAATAATAATTAATAATTTATAATTAATAAGTAATAAATAAATAGTCAATAAATATAAAAACAAATAATAAATAAATAAATAATGAATAAATAATAAATAAATAATGAATAAATAATAAATAAATAACGAATTAATAATAAATTTAAAATAAATTCATAATAAATAATAAATCAAGACATGATAAATAAATAATAAATTACTAAATAATAAATAATAAATAATAAATAATTAATGAATATATAATAAATAAGTAATAAATAAGTAATAAATAATTCATTAATAATAAATTAATTAAAAAATAATAAATTAAAAATGAATAATAAATTAATATATAATAAATAAGTAGTAAATAAATAATAAATAAAAAATAAATAAAAAATAAAAAATAAAAAATAAATAAATAAATAATAGCTTCATTCATGGATTCGTTTAATCAAGATTGGAAGTTTGCTTTCAAAGATGATTCTCGGTCTTCCTCACAATATCAGGAGAAAATAGGGGATCCGCTCCTCATTCGGGAAGGAAGGGTGTATCTTTCACGGATGTTTTATCTGGTTTCTCAAATCTGGCTAAGGAGATTGTGTCTAGATCTTCTACTATCAGGTGGCTTGATGATGGTGAGTTTTCGATTGTGGCTGATCCAGATGCTCTTCAACAAAAATTCAATCACCGCAAATTCTCGCTTCTTGGTCGCGTCATTTATGCGAAGGGTGACACGCCTTGGTCTTATGTTGACCTCAAGAACATGATTGCCCATTGTTGGAGTAATAGGAATTGGAAAATCATTTTGATTGGGAGAGGATACTTTCATATTATCTTTCAATGTAGGGAGGATCTTGATGCAACATGGAATTCTGGGAACCTACAACTTAGGCCATGAGTTTTCAGGGTATCAAAATGGGATTTTAATTTTAATCCTCTCACTCAAAAACAGTCCAATGCTCAAGTTTGGGTTAGGCTTCATGGCATGAGTTGGGTGTATTGGCATCCCAAAATTCTTAATGATATTGCATCCTATTTGGGTACTCCTATAAGGATGGACCAATGGACGTTGGAAGGAGAACTTGGCTTCTTTGCTATAATTCTGGTGGATATTGACTTGCAAGTTAAGTGACTTGATGTTGTCACTCTACCTGCCAATGCCATTAAAATTGATGTCAAGATGGAGTATGAATGAGTTCCTCCATCTTGTGAAGTCTGTAAAATAGCGGGTCATTTGGTTACCAACTACAGGGTAATTCAAAGGAAGGAAAAAGAAGTTCTTAAGGTTGGAGACTCAAAAGAGGTGAATAGGAATCAGAGGAACAAGAATGTGGTTATTGAAAAAGGGAAGGCTCCAAGGGATGGGAGGAATTCTAGGCAACCTGGATCATTTAAAAAAATCATTGGATGATATCACGGAGGAGGAGGTGGAGGGGCACATGCCTTATGGTTCGCCTTGTTTACTTAATAAGGGGGGACTTGGGGCACCATTGAGGAGGGAATTGATTGCATGGATGAGCACTCTTTATCATTGGATATCTCAAAAGGAAATTTTTGAGTTGGTTTATATGCTATAGAAGGATGTGGCAGATGATGACCTGGTTCAAGTGTTTTCTTTGGAAATCAGAGATCTTGTTATTAGGTTGCAGGCCAATGCTGTTGTTGCAGATTCTGTATGAGAGGACAATCCTATTGATGTTAATGTCAAAGGGGTGTCCTTGGCCTCCACTATAATCCTCAGTGAATCACAAGGAGTTATTTCTTCTGCTGTAGTGGATAAGCATACTTAAAGTTCACATGGATTCTATGCCCTCTGATGGTGCTGCACCCATCAAGGAGATCATTCAAGTTGATCCAACAAAATTATCATGCCTTGGTAAGGATGATGATAGGGACATGCATTCTGAAGAATCTAAAGAGGATGTGATTAAGGCTACTGGTGTTAGTGATATCCTGAAAGATGACAATGCTTCTAAAAGGAAGGTAGGGAGGCCCCCAAAATCTGACAAGAGGTAAGAAGGGGGAAAAATCAAAGGGGGTTATAACCCCATATCTTCATCCAAATGAGGATTATTTCCTATAATTTCCAAGGGTTGGGGAATTCCCCCACAATCACAACTCTTATTCATTTTATTGTAACCCATAATCCCCCTTTAATTGGGACTGTTGAGCCTAAAATGTTGATTGATAGTTGGAGATTTTTCAATTGGGAAAGTCTTGGTTACAACTTTGTTTCTCAAAATTCTCACAGTAATGATTTTTGATCATTTATGGCTTTTTAAGTATTATAATGTTCATATTATATCTTGTGATAGAGGGGCTCAATCTGTCAATGATTTCCTTCTTTCACACGGTTAAAATCTCACTATTTCTTTTGTGTAAGCCTCTGTATCATATATAAGCAGAAGAGAGTTATGGAGGGATATTTGAATGATGTTTGAGAATATGAATCATAAGTGGATTTTGATTAGCTATTTCAACACTATCTTGAGGCATGAGGAAAAAACTGTATCCAATTTTCAAATATTGGCCTTTTCTAAATTATCTTTTTACATCGATAAATGTAGTTTGGTTGAGGTACCAATTGCCAAGGGTGACTTCATTTAGAGTAGGTACACTCTTAATGGAAGATAGGCTAGTAAGATTGATAGATGTCTTGTGCAGGTTAATGATAGAAGTGGATCTACTAGGATCTCTGGTTTCATTCTTCCTAGGCTTCATTTGAATCACAGTCCATTGATTATTGAGTTTTCAATACAGATTGCAAGGGAAACACCACTCCCTTTCAAATTTAATAATGGATGGTTGGTTATCCATGGTTGTAAGGAAATTGTCCAGAAGGCATGGGAAGTGGGATATCATGGAAGCCCTCTTCATGTATTGACATGCAAGTTGAAATATATCAAGGGCCACTTAAAAGGGTGGAGTAAAAAAAAAAATCCTTTTCTAGGATTGATGATGATATGAAAGCTGTTGAGAATTTTCTTACAAGCTATCAAGTTGCTAATAAAATCTAGGATAATCTCTCAAGGGAGGAATTGGATTCCCTATCTAAGCAGGATGTTTTTTTATCATTAAATAAAGGTTGAGTAGAAATTACTTAAATGTTATATGGTTTCAAAGTAGATATAGGAACATGAAACCTTTTCAGATAACGCTTAAAGAGAAAAGAATCAGGGGGGTCAATGCTCTTAGAATCAATGATTGTTTATTTTCATCAGAAAATTAAATCTCTAATGCAGTATTTGGTTATTTTAAAATTATTTACACTGATGATGGCTTGGATAGTACACACAAGATGATTGATAACATCCCACTTTCTATTGGTGAGCAAGAGAATTATTTCCTCACCTCGATTCCATCTGAGGAATTAGGGAATCTATTTTTTCTCATAGCATTAATAGTGTGTCAGGGCTAGATGGATTCACTAATAAGTTATTTATGTTATATTGGGACATCATTCATCATGATGTGGTGAATGTGGTTAGGTAATTCTTTACTCATTCTCACATTCCTCTTGGGTTAAAATCTAATTTCATTGCTCTTATTCTCAAGAAGGAAAATGCTATTGATATCCGAGATTTTAGACTAGTAGAAATTGGGAATACACTTAAGAAATTTCTCAGCAATATTATTGCTATCAGATTGGAGATAATATCCAATTATATCATTACTATAAATTAGCTTGCCTTTTTCCCTGATAGTAATATTCAAATTTTTATTTTTAGTGCATCTTAGAGTGTTAATATCATAAAGAGGAAAACAAGGTATGTCATTTTTTCATTGAATATTGATATCTCCAAGGCCTTTGATACTCTTAAATGGATTATCATTTTTAATGTTCTTAAAAAGTATGGTTTATCCATGGTTTTTATCAACATGATCAATGCTATTCTGAGTTCTGCAAGGCTCTCCATCCTTATTAATGGATCCTTGAGAGGCTTCTTTCAATGCTCTAGGGAGGTTAGGTAGGGTGACTTTTTACCCTGGTTGAATACAAATTGAGCATATGTATGAATGATATGGTCAATATTGGAATTTTCAAGCAAATCACAACTAGTATAGGTTCTTCACACCTTCACATTTATTTTATTTTGATGATATTCTTCTTCTTGGGTATACCTCTAAGAAAACTCTATTTTCTATCAAAATTATTTTTGATCATTATGAAGAGGTGACTGGGAAAACTATAATTTGGAAAAAAATCTTCTATTATTTTTAGGAATGGAGTTTCAATGGAAAGGTAGAATAATATTTCTAGATCCCTTGGAGTTAATAGGGGTGTGATCCTTTTTATTTATCTTGGAGTTCACCTCTTTTAGGGTAGGATCGAGAAGTGCTATCTTGAAGATACCTTTTCTAGAATTATTAATTAGATGGTCAAATGGAAGGTTAAATTCATGTCTCAAGTGGGAAGAGTGTGCTTGGTCAACTCATAGATTACTTCTAAGTTTGTGTACACATTTTCTATCTATATATGACCCAATAGTCTTATTAAGAAACTCTAAGTTATGGTTAGGAAATTTAGTTGGACTGGTTTAGTTTATGAAAGGAAGCTCATCACAACTGAATAGAAAAATTGTATTAAATCAAAGGATTTAGGAGGGCTTGACATAAAGTATCTTAATATTTTTAATGATTCTCTTCTCAAAAAATTCATTTGGAATCTCTTTACCTCAAATGATCCTTCCACTAATTTTTTGTCTAGAAGATTTAAAGAAAGGTTGATGAATGGGTATCCATATTATATGACCTCTTCTACATGACCTAATATGAGGAGATGTTTTAATGGTCTGATATCTAGTTCAAAATGGTTTGTCTCTAAGAAATCCAATATTAATATTTGGAAAATGCATTGTCTTGAAAAACCATTAGTGGATTGTATGACCATTCCACCTAATAGTAAGAAGACTTCTATTGTTGGTTTTTCTAGTAGGAAGAGGCATTATTGTTGGAGTTGGTGGCCTAAAACCAGATACTTTGTACTTTATTCATTAATAAATATCTTATCACATCTTGATTGTTCTTCTGCATGACAATGCATGTGATAATTTCCTAAGGATAACTGTTGCATTAAAGGGTCATAGTGGACCCCTGCTATGATGAGAACCCAGAAGTGCCATAACAATGTTCTTGAATATATGTTATATGTCCGAATGATGTTATTTGAGGGACACAAATAACACAGTCCATTAGGGGTGAGGACTCATAAAACTTTGAGGCACCTTCTCATGGTGTTCTCCCTTAGTAATGTTCAGGAGGATATTATGAGAATGAGACCCGCCAGTAGAAAATCCACATTTCATAGTGTCATTGGATGTTCCTATCTACGGATGCGTGTAATGGTACTTAGACTTTAAGAATTTTTCCCTTCTGTTCCATAATGGAAGTAGATATCTTAGGCCCTTTTATGGAATTGATATAGACTAAATAAATCCATGTCCATGGTGAGTAATGGGAATGTTCAATTCTGGAAAGTCAAAGAAAGAATAATCAAGCACATGGGTTGGTGGCACTATCATGCAACCCGCTTGATTCGAGATATCGTGACAAAGGGATTACATTACATGGTAAGAGTTCATAGGAGGTGACACATCGTTGTGGCGTTAACTTCTTTCTCTATGGGTACCTTGGCATGTTTCTAGACTCTAACCTTGGAATTTAGGCAGGCTCTACCTAATGCCACTGATAAAGAGGCCTAGAGGGTCACACACTAAGTGTGTCCAAATATCTCAGTTAAATATTAATTTAACAAGTTTAATAAAGATTATCCCCAATTGTGGTTTAATAATTATTCAAGGAGGCCTGATCGCATTTATTTCGACACTATTTATTCGAGAGAATATATTGTGGGCGAAATAATATATTTATTAGTGAGTAATGCAATGATATTTATTTGAGAAATAAATAGTCACTATTCAAAGTCTAATAATTGTAGTGGAGGAAATTAAGAAAAATATAAAATAAAAGTACACATCATGAATATTAATATATACACGCCATGTAGTTTTTATGGGAATTTATGAGAAATAATATTATTTATTTAATTAAATAATATTAGGTGTAATTCGCTGGGTGTATGTCAAGTAATAATAATAGTCAACTGTTATTATTAGACATGGGGTATTACTAAGAATTAAATAAAATGAATAAATACTTTTAGGAAATTAATTCATTTTATTATTCTATGTAATTAAAAATCCCAATTATATATTTCTCATTAGCCAAGACATTTTGTGGGGTTGTGCACAATGGATTTGGAAAAGCTCTCAAGCCAAGAGAGAATTCTTTTTCCACCAAGAATGCTCTCAAGCTATGAGAGAGAGATCCACCTCCACCGGATCAAGGCAATCGAAGGCGGATATCGCAAGCGAAGGATCTTCTGCACTAGCACGAAAATATCCCTTTGAAGATGTCTAGAGATATGTGGATCACATGTGAATCACCTCTAGAGGAATCCTACACTTGGATTCTACGACGCAATGAAAGATCACACCAGATCGTGACCAGAGACATCAACAAAGAAATAATTCCATCAAAGTAAGTCTTTTCAATTAATTAAATTAATTATAACTAACATATGATGATCCTTTATATGGTTCTGATACTCCTCTCTTTATTTTTCGTTCTTCGTTCTATTTCGAAGATTCGACGTTTTATTATCGTGACGGATCTCGGATTGATTGTTGTTAATGCTAAAATTAAAGTTGGGTACACCCACCAATGCACTTACACTACGCCTGAAACTTACAAGTGGTATCAGAGGGAGTCATATCATTGATTATAATTATTTAGTTTTTTGTTGGTGATTTATGCATTTAATAATTTAATTGTTTCAATTCAAGTTAATCGTTCTTGAAATCTGAATCACGAGATCTGTTCCTCCTCTCCCGTTTCTTGTTCACCTTATAGAAACAAATTTTTCCTTTAATTTTGATTAAAATAAAATAGAGGATCTCATTTGGAGGTGACAAATGTTCCTAGCCGTACAACACCAGAATACACAACATGTATTCGAAAGTACACGCCGTGTAGTCTAGGTTCAATGCATTGGACTGGTCCGCCAAATCAGGCCGTGTAAATGGATCCTATCTAAGTCTTTAAGACTCCGTGTGTTGACCAGGAACATGTGACACACAGTTTCCGGATTACACTCCATGTAGCCCATGGAACATGGCATGTAGTCCCTTCGGGTTAGGGTTAGACCGTGTACCCCGTATATGGCTTTCCTGGCTGGAAACTATGTAACGCGGATACTACACAGTGTGTGTCCCATTGAACATGCCATGTACTCCAAAAATTTCTGAAGTACATCTACACACCATGTCCCCGGGAATGTACTTTGGATGGATGGTGAACAAAAGTACACGCCATGTAGTCAGAACTACACGTCGTGTACTCATCCAAATCACGCAGATTTATTAAAATTTATTATTATATTATACAAACCCTTGAGACATGTACCATAGTGCATACGTAAAGCTGAGGCACAACACGTGATAGGTGTTTTATATATATGTGTTTAATTAAACATCTGTGTAATGTTCATTTCCACTCATTGGGTAGTTATGAACATGAATTCACCGGGTTGTCTCCAAGGTACAAGTTACGTGCAAAGATAATTTTAAATAAATTTATTTGTTTAAAATTATGATGGATGAGAATCTCAAGGAAATTCAGAAAAGGGTTTAAGATAAAAGGATTGATTAATTAAATATAATTAATTGATTTGAGCATTATTTATATTAAACAAGAACGATTAAATAATTGAATGTTACTTTTATTTATGTGTAAATATCGTTGCATGCATGGATGACCATGAGCAAGACCAAGACCTTTGTATGTGAATGATTTATTTTAATTTATTTATTTAAATTAAATTTGTTGGCCTGCGAGCTTTCTCCTCATTAATATGTTGGGCCTGCACGCCCAAGGTTTCTTTTATGTAAAACCCCATTTTACCCCTCACCTATGTGTGAGATAAAATCATATGTAATGGATGGAGCTCCCAAGCTAGTGGAGGCCTCTCAAGTTAGGAGCCAAGGTGAAACCAATCCAAGAAGATACAAAGGTGGACATGTGGAAAGCTGTAAACAAGAACCCAAATGGTTCAAGGTGTTTCTCCCTTAGGTCTTGGGTTATTTTATCAACCACTAGATAAAATAACCAATAGAACAATCTCATGATCATACCATTTATTTTATTTCTGTCAGTTGCATGGTTTATTTATTGTGGGTGTGTTGTCACGATCACACAATTAATGAATTAAACAATCATGCAAGATGGAACTAAAATAAGACCGAATTATACGTAAAATATTATCTTAGACATGGTTAATCACTTAATTATATCCCACTTAATATTAAAAATCATGTAATCAAAGATAATAAAATGGAAATTTACGTATAAGGATAAAAATCCCTCAAAGAAATATTAAGTCGGTATAGCCTTCCATAATCTTAGTTAGAATCGAACCACAGTTCAAAGTGCTTGACCAACCCTAGTTGGGGTGATTTCAGTTATTGGGGAATTATAATTCAAGGTTTTGGGTTGAATTGACTTGGTTCGCATCAAGGGTTGACTTCCACAGCAAGACTTGGTGTGACCAAGAGGCAAAGGTTGAGGAAATCCAAAATAAAAGGATTTTAGGATTGGGGAGTCCACTCAACGGATCAAGGAGCTGCGATTTAATGCAGTTGGCATTTGGAATGCCTACCTAAAACCCTTCAAGTTGCTTGAAAAACCCTAGTTGGGTTAATGCGAAGGGCAATATGGATCTTTTCCACTAGAATATCCAGGAAACAGAATATTCCGAAGTCAATGATGAGAGCTATTGGATTTTAACAAAATAGTGGGAGACTAATAAGTATTAATTTATTTGTCTCAATTTTATCATAATAAAGTAATAAAACTTTGCTCATCTTAATTTTTAGAAATGACAAGAAACTGACTTCAAACATATCATTGCGAACCATACTCAAGAAGGAAAACCTTCTCACCAACACCAATTTCTAAGAGTGGCAGAGTGTTTATGCGTTATCCTTCTCCACGAGAGGAATTTGTATGTGCTGGAAGAGCCTGTTCCAGTTGCACCTGGGAAAGAGGCTAGTGATGAGAAAAAATATCTCTATATGAAACATATGGATGATGCCACAAATGTCGAATGTTTCATGCTATCGTCCATGTCTAATGATCTCTTGAAGCAACATGAAAACATGGACGCGTATAGCATGATGTCTCACCTTAAGGATATCTACCAAGAGAAGGCGAGACAAGAGAGATATGAGATCTCCAATGCTTTGTTTACAACTAAGCTTGGAGAGTCTGCGCCAACTGAGCCTCATGTAGTCAAGCTTATTGGCTACATTGAATGCCTGAACATCTTAGGGATTAAGTTCCCAAATGAGTTGCGTATAGATCTCATCCTATCATCACTGCCCAAGACCTTCTCTAGCTTTATTTTCAACTATAACATGAGCAATAATGAGAAGAGTCTATCAAAACTTATGACCTTAATTCTCCAGGTAGATAAGGAAATGGGGTGTGACAAACCCACAGTTCTTATGGTGAATAAGAAAAGGAAGGACAAGGCAAAGGGGCCAAGGACTTATAAATGGTCTGAAGACCCCAAGCACCATCCCTCCAAGAAGGGGAAGATCGAGAGGCAGGGCAAGGAACAAGAGGCGATATGTTTTTCATGTGGCAAGAAAGGCCAATGGAAGAGGAACTGCACCCAAAAGCATGGGGATGCTAATGGTGTGTTCGTTATCGAGTGTAATCTTTCCATTTCTACACATTGGGTATTAGATACAGCTTGTGGGGCTCACATCTGTATTCAAATGCAGGAACCAAGTATATTTCTAAAGATTGCCAAAGGAGAGGTGGATTTTCGAGCTGCTAATGGCGCGAGGCTGGATACGTTAGCCATTGGAGATTACCACCTCTCATTGCCAACTGGGATGATTTTGGTTTTACATAACTATTATTATGTTCCTAGTGTTACTAAAAACATAATTTCTGTATCATGTTTAGATATGGATGGATTTATTTTCAAGTTTGGAAATAAGGGATGCTTCTTTTATAAGAACAACGTATGTTATGGTATGACACATTTAAATAATGGTTTGTATGCATTAAATTACAAAAACCAAGTGTTGTAAATCGATAAAGAAACAAACTCACATGACTCATACATCACCCAGTTGTGGCATCACCGTCTCGGTCATGTAAATGAGAAGCGCTTGACAAAGCTCTACCAAGATGGATATTTAGACTCTACTGATCTAAAACCACTTGATAAATGTCATGCTTGTTTACAAGGTAAAATGACCAAGTTTCCTTTCAGTAGACAGGGTGAAAGGGCCATAGAGCTTCTAGGATTGGTGCACACAGATGTGTGTGGAGCATTTCTAGTAGAATCTAGAGGTGGATATTCTTCCTTCATTACTTTTACTAATGATTTAAGTAGATATGGATATGTCTAATTTATGAGGTATAAGTCAGAATCCTTAGAGAAATTTAAAGAATTAAAGAATGAAGTAGAGAATCAACTTGGTAATAAGATAAAGAAGTTTCGATCGGATTGAGGTGGAGAATATATGAACCAAGAGTTCATCGATCATCTACGGGAGTCTGGGATTCTATATCAGCTCACTCATCCTTATACACCACAGTGGAATGGTGTTAGTTAAAGGAGTAACCACACCTTGTTGGACATGGTGAGGTCGATGATGAGTCATACAAATCTTCCATTATCCTTTTGGGGATATGCATTACAAACTGCAGCATACACATTAAACCGAGTACCAACTAAGGCGGAAAATGGAATTACCTCTAAGTTATGGAATGGAAATAAACCCATTTTGTCGCACACATGTGTATGGGGATGAAAGGCATTTTTTAAGGCATTATCAGGAAAAAAACTAGCACCCCGGGGAACAAAGTGTATCTTTATAGGATATCCCAAGGAAATGAAAGGATATTACTTATATAACCATTCATAAAATAAAGTGACTGTCGCTAGATAAGCCATCTTTCTCGAGAGGGAGAACATCATAAAAAAGGATAGTGGGATCAAGATTGACTTCGATGAAGTTGATGCTCAAGATACACATGAGTTGGTACAGGAACAAGTTCCACAAGTCCCCGTGGAAGAGGTTCTAAAAACACAAGTACTGTGTAGGAGCTCAAAAGAGGTAAGAGAACTATAGAGATTTGGATTCCTAGTCACCAAGGATGGTGAATCATTATTATTGGACAATGATGAACCTCTATCCTACAAGGAAGCAATAGAAATCTCAGAAGCTTCAAGATGGCTAGAAGCTATGAATTCTGAGATGGATTCCATGTAATAGAACCAAGTCTAGGTTCTAGTTGATGAGCCAGTTGATGTAAGGCCTGTTGGATGAAAATGGGTATTCAAGAGAAAATTGGACATGGAAGGTCAAGTTAGAACCTATAAAGCAAGGCTAGTGGCTAAAGGATTCAGATAGCATCAAGGAATTGACAATGATGAAACCTTCTCGCCAGTTGCCATGTTTAAATCCATAAGAATCATACTTTTCATAACTATTTACCATGACTAAGAGATTTGGAAAATGGATGTCAAAACAACTTTCCTTAATGAGAACCTTCAGGAAGATGTCTATATGACACAACCAGAAGGGTTTGTGACACCAGGTGAAGCCAAACGGGTTTGCAAGTTGCAGAAATCAATTTATGGATTAAAGCAAGCATCTAGGTCACAGAACATATGATTTGATGAAGCCATAAAGGAATTTGGTTTCATTAAGAATGAATGTGATCCATGTGTTTATAAGTGGTTTAATGGGAATATGGTCGTTATCCTAATAGTATAAGTTGATGACATATTGCTCATTGGAAACAATGTACCAGTCTTACAGTCAGTTAAGGACTGGTTGAACAAGTGTTTCTCCATGAAGGACTTGGGTGAAGTAACCTACATTCTAGGGATCAAAATCATTTTGTGATAGATCCAAGAGGCTTCTTGGACTAAGTTAGGGTACATAAATTGACCAGATACTAAAGAGATTCAGTATGGAACAATCTAAGAGACAGTTGGTTCCAGTGTCACATGGCCTACATCTTTCTAATAAAACGTGTCCTCAGACACAACAAAATAAAGATAGAATGAGTAATATCCCATACACTTCAGCTATAGGATCCATCATGTTTGCTATGTTATGTACCAGTATTGATGTTGCCTATGCACTGAGCATGGTAGACAGGTATCAAGCAGATCCAGGAGAACAACATTGGACTACTGTTAAGACTATCCTTAAGTATCTGAGAAGAACTAAGGATATGTTCCTGGTGTATGGAGGAGACGAGGAGCTTGTGATCAGAGGGTATGCTGATGCTAGTTTTCAGACAGATCAGAACAATCTGAAGTCACAATCTGGATATGTTTTCTATCTCAATGGAGGAGCAGTGAGCTAGAAGAGTTCAAAGCAACCAGTTGTCACCGATTCTACAGCGGAGTCCGAATATATAGTGGCTTCTGATGCAGCCAAAGAAGCCGTCTAGATTCAGAACTTTGTCTAGGAGCTTGATGCGGTGACTAGAAGTAAATATCCTATCATGTTGTATTGTGATAATACTGAAGTGGTGGCTCTTGAAAAAGAACCAAGGCCACATCAACAGACAAAGCACATACTCCAGAAGTATCACCTCTTGAGGTATTTCTATCAAAGGGGTGAAGTTTCAGTGAGTAGAGTGTCCATAGAAGAGAACGTGGTGGACCCCATAACTAAAGGCCTATCTCAGCAAAAGCATGAATATCATGTGAGAGCTAACGAGTTAAAGGTTGTTAGTAGTTGGCTCTAGTTAAAGTGGGAGTCTATTGAAGTTGGTGGCCTAGAACCAACTAATTTTTACTCCATTCATTAATAAATACCTTATCACATCTTGATTGTTCTTCTGTATGACAATGCATGTGATAATGTCCTAAGGATTGCTGTTGCATTAAAGGGTGATAGCGGATCCCTGCTATGATGAGAACCTAGAAGTTCCATAACACTGTTCTTGAATATATGTTCTATGGTTGGATGATGTTATTTGAGGGACACAAATAATATAAGCCATTAGGGGTGAGGAATCATAAAACTTTGAGGCACCTTCTCATGGCGTGTGCCCTTGGTAATGTCCAGGAGGATTTTATGAGAACGAGACCCACCAGTAGGAAATCCACATTTCATAGTGTTATTGGATGTTCCTATCTGCGGACGTGTGTAATAGTCCTTAAACTTTAAGATTATTATTAATGGGTATTACAACTCGTACACTTAGATGTATTGACGAAAACTGTGACGAAACACTGTTCGCAATGAGGTAGGATACATTGGGTGCATCACGAGTGATATTGCATTAATTGATAATGTGAGAAAGGATTTGTTCCTTCTATTCCATAACATAAGTAGATATCTCAGGCCCTTTGATGGAATTGATATAGCCTAAATGAATCCATGTACATGGTGAGGAATGAGCAAGTTCAATTCTGGAAATTCAAAGAAAGAATAATCGAGCACATGGGTTGATGGCACTAGCATGCAACCCACTTGATTCGAGATATCATGACAAAGGGATTACATTACACGATAAGCGTTTGTAGGAGGTGACACATCATTGCGACATTAAATTCTTTCTCTATGGGTGCCTTGGCATGTTGCTATATTGTCACGACCTGACCTCGGGGCCCGTTCCGTGACTACCCCAAGCCCGCCTTCCATAGGCCAGGGGCTGGCGACTAGCACCAAGGCGTAAATCATGGAAAAAGGGAAGACATTGCCTTTGAAAAGTAAACAAGCACCACAGAGTAAACAAGCGGAAAAGTAAACACTAAGTAAAAATTGTAACAAGCTGTGCTGAAAGTAAAAGGGGCTGGAAATACAAGCCCAACTGTAAAGTACAACTGAAAGGGAAAAACAACAACTGAAAAGAAAAGCCGCAGCGTCGAGCCGTCTTCTGGAAGTCCCACCTGAAGGGTGGGTACAGATAGCCTCCACCGCTCCTCGGTCCAGCCGTCCGCTCCGGGTACGTCCCGCCCAGTGGTCCACCTCCAGGTACCATCATGCTCCGCAAGCCTCCACCACGATCAGCGCTGTCCGTCGTCTGCAACCAACACAACGAAGTGCGGGCATAACCCGTGCAGGGGTGAGTATAAGCTAATCAGTAGGGACCCCGAGACCCCTGAAGGTCTCTCAGAATCCAAAAAGGATAATCCAAAAAGGATAATCCAAAAAGGAAAGATACAATCACGAAGTAACAACCGACACTGCTTAGGTATATGCCCATACATATACCTAAGTCATCAATTCCCGTTCGGCTCCAACATCCGAGCCCTAACACAACCCAGTCCACACAGGAAAACAAAACGTATACCCACACATGATAGCACAACACAATCCACGAAGGAGAGAAAGGTAATCCACATAGGATAGCTCAACACAATCCACAAAGGAGAGTAAACAGTAAATCCACAAAGGAAAGTAACACAAGATTCAGCTCACACAGGTATACTTCTTCAAATGACGATAGAGATCATCACTGATCCATCTAAGTCGTCGGACCCACAAAGGATCGAAAGGTACTAACCCCCGCAATGACCCACACAGGATCGGACCCACACAGGATCAATAGGTAATTAACCCCCGCAAAGACCCACACAGGATCGGGCCCACATAGGACCTGTAGGCGCTGGCTCACACAGAACCGCTGAGCGCTGACCCACACAGGATCAGATCCACACAGGATCTGTAGCACTGATCCACGTAGGATCACTGAGTGCAGTAGTCGTCGCAGTCCACTGAGGATCTCTGCACAGTCGTCGTCGCAGTCCACTGAGGATCTCTGCACAGTCGTCGTCGCAGTCCACTGAGGATCTCTGCACAGTCGTCGGAGTCGCAGCCAACACTAGGGTTCCCGCACACAGCAAGCTCGTTCGGGAGGGTCCGCTCCACGAGCTGAGAGGATGATACATCAACTGACAAAAATTCCGAAGTTGATGTATCCAAAAGTTCCGTATCGATGACAGGAACTCAACGTCGCAGACGGCGCGTCAATCAGACGCCCGGTCTGAGAGATATTGGCTTTTTCGTCCCAGGGGCCCGGTTGGTTTTTAAGGAAAAACCAACCCGACCGTACTCCACCTGCGTCCAAACCTCGGGCGGGGTATGCCAAAAGATCCCTCTCACTGAGAGGAAAACAACAAAGTCGACAACACGTCAAACGGACGTCCGTAGCTCAAGATATGAGCGTTTCCGCTCCGAGGGCCCGGTTGGTTTCGTGAACGAACCAACCCGGCCGAACTCAAAGTATTCCGAAACCTTGAGTGAGATATACCTAAACAACCGTCTCGATCCAAGGATCGCGTTGCCGCTGACGGCGCTTCGTTCGGAGTCCCGTAGCTCAAGTTACGGGCAAAAGACCGAAAACGGTCCGAAGACGGGGGTCTGGGCCCGGGCCAACCCGGGCCGACCCCCCCTGGGTCGGCCGAACCGGGTCGACCCGAACCGGGTCAAACCGACCCGGTCCGACCCGGCTGGACCCGGTCCGGTCTGGCCAGGGCGCGGCCGGGCCAGGCCGGCCGGCCCGACTCGGCTTGGCCGAGCGGCCGAGCGAAGTAGCCGCTGGGCGCTGCCCCCACGGGTTGGAAGTGTCGCGGCCCCGCGTGGGGCCGCGCTGGAGTCAACGGACGCGGCATAGCCGGGTCCCGTGCGTGAGGGCCGGACCCGCGCGGCCGCGGGTCCGCTGGCCACCGCCGCCGCGACAGTCCTGTCCGGCGGCGCGCCGGGGCGCTGCCACCTCCGGCCGCCGGCGCCGCCGCGCCGGCGACCCGCGCTGCCGGAGGCTTCCGCGGGCCACCAGAGTTGCTCCGGTGGTCCGTTTTCCTTCCCTCCTGCGCCGGTGCTCCTCCCGAGTTCTGTTCTTCACTACGGGATCATCAAATCTCCCTTGCGTCACGTTTTGTCGTCGCCCGCCAAATCCGCACAACAACGAAGAACGACGGAGGGTTGTCGGGCCGTGTTTGTTTGGCCTGCACCCTCCGCGTTAGACAATAACAATTGGGAGGATTAAACAACACATCAAACAACAATTTTAATAAATTAAAATTGTTCTTATGAAACCAGTTCTTTAATTTAAAAGAAACGTTCACGGGAAAACAAATTATTCACAACAACCCCAACCTCGTCAAGTCGTCGCACGCGCGTTCTTCGCGGAATTGATCGTCGCGGAAGGCATCGCGTCATCGCGGAAGGGCGTCGCGTCATCATGGAACGGCGTCGCGTCGTCGCGGAACGGCGTCGCGTCGTCGCGGAACGGCGTTGCGTCGTCGCGGAAT
The DNA here is from genome assembly GCA_963277665.1 of Viscum album. NCBI lineage: Eukaryota > Viridiplantae > Streptophyta > Magnoliopsida > Santalales > Viscaceae > Viscum > Viscum album. The sequence goes on along the minus strand of OY728128.1, from coordinate 160,602,050 downwards.
ACAGTGCGCGTCGACGAACTCCGAGGTTCAAGAACAACAGATTTAATTTTAATAATTAAATCCATCTTGAGTTAAAAAAACACAAAGGAATTTAAAGAATCGAAAACTCTCACCTCAACGGATGATCGGAGGTTTTTGTCGTGGAGGAAGGAACGTCGCAGAAGAACGTCGCGGGAGAAGAAACGTCGGTGCTGCGGCACACGGCGTCGCATCGTCGATTTCTGCAATTTCAGCGTTCTTCGTCGGAGGCCGGTGTTCTTCACGTTCTTCACGAAGGAGGATGAAGAACTCTTGGTTTTTGTAAAATCCTCTCAACGAACATTTTTCCAAAAGTCGTTCGTTGGTCTTATTTTATTATTACGCCAATGGATTTCAAACAGGTTAAGAAACGAATGAAATTAATTCATAGAATTAATTTCAACGAATAAACCGCCCATTTAAATTGAACGAAAAAAAACTGCCCAATTAAATGGTGCGTTAAGAATTTAAGAAAACGCGTCAGTTGACTTTCATAATGACGGGTTTTCGCGGGTGCGTTACTTAGCGGAAAAGAAACGGTGGGCTCGTGCGGGCCCCACCCCACAAATATCCTACCAAGTGGGTAGGATATTTTGGATAGCACCTTATCCGTAACAACTCCGCTTAAGCAGCTTTAAGTGGCTTTCAAGTGGCTTGAAGTGAAATTAAAAATAAAATTGTCGCACAACTTTATTTTATTTCATAACTTTAAACCCAAAAATTAAAAACCACACCCAAGCAAACGCAACTCCGGAAGAGGCGTTTCTAAGTAATTACCGGCGTTGTGATTCCATCGGTGCCCTCAGAATTCGATTCCGGGCACCGGTTCAAAAGTTAGAAAAACCCGTTCGTCCGTTCACTGAACGTACCTGAGCCAAACTTCGAAAAATGATTCCGGGCACACCGGGCCTCGGAATCAGGTGCCGTCAGAAACTGCGCTCTTGTAAAATTCCAAAGAAAATTAAGAAAAAAATTTCTTTGAAATTTACGGGTCTTTACATTACTCCCACCTCAGGGCTTTACGTCCCCGTAAAGATACATCATAAACTAGGGAAACAAATGTGGGTACTGAGCACGCATCTGAGCCTCCCGCTCCCATGTGCTATCCTGGAGTTTCTCGTGCTTCCATCTGATGCGCACAAGAGGAATCGATCGCCCACGTAGGACCCGCTCCTGTCGATCCTCTATCTCCACTGGGACCTCCGTAAAAGTCTCCCCATCATCCACGTCTAGCTCCCCATGATCAATGATGTGCGTCGGGTCGTGCACGTATCTCCTCAGCTGAGATACGTGGAAGACATCATGCACCCGGTGCAACTGAGGTGGTAGAGCCAGGCGATAATCCACCTCGCCAATCCTGCTGAGGACCTGGAAAGGTCCGATGAAGCGTGGAGACAACTTTCTGCCTTGGCCAAATCTCCGTAATCCACGTCTAGGTGAGACACGCAAGAAGACGTGGTCGCCATCCTCGAACTCTAGTGGCCTCCGCCTCCTGTCAGCATAAGACTTCTGCCGGCTCTGAGCTGTCCTCATCTGCTCCTGGATGACCTGGACCTTCTCTGTCGTGGCCCGGACCATCTCTAGTCCCACAAGTGCTAACTCCCCAGGGTCTGTCCAGCACAAAGGAGATCTGCAAGGTCTGCCGTACAACACCTCGTATGGTGCCATCCCGATAGTGGAGTGGTAGCTGTTGTTGTACGCGAACTCCACCAAGGGTAGGTGGTCCTCCCAGCTGCGACCAAAGTCGAGGACACATGCGCGGAGCATGTCCTCGAGAGTCTGAATGGTCCTCTCCATCTGACCATCCGTCTGATGGTGAAAGGCGGTGCTCAGACGTAGTCGCGTCCCGAATGCCTCCTGTAACCCCTTCCAAAGCCGGGAAGTAAAACGAGCGTCCCAATCGGAGACGATAGATGATGGCACACCGTGAATCCGTACAATCTTCTGAACATAGAGACGCCCCAATCTCTCCACTGAGCCCTTCTCTCGGATGGGTAATAAGTGTGCCGACTTGGTGATTCGGTCAACAATCACCCAAATGGAGTCGTGAACTCTGGAAGTGCGTGGAAGTCTAGTCACGAAGTCCATAGATATCCCATCCCACTTCCACTCCGGGACCTCCAAGGGCTGTACCAAGCCTGCTGGTACCTGATGCTCTGCCTTCACCTGCTGGCAGGTGAGGCATCGAGAAACAAACTCTGCCACAACCTTCTTCATGCCCGGCCACCAGTGCTGTCGTCTGAGGTCTTGGTACATCTTCGCCACTCCAGGATGTACCGCCAAAGGAGAAGTGTGAAACTCTCTCAGCACCTCCTCTCGTAAAGCGACTGGTACCAAGGTACGTCCTCTGAAAAGGATGTCGTGCTCTGCTCCAAAGGAGAAACCATCAGGTGTCTGTCCCGAGGATATCTGTGCACGCCGTGTCTCACAGTCAGCGTCCTCACGCTGTGCCTCTCTGACCCGCTGCAGTAGTGGAGGGGTGACTGTGAGAGACTGAAGAAAGGCTGCTCCATCTCTATCCACGAAGGATATCTGCAAAGCGGCTAGCTGCTCTGTCGCCTCCTCAAGTAGCTGGATGCCCGTCCTCCTGCTGAGGGCATCGACTACCACGTTCCCCTTCCCAGGGGTATAGACTATCTCAAAGTCATAGTTCTGGAAGAACTCGAGCCATCGCCGCTGTCTCAGGTTCAAGTCCTTCTGTGAGAAGATGTACCTGAGACTCTGGTGGTCAGAAAAGACTGTAAAGTGCTCGCCCATCAGATAGTGCCACCATGTCTTCAGAGCGAAGACCACTGCTGTTAACTCCATGTCATGCGTGGTGTAGTTCTGCTCATGTGGCCTCAGCTGACGTGATCCATAGGCAATCATGGCCCGCTCCTACATCAAGACACATCCGAGTCCGGTCCCTGATGCATCGCAGTAGACTACGTATCCAACTCCCTCCTCAGGCAACCTCAAGATAGGTGCGCTGGTCAATCTCTGTCTCCGCTCCTGGAAGCTCTGCTGACATCTGTCTGACCACACAAAGGGTTTCCCCTTCTTCATCAAAGCTGAGAGTGGTGCCGCAACTCTGGAGAAGTCTGGCACAAACCTCCGATAGTATCCAGCTAGACCCAAGAAACTCCGCACCTCCGTCACGCTCCTGGGTGGCTCCCAAGCTAGCACTGCCTCGATCTTCGCGGGATCCACAGCAACTCCCGCCTCAGAAATGACGTGCCCCAAGAAGTGGACCTCACGTAACCAGAACTGGCACTTCGAGATCTTTCCATAAATCTAGTGCTCTCGGAGTGTGTCTAGTACAACCCGCAAGTGGTAGGTGTGCTCCTCCTCCGTGGTCGAGTACACCAAAATGTCGTCGATGAAGACCATGACAAATCGATTGAGGTATGGCTGGAAGATCCTGTTCATGAGGCTCATGAACAATGCTGGAGCATTGGTTACACCGAATGGCATAACCAAGAACTCATAGTGGCCATACCGACACCTGAAGGCCGTCTTCTGCACGTCCTCATCTCGAACTCTGAGCTGATGATAGCCTGACCTGAGGTCTATCTTCGAGAACCACCGCGCTCCCTTGAGCTGATCGAAGAGGTCATAAATCCTCGGTAGCGGATACTTGTTCCTCATTGTCACCTGGTTCAGGCGACGATAGTCGACACACAGTCGCAAGCTCCTGTCCGCCTTCCTGGCGAACAATATCGGGGAAGCCCAGGGTGAAACACTGGGTCGGATGAACCCCTTGCCCTGCAAGTCCTCCAACTGTACCCGCAGATCTCGAAGCTCAGTGGGGGCCATCTGATATGCTGGAGTGGATATCGGGGCTGTCCCGGGGTACAGATCAATGTAAAAGTCTACCTCTCTGCGAGGAGGTAGTCCTGGAACGTCGTCGGGGAAGACGTCCGCATACTGATCCACCACTACAGGAAAGCTAGGACTCCGCACGTCCACTGCTCCTAGGATGAGGCTAGCCAACTGATGAGTGATGGGTTGTCCCCTCCTCTGCGAGAGTCCCTCCTATGCTGTAAAGTCTCCCTTCTCGCCGGTGAAGGTGAACCTGCTCCCGTCGGTGCGTAAACATCGCACCTTGCTCCTAAAATAGTCAATCTGAGCATGGACTGTAGATAACCAATCCATGCCCAAGATGACGTTGTAAGGCCTCGACGCCACTACAAGAAGATCCCAGCCGAAGCTCTCGCCTCCTAGAGTAAGCTCACACTGCCGGCACCAGTGCGTAATCGTCGAGTCTGCTCCCTTAGGGGTCTCTAGCCGTAAGGATCGAGCCAACAACTCTATCAGAATCTCCGAGCTCCGAACAAGGGCAGCGGCTATGAAAGAGTGACTCGCTCCTGTGTCTATAAGAACTGAAACAAGGGTGTAATAGACACAGATCGTACCTCGAATCATCTCTGGCGCGCCGTGGTCGTAGGCCTCCGCTGCCTGGAGCTGTGCCTGTCTCTGCCCGCCAGCTCCCTGTGGTCGGGGCGGACCTCCCGGTGGTGGTGGTGGCAGAGCCTCAAAGCGTCGCCCACCACCTGCTACTCGGCCAGCTCCTCTGCCTCATCCACCTCCTCCCTGCAGACCGCCACGTTCGACCCTCTGCCTCTGCCTGGGTGGCCCCTCCACTGTCTGATGCTCCTCGGTATGGAGGGTCGGGCAGTCACGAGCCATGTGGCCCTGCCCGCCGCAGGCGTAGCACTGCCTGCCTCTCGGAAGACTGGCTCCGCGCTGTGTGCCCCGCACTGCTGAGCCAGTGTCCTGAGGTCATCTAAGAGAGGGTCTGGTCTGCCTGGAACCCTGAGTCATCCGTCGGCTACCTGCTGCCGAAGAATCCGCTACCTGCCGCCCTGCGGTAGGTCTCACTGCTGAAGTAGACTCAGGAAGAAAGCTCTCGATCAGAAGGGCTCGCTCCAGCACTCCTGCCTGATTCAGAATGCTGAGGGAGATCAACGATGCCCTGATCTCGTGTATCAAACCCTTCTCAAAGGTCCGGGCCCGGAAGAATGGGTCCCGTACCATATCTGTCGAGTAGTGAGAAAGATCGGTGAATCTCGCCGAGTACTGTGCGACCGTCAAGCTACCTTGCCGCAGCTGAAGAAGCTCCTGGATGCGCACCGCACGGAGGGTGGCCGGGACGAACTCTGAGTGGAAGAGGCTCTCGAAGTCCGTCCAGATGAGAGAGGCCTCATCGTGCACCTGGAGCATCAAGCTCCACCATCGTCCTGCTGCTGCGTGCAGTAGGCTCGCCACGAGGATCACCATGAGGTCTGCTGGTGTCCTCACTAGCCTGAAAACTCGTACGACCGCCTCCAGCCAGTCCTTGGCTGCCTGGGGGTCCGTCTCCCCACGAAACCTGGGTGGTCGCTGGCGCTGGAACTCGTGCAGAGCTCCGAGGCGACGTGCATTGTCAGCGGTCGGTGCTGGAAGCATCGGGGGCTCGGCAGGTAAAGCTACCGCCGGTGCCTCCGCTGTCAACGGGCCCTATACCGAGGCCTCGTTTCTCGGCGGGCTGTCGTCGCGCTCTACTCTCGTAACCCTAGCTGGCTGCCGTTGTGGGGCCATCCTGAAAAGGAAACAAGTGCGCCATGGTCAGAACTGTATACCTGGTGAGCTGATACAAGGTAATCACGAAGAAAACTTGAAAACACACATGAAATCAATGTTTTCGTGCATTAAGTCGGAAATCAGAAGTCAGGGTCCTGGTGTACGGATACGTCGGCCGCCGCACCAACACTGGACTCCCTGGACTGATAACCACACTCAATATGCTAAACACTATTGCTTCACATAGAGGAAAGATCAGAGTCTGCGGTAGAACCGACCGCCTCTGATACCAATTTGTCACGACCCGACCTCGGGGCCCGTGCCGTGACTACCCCAAGCCCGCCTTCCATAGGCCAGGGGCTGACGACTAGCACCAAGGCGTAAATCCCGGAAAAAGGGAAGGCATTGCCTTTGAAAAGTAAACAAGCACCATAGAGTAAACAAGCGGAAAATTAAACACTAAGTAAAAACTGTAACAAGCTGTGCTGAAAGTAAAAGGGGCCGGAAATACAAGCCCAACTGTAAAGTACAACTGAAAGGGAAAAACAGCAACTGAAAAGAAAATCCGCAGCGTCGAGCCGTCCTCTGGAAGTCCCACCTGAAGGGTGGGTACAGATAGCCTCCACCGCTCCTCGGTCCAGCCGTCTGCTCCGGGTACGTCCCGCCCAGTGGTCCACCTCCAGGTACCGTCCTGCTCCGCAAGCCTCCACCACGATTAGCGCTGTCCGTCGTCTGCAACCAACACAACGAAGTGCGGGCATAGCCCGTGCAGGGGTGAGTATAAGCTGCTCAGTAGGGACCCCGAGACCCCCGAAGGTCCCCCAAAATCCACAAAGGATAATCCACAAAGGAAAGATACAATCACGAAGTAACAACCGACACTGCTTAGGTATATGCCCATACATATACCTAAGTCATCAATTCCTATTCGACTCTAACATCCGAGACCTAGCACAACCCAGTCCACACAGGAAAACAAAACGTATACCCACACAGGATAGCACAACACGATCCACGAAGGAGAGTAAGGTAATCCACATAGGATAGCTCAACACAATCCACAAAGGAGAGTAAACAGTAAATCAACACAGGATAATCCACAAAGGAAAATAACACAAGATTCAGCTCACACAGGTATACTTCTTCAAATGACGATAGAGATGATCACTGATCCATCTAAGTCGTCGGACCCACAAAGGATCAAAAGGTACTAACCCCCGCAATGACCCACACAGGATCGGACCCACACAGGATCAATAGGTAACTAACCCCCGCAAAGACCCACACAGGATCGGGCCCACACAGGACCTGTAGGCGCTGGCTCACACAGAACCGCTGAGCGCTGACCCACACAGGATCAGATCCACACAGGATCTGTAGCACTGATCCACGTAGGATCGCTGAGTGCAGTAGTCGTCGCAGTCCACTGAGGATCTCTGCACAGTCGTCATCGCAGTCCACTGAGGATCTCTGCACAGTCGTCGTCACAGTCCACTGAGGATCTCTGCACAGTCGTCGGAGTCGCAGCCAGCACTAGGGTTCCCGCACACAGCAAGCTCGTTCGGGAGGGTCCGCTCCACGAGCTGAGAGGCTGATACATCAACTGACACAAAGTCCGAAGTTTATGTATCCAAAAGTTCCGTATCGACGACAGGAACTCAACGTCGCAGACGGCGCGTCAATCGGACGCCCGGTCTGAGAGATATTGGCCTTTTCGTCCCAGGGGCCCGATTGGTTTTTAAGGCAAAACCAACCTGACCTTACTCCACCTGCGTCCAAACCTCGGGCGGGGTATGCCAAAAGATCCGTCTCACTTAGAGGAAAACAACAAAGTCGACGGCACGTCAAACAGACGTCCGTAGCTCAAGATATGAGCGTTTCCGCTCCGAGGGCCCGGTTGGTTTCGTGAATGAACCAACCCGGCCGAACTCAAAGTATTCCGAAACCTTGTGTGCAATATACCTAAACTACCGTCTCGATCCAAGGATCACGTTGCCACTGACAGCGCGTCATTCTGAGGCCTGTAGCTCAAGTTACGGGCAAAAGACCGAAAACGGTCCGAAGACGGGGGTCTGGGCCCGGGCCGACCCCCCCTGGGTCGGCCGAACCGGGTCGACCCGACCCGGTCTGACCCGGCTGGACCCGGTCCGGTCCGGCCAGGGCACGACCAGGCCCGGCCGGCCGGCCCGGCTCGGCTTGGCCGAGCGGCCGAGCGAAGCAGCCGCGGGGCGCTGCCCCCGCGGGTTGGAAGTGCCGCGGCCCCGCGCTGGAGTCAACGGACCCGGCATAGCCGCGTCCCGTGCGTGAGGGCCGGACCCGCGCGGCCGCGGGTCCACTGGCCTCCGCCGCCGCGGCTTCAGCCGCGACGGTCCTGTCCGACGGCGCGCCGGGGCGCCGCCGCTTCCGGCCGCCGGCGCCGCCGCTTCCGGCCGCCGGCGCCGCCGGAGGCTTCCACGGGCCACCGGAGTTGCTCCGGTGGTCCGTTTTCCTTCCCGTATGCGCCAGTGCTCCTCCCGGGTTTCGTTCTTCACTGCGGGATCATCAAATCGCCCTTGCGTCACGTTTTGTCATCGCCCGCCAAATCCGCACAACAACGAAGAACGACGGAGGGTTGTCGGGCCGTGTTCGTTTGGCCCGCACCCTCCGCGTTAGACAATAACAATTGGGAGGATTAAACAACACATCAAACAACAATTTTAATAAAGTAAAATTGTTCTTATGAAACCAGTTCTTTAATTTAAAAGAAACGTTCACGGGAAAACAAATTATTCACAACAACCCCTACCTCGTCAAGTCGTCGCACGCGCGTTCTTCACGGAATTGATCGTCGTGGAGGGCGTCGCGTCGTCGCGGAAGGGCGTCGCGTCGTCGCGGAATGGCGTCGCGTCGTCGCGGAACGGCGTCGCGTCGTCGCGGAATACGATGCGCGTCGACGAACTCCGAGGTTCAAGAACAACAGATTTAATTTTAATAATTAAATCCATCTTGAGTTAAAAAACACAAAGGAATTTAAAGAATCGAAAACTCTCACCTCAACGGACGATCGAAGGTTTTTGTAGCGGAGGAAGGAACGACGCAGAAGAACGTCGCGGGAGAAGAAACGTCGGCGTCGCGGCACACGGCGTCGCATCGTCGATTTCTGTGGTTTCAGCGTTCTTCGTCGGAGGCCGGCGTTCTTCACGTTCTTCGAGAAGGAGGATGAAGAACTCTTGGTTTTTTTCAAATCCTCTCAACGAACATTTTTCCAGAAGTCGTGCGTTGGTCTTATTTTATTATTACGCCAACGGATTTCAAATAGGTTAATAAACGAATGAAATTAATTCATAGAATTAATTTCAATGAATAAACCGCCCATTTAAATTCAACGAAAAAAAATTGTCCAATTAAATGGTGCGTTAAGAATTTAAGAAAACATGTCAGTTGACTTTCATAATGACGGGTTTTCGCGGGTGCGTTACTTAGCGGAAAAGAAACGGTGGGCTCGTGCGGGCCCCACCCCACAAATATCCTACCAAGTGGGTAGGATATTTTGGATAACACCTTATCCGTAACAACTCCGCTTAAGCAGCTTTAAGTGGCTTTCAAGTGGCTTAAAGTGAAATTAAAAATAAATTGTCGCACAACTTTATTTTATTTCATAACTTTAAACCCAAAAATTAAAAACCACACCCGAGCAAACGCAACTCCGGAAGAGGCGTTTATAAGCAATTACCGGTGCTGCGATTCCATCGGTGCCCTCAGAATTTGATTCTGGGCACCGGTTCTAAAGTTAGAAAAACCCGCTCGTCCGTTCACTGAACGTACCCGATCCAAACTTCGGAAAATTATTCCGGGAACACCGGGCCTCAGAATCAGGTGCCTTCAGAAACTGTGCTCTTGTAAAATTCCAAAGAAAATTAAGAAAAATATTTCCTTGAAATTTACGGGTCTTTACATAGATTCTAACCTTGGACTTTAGGCAAGCTCAGCCTAATGCCAATGAGAAAGAGGCCTAGAGGGTCATACACTAAGTGTGTCCAATTATCTCAATTAAATATTAATTTAACAAGTTTAATAAAGATTATTCCCGACCGTGGTTTAATAATTATTCAAGGAGGCCTGATCGCATTTATTTCGACACTAGTTATTCAAGAGAATATATTGTGGGTGAAATAATATATTTATTAGTGAGTAATGCAGTGATATTTATTTGAGAGATAAATAGTCATTATTCAAGGTCTAATAAATGTGGTGGAGGAAATTAAGAAAAATGGAAAATAAAAGTATACGCCGTGTATATTAATATATACACACCATGTAGTTTTTCTGGGAATTTATGAGAAATAGTATTATTTATTTAATTAAATAATATTAGGTGTAATTCACTAGGTGTATGTCAAGTAATAATAATAGTCAACTATTATTATTAGACATGGGGTATTACTAAGAATTAAATGAAATGAATAAATTCTTTCGGATAATTAATTCATTTTATTATTCTATGTAATTAAAAATACCAATTATATATTTCTCATTAGCCTAAAAATTTTGAGGGGTTGTGCACAACGGATTTGGAAAAGCTATAAATCCAAGAGAGAATTATTTTTCCACCAATAATTCTCTCAAGCTACGAGAGAGAGATCCACCTCCACCGGATCAAGGCGATTGAAGGCAGACATCGCAAGCGAAGGCTCTTCTGTGCTAGCACCTAGAGATCCCTTCGACAATGTCCAGATATACGTGGAGAATGTGTGGATCACCACTAGAGTAATCCTACACTTGGATTCTATGATGCAATGACAGATCACATCAGTTCATGACCGAATACATCAACAAAGAAAGAATCCCATCAAGGTAATTCTTGTCAATTAATTAAATTAATTATAACCAACATATGATGATCCTCTATATGGTTCTAGGAATCCCCTCTTTCTTTTTTGTTCTTCATTCTATTCTGAAGATCTGGAATTTTATTATCATGAAGGATCTTAGATTGATTTTTGTTAACGCTAAAATTAATTTTGGATACACCCACTAACGTGCTTCCGTTGCGCCCAGAAGCTACAATTATATGACGGTTCCATCTCATATTTCTTTTAAAATTTAACAATATACTTTTGTGGATATGGATGTTATTGTTTGGACTCAGAGCAAGAGTGGGAAATTTAACTGTAGGGATTTATTTATGATAAATTGTGTTGTAGGTGTGTTTAATCCAACTTGGCTCTCTGTTTTTAGGCCACCTTTTATTCAGCCATCTAGAGCATTGATTCTATGGAAAATTTTGAATAAGAGATTTCCTACTCATGATTATCTTCAGGGGGATGGAGTTTAATTGGCCTCTGCATGTTATTTGTGTATGGGGGCTGTAGAAAAAATTCATCATGTTTTTATTGATTTTCCATTCCCTTATAGGTTATGGGATTAAATTTAGGCATTGTTTGATTTATCCATTGACAGGGGTGGACATGTTGAGCAACTGCTGGAAGGTGTCACTTGTAACGTCCCGATTCCGGAAGCCGCCCCGAGGCACCCCGTACTCAGTTGGTCACATGGCCTCAAGCGAATTTCTCCTAATGCTAGAGGCTGCTGACTAGCAGTGAGAGCCTTGGGTGTGATAGTGGAGAAACTATGCCCTCATTGGCAGAGTAACACAGTGGAAGAGAAACAGATAACAATAGTAAAAGTAGTAATAATGGCATACAACAATAAACAACAGAAGACTGAAAGTAATAAAAAACTAGAGCACATATATAATGATGCATGATACATATATTTAGGAAAACATCCAAACACATCACAATGTTGAAATACAATACTAAACCAAAGTACAAAAGAAAACAAGAAAATAAGTCCTCAGCATCGCAAGCCTCAGCTTGGTCCCATGCTCTCCAGCTCCAAAGTAGTCGAGTACCTGAAGTAGAAGGGCACTTGCCCTTATTTACACCTATAGTAATATAATCTATTTGGGCCCAAAAGCATGACCCAAACAGGGTGTGAGACTAAATCCCAGTAGGCAACCACCAAGAGATCTGTTCCTAATAGTCAGTGAATATATATGGCAGGTAATAAGAAAAATCAACAGTAAACAAGGAAGTACTCAACAGTAAACATTCCTACAGTTTCAAAGCATTCCGTTCTATATAGCAAGTAAATAGATAATCTCAAATAGGTAACCCTCTGGGATGTACTCATAGCCTAATCCCATCTGGTCCTACCTAGAAAACACAAGCAACCCTATGGGAAGTACACATAGTCTAACCCCACTGGTTTAGATTTATAATAGACTCTATGGGGAAGCTCTCTCCGTCAATTCCCCCTATAGTCTCATATCGGTAACTAAAAGGCGCTATGGGGAAGCACTTACGTCACATTCCCCCTACGGCTCGCATCGAGGAACTACAAAAACTCTAAGGAAGCACTTACATCACATTCACCCTGTGGATCACATTGAGGAACTACATACACTCTGAGGAAGAACTTACATCAATTCCCCCTATGGTCTCTCATCGTAACAAAAAGAACGGACACTCTGGAGAAGCCCTCACGTCTATCCTTCCTATGGCCCACTACACCAGGTTCTCATGGACCTGTGTAATTCAAAAAATATAGCAATGCAAATCATCCAAAGTAAACCTCAAGATCTACTTGGCTAACCAGTCTACAACATAACAGCAAGACGAATAATAAACACTCCATCCTAACAATACTAGGCACGGATAACAAAGCAGCAGCCTAACAGGAAAAACTACACCAATGATCAAAACAAGAAAACATAAATGGGAAAACACATCCAAATCACATCAATTAACCCTATTCACCTTTAATTAACCTATAATCAATCATACAATAATAACATGCAGTTAACAGGGCTAAAACTGTAAACCTGCAATACCCCGATCAAGGGTATTGGGTAGTTTTGCACATAAAATTCAAAGACTAGATAGGGAAAGTCACAAAACACCTACCTCGGTGTTTCCAGATCATTATACGTGAACCACAAGCCTTGAATCGCCCAAGAACACCGTAGATCTACAAAATACTTCTAAAAAATTCAACCAGAGATAACTTGAGGAAGAAGAGGAATCATGAAACAAAGCTCTAGAAGAAGGAAGATCTTACCGAGGCGATCCCAATGAAATCAACGACGGTCGAATCGGAGGAAGGATGCTCGATCAGGGGATCAGAGAAGATCCGCACCATACGGATGCTCTCGGATGAACTAGGTCGATAAGGAGGTGTTTATGTTCGTTAGATGCGACCCCAGTATGTTTAATGAAAAAAAAGAAAGTACACATTGTGTACTTTATAAGTACACAGTGTGTACTTGCCTTCACTGGCCCCCACATTAGGCGGTCTCTAGGTCACCACACACGGCCGTGTGCATGGCCGCTACACGACCATCACCCGACTACCTGTAGTAACTGAGTACACGACGTGTAATCATAAAGTACATGGTGTGTACTTAAGAAATTTCCATAAACTCCTCTTTTCCTCAAAAACACCAGAAAAGGGAAAACATATCTGGAAAGAAGATTCAGGTTTTTACATCACTGCTATAGGTTTTTTCAGTAGGTAGGTGAAAATTATTCTTTTGGAAGTAGCGGGTTTAGTGTTTGCATTCACCCAAACAATAAGAAAATTTTCCTTGTTTGAAAACTATAATCCTACTATTCATGCATGGAAAATGGCCATTCACAGGGATATTTTTTTGGTATATTAGGTTCAAATTGGTTCCATGAATAATTCATTTTACGAGCTTAATATTCTTAGAATTCTTAGTGTATAGGGAAGGGAATGTAAACCGGTTGGAGTGAAATTCATTCGTTGGATTCCTCCTATCATTCCATAGATTAAAGTGAATGTCGATGGTTTTTCCTTTGGTGCTCTAGGTCCATTAGGATATGGTGGGGTATTTCGTACTCACCGTGGTTTTGTGAAAGGGTTTTTTATCATTATATTGGTAGTGAGACCACGTATGAGGACGAACTTTGGGATTTGATATATGCTATCAAATATTCTATTCATCATAATAGGAGTCATTTATAGATTGAATCTGATTATCAGTTGTCTGTTAATGCTCTCAGATATTGTAATAGGAATATACCATGGAGAGTTCCACCTCGATGGATCGAGTTCATTCATGTCATTAAAAAAATCAATTGGAGGGTTTCACATGTTTATAGGGAAGCTAATTACATTACAGATGCGTTGTCAAAGAGGGTGATTATTGAGACATTTTAGATGTGGTAATTTCATTCTCCTGGTTATTTCTCATCACTGCTTGATGAGGACATGCGGCGTGTTACACACTCTTATCTCTATTCAATGTAGGGTATCCTTATAACAACACCGCTTTTTATTACATACTTAAACAAAGATTTATTACATAAAACCTTCACTTGATATAACATAGAAGATTGAGAGGTATAGTGTCTTTGGGGCTTAAGAAAATTACATAACAACTTAAAGCATAGAACACAACATCTTATTGAAAACTTCCTTTACATGACAACTACATCCCCTCATACTTAGCATTGCATAGGATAACCTGAGGACATGCATAAGAAAAGGGTGAGCTATAAAGCCCATTAAGGGAATAAACATGGAATAACATGAGGAATACAGTACATGTTAGACAATAGGCATATCAATGGAGAATAATAGAAACATGAACATAAAGGCATGATAAATCCTGATAATCATAACAAGGAAAAGTGGAAACAACACTTAACATGGAATTAGCATGAGCCAAGGCTCATTGCACAAGGAGCATGAGTAAACCCTCATTGAACATGAAGAATGAGTAAACCCTTGTTGTAATTGAATTAGAATGAGTCAACACTCATTGAACATGATGTATCATGATACTATACTGTACCCAATGCATTGGAGCGCTATCAGGGTACACCCTTCTTAAACATTTCATTTCATGCATAAGTGTGCCACATGGATCATAAAACATGGAATCAATCAACATCACAAGTTATTACACAATTAAGGAATGCGGAATAAATACATAAAAGTACCACTGAATATGTATATGTTCATAAATGTGAATACTCATGATAGAGACATGGGTATGGTATTCACTACACAATGATCTTGTCTTGGAAAAACGTGGTGTAATTTCATCAGCATAACGACGCGACATAAAAATTCATAAAAATGGTCGATGAGAGAGAAATGGGTGTCTCATAAAATGTACATGAAATGGAAATTAAGGGGGGTCATATAGATACATGTACCAACAAATGTAATGGAATTTATATACGTAATACAAAATAATTTCTTGAATGTAAATGAGTAGAGAGAAATTCCTTACAGAATTTCGGCATGGTAACAGGTGTACATGGGAGGCATTAATGAGAGATAAAGGGGATCTCTAATTATTCAAAAATGAAGAGGGAAGTATGGGGGAGGTGAGAAATCATACCCCAACATTTATAATTGAAAATAAAAGGTTATAACAATATTAAGAAAATTGGATACAAATAGAAAGGTAGGAATCCCTTACTTGGAAGTGTGATCCCAAAGGCTTGGGAGGGGCTTGAGAGAGGCTTATTGGGAGCTTGGAGAAACTTGGGAGGATTATATAGAGAGGATGGAATGGGTTAGTCGAACTCCAAAGGCTTTGAGTGAAGAGGAAGTGGGAGCTTGTGTGGGTTTATATAGGAAAGGAGAAGGAATTCTTTATTATTTAGGTTTGGGACACCTCACATTAAACTAATCAAAACAAAAAACCAGTCCATGGTTTTTGCCCATGGGTTTTTCCAAAGGGGAGTGAAAAAAAATATTTTATAAGGCCAAAGGCCTAACATATTAAAATAACAGGGTTTCTTATGTGGAGGTGAGTCACACTCTCAAAGAAAACAATTTAAAAAGACAAAATGTTTTATAAGTCTTGAAGGGTCGACTAAAGATTTTTAAAATAAATCAAACAAATCGAAAATCAAATTATTTTAATGTTAAAACATATATTGGCCGAAAATAATTTTATAGTATTTTATTACATCACTATTGGGTCATTATGATGTCATAAAACACATTATATATTTAAACAGTATTTAATTTTTACCCAAAAATTCACTGTCTCAGAAAATTATGAAAAATTCACCGTTGGATAATTTCTACATCCTGATTCTAAAAATAATATTCATTTTATCTAAATAATTTTCTAAATATGTGAATTTTAACATTTAAAATAAAAACATACATTTATCGAAAATTCATGGGTTTTGACAAAAACAGCTTTCAAACCTTAATAAAAATTAAAATTGTATTCATAAAAATTATACGATCATTTATATTTAATAAAAAAGTAATTTATTAATAATAATATTTTATTAAAATATTATTTAATTCAAAAATCCATTAATTCATCAAAATAGATTTCTTAGTTGAATATTAACTAAAAATACAATTTGCGCTTTAAAAACTATTTACAAAGTAACAATAATAAAAAGAATGTACATTCTCTATACAAGAATAATGTAAATAATTGTAGTACTAGGGTATTGTTACATAAACCCTTAAAACACCCTCATAAGACCTTAGGGTAAGGTGCGCGATGGTGACAGACTCTTGGGGTGGCTCGGATAACATTACTCATGTAAAGACCCGACAATTTCAAGGAAATTTTTTTCTTAAATTCTTTGGAATTATACGAGTCCGCAGTTTCTGATGGCGCTTGATTCCGAGGCTCGGTGTGCCCAGAATCAGTTTTTGAAGTTTTGTTCAGGTACGTTCAGTAAACGTACGTGCAGGTTTTTCTATATTTTGAACCGGTGCTTGGAATTGAAATTCGAGGACACTGATGAACTCACAACGCCGATATTCGCTTAAGGAGACCTCTACCGCAGTTGCATTTGGTTGAGAGTGGAAGTTAATTTTGGGGATTCTTAAATAAATAAAATAAAATAGCGTGTGACATAATTTTATTTAATTTTGGTGGTTATTATCTCCAAAGGGAAGTTGTATGTGGGACCCACCCCCCACATAACCTCCTATGGGAGGATATTGTGTGGTGGGGCCCATACGAACACCAAACCCCTCAACTCCCCTTTAAACTCCCTTGAACTTCTTTAAACTCTTGGACTTCCCATTAAAGTGCCAACACACCCATGTTATTAATTATTTGAGACCTTTGAAATTCTTTCCAACTCCATGAAATTAATTAAGTGAATCAACTTAATTAATTATTTGGAGTGTTTGAATTCTTTTGAATTCACTTATGCCAACATTAAAATGAGGAATGATATTCTCTTATTTTGGTTGGCATAAACTTTGTGGGGAGAACTAAGGAGAAATAGGGAGAGCCTTCTTCCCACAAAGAGCACGAAGAACGCCACTTTTTCCACTGAATAACGTCAACACGACTTCTTTCTTTCCAATAGGGGCAAGAAAAGGAAGACACCGCCAACGAAAACGTCATTCCCTCCAACGTTGACGGAACGACGTCCGTCTTTCGCAACGTCCAACTTTCATGACGCCCGTCTTCCGCGGCTCGTCAACGTGAAACGTCGAATACGAGGTAGGGAGGAATTTGGATTATTTATTTTATACGTGTGAATTATACCCTCGTACTTTGGCGATAATATGTTGGATTACTGTTTGAGCCTCTAACGTGGAGGGCACAGGCTAACGAACAAGTTCGGACCCTCCGCCATTTCATTCTTGATGCGCGGTTTGTTGGGTGATGGGTGAACGGAAGGGAGACCCAAAATTGAGGCCATCGCAGTGAAGAGAAGGACCCGAGGAGGCCGTAGGCACAGGCGAGAGGAAAAACAGACCACCGGAACGACTCCGGGGGCCTGCGGAGGAGCACAACGGCCAACACCGGCCGACCGCCTAGGGGCAGCGGCGCCCCTCGTGCGCCGCCAGCGGAAGGCCGCCGCGCCATCGGCAGCGGCGGCAGATCGGAACCTGCATTCGTGAGTTTTGGGGAGGACGGGCGGTTCCAGCTGGTGCCGCCGTTACGATGCACCGGGGGGCCGTGCCCCCCCCGCTCTGCGCGCCCAACACGAACGCGCTCAACCAGCTGGACGAGCCGCGACCGGCCACCAGGCCGGGCCGCCTACCACGTGGGCCAGGCCAACCTCACGTGAGCCGGGCCACAGCCGCCGGGCTGGGCCACGCCCTACCGGGCCGGACCCGGATCGGGTCGACCCAGTTCGGGCTAACCCAGGGCAGGTGGGGCCGGGTCGGACCGGACCCAGACCACCCTCTTCAGACCACTTTTAGTTTTTCTCCCATAACTTGAGCTACAGACCACCGATTGACACACCATAATTTGTGTAGTATTCCTTGGATTGAGACGGTCATTTTGGTATATCACAATCAAGATTTTGGCGAAGTTTGGGTATGACTGGGTTGGTTCGATCCCGAAACCAAATGAGCCCTCGAAGTGGAAACGCTTATAACTCTCAGACCGGGCGTCTGATTGACACGCCGTCTATCACGTTGAGTTTCTTATGATGAGACGGAACTACGAGATACATAAAATCCGGACTTCATTTATGTGTCGATACTTGACTCGAGGAGCGGACCCTCCCGGAATCGAGCGCGATGTGTGCGGAACCCTAGAGCTGGCTGCGACAGAGATGATGGAATCCTCCATGGGTTCGACTGTGATGACTTCTATACCAGAATCATGTGTGGGTTTGACAGTGACGATTACTGTACCGGAATCCTATGTGGGTTCGATAATTCTGACTTCTGTTCCTATATCCTGTGTTGGTCTGACAGAATAGCTTGTCCTGTATCCTGTGTGGGTCCGACAGCTCAGATGAATTATAACTGGTCCTGTATCCTGTGTGGGTCGGACAACTTAGAGGAGATAGCTGGTCCTGTATCCTATGTGGGTCCGATATCTTAGCTGGTCCTGTATTCTGTGTGGGTCCGACAGCTTAGACGAGATAACTGGTCCTGTATCCTGTGTGGGTCCGACAGCTTAACTGGTCCTGTATCCTGTGTGGGTCTGACAACTTAGATGATCCAATGGCTACATCTAATCATCTATATCTCTCTACTATTGTGGTATACCTGTGTGAGCTGAGTCATGTCTTTCAACCATTATCATCGTGGTGATTGAATTTACTTCCTATGTGGAATTAGTTTGTGCTTGGGCATGAGAGTTGGAGCCGGACTGAGATTGGTAACTTAGGTATATGTATGGGCATATACCTAAGTATGGTTGGTTGATACTTCGTGATTGTATCTTTCTTCTTTTGTTTATCCTTAGTGGATATTGTGAGACCTTGCGGGTCTCGGGGTCCCTACTGAGTATCGTTATACTCACCCCTGCACGGGCTATGCCCGCACCTCGTTGTGTTAGATGCAGACGACAGAAAGCGCTAATGGAGGCCGAGAGTGCCACGAATGGACGGTACCCGGAGGTGGACCTTACGACGAGTCGGCAGACGGAGGATACTGACAGACGTGAGTGCTGAGGTGGCCATCTGTACCTACCCTTCAGGTAGCAATCCCCAGAGGATGATCCAGGAGCTACTCTTTACTTTCATCCATTTTTCCCTTTTTACTTGTACTAGTTGTTCAGTTGGGTTTGTATACTGACCCATTTACTTTTCAACACACTCTTTTGTATTCAGTTTTACTTAGTGTTTACTTCCTGTTGCGTACTCTGTTGTGTTTGTTTAATTTTATAAAGGCAATGCATTCCCAACTTAGGGATTTACGCCTTTGGTGCTTGTAACACCCCGAAGTTTTCAAACCTCTTAAATGAAAATTGGGCTCTTTCTTTTTTTTGTGCTTTTAAAGTTCTCTCTAAAACAATCAGAATGTAAAACATAAAAAAAACACGTAACTTTTATTTAATGAACTCAACACTTAAGGGTCTTACATTTTTCGGATTACAAGGAAAACTCACTAACCAAATATCCCAACTAAGAACCCGATTACAATAATGGGTAGACTGCTTAAAACTACTAAGAGCTCGAAAATGCGGTAGGGATTTCGAGCATCCATCATAAGAAACATAAGGATTGCTGAAGCTACCGCGACCGTGCTCAACACCAAGGGGATCACACAAACCATCTTTGCTTCTCCTTCAGTCACTTGGGGTAAGGGACACCCGAGACAAAACCTTTCTTTTTATAAACACCCTAATATGGCCGTTGCACCCCAAACGGCTATATTTTTGACCGTTGGGTCTTCTTATCCTCTATGTTGACCGTTGGACCTCAAACGACTATATTTTCGACCGTTGTTTGCCCAAAGTATCCAATGTTTTGTTTTTAACCGTTACCCAAATAATGTTTAAATTCAGTTTTTGTCGACGTGATAAAACTTACTAAGTATAGTTTTGAAATAATTGATAAGTGATATGTATTTTCTTTTATATATATAGTTGTAATTTATATATATATATATATATATATATGGTTTTGGTTTGTTAGCCTAAAATTTGATTAAATTTAAATTATTATAAAATTATCAATAAAACTAATTTATTTTTATAAATTATATTTACGGTTAACTTCCCCTAAAAGTGTTAATGATGTATATTTACCCATTTACAAAATTAATTTATGAATTTCTTTATATAATAATGTTAAATAAATAAAACTACACAATTATGTTCTTACTAAAACCTAATAATTTTGTTGCTTTAACTTTGACATTTTACCTATTTAGAGATAAACTTATTAATATTAAACACTTGCTTTTTGTTTCAAAATAATCCGAATGTAATTTTTTTTTTAGAAATCATAAGTATATATGTTATTATACTTGAGTTCACTTTTTATTTTATGTATAAAACTTATATATGTGTATTTATATGTTTTGATAAAAATAAATAGAGAAAAATGAAAATACAAGTTATGTTTAAAATAAGGGTTTAATAGTCTAATATATAGGGGTATTAATAACCCTTGACTTAGGATAATAATAGTTTATTAATAAGGTTATATTAGCGAATTTATAATAGGTTTAATAAAATATTAAAACAACCGTTTTTTTTAATGTTAAAAACGTTGAAATAAAATGATATTGCGTAAAAAAAAAAAGGGAAAACGAACGAAACCGCGTGTTTCGTTTTTTTATAAACCCCACGTCGACCTCGGTCCGTCCGATCTGGACTGTTTTGATCCTGGCCATTCGTTTTTTTTTTCGCATCTCCCTCGCCTGCGGTTCTTCTTCTTCCTCGCCGCGCCGCAGAACCAGTAGCGTAGGCCCTCGTTTCCTCCGCCTGAGTCGTCAACGGTCATCCCTCTCTTCTCCTTCCACGAAGTCGGCGCCGCCTCTTAAATATCGGCCTCGGTTCCATCGTCGCCTCTCCTCGCCCAAAGACTTCACCTTCTTCTTCTTCGTTTTTTTTAAGACTCCCTACTGCACCGAAGGACCGGCTCCCTCTTCGGCTTCTGGACCTCGTTGCTGCCTCGTTCTCTCCTCCTCCTCTCCGTGTCGGTAAGGGTTGAACTCTGTCTGTAAAGTTTTGAACTTCGGTTTTCATTTACATAAAAATGTATACGGGTTATATATACACACATGTATATCTCCTGTTTTTAAACCTTCGGATCCCCTTGCCTCATTTAAACCTCCCCTCCGAACGAAGGTAAGAGAAATTCTCTGTTTGTTCTGATCTTCCCCTATTCGACGCACCCATTTATTTTCTTTGTATTTATTTTTTTATATGTTAATATAAACATGTATAATTGTATTGAAGGCCGTAAAGAACTTCATTATAACTGTTTTTCACTCTTCCTGTTTTACGAGTCAAGCGAGGGCAAGGGTTCCTGTCTTGTTGGTTTGAGTTTTGGTGAACCTACATGTGATATACACTCTATGTATATATGAATATATATATATTATTTTGGTATGTATATGTGTACCTAAATGTATATAAATAACTTTGTACGCATACACCTATTTTTCATAATATATGATGAATGAGTATGATTAATATGTTTTAATACTTTTGGTATAACGTGACGAGTTACTAAAATTATATATGCCCTTTAAAACTTTTAATCCAAGGGAGATGCCAAGACTATATATATATATGGTCATATATATATATATGGTGAAGTTTCAGGATTGGTTTAATGTCAAAATGACTTTTCTAGCTTGAAAATATTCATTTATCAGCATTTTGACAATTCGTGCACTTTTTGTAAAAATGTGTGGCATGAACCCCCCTTAAGAATTTATATGTTTCCAAGTGAATGTGTTTTCAAAATTTCAGCTTCCAAAACCTTTTTATTTATTTATTTATCAGGACTTGGTTATATATATATATATAATTATAGACACATAAGTTTCTAATAATTTTAATGGATGCTAAGCCAACATGTGTATTGCACCGGTGGACCGGCCTAACTTGAAAATTTAAGTTCCCTCAATGAAACTTATACTTGTAAAGAATGTGTTTTGCATGTTTAAAGATATGAACTATGAATTTATGGTTTTATTTAACATGATGAAATTTTACATGACAATCCGCTATGTTCAGTATTCCAGTTATTTTTGCATGTGCAAGATTAAGTTGATTTAGTTTATTTGCATCAATGTTTAATCTGAAGCCAAAAGCCTAGTTCTTTTTACATCTATGATATGATCCCCCTCAAGTCATGAATATGTATGTAAAAAGGAGTTTTGAGTATGAATGTATGTAACCCCGTGAATGAATGACCATGTCAAGATATGTGAGGGATGTATAGGACTTAAATGTTTATGGACGGGTGCGCCCGTAATTATACAGCGCTCCAATGCATTGGGTAAAGCAAGAGTCTCATGAGACGTCAAGTGCAACGGTCTTGGAGCATATCCTTGGCTCGTGCTATCAAGTGAAACGGTCTTGGCGAATAGCCTTGGCTCGTGCTATCATGTGCAACGATCTTGGCGAATAGCCTGGGCTCGTGCTATCATGTGCAACGGTCTTGGCGAATAGCCTTGGATCGTGCTATCAAGTGCAACGGTCTTGGAAAATAGCCTTGGCTCGTGCTACCATGGGAAACGGGATTGGCATTTGGCCTTGACCCGTACCAAAATTATGGTCATGACGTGAGGTCTTGACAAAGTCCGGTATTATGCATCCTCTCTTCATGTAATGATAATGTTTAACCAGGGGTTAGTTCAACTAACAGGACAACCCCTAGTTGAAAGTTCCCAAGATCATGAAAATGTACTTCATGCAACAAGAACTGTTTTCATATGGTAAACTATTAGATGATATGCATTTTTGATCCATGATATGCATGTCTTCCCTGCTTAGTCATAGAATTCTTTTAGAAGTAATGTAACTTTGTTTTTAACATTATGCATTATTTATTCTTCTTATATTGCGCACACTGATCATATTTATATTAAAGCTCATCTAAAGTACGTGTTTCTTTCTGCAAGTGGTTTTCAAAGAAAAATGGATCTCATGTTTTAAGAAAAGATAATGTTTTAGTTTTATCAAAGTGTTTTATTTCCTCCAAAAAGGTCTTATTTGAGAAATTATTTTCTTAAAATGTTTTTAAAACCCCTTACTGGGCATTTTTGCTCACCCTACGTTTTGTTTAAAATTTTTCAGGCATGGAATGTACTGATGAAGTTTATCAGAGCAGCTGGTTTCCCAGAATCCTGAGCCTCGCGATCTTCAGTAGTCATGAGACATGATATATTTTTGTAAATGATGTAATGAAATGCTAAGCATATCATGTCTCATGAGGCACCCTGGGTAACGGGGTCGCTACAGTTGGTATCAGAGGATAGGTTCAGGCAACTCTGGAAAACCAGGTGATATAGATATATTGCTAAGACTAACTAAGTAAGAATGTTATAACTTTCAGATGGCTGATGTACCTACCGACCTTTTGTCACTCCCCACTGAGGCTCTAGAGAACATTATATCTCTAGCCAGCCGTGAAAACTTCCTGAATTATGCCCAAATTCGCATGTCGTGTAAGCACTTGTACGATGTGTCAAACTCATCTAGGGTGCTTAGTCTCCACCGGGGAATGGGGATGGATTATCTCCTAATGATGATGACCCAGTTTCCCTCGTACGCACGTCGGGGAAGGTATCACGAAGGACTCTTCCGAGTGTTCACAGCTGGCGAGGAATTTGGCACAATGCTAGATAACCCTTTTCAAGAAGCTGCTGCTGCTGGAGACCTCCGAGCAGCTTATCTGTGCCAAGTCCTGCACTACGGCTTCTGGGGCCAGTTAATGGACTTCGGAGTGTTGGAAAATGAGTCCACCCGTGTGTCTCTTAGGCAAGAAGTGCACACCGATGTTTCCCAACTTCACACCCCTCACGCTAAACTCAGGAGGCGTTATAAATGTTCCCATGAGTTTAGTCCTGTATGTTCATCTTGTGTGTGGTTTGAAGAGTTAGGAAGTTTTGCCACTCTTTGTGGCGTACGTCTTGTGAACTCAGACTTTTCCGTGTAAACCTTTTCATAAATGGAAGTTTCTTGTTTCTTTTCATGTCTTCATCGTATCTATGTTGTTAAGAGTTTCCCCTCGATGTTTGTTTTCAGATGGCTGGACAAGCGAACTTCTCATCCTTACCCGATGAGCTAGTAGAAGTCATCTTGATCAAGGCATGCATGGTGGATTACCCATCATTTCTCCACCTACGAGGGTCCTGCCAGCGTTTGCTCAATTTAGCAAATGGTCCAGAGATTCTTCGGCTATGTCGAGAGAATAATCGCGTCTTTCAGCTCATCGCTGCTGCTCAACTCCCCTGCTATAGGCGAAAGGGAATGTACTTTGAGGGCCTGTTCCAATGTTTCACTCTGGCACAAAACTTTACTGCCAGAGCGTGCTTTCTCGTCGCTGCCCAGGATGGCCAGCTCAGCGCAGCATATAAGTTCCAAGTCTTGAACATCAGTCTCCTCGATCGCACCGTCCCTCTCGACTACCTTGAGCAGGATGTGGCCAGAAGAGTCGTCAAGGAGTTTATCTACTCGGACATATCCGAGCTTTGCATCGCACGAGCCTCCCTTTGGAAGCCCGTGTGTAGTACACACGACCAGGAGTTCAAGGAGCACTGTTCGAGGTGCATCTGGACTAGGGAAACCGAAGAGCTGTGTGCCAACTTTGGTGTCCTGTTAACCGAGCCAGACCCGCTGTTTCGGTAAAGTTTTACGTTTGGAGTTTCAGTTTCTTTTTTTTATGATAGAATTGCGGGGACGCAATTCTTTGAAGGGGGAGATAATGTAACACCCCGAAGTTTTCAAACCTCTTAAATGAAAATTGGGCTTTTTCTTTTTTTTGTGCTTTTAAAGTTCTCTCTAAAACAATCAGAATGTAAAACATAAAAAAAACACGTAACTTTTATTTAATGAACTCAACACTGAAGGGTCTTACATTTTTCAGATTACAAGGAAAACTCACTAACCAAATATCCCAACTAAGAACCCGATTACAATAATGGGTAGACTGCTTAAAACTACTAAGAGCCCGAAAATGCGGTAGGGATTTCGAGCATCCATCATAAGAAACATAAGGATTGCTGAAGCTACCGCGACCGTGCTCAACACCAATGGGATCACACGAACCATCTTTGCTTCTCCTTCAGTCACTTGGGGTAAGGGACACCCGAGACAAAACCTTTCTTTTTATAAACACCCTAATATGGCCGTTGCACCCCAAACGGCTATATTTTTGACCGTTGGGTCTCCTTATCCTCTATGTTGACCGTTGGACCTCAAACGACTATATTTTCGACCGTTGTTTGCCCAAAGTATCCAATGTTTTGTTTTTAACCGTTACCCAAATAATGTTTAAATTCAGTTTTTGTCGACGTGATAAAACTTACTAAGTATAGTTTTGAAATAATTGATAAGTGATATGTATTTTCTTTTATATATATAGTTGTAATTTATATATATATATATATATGGTTTTGGTTTGTTAGCCTAAAATTTGATTAAATTTAAATTATTATAAAATTATCAATAAAACTAATTTATTTTTATAAATTATATTTACGGTTAACTTCCCATAAAAGTGTTAATGATGTATATTTACCCATTTACAAAATTAATTTATGAATTTCTTTATATAATAATTTTAAATAAATAAAACTACACAATTATGTTCTTACTAAAACCTAATAATTTTGTTGCTTTAACTTTGACATTTTACCTATTTAGAGATAAACTTATTAATATTAAACACTTGCTTTTTGTTTCAAAATAATCCGAATGTAATTTTTTTTTAGAAATCATAAGTATATATGTTATTATACTTGAGTTCACTTTTTATTTTATGTATAAAACTTATATATGTGTATTTATATGTTTTGATAAAAAGAAATAGAGAAAAATGAAAATACAAGTTATGTTTAAAATAAGGGTTTAATAGTCTAATATATAGGGGTATTAATAACCCTTGACTTAGGATAATAATAGTTTATTAATAAGGTTATATTAGCGAATTTATAATAGGTTTAATAAAATATTAAAACAACCGTTTTTTTTAATGTTAAAAACGTTGAAATAAAATGATATTGCGTAAAAAAAAAAGGGAAAACGAACGAAACTGCGTGTTTCATTTTTTTATAAACCCCACGTCGACCTCGGTCCGTCCGATCTGGACTGTTTTGATCCTGGCCATTCGTTTTTTTTTCGCATCTCCCTCGCCTGCGGTTCTTCTTCTTCCTCGCCGCGCCGCAGAACCAGTAGCGTAGGCCCTCGTTTCCTCCGCCTGAGTCGTCAACGGTCATCCCTCTCTTCTCCTTCCACGAAGTCGGCGCCGCCTCTTAAATATTGACCTCGGTTCCATCGTCGCCTCTCCTCGCCCAAAGACTTTACCTTCTTCTTCTTCGTTTTTTTTAAGACTCCCTACTGCACCGAAGGACCGGCTCCCTCTTCGGCTTCTGGACCTCGTTGCTGCCTCGTTCTCTCCTCCTCCTCTCCGTGTCGGTAAGGGTTGAACTCTGTCTGTAAAGTTTTGAACTTCGGTTTTCATTTACATAAAAATGTATACGGGTTATATATACACACATGTATATCTCCTGTTTTTAAACCTTCGGATCCCCTTGCCTCATTTAAACCTCCCCTCCGAACGAAGGTAAGAGAAATTCTCTGTTTGTTCTGCTCTTCCCCTATTCGACGCACCCATTTATTTTCTTTGTATTTATTTTTGTATATGTTAATATAAACATGTATAATTGTATTCAAGGCCATAAAGAACTTCATTATAACTGTTTTTCACTCTTCCTGTTTTACGAGTCAAGCGAGGGTAAGGGTTCCTGTCTTGTTGGTTTGAGTTTTGGTGAACCTACATGTGATATACACTCTATGTATATATGAATATATATATATTATTTTGGTATGTATATGTGTACCTAAATTTATATAAATAACTTTGTACGGATACACCTATTTTTCATAATATATGATGAATGAGTATGATTAATATGTTTTAATACTTTTGGTATAACGTGACGAGTTACTAAAATTATATATGCCCTTTAAAACTTTTAATCCAAGGGCGATGCCAAGACTATATATATATATGGTCATATATATATATATGGTGAAGTTTCAGGATTGGTTTAATGTCAAAATGACTTTTCTAGCTTGAAAATATTCATTTATCATCATTTTGACAATTCGTGCACTTTTTGTAAAAATGTGTGGCATGAACCCCCCTTAAGAATTTATATGTTTCCAAGTGAATGTGTTTTCAAAATTTCAGCTTCCAAAACCTTTTTATTTATTTATTTATCAGGACTTGGTTATATATATATATATAATTATAGACACATAAGTTTCTAATAATTTTAATGGATGCTAAGCCAACATGTGTATTGCACCGGTGGACCGGCCTAACTTGAAAATTTAAGTTCCCTCAATGAAACTTATACTTGTAAAGAATGTGTTTTGCATGTTTAAAGATATGAACTATGAATTTATGGTTTTATTTAACATGATGAAATTTTACATGACAATCCGCTATGTTCAGTATTCCAGTTATTTTTGCATGTGCAAGATTAAGTTGATTTAGTTTATTTGCATCAATGTTTAATCTGAAGCCAAAAGCCTAGTTCTTTTTACATCTATGATATGATCCCCCTCAAGTCATGAATATGTATGTAAAAAGGAGTTTTGAGTATGAATGTATGTAACCCCGTGAATGAATGACCATGTCAAGATATGTGAGGGATGTATAGGACTTAAATGTTTATGGACGGGTGCGCCCGGAATTATACAGCGCTCCAATGCATTGGGTAAAGCAAGAGTCTCACGAGACGTCAAGTGCAATGGTCTTGGAGCATATCCTTGGCTCGTGCTATCAAGTGCAACGGTCTTGGCGAATAGCCTTGGCTCGTGCTATCATGTGCAACGGTCTTGGAGAATAGCCTGGGCTCGTGCTATCATGTGCAACGGTCTTGGCGAATAGCCTTGGCTCGTGCTATCAAGTGCAACGGTCTTGGCAAATAGCCTTGGCTCGTGCTACCATGGGAAACAGGATTGGCATTTGGCCTTGACCCGTACCAAAATTATGGTCATGACGTGAGGTCTTGACAAAGTCCGGTATTATGCATCCCCTCTGCATGTAATGACAATGTTTAACCAGGGGTTAGTTCAACTAACAGGACAACCCCTAGTTGAAAGTTCCCAAGATCATGAAAATGTACTTCATGCAACAAGAACTGTTTTCATATGGTAAACTATTAGATGATCTGCATTTTTGATCCATGATATGCATGTCTTCCCTGCTTAGTCATAGAATTCTTTTAGAAGTAATGTAACTTTGTTTTTAACATTATGCATTATTTATTCTTCTTATATTGCGCACTCTGATCATATTTATATTAAAGCTCATCTAAAGTACGTGTTTCTTTCTGCAAGTGGTTTTCAAAGAAAAATGGATCTCATGTTTTAAGAAAAGATAATGTTTTAGTTTTATCAAAGTGTTTTATTTCCTCCAAAAAGGTCTTATTTGAGAAAGTATTTTCTTAAAATGTTTTTAAAACCCCTTACTGGTCATTTTTTCTCACCCTACGTTTTGTTTATAATTTTTCAGGCATGGAATGTACTGATGAAGTTTATCAGAGCAGCTGGTTTCCCAGAATCCTGAGCCTCGCGATCTTCTGTAGTCATGAGACATGATATATTTTTGTAAATGCTGTAATGAAATGCTAAGAATGTCATGTCTCATGAGGAACCCTGGGTAACGGGGTCGCTACAGTGCTAGTCGCCAGCCCCTGGCCAATAGAAGGTGGGTTTGGGGTAGTCACGGCAAGGGCCCCGGGGATGGGTCGTGAAAAATTGGTATCAGAGGAGTCGGTTCTACCGGAGAACTTAAACTCTGATTTTTTAATAGCAATAGTGTTAAGTGTTTTGGGTGTTTTTATCAGTTTAGAGAAACCGGTGTTGGTGCGGCGGCTGGCATATCCATACACTAGGACTCTGACTTCTGATTTCCGACTCAGTGCACGAAAACACTGATTGCGTGTGTGTTTCTTTTGAAAAGTTTTCTTCATGATTACTTTGTGTTATCTCACCAGGTATATTGTTTTGACCATAGAACACCTATTTCTTTTCAACATGGCCCCATGAAGGCATCCATCCAGGGTTCCAAGTTACGTACAAGATGGTAGCCCACCGAGCGACGATGCCTTGGTACAGGGCCCCATCACAGCGGAGGCACCAGTGGTACCACTACCCGCTGGGCCACCGATACCACCAGCCCCAACAGCAGAGAGTGCACGCCGCCTGAGTGTGTTGCACGAGTTCCAGCAATAGAGTCCGCCCAGGTTTCAGGGAGAGACGGACTCACATGCAGTTGAGGATTGGCTAGAGGCTATCGTGAGAGTTTTTAGATTGGTAGGGACACTAGTTGACCTTATGGTGATCCTTTCCGCGAGTCTCTTGCATGCAGTAGCAAGTAGATGGTGGATCCTGATGCTCCAGGTACATGACGAGGTATCACTACTCTGGGAAGACTTCGAGAGCCTGTTCTGGGCAGAGTTTGTTCCAGCCACCCTTCGTACGGTGCAAATTCAAGAGTTACTACATCTACAACAGGGCAACCTGACAGTAGCTCAGTACTCAGTGAGGTTCACTGACCTCTCATGCTACTCCACAAATATAGTGTAGGACCCATTCTTCAAGGATCATACCTTTGAGCAGGGACTCAGGCATGAGATTAGGGCTTTGACGATTCCCCTCAGCATTCTGACGCAGGAGAAGGTACTGGAGCGATCCCTTCTAGTGGAGAGATTTCTCGCTGAGCAGTCACCAGTAGCGAAACCCACCACAGGGCGACACGTTGCGGAGTCTTCTATAGCCTGCAGTAGACAGATTTTTCAGAGGTCCAGGAAGACAAGGCCATCAGGTGGGTGATCCCAAGATATAGATTCGGTTGTGTGGGGCATACGAGACAGAGTCAGCTATACAAGGAACAGGCAGTGCTATGAATGCGGCGGGTAGGGCCACATGGATCGTGAGTACCTGACCCGTCATGCAGATGAGCAGAAGAAAGTAGAGGGACCTCCCAGTAAGAGGCAGAGGTTCGACCGTGGTGGTACACCGGGAGCAGGTGGACATGATAGAGGAGCTGACCGAGTAGCGGGTGGTGGACGACATTTCTAGGCTCTACCACCTCCACCACCAGGAGGTCCACCCCGAACACAAGGAGCTGGAAGACAGAGTTAGGATCATCTCTAGGTAGTCGAGGCCTACGACCATGACACACCTGAGATGATTCAAGGTACTATCTGTGTATACTCCACCCTTACTACAATACTTATAGACACAGGTGTGAGTCATTCTTTTATTTCTGTTGCCCTTGTTCAGAGTTCGGATATTCCGACGGAGCCGTTGGCTCGATCCTTATGGCTAGAGACTCCTACGGGAGCAGACTCGACGATTACGCACTGGTGCCGGCAGTGTGAGCTTACTCTAGGAGGCGAGAGCTTCAGCTGAGATCTTCTTGTAGCGGCGTCGAGGCCTTACAACGTCATCTTGGGTATGGACCGGTTATCTACAGTCCATGCTCAGATCAACTGTATTAGGTGCAAAGTGTGGTGTATCCGCACGGATGGGACCAGGTTCACCTTCACCGGCGAGAAGGGAGCCTTTGTAGCGCAGGATGGAATTATGTAGAGGAGGGGGTAGCCGATCACACATTAGTTGGCTAGTATGATCCTCGGAGCTGTTGATGTGCGGTGTCCGAGTTTTCCTGTTGTGGTGGATCAGTACGCGGATGTTTTTCCTAACGATGTTCCAGGACTACCCCCTCGTAGAGAGGTAGACTTATACATTGATCTGTACCCCGAGACAACACCGATATCTACTCCAGCATATCGGATGGCTCCCGCTGAGCTTCGTGAGCCGCGAGTATAGCTGGAGGACTTGTAGGGAAAGGAATTTATCCGACCCAGTGTTTCACCATGGGCATCATCGATTTTGTTCGCCAAGAAGGCAGATGGGAGCTTGCGACTATGTGTTGAATATCGTCACCTGAATCAGGTGACTGTGAAGAACAAGTACCCACTCTCGAGGATTGATGACCTCTTTGATCAGCTCAAGGGAGCACGATGGTTCTCAAAGATAGACCTCAGGTCAGGCTATCAGCAGCTCAGATTTCGAGATGAGGATGTGCAGAAGACGTCCTTCAGGTGTTGGTATGTCCACTACGAGTTCTTGGTTATGCCCTTTTTCATAACCAATGCACCAGTAGTGTTCATGAATCTCATGAACATGATATTTCAGCCTTACCTCGATTGATTTGTCATAGTCTTAATCGACGAAATACTGATTTACTTGACTACTGAGGAGGAGCACGCCTACCATTTACAGGTGGTATTGGATACACTCTGAGAGCACCAACTTTATGGTAAACTCTCGAAGTGCCAGTTCTAGATTCGAGAGGTTCACTTCTTGGGACACATTATCTCGGAGGCTGGAGTTGCAGTGGATCCAGCGAAGATCGAGGCAGTACTTGCTTGGGAGCCACCCAGGAGTGTGACGAAGGTGCAGAGTTTCCTAGGACTAGCTGGGTACTATCGGAGATTTGTGCCAGACTTCTCCAGAGTTACAGCACCTCTTTCAGCATTTACGAAGAAGGGGAAACCCTTCGTGTGGTCAGAGAGGTGCCAACATAGCTTTCAGGAGCTGAGTCAGAGGTTGACCAGTGTGCCCATCTTGAGGCTACCAGAGGAGGGCGTAGGGTACGTAGTTTATTACAACGCATCAGGGACCGTACTCGTGTGTGTCTTGATGCAAGAGCAAGTAGTGATCGCGTATGGTTCACAACAGTTGAGACATCACGAGCAGAACTAAACTACCCATGACCTAGAGTTAGCAGTAGTGGTCTTCGCCTTGAAGATGTGGTGACACTATCTGATGGGTGAGCATTTTATAGTCTACTCTGACTACCAGAGTCTTAGGTATATCTTCTCATAGAAGGACCTGAACCTGAGACAATGGCAATGGCTTGAGTTCCTCCAGGACTATGACTTCAAGATAGTCTATACTCCTGGGAAGGGGAACGTTGTAGCAGATGCTCTCAGTAGAAGATCAGGCATTCAACTGCTAGGAGAGGCGACAGAGGAGCTGGCCGCATTGCAGATATCCTTTGTGGATAGAGATGGAGCATATTTTCTATAGCCTCTCACAGTCACTCCTCCACTTTTTTAGTGAGTTAGAGAGGTGCAGCGTGGGGGCATTGACTGTGAGGCGCGATGTGCTCAGATATCCTCAGGGTAGGCACCTGATGGGTTTTCTGAAGGTGGGGAGCACGTCATCCTCTTCAGAGGATGGACCATGGTACCAGTTTCACTACAGGAGGAGGTGTTGAGGGAGTTCCACAGTTCCCCTCTAGCGGTACATCCAGGAGTGGCGAAGAAGTATCAGGACCTCAGTCGACAGCACTGGGGCTAGGTATAAAGAAAGCAGTAGTAGAGTTTGTTTCTCGATGCCTCACTTTTCAGTAAGTGAAGGCGGAGCACTAGGTTCCAGTAGTCTTGGTTCAGACCTTAGAGGTTCCAGAGTGGAAGTGGGATGGGATATCCATGGATTTTGAGATAGGACTTCCACGTACATCTAGAGGACACGACTCTATCTAGGTGATTGTAGACCGACTCACCAAGTTGGCCAACTTCCTACCGATCAGAGAGCAGGGCTCAGTAGAGATATTGGGACACCTCTACATTCAGGAGATCATAAGACTTCATGGTGTGCCATCGACTATCGTCTTTGATCGAGATGCTCATTTCACTTCCCGGTTATAGAAGGGGTTACAGGAGGCTTTTGGGACGCAACTTCGCTTAAGCACCACCTTCCATCCTCAAACGGATGGTTAGACTGAGAGAACCATTCAGACTCTCGAGGACATGCTCCGTGCATGTGTCCTCGACTTTGGTCGCAGTTGGGAGGATCACTTACCCTTGGTGGAGTTTGCATACAACAACAGTTACCACTCCACCACCGGGATGGCCTCTTACGAGGCACTGTACGGACGACCTTGTAGATCACCTCTATACTGGACTAACCTAGGGGAGTCAGCACTTGTAGGACCAGAGATGGTGCAGGCTACGACGAAGAAGGTGCAGATCATCCATGAACGGATGAAGAATGCACAGAGCAGACATAAGTCCTATGCTGATAGGAGATAGAGACCACTGGAGTTCGAGGATGGAGACCACGTCTTCCTACGGGCCTCACCTCGACGAGGTCTACGGAGATTTGGCTGAGGCGGAAAGTTATCTCCGTGTTTTATCGGGCCGTTCTAGGTCCTCAGCAGAGTAGGCGAGGTGGCTTACCACCTGGCCCTTCCACCTCAGTTGCATAGGGTTCTTGACATCTTCCACATATCTTAGCTGAGGAGATACGTGAATGACCCGTCCCTCATTATCGACCACGGGGAGCTAGACGTTGATGAAAGAGCAACTTTCACGGAGGTTCTAGTGGAGATTGAGGATCGAAAGGAGTGGGTCCTGTGTGGACAGTCGATTCCTCTAGTGCACGTTCGCTGGCAGCATGGGTACCTCCAGGAGAGCACATGGGAGCGGGAGGCACAGATGTGTGCTCAGTACCCCCATTTGTTTTCCTAGTGTGTGTTGTATCTTTACGGGGACGTAAAGTCCTGAGGTGGGGGTAATTTAAAGACCTATAAGTTTCAAGGATTTTTTTTTCTTAAATTATTTGGAATTATACAAGTCCGTAGTTTCTGACGACATTTGATTCCGAGGCCCGGTGTGCCAGGAATCTGTTTCTGAAGTTTTGTTCAGGTACATTCAGTAAACGTACGTACAAGTTTTTCTATCTTTTGAACCAGTGCTCAGAATTGAAATCTGAGGACACCGATGAACTCGCAGCGCCAATATTCTCTTAAGGAGACCTCTACTGCTGTTGCATTTGGTCGAGAGCGGAAGTTAATTTTGGGGATTCTTAAATAAATTAAATAAAATAGTGTGTGACATAATTTTATTTAATTTTGGTGGTTATTATCTCCAAAGGTAAATTGGAGGTGGGTCCCACCCCCCACATAACCTCCCATGGGAGGATATTGTGTGGTGGGGCCCACACGAACACCAAACCCCTCAACTCCCCTTTAAACTCCATTGAACTCCTTTAAACTCTTGGACTTCCCATTAAAGTTCCAACAAACCCATGTTATTAATTATTTGAGACCTTTGAAATTCTTGCCAACTCCATGAAATTAATTAAGTGAATCGACCTAATTAATTATTTGGAGTGTTTGAATTATTTTGAATTCACTTATTCCAACATTAAAATGAGGAATGATATTCTCTTGTTTTGGTTGGCATAAACTTTGTGGGGAGAACTAAGGAGAAATAGGGAGATACTTCTTCCCACGAAGAAAATGAAAAATGCCACTTTTTTCCACCGAAGAACATCGAAACGACTTCTTTCTTTCCAACAGGGGAAAGAAAAGGAAGACGACGCCAATGAAAACTTCATTCCCTCCAACGTTGACGAAACGACATCTGTCTTCCGCAACATCTGACTTCTGTGACGCCCGTCTTCCATGACTCGTCAATGTGCAACTTCGAATACGAGATAGGGAGGAATTTGAATTATTTATTTTATACGTGTGAATTATACCCTCTTACTTTGGAAATTATATGTTGGATTACTGTTTGAGCCTCTAACGCGGAGGGTACGGGCTAACGAACAAGTCCGTACCCTACTCCATCTCATTCTTGATGCGCAATTTGTTGGGCGACAGGTGAATAGAAGGGCAACCCGGAATTGAGGCCGTCGCAGTGAAGAGCAGGACCCGAGGAGGCCGTAGGCGCATGCGAGAGGCAAAACGGACCACCAGAACGACTCCGATGGCCCACGGAGGAGCGCGGCGGCACGGGTCGCTGACGATCGGAGGAGGCGGTCGGCACCGGGAGACTGCTTGGGGGCAGCGGCGTCCCTCGCGCGCCGCCGGAGGAAGGCCACTGCGACATCGGCCATAGCGGCGGAGTGGAACCCGCATCCGCGGGTTCCGGGGAGGACGGGCGGTGCCAACCAGCTCCACCGTTATGAGGCATCGGGGGGATGCCCCCCTCCGCTCCGCGTGCCCAGCGCGAATGCACTCGGCCAGCTGGCCGAGCCGCTACCGACCACCAGGCCGGGCCGCCTGCCGCGCGGGTCGGGCCGCCTGCCGCACGGGCCAGGCCACCCTCGCGCGGGCCGGGCCACATCCGCTGGGCCAGGCCGCGCCCTACCGGGCCGGACCCGGATCCAGATCGGGTCGAACCGGTTCAGGCCGACCCAGGGCGGGTTGGGCTGGGTCGGACCGGACCCAGACCCCCCCTCCTCAGACCACTTTTGGTTTTTCACCCATAACTTGAGTTAAGGACCTACGATTGACATACCGTCAGTTGCGTATGATTCCTTATATCGAGACGGTCATTTCGGTATATCACACTCAAGGTTTTCGCAAAGTTTGGGTATGGCCGGGTTGGTTCGATCCCGAAACCAAACGGGCCCTCGGAGCGGAAACACTTATGACTCTCAGACCGGGTGTCCGATTGATGCACCGTTTATCGCATTGGGTTCCTTATAATGAGACAGAACTATGGAATACATAAAATCAGTACTTTTTTGATGTATCAATACTTTACTCGTGGAGCGGACCATCCTGAAATCGAGCGCGCTGTGTGCGGGAACCCTAGAGCTGGCTGCGACAGAGATGATGGAATCCTCCGTGGGTTCGACTATGACGAATTCTGTACCGGAATCATGTGTGGGTTCGATAGTGACGACTACTGTACCTGAATCCTATGTGGGTTCGACAGTTCTGACTTATGTTCCTGTATCCTGTGTGGGTCCGACAGAATAGCTGGTCCTGTATCCTATGTGGGTCCGACAGCTTAGATGAATTATAGATGGTCCTGTATCCTGTGTGGGTCCGACAGATTAGATGAGATATCTGGTCCTGTATCCTGTGTGGGTCCGACAGCTTAGATGATCCAGTAGCTATATCTGATCATCTATATCTCTCTACTATTGTGGCATACATGTGTGAGCTGAGTCATGTCTTTCAACCATTATCATTGTGTTGATTGACTTTACTTACTATGTGGAATTGGTTTGTGCTTGTGCATGAGAGTTGGAGCTGGACTGAGATTGGTAACTTAGGTATATGTATGGGCATATACCTAAGTAGGGTTGGTTGATACTTCGTGATTGTATCTTTCTTCTTTTGTTTATCCTTAGTGGATATTGTGAGACCTTGCAAGTCTCGGGGTCCCTACTGAGTATCGTTATACTCACCCCTGCACGGGATATGTCTGTACCTCATTGTGTTGGATACAGACGACATACAATGCTGACGGAGGCCGAGAGCGCCATGACTGGATGGTACCCGGAGGTGGACCTTGCGACGAGTCGACACATGGAGGAGACGAACAGACGTGAGTGCTGAGGTGGCCATCTGTACCTACCCTTTAGGTAGAAATCCCCAGAGGATGATCGAGGAGCTGCTATTTACTTTTAGCTGTTTGTCCCTTTTTACTTGTACTTTTTGTTCAGTTGGGTTTGTATACTGGCCCATTTACTTTCCAGCACACTCTTTTGTATTCATTTTTACTTAGTGTTTACTTCCTGTTGCGTACTCTGTTGTGTTTGTTTACTTTTATAAAGTCAATGCCTTCTTAGCTTAGGAATTTACACCTTTGGTGCTCGTCGCCATTCCCTGGCCTATGGAAGGTGGGCTTGGGGTAGTCACAGCATAGGCCCCGAGGACGGGTCATGATAGCTCAAGTGGTAATCTCTATCAACTTCCACTTCTCTCGTAGGTAGTTCCGCTCGAGCTTAACGTATTCAAGCTAGGCTTGGGCTTGGTCAAGAGAGAAGCCCAATGACACCACCTCCTTTATAAGCTCTGACAAATGGGCTTCATATGGGGCAAGTCTATTGGATGAGGCCACCACTTCCTTTGTATGAGTAAATTGGATTTGTTAAAGCCCTATATTTATACTAATCATGTGATCACTGTTCAAAGACTATATTAGAAATGGTCACAATTATAAATAGTATTTTAAAATCCAAAAAATAGCACCAAATAAGTGAATAAGTTTTACATAACCATAAGAAGACATTTAAATAGACCAAGAGGAATTTTCATTATTGAATTTTTGGGTCGTTACAATCCTCACTTGCATTATTCATCTGTTTTTTCTACTATCATGCACCCCTACAATGACATAATGGGAATTCCAAAGGCTTGTCAACATGAAATAAACCCTCATTTTCTAGAGTACCCACTCATATTCAAGGAAAATTTTATTTATACTTCATGGTAATGCTTCTATTAAGAATTTAGATGAATAAATTTTCAACATTTGAATAGCTCAAAGGAACTGCTTTGTATATGACCTCTGGGACTGTATAGGAGGTCTGTTTGGAGTTAGTATCTTCACTTTTTTAGCTAGGAAACCTCATGGAGTTCATCTGTAATGCTAGAAAACTTAGAACTTATTTCATTGCTGCTTACTTGATCATTTCTACACTTGGAAGGCAAGGAGTGCTATTCGAAAACCAGACCCCACCCCTCGATCACTACTGCTCCTAGAATGCGAGGAGTGTACTACTATTTAATAGCAAGACCTCTCCTTTTTATAGGTTCTCTCATATGCATAGGAAGGCTTGTGATGCATTTTAAGTGAAAAATGGTTCTATTCATTACAACACCACAACTCTTAATTCTTTAAGGTTGTTGGGTGTTCCTTGATTGTATCATTTGTTAGAACTGTTTGTTTATTTTTTCTTTAATAAATTTTAGGAATGGGTTCGCCCAGATCCTAAGAAATTTCAGTAATAAATAAATAAAAAACAATATATTATTAATAAATTAATAATAAATAATAATAATTAATAAATAATAAATTAATAATAAATAATAAATAATATGAAATAATATATAATAAATATTAAATAAATATTAAACAAACAAACAATAATTTATAACAATTTAATAATAAATTGATAATAAATAATAAATAATAAATATTAGTTAATAATCATAATATAATTTCATTGTATATCTTTTCATAAGATTTGGTTTAATTAATTGTAGAGAAAAAACAGATGCTTGGATCAAAAGTTATGGTCATTTGATGCTAAAGTATGATTTTCAACTTATCCTAGAATTAATTTATATTTCAAATAATAAATAACTAATAATTTTAAATAATTAATAATCAACAAATAATAAATAAATTTAAATTTTAAATAATAAATAATAAATGATAAATAATAATAATAATTAATAAATAATTATTAAATATTAATATTAAATACATTTTTCTATTATTTTAGTGGTGGTTTTTAAGAAACCATCACTTATTTGCGGTGACTTTTAAAAACTATCAATAAAAATAAATTTTAAAAATAAAAAAAATAGAAAAATAAAATTTTGTGGCAGTTTTTGAAAAACCAATTCTAAAAAAACAAAAAAAAGATTAAAAAAATGAATAAAATTTAAAAGACATTACACAATGGTTTTTTAAAAATTTTCGTTAAATCTGATTTTCCCAGAGTACTAAGCGACGATTTTGAGAACCACTGCTTATAATCCGCTATTACATCTAATTTTTCATGTAGTGCATAACTATCATATATATTACAGTGAGGAAGTTATTTATTCTAGTTATTTAATATATTCGTCATATATATACTCAAACATAACATTTTCAAAAATAATGTTTTGCTAGTTGTATTAAATAACACTCATATATAGTTTAACAAGAATAGTTATGAGGACTATTCAATATAACTATCATATTTATGACTATATTATGGTCATACATAATCATCATCATATATTTTAATAATTTTTAGTATAATGGTTTCATTATAGAGGACCCAAAAACATTACCAGAAAAAAATAAAAAAACAATATAATAACCACATTAAAAATACCCAGTAGTAGCATCATCATAGTAAAATATAAACAAGAATGGTAAAACCAACCTACATAAACCAAAAAAAAAAATGAAAAAAATAAATGATTTATTCCATAAAATACTTTATACTTGATAAAGTAAAAAATGGTCTTCACTAGAAATGAAGATAAAAAAATGATGAAATTGTGCAATGACAATTTCATGGAATTTAGATTATTCAAAACATATGAAAATGAAATTATTTTAAAAAAAAATTATTTATAAAAATTCAAAGTTATTGGTAATTGATAAATTTAATAGAAACAGACACACACACACACACTCACACACCTTAGTAGATATTTTGGTTTCTTTATGAATGATGATTCCCTTTATTTAAAATTTTGAATAGTCTATAAGAGTTATGTAATTTTATACACATATAGTTGAAAAGAAATAAATGGGTTTTAAATAAATATTTTATTATTTATAATACCCACACAAATTCTCATTTCATGTTAATAAAATAGTTGAAAATTCAAAACAATGTCGTATAAGTAATTTTCTTAGTAAGGTACACTTTTTAAAAAAAAATGTATATGTATTTTAAATCTCGACTTGAATTATTGAAATGTAATATCTTTTAAAAATATGATGTTTATGTATAATTTTATATCAGTTATAAAAATCCTATACTTATGATCATTTTTATATGTTCTTTGGGATAAAGGAAATTGTCTGGATATATATTTGTATTATCGGGTCCAATCATTTACCCATGAGACATAAGAGTGGTTTTTAACCAAAAATAGACTTGTTTCACCACTTATTAGTACAACATTATTATAAAAAGGAAAATATTTCAAATTTAGATCTAAATATTTGAAATAAATCCCTTTAAAAACATTTGAAATATAAGAGATAAAATATCTTTTAGTAATATTCTTTGAATTTGTAATGATATAAATTTGAAAAAGTGCGATAAATATTTGTTTTCTGCTGAGTTTGAAACCTTAAAGTTTCCATGAAATTTTCTATTGTTGTAGTTGAAAGGTTTTTTTCAACTAAAATGATGTGAAGGATCATTGCATCATCAAGTTTTCAAACCATGGGTGATTGTTGGAAATATATCAATTTATTGATTTCATAAGATGGTAGTGATAGAAAACCTATCAAAAAGCATTGAGTAAGTTTTATACCTATCATATTATATATTATGTAACTTGATATAATTTCAAAAATCACCATGTTTTTTATATTTAATGATCCAATAAGATCACTTATCATTATAGTTAAAGAGACCTTTCAACTATAATGATTTTTTTTATAAAATCCTTGTGGCCACAAAATCTTGAAAAAGACAAATATTGATCACACTTGTTGAGAGCTTTCATCCTCAAAGATTAAATAAAATTTTATAATTGTTATTTTATCTCCTATATTATAACTCATTTTAAGGTAATGTATTTAAAATGTATAGCTATCAACTTGAAAGGTTCACCATGTAGTATAATTAATATGCACTAAAAGGTCGTGAAAAACTCTATTTTTTTGGTTTAAAACCACTTTCATCTCTCATGGATAATTGAATGGAACTAATAATTCAAATATATATCAATTTGGTCTCCCTTACACCAAAAAACAATATAAAATGGATATTCTAATGACAAATTTGATAACCAGTATATAGTTTCACATGAACAAAGTGTAATTTAATAGATATTATATTTTAATAGCTCCTTTAAAAATGTAAGAGTCATATATTGTTTGTTTTAAACAACATACTATTTTGAAAAATGATTTGTATCATTTTTTTTTAATTTAAAACTCTTTTATTAACATAATAATTATATTTCTCTATGTATTAAAAATAACTTGTAACAAAAATCATATATTCTTTTCATCTAAAGACCTTAATATAAAGCATTAGAAGAAAAAACCAAGATTCCATGATTAATGGGATCATAAATGTATGGTATAGGTACCTACCATTTTTTTAAAAATAAAATTCATAAGATTCTAATTATAATTAAAAAATATATAGTTGTAGTAAATTAATTTAACTTTTATCCATATGCAAGAAATTATCACTCTTCAACCTATAAAATTTTTCAATATTTATTTGTCTAGATTTTATATGCTCAAAGTTGTCATTAATTATTTTATACTTGTAGTTGAAAATAAATAAATGATGTTTGTTTCCAATGTTTTAATCCCAACATTTGATCTACTTCATGGTGGGAGATCATAGATGTATTGGGATATACATGCTGAAACTGTGAGTATGGGAGGCCAAATAATATCATAAAGATCTTGTTATACTAGTACTGGAATCTCTTATGAATGTAATAAATGTTCATTAAATCCTTCCCAGTAACAATATCGGTTAATTACATCACTTTCCAACTAAGTGGAGAAAAGACCTATGATGAAAGAGATTGGATGATAATTATGCATTTTAGGGACACCTCCTAAAATTCAATCATTTCACACTATTGTAAACTACCTCTATCCTGACAGATCTATACCCTCGGTTTAGAGAAACATTGGGTATATATTTTCTTCCCAAACCTATACCCACAGTTTAAAAAATGTTGGTATAGGTGAGCTATACCAATAATTTTTAAAAACCGTGGGTATAACCCTTTACATAGGTGAGCTCGCTCGGGATCCCCCTCACCTCCTCATAATTAAAAACCCAATTCTCTCCTCTCCCACCAGCCTTGGTGTCCCCCCTCCCATACTCGGGATATTTTGGTATCCACCCTCTCCTTCTCAAGCAATTTTGGCATCCCCCCTCCCCACTTCAGGTGACATTACAACCATCGACCAGGTGTTCTTCCTCCATTTATTGTAGTTTTTTGTATGATATTTGAGATGTAATATTCCCTTACCTACTATTATTTATTCTCTTTTATTCCTCCATTTTTATGGTCATGAGTCACTTTTATAAATATACTTTGAGTCGGCATGTGTCTTTTTATTTTTTTTAGATATTGTAAAAATTAATTTGTTTTTGCTATAATTTTTTAATATTTTTTTAAAAGTGTTTTACATTACATAGGCATGATTTTCCATTTTAGCTTATGTATTTTGTGGGAAAATAATTTCACAATGGTTTGTTTCATCATAAAAACCTAGTTTTAAACCACTAGGGATTAGGTTAGTGTGCTTTAGCCTATATGAGAACCTAGTTTATGTCTCAAGACTCGGGTCACCAAACCCATTTATTATATTCAAGACCATTTTAGATTGTGAATGTACCTAATAATAGATATTTTTAAATTGAGATATTAAATGAAACCCATTTATTTAAGGTTACTCTATAGAGGAGCATAAAACCTTAACTTTAAAATAATGAATTGAGAGATAATTTAGGTTGAAGACACTAAATTGATCAATTTTGGAAGGTAACCCAAATTTAGGAGTTTTTTTTTTAATTTTTAATTTATGAATTTAGTTTTAATGGTTGGATTCCCTTACTCATAAAACTAATATTTGAT
Organism: Viscum album; assembly: GCA_963277665.1. NCBI lineage: Eukaryota > Viridiplantae > Streptophyta > Magnoliopsida > Santalales > Viscaceae > Viscum > Viscum album. Next base: position 160,559,691 of record OY728128.1, on the reverse strand, counting down.
TTTTCAAGAAGAACATGAAGAAACTTGAATAGCCACAGAAGGATTCATCCATGAGATCCACTAGAACTCAATATTTTGTTTCATCTCTTCTATATTTGGGATAATTATATCCCATATTTCATCTGATTAATTTTTCTTAATGAATTTGTAAAGATAATAGTGATAATATCATTCATGTATGGGGGATATTATAATATGTTTGTCAGGGTCAGCTCAATTGCATAATCTAGTTAGTTTAAATAATATAAGTAATGTTAACCTTAAATAAAATCCTTCCATGACTCAATTATGTTTTCAAATGAGAAGATCTATATGGATAATAAATAAACATTTTTCTGATAGCATTACTTAGTTTTTAATTATTGCAATACACATACCTTTTTTGGATTTATATGAGTATTCATTGATTTTTTCTCATGATATGCCTTATTATTTGTTGGAATGGATAATAGAGTATTCTATAATGGTCACTTACATCATGCATTGTATTCAATTTGGTTTCCTATTAGTGCTATTTATTTTTCTCTACATCATACTTATAATTTGTATTTGAATTTGGATATCATTGTAATTATGGTGTACATTTTTGATTAGAACACAACATTTTTCCTTGTAACAGAATGGATAGAAGATGGATGTATCATACTAATCAGATTTCAACTGAGTTTCAAGAGAATTTGGAAACTTTTTTAGATTTTTCTTTTAACAATGCTTTAGATGGAGGTCATATTTAGTGTCCATGTTATAATTGTGTTGAAAGACCATGGTTAAGACGAGAAGAAGTTAGCTACCATATAAAAAAATCTCAGTTTAAAACAAACTATTATGTTTGGTATCATAATGGAGAGATGAGACAATCTTATACTATTCATGAACAGAAAGAAATAAGTGGTATGGAGAATTTGATATTTGATTAGTTTTCATTTGTGCATCATCACAAGAGAGATAGTATGCCAGTGAAAGAAGGAAATGATATGAAATGACCCAATGTTTTATCAATAGAAATACCTTTCTTATAATTATTTCATATTGTATAATCACATAACATTACATATAAAACACAATAAAAACTTTATAAATTAATAATTAGTGAAATAAAATGAATTTCTAGAAGTTAAGGAACCTATACTAAAGGAATAATAACTTGACTTTTGGAATAGTAATGTGACCCTTATGAAAAGTAAACTAGCCAATTGAATAGTAACCTCACTAATTAAAGTATAAATAAAATGTATCCATCTTATAAGTGACAACATGATATAATTATATCATAGTATAAGTAAGTAAATATTTTATTTTTTTAATTAAGTGTTGGTATTTTTGTAAGTCATAAATATTTAATTATAATTTTATGATTAATTAAATAATTTAAAATAAAATTTATTTTCATAAAATGTATTCATAAATTAATATTTTTATTTCTTATTATTATAAGATAATTTTATGAGACCTTTGTTAATTTTTCAAAGTGTTATAAAATCAGTTATAATTTTAAAATATGCATTTTCGAGTAAATTATGATTTTAATTAAAATTTAAATTTCCCATATTTAGAAAATTATTTTCATAAAATTTATTTCATTTTTGAATTCTAAACATCAAAAAATGGTTAGGGTGAATTTTTAGGATTTTTCTGAAATACTTGAATTTTTGGTAAATAGTAAAATACAATAATTTACGGTATATATACATTATAAGTTAAATACACTATTCATTGAGTCATGGATGATGTAAGCACCATTGAATCTAAATAATATGATCTAATTAAAATATTTAGTCTCAATAATCATCACAATTCCTTGTCTTGAGCGAAATAATAAACAAATGAATTAAATATTGAGAAAACACCGCTCTCCTCCACAATAAATACCACTCCTCACCACGTCTTCTCCTCACACCTCTAAAGCCTCATGACTTTACCAAAAACCATTAAAATATCTTCCTAAGACCCTACCCCACTTCCAAGAGCTCTTGGTCTCACAAAAATACCAAAACCTCTTCCCTAAGGAGGCTCTCAAGGAGGATAAATTCAAGAGATAAATTCCTCTTTCTGTTTCATTTATTTTATTTTCTTGATCTTTATTTTATTTTACTCTCCTCATCTCCCCTCATACAAATAGTATGATAACTCCATTACCTTATGTATACTATATTTTTTTATTATAATGGAATAATTCATCATCATCTATCCTTCCCCTTCCTTTTATACTAAAAATGAAAACACCGTCCGAGATGTGTTAATTCACCACATTCAAGGATGATGGGTTTTCAATTTATATTACCACATAGAAGGCTGGTCATGAAAAAAATTTTCTGGTTGAAACAGATTATAATATATGTATTATATCTTATTTAATGTTATGTAATTGTTTTGTATACATGATATTAATTTATAAAACAAAATGAGTTCATTGTGATCGAAAAACCGCCAAATTAATCCAAGCGATTATCATTAAAATTTTATATAATGATTCATCCTTATCCCATACAATAAAATGAATTGTATTATAATTTTATCTTCTTTAATTTCATTAATATAATATAATTACACTTTTGGAAAACAATTCCCATTTTACATGAACTTTCATACTCTTATTCAAGAAAACTGATCATGAAAGCTAAGAAAACAAGCACTCAAAAACGATGAAATTGAACACTATAACTCATAAAAAAGGGAATAAAAGAACTTAATAAAATTATAATAAATAAATTACATGTATAAAATTTTATTTAATTATTAATTAATGAATATAATTTAATTATCTAGGAAATTAAGATCAAGTGAAGAACACCTTCAAACTTATGGTAAGAGATTCTACTTGAACCTCCATTATTCCTTCAGGTTACTCTTTACTTCTTTTTAACAAAATGAAATTAAATTTTCTTATTATGTAAATCTTATAAATGTTGTTTATATTTTCTAAAATCATGTATCAAGATCCAATCATACTTCTTTTTCTATTATATACCTATTTTAAAAAGGTTCTTGACTAAATTCTTCCCGATAAGAAAGTCCGATTTGAGGGAACTTACCATATTATTATCTATTTTAAAGTGCACTATATAATATGTTTTGAGACACTATTATTCTTATAAAATAACTATTTTTGTTATTAATACCTTCTTGGTTCACTTATGGTTTTATAAAAAATATTATTCCATTTTCTATTTTAAAATCTCTTTAATATTTTCCTTAAAACTACACTAAAATGTTTTAATTCTTAAGTTTCTTAAATACTCTTTTTACATGTTATCACTTCAGTTTGACATAAATTATCGTGATCTATGTATATTTTACCTTATTAATGTCCATGTATGATTTAAATCCTTTCTTTCATGGACCCCATTGTGATATTCCCTTATTTTATGCCTTTTGACAAGATTATGATACCCAATTCTTACCATGGGTAACCCTTATGTTTATGATTGATTCCTTAGGTATGATTATTAATGTGGAACACATATTCATGAATATTTTATTATGGGTGTTCCCAGATAACACTCCAATGAATTTGGTAAATTTTATTCTCATAAGACGTTATGTGCAATAGTCTTAGTGGTTAGCCTTGACTCATGCTCCATGTGCAACGGTCTTGGTGGTTAGCCTTAACTGAAGCTACTCTATGTGAAATTAGATTTGAATCATGATAAATTCATGTTTTATGTTTATAATACATTACTATTATTTCATTATTATATGATCCCATGTTCTATATGTTATGATTCCATTTGTTTAATCACGTTCCATGCGTTTTTATATCATTATTCTATGTTTTATAACACATGTGCTAAGACTTATTTTAAAATTTATTCCCTTACAAGGATTTTTAGCTCATACTTTTATTCATGTTATAATCATGGTATCCTATGAATATGTATGATAACAATGGACATTATGATCTCATTATGGAGATTAAATAAAATATGTTTTTATGATGTTTAATTATGTACCTAATCTTCCACGACACTAGAATTTATGATCCTTGGATTATAATTTGATGTTTATTTATGCTTAATATCATGGAATGAGATATTTAAAAGTATAGGGTAGCTATAGTTGGTATAATAGGCAAGGTATAGTTATTTTTGGAGATTAAGAATATATAACTTTAGTAAGAACCTTATGGATAAGACTAAGTATAAGAAAACATCCCTAAATTTTGGTAGGTATAGAGTAAGTGGTTTATTGAGAAAATACATCCCTTTATAGACACTACAAGTGGATGTGGTTTTGGTATAGATGTACCTAGTAGTAACAGCTCCGACAAGGTGTCCCGGGCCAGACTCGGGGTAACCTGGTACACAATAATGGGCCTTACTGCGCACATGGTTTGTCACTCTTAGGGGATATTCTTTGGTAAACTCATAAGCTCATTATGAACCATTATTAATGGGACAAAACAAATCCCATAAGAATATAAGTTAGGACACAAATCATGGATAGCCTAGATTAAAACCTAGGGAATCACAAGTTTGTAAATACTTTTCCTTTAAGAGTTTATCCTTTTATGTTTAAAGTTTCCTTTTTTATGCTTATCAGCTAAGTATTCAAGCCCCCTAATTACACTTTATTTTTCTTAGTTAATGGTAGGAAATAGAATAACATGTTCCAAAAATCAATGTGATAGACAATGTGATGATTTCCCTAATGATATGCCAAATATGATGGGAATAGATGCTTAAAACTTTATGAAAATACTAGATCAGATATCTCAAGTGATGAATAATAACTTAAATCATGTGGAACACCCTCCTTCTACAAGGAAAGATCAAGTTGTCATCAAATACTTTATGAGGCAAAGAACTTCCATGTTTAGTGGATCTTCTAATCCCATCCTTGCATAATAGTGGATTAACTCCATTGAAAAGATATTATATGTCCTCCAGCACTCAGAAGAAGAGAAAGTTGTATTGAAGGTCTATCGTTTTGATGGGTAAGTTGATCAGTGATGGCCACTAATCAAGAATATGAAGTCCAAGGAGGAAATTAATTCCATGGATTAGGAGGAATTCAAGAAAATGTTTTTGAATAAATATTTTCCCCAAACCCTCTGTCTCAAAATGGAAAGAGAGTTCCTTGGACTTAAGAAGAAGTAAGATGAGTCTATTGGGGAATATGAAGAAAAATTTACAAGGTTTTCAATATATGTCTTAGAATTTGTCATGAACACTGAAATAAAGGTGGATTGTTTCTTTATCATACTAAATCCAAGTCTACAAAAAGTGTTGGCAATTCAAGAATTCGACAGTTATGAGGAGATTTTCCTTTGTGCCCTCAAGGTTGAAATGGAGATCAAAGACTCTCAGTGGTATCATGGGCCCAGTGAAAAAAAGAGGAAAATGGAGTCTAATATGGGTGGTTCAGTAAATAAATCCCATGATGGAAAGAAGACCGAACATACCACGTGCCAAAATAGTGGGAAGAAGTATCCTGGGAACTATATAAAGGGAACCGAGAATCGCTTCAAATGTGGAAGAATGGTAAATCTGGCTAAGAACTGCTAAAGGGATTTGAAAATTTCCATAAACATGGAAGAATAAAGAAAGGTTCAGATCAACACTCAGCCCGTGGTGTAGTGTTACAATTGCAAGAAGAATGAAAATTATGTAAACCATTTCCCAAAGCCAAGGGTTGTCAGAGGCAATAAACAACCTCCAAGGAAACAAGGAAGGGATTATGCTATCACTACTTCTAAAGTGGATCTGTACAATGATGTGGTGACAGGTATGCTATTTATTTATTCAAGAATATAGAATATACTATTTGATTCTGGTTCTACGCATTCTTTCATATCTTTCAAGTTTAGTAGAACTATTCAATCACCAACTCAAAATTTGGAGTTTGAGTTATCCATGAGAAAACAAATGGAAAAATTATTGCATCCAAAGTGTATAACCCCTCCCCAGTTAATGTTTGTGGAATTAACCTCCCAGAAAATCTTTTCATACTTACTTTGGTGGATTTTGACGCTATTTTGGGCATGGATTTACTATCTTTATACAAATACAACATCAACCATCAGGAAATGGAGATCACTATTCACATCCCAAAGCATCCTCTAATTATGTACAAGTGTAAATAGGAGGATGAATCTCTTTTAGAATCATTGTATCAAGTGTGGATATTACCACCTTATGAGAAATAATATCTATCTCAAATGATTGAGACAAAGGAGAAAATCATGCTTGAAGACATTCCCATTACGAGGGACTACACTGATTTGTTCCCTGAAGAGTTTCCTGGTCTTCCATCTGATCAAGAGGACGATTTCTCAATTGAACTTATTCCTAGATCTCTACCTATATCAAATACACCTTATAGAGTGGCCACTATTGAGTTGGAGGAACTAAAGAAGCAGTTACAAGAAAATATGGATATGGGTTTTATATGCTTGAGTGCTTCACCATGGGGTGCACCAGTCCTCCTTTTCAAGAATAAGGATAGATCAATGAAGATATGCATTGATTATCGTGAGCTTAATAAAATCATGATAAAGAAAAATATCCCCTATCTCAGATATATGACTTGTTTGATCAGCTATGTGGGGACAATGTTTTCTCTAAGGTGGACCTTCATTCAGGATATCATCAATTAAAGGTGAGAAAGGAAGATATTTCCAATACTACCTTTAGAAATAGGTATGAACACTATGAGTTCATAGTGAATCCCTTTTTACCCACTAATTATCCAATAATTTTCATGTATTTAAGGAATAAAGTCTTTATATATTACCTCGACAAATTTGTGGTAGTCTTTATCGATGATATTATGATATACTCCAAGAGCAAGGAGGAACATGAGGAGAATTTGAATACTATTCTGAAGACTTTGTGAAGGTAGAAAATTTATGAAAAGTACAATAAATTTTAGTTCTTTATAGATAGAGTATCATTCTTGGGGCATGTTATCACTAGAAAAGGAATATCTGTAAACCCTTCCAAGACAAAGGCAATCGAAGAGTGGCCCAGGCCAACATCTATAACGGAGATCCGTAGTTTCCTTGGCTTAGATGGGTATTAACAATGATTTTAGAAGAAATTATACTGATTTTAAAACCCAATGACCAATATAAAATGGAAGGGAGTTAAGTTTTTGTGGACTGAAGAATGTGAGAAAATATTTAAGGATCTCAAAAAGAGGATTATCACTGTGCCAGTACTCACACTCCTAACAAGTGGAGAACTCTTTGCGGTATACAATGATGATTAAAAGAAAGGATTAGTATGTTTAATAATTCAAAATGATAAAGTGATAGCCTAATCCTCAATGAAGTTGAAAATTCATGAGAAAGAGTATCTCATGCATGAACTGGAGTTGGCAATTGTGATATTTGTGTTAAAAATATGGTGGCATTATCTCTATGGGGAAAAGTGTGAGATATATACTGATCACAAGAGTCTCAAATATATATTCACATAGAAGGATATTAATATGCACCAACAAATATGGTTATAAATCAACAAGGATTATGACTTCTCAATCCATTACCATCTCGGTAAGGTAAATACAGTGGCAGATTCTCTAAGTAGAAAGGATCCTGTATCTTTATCAATGATGAGAATTGAGAAGGATCTAATCTTCTTGGAATTAAAAATGATATAAATGGGAATCATTAAGGGGGTAACATCATTAATACTTTCTCAAATGATTTCTTAACCATCCCTTACAGATAAAATAAAGGATGTTCAAAGAAATGATGTGGAAATTTAGAAAAGGGTAGAAGCTATCAGAAATGAGGAATCCTATGATTTCAAGATTGGAAAGGACAAATTCATAAGATTTGGGTCACGTATATGTGTACCATCCGATCCATAGATAAATAAAGAGATTCTAAATGATGCACATAGCTCAACCTTTTTTATTCACCCAGGGAGCACAAATATGTATCGAGATCTTCAAAAAAACCATTGGTGGGACAATATGGAAAAGGAGATTTCTGAGTATACATCAAAGTGTCTAGTATCTCATAAAGTGAAAGTTGAAAGTAAAAATTATAATGGGATTATGAAACCATTACCCATACCAACATGGAAATGGGAAAACATAACCACAGACTTTGTCACTGGACTTCCAAAGACATCCAGAGGAAAAATGCTATATGGGTTATTGTGGGTTGTCTTATAAAGACAACTCACTTTTTCACAATTCTAGAGGAATTATCATTGGATCAACTTGCAAAAATATATATCAAAGAGGTGGTAAGGCTACATGGATTACCACTATATATTGTATCTAATTGAGATTTTACATTCACCTCAAAGTTTTGAAAAAGTATCCAATATTCTCTAAGCACTGAGCTGAACTTTAGTACGACCTATCATCCTCAAACTAATGGCCAATTTGAGCGAACTATTCAGACACTAGAAGATATGATGAGAGTATGTTCTATGGACTTCAAAGGAGGATGAGACTAATATCTGAATTTGGTTGAGTTCTCTTACAACAATAGTTTTCATTCTAGAATCCGAATGGATCTATATGAATCCCTTTTTGGGAAAAGGTGTAGAACACCAACATACTGGGAAAAAGTTAGTGAGTATAAGATTTTAGGACCTGAAATGGTTTAAGAAAAGGTGGAAAAGGTGAAAACTATTTAGAAACACATCAAGGAATCCCAAATTAGATAAAAGAGTTATCTAAAAAATTGTCGACGAGACCTTGAGTTCAAAATTAGAGACATGGTATTCCTCCGCATATCTCCATGGAAGAAGGTCATGAGATTTGGGAAGAAAAGAAAACTAATTCCTAGGTACATCGACCCTTTTGAGATCCTTGTTCCTATTAGAGATGTGGCCTATAGAATAGTACTCCCACCTACCATGTATAAAGTACATGCTGTATTCCATGTATCACTCTTAAGAAAGTATATACCAAATCCTTCACATGTACTGACTTTAGAGGTGGTATAGTTGGAGAATGATCTTTCTTATGAGGAGCATCCAATGAAGATATTGGATCATATAGATAAAGTTCTACGTAACAAGACTACTCACCTGGTAAAAGTACTATGGTGGAACCATAAGTACGAAGAGGAAACCTAGTAATTGGAGGAAGTGATGAAGGAAAATCACCCACACTTGTTTTTAGTTAGAATGTAAAATAAAATTTCAAGGGTGAAATTTCATAAGGTAGGAAGAATGTAATAACTCGATGTTTTATCAATGGAAATTCCCTTCTTTTAATTATTTCGTATTGTATAATCACATAATATTACCTATAAAACACAATAAAAACATTATAAATGAAGAATGAGTGAAATAAAAGGCATTTCTAGAAGTTAAGGAGCATATACCAAAGGAATAGTAACATGCCTTTTGGAATTGTAATGTGAACCTTATGAATAGTAAACTAACCAATTGAATAGTAACCTCACTAATGAAATTATAAATAAAACTTATCCATCTCATAAGTGACAATATGATATAATTATATCATAGTATAAGTAAGTAAATATTTTAAAAAATTATTAATTAAGTGTTGGTATTTTTATAAGTCATAAATATTTAATTACAATTTTATGATTAATTTAATAATTTAAAAGAAAATTTATTTTTATAAAATGTATTCGTAAATTAATATTTTTATGTCTTATGATTATAAGATAATTTTATGAGACCTTAGTTAATTTTTCAAAGTTTTATAAAATCACTTATAATTTTAAAATATGTATTTTTTGAGTAAATTATGATTTTAATTAAAAATTAAATTTCTCATATTTATAAAATTATTTTCATAAAATTTAGTTCATTTTTTAATTCTACACATCAAAAAATGGTTAGGGTAAATTTTTGGGATTTTTCTGAAATACTTGAATTTGTAGTGAATAGTAAAATATGATAATTTAGAGTATATATAAATTATAAGTTAAATAAAACTATTCATTGAGTCATGGATGATGTAATAACCATTGGATAGAACTCAAATGATCTAATTACTATATTTATTCTCAAGAATCATCACTATTTCTTGTATCGAGCAAAATAATAAACTAATGAATTAAATATTGAGAAAACACCCCTCTCCTCCACTACAAATACAACCTCTTCTCCTCACACCTCTGAATCCTTGTTCCCTATCCAAATTATATTCAATTCTCTTCCTAAGACCCTCCCCCATGTCCAAGATCTCTTTTTCTCCCTAAAATACTGAAACCTCTTCCCTAAGGAGGCTCTCAAGGAGGATAAATTCAAGAGGTAAATTCCTCTTTCTGTTTCATTTATTTTCTTTTCATGATCTTTATTTTCTTTTTATCTACTCACCTCCCCTCATCCAAATGGTATGATAACTCGATTACCTTAATAATACTATATTTTTTTTATTCTAATGGAATAATTCATCATCACATCTCCTCCCTCCTTTTATACTAAAAATGAAAACACCATTTGGGTTGTGTTAATTTATCACATTCAAGGATGATGGGTTTTCAATTTCTATTACCGTATTCAAGGCTAGTCATGAAACCATTTTATGGTTGAAAAATATTATAATTTATTTATTATATCTTATTTAATGTTCTATAATTGTTTTATATACATAATATTAATTTATAAAACAAAATGAGTTCATTGTGATCGAAAAACCGCCAAATTAATCCAAGCGATTATCATCAAAATTTTATCTAACGATTCATACCCATACCATATAATAAAATGAATTGTATAACCATTTTATCTTCTGTAAGTTCATTAATATAATATAATTACACTTTTGGAAAACCATTCCCATTTTATGTGAACTTCCAAACTCTTATTCAAGTGAACTGATCATGAAAGCTAAGAAAATGAGCACTCAAGAACAATGGAATTGAACAATATAACTCATCAAAAAGGGAATAAAAAAACTTAATAAAATGATAATAAATAAATTAAATGTATAAATTTTTATATAATTATTAATTAATTAATCTAATTTGATTATCCAGGGCATTAAGATCAAGTGAAGAACACCTTCATAATTAAGGTAAGAGATTCTACCTGAACCTCCATTATTCCTTCGAGGTACTCTTTACTTATTTTTACCCTAATGAAATTATCTTTTCTTATTATGTAAATATTATAAATGTTTTTTATATGTTCCAAAATCATCTATAAATATCAAATCATCCTTATTTTTCGGGGATATAAATATTTTTAAAAGGTTCCCTACTCAATTCTTCCCAATAAGCAAGTTTGATTTAAGGGAACTCCCCAAATTCTTACCCATTTTAAAATGAACTCTATAATATGTTTTGATCCACAATTATTCTTTTAAAATCAATATTTTTTTATGAAAACTTTCTTGGTTCACTTATGTCTTTATATAAAATATTATTCCATTTTCTATTTTAAAATCTCTTTAATATTTTCCTTAAAACCGCACTAAAATGTTTTAATTCTTAAGTTTCATAAATACTATTTTTACATGTTATCACTTAATTTTGACATCAATTATCATGATATATGCCTATTTTACTTTATTAATGTCTATTTATGATTTAAATCCTTTCTTTCATGGACCCCATTGTGATATTTCCTTATGTTATGCCGTTTGACAAGAATTATGATACCAAATTCTTACCATGGGTATCCCTTATATTTATGATTGATTACTTATGTATGATTCTTCATATGGCACACATATTCATGAAAATGTTATGATGAGTGTTTCTAGATAGTTCTCCAATGTATTGGGTAAAGTTTAGTCTCATGAGACGTTATGTGCAATAGTCTTGGTGGTTAGCCTTAACTCGTGTTCCATGTGCAATGGTCTTGGTGGTTAGCCTTGAATCAAGATCATCTATGTGAAACAAGATTTATCTCATGCTAAATTCATGTTTTATGTTTCATCCAAATCACTATGATTCCATGATTATGTGATCCCATGTTCTATATGTTATGTTTTCATATGTTTAATCATGTTTCATTCCTTTTTATATCATTATGTTATGTTTTATAACCCATGTGATAAGCTTTATTTTAATTTTTATTCCCTTACTGGGATTTTTAGATCATCCCTTTGTTCATGCTATCCCCAAGTTATCCTAACCATATTTATGTGCATAATGGAAGTTAGGATTTGATTATGAAGATTAAATAAAATAGTTTTTTATGATGTTTAATTATGTAACTAATCTTCCAAGACACTAGGATTTATGATACTTGAATTGTAATTTTATGCATAAAATCATTTAATGATATGTGAAAAAGGATAGTTTCTCTATATGAAATCAATAAACATGATTAAAATAATAAAGATGATTTTTTTGAGAGGGTGAAAAATTTAGTGGATCATTCCAGAACTCCTGTATATCAAGAATGTTCTAAAATGAAAAGGTTGTAATTTTTAATGTGGTTATATCATAGAAAACCATGTATGGAATTTCTAATAAATATATTTATTATATTCTTACCTTTTTAATAACTTGTTTCCTGATGGTGCTAATATCCCTCAAATAATTATAAGGCATGGATGTTAATTAAGTAGATCAGATTTTCTACAAATAAAATTCATGCTTGTCTAAAAGATTTCAATTTATTTTGGGAAGAAATTGTTGACCTTTATGGATGTAAATAATGTGGCACATCTTTATGAAATCTAAATTTAGATGGAACACCATTTCATGTTCCACAGAAATTCATGTGGCACTTTCCATTGATTCATAGGCTTCAAAATCTATTAATGTCTGCAGAAATATTAACCAATTTGAGATGGAATGATGTTGAGATAATTAAAGGCAATGATGAGTTGGTTCATCCTATATACAGATTACCATGGTAGGAATGTGATGCATAACATCCCAATTTTGTATCTAAGGTGTGTAATGTCAGGTTGGGTCTATCTTATGATGGTTTTAATCCGTTTGGTTAGATGCTTATTATTCATAGCATGTGTCTAGTTTTTATTCACATTTATAGTCTTCCTCTATGGATTTGTATGAAAAAACCTTTCAATTTTATGATTATACTAATACATGTACCTTTTGATCCTAGAAATGATATAGACATCTACTTTCATCCTTTAATAAGAGAGTTGAAGCATCTTTGGGATATGGGTGTGCACACATTCGATGCTTCTTCAAAAAATATATTTCAGATGTGTGCTTACCTTATATGAACTATAAATGATTTTACTACTTATTCAATGATTTATGGTTAAAGCATTAAAGGGAAACTATCATATACTATTTGTATGAAGAATACACAATCAATAAGGCTTAAATATCATCATAATTTTAGTTTCATGGGGCATAAATGATTCTTTCCAATGGATATTCAATATAGGAAGAATCGCTAGAGGTTTGATAAAACTATTGACACTAAACAACCCCCTAAATGTATGCCAGGAACTGATGTTCTTAATGAATTGAATGATTTTAGTTTTTTATTTGGGAAAGTTTAGATAAAATCTAAAATCCACTTAAAATTAAAAAACTATAAAAATATTTTTTGAGTTTCCATATTGGTCTACCAATTTATTAAGTCATTGTTTAGAGATAACGAAAATTGAGAAAAATATATGTGAAATGTTGGTTTTAATTCTTCTAAATATCAAGGGGAAGACCAAAGATGACTTCTGATCTCACCGGGACTTGTTGGATTGGGGTATTTGACTAGAACTGCATCTTGTGTGTATCAGTGAAAAAAAAAACGGAAAGTTTCTTGTGCTTATTATGTGATGAAAACTTTAGAGAAAAATCAATTTCTAGAAGTATTGAAGAATATCACAGTTCCTGATGGATATTATATCAACATATCTAAATGAGTCAATAAAAGGTATTTCAAACTAAAATCCCTAAAAACTCATGATTATCACATCCTTATTCATGAATTGATTCTAATAACAATCTGTAATTTTCTATCCAATAATATAAGGATGATAGTGATTCAATTGTTCCATTTTTATAGACCTTTGTGCTAAAAGGTTATTGAAGTATTTCTTGAAAAAAATGCAGCAAGAGGCCCTATTAATTTTGTGTGAGTTGGAATTTTTTTTCTCTATCATTTTTCACCTATATGATACATTTAACAATTCATCTTACAACTAAAACACTTAATGGGGGACCCATTACTTTTTAGTGGATGTATACTATTGAAATAAATACGCGCACAATGAAATCTTATGTCCAACACAAGAATCATCCTAAAGGTTCCATTATGATAGGTTATCTGGCTCAAGATTGCATGAATTTTTGTTCAATGTATTTGTCTAATGTGAGCATAATAAATAACTAGAAAATGAGAAATGAAGATGAGAATTTTGGGGAAATTGATCCCTCATTTCCATCTCATCCCTAAATAAGAGGAACTATTGGGTCATATACATTGGCTACATTGAGCCTTAAAGAGTAGGATACAACACATCACACAGTCTTATTTAACTATGGTTTGTTCGATGACTATATAAAGTAAGTAAATTGTATATTTATATGTTATATCATACTATGTCATTTCACATATAACTTTGACTTTTATTATCATTTTATACAGTAAAAATAAAAAAATTATAAGTAGAGTTCATTGATCTTTTCCTTTGAGAAGGAGAGAGGATTTTCATAACTAATATTTTCCTGCTTGGTTAAAATCAAAAGTATGACATTACTTTAATTAAATTAATATATATATATTAATTTAATTGTATTAGTCATACATATTTTAAGTATTGAGTTTACCTATTGACTTCATTTCTCAAGAATTAAGAGAGGTGGATTTTGGTCCCAATTCATTGGTTTGTGAATGCAAATATTTAATAATAAATGGGTATAAATTTGTTACAACTGATCGAGTGGTGAAAATGATAATGCAAAATGATAACATTATATTAATTTCTATAATAGACTATTATTCCAGTGCATCATATAGTTGTCTCTGATATGAAAATTTGTCTTATTATGGACTTGTTGAGAAAATATTATTATTAGATTACTACTCTTAAGTTCAAGTCACTACAATGAAATGTAAATGGTTTGATTCAATGACATGACATGGTACATTTATTGATTTTTATGGATTTAGATATATTGACATGAGTCTATTCTTGGCTACCGATGAATCATGCATTTTGGAATCAATGAAAAAACAAGTGTGTCATGTGAAAGATCATATGATACCTCATTACGGTGTTGTTAATGAAGTAATCCCAAGAAATATTTTTCATTATGATGGTGAATAAATTGACACCATTGATGACCCCATTAGTTTTGACCAAAATATTTCATTTTATGACTCAAATTTTCCCATTGCTAGAGTTGATGTTAAACCTATAGTAGTGGTGGGAAATATATAGAATAAATCATATATGTTCACAGTTCATTAAGTTTACCTTGACATGGGTTTATCAGGTTTGTATTATTGCAATTACTTTAATTTAGTTTTAGTTTGGAATGATATTTTTGTTTTAGTATTGTTTGGTTTCATTAAATTTAATTATATTTATTTCAATTCAAAAAACTGGGTTAAAAACAGGTTTTTAAAAAATGTGTAACTTGGTTTTAAATTATTGTTACTAAAATATATTATGATATTGTTTATGATTTATTTGACTTCTAAGTTTCATGCATGATTTTTAAAATCCATTTCTAAAAAATGTACATTTAATTCTTATGCAGATTATGAAAAATATTACAAAGGTTTAAAGGAAGTGATTATTTGATGCTGATTGACAGATGCACAAGCATGATTTTCCTCTTATACCTCCCTTTGTGAGTATAATAATTATAATATTTTTATTTTTCATTACATATAATTTCATGTTAATATTCTTTATCATTTTTTAGTGATATTAATTTCCACCAAAGTTGACTCCTCCTCATCCTACTAGCATGGGTCCGAGCAGGGTTACTCTTAGACCTAGATGGAGCACCTATCATACAAGTTCCCACCCTAACCCACCAGAAGACACCCCATCTACCACACATTTCCATCATCTCCTTGAGCCTCCTGGGATGTTCCCACCCATGACTCCATCATCATCTCATTTATCCTCTTATTCCCATACCATGTTTATGCCACCTTCAGAGATGTTGCCACCTTTACCATATCCATATCCTTTGATGTAACCCCAACTCTACTACCCATATCCTGGCATGTATACGACACCTCCATTTCCTACTATCCAACTAGGATATAATGATTTTGTTCCTTCAGCTTTCACTCCAGTTCATGTAGATCACCTAGTACATGCATTGGAATAGACACATCCTTTAGAGGCTACTGATCCAGGATAGCCCACGAATCCATCAGAGCCTATTGAGTAGCCTGCATCATATTTTTATTATTATAAGTGTGTCAAATTATATCACATCATTTTTTCCAGTTTTATTGTGATTTAATTATTATTTTCCCCCTTTTTTCTTATTCAGTGGGATATTTTAGTAGGTGATGTGGGAGAACCCATATATAGGAATCTTGGAATCTCCAAACATAAATAATGGTGGATTATAATGAAGGAAATTAGGCGATAGGTAAAAATATCTGGCAGTGCAGAAGTTTCACATCTACTTTAGCCAAGTACCATGATATCATTTTGATGGAACCAGTCTCATGGAGACATATCAGTAATGAAATTAAGGACAAATCATGAGTGGAGATATGGGAAAGATTTTTTTTTTAAAATTTATATCTATATTATTATTGTATTTATATGAATTAACATGTTCATTGCAATGTCGGTTTAACTTTCCGAATGATGAAGCTGTTAAGGTTTCAAGGTTGATGGATCTTGGGGAGTTCTAGAGATTATATAAACATGATTTATATGTTGGTTGGAGGAGTAGAGTCAGTTATGATTTAGAGGGTGTACCCATATTCCCCGACTTTCCAACTGCACAATATCAAAAAATGATCACATATTGGAAGTGTGATGAGTTTAAGTTATTCCCAATATTTAATGGTCTGTATATAAAATTTAATTCTTACTACTTGGATTGAATTTTTTTAGGATACTTCGAGAACAAATAAAAAAAAGATTCAATGATGTATCTACACACATTGGGGTGCACTAAAATTCCTGGGCATGAGAAGCACCATGTACATTAATATGAATAGAAATAATATCTAGATATATATTGTTACTTAGTTATCTTTTCAGGTGGAAATTTATGTTTTATTGTTATTAATTCCTTTAATATAAGATTTAAAATACCCCTTTCAAATGGACTAAGGGCTTAATTTCCAATTGTCCTAACGTCCTAATGACCAATTGACCTAACGGTCTAATGGCCAATTTTCCTAACGGTCTAATGGCCAATTGGCCTAATGTACTAATGTCCAATTGGTGTAATGTCCCAATGGAATAAATGGATTAATGGCCTAATTGTCCAATTGTCATAAAGACCTAATGGCCCATGGCTATTTGGCCTAATGGTATCATTTTCATTTGGACTAACGGATTCATGGACAATTGGCCTAACAGCCCAATTCCATTTTTCCTAACGGCCTCATGGCCAATTGTCCTAATGGAGCAATGTCCATTTGGCCTAAAAACCTCATGGAAAATTTTCCTAATGGACTAATGTCCAATTAGCCTAATGACCTCATGGCCTAATGTCCAATTAGCCCAACGACCTCATGGCCTAATGGCCAATTGGCCTAATGGCCCAGTAACCTAATGGACTAATGACCTCATAGACTAATAGACACATGGAATAATGACCTCATGGACCAATGGACAATTGGTCTAATGGTCTAACAACCTAATGTCATAATGGATAATTGGAATAATGACCAAATAGCTAATTGTCCCAACGGCCTAATGGTCAATTGGACTAAAGGTCTAATGGAAAATTGGCCTAATGGCCTAATTTCCAATTGACCTAATGTCCTAATAACCTAGTTGACTAATGACCAATTGGCATAATGTCCTAATGGCCTAATGGCCAATTGGCCAGTTAGCCTAATGGCCTAATGAAAAATTGGCCAATTGGCCTAATGTTGTAATAGAAAATTGGCCTAACAACCTAATGGCCAATTGTCCTAATGGATTAATTTCCAATTGGACTAAATGAGAATTTGACGATTGGACTAATAGTCTAATGTTTAATTGTACAATTGTCCTAATGGCCTAACAAGCAATTGGCCAATTATCCTAACAACCTAATGGATAATTGGCCTAATGTAATAATGATCAATTGGCCTAATGACCTAATGAAAAATTGGAACAATGGCCAAATAACCTAATGAACAATTATCCAATTGGCATAATGGCCTAATGGACAATTATCCTAATGGACTAATTGGGTTAATGGCCTAATTGGTCAATTGTCCTAATGGCGTAATGGACAATTATCCCAATGGCATAATGGATAATTGGACAATTAGAATAACGGCCTAATGGACAATTGTCCAATTGTCCAAAAGACCTAATGGATTAATGGAAAATTGGTCTAACGTCCTAATGGAAAATTAACCTAATGGCCCAATGGTCAATTGGACTAACAACATAATGACCAATTTTCCTAATGGACTAATGGACTAACGCCCTAATGGACTAACAACCTAATAGACTGATGACCAATTGGATTAACGAACAATTGGACTAATGTATTAATGTCCAATTGAACTAACAACCTAATATCCAATTTTCCTAAAGGCCCAATGGACAATTGGACTAACGAACTAATGGAAAATTGGACTAAGGGACCAATGAAAATTTTTCCTAAAGGCTTAATTTCCAATTGGCCTAATTCCCTAATGACCAATTGGACAAATTCCCTAATGGCTAATTGACCCAATATCCTAATGGCCTATTAACCTAACAAACAATTGGCCTAATGGCCTAATGTATAATTGGACGAATGACTTGAAGAATTATCCAATTGACCTAATGACCCAATAGACTAACAACCAATTGACCTAATTATCCTAATGGTATAATGACTAATTGAAAAATTATCCTAACATTCCAACGACCTAATGGAATAATGATCAATTAACTTAATGACCTAATAGCCTAATGGCCAATTGTCCAATTGGCCTAATGGTGTAATGGCCTAATGACCCAAAAACCAATTGCCTGATAGCCTAATGTCCTGAAGTCCTGAAGGCCTAATGGCCTCATGACCTAACAACCTCACGACCTAATAGCCTCATGGACTAATGACCAATTGGCCTAATGGTCTAATGGCATAATGACCAAATTTTCTAATGGCCTCATGACCTAACAACCTCACGACCTAATAGCCTCATGGACTAATGACCAATTGGCCTAATGGTCTAATGGCATAATGACCAAATTTTCTAATGGCCTAATGGACCAATTGGAAAATTGGACTAATGGCCTAAAAACCTAATGGAAAATTGACCAATTGGTCTAATGGAATAATGGAAAATTGTCCAATTGGATTAATGACCATTCAGATCTTAGCCAATTGGCATTCCTTATGACTTAGAAATAAATTATTTATATTTAAAGATTATGAATTGTTTATAAATACATAATTTTAATTATTCAAATTAGGGGCCTTATTTTGATATTATTGAAATTACATCAAAATATTTTTGATGATTGATTTGATAAAGGATTAAATATTATTAACTACGTTAAATTTATATTATCTAAATAGTTTTTATAATAAATTGAAATATAAAATCTTTATATTTAATAAAAATATCATATATATAAAGAAAATTCCATATAATGAATAATATGAAGTTCATATTATGAAATGAAGATAAATCATTCATATTAAAGATTATAGAATGTTCATAATGAGTAGATAAAATTATAAATTTTTTATGATTAACTTTTATTTATGAATTTTCATCAATTTTTATCACATGTTTAAATTTATAATTTTTTATTAATTTAAAAGTTATTACCTTTTATTATTATTCCAGATTATAAAAATATTTATATTATAAATAAGTGTATACTAATAAATTTCATTTGTAGTAATCTGTATTGGGCATCAAAGTCCATGCACCCCGAAGAAAAATGATGGAAGTGCAGTAAATGCACAAAAACAAGAAAAGATTGTAAGTTTTTTTATTTATATTTAAAATATTTATAAAAAATTCATAATTAAATATCTTTTTTATATTTTAAATAGTCTTCTATGGAGGCCCTTGATGATAAGAAAGATGAAAACTTCAATCCAAATGATCATTTGATTTAGGTATTAAGTGGGGAGCACCAGGGGAGAGTCCAATGTCGAACTGGGAAAAGCATAATACCCACTAGGTATTGGTCCTCATAGGGATCCTCTCAAACCTCTCAGACCACCAAGCTTCAAATAGACCGTGTAAAAGTAGATAAGGCTAAAAAAATATCTTTGCAGGAGCGTGAAAGAAGTAAAATGATCACTGAACACTTCCTGAAAGCTATGTAAGTTATAAGTCACTCACTTCCATAAGAAGATTATACTATTGTTGATTCATATATGGCATCAATGCACTCTTTAAATGATGACCCAAGTGATGCCAATGAGGATATTAGTGGAGGTCGAGATGATGGTGGTGGTGGTGATGATGATGATAATGATGATGATGATGATGATGATAATGATGATGATGATGATGATGATGCTACTTCTCCAGGTGATGCTGTTAGTGATGAGTATGTTTATGATGGTAAGGAGGATGATGGTGTTGGTGATGTGGGAGATATTGACCAACAAAATTTTTGAATTAGAAGTAAAGATACATGTGGATGTATTTTAATGAATTGAATTGATTGGTTGTATATATTTATATGTATGTTATATTATTGTAAATGGTTTGAAAATTATTTCAAGTAGTTGGTTGAATGATAAATATACAATATTTGTATTTAATTGAACGTGTAATATGTTTTTTATTTTATTTACAGGTTTAGTGGCTGGAAGAGTTGTTGCTACCGCCAAATGGGTACAACTACCTATACCCATGGTTTGGAGAACCATGGGTATTTGTTTTCTTCTAGGAAAATATATACACATAGTTTAGGTTAAATCATGGGTATTATAAAACCTATAAGGATATTCCCACGACCCCAAAGGCCATGGTTCCTAAAACCATGGGTATAGGCTATACCCATGGTTTTAAGGTCTATACCCATGGTTCTAAAGCCTGGGTATAAGGTGTTTTTCCAATAGTGCCACACCTAAAGCATAGGGTATCAAACACTTATCATATGTGGAGGGTTGGTTATGCTATAATTAAAATCCATATAGAAATACACTCTATAATTTAACACCATATAGGAATACATGAGATTTATTCCATAGTTTAAATCTATATAAGAAGGAACATGGGTTATGACCTAGTTTAAATCTACATGGGAAGTCATAAAGGGCATACTATAGTTTAGTGATATTCAAAAATGTTAAAAGGGTTTATATTGGATTTTATTTTCTTCCAAGATATTGAAATTTTATGCTAGATTTTAGTGTTATATATGAAGACTTAAAGGTTGATTTAGAGATATTATCATTCAATAAGTATTAAAGATTTCATTGGTGTTTATTGTTATCTATAAAGTATTAAAGTTTTATGCAAGAGTATACTATAATTGAAGAATATAGAAGGTTACAATGAAGTTTAATGTCATATAGGAAGGATTAAAGGGGAAACACTGAAGTTTAGTGCTGTAAAAAAATATGGAAGTGTTACACTTGAGTTTAAGGCCATCAAAGAGGGCTTAAAGGGTTATTATAGAGTTTAATTCCATATATGAAGGCTTAATTGGATAGTTTTGAGTTTATAGTCATCCATAAACATGGAGTTGTATATCGTAGTTTAAGGTTATCCAGGAAGACTTAAAGGTTCCATTAAAGTTTATTATCATCCATGAAGAAAAAAGGGTATTTTGGATTTTAATTTTATCCAGGAAGATGGAACAGTTTTCTAAAGTTTAGTTTCATCCACAAATATGGAAGGTTAAACTGGAGTTTAATGTCATCCTAGAATATATAAGGTATCATAAAAGTTTATGATGGATTTATAGGGATTGATTAAAAATTAATTAATGTAAATTAGTAAACAATAAACCTCATTTACCAACATCTTCCATGAATGAAACCTGAAATCATGTATAAACATAAATTCAAGAACATTTTTTTACCTTACATCGTTGATCTCTACTGTCACTATATTCAAAAAATATTCTTGATGAAGATCATTAAGAGAAAAATGAATGACCCCCTCCTCCATGGTGTATCCACAAGAAAAAAAATAAACAACTTAATTTCAAGATAGATTCTACATCTCACTCATGGAATGCTAATGCCTCACACAACAAAGGAGGAAGAAGAAGAAATATCACATGATAGGAGAATTAGTAAGAGGAAAGTTAAACTTGAACACCACCCCATATCTTGGTGATCCCTTCCTTATAAAGTCCCTTAAGGATAATACTTGAGTTCCATGAATTTACTCATGTGTTATTTAACACCCTAAGGATTTACAAATAAATTTAATAAAATGCATGAAACACTATGTCACTGTAAAACATCACTTTTTTTAGGGAGATAGTTATAACCTAGCCATTAAACTAAAATTTTCCACTTATATGTTTTGAATTTTGAAAATATGATATACATGGTTGCGATACGTAATATTTTTGGAGTTTGATTGGACAAACTTAATTTTTGGTGAATAGTAACTAACCCTTATAAATAGTAATTTCACCCTTATGAATAGTAATATGACCCTTATGAATAGAAAATCTACCAAGTAAATAGTAACCTTACCAATGAAAGTATAAATAAAATTTATCCACCTTATAAGTGACAATATGGTATAATTATATAATAGTACAAGTAAATAAATATTTTTAAAATTATTAATTAATTATTGGCATTTTAATAAGTCATAAATATTTAATTAAAAATTTATGAATAATTTAGTAATTAAAAAAGAAAATTTATTTTCATAATTTATTTTCATATATTGTTGTTTTTATGTCTTATTATTATAGGATAATTTTATGGGACCTTAGTTAATTTTTCAAAGTAATATAAAATCAGTTATAATTTTAAAATATATATTTTTCAAGTAAATGATGATTTTATTTAAAAATTAAATTTCAAATATTTAGAAAATTATTTTTATAAAATGGAGTTAATTTTTAAATTATACACATAAAAAATTATTAGGGTGATTTTTTGGTATTTTTCTGAAATACTTGAATTTTTTATGAATAGTAAAATATGATAATTTACGATAAGTGCTAAAACTTAAATTTCTGGATTATTCTTGAGTCATGGATGATGTAAATGACCTTTTTTTATAATTGAAATGCAATAATTACTATTTTTGTTATGGAATCATCACTATTTATTATCTTATGGAGAAATAATATATTAATGGTTAAAATATTAAGAAAACCCTCCTCCCCTCCACTATAAAAACCACCCACACCCCCTATTATATTCACTCATATCATGCCTTGTGAATTGCCAAAATTATTCTCAAATATATACCATATATCCTCCCCCACATCCATCATCCCTTGGTCTCTTCAAAAGACCAAACCCTCTCCCATTAAGAGGCTCTCAAGGAAGATTAATTCAAGAGGTAAATTCCTCTTTTCAATTCTTTTACTTTCCTTTTAAGTTCCTTTGTCTTCTTTTCTATACTTACCTATCCTCATCCAAATGTTATGAAAACTAAAGTACCATAAATTTAATGTAATGATTTTATGATTATTTAATAAGTTATTATTATCTCTCCTTTACCCTTCTTTTATACCCGTAGTAAAAACACCATCCGAAATGTGTTAATTTTCCACATTCAAGGACGATGGGTTTTCCATTTCTATTACCATATTAAATTATGGAAATAAAATTATGGTCTAAAAAACTATAATATGTATATTATTTCTCATCTATGGTCCTGGAATATTTTGTACACAAGGTATTGATTTAAAAATCAAAATGTGTTTGTTGTGATAAAAAACCCGCCAATTAACCCAAAAGGTTATCACTAAAGTTTTATACAATGATTCAACTTCACTCCAAGTAAAAAAATAAACTTTAGAACCATATAAATTTATATATGTTAAATAATAAAATATAACTTTAATTCTGGACAACCATCCTCATTTTCATTATTATCCATTCATTTATATAAGTAAACCGATCATGAAACAAACAAAACCAAACAAAAATGAAATTGAACCTCTTAACCCATGAAAAAGGCCATGAATGAACTTAAAAAGGTTATAATAAATAAATAAAACATAAAATAGGTTATTTAATTATTAATTAATGAACCTAATTTGTTTATTAATGTCATTAATATCAAGTGGAGAACACCTTCAGACTTAAGGTAAGGGATTTTACTCGAACATCCATTATTCCTTTGGTTTATTCTTAGTATCTTTTTACCCAAAATAAATACTATATTATGTTTTTTTAAATCTTATAACTTATGTTTATATGTCCAAACTCATGTATAAATATCTATTAATCATTATTTTTTGAGGATATACATGCTTAAAGCGCTTCCCTCCTTAATACTTCCTCATAAGCAAACCCATTTTAAGGGAACTTCCCAAATTTTTACCCAATTTAAAGTGCATTATACCATTTGTTTTAAGCCAAAATTCTATTTATAAAATCAGTATTTTTTATTATTAAAACCTTATTTTTTCAATTCTGGTTTTATATAAGAGATTATTCCCATTTATATTTTAAATACTCTTTATTGTTTTCCTTAAAACTTCACTAAAATGTTTTAACGCTAAAATTTCTTAAATATTATTTTTACATATTATCACTTATATTTGAAATCAAATACCATGATATATGACTATTTAACCTTATAGATGTCCATTTATGTTATAATTAATTTATTTCATGGACACTTGTATGATACACCCATTAAATTATGCTTTATGACATGATTATGATACCCATTTCTTTCCATGGGTTCCCTTATGTTTATGTATGATTGATTGTGTATGATTACGAATGTGGAAAGAATATTTATGAAAATTTTATGATGTGTGTTCCCAGATAACACTCCAATTAATTGCGTAAAGTTGAGTCTCATGCAATGTTATGTGCAATAGTGTTGGCAGTTAGCCTTGACTTGGGCTACCATGTGCAATGATCTTGGCAGTTAGCCTTGAATTGTGCTACCATTTACAATAGCCTTGGTGTTTAAACTTGGATTGTGACAATATAAGTGCAACAAGACTTGAATCGTGATAAATTCATGTTTTATGTTTCTACCACATTACTATGATTCCATGTTTATATGATCCCAAGTTATACATGTTATGGTTCCATATGTTCAATTTCGTTTTATGTCTTTTTATATCATTATGTCATGATTCCTAACCAATGTGCTAAATATTTATTCTTAATATTAATACCTTACTTGGATTTTAGTTCATCCATTTTTTCATGTTATCCCTAGGTCATCCTAGATAGATGTATGAGCACAATGGAGTAATGAGATCATAATGTAGATTAAATAAAAATTTGTTTTTTATGATGTTTGATTATGTACCTCGTCTTCCCAGACACTAGACTTTAGGATCCTTGGATTGTAACTTGATGTATAATTATGATTAAAATCATGTAATGATATATGAAAAATTCTAGGGTTACTATAGTTGGTATCAGAGGATGGTCTAGTTATTTTTTGAGATTACTAATAAAGAACTTTAGTAAGAACCTTAAGGATGAGACTAAGTATAATAAAACATATCTAAATTTTGGTAAGTATAGAGTAAGTGGTTTATCAAGAAAATAAATCCCTGTATGGATACAAACAAGTAGATGTGGGTCTGGAACAAATGTATCTAGGGGTAAAACCCAAAACACCACTTTGAGCTAGACTCAAACGTGAACTGGTGCATGAAAACAGGCCTTGCTTCACTCTTGGTTTAACACTCTTGAGGGATATGCTTTGGTAAATTCATAAGCTCATTACGAACCATTATTAAGGGAGAAAAAGAGACCATAATAATATAAGTTAAGAAATAGATCAAGGATAACCTAGATTTAAACCTAGGGAATTTTGAGTCAGGACATGCTTTTCCATTAAGAGTTTATCCTTTTATGTTAAATGTTTCCTTTTTATGTTTATTAGCTAAGTATTCAAACCCTCACTTGTTTTCACCTTAGTATGTAAAAAGAAATTTCGAGGGTGAAATTTCATAAGGGGGAAGAATGTAACACCCCAAGGATGTACAAATAAATTTAATGAAATGCTTGAAATACCATGTCGCTATAAAACAACACTTTTTTATGGAGATAGTAATAACCTTGCCATTAAACTAAATTTTTCCACTTTTGTGTTTTGAATTTTGAAAATCTGACATACAGGGTTGCGATCACTACATTTTTGGAGTCTGATAGGACAAAATTAATTTTTTGGTGAATAGTAACCGACCCATATGAATAGTAATGTCACCCTTATTAATAGTAAAATGACCATTATGAATAGTAAATCAGCCAGGTAAATAGTAACCTCACTAATGAAAGTATAAATAAAATTTATAAATCTTATAAGTGACAATACATTATAATTATATAATAATATAAGTAAATAAATATTTTAAAAATTAATAATTAAGTGTTGGTATTTTTATAAGTCATAAATATTTAATTAAAAATTTATGAATAATTTAATAATTATAAAAGTAAATTTATTTTCATAAAATTTATTCATAAATTATTTTTTGATGTCTTATGATAATAGGATAATTTTATGAGACATCAGTTAATTTTTCAAAGTATTATAAAATCAGTTATAATTTTAAAATATATATATTTCAAGTAAATGATGATTTTATTTAAAAATTAAATTTCATATTTTTATAAGATTATTTTCATAAAATGGAGTTCATTTTTGGATTCTACAAATCAAAAAATGGTTCGGGTGAATTTTTGATACTTTTCTGAAATATTTGAATTTTTTATGAATAGTAAAATATGATAATTTATGATAAGTGCTAAAACCTGAATTTATGCATCATGATTGAGTCATTTATGATGTAAATGGCCTTTGGTTCAAACTCACATACACTTATTACTATTTTTGGTCATGTAATCATCACCATTTCCTGTCTTATGGAGAAATAATAAACTAATGATTAAAATATTAAGAAAACCCTCTTCCCCTCTAGTATAAAAACCACCCACACTCCCCTCTTCTCTTAAATACTATCAAGCCTTTTTACTTGACCAAATTCTTCTCAAATATCTCCCCTATATCCCCCCCACATCCAGCATCCCTTGTTCTCTTCAAAAGACCAAATCTTCTCCCCTTAAGAGGCTCTCAAGGAAGATTAATTCAAGAGGTAAAATCCTCTTTTCAATTCTTTTACTTTCTTTTTAAGTTCCTTTCTTTTCTTTTCTATCCTTACCTTTCCTCATTCAAATTTTATGACAAATCCAGTACCATAAATGTACTGAAATTTTTTTATGAGGATGGAGTAAGTTATTATCATCTCTCTTTTACCTTTCTTTTATATAAGTAGTAAAAATACCATCCGAGATGTGTTAATTTACCACATTCAAGGATAATGGGCTTTAAATTTCTATTACCATTTTCAATTCTGGTCATGGAACCATTCTTATGGTTGAACTAGACTATAATATATGTATTATGTCTCATCTATGGTTCTAAAATCTTTTGTACACATGGTTTTGATTTATAAATCACAATGTGTTCACTGTGATAAAAAAACTCCCAATTAACCCAAAAGGATATCACTAAAGTTTTATATAATGATTCAACTTCACTCCAAGTAACCAAATGAAATTTACAACCATGTAACCTTCTGGACGTTAAATAATAAAATATAACTCCAATTTCAGAAAACCATCCTCATTTTACATCATTATTCGTTCATGTATATAAGTAAACCGATCCTGAAACAAACTCAACAAAATGAAATCGAACCTCTTAACCCATCAAAAAGGCAATGAATGAACTTAAAAGGGTTATAATAAATCAATTACATGTAAAATATGTTCTGGAATTATTAATTAATGAAACTAATTTATTTATTTAGGTCATTAATATCAAGTGGAGAACACCTTCAAACTTAAGGTAAGGGATTCCACTACGGGAAAAATGGCCTTTTGCGACGAGTTATTTGCGACAGGAATAAATCATGTCGCAAATAGTCCGTCAAAGAGGTTATTTGTGACGGGGGCATCGACCCATCACAAATAATTAGTTATTTGCGACGGGACATGGTGACCCGTCACAAAAAAGTTAGGCGCAGTTTGGTGCGGTTTTCGCACCGAACCGCGGGTCACTATTTGCGACGGGACCCGTCGCAAATACCTGGCGGTGATATATATTATTTGCAATGGGATGTTGCCCTGTCGCAAATAGTGGCCCGTCGACACACTATTTGAAATGTGACCCTTCGCAAATACCCTTTTA
Organism: Viscum album; assembly: GCA_963277665.1. Taxonomy (NCBI): domain Eukaryota; kingdom Viridiplantae; phylum Streptophyta; class Magnoliopsida; order Santalales; family Viscaceae; genus Viscum; species Viscum album. The sequence continues at coordinate 160,531,387 of OY728128.1, read as the reverse complement.
ACCACCGACATTAATTAATGCGGCCGAATGTATTTGTGACGAGACCCGTCACAAGTAGTACTATTTGCGACGGTATACCCGTCACAAATAGTACCGTCACAACTAATCTAACCTATATATACCTCCATCCATTTTTTTCATCCTTTCCCTCAATTCCTACTTTTTCTCTCTCTCTAAACTCTAATTTTAGAGTGAAAATTTCTCTAAGTTTTTTTTACAAAGAAGTTGTGAACCCGTCTATACCTATAAAAGATCAAGTTTAATGGTATTTATGTTTTATTTAATTTAGTATTTATTTCATTTTTTATATTAATTTTAATTATTGTTGATTAGTTGTAATTAAATTAGATTTAGATTGTTTTGTCATCAGTATTTATTTGTAATAATAAATTGAAATTATTAGTTCTAATTCTTAGTAATTAGTAGCAATTAATAATTATAAACGATAATTAATAATGTATATAAATAATTAGCAGTAATTAGTAATTAGTAGCTGTAATTTGCAGTAATTAATAGTAATTAACGCCAATTAGTAATAATTAAGGGTAATTAGTAATAATCAATGGTAAATAGTAATAATTAGCAGTAAATAGTAATAATTAGGAAAAAATAGTAATAAATACTAATAATTAACAATAAATACTAATAATTAGTAATAAATAGTAATAAATAGTAATAAATAGTAATAGTTAGTAATAAATACTAATAATTAGTAATAAATAGTAATAAATAGTAATAAATAGTAATAAATAGTAATAAATAGTAATAATTAGTAATAAATAGTAATAAAAAGCAATAAAAAGCAATAAATAGTAATAAATAGTAATAAATAGTAATAAATAGTAATAAATAGTAATAAATAGTAATAAATAGTAATAAATAGTAATAAATAGTAATAATTAGTAATAAATAGTAATAAATAGTAATAAATACTAATAAATAGTAATAAATAGTAATAAATAGTAATAAATAGTAATAAATAGTAATAAATAGTAATAAATAGCAATAAATAGGAATAATTAGAAATAATTAGTAATAATTAGTAATAATTAGTAATAATTAGCAATAATTAGCAATATTTAGAAATAATTAGCAATAATTAGCAATAATTAGCAATAATTAGCAATAATTAGCAACAATTAGCAACAATTAGCAATAATTAGAAATAATTAGCAATAATTAGCAATAATTAGAAATAATTAGCAATAATTAGCAATAATTAGTAATAATTAGAAATAATTAGCAATAATTAGTAATAATTAGGAATAATTAGAAATAATTAGAAATAATTAGCTATAATTAGCTATAATTATCAATAATTATGAATAAATAGGAATAATTAGCAATAATTAGCAATAATTAGAAATAATTAGCAATAATTAGCAACAATTAGCAATAATTAGCAATAATTAGAGATAATTAGAAATAATTAGAAATAATTAGAAATAATTATAAATAATTAGCAATAATTAGAAATAATTAGCAATAATTAGCAATAAATAGGAATTAATAGGAATAAAAAGGAATCAATAGGAATCAATAGGAATTAATAGGAATAAATAGGAATAAATAAGAATAAATAGGAATAAATAGGAATCAATACGAATAAATAGAAATAAAATCAATTGTAATAAATTGTAATAACTTGGCACAATTTCCAGTGGATTGGCAACATTAATTTTTCTCATTGACTCTTCTCTATTCAACTCTCATCGACTCAATTTTTTTTTGAAAAATATGCTTTTAAGTATGCATATCCAATCTCGTATGCATGAGTTTGGATATGCATTCGTAGGACCATATTTTTCATAATGTTTTTAGGTGGAGATAATTGCAAGAAGATGATTCATCGATGAAAAGGGGGATCTTTTGTCCGATGACTCATTTACTTGCATCTTTCTCACACTGAAATCACAATGAAGAATCTGCTCGGAGGTATGCTTATACATTCTCATATTCACGAGAATGGAAATGCGTACCTCCGAGAAGATTCTTCATCATGATTTCAGTGTGAGAAAGTTGAAAGTAAATGAACCGTGGGACAAAAGAGTAGCCCTCAATCCACGGGAAATTATGTAGCCCATAATTAATGGTAATTATTAAGAATTAGTTATAATTATTTATCATCTTTTTTTGGATAGTGTTTTTATAATTTCAAATTATTCAAAAATAGTAATGATTTTATATTTTGTAGAAAAATATGGAATAAGGAAGTCGACAATAGTCATTATTAAATGATTGTTCTTGGATAAATCAGTGCAAAAATACAAACAGTTTTAGTTTAAATCCTGTATATATTGATGGTGGTGAATATTTCTTATCACTTGAATCATCAAAACCAAAATTTGTTTCAGAAGGCACAATTAAGTGTCCTTGTAAAAAATGTGCTTTGAGAAAGTTTGACACATTTGACAATGTTGGGGGACATCTCTTGCATTTTGGTTTTCAACCAGATTATGTTTTTTTGATATCAACATGGTGAACGCAGTTCCATAGAAGATACTAGTAATTTGATTCTGGATCCATCACAGTTTTAAAATTTAGTACATGATGTAGTAGGTCCATCTTTTGAACAAACTGAAACTTAGAATGATATTGATTTAACTCTCGAGTTGGCACCAGCTAAATTTTATGAGTTGTTGAGGTATGCTGAGGATGCATTATATCCTAGTTTCAAGATAATAAAATTAGAAGTGGTTGCAAAATTTATGGCTGTTAAATCAGATAATACAATGTCAAAAAAATATTTTTATCAAATATTTTCTTTGGTTAAAACACTGTTACCTAAAGGAAATGTGTTTTCTACAAATTACTATGAGATCAAGAGGTTGGTTCTTAATCTGGGCCTTAGTTTTTAGAAGATTCATGCATGTACAAATGATTTCATCTTATATTCTGGTGAAAATGAGTCATTGGATAGTTTTCCCACATGTGGAAAATTGAGGTATAAAGAAGCTCAACTGGGGAAGTATGGATCTATTCCAGTAAAACAGTTGAGATATTTCCCACTTACACCCAGGTTACAACGTTTATTTATATCTCAGAACACAATGTTAATGAGGTCATGACACAAAACCAATATTTCAACCGGTAAAAGCTTGAATCATCCATATGATGGTGATTAATGGAAACATTTTGACCGAGTGCATCCGTCTTTTGCTTTAGAAGCCCGAAACGCGTGATTGGGTCTTTATACTGATGATTTCTTTCTATTTGGTTCTTATGGTAGTCAATATTCATGTTGATCTGTCTTTATAACTCCATAAAATTTACCTTCATGGATGTTGATGAAGGAGCCCTATATATTTTTGACCTTATTAATCACAGGACATCTGAAAAAAAATATTGATGTTTATTTGAAACCATTGATTGATGAGTTAAATTCATTGTGGAGTAATGATATCAGTACATATGATGTTGCTGCAAAACAAAATTTCATATTAAAATCTGCATTGATGTGGAAAATTAGTGACTTCTTAGCATATGAAATATTACTTGGATGGAGTACACATGGTATGAAATCATGTACTTACTGTATGAAATACAACCAAGCATTTATGCTCGTAAATGGAAAAAAACCATGCTATTTTGACTATCATCATAGATTTCTTCCAACTGATCATCCTTTTTGGAGGAACAAATCTCATTTCAGAAAAGGTACAATTGAAAGGGATGAAACTCCAAAAATGATCTCAGGTATAGATTTAAAATAAGTTTTATTTTCATTACCTCCCATCACATTTGGACCAACAATAAACCAACAAAAAATTCATGGCTTTGGGAAAGAAAAAAATTGGATAAAACATAGCATTTTTTGGGATCTTCCATATTGGTCTGATTTATTGGTCCGCCACATGTTGGATGTCATGTATATTGAGAAGAACTGTTTTGATAATTTATTTCATACAGTTTTGGATACACGAGGTAAGACCAAAGATAATGTAAAGGCATGATTAGATCTTTCCCAATTTTGAAGGCGACTGAAACTTGAACTGTTTCAAAATGTAAGATCACAGAGGTTTATGGATCTAAAAGAAGATTATACAATTTCCATAGAGAGTTTCTTGTTATTTTATCAGTGGATTAAAAATTTGAGACTTCTAGATGGCTATGCTTCCAATTTGGGTAGATGTGTTAAGAATGGTCATATTACTGGATTGAAGTCATGATTGTCATGTTATAATGGAAAGAATTATGCCGATTGGATTTAGAGGTTTGTTGAATTATATTATTTGGTATTCGATAACAAATATATCATATTTTTTTGAGAAATTTTTGCGGTGACAACAAACTACAATGCACTAAGAAAATTGGAAGAAGATGTTGTTGTAATTATATGTAAACTGGAAAAAATCTTCCCGCCGACTTTATTTGACTCAATGGAACATCTGATATTACATTTTCCACATGAATCTAAATGTGGAGGTCTGATACAGTTTTTATGGATATACCCATTTGGGATATGCATGCAGAAATTGAAGAAAAAAGTACTTAACAAAGCATCAGTTGAAGTCTCAATTTCTTAAGCTTATTTGCAAGAAGAAATTTATTTTTTCTGCTTTCATTATTTTGAATATGAATATCCCTCAAAACACAACCACATGGGATAGAACAAGGGTAAAGTTGATGATGAAATGGACAATAAGTTATATGTTTTTAATTAGTTAGAGCTTGGCTTCGGTGGAGTTCATGAACAATGGATTTCAGATGATGAACATCATAGAGCTCATACATATGTTCTGCTCAACTGTGAAGAAATGACATTATTTATACTGTGAGTGTTTCTATCACTTATTATATAATTTATGTTATAGTAAGTAAACTTATTTTATTTTTAGGTTATGTGATAATCATATCAAGAAATAACTTCCACAAATTATAGCAACTGCCCTTGGAGAACACCGGCATTTTTTTCCTCAATGGTTTCAAAAACTGTAAACATAATTTATTGATGGTTTAACATATCAATTTAGTTTATTATTTATTATATTGATAATTGTTTTAAAAATTTTTAGGTGTCTCAACATGCTGATAAAATTGATAAGAGACTATGTATATTGAGTAACCCACTATCCAAAATGGTTAAATCTTACAATGCATATGTGGTGGATGGTTTTTGATTTCATACACATGCATATGGAGAATCAAAAAAAAACAATGAACAATGGATTTTTCTTGAGATGATCGCATCATAGAGAAACTGAAGTTTACTTTTACGAAATGCTGGATGAAATTATTGAAATTTGATATCTAGGAAAAAATTACATAATGATGTTTAAATGTCAGTGGTTGGATACTGAGAGAGTCTTGCATGTTCATATGACTCATGGAATTGTCGATATTAAATATAAAAGTATTCTTACAGTAAATGAACCATTTTTACTATCTCAATAGGAAGTTAGAATTTATTACACAAAGTAATGTGCTACTTAAAGAGACTTGAGTGATTAGTGGAGCATAATAAAAATGAAATCTTGGGAAAATCAGTTTACTCAAACTGAATGTGGTTCTGCTAAAGTGAAAGGAATTGAAATTTTTCAAGAGACTACTCAAAATCTATATTTTTCACAAAGAGACATGAATATCGATGATGAAAAATCACAATTAAGGGTCGATGGTGATGATGATGTTAATTATGTTACAAAATGAATTTGAAATGGTAAGAGATTATGAAACTAAAACTCATATGGATATTGATGATGCTGGGGAGGAATATGAAGACATTGACATTGTCAGATATGAGGATGATGATGAAGGCGAACATTGACACAGTTAAATGTTGGTTATAATCATAACTAATATATATCTATATATAATAGTTATTTTCAACTATCTGCTAACAACAATAATTTTGTGTTTCAGATGGACCCTAATCTACTTTGTGAGTTACAGGAGGCTAAGCAACCTTTGGATGAGGATGATTTGGGATCATCTGAGCCTCAACCTACTGGTGGTTCAGGGGGTACGTAGAGGGGGCATGGTCTTGCGCGACTGATGATTTCTGACTCTATCCCTGAGCGATGTCAATGTCTTGGCTTCGATCCACACATGCAAAGGTATGGTAACCTGTATATTTTAGTAAGATTTCAATAATTTATTTATATACTATTTGTTTGATTATTTCTTTTTTTTCCACAATTTTGCGCATATAACTGTTGGACAAGGGAGCATTATCTTTCACAATTATTTTTCTCAGCCATGGATCACATGGCAATAGATTCTTGTTTATGTGAAGCTAGGCATATTCAATCATTGGCTGGTACGTAAATAAATAATATTTATTTTGAAATTTATTTCATTAATAACTTGATATTATAAATTATTTGTAGGATTTATGGCATCCCATAGATGATAGAATGCGTGATGCTATCCACACGGCATGGGAGGTATCTATGCGTGGCTATTTCTCTAAGTTTTTGCACAATTTGAGAAGAACAACCATAAAGAAAGTAGAAGTGACAGTATTTGATGAGTCGTGTAGAGCCCACCAACCAGAGTAAATTTCATCTCACATTTTGGATGAATTATGTTCACACTGGTTGGGTGATAGATTTCAAAGGAGATCTTCATTGGGCTGGCAGAACCAGGAGAGACAGGAGGTGAGATATTGAGCTGGTAGCCATACATTCAGTACGCATAGAGAGCATCTGGTAAGTATCTTTTTAAATATTTTATATAACTTTAAATATAAACAGTTTGTTTTATATTCATATAGGCAGTCAAGCTGCCAGATATTATGGAGTACGACGTTTATTCGAGGTTGTACAGTGATCCATCCCCTGGAGAGATTAGCGGTGATCTCCAATGTCGGATTATGGTTAGTATTATTTATTTTTTAGTTTGAAAATTAACTAAATATAATATTTTCACTAATTTAATTTCAAATTAGAATTGAAGGAGTCATATGAGGCCGTGACCTCTCAAACACAGGCTGAGATTCAGGCTGAGTTGACTGATCAGACTAGTGCCCACCATTTTGATTAGGTAGCATGGATAATGGAGACCTAGTAAGCCTTCGAGAAGGGATGAGTAGTTGGTATCAGATCTCATTTAACTCCCGAGACTTATTATGGTACTACTGTGATGCCGGTGTCCAGATCAGGAGGACCTCATGGAGAGGCATCATATTCTAGCTCACAGTATCAGGAGAAGCTATGAGTTTAGAGTGAGCTTATAGAGAGTTTGCAGAAGCTGTAGGAAGAGATGTGTCAGTAGCAGCAACAACAGTAGTACGAGGAGGATATGCGTTGATGACATCAACAACAGGATGAGGAGGAGATGCATCGATGATAGTAGCAGCGACACAAGAAGATGAAGTATATGTTCTGTCTGACTTGTAGTTTAGGGATGGAGTTTCCTCTACTATCCCCTCCATCTCCTCCACCTCCTCTAGAAGACTACCCCCAGTGATTTTTTTGTTATGTTAAAAAAATTTGAATTCAAGATTTGTTGTAATATGAACTATTTTTAGTTTCTATCTTTTATATTGGTTCAAATGTTACACACACACATATATATATTATTTTTAATATTTTAATATTTTATTATTATTATTATTATTATATTTTTTAATGTTTGTTTATTTTAAAAATAATAATAATAATATTTTATGATTTTTTTATATTTTTTTGCGAATATTGATAATTTTAATATTTTAATATTTTTTTATTATTTTAATAATATTAATATTATTTTTTTTGTTAATTTATCATAATTTTATTAAATATATATATATTTTTATTTTATTCAGTATTTGTGACGAGACCTTTTGCGACGGGGTCTCATCGCAAATAGTTCATATATATTTTTTAAATAAGTATTTTTGATGGGAAAAAGGTACCGTCACAAAAGGTTTTTATATATATAACATATATAAACAGAGAACTTTTTTGCGACGGGCAAACGTGCTCGTCGCAAATACTTTTTTTTACGACGGGTTCGTCGCAACATGTTTATATATATATAATGTATATAATAAGAGAGCTATTTGTGACGTTGTTTTCTACAATGGGCTATTTGCGATGGGACCCCATCTTAAAATATCATTTACAATGTGATCCCATCACAAATAGCCCATCACAAATACCTCAAATTGTAGTAGTGTTCTACCCGAACCTCGATTATTCCTTCGGGTTATTCTTATTCTATTTTACCCAAATGAAATCCTATATTCTGTTTATGTACATATTATAATTGATGTTTATATATCTAAACTCATGTATCAATATCCATTAATCATTTTCTTTCGCGGATATACATGCTTAAAGTGATTCCCTCCTTAATACTTCCCGATAAGCAAACCCGTTTTAAGGGAACTTCCCAAATTTTTAACTAATTTCAAGTGCACTCTACCCTCTATTTTAAAACACCATTTTTTTTATAAAATTGGTATTTTTATTATGAAAACATTATTTTTTTCACTTCTGTTTTTATATAAAAGATTATTCCCTTTTCTATTTTAAATGTTGTTTATTATTTTCCTTAAAACCGCACTAAAATTTTTTAATGATAAAATTTCTTAAATACTGTTTTTGCATGTTATCACTTCTATTTGGAATCAATTACCTTGATATATGACTATTTACCATTATGAATGTCCATGTATGTTATAATTCTTTTCTTTCATAGACACTTGTATGATACTTCTAACAAATTATGCTTTATGACATGATTATGATACCGATTTCTTTCCATAGGTTCCCTTATGTTTATGTATGATATATTGTGTATGATTTTGCATGTGGAAAGCATATTTATGAACATTTTATGATGGGTGTTCCCATATAGAACTCCAATGCATGGGGTAAATTTTAATTTCCTGAGACGTTATGTGCAACGGTCTTGGCGGTTAGCCTTGACTTATGCTACAATGTGCAACGGTCTTTGCGGTTATACTTTACTTATGCTACCATGTGAAACGTTCTTGGAGGTTAACCTTGGATTGTGCTCCTCTAAGTGAAATGAGCCTTGAATCATGCTAAATTAATTTTTTATGTTTCTTCCACATTACTATGATTCCATGTTTATATGATCCCAAGTTATACATTTTATGGTTCCATATGTTCAATTATGTTTTATGACTTTTTATCTCATTATGTCATGCTTCTTAACCAATGTTCTAAAGCTTTATTCTTTTACTTAATCCATCACCAGGATTTTAGCTCATCCCTTTGTTCATTTTATTCCCAGGTTATCCTAAGCAGATGTGTGAGCACAATAGAAGTTAGGATCTCATTATGGAGACTAAATAAAAAGTTGTTTTTTATGATGTTTGATTATGTACCTATTCTTCCAAGATAATAGACTTTAAAATCATTGGCTTGTAATTTGATGTATAATTATGATTAAAATTATGTAATGATATATGTAAAAGGCTAGGGTCTCTATAGTTGGTATTATAAGATGGTTTAGTTATTTTTTGAGATTAGGAATAGAGCACTTTAGTAAGAACCTTAAGGATGAGACTAAGTATAAGAAAAAATATCTAAATTTTGTTAAGTATAGAGTATGTGGTTTATCAAGAAAATACATCCCTATATGGATACAAACAAGTAGATGTGGGTTTGGAACATATTTATCTTGGGGTAAATCCTTAAATCACCACTTTGAGCTAGACTCAAACAAGAACTGGTGCACGATAGAAGGCCTTGCTGCACTCTTGGTTTGACACTCTCGGGGGATATGATTTGGTAAATTCATAAGCTCATTACGAACCATTTTAAGGAAAAAAGAGATCCCATAAGAATATAAGTTAAGAAATATATCAAGGATAAACTAGATTGAAACCTAAGGAATCATGAGTTTGGACATAATTTTCCTTTAGGAGTTTATCCTTTTATGTTTAACGTTTCATTTTTATGTTTATTAGCTAAGTATTCAAATCCTCACATGTTTTCACCTTAGTATGTAAAAATAAATTTTGAGGAAGAAATTTCATAAGGGGAAGAATGTAACACTCGGGGATTTACAAATAAATTTAATGAAATGCATGAAACACTATGTCACTATAAAAGAGCACTTTTTTTATGGAGATAATTATAACCTATCTGTTAAACTAATTTTTTTCACTTTTGTGTTTTGAATTTTGAAAATTTGACATACACGATTGCTATCAATAAGATTTCTAGAGTCTGATAGGACAAACTTAATTTTTGGTGAATAGTAATCAACCCTTCTGAATAGTAATGTCACCCTTATGAATAGTAATATGAACCTTATGAATAGTAAATTGGCCAAGTAAATAGTAACCTCACTAATGAAAGTATAAATAAAATTTATCCATCATATAAGTGACAATATGGTATAATTATATAACAGTATATGTAAATAAATATTTTAAATATTATTAATTAAGTGTTAGTATTTTTATAATTCATAAATATTCAATAAAAAAATAAAGAATATTTTAATAATTAAAAAATAAAATTTATTTTCATAAAATTTATTCATAAATTATTGTTTTGATGTCTTACGATTATAGTATTATTTTATGCAACCTTAGTTAATTTTTCAAAGTATTATAAAATGAGTTATAATTTTAAAATATATATTTTTCAAGTAAATGATGATTTTATTTCAAAATTAAATTTCGAATATTTATAAAATTATTTTTATAAAATGGAGTTCATTTTTGGATTCTACTAATCGAAAAATGGTTAGGGTGAATTTTTGGGATTTTTATGAAATACTTGAATTTTTTATGAATAGTAAAATATGATAATTTACGATAAGTGATAAAATCTGAATTTATGCAACATTCTTGAGTCATGGATGATGTAAATGGACCTTTTTTTGAACTTTCATCCACTTATTACTATTTTTGGTCATGCAATAATCACTATTTCTTATCTTATGGAGAAATAATAAAATAATTATTAAAATATTTAGGAAACCCTCCTCCCCTCCACTATAAAAACCACACACACTCCCCTCTTATCTTCACTCCTCTCAAGACTTATTCCTTGACTAAATTTTGCTAAAATATCTCCCCAAGATCCTCCCCCACATCCATAAGTCCTTGGTATTTTAAAAAGACCAAATCATCTCCCTTTAAGAGGCACTCAAGGAAGATTAATTCAAGAGGTAAATTCCTCTTTTCAATTCTTTTACTTTCGTTTTAAGTTCCTTTATTTTATTTTATATACTTACCATTACTCATCCAAATGTTATGAAAAATCCAATACCATAAATGTACTAAAATTCTTTTATGATTATGGAATTAGTTATTATCATCTCCCCTTTACCTTTCTTTTATATAAGTAGTAAAAACACAATCCGAGATGTGTTAATTTTCCACATTCAAAGATGATGGGTTTTCAATTTCTATTACCATTTTCAATTCTGGTCATGAAAATATTGTTATGGTTGAACCAGACTATAATATATGTATTATTTCTCATATATGGTTCTAAAATCTTTTGTACACTTTGTTTTTATTTATAAATCAAAATGTGTTCACTGTGATAAAAACACTGCCAATTAACCCAAAAGGATATCACTAAAGTTTTATATAATGATTCAACTTCACTCCAGGTAACCAAATGAAATTTACAACCTTGTAACCTTATGTATGTTAAATAATAAAATATAACTCCAATTCTATAAAAACATCCTCATTTTATATGATTATCCTTTCATGTATATAATTAAACCGATTATGAAACAAACGGACCCAAAAAAATGAAAATGAACCTTTTAACCCATCAAAAAGGCCATGAATGAACTTAAAAAGGTTATAAAAAATAAATTACATGTAAAATATGTTCTGTAATTATTAATTAATGAACCTAGTTTGTTTATTCATGTCATTAATATCAAGTGTATAACACCTTCAAACTTAAGGTAAAGGATTCTACTAGAACCTCAATTATTCCTTCAGGTTATTCTTACTCTCTTTTACCCAAATGAAATCCTATATTCTATTTATATACATATTATAACTGATTTATATATATCCAAAATCATGTTTCAATATCCATTAATCATTATCTTTCGAGGATATATATGCTTAAAGTGATTCCCTCCTCAATACTTCCCGATAAGAAAACCCGTTTTAAGGGAACTTCCCAAATTTTTACCCAATTTCAAGTGCACTGACATCTATTTTAAGCCACCATTTTTTATAAAATTGGTATTTTTATTATAAAAACCTTCTTTTTTCACTTCAATTTTTATATAAAATATTATTCCCATTTCAATTTTAAATTCTCTTTAGTATTTTCTTTAAAACCACACTAAAATGTTTTAATGCTAAAATTTCATAAATACTATTTTTACATGTTATCACTTCTTTTTGGCATCAATTATCATGATATATGCCTATATAACATTATTAATGTCCATTTATTTTCTAATTCATTTTTTTCATGGGCACTTGTATGCTTCTCCCATTAAATCATGCTTTATGACATGATTGTGATACCTATTTCTTTCCATGGGTTCTCTTATTTTTATGTATGATTGACTGTGTATGATTCTGCATGTGGAAAACACATTAAGGAAAATTTTATTATGGGTGTTGCAATATAGTGCTCCAATTCATTGGGTAAATTTGAATCTAATGAGATGTTTTGTGCAACAGTCTTTGCGGTTAGCCTTGACTTGTGCTACAATTTTCAATGGTCTTGGCGGTTAGCCATGACTTATGCTACCACGTGAAACAGTCTTGGTGGGTAACCTTGGATTATGATCCTCTAAGTGTAATTATCCTTGAATCATGCTAAATTCATGTTTTATGTTGCTTCCACATTAATATGATTCCATGTTTATATGATCCCAAGTTATACATGTTATGGTTCTATATGTTCAATTACACTTTATGCCTTTTTATATCATTATTTCATGACTCCTAACCAATGTTATAAAGATTTATTCTTTTTATTAATCCCTTATTTATATTTTAGCTCATTCCTTTGTTCATGTTATACCCAGGTTATCCTACACAGATGTATGAGCACAATGGAAGTTAGGAGCTCATTATGAATATTAAATAAAAAGTTGTTTTTATGATGTTTGACATGTTCCTAGTCTTCCAAGACACTAGAATTTATGATAATTGGCTTGTAATTTAATGTATAATTATGATTAAAATCATATAATGATATATTTAAAAGTATAGGGTCACTATAGTTGGTATTATAGGATGATCTAGTTATTTTTTTGAGATTAGGAATATAGCACTTTAGTAAGAACCTTAAGGATGAGACTAAGTATAAGAAAATTTTGGTAAGTATAGAGTAAGTTGTTTATCAAGAAAATACATCCCTACATGGATACAAACAAGTATATGTGGGTCTGGAATAGATGTATCTAGGGGTAAAATATGAAAAAACCACTTTGAGCTAGACTCAAACGAGAACTGGTGCGTGACAACGGGCCTTGCTTTAATCTTGGTTTGACACTCTCGGGGGATATGATTTGGTAAATTCATAAGCTCATTATGAACCATTATTAAGGGGGAAAAGACCCCATAAGAATATGAGTTAATAAATAGATCAAGGATAAATTAGATTGAAACCTAAGGGATCATAATTTAGGACATACTTTTCCTTTAAGAGTTTATACTTTATGTTTAATTTTTCCTTTTTATGTTTATTAGCTAAGCATTCAAAACCTCACCTGTTTTCACCTTAGTATGTAAAAAGAAATTTCAAAGGTGAAATTTCATATGGGGGGAAGAATGTAACACCCCAAGGATTTAAAAATAAATTTAATGAAATGCATGAAACACTACATCACTGTAAAACAATACTTTTTTATGAAGATAGTTATAACCTAGCCATTAAACTAAAATTTTCCACTTTTGTGTTTTGAATTTCCAAAATATGACATACATGGTTGTGATCAATAAGATTTTTGGAGTCCTATAGGACAAACTTATTTTTTGGTGAATAGTAAGTGACCCTTATGAATAGTAATGTCACCCTTATGAATAGTAATATGACCCTTTTGAATAGTAAATCGGCCCATTTGTAAAGACCCAAAAAATCCGTTGTTTTTTTAAATACATAAGAATTTTACAAGTCGGCAAAAAATTGACGGCGGGTGATTCCGAGGCCCGGTGTGCCCGAAATCAATTTATGAAGTTTTGTTCGGGTACGTTCAGTAAACGTCCGAGATGATTTTTATAAATTTTGAACCGGTGCTCGGAATTGAAATTCGAGGGCACCGTTGAACTCGCAGTGCCAATATTTTCTTAATAAGACTTTCACCTCGACGATAGATGGTCGGAAAGAAAAGTTAGTTTTTGGGTTTTTAGTGAAATAATTAAATAAAAATAAGGTTGTGTAAACTTTATTTTTAATAGTTGGTTAAAACCTCCATGTGGAGGTTGGAGGTGGGGACCACCACACCTTAACCTCCCATGAGAGGTTATGAAGGTAGGGCCCACCCGTTGTCTAAACCTCCTCTTCTTGTTTATTGTGGTGGGGACCACCCGGGGTTAAACCCCCCTTGAAACTCCCCTTTAATGGGGAGAAACCCTCCACCTTCCATTAAGTGTAAGGGAGCCTCTTCAACTCCCCTAACACTTAATGTTCCAAATCCTTCATGTTTAATTAATCCACCCATTTTGAATTTAGTTCCAATAATTAAATAATAGATTAATTTAATCCATTATTTTGGGTTGGAATTTGTCTTTTGGTGGAGATTGGGAGAAAGGAAAGAGCTTAGGGAGAAATTCTCTCACCAAAGAAGAATGAAGAACGCGTTCTTCCAATGAAGAATGCTGGTGTGGAGCATCTTCGACTTCCTTCTTTAGAACCTCCTTCGACGTATGATGTGTTCATCTACAACTAATCGACGTCCGCCTTCTCACGCCAACGTCGATGATCAATGAAAAAAGGTAGGGGTGTGTTTGATTTTATCAATGTTATTCTTGTTCCTCATAAGTTGTTTTATTCCTCTTGAACTTCTTGCTATCAAACTAATGTAGTGGGACTGGGCCAAACTAACACGGCCTGATTCCTCCGCCGTACTTCTTGTGGTGTGTTCTTAACGTTATTCATGGGTGATCAAAAATGGGTCGTTATGGATTTTTTGTGTGACACAACGATCCCAAATTGAAGACCCAACTTCATGACAACCTAGCGGAGGTGCGACGATGATAGCAGGCGACAGATCGGACTGGACTGGGAAGACCGTTCTTCGAGCGGGTGAATCATAACGTGTTTTTGGAGCCGATCAGAGGCCTGAAAACACCGGTAATGATTTCAGAACATCGAGGAGACCTAGAGTATACAGTTTCGTGGTGATCAGACCATCATAATGAAGAATAGACATCACAGGAGGCACACTGGATAGAAGCATCGTTTCTGGAAAATTGCAGAATACACGGTGTGTACTTCCAAAGAACACGCCGTGTAGTACGCACGTACTATAGATGGGGTTTCGGGTGTCAGACGCGTATCACGTGGCGTGTGACCCCGGTCACACAATATGTACTCTCTACGCAGCTTGGCAAAGGCGGTTTCGGGAGACTCGACGTGTATTCTAAGAAATACACGGACATGGGAAGAATTACACGGCCTAGCGACATGACGTGTACTCTTCACACGGTTTGGTAGAGGCGAATATGCGAGACTTGGCGTGTATGCTGGGATACATGAAAATGGGTTGAAGTACATAGGCATGTACCCCACCACACAGCCAGGCGAGGCCAATGACATGGGCTATCCTATGTACCAGTTACACGGGTTTTCGAAACATAGGCTGAGGCCATGTACGGGCACATGGCCAGTGTACATGGAGTCAACCCCAGTTTCTTGGACATGGTGTGTAACCATACCACATGTCGTGTACTTACTTTTCTACAAAACCAACCATTCGACACGGGCCGTTACACACAGGGAGTACCCAAGGTCTGACTACACGGCGTGTACCTTATTCCAACACCCTGTGTACTTTTTGGTAAATGGCTTGGTCATCTCGTCCTCTATTTCTTGGACACGAATTGTTTTTTTCCCTCTATGACGAGGCATGACCTTTGAGATACTTCTTCTTGGGAATTCATGGCAGTTGATGTATCGAATCTTGGCTTGAGGATCAGACCCTCCCGGAATTAAGCGTTCTTCGTGCAGAAACCCTGTAGCTGGCTGTGCTCTGTCTACTGTTCCAGGATCCATTGTGAGTTTGACAGTTCTGACTGCTGTTCCTGGATCCTATGTGGGTTTGATAGTTCTGACTACTGTTCCTGGATCCTGTGTGTATTCAACAGTTCTGAATACTGTTCCTGGATCCTATGTGGGTTCAACAGTTCTGACCACTGTTCCTGGATCCTGTGTGGGTTCAACAGCTCTGAATGCTGTTCCTGGATCCTGTGTGGGTTCGACAGTTCTGATTTCTGTACCAGGATCCTATGTGGGTTCGACAGAATAGATGATTTAGTGGCTACATCTAATCATCTCTAAACATAAGTTATATACCTGTGTGAGCTAAATCAGTAAATTTTGTGTTTTCCTCATGATTGAGATGAATTACTTGATAACTTAGGTATATGTATGAGCATATACCTAAGTGGGGTTATCTGTTGATTTCATACTTGGTGTTTATCCTTGTTGGTTTTTGTGAGACCTTGAGGGTCTCGGGGTCCCTACTGAGTATCGTTATACTCACCCCTACATGGGCTATGCCCGCACCTCGTTGTGTTGGATGCAGACGACGGACAACGCTGACTGAGGCTGAGTGTACCAGGACTGGACAGTACCCGGAGGTGGACCACACAACATGATGGTACAGGAGGAGACGGACGGGCGTGGAGTGATTTAGAGGCTATCTGTACCTACCCTTCAGGTAGGATTTCCCAGTAGACGATCCAAGAGATGTTTTCCCTTTTTCCAGTTTCTTGTACTTTACAGTTGGGCTTGTATTTCTGGCCCCCTTTCACTTTTCAACAGTATTTTGTTATACAATTTTACTTAGTGTTTTTCTTCCAGCTTGTACTCTGTTGTGTGCGTTTTCAAGTTATAAAGGCAATGGATTCCTAGTTTTAGGGATTTATGCCTTTGGTACTAGTTTCTATCCCCTGGCCTATGGAAGGCGGGCTTGGGGTAGTCACGTACGGGCCCCGGGGGACGGGTCATGACAAATTGGTATCAGAGGAGTCGGTTCTACTGCAGAAATTAGGTCTCTGATCTTTTATATGAAGCAATAGTGTTAAGGGTACTGAGTGTGGTTTTTAGTTTAGGGAGTCCAGTATTGGTGCGACGACCGACGTATCCATACACCAGGACCCTGACTTCTGATTTCCGACTCAGTGCACGAAAAACACTGATTGCATGTGTGTTTTGAAGAATTTTCTTTGTGATCTCTTTGAGTCAGCTCACCAGGCATAACTTTTTGAATGTGGTGCACCTATTTCTTTACAGGATGCCTCCACGCAGACAGCCATCCAGGGTTCCAGGATTTGTACGAGATGGTAGCCCACCAAGCGATGAGTTCTCAGTGCAGGGCCCTATCACAGCAAAGGCACCAACGGTACCACTACCCGTTGGGCCACTACAACCACCAGACCCAGTAGCAGAGAGTGCACGCCACCTTAGCACGTTGCATGAGTTCTAGTGCTAGAGGCCGCCCAGGTACAGGGGAGAGACAGACCCGTAGGTATTTGAGGATTGGATGGAGGCTGTGGTGAGAGTCTTCAGACTGGTAGGGACACCAGACAACCTTATGGTGATCCTTGCTACAATTCTTCTTCAGGAAACAGCTGACAGATGGTGGATCCTGATGCTCAAGGTGCATGATGAGGAGAGACTTCTCTGTGCAGACTTTGATAGCCTGTTTTGGGTGGAGTTTGTCCCAGCCACCCTATATGCAGTGCAGATACAGGAGCTACTTCATCTGTAGCAGGGTAGCATGACGGTGTCACAATACTCAGCGAGGTTCAATGACCTCTCGTGCTACTCCACAGATATGGTGCGAGACCCATTCTTTAGGGCTCGGACCTTCGATCAGGGGATTAAGCGAGAGATTATGGCTTCGATGATATCCCTCAGCATCCCAACATAGGTGGGGGTGTTGGAGCGAGCCCTCTTAGTGGAGAGTTTTCTTGCTGAGCAATCACTAGCAGCGAGACCCGCCACCGGGCATCACGTAGCTGAGTCTTCTGCAGCTGGCAGCAGACAGATGTTGTAGAGATCCAAGCGGACCAGACCATCTGGTGGAGGACCTTAGAACACGGGTTCGGTTGTGCGAGGCACACGAGACAGAGCCAGCCATACGAGGAACAAGCAATGTTTCACATGCGGCGAGCAGGGTCACATGGCTCGTGACTGTCCGAACCGCCGTTTGGATGATCAGAAAATAGTGGAGGGACTTCCCAGGCAGAGGCAGAGGTTTGATCGAGGTGATCCGTAGAGTGTATGTAGACATGGAAGAGGAGCTGGTCATGCATCTTGCGGTGGACGACGTTACGAGGTGTTACCACCACCACCACCAGGAGGTCCACCCTGACCGCATGGAGTAGGTGGACAGGCGAGAGATCATCTCCAGGTAGATGAGGGTTACGATCACGGTGCTCCAGAGATGTTTCGAGGTACGATCTGTTTCTACTCCACCATAGCTGCAGTTCTTATAGACATAGGTGCCAGTCACTCTTTCATTACCACTGCCCTTGTTTAGAGCTCAGAGATTCCGACGGAGCCATTGGCTCAATCCTTACAGCTAGAGACTCCTACAGGAGAAGATTCAACGATTACGCACTGGTGCCGACAGTGTGAGCTTACTCTAGGAGCGATAGCTTCAGTTGGTATCTCCTAGTGGCAGTGTCGATGCCTTATAACGTCATCTTGGGTATGGACTGGTTATCTACAGTCCATGCTTAGATTGACTATATTAAGCGCAAAGTGCGGTGTGTCCACACGGATGGGACCAGGTTCACCTTCACCGGCGAGAAGAGATCATTTGTAGTGCATGATAGACATACTCGGAGGAGGGTGCAACCGATCACTCATCAGTTGGTCTGACTTACCCTTAGAGCAGTTGATATGGAGAGTTCGAGCTACCCTATAGTGGTGGACCAGTACACGGATGTTTTCCCTGACGATGTACCAGGACTACCTCCTCACAGAGAGGTGGACTTTTACATTGACCTGTACCCCGGGACGACACTGATATCCACACCAGCATATCAGATGACTCCTGTGGAGCTTCGCGAGCTGCAGGTACAGTTAGAGGAATTGCAGGGTAAGGTATTCTTCCGACCCAGTGTTTCTCCCTGGGCAGCCCCGATTATGTTCACCAAGAAGGTGGATGGGAGCATGAGGCTTTGTGTTGACTACCGTCACCTGAACCAGGTGACCGTGAAGAAAAAGTACCCACCCCCAAGGATTGACGACCTCTTTGATCAGCTGAAGGGACCACGGTGGTTCTCATAGATAGACCTCAGATCATGCTATCACCAGCTTAGAGTTCGAGATGAGGATGTGCAGAAGACGACGTTCAGATGTCGATACAACCACTACGAGTTCTTGGTTATGTATTTCAGCGTAACCAATGCTCCAGCAGTGTTCATTGGACTCATGAACTAGATTTTCCAGCCATACCTCGATCGCTTTGTCATATTCTTCATCGATGAAATTCTGATATACTCAACTACTAAGGAGGAGCATGCCTACCATTTGCAGGTAGTACTGGACACACTCTGAGAGCACCAACTTTATGGTAAGATCTTGAAGTTCTAGTTCTGGATCCGAGAGGTTCACTTTCTGTGACATGTCATATCAGAGGCTGGAGTTGTAGTAGATACAAAAAATATTGATGCGGTACTTTCTTGGGAGCCACCCAAGAGTGTGACGGAGGTACAAAATTTCCTGGGTTTGGCTGGATACTACAAGAGGTTCGTTCCAGACTTCTCCAGAGTTGCAGCACTACTATCATCCTTGACGAAGAAGGGGAAACCCTTCATGTGGTCATAGAGATGCCAGTAGAGCATTCAGGAGCTGAGGCAGAGGCTGAATAGTGCCCCCATCTTGAGGCTTCCATAGGGGGGAGTAGGGTATGTAGTTTACTGTGACACATAAGGGACCAGACTCGGATGTGTCCTGATGTAGGAGCGAGTAGTGATCGCTTATGGTTCTCGTCAGCTGAGACATCATGAGCAGAACTATGCCACCCATGACCTAGAGTTAGAAGTAGTGGTCTTTGCCTTGAAGATGTGGCAGCACTATCTGATGGGAGAGCATTTCACAGTCTACTCTGACCACTAGAGTCTCAGGTATATCTTCTCTCAGAAGGAACTGAACGTGAGACAGTGGCGATGGCTTGAGTTCCTCTAGGACTATGACTTCGAGATAGTATTTACTCCTGGGAAGGGGAACATTGTAGTAGATGCAATCGGTAGGAGATTTGGTATACAACTGCTAGGTGAGGTGAAAGAGCAGCTGGATACTTTATAGATATCCTTTGTGGATAGATACGGAGCAGCATTTCTATAGTATCTTACAATCACTCCCCCACTTCTTCAGCGAGTCAAGGAGGCGCAATGTGGAGACGCTGACTACGATACACGACGTGCTCAGATATCCACAGGGCAGACACTTGATGGATTTTATGAAGGTGGGGTGCATGTCATCCTCTTCAGAGGACATACCTTGGTACCAGTGGAACTTCAGGAAGAATTGTTGAGGGAGTTTCACACTTCCCCTCTAGCGGTACATTCATAAGTGGCGAAGATGTACCAGGACCTCAAATGATAGCATTGGTGGCTGGGAATGAAGAAAGTAGTAGCTGAGTTTGTCTCTCGATGCCTCAATTGTCAGCAAGTGAAAGCGGAGCATCAGGTACCAGCAGGGTTGGTTCATCATTTAGAGGTCCCAAAGTGGAAGTGGGATGAAATATCCATGGACTTCGTGATGGGTCTTCCATGAACATCCATGGGTCATGACTCGATTTGGGTGGTCGTCGACCGACTCACCAAGTCGGCCCACTTCATACTGATTAGAGAGCAGAGTTCAGTAGAGAGCTTGGTATGCCTCTACGTGAAGGTGATTGTGTGGCTACATGGAGTAACTTATTTTATTGTCTCTGATTGTGACACACGATTTACTTCTCAGCTATGGAAGGGGTTGCAGGAGGCTTTCGGGATGCAGCTTCGTCTGAGCACCGCCTTACATCCTCAGAAGGATGGCCAGACTGAGCGGACCATTCAGACCCTCGAGTACATGCTGCGTGCTTGTGTCCTTGACTTCAGTCGCAACCAGGAGGATCACTTACCTTTGGTGGGTTTTTCATACAACAACAGTTATCACTCCACCATTGGGATTACACCTTTTGAGGCGTTGTATGGGCGACCTTGCAGATCACCCTTGTGCTGGACTGACCCTGAGGAGTCAGCACTAGTGGGACCAGAGATGGTACGAGCTACCACAGAGAAGGTACAGATCATCCAGGAGCAGATGAAGACTCTACATAGCAGAAAAAAGTCCTATGGTGACAGGATACAGAGAACTCTAGAGTTCGAGGATGGCGACCATGTCTTTATATGGGTCTCACCTTGACGAGGTCTACAGAGAGCGGGAGGCTCAGATGCATGCTCAGTACCCCCACTTGTTCCCTTAGTTATAGTTGTATCTTACAGGGATGTAAATCCCTGAGGTGGGGAGAATGTAAAGACCTAGAAATTCCGTGTTTTTTTAAATACATGGGAATTTTACAAGTCCCCAAAAATTGACAACGCGTGATTCTGAGGCCCATTGTGCCCAGAATCAATTTCTGAAGTTTTTTTCGGGTACGTTCAGTAAACGTACGAGCGGGTTTTTATAACTTTTGAACCGGTGCTCAGAATTGAAATCTAAGGGCACTGTTGAACTCACAGTGCTGATATTTTCTTAAGAAGACTTTCACCTCGATGGTAGATGGTCAGAAATAAAAGTTAGTTTTTGGGTTTTTAGTGAAAGAATTAAATAAAAATAAGGTTTCATAAACCTTATTTTTATTAGTTGGTTAAAAACTCCATGTGGAGGTTAGATTTGGGGACCACCACACCTTAACCTCCCATGAGAGGTTATGGAGGTGGGCCCCACCCGAGGTCTAAACCTCCTCTTATTGTTTATTGTGGTGGGGACCACCCGGGGTTAAACCCCCCTTGAAACCCCCCTTTAATGGGGAGAAACCCTCCACCTTCCATTAAGTGTAAGGGAGCCTCTTCAACTCCCCTAACACTTAATGTGCCAAATCCTTCACATTTAATTAATCCATCCATTTTGAATTTAGTGCCAAAAATTAAATAATAGATTAAATTAATCCATTATTTTGGGTTGGAATTTGTCTTTTGGTGGAGCTTGGGAGAAAGGAGAGATCTTAGGGAGAAAATCTCTCGTCAATAAAGAATGAAGAACTCATTCTTCCAATGAAGAACACCGACGTGGATCGTTTTCGACTTCCTTATTCGGAACCTCCTTCGACGTAGGACGTGTTCATCTACAACGAATCGACGTCTGCATTCTCGCGCCAACGTCGACGATCAATGAACAAAGGTAGGGGTGTGTTTGATTTGATCAATGTTATTCTTGTTCCTTATAAGTTTCTTTATTCCTCTTGAACCGCTTACTATCAAACAAATGCGGAGGGACCGGGCCCAACTAACATGACCCGATTCCTCTGTCGTACTTCTTGTAGTGTGTTGTTCACGTTCTTCATGGGTGATGAACAATGGATCGTTACAGATTACTTATGTGATTCAACGATCCCAAATTGAAGAACTAACATCACGATGACCTAGAGGAGGTGCGATGACGATAGCGGGCGATGGATCGGACTGGACCGGGAAGACCGTTCTTCGACCGTTCTTCGAGCGGGTGAATCATAACGTGTTTTTGGAGCCTATCGGAGGCCCAAAAATGCCGGTAATGATTTCGAAACTTCGGTGCAACCTAGAGTCTGAATTTTCATGGTGATCAGACCGTCATAATGAAGAATGGGCATCACAGGAGGCGCACTGGCCAGAAGCGTCGTTTCTAGAAAATTACAGAATACACGATGTGTACTTCCGAAGAACACGCCGTGTAGTACGAGCATACTGCGGCTGGGTTTTCGGGTGTCAGACACGTATCAGACAGCATGTGACCCCGGTCACATGGCGTATACTCTCTACGCAGCTTGGCAGAGGTGGATTCATGAGACTCGGTGTGTATTCTAAGAAATACACAGACACGGGAAGAATTACACGGACTAGCGACACGGCGTGTACTCTTCACACAGCTTGGCAGAGGTGGCTATGTGAGACTCGGTGTGTATCCCGAGGATACACAGAAACAAGGTGAAGTACACGGGCATGTACTCCACCACACAGCCAGGCAAGGCCAGTGACACGGGCTATCCCGTGTACCGGTTACACGGGTTGGTGAAACATGGGCTGAGGTCGTGTACGGGCACATGACCAGTGTACACGGAGTCGACCCTAGTTTCTTGGACACGACGTGTAACCATACCACACGCCGTGTACTTACTTTTCTACACGACCAGCCTTTCGACATGGGCCATTACACAGGGGCAGTACCCGAGGTCTGACTACACGACGTGTACCTTATTACAATACATATAGCATCCCGCCTTTTTATCACATAAACTTTCATTACATTTTACAAAACCGAGGATCTTTAAGGTTTAGTGTCTTGGAAACCAGGAACTTTAAACATGAAAACATAAAAGATTCTTCTTAAACACTTGAAAGTCTTCTCCTCATGTTCATCCTAGCTTAATTACTGCATCTCATAACCTGGGGACATACATCAAAAGAAAGGGTGAGCAGAAGGCCCAGTAAGGGAAACAAGAGAAACATTTTACATGTGAACTTGAGATACTTCAATAAAATCATGAAAAGAACATTAAGGCATGAGAAAGAAATAATGAGGAATATCATAATAAAAATAACATTTTTTCATAACTTGAAGATGTGGCTACAAAATTTAATATTGAAAATCATTTCATTTCACCAAGGTCCATCCCCAAGGTGTCATTAAAAATTATCAAGGTCATTCACCAAAGTATCAGTCTAAAAAGTCATCTTTAGAGATTAAGTCTTTACCCAATGCATTGGAGAGCTATCTGGGCACACCATTGACATGACTTTATTATCATGTGAGCCACATATATCATCATCAATAATTTCATAAACAACCCATATAGCATAAAAGAAATGGGTTTCATTTCATAATCATAACGTTTTAAAAACTGTTTTAAAGACATGATCTTTATGTCACTTTAAACCCACAGAAAAGGGAAAGCGGGTTTCATGTATGTAAATACCAGAATTTAAAATAGAACATTTTGATATATATTTGAATACCCCTATAGAAATAAGAGCTTTGAGTATTCACTTAATAACAAAAAATATTTTTGAGATAAAGAGGAAGGCATTTTGAGACGAAAACTATGCAACATAACGGCTACGTTACAGGGTTTTAGAAAACGTTGAAAAGAGAGGGGACATGAGTCACCCACTCAAAAATGATACATAAAACAGTAGGGGAACATAATATAAAGTATTTAAGAACATGGTAATGAAATTTTAATGATATACCATATGAAAGAAAGAACTTGAAAGGAAGACAAAAAATAAGATTTCTCTTATGAAAATTCAGCAGCCTAACGGCGTCACTTAAACTTCAAAAAGAATTGACGAGATCAAATAGGGTCTCTCATAATATGAAAATAAAAGATCATTATTATAGATATAGAGATAATACCCCAAAATAATAAAAAGGTACTTTAAATACTTGACATGAAAGTAAAACTTTGAAAAATGAGAAGGGTGAAAGAATCCCTTAAACATTCGGCAGCCTAACAACGTCACTTAAACTTCAACAAAAAATGAATTGATGAGATAAAATAGGGTCTCTCATCATATGAACATAATAGTACAGTATGATAGATATGGAGATCATACCCCAATATAATAAAAAGGAACTTGAAAGACTTTACATGAAAGTAGAACTTTGAAAAAGAGAAGGGTGAAAGAATCCCTTAAAAATTCAGCAGCCCAACAGCGTTACATAAACTTCAACCAAAAATGAATTGATGAGATCAAATAGGGTCTCTCATCATATGAAAGAGATCAGTATGATAGATATAGAGATCATAACCCAACGTAATAAAATGGAACTTGCAAGACTTGACATGGAATTAGAACTTTGAAAAGGGAGAAAGGTGCAAGGACCGCTTAAAAATTCAGCAGCCTAACGACGCCACTTAAACTTCAAAACACTGAATTGAAGAGATCAAATGGGGTCTCTCATCATATGGTCATAAAAGATCAGTATTATAGATATATATATCATACCCCAACATAACAAAAAGGAAATTTAAATAATTGACATGAAAGTAGAACTTCAAAACGAGAAGGGTGAAGAACCACTTAAAAATTCGGCAGCCTAACGACGCCACTTAAAACTTCAAAATACTGAATTGAAGAGATCAAATGGGGTATCTCATCATATGATAATAAAAGATCAGTACGATAAATTTATAGATAATACCCCAACATAAAAAAAAGGAACTTGAAAGAATTGACATGAAAGTAGAACTTCGAAATGAGAAGGGTGAAGAACCACTTAAAAATTCGGCAGCCTAACGGCGCCACTTAAAACTTCAAAATGATGAATTGAAGAGATCAAATGTGGTCTCTCATAATATGATCATAAAAGATCAGTACGATAAATTTAGAGATCATACCCCAATATAACAAAAAGTAACTTGAAAGAATTGACATGAAAGTAGAACTTCAAAATGAGAAGGGCGAAGAACCACTTAAAAATTCGGCAGCCTAACGACGCCACTTAAAACTTCAAAATGCTGAATTGAAGAGATCAAATGGGGTCTCTCATCATATGATCATAAAATATCAGTATGATAAATTTAGAGATCATACCCCAACATAATAAAAAGGAACCTGAAATACTTTACATGAAAATAGATCTTGAAAAATGAGAAGGGAGAAAGAATCCGTTACAAAAATTTCGGCAGCCTAACGGCACCACTTAAAACTTCATAAAACGAAATAATGAGAGTAAGAGGGGATCTCTCATTATGTGAACATGAAAATGGAAGTAAGAGGAGTATAAAAGAACACCCTTTAACATAAGAACATGGATCATAAAATAAATTACATAAAAGAGATTTCTTGAAAAGAAAGAGAGAGATCAGATCCCTTACCTTAAAACGTAACTCTTAAAACTCAAAGGTTGGGACCTTGAGGGCTTGGGGGCACCTTGGGTGGACTCCTTGGGAGGTAATGAGACCAGAAATTCGTTGGGGGAGAGTGGGGAGTTGAATGGATGAGAGAATGGCTTGGTATTTATAGGGAAAGTGAGGGGACAAGGCATTAATGGCCAAGGGACACCTCAAAAGTGCTTTTCTCAAAACCATGTGCTCTCGCATGGAATTTACCATGGAGTTAGGCCACATGGGGCCCCCAATACAGTAATTCACCACCTTTGGTCGGCCAACCCTTAAAATATCTCATGACATCACCATGACACAATTATGATGTTACTAAACATACCGAAACCCTAAAACTATATTTTTACTATTCACTGAAAATTCAACTTTTCAGAAAAATCCCAAAATTTCACATTAATCAAATATCAATGCTCTGATTTCAAAAATGAACTCCATTTTATAAAAATAATTTTCTAAATATTTTTAATTTTATTTTTAAATAAATACACTATTCACCGAAAATTCATTTTTTTCAGAAAAAAACCCCAAGAATTACCTTAACATAATATTGATGCTCTGAGTTCAAAAATGAAATCCATTTTATTAAAATAATTTTCTAAATATTTTTAATATAATTTTTAATTAAAAAACACTATTCACCTGAAAAAACTAATACTTGAATAATAATTTATGAAACCGTTATTTAACCATTTTATTGAATCACATTACTTAATCAAGGTGCCTAGATTATATTAATACTTTCATTAAGTGAGATTACTAATCCATTTGGTCACATTACTAATCCTAAGCATAAAATCACTATTCATAATTTACTATTCATCAAAAATCAAGTTGATCTTATTAGAATCTAAATTTCATACTGAACATAATTGTAGAAGACCATTTTTCGAAAATCATTACACATTTTTAATTATTTAAGGTTTACATAAACATTTTTAAAATATCCTTTTTCTAAAATTCATCAAAATATGCATACTATTTTTATCCGGTCATTTGAAAATTCATAAACTTCATAAGAAGAAATCCCAATTTTTATTTAAAACAAAGGATTACACAAGGCAGTTACGGTCTCCTTACATAACCCCTTATCACACCAGCATAAGACCTAAGTGTAAGGTGTGCTAAGGTGAGAGAATCTGGGGGAGGCTCGGCCAACATCGCACGATTAGTAATTTCTATTAGTTTGAACTTCTCGCAAAGGCGATTCCGTTCTAGTTTCACACGATGAAGTTCAGCTTGGGTTTGGTCTAGAGAAAAGCCCAGTGGTGCTACCTCCTTCCCAAGTTCTGTTAGATGGGCTTCGATCTGTCCAAGACTACTGGGTGAGGCCATCGAATCTTCTTTCTATAATAATTAACCAAGATTACTTGTATTTAGAGACAATAATCAAAACGTTTAGTTTCCAACAGTCATATTGACCAATGGTTATATAATAGTCAAAACCCAACAGTCTCATTTTAATTATAATCATGTTATCAAATGAAACATTTTTTTGAGTATAAAAATAAAATAGAATAACACACAAAATTAGCAAACAATATTTTTTCAAAATTTCGGGTCGTTACAATCTTCCCCCCTTAAGAAATTGCTTCCTCACAATTGTTAAAATTGGGTTTGGAAATTTCATTGAAATTACCACATCGGAAAAGGAGTTAGTAAAACTATTACTTTAAAAGAAAGAAAGGTAAGTACAAACGTCACCCGAGTTAGCCCACACTAGGATTCCATGTACGAAAACATGGACATGGAGGAGAAAACAAAGGGTCAAGTTCTGAGGGAGAGTGATAGAAAACATGATTTGGAGAAAGTTAACCATAAGAAAATCCCAAACTTATGATGTGTGTAAACGGTCATAAACCAACAACGTTTTTGTTTTACGTTCCTTTTCATAATTTTGAGGAATTCATTTACAACATAAAACAAAAACATAAGAAAATATACCTATCTTCATGTAGAGTTTCATATTTTAATAAGTTTCTACCCAAAAATAATCTTTTCTCTAAACTATGAGCATTCAAAACTACTTGGTCTCATCAAAACACAAGAATCATCTTCTAGAGAATCACATAATCCACAAAAGATTAACTATCTATTTCTTCTATCTTTAAACATTATCCCAAAAACAGAAAGGGTAAGGTAAAACAACTCTTCAAAAAGAAATAATCCCATAGGAATGGAAACTACTTTTAAATCTTCAAATTTCCATGGTACTACCCAAAGTTCATCATAGTCCATTCCATAAATAACGGTCCTTAAAATTCCTCAAAATAAACCAAACTAAGATTGAAACCCAAATAAAAGAAGGATTTGATAACACAGTCTTCCAAAAAAACTTCATTTTTCATCTCCAAATAACATCAACCACTCCTAACATCTTATAACAAAAGTATCTAACCTAAACATATTTTACCCAAGATAGGTTAATCATTCCCATAAGTAACCTAAATTACTATAAGTCCACCTTAAATTCATCGATTCTTCAAAATATAAGTCAACCTTACTCCTCAATGAAAATACCGTAGTAATCTATTTACCTTGATCATATAGGGTCCCAAAAATAGTGAACATCTTCCAAAATAATAATCATCTTTTAATCCCCTAATCATATCTGTCATATTAATACGGTAATAGTCTTATTTCCTATCACATTGGTTGTTGGGACATGTTCTTCCATTTCCCGCCATTAACTACGAAAAGAAAGTACAATTAGGGGCTTGAATACTTAGCCAATAATCATTAAAAGGAAACTTTAAGCATAAAAGGATAAAATTGTAGAAGGAAAGTATACCCTAACTTGTGATCCCCTAGGTTCCCATCTAGGTTATCCATGATCATATATTCTTATGTGAATCTTTATTTTATTTTATCTTTGTTCATTTAACAATGGTTTAAACTAAGCTTATGAATTTACCAAAGCATATCCCCTGAAAGTGTCGTAACCAAGAGTGCAGCAAGGCCCGTTGTCATGTACTAGTTCCCGTTTGAGTCTAGCTCAAAGCGGTGTTTTCGGGTTTTACCCCTATATACATCTGTGCCAGAGCCACCTCTACCTACTCGTATCCAGACAGGGATGTATTTTCTTGGCAACCCCTTACTCAATACTCACCAAAATACCAGGAATATTTCCTATATTTAAACTTTTCTATAGGGTTCTTCCTAGAGTTTTCATATCCTAATTTCCACAAATAACTAAACCATACTTTGATACCAACTATAGCATCCCACCTTTTTATCACATAAACTTTCATTACATTTTACAAAACCGAGGATCTTTAAGGTTTAGTGTCTTAGAAACAAGGAACTTTAAACATGAAAACATAAAAGATTCTTCTTAAACACTTGAAAGGATTCTCCTCATGTTCATCCTAGGTTCATTACTGCATCTCATAACCTGGGGACATACATCAAAAGAAAGGGTGAGCATAAGGCCCAGTAAGGGAAACAAGAGAAACATTTTACATGTGAACTTGAGATACTTCAATAAGGTCATGAAAAGAACATTAAGGCATGAGAAAGAAATAATGAGGCATATCATAATAAAAATAACATTTTTTCATAACTTGAAGATGTGGCTACAAAATTTAATATTGAAAATCATTTCGTTTCACCAATGTCCATCCCCAAGGTTTCATTAAAAATTACCAAGGTTATTCACCAAGGTATCAGTCTAAAAAGTCATCTCTAGAGATTAAGTCTTTACCCAATGCATTGGGGAGCTTTCTGGGTGACCCATTGACATTTATTTATTATCATGTGAGACAAATATATCATCATCAATCATTTCATAAACAACCCACATAGCATAAAAGAAATGAGTTTCATTTCATAATCATAACGTTTTAAAAACGGTTATAAAGACATGATCTTTATGTCACTTTAAACCCACAGAAAAGGGAAAGCGAGTTTCATGTATGTAAATCCCAGAATTTAAAATAGAACATTTTGATATATATTTGAATACACCTATAGAAATAAGAGATTCGGGTATTAACATAATAACAAAAAATATTTTTGAGATAAAGAGCGAGGCATTTTGAGACGAAAACTATGCAGCATAACGGCTACGTTACAGGGTTTTAGAAAACGTTGAAAAGAGAGGGGACATGAGTCACCCACTCAAAAATGATACATAAAACAGTAGGGGAACATAATATAAATTATTTAAGAACATGGTAATGAAATTTTAATGATATACCATATGAAACAAAGAACATTAAAGGAAGACAAAAAATAAGATTTCTCTTATGAAAATTCAGCAGCCTAACAGCGTCACTTAAACTTCAAAAAGAATTGACGAGATCAAATAGGGTCTCTCATAATATGAAAATAAAAGATAAGTATGATAGATATATAGATCATACCCCAACATAAAAAAAAGTTACTTTAAAGACTTGACATGAAAGTAGAACTTTGAAAAATGAGAAGGGTGAAAGAATCCCTTAAAAATTCGGCAGCCTAACAGCGTCACTTAAACTTCAACAAAAAATGAATTGATGAGATCAAATAGGGTCTCTAATCATATTAAAATAAGAGTCCAGTATGATATATATGTAGATCATATCCCAACATAATAAAAAGGAACTTGAAAGACTTGACATGAAAGTAGAACTTTGAAAAAGAGAAAGGTGAAAGAATCCCTTAAAAATTCGGCAGCCTAACGACATTACATAAACTTCAACCAAAAATGAATTGATGAGATCAAATAGGGTCTCTCATCATATGAAATAGATCAGTATGATATATAGAGAGATCATACCCCAACATAATAAAAAGTAACTTGCAATACTTTACATGGAATTAGAACTTTGAAAAGGGAGAAAGGTGCAAGGACCACTTAAAAATTCAGCAGCCTAACGACGCCACTTAAACTTCAAAATACTGAATTGAAGAGATCAAATGGGGTCTCTCATAATATGGTCATAAAAGATCAGTATGATAGATATAGATATCATACCCCAACATAACAAAAAGGAACTTGAAATAATTGACATGAAAGTAGAACTTCAAAACGAGAAGGGTGAAGAACCACTTAAAAATTCGACAGCCTAACGACGCCACTTAAAACTTAAAAATACTAAATTGAAGAGATCAAATGGGGTCTCTCATCATATGATCATAAAATATCAGTACAATAAATTTAGATATCATACCCCAACATAACAAAAAGGAACTTGAAAGAATTGACATGAAAGTAGAACTTCAAAATGAGAAGGGGGAAGAACCACTTAAAAATTCGGCAGCCTAACGGCGCCACTTAAAACTTCAAAATACTGAATTGAAGAGATCAAATGGGGTCTCTCATAATATGATCATAAAAGATCAGTACTATAAATTTAGAGATCATACCCCAACATAACAAAAAGGAACTTGAAAGAATTGACATGAAAGTAGAACTTCAAAATGAGAAGGGTGAAGAACCACTTAAAAATTCGGCAGCCTAACGACGCCACTTAAAACTTCAAAATACTGAATTGAAGAGATCAAATGGGGTCTCTAATCATATGATCATAAAATATAAGTATGATAAATTTAGATATCATACCCCAACATAATAAAAAGGAACTTGAAATACATTACATGAATATAGATCTTGAAAAATGAGAAGGGAGAAAGAATCCGTTACAAAAATTTCGGTAGCCTAACGACGCCACTTAAAACTTCATAAAACGAAATAATGAGAGTAAGAGGTGATCTCTCATTATGTGAACATGAAAATGGAAGTAAGAGGAGTATAAAATAACACCCTTTAACATAAGAACATGGAGCATAAAAGAAATTACATAAAAGAGATTTCTTGAAAAGAAAGAGAGAGATCAAATCCCTTACCTTAAAACGTAACTCTTAAAACTCAAAGGTTGGGACCTTGAGGGCTTGGGGGCACCTTGGGAGGACTCCTTGGGAGGTAATGAGACCAGAACTTCGTTGGGGGAGAGTGGCGAGTCGAATGGATGAGAGGATGGCTTGGTATTTATAGGGAAAGTGAGGGGACAAAGCATTAATGGCCAAGGGACACCTCAAAAGTGCTTTTCTCAAAACCATGTGCTCTCCCATGGAATTTACCATGGAGTTAGGCCACATGGGGCCCCCAATACAATAATTCATCACCTTTGGTTGGACAACCCTTAAAATATCTCATGACATCACCATGACACAGTTATGATGTCACTAAACATACCGAAACCCTAAAACTGTATTTTTACTATTCACTGAAAATTCAACTTTCTCAGAAAAATCCCAAAATTTCACATTAACAAAATATCAATGCTCTGATTTCAAAAATGAACTCCCTTTTATAAAAATAATTTTCTAAATATTTTTAATTTTATTTTTAAATAAATACACTATTCACCGAAAATTCATTTTTTTCAGAAA
Organism: Viscum album; assembly: GCA_963277665.1. Classification (NCBI taxonomy): domain Eukaryota; kingdom Viridiplantae; phylum Streptophyta; class Magnoliopsida; order Santalales; family Viscaceae; genus Viscum; species Viscum album. The sequence continues at coordinate 160,498,843 of OY728128.1, read as the reverse complement.
AAAACCCAAAAAATTACCTTAACATAATATCGATACTCTGAGTTCAAAAATGAAATCCATTTTATAAAAATAATTTTCTAAATATTTTTAATTTAATTGTTAATTAAAAAACACTATTCACATGAAAAGACTAATACTTGAATAATAATTTATGAAACCTTTATTTAACCATTTTATTGAATCACATTACTTAATCAAGGTGCCTAGATTATATTAATACTTTCATTAAGTAAGATTACTAATCCATTTGGTCACATTTCTAATCCTAAGCATAAAATCACTATTCATAATTTACTATTCATCAAAAATCAAGTTGATCTTATTAGACTCTAAATTTCGTACTGAACATAATTATAGAAGACCATTTTCCGAAAATCATTACACATTTTTAATTATTTAAGGTTTACATAAACATTTTTAAAATATCCTTTTTCTAAAATTCATCAAAATATGCATACTATTTTTATCCGGTCATTTGAAAATTCATAAACTTCATAAGAAGAAATCCCAATTTTTATTTAAAAAAAAGGATTACACAAGGCAGTTATGGTCTCCTTACATAGCCCCTTATCACACCAGCATAGGACCTAAGTGTAAGGTGTGCTAAGTTGAGAGAATCTGGGGGAGGCTCGGCCAACATCGCACGAGTAGTAATTTCTATTAGTTTGAACTTCTCGCAAAGGAAATTCCGTTCTAGTTTCACACGATGAAGTTCAGCTTGGGTTTGGTCTAGAGTAAAGCCCAGTGGTGCTACCTCCTTCCCAAGTTCTGTTAGATGAGCTTTGATCGGTCCAAGACTACTGGGTGAGGCCATCGAATCTTCTTTCTATAATAATTAACCAAGATTACTTGTATTTAGAGATAATAATCAAAACGTTTAGTTTCCAATAGTCATATTGACCAATGGCCATATAATAGTCAAAACCCAACGGTCTCATTTTAATTATAATAATGTTATCAAATGAAACATTTTTTTGAGTATAAAAATAAAATAGAATAACACACAAAATTAGGAAACAAGATTTATTCAAAATTTCGGGTCGTTACAATACACCGTGCACTTTTTGGTAAATGGCTTGGTCATTTCGTCTTCTGTGTCTTGGACACAAATTTTTTGGGTTTTCCCTCTATTACGAGGAAGGACGTTTGAGATACTCCTTCTTGGAACTTCGTGGCAGTTGATGTATCAACTCTTGGCTTGAGGAGCGGACCCTCCCGAAATCAAGCATGCTTTATGCGGAAACCCTGTGGTTGGCTGCACTCTGTCTACTGTTCCTGGATCCTGTGTGGATTCGACAGTTTTGACAACTGTTCCTGGATCCTGTGTTGGTTCGATAGTTCTGATGACTGTTCCTTGATCCTATGTGGGTTCGACAGTTCTGACTACTGTTACAGGATCCTGTGTGGGTTCGATTGTTCTGACTACTATTCCTAGATCTTGTGTGGGTTTTACAGCTCTGAATACTATTCATGGATCCTGTGTGGGTTTGACAGTTCTGATTTCTGTACCAGGATCCTACGTGGGTTCGACAGAATAGATGATTTAGTGGCTACATCTAATCGTCTCTAAACAAAAGTTGTATACCTGTGTGAGTTGAGTCAGTAACTTTTCTGTTTTCCTCATGATTGAGATGGATTACTTGATAACTTAGGTATATGTATGGGCATATACCTAAGTGGGGTTATCTGTTGATTTCATACTTGGTGTTTATCCTTGTTGGTTTTTGTGAGACCTTGAGGGTCTTGGGGTCCCTACTGAGTATCATTATACTCACCCCTGCACGGGCTATTCCCGCACCTCATTGTGTTGGATGCAGATGACAGACATCGCTGACCGAGGCTGAGTGTAACAGGACTGGATGGTACCCAGAGGTGGACAACACGGCATGATTGTACATGGAGGAGACAGACGGATGTGGAGTGCTGTGGAGGCTATCTATACCTACCCTTCATGTAGGATTTCCCTATGGACGATCCAGGAGCTGTTTTCCCTTTTTCCAGTTTCTTTTACTTTACAGTTGGGCTGGTATTTCCGGCCCCATTTTACTTTTCAGCACTCTTTTGTTATACAATTTTACTTAGTGTTTTGCTTCTAGCTTGTACTCTGTTGCGTTCGTTTTCAGGTTATAAAGGAAATGCCTTCCCAGTTTTAGGGATTTATGTCTTTGGTGCTAGTCACCAGCCCCTGGCCTATGGAAGGCGGACTTGGGGTAGTCACAGTACGAGCCCTGGGGGACGGGTCATGACACAAGTAAATAGTAACCTCTCTAATAAAAGTATAAAGAAAATTTATCCATCCTATAAGTGACAATATGGTATAATTATATAATAGTATAAGTAAATAAATATTTTAAAAATTATTAATTAAGTGTTGGTATTTTTGTAAGTCATAAATATTTAATTAAAAATTTATGAATAATTTAATAATTAAAAAAGAAATTTTATGTTCATAAAATTTATTCATAAATTATTGTTTTGATATCTTATGATAATAATTTTATCAAACCTTAGTTAAATTTTCAAAGTATTATAAAATCAGTTATAATTTTAAAAAATATATTTTTTGAGTAAATGATGAGTTTATATAAAAAATAAATTTCACATATTTAAAAAATTATTTTCATAAAATGGAGTTATTTTTTCGATTCTACACATTGAAAAATGGTTAGGGTGAATTTTTGGGATTTTTCTGAAATACTTGAATTTTTTATGAATAAAAAAATATGATAATTTATGATAAGTGCTAAAACCTAAATTTATGCATCATGATTGAGTCATGGATGATGTAAATGGAATTTGGTTCAAACTCACATGAACTTATTACTTTTTTTTTCATGGAATAATCACTATTGATTTTCTTATGGGGAAAGAATAAACAAATGATTAAAATATTAAGAAAACCCTCTTCCCCTCCACTATAAAAACCACCCACACTCCCCTCTTCTCTTAAATCATATAAAGCCTTGTTCCTTGCATAAATTATGCTCAAATATCTCCCCAAACTCCTCCACCACATCCATCAACCATTTTCCTCTTCAAAATACCAAATCCTTTCCCCTTAAGAGGCTCACAAGGAAGATTAATTCAAGAGGTAAATTCCTCTTTTCAATTTATTTACTTTTTTTTAAGTTCCTTTGTTTTCTTTTCTATCCTTACCTGTAATCATAAAAATCTTATGAAAACTCCATTACCATAAATTCAATATTTTTTTTATGATTATGGAATAAGTTATTATCATCTCTCATTTACTCTTCTTTTATACTAGTAGTAAAAATACCATCTGAGATGTGTTAATTAACCACATTTTAGAATGATGGGTTTCAATTTATATTAATAGCTTCAATTATAGTCATTAAACCATTATTATGGTTGACACATACTATAATATATGTATTATGTCACATATATGGTTCTGGAATCTTTTTTACACATTATTTTGATTTATAAATCAAAATGTGTTTGTTGCGATCAAAAAACCACCAATTAACCCAAAAGGTTATCACTAATGTTTTATATAATGATTCCCCTTAAATCCAAGTGAAAAAATGAAATTTAAAACCATGTAACCTTATATATGTTCAATAATAATATATAACTCCAATTCTGGAAAATCATCCTCATTTTACATGACTATATGTTCATGTATATAAGTAAACTGATCATGAAACAAACAGACCCAAAAAAATGAAATTGAACCTCTTAACCCATCAAAAGGCCATGAATGAACTTAAAAATGTTATAATAAATAAATTACATGTAAAATAGGTTATTTAATTATTAATTAATTAACCTAATTTTTTTATTCAGGTCATTAATATTAAGTGGAGAACACCTTCATACTTATGGTAATAGATTCTACCCGAACCTCCATTATTCATTCAGGTTATTCTTACTCTCTTTTTACCCAAATTAAATATTATATTATATTTATGTAAATGTTATAATTTATGTTTATATGTAAAAAATAATGTATCAATATCCATTAATCATTATATTTTGGGGATATACATGCTTAAAGTGATTCCCTCCTCAATACTTCCCGATAAGCAAACCCGTTTTAAGACAACTACCCGAATTTTTACCCAATTTCAAGTGCACTATACCATCTATTTTAAGCCACCATTGTTTTTATAAAATAGGTATTTTTATTATTAAAACCTTATTTTTTAACTTCTGGTTTTATATAAAAGATTATTCCCTTTTTGATTTTAAATTCTATTTAGTATTTTCCTTAGAACCACACTAAAATGTTTTAATGCTAAAATTTATTAAATACTATTTTTACATGTTATCACTTTTTTTAGAATCCCTTACCATGATATATGAATATTTAACCTTATGAATGTACATGTATGTTTTAATTCATTTATTTCATGGACACTTGTATGATACTCCCATTAAATTATGCTTTATGACATGATTATGATACCCATTTCTTTCCATGGGTTCTCTTATGTTTATGTATGATTTATTGTGTATGATTATGCATGTGGAAATCATATTCATGAACATTTTATGATGGGTGTTCCTAGATAGCACTCCAATTAATTGGGTATATTTGAGTCTTATGAGACTTTATGTTCAATGATCTTGGCGGTTAGCCTTTACTTGTGATCCCATGTGAAACGGTCTTAGCCTTTAGCCTTGACTTGTGTTACCATGTGCAATGGTCTTAGTGGTTAACCTTGTCTTGTGATCCTCTAAGTGAAATGAGACTTGAATCGTTCTAAATTAATGTTTTATGTTTCTGCCACATTACTATGATTCCATGTTTATATGATCCCAAGTTATACATGTTATGGTTCCATATATTCAATTACATTTTATGCCTTTTTAGGTCATTATGTCAATATTCCTAACCAATGTTCTATATATTTATTCTTACGCTTAATCCCTTACTAGGATTTTAGCTCATCCATTTGTTCATTTTATCCCCATGTAATCCTATCTAGATGTATGATCACAATGGAAATTAGGAGCTCATTATGGAGATTAAATAAAAAGTTGTTTTTATAATGTTTGATTATGTACCTAGTCTTCCAAGTCACTCGACTTTATGATCCTGGGATTGTAATTTGATGTATAATTATGCTTAAAATCATGTAATGATATATATAAAAGGTTAGGGTCGCTATACATTACATGAAACATGAGTAAATGGAATATAGTTACAATGGTTTCTAACCCTCTGGTCATACACATATCTCTTATGTGAATTGATTTTTTATGTGTTAATGATATCTTATATATAAGAATGATTCACATGTTAACATATTATCATTTTATTTCCACTGAATCATAGGAAGATTTTTGAATTGTACATTAGGATTCTATGCATTATAATATTCCCATATAATAGAATACGGTAGTCCAAGGTAGTGAATAATGATATTTTTATATTGTAAGAAACTCTATACCCAAAAATATTATAGCATGCATTGATTTCTTCTATGATGTACCATACAAAATAGTTATACCATTACTTATGATATAGTCCATAACACATCATATGTGTATGGTATTTAGAGAATATCTCATTAATTCTACCACTTTCACTAAATGAATATAGACTTTGGGATATTTCACCTTTTATTATATCATATTCAATATATAATACCCGATACTCTACCATAACAGGTAAACACTACGCCCCAAACTATATCACATTCAGTTTATAATACAATAGAAATAATTTTATTCATGACTATGTTTGAAATAATTATTCATAAATTTTATAGTTTTAATTTATTATATAAACATATTTTTTGGATTCATCATGTCCAAATTATCTTAGGGTGTTTTTATGAATTTCCTAAAAGGTTGATTTTTGGGTGAATAATAAAAATATAGTTTTCACAATACCAAAACTTTTATAAAATCATCATGATATAAGAATGAATTAAAATTTTATTAAACATTTTTATTAAACAAAAATATATTTATGAATTAAAATAATGCATTTAAAATTTTTATGTTGAATTTATAAATTTATATTTGACATTTTAGAACTTAAGAGATATTTTATTCCAATAAAAAAACTAATTTGGTCCTTTTTATTTAATTAAGTATTCATAACGATCCATTCAGTTTTGGTTTGTTCTAAAATTTAAAGAACTATTATTTTTTAATAATAAACCAATAAATATCATGGGAATCAATACTACACATTATTTTCATGTAAATTCATTTTTATACTTAAAAGTGCATTTTTCTAAAAATTATTTTTATTGCATTACGCACACTTCTATTAAAATTAATTTTCACCACCTCCAAGGATTTAATATTGAAAAATTGTTTACATTTTTGATACTGTAATTTTCAAATTATTATCTAATTTCAATTTTTTTTTAATTATAAAAAACAAGTTACTGAGGTAAAAAAATAGGTTATCATAGTAAAATAAAATTATGGTAAAAAGTTAATTTAAGAGGAAAAGGCCTAAAATATATAAAAAACTTATCCATTATTTGTGAATATGATAGTTTTATTGAATAAGACTCATCCCATATCTATTATTATTCAATTATGGATCCACATTCCTTTGAAACTGACATGCCTTTATATATTGTATTGTGTATTTACAAAAATGACACCCCTCTCACTTATAAAAGGGTCCCTTCACCACTTCACTTATCATCAGAAATTAAGCCTATTATTTCAAACAATATCTACCCAAATCCATATTAAACACTTATAGACACATCATTGAGGTTATGGTCTCACCTAAAGACCATTTTACAAAGGTTTAAAGAGCTTCCTAAATGAGGATATCCAAGAATGAGGTAATTGTTTTAACTGAGCTCTTTTATGTTTATTTCTTGTTCCACATCCTCAAAATATATTATACTCGTGATAAAATAATTACATCAATATAATTATTATACTTAAATGTTATTATGTTAATTAAATAACCATTTTATACCTTCCTCCTATCCATTCGAAAAATGAAAACATCACCTGTGTTATGTACGAACTACCGTCTCCATGAATAGCGCATTTTATTTTTCATAACCACATTACATGGATGGTTATAAAAATAGATTTAATGAAAAATATTTAAATATTTTTTTTGGTTCTAAAATCATAATATTAATATTTAACTCATTATTAAGATACCTAATTTTGTTTGTTAAAAATTACCAAAACAAGCCTCTCATGGATTCCATTCTCGCAAACCATACCCATGAATTCCATCAAAAAAATAGGACTTAATAAATAATTAAAATAAAATTATTCAATTTACTTTAATGATATTATAATGATTAAATTTTTATCAAAGAACTAGGATCTACATATCCATTACGAAACTTATATAAAATAAACAAAATTACTAACATCTGATGATAAAAATAAATAATGACTAACTAATACATGTGTAATGAATGATTATAATTTAAGAGTATAAAAACTAATATATATGAATAATTTTATAAAATATGTGATTAATAAGTTTATATTTATTATATAGGAGGTCAAAGCACCTCCATGGAAGTGAAGAGTAAAGACAAGGATTTGTCATCTCAATATTCCATTTATTGAGATATGCTTCATACAAACCACTTGTTTTCATTAATTTTGTGTATATTATAACCATTGATTTATTTTTATCACACATAACATGAAATTCAAGGAATTTAAAAATCCATATCATTATTTCTCTTTTAAGGTATTTTGATTTAAAAGTTATCATTGTCATAAAGGTTTTCTTTCCAATCTCACTTTGAATTTGAGATTATTATGAATAAATTTATAAATAGGGAAATTATATGACTATTCTCTCTAAAAACACATATATTTTCCTATGGTTTTATTTTCCATGATTTTATGTGTCCTCTTAGCATTTCAATTCCCCTTTGTTTTATAATTATCCTGAAGTCATGCTTGTAAGAGAAACTAACCTTACATATTTTTTTTTCAGTCAAGATTCCTTCTCTTCCATACCTATATTCATTATTTTTTTGATGGATTTAATTATATCTAATTATATGAGTTCTTACTATCTTTTTTAATATACATGAAATTCTTAAAAAAATATATTCTTTTAATACTTTCTAAATGGTAGTTTCTTCAAACTTTGAATCTTTATAAAAGTGTGAAAAGAACATTTATTAATGCTTTTTGCATGAACACCTTTTTCTAAATTTAAAACTATTTTTCATAATAAATATTCCTATAAAATATTACATGGTTTTAGAAATTAATTTATATTCCATTTTATTTATAAAATATTTTCTTAGGGGGTATAAAAAAATATAAATGGTATTTTTTATTCTTTCTTTATGTAAATTTTAATGCTCTTTTAAAGTCTTTTTTAAATGTTAACATCATTTGATATTTATTTTACTACACTGGGGATATTACCAAAAATACTCTCCAACTTCTTCCTATGGATTTATTATGATCATGTTATTCCATTTTTTGACTAGGGAAAATATTGACATTCCATATGCTAGATTTCCAATATATTTTTTATTGATTACTAAGGCATATTAATTTTGTATTATATTTCTCATTCATTGTTTTCATATGATTATTACATTGGAATTATTTCGTGATTGGTGGGTATCGGAATTATATAACCCATTGATTCATTGGTAGGTATCATGATAAAAAATGTCCTGGGTATTTGGCATATTCCTTACCTATTTATATATGATTTCTAAGCATGAGGTCTTGACGGTAAGATTGAGAAGTCCAATATTATGCATTCTATCACTATGAAACTAGTTATTATTTTCCATGTGATTATTTAGGTTGTTGTGTAGTACATGGATATATTCCTATTTAATTATATTATTTACATGAAATATTTAATTATTATTTATCTCGACCATATTATTCATGCCTTGTTTATTCTATGACAACTTCCGATGTACGTTTCCCCTTACTAAGAATTTGAGCTCACCCTTTTATTTTGTTTCCTATTCCCAGGGTTCCCAGTAGTGAACTCAAAATGATTTCAAGGATATAGTAGAATAAATAATAAATTTATGACTGAAATTTTATGTTTCATTTCATGTTTTTAGATGTAATGTGATAATTATGTATATATCTAGTATATTAAAACTAATAAACTCTTGGATCATATGAGATGTGAAATTTTGTATTCTTTACCAATGAAATAATTTAACCACCGACTCTTGGTTACTATATTTGGAGTTATTACAATAGGTATCCAAGTAAGTTTAGTATAAACCTTGAGAAATATATCTAGAAGAATATAGTTAAATAACACAAACATTATTATAAACCCTTATGATATTCACAAAACTATTCTAGAATATTTTACTTATATCATATTCTATGATTCAATATTCACAATGTCATGAGATAATATACTATATTCAATTATTTAGAAATGGAACCTTTTGTAAGGAACATAAACTGTATCAACACTCATAACCTATATGGAGATTTATCTCAGGATCAAGTCAATGAAGTCAATAAGGATAGTGTAGGAGTTGAGTAGATTATAACATATTAGAGAAGTTGAATCTGGTTATGAAAAATAAACTTTAACATAGGGATAACCTTGAAAATCCACAATATGGTGAACCAATTTTGGACCAATTCACGTGATAAAAACCTCAATTATTCAATGAGACCTGTAACGTCTCAAAAATCTAAAGAACATTTTATTTAATAGCATGTATGACATGCAATACCAAGCGTATAAGTGAATATAATATCCATAGACTTTATAATATATTTAATATTTTAAATAAATTCAATATATTTTATATAAATTTAAATGCATGAGACACTGAGTTAGCACATGTCGCATGCAACAATGAGTTTCTTCGATGGCTTGCGTTACATGAAAAACTGAGTTTTACCGAACAATAATATATTATTAAAATATTATTATTCAATATAATAATATATAAACTATCCATTATGAATATTATTTAAAAAATTATTAAAATATATGGTTTACATAAGTATAAAACCAATTCATTGGTTATAAATTAATTAGAAATGAATATAAGAACCAATTGAATATAAAGGGAATGTTTTTATGGAAAACAATTTTTATGATCACAAAGATGTTTTAACCTAATATATTAAATTAATTAAAATTAGTGATGATGTGAATATAATATATACATTATATATTCAATCAATTATTTTTTATACTCATCCAATAGATTTTGTGGACATAATATAAGAACAAATCTAATTTTACACATAAAATACTATATTTTTATTAAGGCACTTTTACCGCCTTTTAATAGTGAACCCATTTTAAATATAATTTTTGGAAATTTTATAGGTTTAATATTTAAAAATAAACTTAATAATTGAAATAGAAAAATAAAAATTAGGTTAGTATTAATTTTTGGTATTTTTATGTGAAGTTTCATTTTTAATGAATAGTGATAAATACTGACTTATAGTTCAAAAAAACCCTTTCATATAATTTTTTTATAAGGTTAAATCATATTTTAAATTAGTTTTAAAGTTTAATTAGATCAATTTTTTATCAATTAATCCAATTTGGGTCATTTGAATTAATTTCACTTTGAAATTGACTATAAAAACATAGCAAACTTTTGGATATTTTTACTTTAAAAACCCATATTGTCATCCAGTTTACGGGATTAAATATAAATTAATTTATTACATTTTTGTGATTAGAATTTGGAAAAATGGATTCCAAATTTGGAATAAGAATAAAATATAATGTATAATAAGTATAACTTAGTTTTTGACCTAAAATATTAGTGAAAGTAATTAAAATAATTACAATGATTAAGGTGAAATTAAGCTTAACATGGGACTAAATCTTAAAATTAAGGGCCAAAATGATCTATAAAATTGTCCAAAATACATTTTATGGCCATATTTTTACCCTATAATCACTTGGATCAAATATTTACCATCATTGGATCCACTTTAATTGGAAAAAACGTGGGTGGAATTCCCTTTCCCAAAATTTACAAGATTGTCACTCCTCCTCCACTATAAAAAGGCAACCTCTCTTTCCTCACACCTCTCAAGACACTTTGGATCGACCAATATCTACCCAAATAGCTCCTAAATATCCCTATCCTAATCTTATAATCCTCCACTTTATGATAAATCCATCCAAGGAATCCCTTTGGTGCAAACCAAAAGGAGTTATTTGATTAAGAGGTAACATCTTTCCTCAAGCTCTTTAGTTTTATTTCCATTCTCCACTCCTTCAAATATCCTTATTCCATGATTATATAAAAATACCAGTATAATAAATATACCAATATATTTTTATGATAAGGTTTAAACCTACACTTACACACACTTCCATCTAATCAGTAATGAACAAACTATTTACGTGTACGACGAACTACCTTCTCACGAAACGATGATTGTTCCTTTTTTCCATTATCGCCTCTCATGGTAGAAATTATGGTGGAAAATCTATTTATATATGATATATATGATATTTATTATTTATTTATTAATATTTAATTCGTTTATAACACATAAAATTATATTTTTAATTTTGTGTAAATATGATAACATCATTTGTAGAAGTGTAGACTACCGCCACCTCAAAGTGATGTGATTCATTCACTCTATACATGGAATGTATAAAGGATGGGTTTAATAAACCTATGTAAAATATATAACATATATATTATACTGTAATTAAAATATACATATGTATCATTTACTTTTCATTCTTTTAATACAACCAAGAAATGAAAGTAGCATTCATGCGTACGTACGACCTACAATCTCCATGAACGATGCATTTCATTTCTTTTCTCCAAATATTATGGATTATTATAAATAAAAATATACTTCATATATATAATAATTACATCATGTTTTAAATTTTTGATATAATGAAATCAGGATCTATTTAGTAGGAACAACAAATTACAATTCAAAACATACTTGAGAAAATTAGGAAATTAACACCTGAAATAGTGAAAATAATGAAATATTATTAACAAAAGGGTAACAAGATATTATAAGAAGATGATATATGATATTATAAACATTATTATGGTTTTTTTATAAGTTATTAACATATTTTAAACCACTATATAGGCATATAAATACCACACAATAAAGGGAATGTTAAGGTAATGGATTTTCATCTCACTTTTTTACATCTGTGAGATAAATGTCATGTTCACTATTTACTTATTTTGTGTGGTGTATATACTACCCATTTTGATATATTATATCATTAATCATTTTAACTTCATGTTAATTAAAAGTTTAATTTAATGTTATTTCTTCATGAGGATTATGATTCAAATGTTTCAAGGTGGTATGAGACACTTTGGAATGTTTAAAGATTATTTTTCTCAAGAATAATACTAATGATCTTTCAGTTGTATTTAAATTCAAGTAAATTATAAGAAAATTGTTTAATAAAACCTTTTATTTTATTCTCCTCTGGTTATTAAAGACCATTTTCATGTATTAGTACCATTTCCCACTCTTTGGTACTCAAAATGTTTTAGAAAATACTTTTAAGAAAACCTGACTTCATTTCCCTCTTTATTCAAAGAACCTATTTTCTTATAAAAAATAGGTTTTATTATTTTTTTTCAAAAATGTCTTTAAAATGATCTGGTAAAGACAATTTTACCCCTTTTTGTCTTTTACTAATATTTTCAAAGGAATCTTCCTATCTCTTCCTGAACAAGGAATTTTTCTAAATTTTTAGCATGTAAAGGTAATGTTATTTTACCTCATATGACATGTTCAAATTTACTTTCCATAATTTGTTTGAAACTCTCTTTTCATTTTTAAAAGGTTACTTTATAATTTTTTTCAAAAGTTATTTTCAAAGAAAAGGGATTTGAAAAGGCTAAAAAATGATATTTTCCTCAATAATGTTTTTAAAATTCTCTTAATTAATCAATGAATTTTTTTTATTTTACTCCACTTGGTGTATGTTTTATTGATATCATCCTTAATCTCCCTCTGGATGGTTTTTGATTGATTTGGACAAGTATATATACATTCACCTCCTTGATTCCTTTGTTACCCCCTTGAAATATTCAATTTCCTATAATCATTAACACTAAATTTCCCCCAGATATCCATATCATTTATCATATATATATTAATTACCTAAACCATATACCATTTTTATATGGTGTTTACCTTGAATGTTATTTGATTATTTGGGTAAATATTGATAAGTTCGTATCATTTATTCAATACATATATTTGATAAGGAATATTTTTTATTCTATATGAGGAATGATTTGGATAGGTAAGACATTGGTTGAGGACCATTTAAGGTAAGCCCTACGAGTTAGGGACCAATTAAAGAAATCCCCACAATGCATCAGTAGTCTCATGAGATAAAATTAAATGGAAACGAACCCTCGAGTGTGCTTCCAAGTAGAATAGATGGGTTTTTACCTGATATTCCAAACCATCTTTTGAAAGGTCTTTATGGTAATGGTTCTATGTACCTAGGAAACATAGTGTCAAATAATTAAGAATTTCATTAATTTAGTTTCAATTATTATTTATCCATGAGATCTTGCATTGACATATCTATTGATACATTTAATTTTCAGTTCATTAATTAAATATAATGTGATTTAGTTTCTTACCTTTATATCTTTATTTTTCCTTATCTAGTAATTCTAATTGCATGTGTATCCAGTTATTACCTTTCCATATTGTTTATGAACTTCCTTTCGAGTTTGTTGATTACATGGTATGTGTGTTAAGTTATTTGCCATGCCATGATTATTATTATAATTTATTCATTCTTTATTATGCTATACTTTACCCTTACTGAGAATTTGATATCACCTTTATTATGTTTCCTTTACCCATTAATCCAATATTAATAAATATATGCAAGGATATTCTATATAGAATTGAGTTATTATCCTAGAAGTTATTTATTTAGGAAAAAATTAAGTTGTAATTAGTGTATTAATTTATAATACAAGACTCACGTATGTATCTAGTTTATCAAGGATACTAAACTCCAGGTCCTTTGGGATTTAATTACTTTTAATCATGCCAATGTAATGGTTGCAGACACTGACTACGGGCTTTTTGCGGTTGGGTTGCTACTTTTGGTATCAAAGGAAGTTTAATATAAACCTTGGAAATTAGATTTAGGAAAACTTAGGTTAGAGAACATAGCCCTAAGGTATAAATTGAGGATAAGTATAGATGAATATCCAAAAGTTTAGGTTAAATAGAGATTATTTAGTTTTCCTAGAAATAAATCCCTATCTAGATACTATAAGTGGATGTGGTTCTGAAATTGACGTACCTTGGAGTAACAACTCCAACAAGGTGTGTTGGGCCTGACTCAATGTAACTTGGTACACAAAAATAGGTCTTACTGTGCACCTGATTTCATACTCCTGGGGGATATGTTTAGGATAATTTACATTTTCTTTACAAACCATTATAAAGGATTTGAATAGATAATGAAAACGATGGACCTAGGTTAAACCTTAGACCAAGGAAGGACCTATGTGGAAATAAATGGATGGATTATTTATATATTAGGGTTATATTGAAAACCTTTGTTAAAAGGATATTTAGTGATTAATCTCATTTCAAGGATTTACATCATATTTATTTTGGAAATTATATTAATTTGGTTTTAGAAAAGAAAAACCCATATTCCAGGTGACAACCAATCAAGTTCATCAAGTCCGTGGGTCTTGAAACTATAACTGAAGGACAATAAGGGTTTCATGCCAACCACTAACCTATGCGATGTCTTGGTTAATATTTCATTGTTTTTAGTTGAAAAATTGTACGTATAAATATTAATGATGATCTAATAGTGTCAATTTTTTGGTTTAGAGATTAATTTATTAACCATATTGACTTTATAGAATAGTTAGAGACAAATGGTTATATTTTTCACTCATTTATGGGCCTTACGATACATTAAAATTTTATTTTAGTGATTTAGGAATCAAAATTAATTTTTTCATTTACATTTCATGAAGTAAGGTATGAATTATAATTTTATAAAATCACAAAAAAATATAGAATTGTTCATATGAAATTAAAACTTATCATCTAATTAAATTTCCTTATATCCTTAGGCATTAATGGAATTTATCAACATGAAGAATCAGATATAAAAAAACACTGTTCTAATGCATTATTTTTTATTAAACTTATGATATTTTAAATCATTGCATATTTATGAATTTGGGGCCCTCAACTTTATATTTATCATTCACTTGTTTGTGATTGATGAACTCAATCACTCCCTATAAATATTTATGCTTTTCCTCCAAGTACATATCTCTACTTGCCACTAATGTTCTTCTACTCAGAGACCTAGTTACATGTTAGTTCATATGACCTTTGTAATTCCCATTCTCTCAATTCTAGAAGATGTTTTACAAATATTTATAATGATGTGTTATTTAAAATAGAGAAAATATAAAAAAATCTATCAACCAGATCAAGTTTACATTGTGAGGATTCAATTCAATTAAGGCGGGCAGAATGTAGCACCCCAAAAATCTAAAGTAATAACATTGTATTCAATAGCATGTATGACACACAACACCAAATGTGTAAGGAAATATAATATCCTAATACTTTATAATATATTTAATATTTTAAATAAATTCAATATATTTTATATATATTTCAATACATGGCACACTGAGGTAGCATATGTCACACGCAATAATGAGTTTCTCTGATAGCTTATGTTACATGAAAGATCGAGTTTTACTGAACAATAATATATTATCCAAATATTATTATTTTATATAATAAGATATAAACTATCTATTATGAATAGTATTAAAATTCTTATAAAAATCCATAGTTTACAAAAATATTAAATTAATCCATTGGTTACAAATTAATTAGAAATGAATATCTAAACCAATTGAATATAAAGGTAATGTTTTTATATAAAACTATTTTTATGCTCACAAATATATTTTATCAAAATAAATTAAATTAATTACAATGAGTGAGTGATATTAATTTAATATATATATATTACATTTAATCAAATATTTTTGATATCCATCCAATAGATTCAATATACTTAAGATAAGAACAAACCCTATTTTAAACATAAAATACTATATTTTTATTAAGGCACTTTTACTGCCTTTTAATGCAGAACCCATTTTAAATCAAAATTTTGGAACATTTATAGGTTTAAAATGTAAAAATTAACTTAATATTTGAAAGTTAAACATAAAAATTAGGTTAATATTAATTTTTTGTATTTTTCTGTGAAGTTTCTTTTTTAACTAATAGTGAAAAATGCTGAATTTAATTCAAAATATTTTTTTGATATAATTTATTTATAAAGTTAAATTATATTTTAAATTGGTTTTAAAGTTTAATTATATAAAATTTCTATCAATTAATTCAATTTAGGTCATTGGAATCAATTTCACTTTAAAACTGACTATAAAACATAATAAACTTTTGGACGTTTTTACTTTAAAAACCTGCATTGTCGTTCCATATGAGGGATTAAATTTAAATTAATTTATATCACTTATGTGATTGGAATTTAAAAAAATGAATTAATTTTTTTAATAATAATAATTTATAATTTCTAATAAGTTCAAATTATTTTTTGAACAAAAATATTAGTGAAAGTAATTAAAATTAATTACATTGATTAAGGTGAAATTAAGCTTAACATGAGACTAAACCTTAAACTTAAGGGCCCAAATGAACTATAAACTTGTATAAAATTCATTTTATGGAATTATTTTGATCGTATCCTCCCTTGGATCTAATTTTGACCATTATTGGATCTAATTGATATGGAAAAAATGCGGGTGGAATTATTTTTACTAAAATTTACAAGAGTGCCACTCTTCCTCCACTATAAAAAAGGCATCCTCTCCTCCCACTTCCTCACACCTCTCAAGATGATATTTATCATTGAAGATCTACCCAAATAGCTCCTAAAAACCCATACTATAATCTTATAAGCCTTCCATTTGGTATAAATCCATCCAAGGAATCCCGATGGTGCAAACCAAAAGGAGTTATCTGATTAAGAGGTAACGTATTTCCTCAAGCTCCTTGGATTTATTTCTATTATACACACCTTAAAATATCATTATTCCATGAATATATTATAAAAATAGTATAATAAATATACTGATATGTTTTTATGCTAAGGGTTCAACCTACACTTACACACACTGTAACATCCTGATACCTTGATCGGGTATGTTTTCCCTTTTTATAAGTTCCCTTATAGTTTTAAAAATCCTTTTATGTGATTTTTCTAGGTTTACTATAGACTATAGAATAGGTACACGCCATGTACCTGAAGTACACATCGTGTACTGGTTGCTGGTTCATGTTGTGAATGGAGGATCATGGTGTGAGCAGGTTCTAAGTAGGTACATGTCATGTACCTACGATACATGTCATGTAGTGGTTAAATAAAGGATTTTTAACATGAGGTAACTGGTTTTTTGGAATAAATTATCCAGCATGGATTACACATTGTGACCAATGCATACATATTGTGACCTGGCATGTGCCCAGGTTTAAGTCACGTGTTTTTTTATTTCTCTCATCCTTTTTTCTACCCAAACCTCTTGTCTCTCGACCCTAAACTAATACTAGTCAGTTTTAGAGGCATCTCACCTTTTGGATTGATCCGATTGGCTCTGGTTCATCATTTCTTCTATGGTGCGTCTCTCTGGGTAATTGTTCTCTCTGATTCTTCCTTGAGATTGATCGCGATAGCGCCCTAGCCTTGTGTTATCAGATCCACTGATCCAAGTTAGATGTTTCTTGTGGTCCTCATCTAGATTCTGTATGAGATATTGTCTCGAAGGCTATTCCTTGGCTATTTGTTGTCCAACAGACGTTTATTCTTTAGGTACATGGGCTTTCTTCTATATTCTAATCCCTTTTATTCAATTTTTAATCAATCCTTTGAGATGCATGTTTGATTTTGTGGCCTTCATTGATAGAATTTTTGGGTTTTGTTTCTTTTTGATTTCATTGTGGGTGTGTGCGATCTGAACTTTGAGGTAGGTGGTTCTGTCTCTAGCCTATTATAATGAACCTACTTGTTTTTCTTTGAAAATTTCTTTATAAATTTATTTAGGAAATTTGCATGATTGTTGTGTGTGTTGAAAAAGGGGTTTTAAATAAAAATGGTTTTCACTTAGATTTGTATAAATAGATTATAAATGGTTTGGAATGGTTTTCAAGGCATTGAATTGGGTTTGTGAAAAAGAGAACACGGGTTACCTTGGGTACTTAGGTGGACAGTTTAAGTTGAGGTCATCGTCTATTGCTTTGTGATTATCAAGGAGGTTTTTCTTGGGGCTTAACTTTGTTTCTTAGGCCTATTATTCTAGGGGACTGATACTGATATTGGGGGGGGGGGTTACTCATTTGGTATTCCTCTACTTCCTAGGCCCGCTATTCTAGGATGAAATTTGTTCACTTGATTCTTACGGTACGAGTCATCTATTACCAAGAACTATTTTATTCCTTGGTGTGTGATACCTGTTCTTCTATTTTGTATAGCTTGGATTTTTGAGTTAGCCTTGATATGCTTGTTATGATTTTGTAAAATGTTCTGGAAAAATCTCCTTTGAAACTGTTATACCTTCTTTTGTTTAGAACTATGAAAAAGGGAAATGTTTACCATGTTTTCTATAAAATTGCTTTACTACTTACCATGACATGTTTTATTTTAAAAATGAGCATAAAATATTTGTTATATAGAGACTTGTTATGGAACACCTGGGTGGGATCCTACTGAGCATGTTAGCTCACACCCTGTGCACTTATTTGGTGGTGCGTAGACCTTTATTTGTCTTCCAGTGTAGGTAAAGGCAAGGTTCCATAGTGAGATGGTGGGGTTAATGTCAACTGGGATGGGTAGATGGTGGTGAGATGGTTGGAGTTTGTCTACGCCATCATTGGAGTAACTTTTTGGTTTTGTGTCCCTTGCAGTTGGACTATTATTTTGAAGTTTTTATCTATTATTTCCGTTATTCCGTTTTAGCTGTTTTCCTTATAGTTATGGCATGTATACTTGTTAGTATTCCTCTGTTCCTTTATTTATCTCTCTCTCTATATATATTCTATGTGGTTTTTTAGGTTGGGTGAAATCGTTCCCTCAGTTTTTTCATTCGATGCCTGGGTGCTTATCGCCAGCCCGTGGGGATCGGGAACGCCCTTTGAGTATGTGATGGATCGGTTCAGATGCCGAGTTTGAGGAAAATCTAAGCCGGTTCGTTACAGTTTGGTTTCAGGGGAGGTATGTCCTCAAGAATCTTTTCTTGGGATGTCAGTTAGACTGGAGACATGACTGTCATGACTTGAGAGGTATGTTGCGATGAGTTCCTGTCAAACTCTTTTCATAAAGAGACTCAAGTTACCATGGGATGTCAGGATATGTGTCTCTACTTTTGGTTTTTTCTTTTAAAATTCCAAGTTTTTGCTTATGGGTTTTCTAGTTTGTACTGATTTTTGTTCTGTATCTGATCTTTCTTATGATGTGGTATGAAACAGTATACCTTCAAGACGTCTTCCATAGGTTCCTCAAGAAGGTGGAGCTGATGCTCCTCAATGAAATCCACCTATGGATTAGAATCTCATTGATACTATCATACGGGAAGTATGTGATGTCGATCAGGATGTTCCATGTGTTCGAAAAATAGTTGTTGAAGTACAACCAGGAGGTGGAGGAGAAAGAGTTTGATCGCGAGAGTTCTTTCATGAGAATCAACCATCCTTTAAAGGAATAACTAAACTCAAGACATGGAGAATTGGCTGGATAAGATCGATAAAATTTTCAAATTCTTGGAGAAAACTTGGAATATCAGGGTGAACTGTATAGCATTTATACTTGAGGGTTTTGTCAAGCGTTGGTGGGACTCTATGATTCAGGAAGATAGAAATGCGGGCTTGGATTGGAAGGGTTTCAAAATCCTGTTCTTTTAGCAGTTTTGTACCAAGTCTCTGATGTTGGAAAAATCACTGGAGTTCCTATCATTGTAGCTGGGAGAGCGTTTGGTGTAAGCGTACACCAACTGGTTTTTTCAACTAGTTTTTTTCTCCATAGGTGGTAAAGAATGACCAAATGAAGGCGCAGAAGTACCTATAGGGTTTACGACTGGATATTAGATCGTAGGTATTCATATTGAAGCTTTCTATCTATGTAGAGATAGTGGAGAGATAAATGATGGTAGAGATGGACATGGAAGTAAAAGTTATCTCTACCACCTCTTCTCTTCAAACTAGTGATAACTTCAGTGGAGTGCATGGGAAGAAAAGGAAGTGGTAGGACCATCATAAGAGTGGTGGAGGTGGGTCTTAGTAGTGATCCTTCTTTGCACCATTTTTTGTAGCTGGAAGTGTTCCTCTGACTTGATACTAGTGTAGAAATGGGGGTAACACTAGATGTTTTTATCCTATGCCCATAAAGACGTGTAATAGCTGTGGATGTGTTGGTCATCTACAATGGTTCTATCAGGCTATGAGTATACCTCTTTATGGCCAGGTTTTGTCAGATCCAAAGGCTACTGCGGTGTAGTTAGAAGCTTCAAAGACTATAGGTCTCTAACCATAGTCCTCAGTATTGAAGCATTTACACATAGTAGATGAGTGTCCAATGAAAGTTGATGCAGGTCTAGCAGCAGTGATAGGTACACTCTATTGCATCTTTAATAGATACTACTTTGTTTGATACTGGTGCCTCCCACTTGTTTATATATTCATGTTTTATTGATATGATTAAACTTCCAACAGAATTTTTTCCCTTTACAATGGAGTTAGCGACACCTCTAAGCAAGAGAAAAGAGGAGGGATTCCTGTGTTCTTCTTGTTTGATCACAATAGCTGACAGGAAGTTGGTCTGGGATTTTCTTATTCTTGATATGGATCTGTTTGATGTCATTATCGGTATGGATTGGATTATCCTTTATCGAGATGAGGTTGATTTTTATCATAGGTGCATTTTTTTCTTACTGCCAATGAGAGCTCTCATGTGTTTCAGGAAGAGTGGGACCCATGGTCAGGTTGTGTAGGACTGTTCGCCTTAGATCTCAGGAGTTTTTTTGGTTACTGTTTCATTTGAGAATGATGACATTTCTTCTATTGAGGGTCTTCTTGTTGTTGTCTGAGACTTTCTTGACATTTTCCCAGATGAATTCTCTAGTCTTCCTCCAGAGAGAGGGAGGTAGAGTTCATGATTGACCTGGTGCCAAGCACAAAGATGATATCAATTCATTCTTACCGTATGGCAGCAGTGGAGTTGAAAGAACTCAAGATTCAGTTGGATGACCTATTAGAGAAGGGTTTTGTTTTCCCTAGTGTTTCATCTTGGGAATCCCCTGTGCTATTTTCCAAGAAAGTGGATGGTTCACTTAGGTTATGGGTGGACTAACAGAAGCTGAACTGGGCAATGATTAAGAGTAGATACCCTTTTCCTCATGTGGATGATTTGTTTTATTATTTGAAGGGAACAAAGTGGTTTTCAAAGATCGATATTCGATCAGTTTATCATCTGATCAGATTCCAGGAATCTAATATACCAAAGATGGCCTTCAAGAGAAGGTATGACCATTATGAATATCTCATGATACTATTTGTTCTGTCTAGTACTCCTGTAGTTTTTATGGCCTTGATGAACTGGATATTCCACCAATATCTTGAAAATTTTGTGGTAGTTTTGTGGATGATATTTTGGTTTATTCAAAGTTTGAGCATGAGCACAAGAACCATCTAATTTTGGTTATGTATATTTAGAGAAATTACCCTCTATATGGAAAGCATTCAAAATGCAGTTTCCGGATTCGAGAAGTGAAGTTCTTGGGGCAAAAAAATTTTGAGCATGGATTTTTAGTTGATCTAGAGAATGTAAAAGCTGTTTTTTCCAGGAAAGAACCATGAAATGTCTTTGATATATGAAGATTCATTGGTCTTTCTAGATAATACCAATGTTTCATCAAGGATTTCTCTAGGCTAGCGTCACTTTTGAATGATCTTACCAAGAAAGTGGTGAAATTATCTTGGGATGAAAAGTTTTAGTCTTACTTTGATGAACTGAAATGAATTTTGAAATCCACACCTATTCTGATCTTACCTAAGTCCAGCAAGGGGTACGTAGTGTTCTATGATGCATCAAGTGCTGGTTTGGGATACATTATTTTGCAGGATGATCATGTGGTTACTTATGGATCTCTTTAGCTTCGACCACATGAGAAGAACTACCCTAGTCATGATTTAGATCTTGTTATGGTGATGCATGCACTTAAATGTTTGTAGCACTATCTCTTTGGGGTGAAGCTAAAAGTTTTCTCTGATCATAAGAGTATGAGATATATCTTTTCCCAGAATAACTTGAGTCTCAGATATAAATTATGGGTAGACTACCTTTATGTTGGAATCACCTGTTTTGATAATCCCAAAATCATGCTTAAACATTAATTATGATGTATTAAACCTTTGCATTAATCTTATTATTCTATGCTTAAACGTACTTTATTCTAAACAGTTCATATTCTTACTCTCATAACTTTACTGTAACAGCTTACAGTAGTATTTACATAAGTTTGGTATTGTTAGCTAACAGTCAGAGCTTTCTTTTCAAAGTCACAGTTACAAGACTTCTGCTCAAAGTTTTCTCTGCTCAAGTTCACAGACGAACAAGTCTACAGTTGGAACAAGCCTACAGTCATAAGCCTACAGTCATAATCCTACAGTCAAGGTTACAGTTAGACAGCTTCTGTCGACTAAGTCTACTGATGATCGAAGTCTACAGTTGACAAAGGTTACAGTTCTACAAATTTGATGTTACAAGTCTACAGTTAGAAAGGCTACAGTTACATGGAGTAAAAGCTACCATTGCAAGCCTACAGACAGCAAGCCCTTTGTTGAAGTCAGCAGTCAGAAGGAAGTCCACAGTTGGAAGTCCACAGATGGAAGACCACAGTTGAAGTCAACAGTGACATACATTCTCGACTCACTATTTTAATTTCTTTATTTCCTATATTTAATCTATCTAACGGTCATATCATACATTTTGATGTTTTGTCAAATATCTGATAAAGGTTGTCGGATGTCAGGAACCCGTACCTCGTACCTGCTAAAAAGAAATCTTTTCTGTCCCCTGTCGGGAGTTAAATACGAGAAGACTACGCTGCCCAAAAAAAAAGGAGGAATGAATGCGAATGCGAACCAGAGAAGTGCGTGGTGGACGAAATATACCAGAAACACAAGAAGAGAAAAACGAGTTCCATCAAGAACACAGAGAAGCATATAGACAATCAAGTATACTCGAGAAGTGTTCTGTGCATACAAGAAGAACCCTGAAGAACTTCATTGACTACATTCTCACTACCTGTGAACCTGGAGCATACGACACTCTGTTTCTCAAACAGAAACGAGAAAAGGACTCAAATTCTCTTCTGATCGAATACAAGAGCTACACTGAGATCACCAGAACCACTTCTAAACTCTACATCTCTTGTTCTGTGATTTATTCTACATTTTGAGCAGTGTGTGTTATCTGCACACATTGACTCCTGTACTTTTACTGGAGGATCTGTAAATCCTCAGCAAATCTTTTTGCATCCCATTTCCCACTGTGGATAGTGGTAGAGGTCTTGTGACCTGGACAGCTTGCTGCTGTTGTTTGTTTTCCCACGAAGAACTGTGGTAGAGGTCTTGTGACCTGGACAGTGTGTTCACTGTTGTTAACCCCGATCCAGGGTGTGGATCATTTTATATAAAATTTTGAGAGGACTAAGTCTCGGCTTGAGACTGAACCTCTTGGTTAATTCTGTGTGTTTATAGTTATACTCTATATCCATACTATACATATTTATTTCATATTCCGCTGCTATTACTTTGAAATATAATCTGTCTTCAAAGCTACTTTGATAATTAAATTCGCAAGTGTTTATATTTGTTATAAATCAGTAAGTTAGTTTCAAAAGTTAATTTAATCATAAGATTACGTTAACTGAGAATTAATCAATCTTTGAGAAACTAATTGAACCTTTATAATCTATATAAATTCACTACAGTTTAATTTGTTTTTGAAATTGGGGGATTTTAATAGAAATTGTTTTTAACAGAAATTTTAATTGGAACTCAATTCACCCCCCCTCTTGAGTGTCCACTCCGACCAACATTTGGTATCAAAGGTTGGATTTATCTCTGTTATACTTGCTCAAAGTTTTATTTTAACTCTCTGTTTTTAAACTGTGATTGTAGTTTTATCTAAAAGATCTTAAATTTCTGTTAGTTCTAAATTTTATCTCTTTAAAACACTTTCTAAAATTTCCTTATGGATAATAGACTAGAAGGTGCTGCTACTAACAGACCACCCTTCTTTAATGGTGTGAATTATGCCCAATGGAAGCTCAAAATGAAAATTCATTTGGAAAGTATGGGTTTTGATATTTGGACTGCTATAGAGTCTCAATACAAGATTCCAGAAACTGAAAGAATAACTTGGGATAAACCTACTAAAGTATCTTACAATAATAATTGTAAGGCTATGAATGCTCTCTACTGTGCTCTAGGAGATGAGGAGTTCAATAGAATTTCTGCATGTAAAACTGCTTTTGAAATCTGGGACACCTTAGCTGTTTCTCATGAAGGAACAACTAATGTCAAGGAAATGCGGTTAAACACTTATACTATCAAATATGATAACTTTAAGATGAAAGCTGATGAACCTATTTCTGATATGTATCTCAGGTTTAATGAGATAGTCAACACAATGATCTCACTCGGGAAGATTGTTCCAGCAAAGGAGCAAATCATGAGATTATTAAGATGTCTGCCTGACAGATGGAGAGGCACATCCGTTTCAATTAGAGAATCCTGTGATATTGGAACTTTGCCTGTCAAGGAGTTAATTGGTAAGCTGATGATGTACGAAGAAGAGCTAAAGGTGAATAAAGAGGAAGATGAGGAACCAAAACGAAAATCTGTAGCTTTTAAGTCTACTGCATCAAAGAGCAAAGACAAGGAGAAAGTGCATATACCAACTGAAAGCTCATCTAGTGAAGACTTAGATTCTGACAGTGATGAGGAGATGGCACAAATAGCAAGGAGATTCAAGAAGTTCTATAGGAAGAAGAAATTATTCAGAAAACCAAACTACAAGGGTAAGTATGATAGACAAGGTAAGTGGAAGAAAGATTGGAAGAAAACTGATAAAGAAGAAGACATAGTTTGCTATGAATGTAAAAGGAAAGGACACATCAAAGCTGACTGTCCTAAGTTAAAATTCAAGAAGAAATATGAGTACAAGGACAAGAATTATAGGAAAGCTATGAAGGCCACCTGGAGTGCTTCAGAAGACAGCACAAGTGAATCAGAGTCCAGTGATTCTGAAAGAAATCGTGCTAATATGTGTTTCATGACAAACACATCTGAGGTAACCTTAGACACTCCCACTTTAAACTCTTATTATTCTGAAGGTGAAGCAGAATCTGATTCTGATTCTGAAAATATGTCTAAAGATGAATTGACTGAATACTGTAATATGCTGGAAGAAACGTGTAATGAACTAAAGGATAAATATAAGTCTTTAAAGAAACAGCATGCTCTTACTGCAAGTGTCAAGTCTGCACTTGATGTAGAAAAAGAGAAAAATGTTCAACTATTAAAGGAGAATACAGAACTGAAACTATCTAATGAACAACTTAGAAAGGACTTAGAAACATTCACAAATGGAAAAGATACTCTAACCCAACTGCTAGGAAAGCAAGTTGCACCTAATTATGCTACTGGATTGGGATACCAACCTGGACAAAGACAGTTTACTAAAACCCGATTTATTTCGAAGTCTGAAAAAAATCCTGCTAGTTCCAGTTTTGGAAATTCGTATGCCTCAACTGGTTATTTAAATAGTTGTCGATCAAGTAAAGTATATCTCTCTAAATCTGTTGCATCTATTAATTGTATGGGACCCATAAGACAAATCTGGGTACCTAAATCCTTGATTGCTAACATATCTAGACCCAAGAAAATCTGGGTACCAAAGTCATTTCTTGTCTAATCTGTTTTGTAGGAAATCTGTTTGAAAAGCAATTACAAGAAGGTATGGTACTTAGACAGTGGATGTTCAAGACACATGTCTGGGGACTATTCGTGCTTCAAAAGCTTAATAAAGGTTGATGGAGGATATGTCACTTTTGGTGATAACTCAAAAGGAAAAATCATCGGCTTATGCCAGATTGGTAACACTGACTCCGTATTAATTTCTAAAGTTTTATTTGTTGATGGACTTAAATACAACCTGCTTAGCATTTCTCAATTGTGTGATGATGGTTTTAATGTCAAGTTTGAAAACAATTCTTGTGATGTTTATAATTCCAAAAATGCTTTAATATTTTCTGCCTTAAGAAATGAAAATGTTTATGCTGTTGACTTAAACACTTTAGCTAAACATAACGTTACTTGCTTAAATGCTTTTCATAAAGAGTCTTGGCTGTGGCATAGGAGATTAGGACACTGCAACATTCACTCACTTAGAAAACTCTCTAAGAAACACCTAGTTAGAGACCTACCTAAGCTTGAATTCCCAAATGACAAAGTGTGTAATCCCTGTCAAAAGGGAAAACAACACAAAGTTTCTTTTAAACCAAAGAAAGAAGTTTCAACTTCTCAACCACTTGAACTGGTTCACATGGATTTGTTTGGACCATCAAGAATTTCAAGTCTAAATGGGAAGCACTATGTTTATGTTCTAGTAGATGACTTTTCTAGATATACTTGGGTATATTTTCTAGCTCACAAAAGTGAAGCCTGCTCTTCCTTTATTAAATACTCTAAGTCTGTAGAAAATCTTAGTGGACTTAAGATTAAGACCTTGAGGAGTGATCATGGCCGTGAGTTTGAGAATCGAGAATTTGAATCTTACTGCTCACACAATGGCTATTCTCATAACTTTTCTGCCCCTAGGACACCCCAACAGAATGGTGTAGTGGAAAGAAGAAACCGAACCCTGCAAGAAATTGCAAGGACTATGCTTAATGAATATGACCTGCCTGTTTACTTTTGGGCTGAAGCTGTAAATACAGCCTGCTATGTTATTAATAGAGTCTTGATTAGACCGATTCTTAAGAAAACCCCTTATGAGTTGTGGAATAATAGGAAGCCTAAGGTTAATTACTTTAGAGTTTTTGGTTGCAAAGTCTTTATTCTGAATACTAAAGATAATCTTGATAAATTTGCTCCAAAAAGTGATGAAGGAATTTTCCTAGGTTACTCTATGTATAGTAAAGCCTATAGAGTGTTCAATAAGAAAACCAAATGTGTGGAAGAATCTGTTCACATCAAGTTTGATGAGACTGATCCACATGAGTCTAAAACTTCTCTTGAAGATGTTGAAGAAGACTTATCTGTTCTGGACCTAAATGACAAATCTAAAGAACCTGCAATAAAAACATCCAGTTCTGGACTTTTTCCAGAATCTTCCTCTGTGGAACCCGAACCTATAGATGAACCTGAAATCTCTAGTCCAACCTTTACCAAATCAACTAGGATTCTAAAGAATCATCCTTTAGATGCTGTTGTTGGTAATCTTGATAGAGGAACACAAACTAGAGCTTCTCTAAGAAATCAGGTTGAACATCAAGCTTTTCTTTCACAGCTTGAACCCAAAAATGTCAATGATGCTATCAGTGATGAATTCTGGGTAATGGCTATGCAAGAAGAACTAAATCAGTTTGAAAGAAACAAAGTTTGGGAATTAGTGGAAAGACCTAAAGACACTCTTACCATAGGCACTAAATGGGTGTTTAGAAACAAAGTTGATGAGTTTGGTAACATAATCAGAAACAAAGCTAGGCTGGTTGCACAAGGGTATAGTCAGGAAGAAGGAATAGACTATGAGGAGACCTTTGCACCTGTGGCTAGACTAGAGGCCATTAGGATATTACTTGCTTATGCTGCTCATCTGAATTTCAAACTATATCAAATGGATGTTAAAAGTGCTTTTCTAAATGGATATATAATTGAGGATGTATTTGTGGAACAACCTCCTGGTTTTACAAATCCCCATTTTTCTAATCATGTTTTTAAACTATCTAAAGCTTTATATGGTTTAAAGCAAGCTCCAAGAGCTTGGTATGATAGGCTCATCTCTTTTCTTATTTCAAAAGGATTTACTAAAGGGATAGCTGATCCTACTCTTTTTATTAAATGGATTTCTAAAGATGTATTAATAGTACAAATCTATGTGGATGATATTATTTTTGGATCTTCTAAAAATTCTTTATGTGTTGATTTTTCAAAAATAATGCAAAATGAGTTTGAAATGAGTTTAATGGGAGAAATCAAATTTTTCCTTGGATTTCAGATCTTTCAAAATAAAAATGGTATTATTTTGAACCAAAGTAAATATATTAAAGATCTTCTAAAACGTTTTTCTTTGGATGGCACCAAAGGCAGTGACACACCTATGAGCACCACTTGCAAGTTGGACAGTGATGAAACTGGTGAACCAGTGGATCAAACCAATTACAGAGGTATGATAGGTAGTCTACTGTACCTTACTACCAGTAGACCTGACATCATGTTCAGTGTATGCATGTGTGCTCGGTTTCAAGCCAATCCAAAAGAGTCTCATTTGACTGCTGTTAAAAGGATTTTCAAATATCTAAAACATACTCCCAATTTGGGATTATTTTATCCAAAAGGACAATCATTTGATTTATTAAGTTATTCTGATGCTGATTTTACTGGCTGCAAGTTAGATAGAAAGAGCACCTCTGGAACATGTCACATTTTAGGCAAGTCACTAGTATCTTGGTGTAGTAAGAAGCAGAATTCTGTTGCATTGTCTACTGCCGAAGCTGAGTATATAGCTGCTGGTAGCTGTTGTGCACAAATCTTGTGGATGAAACACACTTTACTAGACTATGGATATCAATTCAAACATGTCTCTATAAGGTGTGACAATACAAGTGCTATTAACATTTCTAAAAATCCAGTATCTCATGCTAGGACAAAACATATTGATGTGAGACATCACTTTCTGAGGGATCATTATCAAAAAGGTGATATCACTCTTGAGTTCATTGGCACTGAACATCAGTTAGCTGATATTTTTACAAAGCCTTTGAATTCTGAGAGATTAAGTTACATCAAACATGAGTTAGGTATGATTAATTATAGCACAGTTGAAACCTCACAGTTGAAACCTCACAGTTGAAACCTCACAGTTGAAACCTCACAGTTGAAACCTCACAGTTGAAACCTCACAGTTGAAACCTCACAGTTGAAACCTCACAGTTGAAACCTCACAGTTGAAACCTCACAGTTGAAACATCACAGTTGAAACCTCACAGTTGAAACCTCACAGTTGAAACCTCACAGTTGAAACCTCACAGTTGAAACCTCACAGTTGAAACCTCACAGTTGAAACCTCACAGTTGAAACCTCACAGTTGAAACCTCACAGTTAGACCTCACCGGTGTACCTCACTGTTACATCTCTCTGTAGGCTGTTTCGCTGTTTAATCTTATTTTATTTTTGCGGGAATTCAAACCGTTTATTTTCTTTATACTTTTATTTCTAAATCCCTAAATGATAAAATTGAGAACATCGAACATATCTCAATCCACTCATCTCGACCCTTGCTCTCTCAAGTCCTAAACCCTAAACCTTCAACCGAACCTCGAAACCTCATTCAGTTCCAATGGCCAGAACAAAGCGACCCCCGACTGTCAACGAAGATGCACCAATGCCAAAGAGGACTCAAGTCGAATCCAGTGGCACCGGGAACGCCTCGATAAGACCTGTTAATCCACATCTGACTAAGAGAGAAATAGTTGCTGAGAAGGAGCTAAGTGAAGAATGGATTTTATCGAGCAGATCATTAGTGCTGGCAGTGCTTAATGATCAAGGATGGACCGAATGCTTCGCAAACAATAATGGACCGTACTACCCGAAGCTGGTGAAGGAATTCTATGAATATCTACAGTTCGAGGAAGAGGATGATCAGCATAGACTGGTATCCAGAGTAAATGGCAATGAAGTAAGTTTTTCATCCGTTGAATGGGCTGCTTGTTTAAGAGTTCCTCATGAGGGTATTTACAACTACTATTCTGGAGCGGCTCCTCCAAATAGTAGAATCTTTGATCATGAGACGGCTCTGGAAGAATTGACAGGCAATGGCATAGTAAGAAAGATTATTGCTACTGAAATGTGTGGAGAGGACAGGCTTCTGTTTAAGTTTATTCAGCATGTACTGAGTCCTAGAAGAGGAGATTTTGCAACTCTGAAGCATCAGGATATTTACTTGATGTACTTATTAAAACATGGAAGGAAGATCAACCTTTGTAGGTTGCTGATGGCTCAGATGGAGGACATGATAAAGGCAAGCTCAAAATCAAGTGCCTTGTTTCATGCTAAACTCATTTCGGTTATGTTGAAAGTGAAAGGTGCAGCTGGAAGTCAGGAAGAGTTGATAGTAGCAAAGAACAGTGTATGTATCTCGAAAGTAATCTGCAAATTCATGAAGATCAGTTGGAATCCCTGGAAGAAATCATGGGTGAATGATGAGGAGAGAATCTATGAGAATTTTAGCCCTTCTACTCATCCCTCTAGACCGAGAGATAGGAGAGATCTAGGCTTAAAGCCTGATGAGCCTGAACCTGTATACTCAGATGATGAACAGACTGCAGTAGTTGGTAACTCTGCAAGAGAGAACACCCCAATTGATGAAGGGAGTGATCCTGATACTACTCACAGTCCTGTCAGGACAGTGACGTTTGGAGCAGCAAGCCCTCCAAAAGAACTACCTAGTAGAGAACCTGTTCTGAGAGACAGTGAGACTGAGACTACAGAAGAAGAAGAAGAAGAATCTCAGTATTTTGTCAAGGACACCTCTGATGAGGGTGATACAGTCGAAGCAGAAGAGGCTGGAGCTTTAAATGAAAAACAAGAAACTGTTGCAGAAGAACTTAGTATGAGCCCTCTGATAGGGTATACAGACAAGTCAGTGTCTGACCAGGAAGCAGGAGTGGTCTCTACTACTGTTGTCATGGAAGTGGTTGATGACCCAACAGAGAAGGAGGCTAACCTCACTGCTGAACCTACAGAGGAAGCAAGTATGGAACCTGCTAGAGCTACAGAAGAGAACTTAGAGTTACCCAGAGTTGAGCAGATAGTAGAAAGTGTTCAGGAAGGACCTCCAAGTGAGGGGGAGCGTGTTGGTTCAGTCTCTGTACTGTTTGATATAGAAGGATGGACCTCAGATCCAGGATACATGGTGTTAGGACTCAATTATGAGGATTCAGATGAGGAAAACCAACCACCAAGAAATCCAGTCATCCTACCTAACAGCTCTCCAGTGTTAGAAACTGAAAGATTGGCCACCAAGGAAGACCTTGAATCCTTAAAGAATGAAATGATGGAGACCATCAGACAGTCTGTTGCTGAATTGAAAACCAGTCTTTTTGATGAGCTGAAAATTGTGGAACAATCCTTAGAACTATCTCTAGGATGTGTTGTGGGAAGTCCAATCAAAGAAGTGATGGATGAAATGAAAGTGTGCCACACTCAAATTGAAAGCTGGACTGGAGCAGTAGTGGCCCTCAGACAATCAGTTGCTTCTTTAACTGCCCTGAGCAGTTCTCAGACACAAGTGGCTAGTGAGATTCGATACATCAAAGAAGTGGTCAAGCAGTTTGTGGAAGTATTTGAGGCTTTCAAGAAATCAGTAAAAGAACACATTAGCAATCAGGATGCTGTCATTCAGAAAGTGATTGGAAATCTGACTCAGTCTTTCAAGGAGACAGTGGCATTCTCAGTCAAGTCCCTTCCTTCATCTAGCTCTCCTGTAGACCTTGAGCAGTTTAGAAGCCTGCTCAGAGAAGAGCTTACTCAGGCCCGTGCAAATGACACATCAGACCTACAGATCCTTGCTACTACAAGAGAAGTCAGTGGCTTTGTTCGTGACCACCTGCAGGCTGCTACTGCTTCTCAGGAGGCCATCAAAAGTAAAGTGGATTATTACTTTGATCAGATTTTCACCAAGCATCAGTTGAACAATCACTTCAAGCTCATGCTAGAAACTATGAAGCTGCCGCCTGTAACTCAAGATTTCAAAGAACAAGTTAGCAAGCTACGAGAGTTGACCCCAGCTTTGGATAAATTATTGGAAAACAAAGATGACTTCTTATCTTCCATGGACAGAGGAGGAAACATCATAATGGATTTCAGGAATCTGCTCCTACCTTTTCTTCATGTGGACTGCACACCTGTTATAGTTCCTCCTGCCCTACCTGTCTCTAACCCCAGTGGTTCTTCCCTAATGTCTCCTACTGATGCCCTCAGAAGCCTTAGACCACTGATCCCTCGGAAAGCTACTCACTACAGGCCTTCAGGAGCCTCTGTTGCTGCCCCTCCAGACATTCCTGCTGCAATTCCTCAGCCTGTTGATCCTTCACCTCCTGCTCCATCTTCTTCCTCCAAAGGAAAAGATCCCTTACCTCCAGATGAAGAGGATTGAGTCTGTTTTTTTTTGATAGGGATCATGTATTCACGTTTTGGGTCATGTATTGTACTCCTTATTAATACAATGTTTATTTTCTCTCTCTCTGTCTTTCTTTTTGTTAATCACAAAGGGGGAGAAATAACGAGAAATAGATAGGGGGAGAAATGGGGAGAAATAGGGAAAACTCAAGGGAGAAATGAACCTATACAAAGAGGAGAAATCCTTGCGGATTATACCTAATTTTTGTGCTCATATTGCTAATACTGTGTTTTGCACACTTCTCTCTGATACTTCTATATTTCATACTGACATAATTTGTGATTATCAAAAAGGGGGAGATTGTTGGAATCACCTGTTTTGATAATCCCAAAATCATGCTTAAACATTAATTATGATGTATTAAACCTTTGCATTAATCTTATTATTCTATGCTTAAACGTACTTTATTCTAAACAGTTCATATTCTTACTCTCATAACTTTACTGTAACAGCTTACAGTAGTATTTACATAAGTTTGGTATTGTTAGCTAACAGTCAGAGCTTTCTTTTCAAAGTCACAGTTACAAGACTTATGCTCAAAGTTTTCTCTGCTCAAGTTCACAGACGAACAAGTCTACAGTTGGAACAAGCCTACAGTCATAAGCCTACAGTCAAGGTTACAGTTAGACAGCTTCTGTCGACTAAGTCTACTGATGATCGAAGTCTACAGTTGACAAAGGTTACAGTTCTACAAATTTGATGTTACAAGTCTACAGTTAGAAAGGCTACAATTACATGGAGTAAAAGCTACCATTGCAAGCCTACAGACAGCAAGCCCTTTGTTGAAGTCAGCAGTCAGAAGGAAGTCCACAGTTGGAAGTCCACAGATGGAAGACCACAGTTGAAGTCAACAGTGACATACATTCTCGACTCACTATTTTAATTTCTTTATTTCCTATATTTAATCTATCTAACGGTCATATCATACATTTTGATGTTTTGTCAAATATCTGATAAAGGTTGTCGGATGTCAGGAACCCGTACCTCATACCTGCTGAAAAGAAATCTTTTCTGTCCCCTGTCGGGAGTTAAATACGAGAAGACTACGCTGCCCAAAAAAAAGGAGGAATGAATGCGAATGCGAACCAGAGAAGTGCGTGGTGGACGAAATATACCAGAAACACAAGAAGAGAAAAACGAGTTCCATCAAGAACACAGAGAAGCATATAGACAATCAAGTATACTCGAGAAGTGTTCTGTGCATACAAGAAGAACCCTGAAGAACTTCATTGACTACATTCTCACTACCTGTGAACCTGGAGCATACGACACTCTGTTTCTCAAACAGAAACGAGAAGAGGACTCAAATTCTCTTCTGATCGAATACAAGAGCTACACTGAGATCACCAGAACCACTTCTAAACTCTACATCTCTTGTTCTGTGATTTATTCTACATTTTGAGCAGTGTGTGTTATCTGCACACATTGACTCCTGTACTTTCACTGGAGGATCTGTAAATCCTCAGCAAATCTTTTTGCATCCCATTTCCCACTGTGGATAGTGGTAGAGGTCTTGTGACCTGGACAGCTTGCTGCTGTTGTTTGTTTTCCCACGAAGAACTGTGGTAGAGGTCTTGTGACCTGGACAGTGTGTTCACTGTTGTTAACCCCGATCCAGGGTGTAGATCATTTTATATAAAATTTTGAGAGGACTAAGTCTCGGCTTGAGACTGAACCTCTTGGTTAATTCTGTGTGTTTATAGTTATACTCTATATCCATACTATACATATTTATTTCATATTCCGCTGCTATTACTTTGAAATATAATCTGTCTTCAAAGCTACTTTGATAATTAAATTCGCAAGTGTTTATATTTGTTATAAATCAGTAAGTTAGTTTCAAAAGTTAATTTAATCATAAGATTACGTTAACTGAGAATTAATCAATCTTTGAGAAACTAATTGAACCTTTATAATCTATATAAATTCACTACAGTTTAATTTGTTTTTGAAATTGGGGGATTTTAATAGAAATTGTTTTTAACAGAAATTTTAATTGGAACTCAATTCACCCCCCCTCTTGAGTGTCCACTCCGACCAACACTTTAGATGTTTGATTTTTACATTGCCTATACTCTAGGGAAAGGGAATGTAGTTGCAGACGATTTAAGTAGGAATATACTATCAAAGTATTTTCTATAATTGAAGGAGGTGTGGAATATTTTGGGAATTTTCACTAAGTTGCGCTTGGGTGCTCAGGAGGATGTCTTAAGTATGGTTGTAAATACTGTTTAGTTGTTATCATCTCTCATGAGTCTATATTGAAAATTCAAAAACAATATGATGATTTAGAAGATTCGGGAAAATCTTTATGGTGGGGAGATAGTTCTTGGTTTATCTCTTTCTTTAGATTCCATACTTCACTTTGGGAAGCAATTTGTCACCCCAAAACCTGTGAGAAGTTCAGTCTTATTTGATTGTAATATCTCTTCATGGGCCGTTCATCCAGGCTCTACAAAGATGTATTGTGACATGAGAATATTATTATAGTGGCTGGGTATAAAGCGTGACATTGCATATTATGTATCCCATTGTTACACCTACCAACAGCTAAAGTCAAAGCACTTGAAACCTTCTGGATTTTTTTTAGCCTCTTCCAATTATAATTTTAAAGTGGGATGATGTGTGCATGGATTTTGTTGTTGGGTTACCATAAACACCCCGAGGGAAAAATGATATCTGGATGGTTGTTTATCGGTTGAAGAAGTCTTCCCATTTCATTCCGATTAAAGACTCCACTAAAGTTGAAGATCTGGGTAAGCTGTTTGTGAAAGCGATTGTGAGGTTACATAGGATTCCTTATGCTGTTGTTTTAGATAGGGATCCTAGGTTTACGTCAAGGTTCTGAGGGAGTTTTCAAGAGGCAATGAGGACTTAGGTCAAGTTGATCACAACTTACCATCCACAGATACATGGCCAGATGGAGCGTGTAATTCATATCCTAGAGTATATGCTTCATGCCCGTGTCTTGGAGTTAGGTGGATCATGGGATAGCCATCTGGGATTGGTTGAGTTTGTTTACAAAAATAGTTACTAGTCATTGATCACAATGGATCCTTTTGAGGCGTTTTATGGTCTCCCATGTAGATTACCTCTATGTTGGGAAAAGGTGGGTGAAGTAGCTTTGGTTGGACCAAGTCTGGTTCAGGAGATGTCGAAAAAGATTCAGGAGGTGAGATGATGACTGGTTATAGCCCAGAGTTGACAGAAATCATACGCAGATCGGTGGCATTGTCCTTTGGAGTTTTTCCGTTGGTGACTGGGTTTTCTTGAAAGTTTATCCTCAGTTGGGTCACCATCGACTTGGAAGATAAGGAAAGTTGGCTCCAAGATATGTTGGACCATTTGATATCACTGAATATCTTGGAAAAGTTTCTTATCAGTTAGCATTGCTGGCTTTGTTGATGGGTATTCATGATGTTTTCTACATATCTCAGCTCAGAAAGTATCACCCTGATCCCACTCACATTTTGAGTTGGGAAGAAATTGAGTTAGAACCAGATGTTTCTATTTTGGAGAAACCAATAGAGATTATTGACTCTCAAGAGAAAGTCTTGCATTGGAAATCAATTCCGTTGGTCAGAGTTCTGTGGCAACAAGGATCAGATTCTCATGAGACTTGGGAATGATAATCATTGATGAGGGAGCAGTGGCCTCATCTTTTTCCAAGGAGTATATATTCCACATGAATTCATGGGATGGATAGTCCTTATGGTGGGGAGTTTTTAACATCCTCCTACCTTGATTGGGTATGTTTTCCCTTTTTCTAAGTTCCCTTGTGGTTTTAAAAATCCTTTTATACGATTTTTCTAGGTTTACTAGAGACTGCAGAATAGGTACACACCGTGTACTTGAAGTACACATCATGTACTAGTTGCTGGTTCAAGTTGTGAATGGAGGATCACAGTGTGAGCTGGTATTGAGCAGGTACACATCGTGTAACTGAGATACATGTCATATAGGGGTTAAATATTGTATTTTTAACTCGAGGTTACAGGTTTTTCAGCATAAATTATCCAGCGTGGACTAAACGTCGTGAACAAGGGGTACATGTCATGACCCGGCCCGTGCCCAGGTTTATGTCATGCATTTTTCTGTTTCTCTCAACCTTTTTCCACCCGAACCTCTTGGTTCTCGACCATAAACTGCTCGTCATAGTTTTTTAGAGGTGTCTCACCTTTTGGATCGATCCGATCAGCTCCAGTTCATCGTTGCTTCTATGGTGTGTCTCTCTGGGTAAGTGTTCTCTCTGATTCTTTCTTGAGATTGATCGTGATAGAAACCTATCCATGTGTTATTGGATCTACTGATCCAAGTTGGATGTTTCTTAAGGTCCTTATCTAGATACGTTGTGAGATATTGTCTCGAATGACGTTCCTTGGATAGGTGTGGTGTAGTGGAAATTTGTTCTTGAGGTATGTGGGATTTCTTCTATCCACAAATCCCTTGTATTCAATTTTGAATCAATCCTTTGAGATGTAGATTTGATTCTAGGGACATCATTGATGGCATTTTTGGGTTTCATTGCTTTTAGATTTTGTTGTGGGCGTGTGCGACCTGAACTTTGAGGTAGGTGGTTCCGTCTCTAGCCTGTGATAATAAAACTACTTGTTTTTCTTTTCAAATTGCTTCATAAATTTATTTATGAAATTGGCATGATTGTTGTGTGTGTTGAAAAGGGGTTTTGAATGAAAAATTAATTTTCCATGGCTTTTGATAAATGGATTATAAATGATTTTGAATTTTTTTTCACGGAATTGAAATGGGTTTGTTAAAAAGATCATATGGGTTACCTTGGGTACTTAGGTGGAAGGTTTAGTTTGAGGCCATCATCCATTTCTTTGTGATTATTAAAGAGGTTTGTCTTGGGTCATACCTATATTTCCTAGGCCTATTGTTATAGGTGACTGATATTAACATTGGGTGGGGGGGGGGGTTACTCATGAGGTATTCCTCTACTTCCTAGGTCTGTTCTTTTAGGATCAGACTTGTGTAGTTGATCCTTGTGGTATGAGTAGTCTGCTTCCTAGACCTGTAGTATTCCTTGGTGCGTGATACCTGTGCTTTTGTTTTCTACTTCTTGGATTTTTTATTTAGCCTTGATATGCATGTTTATACTTGTGGAAATTGTTATGGAAAAATGTACTTTGAAACTATTATATCTGATTTTGTTTAGAACTATGGAAAAGATAAATGTTTACCATGTTTTCTATAAAAATTCTTTACTGCTTATCATGCCATGTTTTATTTTAAAAATGAGCATACATGATTTTTTATACAGAGACATGTTATGGAACACCTCTGTAGAATCATACTGAGTCTGTTATATCACACCCTGCACACTGCTTCGGTGGTGCATATACCTTTGTTTGTATTCCAGTGTAGGGAAAGGAAAGGTGTTGCAGTGAGGTTCATGTCATATGGGATGGGAAGCTGGTGGTGAGATGGTTGGAGTTCATTCATTCCATCTTTGGAGTAGCTGTTTGGTTTTGAGTCCCTTGAAGTCGGAATTGTCTTTTGGAGTTTTTAGCTACTATTTCAGTTGTTCTGTTTTTGATGTTTTCCTTACAGTTATGGAATATATACTTGTTAGTATTCTACTATTCCTTTCTTTCTCTATATATGTATTCCATATGGTTGTTCAGGCTGGGCGAATTCTTTCCCTTAGTTTTTTCATTCGATGCACGAGTGCTTGTTGGCAGCCCATGGGGATTGGGAAATCACTTTGAGTATGTGAACGATCAGTTCAAGTGCTAGGTTTTAGGTAAACTCAGGTCGGTTCAATACATACACTTCCATCTAATGGGTAACAAACAAACTGTTTACATGTACAATGAACTACTGCCTCACAAAACAATGATTGTTTATTTTTTTACCGCCTCTAAAAGTGGAAATTATGATGAAAACTATGTTTATATATTATATATATAATATTTATTATGTATTTATACTTATTTAATTGTTTTATAATACATACCATTATACTTTATATTTTCTATAAATATAATAACTTCGTTTGTGGAAGTGTGGACTACCGCCTCCTCAAAGAGATGTTGCTTGTTCACTCTATACATGGAATGTATAAAGGATGGTTTTAATAAGACTATGTAATATATATAACATATATATGATAATGAAATTATAATATACAAATTCATCATTTACTTTTCATTATTTTAATATGACAAAGAAATGAAAGCATCGTTCATACATACATACGACCTATCGTGTCCTTGAACTGTGTGTTTTATTTCTTATTTAAGAATATTATGGATTATTATAAATATAAATATACTATATATGTTTGATAATTCATTCATGATTTAAAATTTTTATATGATTAAATCATGATCTATGTAGTAGGAACAACAAATAAAATGTCAAAACATACTTGAGAAAACTATGGAATTAACACCCAAAATAGTAAAAATAATGAAAGATTGTTAAAAAAGGACAATAAGATATTATAATAAGATGATATATGATATTATAAACATTATTATGGTTCTTTTATAACTTATTAAAATATATTAAACCACTATACATAAGTATAAACACCACACAATAAATAGAAGGTTAAGGTAAGGGATTTTCTTCTCATTTTTTACATCCGTGAGATAAATGTCATGTTCACCATTTAATTATTTTGTGTGGTGTATCTACTGACCATTTTTATATATTATATCATTAATAATTTTTCCTTAATGTTATTTAATACTTTAATTTAATTTCATTCCTTTATGAGTCTTATAATTCAAATGTTTCAAGGTGGCATGGGACACTTTGAAACGTTTAAAGATTATTTTCCTCAAGAATAATACTAATGATCTTTCAATGGTATTTCCATTCAATAAAATTATATGACCATTTTTAAATAACCTCTTTAATTTTATTCTCCTTTAGATATTCATGACCATTTTCGAGTATCATTACCATTTTTATAATCTTTGGTACTCAAAATGTTTTAGAAAATGTTTTTAAGAAAACCAAACTTCATTTATCTATTTAGTTAGAGAAACTGTTTTCTTATAAAATCCATGTTTTATTAAAAAAATTTCAAAAATTTCTTTAAAATGATTTGGTAAAGACATTTTAACCCACTTTTTTCTTTTACCAATGTTTTTAAAGGAATCTTCTTTTCAATTTTCAAAAATTCATTTTTCTAACTTTTTTCCATGAAAAAGGAATGTTATTTTTCGTCGTATGACATGTACGGATTTAACCACCATCATTTCATTGAAGTTTACTTTGCATGTTTAAAATGTTAATTTATAAATAAAATTTTTTTGATAGTTATTTTTAAATAAAATGTTTTTCAAAAGGGTTTTCAAAACAATAGGATATTTTCCCCAAGAATGTTTTTGAAATATATCTTAATTACTCAATGAGAACAACTATTTATTTTACTCTACATGAGTTATGTTGTATTGATACCATCATTAATCTTCCTATAGATGATTTTTTATTGATTTTTCCAAGGATAGTATCAATATTCACTTCCTTGATTCTTTTGTTAGTCCCCTTGAAATATTCAATTTCCTATGATTATGGAACATTGAATTTACCTTAGCTATCCATATAATTTATCATGGATATGTTGATTTCCTAAACTTTATACCATTTTTATACAGTGTTTAACTTTAATTTTATTTAATTATTTGGGGAAATATTGATAAATCTATATCCTTTATTCAATACATATGCTTGATAAGGAATATTATTTATTCGATATGAGGAGTGCTTTGGATAGGTAAGACTGTAGGATCGAAATATAATATGAGATGCTCAATATACAAGAGGGGGGGGGGGGTGAATTGTATACTTTAAAAATTCCTTTGGAACCTTTAAAGTTAGTTATGAATAACTAGAGTTTCCTTAAGAAAAGGAAAGGACTAAGTTTAACAAAGTTAAACTAAGTAAATTCACAACACATCTAACACCGAACTGAACTTGGAAAGGGATTCCAAAAGTAGGTTCCGGAAATATGATTCCGGAAATTGAAACTTAACAAAAGTTACAATATAAGATTCTACCTTAAAGCGTATAGAATCTAAACTAACCAGAGTAAGTAAGGAAGTATAAGAAAGTAATACTTTCCTTAAGATACAAATTGCAGCGGAATAAAGACAAGTAGTAAAACTACTAGTTACAAGATAATAGTCTTTTAACCCAAAGAGAAGGGTATCCAACAACCTTGGATAAAGGTCCCTTGATTTATACTTTCAAGCAAGTCTGTCTTACCCACACCAGGGTAAGCCCTCGATACGAAGATCAGTGTCTCTATCTTGCTATCCCCGCAATCCCTCAACTTCAAGGTAGTTGGAAACCTCTGTCTTTCTCAGCAAGAAAGCCCTCGATCTTTAAGGTAGTCGGCAACCTCTGTCTTTCTCAGCAAGAAAGCCCTCGATCTTTAAGGTAGTCGGCACCTCTGTCTTCCTATCCCCGGAAGCCCTCGAATGTAATCACCAACATTCGGAGTCGCACGAAGCTTTGAGAGTTAATAAGAGACTCTCTCTCTAGAAATCACTTCAACAGCATGTAGGCACAAAACTCAGTTGTTTTTCCAACAGCACCGAGCTCTTTCAAAAGAGCTCCTATTTATAGGTAAGGTCGGCTCCTTCTCCAACGGTCATATTTTCCTTAAAGTTCGGAGGGACCTGTACACGTGTCACTTAGACAACGGTTAGTTTATAACAAAATGGACGACATCGTTTTATAACAAAGTAAGTGTAACAGAATGTACGACATCGTTTTAAACTCTAACATAAAGGTTCGGAATAGAAACTTCGGAGTGATGGTTCGGAGTGAGTAAATTCAGAGTGTATAAAACAATGATAATCAGATTCTGTTTAATAGGTGAATTCGGAATGAGAATTCGGAATAGGAATTCAGAATATGAATTCGTCATCAGAAATCGTAATGAGAATTCGTCATCAGAATTTGTAATGAGAATTCGGAATGAGATTTCTTCATTAGAATTCGTAATGAGAATTCTTCATTGGAATTCGTAATGAGAATTCTTCATTGGAATTCGTAATGAGAATTCTTCATTGGAATTCGTAATGAGAATTCGGAATGGGATTTCTTCATTAGAATTCGTAATGAGAATTCTTATTTAGAATTCGTATCCTGAATCTGGAATAGAACTTAGTCAGAGTTCATATCCGGAATTCGGAATGAAACTTCCTTATAGTTCTTGTCCAGAACCGAATCCTAAAATATAATGCTTTTATATCAAAGTTTTAATGACTCCGAGAAAATGAATCCGAAACTTATACTTAAGAAAAATATGAATGAAAATATGATAAGGATAAAAAAACGATTTTCCTTAAGAAAGCATTTTTCCTTATAAAAGCGATTTTCCTTAAGAAAGCAATTTTCCTTATAAAAGCAATTTTCCTTAAGAAAGCATTTTTCCTTAAAAAAGCAATTTTCCTTAAGAAAGCATTTTTCCTTAAAGATAAGGTGTTTGTGATTTTCAAAACAAGAAGGAATGGAAAAGTCATAAGGAAAACCTTATTGACTCAACAATCTCCCCCTTTTTGGAAAGCACAAACATCCTAACGAAAAAGCTATTCTAAGAAGAAAGAAACACATTAAAGCTTATCTCCCTTGGTTTAAAAAAAATAGATGAATACGACTAACTCCCCCTTAGGCTTTGAAACTCTAAGGATCGTATTCATATTTCTGGAGTGATGTTTCTTTAAGAAAAACTCCTCCTTAAACAAACTCTTATTAGAGTTCTTTTTCCTTGGGTATTTTCCTTTCTCCCCCTTTGATAAGCACTTATTAGATTTCCTCTTTTTCTTAAGAATCTTTTCCTTCTCACCCTTTGTGATTTTCAAAAAGAATTGTAGGGAATGGAAAAACTTAACAAAGTACCTGAAAAATTAGTAATGAAAACAATAGAAACAACAAGCATGATTCTCATTAGATTTGAAATGTCAGCAACAAAATAATTACAACAAAAATATCGGATTGGTCATTTCGGATCTTTCTCCTTCGACATGAGCCCCTTAAGAATTGTCTTGATCTTCTTGAGGTCCTTATGATCTTCTTCAGCTTGCTTTTCTAAGGCAACTATTCTTGCTGACCGAGCTTCAATGATTTCTTCCTGAGCCTTCAACTTTTCTTCCTGAACTTTCATCTTCTCTTCCTGAGCTTTCATTCTTTCTAGAAAATCAATCCGATGATCCCTTTCAAATTTCCAACTCTGATTAACGGAGATGAGCTTTCCATTCAGATCTCTCACTTCCTGAATTCGAATGTTCTTTTCCTCTGTCAATTTCTCTTCGAATGATGCAGTCAGCTTATGAAACTTCTTGTCCTCGGTTTCAGATGCATCCTTAACATTATCCTGAAACTCATCTAGCAACCTCATCTCTTCCACAGTTTTCTTAGACCAGCTTGTCATCCTCTTGCAAGATCTTTTATGTGCTTCGTAACCAATGAAGAAATTTTTGAACTGAGCTTCAATCTCAACACACTTATCCATTACCATGGATACGGAGTCGGTTTTCTGATTCAGTGCATGTTGAAGCATCTAGAATCTAGAGTCAATACTGGAGAAGGTTGGAATGGTTCCCACCAACTTCTTCAAGGACTGAACAACAAAATCGTGCCCCAATGATGATGACTCCGAATCTGAAATCTTGCTAGGAGAATTTTCTTCCTCAATAAGCTTCAACTTCCTCTTCGAAGAACTACCAGCTTCCTTCCTCATCTTCTTTTCTGAACTCGGGGTATCAGCAAGAATTTGTTTCCCTTTATCTTTTTCCGGAATAGAAACCTGTTCCGGAGATTTCTTCTCGCTATCAGAGACTTGAACAATATAATCTTCCTCATCAACAACTTCTACATTTTCCTTCTGAGCAGCATCAAGTGAAAGATGTTCTTCTTCTCTCAGACAAGAAACTTCTTCTTCACCTTTCTCTTCTTCCAATTCAGGAGTAACAAGCTTTGAAGATTGAGCTTCAGATGTTCGGAGCGACAGGTGTTCCGAAGGAGTTCCCTTGTATTCATCTACTTGTTTGAGCACATCTCCTGTCTCACCACTTCCTTCAGCAGCTTCTTCAACTTCTTCCACTTGCTCTACTTCCTCAGTAGCAACAGCCTCTTCCGGAGTAACAAGATTTCTTCCTGGAGTCTCAGGTAGAGATCCCAGAGAGAAAGATCTCGGTACGGGAATGGTTGCTGAAACCATTTCGTTGAACTTTAACAAGGCCTGAGCTACCTCAGCCTCGGACATTTTCTTCTTCAGTTTCTTCTCCTTTGCTTGTTTCTCGAGTTCATCAGCAGCCTTATCTTTCAGAGCTTTGGCCTCTGCAGGATCCAATCCGAACTGCGGATCTCCTTCCTTCCTCTTCTCTTTATCAGCTCTCCACTTTGCTGCAACCTCATCAGTATAGGTTTTCTTCTTCTTAGACTTAGGAGGTGCGGAGTGGACTTCCTTAGACTTAGGTTCCTCAGCTTCGACTACCACTTCTTTCAGCTTCCTCTTCCTTACTGGCTTGGATGATTCCGGATCAGCAGTTTTCGGAGTCACTTCTACTTGAGGAGGCAGATCAATGAACTTCCCAGACTTCTTGTCAAAAGCTATATTCATCCTTTTAAGAGTGGCATCACTGAGCAACATGATCTTGAAAACTTTCGGCTTAGAACTGCAAGCTACCTTGAAAGATTCTAGGCATCGAACTATGAGCTTTGACAATATTGCCGGGTATATTACGATCTGAGCTCTCAGATTCCCCTTCTTCAAGTTTTCAATGTTAAGAAGAATATTCTTCATCAAGTTGAACTTTCTTAGATTTATCAGGAAATCTAAGATATACATCTCACTCTTCTTCAAGCTATCCTTATCTCCTTTTCTTGGTACGATAAGGCCTTGTACCCATAACTCCAGAATCCGGAAGTTTGTAGATAGGCTTGCTATTTTCGGAGCCTTGTCATCATCCAATCCGAGAATTTCTAATACCTTTTCCTTGTTGAAACTACCCAAAGAGTCTGGAAATACGTGGGAAATAAACTCAGCTTCCCCTTCATAACTTAGCCCTACCAAGCTTGCAGCCTTGGTGTAAGAAAGCTTATATGTCTTGCCATACGATTTGAAAGAAAATTTTTCTCTATTATCTTCCTCGAAGAAAGCAACTGACTCATAAAACTCGACAAGCAAGTCAGAATACACTTCATCTTGGTTGCCGGTTTTTGATACCGCAACACCTTCCCAGCCATTCAGCTTGATATTCTTTGAAATAATAGAATCGTAGTTGCTGAAGAAATTCGGATGAACTAACCTCTCTCTGTAGACTAACCACTGAGAAATGGGCTTGGTTGAAGACATTTCTTGAGAAGCTAACTCTGCAGACATTCGGATTAGAAGTCCTCTGAGAAGTTCGGA
The DNA here is from genome assembly GCA_963277665.1 of Viscum album. NCBI lineage: Eukaryota > Viridiplantae > Streptophyta > Magnoliopsida > Santalales > Viscaceae > Viscum > Viscum album. The sequence goes on along the minus strand of OY728128.1, from coordinate 160,453,967 downwards.
ATCGAGAAGACTGAAGTTCGGAACTGAGAAAACTGTGGTTCGGAACGGCCTTAAATCGGAGAGTCAGAGCTTCAGCACGCAAAAGCTTGAAATCGATGTGGGACGAGAAAATAGGGTCCCCTTTATATAGGCAATGGGATGACGGTTCAACTTCCTCGGTTGATCTAACGGTTTAGAACGATCTGAGATCAGATCTAACGGTTCAAATCTTGAATCCGATCTTTTTGAGGTTTTATTAAAGTAAAGAATTAAGAAATCCAGAAACCAAAAACAAACTATAAGAAATTTCCAGCAAGTAAAATATGATTACGAAAACTTCAGTAAGGAAATCATACCTTTCGGATTAGCTTAGGAAAGTTATTCGTAATGGGTAATATAAATACGACTACGAAAAACTCAATACGAAAAAGTAAATACGAAAAGTCAATACGAAAGACTCAATACGAAAAAGTAAATACGAAAAGTCAATATGAAAGACTCAATACGAAAAAGTAAATACGAAAAGTCAATACGAAAGACTCAATATGAAAAAGTAAATACGAAAAGTCAATACGAAAGACTCAATACGATAAAGTAAATAAAAACTTGTTATGGAAGATTCAGTACGAAAGTTCCGTTATGAAAATACCAGTACGAAAGTTTTCCATTCCAGAAATTTTCAATACAAATACTTCCATTCCAGAAGTATTCTGTGCGAAAATATCCTTTCTGGAAAATTGTAGTTCCGGAAATTCCATTCCGGAAATTTTCGTTCCGAAAAGTTTGAAAACAAATTTTGAAAAACTTTGTTAAATAAACAATCAAATGTACTCCCCCTATGAAAAGGAGTTTATTACTGTAAGGAGATTTTTTTTAACAGAAAGTTAATTAAGGAAGATTACCTTACGGTTATCATTCCTAACTTTTGTTTAATATATTCAAATCTATCAGAAGGCAAGGATTTTGTGAAAATATCAGCAAGTTGATCTTGCGTTCCGATAAACTGAAGAATAATATCTCCTTTGAGTGTGTGATCCCTAAGAAAGTGATGCCTAATATCTATGTGTTTTGCACGAGAGTGATGTGCAGGGTTTTTACTTAGGGAAATGGCACTTGTGTTATCACACAAAATTTGAGTTTTAGTAAAACTCAAGCCATAGTCTGTGAGTGTGTGTTGCATCCACAACACTTGTGCACAACAACTTCCAGCTGCTACATATTCGGCTTCAGCAGTGGAAAGTGCAACAGAATGTTGCTTCTTGCATGACCAAGAAACTAATGAATCTCCAAATAAATGACAAGTTCCGTATGTACTTTTCCTATCCATTCTACATCCACCAAAGTCAGCATCAGAAAAGCTTTTTAGAACAAAATCATTTCCATAAGTATAAAATAATCCTAGATCCATGGTTCCCTTAAGGTAGCGGAAAATTCTTTTTACTGCCTTTAAGTGAGATTCCTTAGGATTGGATTGATATCTTGCACATAAGCATACTGAAAACATTAAGTCTGGTCGACTAGCTGTTAAGTAAAGTAGAATTCCAATCATACCTCTAAAAGATGTTTGATCTACTGGTTTCCCAGCTTCATCAAGATCTAGAGAGTTTGAGGTACCAATAGGAGTACTTATACTCTTAGTGTTGTCATAACCATACTTTTTAAGAAGATCTTTAATATACTTATGTTGAGATATGTAGGTTCCTTCTGGTTTTTGAGAAATTTGAAAACCAAGGAAAAATGTTAACTCACCCATCATACTCATTTCAAACTCAGATTTCATTAGACTAGCAAAAGAGTCAGTCAAAGATTGCTGAGTTGAACCAAATATAATGTCATCAACATAAATTTGAACAATCAAAACATTTTTCTTATCTTTCTTTATAAAAAGGGTTGGATCTGCATTTCCCTTAACATAGTTATTTTGAAGCAAAAATCCAGTAAGTCTATCATACCATGCTCGTGGGGCTTGTTTAAGGCCATACAAAGCTTTGGTAAGTCTAAAAAAATGATCTGGATGTTTTGTATCTTCAAAGCCAGGAGGTTGTTCAACAAAAACTTCCTCTTGAACATAACCGTTAAGAAAAGCACATTTCACATCCATTTGGAAAAGTTTGAAATTAAAGAATGCTGCAAAGGCAAGTAGAATGCGGATAGATTCAAGTCTAGCTACTGGAGCATAGGTTTCTTCATAGTCTATTCCTTCTTGCTGATTATAGCCTTTAGCAACAAGTCTAGCTTTATTTCTAACAATGACTCCATTTTCATCACATTTATTTCTGAAAACCCATTTTACTCCAATAACAGAAGTTTCCTTAGGTCTTTCAACCAAGGTCCAGACTTTATTCCTTTCGAATTCATTTAGTTTATCTTGCATTGCTTTGATCCAATCATCATCACCTAAAGCTTCATCAGTGCTTTTAGGCTCTAATTGGGAAAGAAATGCTAGATCTTCTACTTCATTTCTTAAGGAACTTCTAGTGCTTACAGGTTGATTTACATCACCAATGATACTATCACTGGGATGATTCTTAAGAAACACCTGATTTGGGTTTTGTAAAACCTGTTCATCAACATAAGGTAGAAAGTCTTCTGGGGTAAATGTTTCAGAAGTATCTTCTAGAACAATTTCCTTATCAGAAGGTTCTTCTATCAAAGGTTGACAATCAGTTTTTGAAAACACATCCGAGGATGTAGGTTGGGAGGTTTTAAAAACAAAAGGATCAGACTCATCAAATTTTACATGTACTGTTTCCTCAACAGTACAAGTATTTTTATTAAAAACTCTATAAGCCTTAGAGGTTGTGGAATAACCTAAGAAAATCCCTTCATCAGACTTTGGTGCGAATTTATGTAAGTTATCTTTAGTATTCAAAATGAATACTTTGCAACCAAAAACCTTAAAGTAGGAAAGTCTTGGTTTTCTACCATTTCATAACTCATAAGGAGTTTTATTAAGAAAAGGTCTAATCAAAACTCGATTTATAGTATAACAAGCAGTACTTACAGCTTTAGCCCAGAAATGTCTAGCAATAGAATATTCACTCAACATGGTTCTAGTTATCTCTTGAAGAATTCTATTTCTTCTTTCAACTACACCATTCTGTTGAGGAGTTCTAGGTGCTGAAAAGTTGTGAGTAATACCTTTCTTACTACAAAAAGTTTCAAAATCAGAATTTTGAAATTATCCTCCATGATCACTATGAATAGTTTTCAATGGAAGGTTTTTCTCATTTTTAACTTGGGCTCTAAAACTTTTGAAATAAGAAAAAGCTTCAGATTTCCTTGCTAGAAAATAGACCCAAGTAAATCTAGTGTAATCATCAACTAGAACAAACACATAGTATTTTCCTCCAATGCTTCCAGTTTGTGTTGGACCAAAAAGATCCATATGCACCAACTGTAATGCATCGGTTGTTGAGACTTCACCGATTGACTTAAAACTAGATTTATGGTGCTTTCCATATTGACAAGGATCACAAACTTTAGAAGAATCAAATCTAAGCTCCGGTAGATCCTTAACAAGTTTCTTCTTAGAGAGTTTACATAGGTTTCTAAGATTACAATGTCCTAATCTTCTATGCCATAACCAAGAATGATCTTCCATTGCACTTAGGCAAGGTAAATCTTGGCTTCTTAGGTCTTCTAAGTTTAAGGTGTAAACATTCTCTTGCCTGTTGGCTGAGAGAATAAATTCTTCCTTGGAATTGTGAACTAAGCATTTATCATTCCTAAAATTCACAAGGTAACCTTCATCACATAACTGACTTATGCTAATGAGGTTGTGCTTAATACCTTTAACAAAAAGAACATTTGAAATCAAAGTTTTACCTAAAAGAACAATATTACCAATACCAACAATCTCTCCCTTAGCATTGTCTCCGAAAGTTACCTTTCCTCCTTTCGTTTTGATAATATTTTCAAAAAAGCTTTTGTTACCAGTCATGTGCCGGGAACATCCACTATCCATGTACCAAATATTGTTGCTGGAACTTTCTTTATTTTCCTGAAATTAAGAACAAAGTTAGATTTTCAGAATCCAAACTTGTTTGGATCCGAGATTTCCAGACAATAAAATTTTAGGTATCCACATTTTCTTAGAAAAGTAAGCTTTATGAAAACCTAAGGATTGGGTTTTGTTTAAGGAACAATTTTTTGCCCAGTGACCACCACATTGACATTTAGTGCAAAATGGGGCACTTTGAGGAACAAAATAATTGTTACTAAAAACTGGTTTTGCATGGGTATAACCAAATCCGGATTTATTTCTTAAAGGTCGTATTTGAGAATACATCTTATCAAAATTTTCTTTACCATGGGTAAAGTTTGATAAACACTTATTTAAGGAAAAAATTTCGGACTTGAGTTTTACAACCAAGTTTTTATCCTCAAAATCATTAGTTTTTGAACTAGAGTTAGGCTCGAAAACATTTTTATTAGAAATTACTTTTTCTAATTCTTTAGAAAGTTTATTCTTCTCAGAACTTACTTCCTCAAGATTTTTTGAAATACTTTCAAAATCAGCATTTTTCTTATCAAGATCTTTAGAAAGATCTGATATCTCTTTAGTAAGAATAGAATTCCTAGAATTTTCCTTATCAAGTTTCTTGTTGAGTTTGGAATTCTCAATCTCAAGAAGTTCAGCAAATCTAGAGACTTCTTCATAAGTAGGTAAAGTATTTTCCTCATCAGAAGATGATTCTTCATCAGAAGAGTTATAATACTTACTATCATTAGATTTTAAAGAAACATTGGTCAATGATTCAGCATTTCGTACCTTAGCCATAAGACAATGATTATCAATAGGTAATCTGGCTATAAGACCAATATTCTTCTGTCCTGAAGATTCATATTCAGAAGATTCATCTGAAGAGTCACCACCACTGGCACTCCAGGTGTCATTAGCTTTCAAAACTTTCTTAGCTTTAGCTTTGTAATACTTCTTCCTGTTCTTTTCTGAATGTCTTTCCTTCCTTTCTTTCTTTTTGAGCATAGGACAATCTGGTCTAATATGTCCAGCTCTCTTACATTCATAACAAGTAACTTCTCCATCTTTCTTATCTTTCCTGTCCTTCTTCTTATACTTAGATTGAAAGTTTCTCTGTCCAGCTATCTTGTTCATCCTTCGAGCAAGATTGGCTAATTCATTTTCTGAGACTTCACTGTCACTAGATTCGGATTGGAAAATGACTTTCTTCGATTTGGATCTGGTTACTCTCTCAGGAGTCTTAGCTTTCATCTGATTTGAAGTTGTAGTAAAAGCAACAGTACCATTTCCATTCTTCTTCTTGATATTGTCAGCATCTCTCTTCATTCTGGTCTCATGTTGTAGAAGAGTTCCAAATAATTCATCAAGAGTAATTTGAGTAACTTTCCTGTTCTCATCTATAGCTGTTCTCTTGGATTCCCATTCATTGGGCATAATGTCAATTATCTTGTCCACAAGAGCTTCATCATCTAAACCTTTTTCTCCCATAGATTGTAGACTGTTGACAATTGTCATAAATCTTTGTTGAACTTTACAGATAGGTTCTCCATAAGGAAAATTGAAGCCATGATATTCAGCTCTAAGCATAGCTCTTCTAGTCTCAATCACCTTAGAAGTCCCAAAATGTGTAACCTCTAACTTCTTCCATATACAGTTAGCTGCTTCACAAGAAGAAATTTGGCTATATATATTTCTAGTCATCGAACATAATAAAGTATTGCGTACCTTATAGTTGAGTTGATATTCTTGCTTTTCCTGGTTAGTAAAGGTTCTGACTTCCTTGTCAGGAATTTTATAATCACCAGTAAGCATCACAAAGTTATCTACTCCAGTATTGATAACAAAAGTCTTCATACGATCTCTCCAGTATTCATAATCATTACCATCGAAGATTGGTGGCCTTGTAGGATTCAGATTGTCAATAGAACCAACATTAATTCCTGCCATATTGAAAAAAAAACTTTGCACACAAACTTGTTAGTAGCTTAGAATCGTAATAACAAGGTTCGGAATGAGAAAAGTTCGGAATGGATAAACCGGAATGACAAAGTTCGGAATAGAAAAGTGAGCAAGAAAAACTTGTATGTGAGTACAAGTATTTCAGTAACCTTGGCTCTGATACCAAATGTAAGAATGGTATAGAGTAAGAGGTTTCCAACCTCTGATACCAATTGTAGGATCGAAATATAATATGAGATGCTCAATATACAAGAGGGGGGGTGAATTGTATACTTTAAAAATTCCTTTGGAACCTTTAAAGTTAGTTATGAATAACTAGAGTTTCCTTAAGAAAAGGAAAGTACTAAGTTTAACAAAGTTAAACTAAGTAAATTCACAACACCTCTAACACCGAACTGAACTTGGAAAGGGATTCCAAAAGTAGGTTTCGGAAATATGATTCCGGAAATTGAAACTTAACAAAAGTTACAATATAAGATTCTACCTTAAAGCGTATAGTATCTAAACTAATCAGAGTAAGTAAGGAAGTATAAGAAAGTTATACTTTCCTTAAGATACAAATTGCAGCGGAATAAAGACAAGTAGTAAAACTACTAGTTACAAGATAATAGTCTTTTAACCCAAAGAGAAGGGTATCCAACAACCTTGGATAAAGGTCCCTTGATTTATACTTTCAAGAAAGTCTGTCTTACCCACACCAGGGTAAGCCCTCGATACGAAGATCGGTGTCTCTGTCTTGCTATCCCCGCAAGCCCTCAACTTCAAGGTAGTTGGCAACCTCTGTCTTTCTCAGCAAGAAAGCCCTCGATCTTTAAGGTAGTCGGCAACCTCTGTCTTTCTCAGCAAGAAAGCCCTCGATCTTTAAGGTAGTCGGCACCTCTTTCTTCCTATCCCCAGAAGCCCTCGAATTTAATCACCAACATTCGGAGTCGCACGAAGCTTTGAGAGTTAATAAGAGACTCTATCTCTAGAAATCACTTCAACAGCATGTAGGCACAAAACTCAGTTGTTTTTCCAACAGCACCGAGCTCTTTCAAAAGATCTCCTATTTATAGGTAAGGTCGGCTCCTTCTCCAACGGTCATATTTTCCTTAAAGTTCGGAGGGACCTGTACACGTGTCACTTAGACAACGGTTAGTTTATAACAAAATGGACGACATCGTTTTATAACAAAGTAAGTGTAACAGAATGTACGACATCGTTTTAAACTCTAACATAAAGGTTCGGAATAGAAACTTCAGAGTGATGGTTCGGAGTGAGTAAATTCAGAGTGTATAAAACAATGATAACCAGATTCTGTTTAATAGGTGAATTCAGAATGAGAATTCGGAATAGGAATTCAGAATAGGAATTCGTCATCAGAAATCGTAATGAGAATTCGTCATCAGAATTCGTAATGAGAATTCGGAATGAGATTTCTTCATTAGAATTCGTAATGAGAATTCTTCATTGGAATTCGTAATGAGAATTCTTCATTGGAATTCGTAATGAGAATTCTTCATTGGAATTCGTAATGAGAATTCGGAATGAGATTTCTTCATTAGAATTCATAATGAGAATTCTTCTTTAGAATTTGTATCCTGAATCTGGAATAGAACTTAGTCAGAGTTCATATCCGGAATTCGGAATGAAACTTCCTTATAGTTCTTGTCCAGAACCGAATCCTAAAACAGAATGCTTTTATATCAAAGTTTTAATGACTCCGAGAAAATGAATCCGAAACTTATACTTAAGAAAAATATGAATGAAAATATGATAAGGATAAAAAAACGATTTTCCTTAAGAAAGCATTTTTCCTTATAAAAGCGATTTTCCTTAAGAAAGCAATTTTCCTTATAAAAGCAATTTTCCTTAAGAAAGCATTTTTCCTTAAAAAAGCAATTTTCCTTAAGAAAGCATTTTTCCTTAAAGATAAGGTGTTTGTGATTTTCAAAACAAGAAGGAATGGAAAAGTCATAAGGAAAACCTTATTGACTCAACAAAGACATGGGTTGGGGACCATTTACAGTAATCCCTATGGGTTGGGGACCGGTTAAGGAAATCTCCTCAATGAATTAGTAGTATAATGTGATGAAATTAGTTGGTGATAAACACTTTGAGTTTGTTTTCAAGTATAATAGATGTTTTTCTACCTGATATGCTAAACTGTCTTGTGAAAGGTCTTGAAAGAATGGTTCCATGAAACTAGGAAACATAGAATCCAATAATTAATCATTTAACTCCTTTTGTTTTAGTTATTATTCATTCATGAGATCTTATATCAACAAATCTATGGATACATTTCATTTTCAGTTCATTGATTAAATGGCATGTGATTCGTTTTCTTACCATTCCATGTTTATTTTGCCTTATCTAGTTATTTGAATGGAATGTGTGTAGCATCCCAGGTAAATAAAGAAATAATACATTTTCATTTTAATTAATATTTTTTGAAATAAATTTTAATTTTAATTTAAATGGGTTTCTATGTTCGATGGCGTACTCGGTATGCAACAACGAGTTTCTTTGAAATCTTACGTTGCAAAATAATAATATAATATTATTATTTAAAATGGTAGTTAACGCCTAGCTGTTGTATTGGAGGGTATGAATAGAACTAACTACAATATTATTATACATGTTTTTTAAATGTTTTTACATTTAACCAATAAAATTTATAGGTTTAAATGTGAATGAATCTAATTTTAAACATAATTTACCTTAAAAGGTCGATTTACCTTCTTTTGATGGCGAACCCACTTTAAATCTAGTTTTAGTCACTTTTATATGTTCTTTTTTTAAAAAATAAAATTATTCTTCAGAATAAGGACATCAAAATTCACTTTGGGTAAAATTTTGGTATTTTTCTGATAAAATTCAATTTTTGATGAATAGTTGAAAATACTGTATTTTAATTCAAAACTGCCTTTTAATATAATTTATTTATATGGTTAGATTATCCTTTTAATTGGATTTAAAGTGTAATTATATTATATTTTTACCATTTAATTAAATGTTTGTCATTGGATGTAATTTCACTTTAAAATTGGACATAAACAACTGTCGATATTTTGATAGTTATTAATTCTTAAAAAAACCATTTTTTGTTTTGACAGTGGGAATTAATATTAAATTAATTTATGACACTTATGTGTTTTGAATTTAGAAAAATGGATTTCATATTTGGAATCATTAGGTACAAATTGTGTAAATAGGTAACTTTTATCTTTAGTCATTTTAAATATTTACTACAGTAAAAATTTTATTTACCATGCTTAAAGGGTAAATCTGGTAAATAAGGGTACAAAAATATTATAATAATAATATAAAATTATCCTAAAATGTGTCCTAATACTATTGGTTGATATATATTCGACCATGGGCATCCTGGGGTCTAATTTTGGACCCCATGGATCCACTTAAGAGTGATAATGACACTTTATATTAATTAATTTAAAGTAAATACAAAAATGACATAATCAAATATCTTTTAGTAAATTAGTTTTTACAAGGGGTTATATAAGTTATCTTTTAAACTATAAATATTCACTATAAATATAAAAATATTTCCTACATCATGGTATTTTGTTTATAATTTTTAGACATCAAATAAATAATATTATTTATGAAACAATAATGATGCAATGTTTACCTCATTAATAAATGATTTAAATAAATAATATTATAAAGATTAAAATAATATCCAAAACCTGTCCAATTATTATTGGATGATTTTATTTCGACCAGGAGTCATATTATCTCTAACTTTAATAAGTTTTGGACCTTTAGAAACCGAAAATCATTATATAATAAAATAATATTTCCACACTTTCCTGAAGAGCCCCTCCTCCCCCTTATAAAAATCCCTCACCTGTAACACATTTCTCAAACCTCTCAATCCCATTGAATCATCCAAATCCTGCCCAAATATTCTCTCAATATCCCTCTATTCCACCTAGAATCATTAACTTAGGCAGAAGGCACTTCAAGAATTCCTTTTGGTTCAAACCAAAGGAAGTTACCCAAATTAAAGGTAACAATTTCTCTTAAATTTGTTTCTTTTATTTTACTTCTCCAACACCTAAACTCTTTTTATTATTTTATTTTATAAAAACAACATTATCCTAAATATACTAGGATGTTTTTATGATAAGGATTCAAACTACACTTTCACACACCACCATCTAATGGGTAAAGAACATACTGTTTTTGTAGATGGCAATCTAACGCCTCACGAAATGATGATTGTTCAATTATCTCCTACCAATTATTATGGTGGAAATTATGATGGAATTGTATTTATATATGATATATATTATGTTTATATTGTTCATATTCTTCTATATTTTTCATTTATATCATACATTTATGGTTTCCATTATGGGTAAACGCGATAATTTAATTTTAGGAAGTGCGGACTACCGCCCCCTCAAAGTGATATGAATCGTTAATGCCATATGTGGGACATATAAAGGATGGATTTAATGATATTATATATGATATTATACTGGAATTATAATATACCTATATATCATTATGTTTTAATTCCATTAAAATAAAAAATATAAATGAAAGTAGCGTTCATGCGTACGTACGACTTACCGTCTTCATGAACGGTACATTTCATTTCTTACTTCCAAATGTTATGTACTATTATAATTAAATGTATATACTGAATATATATGAGATATATGATATCTAAATCATGAATATAATTCTGTATATAATGAACTTTTGACCACATGAACAACTTGTAATTATAAGAAGTCCATTTTTGACTCAAGTACCAAATATCGACAAGACAACCATTATTAACTTAAATGATTACATAATGTTTATTACATGGTAATAAGAGATATAAAAAGAATAATAAACTTGAAAAAGGTTATTAATAAAGTAGAAATTAACTTTAGTTTATTATTCATGAGATTAAAGAACGAACGGGTCAAGTTGGACATGAGGTAAGGGACCTCGTCTCAATCTCATTTCATTGAGGCATATTTTGTTTTATACAAGAATTTATTTTATACAGTGTACAAACACCTTTGAATTTTCATTTCACTCAAAAGGAATATTTTTCTACAAAGTGTTTTACTAAATGACAAAAAAAAATGTTTCTTTTTAACGTAAGCATGGACAACGACCTTTCCACCTCCATGAGTATTATTTGATCTTTGGCTTCCTTAACAAGATGAAATGTTTTTAAAAGGAAAATAAATATCATATACTCTTTTACGTATTTTGGTATTGAAAATGGTTTTTATAATGTATTGGTTATGAAAATATATTTAAATGATATATTGTGATTGAAATGTGGAAATGTTATCTTTCCTTTATGTTTGTTTTATGTGTTATGAATATGTTATGGTTCTTAGGAATTGTTACATATATGGGTGGTTTCGTGATAAACCAAGGGCGGGTGAGCCTGATATAGATCTCCAATGCATTGGGTAACGTGGCAGAGGTAAATGTGAATGTTTCTCCTAAAAGATTTAGGGAATATACTGTGATGGGTATTCCAAACGTAACTCCATACGTAGCTATGATAACTATAATGTAAGTATGATATGGATGCCACAAGTTACGTTTATGATTTATGTTTTATATGTGTTATTCATAAATCTTATGATTTCATGAGGTATGTTAAAGAGCTTATGTTATGTATAAAATGATGAACTAATGTTTTATTTATTTTTTATTACAACCCTTACTGAGATTTTTATGCTTATCCCAAGTTTTGAAATATTTTTCACATGACTTAAAGATGAATAGGGTCAAGGATGGGATCAAGGAAAAATCATGCTGTCTAAAACATGAGACTAGACATGACTCTATTTTTTCAAGAGTTTTTATTTTATGAAAAAATGGACACTGATTAGAAGTGTCTACATGTAATATTAAAGTTATTATGTAATTGTTATGACCTGATTCTCTAAAACTCTAAACCTGAAAATATCCTCAATGTTAATTATTCATTTAATTCAAGATTATGTAATGTTTTAATGTTGGGACCTTATAGTTGGTATCAGAGGTCAGTTTAGATAACTTTAGGAGTTAGGGTATTGTTAAATTAATACCCATAAATTACATTATGTTAATATTGAAATGATATAGAATTTAAAGATTACCATGTTGCTTTGCTTAAGATATTTCTGTGTTCATAATGGTTTCCCGCAGAGGAAACAAGGAAACTATGTTAGTAAAACATCAGGAGGAAGACAACCTTCCAAATCAGCAACCTGAGATGGTCAGAATCATAACTAAACACTTTGTTGTAGTGATGGAACAATTGAATCAGGCTATAAATGGTGGTGGTATCCATGAACGAGATCAGCTAGATCAACCATAGAGGAACATGTCAGTAATGGAGCATTTTATAAGGCAACATCCCCCATCATTCAGAGGATCATTTGACCCTGTGCTAGCTGAAGGGTGGATTAAAGCACTAGAGAAATTATTTGATGTCATGGGATTTTTAGAACATCAAAAGTTTAGTCTCGCAATTTACCATTTTGAAGGTGAAGCTGGTCAGTGGTGGTCGATAGTGAAAAATATCAGGGATAGTGAGAAGATTGAGGATCTTTATTGGGATGAATTCAAAGGTATGTTTATTGAGAAATATTTTCCTAAGGTGGTTCGTCTTAGGTTGGAAAAATAATTCCTGGAATTGAGGTAGGAGGATGAATCAGTGACTAATTTTGAAGAAAAATTCACTCGACTGGCAAGGTATACTCCAAATTTCATACAAGATCTTGATAGTAAAATCAACCATTTTTACTCAGGATTAAATCCAAAGTATCAAAGGTATTTAGCTTCTCATTAGTTAAAAATTTATGAAAAACTTGTTCGATGTGCCGAGAAGGTGGAAATGGAGTTTACTGATGATTATGTGTTCTTTGAAAAACAACAGAATAAGAGGTGAAGGTGGAAGACGAAAGTGAAGATCTCTTCAAAAAAAGTCTGATGGTAAGAAACTTAACTTTAAATTTTGTGAAAATTGTGGTAAAAATCATGCTAGGGGATGTCTTTTTAATTCTAGTAAGTGCTACCGATGTGGTAAAATGGGACATAAGGCTCGTAATTGCACTAAAAAAGAGCAGGGAAATGGTAAAACAAAATATGATTTACAATCAGTAAAATGTTTTAAGTGCAATGAAATGGGTTATTATGCAAATAAGTGTCCAATGAAGAACTAAACTGAGGTAAAGAAACCAGACTACAAGCATAAAGGGGTGGTGAAGTACTTTGCAACTACTTCAGCAGATGTTGGGCCATAAAATGAAGTAGTATCAGGTACACTGTTTGTTTTTTCAGATTATGCCAATGTGTTGTTTGATTTGGGATCTACACATTTGTTCATTAATGAGAAGTTTTCTTGTAAATTGGGAATTCCATATCAAGATATGAATCCTGAACTTATGGTAAAAACACCTGGAAGAAATGTTGAAACAAAAAGAAATTATAAGAACCTTCCTGTCCTTGTGTGCGGAAAGAATCTACCTGCAAACCTTATTTTTTTGCCTCTAGTAGAGTTTGATGTTATTTTTGGTATGGATTGGATTTCTGTTTGTCATGATAAGATTGAATACATAGCTAAATAGGTTTTTTTTTCAGAAATATTTTCAGTTTGTGTATCGGAATTAACCCTTACTTTTGATAACATATCAGGAAGCTGAGAAACTAGTAAAAGATAGAAATTAATGTTACCCTGTCCATATTGTTGAAAAAAATGAACTATTCAGATTAATGATGTGCCAGTGGTAAATTAGTACCTTGATGTTTTTCCTGATGAGTTTCCTGGTATTATACCTGATCAGGAAGTTGAATTTACCGTTGACTTAGTTTCTGATGCTAAGACAATTTTAAAACCCCCTTTATTGAAAGGCTCAAATTGAACTTTTGGAGTTAAAGAAGAAATAAAAGGAGTTATTGGATAAAGGTTTAATTTGAACTAGAATATCACCATGAGGTGATCCTCTCTTATTTATTAAAAATAAATATGGTTCAACACGAATTTTAATTTATTATAGAGAATTGAATAACATCAATATTAAGAACAAGTATCCTTTGCCTCATATCGATGATTTGTTTGATTAGCTCCAGGGAGCCTAGTATTTTTCGTTGATTTATTTGAGGTCGGGGTACCATCAGTTGAAAGTAAAGGAAGCAAACATTCCAAAGACTGTGTTTCTTACTAGATATGGCAATTATGAATTTGTAGTTATGACTTTTGGTTTAACCAATGCACCTACTGTATTCATGGATCTTATGAATTGAATTTTCCATGAGTTCTTGGATAAGTTTTTGGTTGTGTTCATTGATGATATTTTAGTTTATTCTAAAAGTAAATAGGATCATGAAATTCATTTAAAATTTATCTTGAAAAACTTAAAAGAAAATAAACTATTTGGGAAATTCAGCAAGTGTGAGTTTTGGTTACAAAAAATTTATTTCCATGGTCACATTGTTTCAAAAAATGGCATAACTGTTGATCCTAATAAAAAAAAAGTTGTTGAAGAATGGCCAAGACCCACAAATATAACTGAGATTAATATTTTTCTTGGTTTGGTAGGTTATTACCGGAGGTTTGTTGCAATGTTTTCACGGTTATCTAGTCCACTGACTAAGTTAACTTGAAAAGGTATTAAGTTCGTTTTGAAAAAAGAATGTGACAGTTACTTTCAGGAATTTAAAAGAAGATTGGTGAATGCTCCAGTTTTGGTATTACCTTCTAGAAATGGTGAGTTTGTTATCTACAATGATGCTTCATTGAAAGGACTTGGTTGTGTCCTTATGAAAAATGATCAGGTAATTGCTTATGCTTCATGTTAGTTGAAACCTCATGAGTTAAATTACCCTACACATGATTTGGAATTAGTTTATGTTGTTTTTTCTTTAAAAAACTGGAGGCATCATTTGTATGAAGTAAAATGTGAAATATATACTGACTAAAAAATTTTGAAGTATATATTCACTCAGAAAGAATTGAACATGAGATAGAGGAGATGGTTGGAATTAATCAAGGATTAGGACTGCACAATCCTTTACCATCCAGGAAAAGCAAATAAAGATGCTAACACTTTGAGTAGAAAATGTAATGCTTCATTAACCATGCTACGTTTGGAATGAGATACATTGGTTTTTGATTTGATGAACTTTGGCATAGAAGTTGTTGGTGCAGGAAATCCTTTTGTTTTGTTTTAGGTGTCAGTAAAATCATCTCTATCAGACAGAATAAAGCAAGCACAAAAGGAATATAGTGAGTTGCAGAAAAAGGTAGAGTTGGTTTAGAAGGGTAAGTTTTCTGAATTTAACGTTGATAATGATTGTGTTTTGAGGTTTAGAAAGAGATTATGTGTGCCTTGTGATTCACAGTTGAAGAGTGAGTTATTATGTGAAGCTCATATTTCTCCATTTTTAGTTCATCCTGGCAGTAATAAGATGTACATAGATCTTTGGGAGTATTATTGGTGGGATGGAATGAAAATAGATATTGCTAATTTTACTGTGAAGTGTTTGACTTGTCAGAAGGTTAAAACAGAGCGACATTTACTAAAATGAATGCTTCAGTATTTTCCGGTTCTTGAGTGGAAATTAGAAAATATGTCCATGGACTTCATTGTGGGATTACTGAAGACATCTCAAGGTAATAATAAAATCTGGGTTATTGTTGATCAGTTGACTAAATCTACTCATTTCCTTCATATTCGAGATACTTTGTCTGTAGATCAAATTTCTCGGTTGTATGTTAAAAAGATATCCAGGTTTCATGGTGTTCCCCTCTCCATTGCATCTAATTGTGATCCCAGGTTTACTTCTAACTTTTTCAAATGCATTCATAAATCGTTGGGTACTGAATTAAATTTTAGTACAACTTTTCATCTGCAATCAGATGGGTAGTCAGGACGAACAATTTAGAACTTGGAGGATATGCTACGTGCTTTTTCACTGGATTACCAGGGAATTTGGGACCAACATATTTCTTTCGTTTAATTTTCTTATAATAACAGTTTTCATTCCAATATATATATGGATCCATTTGAGGCATTATATGGGAAACTGTGTCGAACTACAACTTTTTCTGATGAAGTAGGTTAAAGGAAGCTGATGGGACTAGAATTGGTAGAAGAGATGGAAAAAAAGGTTCATTTGATTCAAAATCACATGAGAATAACTCAGAGTAGATAGAAAAGTTATGCAGATAATCGGAGGATGGATATTTATTTTGAGGTAGGTGATTATGTCTTTCACAATGTTTCTCCATGGAAAAGTGTGATGCGTTTTGGTATGAAAGGAAAGTTGATTCTGAGGTTTATTGGACCTTATAAAATCCTAGAGAAATTTGGATTAGTTGCGTACAGAGTGGATTTACCTCAAAGTTTGTCCCAGGTACACAATGTTTTTCATGTTTTAAAGTCGAGAAAGTATATGCTAGTTCCATCTCATGTTTTAAGTCTAGAGGTAGTTTAGTTGGAAGAGAATCTATCTTATGAGGATCAACCAGTCCAGATTCTTGATTGTAGAGAGCAAGTGTTACAGAATAAGGTGATTCACTAGGTAAAGGCTTTGCGGAGAAACCATATGGATGAAGAGGCAACATGGGAATATGAAAATGCTGTGAGGGATAAATAACCCCATTTATTTGATAAGTGAATAAAATTGCGAGAATGAAATTTCCAAAAGGGGGGAAGGATGTAACTTCCTAGGTAAATAAAGAAATAATACATTTTTATTTTAATTAATATTTTGTGAATTAAATTTTAATTTTACTTTAAAGGGGTTCCTATGTTCGAAGGCATACCTGATACACAACAATGAGTTTCTTTGAAATCTTACATTGCACAATAATAATATAATATCATTATTTTAAATTGTAGTTAACACCTAGACATTATATTGGCAGGAATGAACAGAACTAACTACAATATTATTATACATGTTTGTTAAAGGTTTTTACATTTAACCAATAAAAGTTAGAGGCTTAAAATGTGAATGAATATAATTTTAAGCATAATTTACTTTAAAAGGTTGATTTACCGCCTTTTGATGGAGAACCCTCTTTAAATCTAGTTTTGGTCACTTTTATATGTTATTTTTGACAAAATAAAATTCTTCTTTAGAATCAGGAAATCAAAATTCACTTTGGGTAAAATTTTGGTATTTTTTCGATAAAATTAAATTTTTGATGAATAGTGGAAAATACTGTATTTTAATTCAAAACTACCTTTTAATCTAATTTATTTATATTGTTAGATTATAATTTTAATTGGTTTTAAAGTTTAATTTGATTATATTTTTATGATTTAATCCAATTTTCATCATTGGATGTAATTTTGCTTTGAAATTGGACAAAAACAAGTATCGATCTTTTGATAGTTATTATTTCTTAAAAAACACGCTTTTTGTTTTGATAGCAGGAATTAATTTTAAATTAATTTTTGCCACTTTTTTGTTTTTAATTTAGAAAAATGGATTCCATATTTGGAATCATTAGGTACAATTGTGTAAATATTTATCTTTTATTTTTAGACATTTTAAATATTTACTACAGTAAAAATTTTATTTACTAAGGTTAAAGGGTAAATCTGGTAAATAAGGATAAACAAATATTATTATAATAATATAAAATTACCCTAACATGTGACCTAATACTATTGGTTGATACATAGACAACCATGGGAATCCTTGGGTCGAATTTGGGACCCCATGGATCCACTCAATAGTGATAATGACACTTTATATTAATTAATTTAAAGTAAAGTCAAAAATGACATAAACAAATATCTTTTAGTAAATTAATTTTTACAAGGGGTTATATAAGTTATCTTTTCGACTATAAATATTAATTGAAAAGATAAAATTATTTCCTATATCATGGTATTTTTTTTTATAATTTTTAGAAATCAAATAAATAAAATTATTTATGACACAATAATGATGCAGTGTTTACCTCATTAATAAATGATTTAAATAAATAATATTATAAAGATTAAAATAATATCCAAAACCTGTCCAATTATTATTGGATGATTTTATTTAGACCATGATTCATTATATCTTCTACTTTAATAAGTTTTGGACCTTTATAAACTGAAAATAATTATATAATAAAATAATATTTTCACACTTTTCTAAAGAGCCCCTCCTCTCCTTATAAAAACCCCTCTCCTATAACCCATTACTAACAACTATCAAGCCCCTTTGCTCATACAACCCCATCCCAAATAAGATATAAATATCCCTATGTTCCACCTAGAATCCTTAACTTAGGCAGAATGCACTTCAAGAAGTCATTTTGGTTCAAACTAAAGGGAGTTACCTGAATTAAAGGTAACCGTTTCTCTTAAATTCGTTTCTTTTATTTTACTTATCCAACTCCTAAACTCTTTTTATTATTTTCTTTTATAAAAACACCATTATACTCAATATACTTGGATGCTTTTATGATAAGTATTCAAACTAAACTTTCACACACCACCATCTAATGGGTAAAGAACATACTGTTTCTGTGGATGACAATCTAACGCCTCACGAAATGATGATTGTTCAATTATCTCATACCGCCTCTTATGGTGGAAATTATCATGGAACTGTATTTATATATGATATATATTATATTTATATTGTTCCTATGCTTCTATATTTTTCATTTATATCATACATTTATGGTTTCCATTATGGGTAAACGTGAAAATTTCATTTTGGGAAGTGCGAACTACCACCCCCTCAAAGTGATATGAATCGTTAATGCCATATGTGAGACCTATAAAGGATGGAGTTAATGATATTATATATGATATTATATTGGAATTATAATATACCTATTTATCATTATATTTTATGTCCATTAAAATAAAAAATAGAAATAAAAGTAGCGTTCATCCGTACGTACGACTTACCGTCTTCATAAACGGTGCATTTCATTTCTTACCTCCAAATGTTATGTACTATTATAATTACATGTATATAATGGATATATATGATATATATTATATCTAAATCATGAATATCATTCTTTATATAATTAACTTTTGACCACGTGAACAACTTGTAATTATAAGAAGTCCATTTTGACTCAAGTACCAAATATCTACAAAACGACCACTATTAACTTAAATGATTACATAATGTTTATAACATGGTAATAAGAGATATAAAAGGAATAATAAACTTGAAAATTTTTCTTAAGAAAGTATAAATTAAATTTAGTTTATTATTCAGGAGATTAAAGAACGAACGGGTCATGTTGGACTTGAGGTAAGGGACTTCGTCTCAATATCCTTTCATTGAGGCATATTTTGTTTTATACACGACTTTCTTTTATATGGTGTACAAACCCCTTTAACTTTTCATTTCTCTCAAAGGGAATATTTTTCTACAAAGTGTTTTACTAAATAAAAAAAATAATGTTTCTTTTTAACTTAAGCGGTGACAATGACCTTTCTGCCGCTGTGAGTATTATTTGATCTTTGGCTTCCTTAACAAGCCGAAATGTTTTTAAAAAGAAAATAAATACCATATAATCTTTTACGTATTTTGGTATTGAAAATGATTTTTATAATGGATTGGTTATGAAAATATATTTAAATGATATATTTTGATTTAAATGTGGAAATGTTATCTTTCTTTTATGTTTGTTTTATGTGTTATGAATATGTTACGGTTCTAGGGAATTGTTATGTATACGGGTGGTTCCATGATAAACCTAGGGTGGTGTTGGAGTTGGTGGCCTAGAAACAACTAATTTGTACTTTATTAATTAAATAAATACCTTATCACATCTTGATTGTTCTTCTGCGTGACAATGCATGTGATAATGTTCTAAGGAAAGCTGTTGCATTAAAGGGTCATAGCGGATCCCTTCTATGATGAGAATCCGAAAGTGCCATAACACTATTCTGGAATATATGTTTGATGGCCGAATGATGTTATTTTAGGGACACAAATAATACAGGACATTAGGGGTGAGGTCTTATAAGATTTTGAGGCACCTTCTCATGGTGTGCTCCCTTGGTAATATCCAGGAGGATATTATGAGAACGAGACCCACCAGTAGGAAATCCATATTTCATAGTGTCATTGGATGTTCCTATCTGCAGATGTGTGTATTGGTCCTTGGACTTTAAGATTATTATTAATGGGTATTACAACTCTTGCACTTAGATGTATTGACGAAAACTATGATGAAACACTGTTCGTAGTGAGGTGGGATACTTTGGGTGCATCATGAGTAATACTGCATTAATAGATAACGCGAGAAAGGATTTTTCCCTTCTGTTCCATAATGGAATTAGATATCTTAGGCCCTTTGATGGAATTGATATAGCCTAAATAAATCCATGGCCATGGTAAGGAATGGGAGAGTTCAATTCTGAAAAGTCAAAGAAAGAATAATCGAGGACATGGGTTGATGGCACTAACATGCAACCCGCTTGATTCGAGATATCGTGATAAAGAGATTATATTACACAGTAAGCATTCGTATGAGGTGACACGTCATTGCAGCATTATCTTCTTTCTCTATGGGTGCCTTGGTTTCTTTCTAGATGCTAACCTTGGACTTTAGGCAGACTCCACCTAATTCCACTGAGAGAGAGTCCTAGATAGTCACACACTAAGTGTGTCCATATATCTCAGTTAAATATTAATTTAACAAGTTAAATAAATATTATTCCCGACTGTGGTATAATAATTTTTGAAGGATGCTTGATTGAATTTATTTCGACACTAGTTATTCAAGAGAATATATTGTGGGTGAAATAATATATATTTATTAGTGAGTAATGAAGTTACATTTATTTAATAAATAAATAGACATTACGCAAGGTCTAATAAATGTGGTGGAGGAAATAAAGGAAAATGAAAACAAGATAAACACTCAGTGTGCATTGAATGTACACGCCGTGTAGTTTTCATGGAAAATGAGTACACACCGTGTATTAATGATTACATGCTATTTAATTTTTCCAGTCAGGATTTTGAGGAAATAATATCATTTTATTAAATGATATTTATTATAATCAGCGTGGGCGCATGTCAAGGAATTAATCCTTAGACATGGGGTTTTAAATTTGAGCTAATGGAATAAATAAAACACGTAACACATTTATATATTTTCATAACTCTATAACCTCAAACCTGATTTTAAATATCCTCACAACCACAACACTTTTCCACAGAGAATTGTTGTGCACAACAATTTTGGAGAATTCTCACAAGGCCAAAGAACTCCTTCCTCCAAGAACATTATCAAGACCGAGAGAGATCCTCCTCCATCGGATCAAGGTGATCTAAGGCAGACAACGCAAGCAAATGATTCTCCATGCTAGCACCTGGAGATTCTTTTGGCGACGTCTAGAGATACGTGGTGCACGTGTGGATCACCGCTATAGGAAGTCTACACTTGGATTCTATGACGCAACGACGAATCACATCGGATTGTGACCAGAGACATCAATGAAGAAAGAATTTCCATCAAGGTAATTCTTGTTAATTAATTAAATTAATTATAACCAACATATGATGATCCTGTATTTATGGTTTTGGGACTCCCTCTTTATTTTTCCGTTCTTTGTTCTATTCCGAAGATCCGACGTTTTATTATCGTGACAGATCTTGAATTGATCGTTGTTAATGCTAAAATTTAAGTTGGAAAAACCCACCAACGCGCTTCCGCTGCACCTGAAACCTATAATTGGTATCATAGGTGTCATATATTTGATTATAATTATTTAGTTTTTTGTTAGTGATTTTCACGTTTAATAATTTAGTTGTTTCAATTCAAGTTAATCGTTCTTTAAAATATGAATCTCAAGATCTGTTCCTTCCCTCTCGGTTCTCATTCACCTTAAAAAAACAAAATTTTCTTTTAATTTTGATTAAAATAAAATAGAGGAACTCATTCAGAGGTTCCAAACGATCCTAGCCGTACAACACCAAAATACACGACATGTATTCGGAAGTACACACCGTATAGTTTAGGTTCAATGCATTGATTGATCCACTAAATCAAGCCGTGTATTGGATCCTATATAAGTCATTTATGAAACTGTGTGTTGACCAGGAACATGTGGCACACGGTTTCCGGATTACACGTCGTGTGGTCCAACTGAACACGGTGTGTAGTCCCTTCATATTAGGGTTGGACCGTGTACCCCGTACATGGCTTTCCTGACTGGAAACCGTGTAATGCAGATAATACATGACTTTTGTCTAATTGAACATGCCATGTACTCTGAAAATTTCCGAAGTACATCTACATGCCATGTCCCTAGGAGTGTACTTCAGATGAATGATGAACAAAAGTACATGCCGTGTAGTTATAACTACACGCCGTGTACTCATCCAAATTACACAAATTTATTAAAATTTATTATTATATTATACAAACACTTGAGACGTGTACCATATTGCAGGTGTAAAGCTGATGCACAACACGTGATAGGTGTTATATATATATGTGTTTAATTTTACATCTGCGTGATGAATGAGAATTCACCGGGTTACCTCCAAGGTACAAGTTATGTACAAAGATAATTTTAAATGAATTTATTTGTTTAAAATTATGATGGATGAGAATCTCAAGGAAATTCAGAAAAAGAGTTTAAGATAAAAGGATTGATTAATTAAAGATAATTAATTGATTCAAGCATGATTTATCTTAAACAAGAATGATTAAATAATTGAATGCTAGTTTTATTAATGCGTAATATCTTTGCATGCATGGATGATCATGATCTAGACCAAGACCTTTGTATGTGAATGGTTTATTTTAATTAATTTTTTTAAATTAAATTTATTGGCCTGCGAGCCTTCTCCTCATTAATATGTAGGGCCTATGCGCCCAAGGTTTCTTTTATGTAAAAACCCCTTTTACCCCTCACCTGCGTGTGAGATAAATGCATATGTAATGGATAGAGCTTCCATGATAGTGGAGGCGGCTCAAGTGAGGATCCATGGTGAAACCAATCAAAGCAGATACAAAAGTGGACAGGTGGAAAGCTGTAAACATGTACCCAAAAGGTTCAAGGTGTTTCTCCCCTAGGTCTTGAGTTAGTTTATCAACTTCCAGATAAACAACCAATAGAACAAGCTCATGATCATACCATTTATTTTATTTCAGTCAGTTGCATGGTTTATTTATTGTGGGTGTGTTATCACGATCACACAATTAATGAATTAAACAAGTATGCAAGATGGAACTAAAATAAGACTGGATTATGCATAAATATTATCTTAGACATGGTTAATCACTTAAGTATATCCCAATTAATATAAAAAATCATGTAATAAAAGATAATAAAATGAAAATTTACGAATAATGATAAAATCCCTCAAAGAAATATTAAGTCGGTATAGCCTTCCATAATCTTGGTTAGAATCGAACCATAGTTCAAAGTGCTTGACCAACCCTAGTTGGGGTGCTTTCAATTATCTGGGAATTCTAATTCAAGGTTTTGGGTTGACTTAACTTGGTTCGCATCAAGGGTTGACTGCCACAGGAGGACTTGGTGTGACCAAGAGGAAAAGGTTGGGGAAATCCAAAATAAAAGGTTTTCAGGATTGGGGAGTCCACTCAGCAGATCAAGGAGCTACGAGTTAATGCAGTTGGCATTAGGAATGCCTACCTAAAACCCTTCAAGTTTCTTAAAAACCCTAGTTGGGGTTATGCGAAGGGAAATATGGATCCTTTCCACTAGAATATTCAGGAAACAGAATATTCCTAAGTCAATGGTGAGTGATATTGGATTTCAATAAAATAGTGGGAGACTAATAAGTATTAATTTATTTATTTGTCTTAGTACTAAAACTTTTCTCGTCTTAATTTTTAGAAATGACAAGAAAAATGACTTCAAAAATATCATTGCGAACCATACTCGAGAAGGAAAAAATTCTCACCGGCACCAATTTCCAAGAGGGGGAGATGCGTTTACACGTCATACTTCACCATGAAAGGAAATTATTTGTACTGGAAGAGCCTGTTCCAGTTGTGCCTGGAAAAGAAGCCAGTGATGAGGAAATATCTTTTTATGTGAAACATATGGATGATGCCACAACTTTCCAATGTTTCATGCTATCAGCCATGTCTAATCATCTCTTGAAGCATCATGAAAACATGGATGTGTATAGCATGATGTATCACCTTAAGGATCTCTACCAAGAGAAGGCGATACAAGAGAGATATGAGATCTCCAATTATTTTTTTAAAACTATGCTTGTAGAGTCTGTGCCATCTGGGCCTCATGTAGTCAAGATTATTGGCTACATCGAATGCCTGAACATCTTAGGGATTAAATTCCCAGATGAGTTGCGTACAGATATCATCCTATCATCACTACTCAAGACCTTCTCAAGCTTTATTGTCAACTACAACCTGAGAAATAATGATAAGAGACTATCAGAACTTATGACCTTGATTATCCAGGTAGATAAGGACATGGGGCATGACAAACCCGTAGTCTTTATGGTGAATAAGAAAAGGAAGGACAAGGAAAAGGGGACAAAGGCTTATAAACGGTCTGAAGCCCCCGAGATCCATCCCTCTAATAAGGGGAAGATCCAGAGGCAGGGCAAAGAATGAGAGGAAATATGTTTTGCATGTGTAAAGCAAGGCCACTGGAAGAGGAACTGCACTCAAAAAGTGTGGGGACGCTAAAGGTGCATTTGTTATCGAGTGTAATCTTTCCATTTCTACTCATTAGGTATTAGATACAACTTGTGAGGATAACATATGTATTCAAATGAAGGAACCGAGTATATTTAGAAAGATTTCCAGAGGAGAGGTGGATCTTTGAACTACCAATGGTGCAAGGCTGGCTGCATTGGCTGTTGGTGATTACCACCTCTCATTTCCAACTAGGATGATTTTGGTTTTACATAACTGTTATTATGTGACTAGAGTTACCAAGAACATAATTTCTGTATCTTGTCTGGATATGGATGGATTTATTTTCAAGTTTGGAAATAAGATTTGTCTCTTTTATAAGAGCAACATATGTTATGGTAGACACATTTAAATAATGGTTTGTATGTATTAAATTACAAAAACCAAGTGTTGGCACTCAATAATGAAACAAAATCACATGACTCATACATCACCCAGTTGTGGCATCACCATATCGGTCATGTAAATGAGAAGTGCTTGACAAAGCTCTGCCAAGAGGGTTATTTGGACTCTACTGAGCTAAAACCACTTGATAGATGTCACACTTGTTTACAAGGAAAAATGACCAAGCCACCCTTCGGTGGACAAGGTGAAAGGGCCACAGAGCTTCTAGGATTGGTGCACACGGATGTGTGTGGATCATTTCCAGTAGAAGCTAGAGGTGGATATTCTTACTTCATTACTTTTACTGATGATTTTAGTAGATATGGATATGTCTACTTAATGAGGTATAAGTTATAAACCTTAGAGAAATTTAAGGAATTCAAGAATGAAGTAGAGAATAAGCTTGGTAAGAAGATAAAGAAACTTTGATCGGATTGAGGTGAAGAATATCCGAACCAAGAGTTCATCGATATTCTACGGGAGTCAGGGATTCTATCTCAGCTCACTCATACTTATACACCACAGCAGAATGGTGTTAGTGAAAGGAGTAACATCACCTTGTTGGACATGGTGAGGTCGATGATGAGTCATGCAGATTTTTCATTATCCTTTTGGGGATATTCATTACAAACTACAACATACACATTAAACCGAGTACCAACTAAGGTGGAAAAGGGAATTCCCTCCGAGTTATGGAATGGAAAGAAACCCATTTTGTCGCATATGCATGTATGGGGATGCGAGGCATTTGTTAAGGCCTTCTCAGGCAACAAACTAGAACCCCGGGGAATGAGGTGTATATTTATATGATATCTGAAGGAAACAAAAGGATATTACCTATATAACCCTCAAGATAAGAAAGTGACTGTCGCCAGACAAGCCGTATTTCTTGAGAGAGAGCACATCCTCAAAAGGGATAGTGGGAGAAAGATTGACTTTGACGAAGTTGATGCTCAAGATACACAAGGTTTGGTACAGGAACAAGTTTCACATGTCCCTGTGGAAGAGGTTCCAAAACACAAGTACTACGTAGGAGCTCAAGAGAGGTAAGGGAACCAGAGAGATTTGGTTTCCTAGTCAACGAGGATGGAGAATCATTATTGTTTGACAATGATGAACTTCTATCCTACAAGGAAGTAGTAGAAAGCTCAGAAGTTTCAAGATGGCTAGAAGCTATGAATTCTGAGATGGATTCCATGTATCAGAACCAAGCCTGAGTTTTGGCCGATGAGCCAGTTGATGTAAATTCTGTTGGATGCAAATGGATATTCAAGAAAAAACTGGACATGGAAGGTCAAGTTGCCACCTATAAAGCAAGGCCAGTGGATAAAGGATTCAAACAACGTCAAGGAATTGAATATGATGAAAACTTCTCGCCAGTTTCCATGTTTAAATCCATAAGAATCATACTTGCCAAATCAGATTACCATGACTATGAGATTTGGAAAATGGATGTCAAAACAGCATTCCTTAATAGGAACCTTCAGGAAGATGTCTATATGACACAACCAGAAGGGTTTGTGACACCAGGTGAATCCTAACGGGTTTGCAAGTTACAGAAATCCATTTATGGATTAAAGAAAGTATCCAGGTCATGGAACATTCGATTTGATGAAGCCATAAAGCAATTTGGTTTCATTAAGAACGATTGTGAGCCATGTGTTTATAAGAGGTTTAATGGGAATGCGATCATTATCCTAGTAGAATATTTTGACGACATATTGCTCATATGGAAATGATGCGCCAGTCTTATAGTCAGTTAAGGACTGGTTGAACAAGTGTTTCTCCATGAAGGACTTGGGTGAAGCAGCCTACATTCTAGAGATCAAGATCATTCATGATAGATCCAAGAGGCTGTTTGGACTAAGTCAGGGTACATAAATTGATCAGATACTAAAGAGATTTAGTATGGAACAATCCAAGATGGGATTGGTTCCAGTGTCACATGACATACATCTTTCTAAGAAAATGTGTCCTAAGACACAACAAGAGAAAGATATAATGAGTAAGATCCCATACACTTTGGCGATAGGATCCATCATTTATGCCATGTTATGTACCAGGATTGATGTTGCCTATGCCCTGAGAATGGTAGGTAGATATCAAGAAAATCCATGAGAACAACATTGGACTGCTGTTAAGACTATCCTTAAGTATCTGAGAAGAACTAAGGATATGTTCCTGGTGTATGGAGGAGACGAAGAACTTGTCATCAGAGGGTATGCTGATGCTAGTTTTCAGACAGATTAGAACGATCTGAAGTCACAATCTGGATATGTTTTCTGTCTCAATGGAGGAGTTGTGAGCTGGAAGAGTTCAAAGTAGCCAGTTTTCGTCAATTCTACAATGGAGTCCGAATATATAGTGGCTTCTGATGCAGCCAAAGAAGCCATCTGGATTCGAAACTTTGTCTAGGATCTTGATGGGGTGCCTAAAAGTAAAGATCCTATCACATTGTATTGTGATAATACTGCAACAGTGGCTCTTGCAAAAGAACCAAGTTCACATCAATTAACAAAGCAGATACTCTGGAAGTATCACCTCTTGAGGGATTTCTATCAAAGGGGTGAAGTTTCAATGAGCAGAGTATCCACAGAAGAGAACGTGGAGGGCCCCATGTCTAAAGTCCTATCTCAGCAGAAGCATGAATATCATGTGAGAGCAAGAAGGTAAAAAGTTTCTAGCAGTTGGCTCTAGTCTAAGTGGGAGTCTGTTGGATTTGGTGACCTAGAACCAACTACTTTGTACTTTATTCATTAAATAAATACCTTATCACATATTGATTATTCTTATGCGTGACAATGCATGTGATAATGTCCTAAGGATAGCTGATGCATTAATGGGTCATAGAGGATCCGTGCTATGATGAGAACCAAGAAGTGACATAACACTGTTATTGAATATATGTTCTATGACCGAATGATATTATTTTAGGGAAACAAATAATACAGGCAATTCTTGTTAATTAATTAATTTAATTATAACCAATATATGATGATCCTATTTTTATGGTTCTGGGACTCCCTATTTATTTTTATGTTCTTTATTCTATTTCGAAGATCCGACGCTTTATTATCATGACAGATCTCAGATTGATCGTTGTTAATGCTAAAATTAAAGTTGGGAAAACCCACCAACGCAATTCTACTGTGCCCGGAACCTACAGGTGGGTGAGCCCGATATAGCTCTCCAATGAATTGGGTAACATGATGGAGTTAAACATGAATGTTTCTCCTAATATATTTGGGGAATATACTATGATGGGTATTTCAAATGTAACTCCCTACGTAGATGTGATAGATACAATGTAAATATGATATGGATGACACAAGTTAGCATTATGATTTATGTTTTCTATGTGTTATTCATAAATCTTATGATTTCATGAGGTATGTTAAAGAGATTATGTTATGTATGCAATGATTAACTAATGTTTTCTTTCTTTGTTTTACAGCCCTTACTGCGATTTTTATGCTCATTCCAAGTTTTGAAATGTTTTTCACAGGACTTAAAGATGAATAGGGTCAAGGATTTGATCAAGGAAAAGTCATGCTGTAAAAAACATGGGACTAGACATGATTTTTTTTAAAGAGTTTTTATTTTATAAAAAATGGACACTGAGTAGAAGTGTCTACATGTAATATTCAATTTTTCATGTAATTGTTATGACCTAATTCTCTAAAACTCTAAACCTAAAAAGATCATCAATGAGAATTATTTATTTAATTCAAGATTATGTAATGTTTAAAGGTTGTGTCCTTATAA
This sequence comes from Viscum album, assembly GCA_963277665.1. Lineage (NCBI taxonomy): Eukaryota > Viridiplantae > Streptophyta > Magnoliopsida > Santalales > Viscaceae > Viscum > Viscum album. The sequence goes on along the minus strand of OY728128.1, from coordinate 160,425,252 downwards.
TGTGTATCTATTTATTACCTTGCCATATTTTTTATGCACTTCCTACTTAGTTTTTTGATTACATGGTATGTGTGTTCAGTTATTTTACATGCCATGATTGTTATTCTATTTGATTCATTATTACTTACACTATATTTTTCCCATACTAAGAATTTTATCTCACCCTTGTTATGTTTTCCCCAGAATCCACAAAGTGAAAAATATATGGAAGTATATTCTAGATGGAATAAATTTATTATCCTTAAAGTTATTTTTTTTAAAAATTATGTTGTAATTAGTGTATTCATTTGTAATACAAGACCCATGTATTTATCTATTTTACCAAGACTACTAAACTCTTAGTACTTCGGGATTTGGTTCCTTATAACCAAGCCAATTTAATTGATAGAAGACACCGACTCTGGGATTTGTGGGGTTGGGTCACTACAGGAACACTAATACATTGGTTGATAAATGGTGGATCAAGTCCATAGTGAAGATATTTCTCACTTTTGGATGTAGTGAAATGGTGAAAGTTACCATGGAAGTTTACTGTCTATAGGGATATTCTAATCAATGGAGGAAATTAATTCAAAACACTTAGGAGGTGGAGGAGATGAAGAGTATTAAATGGAATAAATTTAAGGTAACATTATTTTAAAAATACTTTCCTCATGAGAAACAAGATGATATGGAAATGAAATTCCTTAATTTAAGATAAAAGTAAATGGAAAATGTTATTGAATATAAAGATAATTTTACAAGGTTAGTAACTCATGCCACTGATTATATACATGGACAAATTAGTAATATTTATCTTTTCTTTTATTGGTTAATTCCTAGACCTCAATGGAAATTCGAATCGCAAACATTTATAGTATTCTAGGATATAATATCAAGTGCCATCTAGATAGAGATTTTTTTCCATGTCTTATATTTTCAAGGAAAATCCAGAAAAGAAGAGGGAATATGGGAACTTTATAAAGATAAATGTGGCATAGTGGGAGTAGGGAAGGGTGAAATTTCCAACATATAATAGTTATTGAAAGAAACAAATTGGTATATTCTTGAAGGGAATGAGAGTTTGCTTTAAGTGTAGAGATAAAGTCCATCATGCTCATGAATGGAAAGTTAAGGGAGAATACACTAAATTCTAATGATTTAACTGTATTAATATGGGGAAATATTAAAATAAATTCCCCAAAAATCAAGGGAATTTACCTTTGAAGTGTCCAAGGGTGAAGGGTCAAGACTATCTAATTCATACATCTAATGTTTAAGTTTCAAATGACATGATAAAGTGTATTTTGATCATAAAAACAGAATTAGAAAATTCTTTATTTGATTCTATATCTACATAAACCTTTATACCTTTCATGTTTTCTAACAACATCTTATTATCACCTAACACTCTAAAAAATTAGTTTTCAATCAAGACACCTAGTGGAAATCTTATTGCAACAGAGATATATCAGCCAATATCTATTAAGATACACATATATTCCCAACTTGAATACTTTATTATTATACCTATGATTTAATTTTACACAATCCTTGGTATATATTAACTCTTTAAGTATAATGTAAAAATTTATTATCAAGATAAAGAGATTACAATTTTCAAAGGAGATAACAAATCCCTTATCTTTAGAGTGGAAACTTCATTATTTGAGTCTTTTCTAAATCCACATCTAGTATCTCACCTTAGTGATATTCTAGGAAATGAGAAAGAGAAAAAAATTTATTCAAGGTAAATACATCCTAATAATAGTGAATATACCTATTGTTCAATAATACATTTATGTATTTCTAAAATAATTACATAGAAGTACTACTGAGCATATTGTTGAGTTTTATATTAAACTTATCCCTAATGTGAAACCCATATCAAAGACTCCCTATCGAATGTAACTAGTGGAATTAGTGTATTTGAAGAAAAAACCCCAAGATTTGTGCGATAATGGATTCATATGACTTAATGTTTTACCTTGGGTAACTCCTATCCTATTTGTGAAAAATAAGGATGTGTCCATGAAATTGTGCATTAATTACATGGATATTGATGCAATTACTGTAAATAATAAGTATCCTTCACTACAAATTGATGAATTATTTATTCAACTTTAGTGAGATCAATATTTTTCAAAGATCTACCCTTGATCTTGTTATCATCAATTAAGGTTAAAGAAGAATGATATAACAAAGATGAAATTTTATATGAGGTATTGACAATATGAGTTCAAAATAATTCCCCCTAGATTGACTAATGCAAACTTTTTTTATGGATATGATGAATATAGAATCAAAATATTATCTTGATAACTTAATGGTGTTATTCATTGATGATACCTTGATATACTATAAAATGTATGAGGAGTGTGAGAATAATTTGTGAATCATTCTTGAGACACTTAGAGAAAAGGAATTATATGATAAATTCAGTAAGTGTGAATTTTGGATACATGAATTTTCTTTTCTTATATATATTGTCTAAAAGGATGGAATATTTTTTGATCTTTCAAAGAAAAATATATCCTAGGAATGACCTACACTGATGAATGTAATTGAGATATGTAGTTTCCTTTGTTTAGCTTATTACTATCAGTGATTTGTCCACAATATTTCTTAATTAGAAAACTTTTTAAAAAATTTGACACATAAAGGGGTCAAATTGACATGGTCAAAGAAATGTAAATAAAGTTTTATGGAGCTAAATATGATATTGTTTAACGCATCGATATTGAATTTACTATTGAAAAATTAAGGATTTGTAATATATAGTGATACATCAAATAAAGGATTTTTTTGTTTCCTTATGAAAAATAATAGGGTGGTTTCTTATTCATAATGGTAATTGAAGATACATGAAAAATACTTACCAATTCATGATCTTGAGTTGGTAAATTTTTTATTTTTCTTAAACATATTAAGGAACTATCTCTATGGTGAAATATGTGATATATATATTCTTCCAATTTTTTTAAAGTGAATAATCTCTTATAAATATCTCAAAATAAGGTAAAGTAGATGGTTAGAACTACTCACAGACCATGGATTCTCAATACACTACCCCCCTAGGAAGACAAACAAGGTAGAATATTCATTTAGTGGGAAGGACCATTGAGTTTTGAACATGATGAGAATAAAAAGGGATCCTATATTCATGGATTTATTAATCTTAGATATGGTAATTATAGGTGGGGGGAAACATAATTCCCCTTCCAAGAAATTTTAAAACCATAATTATTGGAGAAGATAAAGAACTCACAATAGGATGATATTGGTCTGTAAAAGAAAATTAAATCCATGAATGATGGGATATTGTTATAAATCATTTATAAAGATGATTTGTTATATTTTTGGAAGATATTGTGTGTTTGATCCATACTAGAGTTGAAAATTTAATTACTAGATGAAGCATATATTTCAAATTTCTCCATACACCCTGGTATAATAAAGATAAATAGGGATTTAAGAGAATATATTTGGTGGTATAGTATGAACTAAGAAATTGTGGACTAAATGTAAATATTTTTAGTGTACCAGTAGGTAAAGGTTAAAAGTCAACATCCTAAAGGATTCATGAAACCTCTACCCATACTTATGTGGAAGTAGGATAATGTTATAATGGACTTTTTCACTAGACTTCTAAGGACTCCTAGGAGGAATGATTCTATATGGGTCATTCTGGATTAACATACCAATCCCACACATTTCATAGAAATAAGGGAGTATATATCACTTGAACACATTTCATGACTCTATATTAACCAAGTGGTGAGACTTCATGGTGAACCTATATCAGTTATATCTAATCATGACCCCTAGTTCAAATTGAAAATTTAGAGGAGTATTCAGAAGTCTCTCAACACTAAGATACATTTGAGAACAACCTATCATCCTCAAACTAATGGGAGGTATTAAAGAAATATTAAAACATTTGAAGACATGTTGAGATCATTATTTATAGACTTTCAAGAATCAGGAGACTAAAATTTGACTTTGGTTGAATTTTCATATATTAAAATCTTTTATTCAAGCATTCAAGTGACACCGTATAAATAATTATACAATAAGAGATGTTATACTCCAAATTTTCAGGATATGTTTGGATAAAGGAATATAGTGGGCCCATAACTTGTTTGGGAGAATACTATTAAGGTTAGATATATTCAAAATCATATTAAGATAACTCAAATAAGATAAAAGATATTTTTGGATAGTCAAAAGAAAGATTTAGAATTTCAAGTGGGGGATCATGTCTTCCTAAAAGCATCTCCATAGAAGAGACTTATAAGGTTTGACAATAAGGGGAAGTTGTGTCCTAGGTATATTATGCAATTTTAAATTTTTGAGAGAATTGGAGATGGGGAGTACCATTTGGCCATGCCACCTAACCTCTCTAAAGTTCATGACATATTCTATGTTTTGTTTCTGAGGAAGTACATACTAGAACCAACACACATACTCACAAATGAGGAAATAGAGTTTTAAACTGACCCATATTATAATGAAGAGTCTTTCTATATTCTTAAAAATAGAGAGAATGTGTTAAAAAATTGAATAACTTATTTAGTGAATGTACTTTGGAGGAATAAAAAAATGAAAAAAGCAACATGGGAACCTAAAGCAGAAATGATGAATAATTAACCAAATTTTTTTTATGATATGAAGAATATAAAATTTTGAGTATGATTTTTTTGGGGGGTGAATTTAATACCCGAGATTATACAATCGTTGGTAAACACTACATCCCCCAACTATTGTAAAATGCTCATTCTATCCCCAATACAATAAAAATAGTTTTATTCATGACTATGTTTTAAATAAATATTTCAAAATTTTATAGTTTGAATTTATTATATGGATAGATTTTTTTTTATTTATCATGTCAAAATCATCTTATTGTGAATTTTTTAGAATTTTATAAAAAGTTTGATTTTTTGAGTGAATAGTAAAAATAATGTTTTCACAATACTATGATTTTTATGACATCATAAAAATATAAGAATGAATTAAAACATTTTAAAACATTTTTATAAACCAAAAATTTATTTAATAAGTTAAAATAATCCATTTAAAAATATTACGTTGAATTTAGAAATCTATGTTTGACATTTTAGAACCTAAGATATATTTAATACCAATAAAAAACTATTTTGGTCCTTTTCATTTAATTAAGTATTCACAATGATACATTGGGTTTTGTAGTGATTTTAAAGTAAAAAAATATTCATTAATTAATAATAAATAAATAAATATCATGGGAATTAATACTATATATTATTTTGGTGTAAATTCATTTTTATGCTTAAAAAATGACATTTTTCTAAAAACTGTTTTAATTACGTTAAACATTATTTTATTAAAATTAAATTTTACAACATATAGGAATTGAATCTTAAAAAATGGTTTATATATTTGAAATCACCATTTTAAAATTATTTTTTGTGGTCAATTTTTTTTGCATAAAAAATTATTTACCGAGGTAAATAAATGAATTACCGTAGTAAAAGTAATTTATGGTAAAAAGTTGAATTAAGGGGGAAAAGGCATAAGATATCTCAAAAATTATCCCTTATTTGTGTGGATGAGAGTTAGATCAAAACATATTCCTAAAATGTTCATTATTTTCTACTTTTGGATCTATATTCCATTGAAAGTGACACGACTTTAATATAAAGTAATGTGTATTTACAAAAATGAAACGACCTCGATTATAAAAGGATCACTTCACCACCCCACTTCTCCTAACACCTTAACCCTATTTTTTTGACCAATATCTAACAAAATACCTCCAAAAAACTCCTATATATATCCTAGAGGTTTTGGTGTCACCAAAATACTATTCTAATAAGTCTTAAGGAGTTTCCTAAAGGAAAATAATGAAGGAAGAGGTAATTATTTTAATTGAGTTCTTTCAAGTTTATTTCTTCTTCCACATCCTCAAAATATATTACACCTATTATAAAATAATGAAAATATTATTATTATTATAATGAAATTTTATTATTTTAATGAAATAACTATTTTCTACCTTCCTCCTATCCATTCAAAAAATGAATATGCCTTTTTGATATGTGCAGAAAACAACCTCTATGAAAAACACATTTTTTTTCATCACTCCCTTACATGGTATATTATAAAATGGATTTAATGTATAAAAATAGTTTTAATAGGTAATTTTTTTTTCTATAATGACAATTTTAATATTAACTCATAATTAAGATACCCCCTTTTGTTCATTAAAAATTACTATAACAAGATCATCATGGATTCCTTCCCTGTAAACCATACCCATGACTTCCATCAAATGAAAATGGGACTTCATAAATAATTGAAAAATAATTATTCCATTACCTTGAATAATATGGGAATGATAAAATTTATTCCAAATAATAATAATTGACATTTCCATTATGAAACATGTATGAAATGATCAAAATTAATGACATATGATGATGAATCTAAACCATAACTGACTAATATATGTGTAATGAAAGATTATAATTGAAGAGAATAAATGATAATAGATATGAATATGGTTATAAAATATGTTATTAAGAAGGTTATTTTTTTAATACTCCAACTCGAGTAACCTAGATCCAGTATTTACTATATTTACATTGGTGTAAGATACAAGGGATCTCACCACACATGATTGATTAATTTAATAGTATTAGAAAACTAAATACATACTTGATTCACATATTATATTGAAAATATAAAAACATATCACAAGAAAAATTCTTGTATCCTTGAAATCATTCATAATATTCTTCTTCATATTATGGGGAAAGGAAAAAACTAATGGGTGAGATCAGATGTATATTAAGGGTTACATACAGTGGAAGCTATCATGAGTAAATAAGGAATAATCAATATGGTGGAGTGGATAATCAAAACACATGTCATTAAATCAATAAATTTAGTTTAATGAACATACATTGATAATATCAAAATATCTACCACATGTATAATGGAAACTGAATTCACAATAAAGGAAATCCGTAAATCTAGACATCCATGAACTTTTCATTAAGGCCTTGGATAATTTATGTAACGACCCAAAGTTTAATCAATGAAAATTCCCTTATTGTAATTATGTCATATAGTATAATCACATGAAATAAAAACATGATGAACTAATAATTACTTCGTGAATTTAAACATAATATCATCACTTCTATGATTTGAATTTTAAAAATATGACATTCATGGTTGCGATCAGTAAGATGTTTGGAGTCCCATAAGACAAACTTAATTTTTGGTGAATAGTAACTGACCCTTATAAATAGTAATGTTACCCTTATGAATAATAATACAAATCTTATGAATATTAAATTTTCCAAGTGAATAAGTAACCTTACCAAGTAAAGTTTAAATAAAATTTATCCATCTTATAAGTGACAATATGATATAAATATAATGTTGGTTTTTTTGTGAGTCATGTATATTTAATTTCAATTTTATGATTAATTTGATAATTTAAAAGAAAATTTATTATCATAAAAGGTATTCATAAATAATTATTTTAATGACTTATGATTATATGATAATTTTAAGATACCTTAATTAATTTTTCAAAGTGTTAGAAAGGCAGTTTTAATTTTAAAATTTTTATTTTTCAAGTAAATAATGATTTTAATTAAAAATTAAATTTCACATATTTAAAAAATTGATTTCATAAAATGGATTTGATTTTTTTATTCTACAAATTAAAAAATGGCTTGGGTGAATTTTTTCTATTTTTCTAAAATACTTAAATTTTTGGTGAATAGTAAAATATGAAAATTTATGATAAATGCCAAATAAATGAAATTATGCATCATGTTTGAGTAATAAATGATGTAAATTTCCATTGGTTCTAAATCACACACACATATTACTATTGTTTTTCACAATAATCAATACTATTAATTTTCTTGAGAAAAATAATAAAATAGTAAATAAAATGTTGGGAAAACCCTCCTCTTCTCCACTCTAAAAACCACCCTCACCCCCTCTTCTCTTCACCCCTCTCAAGTCTTTTTCATAGTCCAAATTCTGATCAAATCTATCCCTAAGTCCCTATCCCACATCTAGAATCCCTTGGTCTCTTAAAAATAACAAATCCTCTCCCCTAAAGAGGTTCTCAAGGAAGATATATTGAAGAGGTAAATTCCTCCTTTCATTTCTTTTATTTTCTTTCAAGTTCCATTATTTTCATTTTATTTACTCACCTAATTTCATCCAAATGTTATGATAAATCTATTACCTTACAAGTAGTGTATTTTTTATGATAATGGAATAATTCATCATCATCTCTCCTTTCCCCTCATTTTTTACTAGAAATGAAAACACCATCTCAGATGTGTTAATTTATCACATTCAAGGATGACATGTTTTCAATTTCTATAAACAGCTTCAATTATGGTCATTAAACCATTTTTACAATTTAAACAGACTATAATATATGCATTATTTCTAATTTAAGGTTCTGGAAACTTTTTCACACATGATATTAATTTATAAATAAAAATGTGTTCGATGTGATCAAAAACCGCCAATTAACCAAAACGGTTATCCTTAAAGTTATATAATGATTCATCTTCACTTAAAATAACCAAATTAATTTTATTCCCATGTAATATTATGTATTTTAACTAATAACATACAAATTCAATTATGTACAGCGATTCTCATCATACATGTTTATCCTTACATGTATATAAGTAAACCAATCATGAAAACCAATGAAAAAAACAATGAAATTGAACCTCTTAACCCATAAAAAAGGTCATGAATGAACTTAATTAGGTTATAATAAATCAATTAAAAAATTAATAGTCTCTATAAATATTAATTAACAAATTTAATTTGGTTATCCATGACATTAAGATCAAGGTAAGAACAACTTCGGACTTAAGTTTCTACCCGGACCTCCATTATTCATTCGAGTTGCTATAAATTTATTTTTACCCAAATTAAGCTATCTATTATTTTTATATAAATCTTATAAATTATGTGTCCATGCAAAAAACTCATGTATAAATATCCATTCATTATCATCATTTGGGTATATAAATGTTTATAAGTGGTTCCCTCCTTAATACGTCCCGATAAGCAAACCCGTTTTAATGGAACTTCTTGAATTCTTACCCAATTTCAAGTTCACTCTATCATATGTTTTAAGAAACCATTGTTTTTATAAAATCAGTATTTTTATTATGAAAAACTTCTTGGTTCACTTCTGGTTTTATATAAAAGATTATTCCCTTCTCTATTTTAAAGGCTCTTTAGTATTTTCCTTAAAACCGCACTAAAATGTTTTAATGCTAAAATTTATTAATTACTATTATTAAATGTTTTCACTTATATTTTAAATCACTTACCATTACATAAGACTATTTTCCATTATCAATTTCCATATATGTTTTAATTTCTTTCTTTCATGGACACTTGTATGATACACCCATCTATTATTCTTTATGACATGATTATGATACCCATTTCTTTCCATGGGTACCCTTATACTTATGTATGATTGATCATATATGACTTTATATATGGAAAGCATATTCATGAACATGTAACAAAAGGTGTGCCTAGATAATGATTAAATGTATTGGGTAAAGTTGAGTCTCATGAGACATTATGTGCAATGGTCTTGGCAGTTAGCCTTGACTCGTGCTACCATGTGCAACGGTCTTGGTGGTTAACCTTGACTAGTTATCCTCTATGTGAAACGAGCCTTGAATCGTGCTAATGTCATATTTTATATTTCCACCACATTACTATGAATCTATGTTTATATGATCCCATGTTTATATGTTATGATTCCATATGTTCCATGCCTTTTTATATCATTATGTCATCCCTTCTAACCCATATTCTAAAGCTTTCTTCTTATGTTTATTCCCTTACTGGGATTTTAGCTCATCTCATTGTTCATGTTATCCCCATGTTATCCTATGAAGATGTATGAGCACAATGGAAGTTAAGATATCTTTACTAAGACTAAATAAAGAAATGTTATATTTAGTTCGATTTTTAAGTTTTATACACCTAGTCTTCCAAGACACTATACTTTATGATCCTTGGATTGTAATATGATGATTTAATATGATTAAAATAATGTAATGGTATTTGTAAAAGGATAGGTTCACTATAGTTGGTATTAGAGGATGGTCTAGTTATTTTTTGAGATTAGGGATAAATCACTTTAGTATGAACCTTAAGGATGAGACTAAATATAAGAAAAACATCCCTAAATTTTGGTAAGTATAGAGTAAGTGGTTTATCAAGAAAATTTTAAAGACCCGTAAAATTCAAGGAATTTTTTTTCTTAATTTTATTTGGGATTTTACAAGAGCGCAGTTTCTGACGGAACCTGATTCCGAGGCCCGGTGTGCTCGGAATCAATTTCCGAAGTTTAGCTCAGGTATGTTTAGTAAACGAATGAACGGGTTTTCCTAACTTTTGAACCGGTGCTCAGAATCGAAATCCAAGGGCACCGATGAAACCGCAGTGCCGGTAATTGCTTAAGAACACCTTTTCTGGAGTTGCGTTTGCTCGGGTGTGGTTATTAAAATATTGGGTTAAGTATTGAATAAAATAAAATTTGTGCAACCAATTTTATTTTTATTTAAGGTAGTTTAAAACTATGCTTGGAGGTTGGGGTGGGACCCACTAGTTCTTAACTAACCTAGGTAGGATATTAGTGAAGTGGGGACCACACGAGCCCCACCCCTTAAAATTACTTTTTACCTCCCATGTGCATTTAATTCTGTAACTCACCCACACCTTAATTAATTTGTAAGTCAACTCTCTTATTAATTAACTATTTAAGTTGTTCAATATAATTAATTCGAGAATTCAATTTTGAATTACGAATTGATTGGTGGCTTGTGTGAGTTAATTAAATAAGACAAGTCTTATTTCATTAAGGGCGTTTTGGTTGTGCGAGAAGGATTGGAGAGGATTTGCTCAAGTCTTGAACTTCATATTCCTCCTTGAAGAACATGAAGAACGCACCGTCGCCGACGAAGAATGCCGACCTCCAATGAGGGACGACGAATAACTTTGATTCCTCAGAGATCGACAACGCGAGGCCGTGTACCGCGATGCCGACGGTCCACTTCTCTGCGACGCCGTGTACCGTGATGCCGACGATCCTCCTTCCGCGACGCCTTCTTCCGTGGTGTTCTTTTTCCGCGACGAACCTTCGTTCAACAACACCATGATGTAGGGGTTTGTTTTTGATTCATGAATATTTTCGTTGCCGTCCAAACGTCCAATTCTTATGCCACTTGATATCGTATTAACGGGAGGAGGCCGGACCGCACGAACACGACCGACCCTCCTCCCCTTTGGTTGTTGTGTTTGTTGCGGCTCAAAAGAAGGTGGTGCGGTGCAACGACACCGCGCGGGGACAAGGAGGAATGCAGCAAAGAAGCGCGGCGTCGTCACACCATACCGTTGATACCGAACAAAGCCGCGGCGCCGTCACGCCGCGCCAGAGAACCACAAAGAGGCCAGATCCGGAGCGGGGCCGTGACGCCGTCGCGCCACGCCGGTCGGACAAGGCCGCGACTCAAAGCCGCGTCGGTGCAAGGCGGGGCGGCCGAAACCGCCGGCCGCCGACACCTTGGAGGGCGGGACCGCGGCGGTCCCGCGGCGGCAGCACCGACCGGCCAGTCCGGGCCGACCATTTCGGAGGGAGACTGGGGGTTATAACCCCCGGCTGGTAAAGAGAAGCGGCCCCCACGTGTGGGTGGGGGGTTCAATCAAGGGGGGCAGCCGCCCCCCCTTTCCGCAATGGCACGGCCAGCTGTGCTGGCCGTGCGGGGTGTGCCCGCACCGGCGGGGCCGGGTCGTACCGGTTGGGCCGGGCCCCGCCCACAGGGCCGGGCTGCGCCCTAAAGGGCCAGAACTGGACCCGGTTCGGGTCGACCCTGTTTGGGCCGACCTAGGGGGTCTCGGGCCGGGCCCAAAACCCCCTAAAACAGGACAAGTTCGCTCTTTTTCCCATATCTTGCGTTACAGACCTCCGATCGACGCACCGTCAGTTGAGATGCGATCCTTGGATCGAGACGGTCGTTTCAGTATGTTACACTCAAGGTTTCGAAGAACTTTTTGTACAGCCGGGTTGGTTCGAACACGAAACCAACCGGGCCCTCGGAGCGGAAACACTTGTAACTTGAGCTCCGAGCGTCCGATTGATGTGCCGTCGACTTTGTTGGATTCCTCTTAGTGAGACGGACCTTTTGGATTACTCAGATCGAGGTTTGGACACAGTTGGAGTACGGTCGGGTTGTTTTTGACTTAAAAACCAACCAGGCCCTTGGAATGAAAAAGCCAATAACTCTCAGACCGAGCGTCCGATTGACGCGCCGTCTGTCACATTGAGTTCCTTTTGTCGAGACAGAATCTTGGAATACATCAACTCCAGACTACGTGTAAGTTTATGTATCGACCCCCTTTGGCTCGTGGAGCGGACCCTCTCGAAAACGAGCATGCTGTATACAGGAACCCTAGAGCTGGCTGCGACGGCAATGAAGGCTGCACTGAAATCCTACATGGGTTCGACAGTGATGAAGACCATACTGAAATCCTCTGTGGGTTCGATGAAGATGAAGACTGCACTGAAATACTACATGGGTTCGGCAGTGATGAAGACCGTACTGAAATCCTCCGCGCGTTCGACGACGATGAAGACTGCACTGAAATCCTACGTGGGTTCGGCAGCGATGAAGACCGTACTGAAATCCTCCGTGGGTTCGACGGCGATGAAGACTGCACTGAAATCCTATGTGGGTTAAGCAGCGATGAAGACCGTACTGAAATCCTCCGTGGGTTCGACGGCGATGAAGACTACATTGAAATCCTATGTGGGTTCGGTAGTGATGAAGACCATACTGAAATCCTCCGTGGGTTCGATGGCGATGACTACTGTTCTTGTATCCTACGTGGGTCTGACAGTGTTTGACTCTATTCTTGCTATCCTATGTGGGTCTAGCAGAGTAGTTGGTCTGTATCCTATGTGGGTCCGACAACTTAGCTGGTTTAGTATCCTACATGGGTCCCAGCTTAGATGAATCAGTGGCTATATCTGATCATCTCTATCACCTTACGAAGAAGTATACCTGTGTGAGCTGAGTCTTGACTTTCAATCATTATATTAGATATGATTGACTTGCTTTCCTATGTGGATTGGGTTGTGCTTTCCTATGTGGATTGGTTTGGGTTTTCCTGTGTGGACGTGATCGAACTTGGGCTTTGATGTTGGAGCCGAACGGGAATTGATGACTTAGGTATATGTATGGGAATATACCTAAGTAGTGTTGGTTGTTACTTCGTGATTGTATCTTTCCTTTGTGGATTATCCTTTGTGGGTTCTGGGAGACCTTCGGGGGTCTCGTGGTCCCTACTGAGTAGCGTATACTCACCCCTGCATGGGCTATGCATGAACTACGTTGTGTTGGATGCAGACAACAGACAACACTGATCGTGGTTGAGGCTTGTGGAGCAAGTCGGTACCTGGAGGTGGACCACTGGGCGGGACGTGCACGGAGCGGATGATTGGACCCGAGGAGCTGAGGAGGCTATCTGTACCCACCCTTCAGGTGGGATTTTTAGTGGATGGCTCAGCGTTGCTGATTTACTTTTAGTTGCTGTACTTTCTTTCCAGTTGTACTTTACTTTCAGTTTGGGTTTGTATTTTGGCCCATTTAATTTCCGCACTTACTATTGTACCCAGTTTTACTTAGTGTTTACTTCTGTTTTCTTACTATGTGGTGATTGTTTACTTTATAAAGGCAATTCCTTCCCTTTTTTTTCCGGGATTTACACCTTGGTGCTAGTCGCCAGCCCCTGGCCTATTAGAGGTGGGCTTGGGGTTGTCACGACACGGGTCCCGAGGATGGGTCGTGACAAATTGGTATCAGAGGAGTTCGGTTCTACTGTAGAACTCAGGACTCTGATCTTTCTTCTATGTGAAACAATAGTGTTAAGGGTATTGAGTGTGGTTATCAGTCCAGGGAGTCCAATGTTTGTGCGGCGACCGACGTATCCATACACCAGGACCCTGATTTCTGATTTTCGACTCAATGCATGAAAACATTGATTGATGTGTGTTTCAAATGTTTTCTTTGTGATTACTTTGTGTCAGCTCCCCGGGTATACTGTTTGACCGTGGCGCACCTGTTTCTTTTCAGGATGGCCCCATGATGGCAGCTAGCTATGGTTTCGAATATTGTGCGAGCTGATAGCCCATCGAGCGACGAGGCCTCGGTGTAGGGCCCTTTTTCAGTGGAGGTACCGACAGTACCTCTACCCACCGAGCCACCGATACTTCCATCCCCAGCCGCAGCGAGTGCACGTCACCTTAGTGCACTGCATGAGTTTCAGTGTTAGAGACCACCCAGGTTCCACGGGGAGACGGACCCTCAGGCAGCCGAGGATTGGCTGGAGGCGGTTGTGCGAGTTTTCAGGTTAGTGGGGACACCATATGACCTCATGGTGATACTCGCAGCGAGCCTCCTTCACGCGGCAGTAGGAAGATGGTGGAGCTTGATTCTCTAGGTTCATGACGAGGCATCACTCCTCTAGACGGACTTTAAGAGCCTCTTCCACTCGGAGTTCATCCCAGCCACCCTCCATGCGGTGCGCATCTAGGAGCTACTATAGCTGTGGCAGGGCAGCATGACGGTCGCCCAGTACTCGGCGAGATTTACTGATCTCTCACACTATTCGACGGACATGGTACATGACCCATTCTTCTGGGCTCGGACCTTCGAGAAGGGACTGAGACACTAGATCAGGGCATCGATGACCTCCCTCAGTATTCCGACATAGGAAGGAGTACTGAAGCGAGCCCTTCTTGTGGAGAGCTTTCTTGCTGAGCCTACGTCAGCAGCGGGGCCTACCGCAGGGCGACACGTAGTGGAGTCTTATGCAGCCAGAAGTAGACAGATGTCGCAGAGGTCCAAGAGGACCAGGCCATCAGGCAGACGACCACATGATACTAGCTCGGAGGTGAGGGGCACACACAACAGAACCAGTCTTACGAGTGGAAGGTAGTGCTATGAATGCAGCAGGCAGGGCCACAAGGATCGTGACTGCCCGACCCTCCATGAAGATGGGAAGCAGACGGTTGAGGGACCACCCAAGCAGAGGTAGAGGTTTGACCATGGCAGTCTGCAGGGAGCAGGCAGACGAGGCCGAGGAGCTGGTCGAGCGGTAGGTGGTGGATGAAGTTTTGAGGCTCTACCACCACCACCACCAGAAGGTCCACCCTGACCACAGGGGAGAGCACAACTTCAGGCAGCTGAAGCTTATGATCATGGAGCTCCGGAAGCGGGTGGACAAGTGTGGGACTTGCTCCAGGCATGGATTCCTTTTCCCATAATGCCTATAGCTTCGTTTTTTGTATTGCTTTGTGTCCTTGTACTTTGAGTTGAAGTAATAAAAGACACTTGAAATAGTGACATTTGATTTCTTGTCTTTTGTATGTTAATACTAAGAGGTACTGGTTAAAAACTATTGACTTGACCCTCACATATGAGATTCCTACTGGAGGAGACCTAGTGACCACACACTGATTCCGACAGTGTGACTCAACCCTTGGAGGTGAGAGTAACGGTTGGATCTCTTGGTAGTAGCGTCAAGGCCTTACGATTTCATCCATGGCATGAATTAACTGATCATGATGGGATTGACTGTATTAGGCAAGGAACGTGGTTCATCCAGGGGATGAGACCAGATTTCTCTTTTCGGCAAAGGAGAAATCTATGCAGCTTTACAGAACGTTAAGGAAGAAGGGGAAACCCTTCGTGTGGTCAGACAGATGTCAGTAGAGCTTCCAGGAGCTGAGACAAAGATTGACCAACGCACCTATCTTGAGGCTACCGAAGGAGGGAGTAGGGTACATAGTCTACTGAGATGCATTAGGGACCGGACTTGGATGTGTCCTGATGTAGGAGCGGGAAGTGATTGCATTTGGATCACGTCAGTTGAGGCAGCATGAGTAGAACTACGCTACCCATGACCTGGAGTTAGCAGCAGTGGTCTTCACTCTGAAGATGTGGCGACACTATCTGATGGGCGAGTGCTTTACATTCTACTCTGAACACCAGAGTTTCAGGTACATCTTCTCACAGAAGGACCTGAATCCGAGAAAGCGGTGGTGGATCGAGTTCCTCCAGGACTATGACTTGCGATATTCTATACTCCTGGAAAGGGGAACATAGTAGCCGATTCTCTTAGCAGGAGGACGAGCATTCAGCTACTCGGGGAGGCGACGGAGCAGCTAGACGCTTTGCATATATCCTTCATGGATAGAGATGGAGCAGGCTTTCTTCAGTCACTCGCAGTCACTCCTACACTACTGTAGCGGGTCAGAGAGACACATGTGGGGACGTTGACTGTGAGACACAGCGTGCCCAGATATCCTCAGGATAGGAACCTGATGGATTCTCTATGGGGGAAGGGCATGTCGTTCTTTTCAGAGGATGTACCATGGTACCAGCTGATTTATAGGAGGAGGTGATGAGGGAGTTTTACAATTCCTCTTTAGAGGTACATCCAGGAGTGGAAAAGATGTACCAGGATCTCAGACAACAACACTGGTGGCCGGGTATAAAGAAGGCTATAGGTGAGTTTGTTTCTTGATGCCTCACCTGTCAGCAGGTGAAGGCGGAGCACCAGGTACCAGCAGGCTTGGTGCAGCCCTTGGAGGACCCGGAGTGGAATTGGGGCTGGATATCTATGGATTTTGTGACTGGAGTTCCACGCACTTCCAGAGTTCACAACTCTATTTGGGTGATTGTCGAACGACTCACCAAGTCGGCCCACTTCTTACCCATCAGAGAGCAGGGCTCAGTGGAGAGCTTGGAGCACCTCTAAATTCAGGAGATCGTACGGATTCATGGTGTTCCATCATCTATCATCTCTGATATAGATTCTCGCTTTACTTCCCAGCTTTGGAAGGGTTTGCAGGAGGCATTCGGGACATAGCTACAGCTGAGCACTGCCTTTCACCCTCAGACGGATGGTCAGATAGAGAGGACCATTCAGACTCTCGAGGACATGCTCCGTGCATGTGTCCTCAACTTTGGTCGTGGCTGGGAGGACCACCTACCCTTGGTGGAGTTCGCGTACAACAACAGCTTCCACTCCACCATCGGGATGGCACCATACGAGGCATTGTACGACCGACCTTACAGATCACCTCTGTACTGGACAGACCCTGGGGAGTCAGTACTTGTGGGACCAGAGATGGTCCAGGCCACGACAGAGAAGGTCCAGGTCATCCAGGAGTAGATGAGGACGACTCAAAGCTGGCAAAAGTCTTATGCTAACAGGAGGCAGAGGCCACTGGAGTTCGAGGATGGCGACCACGTCTTCTTGCGGGTCTCACCTCGACGTGGATTATGGAGATTGGGCCGGGGTGGCAAGTTATCTACGTGCTTCATCGGACCATTCTAGGTTCTCAGTAGGATAGGAGAGGTGGCTTATCTCCTGGCTCTACCACCTCAGTTTCACCTGTTGCATGACGTCTTCCACGTATCTCGGCTGAGGAGATACGTGCACGACCCGACGCATATCGTCGACCATGGGGAGTTGAACATTAATGATGGGGCGACTTTTGCGGAGGTCCCGGTGGAGATCAAGGATCAACAGGAGCGGGTCCTACGTGGACGGTCGATACCTCTATTGCGCATCAGATGGTAGCACGAGAACCTCTAGGAGAGCACTTGGGAGCGGGAGGCTCAGATGCGTGCTCAGTACCCACTTTTGTTCCCCTAGTTTATGATGTATATTTATGGGGACATAAAGCTCTGAGGTGGGAGTAATGTAAAGACCCATGAAATTCAAGGAAATTTTTTTTCTTAATTTTCTTTGGGATTTTAAAAGAACTCAGTTTCTGACGGCACCTAATTCCGAGGCCCGGTGTGCCCGGAATCAGTTTCTAAAGTTTAGCTCGAGTACGTTCAGTAAACGAACGAGCGGGTTTTCCTAACTTTTGAACTAGTGCTTGGAATCGAAATCTGAGGGCACCGATGAAACCGCAGCCCTAGTAATTTCTTAATAACACCTTTTCTGGAGTTGCGTTACCTCGGGTGTGGTTATTAAAATATTGGGTTAAGTATTGAATAAAATAAAATTTGTGCAACCAATTTTATTTTTATTTAATGTAGTTTAAACCTATGCTTGGAGGTTGGGGTGGGACCCACTAGTTCCTAACTACCCTAGGAAGGATATTAGTGAAGTGGGGCCCACACGAGCCCCATCCCTTCAAATTCCTTTTTACCTCCCACATGCATTTAATTCTGTAACTCACCCACACCCCAATTAATTTATAAGTCAACTCTCTTATTAATTAACTGTTTAAGTTGTTCAATATAATTAATTTGAGAATTCAATTTTGAATTTCGAATTGATTGGTGGATTGTGTGAGTTACTTAAACAAGAAAAGTCTTATTTCATTAAGGGCGTTTTGGTTGTGCGAGAAGGATTGGAGAGGATTTTCTCAAGTCTTGAACTTCATCTTCCTCCTTGAAGAACGCGAAGAATGCACCGTCGCCGATGAAGAACGCTGGCCTCCAACGAGGGACGGCGAATAATGCAGATTCCTCGGAGATTGACGACATGACGCTGTGTACCGCGACGCCAACGATCCTCTTCTCTGCGACACCGTGTACCGCGACGCCGATGATCCTCCTTCTGCGACGCCTTCTTCCGCGACGTTCTTTTTCCACGACGAACCTTCGTTCAACAGCACCTTGATGTAGGTGTTTGTTTTTGGTTCATGAATATTTTCATTGCTGTCCAAACATCCAATTATTAAGCCGCTTGATATCAGATTAACAGGAGGAGGCCGGACCACACGAACACGGCTGACCCTCCTCCCCTTTTGTTGTTGTGTTTGTTGCGGCTCGAAAGAAGGCGGCGTGGTGCAATGACACCGCGCGGAGACATGGAGGAATGCAGAAAAGAAGCGCGGCGCCGTCGCGCCACATCGTTGAGACTGAAAAAAGCCGTGGTGCCGTCGCGCCGTGCCGGAGAACCACGAAGAGGCCGTGACCGGAGCGGGGCCGTGACTCAAAGCCCCAGCGGTGCAAGGCGGGGCAGCCAGAACCGCCGGCCGTCGGCACCTCGGAGGGCGGGACTGCGGCGGTCCCGTGGTGGTAGCACCGGCCGACCGGTCTGGGATGACCGTTTCGGAGGGAGTCCGGGGGTCGTAACCCCCAACTAGAAAAGAGGACCGGCCCCCATGTGTGGGGGGGGGGTTCAATCAAGGGGGCAACAGCCCCCCCTTTCCGCAACGGCACGGCCAGCTGTGCTGGCCAGGCGGGGCGCGCCCGCGCCGGGCCAACTAGCCGCCCAGGCCAGACCAGCCACACCGGGCAGGCCGCCCATGCTGGGCTGGGCCGTGCCCTAATGGGTCGAACCCGAACCCGTTTTGGGTCGCCCATTTTGGGCCGACCTAGGGGGTCTCGGGCCGGGCCCAAAACCCCCTAAAACCGGACAAGTTCTCTCTTTTGCCCATATCTTGGGCTACAGACCTCCGATCGATGCACCGTTAGTTGCGATGAGATCCTTGGATTGAGGCGGTCGTTTAAGTATATTACACTCAAGGTTTCAAATAACTTTGGGTATGACCGGGTTGGTTCGAACACCAAACCAACCGAGCCCTCGGAGCGGAAACACTTATAACTTGAGCTCCGGGCGTCCGATTGAAGTGCCGTCGACTTTGTTGGATTCCTCTTAGTGAGACAGAACTTTTGGATTACTCCTCTCAAGGTTTGGATGCAGTTAGAGTAGGGTCGGGTTGGTTTTGACGTAAAAACTAACCGGGCCCCTGGAACGAAAAAGCCAATAACTCTCAAACCGGGCGTCCGATTGACGCGCCGTCTATCACGTTGAGTTCCTCTTGTCGAGACGGAACCTTGGAATACATCAACTCCGGAATACGTGTCAGTTGATGTATCGAACCCCTTTGGATCATGGAGCAGACCCTCCCGAAAACGAGCATGCTGTGTGCGGTAACCCTTGAGCTGGCTGCGACGACAATGAAGACTGCACTAAAATCCTACGTGGGTTCGGCAACGATGAAGACCATACTGAAATCCTTCGTGGGTTCGACGGCGATGAAGACTGCACTGAAATCCTACGTGGGTTTGGCGGCGATGAAGACCGTACTGAAATCCTCTGTGGGTTCGACGGCGATGAAGACTGCACTGAAATCCTACGTGGGTTCGGCAGCGATGAACACCGTACTAAAATACTCTGTGGGTTTGACGGAGATGAAGACTGCACTGAAATCCTATGTGGGTTCGGCAGCGATGAAGACCATACCGAAATCCTCAGTGGGTTCGACGGTGATGAAGACTGCCCTGAAATCCTACGTGGGTTCTACAGAGATGAAGACCGTACTTAAATCCTCCGTGAGTTCGACGACGATGACTACTGTTCTTGTATCCTACGTGGGTCTGGCAGTGTTTGACTCTGTTCTTGCTATCCTATGTGGGTCTGGGAGAGTAGCTGGTCTGTATCCTATGTGGGTCCGATAGCTTAGCTGGTTTAGTATCCTACGTGGGTCCTAGCTTAGATGAATCAGTGGCTATATCTGATCATCTCTATCACCTTACGAACAAGTATACCTGTGTGAGCTGAGTCTTGACTTTCAATCATTATCTTCGATATGATTGACTTTATTTCCTATGTGGATTGGGTTGTGCTTTCCTATGTGTATTGGTTTGGGTTTTCCTGTGTGGATGTGATCGAACTTGGGCTCGGATGTTGGAGCCGAACGAGACTTGATGACTTAGGTATATGTATGGGCATATACCTAAGTAGTGTTGTTTGTTACTTTGTGATTTTTATCTTTCCTTTGTGGATTATTCTTTGTGGGTTCTGGGAGACCTTTGGGGGTCTTGGGGTCCCTACTGAGTAGCGTATACTCACCCCTGCACGGGCTATGCCTGCACTACATTGTGTTGGATTAAGACGATGGACAACACTGATCATGGTTGAGGCTTGTGGAGCAAGTCGGTTCCTAGAGGTGGACCACTGGGCGGGACGTACACGGAGCGGACGGATGGACCCGAGGAGCTGAGGAGGCTATCTGTACCCACCCTTCAGGTGGTATTTCCAGTGGATGGCTCAACGTTGCTTCTTTACTTTCAATTGCTGTACTTTCTTTCCAGTTGTACTTTACTTTCAGTTTGGGTTTGTATTCTGGCCCATTTACTTTCCGCACTTACTATTGTACCTTGTTTTAATTAGTGTTTACTTCTGCTTTCTTACTCTGTGGTGATTGTTTACTTTATAAAGGCAATGTCTTCCTCTTTTTTTATCGAGATTTACGCCTTGGTGCTAGTCGCCTGCTCCTGGCCTATGGGAGGCGGACTTGGGGTAGTCAGGACACGGGTCCTGAGGACGGGTCATGACAAAAATACATCCCTATCTAGATACAATCAAGTGGATGTGGCTCTAGCATAGATGTATCTAGGGGTAAAACTCAAAAACACCAACTTGAGAAAGACTCAAACGGGAATTGGTGCATGAAAATTGGCATTACTGTACTTTTAGTCTGACACTCCCAGGGGATATGCTTTGGTAAATTTACAAGCTTAGTACGAACCATTATTAAGAGAACAAAAAAAGAGCCCATAAGAATATATGTTAAGTAATAGATCACGGATAAACTACATTGAAACTTAAGGAATCAAAATTTTGGATATACCTTTCCTTTAATAGTTTATCTGTTTAAGTTTAAAGTTTCCTTTTTATGCTTAATAACTAAGTATTCAAGCCCCCTCATTGTATGTTCTTTTTCTTAGTTAATGGAAGGAAAGAGAAGAACACGTTCCAATAAAAAATATGATAGGTAATGTAAATATTACCCTAATGATATGAAAAATATGATTGGAATTGGTGCTCAAAACTTCATGACAATACTTTCTCAGTTGTCTTAAGTTATGAATAATAAATTGAATCATGTGGAATACCCTCCTCCTCCAAGGAAGGAGCAAGTTGCTGTTGAATACTTCCTATATAAAATGCATCCCATGTTTAGTGGATATTCTGATCCCCTCCTCATTGAACATTGGATTAACTCCATTGAAAAGATATTCTCTATCCTCCAATTCTTATAAGAAGATAAATTCATGCTGGTGGTCTATCATTTTGATGGGGAATATAATAACTTGTGTACACTGATCAACAATACGAAGTCCAAGGAGGAAAATGATTCCATGGATTTGTAGGAATTTGAGAAATTTTTTTAATAAATATTTTACCCGAACCCTCCATCTCAAGATGGAAAGACAGTTCCTTGGACTGAACAAGAAGGAAGATGAGTCTATCTGGGCATATGAAGAAAAATTCACAAGGCTCGCAAGATACACCTCTAGCTTTGTCATGAACACCAAGAGCATGGTGGATTAATTATTTAGCGGACTAAATCTAAGTCTATGAAAAGAGTTGGATATTTTTGACTTCGACTGTTATGAGGATATTGTCTGTTGTTCCCTCAAGGTTGAAATGGAGATCAGAGACTCTCAATGGTCTCATGGACCTGATGACAAAAATAATAAAATGAATTCTAGTATGGGTGGTTTGGAAAATAAATCCCATGATGTGAATAAGATCGAATATCCCATGTGTCTAAATTGTGGGATGAATCATCCTGGGAAATGTATAAAGGGAAACATGAATTGCTTCAAATGTGGAAGAATGAGACATCTTGCTAAGAACTTCCAAAGGAATATAAAGAATCCCACTAATGTGGAAATATAAAGGATGGTTCAGATCAAATCTTATCCTGTAGTGTAGTGTTAAAACTTCAAGGATCATGGGAATTATGCGAACAATTTCCCTAGGCCAAGGTTTGTCAGAGTAAATCAACAACAACCTCAAAGGAAACAAGGGATCATGCTATCACTACTTCTGAGGTGGAGCTAGAAAATGATGTGGTGATAGGTACTCTAGTTATTCATCCAAGAATAGTGAACATACTATTTGATTCTGGTTCTACAAATTCTTTTATATCTTGCAAGTTTAGTATAACTATTCAACCACCACCTCAAAATTTGGAGGTTGAGTTATCCGTGAGAATAGAAAATGTTGAAATTACTCCATACAAAGTATATAACTCCTCCCTGGTTAAATGTTTTGGGCTGAACCTCCCATAAAATCTCATCATACTTTCTTTTATGGAGTTCAATGTTATCTTGGGCATGGATTGACTATCTTTATACAAATCCAAAATCAATTGTTAGGAAAGGGAGATCAATATTTAGATCCTGAAGCATCCTCCAATTCATTAAAATTTTAGGTAGGAAGATGAATCTCCTTTATAATCATCATCTCAAGTATGGATATTAATTCCTTATGAGCAAGCATATCTATCTAAAATTATTGAGACAAAAGAGATGATACTTCTCGAAGATATTCCCATCGCGAGGGATTGTACTAATGTATTCCTTAAATAATTGTCTGGTCTTACTCATGATCGATAGGTTGATTTATCAATTGAAATTATTCTTGTATCTCTATATATATCAAAGAAAACTCATAGAATGTCCACCGTATAGATTGAGGAGATGAAGAAGCAGTTACAGGAGAATATAGAGAAGGTTTTATACACCTGAGTGATTCACCATGGGGTGCGCCAGTCCTCCTCTTTAAGGAGAAGGATGGATCAATACACCTCTACATTGATTATTATGAGATCAATAAAATCATGATAAAGAACAAGTATCCCCTACCACAGGTAGATGACTTGTTCGATCAACTTTATGGGGCTAGTTATTTCTCTAAGGTGGACCTTAGGTTAAGATATCACCAATTAAAGGCGAGGAATGAAGATATTACCAGGACTACCTTTTGAATGGGTATGAACAATATGAGTTCATAGTGAATCCGTTTGGACTCACTAATGATCTAAAAATATTCATGGATTTAGTGAATTAGAGATTACCTTGACAAATTTGTGGTAGTGTTTATCGATGATATTATGATATACTCCAAGATCAAAGAGGAATATAAGGAGCATTTGAATACTATGCTGATGATTTTGAAAAGGGGGAAAATTTATGCAAAGTACAATAAATGTGAGTTTTAGATGGATGAAGTATCATTCTTACGACATGTCATCTACAACAAAGGGATATCTGTGGACCCTTCCAAGATAAAGGCAATTGAAGAGTGGCTTTCACCAATATCCATGATAGAGATCTACAAATTTTTGGGTATAGCTGGGTATTATTAACGATTTATGAAGAAATTTTCATGATTTTTAGAACCAATGAAAAAGATTAAATAGAATGGGTTGAAGTTTGTGTGGACTCAAGAATGCGAGTAAAGCTTTGAGAATCTCAAAAAATAGGCTTATCACTGCACCAATACTCACACTCCCAAAAAGTGGAGAACTCGTTGGGGTGTACAATGATGCTTTAAAGAAGGGTTTAAGATGTGTGCTGATGTAAAATCATAAAGTGATAGCCTACTCCTTGAGATAATTTAAAATCCATGATCAAAACTATCCCACACATGATCTAGAGTTGGAATCTGTGATATTTTCTTTGAAAATATGGAAGCATCATCTCTATGGGGAGAAGTGTGAGATATATACTAATCAAAAGAGTATCAAATATATATTCACATAGAAGGATCTTAATATGCACTAGTGAATATGGTTAGAGCTCATAAAGGATTATGATTTCTCAATCCACTACCACCCTAGTAAGGAAAATAAGGTGGAAGATTCTCCAAGTAGAAAGGAATCTGCATATTTATCAATGATGAGAATTGAAAAGGATCAAATCTTATTATATTTGTAGAGGATGGACATGGGAATCATTAAGGGAGGATCATAATAAATCCTTTCTCAAATTATTTCTCAACCATCCATCATGGATAAAATAAATTATTCTCAAAGAAAGGATGTGGAAATTATAAAAAGGGTGGAAGATATTACAAATAGGAAATCCTATAATTTCCTTATTGAAAAGGAAGGAGTTATAAGACTAGGGTCAAGATTATGCATACCATCTGATCCAGAGATATAGAAGGATATTTTTAATGATGAACATATCTCAACCTTCTCTATTCACCTTGGGAGCACAAATATGTATCGAGATATCTGAGAGAAGTTTTGGTGGGACAATATGAAGAAAGAGATAGCTAAATATACATCGAAGTGCCCAATATGTCAACAAGTGAATTTTGAAATATAAAATTCTAAGGGGATGATAAAACCACTACCCATACCAATAATGAAGTGGGAGAACATCACTATGGACTTTGTCACCGGACTTCCAATGAAATCTTGAGGAAACAATGCTATGTGGGTCATTGTGGACCATCTTACAAAGATAGCTCACATTATCACAATTCGATAGGAATCCTCCCTGAATAAACTTGCATGGATATATATATAAAATATGTGGTAAGGTTGAATGTATTAACATTATATATTTTTTCCGATATAGATTCGAGATTCACCTCGAAGTCCTGGGAAAGTCTCCAATATTCTCTAAGCACTTAACTGAACTTTAGTGGGGCCTATCATCCTCAAATTGATGACCAATCTGAGAAAATTATTCAGACACTAGAATACATGTTGAGAGCGTGTTCTATGGAATTCAAAGGAGGATGAGACCAATATCTTACAATAATCAAATTATGCTCTAACAACAATTTCCACTCCAGCATCAGAATGACACCATATAAAGCCCTTTATTGGAAAAGGTGCAGAACACCAACATGTTGGGATGAAGTCAGTGAGAATAATCTACTAGGACCTGAAATAGTCGAATAAATGGTGGATAATTTGAAAACCATTCAGAAACACATCAAGGCAGGACAAAGTCGATAGAAGAGTTATGTAGAAAATCGTCGATGAGAACTTGAGTTCAAAGTTGGAGGCATTGTATTCCTCCACATATCTACATGGAATAAGGTCATGAGATTTTAGAAGAAAAGAAAGTTAAGTCCTAGGTACATCGACCCCTTCAAGATTCTTGATCGTGTTGGAGTTGTGGCCTATCGACTAGAACTTCCACCTACCATGTCTAAAGTATAAGATGTCTTTCATGTATTCCTCCTAAGAAAGTTCATACCAGATCCTTCACATGTACTATCTTTAGAGGTGGTATAATTGGATAATGATAGTTCTTATGAGGAGAATCCTGTGAAGAATTTGGATCGTATAGATAAGGTTCTATGCAATAATATTACTCACTTGGTGAAATTACTATGGATGAACCATAAGTACGAAGAGGTAACATGAGAACTGGAGGAGGAAATGAAGGAAAAGTACTCACACCTGTTTATGGCATAGAATGTAAAACAAAATTTTGAGGGTGAAATTTCATAAGGGGGAAAGAATGTAAAGACCCAAAATGCAATCAATGGAAATTCCCTTCTTATAATTATGTCATATAGTATAATCACATGAAATCACAACATGATGAACTACTAAGTACTATGTGGCCTTTAAACATAATATTTTCACTTATGTTATTTGAATTTTGAAAATATAACATATACAATTGTGATCATTAAGATGTTTGGAGTCCGATAAGGAAAACTTAATTTTTTTAATAGTAAATAACCCTTATGAATAGTAATGTTACCCGTATGAATAGTAATACAACCCTTATGAATAGTAAATCATCCAAGTGAATAAGTAACTTTTCTAATTGAAGTATAAATAAAATTTATCCATCTTATAAGTGACAATATGATATAACTATAATGTTGGTTTTTTTGTGAGTCATGTATATTTAATTAAAATTTTATAATTAATTTAATAATTTAAAAGAAAACTTATTTTCATAAAATGTAATAATAAATATGTATTTTAATGACTTATGATTATATGAAAATTTTAAGAAGCCTTAATTAATTTTTCAAAGTGTTAGAAAAGTAGTTTTAATTTTAAAATTTGTATTTTTCATGTAAATTATGGTTTTAATTAAAAAAAAATAAATTTCACATATTTAGAAAATTATTTTCATAAAATGGAGTTCATTTTTTGATTCTACACATTAAAAATTGTCTGGAGTGAAATTTTGGGATTTTTCTAAAATACGTGAATTTTTTGGTGAATAGTAAAATATGATAATTTACGATAAATGATAAATAAATGAATTTATGCATCATGATTGAGTCATGGACGATTTAAATGGCCATTGGTTCAAACTCACATGAAAATATTACTATTTTGTGTCACAATAATTAATAAAATTTCCTGTCTTGAGAAAAATAATAAAATAATAAATAAAAATTTGGCAAACCCTCCTCTCCTCCTCTATAAAAACCACACTCACCCCTCTTCTCTTCACGCCTCTCAAGCCATTTCCTAGTCCAAATTCTGATCAAATATTTCCCTAATACCCTATAACACATACATTATACCTTTGTATCTTAAAAAGAACAAATCCTCTTCCCTAAGGAGGCTCTTAAGGAAGATATATTCAAGAGGTAAATTCCTCTTTTCATTTCTTTTATTTTCTTTCAAGTTCCGTTCTTTTATTTTTCTTTCCTCACCTAATTTCATCCAAATGTTATGATAACTAAAATACCTTACATGTACTGTAATTTTTTTATGATAATGGAATAATTCATCATCATATCTCCTTCCCCTTTTTTTACTAGAAATGATAACACCATCCGAGATGTGTTAATTTATTACATTCACGGATGATGGGTTTTCAATTTCTATTACCATATTTAATTATGGTCATGAAACCATTTTTATTATTCAAATAGAATATAATATATATATTATTTCTAATTTAATTTTATGTAATCTTTTGTACACATGATATTAATTTATAAATAAAAATGTGTTCGATGTGATCAAAAACCGGCAGTTAACCAAAACGTTTATCATTAAAGTTTTATATAATTATTCATATTCACTCCAAATAAAAAAATGAATTTTATAACCATGTAATATTATTTATGTTCACTAATAACATACAAATTAAATTCTAAATAACCATTCTCATCTTACATGTTTATCCTTACATGTATATAAGTAAACCCATCATGAAAACCAATGAAACAAACAATGAAATTGAACCTATTAACCCATAAAAAAGGCCATGAATGAACTTAATAAGGTTATAATAAATCAATTAAATAACTAATATGTTCTATAAATATTAATTAATTATTTTAATTTGGTTATCCAGGACATTAAGGTCATGGTAAAAACACATTTAGACTTAAGGTAAGGGATTCTGCCCGAACCTCTATTATTCCTTCAGGTTGCTCTAACTTTCTATTTACCCAAATAAAGTTATCTATTATTTTTATTCACATATTATAAATTATGTTTACATGATCCAAAATCATGTATCAATAAACATTCATTATTTTCTTTTGGGGATATACATGTTTTTAAGTGGTTCCCTCCTCAATACATCCCGCTAAGAAAACCCATTTTAAGGGAACTTCCCAAATTTTTACTCAATTTCAAGTGAACTCTATCATCTGTTTTAAGACACCATTGTTTTTATAAAATCATTATTTTTATTATGAAAAACTTCTCGGTTCACTTCTTGTTTTATATAAAATATTATCCCCTTCTCTATTTTAAAGGCTCTTTAGTATTTCCCTTAAAATCGCACTAAAATGTTTTAATGGTAAAATTTATTAAATACTCTTATTACATGTTGTAACTTTTGTTTCACATAACTTAATGTGATATATTACAATTTTAACTTATCAATGTCCATATATGTTTTAATTCTTTTATTTCATGGAGACTTGTATGATACACCCATCTATTATGCTTTATGACTTGATTATGAAACCCATTTCTTTCCATGGGCACCCTTATGTTTATGTATGATTGATTATGT
This sequence comes from Viscum album, assembly GCA_963277665.1. Taxonomy (NCBI): domain Eukaryota; kingdom Viridiplantae; phylum Streptophyta; class Magnoliopsida; order Santalales; family Viscaceae; genus Viscum; species Viscum album. The sequence continues at coordinate 160,396,405 of OY728128.1, read as the reverse complement.
ATGATTCTATATGTGTAAATCATATTTATAAACATGTAATTATTGGTGTGACCATATAGTGCTCCAATTAATTAGGCAAATTTGAGTCTCATGAGACTTTTTGTGCAACGGTCTTGGTGGTTAACCTTGACTTGTGCTCCTCTATGTGCAAGGATCCTTGAATCATTATAAAGTTATGTTTTATTTTGCTTTCACATTACCATGAATCCATTTTTATATGAACCCATGTTTATATGTTATGATTCCATATTTTCCATGCCTTTTTATATCATTATGTCATCCCTTCTAACCCATATGCTAAAGCTTTGTTCTTATGTTTATTCCCTTGCCGGGATTTTAGCTCATCTCTTTGTTCATGTTATCCCCACATTATCCTATGAATATGTATGAAAAAAATAGAATTTAGGATATATTTATGAAGACTAAATAAAGAAATGTTATATTTTGTTCCATATTTTAATTTTTATGTACATAGTCTTCAAAGACACTAGACTTTACGATCCTTGGCTTGTAATATGATGCTTTACTATGCCTAAAATCATGTAATGATATGTGTGAATGGCTAAGGTCTCAATAATATATCAGGAATATTACCATAAATTCCTTTCAACCATGAAATAATTATTAATAATTGGGTTGGTGTGAACTACATTCCCATTTAATATGACATGCATACTATTTTTTCACATGAGACCTACCAATGCATTGATGAGCTATCTATAACTGGGACCAACTGTAACTTCCATGTCCTTTGAATTACTCATATTTTGATTCATTAATAAAATTAGTTAGAAAAACTCCTTATATGTCAACAATTATCTGCATTGAATCCATAATTCATAACATTAATATTTACACAGAAAATTAAATATCTCACTTTATAAGATTCATTCAACTGATACCGTATATGGAAATGGTATAAGGTTAAAACATAATAAATATAGTATAAATTATTTTTAATTCATACGTGATATTAAAAATATGGTCGTAAAGTATAAAAATAATGTCCAATGAATAATGGAGTGTGATAGGGGACACAATCACAAGAAAGTGAATGATCTCAAAATAAGTTTTAATCCACTATCAATAAAGGATAATAGAAGACCATAAATTCATAATAAATTAAGGTATTTTAGTAAAAAAAATAATTTAGAAAATTATATATAAGAAATACATTAAAAATAACTTCCTTATAACTTCATGTAATAATGAGTTACAAATTATGTTACAAAATTATTTTCATTTCTTTAAAAAAAATAACTTTTTATTTTGATATAATTTTAAATAAAAATTCCTAAAATATTGAGAAAAATATTTTCTTTGAAAATTACCATGTAAAATCATAAATTAATCTTATAAGTAAACAATGGTGATGTTTTTGGGAAAATTAGGTCATATTATATATGTTAAAATAGAACATTCTTTTCACATTTTTAGTGAAAATTGCAAAGTGCATCATTTGGAAAATGATAAGAAGATTCCTTTTAAAAATTTATAAAAAAATTAAAATTTGGTTGAAAATTATTTCAAATAACCATTGGAGTGAAAATAATAACATTGTTGAAACATTTAAAATTACCTCCACATGGAAGAAAAAGAGTTGGAAGGAACACTTTATAACTTGTTTTTTAAAAGAAAATCCCTTACATGTAACTTACTTATTGATTATTGATCCAAAAAGAGAATAAATGGAATATCAACATATAAAAAATAAAAATAACTATATAATAATATAATCGATGGGGTTTAATATATTATTTCCATATTATTTTTCCAAAGGTAACTTAAGAAATACCGAAATAAAATGAGAATGTAATAGAAATCCATTACCTTTGATCGATGCTTAGTCGTATGTGTTTGGTCCTCCTATATAATAAATTTAAATTTATTAAATACTTATATAATAACATTTTTCACACACACACACACATACATATATATATATATATTAATTTTTTATTTACTTTTATAATAATTTTAAATATATTCATTGAATAGTTATTTCTTACCCCGACCACTTCATGGTTGTTTAGTAAGTTTCTCCAAAATTACATCTATATATTGTACATGGTTAAAGGTGTCATAAAATGGTTACATCATATGTGTAATTTTAATAATTTAATTAATATAATTCATACTCATTATACACAATTTTATAATCATCTATGAATTGTGGTAATAGAATAATGAATCACATCTCTTCATGGAGGTGGTAGTTCATATATATGCACGACTAACATTATCATTTTCCAACAGATAGAATGGTAAGAAGGCATATGATATATTAAATTTAAAAAATAATAACTATTTCATAAATATTATATATATTTCATTAATTTCATATTTATAACCATCCTAGTAAAATGGTGATGCAAAAAAATTTCATTGCTATGTGGATACGGTATGTCATATATACGCATGAGCAACATTTTCATTTTCCATATGATGGAAATGTGGCTGAAAATGTTTGTCCCATAATAATAAAAACATATAAGTATATATTTTTATATTGTATTAATTATTTTTGTATGTATACAACATATTTATAGGATTTATAATAAAAAATAAACTTTGAAAGATTTGGGTATGATGATTACCTCTTCTTTGAGATACCTACTTTAACTTACACCTTAATATTTCTTAGGATGGTATTAGGGTAAGACCAGAAGATAAATAATGAAGGGAAATAATCTAGTAAGGTTTTTGGGTAGGTATTAACTGATACATAGGGTGAATGTTTTTTTGAATAATGGAAGATAATAGGTTCCCTTTATATGTGAGGGGAGGGTCGCACATGGAATTACTTAAAATATTTTAATAATATAAAGCCATTTTCTTATGTAAGTGGCTCCAAATTATCATATATTTTAATATGATAAGTTTAAGTTCTATATAAAATCAACCAATTAGGTTTAATAAAGTGCTTTATGTTATCTTTAATCCTTATTCCATAATTTTAAACCCCTTTAACCTATTTTACCCTTAACCGAGGTGATAAATAATTCCCATGGTTACTATTCATTATGATAAAAAATTAAGTTGAAATTATTACCTAATATAAATTATTCTTATCAAAAATATGGAATCCATTTTACATGATTCAACTTATATAAGTGTTATAAATTACTCTTCATATAATTTCACAAAACATAATGAAACCCATTTTTATAAAAATATTTGTTTTAAGAATAAAAATGATTTTACAGAAAAATAAAGTATAATTTTTATTCCAATGGGATTAATTATATTATTTTAAATCAAAGGATAATTATTTTTTTAATACCAAACAAATACCTAAAGTTACCATGTAAACACTTTATTAAATTAAAAGAACTAAAAACAATTTTTATTTGAAAAAAACATTACTTAGTTTTCCCAAATGTTAAGAATATATTTATAAGTTCAAAATTATATTTTTATAGGAATTAAATTAATTATTTAATATAAATTTTTTCTATAAATTTTTTTTCATAAACATTCATATAATTCATATATCATTATAATTTCATAAAAGTGATAGTTTTTTAAAATTGGTATTTTTCCTATTCATCTAAAAATTAACTATTTATGAAAAATATCAAAAAATAATCCTAAGTTAATTTCTACATTATGAATTCAAAAAATAAAATTAATTTCTTCCAGTTAAATTTATAAAATTTTAGAATTTAGGTTTTAATCACATTATTGAATAAAGATATGCGCATTATGCTATAGTTTCTTTAGAAAGAAAAACTTACTTAATATAATTGATTCTTAAGTGTTAAATTATTTCCTTTATTAAACATTTCATCCTTGAAATTTCTATAATGAAACCCCATGAAAAGGTAAAGATTTTTCTTCATTATAAATACTTTATGTTCCCACATCACCTCTTCTATTTTATGATTTCTCCAAAAGTACCATCACCAATCAAGTCATCTGATTTCACAACACTTGTTATCTAGTGTTAATAATATGGATAGGCTCTTAAAAGTATGATAAATCTGGTTCCAATTCTATTTCCTTTATGGTGATCACATGAATTGGGTTTAGTATATACTTACTCAATAAATAGATATGGAACACATCATGGAATTTAGAGCGACTATGTGGCATTTCCAAGTAGTAATACACAACTCTAATTTTTTCTAGAATTTCAAAAGACTTTATGTACCTATGACTTAGTTTCCATTTATTAACAGTCCTTATAAAACCCTTCCATGGGTATACATTCAAGAAAACATTTTCTCTCACTTTAAATTCTAAATCCTTCCTTCGGTTATCCTTATAAACCTTTTACTACTTTGAGTTTTCTTAATATGATTTTGAATAATTCTCCCTTTCACCACTATCTCCTAAATAAGTTCTAGAGAAAAAATATTCCTTTCACCAACTCAATCCCCAAAAGTTGGTGTAAAAATCTTTTCACATACAAATATTCATATATTTGGATTTGAATTATTTAATGGAACTTATTATTAAAATAAAATCCCACCAAAGGTAAATACCGATCCTACATACATTGAATGTTAAGTGGGAATGACCTAGTCTTATCTTATAATGTTTGGATAGTCCTTTTAGAACCTTCATCTATCTAATAATGATAAGCAGTTCTCAAATATAGCTCTATGTTGAGATAATTCTAAATAATTTTCCATAATTCCAATGTAAACCATGGGTCACGATTAGATACAATCAAAAGTGTCACACCAAGAAGTCTCACAACTTCATTAACATAGATCCACATGAGGTTCTCAAGAGGTAGATCTTCCCTTATTGTAATGAAATGTGTGGACTTATAAATGAAATCAATAATAACCCATATAAAATTGTTCTTTCTCAAAGTCTTTGTAAATCCATTGAAAAATTACATAATAATACCATCCCATTTCTACATAGGAATGGGTATAGGTCATATTAATCCTTTAAGATATTGTCTCCAAGCATTTTTCTATTTAAAAACTAAGTATCTTAAAACATATTCTACACTTTCAGATTTCATATTATCCCATAAAATTTTTTCCTTCAAATCCAAATACATTTTGGTTCTACCATGGTGTATAAATAAATTTTTTTTCTATGAGATTCAAATAATAATTCTCCTTTTAGATCAAACACAATTGGAACACATAACCTCTTTCTAAATTTTAATATACCATCTTCATATCTAAAGTATACCAACTTACCCTCATTAAATAAATTTATTTTCTTTTGAATATTCTTTTCATCATGCTGGAAACATTCTATTTTCTTCAGTAAGGATGGTTTGATAATTATTTAGAATAGATGTATTGTTTCCCCTTTTTTAATGATTAGCATAACCAACATTACTAAATAAATTAATAAAGGATATTTTTAAATATTAATTTTAGTCAAAACCACATTATACTTCCTAATCAATGCACCACCCATTTTATTTTTCTTCCTAGGCAGTAGTGTATTCAGATATCATAATCCTTTAGCAGTTCTATCCATCTCTATTGCCTCATGTTGAGATATTTCTGTGAGAATATATATTTAAAACACTTATAATATATATATATATTTAATATTTTTAACTATATAGGTAATTACTCAATATATTCAATGTAAATATTATATCCACCAACTCAAGATCATAGGTTTGATAATTCTCTTCATGAATCTTTAGTTGAATTAATGCATAGGTAATAACTCTATCATTATATATAAGGACACATCCAAATCCCTTATTTGTTTCATCACTATATATTTAAAATCCATACCTTTATTAAAGTAAAGTTAATATTATTTCATTGACCAATATCCTATTTAATTATCCAAAACATTCTTTACATTCTTCTGACCATATGAATGTAACCCCTTTCTTTGTCAACTTGGTTAACCAGTTAGCTAATCAAGTAAAATTTTGAGTGAAGTAACCTACTAAACCAAGGAAATTACATACCTTATTTATATTCTTTGGTGTTCACCATTATATCACTACCTTTTTATTTGAAGTATCAACATGTATTCCACCCTAAGAGACAATATATCCAAGAAAATAAACTTCCAGATGCTAGAATTTACATTTTATAAATTTTCCATGTAACTCCTTTTCTTTAAGAGTCTTAATAATGAATCAAAAAATGAAACTTATTCTCATCATATATTTTATATTATATCAATGTATCCTTAATAAATACCATGATAAAATTATAAATACAATCATTGAATATTTTTTTCATCAGATCCATAAATATATAGGGTGTATTAGTCAATACAAATGAAGTTACTTTAAAATCATAATTTCCATGCCTTTTATGAGATGCCATATTTAGAGTATCTACCTTCTTTACTTATAGTTTATGATAGCTAGAACAAATATCAATCTTTTAAAAATATTGAGCTCCTTTAAGTTGATCAAACAAGTGATAAATATAGAAAAGTGGATAATTTTTCTTTATAGTAATGGCATATATTTCCCTATTATCAATGCATAACTTCATAGACCAATCATTCTTCTTAACAAAAAGAATAAGGACTCCCCATGGTGAAACACTAGGGCATATATATTCCTTATCAAACAACTCCTGCAATTAGTTCTTCAGTTCAACTAATTCCACTATATCCATCTTGTTGGGAGTCTTTGATATAGGTTTTTCTTCATAGATGAGATCAATAGAAAATTCAAATTCAAGTTCAGGTAGATATACATGTAGATATTCCGGAAACACATCAATGTATTATTATACAATAGAAAAATTCTTTATTTTAAGGATAACTCCCATTCATATTTTGCAATATCTCTACTTACATAATAAATTCATTAATAAGAGATACAATATTTAGATCTTGACATGATTTAGATGATTTAGTCTCCCCTATAAAGATATGGGATTCTATATCTACATCATGAATCATAATCTCCTTCTCTTGGAAATGAATTTTTGTATTAAAATTTTTAACCCAATCCATACCAGGGATTATATCAAAGTCAACCATATTTATAATAATCAAGTTTGAAAATAGGGTGTGTCTTTGTGTCATAATAGTAACTAACTAACACATCATTATTGCAATAATATTTCCACCTGGAGTCTTAATTGGAAACTCCCTTCTTAAGGTTCTATAGAAATGTATAATTTTCTTATAAAACATGGAAGATATAAAAGAATGTGAATATCTATAATAAAATAAATAATTAGCTAAATTTGATGTTATGATCAAAGTACCTTCCACCATATCTTTAGAAACTTCAAAATCAGTTATATTAATCTCATAATCTTGGCCTTCTCTCCTTATCCTCTTCCATGGAAGGTTAACTTGACACTTGTGAAATTTATTTGAATAATGACCATGTCTTTACAATTTAATAACTAGATAAAATTGGTTTATTTATTTCCATTAAATTGAGGAGACTTATAACCCTTTTCTCCACACTTAAAACAAAATTATATTCCCATTAATTTAGTACCAAAGTGTTTCTTTCCATAATTATAACATTTTGAAAATCCCATATCCCCTTTCTTCTTATTTAACATGTTTATTTTTTTCTTGGTGCTTAGCTAACCTATTATTTTATTTATTTAACTTGAGGATATAAGATCTATAAAATTATTTCTTTTTCTTGATGTCACTTGATACTATATAACCATATAATGAAATTTTTTAAGAAACTAGTTCCCTTTAGAGACCTAACTTAACCCCATCAAGGAAATAGTCAATCTTGATTTATAGATTTCATATGTTGTCTAAAACATGCCTGAATAATATTTTAATGTTAGCCTCGTACTATAAAACACTTTCTTCTTCCTTCTTCTTTAAAGTGAGTTCCACTCCATTTTAGTACAATGTTCTTGAGGAAATAATTTCTTGAATAATATCACTTGAAGAGTTCTATATTTCATACTTTCTATTTCACCAACCTCTTTAGTCTTCTAGATAAATTAACACTATTGATCATTATATCCCTTCATATAATACACTTCCAAAATAATCATTCCCCTTTTATTACTTCCCAAGGACAAAAATATCTTTTCAGGGGACTTTATCCATTATTCAGCTACCAATGTATTAGTAGTTCGATTATAAATAGAGGATTCTATCACATGAAGTGATCTAACATATGTTAATTGTGTTTTAAAATAACAATTTGATCCACATGGGTAATGATATTCATCATAACTTGAGTTAGATTCCCTAATATGGCAATGATCTACTCAGATCCAACACATGCTATATTGTCATGGTCAGTAGGACAATCCCTACATTGACTACAGGTATTGATTCCCTTCCTTATACTAAGAAACATTTATAAAAAACAACACACACTAAGTTATCTCATAATCGTTATAAATATTGATCCAAAAAAGAAAAAATATTTATAATGGTAAAATTTATCAAATACACTAAGGGATTATCATAATTATCATGTTCTAAATATTCATTTAAAAAATATTTCCCAAGATTTATAATAAAATTACTCCGATACCAACTATAAAACCCTGAATATAGTAACAGTGAGTTGGTGTTTGCTTTATTACACCAGTATAAGATACAATGGATCCCACCACACATGATTAATCAGTTATTAGTATATGAAAACTAGATACATACATGAATCCGATATTGGAAATATAAAAATATAGCATAAGAAACATTATTGAATCCTTAAATTCATTCATAATATCCTTCTTTATATCTTAGGGAAAGGAAACTGAATAAAGGGTGAGATCATATGCTCATTAAGGGTTATATACAGTAGAAACCATCATGAGTAAATAGGGTATTATCAATATGACATATTGGAAAATCAAATCACATTCCATTTAGTCAACAACTTTAGTTCAATGAAATTCCATGACTAATATCAACATACCAATCACATCAATAATTTAAACTAAATTCTCAATAAAGTAAATGAATAAATTCAACATTCCTGAAGTTTCCATCAAGGCATTGAGGTAGTTATCATGAATCTTACCATCAAGGACTATCAATGAAGACATTATTATTAATAAATTTATCTATGTAAATAATATACCCATATAATATTTCATACTTGCTGTTTTATATCACGAGACCCGTTGATGCATCAAGGGGCTCTCTATAACTGGGTCCCACACGTCAATTTTGTTGTCCCAAATAATGGATAACTAAAAACTCAAGAGGGGGGGGGTGAATTTAGTTCCTTAAATTTTATTTACTTCAAACCACACTCTTCAAGTTATGTGAGTTAAAATATTTTCCATAATAAAAATAGGTTGAATAATTACAAAATCTTATTGGAAATAGATTGAACACTAGATATTTATTGTGTTTTGAGGAAAAAAAATCCCCTAGTGCACTCCACCAACACTCTACTCCATGGGTTGATAATTTTCACTATGAAATCCCTTTTCCCCAAGGCTACTAGATAAGTACAAGTAGATGTCACTTGTTATAAATGTAAAAAAAATTTAAACTAGGATATCCCTTTACAAGACCTATCCAAAACCTTAACACACTCACTTACAATGAGTGTAAAAAAATAGAGATGAATGAACTTCAATAAACTATTTCATCATAAAGTTGCAAGTAGAAAATGAAAATAAATGAAGAACATACTGATAAGATGATGTTATTCAAAGGAAAAATCTATATTATCTTTGATTGAAACTGATAGAATTTTCAAGCACAACACAATAGTGTTGTATGTAAAAATGTTCTTTGTAAATGATAGTAGGGTTATCATATGCATGTGGACATGTCTTTTCATCTTGATATGTTTTGTGTGTGTATAAATCTAGATTTTTTATATATGAATATCACCTTACACAATTTATAAATCTCTCTCTTTATATATCCTATTTGTTTTTGAACTTAATCATATGAGATAATCACAACACTCGAGTGAATATTCTGTTGAAAATTTGGTAAGATAGGCTATTAACAGCATGAATCCATTTTTTTAGATATGGAATATGCTTATGCAGTGGAGATGTTAGTAATAATAATATTATTATTCTTTAGATCTTTCCATTCCTAAAAAATAAAACTTTATACAAATCATTCTTTCCTTAATTAGGAATTTCCTTTTCTGTTATGCTTAAAGGAATGAAACAACTTATCAAGAGATTATGAACGTAATCATGACATTATTCATAATATCTAGTTCTTTGTATGATATCATACTTATAGTACTATTCTTCATAAGATAATTTCTTAATAGGATTCATAAGATAAAATATATCTTTGATTCATACTATCCATAAGATAAATTGAATTCAATATTTTGTAGAATAATTCTTCTATGTAAGATAATTATGTTACTGCAGCGTGAAACTCAACTTTCACAAATTCTCTTGGTGTTTTAAAGAAAATATTTTGTGAATATCCTTTTCATAACATAAATAATTTTCATAAATACACTCTTAAATAAAATATTTGACTTTGAAAATGAGGTATATAGTTTATTTTATTCCTAAGATATTATCTTACGTAGTAAGATATACTTTCAATATGAAGTTTTCTAATCCTAAGAAGACAGATGATAATCTTTCAAAAACTCAATTCTCATAAGATAAAATAATTTTTTCATAGATTTAATACCTTACTCAACATAAGATAATCACTTATAGTCAAAGTATGATAAATTACTTATAACAAAAATATCATCTGAAACACTTAAGATAAACTCATTAGAATAAAAATAGGGATTTTTTGAATCATCAAAACTTATAAAAAACAATATATTTTGGAACAAAATAAGTCAATAGAAAAACTTTCATTACATACGAGTTCCTAGAATTTTTAATGATCAATAAAATTTATTCACAAAATGAATTATAATTCAATAATTATCAATATTTAATAAAGAATACAAAACATCTATATTTCCCTAGTAAATGTAATAACTTACTTAATAAGATTCATTCAACTGATATCATATATTAAAATGGTATATGGTTGAAACAACATCAAAATAATAAAAATTATTCTGAATTTATCCATGATATTAAAAATATCGATATAAAGTATAAAAATAATGTCTAATGAATAATAATGAGTGATAGAGAACATGATCACAAGGAAGTGAATGATATTAAAATAGGGTTTAATTCATTATCAGTAAAGGATGATAAAAGATCATCAATTCACCATAAATAAAGGTTTTATAGTAAACCAATACCTTAGAAAAGAATATAGAATCAATACACTAATAATGAAATCCTTGTAACTTTTTGTAAGAATGAAGTTATAAACAATTTTTTTAAATTATTTTCATTCCTTTAAGAAAATAATACATTTTTATTTTGATATTATTTAAAATAAAATTTCCAAAAATATTGATAAAAAAATTTTCTTCTAAAATAACCATGAATTTTTTTAAAGGAAAATTCAAAGAAAATAATGTTCATGATGATTGGAAAATATGGTCATACCATATACGTTTAAAGAGAACATTCTTTTCACATTTTTAGTAAAAAGTTAAAAGTACCTCATTTAGAAAACGATAAGAATATTCCTTCTAAAAATTTGTAAATAAATTTAAATATGGTTGAAAGTGAATTCAAATAATCATTGGAGTGTAAATAATAACATTCTTGAAACATTTAAAAGTACCTCGACATGAAAGAAAAATATTCGAAATGAAATCACTAAAATAAGATACTTTTAAAACAAAATCCCTTACATGTAACTTATTGATTCTTGACAAAACTAGAGAAGAAATTGAATATAAAAATGTACACCCAAACATAACCAGAGAAGAATAAAAGTGGTAGGGTTTAAGATATTTGGATCATATATTTTTTCTAATAGAAAATTGAAGATAAAAAATATTAAAATAAAATGATATTGTAACAGAAATACCTTAACTTGTGTAATAAAAAAACCTAGGTAAAATGATAAAAATACCAAAACTAGCCCTCCATAAGGCTCAAAATGCATTATTGATCACCACAGGATGAATATAATAACCTGAGTATCCTACAAGGAGGATATGGGAATGAGTGAACCCTCAATAGACATATGATAAGATAAAATCAATTATAGTATCACGACACATGACCAAGATATATCATATGTAAAAATAATAAACTAAAATATCACATCCAATATCTTGATAATAAGGTATAAAAATAAAATTGAAAGACCATCAAGACATGGAATGTGAAACAACCCATGGGTTCATCTCCATGTGAACACACATCACCACAGTGCCAAACCACCAAAAAGGTAACATGATATATGAGATCCATCCTCTATACAACACTACTCCAATTACTTGTATCATGTAAAACCAAGGAATAAAAACAACCAAAGTTAAAAGTATGGTGTGAGTATGAAATATAATCAAGATACCACTAATAATCTATACAATTTATATCCACAATCATCCATTAGTTCTTGTTTAAAAAAATTTCTAAAATACTTTGTGAGAAATAATTTTCTATGTAAAAATTCATCCTTTGGTTTTATTTTCAAAATCATTCCATTCCTTTAAAAATCATTCCATATTAAAATAAACTAAGAAATATGACATATCATATATCCAATGAAATAAAGAGATAAATTAATAATTTTCAAGTATTAATATCCATATCAAGATCAAGTGGGAAAATAAAAATATTTAAATATCATGCACGTAATGTAATCTAAAAGAACCCAAAGAGGTAAATTCATGATGAAATGGTGTACAAAAATAAACCATTAAGAAAAATAAAGGAACACTAGAAAATGTATGTGACTCCTAGATTACAAGAACCCTGGTCCCTCAGAAAGGCTACCCCTAGCTTTCACTTCATCAAGGTCACCTCCCCTAGTGATATATAACTCTACTAGGGATCATCTGTATTTAGTTTTTCCCCATACCCCAGGGTCTCCTAATATGCTATTACATTATCATTATGTTCAAGGAAATAAAATGTTTTATAAAACATTTTCCAAGGAAAATCCATTTCAAATTCATGCCCACATTTTCATAAAAACATTTCTATAGTGATACCACACTGCTCCAATACTTAGAACATTATTTTCTTATTAAAATCATCTTTTAAGAAATTTAACAAAAATATCATGTGTCTTAAATGGTTTCCATAAAAATACACCTTTTTGAAAACATATAAAAATCCCTCAAAGATAAAAACCTATTTTTATATTCAAAACCAAGGGAAATAATCATAAGAACACAAGTAATTACAAGGGTTAGACAATGATATAGAGACACCTACCGCAAGATCGATTAAAAAAATGTTCCCTTGTTTATCAATGATAGGAGAAGAAGAGATTTGATCCTCAAGATCATATATCTGAAGGAACCAAAATCAATTATCCATTTATATGCTAGATCTAGTGATCTAGTCCCATAAGAAAACAAACACATGGAAAAAAAGACAATAAAAGTAATAAAATGGGATAACTCGCTAGATTATGATCAATAGAGACCCAAGATTAAACTAGCATGAATATTTTCCATCAGGGAGAGGGAAAGATCTAATAATGTCACCAAGGAGATCTTAAATCCAGAGAAAATTAATTAGGTATTTAAATGCCGAATTAGATAGATTAAACATAACCTTGGGTGAGAATGACATTTTCACCCTTACCAAAATGCATGCCCAACAATGTCAGTGGATAGAAATGGGGCCTCACTGGTTGTCTGGTGGTCCACCATCTATCCTGTCATGACCCCCTCCCTCTAAAGATATCCCTTCTAGGATAACAATTAAGAAAGGGGGATAATGACCCCAATTCCCACCTCCAGTAGGCCCGAGTTAGTGATTAGAACCAAGGGTATACAAATCTCATAATATGGGAGGGATTACCCTTTTTAAGAAACTAGATCAGGAGATAAGATGAATCATCCACAACAAATCCATGATATATATATATATATATATATGATATAAATCCACAAACCATACCACATACATGAAATAAGCATGTTTGATACAAAAAAAGTAAAGTCTCCAAAGTAAATATCCAAAAGTAAGCTAAATCAGTGATACAACAACCATCCCAAGGACTGAGCTAGTATTAATCAGCACGGTCCACGTAATCCTCTTGTAAAAGTAAAAACCATTTTATATATGTAGGGTGATCATACAATTATACTAAGTAGGAAATCCAATGTTTCTCTTTCACATGTCAAAGAAGCATACTAATGCCCCATGAGAAAACCATAGAACCAAAAAACACCTAAACATGTATACTAACTAAACCCAACCTCACTAAGGCACACTAACCATGTAACGCACTTCAATTAATATAATATGTTATAAATCACATCGATGATAGGGTACCTCACACAACTTTCCCACTGGTATGCCGCTCTCACCCAACTTTGTACGTCCTGGCGCTACTATCCCTTCTGTATACCACATCACATCCTAACCGCACACACCTTGGCCTCAAAAAACATCCCACCCGCACACACCTAGGCATCATAACACATCCCAGTCGCACACACTCAATCCTTAAAACACATACCATAACATATCATCCTGAAGAAACATGGGAAAGAACATCGCAACTCATCTCGAAGACACATGGGAAACAACCTCCTCACCCACAAACACCTGAGCCATCACATCTCACCCGAAGACACCTGGGACCAAAACCACTTCACCTGTAAACAAGTAGGCTATCAAAAACACCAGATAAATCAATAAAATACCTTAAAACATTGCAATATTTTCCATACCTACCCCCCAGGAATATAGAGCGGAAAAGAGAGGGTATCCAACCATCCTTACTCCTCACCATATGTTGGGAATAACACCCCTGTGTGACTATGTGAGTGTTCAGCACATAGTGCTCAACATGGGTGGGGTGTGTATAGAAATAAAAATAATATAAAAATATATATATAGTATCAAACAATCCATACCAACCTATTGGTTGAAAAATAAATAAACCATCTCACAACACCATCACTTTTGCTGCAACCTCTAAATGCACAACACCACACATCAATCCACAATACCCACTTCACATTCTCAGCCAATTTAATTTACTATTTATATTTATTTATCCAAACCAATCCAAGAAATTTAAAGATTTATAAAAAAATTATTTATTCATCCCATCAAAACTAGGCTACTATCATGCACTACACATATCAAGAAACACAGTAACAGTCATTTCAGAAGGTGAATAACCCTGATAAATTATGGTGGATTCACATTTAACACACATCTTACCATGAACTATCAATATGGGGTGAATATTTATGAATGTTATTAATGGAGAATAATCTAAAAATTACCCACTCAAATACTAATATCCTTCTTCAAACTCATCCTCCCAAGTCATCATATTTACAGAACCAACCCCCAACTCACAACCACATCCAATAACACATTATATCACAACTAGTTTCTATAGCCCTTCTACATAACCATACCACACCCATCACAACCCCAATATAAAACCTAATGTCATTAAATTACCCCATACACACAATCCATAAAAATTAAACACATCACATTGACTCAATTAACAAGGAAAATGCATTTTTATATTTAATAAGGTGTCCCATACTTAATTCCACTTGTTAATTTTTGGGTTATCACTGAAACTTTATGATCTTAGGGAATACATTTATTACCTAAATATATGTGGTTAACCAAATTTTATATATAAGTGTTCAAAAAATATCCAAAAAACATGCATTCGATAACCATCCGATGCAAAAACAAGGACCCCCAACGACCACGATTTTAAGTGTGTAGTTATACTATACAAATCATAAGAAATAGAGAAATCAAACATATAGAAAGATCATGAATAACTTTTCCCCATACCCTATATATTGATTCTTAAACCAATTTAATTATATCTATTAATATGGAATCAAGTATATTTGAAATGGAAAACATCTATATACCCATCATGAATGATGCACAATTTAGAAAGAGAAGGCGAAACCTACTCAGAAGAAGAATGATTGACACTTCCTATTTGCGTCAAAAATTGGGGCATGCCTACAATAAGTGAATATATAGGTAATCATGAACCAAAATAAAGAAAAACATACATGGAGGAATCCTTTGGGGATATCAGGTATCAAGATAAATGAATAAGGAACAAATATGGGGAAAGATATTTCAGCTTGAGGAAGATCTGATTTGAGTCACAGATTAGATACAGTTTTAGTTTTCCATTAAAGGAGGATATGACCAAGACTAAGTGGTTCAAACATTTCAAATCCTTCAGAACCTTAGGGAAATAAATATATAATTTATGGACCTTTAATCAGTCTCAAAAAGTTTTAAAATTTGACTTAAATCCATTTTATGTCAATGAAAGATGAAAAAAATCGAAAAACTGGAAGAACATGTCACATGGAACTGCCAGTGAGACACTATTAGATGAGATACCACTAGATGAGTAACCATAAGTGAGACACTATCAAAAGAGACACTTTCATATGATGAACCATTATTAAGACACCACAAGATGAGGCACCACCAGATGAGGCACTGTCAGGATGAACCACCTGCCACTGTTAGTGAGACACCACCAGGAAAGACACCATCAGGATGACCTACCTACCACCGTCAGTGAGACACCAATAGGTGAGACACCTCTAGATGAGTCACCCCTAGTTAAACCTACTGTCAGGCATGAGACACCACCACTCAAGTGACCTCTAGGGTGATACACTGCTAGCGAGCCACCTCCATTGTGAGACACTACAAGCGAGCCACTGCCAGGGTGAGAAACCACCAATGAGCCACCACCAGGGCGAGAAACTACCAAAGTGAGGCACCACTAGGGTGAGACTCCGTTGGTATGAGACACCACCACTTTGAGACACCATTTCCTCGAGACACCATTGGAAAACTTGAAAAACTAGGAATTTTTTCAATGTGTTGAAATGTGTCACCTTGACTTCCCAAAACACCTCAAACAAAAAATTTCCCAAAAATTAATATACTATAAAGGTCTAGAACATTACATTATATACCTCTCAAATTATTCTCCCTTTTTATCTTTCTCTAACACTCTTTAGGGAAAAATGTAAAATGGCCTCTTTTTGACTCTTGCAACTCTTCTTTATTTTCAATAAAGATCCCTCGTTCTCACCTTTATACAAAAAATATTCTCACAATTGAGAATTAAAAACCAAACCAAAGGGAAAAAAGAAGAAGGGTCTGAACAACTGTAACATCCCGGTTCCGGAAGCCACCCAGAGGCGCCCCGTACCCGGTTGGTCACATGGCCTCAAGCGCATTTCCCCAAATGCCAGAGGCTGCCGACTAGTAGCGAGGGCATTGGGTGTAATAGTGGGGAAACTATGCCCTCATTGGCAGAGTACACAGCGGAAGTAAACAATAAGAAAAAGCAGAAACAGAACAATCCATACACAAGTAAATAGTGGAAGACTAAAGCAATAATCGACTGGAGCACACATACGTATATGAAATGATGTATGATACATATGTCTAGGAAAGCTTCCAAACAAGTCACAATGCTGGAAAATACAATAGTACCAAACCAAGTACAAAAGAAAGGTAAACAGATAACTCCTCAGCATCGCAAGCCATAGATTGGTCCCATGCTCTCCTGCTCCAAAGCAATCAAGTACTAGAAGTCGAAGGGCTCCTGCCCTTGTCTATACCTGCAAAAAAATAGTCTGTTTGGTCCCAAAATCATGACCCAAACAGGGTGTGAGACTAAATCCCAGTAGGCATTCACCCGAAGATCTGTACCTAACAGTTAGTGAGTATATGGCAGGTAAAAGTACAATAACAAGTAAACAACAACAACAAGCAGTGGGCAGCAACAGTAAGCAGTAAAATATAATGATACACAATAGTAATCAATCCAAAACTAACAACAATAGTGAAGCAAACAACTAACAAGCAGGAAACCATCTGGGAAGTACTCGCAACCATTACCTCTGGTCCTATCCAAGAAGTACCACAACCCTCTGGGCAGTGCACTCAGCCTAACCCCTATGGCTTGGTTATACGAATTTATGAGACTCTTTGGGAAGCTCACTCGGTCAATTCCCCTTATAGTCTAGGGTAGTCAGGGAATCTATGAGGAAGATCACGCGGTCTAACCCTCTTAGCCCCAAGGTCTAGAGACTCTCTGAGGAAGCTATCTCGGTCAGTTCCTCTTATAGCCTCAATTATACCACAGAATCTCTGAGGAAGCTCACTCAGTCAATCCCTCCTCTAGACTGGGAAGGTTCTTAAAAAGATTCAAAAAAAGTAAAACTCTATTAGGAAGCTCACTCGGTCTACCCTCCTATAGTCTATAATATCTGAAGGCACTCTGGGAAGCTCACTCGGTCTATCCCCTATGGCCTATAATGTCTAAGACTCACTGAGGAAGCTCACTCGGTCTACCCTCCTGTGGTCTATAATGTCAAAGACTCTCTGGGAAGTTCACTCAGTCTATCCCTTATAGTCTATAACACCAGGTTCTCTCAGCCCCATGCCAGTCAGTGCATAATAATTCTATAAGACCAAAGTACACCTATAGTGCTACTTGGATAACCAAAGTACACCTATGGAGCTACTTGGATAAATAGTCTACAAGGCAATAAGCATGTAATGCAAAATACTCCATCCTATAGACACAAGGCATGGAAAGAGTCACAACGGCCAAAGGCTAACCAGACCCAAAGGTCGTAAACAGAGAAAAGCATGGGAAAAAAATCCAATCACAACAAATTATCATCTAACATGATAAATTTAACTCCACACAAGCATACAAACAAGGAAGGAAAACAAAAAGGGAAAAAAGGTAAACACACAATACCCCATTCACAGGTATTGGTGGAATTCGCACATAAAACTCAAAGACTTTGAACGGAAAGGCCCAAACCACCTACCTAGATCCCAGGAGATCGATAAACTTGAACCACGACGATTTATTCTCCCCCGAACATCGTAGATATGAGAAAACGTCCAAAATTATTAACCTATGATAACTTGAGAAAGAGGAAGAATTGGAAAACAAGGCTCAAGCAGAAGGGATAACTCACCGCTGCGATTCCAACGCAATCGACGGTGATCGAATTGGAGAACGGATGGAGGATCAATAGCTCGTCGAATATTCGCGGGTTCCCAGCGCTCTCAGATGAACATGACCTAGAAGAAGACGTAAATCGTGATTAGGAGCGACCCCGGTCCATTTAATGAAAAAAATAAAGTACGTGGTCTGTACTTTTAGAGTACACAGTGTGTATTGGATTTTTCTGTACTCCGCTAAAATCGGCCTCCACGTCACCCCTACACACCGTGTGTGTGTCCGGGACACAACCAACACACGGCTTCGAGCGGGAAAAGAGTACACGACATGTACTCAGAAAGTACACGATGTGTACTTCAAAAATTTCCAGAAACTTTATTTTTATCGAAATATCTAGAAAAAGGAAAACATACCTGAAATGAAGATTTGGGTTCTTATAAACTTCCCCCCTTAAATAAATTCATCCCTGAATTTCCCTAGAGAGGCGTAGAAGTAGAAACCCTGAACAGCTCCGACCACTACGATCGTACATCGTCCTCCCTCTCCCAGGTCTCGTCCTGTACTCACCCATGCTACCATAGCACCTGTACCAGAGGAACAGACCGACCTCAGATAACCTTCGTACTATGATCGACAATCCAGATAGGATGCTCCTCAAATGAGGCATCCGCTTCAAGTTCAACCTCCTCGGGTTGGAAGACATGAGAGAGGTCTGAAAAGTAATGCCGGAGCTAAGAGACGTGGAAGACGTCATGCATAGCCCGATACCTCTGAGGTAGCTTCAACTGATAGGCAACTGTCCCAACTCTCTCCAACACCTCAAACGGCCCGACGTATCGTTGTGAAATCTTACCCTGTCTTCAGATCCTCTTGTGTCCCAACCTTGGTGTGACACGCAGGAAAACATGATCTCTGACCTCAAACTCCAGAGGTCACCTCCACTAATCAGCATAATACATCTGTCGAGACTGTGCTATAGACATCCACTTATGAATCAAATCTATCTACTATGAGGTCTCCTGAACAAGATGAGGTCCCAGCAGAGCTGCCTATCCTACCTCCAGCCAGCATAAGGGTGATCGGCATGGCCTAACATACAAAGCCTCGTATGGTTCCATCTGAATGGTCACCTGAAAACTACTGTTGTAGGCGAACTCCACAAGAGGAATACACTTCTCCCAAGAACTGTCGAAGTCTAGAATGCAAGATTGGAGCATATCCTCAAGCACCTGGATCATGTTCTCGGAATGGCCATCAGTCTAGGGATGGTATGCTGTACTCAAAAGTACCTGTGTACCCAAAGCCTTCTGAAGTCCCTGCCAGAACCAAGAGGTAAAGCGTGCATCCTTGTCTGAAACAATGGAGTGTGAAACTCCATGTAGATGTACAATATCTCGGATGTATAGTCATCCCAGATCATTAACACTGAAGGTCTCCTTGATCGGAAAGAAGTATGCAACCTTCATAAGCCTGTCGACGAAAACCCAAACAACATCACTTCCCCAAGGTGACCTCAGTAACCCGATCACAAAGTCCATCATGACATCATTCCACTTCCACTCGGGAATGGGTAAATGATGCAAAATCCATGATGGTCGCTGATGCTCTTCTTTCACCTACTGACAAGTAGAACATCTCATGAAAAAACCAGCAACATCTCTCTTCATAACTGGCCACCAGTAGTGGCGATGAAGATCCCGATACATCTTGGTGATGCCAGGATGAACTGCCCAAACTGAGGAATGAAAACCCCACATCAGCTCCTCGCGTATGTCTTCTGGAACCCATAGGCGTCCCTGGAAACGCAAGATCTCATCCTCGCCCACTGTCCATGTAGGAATAGGGTCACCTCCTGACACACTCTCCCATAGGACTAAGGCCTCTGAATCTGATAGCTACCTCATACGCACCTGATCAAGAAGTGTAGAGGTAACTGCCACAGATGAAAGGAAGGTCTATCCCTGCCTGTCATGCACCTATAGATGCATCTTAGAGAACAGAGCCATAAGCTACCACTCACTGCTGGTCTCCTGAACTAGATGAATCTGAGTTCTCCTGCTCAAGGCATCAGCCACTTCATTTCCTTTTCCCAGCGTATAGGCGAGCTCAAAGTAAAAGGACTGAAGATACTCCACCCACCTACACTATCTCAGATTCAGATCACACTGAGTGAAGATATACTTGATACTTTTTTGGTCGGTGAAAACCAAAAAGTGCTCTCCTTGGAGGTAGTGTCTTCAACAACGTAAGTCATGAACAACAGCTGCCAACTATAGATATTGCATAGGGTAATTCCTCTCATGTGGCCTCAACTGCCAAGACCCATACACAACGACTCCATCTCCCTGCATAAGCACAGCTCCCAGCCCAATACCTGAAGCATCACAGTAAACAGTGTAGCCCTTTCCCGACTCTAGCAAGACTAGTATCATTGCTGACGTCAGCCTCCCCTTCAGCTCCTGAAAGGCCGACTCACAAGAATCCGACCATAAAAACTTTTCCCCTTTCTTGGTTAGACCTATCAACGGTGCTTCTAGGGACGAGAAGTCCTGAATGAAGTGCCTGTAGTATCCAGCCAACCCTAGAAAACTCCGCACCTCAAAGAAATTCTTTGGCTGATCCCAGGAAACTACATCTCTCACTTTCTCTGGGTCCAGTGAAACTCCTGTCTCAGAGATAACATGACCCAAGAAGTGAATCTGATCCACCCAAAAGTGGCATTTCGAGAGCTTAGCATACAAATGATGCTCTCTCAGTGTACTCAGAACAATATAAAGATGTGTGGCATGGTCGTGTCGAGTGTGAGAGTACACCAAGATATCGTCCACGAAGACCATGAAGAAGGAGTCCAAGTATGGATGGAACACTTGGTTCATCAGTGCAATGAAAACTGCAGGTGCGTTAGTGAGACCGAACGACATGAATGTATACTCGTATAGACCATACCTACTCCTGAAGGCTGTAAGAGGTTTATCTGATGGTCTAACGTGAAACTAATGATAACCGGACCAAAAATAGATCTTCGAGAACACCTGAGCTCCCCGAAGCTGATCAAAGAGGTCATATATTCTCGGTAAGGGATATCGGTTCTTGACTGTCAACTGGTTCAACCTCCGATAATCCTTACAAAGCCGAAGGGTGCTGTCTGCCTTTTTCACAAACAGGACAGGAGAACTCCAAAGAGAGGTACTGGGTTGGATGAAACCCTTTGCCTACAACTCCTCCAACTGCTTGTTGAGCTCTTGGAACTCAGGTGTAGCCATTCTATAAGGAGGAATGGACATCGGTGCCACTCCTGGCATGACCTCAATCGAGAAGTCTACCTCACGCTCCTGAGGCAAACATGAAAAGTCCTATGTAAAGACATCCCTGAAACGATCCACCATAGGGGGAAAGTCTAACTGTGAAGTCCCCTGGTCATCCAGATAAATATTGGAAATCTGGGTTGTCACTTCCCCTAGCCCATGATGCTCTGGTCTAGCTCTACCCGACTTGACATTCCACTCTCCTCTATGAAGGAAAGATCTTCCCTCTGGTGATATGAAACTCACCCTGCGGCGATAGAAATCAACGAATGCCTGGAAAAGAACCAACTAGTCCATCCCAAGAATGACGTCATAGCCCGTCATCTCTAGGACATAGAGGTCCCATAAGAAATGACACCCCGCAACCTCAAGAGGGCCCTCTCTGCACTAACGTACGCTAGATGTCCTCATTCCCAACGGTGTGTCAAGAGTCTACAAGTCGGAAGATGAAAAGATATAGAGACCAAGGCTCTCCACAACCACAATAGAAATAAAGCTATGGGAAGCACCAGTATCGAAAAGAGCTGAAGATAAAACTGAGGCTACTAAGATCGTACCTCGAACTGTAGAAGGGCTAGGATCCTGCTTCTGATAGGCCTGCTCAATGATGAAAGACTGGCCTGCACCACGGCCCTGCACCCCTGGCTGACTGCTCTGAGCTGATCCACTCTACTGTCGCTGATGACCTGGTAACTGACCACCACGACCGCAAGCTCCACCTCGGCCGGAACGGTCAGAAGAACTCTAGTTCCCGGACTGGTGGGAAATTGGTGAGGAATATCCAGAACGCGGGGTCATAGAGGAACCCCTACCACCAGCTGAAGGTGAGAAGATCTGAAAAAAGCGTTGAAGATGGCCCATCTTGCTGCAAGATCGGCACTCCATCAGATATCTCTGGCACTGAGGCCTAGTGTGCCCACTCCTTCCGCACTGCTAGCATACAACCTGACTGCCAGAAGATGCATCCCGCGAACCCCAATCTCCTCGAGAAGACTCTCTACGACGCTTCCTACTATCTGTACAAGCTCTGGATGACGAACCTCCCTGGATCACTACTCTAGAATCCATCATATTGCGCTCAGTGATCAGCTCCTGGTTGACGATGGAGGATATAGAATTCAACTGGAAGATATTCACCTGGGGACGGATCTCCTGCATGAGACCGTCCTTGAACTTCCTAGCAAGAAACAACCTATCACCTGATGGAATCGGTGTGAAACTTTGCTGCTCAGTGAAGCGATACGAGTACTCCATAATAGAAAGAGTACCCTACTGCATGCTCATAAACTCATGGGCTCAATCATCCCTCAAGGTCTCTAGATAGAAGTAGTCATAGAAGGTGCATCGAAACTCGTCCCAAGACATACCCTGCTGATGCCCTGACTGTGAGATCACCTCCCACTACCTCTTGGTGGTGTCACAGAGCATATATGTGGCCAACTTTACCCTCTTCTCTGGGGGTATCTTCAGATGCTCAAAGATAGTCAAGGTGGCCTCGAACCACGACTCTGCAGCCTGGGGTCCTCCATCCCCTGAGAAAGTAGGAGGATGCTGCTGATGAAAAACCCTCGTCAACTCAGCCATCGACGGGGTAGGATGCGGAGCTCCCTGAAAAGTCTGTATCAACCTCAAGAAGTCCTCCCTGAACTGCACATCAGCGCCTACAACGGGTAAAACTATTGGTGCCAAGGATGGCACAGTGGGAGGATCTGCAGGAGGTCCCTGATCGGCCATATGCGGTGTCTGATCACCGTCTGGCAACTGACGTACAATTGGAGGACTTCATGGAGGCATAGCTCTGAAAGATCAAAATCACACCTTAGATCAGAATTAACAAGGACTGAAAAGACAGGAGTAAAAAACGGGAACATGGGAAGGAAACTATCAAGTATTAAAAAACACGACTACATGGCGTGTCTAAAAACTACACGACGTGTCTTCTTTAGCCATTAACATGGGCGTCTACCCTTGCCCGACAGGTCATGTAACACCCCAGACTACACAGAGTGTTGTTCCCACACACGGCATGTACTTGAACTCTAAACCCCTGCCCGAGTCTCCTTACACGGATAACCCACATGGTCCAACTAACCTCAAACTACACACCGTGTTCCCTAGGGACATAACATGTACTAGACACGGTCTCGGTGGCCCGTTTTGTTAGTTACATGGATGTCTACATGGTTGGCACTTACACAACGTGTTCATAACAAACACGGTGTGTATAGGAGAAGGTGACACCATCCCGTGTTGTTCGTGACACGGCTGGGTACCTGAACAAGACTACACGGCGTGTTCTGAAAAAAACACGGTGTGTCTAAGAGAAGGTAACGCCGACCCGTGTTGTTCGTGACACTACTGGGTACCTGGACAGGACTACACGACATGTTAATTTACAACATGATGTGTTCTACTCAAGCTTCCCTGACCTGTGTTGTTAGTGACACGACCATGTACATGGCTCCGAACTACACGGCGTGTACCTACCGTACACGGCGTGTTCTTGAAGTTATTTCTACAACACCATGTTCCCGTAAACACAGTTAGTAACCCGGCATGAAAACTACACGGTGTGTAACCAGAAAGTACATACCATGTATTCTGGGTTTTTCTGGGCAGTAGCTCAGAAACTGCACAAAAGCCTAGAAACACGGAAAACAAGGCAAGTAGGTGCCAAATTCTGATCCGTGAGGGCCCATACTCCCCATGAATCAAAGCTTGGAATCTCATACAGTCATGTACAAGAGAAAACAGGATCATGATCCACAAATTTCTGATTCAAGAGAGCCCATAAAACCTCAAGAATCAAAATTTGGCGCTCATTTAAGAAAATTACAGTACTAAAAATCCTCTAAGAAAGCAGCAAAGATTCTATCAAGCACCTATCACAACAACATGATTAATCTACAAAAAGTCTATCACAATAGCCTGCAATCGCTAAGGAACCCTAGATGGAATGACAAGAATGCATGGCATGTGATTTATACAAGTGCCTATATGATGCATGAGATGGCATACCCTCATCTCATCGGGTTGCGATAGAAATAGAACCGCAATAGTCAAGACAATAACAACACAAAGTATGTGAATCACTCTAGGTGAAATCATATCAACCGTAAAGTCTCAAAACCAGAAAACTGAAATAAATGAGGTAGTATGGATTTTCCCTGTACACGGGTTAGCTACTCCCGAGCACATCTTAATACCAAGTATTGAATCCGTCCTATCCGTGGCTAAAGGCTCCAAACAATAAATCAAGAGAAAAGAATTGCCTCTGATACCACTTTGTAACGTCCCGGTTCCGGAAGCCCCCCAGAGGCGCCCCGTACACGGTTGGTCACATCGCCTCAAGCACATTTCCCCAAACGCCAGAGGCTACCGACTAGTAGCGAGGGCCTTGGGTGTAATAGTGGGGAAACTATGCCCTCATTGGAAGAGTACACAGTGGAAGTAAACAATAAGAAACAGTGGAAATAGAACAATCCATACACAAGTAAACAACGGAAGACTAAAGCAATAATAGATTGGAGAACACATACATATATGAAATGATGCATGATACATATGTCTAGGAAAGCTTCCAAACAAGTCACAATGCTGGAAAATACAATACTACCAAACCAAGTACAAAAGAAAGGTAAACAGATAACTCCCCAGCATCGCAAGCCATAGCTTGGTCCCATGCTCTCCTGCTCCAAAGCAATCATGTACCAGAAGTTGATGGGCTTTTTCCCTTGTCTATACCTGCAACAACATAGTCTATTTGGGGCCAAAATCTTGTCCCAAACAGGATGTGAGACTAAATCTCAGTAGGCATTCACCCGAAGATATATGCCTAATAGTCATTGAGTATATGGCAGGTAAAAGTTTAACAGGTAGTAAACAACAACAACAAGCAGTGGGTAGTAACAGTAAGCAGTAAAACAGGATGATACACAACAGTAATCAATCCACAACTAACAACAGCAGTGAAGAAAATAGCTAACAAGCAGGAAACCATCTGGGAAGTACACACAACCATTCCCTCTAGTCCTATCCAAGAAGTACCACAACCCTCTGGGTAGTGCACTTAGCCTAACCCCTATGGCTTGATCATAAGAATTTATGAGACTCTCTGGGGAAGCTCACTCGGTCAATTCCCCTTATAGTCTAGGGTAGTCAGGGACTCTCTGAGGAAGATCACGTGGTCTAACCCTCTTAGCCCCAAGGTCTAGAGACTCTCTGAGGAAGCTATCTCGGTCAATTACTCCTATAGCCTTAGGTATACCACAGACTCTCTAAGGAAGATCACTCAGTAAATCCCTCCTCTAGCCTGGGAAGATTCTTAAAAAGATTCAAACAAAGTAAGACTCTATGAGGAAGCTCACTCGGTCTACCCTCCAGTAGTCTATAATATATAAAGGCACTCTGGGAAGCTCACTCAGTCTATCCCCTATGGCCTATAATTTCTAAGACTCACTGTGGAAGCTCACTCAGTCTACCCTATTGTGGTCTATAATGTCAAAGACTCTCTGGGAAGTTCACTCGGTCTATCCCTTATAGTCTATAGCACCAGGTTCACTCAGCCTCGTGCCAGTCAGTGCATAATAATGCTATAAGGCCAAAGTACAGCTATAGATCTACTTGGCTAACCAAAGTACACCTATTGATCTACTTGGATAAATAGTCTACATGGCAACAAGCATGTAATTAAAAACACTCCATCCAATAGATACAAGGCATGAAAAGAGTCATAACAACCAAAGGCTAACCAGACCCAAAGGTCGTAAATAGAGAAAAGCATGGGAAAAACATCCAAGCACAAAAAATTATCATCTAACATGATAAATTTACCTCCACACAAGCATAAAAGTAATGTAGGAAAACAACAAGGGAAA
Organism: Viscum album; assembly: GCA_963277665.1. Classification (NCBI taxonomy): domain Eukaryota; kingdom Viridiplantae; phylum Streptophyta; class Magnoliopsida; order Santalales; family Viscaceae; genus Viscum; species Viscum album. The sequence continues at coordinate 160,369,311 of OY728128.1, read as the reverse complement.
AAAAGGTAAACACGAAATACCCCGTTCAAGGGTATTGGTGGAATTTGCACATAAAACTCAAAGAATTTGAACGGTAAGGCACAAAACACCTACCTTGATCCTAGGAGATCAATATAATTGAACCACGATAATTTATTCTCTCTCGAACATCGTATATCTGAGAAAATGTCCAAAACCCTCAACCTACGATAACTTCAGAAAGAGGAAGAATTGGAAAACAAGGCTCAAGAAGAAGGAAGAAATCACTGCTTCGATTCCAATGCAATCGACGGTGCTCGAATCAGAGAACGGACGGAGGATCGATGGTTCGTCGAAGATTTGTGGATTCCCGGTGCTCTCGGAAGAACAAGACCTAAAATAAGACTTAAATCACGATTAGACACGACCCCGGTCCGTTTAATGAAAAAAATAAAGTACACGGTGTGCACATTTAGAGTACACGGCGTGTAGTGTATTTTTCCATACTCCACCAAAATCGGCCACCACGTCACCCCTACACACCGTGTGTGTGGCCCAGACACGGCCAACACATGACTTCGAGTGGGAAAAGAATACATGGCATGTACTCATAAAGTACATGGTGTGTACTTCAAAAATTTCCAGAAACTTTATTTTTCTCAAAAACTCTAGAAAAAGGAAAACATACCTGAAACGAAGATCCGGGTTCCTAAAACAACCACCCCCAAGATACCTCTCAAGGATCTCGTCACACTTCTAACACAACCATAATCTAAATACATGAAAGTTGGAGTGGAAACCTATACACCCAATAACACTTCCTCTGACATTTTCTAACTAAGCCTTATCACTATGGATGTTGACACATCTACAAAAACGACCACAAAAAACACCACACAACCACATCTTCCTCCTCTCAAACAACCACAATACTATACAACCACTGCACAACCATAAGAAACCGCACTGTACGAACACAAAAATCATGGAATTCCATCCTCCATGTCAAGATGCTATCTGCTATAGGAGGAAATGACTCGCCCACATGGGTTTAATAGCATCACTGTTAATGTTTATTAATTTGGAATCAGGTCCTCCCCATTTTATATTCCAGTACTTTATCACAAATCTCACCACACACATCACAAAAAAATGGAAAATACCTCATCTTATAGTTAACAAGGTTCAAATATCACATCACAAAGAAAAAGAGAACAAAGAAAAACTCAAAAAAACCCTGGGTATTGGGAACAAATATGCGCCTCGCATTCCCAAGTACTCTCCTCTTGGTCACCTTGCCTCCACAACACACAAACCAAAATAATGGTCTATCCATGAAGAACCTTCTTGTGATGATCCTGAATCTCTACTAGATGCTCCACATATGTTGCATTATCCTCAATATCTAACTATCCCAATCCAATGGCATGGGAGTCATCATGAAGATACCAATGAATTTGAGAGACATGAAAGACATCATGGATCCTATCTAGCTCTGGTGGAAATTCCAACTGATATGCCACCTCACCAACTCGCCCCAACACCTCAAAGGGACCAAAAAACTGGTAGAAATCTTACTCTCCCTACCAAACCCCCACTTCCCTTGTCAAGGGGAAACCTTCAAAAACACGTGGTCCCTAACCATTAACTTCAAGGCCTCATTATTTGACCGGCATAAGACTTATGCCGGTCCTACCCTACTTTCATCCTCTCATGAAAAAAAAAACTTTCTCTGTCGTGCTCTACACCTCATCAGGACCAAGAACAGTTGTCTCCCCAACCTCCATACAACACAACGGAGAATGACAAGGTCTCCCATACAAAGATTCAAACGGGGCCATGCCAATGGAAGAGTGATAGATATTATTATAAATGAACTCCACCAAGGGATGGAGTCGAACCCAAGATCCACCAAAGTCCAATATGCATGCTCGTAGAATATCCTCCAATGTATGGATAGTTCCTTCCATCCGCCCATCTGTCTGAGGGTGGAAGGTAGTGCTGAGGGATAAACGAGTACCAAAATCTTGCTGCAATCCCTTACAGACTCATGAGGTAAACCATGCATCCTGATATGAGATAACAGACCTCATAACTCTATGAAACCATACCTCTTATTCCACATACCTCTTAGCTAAAGCTTCCACTACTCCCGACTCCTTGATCTCTAAGAAGTGTGCTGATTTCTTCAACTAATCCACGAACACCGAGATAACATCACAACCTCCCCAACTTCTAGGTGATCCTATGAAAAAATCCATTGATATTTCATCCGATTTCCACTTAGGAACATAAAAGGGTTTCAAAAAACCACCAGGAACACGATGCTCAGCCTTTACCTGCTGGAAAACCAAGAACTTTTCCACAAACTCTCCCACTACCCATTTTATCCTAGGCCACAAAAGATACACCTTCAAGACATGGTACATCTTAGAAATTCCTAGGTGTACTTACAAAGGTGATCAATGAAACTCACAAAGGAATACATCATGTATTTCCACTGGAACAAAAAACCATCCACAAAACAACATATGGTTCCAACCATCCTCCAACTGTCCATCCAGAGCATCACAATGTCCAAAAAAACCATGCATCACCTCTACCTCAGAGTCCCCACTGAGACTCCTCCACCGACTATATTAGATAAGATTTCACCGTCATCTAAAAATATAGCCTCTTTCATCATCCACCATAGTATCTAAGTGTAAGGCTATCAAATAATCCATCATTCTCCAAACATCTGTAGACTCCCAAACAACATCCTTCTATTAATTTTTTCTAAAAGCATCATCCATGAAATTTCCATTGAATGAGGTTTAGGATATATTAAAATAATAATCCTGATGAAACTCCATCCACCTCTAATTTCGTAAGTTCGTATCATGCTATGAAAAGATATATCTCAAGATCTTATGATCCGTGAAGACCACAAAGTGCTCCCAAATGAGGCAATTCCACAACAAATTTATCAAAAAAAAAACAACTGGTGCTAGATCTAGATCATGGGTGGCATAGTTATGATCATGAGAATGTAACTACCTATACCCATAAGATATCACTACCCACAACTATATCAACAAACATCCCAAGTACATATTGGAAGCATCACAAAACAAGTCAAACATTAACCATTCCTTAAGAAACTGGAGCACTAGAGCATTGACTAACTTCCCCTTCAGGTAATCGAACACTACTTGGAACTGATCACTCCACACAAAATCTTGGTACTTCCAAGTAAAAGCTGTCAATGGGGCTGAAACTCAATATAAATCAGGTAAAAAACTTCGATAATAGCTTGTGAGACCAAGGAAACTATGAACCTCTTCCACATTCTTAGGTGATTCCCAAGAAACAACTTCTTAAATCTTCAACGGGTGTACTGCCAAACCCTAATGAAACACCACATGCCTAATTAAATGCACCTATCAAGTCCAAAACTTACACTAGGAACTTTTCCATAGAGCTGGTGGCATTGAAGAACATGCATGACAATTATAAGATGCTCGAAATTCTCTTCCTATGACTCTCAGTAGACCAAGATATCATCGATGAATAAAATAAAGAACCGATCTAGGAACTCATGGAACATGGAGTTCATAATCCTCATGAACACAACTAGTGCATTCGTAACACCAAATGGAATGAATACAAACTTGAAGTGCCCATACCTGCATCTGTAGGTAGTCTTCAGGATATCTCCATACTTCACCCTAAACTAGTGATATCCAGACTGAATATCAATCTTAGAAAACCAAATTTCCACTCTCAGCTGGTTAAAAATCTATTATATCCTTAAAATAGGGTAATGGTTCTTGACCGTCACTCAATTCAACCTTTGTTAGTCCATACAAAACCTCATACCATCATCCGTATTCTCTGCGAACAACACTGTGTCACCCCACAGAGACACACTAGTCCAGATATAACCCTTATACATCATATCATCCATATAAATCCTAAAATATCTCAACTCAGAAGGTTCTATTTGATAAGGATCCATCGAAATCAAAGAATCACCAAGCTACAAGTTTATCCTGAACTCAACATCACATCGAGGGGGTAGAATGACAACCTCCTTGGGGAAAATATATAGGAACTACCCAACAACCTTGGGGACCTCTACTATTTCGGCATCCAATGATTCCACTGTTAACTCAGCAAATAAGGGAAGAAGGGTCTCCATACACCGATTTCTCACTTGACAACTCCAATCGCTAACGAAAACCACACACTGACCATCTGCATATGAAAATATGACTCTCATCTAGAAGCAGTTGATAAAAACATGTATGGAATACAAACATTCAATGTTATGGATGGAATTGTATGGCTACATCTGTAGCAAGAAAATATCACAATGGGATTGATGCTGTCCCATCATCAGTATAAACCCCCGACTCACATCAAATAAGCTGGTCTAGATTATTATTGAAATACTCAACACCAGGGGAATGGGAAACCTCTCTATTACTAGTCCCAAAGAATGGACTAGAGAGGGTGAAAAAAGGAGTGTGAATATCTTCAATAAAACAAGTAATAAAAAAGTTCACTAAACAAATTGATTGCACATCTGATGATCTTTAGACTTTCTAGAACTGCTACCTCTGCTATATGTAAATGACCATGACCAGATCCTCTAATTCATTGCTAGTGACCAAATATACAGCTATGGTCAAGTCACAGTCCTTGAACATGAGGAACATCTTAAGGTCGACCTCTACCTGATCCATCTCCCCTCGATGGAATGAAGGCCTGCTTCCCCTGCTGCTGAAATAGTCTCACTGGTAACTGCTGCTGAGGCTGGCGCTGAACCTATCCACCTCCACCAAACTGAGTTTGGGGAACTAATAAGAATTGGATTTGGTTATGAACACAAAACCCACAACCAAACCACACTGGTATAAATCTTCTAGTAAAATCATGGGAACCATTGAAACCATAAGTTTGGAAGGGAATCTAATAAGGTCAAATCCATTCTAATCAAAACCTCAAAGGTCTTGATGCCTTAGGCCTTCCACTAAAAACTCTACATCTTGAAGAACTCTACTGGATCCCCTCTCATGGTAGACCTCCTTGTTAGTGCATCTGCTCGATCACCTATTCCTTATTCTGAACCTCCAATTACATTAGTAGTATAAAATGAGTAACAACATAATGTATTGAAGGATTAATTGCCTCCTCAAGATGTCTCGTATGAGACTCCTCATCTAGAAAAAGGTTTGGGAAAAAACACAGAAGGTCCTTGAACTTGATTCCCAGCTCCTGCACTGAAATACCACCATGATGAAGAGATATTAGCTCCTACCTCTTCTCATCATTCATGGTCAAAGAAAGGAACTCTTCACGGAACTCTTTCTAGAATTAAACCCACAAAACCTTCTCCTCCTTCCACTCCCCTAGATACAATATCCACCACTGATGCACATAACCCCACATCTAACTAAATTCCAAAGGGACCCAGTACTCCATTGAGGCCTGGATCAAACTAAAAGTGATCTCAAGATCCTCTGACCTTATCTCTATATCCACATCTGAAACAATTCCCTCGTACTACCAAAAATACTACACTGGAAAGTGTGAAACATCTTCTACCACCGATCCTCCTCCTTATCCAGATCAACCTTATGATGATCAACCGAATCATTTTGCTGAACCTCAACTGCCTAATCCACACATGAACGATGAACATGATCCATAGATGAGAGGAAAAAAAGTATTTTCAAAGCTTGAGTAGTATGGAATTATTATTTAAATTTATTTTAATTCATTTTAACCACAAAAAAAACACAATTAAAATAAGAACACAAGTCATTATTATTCATTTGACTTTCCTAGGAATATACCCTGCAAGTAGGTCCATCTAACTTGGTCATTTAATAGGTTTTGAGTCTATGCACTGGATCATGAGGGGCCCTAAAATTCAATTTCCTAGCTGGCCTCCCTAACCTATGTCATGCACTAAGGTTAATTGGAACTTTTTCCATACCATCCCATGAAATCCTCACTGTTCCTAACTCCAAACTCCATTCTATCTCACAACCATCACCAATGATACCATTCTATCATGACACCCTGCCTTTAAAGATACTCCTCCTGGGATGGAAATGAATAAAGAGAGGTAATGAACCCCAATTCCTGCCTCTAGTAGGCCCTATGTGGGTGACTAGCTCCAAGGGTATAAAAATATCACAATATGGGAGAAATTAACTTTTATATGAAACAAGATCGGGATATAAGATGGATCATACAAAAAAATACAAGATATATATATATATATGTATATATATAATAGATATCCAAAAACCATCCCACATTCATTCAAGAAGTAGAAATAATAAAAAAATAGTAAAGTCTCCAAAGTAAATACCCAAAAGTAAGATAAAGCAGTGATACAACAACTATCCCAAGGCCGTAACTAGTAATGCCCAACACGGTTCATGTAATCCTCATGGAAGTTAGAAAACTATTTTATATATGTAGGGAGAGAATAAAATCAAACTCATTATTAAATTAAAAGTCTCTCATTTACATGTGAAAGAAGCATACTAATTCCCCATGAGAAAACAACAGAACCAAACAACACCTAAACAGGTAAACTAACCAAACCCAACCTCACCACGTAATGCATGTCAAGTAATATAATATATTATAAAGCACATTGTTGATAGGGTACCCCGCTCCACTTTCCCAATGGTATGATTCTATCTCCCAATTTCATACATACTATCTATCCCATTATTTCTATATACCACATCACATCCTTCTCGCACACACTCGAGCCTCACAGCACATCCTGCCTGTACACACTTGGGCCTCACAACACATCTTGCCCGCACACACCTGGGGCTGACAACACATCCATACCCCACAAACTGAGGCCCCAAAACACACCCCATCACATATAATCCAAAATAAACATAGGAAATAACATCACAAATCGTCTTGAATACACATGGTAAACATACAACTCACTTGTAAACACCTGGGCCATCACATCTCGCCCCAAGACACCTGGGCCACAAACCACCTCACCAGTAAACACCCGGGCCATCATAACCACCATCTAAATCACTCACAAACCTCTGAACATCATATCCTATGCCATACCTACCCCATATAAAAGAGATAGTGGAAAATAGCAGGTACCCAACCATCTGTGCTCCTCACTGAATGTTGGAAAAAACACCCCTGCGTGACTATGTGGGTGTTTATTACATACTTCTGATCATGGGTGGGTGTGTATATAAATCAAAAGAATTTAAAAATATATTTATAGTATCAAACACTCTATCCCAACCTACGGTTTTACAAACAAAGAAACCATCTCACAACACCGTCACTTTTGCTGCAACCTCTAAATGCACAACACTACACATCAAACCACAAAACCCACTTCACATTCTAAACCAATTTATTTAACCATTTCCATTCCATTATCCATACCAACCCAATCCATTAAAAAATTTATTAAAAAATTATTTATTCCATCAATCACTACCAGAAAACTATCAAGCACTACACATATTAGGAAACACAATAATAGTCATTTCAGAAGGCGAAGAGCCATGATAAATTAAAGCAACTTCACATTAAAGACACATCATAACAAGACCTCTCAATATGAGGTGAAGATTTCTGAATGTTATTAATGTATATGAATCCAAAAATTACCCACACAAACACTACTACACTTCTTCAAACTCATCTGCCCAATTTATCATATTAAAAAACCAACCCTTACCTCACAACCACATCCAGCAACACATTATAGCATAACCAGCTTCCCTAGTCCTGCTGCATAACCATACCACACCCATTAAATCCCGTCTGTACAACCACATGTCATCCAGTTACTCCATACACACATTCTAAAACAATCCCACACATACCAAGGAAAAACACATTTTTAGATTTAATGAGGCATCCCTTCTTTAATTCCACTTGTTAATTTTGTGGTTATCACAGAAGCTATTTTATCCCAGGGAATCCATTTATTAGATGAATATATGTTCTTAACAAACTTTTATATATAATAATTAAAAAAAGATCCAAACAACATGAATTCCAAAACTATCCTATGTGCAAACAAGGACCCCCAACAACCAAAATTTTCAATGGGTAGTTATCCCATAGAAATCACAATAAATAACAAAATAAAACATACAAAAAGATCATGCATCACTTTTCCCCATCCCATATATATTTATTCTTAAAAAAATTAAATTATCTTTATTAATCCAAAATAAACTATCTTTATAAGGTAAAACATATATATACCCATCCCACATGATGCACAATTTTGAAATACGAAGGAGAAAACTACTTGGAAGAAGAATGATTGACACTTTCTGGTTGCACCAAAAATAGGGGCACACCTACAGGAGGTGACTCTCTAGGGAATAAAAAACAAAAGTCAAGAAAAATTTCCAAGGAAGAAGGATTTGGGGATGTCCAGTCTCAAGATAAATGAATAAGGAACGAACAAGGGGAAATATATTTCAGCTTGAGGAAGATCTGATCTGAGTCACGAATTAGATACAATTTTAATTTTCCATTAAAGGTGGATTTGAGCAAGACTATGCGGTTTCAAATCCTTTTAAATTTGGCCTTAAATATATTTTATGTCAAAGAATTATGTCAAAAGGGAAAAAATGGAAGAACTTGAAACACTATTCAGGAGGAACTGCTAGTGAGACACCATCAAATGAGACACCACTGGATGATGCACCATCAATGAGACACCTTTAGGATAGACACCATCGGATAAGGCACCATCAGTGATACACCACCAGATAAGGAATTTCCATATGAGGCACCATCAAGATGAATTTCCTACCACCATCAGTGATACACTGCCAAGTGAGACACCGGTAGGATAAACCACCTGCCACTATCAGTGAGACACCACCCGGTGAGACACCACTTGATGAGACACTTCTAGGTAAACCATCCACTAGGTATGATACACCACCACTCGAGAGACCACCATTGAGAGACACCACCATTGAGCCACCAGTAGGGTGAGAAACCGCCAACGAGTCACTGCTAGGGTGAGACACCACCCACAATACATTTCCAGGGAGAGACACTACCAGGCTGAGAAATCATTTGCACAAGACACCTCTAGTGTGAGACACTGTTAGAAAACTTTTAAAAATGGGAATTTTTTCAATGTGTTGAAACGGATCACCTTGACTTCCCAGGATACCCCAAAAAATAGTTTTCCCCCAAATTAATTAACTAGAAAGGTCCAAGACATTACATAGCTGATGGGTTAATCTAGAATACCATCACATATAGGCCTCTAACCGGTTGGTTGATGGGTGCAGGAGGAATTCCTACACCTCTAAGCACTCCATCGGCTGGCCAATAGCACCTATAGACATGCATGTGTTTTTCCATCCCACACTTGGTAGACGGTTCCATCCACTGTGTAGATAGTGTCCTCCTACAACCAACTACCCAAAAAATTTCTCCCAACTTAATAATGACCCATAATTCAAAAATTAAAAAGGGAACTCTACACCTTATTCCACACATAGATGCGTAACAATTCTACCCACTATAAAATCATTCTATCCCCAAAAAGGCTCAAGCTCACAAACATAAGAAAACATAAGGCCATTATTTCTTCATCAATAATCCATTCTCCCATGTATTATGGATTTTACTACTACACTTTTATATTAATTGAACCAATGATATTATCTTTCCACACATAACAATATCCTGTTGGTCCACTGTATGTATATGCCTTTTAACCACAAAGGTATCGGGTTTAATTTCAACATCCTTCTAATAAATCAAATAAGATGGATCCAGATGATTATTTAGTTGGAAAACATGTAACACATCATGGATAGACATTAAACAAGTTGGAAAGTATAAATTATAATCCACCTTCCCAAGTCACTCAGAAATATCGAATGGGATAACATAAAAAGGTACTAACATGATCTAATTCCCCAAATTCCTATGTCCCAACTGAGGTGAAAATTTGATAAAATCTAGATCACCCACCTCAAAGTTAAATGGATGATGATTCCAATATACGTAATATTTTTATCGAATCTGAGTTAGCACTAAACCTTTTTTGATTAGTTAGATGATATCCTAAATGATTATCATTTTAACCAAGGATTGTTCTACAACCTTTACCCAATAAAGAGTGGATCTACATGGACTCCCATACCACATCTCAAATGGATACATATGGGTAAAATCCTGATAAATATTATTATTGGAAAGTCCCACTAATGGAATATTTTTCTCCTATTATCCATTAAAGTCAAGAAATCATTCCTAGACTATATATTTAAGAATCTAGATGTCTATCTTAGTATATATATCCATCAATGGTTGATAATACATGATAAAATTCAACTAAGAATACATCACTATCTGCAATCCACTTTATAACTAGGATTTAAAGTATGGTTCTCTATCAGAAACAATAGTCAATGGCACGTCATGAAGTATGAAAATATCCCATATGTACAAGTTCCCAATATCCTCTACCTTTATAAAATATTTAATTGGTAGGAAATTCACTAATTTCAATTGTTGACCAATAATCACCCATATCAAATCCTTACCACTAGGAGTAAAAGGTATCCTAATCACAAAGTCCATGGATATCTCATCCCATTACCACACTGTAATGGTTAAAGGTTACGATAATCCATTAGGCCTTTGATGTTCCACCTTAATCTTTTGACTTGTTTGGAATTGAGACAAAAAACCACAATCGATCATCTCATTGGGAGCCACTGATAATGATTTCTCAATTCACAGTACATCATGGTAGTTTCAAGACTCACAGAATAATTCAATTAGTGTTCATTATCTATAAAATCCCACCCTAAGTCTATAAAATAATCATCTAGTCTTAGAAGCATAAAACTCTATCAGGAGACTGAGGCCACTCACTTGCAGTCTCTAAACCATAAATATTCCCACAAAAATGATGAAACTCTGCATCCTCATACTTTAAAAGTTAAAAATGATCATCCATAAATGATCCTACCCAAGTAAAATCTTGGAATACTCGTACTTCAACTCTCTCTTCATCAAAGTGCATATCAGTAAACAACCTTAACAAGAACCAATCTTCCACTGATTCCTCCAGCACATGAGTTTGTAATTTCTTACTCAAAGAATCTATGACCACATTCTCTTTGATGGGTGTGTAATAAATATCAAAATATAAGGTTTAAAATTACTCCAACTACTATATATGTATCAAGTTGAGACCCCTACGAGTAAATATATACTTCATAATCTTATGGTCTAAGTACATTTTAAACTAATAACCAAAGAGGCAGTAACACTAAATCATAAGTTCATTCATCACTGCCACCAACTAAAAATCTTGAGTGGGGTAGTTATTTTAATTAGGGAATAAATAAAAATATCCATAATCTACTACCTGTCTCCCATATGTCATAACACAACCCAAACCCATACTTGTGGCATCACATCAAACATCATGACCAACACCTGGCTTAGGAATATTCAATAATAAATGAAAATTTTATCTCAATTTCAACTCATCAAAAGATTTATATAATTGATCTCTCTAAAATAACTTTACACATTTATTGGTTAAATGTTTCATGGGGGATGAAAGATTTGAGAAGTCCCAAACAAATAATATGTAATAACATGCTAATGCTAAGAAACTATTGATTTAAAACACATTATTGTGATGATCCCTAGATGTCACTGCATGAATCTTTTTGGGATCCACTAAGACACCCTTCTTAGAAATAATATGGCCTAAATATTTTACTTCTTTAATCCAAAATTGAAATTTGTATAGATTCTCATATAGATGATTCTTTCTCAAGTTTATAAGGATGGTATTAAAATGTTCAACATGATCCTTATCCAATGTAGAACAAAAAAGGTTATCTTCCATGAAAACTACCACCAAGGAATCCATTAAATGATGGAATATCCAATTAATTAAATACATAAACACCATAGGATCATGGGTAAGGTAAAATTTCATAACTAAATACTCATAATTCTCAAAACTTCTCTTGAATTCCATATTAGGAATATCTACCTCTTGGATCGTCAGCTGGTGGTACCTCAATAGTAGATTAATTTTTAAAAAACAATGGGATCCCTTGAGTTTATAAAAAAGGTCATTAATCTAGGTAAAAAAATATATTTTTAACTATAAATTAATTGAGATTCCAAATTTTAACATAAATCTAGAGACTCATTATTTCCTTCTTTATAAAGAGGAATAATGATGACCAAGGTGAAATTATAGGATGAATATGTAATGACCCAATGTTTTTCAATGGAACTTTCCTTCATATGATGATGTAATATAATCACATGAAATCACAAAACAATTAAATACTAAGTAATATGTGACCTTTAAACATAATTTTTACACGTATGTGTTCTGAATTTCGAAAATCTAACATACACAGTTGCGATCGGTAAGACATTTAGAGTCTAATAGAACAATTTTTTTTGGTGAATAGTAACCTATCCTTATGAATTTTAACATACCATTATGAATAGTGATATACCCTAATGAATAGTAACCTTAACTATGATAGTATATAAATAATATTCAAGTGGAAGTACGATATACCTATAGCTTAGAATAAGAAAATAAATGTTTTAAAATTTTTATTTTTTGAGTAAATTGTGATTTTAATTAAATATTAAATTAATCATATATAGAAAATTATTTTTTAAAAATGGTTTTCATTTTTGGATTCTACATGTAAAAAAATGGTTAGGGTGAATTTTTTGGATTTTTCTAAAATACTTGAATTTTTGATGAATAAAAAAACATGATAATTCACAATAAATGCTAAAACTTGATTTTTTTCATTATTCTTGAGTCATGAATGATGTAAATGTACATTGGTTAGATATCACATGAACATATTACTATTTTTGGTCATGTGATCATAACTATTTTTGTTCTTGAGGGAAAATAGTAAACTAAGAAATTAAATATTATGAAAAATCTTTTCCCCTCCACTATAAATATCACCTCTTCCATCCTCTTCTATTAACTCCTATAAAGCCTTGTGCCTTCCATAAATTCTGCCCGAATATCTCCCCAAGATCCCTCACCATAACCAATAGACCTTGGTCTCCTAAAAATACCAAATACTCTCCCCCTTAAGAGGCTCTCAAGGAAGGTTGATTCAAGAGGTAAAATTCCTCTTTTCTTTTCGTTAATTTTTAAGTTCTTTTGTTCTCTTTTCTTTCCTAAACTATACTCATATAAATGGTATAAAAACTACATTGACATAAATTTAATGTAATTTTTTTAGGATAATGGGATAATTCACTATCATCACTCCTTTACCCACATTTTATTTGAAAGAAATGAAAACACCATTTGAGATGTGTTAATTTTTCACATTCAAGGACGACAAGTTATCAATTTCTATTAATATTTTTAATTATGGTCATTAAACCATTTTCATGGTTTAACCAAACCATTAAATATTTATTTTATCTTATTTTATATTCTGGAATCATTTTTTCTCACATGATGTAAAATAATTATACAAAAAAAGTTAATTGTGAGCCAAATCGCTAAAATTAATTCAAGCGTTTATCATTAATGTTTTAATTAATGATACACCTTCACTCCAAATAACCAAATTAATTTTATAACCATTTAATCTCTTAGATTTTAACTAATTTCATATAACTTCAATTATGGATAACCCCTTTAATCTTACATGTTTACCCGTTCAAGAAAATAAGTAAACCGATCATAAAAACCAAGAAAACAAACGGACCGAACAATGAAATTGAACCACTTGAATCATCAAAAAGGTCATGAATGTACTTAAAAATGTTATAATAAATATTTTAAATATATTTTTTTTAATTATTAATTAATGAACAAAATTTGATTATTCATGCCATTAATATCAGGTGGATAACACCATCGGACTTTAGGTAAGGGATCCTCTCTATTCCACTTTTATTCAAGATTGTCCTCTAAGTTATGCCCATTTATGTGCAATTCCTAGTGATGGGGTATGATTAAACACCTCCCAAATAATTTTCTCACGATGTTTAACTGATTATAAACCCATTTATCTCTCATTAATCCCTCTTATGTAAACGTGATACCCTACCGATATTCTGTAAGGGATTCAACCTGAACCTCCTTTATTCCTTCAGGTTTATTTATCATTATTTTTACCTAAATGAGGTTATATATTATTCTTATTTTAATCTTATAAATGATATGTGAATGTTACAAAATCATGTATCAATTTCCATTCATCACTCTCTTTCAGGGATATACATGTTTTTAAGTGATTCCCTCCTCAATACTTCCCGATAAGAATACCTGTTTTGAGGGAACCTAACGAATTCTTACCCAATTTCAAATGCACTATATCTTCTATTTCAAGACACCATTATCTTTATAAAATATTTATTTTTATTTTTAAAACCTTTTTGGTTCACTTATGTTTTTTTTCTAAAGGATTTTCCCTTTTATATTTTAAAGTCTCTATAGTATTTTTCATAAAACCCCTCAAAAAAATTTTTATGCAAAAAATTCTTGAATAATTTTCTTACATGTTGTCACCTATACTTGAAATAACTCACCATGAAACATTCCTATTTTCAGTTATGAATTTCTATGTATATTTTAGTTTCCTTCTTTCTTGGACACTTTTATGATATGACCATTTGTTATGCTTTATGACATGATTGTGGTACCCAATTCTTTACATGGGTAACCCTTATGTTTATGTAAGATTGATTATGTATGATTCTTTATGTGGAAAACATATTCATGAAAAGTTAATATGGGTGTGCCCAAATAGCACTCCAATTCATTGGGTAAAGTTAAGTCTCATGAGATGTTATGTGTGACGGTCTTGGCGGTTAGCCTTGGCCTGCACTACTATATGAAACGGTCTTGGCGGTTAGCCTTGACTCATACTAAAGTCATGTTTTATGTTGCCGCCACATTTATATGGCTCCATGTTTATATGATTACATGTTTATATGTTAAGGTTCCATATGCTACATGCCTTTTTATATCATCATGTCATGCTATAACGACCCAAATTTTTTCAATGGGAATTCCCTTCTTATATTTATGTCATAATATAACATGAAAACACAACATAATGAACTACTAAGTGATAAGTGACCTTTAAACATAATTTTTTCACTTCTGTGTTTGGAATTTAAAAAATCCGACATACACGGTTGTGTTCAAGATGATTTTTGGAGTCTAATGAAACAAAAATAATTTTTGGTGAATAGTAACGTACCCTTAGGAATAGTAACATACCATTATGAATAGTAATATGAACCTTATGAATAGTAAATCATCCAACATAAGAGTAACCTTACCCATGAATAATTAAATAAAATTTAGACATCATAGAAAGTGACAATTTGACCTTAGTAAACGTTTTGGAATTTTGTAAGTCATAAATAATTAATTATAACTAATTAATTAATTTAAAGGAAAATTTATTGTCTTAAAAGGTATTCATTATTTATCAAATAAATTTCTTATAGTTTTTAGATAATTTTATAAGACACTACGTAATTTTTGAAAGCACTATAAAATCAGTTTTAATCTTAAAAACTATTTTTTAAAGTAAATTATATTTTAATTAAATATTAAATTAATAATATTTAGAAAATTATTTTTGAAAAATGTACTTCGTTTTTGGATTCTAAATGTAGAAAAATGGTTGGGGTAAATTTTTGGGATTTTCATGAAATACTTGAATTTTTGATGAATAGTAGAATCCAATAATTCACAATAAATGCTAAATAATGGATTAATTGAGTCATCGATGATGCTCTGTTGATGTAAGAACACTTGTTTCAGGATCACATGATAAAATTAAAATTCTTGTTCATTCAAGACTCACTATTCCTTGTCTTATGGGAAATTAATAAACTAATGAATTTTATATTAAGGAAACCCCTCTCCCCTCCACTATAAAAGCCCCCCTTCACACCCCATTTACTCACACATCTAAAGCTCTAAGGCTTCTCTAAACTCTGCGCAAACACCTTCCCTAGCCCCTCCCCCACGCCCAAGAGCTTCTGGTCTAATCAAAAGACCAAGAATAGGCCCTTAAGGAGGTTCTCAAGAGAAGGATTCAAGAGGTAATTTCTCTCCCTCTTCCCCTTTAATTTCCTTTCAAGTTCAAGTTCATTTTTTGATCTCTCCCCACCTATCTTCATCCAAATGATATTGTAACTCCATTATTATACATATAATGCAATTTTATGATTCTAATGGGATATTATATCACCCAAACCCCTTTCCCTCTTCCTTTTATTTTATTAAAGAGAACGTTGTTCGTGAGGTGTTAATTTATCACCTTCAAGAACGACATGATTTCTTCTTCCATTTCTACCTTCATATCTGGTCATGAAACCATTTTTATGGTTGAAATAGAATATGTTATATGTATTATGTTCTATTTAAATTTCTGGAAATAACCTATGTCCATATTACTAAGTGATAAGTTAAAACAAGTTTGTTGTGATCCAAAAACTGCCCAAATTGACCCAAATAACCATCATTTAATTATTATCTAATGATTCATCCACATGGATATAACATAATTCATTATAAGATCATTAAAAATCCTGTAATATCATTAATTAAAAGTAATATCATTTCTGTATGTTTACTCATGTTATACCCAAACTTCAATTTAAGAATACAAGTGAACCACCCAAGAAAAAACCCATAAAAACGAACATCCCCGAACAATGTTTTTAAACTCTATAAGTCATAAAAAGGAACATAATATGACATAATGAAACCAGAATTAACCCTATTAGTGTAAACATGGTTTTTTATTTCTAATTAATGAATATAATGTCATTATACAATACATTAAATAGAAGGAAGCATTCAGATACAAGGTAAGGGGAAATTCTCGAACCCAACTTTCATCCTTCGGGTTCTCCCTCTTTTACTCCATTTTTGATATGGTTACTCCTTAAATATCATTTTTGAATCATAATTTTTTATTTTTTGGGATATACATGTTTACCACTACTGTTTATGTCAAACAAAATGTTTTCCAAAAGAACTCTTCTTTTAAGAACTCACGTTTTACTTCTCATTCAAGGTTGATGGTTCTTGTATAAAGTATGTTATTCCCTCTTTGTTTTTGGAACCCAAAGTTTATGAATGTGTTATTATGAGATGTAAACCATTCCTTTAAATGGGTTATTTATGTTCACTTTTATATGTTCCATGTGGAAAGCATGATAATGATAATGTTATGATGTGACGGGTGCGCCCAGAATTATATAGCACAATATGAATGTTTCAAAGTGACGGGTGTGACCGGAATTATATAGCACTACAATGAATTGGGTAAAGTGATTAATCTCATGAGTAAATGTGAAATGATGTGTGAACAAGATTATATCTTGGTTCACAAGTATGTGTGGTAGTTAACCACTAATAGATGATGTTTAATTTTTATGCATTGCCACATTTCAAGTCTTTTATTTATGCTCCTCTCATGTTCACGATCTTTTGCCTGTGTTATGATTATGATCACCCCATGCTATATTGTTATTATCTATCCTTTTAATGGGATTCTAGATCACCCCTTTTTATGTATATCCTCAGGTGGCTACATGCATTAAGGAGAGGTCAAGTTCCAATAAGAAGCTTGAGAAGAAGAAATTTATTAAATGTTTATGCTTGATGTTGTAATTATTATGTACGATCCTAGTTTTCCCAAGACACTAAACCTTTTGATCCTCTATGTGTAATACTATTAAGTTTTTTATCTTTAAAATGATGTAATAGTAATGTAAGAAAAGTCCGGGTCACTAT
The DNA here is from genome assembly GCA_963277665.1 of Viscum album. Taxonomy (NCBI): domain Eukaryota; kingdom Viridiplantae; phylum Streptophyta; class Magnoliopsida; order Santalales; family Viscaceae; genus Viscum; species Viscum album. Next base: position 160,351,502 of record OY728128.1, on the reverse strand, counting down.
AGTTGGTATCATAGGAAAGGTTTAGTTAATTTGGGAATTAGGATTAGTGAACCCTAGAGGAAACCTATAACATGAGACTAAGTACAAATATGAACATAAGAATATTTACATAGGGATCCCATATGTTATGTTTTTGCTATAAATTTTTAAATGAATAATTTATTCATGAATTGTTTACTTATGTTTTGTTCTAACCTTTTCTATTTTAGAAAATGGTGGGAACCAGGAGAAATCAGGCCAACAATTCGTGCGAGGGTCAATGCAACGATTGCCCGAATGACATACCCAATGATTTGGGAGGTGGAGTTCAAATCTTCATGGTGATTCTTACCCAATTATCTCAGGTTATGAACAATAACCATAATAATGGTGAATGTACTCCTTCAACAAAGAGGGAGCAACTGGATATTGAATGTTTTATGCGGCAACGACCACCGAAGTTTTGTGGATCTTTAGATCCACTAGTTGTGGAATAGTGGGTCAACTCCATGGATAAGATCTTTTATGTGCTTCACTATTCTGAGAAGGATAAGGTGACACTTGCCGTTTATCATCTAGATGGAGAAGCTGATCAATGGTGGGATTTGATTAAGAACACCAAGCCAAGGGAGGAAATTGAAGAGATGGAATGGGAAGACTTTAAGATAATGTTTCTTAACAAGTATTTCCCTAGAACTCTTTGCACGAAGATGGAGAGAGAATTCATAGAGCTCAAGAAAAAAGAAGGATAATCTTTCACAACCTTTGAAGAAAATTTCACAAGTCTTTCAAGGTATGCTTCGGGTTTTGTTATCAACAATTATAGAATAATTGATAGATTCTTTAGTGGATTAAAACCACACCTTCGAAAGGATCTGGAAATTCGAGAATTTGGGAGTTATGAAGAAGTTGTTCGATGTGATATCAAATTGGAGATGGAGATTGGAGAATGGTCCCAGGGATATGGTGATAAGAAACGAAATATAGAGTTTCAAGTTAGTGGATCTAATGATAAAGGTGGGAAGAAAACTCAACGACCCACATGCCAAAAATGTGGAAAGTTTCATCATGGGAACTGCCTCAAAGGGACGAGGAATTACTTCAAGTGTGGGAAAGAAGGAAATCATGCTCAAGAGTGTCGAAAAGACATGAAAAGGAAGGAGAATGTAGCCGATGAAAGGAGAGAACCACTCATGGTTCAATGCTACAACTGTAGGGAGCTAGGGCACTATGAAAACCAGTGCACTAAACCTCAAGCTCTCGAGGGTAATTAGCGTCAGCAGCCACCAAAGCCAAAGGAACAAGGGAAGTCTTATTCCATCACTACTGTGGAGGTGGAGCATGATAATGAAGTCATACAAGGTACACTTAATATTCACTCAAGAATGGAAAAAGTCTTATTTGATTCTTGTTCTATGAATTCCTTTATATCTTGAAAGTTTTCTAGAACTATAGAATCAAAGCCCCGAAACATTGAAGTAGAGATATCTGGAAAAACACCGAGTGGTGCAATCATTGCAACCCAAGTGTTTGACTCTTCTCCCATTGGCGTATGTGGGAAGATTCTTCCGGAAAATATTGTAATACTTCCCTTGGTGGAATTCGGTGCTATAATGTGAATGGATTGGCTCTCGTTATTCAGAGCACATATCAACTGTCGGGAAAAGGAAATATCTTTTCATATTCCGAACCATCCCATGCTTCTCTACAAATGCAAGGAAGATCATGAATCTCATTTTAAAAATACTTCAATGGTGTGGGTGTTGATTCCCTATGAATAAGCATACCTCAACTAAATGGTTGAGTCGAAGGAAAGTGTCAACCTTGATGAAATGCCCATCGTGAGGGAATATGGTGATGTATTTCCTGAAGAGTTACCTGGAATTACCCCAGATCACGAGGTAGAGTTATCAATTGAACTCATGCCTGGAGATACTCCAATCTCAAAGTATCCCTATAGGATGGATCCTATCAAATTGGTGGAGTTAAAGAAGCAGCTTCAAGAGCATCTGGACAAAGGGTTCATATGCCCTAGTGCATCACCTTGGGCTACACCGGTGCTCTTTGTGAAGAAGAAGGATGGAACAATGCAGCTGTGTATCGATTATCGGGAACTCAACAAGATCACCATAAAGAACAAGTATCCTCTCCCAAGGATTGATGACTTGTTCGACCAGTTAAGAGGAGCTCAATACTTCTCAAAGGTGGATCTTCGTTCTGGATATCATCAGGTAAAGGTGAAGAAGGAATATATTCAGAATACTGCCTTCCGTACAAGGTATGGGAACTATGAGTTTTTGGTGATGCCCTTTGGACTTACTAATGCCCCTGAAATCTTCATGGATTTGATGAATAGAGTCTTTAAACATTACCTCAACAAATTTGTGGTAGTGTTTATCGATTATATTCTCATCTACTCTAAGAGAAAGGAGGAATATGGAGAACATCTAACACTTGTGTTGGCGACATTGAGAAAGGAGAAGTTGTACGCCAAGTTAAGAAAGTGTGACTTTTGGATGAATCAAGTCACGTTCTTGGGACATGTGATCACAAGTGAGGGAATTTATATGGATCCTAGGCGATTGAGGAATGTCCCAGGCCCTCTAGTGTCACAGAAATCCGTAGTTTTCTTAGATTAGCTGGGTACTACCGACGTTTTGTGAGAAACTTATCAGGATTGTCAAGCCCACTAACTAAGTTAACAAGGAAATGGGAAAAGTATGTCTAGATAGAAGAATGTGAGGGAAGCATCAAGGAGCTAAAGAGAAGGCTGATCACTACACCTATACTCACACTACCGAAAAGTGGAGAAAGTTTTGTGATATAAATTGATGCTTCAAATAAAGTCTTGGGTTGTGTACTCATGAAAAATGATAATGTAATAGCCTATGCCTCACGACTGTTGAAGATCCATGAGCAGAACTACCCGACGCAGGATCTAGAGCTGGAAGCCGTGATTTTTGCCTTGAAAATCTAGCGGCACTACCTTTATGGCGAGAAGTGTGACATATACACCGACCACAAGAGCCTAAAGTATATATTCACATAAAAGGATCTCAACATGCATCAAAGGAGATGGTTAGAGCTAATCAAGGATTACGATTTCTCTATTCACTATCATCCTGGAAAGGAGAACAATGTAGCTAATGCTCTAAGTAGAAAAGAACCCTCTACTCTATCCATGCTGTGGATTGAGAAAGACCCTATCTTCATGGATATGAAAAGAATGGATTTGGAAATCATAAGGGTATGGGATACATCCTACCTTTCCCAAATGATTGAACGACCATCCATCAAGGAGAAGATTAAGAAAGCACAAAGGGATGATGTGGAGATACAAAAGAGGGTGAATGCAGTAAAGGAAGGGAAGCCGCAAGAGTTCTATATCGACGATGATGGTGTGATTCAGTTTGGAACGTGGATTTGTGTGCCTTCATCCCCCAGGATAAAGAAGGAGATTTTGGATAATGCACATATCTCAACTTTCTCTATCCATCCTGGGAGTACCAAGATGTACCGTGATCTCCGAGAACACTTCTGGTGGGATAACATGAAGAAGGAGATTGCAGAATATATATCAAGGTGCTTGGTATGTCAGCAAGTTAAAGCTGAGTGAAAAAAGTCCAAAGGTATGATGAAACCATTTCCTATAGCCATGTGGAAATGGGAAAATGTTACTATGGACTTTGTCTCGGGTATCCCAAAGATGTCAAAGGGAAATAATGCGATATGGGTTGTAGTTGATCGACTCACCAAGACTGCCCATTTTATTGCCATTCAGGAAGATCTCCCACTTGAAAAACTTGAAAAGATATATGTGAAGGAAGTGTTGTGATTGAACGGTGTTCCACTCTTAATTGTATCTGACCGTGATCTGAGGTTCACATCTAAATTCGGGAGGAGTCTTCAACATGCTTTGAGTACTGAATTAAATTTTAGCACAACCTATCACCCCCAAACTGATGGCCAGTCTGAAAGAACTATTCAGATGCTTGAAGATATACTAAGAGCTTGTTCTCTTGAATTCAAAGGTGGTTGAGATCAACATCTCCCATTGGTTGAGTTCTCATACAACAATAGCTTCCACTTGAGTATTGAGATGGATCCATATGAAGCTCTATAGGGAAAGTGATGTAGAACTCCAACCTATTGGGATGAAGTTGGAGAAAGAAAGCTACTTGGACCCGATCTTGTTCAAGAGATGACCGAGAAGGTTCAAGTCATCCAGAAACACATCAAAGCTGCTCAAAGTCAGAAAAAGAGCTATGCTGACAACCGTTGAAGGGACTTGGAGTTCGACATTGGAGATAAAGTCTTCCTTTGAATATCCCCATGGAAGAGAGTCATGCGATTCGGGAAGAAAGGGAAGCTAAGCCCAAGGTATATTGGCCCCTTTGAGATCCTTGACTGCATAGGATCCGTGGCCCATCGTCTTGTACTTCCACCAAATATGGCTCAAGTTCATGATGTATTTCATGTATTACTACTGAGGAAGTACATACCATTCCCCTCACATGTGCTAAACTCAGAGGTGGTGCAACTGGAAGATGATCTCTCCTATGAGGAGCAGCCAATAAAGATTATTGATCAGAGAGATAAGGTTCTATTCAACAAGACAACCCATCTTGTCAAAGTGTTATGGAGGAACTATAAGTTTGAGGAAGCAACTTGGGAACCAGAAGAGGCAATGAAGGAGAAACACCCTCACCTGTTTGTGTAAAGTGAAATTTCGGGGGCGAAATTTCTTAAGGGGGGAATAATGTAACGACCCAAAGTTTTTCAACGAGAATTCCCTTCTTATATTTATGTCATAAAATAACATGAAAACACAACATAATGAACTACTAAGTGATAAGTGACCTTTAGTCACTTTATGTTTGGAATTTCAAAAACCCGACATACACGGTTGTGTACAAGATGATTTTAGAAGTCTAATGAAACAAAAATAAATTTTGGTGAATAGTAACGTACCCTTAGGAATAGTAACATACCCTTATGAATAGTAATATTACCCTTTTAATATTAAATTATCCAACATAAGGGTAACCTTATCCATGAATAATTAAATAAAATTTAGACATCTTAGAAAGTGACAATTTGACCTTAGTAAATGTTTTGGAATTTTGTAAGTCATAAATAATTAATTATAAATAATTAATTAATTTAAAGGAAAATTTATTTTCTTAAAATGTATTCATTATTTATCAAATCAATGTCTTATATTTTTTAGATAATTTTATAAGACCCTACGTAATTTTTTAAAGCACTATAAAATCAGTTTTAATCTTAAAAACTGTTTTTAAGAAATTATGATTTTAATTAAATATTAAATTAATAACATTTAGAAAATAATTTTTAAAAAATGGACTTCATTTTGGGATTATACACGTCGAAAAATAGTTGGGGTAAATTTTTTGGGATTTTAATGAAATACTTGAATTTTTGATGAATAGTAGAATTCGATAATTCACAATAAATGCTAAATAATGGATTAATTGAGTCATCGATGATGCTATGCTGATGTAATCCCACTTAATTCGGGATAACATGATAAAATTACTATTCGTGGTCATTCAGGACTCACTATTCATTCTCTTTGGGGAAATTAATAAACTAATGAATTTTATATTAAGGAAACCCCTCTCCCCTCCACTATAAAAGCCACCCTTCACACCCTCATTTCCTCACACCTCTAAAGCTCTAATCCTTCTCTAAAATATTCCCAAACACCTTCCCTAGCCCCTCCCCCTCGTCCAAGATCTTCAGGTATCATCAAAATACCAAGCTTTGGACCTTAAGGAGGTTCTTAAGAGAAGGATTCAAGAGGTAATTTCTCTCCCTCTTCTCGTTTAATTTCCTTTCAAATTCAAGTTCATTTCTTGATCTCTCCCCACCTATATTAATCCAAATTATATTGTAACTCTATTATTATAAATATACTATAATTTTATGATTCTAATGGTATATTATATCACCCAACCCCATTTCCCTCTTCCTTTTATCTTATTAAAGAGAACGTTGTTCGTGAGGTGTTAATTTATCACCTTCAAGAACGACATGATTTATTCTTACATTTCTACCTTCAGATCTGGTCATGAACCATTTTTATGGTTGAAAAAGAATATTTTATATGTATTATGTTCTATTTAAAGTTCTGTAAATAACCTATGGCTATATTACTAAGTGATAAGTTAAAACAAGTTCGTTGTGATCCAAAAACCGCCCAAATTGACCCAAATAACCATCATTTAATTATTATCTAATGATTCATCCACATGGATCTAATATAATTAATTAAAATATAATTAAAAATACTGTAATATCATTAATGAAATGTAATATGTTTTCTGTATGTTTACTCATGTTATACCCAAACTTCAATTTAAGAATACAAGTGAACCACCCAAGAAAAATCCCATAATAACGAACATCCGTGAACAATGTTTTTAAAATCTATAAGTCATCCAAAGGAACATAATATGACATAATGAAAACAGAATTAACCCTATTAATGTAAACATGGTTCTGGATTTCTAATTAATTAATATAATGTCATTATACAGGACATTAAAGAGAAGGAATCATTCAGATGCAAGGTAAGAGGAAATTCTCAAACCCAACTTTCATCCTTCGGGTTCTCCCTCTTTAACTCCATTTTTGATATGGTTACTCATTAAAGATAATTCGTTCATCAACCTTTTTACTTTTCTGGGACATAAATGTTTACTACTACTATTTATGTCAAACAAAATGTTTTCCAAAAGAAATCTTCTTTTAAGAACTCACCTTTTACTTCTCATTCCAGGTTGATGGTTCTTGTATCAAGTATGTTATTACCTCTTTGTTTTGGGAACCCAAAGTTTATGAATGTTTTCTTATGATATGTAACCCATTACTTTAAATGGTCTAGTTATGTTCACTTTTATATTTTCCATGTGTCAAGCATGATAATGATAATGTTATGATGTGACGGGTGCACCCAGAATTATATAGCACAATATGAATGTTTCAAAGTGACGGGTGCACCCGAAATTATATAGAGCTCCAATTCATTGGTCAAAGTGATGAATATAATGAGTAAATGTGAAATTATGTTTGAAAAATATGCTCTCTTGGTTCACAAGTATGTGTGGTAGTTAACCACTAAGAGATGATGTTTCATTTTTATGCATTGCCACATTTCAAGTCTTTTATTTATGCTCCTCTCATGTTCATGATCTTTTTCCTATGCTATGATTATTCTCACCCCATGATATATTGTTCTTATCTATCCACTTACTATGCTTATAGCTCACCCATTTTGATGTATATCCTCAGGGGGCTACATGTACTAAGGAGAGGAAAAGTTCCAATAAGAAGCTAGAGATGAAGAAATTAAATAAATATTTATATTTGATGTTGTAATTTTTATGTATGGTCCTAGTTTTCCCAAGAAACTAAACCTTTGGATCCTCTATGTGTAATACTATTATGTTTTTTATCTTTAAAATGATGTAATAGTAATATAAGAAAAGTCCGGTTCGCTATACATTCCTTCTATTCCTTGTGATAATGCTTTGTTCATATGGTTATTCTTTTACTGGGCTATTTGTCTCATCCCTTTGTTCATGTATTCTCCAAGGTACCCTATGCAGATGTTTGAGTAAAATGGAAGTTAGGAGCTCAATTTGAATATTAAATAAAGAAGTGTTTTCCCATGTTTTTTATTTTTATGTACCAAGTCTTCAAAGTCACATGAATTCATGATACTTGGCTTGTACATTGATGTATAATTTTTCTTAAAATAATGTAATGTTATGTGGAAAAGCTAGGGTCGCTATAGAATAAACACCTTAGCCTCAATATCCTCAAGCTAAACCTTTTTTATTTAAATTAAGTAGGTTTTATATAGTATAAAGGTACATAAATAGTTATCATCTCTTGGAGTAATTCTATAGAGAAATCAACTTCTCTATGAAGAAGTAACACAGTTAAATCATCTAGAAAGATATAGGAATAATAAATAACCACTATAGTAAGAGGGACACTAATATGTGGATTAAAAAAAATCAAGAAACAACTTTGAAAACTGGTGGGATATTATCTTAGCGCTAGGAGTAATGAGACTGGACCTCCTTGAACTTAGATCCCACTAACCCTAGAAGACACGAGTGACTCTAGCATGAGAAATAAATTGTACTCGATAGTGATAGTAATAAATTTGATATTTATAGATAATCATCCAATAAATTCCAATGAGAGGATCAAAGATGTCAAGATTAAGGAATAAAAAGTCTCAAATGGTTTTGTGGTGAGAGATCATCCCCCAATACCTAGGAAATTTAAATCACTACTCCGAGTCCTTTCCTAGAGTAGTAGAAAGATTCACCAAAAATGGAATTAGCTCTGAACACATGACTAAAGTATAAATAAGATTGTAAGTTATAAATTAATGAGTTACACATGTTTCAAAAAAAAATCCATAACCATAGAAGTTGTAATAAATACCATACCTCTCATGATAGCTAGTCCTAGATCTATATACTCTAGTGAACACTCTACAACATACAGATTCCCTACCTCACCGAGCCCTTTCTTTGCCACCTGATCATCACCCTTGGCATGAGGTTGAGATCCAACCCCTTTTGATGTGTTAGGTATTAATTGAGAGCACTTGGTGAAGATGGATCCTGCTCTACTTCCCCGGGACACCCTCTCACTGAAACACTAAAGATGACCAAAATTTCCACAAGTGTGACATATCCTGGGTGCATCCCTATAATCAGGTTTGAGGGGTCCCTTTTCTCCACACTAGTGAAACAAAACCTAAATCTTCGATGATTTATGTTGTGCATTATTTCTACAACCTCAATACTTCTCATCCAAATTACTTTTCTTACTAGAAAGTGAACTCCAAATACCTCCTACTACCACTGATGCTTCAAAAAGTGTTTTATTCTCAACTATTTCTTTCTTTTTCATAGAGAACATCATGGTAGGTAGGCATATAAGAATCATCATAGCCTAAATATCTATCCTTAAACCCAGTTTAATCCTTTTTTATTGAGTTAATCATTGGAAATAAGCTCTAGAGATAGGTTCACTAACTTGAAAAATTGATTAGAATAATCCATGACAGAATGATATCCCTTATCCAAAGTAACGAACTCCTATTCCTTCACCACACTCATTATCTCAAGATAAAACTATTTATTTAAGGATATCTTGAAGGTAGTCCTGGTGATATCTTCTTGAATCTTGGATTTCATAATATATTCAAAAAAATTCATTCATGGTCCTTCAATCATATAAACAATGAATCCCACCTTGTAGTCTTATATATTTTTCAAAAAATGGAAAATCCACTAAATCCTTTTGATCCATTCTTTAGTATCTTATAGACCCTTTTCACTGTGAATGATCAATGGATGTTGCTTTGTGAATTACAAACCATGTTCCACCTTTAATTCCATTTCAAAATTGGGGACTTGGACTATGTATTGGATCGTTCAGAGGATAGCTTCCACAAAAACATGGTTAACCATAGGATTCTTCAATGGGGATTGATCTATAGCTTCCTCTATAGTATCATGGAGTTCTCTTCTTCAAGGATTCATAATATATAAAATAAGAGTATGGAAACCACTTAGAACAAAATTTGATTCCTTAATCATAAATAAAATTTATACAATTGAAGACAAATTGATAACATCAAAAACAAGAACACTGGACAACCTCAAACATCCCATAGTAACTTGAGGCTTCTCATGAGAGTGAAATGACAATTAACACTCGAAAACTACCCAACAAGTTATGAAATTACTTCCCCCATTCTATCAATAACACCCAAACTTAAGAGGGTGATATAGAAGCATGACAATAGGCTTTAACATTAACTTGAGCCTCTATTACCAATTTGTATTAGACCGACCACGGTTAACCCATAATGTTTCCCAAACTAGCCAACCACAAGGCCTGAAGTGAATTTTTGATTGCCATGGGATAATGATAAGAACTTGGTTATCATACAAAGTGGTTATGGGAATTATTTCACCCTCAAAAAACATATGATAAGATATAATCAATTAGAGTATCACCATAGATAACTAGAATATATCATATGTAAAAAAAAGAAACTAAAAAAATCACATACAATATCTAGATTACAAGGTATGAATGAATAACTGAAAGTCCATCATAACATGGAAAATGAAACAATACATGGGTCCATCTCTATGTGACTACATGTCACAACCATCCTAACCCACTTAAATGGAAACACAAGCTATGAGAATCATTCTCTACATGACACTCTTCTCTTTACCTATATCTTATAAAACCAAGGCTACCAATTCCCAAAGGAAAAAGTAGGGTGTGAGGACTAAAACATAGTATGATACAACCAATAATATATAAAATATATATCCACATGTGTCAATAATTTCTTTTTTAAAAAAATTTATAAAACAATTTGAAAGAAATAAATTTCTATTTAAAAATTAATCCTTGGATTTCTTTTCAAAATTATCCCATATTCTAATAAACTAGAAAATATTAAATCGAATATTCAATGGCATAAAAAGATAAATAAAAATTTTTCAATCATCAATATCTATATCAATATCTATTGGGAAGATAATAATATTGAAATATCATGAACATAATGTAATCTCAAAGAATCTAAAGAGGGAAATACATGACACAAGGGTGTACACAACCAAACCATTAATACACACAATGGAACACTGGACAATGTATATGAATTCTAAAGTACAAGAACCTAAGTCCCTCATAAATTATACCCCTACCCTTCATGGTATCAAGGTAAAATCCCCTAGTTATATCTAAATACACTAAGGATCTTACCTATTTAGTTTTTTCCCATACCCCAAGGTCTCCCAATTTTCTATTACATTTTCATTATATTTAAGAAAACCAAAAGAAAGTTTCATAAAAAAATGTACAAGGAAAACAAATTTCAAATTCATGCCTATATTTTTATAAAAAAATTATATAGTATTACCTCACCACTCCTGTGTTTGAAATACCATTTCCTTGTTGAATTCATCTTTTAGGTTATTTAACAAACATATCCTGTGTATCAAATGATTTCTATAAAAAACACCCTTTTTGAAGAAAAATCCATAACCATTAAATATTAAAACCAATTTTTATATTCAAACCCCAAGGAAATCATCATAAGAATATAAGGAATGCCAAGGTATAGACCATAGGATAGAGACACCCACATCAATATTGATGAAAAAAATATTTCTTTCTTGACCAGTGATGAGAGATAAAGAGATCATATCCTAGAGAACCTAGATCAAAAGGAAACAACATCAATTATCTATGTCCATGCTAGATTAAGTTTTATAGTCACATAATACAACGAACACATGGAGAAGAAGGGAATAAATAGAATCAAATGGTTCTAACTCACCAGATTAAGATCAATAGCGACCCAAGATTTAACCAACATGAAGATTTTACACCGGGTAGAGGGAGAGAGCCAATAATGTCAACTAGGAGATTCCAAAATGATAGAAAATGAATTACGTACATAAGGGTAGAATTAGGGGATATTAAACATAATTTTTGGTGAAAATGAAAATTTCAACCTTACCAAAATTAACTCCCATTGGCATCATAGACTAGCCGCTGGGCCTCGCAAGCTATCTGGTGGGTGCATACATAATGTGTGCATCTATAAGACTTCCGTTGGCTGAATAATGGGTATAGGAAGAATTATTTTACCTATAAAACATATAATGGATGGTTAGTGGTACCTACAGAAATATAGGTGTTCTTCCAGCTAGAACCATCTAGTTGGAGCCCTCCACTAGATTGTTGGGTGCTTTATACTACAAAAAACTACAAAAAAACATTCTACAATCTTCAAAATAACCCAAAATTCAAGAAGGAAAAAACAAATAGATCACCATACCTTTTTCTTTACATCAATGTTTTATAATTCTCCCCACTATAAAATATTTCTATCCAGAAAAAGTCTCAAGCTCACGAACCCAAGAAAAGATAAGTCCATTACTGCATCATCAAGGACTCACAATCCCATGTCTCATGGATATACTTACAACACTACTATATCATTCAAACCAATGGGATAATATTACCACAAAACACATTATCTTACCTGTAACAACCCGAGATTTTATAAGATACATTCTTTTTAATTTCATTCATATCATCTATTGTATGACACACCAATATTATCTTGCGCTATACGCAACACCGTATTAGCTTGCAGTATATGCAACACTTTTCTTGGCTCTTGTTACACACAATTTCTAGTTCGTTTGATAGAAGTTATTCTACGCAACATTGAGTGTATATATATATATATATATTCAATGTATAAATAAACTATGGTTGGATTCTATTATATGCAACAAAAAAGGAGTCGTGCACTACACGCAACCCTGAATTGGCTTGCATTACACGCAATCACGACCTTCCTCGATAGCGTGTGTTGTACGCAATACCGGGATTTACTAAACAACGATATATTATTATAATATTGTTATGAACTAGCCGTTATGAATAGTGTTAACTAAATTTTGAATTTTATAACAATATTATTCATCTTACACATTTTCTAGAACATGGTATAAGTACAAAATACATTTTTCGGGTAAAATAAGTATTTTTCAAAAAATGCAATTTTGCCACCTTTTGATGGAACACCCACTTTAAATATAGTTTTTGGCAAGTTTATAAGTTCCATTTGAAAAAATAAAATTATTCTTCGGAATAAATAAATAAAAATTTACTTTGGATAAAATTTTCATTTTATTCTGATGACTTTTATATTTTAATGAATAGTAAAAACACGCTATATTTTAATTAAAAACAACTTTTTTCATCGTAATATATTATGTGGTTAAATTATAATATTGAATGGTTTTAAAGTATAAATAGAATATATTTTTACCATTTAATATAATGTATGTCATTAGCATTGATTCTACCTTTAATTCGTAGGATAAATCAATTCAATCTTTTGCAATGTTTTAAAGAAAAACCCGTTTTCTTTCGACAACATGATTAATTTTAATTTTATTTCTGCAACTTTTGTGTATTGAATTTGGAAAAATGGATTCCATATTTGGAATTAGTGGGTCCAAATTATGTTAATAAGCTACTTTTTATTTTTGGGCATTGTGAATAGTAACTACGGTAAATTTTATTTACAATAGTTAAAGGTAAATCGGGTAATTAAGGGTAAATATAAGATTATAAAATTACCCTAAAACTTGGAAAAATCCTATTGGATGACTAAAAGTCGACCCATATAACCTAAGGATCATATTATATTTATTTAATTAAAATTTTTCAAGGAAAATAATTTAATAATTATTAAAACCAAAGAATGTGACAACATGTCACTTTCTTTAATCTTATAAGTACAATAATTTTAATCTAGTGATAAACATCATGAAACTTCGAACATGAATAGTCTCCAGAAATCTAATACAATTATCTACATCATAGGAATTTATTTAGAATTTTTTAGGGATTAAATAATTATCATTTATTATGACACAAAGATGATGTAGTAATTGTCTTATTAATGAAATATTGACATAATTGATGTCATAAATGAACAAATAAATGTAATTTGAGACTTTTTATGACTTAAATTAATTTTATAGGTTAATATGACATGTTATTGTTGGTATAAGTAACTTGGTTCGAACTTATCATTCTGTTATGAATTTCATAAAAATCATGTACCAAATAGTGTCAAAATTGACATAAATTAGTTTTTAAAACAAATATTATATTATTAATTGTTATTTAATTCCTAAAAATCTAATGTTCGGCCAAATGACTTAGATAAGAATATATATATTAATAATAAACAACTTGGGTTTCTTTTGGCTTGTTATGGTAATCTTATTAACCATATAGTGTAAGAAAACAAAAAGACACGGTAAAAGTTAAATTATTTAACTTAGAGTTAAATCTAATTGATAAGGTTAAAATAATAACCCAAACTTGTCTAAATCCTATTGGATGATATGATTTCGACCCATCCCCACCTTAGCCTCGAAATAAATCAATTTCGAGCTATTTAAAACCGAACTTGACTTTATAATAAAATAATATTTTAGTTATTCCAAAGGTGCCCCTCTCCTCCCTTATAAAAGGGCACCTCCTCCCTCTCTCCCTCACACAAATTTGAGCCTCCAATCTCGGACAACCCCTACCAAATTCTCTTCTCCACTTCCCTAGAAACATCCTAGAGGTTCTGGTCTTCCTCAAAGACCAATTTTAGTGCCCTAAGAGGAGGTCTCAAAGAGGTGCTTCAAAGAAGAGGTAATCTCCGTTACCGATTCTTTCATCTTTATTTCTTCTTCCACTTCTTCTTATTTAGTTGTTTCATTATGAAGTAATAACATCAGTATCAATCATATAATGATATGTTATTATAAGTATGAAACAACCTTATTTCACCATCTATCCATCCTACAGAAAAAGAAAACACCGCGCGTGCGTACGTACGGAATACCGTCTCCACGCCGTGGTGTAATCTATTTTCCACCACCACCTTACTTGGATGGGTATAATGGTGTAAATAATGACTATATATGACTATTATAAAGTGATATTGATTCTGAAATAGTATACATATACTCCAATACAATTCCACGATCATAGGAATGATATCATCACTCGTGCGTACGTACGGAATACCGTCTCCACGATGTGATGCGACTCATTCTACATGATATTCATTTCATAATGATTATATAAATGAATTGAATGAATGAATATGATATATATTACACTAATACCATTCTGGAAATTAGGTATCTATAACCTAAAGAAAATAATAAGAATTTATTCGACAAAACACACATAAGAACAAAAAGTTATAAACACCCGAATAACAAGTAGCAATGAAATATTACTAATAAGAAGCTAAGTATATGACCATATATGATATCATAAAAATAAGTATGATTCTGGAATAATTCAATAACATTATTTAAATCATTATACAGGAGGTTCGGACACTTACAAAGCAAGTCGGACCTAAGGTAAGGGAAATATCACAATCTCATTTTTATCCGAGATTGTTTATACTTTATTATTTACTGGGGTGTATTTTATCATCCACATCCATGTTTCCTCGATATTTAATATTGTTTCCATCCACCTAAAATTGTTTAAATCTAATTTTACCCTTCGTTGAGTTTTTAGCAAAAGATATGAAAGGAATCTTTTGTCGTTTTTCATACGAGGTACTTTTTTTACTTTTCCAACAAAAGTACGAGAAGAATGTTTTTTTAACTTATACAGCATGAATGGATTTTTAAAACATTATTTAAAAGAAGCTTCTTTTACAAGTTTTCAAGTTTATTTTTAATCAACTTCTTTTAGTTTATAATTTTACGACATGTTAAGAAAGGAAAAGTGTTTTTGAAGTAGAAAGGATATTTTCCTCAAGAATGAAGTTCAAGAGTTTTATCAAAATTATTTTCCATCTAAGACAATATAGGGTTCTGTTTCTATCCCTATTATTACATGGATTTGATTAGGTTTTGATGGAAATATTTTTATGAATTCATTTATCTTATATGAATTGTTTTATGATGTCATGTTGTTTAAGAATCCCATTTTTATTACATGGGTTATGCAATGATGTATGATTTATGATTTCGTGGCACACGTAAGAATCTTATCATTATGAGATGGGTGGGACCTATATCTCCCTCCAATGCATTGGGTAAAGATTTTATATCTCATGAGATAGACATGGCTGGAACGGTAGGTTATACCGGTTCAGTGAAACAGGACTGAAATGAGGGTGACTCGGTTCAGAAAGGGACTTTGTCCACTAAGATAGTCTTGGAAATGAGTCTTGACTAACAAGAAATGATTCTCTATGATTATGTGTGTATGCCACAAAGTTTCATGTTTTATGTTATGATTATTGTGATTACATTTCACTGCCATGATTTATCCCATGTTATGAAATTATGATCTCTTTTGCAGGTTAAGATTTCCAAAAGTTATGTTCTTGTGTATACGATGTGATTGATATTTCTTTTGTTTACCCTTACTGAGCATTTGAGCTCACCCTTTAATGTTTTCTTTTCCCCAGGATATAAAGAAAGGTTTTAGGTATAAAAAAAGAAGATCTTTATGGGAGATGTTGAAGATCTTTCACCAGGATTAGAAGATTATATTCTGAGTTTCCAAAGACACTAAACTATTACGATCCTTGTGTGTGTGTTTTTTTTATGTACTAAGTATTCCGCAAATGTAATGTAATGTCAATGTACGTCAAGCTTCGGGTCTCTACAGTTGGTATCAGAGGAAAGGTTTAGTCAACCTTTGGAAACTAGGATGTGAGAACGTTAGTGAGATCCCTAGAGATATTTCTAAGGTATGTCTAGGGATGTGCCTAAGGATAAGTATACGTATAGGATATAGTCCTAGAACTACGGTAACGATCTTATAATTTAACCTAAGATGTTAGATATTGAGGATACTCCCCCTTTATAATGTTGTTTTCCCTAGTATGATTTTTGCCTCTCACACTATTCTTTTTGGGTTTTAGACGATGGCTGGAACCCAAAGGAACCATGTTGATCAATGCAATGGACAATGAAATGATTGTCCTCCTAAACAAACAAATGTTATGGGAGATGGAGTTAAAAATCTTATTGCTATACTTACACAAGCTATGAATCATTATGGACTTCCAAATGAGAAGAGAAGGGAACAATATTCTATTTAGTCCTTCATGAGGCAACATCCACCTTCTTTTAGTGGGACTTCCGATCCACTTGTTGCTGAACAATGGATCAGTACCACTGAAAAGATATTTTTAGTTCTTCAATGTTCTGAACATGATAAAGTCATCTTAGCAGTATATCGTTTGGAAGGTGAATATGATCAATGGTGGAATCTTATCAAGAATACGAGGCCAAGAGATGAAATTGAGTCCATGGAATGGGACGAGTTCAATAACTTGTTTTTCAGTAAGTACTTCCCTCGTATTCTTTGAACAAAGATGGAAAATTAGTTTCTTGAGCTGAAGCAGAAGGATGATGAATCTGTTGGTTTATACGAAGCGAATTTTACAAGACTTGCAAGGTATGCATCTGGCATTATCATCCAACCTGAAAGTAAAGTTGATCGATTTTTCAGTGGCTTAAAACCAAGTCTTCGAAGGGCATTAGCTATAAGAGACTTCAGTAGCTATGAAGAAATTGTGCGTTGTGCTATCAAGGTAGAAATGGAAGTTGGTGTTACATATCCATCTCATGGTTTTGACATGAAATGAAAGATGGAGTTCAAGGAGAAATCTCAGAATAATGGTGAAAAGAAGATGAATGTTTCCTTATGCACAAAGTGTGGAAAGAAGAATGGTGGAGATTGTCTTAAAGGGACTAGAAAATGTTTTAAGTGTGGAAAAGAAGGACATCGAGTAGCTGAGTGTCGAAGTAATGGAAAAAGGGTTTCTAATGATGTGAATAAAGCAAACACTGCAGAGAACGCACCACCAACACTTCAATGCTTCAAGTGAAAGGAAATGGGGCATTATGCTAATAAATGCCCTAATCCAAGGGTTAGTGATGATCAAAATGAGCAACCACTTAAGGCAAAGGACAAAGGGAAGTCACATGCGATCACTATTGGTGATGTTGAATATGAAAACGATGTGGTGGAATGATTAAGTGTTTATGTAATGGGATTCCAAAATAATGTTGTATCATGGAGTATTGGAATATTTATGTATTGGTCTAATGTGGTATTCAAAGTGATTTAGATATTTTTGGAAATAAGATGATATGCGCATAATGAAGGGAAAAGGAGAAAATAAAATGTTTAACAGTATTCATGAGCTCATGATTGATATAAGGACTAAGTGATATCATGGTTTGAGTATATAGAATTTTGAGGATTTTGGTATGTGGAAGGTGTTAACTTTTAACTGCATTCATGTTTTCACTAAGGTTCAATGGGTATTCATTCTTCAAGAGAATACATGATTAAGGTATTCACATGTTTGTAATTTGACCAACAAGATATATCTTATGATATATGGGGGATAAATGATGGCATTCACGTGATTGTTCTGTGACATTTCAAGTAATCATTTTCTTTATACTATAAGCTTGGACCAAAGTATTTTATATAAGCCTAAAGATTGGAATGGATTATGTTGGACATAAGTTAGTATTGTTTAAGGATATAAGTTTTTTTCGATATTATTGATGGGATTTTATAGTAATATAGCTTTAGAAAAAGGAAAACCTGCAGGACGGGCGACAACCCATCGCGTCAGACAAGGCTATGGGAATCGAACCCACAACCGAAGTGTGACTGGCCTTTATCGCCTACCACTGGCCTACAGGAAGTCCTTGTTTAGTAGAAACTATTTTTATTATATTAAGCAGTATGATATATGAAGTATAAGTCCATTTTAGGAACCATATATGATTAATCTCACTATAGAATGACTTATGTATATTTAATAACTTTTTCTAACCTTTTGTTTGAGACAGATGGAATGATCCGTCATTCTATCACATGATCTTCTAACACTTCACGAATAACAAATTCAACTTCATTTATTTAAGAGATGAAGTAGAAATTGTTCAAGGCACGAACAACAGTGAGATTGTACCAAAATAAAGTAAGTATTTATTCTAATTCAAATTCTTCAACATTAGGGAAACGATCTTGAAAACCAAAAATGTTGTCCTAGTTCTCTTATATCTGATTAATCAGACGGTACCTTAGATCGTCACAAATTTATGGATTTTTGATTGTTGGCTTTTCCATAGCCATGTACTCTACCACTCTCCATCAGAACGTGATGGTTAGATTTTTCTTCCATTTCGATATTTTCACCTATGTGGAAACCCAGTGATTAGTTTATTTGGGTAACCATTACGTTTCATACTTTTGTTTTTAAAGATTGTTTTTGGTATTCCTTTTTACGATGTGGGTTTCGATGAAAGAAACTTTCGAATAGTAAACCATTTATAACCCCGATGAATTTCGAGGGCGAAATTCATTTTAAGGGGGGTAGAATGTAACAACCTGAGATTTTATATGATACATTCTTTTTAATTTCATTCATATCTTCTATTGTACGACACACCAAGATTATCTTGCACCATACGCAACACCGTATTAGCTTGCAGTATACGCAACACTTTTCTTGGCTCTTGTTACACACAATTTCAAGTTCGTTTGATAGAAGTTATTCTACGCAACATTGAGTGTGTATATATATATATATATATTCAATGTATAAATAAAATATGGTTGGATTATATTATATTCAACAACAAAGGAGTCGTGCACTACACACAACCCTGACTTGGCTTGCATTACACGCAATCGCGACCTTCCTCGATAGCGTGTGTTGTACGCAATACCGAGATTTACTAAACAACGATATATTATTATAATATTGTTATGAACTAGCCATTATGAATAGTGTTAACTAAATTTTGAATTTTATAACATTATTATTCATCTTACACATTTTCTAGAACATGGTATAAGTACAAAATAAATTTTTCGGGTAAAATAAGTATTTTTCAAAAAATGCAGTTTTGCCGCCTTTTGATGGCGCACCCACTTTAAATCTAGTTTTTGACATGTTTATAAGTTCCATTTGACAAAATAAAATTATTCTTTGGAATCAATAAATAAAAATTTACTTTGGATAAAATTTTCATTTTATTCTGATGACTTTTATATTTTAATGAATAGTAAAAACACGCTATATTTTAATTAAAAACAACTTTTTTCATCGTAATATCTTATATGGTTAAATTATAATATTTAATGGTTTTAAAGTATAAATAGAATATATTTTTACCATTTAATATAATGTATGTCATTATCATTTATTCTACCTTAAATTCGTAGGATAAATCAATTCAATCTTTTGCAATGTTTTAAAGAAAAACCCGTTTTCTTTCGACAACGAGATTAATTTTAATTTAATTTCTGCAACTTTTGTGTATTGAATTTGGAAAAATGGATTCCATATTTGGAATCAGTGCATCCAAATTATGTTAATAAGCTACTTTTTATTTTTGGGCATTGTGAATAGTAACTATGGTAAATTTTATTTACTATAGTTAAAGGTAAATCGGGTAATTAAGGATAAATATAAGATTATAAAATTACCCTAACACTTGGAAAAATCCTATTGGATGACTAAAAGTCGACCCATATAACCTAAGGATCGGATTATATTTATTTAATTAAAATTGTTCAATGAAAATAATTTAATAATTATTAAAACCAAAGAATGTGACAACATGTCACTTTCTTTAATCTTATAAGTAGAATAATTTTAATCTAGTGATTAACTTCATGAAACTTCGAACATGAATAGTCTACAGAACTCTAATACAATTATCTACATCATAGGAATTTATTTAGAATTTTTAGGGATTAAATAATTATCATTTATTATGTCACAAAGATGATGCAGTAATTGTCTTATTAATGAAATATTGACATAATTGATGTTATAAATGACCAAATAAATGTAATTTGAGACTTTTTATGACTTAAATTAATTTTATAGGTTAATATGACATGTTATTGTTGATATAAGTAACTTGGTTCGAAATTATCATTCTGTTATGAATTTCATAAAAATCATGTACCAAATAGTGTCAAAATTGACATAAATTAGTTTTTAAAACAAATATTATATTATTAATTGTTATTTAATTCCTAAAAATCTAAGGTTCGGCAAAATTACTTAGATAAGAATAGATATATTAATAATAAACAACTTGGGGTTCTTTTGTCTTGTTATGGTAAGCTTATTAACCATATAGTGTAAGAAAACAAAAAGACACGATAAAAGTTAAATTATTTAACTTAGAGTTAAATCTAATTGATAAGGTTAAAATAATAACCTAAACTTGTATAAATCCTATTGGATGAGAGTATTTCGACCCATCCCCACCTTATCCTTGAAATAAATCAATTTGGAGCTATTTAAAACCGAACTTGACTTTATAATAAAATAATATTTTTCGTTATTCCAAAGGTGCCCCTCTCCTCCCTTATAAAAGGGCACCTCCTCCCTCTCTTACTCACACAACTTTGAGCCTTAAAGCTCAGAAAACCCCTGAAAAATTCTCTTATTCACTTCCCTAGAAAAATTATAGAGGTTCTGGTCTTCCTCAAATACCAATTTTGGTGCCCTAAGAGGAGGTCTCAAAGAGGCGCTTCAAAGAAGAGGTAATGTCCGTTACCGATTCTTTCATCTTTATTTCTTCTTCCACTTATTCTTCTTTAGTTGTTTCATTATGAAGTAATAACATCAGTATCACTCATATACTGATATGTTATTATAAGTATGAAACAACCCTATTTCACCATCTATCCATCCTACGGAAAAAGAAATCACCGCGCGTGCGTACGTACGGAATACCGTCTCCACGCCGTGGTGTAATCTATTTTCCACCACCACCTTACTTGGATGGGTATAATGGTGTAAATAATGACTATATATGACTATTATAAAGTAATATTGATTCTGAAATAGTATACATATACTCCAATACAATTCCACGATCACAGGAACGATATCATCACTCGTGCGTACGTACGGAATACCGTCTCCACGATGTGATGCGACTCGTTATACATGATCTTCATTTCATAATGATTATATAAATGAATTGAATGAATGAATATGATATATATTACACTAATACCATTATTTAAATGAGGTATCTATAACCTAAAGAAAATAATAAGAATTTATTCGACAAAACACGCATAAGAACAAAAAGTTATAAACACCCGAATAACAAGTAGCAATGAAATATTACTACTAAGAAGCTAATAATATGACCATATATGATATCATAAAAATAAGTATGATTCTGGAATAAGTCAATAACATTATTGAAATCATTATACAGGAGGTTCGGACACTTACAAAGCAAGTCGGACCTAAGGTAAGGGAAATATCACAATCTCATTTTTATCCGAGATTGTTTATACTTTAGTATTTACTGAGGTGTATTTTATCATCCACATCCATGTTTCCTCGATATGTAATATTGTTTCCATCCACCTACAATTGTTTAAATCTAATTTTACCCTTCGTTGAGTTTTTAGCAAAAGATATGAAAGGAATCTTTTGTCGTTTTTCGTAGGAGGTACTTTTTTGACTTTTCCAACAAAAGTATGGGAAGAATGTTTTTTTAACTTATACGACATGAAAGGATTTTTAAAAAATTATTTACAAGAAGCTTATTTTACAAGTTTTCAAGTTTATTTTTAATCAACTTCTTTTAGTTTATAATTGTACGACATGTTAATAAAGGAAAAGTGTTTTTGAAGTAGAAAGGATATTTTCCTCAAGAATGAAGTTCAAGAGTTTTATAAAAATTATTTTCCATCTAAGAAAATATAGGGTTCTGTTTCTATCCCTATTATTACATGGATTTGATTATGTTGTGATGGAAATATTTTTATGAATTCCTTTATCTTATATGAATTGTTTTATGATGTCATGTTGTTTAAGAATCCCATTTTTATTACATGGGTTATGCAATGATGTATGATTTATGATTTTGTGGCACACGTAAGAATGGTATCATTATGAGATGGGTGGGACCTATATCTCCCTGCAATGCATTGGGTAAAGAATTTATATCTCATGAGATAGACATGGCTGGAACGGTAGGTTATACCGGTTCAGTGAAACAGGACTGAAACGAGGGTGACTCGGTTCAGAAAGGGACTTTGTCCACTAAGATAGTCTTGGCAATGAGTCTTGACTAACAAGAAATTATTCTCTATGATTATGTGTGTATGACACAAATTTTCATGTTTTTTGTTATGATTATTGTGATTACATTTCACTACCATGATTTATCCCATGTTATGAATTTATGATCTCTTTGTAGGTTAAGATTTCCAAAAGTTATGTGCTTGTGTATACGATGTGATTGATATTTCTTTTGTTTACCCTTACCGAGCATTTGAGCTCACCCTTTTATGTTTTATTTTCCCCAGGATATAAAGAAAGGTTTTAGGTATAAAAAAAAGAATATCTTTATGGGAGATGTTGAAGATATTTCACCAGGATTAGAAGATTATATTCCGAGTTTCCAAAGACACTAAACTATTACGATCCTTGTGTGTGTGTTTTTGTTATGTACTAAGTATTCCACAAATGTAATGTAATGTAAATGTACGTCAAGCTTCAGGTCTCTACATTACCGGTCCACTATCAGTATAAGTCTTTTAACTACTAAAGTGTTGGGTTCAATCTCAATATCCTTCCTATAGTGACCCTGACCCTAGTAACCCAAATCCAGTGCCACACTACATTACATAGGTATAAGAAAAAAGGAATCACATCCTAAAGGACTGATCAATTTAGTAGTCTAGTTAAACTATACATAAACATGTGTCTTACATTACATTTGAATACAAAAATTACAATATAATTTTTTTGAGAAAAACTTTATTCCCTCTTTCATATTCTTACATATCTATCAAATTATACTTAATGAAATCTTGGGGAAAGGAAAAAAATAAGGGTGATCTCAAATTCCCAATAAGGGTTATGTGTCGTGGAATCAATCATGAATCAGTAAGAATAAATAATATGAAAAGGTAATAACTAAACACATATTCCATATAATCAATAAACTATAAAGGAAGTGAATCCATAGATAATATCAATACAAAACTATCCCAGATAATAATAAATATGGAAATGTAAATAACCAAACACACATTCCATTTAAATAACTTTACTATATGAATAGATAAGTCACAATCAATATGGAAAGGTAAACAACCAAAAACATATGCCATTTAATCAATAACTGATAATGAAATTCATCCAGAGATAATGTCATAGTGAAAATATCCTAGATAGTAATAAATGAATATTGAATAAAGGTAATTTTTAATTATTGGATTCCATGTTTCCAAGATACATGATACATTTACTATCTAGACCATGCACAAGATAGTTTAAAATATACTTGGTGAAAATCCACTTAACTAAGGATAGAGAACTGATTTGTCCTATGATACTACCAACACATTGAGGGGATATCTATAAATAGGCCCCACCCATGTCATACCTATCTAAATAATTCCTCATATATCGAATAATCAATTTAATTCATAAATAATGTGCCTTATCATCAATTATCCATATTGGGTAAAGTATATAGATTTATCAATATTTCCCCAATTAATCAAATAACTATACAAGTAAAAACTGTATGTAAAAATGGTATATGGTTTAAGAAATAAAAATATCCCCAAAAAATAATATTTACATTTAGGGGAAATTTAATTTCTATAGTAAAGTTAATAATTCAATATAAAGTTCATGGTAACAAAAATGAATCAAGCAAGTGAATTTCAATACTTTAATTAGTCAAAGTAATCATAAATCATCAAGAGGAATATTAAGGGTAGTATCAATATAATATATACCCATTGGAGTAATAATAAGGGGTTGTTTTAATTTATGAATAAAAATACCATAAAAATATCTTTAAAACATTCTTGAGGAAAATAACCCTTTTTATTTTGAAAAATAATTTAAAAATACATTAATTTAAAACCACTTTTAAAAACTAAAATTTTAAAAAAAATTTGAAAATAATTTTCATTGAAAATAACCTTTGAAACATTTAAAATAATCTTGAAAACATTTGAGTAGTCATGATGGCTAAAAGTTCCTTTCATGATGTACACATTAAAACAAAATTTCCTTTCACTTTTTCGGTAAAATTCAAACAGACATTGTTTTGAAAAAGACATAAAAATTCCTTTGAAAACATTTTGTAAAGAGTAAAAATGGGTGAAAATTCAATTAATAAATCATTTTGAAAAGTTTAAAATATTTTTGAAAACATTTTTAGAAAACATGGTCTTGAAAAAAAAAACATATTTCTCACCAAAGTTATAAATGAAGTCATATTTTCTCGAAAAAATTTTATAAAATTTTTAAGTACCAAATAGTGGAAAAATGGTAAAATTACTTGAAAATATAATAAATAACCAGAGGATAATAATAATTAAATGGGTTTATTATAAAATTGTCAAGTAAATTTCCTTCAACAGATATTCAAGAATAAACTATCTCGATTTGAATGAGATTTTGAAATAAACCCTTAAAATGATCATAAAACTAAAGTGATAATTAATTAAGGGAGAAATTATGTTTATAAATAATAAATACACATAAAATAATTATTAATAATAAATTATATAATAAAAATTCATTACAAACTTAATCTTATCATGACATAATCAACAAAATATAAGTTTAACCCAATGAGTGGACATTTGTTAAGAAATATCTTACCTCACATTTTCCTTTATTTGAAAGTGATTTAACCAATTTATAGTTATTTTAATCATGTTATTAAATTATATGAAAACCATATTAATATTAATAATAATATATATTATCCTTTTATAACATCTTATAACCCATTCATTAATAATATTTCTTTATTTTCATTGTTCCGGGTTTTAAGTGCCTTATTTTATCATGCATATTTCATTATGAAAGATTTAGTTATTGTGCATATTATATAGATTCATGATATAAAAAATAATAATAACGAAATAATAATCACATTTATACACCAATTATAATTTTAAAACCAATCATGAAAAATGGCTATGAAAAATGAAGTATGCTATGGTCATGTAGATGATAGGCCGAACGTATGCTTGAGTAACTTTTCCATTTTTCAACGATAATTATTGAAATATGGTTATTTATATATTAAATTTAAATAATTATCATGATATAATAATTTATATATATATATATCATCCGTTTGATGTGATGATAAAAAGAGAGTCACATCGCTTCGTGAAGGTGGTAGTCCACACATACATGAACGATGTTATCATCATTAAGTATAAAATAAAATAAAATGATAGAATATATTTATATAATGATGAATATTTAATGAATATAATAATTATTTAATTTATATTACATATAATCATTAACATTATTCTTTATCACCTTCCACGTAATGCGTTACTCAAAGTTGAATCACATCGCTTCACGAGGTGGTAGTCCACCGTAAACATGAGCGACATCATTGTGTCTCCTATGGAATGGAACGTAATAAGGTATATACTATATAATGACTAAATATGTATAATAATGTTGTAAATATCATATATATACCTTATCAACACGATAATACCCAACCTTGAGAGGTGGAAATGAAAAAAGTAACGACATCAGTTCGCAAGGTGGTAGTCCTCCATACACACAAATGATGATTTCATAAAACCATTTTATGAATGTGTTTGTGGTTTTAGGTTGAAAAATTTAAATTAAATCATATAATTATATATAGGATATTGATTTTATCATATATTCATGGTTTTAAAATAATTTAATGAGGTGTATAATCAAATAAAATGAAGATTCTCGTTGAAGAATATTACCTATTCTTAAGGTATCTTCCATTGGTTTTCACAAACTCCATTGAAGGTTGGATTTATAATAAAAATAATGCTTCTAGGATGAGGGTAGGTAATTTTTTTTTTATTTGGTTGGGTATTGTTTGATCCAAATAGGTTTTATGGTGTGAAGAAGAGAGGAGAGGGGGGTGAGCTTTTATAAGTTCCAGAGAGGAAACACTTGGTATTTTGAAAAGAATTGAGTACTCCAATATTTTTTATATGTAAAAAATGGTAAAAAATAGACCATTATAGAAAATAATAGTTTTAATATTTTAAATAAATTGATAAAATAGTTTTTAGAATAGTTTTTAGGTTATTTTTAACCTTATTGTTTTATTTTAACCCTCGATAAACCCATTTTCACCTTAACCGTAGTAATTAATTTTTACTACATTCACTATTAATTTTTATAAAAAAATAAGTTGGAACTATTAAAAATTATATATTATTATGATTCCAAATTTTGAATCCATTTTTAAAAATTAAATTCATATAATTGGAAAAAATTAATTTAAAATCAATCCTCCAAACGGGACCAGAAATCAGGCTTTTAATGTGAAATGTTCAAAAGATTACAAATTTTTTTTATCTAAATTCAATATAAAAAATATTACAATGACCTAAATTGAATTAATTTACATAAAATGGAACTAATTTTACTTTAAAATCAATTATAAATATATTTTAACATTCTAAATTATTTAATCAAAAAGGCAGTTGTCAGTTAAAATTCAGTATTTTTCAATATTCATCAAAAAATAAAACTTTTTAGAAAAATACCAAAAATTAACCCTTCTATAATTTGTGTATCGCAATTTAAAAAATTAATTTTATTTTTCCATATAAATTTTATAATAGTGGTAAAAATTAATTTTAAATTATGTGCTTCAATCACGACTAAACCGTCTTATAGAAAAATGCAGTTTTTATGAAAACATTTCTTTTTATTTTTAAACAATTATTATTTTTATTTATAATAAATAGATAACAAAAATATGTTTGTAAACAATATATTTTAATAATTTAGTTAATTATATCAATTCCCACCATTCCAATGGCTAGGAGATAACTATCATATTAAATAATAATATTAATAGTAAATTGTTGTTTGGTAAAACTCTGTCATGTGTATAACGTAAGCTATCTAAGAAAATAATTGTTATATATATCATAAGATATCAAAGAAATTAAATTTATTCAAAAATAAATATATTTTATAGTATTGGGGTTTTATATTCTCTTCTAATCAATGTTTTTCATATGCTATTGAATAAAATGTTATTATTTTATAATTTTGGGGTGTTACTTTATCCCCACCTTAAATAAATTGCATCCTCACAAGTTAAACATGATATCAGTAATCATGAGTTTGATATTTTAAAATATATTTTTTGAAATCCCACATCATGATAAGGGTTGGTAAAAAACCCTCTTAATAAGTGATAATGATAAGTACCAAGATTATATGTAGTAACACATAACTATGTTTTCATATAGGAGAAAATCAGTGGGAGTGAAGATATCGACATGGAGGAAAATCATAAATATTCAGAGAGTGATAGTGGCAATTTATCATAAGAAGGTGAATGATAAATTAAATTTTAAGGGCTGAAAAATAATAAATCTATGATTATTTGAAATACCATTCGATTTATCAGATATGAATGTAATAGGATACAATTTTTATTTCAAGGTATCTTTCCCAAAGTTGAGGAATTATTTTATTTTACAAGAATATAAATAAATATACTTACTCAATATGTTTTAATTTAATAATAATAACAATATCATCCTTTGGTTATTATTTGATAAATTTATAATTCATCCCTTACTCCAAGAAATGAATATTAAAAAAATGAATTTTTTATGGCTAAAGCACTAAAATTCACTTTTAACGGATTGTAAGATCCATAAAAGAGTGGAAAGTCTTTATTTCAATCTTCAAATATTTTCCAAAACCAATATGGTTAAAATATTAATATTTTAAAATCAATATTAAAACCAATGATTAATTTTTAATATATGTTTTTCCAATCATTTAACTAATGACATATTAACCCGGACATCATGTAAGCTGGTAGGCACTAAACCCTTATTTTCCTTTTATCATGGGTTCATGCCCCATGGTCTTGTCAGAATTGATGGGTTGTCACCTGAAATGTAGTTTTTTTAAAAATATATTAATAAAATTATTATAATGTTATGAAAATATTATGATGTACACCCTTGAAATAAAATTAATCATTAAATAACCTTTTTACTAGGGTTTTCAATACTATTTTTTATAAAGTCTAATAATGTTATTTTACTATTATTACAATGTCATTAATCATTATATTAACCCTAAACATTATCAATACCTTTATAATCATGTCTATAAAATTTAAGGGAATTATTACTCAAATAAACTTTCCACTAAAACATATAATTTCCATAAATCTCTAAAAAATGTCCATAATATTGGAATACTCTTATCACATGAAACCTAAAAAGTTATTATTAAGACATTGAACTTTTTATCAATATTAAAATTATTACCCATGATGGTGTCCATAAATATTAGGTTAATAAATACAAATTTTATTCAATCATAATCCAATTACATTTCATGGTTCTTATAACCAAATTAAAATTGGTAAAAATAATTTTAATTTTTTTGAAACCCAATACATAAATAATCCTTCTATTTTATTTCCACATAGGTCCTTCATTTTTCTAATGTTTAAGAATATAATTATTTAAAGGATGTTTAAATCATGACACTTTATATTCAATCTAAGACACCATAGGTTTAACCTAGGTAATTCATTATCATAATCTATTCAAATCATTCATAATGGTATGTAAATAAAATGTGAATTATCCTAAGCATATCCCCCAAGAGTGTCAAACCAGGTGAATAGTAAGTCCTATTTTCATATAATAAGTTACACACCAGTCAATCCTGACATTCCATTTATAGAGTTATTATCTCTAGGTATATATTTGATAGAACCATAAACTGTTGTAGTATCCATACATGGATGTATTGAAATAAAAAACCACATAATATCTATCTTAAGTAAACATTAATATGTTCTTCTGTACCTATCCTCAAATTAAATAATTGGGTTATTTTCTCTAATCTATGTTTTCTTAAATATTGTTCTCAATGTTTATAATAAACTTTCTATAATACCAACTATAGTGACCCAACCCAGTAATCCCAGAGCCAATGTCGTAATACATTACATTAGAATAAGATATAAGGAATCACATCCAGAAGGACCAATTAGTTTGGTAGTCTTGGTAAACTAGATACATACAGGGGGATTATATTACATTTGAATACACAAACTATAGTATAATTGTTTTTTAAAATAAAATTATCCTCTCTTACATATTCTTGTATATTCATTATAGTAAACTTAATATAATCCTGGGGAAAAGAAAACAAATAATGGTGATATCAAATGCCCCGCAAGGGTTAAGTACAATATAATAAATCCTGAATCAATAAGCATAAACAATATAGAAAGGGAATAACTAAACACACATGATATATAAGCAGTAAAATGACAAGTAAGTGCATACAAAGATTATATAAATTCAAAACTCTCATGGATAATAATCAATATGGAAAGGTAAATAACTGAACACACATTCCATTTAAATAACTTGAATACATGAATAAATAAGAAATAATCACTATAGAAAGGTAAATAAATAAAAATACATTATATTTAATCAATAAATGATAATGAAATGAATCTATAGATAATTTCACAGTGAAAATATACTGGATAGTAATAAATGAATACTAAATAAAGGAAATACTTAATTATTAGACACCATTTTCCTAGGTACATGATACCTTTACCATCAAGACCTTTTATAAGAAGGTCTAAAACATACTGGGTGAAAACCCACTTAACTAATGCTAACCAACTGATTATTCCCATGAGAATACTCATTCATTAAGGGGATATATATAACTATTACCCAACAATTCCATAAATTTCAAAGACATTCCTCGTATATTGAATAATCAATTTAATTCATAAACAATGTTCCTTATAATCAAGTATCTGTATTGGGTAAAGGATACAAATTTATAAATATTTCCCCAGTTAATAAAATCACTATCAAAGTAAAAAACCATATGTAAAAATGGTATATACATTATGAAATAAAAATTTACATGATAAATAATATTGAAATTTAAGTGAAATTTAATTTCTATAGGAAAGTGAATAATTCAAGATAAAGTTAATTATAACAAAAATGATTTAAGGAAGTGAATGTACATACTTTCCTTATTCAAAGTAATCATAAACCATAAATAAGAAGATTAAGGATTGAATTAATACAATATATAACCATTTTAGTGATAAAAAGGTTTTATTTCATTTAATTAATAGAAATACCCTAAAAATACCTTTAAAAACATTCTTGAGGAAAATATCCTTTTCTTTTTGAAAAAAATATGAAAATCCTTTTCTTTGAAAATAACTTTTTAAAACAATAATTTTAGAAATTATTTTGAACATAATTTTCATTGAAAACAACCTTTAAAACTTATAAAAGAATATTGAATTTGTTTTTTTTTTGGTTATGATGATTGGAAGTTCTGTTCATGTCGTACATGTGAAAATAAAGTTTCATTTCACTTTTTCGATAAAATCCAAACATGCATTATTTTAAAAACAACATAGATATTCCTTTGATTTTTTTTGTAAAGAGTCAATATGGGTAAAAATTAATTTCATAAATCATTTTTAAAAGGTTAATTTTTTTAAAACATTTTTAGAAGACATGGTTTTTGAGGAAAACATATTTCTAAATAAAGAGAGAAATGGAGTCAAATTTTATTGAAAACATTTTATAAAATGTTCTAAGTAACAAAGAGTTAAAAAATGGAACTATTACAAGAAAATATAATTAATAGAGATATTAGAATAAAAATTAAATGGGTTTATTAGAAAATTTTCAAGTAAATTTCCTTCAATTGATATTCAAGAATAATTTTTTTTGATTTGAATGAGATTATGAAATAAACCCTTAAAATGATCATAACATTGATGTTAGATTTTATCAATGGATCGATTATGTGTACCAAATGTAAATATAGATAAAACAAGTTTAAATTGAACATAATATAATAAAAATTTACTACACACATAATATTATCATGATGTAATCAATGAAATAGAAGTTTAACCCAATGAGTGAAAATTGAGTTATGAAATCCCTTACCTCATGCTTTCCTATAGTTGAAAGTGATTTAACCTCATGTATAGTGATTTTAAATTTTCTATTAAATTATAATAGAATCATATTAATATTTATAATATTATATATTATCCTTTTATGACATATTTTTACCCTTTCCTTAATAATATTTCATTATTTTCATTATTTTGGGTGTTAATTTCCCTATTTACTCATGCGTATTTCATTATGAATGATCTGTTTCTTGAAAATATTATATAGTTTCATCATATAAAAAATAATAACAGTGTCATAACAATCATATTTATATATAAATTATACTTTTATAACCAATCCTGAAACATGGTTCTGAAAAATTAAGCAGGTTACGATCACATAGACGACGATCCAAACACGCGCTTGTGCAACATTTCCATTTTTCGGCGATCATTATGAAAAAGAGGTAAGTAATACATTAAATTTTCAAAATTAAAATTATATCATAAATACAATATTAATTTTTAAATAAACATATATCATCCATGTGCTGTGGTGATGAAAAGAGAGTCACATGTCTTCATGAAGGCGGTAGTCCACACACACACAAATGATGTTATCGTCTTTAAATGTAAAAAGTAAAATGATAGATTGTATTTATTGAATTATGAATATGTAATGAATATTATATTTATGTAATTTATATCATATATAATCAATAAAATTATTATTTATAACTTTCCATGTAAATAATTAGGAAAAAACGAATCACATCGGTTCTCAAGGTGGCAGTATGCTGTACTCATGAACGAAATTATCTTATATCCTATAGAATGAAATGTAATAAGTTATACGTGATATAATTAATATATAGGAATAATAATGTTTTAAATATAATATATATAACTTTGATCCATCATAATACCCAACCCTGAGAGGTGGGAATGTAAAAACTAACGACATCGGTTCGTGAGGTGGTAATCCACTTTACAGACAAACGACGATTTCATAATCCATTTGATAGAAGTGTGTGAAGTTATAGGTAATAAACTTAACATAAAATCATATAATTATATTTAATATAATAAGGTTATTATATCATCATTTTTTTTTAAAATAATTTAAGGATATGGAGAAGAAAATAAAATGAAGATTCTAGTTGAAGAACATTACCTCTTCTCCAGGTATCCTCCTTAGGTTTGAACTAAAGCCTCAGTAGGATGTATTTATAACCAAAATAAGGTATCTAGGATGAGTGGAGTGAATTTTGAAAGTTATTTGGGTGGGGAATATCTAAACCAAACAGGTGTGATGGTGTGAAGAAGAGAATGATATGGGGTAACCTTTTATAAGTGAGGGAGAGGGCACACTTGGTATCTTGAAAAGAATTGAGTGCTCCCACATTTTTCATATGAGAAAGTGTAAAAAAGAACCATTATCAAATAATATATGTGGAATGATCATAATATGGAAAAATAAAAGTTTTTATACAAGTGGTTAGGTTATTTATAACCTTATATTTTTAGTTTAACTCTCCGTAAACCCATTTTTACCATAATTGCGACAATTAATTTTTACTCCATTCACTATTCATTTTGGTTAAAAAATTAATTTTAACCTATTATAAATTATAAATTATTATTATTATAAATATGGAATATATCTTGACAAATTAAATTTACATAATTGAAAAAATTTAATTTAAAATTTGTCCCACAAACGAGATGAGAAATTGGATTTTTAAATTGAAAATCTTTAAAAGTTTACAAAGTTTTCATATCTAAATTCTATAAATAAATAATAAAAATAACCTAAATTGAATTAATTGATATTAAATTTTACTAATTTTTATTTAAAACCAATTCAAAAAATATATTGACATTATAACTTATTTAAACAAATAGATATTTTTTAGTTAAAATTCAGTATTTTTCACTATTCATCAAAAATGAAACTTTTCAAAAAATCCAAAAAACTTAACCCTAAGATAATTTTTGTAAACTGATTTAAAAAATGAATTTTATTTTTTCATATAATTTTTTTAAAATTGGTACAAATTAATTTTAAATTATGTGCATCAAGCGTAACTAAACCATCTTTTAAGAAAATGCAGTTTTTCCAAAAAAAATCTTTTTTCTTTTAAACGATTTTTATTATTATTTATAATCAATACATAAAAACTAAATGTGTGTAAAATATATATTTTCATAATTTGGTAAATCTTATTCTTTCCCACCATATTCAAATACTAGTAAATAACTATCATATCAAATAATAATATTATTAGTATATTATTATTCGATAAAACTCAGTCTTGCGTGTAGTGCATGCTACTGAAGAAACTCATTATTATGTGTATCATAAGATATTGAAGAAATTAAATTTATTCTAAAAGAAATAAATTTTATTGTCTTGGAGTTTTATATTCTCTTTCTATGCTTGGCGTTGCATGTCACATATGTTTTTGAATAAAATGTTATTCTTCTAGAATTTTGGGGTGTTTCACTCCCACTCAATCACACGGGACAAATCAAGTTGATACTTATACAACTAGGAAACATGGAACACTTCATGGATAGATGTAAGATGATTAGTTATTTCTAAATGATAATTCACCTTACTAAGTTACTTTACAATCCCAAATGGACTGACATACTGATCTACTAACTCACCCTGATTCCCTATACACCTATTTCCCAACTGACGAAAAACTCTGAAAAAAACCCAATATGCTATCTCAAAGTCCAAAAAATGATGATTTTAACCAACATAAGATTTTTGGTGACTCTAAAATTATTATAACCTTTTTCGGTCCAATTTCATGATATCCATTATCTCTTGGATGATGCATGGTCCAACCAAAGATGATTCTCCAAACTTTTCCAATAAAGAGGCAATTTGTAAGGCCTAACATACAAAGCCTCAAATAGAACAATCTAGATCAAATCCCAATAAATATTTTTATATATAAATTCAACTAATTTTAGATGTTTCTTCGATAATTCACAGAACTCAAGAACATATTATTGAAGAATATCTTCAAGAATGTTGATGTCATGATCAGTCTGGATAACTGCCCATGGATGATAAGCCATACTCAACTTCAACTGAAGAACCATTACTGGCTGTAATCCACTCCAACACTGGAATGTAAAGTAAGGGTCTCTATCAGAAATGATAGTCTATTGAACACTATGAATTTTGAAAATCTCCTACACATACAAGTTCCAAAGATCCTCTACCTTCATCAACTCCTTAAAAGGTTAGAAATGCACCGATTTCATTAGTCGTTCAATAATCACCCATATAAAATACCTACCACTAAGAGTTTTTGGTAGAATGATAATAAATTCCAAGCCTATATCATCCCATTTCTATAGTATAATGGTTAAAGGTTGCAGCAATCTAGTTGGAATTTGATGTTCTTCCTTAATCTTCTAACATGTTAGGCATTGAGACCCAAACCTTGTAATCAATCATCTCATTCCCAACCACCAATATTTAATTCTCATGTCATGGTACTTATTGGTAGCTCTAGGGTTCATAAACTAAATTGATCAGTGTCCACTATCCAATAAATCCTTCCTCAAGTCTATCAGAACAACCATCCGACCTCAAGAGTGTAAGAATTTATTGCGAGACTAAGACCACTCACCCAAGGTCTCCCCACCATAAATATTCTTGCTAACATGCCAACACTTTACATCCTTAGCCTATTGATGTTTAATATGATCATATTTAAATGATCATTTTTGAGTAAATTCTAGTAATACCTATCCATATTCTCTCCCTTCAGCCAAGTACATATTAGAAAGCAAGCTCAATAATCACTACTCTTCTACTTATTCTTTCACAACTTGAGTCGGTAATTTACTTCTCAAAGAATTTGGGAACGCATTACCTTTATCAAAGGTGTAAGAAATATCAAAATCAATTGTATGAAGGTAATACACCCACCATATATATATATCAAGTTGAGATCCCCCTAAGTGAATATATTATTAAAACTCTTATGGTCTAAATACACTATAAAATGCTCCCTGATGAGGCAATGATGCCAAATATTAAGTGCATGAATCACTACTGTGAACTCCAAATCATGGGTGCAGTTGTTTTTTTCAATATGGTGTAACTGAAGAGGGAAATAAGATAATTTTTATCTCCCCTACATTATAACACAACCTAAAACCATATTTTAGGCATAACAGTAAATGTCATAACCAATACTCAACTTAAGATGAATCATGACTAGAGTTAAATTAAATCTCACTTTCATCTCCTTAAAGCATTTCTAGCACCAATTGCTCCAAAACAATTTATATATCCTTATGGGCCAACTCTATCACAGTGGATGAAAGCTAGGATAAGTCTTTAGTAAGCTATTTGTAATAACATGATAATCCCAATAAACTCTAGATCTCAAACAAATTAATGGGATTATCCCAATAAATTACTTCCTAAATCTTATCTATATCCATCAAGAAACCTTTCTCAGAAATGATATAAACTATAAATTTCAATTTTTGAATTTATAATTGACATTTGGATATATTATCATATAGATGATGATTTATAAAGGTTCCGAGGATGACATTTAAATGATCAATATGATCCTAATCTGATCTATAATAAACAAGGATATTTTCAATAAAAACAACCATAGAGGAATCTAATTACTACTAAAAGATATGATTCATTAAAGTTATAAACACCACAAGGGTGTTGGTAAGGCCAAATGACATTACCAATTACTTATAATATGCATACCTACTCTTGAGAGATATCTTAGGAATATCTTCCTCTCAAGAAATTAATTAGTGGTACCCTAATCTCAGAGATATTCTTAAACTAGTATATTTTATGATGATCAGAAAGTTCACTAATATTAGGAAATATATATTTTTTAATTGTCACCTAGTTGAGTTTATGACAGTGAAAAAAATACATAGACTCCCATATTACTTCATTAAAAGGGGAATTGGATATTCTCATGGTGAAACTCTAGGATGAATAAATAAATTAGCTTCAAGATCCTTAATTTTAACCTTTATGTTTTTTACTTAGTGGGTTCTATATGATATGAAGGTATATAAATGGGTATCATCCCCATAATCAAGTCTATAGAGATTACAACTTTCTTGTGAGGTGGAAACCCATATAAATAATATGGAAACATACTAAGATACTCACTCACCGCTAAATGAAGAGGGACACTAAGTTGTGGATGAAAAACATCAATAAAAATCTATGAAAATTGGTGGGAGATCATCTCAGCACTAGAAATAATAGAATCTTCCCTCCCTAATATCGAATCCCACTCAACTTGAAAGACAATAGTGACTATATCTAGAGAAAGAAATTGTACCTAACAGTAATAGAAATCGATATGATATTTATAGCTAACCATCCATTCCATGATAAAGATACGATCAAATATATCATGATTAAGGACTAAAAATCCATAAATGATTTCATGATTAGGGATCATCACCTGATAGTCTAGAAATTTAAATACCTTCTCTGAATTCTTTCCAAAAGGAGTGGAATGTGTCATCAAGAAAGGAATTACCTCAAAATTAAATCCCAAAACCTAAATAATATTTGATGATATAAAGGATGGATTTTCACCTGTATCAAAAAAATACATAACCATAGAATAGCAACAAACAATATACCTCTCATGGTAGACAATCATGCCTCTATCTTCTATGGTCCACATTATATTGTATATAGATTCCCAGAATTTCTTTCCCTTTATTTTCCACCTAATAATCAACCTTATCATGATTTTGATACACCACCCCTTTTTCTATGTCAAGTCTAAACTAAGATCCCCTATTAAAGGTGGATCCGACTCTACTTCCCTGTTATGAACTCTCATAGAAACACTAAAGATGAATAGATTTCCCACATTTATTATACACCCTATGTGAAACCTTATAATTAGGTTTTAGGTGTACCTTTTTCCCACACTGTTATCAAATCACCCAACTATACCCAGATGTATATTTTTCCTTCTACCACATCAGTTCTAGTCATTTTTCTTCCTTTTGTGACTAGAAAATGAACTCTAGATTCCTTCTTCTATCACTAATTCTATAAAGATTCATTTATTCCTAGCTATGTTCATATCAACCACAACTTCCTTGTCCATAACCTCCATTAATGGGGTTAGGCACATAAAAATATATATTGGTAGAATATATACCCTTAAACCCATTTCAAACCTCTTCACCTTAAGGTAATTATTGGGAACAAGCTTTGGTGATAGGTGTACTAACTAAACAAACTGATTATCATACTCTATGATATAACAAATCCCTACTCCCATGTAATGAAATCCCATTCCTTTTCCACTATCAATGTATCAACATATAAATATTTATTGATGTCTTTCATTAAGGTATTTTAGGAGATATATTCCTGAAACTTGGCTTGAATAATATATTCCCACTACTACCTTATGGTCCTTTAATCATATACATAGAGAATCCAACCATAGAGTCTTTTGTAGTTTTTAGAAAGTGTAAAATTCTATCAATCCTTTATATCTATTATTTGACATCCTATAGACCCTTATCCCCATGAAATATCGGTGGATGCTACTTAGTGAATTCTGAATCTTGTTTTACCTTTCATTCTGACTCAATATTGATGACTTGTCCCATAGATTAGATAGTTTAGATAATAGTTTCCACTAAAATTAGTTCTATAAAATGATTCACCTATGGGGATTGCTCTATATCTTTCTCTGTAGTTTTATAGAGTGTTATTCATAGAGGATACATAATCTATTAAACAAGAGGATGAAAACTCTTCAGATTTTTTTATTCTATTATCATAAACCAAATTTAAAGAACTAAATAGAAAAGGATAATATCAAAAACAAGAACATTGGGAAACCTCAGACTTCCCATTAAAAATTGATGTTTATTATGAAAGTGATATAGACATGAGCACTTACACACTGCCTATCAAGTTTCAAAATTTCTATCCCCAGTTATTGAAAACCACTAGAAATAAGAGGGTGATACAAAAGCATGAGAATATGAATTAATGAAAATTGAGGCTCTCATACCAATTTTTAATAGACCAACATGGGATAACCCATAACATTACATGAACTAGACCACCAAAAGGCACAAAAAATTTGCTCGATATCCATAGGATGAATACAAGAAACTAGGTATCATAAAAAGTGGAGATAAAATCTATTTGACCCTAAAAAAACATATGATAATATATAAACAATAAGAGTATCATATAATATTACCAAAATATATCATATTTCAAAAAAAAAAAACAAACAAAAAATTTCACATCTAATATCTCAATAAAATGTCTCTATAAACAATAGAAAGACTATCAAAACATGGAACTCAAAATAACCCATGGGTATATCTCTATATAATAACACATTAACCCTATCCCAACCCATAAGAAAGGAAGAAAGATCTATAAGAGACATCCCCTATATGATTCTCATCCCATTACCCATATCCTACAAAACCAAGACTTAAATTCCCAAAGGAAAAATTAGGGCGTCATAAAAAAAGTGAAGCAGGATACCACCAAGAATCTATATAATTTCTATCTACATTAATTAATTAGTTTTTATTTATAATAGATTTCTTAAAAAAATTGAAATAAATATTTTTTCATGTGAAGATTCATCCTTTGGTTTTATTTTCAAAATCATGCCATTAATTTGAAAATCATTCCATATCCAAATAAACCAAGAAATATGACATATCACATATCCAATTGAATAAACATATAAATAAACTCTTTTCAAGTATCAATATATATATCAAGATAATGTGGGAATATAATAATATAAAAATATTAGCAATGTAATATAATATACAAGAATCCAAATAGATCAATCCATGATGAAAGGTTATACAGAATTAGACCACTAATACACACAGAAGAACACTAGCTAGTGCATGTGAATCATAATTTATGGGAACCTCAGTCCCTTAGAAAGGATATAATTTTCCTTTATTTCATCAAGGGAACCTCCCCTAGTGATATATAACTCCATCAGGGATTATCCATGTTTAGTTTTTCCCCATACCCCACGGTCTCACAATGTTAAATTATATTAAAATTATGTTCAAGTAAGACAAAATAACATTTTAGAAATCATTTTCCAAGGAAAATACATTTAGAATTCCTGCCCAAATTTTCATAAAAACATTTCCTTCATGATAACACACCGCTCCCATAATGTTACCTAAACTGGATTTCCATAAGGCTCAAAGTGAGTTCCCTATCACCAAGATATATAGACAAGAACCAATTTGTTATGAAAAGGAATATGGGAACAATTCCACCCTACCACAAACATATTATAGATTAGAAACAATCAAAGTATTATATAATATATCCATAATAAATTATATATAAGAAAAAACCATCCAAAAAAGTCACACACAACATCTAAATAAAATTTTCTCAATGAATAATTGAAATACCATCAAAACATGGAACATGAAAAAACACATGGGTCCATCTTTATGTGACCACACATCATCACCATCCTAAACCACTATAAAGGAAACATGATATAGGAGATATGTACTCTATATGATGCTCTTACCATTACATATTCTATAAAACCAAGGTAAACAATACCCAACAGAAAACATAGGGTGTGATCACTAAATCTCAATAAGATACCAGTAGTAATCTATACAATT
This sequence comes from Viscum album, assembly GCA_963277665.1. Lineage (NCBI taxonomy): Eukaryota > Viridiplantae > Streptophyta > Magnoliopsida > Santalales > Viscaceae > Viscum > Viscum album. Next base: position 160,311,144 of record OY728128.1, on the reverse strand, counting down.
TCTAACAATATGAATCCATTAGTGGTTATTTTAAAATTGATTTCTAAAACACTTTAAAAATAAATCATTCTCCATATAAAAATTTTTATTTGATTTTATTTTAAAAAACATTCCATTTCTTTCAAAATACTTACATATTAAAATAAATAAAGGAATATAAAATATCACATATCCAATGTCATAAATAGATAAATAAAATGGTTTTCAAGCATCAATATCATATATCAAGATCAAATTTTAAAATAATCATATCAAAATATCATGTATGTAATGTAATCTGAAATAATATAAAGCAGAAAATCCATGATGTGATAATGTGAAAAAATAAACCACTAAGACATAAAAAGGTATACAACCCATAATATGTGACTCATAAATCTTGGGAACCTCGGTCCCTCAGAAATTATACCCCCTAGAATCCATGTCATCAAGGGATCCTATCCAAGGGATAAATAAGTTCCTTAGGGATCATCCATGTTTAGTTTTCCCCCATACCCCTAGATCTCCCAATGTTATTTATTTTATAATTATGTTTAAAGAAAAAAAACATGTTTCAAAAACATTTTCATTGGAAAATTCATTTTAAAAATAGCTAACATTTAATAAAAAACATTTCTATTGTGATACCAAACCACTCCCATTCTTGAAAAAACATTTCCTTTTTAAAATAATCTTTAAGGTAATTTAAAAAATATATCATGTGTCTCAAATGAATTCCATCAAAACCCCCTTTTTGAAAACATAAATATTGTTCCAAAGTGTGTTTGGTTTCATTTTTTATCAACATATAAATATTTTATTGTAGATAAAGTTGTGATAATATGTTTCTAGAGATGAATTAAGGAAAATTTCATAATGGAGGATAATAAATTTTTCTTATAAAGTTATGTAAGAAACTTTTGTTTTAGAGGGTGATAATGTTTTATTACAATTTCATACAATGTTAATATATTCTTTAATATTCATAACATCATGGAGTTTATCAAGATCCAAGATAGATTTCAATGGAAGATTTTGTGGTTTCCAAAATAATATTATCAGATCATGGCTATGAGATATAGTTTCACAAAATAGAGTGATCCGACATAAGATAGAGTGAAGTATGTATTACTAGAAAGACCGAAGGTAAATTTGTGATTGGACAGTTGAAGACAATGTGTAGAAAATTCAAGTTACTTTTATACATGAACCTTAACCTTTAGAATGGTTTCACCCTACATTTATTAAATTCATGATCATAAGGAGGATGCATTGAAATTGTTAACTGATAGTGGTCGAGGAAGATACTGAATTTATAATTTGTATGGCGTTTGATGTATCTAAATATGTACTAGGTCAAGGATATCTTGTCAAATCTATAATATGGAGGAAACCCATGTAGATCATTCTATAAAGAGATTTCAAAAATGGAGAAATGGATGGAGTTCCATCAGATAATCACTCAGAAGATTCATTGGATGAAAAATCAAAAGATCCACTAGATTGAGATTTGTAAGGTCATCAGATTGAGATATATGAAGGAAATATAAGTAGATAAGGGAGGATCAAGTTTGATATAGAGTTGAGTTGCATCAGACAAATAAACATTGAAATAATATATACTGTGTTATTGGAAATATGATCATCAGTCAAAGGTTTCATATAAAGCTTAACCCAATGATGAGCTGTATGAAGTCTCACTGGTCTGAGAGAAGTATGAAGAAAAACTAGATATAGAAATTATAAGGAGATTTATATAAACTATGTAAAGTCATAAATAATAAATTTGTTGAGTTGAATGTTTAAATTTTTTTTATTTAGAAAAGTTAAGGAATATGGTATAATTTCCTTAATGTTGAGTTAAATAAGATTGAGGAGTTTTTATAGAATCTAATTTAGTGAGAAGATTTAGGAAGGGTCCAAAAGGGTTGAAAAAAATCTGGAGAAATTTAACTATGCATAAAGTTTGAAGTTTTAATTAGAATGGAGAAGTAAAATACATTTGAATTAGTACCCAAATTTTAGTAAACACACAAATACAAAGAGTGAAGTTTTATGGAGAAAAAAAATTCATATAGAATTCTATTTCAGAGGATTGGAAGTGCTGAAGATATTGTGCTATGTGTATCCAACCATAGTTTCTACTTGGTTGAAAAAAGTTCATTAGAACAAGTTTTCTTCATAATAAAGATAATTATCAGACCTAGAATAATAGAGATATGTGTTTTAAATAGGGAAAACCAAACATAATTTTACTAAATTTAGGATTAGTGAAAAAAGACCCAAAAAATAGAGAACGATCAGATAGAGGTATAACAAAGAAAGTCGATCAGTTGAAAATTTTCTAAGGAAGTTTTATATAAAAAATTTGGAAATGTTCCATTTGAGATTATCTGGGTATTTCTAAGAACATGAGTATGTTTCAAGGATAATATACTCGTAATAGAGTTGTTGAATATATTGAGGTTTTTAGATAGGTGAAGGTGATCCAACTTGTGGGCAGAGAAAGAGAATTTCTTTCTATAGTGGATTAGAAAAAGAAGAAGAAGGAAAGAGATTATTTCTGGGGTGTAAAACTGGTTGTTGAAGAGGATTTTTTTCTAGTGGGTATAACTATACATGAAGGAAGTGGATAAAAAATGGATATTTTGGGGGTGTAACCAAATATGAAAGAAGAGATTATTTCTAGAAGGTAAAATCAGGGTTAACTAGTGGAACAAATACTGGGTTGTTGAACCAGTTGTTTCTTATTCCTTTGTATTCCTAGATGAAGTTAGTAAAATAATCCATGTTTGGGGGAATAACCAACATGGTAAGGAGTATGTATTTGTATTTAAACTTGTAAACATCGTTTTATGATCTATCTTCATAATTATTACATATAAAAGAAGAGGTAGAGAATTATATTTAAGTGGATAGTAAATACATCAAGATTCATAGGATAAGAAAAATTTTCATACCATTTTAAGTAAACATTCTTGAAAAATAAAAAGTGATAATTGATTCCCCCATCCCACTATAAGTGATACTATCTAATCATGGAAATTCATTTTGTAGGTTACCTATGAAAGATCCACCTATCTACTGAGGATGAAGAATTTTTATTTTGTAAATAGTAGGGATGTTCTAATCTTTCATGGTAGTAACTATCATATTTAGAAGAATAGGATGTTAACCTATCTTTTATCTATTGGATTAGAATTTATAAATTCTATAACTATGGTATTTAATCCCATTTATAAAGTTTTAATGATAGATACTAATATGATAAATTTGTAATTTGATTTAAAAGATCAGAATTACATGTTGTTGGATCTTATAGAGAATTTTTATATAGATATTTTTAGGTTATTAATGGCTAAAAAATGGAGGATAAGTTAATAAGTATCTATGAAGGAAATGATAAAGTTAAAAAGATAAGATATAAATGTGGTGGATCAGGTTTTAAGATATTAAAATGAATAATTAAGAAATTATTGATGAATAATTTATATCTATCAATGATATTTTTAGAAATATAAGAGTTTTTGGTGGAAATATGGAAGATTCTACCATCATTAATAAATTGATAATAAATTTTCTAAATATATTTGATGATAAAGTGTTATATTTATAAGATTTAGTATATTTATCTCTAGATGAACTTTAGAATATTCTCAAGGAATATAAAATGAGAAACACTATAGTATTCAAGATAAGGGCCAAGGATTAAATATATTTTAAAGGCTCATTGAAAAATAAGCACATAAATAAAGAAGATGAATAAGAATAAAGTGATTCATAGGTATAAGAAGAAGAATACAAATTTAAAAAAAGCATTTATATTCTTTCTAATTGACACAAATAGGGAAACTGGATGGGAAAATTAAAAATTTCTCTTAAATGTTTGAATTAGAATTAGAAAGATCATTTTTAACAAGAGTTTCCTAATAATAAGTATGGAGATTAAAAATTGAAGAAGAAGATGTCTCCAAACATAAATGAAAGAAGCATAATATTTTTCCCCGAGAAACAAGAAGAAAAATTTGATGGGAATAAGAGGGAAGGAAAATTATTTATCCAAAAATGAATCTAATTTTCATTTAAACTTATCATATCATGTTAGAAAAGGAAGTGATTCATCAAGAAGTGATGATTATGGTGAAGAAATAAAAAAAACTTGAGTGGATACTGAATGAAAATATGGAAGTAGTACTTGAGAAAAATACACAACTCAATAAGCAGAGAAAGTAGTTGAAGAATGAAGTTAAGGAAATAAATTGTGAGAATGGTGACTGAATCAAAAAGGAGGATACAAAAATTAATGTGATTAGAGATTATAAAATGAAAGTCAGTGAGATTGATTGGGAACTAAAATTTTCTGAAGAAAAATCATCTGGGTAAAAGAACCTTAAAAAGGTATAAATAACACTTGTTGTAGAATATAGGAAAAGCAGGATGAAATTTTCTAAACTTAAGAAGATGGTAAATGTTGATAAAGAAAGTTTGGACAAGATAAAATAAGAGTTTTTAGAAACACAATCAATGTTTATTAAATAAAATAGTGAGTTAATAAATATTATAGTATAATTAACCAAAAAATTTGAGGTCAATGGTGAAACTTCTTAAGATGGTGAAAAGAAGGGTTTATAGAAGTTGGTTGTTTCTCTATTCAAACAATCTCAATAAATTTTCTTATACTAACAATTCAGGTTCAAAAGATAATATTTTTGAGAAATCATCTTCCAATAAGATAAATTAAAATTCATTAATAAAGTATATACTTGAACAAAGTCACTCATAGTTTATAGAGAGATAAAAACAAAAATAATTCAGAGCAACACTACCATAAGTTTAAATGATAAATATTCGGAGGTCACTGCTAGTGTTATTGGGTATTTTAGGACAAATAATATTTATAATGGTACAATATGTCCCTACCCAGAAAAATTTATAAATTAAGGGTGAGCTACAGTCAACAAAGAAGAATAAAATTTCCTAGAAATTTTAGTATGGATAAAAAGAATGTTTTGAATATTAATAATGTTAAATATTAAAGAGATATATATGATAAGATTAATAAATCTGTACAATGAAAGGAGTTTAAGAATATTGAGGAAGGTACAAAAGTTTAGCAGGTTGTATAAGATGAGAAGAAAAAGAAAATGTACTTGATTATTTGGCTAGATCAAATTGATATAGAGAAAAAAAAGTTGATAATGAGATAATACTCTTAGTTTGAGTATGGATAATAAAGTATATTAGACTTAGAGATATTTAGGTAAAGGATCTTTGTTACATGAAATAAATTTTATGGAAAACATTGATCGCATTGATTATAAAATCTTGTTTTGATACACCATTTTTTCCATTTAGACTTAGAGATATTTAGGTAAAGGCTCCTTGTTAAGAAACTCATGTGATACTAATTTTCTCTCAAAAAAAAACTTTCAGCATTTTGAGATGAAGAAGGATAAGTTGAGATGGGCACTTAGAATTTTATTTTCAAAAAGGGAGAGAAATAAATTATGGGGAGGAATAAAATGAAAAATTCATATGGGGAGAAATTTGTGAGTACACATACTGATTATAAAGATGTTTTGAGTTCTTTGTGGACATTGAAAACAAACAAAAAAGGGGATATTTTTGTGCCAAAGTTTACTTGTATGAATTCTTTATCAATATATCAATATGTTTTTGTAGAAATTTTTTTAAGAAGATGTTCTTATAAATAATTTAAGGAAAAATTCCTTATGGAGGCTAATAAAGTTTCCTTATGAAGTTGTGTATGAAAATTTTCTTTATAGTGGGAATGAAAGTTTCCTTGAAAAGTAAGACAATGTTAAAATGTTCTTAAACGGTCCTAAAATCATTGAGTTTGTCATGATCCAAGATGTATTTCAAAGAAAGTGTTTGAGGTTTCAAAACTGATGGCAACATATCATGGTTATGAGATGTTGAATCATGATACAAAGTGATCAAATGAAAGACAGAGTGAAGTTTGTATGGTAGGATGGACTAAAGGTGAAGATTTGACTAGATAGTGGAAGAAAATATGTACCAAATGAAAGTTACCTTTATGAATTAAACTTACCCTTATGATTTTTTACATCCTACCATTATTAAAGTCATGATAATAAGGATGATGGATTTAAAATGATAACACATAGTGGATGGGGAAGATATCATACAAATAGTTTTTATGAAGTATGAAGTATGGAAAGATGTATTGGATAGAGGATATCTTATCCAAGTTTTTAGACAGAGGAAACCTATGTAGGAAATACCATATGAAGAATTCAATGATGCTGAAATGTTTAGAGATCCATATAATAGTCGCTCTGATTATTCATTCTATAGGCACTTGAAAGATCCAATGGGTGGATATTTGGGACATCATCCGATGGAGAAATGTAAAGGTTCTTTATGTAGAGATGGAGTACAATAATTGTGATGTATTTGAGTTTTATTGTAAAAAAACATCATAGTGAGATACATAATTTTATTATATATATGATTATCAGTCAAAGGTTGCCAATGAAGTTTCACTAGATAAAGTGTCGTACAAAGTCCTATCTGTAAGAGAATATTATGAAGAAACACCACATAGATGAGTTCTAAGGATTTTAACATAAACTATAAAATTTTCGTAACAATAATGTTTCTAATATGATCTAAAAAAGTTAAAGAAAATGGGATAAGTTACTTAATGCTGAGTTAAGGAAGATTGAGGAGTTTTTGTAGAAGGTAATTTTGTAACTAGATTTAGGAAGATTCTAGAAGGGTTGAGATGCATTTAATGAAATATAATTAAGTGTAAAGTTAAAAATTTGAATTATAATTCAGTAATAAAATAAATTTGAGTTCCCATACAAATTTTAGGAATTTCACCAAGATAAATATTGAAACAGTACAAAGAAAAAAAGAGAGAGTGAACACTTTTCATGTTGAGGTGAAAAAGTGATAAAGATATTTTGTAATGAGTATCCAACTGAAGTTTCAACTTGGTTAAATAATGTTAATTCTAACAATATTATTTCATCTAAAATAGAATAATTTCCCTGATAAAAATATATGGAGGTTTTTTGAATAGGTTACACTATAAAAAAGTGTAGTAATGTGGGGAGTACCAAATAGAGACCCAACAGAGAAAGAACTATCAAATAGATGTATACCAGATAGAGTTTATTTGGAATTTTTATGTTAAGAATTTTTTCTAGAAAAAATCTAGAAAAATTTAGTTTTAGATCACCCAGGTATTTCTAGGAACATAATAATGTTTCAAGGCCAACACAATCTTAAGAGATTTGTTGAATATCTTGAATTTTTTACACATATGAAGGTGATCAGACTTTCTTGTAGAGAAATATTAGATCCTTCTATAGTATATTAGAAAAGAAAAACAAGGAAAGTGATTCATATGGGGTGACTGGACACTAAAATACATAATTTTCATTATATTTTTATGATTTTTCATGTGATTCATTTTTAAAAAAAATCCTTGGTTAATTAATTTTACAATTTGAACTTCATTTCTCATAATTTTCATAATTAATGTTTAAAATGTATTAATCTTTTCCAATTTTTAAATTAGATTTACAAACACCATATATTCATTATTTTAATTTTAAATTTTCGGATCATGAATACTAGTATATGTGGAACATTTTTTCTTCTTAGAGAAATTGGATATTCACAAAGGATGATGATCATATTTTTCCTTTAGTACTGAAATTTATGTAAAATAAGATTTGACCTCAAATCATTATAATAGAATAGAATCCCACATTTTAAATCCAATGAAGATGTTTTTTTTCAATATATTTAACTTCATGTATAGCATTTCATTAAATTATGGCTAAGGTTAACTTAGTCACTTTGCAGGAGATTAAGGTGGATTTATTTTAATATTAAATTCTAGTCCAAAATTCAATGCCCAAAATTACATCCCAGAATTTTTTTTTTCATTACATTTATATAACTGATTCAATTAGTCTCAAAATTTTAAATGTTTTATAAAACTTATATATATAAAATATTCTCTTCTATTACCAATCCCAATTCGGTTTCCATCATATTATTTTTGGCAAGTTAACAAGAAGATATAAAAGGTTTCCATGCTACCTTATAAATGATGAAATATTAATTCTCTACCCACTTTACACCACCCTTTGTCCCACCCTAGTGAATGATTCTAATTTTTAATGATGATATTGACCAAAGGTACTACCAATATCTATTTATGGTGGTTTTTTAGTTGAAAAGGGAGTTTCATGTTTTGTTTTTTCAATTGTAAAGTGAGGCTTCCATTTTGTAATCTCATGTTTTTTTCCTAAATTTGTTTGAATCACACCATATTTTAAATAAAATTTCATTTTCTTCACCTTTTATGTAATTTTTCTTAACACTTTGATACCATTTCTCCAATCTATATCCTTTTTCACACAAAAAGTGTGATTTGTTTTCTCACAAAAGTGTAATGTTCGTTATTTGATTATTTTTCTCCTATTTAATTCCTCCCTTCTATATTTAATATCATCTTCGATTGAGATCTTTGCATCAATATGAGGCTAACCCTTTTGTGGGTTTTTTCCAGGGAGTTTTTTAGGGATGGATTGGATTTTATTTTGTATTCTATAAAATTTAAATCAGTTAATTATTTTAAAATTTCTATTCGATGACTTATTTTCTTCTTTGTATTCATTAATTTTAATGATTACACATTTTGAGTGAAAGTATGATCCAATTAGTTAAAGTTATTATGATATTAATTATCTAAATTCGTTGGTGATAAGACTTTGAATTGTAAAAGGACTAAATTAGTGAATTATATTAGGGAATTATCTCATTGTTTGGATACTTCTTGAATTAGTGAGATAAATTTTTCTAAGAAAACAAATTTATTGAATCTTTCACTATAAACAGCCTAATATCGTCCCACCTTATTTAATTTTTTCTATCCAAATATTTGTTTGTTTCATTCTTAAATTCAAATCATTCTCATATGTATTTTAGTATTCTAGTATTTTAATTCCAATCAACCTCAAAGTTGGTCAATTTATAGCCACCCCCAATAAATCTGTGTGTCTCAAGTTTACTTCTTCAGTACTTATGAGTTCAACCCCTACATATATAAAATTACTACTTCTACCTTTAGGGTGAATTTGGGTGAGACCATATTTTAGCACTATTTTCTGAGATCAAAGTAAGTATCTTAGACACACACCCTCTTTTCTCACCCCAAATTAACTATTCTCACCCCCATTTCTCTTATCTTTTTCCATTTGTATCCATTCATGTCTTTTTCACCCACGAAAATTAAAATCACTTAGTTATGGTTGATAATATTTGGGGTAAGGAATCGAGTAAACCTAGGGGTTTCCACTATTAGATCCAAATTGTTTTCATAATTATGAATCTTAATTTTTGTCCACTCTAATGTAGTGTAAAGACCCGTAAAATTTAAGGGAAATTTTTTCTTAATTTTCTTTGGAATTTTACAAGAATGCGGTTTCAGACGACACTTGATTCTAAGGCCCGGAGTGCCCAGAATTTCTATTCGAAGTTTAGCTCGGGTACGTTCAGTGAACGAAGGAGCATGAATTTCTAACTTCAGAACCGGTGCCCGGAATTGAATTCCGAGGGCACCGATGGAACCACATCGCCGATAATTGCTTAGGAACTCCTGTTCCGGAGTTGCGTTTTCACGGGTGTGGATGATAAAAATTGTGGAAGTTAATTTATTATTATTATACAATTTTTATTCTAGGTGTTTAGTTCTTGATGGAAGTTGGGTAACCACCCAACCTCCCTTGGGAGGTTATGAGGGTGGTGGGTCCCACACGAACCCCACCCCTTCATATCCTCTAACCCCTCTCAACTCCCATTAAATTAAGTTAACTTGTGAAATTTAATGAGGTGAGTTATGTGTGGTTAATTGAATTTCAAACTCTTGAAATTCAAAAGGTTAAGTTGTGTTAATAAATTAAAACTTAGGCTTATTTTATTAATGTTAGAGTTTATGCCACGTTGAGAGGATTTGGGAAGCATGAAGATCTTCTTCATCTCCAACTAAGAACATCTTCGACGAAGAACGTGGAGAACGAACGATCTCCGACGTGGAGCACCGAGCCCTCGGAGACTGTCTTCCGCGACACCGACCCGTGACGCGACGTCTTCTTCCACGACGTTCTTCTTCTGCATCGTCTCTTCCACGAAGATTTTCCGCGATGAAATCTCCGTCAACGTCTTCGAATCATCGCTTCGCGATGTTGACGTTCATTTTCCGCGACGCCCGACCTCCGTGACGCTCGTTTTCCTCAGCTCGTTGACGTGCACCATTCTTGAAACCGAAGTAGGGGTTTTATTTATTTATTTTGTTCGTGAATACCAACTTGACGATCTTCGTGGATTAAAACCAATAGTTATCGAATAACGCGAGGGGGCCGAACCGCACAATCACGACCGACCCCCTCCTTATTTCATGTTGGTTCCTTTGTGATTTGGTACAGGAAGGCGTGGTGCCGTCGCACCACGTGGAATCATGCGAAAGGAAATTCGCGGCACCGTCACACCGCGCTGTGGAAAGAAGATCAAGGACGCGACGCCGTCGCGCCGCGTTGACGGAAAACCTAAAAATACCGCAGCCAGTACCGGGGCCGCGGCGGAGGGGCGCGGCGCTGTCGCGCCGCGCCAGACAACAGGGGCAGCGACTGGTTCCGGGCCACGGCGGAGCAAGGTGACAGGCGGCCGGACCGGGCCGCCGGCGTCAGAGCTGGAAGGGGACCGGCCATCGTCGGTCCCGTTGAGCAGGAACCGGCCGGCCAGGTCGGGCCGGCCGGAAGGGGAGGATCCGGGGGAATTAATTCCCCCAGTCGGACTTCAAATGGCCCCCATAAATGGGGGGCCGCAGATACATAGGGGGGCAGGCGCCCCCCCCCCCCCCGTGCCAACGGCGCGACCTTCGGCCGAGCTGGCAGCGCGTTGGGCGCGCTGTGCCCCGCCGCGCCGGGCCGGGCCGACCCAGACCCGGGGCGGGTCGACCCGGCTTGGGCCGACCGGGGGGTCTCGGGCCGGGTCAGTCCGGGCCCGAAACCCCCGTTTTTCGGACCGTTTGGGTTCAATTTCCCATAACTCGGGCTACGGACCTCCGATCGACGTGCCGTCAGCAGTGACACGATCCTTGGAACGAGACGGTCGTTTGGTATATCGCACTCAAGGTTTCGGAATACTTTGTGTATGGCCAGGTTGGTTCGTACACGAAACCAACCAGGCCCTCGGAGCAGAAACACTCATATCTTGAGCTTCAGACGTCCGATTGATGTGCCGTCGAATTTGTTGAGTTCCTCTTAGTGAGACGGATATTTTGGCACACTCCGACCGAGGTTTGGACGTAGGTGGAGTACGGTCGGGTTGGTTTTTCCTTAAAAACCAACGGGCCCCCTGGGACGAAAAAGCCAATAACTCTCAGACCGGGCGTCCGATTGACGCGCCGTCTGCGACATTGAGTTCCTGTTGACGATACAAAACTTTTGGATACATCAACTCTAGACTATGTGTCAGTTGATGTATCAGCCTCTCGGCTCGTGGAGTGGACCCTCCCGAACGAGCTTGCTGTGTGCGGGAACCCTAGTGCTGGCTGCGACTGCTACTGTGACGACGACGACTGTACAGAGATCCTCAGTGGATTCGACGACGACGACTACATCACTCAGTGATCCTATGTGGATCAGTGATACCGATCCTGTGTGGGTCCGATCCTGTGTGGGTCAGCGCTCAGCGGTTCTGTGTGAGCCAGCGCCTACAGATCCTGTGTGGGGCTTTGCGGGGGTTAGTTTCCTACCGAGCCAGTTTGGGTCTTTGCGAGGGTTAGTACCTATCAATCCTTTGTGGGTCCAACGACTTAGATGGATCAGTGATAATATCTACCGTCTTCGAAGAAGTATACCTGTGTGAGCTGAATCTTGTTTACTTTCCTATGTGGATTGTGTTGTGCTATCCTGTGTGGATTACGTTTTCCTTTCCTGTGTGGATTACGTATGCTTTCCTGTGTGGACTGGGTTGTACTTGGGCTCGAAGGTTAGAGAATATTGGAATTGATGACTTAGGTATATATATGGGAATATACTTAAGCAGTGTCAATTTTTTACTTCATGATTATATCTTTCCTTTGTGGTTTATCCTTTGTGAATTTTGGGAGACCTTCGTGGGTCTCGGGGTCCCTACTGAGTAGCTTAAACTCACCCCTACACGGGCTATGCCCACACTACGTTGTGTTGGTTGCAGACGACGGACAAAGTTGATCGTGGTTGAGGCTTGCAGAGCAGGACGGTACCTGGAGGTGGACCACTGGGCGGGACATACTCGGGGCAGACGGAGAGACCCGAGGAGTAGTGGAGCTATCTGTACCCGCCCTTCAGGTGGGATTTCCAGTGGACAGCTCGGCGTTGCGGCTTTAATTTTCTGTTGCTGTTTTCCCTTTCGAGTTGTACTTTACTTTCAGTTTGAGTTTGTATACTGGCCCACTTACTTTTCTGCACTTCACTCTTGTACCAACTTTTACTTAGTGTTTACTTTTTCCGCTTGCTTACTCTATGGTACTTATTTACTTTACAAAGGCAATGCCTTCCCTTTTACCGGGTTTTACGCCTTGGTGCTAGTCGCCAGCCCCTGGCCTATGGAAGGCGGGCTTGGGGTAGTCACGGCACGGGTCCCGAGGATGGGTCGTAACAAATTGGTATCAGAGGAGTTCGGTTCTACCGCAGAACTTGGGACTCTGATCATTTCTATGTGAAGCAATAGTGTTTAGCGTATTGGGTGTGGTTATCAGTCCAGGGAGTCCAGTGTTGGTGCGGCGGCCGACGTATCCGTACACCAGGACCCTGACTTCTAATTTCCAACTTAATGCATGAAAACATTGATTGCATGTGTGTTTCAAGTTTTCTTTGTGATTACTTTATATCATCTCACCAGGTATACTCTTCTGACCGTGGCACACCTGTTTCCTTTTTTAGGATGGCCCCACGATGGCAACCATCTAGGGTTCCGAGAGTTGAGCGTGACGACAGCCCACCGAGTGACGAGGCCTCGGTGCAGGGCCCTTTGTCAGCAGTGGCACCGACGGTAGCTCTACCCGCCAAGCCACCGATGCTCCCAGCACTAGCCGCTGACGATGCACGTCACCTCAGTGCACTGCATGAGTTCCAGCGCCAGCGACCGCCCAGGTTCCGCGGGGAGACGGACCCCCAGGCAGCCGAGGACTGGCTGGAGGCAGTGGTACGAGTTTTTTGGTTAGTGAGGACACCAGCAGACCTCATGGTGATCCTCGCAGCGAGCCTACTGCACGCAGCAGCGGGCCGATGGTGGAGCTTGATGCTCCAGGTGCACAATGAGGCATCTCTACCCTGGACAGACTTTGAGAGCCTGTTCCACTCAGAGTTTGTCCCAGCCACCCTTCGTGCGGTGCGCATCCAGGAGCTTCTTCAGCTGCGGCAGGGCATAATGACGGTCACCCAGTACTCGGCGAGATTTACTGATCTATCACGCTACTCGACAGACATGGTACAGGACCCATTCTTCCGGGTCCGGACCTTTGAGCAGGGATTGAGACACGAGATCAGGGCATCAATGATCTCCCTCAGCATTCAGACTCAGACAGGAGTACTGGAGCAGGCCCTTTTGATTGAGAGTTTTCTTGCTGAGTCTACACCAGCGCCGAGACCCACTGCAGTGCGGCACGTAGCAGAGTCTTCTGCAGCAGGGAGTCGATGGATGACTCTTGGGTCCAGGCAGACCAGACCCTCAGGTTGACGACCTCAGGACACTGGCTCAGCAGTGCAGGGCACATAGCGCGGAGCCAGTCTTTCGAGAGGCAGACAGTGCTACTCGTGCGGCGGGCAGGGCCACAGGGCTCGTGATTGCCCGACCTGTCGTGCCGAGGAGCAGCAGATGGTTGAGGGGCCACTGAGACAGAGGAAGAGGGTCGATCGTGGTGGTCCACAGGGAGTAGGCGGACGAGGCAGAGGAGCTGGCCGAGCAACAGGTGGTGGACGACGCTTTGAGGCTTTACCACCACCACCACCAGGAGGCCCACCCCGACCACAGGGAGCTGGCGGGCAGAGACAGGCACAGCTCCAGGCAGCGGAGCCCTACGCCCACGGCACGCCTGAGATGATTCGAGGTACTATCTGTGTCTATTACACCCTTGCTGTAGTACTTATAGACATAGGAGCGAGTCACTCTTTCATAGCCGCTGCCCTTGTTCGGAGCTCAGAGATTCCGACAGAGTTGTTGGCTTGATCCTTACGGCTAGAGACTCATACGGGAGCAGAATCGACGATTACGCACTGGGGCTGGCAGTGTGAGATTACTCTAGTAGGCGAGAGCTTTGGCTGGGATCTTCTTGTAGCGGCGTCGAGGCCTTACGACGTCATCTTGGGCATGGATTGGTTGTCTACATTCCATGCACAGATTGAATGTATTAGGCGCAAGGTGCGATGTGTACGCACCGACGGGAGCAAGTTCACCTTCACCGGCGAGAAGGGAGCCTCTGCAGCACAGGATGGACTTCCGTGGAGGATAGGACAGACCATCACTCATCAGTTAGCTAGCCTCATCCTAGGAGCTATTGACATGCAGAGTCCTAGTTTTCCTGCAGTGGTGGATCAGTTTGCGGATGTTTTCCCCAATGATGTTCCAGGGCTACCTCCTCGCAGAGAGGTAGACATTTATATTGACCTGTACCCCGGGACAACCCCGATATCGACTCCAGCATATAGGATGGCCCCCACTGAGCTTCGAGAGCTACAGGTACAGTTGGAGGACTTGCAGGGCAAGGGGTTCATCCGACCCAGTGTTTCACCTTGGGCTTCCCTGATTTTGTTCGCCAAGAAGGCGGACGAGAGCTTGCGACTTTGTGTCGACTATCGTCACCTGAACTAGGTGACAGTGAGGAACAAGTATCCGCTACCGAGGATTGATGACCTCTTTGATCAGCTCAAGGGAGCACAGTGGTTCTCGAAGATAGACCTCAGGTCAGGCTATCACCAGCTCAGAGTTCGAGACAAGGACGTGCAGAAGACGACCTTCAGGTGTCGGTATGGCCACTATGAGTTCTTGGTTATGACCTTCAGCATAACCAATGCTCCAGTAGTGTTCATGGACCTCATGAACAGGATCTTTCAGCCATACCTCGATCTATTTGTCGTGGTCTTCATCGACGACATTTTGATTTACTCGACGACTGAGGAGGAGCACGCCTACCACTTATGGGTTGTACTAGACACACTCCGAGAGTACCAACTTTATGGTAAGCTCTCAAAGTGTCAGTTATGGATACGTGAGGTCCACTTCTTGGGACACGTCATTTCTGAGGCGGAAGTTGCAGTGGATCCTGCAAAGATCGAGGCAGTGCTAGCTTGGGAGCCACCCAGGAGTGTGACGGAGGTGCGGAGTTTCTTAGGACTAGCTGGATACTACCGGATATTTGTGACAGACTTCTCCAGATTTTCGGCACCACTCTCATCTTTGACGAAGAAGGGGAAACCCTTTGTGTGGTCAGACCGATGTCAGCAGAGCTTCCAGGAGCTGAGACAGATATTGATCAGCGCACCTATCTTGAAGTTGCCTGAGGAGGAAGTAGGGTACGTAGTCTATTGCGATGCATCAGGGACCGGACTCAGATGTGTCCTGATGCAGGAGCCGGTGGTGATCGCCTATGGATCACATCAGTTGAGGCCGCATGAGCAGAACTATGCTTCCCATGACCTGGAGTTAGCAACAGTGGTCTTCGCTCTGAAGACATGGAGACACTATCTGATGGGCGAGCATCTTACAATCTTTTCTGACCATCAGAGTCTCAAATACTTCTTCTCTCAGAAGGATCTGAATCTGAGACAACGGCGATGGCTCGAGTTCATCCAGGACTATGACATTGAGATAGTTTATACTCCTGGGAAGGGGAACTTGGTAGCCGATGCTCTCAGTAGGAGGACGGGCATTCAGCTACTTGAGGAGGCGACAGAGCAGCTAGCCTCTTTGTAGATATCCTTCATGGATAGAGATGGAGCATCCTTACTTCAGTCTCTCACAGTCACTTCTCCACTACTGCAGCGGGTCAGAGAGGCACAACGTGGGGACACTGACTATGAGACGCGACATGCACAGATATCCTCAGGACATGCACCTGATGGCTTCTCCCTTGGAGCGGAGCACAACATCCTTTTCAGAGGACGTACATTGGTACCAGTTGCTTTACGAGAGGAGATGCTGAGAGAGTTTCACACTTCTCCCTTGGCGGTACATCCCGAAGTGGCGAAGATGTACCGGGATCTCAGATGACAGCACTGGTGGCCGGGCATGAAGAAGGCTATGGCAGAGTTCGTTTCTCGATGCCTCACCTGCCAGTCGGTGAAGGTAGAGCACCAGGTACCAGCTGTCTTGGTACAACCCTTGGGGGTCCCGGAGTGGAAGTGGGATGGGATATCTATGGACTTCGTGACTGGACCTCCACGCACTTCCAGAGGTCACGACTCAAATTGGGTGATTGTTGACCGACTCACCAAGTCGGCTCACTTCTTACCCATCAGAGAGCAGGGCTCAATGGAGAGCTTGGGACGACTTTACGTTCAGGAGATTGTACGGCTTCATGGAGTTCCATCATCTATCGTCTCCGATCGAGATGCTCGATTTACTTCCCGGCTATGGAAGGGATTACAGGAGGCATTCAGGAAACAGCTACGTCCGAGCATAGCCTTTCACCCTCAGATAGATGGTCAGATGGAGAGGACCATTCGGACTCTCGAGGACATGCTCCGCGCATGTGTCCTCGACTTTGGTTGCAGCTGGGAGGACCACCTACCCTTGGTGGAGTTCACGTACAACAATAGCTACCACTCCACCATCGGGATGACACCATACGAGGTGTTGTATGACCGACCTTGTAGATATCCTTTATGATGGAAAGACCCTGGGGAGTCAGCACTTGTGGGACCGGAGATGGTTCATGCCACGACAGAGAAGGTCCAGGTCATCCAGGAGTGGATGAGGACAGCACAGAGCCGACAGAAGTCTTATGCTGACTGGAGGTGGAGGCCACTAGATTTCGAGGATGGCGACCACGTCTTTTTGCATGTCTCACCTCAACGTGAAATATATAGATTTGGCCGAGGCGGCAAGTTGTCTCCATGCTTCATCGAACCATTCCAGGTCCTCAGCAGGATTGGCGAGGTGGCTTATCTCCTGGCTCTACCACCTCAGTTGCACCGGGTGCATGACATCTTCCACGTATCTGAGCTGAGGAGATACGTGCACGACCCGACGCACATCATTGACTATGGGGAGCTAGACGTTGATGATGGGGAGACTTTTGCGGAGGTCCCGGTGGAGATCGAGGATCGACATGAGCGGGTCCTACGTGGACGGTCGATTCCTCTAGTGCGCATCAGATGGCAGCACGAGAACCTCAAGGAGACCACTTGGGAGCGGGAGGCTCAGATGCGTGCTCAGTACCCACTTTTGTTTCCCTAGTTTTCGATGTATCTTTACGGGGACGTAAAGCCCTGAGGTGGGAGTAATGTAAAGACACGTAAAATTCAAGGGAAATTTTTTCTTAATTTTCTTTGGAATTTTACAAGAACGTGGTTTGAGACGACACTTGATTCCGAGGCCAGGAGTGCCCGAAATTTCTATCCAAAGTTTAGCTCGGGTACGTTCAGTGAACGAACGAGCGGGAATTTCTAACTTTTTAACCGTTGCCCGGAATCGAATTCTGAGGGCACCGATGGAACCGCAGCACCGGTAATTGCTTAGGAACTCCTGTTCCAGAGTTGCGTTATCACGGGTGTGGATGATAAAAATTGTGGAAGTTAATTTATTATTATTCTACAATTTTTATTCTAAGTGTTTAGTTCTTGATGGAAGTTGGGTAACCACCCAACCTCCCTTGGGAGGTTATGAGGGTGGTGGGGCCCACATGAACCCCACCCCTTCATATCCTCTAACCCCTCTCAACTCCCATTAAATTAAGTTAACTTGTGAAATTTAATGAGGTGAGTTATGTGTGGTTAATTGAATTTCAAACTCTTGTAATTCAAAAGGTTAAGTTGTGTTAATAAATTAAGACTTAGGCTTATTTTATTAATGTTAGAGTTTATGCCACATTGAGAGGATTTGGGAAGCGTGAAGATCTTCTTCATCTCCAACGAAGAACATCTTCGACGAAGAACGAGAAGAATGAACGATCTCCGACGTGGAGCGCCGAGCCCTCGGAGACCGTCTTCCGCGACACCGACCCGCGACGTGACGTCTTCTTCCACGAAGTTATTCTTCCGCGTCGTCTCTTCTACGACAGTTTTCCACAACGAAATCTCCGTCAAAATCTTTGAATCCTTGCTTCATGACGTCGACGTTCATTTTCCGCGACGCCCGACCTCCGCGATGCTCGTTTTCCGCAGCTCGTTGACGTGCACCGTTCTTGGAATCGAAGTAGGGGTTTTATTTATTTATTTTGTTCGTGAATACCAACTTGACGATCTTCGTGGATTAAAACCAATAGTTATCGAATAACGCGAGGGGTCCGAACCGCACAAACACGGCCGACCCCCCTCCTTATTTCATGTTGGTTCCTTTGTGATTTGGTATGGGAAGGCGTGGTGTCGTCGCACCACGCGGAATCTTGCGAAAGGAAATGCACGGCGCCGTCGTGCCGCGCTGTGGAAAGAAGATCAAGGACGCGACGCCATCGCGCCACGTCGAAGGAAAACCCAAAAGTACCGCAACCGGTACCGGGGCCGCGGCGGAGGAGCGCGGAACCGTCGCGCCGCGCTGGACGACAAGGGCCGCGGCCGGTTCTGGGCCGCGACGGAGCAAGGTGACCGGTGGCCGGACCGGGCCGCCGGCGTCGGAGCTGGAAGGGGACCTGCCATCACCAGTCCCGTTGAGCAGGAACCGGCCGGCCAGGTCGGGCCGACCGGAAGGGGAGGAGCCGGGGGAATTAATTCCCCCGGCCGAACTTCAAATAGCCCCCATAAATGGGGGGCCGCGGATACACAGGGGGGCAGGCGCCCCCCCCCCGCCCCCCACCCTTGTCAACGGCTCGGCCTTCGGCCGCGCTGGGTGCGTTGTGACCAGCCGGGCCGGCCGCCTGGCCAGACCGCCAGGCCGGGCCGTGCCCAGGCCGGGCCGCGCCCAGCCAGGCCGCGCCAGTCCAGGCCGACCGGGGGGTCTCGGGCCGGGTCGGTCCGGGCCCGAAATCCCCGTTTTCTGACCGTTTGGATTCAATTGCCCATAACTCGGGTTACAGACCTCCGATCGACGCGCCGTCAGTGGTGACACGATCCTTGGAACGAGACGGTCGTTTCGGTATATCTCACTCAAGGTTTCGGAATACTTTGTGTATGGACAGGTTGGTTCGTACATGAAACCAACCGGCCCTCGGAGCGGAAAGGCAATGCCTTCCCTTTTACCGGGTTTTACGCCTTGGTGCTAGTCACCAGCCCCTGGTCTATGGAAGGCGGGCTTGGGGTAGTCATGGCACGGGTTCCGAGGACATGTCGTGACATGTAGAATCTTAAATATTACCTCATTAAAACCAAATAAAGAATAAAATTGGAAATCTTCATTACATATCCCATTAATTAGATAATTTCTTTGATAAAACCTTGAATGATTACCCCACACCTAGTATGATTTACACTTTTAGTGATAATGAAATATTTTAGGATGATCTTTCTTCCATATCTTTAAATATTGAAGAAATAATTCATAAGAGTGTCTAATATTAGGAGAAAGTTTCAAGTCCAATAGACTCTTAAGAGAGTTTTTGAGGATCTTGGAATTTATATAATGGTGAAGGTGATACAATATGTTTGTAAAGAAAGAGAAGATATAATGTTAGTGGATCAAAAAAGAAGAAGAATGAAAGAGCTCATATCTAGGGTGTAGAACCCTTTATTGTGGAGGCTTGTTTACAGGTGGGTATAACCATCTATAAGGAAAGTGGATAGGAAAAGGATAGTTAGAGGTTATAAAAAACTATAGAATAAGAGATAATTACTAAGGAGTAAAACTAGGGTTGTGTATTTTAATGATTACTAGGGTTCAAAACTAATTGTTGCTTGTACCTTTGTATTCTGGAGTGAAGTTAGTAAAATAATACATATTTGGGGGAATGACCAACATGGAAAGGAGTAGGTATTTGTACCAAGTCAAGTAAATATCATGTATTGATCTCTCTTTATATTTGTTGTATTTGAAAGGTGAGGTTTAGATTTATATTTGAGTGAATCATAACTCTAATAATTTTCATAGGTTAAGTGATGTATCCTTACCATGTTAAGTAAACTTTACTATAAAAAAAGTGTTCACTCATTCACCCCTATAAATGATCCTAAATGGTTAGCGAAATTCAATAACCATATCCCTCGGATATTAAAATAAATATTGATATTAAAAAAAAGTAAATCATCATTAGAACATAAGTCATGGTAAGTGTTATACCATAGGTTAGAGATAGTCCTTCAAAACCAGTGATGGGAAATGAGAAGATTGGGTCCTCCAAAACCTAGATCCAATAGAATAACATAAAATTCCCCTTCTAAACTTTTATATATATCAATAATAGCCCAATATAGTTCTATAGAGATAAGTATAAGATAGAAAAAGAAGATATTTATAGAAAGGATGAGAAAATGATAGGAAAACCAAAATTATCTTGAAGAGATCCAGGAATAATGACCTTGTATCCCTAGGTGATTGAAGAGAGAGGCCTATAAATCAACATGGAGGGGTTAATATGAGATTATTATGGATTAATAAGTGACTACAGTTAAAAATTTACAAGTGTGTCAGGATAATTTCCCATTTTAAGAAGTTTGGATCTAGGCTCATGGTTAGGCATATATTTTTTCAAACCATGTGTCAACCTTATGGTGGTCGCTATCCATTGAAAATCAAGTCACAAGATTTTTAGGGAAAAGTTACATGTTTTGAAAAACCATTCTCAATACATATAATAACTTATAGATAAAATACTAAGAACCCACATGGTTTGTTTGTTTATACACATGGTAATACAAACCATGGAAAATAACACTAGAAATCACAAATCCATATCACTTAGTTACCACATAATTTTACTAACCATGTACTTGAACTGTGAGCCTTTCCTATTTTCCCCAAAAATCCAAAATTTTAACCCCTAACTCCTGATATCCTCTAAATCCTCATAATAGATAAACCTATTTTGAAAATTAAACATACCTATGATCTAAAGGGAATCACAATTCTCCCCACCATAAAAAAGTTCTGTCCCTAAAAATGCACACGATCATAAACCCAAGAAGTGATAAGTCCATTACTACATCATCAAGGCCTTGGGATCCCATGTCTCATAGTAATCCATAACATACTACCATCACACTCAAACCAAAGGGATTTTCTTTCTCTGAATCACCTTATCCTATCAATCCAGTATATGAACAAGACTTTCAATCCAAAAGGTGTAAGGTTCAATCTCAATGTCCTCTCACTAAATCAGATGGGATGAAACTAGTTAATATTTCTTTAGTTGGAAAACATAGAACACATCATGAATAAAATTAAAATGATCTGTTATATCTAATGGATAAGGCACCTTCTCAAGTCTCTCCACAATCTCAAATAGGATGGCATAACAAGGTTGTAAATTACCCCTACTTTCCCAAACGCCTATATGCCAACTGAGGTGAAACTTTTATAAAACCCAATTTCCCATATCAAAGTCCAATATATGATGATATAAATCAATATAGGATTTTTTTAGGATTTTTTGCAATCACTAACCTCTTCTTGATCAATTTCACGTTATCTGTCTTCTCATGTACAATGCTTACTCTAACCAAGGATTGTTCTACATCCTCTTCCTAATAAAGAGACGACCTGCAGGGACTCCCATAATATAAGAAATTTTTTTTTATATGAGTTAATAATACTTAGGTATAATTATTGTTGTCTAACCTAATATGGATGCCTAATTAGGTTCTGGAGTTTACATGGGTGTTATGGGCTTGTTCAAATCACGTAAACCCAACCCATGGAAGAGTGCAGTGGGTCACACGTTTAGTAGAAACCATGCGATCTAATCCACAAGGTTTATCCTAACTGTGTAGGATTTTTCAAGAGGCAGGTAGGATGCACATTTTTTCCTAACCAGTGCCTTGGTCCACACACCCATGCGAGTTGTCTGTAGTTTTTATAAGATGCATATTTCATGGTCTATGCACAGTTAGTCAAACCATTTGCATGAATCATTCGTGTCTCCTCTTAAGGTAGTGGCCATCATACGGTTGGTTCATAGTTTAGACAATCGTGCAGCCAAATCACGAAAACCTTGGTTTTTGGCTGAATTTTTCAAATTTACTATCAATCCTTATAATTTTAACCCTACCTTCTATTTCTACATTCCAATATATAGGAGACCCATCCCTTCTCCCATTGAGTTCCCTCCTTGACTCCTCCTAGTTTCTAGGATAAATTTACAATCCATACTCTGATTTGATATTTATTCATCTCATTGGATGTGAACCAATAAAATCTTCATTCATCTTGTACCTTTCTCCTTGTTTCTTTCTCTTGATGGAGTTATTTTGGTACAGGCTCGTATACCCTATTTTCATGGTGTTAAAAGAGGGTGTTCATCAGTTTTTTGTTTTATACCAATTTTGAACAAAATAGAGGCCAATAATAGACAAGTGATCTTCTACAAGAATAAGTTAGGTGGTATAGTATTTATCCCTTAAAGTCTTGATGTTTTATAATATTCACTATGTTCCACATGCCAGTTTCACCAAGAATTTCCACCTAAATTGATTCCATCATAAATTGGTTTCTTTGTTTAGGAACCTAACGACCTTATTAGATCCCAAGACACATTTAAAATCCTCAAACTCAATTAATGACACCCCTATGGGTGTTCAATTTATATGAATAATTAGATTTCATGGTTATATAGACAAAAACCTATCAGTGTGTTTGGTTTCACTTCTGAAATGTGATACCATAATTGATATTGGATAATTTTTGTGATGTATCTCAGATGACACACTTATCAATATATAATGAGTTTAATAGAGGTGATTGGTAAGAATAAATCACCTAATTAAATGGAACAATGGTTAAAACATTATTATTATTAAATTTTAATGAGTTATAAATTAACTATTGGCCCATCCTAAAGCCTCAACTGCTTCCTATATCTTATGATGTACGGTCATGGAATCCCTCTCTAATTTTTACATACAAGCATGTATTCCCATACATTTTTGTTATACTTAGGCATGGTGATCCTAAAGATATTATACGATCATGAAGACCCTTTATAAATGTGATATTAGCATAGAGAACCTTTACAAATGTTACATGGGCATAGAGACACAATGATATGATACTAGGAATGGAGATCCTTTGACTATGATACTAGGAATGGCATACCCTATTCTTATGACATGGGAATGGAGAACCTAAAATTATGATATTAGTCATGGATACCCTTACTACAATGATACTGGGCTTGACGTCCCCTATTCATGTCCCTTGATACTTGTAATTCTCATGATACAACTTATGGATGTTTGATTTATGCCTAGGGTATAGGCTAGTGGTAGTATCCATATATATGGTTGAAGATATCACTATATATATGGTTTATATATGTGTATACATCTAGTTACTTGTTCATAGACCATCTAGTCGAGGTCGAAGTAGGTAGTGCTAGCCTTGTGCCCTTCTAGTACCAAAACTAACCCTTTAAATTTTTATTTATTGCCTCATTTTTTACCCTCACACTTCCATATTATATATATTGACTGGATATTTATAGACACCACTGGTGGTGGTCTACTGATTGTATCTCACACCCTATCCAGGCCACCGATGGTACTTGGGCAGACTATATGCTTATAGGTGTAGATAAGGGGAAGCATCCACTTATGTTTGTGTGAATTATTTCATGAATTAAGATGTTATCTTGGTAGGAGATGACCAGGATAGATCTTGGGATTCTTGGATAGGTTTTGGCCTTTTTTCCTTTTGTATATCATTTACTATATTGATAGTATGCTAACATGTATATATGTTTTTCCAATTTTTTTGATTCATGACATCACCATCTTTTGTATATGATTTAGTTGACTTGTTTGGATTATTATTTAGTTCTTGGATGTTTATATGTTCTTATTTTGTGTTTTATAGTATTTATATGTTTTTTTTATTTTTTATTTTGATTACACCACTATGTTACTCTGACCAGAGGGCATAGTTTCTCAATAGGCATACCCTAGGACCTCACTGCTAGTAGAAAGACTCTGGAATATAAGAGGAATGATTAAGGCCATGTGTATCACCGATTTTGGGCACCTCTGAGTGGAACCCAGGTCGGGATGTCACAAAGTGGTATAAAGGGTTCTTTTCTTGAATTACTATTTTGAGACAATATACATGATATTAGGAACACTGAATTGGTTATAATTCTTTCTTAGGAGTTTCTAGCCCACATTCAGGGTAATACCAAGTTGTCTAGAATAAAGAATTTTTGTTATGAATTATGTCTATTGTAGTTTATTTTATTCCACTATTGGGTGACACACATGTTTTGTGATGGTTATTATTTTTATGATTGTGGTTTATCTTTTATCTTTGGACCAATGAGATGAGAGAAAGGAAGCATTGATCATGCATCATTTTTAGTACCATGTTGGAAAGTCACATTTTATACCATATATGATTAATGTGTTTCTTGAATTTCCTATGATTTAAATGAGTGCTTTGAATTTTATAAATATAATTGAATAATGGTTTATGTAGGGAATTGAGAAACATAATTGGTACATAGAGTTCCCACCATAACCTAAATAGTGTTTTCCTTATTAGACTATAACAGACACCCTAAATAGTCAATTATGGCACGTTGAGTCACGGGCTATTGGTTACATGGACTAGAACATGTTATGGTTTGGGTTAAGTGGAAGCAAAATTTCGATTCAAAAGGTGTATGGTCCCTTATGGATTGGAAGCAGTGACCCATTTGGTTAAACCACTTAAGGATAGTGGTAATATAAATATGAAATTAAAAGTGGAATTGAATTTGTAAAGCACATAGCTAGACCCTGACCTATCCTTATTAGTGGGTAGTAGGTAGCATCTATCATGTTACTCTTGATTAATTATACCACCCAGACCTAGATTTTTTAGAAATTAGAGGGGTGTGTTTTTAATAGAAAGGATTTGTGCTTGCTATATTCTTATGTTAATGGATTATGTCGTTATTGAGTTTTATCTGAGGCATGTGTTTAGAATGTGTGGATAAATACCACCACGACATCCTCTATTCATATGCCAAGAGGGTGTTAAAGACCATGCTCTGGAGGTGGCAGGCTCTGTGCCACTAGAGATACCTCCAATTGTTCCCCATATGGAACCTTTTCCTATTCTTAACATGGGAGATGATGATCAGTTTCAAGTAGATTTTCTACTTCTTATTTAGACAATACAAGGAGATACTTGCTCTACCACCTATATGGGAGAGTTGACTACGTAGTTCTAGTAGTAGAATACAACCATGTTTTTAGGGGATAGTGGACCATAGTCTATAGAACTATATATTGAGAAGGTTATGTCTATTTATAATAATCTAGAGACACCTCCTGATAGGAGAGTGAAAATCACTACTTATATGCTTTGAGGATTCTCCCAACACTGGTGGGATATTCTAAACCAACCAGGTTAGTATCGGAATGTGATCTAGATAGACTTATAATACAACTTCCATGACTACTTATTCATTGAGACCCTAAGGGAAAATCATGCTAGAAAATTATTGAACCTAAAATTGGGTTCTATGGTAGTTATGGACAATTCATCTCATTTTACATAGCTTTAGCGGTTTGTGCCCATTTATACTGATGAATATCCAGTGAAAGAGAGACGATTTGAGGATGGCCTTAGTCATCCTATTAATTATTATTTAAATGTTTTAATATTTTATAACATTTATAATATAGGGAAATTGGCCCTTATCACTGAGAGAAACCTATGGGAAGAAGACAATGTGAGTCATGGTGGTTTAGAACCTAGACATGGTAGTGGTTTGAATAGAAATCAGAAGCAATTATTTGAGACAGTGCACAAGAACAATGGTAGACAAGTGAAAACCTATCACTATTAAATTGTTTTCCACTAGTGTGGGAATATTGGGCATAAGAATCACAAACATCATAGAGACCCCATCGAGTGCTGAGGATTTGAAAGATTGGGGAATTTTAAACATTTTTTAGGACATTCCTTTCTTTTCTGAGTGGGAGAGGATATGTGCTAGCTCCATATTGAGAAGAAGGTTCAGTAGTACCTCACCAGGAAAGTGACAAGAGTACTTCTGGATGTATAAGAAGAGGAGGAGGTCGTCGCCATGGTATCTAGGATTCAGATATATAGCACCGATAGATTAGACCCAATGCATGTAGTCAAGTTGAAGCACAGTGCCATGGATCAAGCTAGATTTATTCAGGACAACCTACACTAGAAGAGCAGAGTGTTGGGCCATCTTCCATTCAGGGTACTATTCTAGTAGCCTATGCTATAGTGTCTTCCATATTTGATACAGGTGCATCACACTCTTTCATCTCCATGGCTATTTTGGAGAACCTTGGACTTCATGTTGAGTACTCTTGTGGCATTATGACACTTGAAACAATTTTAGTATTATGATCATAAAGTGTACTCCAATGTAGGGATTGTCCTTAGGTAGCCATCATTTTTTACGGTAACACTTTATCCTTGAAATTATGGGATTTTATTTCATTCTTAGGATGGACAAGTTGGTTCCCTATCACACCTCTTTGGATTATTGTTGATGGAGGGTGTAAGTTACATCACTAGAGGGAAGTACATATCTTTACAAGGGAGGGTGGGGTGTCCAAGTGTGTATAGCTAGAACATAAAAACTTGGGTTAGGTGGAGTTAATGACCAAATTTCTAGACTTTATATGGATGATCAGGTTCTAAATTATGTTTAATTACCTCCTATAGTTGATCGATTCAATGATGTTTTCCCCGATGAATTTTATGGACTACCTACTAAGAGAGAGGTAGAGTTTAATATCAAGCTAGTTACTAAAACAGCACCAATATCCATTCCTCCATAGAGGATGGATAGCAATTAGTTGTAGGATATCAAGAGGTAGCTATAAGATTTAGAGGCCAAGGGTTTTATATAGAATAATAATTATCCCCCTGTTTCACTGATCCTTTTAGCCAAGAAGGTAGATGAAACCCTCAGGATTTTATTGTATTACTATAAATTGATTCATATCATAGAGAAGAAGTTGTATGCATTACCTCATATAGAAGACCACTTCAACTAGCTTAGAGGACTAAATGTATTCTTGAAGATCAACCTGAGATTAAGAAATCTTCAGGTTAGAGTCATATTTTCAGATATTCCATGTACGAATTTCTGTAGTCAGTACAATTTATATGTGTATCTTTGTATACTGTTAGGTATTACAAATACACCGATGTTATTCAGAGATTTTATGAATAGGATTTTCCATAACTATTTAGATTCCTTTGGGGTTGTATTTATTGATGTCATATTGGTGTATTCTCATACTCAAAGTGACCATGCCACCCATTTCGATACCATTTTTAATACGCCGAGAGAGAACCAACTATATGATAAGATTAGTAAATTTCACTTATGAATTGGTAAGGTATACTTTATGGGTCATATTATATCAAAGGCAGGAGTTTCAGTTGAACCAATGAAGGTAAGAGATATGGTTACCTAGGATCATCCAAAAAAATTTATTGATATAAGGAGTTCCTTGGGGATAAATAGTTACAACATGCATTTCCTACAAGAATTATCGTGCTTAGAAGAACCTATTATGGGATTAACTAAAAATGTTGTGGAATTTATAAGGTCTAAAGCCTTTGAGACAACCTTTCATAATTTTAAAGAGAGATTTACTTCAGCATAGATCCCAATTATACCAGAGTCAGATTGAAGTTATACAGTATATTATGATGCATCAGGTATCAATCTAGGAGTAGTTCTGATGCATGGAGATTGATTCGATGTATATGGGTCAAAACATTTGAGGCCTAATTAGAGGAATTACCCAACACATGATCTCAAATTGGATGTTGTTGTTAATTCTTTGCATTGTTTGTGGAATTACCTTTTAGGAGATCATTTTGTGGTGTTTTTAGACCCCAAAACCCGTAGGTATATTTTCAAACTACATGACTTGAATATTTAGAACAAAATTCATATGGCCTCTTATGCGGCCTTATACGACATGCCATGTCATTCAACCTTGTGCTGTTTAGAGGTAGGAGTGGCAGTGCTTCAGGGTCCTTATCTCATTTAAGAGAATTCAGAGCATGTTCAGCTTATAATGAAACAGATTTCACTGCTCAGTATAGACATAAATCTTATTCCAATTTCTGTTGATAACCTCTAAAGTTTGAGGTCAGGAATTGTGTTTTCTTACAGGTATCACACAGACATGGGAATATATGGATAGAGAGGTGAGGGAAGCTGTCGCCTCATTATGTCATGCTGTTTGAGATTATAGATGGAGGTGGGCTGGTAGCCTATATGTTTCTATTACGTCATTTGTACCATTCCATGTACAATATATTCCACATTTTATAGTTTCATCATTATCATGTCGAAAAATCTCATACTTTTGATCCCGAGGTATTTGAGTTAGATAATGATACATCATTTGAGGAGTATACTATACAAATCATTGACCAGATTACAAAGGCTCTCTAAGTATAGTTTGTTCCTTTAGTATAGGTTATATGGAATCATGATCATGTAGAGTTTGAGACTTGGGAGAGGGAGGCCTATTTACGTGATTAGTGGCCGAGTTGTTCTCAGACCTTATTTTCCCACCCTTCTCAAGGTAACATGGGGATGAGTTACTTTAAGGGGGAAGACTATAAGAACATGGTATTTATATGAGGCACAAATCATTTAAATTTCAGTTTAATTATTTGTATTGGACCTTATATGGATTCCTAATGATGTTAGGATTGTTACAGTGGGCGCCTAGGGCTTTTTCAAAGCACGAAACCCCGACCTGTAGAAGAAAGCACTGGGCTGCATGGTTAGTAGAAAATATGTGAGAGAGTCTGCATAGTTTCTCAAAAAAAAGTTAGGATTTTCAGGGATCAAAGAAGGTATCATGGTTTTCCCTAACTATGTGCCTAAGCCCACATGACTGTACGACGTGTATGAAATTCTTTGTAGAGGCATATTGCATGGTTTTGACAGGGTTAGTCACACCATATAAATGAAGCTTGGGGGTATCCTTTTAAGAATGTGGTCTTGGAATGGTTGGCACAAATTTTGGTCAACTATGCAGCCAAACCACGTGTCCCCTTGGTTTTGGGTGAATTTACCAAATTTCACTTAAATCCATACAATTTTCACCCTACCTTATATTTATTCATTCTAGCATACATGATAGCCTTACCTTATCCCATTGAGCTCCATATTTGACTCCTCCTAGGTTCTTGGATAAATTTATGAGCTGGACTCCAATTCAATCTCTATTCATGTAGTTGGATGCATTATGGTAAGATATTTATTCATCTTGTGCCGTTATCCAATTGTATTTCTCTTGACTGAGTTATTTAGATGCTGGATCAAATACCCTATTTTAGGGCATTCATATATTCTTCTATTTTCTTCCAATCTAGACCAAACCAAAGTATGATATAAGAAAAGCGCTCCTCTAAAGAAATAAGGTACATGGTCTGGTATTTATCCCTTAAAGTATTCATGTTTAATAATATGCACTATGTGCCACATGCTGATTTCACCAAGCATTTCCACCTAAATTGAATCCATTGTAAACTGGTTACCTCGTTCAGGAACCTAAAAATATTATTAGATCTCAAGACACATTTTAGGATGTTGAACTCAATGAATTCCACCCATATTGGTGTTCCTTTTATATTACTAATTGGATTTCAAGGTTATATAGCCAAAACACCCCTCAAGGTGATACCATAATTGATATTAGATAATTGTTTTGGTATATCTTGACTAACAAAATTATAAATCTATAATGACTTGAATGAAGGTGATTGGTACAACCAAATCACCCAATTAAATATAAAAATGGTTATTACCTTATAATTATTGAATGTTAATGAGTTATAAATTAATTTTTCTCTCATCCCAAAGCCTTGAATTCTTCCTATATCTTATGATGTAAAGTCATGGAATCCATCTATAATTTTCATATATGTGCATGGAGTACCCTATTTTTTGTGATACTTGGGCATGGGGACCCTAAAACTATGATACAGACATAGAGACCAGTTATAATTGTGATACAGGCATGGATACCATTTATAAATGTGATATAGGAATGGAGACCCTTTATAAATGTGATAAGGGCATGATGACCCTTTATAAATGTGATACATGAATGGAAACCCTATGATATGATAATGGGAATGGAAACCCTATGACTATGATACTAGGAATGGAAAACCTATGAATATGATACTGGGAATGGATTCCCCTATTCTTGTGATATGGGCATGGAGACCCTATGATTATGATATTGGGCATGGAGACCCTTACTACTGTGATACTGGGAATGACATCCCATATTCATGTGATACTGGGCATGAAATCCCTTGATACTTGTGATACTCATGAAAAAACTTATGGATGTCTGAGTCACACCTTATGCCCATAATAGTGGTAGTATCCATATTTATTGGTTTAGGTTTCACTATGTAGACAATCCGTATATGTGCATACAGTAACTTATTTTGAGACCATCTGGGTAAGGCCAAAGTAGGAAGTGCCATCCTGGTATACTTCTAGAACAAGAACTAACTCTTTAAATTTTTATTTATTCCTCTCATTTATTACCTATAAACTGGCATATTTTATGAATTGACTGGATATTTATAGACACAATTGGTGGTGGACTACCGAGTTTTTCTCACACCTTATCTAGGCTGCTGATGGTACTCATGCAGACTATATGCTTGTAGGTGTAGATAAGAGAGAAGTTTCCACTTATGGATGTGTGAATTATTGCATGAATTAGGATGGGATATTGGTAGTAGGAGATTGGAATGGATCTTGGGATGCATGGATAGATTTTTGAATTTTTGTTTCTTTTGTATATCATGTATTGTGTTGACTGTCTACTTCCATGTATACATGTTTTAATTATTTTGTAGAGACATGAAATCATCATATATTGTATATGATTTCCGCTTTATTTTATATCATTGATACTATTTCACAATTTTATCTATTTATTAAACCACTGTGATACTCTATATAGAATGCATAGTCTCCCCATGGATACACCCTTGGCCCTCGCTGCTAGTCTGCAACCTTTGGTGTACGGGGAGGCACTCATGAGGCCATGTGGACCACTAGTTTGAGGCACCTCTATATGGAACCCATGTCGAGACCTCACACAAAATATACCTCAAATGATGTAATCCATATTGAATTATAATAACTATAGTTATAAGAAAACTCTAATAAGGGAAGATGTTTCTCCTAATATTCATGGAAGTTAAGCACGCATGCCTGAAACATGTCCTCAAGAATATGGACTCCTTTCTCAGTTTGAATATCAATATGTGGAATATAAGTCATGAAAAAATTCAATTAGAAACCCATAATTGTATCAAACAAAGGATTTATGATATAGTTATTTATAAATAAATTCTATTTCTTAAGTAGCTTTATTTACATGAAACATTGAGTTTAAACAAACCATGATATACTATTGAAATATTATTATTTAATATGATAGTTATCTCTTAGCCATTGGATTGGAGGGTATTAATAGGAATAAATAAATTATGAAAAACATATGTTTCACATGTGTATAAAATGAATTCATTTATTATCAATTTATTAGAAATGAAGATAAAAATCTTTGGAAAATAAAGGAGATGTTTTTTTTTCTGAAAAACTGTTTTTATACACACAATGTGTATTTGTATTTATAAATTAAATTAATCACTATTGGTGAATTATTTTAATGAAATTTATATATTATATAACATCTAATTTTTTAAAATTCCTATAATGTTTTCATATGTATGGGATAAGAATATATGTCCAGTTTCATGCTTAAAAATGTATTTTTCAATAAAATGGTTTTCACTGCGTTTTGAACACTTATTTAAAAAAGAATTTTTATCACTTATATAAATTGAATCTTGAAAAATATATTTCATATTTGGAATCAGTAGAACCAGTTTTTTAAATAGTTCCATTTTATTTTTTTCTATATGAATAGCAACCATAGTAAAATTTTGTCACCATGATAATGGTAAAATTTGTAAAATAGGGTTGAAACATTGAGAAAAGGATTTAAAATTTCTCTAACACTTGAATTTATTCTATTGAATGAGTGAATTTTTGAAATTTCATCCAAGCCTCAAATATATGGTCACTTGGTAAAATATTTATTTGATTATGACCATTATATTATTTTAAGAAAAGAATAAGTACAAAATGCCACACTATTGACTTTAAAAACTCTAAATATTTATTTTATGGATAAACAGAGGATAATTACAACTTTAAATGTTTATTTTAAATATTTTTTTATTATAGTAATTGAATAATTACCTTAAATGAATCCAAAATAATGACACAATATTTATTTAATTAATAGAAAAATAAAATAAATGATTTTCAAAATATTATAAGTAATATAATTATGATAAATTATCATGTTTCAAGAATCATTTAGATAAATATAAAATATTAGGGAAGTATGAAATTTTTATATTTAAATTCGTTTTATGTCACTTTGTTTTCAAATTCAAATTAAATGAATAGTATCAAAAATAAAATTTATGATATTTTATGAAAATAATATTTTGTAATATTATTTAAAAATCAAAAAAAATTGAAAAAGGATGATGTTTATAATATATAGTCTAAAATTTCTTCCCTTGTACATTTATGATCAAATTTTTACCTATAAGTAAAATTATAATACTTTAATATTGAAAAAGTTTTCACCACTATTAACATTCACACTGGTTAACCAAGGGGTTAATAAAAATGATAAGGGTTAAAATGACATAAAAACCTATATAAATTTAATTTTTTCATTATATTTTTAACATATCCTATTTTTCATCAAATATTTTTTCATTTGGAATCATTTTTATAGATAATGACTTTATTATATTTTAATATTTTATGAAATTCCAAGAGCCCCCTTCCCTCACTTATAAAAGGGCTCCCCTAATTTTGATTATTTACACCACTTTGAGCCTTATAACCATTAAAAATGATAGAAATTATCTTCTCAACGTCCATAGATACAACTTAGAGTTTTTTTTGTATTTTTTAAGGACCATTACAAGGCTCCTTAAGAGAGGATCTAAATGAGGGATCTTGAAGAATTGGTAATCATCTTACCCAAAACCTTATAATTTTTATGTTCTTTTACATACTATAAATCTGTGATATTCATCAAAAAATAATAAATTGAGTATAATAAATATACTTAAATTTTATTATTAATATTAAACCACCTTTATTCACCCTCTTTTAAATCTAATGGGAAGTAAAAGTATCTCTTATACGTATGTACGACTTACCATCTCCATATAAATATATAATTATTTTTCCATCACCATATTTCAAAGATGTATATTAGTATGATTTTAGTTTCTATAAATAATATATATGAAACAATAATTCTTTTATAATTATAATATCATATCTACCTTCTTACCTTCCAATTCATTTCAAAACGATAATGTCACTTGTGCATACGTGTGGAAGACCCTCTCCAAAAAGGGATGTGGTTTTTTTTCAATTACTCTTCACATGGATGATAATAAAGATATATTTAATAAATATATATGATATATATGATATAAAAATAGTTCTTTATTTTTTAATTATTATATACCTTTATTTTAATCAGTGGGAAATCAAAAACAATATTCATGTGTATGTACGACATACCGTCTCCATGAACAGTATAATTCATTTTTATATATTTATTTTATGGATGGTTCTAAATGTTATATATAATGAATATATATATTTTATATATATCATTATTAATATTATGTATATGATGGAATAATTATCAAAGTATATGTACTATAAATATCAAACCAAAATTCTTTCAAAAAAGGAAGCAATTAACACATGAAAATGACAATTTTAAAAATGAATTGTTAATAAATGGGTGTTAAAATTTTATAAGTAGAAAAAATGATATTATATTTATTTAAATGATTAATTTATCAAATTATAAAAAATTTAAATTTATTATATTGGAGGTTAAATCACTTTTGAAGCAAGTTGAAACCGAGGTAAGGGTTTTTCATCTGAAATTGTCTTCTTTGGGTCATGTGTTATATTATGCACCTATATTATTTTTTGAGGTGTATATACACCCAATATGATATTTTATATCCTTAATATACTTATTTTAATTAAATTTAATGATTTTTTATGCTATAATTTCATGGGGCTTACAATTTAAAAGTTACCAAAGTAGTAAGGGATTTATGTTACAATCTCATTGTTTATCAGGATTATTTTTTATTTAGTTTTTGATGATGTAATTTCATGATAAATATATCAATAATCACATGAATTTTATTATACTATTTTTATTTTTTTATAACAAATGTTTTCATTTCATTTTTCTCACTTTAAGTTATCAAGTGGCCAAAATAATGTTTTTAATGAAAATATTCTTTATTTCTCTCTTTAGTAAAGAATAATTTTTCTTCTATGTACACATTTTCTAAAAATGTTTTTAATATTGACCTATGATTTTTAAATTCATTTTTATCAATGATATAATTTTTACAAAGTGTTTTGAAACCAATCTTCTTTTAATTTTTGAAATGAGATAATTTTTGACTTTTTTACAAAAGTGTAAAATAAATGTTTTCTTTTATCTTATATGAAATGAAAATAATTTAACTCCCTTGTGAAAACTAATTTATTTTATGTTTTATTAAAGTTTTTACATTTTTCTTTTTAAATAATTTTTTTTTCATAAATATTTAGGAATTTTTTTGATTTTATATAAGTGATTTCAAAGTGAAAAGGGTGTTTTCCTCCAGAATTACTCCAGATATATTTAAAATAAAATTTTCATCTATGATAACATCCTTTGAAATTAATTATTATTAAATAGGGTTGTGATCCAATGATACTATACTTATTAATTATATAAATTTTCTATTATTATTATGATGAGATATTTATGAAATCCATTTATTTTCTATAGGTACAAATATGTTGATGGAGGAATGTTTTATGATATTGTGACATTTATATGAATGAATTATTATTATGTGATGGTTGGGTTAGTTATAGTCCTCAAATGAATTGGGTAAAGTTATATTGATATATCATGAGATGATTAAGATAAGTATAGACATTATTGTGAATAAATTTTTTCAAATATTGATGTGTGAGTATGATTTCATTCTAGCTATGCTCATAGAAAAATGCATAGACATGATCGAAAATAGCTTTGTTCACATTTTTATGTGTGAGAATGATTTAATTATATCTATACTCACAATATTATTCATGGACATGATTTTATTTATCTATGTTCACCATATTATGATTTCTTATGATTATTATACCACATACTTATATTATGAATCTTGTGTGTTAATTACCTACTTTGAAACCCTTATTGATTATTATGCTAGATATGAATAGTTTTAAAATATTATTATCGAAGTTTTTTTTGGGTATGAATATTTTATACCAAGAACAAGATTTTGAATATGTTATTACAACCTTATGAACATCTTTTCCTCTAATGATTGATATATCCCATGTTTACCCTTATCGAGCATCTGAGATCCCCATTTCTTATTTTTACCTTCCACATGTTATAAATAAAGTTTATAAGTATGGTATGTTTTAGAAGAGTAATATGTGGGAATATATTTATGGGAGATGTTGAATATCTTTTATTAAATAATAAGATTTTGTATCTTGTATTCAAATACACTACAACTTTATGGTCCTCGGGAGTGTATTATTGTGAAAAGTATTAAAAATTTATCTAAAATGATGGGATATTTATATATTCTATTCTTGGGTCTCTTAAGTTGGTATTAGAGTATGTATTTTTTTAATAATTAGATATTAGTGTTAGAAAAATTTTGGGATAACCCTGGGGATACATATAAGTATAAGATTCTATTCTAAAGTTTTGGTAATGACCATAGATAACCTAGGGTTCCATATATTGAAATGTATATGTCATGATTTAGAAATATTATGAATGATATTTTATGATTATATGATAGATCAATTTGATTATTATATCTTGATTCTTATACTATATTTTTGGTGTTAGACAACGATTGAAATAAGAATAAATCATGCAAACAATGAATTTTATGGTCAATGAAATGATCATCCTCAAGAGAAATAAAATGGATTGGGAGATTGGATTTAATATATTATATCTATGTTCACTGAACTCTTTCAAGATAATAATAGTAACATAGATCACATCAAGATTCTGAATCCACCAAGAAGGGAGAGACATGCAATTGAGTATTTTATGTGACAATGTATACCCTTCTTCTATGGGTCTTCTAATCCACTGGTAGTCGAGAAATGTATTATTGAGACAGAAAGAAAATTTTCATTCTTTATTGCTTGAACCATGATAATGTTGTCTTAGTTGTCTCACTT
Organism: Viscum album; assembly: GCA_963277665.1. Taxonomy (NCBI): domain Eukaryota; kingdom Viridiplantae; phylum Streptophyta; class Magnoliopsida; order Santalales; family Viscaceae; genus Viscum; species Viscum album. The sequence goes on along the minus strand of OY728128.1, from coordinate 160,274,429 downwards.
GTTAAGAGAAGCTGATCCATGGTAGATTATTACCATGAAAACAAGGTAAGATGATGAAATAAACTCCATGGAGGATTATAAGAGTCTATTTCTCAATAAATACATTCATAAACCCTTTATAACAAGACAGAAAGTCACTTTCTAGATTTCAAATAGACTTATGATGAATCCTTTAGTACCTGTTAATAAAAACTTAAAATAATATCATGGTATGATACTATCTTTATAATAAACCCTATAAGAAAAATTGATTGATTATTTTGTGGCCTAAAACAAAATCTTTGAAAGGAGTTACCCCTTAGAGACTTTAGTAATTATGAATAAATTGTTCAATGTGCTATGAAGGTAGAAATAGGGAGTATAAAATCTAATTATACTTCATGTATTAGTTAAAAGAAGAGAAAAATGGATCTTCATGGAAACTCAAATGGAAAATATCAAGGAGGAAAGAAATTCTAACTTGTTACATGCCAAAAATATGGAGGAAATCATTCAGTAAATTATCAGAAAAGGAACTGGGAAATGATTAAATTGTGGAAATATTGGCTATAGAGCTAGTGATTATCAATAGGGGATAAAATGGTTAGTAATTTCAAAAGGGGAGAAGAAGGATTCAACCAATAAAGTTTAATGCTTCAGATGTTGGGAGATTGGGTATCATGCGAATCAATTCCCCAATATAATAGATAATTATTTTGGTGTTCCTTACCAACCTCTTGAGAAAAAGGATATACAAAAGGCCTTTGGTACCACAACTAAATATGGAAAGGATAATGATGTGGTGAAAGGTACACATACCATCGACTCAGTAACAGCTAATTTAAAATTTGATTCTAGGTATACCCACTCTTTTATATATAATGAATTTTATAAGTGTATCATATCACCACCTCAATGGTTAGATGTAGAGTTAATAGTGAAATCAACTAATGGTATTTCTATTGCTTATGAAGTTTTTAAATCCTGTCTGATAGAAGTTTGTGGGAATGTGCTTCATGAAAATCTTGTGATTCTCTCTTTAGTTGAATTTTATGTCTTTTTGGGCATGAGTTGAGTCTCCATCTATATGGTACCATCCTTAAACATTATGAGGTTCTTTTAAAGTTTAGAGATCTCAAGAATTAGTTCATAACTCATTCATAACAAAACCATAGAAATATAAACCAGACACTTCCAACAGTGTCTATTTCTTATACAAAATAGAAACTTTTAAAATGAAACATTGTTTCTTTTCATGTTTAATCAACATAAATTTTCACTGATCACATTCTTGACTCTATTTTATCTTTAACCCTCTGAAAAACATTTCAAAAACTTCAGAAGGGAAAAAAAATATATGTAAGGGATACATAATGAAGGAAAACTGTTAGTATTGAAAAAATATATAAACCATGAATACTTTATCATAAAGTAACACTTTTCACCTTTATGAGGTAGAAAATACTCTTCACTGAATATAAGCTCATTTGTTAACTTTTTTTAATCAAAATATAACTATAAGAATCATATAAATCACACATAACATATAAAGTTAACTTGTGACATAATCATATTTATATAGAATAACCATACGGTCACTACTACAAAAACAGTTTTTCGCAGCGCCCCCCTTTATCAGCGCTAACGAAAAAGCGCTGATACAGGGGGTCCCTTTATCAGCGCTTATTTTAGCGCTGATAAAGGGTCGGCTTAAAAAAAATTAAAAATATATTAATATATAAATATAGTTATATTGTTATATAAATATAATATATAATTTTTAAATATATTTTAGATAAGTATAAATGTACATTTACACTTATTATACTTAATATTTAAGATATTTAGTGAAAATGACTTCTTAAAAAATTAAAAAAATATTTTTAATTAATATTTTGATAATCATTATGGAGTAATAGTCATTTAATAACAATTTGTGGACTAAAAAAATAAAAAAAAATTAAAAAAAGATCCAAAATATGTTGAAAACGCAACTCAAACTTCAAACGACCATAACTTTTGATCCGGGTGTCCGTTTGAGCTCTACCACATATCAAATCGAAGCCTGCGACGATCTCTACGTCTCGGTGACTGGGAAACCCCAGTAAAGCGTTTTTCGAGGCCCAGAAGGCCTCCAAAACTGAGTTTTTTGTCGTGGTACCCAGATTTTTTAACATTTTGTGGATTTTCAAACTCGTTTAAGGGGGTATTATTGGCTTTTCTTTGTGGGGACTAAATTTATTACAAGGTATTACATTCATATTGATATTATGTCTTTGAAATTTCATCCTTTTTTATAATGAACTGCTATTTATAATCAAATATATAACTATATGTACATATTTAACACTACTACAAAAACGGGCAAGGGAAGCGCGCCCTTATAACAGCGCTAAGCAAAAACGCTGATAAAGGATACCCTATATCAGCGCTAATATTACAGCGCTGAAAAAGCTAATTTTTATCAGCGCTTTCTTAGCGCTGATAATATAAATATTTATCAGCGCTAGAAAAGCGCTGATAAATATGATCTGTATCAGCGCTAAAATATTAGCGCTGATACAGTTGGTCTTTATCAGCGCTTTTTGAGCGCTGATAAAGGTTTCCTATATAAGCGCTAAAAAAGCGCTGATACAGAACACCTCTATCAGCGCTCAAAAAGCGCTGATAAAAATTATCTTTATCAGCGCTAAAAAAGCGCTGATAAAGAGACCCGTTATCAGCGCTATAATTGTAGCGCTGATACGGGGAATCTTTATCAGCGCTTTTCTAGCGCTGATAAATCATAATATTATCAGCGCTAGAAAAGCGCTGATAAAGCTAGATTTTATCAGCGCTATAATTTTAGCGCTGATAAAGGTAGCCTTTATCAGCGCTTTTTTAGCGCTGATAAAACCTTAGTCGACTTTTTTATAAAGTCGGTCGCACAGTGCCCTCGTTTTATCGCAGCTAAAGCTCTCGCGGAACCGTAACCCTGCTACTCTTCTCCCGAATACCGCTGCTGTGTTCGCTTCGCCGGAGCTTGCCGCCCTCGGTACAGTCGCCGTCCTCCGCCGCCCGCAACACCCTCGGCCGACCTCCACCGCCTGCCGCCCTCGGCTGCCCGCAACGCCCTCGGCCGCCGTTCTCTGCCGCCCTCGGCCGCCCTCCGCCGCCCTCGGCCGCTCTCCACCGCCTCCGTCGCCCTCCGCCTCACTCGGCCGCCCTCGGTCGCCCTCCGCGGCCGCCTTCCGCAACCCGCAACGCCCTCGACCAACTAAGGGTATGAATTCTATTCTAGTTTTATTTATTTGTTTCAAACATTCATGGAATCCCTTCAAGTTGTTATGGAATGTATAAAACCTACTAGAATTTGTCTTATGTAATGGAGAGTTGAGGCATGGTGTAGTTTAATGTCCTAAAACCAGGACCTTTGTGCAGGTTTCCATTTTGTTCTGATAAGGAGGGGAAATGATTCACCCTTTTCACTATAGTATAACCAAGAATGTTCTACCATAATCATGCATGAGGGGGGGGGGGTGGTAGATGTAAATTTTAACCCAGGGGTTCATGAATCCAAGGATTGATATGGTACTTAAATGTCATAGGGTGTTTGATGGTAGTAAAATCCATTATTGAGGACGAAATTGTCTTTGGTTGACATGCCTTTTTAGTGGGAAACATATGCAGATCCACCAGTGCATATTGTGATTAGTCAAATAAAGGTGACCTTAGGACGATGACCGCTCATTTCCGATGGCCATGGAAGGATATGAGGATTAAGACCTTTTTGTGCATAGTGTATGGTTTTTGAAAGGAAGAGACCTTTTTGGCTCCGACATAGTGACAATGGGGAAATTTATGTCTCATGAATAGACCCTAAATATGATGTTTATGTATCACCATGTTTCTTGTGATGGAAAGAATCAAGCTGTACATAGATATTTTAAGTTAAAACTACATGCATGGGTCTAACCCACACAAAGGGAGGGGGAATGTTTAGTTTTTGGGGTGTCTGGACTAGAACATAATGACTTAGGCATTACTATAGAATCAAACCAACTATAGTACTTGAAATCATGCATTTTAGAATCATGCAATTAGAACTATGGTAGAACTTTTTAGTGTCATATTGTGGGGACTGATTCCTTGAAAATCCTGAGTAACTTAATGGAAAATCAGTCTAAGATAATTTGACATGCGTTGGACATGAAGGTGGAGAAAGGTGTAGACTATGACACCATGGATTCTCGAATCGATAAGAATAAGTCCATGCACGCAACTTTTTACCATGCACGCAACTCTCTTTACAAACTCCTATTGAATGCAATTCTACGCGATTCAAAGCCTCATATTTTCTATAAAAGTTGAGATACTAAATTAAGGGGGTATCCTATTATTTATAATCGTTTCTGAACATGAACACATGTTTATCCCAAAGTGTGTAAAACCATGTTTGATGTCACATTAGGTGCATACGTATCTTTTTCTCCTAATAAAGTGATAGATAATCATCTTTTTAGTGAATCTAATATTCTTTTTTATGAATCTTGATTATAGGTTAGACTACTTGATCTCCTTCCAAGGAAGTGGTTCCCTTCTACTGTATTTGGAAGTCTTCTTTTGTGTACTTGAACCATAAATACTAATATTTGAGATTCAAATAGGATGAAGATGAATAAAGATTGGATGGATTCTAATCGTTTAACAATAGAGTACGAGAACGGAGTGAAAGAGTTCATCAAGTTTGCAAAGGATCACACAAAGGATCCTTCTCAAATCCTTTGTCCGTGTTTACGTTGTTGTTATTCTAGACTACTTACTCCAGAGGAGTTGGAAGAACATTTGATATGTCACGGAATAGATCGGAGTTATAAATGTTGGAATAAACACGGAGAAAAAGCGAATGTAGCTACTGGCTGGGATAAAACTGCGTTTTATGGATCGTCAGATATGAATACAAATATAGATAATGAAGAAGACCGTATGGAGGATGTGATTACAGATGTCAATGATGATGAAGATCGTATTGAGGAAATGACAAAGACAATTCAAGATGAACCCCGTGATTGCCCAAAATTGTTTGAGAAGTTAAAGAGTTGTGCAAAGACGCCATTGTATGCTGCTTGCACTAAGTATACAACATTGTCAGCTGTACTGAAGTTGTATAAATTGAAAGCAGGCAATGGATGGAGTGATGTCAGTTTTACGGAACTACTTGCTCTCTTGAATGACATGCTTCCGGAAGATAATGAGCTCCCAAGCCGGACGTATGAAGCTAGACGAATGCTACGCTCGATGGGAATGATTTCTGAAAGAATACATGCCTGCCCGAAAGACTGTATATTGTTTCGAAAGGAGAACAAATCACTTACAGAATGCCCAAAGTGTGGTGCTTCTCGATACAAGAAAGATAAATCCAATCCTACGAAAGTTGTATGGTACTTTCCAATCATTCCAAGGTTTAGGCGTTTATATGGAAGTAAAGAAACTGCAAGACAATTGTCGTGGCATGCAGATAAAAGAAATAAAGATGGGTTATTACGTCATCCGGCCGACTCTCCTCAATGGAAGAAAATTGATCATGAGTATCCTGAATTTGGAAAAGAGCCGAGAAACCTTCGTCTTGCGTTATCTACAGATGGAGTGAATCCTTTTGGTTTTCAAAGCAGCACTCATAGTACATGGCCTGTTATGTTGCTAAATTATAACTTGCCACCCTGGTTATGCATGAAGCGAAAATTCATCATGTTATCTATGCTTATATCAGGACCAAAACAACCAGGTAACGATATTGATGTTTATCTGACTCCTTTGATCGAGGATTTGAAGTTATTGTGGGACTCAGGTGTAATGTTGTATGATGCTTATAAAAGTGAATACTTCACGTTGAGAGCGATGTTGTATGGGACAATAAATGATTTCCCTGCTTATGGAAATTTGTCAGGCTATAGCATTAAAGGAACTCAAGGGTGTCCCGTGTGCGAAGAAGATACAGAATCAATTAGGTTGAAACATTCATCGAAATCTGTGTTTCTAGGACATCGTAGATTTCTACCTCGTCGGCATAAGTACCGATCTTGGACGACATCATTCAATGGAAGTTCAGAAAAACGCACAACACCGTCTCCACTAACAGGTGATCAGCTGTTTGAGAAAGTAAAAGATATGAACACTGTTTTTGGTAAACCATTTTCGAAAAACCTTACGAAAATCGGTTGGAAAAAGAGATCAGTTTTTTTTGAATTACCATACTGGAATTGTTTGTACGTCAGACATTTTCTTGATGTGATGCATGTGGAAAAAAATGTATGTGATAGTGTTATTGGAACGTTGCTAAATGCCCCTGGCAAAACAAAAGATGGAATTAAGGCAAGGTTGGACATGGTTGACATGGGAATACGAGAAGAGTTGGCTCCCGTGAAAGGTGAAAATCGAATGTTTCTTCCTCCTGCTGCTTATACTCTTTCTAGGGCAGAGAGATATCAGTTTTGCAACTTCTTTAATGATGTAAAGGTTCCAGAGGGGTACTCATCAAATATCAAGAACATTGTGTCAATGAATGATTTGAAGTTAAAAGGTTTGAAATCACATGATTGCCATGTTTTGATGCAAGATCTAATTCCTATAGCTTTACGTTGCATTTTACCCAAGAATGTTCGTCATACGTTAACCAAACTTTGTTTCTTTTTCAAAGCTATATGTAGCAAAGTTTTAGACCCGGGGAAATTGCCAGCTATGGAAAAAGAAATTGTCATCATATTATGTGAATTAGAAATGTTCTTCCCGCCAACATTCTTTGATATGATGGTTCATTTGATGATTCACTTGGTGAGAGAGATTCGACTTTGTGGTCCTGTGCACTATAGATGGATGTATCCTGTTGAACGGTATATGAAGATTTTGAAAGGATATGTCAAAAATCGAAGTCGGCCAGAGGGTTGTATAGTGGAGCGATATATTGTTGAGGAAGCCATTGAATTTTGTATTGAATACCTATCTGATGTGGAAAGCATTGGTCTCCCGAAATCTCGTCACACTGGACGCATTGAGGGTGAGGGAATTTCTGGAAGAGAAGTTGTAACAATCAGTATTACAGATCGGGAGCAGGCTCATCTTTATGTTTTGCATAACAGTTGGGAGGTTGCTCCATATATTGAAACTCACAAAGAAATTCTTAGGCAGTTGAATCCATCGAGGGCTGAAAAATGGTTAGCAGATACACATAATCACCAGTTTATAGGATGGTTTCAGGACCATATTTTTAAGCAGTTGGATGAAAATCCGAATTCAATTTCAGAACGACTTCGATGGCTAGCCGCTGGACCAAGTGTGTATGTATTATCTTACAGTGGGTATGTAATTAATGGTTATACATTCTATACGGATGAACATGATGAAGAGAGTACCATGCAAAATAGTGGAGTTACACTAGTGGCTGAAGCGATGCATGTTTCTGGTAGTAAGGATATAAATCCAATTTATGCAAATATGTCATACTTTGGCATTATCAAACTAATATGGGAGTTGGATTATACGACATTTCAATTGCCGATTTTTCAATGCAAATGGATTGATAACAATAGTGGTGTTAAAATAGATGAATGGGGATTTGTGAAAGTTGATTTTAGTAAAGAAGGGTACAAAGACGAACAGTTTATAATGGCATCACAAGCGGTACAAGTTTTTTATGTTCCAGATCCCGCAAACCGAAAGTGGTCGATTGTTCTGTTATCGTCCAAAACTATTGAGGGTTCCGATGAAAATTCAGTTGAGGACGATCCTTTTAGTGGTACGTCACAATCAATTCAGAGCGGTCCCAATGCAGATGATGTTTTGTATGTTAGAGGAGACCACAATGAAGGGATTTAGATTGTCGATAGAGGTGTCAAATCTCTTCAACCTTTGAAAAAAAGAAAGAGAGTTCAGTAAACAGGTTATATTTTGTTTGTAATATAGATCTTGTTATCTCATGTTATTATCTTATCATTACAGAATTTATGTAATTTGAATGAACTGTTCAACCACTTTTGCAGATAATGACTTCTGCACATTCTGGTGCTCCTAACCTTGAGACTGAACAAGTCTCTCAAGCAGCTGCTGCTGCGGCTGCTGCTGCTCCTGCTGCTCCTGCAGCTCATTCTGCTGATACTGTTGCTCCTGATGCGGCTCCTGCTGCTCCTACTGCTGTGACTCATACTCCTCCTCCTGCTGTGGCTCCTGGTGCTCCTGATGCGGCTCCTGCTGCTGCTCCTGCTGCTCCTACTGCTGCTCCTGCTGCTGCTCTTGCTGTTGCGGCTCCTTCTCTTAGTGTTGAGGTCCAACAACCATCAGCACATGCCGTTGATATCATAGTAGATGAACATATAGATGATGTTGATATCGATGAAATGGTCGGGAATGAAGGACCGAAGTCGCAGAAATCACAGGTGCGTCGTAGTTTGACAGTGTTAGCCAAAATTCTTAAGGCGAAAAGCAAAGGCATCAAATTTGAAGTCGGATGGAATGCACGAGGCCAACATGTGAATCCCAACAAGGCTATGTTTAGCAGTTACATTGGAGTTGTCACTCGGCAACGCGTGCCGATTGACGTAGATTCATGGCACCATGTTGTGTCCGGGTTGAAGGCTGTGATCTGGGAAGAAATTACGGTAACATTATGAATTTATTTTTTTAATTAACTAGCAAATAAAATGATGAAACAGTGTCTTACTCTTCTCAATCTCTTGCAGAGTACATTTATAGTAGACGACTCACACAAGGATTATGTACTAAGGCTTGCAGGAAAGATTCATCGAGGTTTTCGTACTATTTTAACAAGATGTCACCTGAAAGATTCTAAAGGTAAAATAAACCCGCACCCACCCATTGTCTATGCGCACCTGATATCCCAAGAAGCATGGGATGCATTTATTGGCCGTCGTGGGGATGAGAAGTTTCAGGTACATTGTGAGTGATAATACGCTGTTTGAGGATACCTGTATTCATCACTTTGATTGTCAATATTTCATTTATGAAACAGAAACTCTGTACTGAAAATAAGGAACGTGCATCAAATCCAACATACCCCTATCGTAAAGCAAGGATGGGGTACGCTTCATTAGAAAAGAAAATGGTACGTATTGTAAATTTACAGTAATATTGTTAGGTGCCAATAAACAACATCATAATTATCTTTCTATGTTTATATGTAGATTGATGAATCTAAAACCAAATGCACTTCTATCCCACGTCATGTGCTATGGAAGGAGGCACGTGTGAACAAAGAAGGGAAGTTAATAGATGAGAACACACAAAAAGTGTGGGAAATATGTGTAAGTATGACACGATGATAAAAAGATTTGTTTAAAATTGCTATTACATAAAAATAATTAGTTTTTTTCCTATATCTGACAGTCACAGGAATCAGCTACTCCTGTAGCTGATACAGACCTATTATCGACGGCTTTGAAGCAGCCGGAAAAATACGGTCGTGTCAGAGGTGCAGGGTTTGGGGTGACACCCCGAGTATATTTTGAGAAGAAGAAAAAAATAGATGATACAGAGAAAAAATTGGAACAAATGAGCGAAAAAATAGCAACCCTTGAAGAAAAATTGCAATGGCAGGGAGAGTTGCTAGCAACTTTTATGGGTGGGAAGCAAAGGGAGGACACAACTCAGGAAGAACCACCGCATGAACATCCTGCCCCACCCCCCACCAGCTTTGAGGCGAGCCATTCACCTAAAAAAAATGTCTTAGCCGTGGTAATCAATATTCTAATAACGGTTCCCATTAAATATGAATCAGACAAACACTGATAATTTATCTGTACTGATCTTCTACAGGGTGATAATGATTGTGATTTATATCTGTCAACACCCACCTATCACCTTGTAGCGAGGGCTACAGTGTTCAATATCCCAGATGCCACACTGCATAATAGACCACTTTCAAAAGATCATCTGAAAGTGACGATTACTGTAGCTCATGAGCCAAATGCAATGCTACCTATTCCACTTGATGACGATGATATTCATACGGTTGAAAAGGCTATTGGGACATTCATTGCATGGCCGGCAGAACTTGTAAGAGTACATGCAGACAAAGAGGTATTTATTTCCTTTTATTTTCAAGCTAAACCCTTAACAATTAATGAAAAGAGTGTCTGAATCAATGATTGTTGTTATAGACGGAGAAAGGAAAGGGGGTGACTAACATCGGCTCGAAACCATCTAAAGGATCGACCAATCGATCCCAAGGAGCTACTGAAAGCACAATAACACCACCTGTTCTCTTTCCACATTTACTAGCATTGAAGACTCATGTGGATACGAAGCTAAAAGATGGTAATAGTCATATAGTGATTTTCGAAGATAATATATACGGAGAGGAAAGTCAAGATTTCGTTGCTGCTGAAAATGTAAATGAAATCCTTGAAAACGGTTGGTTAGGCGTCACTGTTGTAAATGTATATATGAGGTATGTTTCCATGAATTGATTTTCTAAAAGCTGATCTAATGTGCAAATTATGACTAAATGCATTTTATATTGTTGACAGACGCATTTATGAAAAACAGTTGAAGGGATTTTCCCATGAGCCAAGATTTGGACTGGTTAGTCCTCATATCACATCAACACACCAAACAAAAATAGAGTCATCAAAAAGGGATGCAATAGTGAAGGACTTGCTGAAAACATTTGAACGCAAGATTACAGATGACAGACTTTTCCTAATACCAACCATGCAGGGGTAATACTCTACGATTAAAGCATATCAATTATATTTTCACTTTTTTTATTACTTATTCCTTTTTGTGTTTTTAGGCAACATTGGTTGCTAATTGCGGTGAACTTGGATACTCCGAAGATTTACTTTCTGGATTCAAAGTTAGGATATCCATCAAACCGACCATACATGATGGAGTTTGTGAATCTGTAAGACACTACATCTTACGTTTTAGGTCTAAACATCAATTTATATAATATATATTATCTTTTACTGAGGATTCTGTTATGATAGGGCGGTGTACCAATATCGTCTAAATCATGGTATGAGGACAGGGGCTAAGCATAAGGAGCCGAGCAAGTACTACGTCTGGACAAATATCAGGGTATATATAATAAAATTTCACTATCCAAACACACCTCAACACAAGTTATTTATTCTCCTAATGATCAATTTTTTTGCAGTGTCCAAAACAAACAAACGATAATGATTGCGGTTATTATGTTTGTAAATTTATGAAAGAGATCGTTTTTCATCAGCAAACTAGCATCCCTAAAGAGGTATTTTCAAAAACAATTACTAGTTCGTTTAAGTTATTTATTAATTCTTTATTTTTTTATTTTGCAGTACTACTATGACTGCCGAAAAGCCTCATACTCACAAGACGATATAGATGTGTTCAGAAACGAGTGGGCCGCATACCTGATGACAGATTGTACACAAATACAATGATGATCTGACTTGGGGACATGTACAATTGGTGGTCATTTTTGAGAGGGGTTAAGGGGATCAAAAGATAAAATATTGTTGTATGTAAATGTTCGTAGCAAAATTGTAATTGTTATTAAATAAAACATTCTTTCTCCAATGAGTCATTTTTCCATTTTAACAGATGATATGCACCAGCAACATGCAAGAATGTTGAACCACTAAAATGGTCGCTCTCTTGTTTAAAATGGACACCACTTTAATTGAAAACAACAACTGACCTACGGAAATCTGACCAGACGCATCTGGATTGCCTTCATCCTTTAGGAGAAGGATCCACGGGTCCTTGGTGACGTGTACGAGTCAACCCCGCCTCAATCCGAGGCACGGTGTGACCGCTACCACCCAAAGGGTCGCTCTCTTGTTTAAAATGGACACCACTTTAATTGGAAACAACAACTGACCTACGTAAATCTGACCAGACGCATCCGGATTGCCTTCATCCTTTAGGAGAAGGATCCACGGGTCCTTGGTGACGTGTACGAGTAACATGCAAGAATGATGGACCACATTTCTTTGGCCTTTGGACAAAAAAACCAGTAAAATCTCCAAAATACCTTCATATCATGCATGAACCAGTAAAATCTCCAAAATACCTTCATATCACGCAGTTCTGAAAAGAGTCACTATTTAAAAGAAAGTCACAAATTTAGATACATCTCGAGATGGTCAGTTGTTGATTTCACTTAAAATTAAGTCCATTTTTAACAAAACAGTGACACTGTGAGTGGTGTCGGCCACACCGGGCCTCGGATTGATGCGGTGTTGAATCGTACACGTCACACATGAGTCATTGATCATTGTGAAAAAGTATCAACGCAATCAGAAGCCGTTAGATCGATTTGGCATATGTACGTAAAATATTGTCCATTTTAAACTAAATACATACACTTGGAGTGATACCGGTCACACCGCGCCTCGGATTGAGACCCCACCCTTTCCCCTCGGCTGTCAAAAATCATAACCAGATAGTCGAAGGGTGATTTTGACAGCCGAGGGGAAAGGGTGGGGTCTGAAGACATTGTAGGATATGTCGAAGGGTGATTTTGTGTGTGACTGGTATCACTCCAAGTGTATGTATTTAGTTTAAAATGGACAATATTTTACGTACATACGCCAAACTGATCTAACGGCTTCTGATTGCATTGATACTTTTTCACAATGATCAATGACTCCTGTGTGACGTGTACGATTCAACACCGCATCAATCCGAGGCCCGGTGTGGCCGACACCACTCACAGTGTCACTGTTTTGTTAAAAATGGACTTAATTTTAAGTGAAATCAACAACTGACATACGGCAAACCGACCAAACACATTGGGATTCTATTGAAACTTAAGGACAACTATCCATGGGTCAAATGTGACGTGTAAGATTCAACCCCGCCTCAATCAGAGGCGCGGTGTGACCGGTATCACTCCAAGTGTATGTATTTAGTTTAAAATGGACAATATTTTACGTACATACGCCAAACCGATCTAACGGCTTCTGATTGCATTGATACTTTTTCACAACAATCAATGACTCATGATACATAGAGAAATTCACTGGCCACCTTCGAGAATGATCTGAAGCACAAACCATGACAGCATTATGTTTTTAACTTCAGCACCTCAATTGAGAATGTGACACCTTTCAGGACTTGGCGCCATTGTATGTCGTTTCGTCCACTGAATGGGTCTATCCTTTTATTTAATTTTTTTAACTTCAGTCAAATATTCTAGAAAGATGTCGCGGCAGATCCTTCACCATTTTGTTTTGCTGAACATCTCATTACATTGTTAAAAAAAAGCAGGGTGTCTTGCATGGGCAATACGTTCTTGTATTGAAGATGATGCACTCCCATTTATTCGAACCCACATGGTTAATTATTTTGTTTAAGCCTAATGATTGATTTAATTATTGTGGAACACATAATCATGAAAATCGTATGATGGTTGTACCCAGATAGGACTCCAATTCATTGGTTAAATCTATTTTCTCATGAGATGTTATGTATGAGATTAGGGAGTAAACCTAGTCCATTAAAATGGGAGTGCATCATCTTCAATACACGAACGTATTGCCCATGCAAGACACCCTGCTTTTTTTTAACAATGTAATGAGATGTTCAGCAAAACAAAATGGTGAAGGATCTGCCGCGACATCTTTCTAGAATATTTGACTGAAGTTAAAAAAATTAAATAAAAGGATAGACCCATTCAGTGGACGAAACGACATACAATGGCGCCAAGTCCTGAAAGGTGTCACATTCTCAATTGAGGTGCTGAAGTTAAAAACATAATGCTGTCATGGTTTGTGCTTCAGATCATTCTCGAAGGTGGCCAGTGAATTTCTCTATGTATCATGAGCGTTCTAATGCATATCTTGTTTGGAAGATCATTGTAGTAGACAACGATCTAAAAGTGGGGGATGAGTGCATATCTGAGCATGTCTTTAGTAGTGTCCCTCAAAATGTCTTTAAACTGACCATCTTGAGATGTATCTAAACTTGTGACTTTCTTTCAAATAGTGACTCTTTTCAGAACTGCGGGAGTTAACATTTCTCCAACATATTCACACACAAAATCACCCTTCGACATATCCTACAATGTCTTCAGACCCCACCCTTTCCCCTCGGCTGTCAAAAAAACCTAAAAGACCATGGCTAGCAATGATCATTCCAAAATGCATTTAAACTGAAACCTTCCAGAAAAAAATAGAGTAGAATACTTGCAAGTTGTAACTTAGGTCGCTTTGCACAAGCCGATTTCCACATTGTTTGTAGCAACCACATTTGCTCCAACACTCTAATGATCTTCATTGCTTCATGTCTTTTATACTCTTCCATAAACCCTTCTCTAAGAAGGTCAACTATCGTGTATGCATACTCACCTTCAAATGTGACGTGTACGAGTCAACCCCGCCTCAATCTGAGGCCTGTTGTGGCTGACACAACTCCAAGTGCCTCTGTTTTGTTCAAAATGGACTTATTTTTAAGTGAGAAATCAACAACTGACATACGGGAAACCGACCAAACGCCTTCGGATTGTGTTGACACTTTAGGACAACGATTCATGGGTTATATGTGACGTGTACGACTCAACCCCGCCTCAATCCGAGACGCGGTGTGACCGGTATCACTCCAAGTGTATGTATTTAGTTTAAAATGGACAATATTTTATGTACATACGCCAAACTGATCTAACGGCTTCTGATTGCATTGATACTTTTTCACAATGATCAATGACTCATGTGTGACGTGTACGATTCAACACCGCATCAATCCGAGGCCCGGTGTGGCCGACACCACTCACAGTGTCACTGTTTTGTTAAAAATGGACTTAATTTTAAGTGAAATCAACAACTGACATACGGCAAACCGACCAAACACATTGGGATTCTATTGAAACTTAAGGACAACTATCCATGGGTCAAATGTGACGTGTAAGATTCAACCCCGCCTCAATCAGAGGCGCGGTGTGACCGGTATCACTCCAAGTGTATGTATTTAGTTTAAAATGGACAATATTTTACGTACATACGCCAAACCGATCTAACGGCTTCTGATTGCGTTGATACTTTTTCACAACAATCAATGACTCATGTGTGACGTGTACGATTCAACACCGCATCAATCTGAGGCACGGTGTGGCCGACACCACTCACAGTGCCTCTCTTTTGTTCAAAATGGACTTATTTTTAAGTGAAATCAACAACTGACATGCGGCAAACCGACCAAACGCATTTGGATTCTGTTGAAACTTAAGGACAATGATCCATGGGTCAAATTTGACGTGTAAGAGTCAACCCCGACTCAATCCGAGGCCCGGTGTGGCCGACACCACTCAAAGTGCCTCTATTTTGTTCAAAATGGATTTATTTTTAAGTGAAATCAACAACTGACATACGGGAAACCGACCAAACGCCTTAGGATTGTGTTAACACTTTAGTACAATGATCCATGGGTCATATGTGACGTGTACGAGTCAAACCTGGGGTGGATTACATGGCTTTCCTACATGGAATATATCCCACTACACGTCTTTAATGAGCCAGCTACGCAGTTTATCCCTTGTACAGATACACAGGAAGAATCACACGAGATCGACGTCATGTACTAACATAGGGCAAGGGTGCATAAGAGGACACAAGATCAAAGGGTAACACGTATATGTTTTTTAACATGCCATGTAATTTCCTATTGATATGACATGTATATTCACACAGGCAGCTGAACATTGGAGTTACCCAGGGTAAAGCGACAAGGCATGTGACCCTTTAAATGACACATAATTTTATGTACCATGATTGATCTCTTTGAACACTATATCAAGGACATATTTCATTAGGGTTGGCTCCCATGATCCTTCCTAGGATGGTTTTGGTATCTTTTCCGACTTACGGTAGTACGATCGCTTCAGCAGGACGTCCTAGACATAGTTGGAGTCTCTCTGAAAGTCCTGGAGTGAGATCATATATCTATTTTTGAGGTCCAGGTAGAGTCATGTATCAACGCAACCAATCCTACCAGACATTGATCCTATATATAGAATGTTAATCTTGATGTCTCATTACAGTACCCCAATTTATGATATGTTACCTTTTTTGTATTAATATACATAATTACTAAGGGTGATGGTTGGGAGAGTTAGGATATCCTTTTTATGTATTGCAGAATGATTCAAGGAGCACGGGCTCTGCACGATTTGTCAAAACCAAGTGGCAATCCAAGGAGAAACAATGCATAGTGGAATGTTCTAGTATTTATCTTCTGAGTTGTGTAGGAATATTTTGTGATACTATGTAATGAGGTAGTTTTGCTTTCTGGGTAGATGGTATCTAACTCATGGTAAGAACACTGTTTGGTTGGGTTGTGATCGGTTGATGACATGCTTGTGGTTGATATACTGGTTTTTGTGCAGGTCTGTGGTTGATATACTGGTTTTTGTGCAGGTCTGCTCGGCTGGCTGTAATAGTGCAGGTTTTTTATTAGCAGCAGGCAGGGATTTAACAGCGCTTTTTTAGCGCTGTTAAATGTCGCCTTTAACAGCGCTAAAAAAGCGCTGTTAAAGGAGATATTTAACAGCGCTAAAAAAGCGCTGTTAAAGGAAACATATAACAGCGCTTTTTTAGCGCCATTAAAGGTATCCTTTAACAGCGCTTTTTTAGCGCCATTAAAGGTGACATTTAACAGCGCTTTTTTAGCGCTGTTAAAGGTGACATTTAACAGCGCTAAAAAAAGCGCTGTTAAAGGACCCCTCCTTTATCAGCGCTGAGCTTTACAGCGCTTTTCTAGCGCTGTTAAAGCCCGATTTTAGCGCTGTTATTTCCCGTTTTTGTAGTAGTGAATTTTTTATATATTCACACCTAAAAATTAAATTTTTTAAATAAATAATTAAACATATTTACATATAAAATATATTAGCTTTATCTAAATAATAACTAATATCCATTTTATTTAAAATACCAATATATGAATATTTATATACCTATATATTAATCTAACAATATATATATATTAATCTAACTATATATATATTAATCTAACTATATATATATATTAATCTAATAACTATATATATATTAATATAACTACATATATATATATTAGTATTACTATAAATATATATATTAATATCACCATAAATATATATATTAAGATCACTATATATATATTAATATAACTATATAAATATATATTCATATAACTATATATATGTTTATATAACTATATATATGTTAATATAACTATATATATGTTAATATAACTATATATTAATATAAATATATATTACTATACGAATAAATATAACTAAATATATATATATATACATATATATAGATATAGATATATACATATATATAGATATAGATATATATTAATACCACTATATATATATATATTAATATTACTATATATATTATAATATAACTATATATATATATATATTATAATATAACTATATATATATATATTAATATAAATATATATTACTATACGAATAAATATAACTAAATATATATATATATATATATATATATATATATATCATGAATTGGAAAGCAAATCAAAATAGAGTAGTTGTTAGGGCTTAGGCGCGCAGGGGGGAGGTCTCGAGTTCAAATCCTGGTGGAGGCAGGGGTGCGCGCGCATGGGGAATATTGGAGAAAGCGCTGTTAAAGGGTGGAGGGGGGTGCGTGGGGTGCGTTGGGTGTTGTATAGGGGCCGAAAAGCGCTGTAAAGGGGGGGGGGGGGGGTCTTCAAGCGCTATAAAATCCATCCTGATTGGCAATATTTTTTAATTTTTTTTAATTTTTTTAAATTTTTTTTAACTTTTATCAGTGCTAAAACGAGAGCGCTGATATAGGTCCCCTTTATCAGCGCTAAAAAAAGCGCTGATAAAGGGGTACTTTTATCAGCGCTTTTTTTAGCACTGATAAAAGAACCCTTTTATCAGAACTTTTTTTAGCACTGATAAAGGGGTCCTATATCAGCGCTTTTCGGAGCGCTGATAAAGGGGACCCCCCCTTTATCTACACTGGCTTTATCAGTGCTTTTCTAGCGCTGATAAAGGCCATTTTTAGTGCTGATAAAGGCCGTGTTTGTAGTAGTGGGTTGACTTCCACACATATCACTCTTACAAATGGAATACCCATATGACTGAATTCCATACCCAATGAATTGGAGGTTATAACATAACCACCCACACTTGGTTTATCACAAAACCTCCCATATCTGGTTTATCAAGTATCCACCTATCTATGGTTTATCACGTAACCACCTGTCAAATGTTAAAGTACCATTATATAATCATTATACATAAAAGATTTCAATTATCAATATTTTACCCATAAAATTTCATTTAAAATCACAAGAAATCATTTCAAGATATTGAAATAGTAAATCAACTTTCAAAACCATTTTCAATTACAAATTACCAAAAAAGGGAATAAGGTATTTCTTTTTTCCTTTTAAAAATATTAAGGCTTATAGAGGAAACAGAATATCAAATAACATTTATGGTGATAGAGAATTCATTGTCGCCGCATAGGTTAAAAAAATTACTTTTTTCATTTAGTAAAACAATTCATAGAAAAATATTATTTTTGAAAACCTTTGAATAAAATTAAAAGTCAAAGGGGTTAATTATACACCGTATAAAAGAAGGTGGTGTATAACATCAAAATATGCCTCAATGAAAGGAGATTGAGATGAAGTCCCTTACCTTAAGTTCGATTTGCCACGTATGTTCCTTGTTATTCCTGAATAATAATCTTTGGTTAACTTATAATTTATTGAAAACTTTTTCTAATTTTATTATTTATTTTATATCACTTATCACCATGTTATGAAAATTGCATAATTATTTAAGTTCATATCGAAAGTTTTGTCGATATTTGGTACTTGATTGGAAAATGAACATGGTTTGATGTCACTAGTCCATATGGTAAAAAGTCTATAATATCTAGGATAATATTCATGAAATTATTATCATTTTTATATATAAATTATACCTTTAAATCAAATCATGAAGTGTGGTTATGAAAAATGATCAATTTTATCTTCATGGAGACAGTAAGCCGTACGTACACATGAGTAACACCTTTATTTTTCATTCGTCATTATGGAAGTAAGGTAATTACTATTTTATCTTTACATAATAAAAATATCATAATTAATATCATATTAACCATTTAAATATACTAATATATATCTTACAAGTGATATAAAAAATATACATGAGTCACATCGCTTCATGGAGGTGATAGTTCACATGTACGCACGAACGAAACTATCATTAATAAGAGCATGGAAGTAAGAATATAATTGTTATATTATTATCTTATAATGACTAATATTTCATTAATATCACATATTAACATTAAATATGTTATTTTAACCATTCATGATGGGTGGTTATGGAAAACAAATTAGATCAGTTTGTGGAGGTGATAGTTCACTCGTACGCACAAACAATTAATTTATTTCCCATTTAATAGAAGTGGATATGGATTTAGGTGATGTTATTAACATAATACCATATAAGTATATTTAGGACACTTGAGTTATTATCTCATCATAGTTGGAGGAGATTTAAAGGAAGTGGAAGAATAAATGAAATATAAATACTTAAAGTAAACGATACCGCTTCTTCGGTTGATCACCGTTCAAGAACACCATAACACCTCTAAAGAGGATGTTATGAATAAAATAAGGCTTCAAGAATTTGAATAGGTATTCTAGTAAGTGTTTTGGTAAGACCTTGTCCAAACCAAAAGGCTTTGTAAGTGTGAGTAATAGATGGGAATGAGTGCCTTTTTAAAGGAGAGTGGAGGCGCACCCTTGGAATTATTAAAAGCATTAAATTAATATAAGTTCAATTTCTATTAAAAATAGTCCAAAACTAAATTATTTCTGAGATAATAAAATTTTAGTTCTAAATAGTTTCATCTAATAATTTTTAGACATGTATGGATTTTATTTTAAACAATTTTTTTTCAGTTTACCCTTAATTGTTCTCTTTTAAGGTTGATTGTGGTAACAACATTTTTGTTGAGACCTCTGAAATATTGTTGAATTCTTCCTATGATTTCTGTTTTAATAATCACAAATCATCGTTACTTAATCTGGTTGGATTTCTCATATACATAATCAAAATCTCTAAGTGAATCTGTTTTTCTTGGTTGGATCATGCTTTTATCTGTGCTTGCTATTGATTTACAAGTATTCTGGAAGTCTTCTGGATCAAACAGACACTTTGTGTTCTATCAAAGGGCAACGGTCACACCGATCCATATCAAAGGACAACGGTCACACCGATCCATATCAAAGGACAACGGTCGCACCGATCCATATCAAATGACAACGGTCGCACCGGTCCATATCAAAGGACAACGGTCACACCGGTCCATATCAAAGGACAACAGTCACACCGATCCATATCAAAAGAAAATTGTCTCACCGATGCTGATCATATGAGTCACCGAAGATATCTCACCGATGCTGATCAAATGAGTCACTGATCATGACACACCGATGCTGATAAAATGAGTCACCGATCATGACACACCGATACTGATCAAATGAGTCACCGATCATGACATATCGATGCTGATCAAATGAGTCACCTATCATGACACACCGATGCTGATAAAATGAGTCATCGATCATGACACACTGATGCTGATCAAATGAGTCACCGATCATGACACACCGATGCTGATCAAATGAGTCACCGATCATGACACATCGATGATGATCAAATGAGTCACCGATCATGACACACCGATGATGATAAAATGAGTCACCGATCATGACACACCGATGCTGATCAAATGAGTCACCGATCAGGACACACCGATGTCTAGCCACCGATGCTGATGCTGATGACCTACTGATCACTTGACTCACCAACAATCATAAACAGATGTTTGAATTTATTTATCTTTATTTAATCTAACCAACGGTCATATTAGGAATATTTTAATGCTCTGTCATTTATTTAATGAAGGTTGTTGGATGTCAGGGAACTGTACCTCATACCTGAAAAAAGAAACCATTTCTTTTGCTGGAGCTTGCACTATAAATACAAGGAGTCCCTGTTGGTGAAAAGGTGTGAAAGAGGACGAAAGATTACTAGACATATATGAGTGAAAAGAGTGGTGGATGAGATAGTAGCAGAAGACACAAAACCTCATACACACTCAAGATTACTCAAGAAGAGTTCTGTACATTCATGAGGACATTAAAGAACTTCATCGACTACATTTCTTCACTGTCTCTGAACCTGGATGCCAAGTAGATGACACTTTGTTTTTTCAGACAAAAACCAGAAGAGGACTCAGAACCATTTCTGATAAAACTTAAGGAGTCTAAAGCTTCACTACAATCACTAGAGCCATTTCTAAACTCTACATCTCTGCTCTGTGATTCATTATTTTACATTTCGAGCAGTGTGTGTTATCTGCTGTATTTAACACACACACACTGTCTCCTGTACTTTAAATGGAGGATCTGTAAATCCTCACTCAATCTCTTACATCTTTCATTTCCCACTGGGATAGTGGTAGAGGTCGTGTGTGACCTCGACAACTGGTTGATGTTGTTTTGTTTCCCACGAATAATAGTGGTAGAGGTCTTGGATCTGGACAGTTATAAACTGTTGTGAAACCCGATCCAGGGTGTGGATCATATTTATATAAATTGTTGAGAGGACTAAGTCTCGGATTGGGACTTAACCTCTTGGTTATATCTTCAGTGCTATTTCTTTCAAAGTTATTCTTTTTTTATTCCGCTGCTAAGTTCTTTAAAACCAAAAATGTTTTGAAGTGACTTTGATAATTAAACTCGCAAGTGTTTATATTAGCTGTAAATCAGTAAGTTAGTTTCAAAAGTTAATCAACTCTTCTATCTTGATTAACTGGGAAATAATCAATCCTTTGAGAACCTAACATAACCTTTATTATGATATAAATTCACTACAGTTTAATTCTGTGTTTTATTTGTGGGTTTTTAAGACAAAGTTTTTAAACAAAAATTTTAATTGGAACTCAATTCACCCACCTTTTGAGTGTCCACTCCAACCAACATTTGGTATCAAAGGTTTCAAAATATTTTCTAAAGTACTCTGTTTTTCAACTGTGATTTTAGTTGTATTTTAAAGTTCTTAAAATTTCTGTTATTTCTAAATTTTTATCTATTTAAAATCTTTGATTTACGTTAGTTATCATGGATAATAGACTTGAGGGTGTTTCTACCAATAGATCACCATTTTTCAATGGCACAAACTATGCTCAGTGGAAAATCAAGATGAAAATTCATTTAGAGAGCATGGGTTTTGATATTTGGACTGCTATAGAATCTGAATATAAAATTCCTACCACTGTTAGAACTACTTGGAATGAAGCTACTAAGGCTTCCTAAAATAATAATTGCAAAGCTATGAATGCCTCGTACTGTGCTTTAGGAGATGAGGAATCTAATAGAATATCTTCCTGTAAAACTGCTTAAGAAATTTGGGATACCTTAGCCGTTTCTCATGAAAGAACAACTAATGTTAAGGAAATGAGATTGAACACTTATACTATTAAGTAAGATAATTTTAAGATGAAGCCTGATGAAGCCATTTATGATATGTATCTCAGGTTTAATGAAATTTTCAACACAATGGCTTCTCTGGGAAAGGATGTTCCATCAAAGGAACAAATTATGAGAATTCTGAGATGTCTACCGGAAAGATGGAGAGGAACTTCTGTCTCCATTAGAGAATCATGTGATATTGGTGAATTGCCAGCCAAAGAACTAATTAGAAAGTTGATGATGTATGAAGAAGAACTCAAGGTTAACAAAGAAGAAGAAGATGAACCTAGAAGAAAGTCTGTTTCTTTCAAATCTTCAACTTCAAAGAACAAGGATAAGGAGAAACTCCAAGCTATAAATGAAAGTTCAAGCTGTGAAGACAGTGAAAGTGCTTCTGATAGTGATGCTGAGATGGCTCACATTGCCAGGAGGTTTAAGAAGTTTTATTGGAAGAAGTGGTTTTTCAGAAAATCAAATTATAAAGGTAAGTATGACAACAAGGGACATTGGAAGAAGGGTTGGAAGAAATCTGACAAATAAGATGAAGTTGTCTGCTATAAGTGCAAAAGAAAGGGACACATAAAAGCAGACTGTCCAAAGTTGAAGTACAAGAAGAGGTATTAATACAAGGACAATAAATTTAAAAAAGCCATGAAGGCTACTTGGAGTGCTTCTGAGGATAGCTCCACTGAATCTGAAGTTTCTGAAACTGAACACAGAAATAAGGCAAACACGTGTTTTATGACAAACACCTCTGAGGTATCATCTGAAACTCCTTCTTTAAATTCATATTATTCCGAAGATGATTCTGACTCAGAAAACATGTCAAAATCTGAACTATTTGAATACTGTGATATGTTAGAAGAAACCTGTAATGAGCTGAAAGACAAATACAAAGGTTTAAATAAACAGTATGCCTTAAATTTTAAACATAAATCTGATCTTGATATTGAAATGGAAAATAATTCTCAGTTTCTTAAAGAAAACACTGAACTGAAATTATCTAATGAGCAACCCAAGAAAGACTTAGAGAAATTTACAAATGGTAAAGATACTCTTACTCAGATTCTAGGTAAGAAAATAGCACCCAGATACACTACTGGTATAGGATACCAACCTGGAAAAAGGAAAATTACCAATACTAGATTCATTCCTAAATCTGGACAGAATGTAGCTAGTTCTGAAACTTCATATGCTTCAGCAAGTTATATTCATAGTTACAAATCTAATAAGGTTTACCTTTCAAAATCCGTTGACTCTACAAATCTTATGAGACCCATTAGACAAATATAAGTACCTAAAGTTTTATTGGCTAACCTGTCTGGACCCAAGAAGATCTGGGTACCAAAATCATTTCCTATCTAAATCTGTTTTGTAGGGAACCTGCTTAAAGATCTCCTATAGAAAGTCTTGGTACTTGGATAGTGGATGTTCAAGACATATGTCAGGAGACTTCTCATGCTTTAAAAGGTTAGTCAGAGTTGATGGAGTATTTTTCACTTTTGGTGATAATTCAAAAGGAAAAATCATCGGCTTAGGCCAAATTGGTAACAATGACTCGGTATTGATTTCCAAAGTTTTATTTGTTGATGGACTGAAATATAATTTGTTAAGTATTTCTCAGTTATGTGATGATGGTTTTTATGTTAAATTTGAAAATGATTCTTGCAATGTTTTTAATTCTAATTTTTTTTAGTATTTTCTGCCTTAAGAAATGAAAATGTTTATGTTGTTGATCTGAATTCTTTAGCAAAGCAAAATATTACTTGTTTAAATGCTTTTCATAAAGAGTATCGGCTTTGGCACAGAAGATTAGGACACTTCAATGTACACTCACTTAGAAAACTTTCTAGGAAGAACTTAGTTAGAGACCTACCCAAACTTGAATTTCCAGCAGACAAAGTTTTTAATCCCTATCAAAAGGGAAATCAACATAAATTTTCTTTTATATCAAAGAAAGAAGTTTCAACTTCTCAACCTCTCGAGTTGGTTAACATGGATTTATTTGGACCATCCAGAGTTTCTAGTTTAAATGGGAAGCACTATGTCTATGTTCTTGTAGATGACTTTTCTATATATACTTGGGTATATTTTCTAGCTCACAAAAGTGAATCTTGTTCTCGCTTTGTTAAATATTCCAAGTCTGTAGAGAACCTTAGTGGACTTAAAATTAAAACCCTGAGAAGTGATCATGGCCGTGAGTTTGAAAATCATGAGTTTGAATCTTACTGTTCACACAGTGGCTATAGTCACAATTTCTCTGCCCCTAGGACACCCCAACAGAATGGAGTAGTAGAAAGGAGGAATAGAACCCTGCAAGAAATTGAAAGGACTATGCTTAATGAGTATGAACTACCTGTTTATTTTTGGGCTGAAGCTGTCAATACAGACAGTTATATTATCAATAGAGTCTTGATCAGACCTGTTCTTAAGAGGACCCCTTATGAGTTGTGGAACCATAGGAAACCTAAGGTTAAATACTTCAGAGTTTTTGGCTGCAAAGTCTTTATTCTTAATACTAAAGACAATCTCAACAAATTTTCATCCAAGAGTGATGAAGGAATTTTTCTAGGTTAATCTATTTCTAGTAAAGCCTATAGAGTTTTCAATAAGAGAACCAAATGTGTGGAAGAATCTATTCACATCAAATTTGATGAAACTGACCCACATGAACCTAAGACCTCTCTTGAAAATCTTGAAGATGATCTATCTGTTTTGAACCCTAATGATAAAGACAGTGGACCTATAGTTAAAACATCCAGTTCTAGAAATTTTTCAGAACCTACTTCTGTTGAACCTGAACCTGTAGATGAATATGAAATCTCTAGCCCTACCTTTTCTAAACCAACTAGAATTCTAAATAACCACCATTTAGATGTTGTTGTAGGTAATTTAGATAGAGGAACACAGACTAGAGCTTCTCTAAGAAATCAGGTTGAGCATCAAGCTTTTCTTTCACAGTTAGAACCTAAAAATATCAATGATGCTATCAATGATGAATTTTGGGTAATGGCTATGCAAGAAGAACTAAATCAATTTGAAAGAAACAAAGTCTGGAAATTATTAGAAAGACCTAAGGAAACTATAACCATAGGCACAAAATGGGTGTTTAGAGACAAAGTTGATGAATCTGGAAATATAATTAGAAACAAAGCTAGGCTAGTTGCACAAAGGTTACAATCAAGAATAAGGAATTGACTATGAGGAAACCTTTGCACCTGTAGCTAGATTAAAGGCTATTAGTATCCTACTTGCCTATGCATCACATATGAATTTCAAGTTATATCAAAGGGATGTGAAAAGTGCTTTTTTAAATGGTTTTATTGTTGAATATGTTTTTGTAGAACAACCACCTGGTTTCTCAAATCCTCATTTTCAAAATCATATTTTTAAACTTTCTAAAGCTTTATATGGTTTAAAACAAGCTCCAAGAGCTTGGTATGAAAGACTTTCAAACTTTATTATTTCAAAAGGATTTATAAAAGGAATATCTGATCCCACTCTTTTCATAAAAAATATTTCAAAAGATGTGTTAATAGTACAAATCTATGTTGATGATATTATTTTTGGATCTTCTAAAAATTCTTTATGTACTGATTTTTCAAAGGTTATGCAAAATGAGTTTGAAATGAGCTTAATGGGAGAGCTTAAGTATTTTCTTGGATTTCAAATCTTTTAAACTAGAGATGGTATTATTCTAAATCAAAGAAAATATACCAAGGATTTATTAAAACGTTTTGGTTTGGATAGTATTAAGGAAAGTGATATACCTATGAGTACTACCTGTAAATTGGATGTTGATGAAACTAGAAAACCAGTTGGTCAAACCAATTACAGAGGTATGATTGGGAGTTTACTTTATCTTACTGCTAGTCGACCAGATATTATGTTTAGTGTGTGTATGTGTGCTAGATTTCAAGCTAATCCTAAAGAATCACACTTACTGGCTATAAAATGGATTTTTAAATATCTTAAGTATACTGTGAATTTAGGTTTGTTTTATCCAAAATGACAGTCATTTGACCTAACTAGTTATTCAGATGCTGAATTTGTTGTATTGTCTACTGCTGAAGCAGAATATATTGCTACTGGTAGTTGTTGTGCACAGATTATGTGGATGAAACACACTTTATTAGACTATGGATTTGATTTTAAACATGTTTCAATTAACTGTGACAACACTAGTGTGATCAACATATCTATGAACCCTGTGTCTCAGTCCAGGAGTAAGCACATTGATGTCATACATCACTTTCTAAGAGATCATTATCAGAAAGGTGATATTTCCCTAGAATTTATTAGTTCTGAACATCAATTAGCTTATTTTTTCATGAAGCCTTTATGCTCTGAAAGAATGAATTTTATTAAACAGGAGTTGTGTATGATTGATCTGTGAAACCGATCTATAAAACCGATCTATGAAACTGATCTGTGAAACTGATATGTAAAACTGATCTGTGAAACTGATCTGTGAAACTGATCTGTGAAACCGATCTGTGAAACTGATCTGTGAAACTGATCTGTGGAACTGATCTGTGGAACTGATCTGTGAAACTGATCTGTGAAGCCGATCTGTGAAACCGATCTATCTTTCAATTACTTTTTATTATGTTGTAATTAATTAATTACTTTTATCTTTATTATGGAAACCCTAAATGATGAAATAAATGATGCACGACTATTTCTATTCCCCAAACCGTTAACCTTTCATTTCTTTCCCGCCCAACCTTATTTCCTCTCTTCTCCTCTATTTCGAACCTTCGAACTCCCGCATTCCCCTGAATCTTCAAATGGATAAGCAAAAGAGACCAAACAAAGGATCAGAAAGTCCTGTACCTTCAAAGCGTGCTCGATGCGAGTTGAGTAGTACCACTCAAAGATCAGTAAATCCGAACCTGGAAACTCGGATTGTTTCTGTAGAAAAGGAAGTCAGTTCCGCCTGGCTTTTTACAAGTAAGTCGCTGTTGTTACAAGTTTTAGAATCGCAAGGATAGAAAACCTGGTTCTCAGATAACACTCGTGTATACTACCCAAATCTAGTGCACGAGTTTTATATAAATCTACAAGTTACTTTAGATGGTGTAGAGGCTGCCAGAATATCTTCTGTTGTGAAAGGAAAGAAAATATATTTTCCATCTAAACAATGGGATGAATGTTTAAATGTACCCCGTGAGGGTCGGTATGAGGATTATGCTGGAAACATTCCTCTAACCACTGAATAATTCTCTTATGAGTTATCTTTAGAGCTTTTGACTGGAAATAGAGAGTCAAGGAGAATCATAGACTCAGAGTTGGATGGTGAATGTAGACTTCTCTTTAAGTTTATTCAGCACCAAATTTTCCCCAGGAAAGGAGATTTTGCTGCTGTAAGATACCAGGATGTTTTTCTATTATTTTTACTAAAGACCCATGAGAAGATCAATTTGTGTAGATATCTAATGGTGTACATAGCTGGAATGGTGAAACCTTCTAAGAAATCCACTGCCCTGTTCTATTCCAAAGTGATCTCTGTTATGTTAAAGAATCTGGAATGTGTTGATGAAGCTGATGAGATAGCTGAATCTGATGGTTCTTTTTTGTGTTAACAAAGAAATTTGTAAAATGATGAAAATTAATTGGAACCCGTGGAAGAAATACTGGGTTGCTGATGAGGACAAGTTGTATGAATCCTTCAATCCCACTGATCATGGAAAGAGGCCGAAGGGTTTGAGAGACCCTAGTTTTAAATCAGATGAGGAGCCAATTTATTATGATGATGAGGAAGAAGTAGATGTTGAAAGGAATAAGGACACTGAAGAAGCTGAAACAGAAGAAGGAAGTATGTAACCTCCTGATGATAGGATTGATCCTGATACTGTGAGCCCTAAGAGAAGAATAGACTTTGGACCTACCAGTCCACCTTTACCCTTACCTGAATCAGAACTAGTTCTTGGTGATGAAGAAACTAGTGACACTGAAGTATCTGACAGTGAAGTTTCTGTGAAGAATGGAAATTGGAATGGAGATGATGATGATGATGATGATAATGATGATGATGGTGACAACCGACCAGTGGATGGTGTTGCAGTACCTCCAACAGAAACACATCAAACTGTACCAGAAACAAATGCCAATGGCAAGAGAGATTCTCTAGAAATAAGTGGAAAAGCAAGTTATGATAAACCGAAATATACTCTGTGTGCTGCTGTCTGGGATGATTAACCTGGTTTTTCTATTTTTGGGTTTAGAGTATTCTGAAGAAGAAGAGGAAGAATCAGAATCTACTACGGTTATGAAGAAAATCCAACCAGTTGAGACAAGGTCTGCTCATGTTGTTGATGTTGCAGATGTTCATCTACCTAGTTCTACTGTCTCTCAGTCTGATTTTGATAAGTTCAAAATTGAGTAGCTTGCTGCTGTGAGAGACACAGTCAGAGAAGAAATTTCAAAATCTATTAGACTAGACCTGGCCAATACTAGTGAGTTTATTGGCAGGCACATAGCCTCTCTAAATCAGATTCTGAAGGATCTACAATCTGACTTAGTTTCTTTATCAAACAAATTTAGATCAACCATCTCTGGTATGATGTAAGTGTTGAGGAATCTGATTGAACATATTAAGAAGTCTGATCTGAGAAAATTGAAAGCTGATACAACTCATGAGCTAGAGGCTCTAAGGCAGATTTTGCATGATGAATTGGCCACCATTAGACAAGTTCTTGATTTGGACTCGTTAAGGAAGATGAAGGAGCACAATGATCACATTCATAATATGGTGACACTATATTCAGAAGATTCCACTAAAGCTCAGAGAGATATCAAGGAAATGGTTGACCATTACTTTTCAAAGATGTATACCAAGCATGAAATGACCGCGAATTTAAAAGTGTTGACTGATAATATGAAACTGCCTCTAGTCACTCAAGCTTTCAAGACTCAAGTTTGTCAATTGCAAGATTTTACTCCTACCTTGGAATGTTTCATGGAGAGTAAGGATGATTTTGAGAAGGCTATGCAGTATGGTGCAGAAGTTATTCAGAATTTCATAAATCTTTTGAAGCCTTATCTGAATGCACAAGCCACCACCATTTTGCTTCCTACTACTGACCCTCTCAGTGCCTCTAATGTTGCTCCAAATCAGATCTCCGTTGCTCAAGCTCTATCTCAACTACGACCAGTTCCTTAGCAATATTCTCAACCAGCTACTACTGCTCAACAACAAATCTCTGAGGCATCCTCTCCTCCACCTTCCAGAGTCATCTTACCACCTTTTAAAATTTTCCCAGTTCGACCTACCTCCAAGCTGTCCAACTTACCAACCATTGATCCTTCTGACAAAGGAAAAGCCCCGTTACATCCCAAGTAATAGTTGTGTCTTGTTGTTGATAGGGTTTCCAGTGTTATGTTTGTACTTTGATTTACTTTGCAAAACTTTTTTCTCTCTCTCTATTCTCTATGATGCCTTTTTTTAATCTCTTCTTTATATGTTTTCCCTCCTTTTTAATTATCCCAAAGGGGGAGATTTATATCTATGGGGGGAGAAACTTTATATCTATGGGGGAGAAACTTTATATCTATGGGGGAGAAACATACTATGGCAGGGGGAGCAATGTTTACATAAATATACAAAGGCATAAATTCAGGGGGAGATTTATATCACATTGTGTTTTTATTCTTATTATGCCTTGTCACTATTATTGATGATATATTATTTTTATTTATGACTAAGATTTGTGATTATCAAAAAGGGGGAGATTGTTGAGCCCTCTGGAATATTGTTGAATTCTTCCTATGATTGCTGTTTTAATAATCACATATCATCGTTACTTAATCCGGTTGGATTTCTTATATATATAATCACAATCTATCAGTGAATATGTTTTTATTGGTTGGATCATGATTTTATCTATGCTTGCTATTGATTTACAAGTATTCTGGAAGTCTTCTGGATCAAACAGACACTTTGTGTTCTATGAAAGGACAACGGTCGCACCAATCCATATCAAAGGACAACGGTCGCACCGATCCATATCAAAGGACAACGGTCGCACCGATCCATATCAAAGGACAACGGTCGCACCGATCCATATCAAAGGACAACGGTCGCACCGATCCATATTAAAGGACAACGGTCGCATCGATCCATATCAAAAGACAACTGTCTCACCGATGCTGATCATCTGAGTCACCAAAGATATCCCACCAATGCTGATCAAATGAGTCACCGATCATGACACACCGATGCTGATCAAATGAGTCACCGATCATGACACACCGATGCTGATCAAATGAGTCACCGATCATGACACACCGATGCTGATAAAATGAGTCACCGATCATGACACACCGATTCTGATAAAATGAGTCACCGATCATGACACACCGATGCTGATAAAATGAGTCACTGATCATGACACATCGATGCTGATCAAATGAGTCACTGATCAGGACACATCGATGCTGATCAAATGAGTCACCGATCATGACACACCGATGATGATAAAATGAGTCAACGATCATGACACACCGATGCTAATCAAATGAGTCACCGATCAGGACACACCGATGTCTAGCCGCCGGTGCTGATGCTAATGACCTACCGATCACTTGACTCACCAACAGTCATAAACAACTGTTTGAATTTCTTTATCTTTATTTAATCTAACCAACGGCCATATTAGGAATATTTTAATGCTCTGTAATTTATTTAATGAAGGTTGTTGGATGTCAGGGAACCGTACCTCGTACCTGCAAAAAGAAACCATTTCTTTTGTTGGAGCTTATGCTATAAATACAAGAAGTCCCTGTTGGTGCAAAGGTGTGAAAGAGGATGAAAGACGACTAGACATATATGAGTGAAAAGAGTGGTGGATGAGATAGTATTAGAAGAAACAGAACCTCATACACACTCAATCTTACTGAAGAAGAGTTCTGTACATTCACAAGGATATTAAAGAACTTCATCGACTACATTTCTTCACTATCTCTGAACCTAGATGCCAAGCAGACGACACTCTGTTTTTCAGACAAAAACCAGAAGAGGACTCAGAACCATTTATTATAAAACTTAAGGAGTCCAAAGATTCACTGCAATCACTAGAGCCATTTCTAAACTCTACATCTCTGCTCTGTGATTCATTATTTTACCTTTCGAGCAGTGTGTGTTATCTGCTGTATTTAACACACACACTGTGTAACACCCCGAGATTTTATGAAAAATATTCTTTTTAATTTCATTAATGTCTTGTGTTATACACTACACCAAAAGGAGCTTTCACAACACACATCTCTGACCTGGCTTGAATTACACTCAATCACGACCTTCCATGATAGCTTGTGTTGTACGCAACACCAAGTTTCGCTAAACAACGATATGCTGTTAAAATATTATTAAAACTAGCCGTTATGAATAGTAATAACCACTTTTTGAAATTTTTTAAATTTTATTTTCAAAATGGACTTCATTGTTGGATTCGGAATATCGAAATTAGCTTAGGGTAAAATTTTGGTGATTTTCGGATAACTTTCATATTTTGATGAATAGTGAAAATTACTAAATTTTAATTAAAAACAAATTTTTCAATCGAAATAATTAATAGTGATAAATTATTAATTTGAGTGGTTTTAAAGTATATTTAGAATATATTTTTACAGTTTAATACAATGTTGGTCATTGGATGTAATTTCACATTTAAACCAGTTATAAACAAGTGTCAATCTTTTGATAGTTATTATCTCTTAAAAACACGCCTTTTGTTTTGATGACGGGAATTAATTTTTAAATCAATTATAGCAACTGATATGTTTTGAATTTGGTAAGATAGAAATCATTTTTGAGTTCATAATATCAAATATATCTTAGGCCTAATTTTTGGTATTTTTCTGAAAACTTTCAATTTTTGATGAATAGTGAAACCACTAAGTGGTAGTTAAAAAAATTGAATTTTTCATAAAACTTAATTTTACCGCTTCTATGAGTGGAATTTCAAAAATTTGAGAGAAACGGTTGATGTCAGTAAGTAAAATGTGGTTCAATGAGATGAAAATAATTTTTGGTGAATAATAACTTTTTTACTTTTATTTACCACGGTTAAAAGTAAATAGGGTAATTAAGGGTAAAAATGATATTATTATTACCCTAACACATGTCCAAATTCTATTGGAGAAGTGTAATTCGACCACAAACAAGATTAGGAATAAAATATGACCATTTAGGCCCACTTGGATTAGATTAGGACATTTATTATTATTTAATTCAAAGAAGAGTTAAAAGAGTTAAAATCAAAGTTTATTTACTAAAACATTTTTAATATAGGGTTATACATAAGATAAATTCGATTGTAAATATTAATTATAAATATAAAAAGATTTACTACATAATAGTATTTTATTCGTAATTTTTAGACATCAAATAATTTAATTTAGTTATGACACAAAGATGATGCAGTAATTATCTTATTAATGAAATATTGACATAATTGATGTTATAAATACCAAAATAAATGTAATTTAAGACTTTTTATGAATTAAACTAATTTTTTAGGTTACTATGACATGTTAGTATTGATTTAATTAACTTTTTTCGAACTTATCATTCTGTTACGATTTTCACAAAAATCAATTACTAAATAGTGTCAAAATTGAAATAAAATAGTTTTTAAAACAAATATTATATTATTAATTGTTATTTTATTCCTAAAAATCTACGGTTCGGACAAATGACTTATATAAGGTTATATATATTAATAATAAACAATTTTAGGTTCTTTTGGCTTCTTATAGTAAGTTTATTAACCTTATAGTGTAAGAACACAAGAAGACACTGTAAAAGTAAAATTATTTAACTTAATGTTAAATCTAAATGATAAGGTTAAAATAGGAACCTAAACTTGTCTAAATTCTATTGGATGAGAGGATTTAGACCCATACCCACCTTATCCTAGAAATAAATTAATTTGGAGCTATTTAAAACCGAACTTGACTTTATAATAAAATAATATTTTTAGTTATTCAAAAGGTGCCCCTCTCCTCCCTTATAAAAGGGCACCTCCTCCCTCTCTTCCTCACACAACTTTGAGCCTTCAAGCTCGGACAAACCCTGCCAAATTCTCTTCTCCACTTACCTATCAACATCCTATAGGTTCTGGTCTTCCTCAAAGACCAATTTTAGTTCCCTAAGAGGAGGTCTCAAGGAGGCGCTTCAAAGAAGAGGTAATTTCCGTTACCGATTCTTTCACCTTTATTTCTTCTTCCACTCCTTATTCTTAGGGTGTTTCATTATGAAGTAATAACATAAGTATCACTCATATACTGATATGTTATTATAATTATGAAACAACCCTATTTCACCATCTATCCATCCTACGGAAAACGAAATCACCGCGTGTGCGTACGTACGGAATACCGTCTCCACGCCGTGGTGAAATCTATTTTCCACCACCACCTTACATGGATGGGTATAATGGTGTAAAGAATAACTATACATAGTTATTATAAAATCATATTTATTTTGATATATTGTATCATCCACTCTAATTCAATTCAATAATTATGGAAACGATATCATCGCTCGTGCGTACGTACGGACTACTGTCTCCACGACGCGATGAGATTCATTCTCCATGTTAGCCATTTAAGAGTGATTATAAAGTATATATAAGAAATAATAATGAAATATATGACATTATAAAGCTACTTTATTTATGTATATATGTATGTCATCTACTTAATTCCATTCAACTCAATAAGGAAACGAAAACAGCGTTCATGCGTACGTA
This sequence comes from Viscum album, assembly GCA_963277665.1. Classification (NCBI taxonomy): domain Eukaryota; kingdom Viridiplantae; phylum Streptophyta; class Magnoliopsida; order Santalales; family Viscaceae; genus Viscum; species Viscum album. The sequence goes on along the minus strand of OY728128.1, from coordinate 160,240,179 downwards.
CGACCTACCGTATCCATGAACGGTGTATTTCTTTCCATTTACTAATTTATTATATATATGTATACTCTGAATATATATTATATATAAATCATGTTTTATATTCTGGAATTAAGTAATTATGATCTAAGCAATCATATAAATAATTACAAGTCAAAACACGGACGACAAATGAAACAATTTTACCCAAAACGCTCTTTAACATGGAATTTACAAAAGAACGGGTAATATAAAGTCATAAGTGAACCATATATGATATCATAACAGTGAATATGATTCTTTAATAAGTCAATGACATTATTTAACTCATTATACAGGGGGTTCGGACACTTACGAAGCAAATTGGACCTAAGGTAAGGAAAATATCACAATCTCATTTTTATCCGAGATTGTTTATACTTTGGTATTTACCGGGGTGTATTTTATCATCCACATCCATGTTTCCTCAATATGTAATATTGTTTCCTTCCACCTAATATTGTTTAAATCCAAATTTACCCTTCAGTGAGTTTTTAGTAAAATATATGAAAGGAATCTTTTGTCGTTTTTCATACGAGGTACTTTTTTGACTTTTCCGACAAAAGTACGAGGAGAATGTTTTTTTTAACTTATACGGCATGAATGGATATTTAGAACATTATTTCCAAGAGGATTTACTTACAAGTTTTCAAGTTTATTTTTAATCAACTTCTTTTAGTTTTGAATTTTATGAAATGTTGAGAAAGTAAAAGTGTTTTTGAAGTAGAAAGGATATTTTCCTCAAGAATGAAGTTCAAGTGTTTTATCAAAATTATTTTCCATCTAAGATAATAAAGGGTTATTTTTCTATCCCTATTTTTACCTTGATTTGATTATGTTGTGATGGAATTATTTTTATGAATTCCTTTATCTTATATGAATTGTATTATGATGTCATGATGTTTAAAATTCCCATTTTTATTACATGGGTGATGCTATGATGTATGGTTTATGATTTTGTGGCACACATAAGAATAGTATCATTATGAGATGGGTGGGACCTATATCTCCCTCCAATACATTGGGTAAAGATTTTATATCTCATGAGATAGACATGGATGGAATGGTAGGTTATACCGGTTCAGTGAAACAGGACTGAATCGAGGGTGACTCGTTTCAGAAAGGGACTTTGTCCACTAAGATAGTCTTGGAAATGAGTCTTGACTAACAAGAAATGATTCTCTATGATTATGTGTGTATGCCACAAAGTTTAATGTTTTAAGTTATGATTATTGTGATTACATTTCACTGCCATGAGTTATTCCAGGTTATGAAATTATGATCTCTTTTACAGGTTAAGATTTCCAAAAGTTATGTGCTTATGTATATGATGTGATTGATATTTCTTTTGTTTACCCTTACTGAGCATTTGAGCTCACCCTTTCATGTTTTCTTTTCCCCAGGATATAAGGAAAGGTTTAAGGTATAAAAAAAGTAAGATCTTTATGGGAGATGTTGAAGATCTTTCACCAGGATTAGAAGATTATATTCCGAGTTTCCAAAGACATTAAACTATTACGATCATTGTGTGTGTGTTTATGTTATGTACTAAGTATTCCGCAAATGCAATGTAATGTCAATGTACGTTAAGCTTTGGGTCTCTACAGTTGGTATCAGAGGAAAGGTTTAGTCAACCTTTGGAAACTAGGATGTGAAAACGTTAGTGAGATCCCTAGAGATATTTCTAAGGTATATCTAGGGATGTCCCTAAGGTTAAGTATACATATAGGTTATAGTACTAGAATTACTCTAACGATCATAGAATTAAACCTAAGATGTTAGATATTGAAGGTACTCCCCCTTTATTATGTTGTTTTCCCTAGCATGATTTTTGCCTCTCACACTATTCTTTTTGGGTTTTAGATGATGGCTGGAACCCGAAGGAACCGTGTTGATAAATGCAATGGACAATGCAATGATTGTCCTTCTGAACAAACAAATGTTATAGGAGATGGAGTGCAGAATCTTATTGCTATACTTACACAAGCTATGAATCATTATGTACTTCCAAATTAGCAGAGAAGGGAACAATATTCTATTGAGTCCTTCCTGAGGCAACGTCCACCTTTTTTCAGTGGGACTTCCGATCCACTTGTTGCTGAACAATGGATCAGTACCACTGAAAAGATATTTTAAGTTATTCAATGTTCTGAACATGATAAAGTCATCTTAGCAGTATATCGTTTGGAAGGTGAAGCTGATCAATGGTGGAATCTTATCAAGAATACGAGGCCAAGAGATGAAATTGAGTCCATGGAATGGGATGAGTTCAAGAAATTGTTTTTCAGTAAGTACTTCCCTCGTATTCTTCGAAAAAAGATGGAAAAAGAGTTTATTGAGCTGAAGCAGAAGGATGATGAATCTGTTGGTATATACGAAGCGAATTTTACAAGAATTGCAAGGTATGCATCTGGCATTATCATCCAACCTGAAAGTAAAGTTGATCGATTTTTCAGTGGCTTAAAACCAAGTCTTCGAAGGGCATTAGCTATAAGAGACTTCAGTAGCTATGAAGAAATTGTGCGTTGTGCTATCAAGGTAGAAATGGAAGTTGGTGGTACATATCCGTCTCATGGTTTTGACAAGAAACGAAAGATGGAGTTCAAGGAGAAATCTCAGAATAATGGTGAAAAGAAGATGAATGTTTCCTTATGAACAAAGTGTGGAAAGAAGCATGGTGGAGATTGTCTTAAAGGGAATAGAAAATGTTTTAAGTGTGGAAAAGAAGGTCATCGAGTAGCTGAGTGTCGAAGTAATGGAAAAAGGGTTTCTAATGATGTGAATAAAGCAAACACTGCAGAGAACGCACCACCAACACTTCAATGCTTCAAGTGCAAGGAAATGGGGCATTATGCTAATAAATTCCCTAATCCAAGGGTTAGTGATTATCGACATGAGCAACCGCTTAAGGCAAAGTACAAAGGGAAGTCACATGCGATCACTATTGGCGATGTCGAATATGACAACGATGTGGTGGAATGATTAAGTGTTTATGTAATGGGATTTCAAAATAGTGTCATGGAATCTCATTTATGGTATTGTGGAATTTTGGAATATCTTTGTATTGGTTCTTAATAATTATATGATACTGGTAACCAGGATAAAAAAGTGATTGAAATATTTTTAGAAAGTAGATGATATGCGCATAATGAAGGGATAAGATGATAATGAGATGTTTTATTGTATTCATGAGCTCATGATTGAAGTAAGGACTAAGTGATATCATGGTTTGAGTATATAGAATTTTGAGGATTTTGGTATGTGGAAAGTGTTAACTTTTAACTGCATTCATGTTTTCACTAAGGTTCAATGGTTATTCAAGAGAATACATGATTAAGGCCTTTGAATGTTTAGAATGTGACCAACAAGACATATCTTATGATATATGGGGATCAACAATGGTATTAAATCTCTGGTAATCGTTTTCACTATGTTATGAGAGTGGACCGAAGTATTTTAGATAATCCTAAAGATTAGAATGGATTATTTTGGACATAAGTTAGGATTAAACATTTTTCGATATTATTGATGGGATGTTATAGTAATATAGCTTTAGAAAAAGGACAACCTGCAGGACGGGCGACAACCCATCGCGTTGAACAAGGCTATGGGAATCGAACCCACAACCGAAGTGCGACTGGCCTTTATCGCCTACCACTGGCCTACAGGAAGTCCCTGGTTAGTAGAAACTAGTTTTATTTTATTAAGCGGTATGATATATGAAGTATAAGTTCATTTTTGGAACCATATACGATTAACCATAAGATGGACTTATAACTTTTGCTAAGCTTTTGTTTGAAAGAGATGGAATGACCCATCATTCTATCACATGATCTGCTAACACATCACGAATGAAAAATTCAACTTCATTTCTTTAAGAGATGAAGTGGAAATTGTCCAAAGAACGACAAATGGTGAGACTATACCAAAATCACGAAAGTATTTCTTCTAATTCCAATTTAATCAACATTAGGGAAATGATATTGAAAACCAAAAATGTTGTCTTAGTGCTCTTATATCTAATGAATCAGATGGTACCTTAGATCGTCACAAATTTATGGCTTTGTGATTGCTAGCTTTTCCATAGCCATGTTCTCTACCACTCTCCATCAGAACATGATGGTTATATTTTTCTTCCATATCCATATTTTCACCTATGTGGAAACCCAGTGATTAGTTTATTTGGGTAACCGTTACGTTTCATACTTTTGTTTTTAAAGATTGGTTGTGGTATTCCTTTTTACGATGTGGGTTTCTATTAAAGAAACTTTCTAGTAGTAAACCATTTATAACCCCAATGAATTTCGAGGGCGAAATTCATTTTAAGGGGGGTAGAACGTAACACCCTGAGATTTTATGAAAAATATTCTTTTTAATTTCATTAATGTCTTGTGTTATACGCTACACCAAAAGGAGCTTTCACAACAAACATCTCTTACCTGGCTTGAATTACACGCAATCGCGACCTTGCACGATAGCGTGTGTTGTACGCAACACCAAGTTTCGCTAAACAACGATATGCTATTAAAATATTATTAAAACTAGCCATTATGAATAGTAATAACCACTTTTTGAAATTTTGTAAATTTTATTTTTAAAATGGACATCATTTTTGGATTCAGAATATCGAAATTATCTTAGGGTAAAATTTTGGTGATTTTCGGATAACTTTCATATTTTGATGAATAGTGAAAATTACTAAATTTTAATTAAAAACAACTTTTTCAATCGAAATAATTAATAGTGATAAATTATTAATTTGAGTGGTTTTAAAGTATATTTAGAATATATTTTTACAATTTAATACAATGTTGGTCATTGGATGTAATTTCACATTTAAACCGGTTATAAACAAGTGTCAATCTTTTGATAGTTATTATCTCTTAAAAACACGCCTTTTGTTTTGACGACGGGAATTAATTTTTAAATTAATTAATGCAACTGATATGTTTTGAATTTGGTAAAATAGAAATCATTTTTGAGTTCATAATATCAAATATAACTTAGGCCTAATTTTTGGTATTTTTATGAAAACATTCAATTTTTGATGAATAGTGAAACCACTAAGTGGTAGTTAAAAAAACTGAATTTTTCATAAAACTTAATTTTACCACTTCTGTGAGTGGAATTTCAAAACTCCGAGAGACACAGTTGATGTCACTAAGTAAAATGTGGTTCAATGAGATGAAAATAAGTTTTGGTGAATAGTGACTTTTTACTTTTATTTACCACGGTTAAAAGTAAATAGGGTAATTAAGGGTAAAAATGATATTATTATTACCCTAACACATGTCCAAATTATATTAGATAAGTGTAATTCGACCACAAACAAGCTTAGGAATACAATATGACCATTTAGGCCCACTTGGATTAGATTAGGACATTTATTATTATTTAATTCAAAGAAGAGTTAAAAGAGTTAAAATTAATGTTTATTTACTAAAACATTTTTAATATAGGGTTATACATAAGATAAATTCGATTTTAAATATTCATTAGAAATATAAAAGGATTTACTACATAATGGTATTTTATTTTTAATTTTTAGACATCAAATAATTTAATTTATTTATGACACAATTATGATGTAGTAATTATCTTATTAATGAAATATTGACATAATTGATGTTATAAATACCAAAATAAATGTAATTTAAGACTTTTTATGAATTACAATAATTTTATAGGTTAATATGACATGTTAGTATTGATTTAATTAACTTTGTTATAACTTATCATTCTATTATGATTTTCACAAAAATCAATTACTAAATAGTGTCAAAATTGACATAAAATAGTTTTTAAAACAATTATTATATTATTAATTGTTATTTTATTCCTAAAAATATAAGGTTCGGCCAAATGACTTAGATAAGGTTATATATATTAATAATAAACAATTTGGGGTTCTTTTGGCTTCTTATAGTAAGTTTATTAACCTTATAGTGTAAGAACACAAGAAGACACGGTAAAAGTAAAATTATTTAACTTAATGTTAAATCTAAATGATAAGGTTAAAATAGGAACCTAAACTTGTCTAAATTCTATTGGATGAGAGGATTTAGACCCATCCCCACCTTATCCTAGAAATAAATCAATTTGGAGCTATTTAAAACCGAACTTGACTTTATAATAAAATAATATTTTTAGTTATTCCAAAGGTGCCCCTCTCCTCCCTTATAAAAGGGAACCTCCTCCCTCTCTTCCTCACACAACTTTGAGCCTTCAAGCTCGGCCAACCCCTGAAAAATTCTCTTCTACACTTCTGTAGAAACATACAAGAGGTTCTGTTCTTCCTCAAAGACCAATTTTAGTGCCCTAAGAGGAGGTCTCAAGGAGGCGCTTCAAAGAAGAGGTAATTTCCGTTGCCGATTCTTTCACCTTTATTTCTTCTTCCACTCCTTATTCTTAGGTTGTTTCATTATGAAGTAATAACATCAGTATCACTCATATACTTATATGTTATTATAATTATGAAACAACCCTATTTCACCATCTATCCATCCTACGGAAAATGAAATCACCGCGCGTGCTTACGTACGGAATACCGTCTCCACGCCATGGTGAAATCTATTTTCCACCACCACCTTACATGGATGGGTATAATAGTGTAAAGAATAACTATACATAGTTATTAGAACATCATATTGATTCTGATATATTGTGTCATCCACTCCAATTCAATTCAATAATTATGGAAACGATATCATCGCTCGTGCGTACGTACGGACTACCGTCTCCACGACGCGATGAGATTCATTCTCCATGTTAACCATTTAAGAGTGATTATAAAGTATATATAAGAAATAATAATGAAATATATGACATTATAAAGCTACTGGATTTATGTATATATGTATGTCATCTACTTAATTCCATTCAACTCAATAAGGAAACGAAAACAGCGTTCATGCGTACGTACGGCCTACCGTCTCCATGAACGGTGTATTTATTTCCATTTACTAATTTATTATATATATGTATATTATGAATATATATTATATATAAATCATGTTTTATATTCTGGAATTAAGTAATTATGATCTAAGCAATCATATGAATAATTACAAGTCAAAACACGGACAACAAATGAAACAATTTTACCCAAAACGCTCTTTAACATGGAATTTACAAAAGAACGGGTAATATAAAGTCATAAGTGAACCATATATGATATCATAACAATGAATATGATTATTTAATAAGTCAATGAAATTATTTAAATCATTATACAGGAGGTTCGGACACTTACGAAGCAAATCGGACCTAAGGTAAGGAAAATATCACAATCTCATTTTTATCCGAGATTGTTTATACTTTGGTATTTACTGGGGTGTATTTTATCATCCACATCCATGTTTCCTCAATATTTAATATTGTTTCCATCCACCTACTATTGTTTAAATCCAACTTTACCCTTCGGTGAGTTTTTAGTAAAAGATATGAAAGGAATCTTTTGTCGTTTTTCATACGAGGTACTTTTTTGACTTTTCCGACAAAAGTACGAGAAGAATGTTTTTTTTAACTTATACGACATGAATGGATTTTTAAAACATTATTTCCAAGAGGATTTCTTTACAAGTTTTCAAGTTTATTTTTAATCAACTTATTTTAGTTTAGAATTTTATGACATGTTGAGAAAGGAAAAGTGTTTTTGAAGTAGAAAGGATATTTTCCTCAAGAATGAAGTTCAAGTGTTTTATCAAAATTATTTTCCATCTAAGATAATAAAGGGTTCTGTTTCTATCCCTATTTTTACCTTGATTTGATTATGTTGTGATGGAATTATTTTTATGAATTCCATTATCTTATATGAATTTTATTATGATGTCATGATGTTTAAAATTCCCATTTTTATTACATGGGTGATGCTATGATGTATGGTTTATGATTTTGTGGCACACATAAGAATGGTATCATTATGAGATGGGTGGGACCTATATCTCCCTCCAATGCATTGGGTAAAGATTTTATATCTCATGAGATAGACATGGCTGGAATGGTAGGTTATACCGGTTCAGTGAAACGGGACTGAAACGAGGGTGACTCGGTTCAGAAAGGGACTTTGTCCACTAAGATAGTCTTGGCAATGAGTCTTGACTAACAAGAAATGATTCTCTATGATTATGTGTGTATGCCCCAAAGTTTAATGTTTTAAGTTATGATTATTGTGATTACATTTCACTACCATGAGTTATTCCAGGTTATGAAATTATGATCTCTTTTACAGGTTAAGATTTCCAAAAGCTATGTGCTTATGTATATGATGTGATTTATATTTATTTTGTTTACCCTTACTGAGCATTTGAGCTCACCCTTTCATGTTTACTTTTCCCCAGGATATAAGGAAAGGTTTTAGGTATAAAAAAAAGGAAGATCTTTATGGGAGATGTTGAATATCTTTCACCAGGATTAGAAGATTATATTCCGAGTTTCCAAAGACACTAAACTATTACGATCCTTGTGTGTGTGTTTATGTTATGTACTAAGTATTCCGCAAATGTAATGTAATGTCAATGTACGTTAAGCTTCGGGTCTCTACAAACTGTCTCCTATACTTTAACTGGAGGATCTGTAAATCCTCACTCAATCTCTTACATATTTCATTTCCCACTGGGATAGTGGTAGAGGTCGTGTGTGACCTGGACAGCTGGTTGCTGTTGTTTTGTTTCCCACGAATAACAGTGGTAGAGGTCTTGGACCTGGACAGTTGTAAACTGTTGTGAACCCCGATCCAGGGTGTGGATCATATTTATATAAATTGTTGAGAGGACTAAGTCTCGTCTTGAGACTGAACCTCTTGGTTATATCTGTTGTGATATTTATTTCAAAGTTATTCTTTTTTATTCCTCTGCTATGTTCTTTAAAACCAAAACTATTTTGAAGTCACTTTGATAATTAAACTCACAAGTGTTTATATTAGCTGTAAATCAGTAAGTTAGTTTCAAAAGTTAATCAACTCTTCTGCCTTGATTAACTGGGAAATAATCAATCCTTTGAGAACCTAACAGAACCTTTATTGTGATATAAATTCATTACAGTTTAATTATGTGTTTTATTTGGGGGTTTTTAAGACAAAGTTTTTAAACAGAAATTTTAATTGGAACTCAATTCACCCCCCTCTTGAGTATCCACTCCGACCAACATTTGGTATCAAAGGTTTCAAAATATTTTCTAAAGTACTCTGTTTTTCATCTATGATTTTAGTTGTATTTTAAAGTTCTTAAAATTTATGTTATTTCTAAATTTTTATCTATTTAAAATCTTTGCTTTAAGTTAGTTATCATGGATAATAGACTTGAAGGTGTTGCTACCAATAGACCACCATTTTTCAATGGCACTAACTATGCTCAGTGGAAAATCAAGATGAAAATTCATTTAGAGAGCATGGGTTTTGATATTTGGACTGCTATAGAATCTGAATATAAAATTCCTACCACTGTTAGAACTACTTGGAATGAAGCTACTATGGCTGCCTACAATAATAATTGCAAAGCTATGAATGCCTTGTACTATACTTTAGGAGATGAGGAATTTAATAGAATATCTTCCTGTAAAACTGCTTATGAAATTTGGGATACCTTAGTCGTTTCTCATGAAGGAACAACTAATGTTAAGGAAATGAGATTGAACACTTATACTATTAAGTACGATAATTTTAAGATGAAGCCCGACGAACCCATTTCTGATATGTATCTCAGGTTTAATGAAATTGTCAACACAATGGCTTCTCTTGGAAAGGATGTTCCATCAAAGGAACAAATTATGAGAATTCTGAGATGTCTACCGGAAAGATGGAGAGGAACTTCTGTCTCCATTAGAGAATCATGTGATATTGGTGAATTGGCAGTCAAGGAACTAGTTGGCAAGTTGATGATGTATGAAGAAGAACTCAAGGTTAACAAAGAAGAAGAAGATGAACCTAGAAGAAAGTCTATTGCTTTCAAATCTTCAACTTCAAAGAACAAGGATAAGGAGAAACTCCAAGATATAAATGAAAGTTCAAGCTTTGAAGATAGTGAAAGTAATTCTGATAGTGATGCTAAGGTGGCTCACATTGCCAGAAGGTTTAAGAAGTTTTATAGGAAGTAGAAGTTTTTCAGAAAATAAAATTATAAAGGTAAGTATGACAACAAGGGAAATTGGAAAAAGGATTGGAAGAAATATGAAAAATCAGATGAAGTTGTCTGCTTTGAGTTGAAAAGAAAGGGACACATAAAAGAAGACTGTCCAAAGTTGAAGTACAATAAGAGGTATGAATACAAGGACAATAAGTTTAAGAAATCCATGAAGGCTACTTGGAGTGCTTCTGAGGATAGATCCACTGAATCTGATGTTTCTGAAACTGAACACAGAAATAAGTCAAACATGTGTTTTATGACAAACACCTCTGAGGTAACATCTAAAACTCATGCTTTAAATTCATATGATTCCGAAGATGATTCTGACTCAGAAAACATATCAAAATCTGAACTATTTGAATACTATGATATGTTAGAAAAAACCTGAAATGAGCTGAAGGACAAATACAAAGGTTTAAAGAAATAGTATGCCTTAACTATTAAACATAAATCTGATCTTGACATTGAAATGGAAAAGAATGCTCAGTTGCTTAAATAAAACACTGAACTGAAATTATCTAATGAGCAACTGAAGAAAGACTTAGAGAAATTTACAAATGGTAAAGATACACTTACTCAGATTCTAGGTAAGCAAATAACACCTAGATACACTACTGGTATAGGATACCAAACTAGACAAAGGAAAATTACCAATACTAGATTCATTCATAAATCTGGACAGAATGTAGCTAGTTCTGAAACTTCATATGCTTCAACTAGTTATATTCCTAGTTACGGATCTATTAAGGTTTACCTTTCAAAATCCGTTGACTCTACAAATCTTATGAGACCCATTAGACAAATCTGGGTACCTAAAGTTTTATTGGCTAACCTGTCTGGACCCATGAAGATCTGGGTACCAAAATCATTTCCTATCTAAATCTATTTCGTAGGGAACCTACTTAAAGAGCTTCTATAGAAAGACGTGGTACTTGGACAATGGATGTTCAAGACATATGTCAGGAGACTTCTCATGCTTTAAAAGCTTAGTTAGAGTTGATGGAGGATTTGTCACTTTTGGTGATAATTCAAAAGGAAAAATCATCGGCTTAGGCCAAATTGGTAACACTGACTCAGTATGGATTTCCAAAGTTTTATTTGTTGATGGACTGAAATATAATTTGTTAAGTATTTCTCAGTTATATGATGATGGTTTTTATGTTAAATTTGAAAATGATTCTTGCAATGTTTTTAATTCTAAAAATGTTTTAGTATTTTCTGCCTTAAGAAATGAAAATGTTTATGCTGTTGATCTAAATTCTTTAGCAAAGAAAAATATTACTTGTTTAAATTATTTTCATAAAGAGTCTTGGCTTTGGAACAAAAGATTAGGACACTGCAATGTACACTCACTTAGAAAACTTTCTAGGAAGAACTTAGTTAGAGACCTACCCAATCTTGAATTTCCAGCAGACAAAGTTTGTAATCCCTGTAAAAAGGGAAAGCAACATAAAGTTTCTTTTAAATCAAAGAAAGAAGTTTCAACTTCTCAACCTCTCGAGTTGGTTCACATGGATTTATTTGGACCTTCCAGAGTTTCTAGTTTAAATGGGAAGAACTATGTGTTTGTTGTTGTAGATGAATTTTCTTGATAAACTTGGGAATATTTTCTAGCTCAAAAAAATGAAGCTTGTTCTTACTTTGTTAAATATTCCAAGTCTGTAGAGAACCTTAGTGGACTTAAAATAAAACCCTGAGAAGTGATCATGGCCGTGGGTTTGAAAATCATGAGTTTGAATCTTACTTCTCACACAGTGGTTATAGTCACAATTTCTCTGCCCCTAGGACATCCCAACAGAATGGTGTAGTAGAAAGGAGGAATAGAACCCTGAAAGAAATTGCAAGGACTATGCTTAATGAGTATGACCTACCTGTTTATTTTTGGGCTGAAGCTGTCAATACAACCTGCTTTATTATCAATAGAGTCTTGATCATACCTGTTCTTAAGAGGACCCCTTATGAGTTGTGGAACCATAGGAAACCTAAGGTTAACTACTTCAGAGTTTTTGGCTGCAAAGTCTTTATTCTTAATACTAAAGACAATCTCAACAAATTTGCATCCAAGAGTGATGAAGGATTTTTTCTAGGTTACTCTATTTCTAGTAAAGCCTATAGAGTTTTCAATAAGAGAACCAAATGTGTAGAAGAATCTGTTCACATAAAATTTGATGAAACTGATCCACATGAACCTAATACCTCTCTTGAAAATCTTGAAGATGATCTATCTGTTTTGAACCCTAATGATAAAGATAGTGGACCTATAGTTAAAACATCTAGTTCTGGAAATTTTCTAGAACCTGCTTCTGTTGAACCTCAACCTGTAGATGAATCTGAAATCTCTAGCCCTACCTTTTCTAGACCAACAAGAATTCTAAAGAACCATCCTTTAGATGATGTTGTAGGTAATTTAGATAGAGGAACACAGACGAGAGCTTCTCTAAGAAATCAGGTTGAACATCAATCTTTTCTTTCACAGTTAGAACCTAAAAATATCAATGATGCTATCAATGATGAATTTTGGGTAATGGCTATGCGAGAAGAACTAAATCAATTTTAAAGAAACAAAGTCTGGAAATTAGTAGAAAGACCTAAGGACACTATAACCATAGGCACAAAATGGGTGTTTAGAAACAAAGTTGATGAATCTGGAAATATCATTAGAAACAAAGCTAGGCTAGTTGCACAAGGTTACAATCAAGAAGAAGGAATTGACTATGAGGAACCCTTTGCACCTGTAGCTAGATTAGAGGCTATTAGGATCTTACTTGCCTATGCATCACATCTAAATTTCAAGTTATATCAAATGGATGTGAAAAGTTCTTTTTTAAATGGTTTTATTGTTGATGATGTTTTTGTAGAACAACCACCTGGTTTCTCAAATCCTCATTTTCAAAATCATGTTTTTAAACTTTCTAAAGCTTTATATGGTTTAAAACAAGCTCCAAGAGCTTGGTATGAAAGACTTTCAAACTTTCTTATTTCAAAAGGATTTACAAAAGGAATAGCTGATCCCACTCTTTTCATAAAAAGGATTTCAAAAGATGTGTTAATAGTACAAATCCATGTTGATGATATTATTTTTGGATCTTCTAAAAATTCTTTATGTACTGATTTTTCAAAGGTTATGCAAAATGAGTTTGAAATGAGCTTAATGGGAGAGATTAAGTATTTTCTTGGATTTCAAATCTTTCAAACAAAATATGGTATCATTCTAAATCAAAGAAATTATACTGAGGATTTATTAAAACGTTTTGGTTTGGATAGTATTAAGGAAAGTGATATACCTATGAGTACTACCTGTAAATTGGATATTGATGAAACTGGAAAACCAGTTGATCAAACCAATTACAGAGGTATGATTGAGATTTTACTTTATCTTACTGCTAGTCGACCAAATATTATGTTTAGTGTGTGTATGTGTGCTAGATTTCAAGCTAATCCTAAATAATCACACTTACTAGCTGTTAAAAGGATTTTTAAATATCTTAAGCATACTGTGAATTTAGGTTTGTTTTATCCAAAAGGACAATCATTTGACCTAACTAGTTATTCAGATGCTGACTTTGATGGATGTAAGTTAGATAGGAAGAGCACATCTGGAACATGTCATTTACTTGGAAAGTCCCTTGTATCATGGTGTAGTAAGAAACAGAAGTCAGTTGCATTGTCTACTTCTGAAGCAGAATATATTGCTGCTGGTAGTTTCTGTGCACAGATTCTGTGGATTAAACACACTTTATTGGACTATGGATTTGATTTTAAACATGTTTCAATTAACTGTGACAACACTAGTGCGATCAGCATATCTAAGAACCCTGTGTCTCACTCTAGGACTAAGCACATTGATGTCAGACATCACTTTCAATCAAAGAAAATTTTGATGTCTCTATTCCCAATAATAAGTATATTTTTTCAAATGGAACATATAAAACTGAAAAAACATTATTTAAAAATGATTCACCATCAAATGGGGGTAAAACTACATTTAAAAAAATATTAGAGTATTTTATGCTTAAAAATGGTTTTATTCTAATTTTAAGCATCTTAAATTTAGTGGATGAATGTAAAAACATTTAAAAAACATGTGTAAACATAATATAGTTATTTTAATTCCTTCCAATACAATTTCTAGGTGTTAACTACCATTTAAAATAATAATATTAATAATGTATTGTTTTTTGGTATAACTCAGTCTTTTGTGCGATATATGATTTCTGAGAAACCCATTATTTCATGTCTTGTACACTATCAGAAAAAGCATACCATCAAAATTAAAATTAATATCTTATTCATAAATATTTCTATAAAAGAAAATATTTTATTCTATAATTACATGGTATGTTATATCCTTCTCACATTTTGGAAATTTCATCCTCACAATTTTATTCACTTATCAAATAAATGGGTTTATTTCTCACTTATAACATTTTTTAGATTCCCATGTTTCCTCTTCAACTATATGAGTTTTCCACAAAAACTTAACCTAAAAAATCATAATATTACATAATATTTGATCTTCGTGGTCAATAATCTTGGATGTCTATTCCTCATAAGAAAGATTATCTTTTAACTAAACTACTTCTGGACTCAAGACTTGAGATGGATCTGGAATATACTTTCTTAATATTGAAACATGAAAACAATTTTGTACCTAGGATAGAATCAGAGGTAAAGGAACTCAGTTGGAAACTAATCCATCTTTCTATAGGATTTATTAGGGTCTAATGAACCTTGGAATCAGCTTCCCCTTCTTACCAAAATGCATCACACTTTTCCCTAGAGAAACTTTGAGAAAGATCTGATCACTAACCTAAAAAGGAAGATCCTTCCTCAAGTTATCTGCATAACTTTTCTACCTACTCTTAAATGTCCTCATGTGTTTCTGAATAAATTGAAATTTTTCTATTATCTCTTCTACCAATTCTTGTCCCATCAACTTCCTTTCACCTACTTCATCCAAAAAAGCTAGATTTTGACACCGCTTTATATATCATACCTAAAATGGTTCCATCTATATACTAGAATGAAAACTGTTATTATAAGAAGACTAAACCAAAGAAATTTGTTGATACAAACTTCCCTAGTAATCCATTGAACATGCATTTATAATACCCTCCAATGTCTTAATTTTTCATTCTGACTACCCATCTGATTGAGGATGAAAAGCTGTACTAAAATTTAATTTAGTACCCAATGAATTCTGAAAGCCTTTACAACTGTTAAAAGTGAACCTTGGATCACAATCAGATAAAATGGAAAGGGTAACCCCATGTAACCTGAATACCTTTTTAATATACAACCTAGAAAGTGGATCTAGAGACAGATTATCTTAAATAGAAAGAAAATGAGAAGATTTATTCTTTCGATCAATAACAACCCAAATCACATTGTTACCTCTATAATTCTTTGGTAATCCCACTATGAAATCCATGGATATATTTTCACATTTCCTATCTGGAATTGGAATAGTTTAAACCATACATTTAGGTAAATTCCACTCTACTTTAACCTATTGAAAAATCAAACATCTCAGGGTAAAGTCATAAATATATCTATTAATTCCATCCCATCGGTAATACTCTTGAAGGTCTCTGTATATCTTAGTGCTGCCAGGATGAACTGAATGCAGAGAAATATGAGATTTAAATAACAAATATTTCTTCAAATGTGAATCTCAAGGCACAAATATTCTCTTTACAACCCTCAAAACACAATCTTTATCAATGTTAAAATCGGGTAACATACCCTTATAAACCGATTCTACCTTTTTTTGCAACTCACTATATTCCTTTTGTGCATGCTTAATTCTATCCGGTAGAAGTTATTTCACTGCCAACTAAAAAAAATAGAGTAATTTAAAGAACTAACAACTTCCAATAAAAAATTCATTAAATTAATAACCCAAGGTTCTCGTTCCATACATAGAATGGTTAATGTAGCACTAATTTTTCGACTCAAAGAATCAACCACTTTATTTGATTTCCCTTGATGGAAATGAATTGTACAATTAAAACACTTTATTAATTCCATCCATATCCTATATATCATGTTCAATTCTTTCTATGTGATAATATACTTAAAAATGTTGTGAACAATATATATTTCACATTTTACACCATAAAAATGATGCCTCCAAATTTTTAATGAAAAAAACAACAACTAATTACAAATAATGTGTAGGGTAACTTAAATCATGAGGTTTTAACTTATTTAAATAATAATAAATTAGATGATCATTCTACATTTGGAGAAAACTAAGTCCTTTCAATGAATCATCCCTATAGATAACAAATTCACTATTCCCGGAAGGCAGGACTAAAACTAGAGCATTTACCAATATCATTTTTAGTTCCTAAAAACAATCTTCACATTATTTTTGTCTAGATGAACTTAACTCTCTTACAAGTTAACTTAGTTAGTGGGATAAATAACTGAGAAAGTTTTTAAATTAACCTTTATTAATAACCCGCTAATATAAGAAAACAACGAATATAAGTGATATTGGTAGGTCTCGAACACTCTTCAACTAGTTTTGTTTTAAACGGGTCCATAGTTATTCCATATTTAGAAACAATATGACCAAGGAAATAAATTTTTTGCAACCACAATTCTATCTTACTAAACTTTCCATAAAGTTTATTCTCTTTTAATGTTTTTAAAACAATCCTTTAGTGACTTTCATGTTTCTCCTGACTTTTTGAATATTCCAAAATATCATCTATAAACACAACCACAAACTGATCCAAAAACTGATGAAAGACTCCATTCATGAGATTCATAAATATAAGAGGGGAATTAGATAACCCAAATGGCATAACTAAATACTCATAATTCCCATATATCATTCGGAATTCTGTATTTGGAATGCCACCCTCCTTCACCTTCAGTTGATGGTACCCAGACCTCAAATCAATCTTTGGAAAATACTGAGCTCCCTTGAGCTGATAAAAAAATCATAAATTTGGGGCAAATGATACTTGTTCTTAATAGTGATGTTATTAAAGGATTTATAATAAATACAAAGTCTTATAGAAGCATCTTTATTTTTCAAAAATAAGATAGGATCACCACATAGTGAAGTGCTAGGTCGGATAAAACTTTTATCAAATAATTATTGCAATAATTTTTTCAATTCCACCAATTCTATTTAATACATTAAATATGGGGGTTTGGATATATAATAAACATAAAGAACTAAATCAATAGTAAATTCAACATTCCGATTAGGAAAAATACCAGGAAATTCATCAAAAAAACATTTTTGAATTCATTCACTACTGGAATGTCACCAATCAAGACTGTTTGATTCTTTTCAACAACATGGGCTATATAACTTTCACTACCATCATTTTTCATTCTCTCATATTCTTGGTAAGTTATAAAAGGTATGAAATCATTGAATAAAACATTATTAGTTTTAAAATCTATTTTAGCATGATAAACAAAATGCCAATATATACCCAAAATGATATCAAATTCCATTGTGGTAAGTTCAACAATATTTTCAGGAAAGACTATACAACTAATGATAATAGGTAGATTCAAATAAAAATCGACTGCTTTAATACTTCCCCCTGATTTTTTTACAAAAAGTTTTATATCACATTCATGAAGTGATATTTCTAATTTACTTGGAAAGCTCTTGGAAATGAATGAATGTGACAATCTAGAGTCAAATAGAGTACTGTAATATTTTGAAAAAACCTATAACATACCTATTAACACTTAATTTAATGGTCCCACATAAACCGTAGTAGTAGAAAATGATTTTTAAATTCCATTCTTCTTTAGATCTAGCTGATTTCCACCTTAAGTAATTAAATTTGGACACACATTGGCATAATACCCTAACTCATTGCAAGTAAAACATCTTAACACAAACTTTTCATTACTTGACTGGTCATCTCCCTTGCAGTAACGAGAAATATTAGTAGTCTTACCACATCAAAATCCTTTCCCAGAATTTTAGAGACATTATATTAGATTATTTTTACCACACTTATCACAAGAAGGAAATTTAGTTTTATTACCTCCCAAATTCTTTAATGAATGCTTTCCCATTGCCTTCCAACCGGATCAATTCTTTTAATTTCTCTCATGGAACACATGATCATTAGAAAAATACATTTCCACCCTCTCAACACATTGGAAAAGTTTCTCAAATCTTTTAAACTCACGAGAAGCTAATTCCCTTCGATATTTTGGCTTTAATCCTGAGTTAAACTAATTTATCTTACTGTCAATATCGCATAGAAAATTTGGTACGTAACTTGAAAAATGGGTGAAATTTTATTCATATGAACCCACAAAATCTTACTCCTATTTCCTAAATTAGAAGATTTTATTTTCCTTTCTAAGTCAACAAACTTTAGTAAAATATTTCTCAAGGAAGATATTATTAAATATATCCCATTCCATGGAATCAATCTCTTCACTTCCCCTAATATTTTTAATCATTGAACACCACTTATCGACTTCACCTTCAAAATAATAAACATCAAGACTATCCTATTAATTGTATGAACACCCAATTATATCAAAAATATTTTCTAGTGATTTAATCCACCCTTCAACATGAGAAGGGTTAGATGATCCTCTGAATAATGGGTGACATTGCCTCATGAAATTATCTACTATCAACGTATTCCTTTGTGGTTTATCTGGTTGATCTCATGCATGGACACCACTACCATTTATTTCCTCATTCAACTGATCCATCATTGCAACAAACTATTTAGTTACCATTTTGACTATCTCAGGATGCTGATTTGGAAGGTTCTTTTCCTCTGTATTCCATCCCAACACAGCTTCGCTATTTCCTTTGTGAAAAACCATTATGAACAAACATATCTTAGATGAAGAAACACGATAATCTTCAGAATCAATATCATTTCAATTAGAATATAAATTAAAATAAATAACCATTTATGTATATTCTATTACTAATATCCTAACACCTAAAGTTATCTAAACTGACCTATAATACCAACTATAAGAATCCAACCTTAAATAGTATGAGGTTTCAAGTTTAGAGCACTCAATAATTATGACATAACTAATACATAAAAAAACCATAGAAATACAAAGTGGACACTTCCAACAGTATCCATTTCTTCCAAAAAATAGAACCTTTTAAAATTAAATGTGGTTTCTTTTCATGTTTAATAATCTTAAATTTTCCCTAATGCCATCCTTGAATCTATTTTCCCTTAAATACTGTGAAAAAAATTACAAAAAACTTAGGATGAGCACAAAAATATCAGTAATGGATACATAATGAAGGAAACCTGTTAGTCCTGTGAAAACATGTAAACCATGAGTACTTTATCATAAAGTAGTAATTTTCACATTTATGAATTAGTAAATACACTTCACTGAATATAAGACTGTTTCTTACCATTTTTTTAATCAAAATATTACCATAAAATTAATATAAAGCACATATAATAAATAAAGGTAACTTGGGACATAATCATACTTAAATAGAATTACCATATGGTTGACTTACTCACATGTCACTGTTACAAATGGAATAGCTATAAAATCAGCTTCCATACCCAATGAATTGAAGGAAATAACGTAACCACCCATCCTTGGTTTATCACAGAACCAACTGTCTTTAGTTTCTCACATAACCACCCATCTTTGGTTTATCACATAACCATCCGTCAAATTTCTAAGTACCATTATATAACTATAACACATAAAAGATTGTAATTATCATCATTCCACTCATAAAATTTCATTTTCAATCAAAGGAAATCATTTTAAGATATTGAAATAGTAAATCCACTTTAAAAACCATTTTCAATACCAAAACACAAAAAAATGGAATAAAGGATTTTTTCCTTTAAAAAACATTATCTCTTATAGAGGAATCCAAATATCAAATAATTTTTCTGCCAGTGGAGAATTCATTATTTCCACATACATTAAAAAAAATTCCATTTGTTGTTTAGTAAAACACTTCATAGAAAAATATTCATTTTTGAAAACCTTTGAATGAAATTAATAGTCAAAGTGGATAATTATACACCATATAAAAGATGGTGGTTTATAACATCAAAATATGACTCTATGAAAGGAGATTGAGATGAAATCCCTTACCTTAAGTTTGATTCAACATGTATATCCCTTTTTATTCCTGAATAAAAAACCTAGTTTAATTTATACTTTTGATAAACTTTTAAATTTTATTATTTATTTTATATCAATTATTACCATTTTATAAAAATTACATAACTATTTAAGTTCATATCAGACATTTTGTCGATATTTGGTACTTTAGTCGAAAATGAGCATGGTTTGATGTCACTAGTCTATGTGGTCATAATTAAAAAATATACACGATAATATTAATGAAATTATTATAATTTTTATACATAAATTATACCTTTAAATCAAACCATGAAATGTAGTTATGAAAAATGAACAACTTTATCTTTATGGAGACGGTAAGCCGTATGCACGCATGTGTAACATCTTTATTTTTAATTAATCATTATAAAATTAAGGTACTTATTATTTTATCTTTAAATAATAATAATATAATAATTAATATCGTTTTAATCATTTAAATATACTTATATATATATATCATACAATTGATTTAATGAATAAAAACGAGTCACATCACTTTGTGGATGTGATAGTTCACACGTATGCGCGAACATCATTATCATTTTCATGTGAATATAAGTAAGAATTTAATTGATATATTATTATATTATAATGATCAATCTTTCATTAATATAACATACGAACATTTAATACACTATTATAATCAGTCCTAATAGACGGTTATAGAAAAAAATTTAGATCGGTTCGTGGAGGTGATAGTTCACACTTGTGCATGAAAAATTAATTACTTTCCCATTTAATTGATGTAGAAATAGATTTAGGTGATTATAATAACATAATAAAATCTAATTATATTTATTATAATATATTTTTAATCTCATCTTGGTTGTAGGATATTTGAAGGAAGTGGAAGAAAAAATAAAATAGAAATACTTAAAGAAAATGATACCTCTGCTTCGGTTGATCACCTTTGAGGAACACCATAACACATATAAAGATGGGGTTATGCCTAAAATAAGGATTCAATAATGTGTAAAGGGATTCTAGGAATGGTTTTATGTCAATATTGTCCAAACCAAAAGGATTTGTAAGTGTTATTAATAGAGAGGAATGAATGTCTTTTTATAAGAGAGGGGAGGGGCACCCTTGGAATTATAAAACATATTAAATTAATATAAATTCAATTTAGCTTCTAAATGGTCCAAAACTAATTTTTTTATAAGATAATATGAGTATAGTTTTAAATAAATTCATTTAATAATTTTTTATATGTATTTATTTTATTTTAGACCTTATCTTTTCGGTTTACCCTTAATTATTATCTTTTAATTTTAGTTATAGTAACAATATTTTAAATATTAAGTGGATATAAATTTTACTCATATGGGGTAAATTTTCCATTAATGGATACTTCAGTAACTTTTAGACCTTATAATAGTAACTTTGTAATTTGAATTTTTTTTATGATTTTTAAATAACTTAATAAAATATTATTTTTATAAAATATCAATTGTGTTAATTTTGACACTATTATTTTCATTGAATTTAATTAAAATAAAAATAGAGATATAAATTATAAAAAGTACATTTAATGGCCTTATTATATGTCATAGTAACCTATAAAATTTATGGATAACATCCATTAGTTAAAATTATATCTATTGTAATATCATTATTATCATTTATTTGATTATTCCATTAATAAATATATTATTGGATCATCATTGTATCAAAATTAAATTTATTTATTTAGTGTCAAAAAATTATAAATAAAAAACCATATTTTAGGTACTCATTTTATCTTTCTAATGAATATTTATAGTCGAATATATTACTTATATAACCCCATATTAAAATTGTTTTTATTAGAAGTGACATGTTTATGATATTTTCACCTTTAAATTAAATGTTATAAATGCATTAATCACACCCAAGTGGCTTCCAAAGGACAAAGGTTCAGCCCAAGGATTTTATTGGTGGTAAATAACTCATAAAATAAGGTTAAGAAAAGTGTTAGGGAAGTTTTATATTATTATAATCTTATTTTAACCCTCATTTACCTAATTTACCCTTTAACTGTGGTAAAGAAAATAATAAAGTTACTATTCACCAAAAATGATATTGATCCTATTAGATCAAAATTTTAATAATTTTTACAACAATGTATATACATTTTTGAAAATTAAAATCACAAAAGTGACTAAAATTAATTTAAAGTTAATCCTGTTGACGGATTGGTGAAACTAGTTTTTAAAATGTAAAAACCATCAAAAGATTGACATGTGTTTATATCCAATTTAAATGTAAAATTAATTTCAATAGATAAAATAATATTAAATGAAAAAAATTAATATAATTATACATTAAAACCATTTTAAAGGATAATTTAATAATATAAATAAATAAGAGGAAAATGTAGTTTTGAATTAAAATGCATTATTTTTCACTATTCATATAAAATATGAACATTATCAGAAAAATACAAAAAATTCAATAAAAGTAAATTTTTATATCTTTATTCTAAATAAAAAGTTTATTTTATCAAATGGAACATATAAAATCGACAAAAACTAGATTATTAGATTATTTTATGCTTAAAATTGGATTTATTCTCATTTTAACCCTCTTAAATTTTTTGGATGAATGTAAAACATTTAAAAACATGTGTAAAAATAATATAGTTATTTATGTCCATTACCACCAATAAGAATACTAGTCATTAAATAAATTTAAAATAATAATTTTAATAATTTATTATTTTTCGGTATAACTCAGTCATGTATGCAACGTAAGATTTCATGGAAACCCGTTGTTGCGTATCAGGTACGTTATTAGAAAAAGAATAACCTTTAATGAAAAATTAATATATTATTCACAAATATTATTAGACATGAATTTTTTTTATTCTATAATTACCTAGGATGTTACACACATATATATCTCGTATCAATTTCTAAGGAAGGGAAGTAAAATTTTATATTCTGAATGAACCTATGATCATTTATCAGTGGAAGGATGAATAAAAACTTCCAATAAGAATTAATTCTATCATATAGGTCTTAATTCATATACATGAATGGTATCTATCTCATTTAGTTGTGGAGAAACTCAACACTGAGAATTTTACTATACCATGGGAGCTTATTGATGACTTTCCAGAAGAGTTTCTTAGTCTTTATCCGAATTGTGAAGTTGATATATCAATAAAACTCATATATGGTGCTACACCAATTTCAAAGAATTCTTATAGAATGGACCCAATTAAGTTTCAATAATTGAATAAAAAACTCTAGGAGAATCCTGATAAGGGATTCATTTACCCTAGTGCATCACTATGGGCTACACTTATTCTTTTTGTTATGAATAAAGATGGGTCAATGTATTTTTCACTGATTATTGAGAACTCAACATGACACTATCAAGAATAAATATCCTCTACCCCACATCAATGTTTTATTTGATCAATTATGAGGTTCTTAATAATTTTATAATATTTAAATTCATTTTTGATATCATCAATTTAGGGTTAAGGAGGATATACCCAAGATAGTCTTATGTATGAATTATAGACATTATGAATTTAGAGTGATGCCATTTTGAATTTATAATACCCATACCATATTTATAGATTTAATTAATAGAGTCTTTAGAGACCATCATAATCCTTTTGTGGAAGTATTTATAGATGATATTCTTATATATTTAATAATAAATAAAAACCATGAATATCATTGTAGAATTGTTCTAAAGACCCTGAGGAAGGATAAGTTATAAGAAAAATTTATAAATTGTGAATTTTGGATGCAAAATATTCCATATTTGGGTCATATAATAGGAATAAAAGGTATATAGGTGAATCCATGAAAGACATAGGTTATTTAATACTGGACCAAACCAACCACTATGACTGAGATCCATAGTTTTCTTGATTTTCATGGATATTATCGATGTTTTTTAGAGAATTTATCATGACTGTACAATCCTCTCACCATGGTAACTCAGAATGGAGTAATGTTACTTTGTGTAGATAAATGTGAGAAAAATTTCAAGAAACTAAAGATAATGTCATTTAGCACACCTATTATTATATTACCCTATAGTGGAGATGTATTTTTAATTTATAGTGATGCATCGAAGAGGGTAATGGTATTTTTACACATCCATAATGATATGGTTATATGTTATTCATTATGGAAATAGAAGTTTATGAGAAAAATACCCAACTCATGGTTAAGAGGTATTTATAGTAATTTTTTCATTAAATATATGGGGTAGTTATATTTAAATATAAAGGTGTAATATATGTAACAATTATAAAATTTTATAGTATATATTTACTCATAAAGAGTAGAATATGTTCCTAAGAAGATGGTTGGAGTTGATTAAAAATTATGACTGCTCGATACATTACCACCCTGGAAAAGTGAAAAAGGTGGATGATGCTTTAATTTAGAAGGAACATACTCATTTATCCATGATTAGGATTGAAAAATATCCAATATTTCAGGATTTTTAAAGTGTGGATTTGGAAATCTTTAAAGACAGAGAGAAATATCATGTTTCTCAAATGAGTGTTCGAACATCAATACAAGTGAAGGTTAAAGTGGAAAAAATTAGGATGTAGAGCTATAAAAGGAAGTGAGAAATGTTCATGAGTTCAAAATTGATTATAATAAAATGATAAGGTTTAGGAACTATGTTTGTGTTTCATCTATTCCATAATTAAAGTAGTAAATATTAGATAAATCTCATAGTTCATCATTCTCTCTTAATCCAAGAAGTATAAAGATGTATAGAGATATAAAAGAGTATTTTTGGTGGAAAAAATTAGAGGGATATATCATAGATCTTGTATCTTGGTGCTTAGTATATCAGCAAGTTAAGGTTGAGAGACATAAACCTAAGTGGTTGTCATAACCATTACCCATACTAGAATGTAAATGGGAAAACATCACTATAGATTTTTTCATTAGAATCCCTAAAATGTATAAAAGACATAATGATATTAGGGTTATATTTTATCACCTTATGAAGTTAGAAAACTTCATTTACATTAGATAATATTACTCTCTTGATTAGATTTTTAGGATATACATTAAAGAAGAGACAAGGATACATGGAGTACCACATTCTATTTTATCTGATCGGGATTTGAGGTTTACCACAAAGTTTTGGTGAAGCCTTCTACAAGATATTAATTCAGAGCTGTGTTTTAGTACTTCTTATCATCCTAAAATAGATGTATGTTCTAAGATAACTATTTAAATCCTATAGTATTTTCTAAGATCTTGTTCTATGGATTAAAAAGGTGGATAGGATCAATACCTTCATCAGGTTGAGTTTTCTTAAAAAAGTATATTTCAATTGAGCATTCAAATGGATACTTATGAATCTATCCATGGGAAGAGTGTATAATTCCAACTTAATTAGATAAGTTAGATAAATAAATCTATTGGTACCCTCTATGGTTGGGGAAATGGTTGAGAAGTTCAGAGCCATTTAGTAATACATTACGACAGATTAGAGTTGATAGAAAATTTGTGTTGACAATATTTGATAAAATCTAGAATATGATGTTATTGAAATGGTATTTCTGTAAATTTATCTAGGAATGAAGGTTATGATATTTTAAAATAAAGGAAATATGAACCCTAGGAATATTAGTCCCTTTGAGATTCTTAATTGAGTAGGGTTGCAAGATTATCTCTTGGTGCTTCTACCAAACCTCTCTCAAGTTCATGATGTGTTACATGTATCTCTCTTGAGGAAGAACATACAGGTTCCATCACATGTACTAAAATTAGAGGTCATACAACTAGACAATGTTCTTTAGTATAAATTAAAACGAGTATAAATCTTTGATCATTGAGATAAAGTCATATGGAACAAGAGTTCTAATCTATTTAACATTTTAAGGAGGAATCTATGAAGCTACTTGATAATTTAAGGATGTGATGAAACAAAGATATCCTCATTTGGTTGCATTATAGTGATATAATTTTGAGGGAAAAAATTCATTTTTAGTGGCTTAGAATGTAAAAAAACGAGATATTATGATATAGCTTTCTATACATAAATTTTATTTCTTTGATATCTTGATGTACATGCAACACTGAGTTTGAACGAACCATCATATACTATTAAAATACCATTACTTAAGGGGAAAATTTTCTCCCAACCGTTGGATTGGTGAGTGTAAATAGGAATAACTAAATTATTAAAAACATATAGTTCATACATGTATAAAATGAATTCATTGGATATAAATTAATTGTTAATTAAAACAAAAAATATTTTGAAAATAAAGGAGTTTTTTTTTATAAAAAACTGTTTTTATGCACAAAAAGTGTTTTTATATTAATAATTTAAATTTATCAATATTAGAGGGTTATTTTAATGAATTTTATATATTATTTTAAATCTAATGTTTTAACATTCATATAATTTTTTCCTTGTAATGAGATAAGAAGATATATCCAGTTTTATGCTTAAAATTTATTTTTCTAAAAAATAGTTTTCATTGCATTTTCACGCTTATTTTAAAATAAATTTCGGCCACTTATAGAAAATGAATATTGAAAATAGGTTCCATATTTTGAATCATTTGGATCTAATTTGGTAAATAATTCCCTTTTATTTTTTGTCAATATGAATAGTAATCATAGTAAAAAAAATTCAACCTAGAAAGGGTAAATGGTAAAATTTTATTAAAAAATTGAGATAAGGATTTAAATTTCTCTAACACTTTCCTTTATCCCATTGGATGAGCGGATTTCCAATATACCCATCCAAATCCATAATATATAAAAACTGGGTTCCATATTTATTTTATTATGACACTTATATTATTTTAATAAAAACATAATACAAAATTTTACTCTCTTAACTTTAATAACTCAAATTTTTATTATAAGGATAAATATAGGATAATGTTGCTCGCATATGCGTGTGGACTACCACCTCCACGAAGCGATGTGATTCGTTTTTCAATTTAGATTCACGTGGATGTTAATAAGGATGATTTTAATAAATACATAATATATAATAATGATTCGGAATAGTTTAATTATTATTTATCTTTATTTTTTACCGTCCATAGAAAATTGAAAACAAAATTCATGCATACGTATGACATACCATCTTTATGAACGATGTAATTCATTTTTATATCTCTATATTTTATGGATGAATATATATATATATATATATATATATTTAATATATATATATATATGATATATATTTCATTATTAACATTATAGAGATGATTAAACCATGATCAAATTATAAGGATTGGAACTACCAAACTGAAATTATTATGAAAAACAAAACAATTAACACCCAGAAATGATGATTTTAATTAAGAATTATTAATAAATGGGTGTGAAAATATTATAAGTGGAAAATATATGATATTATAATTATGTAAATTATTCTATAATCAAATTATTATAAATTTAAATTTACTATATTGGAGGTTATACTGCTTTTGAAGCAAGTCGAACCTAGGGTAAGATTTTACCGTCTTAAGTTGTCTTCTTTGGGACATATGTTATGTTATGGAACTATATTATTTTATGAGTTGTGTGTAAAGAACATTTGATATTTTATATCATTAATATATTTATTTTAATTATATTTAATGTTTTATTTGATGTTATTCTTTTATGGGGATTACAGTTTAATGTTATCAAAGGTGTAATGAATTTATGTTACAATATCATTTTTATCAATATTGTTTATGATTAGACCTATGATGATGAAATTTCATGATATATCACAAAATAATTTCATTAATTTTCTTCTAATTTGGTAATTTATTGGAAATACAAGTTTTCCTTTCATTTACCTTACTTTAAGCTGTCCAGTGACCAAAATATTATTTTAAGGAAAATTGACTTTATTTCTCTCTTCACTTGAAAATAATTTTTATTTCATGTCCTTTTTTTCTAAAAATGTTTTTAATATCATCCTTTGATTTTTAAAGTAAATTTACCCATGATTAAATTTTAAAAAATGGTTTAAAATAAATATTCTTTTAATTTTCTAAATGAGGAACTTTTTTGACCTTTTTATACAAAAGTGTAAAAGGAATGTTTTCTTTTAACTTATTTGGAATGAATTGAATTTACCACTATACTAACTAATCAATTCTTCAAAGATTAATTTTCAATTTTCTAAGTTTCTTTTCAATGAAAACTTTTTACTTAATATTTTGTATTTTTTTATTTTAATTAAGTGATTTCAAAGTGAAAGGGAATTTTCGTCAAGAATTATTCCAGATATATTTCATGGAAACTTTTAATCTATGATAACATCCTTTGATGAAAATTATGATTTAGTAAGGTTATGATCCAATGATAAAATCCTTATTCATTCTATGGATGGTCTATTATTATGATTATGAGTTGTTTATTAAATATTTTTATTTTTCATGGGTAATTATATGATGATCGGAAGAATGTTTTATAATCTTGTGACATTTATATGAGTGAACTATGATGATGTGGTTGTAGGGTCTATTATAGCCATATAATTCATTGGTTAAAGTGATATTTATATCTTTTGAGATGATGATGATAACCATGGAAATGTTTTTGAATATATTTTTTCACATATTTTTGTGTGATTATGATTAATTTCTATATATTATCATAGAAAAATTCATGTACATGATTTAAAATATTTTTTTTTTCACATTTTGACGTGTGATTATGATCACTTTCTGTATATTCTCATAATATTATTCATGGACATGATTTCATTTAGATATATTCATAAGATTATGATTTCTTATTCTTATGATGCCACATACCTATACTACGACTATTGGATGTTGATTACTTCTTTGACACCCATAATGATCACTCTTTTATATATGAATTGATTTCAAAGCTTCTGATATATGTTTTTTTTGGGTATGAATATTTTATGCCGAGAAAATGCATTTGAATATGTTATCAAACCCTTATGATCATATTATCCTCTAATGATTAATATCTCTCATGTTTACCCTTACAATGAATATGTGATCACCATTTCTTTGGTTTCCTTTCCAATGGTTATGAAGAAAGGTTCAAATAAGGGTATGTATAAGAAGAGTAATTTTTGGGAAGATATTTTTGGGAGTTTTTGAAGATATTTCATGAAATAATATGATTATGCATCTAGTCCCCAAATAAAATAAACCTTTATAGTCCTCGGGCTTGTATTGTTTTGAAATTTTTTCTGTATTCAAAAGAAATGGTGCAATATTTTTTTATATTTTCTTGGGTCACTTCAATCAGTATCTGTAATTCAATCCAGAACCAGGATGTGATGCAAGGGTCATTATGAAAAACGATAATCAATGGAACACCATGAAGTCTGATCCCAATATCCTATACTTTCATCGTATCCTTAATATATATGAAATGAACTTATTTCATTCATCAATCAGTAATCACCCATATCACATCCTTACCAATAGGAATTCAAGGTAGAACAACAGAAAATCCATGGATATATCATCCCATTTCCACACTGTAATGTGTAAAATTTTCAAAAATCCAACATGTCTTTGATGTTATGCCTTATTTTTATGACATGTGAGGCACCGAGACATAAAACCTATAATCTATCATCTCATTCCTAGCAACCAATAACGAAGTGTCAAGTCATGGTACATCTTTGTACCTCCATGGTTCTCTTAACAATTCAATAAATGTTTAATATCCATCAAAACCTAGATCATGTCTATTTAAACAACCATTCTTCCTTAGAAGAAAAAAACCCAATTAGAATATTAAAACTAGTCGTCTGAAGGTCTCCCAACCATAACTATTCCTATAAAAGTGATAACACTATGCATAATTATCTATTCCATGTCAAATATGATTATGCATAAATGATCAAACCTAAGTACAATCTAGGAATACATATCTTTTGTCTCTCCATTCATCTAAGCACATCTCAACAAACAGAATCATTATAAACCATTATTCTACTAATTATTTCATATCCTGAGTGGGTAACTTTATACTTAAAATGTCTTTGACGACATTCCATTCAATAGGGTTGTAAGGAATATCAAAATCAAATTTCTAATGGTACTCCACCCATAATATCTGTCTCATGTTGAGATCCATTTGAGTGAAGATATAATTTATACTCTTATGGTACAAATACACTATTATCCACTCCCTGAATAGATATTGGCACCAAATATTATGCACATGAATCATTAATGCCATCTCCAGATCATGAATGAGGTAGTTCTTATCATTCGGGCATAAATCACAAGATCCATAAGATACTATATATCTCCCCAACATTAGAAAAAAAAACTCAAAACCATACATGAGGCATCATAGTATACATCATAACCTAGACTCATCTCAAGAATAATCCATACTATAGATGAAGTCAGTGTCACTTTCAAATCCTCAAAGGATTTTTGGAATTTATTACTCAAAACAAAACTTTACACCCTTATGGGTGGACTTTGTCCTAATGAATGTAATCTTGGAGAATTCCTATAAAAATTATTTATAATAACCAACAAATCCAAATAATCTATTGATCTCAAACACATTTCTAGGATGCTCTGAAGACATCACTACTTAAATCTTTTTAGGATACAGCAAGACAACTTTCTCAGAAATTACATGGCTTAGAAATTTCACCTCTTGAATTCATAACTAACATTTGGAAATATTTCCATGTATATGATTCTATCTCATAGTTTTAAGTATGAAATTCATAGTCTCAATATGATCCTTCTATGATCTGGAATAATCAATAATATCATATAAAAATACAACCATGAAAGAATCCAAGAAATGATTAAATATTTTATTCATCAATGTCACAAAGACCACAGGAGAGTTACTAAGGCCAAATTGCATAACTAAATACCCATAATGCATATACCTTATCTTGAATTCTGCCTTAGGTATATCTTCCTCTTGAACCCTCAAATGGAGGTATCCTGATCTCAGTTCAATTTTTGAAAACCACTAGACTCCCTTGTGCTGATAAAAAAGGTCATCAATCCTAGGAATGGGGTATTTATTCTCAACTATCAACTAGTTGAGTTTTTAATAATCAATAAAAATCTAGAGACTCCCGTGCACCTTCAATTAAAAGAGCACTGGAGGTTCCTAAGGTGAAAAAATATGACTAATAAATAACTTAGCCTCAAGATCATCAAGATAAACCTTTAATTATTGTAATTAAGTGGGTTCAATATGGTATAAAGGTAAAGAAATGGGTCTCATCCCTAGAAGAAAGTCTATAAATAACTTAACATCCCTTTTAGGTGGTAACCTAGAGAAATCATCTATAAATATATTTAGATGCTCATTCACCATCAAAGGAAAAGGTACAAAAATAAATGGATCAATAACATCAATTAAAAACTCTAAAAACCGACACAAGATCATATTATCACTAAGAGTAATGGGAACTGGTCTTACTAACATTTAATCCCACTCAACCTAGAATACATGAGTGACTCCATGAAAATAAATAAAATATACCCAACAATAATATAAATCAATCTGGGTTTTATAGATAATCATCCAATCCATTCCATAGATAAGATCAACGATACCATTATTGTCGACTAAAAAGTCCCATATGGTTTCATGGTTAGCAATCATCACCCAGACCATGGGAAAATTAAATACGTACTCAAACTTATTTCCTAAAGTAGTGGAAAGTGTCATCAAGAAAGTTATAAGCTCTAAATATAAAACCATCATATCAATTAACTTGGACAAGATAAAGGAATGAGTTGTTCCTATATCAAACAAATCCGTAATCATAGAAGATGTAATAAACAACATACCTCTTATGGTACCTAGTACTAACTCCATATCCTTTAGTGTACATTCCACTACATACAATCATCTTGGATCATCCTTCTATTTTTCACCACTTGAGCATCACCCTTGGCACGAAGTTATGATCCCACCACCTTTTTCTATATTAGATCTAAATAGAGATCCATTGTTTAAGGTGGATATATCTCTACTACCTTGGTATGATATCTCACAAAAATGATAAATATGAATGGATTGACCACATATGTGACACTCCCTGGGTGCTACCATAAAATAATGCTTGACTTGTCCATTTCCCTACGTTGGTAACAAAATGCCCGACTTTTCCCCAATGTATGTTACACACTTCTACCACCACCTTAGCACTGATCACCACACTTCCTTTTTTAAATAGAAATAAAAATATGGATACGCCCTACTGTCAATGATGCTCTAAAGAGTCCAATCTTCATAACTATTCCTACCTCATCCATATCTTCCCTTTCCCCAAACTCTACGTATTTGGGTAGGAACATACGAATCAATGTAGATAGAATATCTATCCTTAAACCCATATCGAACCTCTATTCCAGATGATAAACATTGGAAAAAATATCTTGAGATAGGCACACCAACTTAAAAAACTAAGCAGCATACTCTATGAAAAGAGAATATCCTTTCTCCAAACAAACTCCTACTCCTTCGCCCCTCTCAGTGTGTTAGGATAGAACTGTTACTTGAAGGATTTCATGAAGGTATTCTAAGTGATATCTTCATGAAACTAAGATTTAATGATATATTCCAACCAATTTCTCCTATAAACTTCATGTATATAAGTGGTGAATATAACGTTGGAGTCCACATGAGTTTTGATAAAGAGAAAAAATCCTATGAGTATTTTTGACCCATTATTATGATACCTATGAACCCTTGTTACCATTAAATATCAGTAGATAATACCTAGTTAATTATGAATAATGGTCCACGTTTCATTTAGGTTCAACATTAGTGACTTGGTATATTGAATGAATCACTTAGAATATGTTTTCCACCAAAACCATATAAATTATAGGATTTTTCTATTGGTATTTCCCCACAACATGCTTTATATCATTCCATAGTATTCTTCTTGGAGGATCTATAATCTATATAAAAAGAGGATAGAAACCATTTAAAAAAATTTATTACTTTATCATAAAATTAATTTTAAAGAACTAAAGTCATGAAGGATAAAATCATAAATAAGAGCACCAGAAAACCCTGAAAATACCATGGTAATTCAATGATTTTCATGAAAGAGATCTGGCTAGACGCACTCCCACACTACCTCTTACGTTAAAATTGACCTATATCTAGGCTATCAACTACCCCTAAAAAGTAAAGGGTGATACAAAAGATTGACCATAGTCTTTAACATAACTTGAGGTATCTGATACCAATTTTTAATAGATGAACATGGTTCAACCCATTATGTTACCCAAGATGGCCAACGACAAGGTTCGAAGTGTGTTCCGAATCACCATGGGATAGATACAAGCACTAGGGTATCGTCTAAATTAATTTTGGAATGATTTAATCATCAAAAAAAATATTATATAGAAGAAACAATCAATATATTATAATAGATATCCATAATACTTCATATTCTAAAATAAAAAACAAAAAGGTCACAACCAACATATGGATAACTAGGTATCAACGAAAAACTTAAATACCATCAAAATAAAGAACTGAAAATAACCCATGTTCCATATCCACATGACTACACTTTACTACTATCCCAACCCACCTGAAAGTCCTCAAAATTTATGAGGGTCATCCTCTACATATTGTTCTTCCCTTTACCTGTATCCTTCCAAACCAAGGCCACAAATTACAAAAGATAAAATTAGGGTGTAAGTACTAAAGGTCATTACTATACCACCAAGAATATATATAATTTCTAACCATGTGAATCAAATTATTTTTTTATTTTAAATTATATTTCTGAAACACTTCCAAAAGTAATCATTTCCCATATAAAAAAATAATACTTTGGTTTTATATTAAAAACATGCCATTCATTTTAAAATCATTCCAAGTTAAAATAAATAGATCATTATGAAATATCACATATACAATGGCATAAAAATTTAAGTGAAAAAGTTTTGAAGCATTAATATGCATATCAATATCAAATTGATAAATAATCATATCAAAATATATTTTATGTAATATAATCTTGAAGCATCCAAAGAGGGAAATCTATGACGTGATCATGCACAAAAAAAAAACAACTAAGACAAAAAAATGACACTAGTTTTCCAAATTGACTCTTAATGTATGGGAACATTGGTCTATTGGAAAGATTACCCTCTATAATACATGGAATCAAGGGAAACTACTCTTGTTATTTCTAACTCCACTGGGTCTCATCCATGTTTAGTTTTCTCCCATAACCCAAGGTCCCCCAATGTTCTTTTTTTCATCATTACATTCAAATAAAAAAAATAATGTTTCAAAAATATTTTAAGAAGAAAATATCTTTCAAAACCAATTAAACATTTCATAAAAATATTTCTATTATAATACCACTCCATTCAAATGCCTGTAAAACCATTTTATTTTTAAAATAATATTCTGGGAAATTTAATAATTATATCATGTGTCTTAAAAAAATTTCAATAAAATTTACCTTTTTCAAAACATAACCATGTCCCAAAAAGGTTAAAAAGAATTTAGATATTAAAAAAAATAAAAACATCATAAGAACCTAAGGAATTTAAATGGTTATACTATATGTTAGAGACACATTCCTTAAGAATGAAGAAAACAATTTCAACTTCAAAATCCGTGACGGGAAATGAAAAAATTAGGCCCTCAGAAAACTACATAAAAGAGAAACACAAAAACTTCCTTATAAAACCCTCTAGTTCTAAAATTAATATTTTAAAAATGTTCCAATGAGATAAGGGGAAGATAGAAAAATAAGTGATATAGAGAAAGGAGGAGAAAATGAGGGGAAAACCGAACTTACCTCAAAGAGATCCACCAAGAAAAATAAAAATCACTATGTAATTGAAGGGAGAGGCCTCTAAAGAATCATATAGGTATTGGTTCAATTCATTGAGGTATTTGGAGGCAATTAGAGTTAAAAACGTTCAAGGGTATTAGTTTATTTTTTTTTTCATTTTAGGAAGCTCAGATTTGGGAACATGATTAGGACACATGGTTTAAAAAACCATTCACTAATTGTGTAACAAACACCATCATTTGAAAATAATGTCACACATTTTCCTATAGAAAATTTCATGGTTTGACCAATATTGATCAAGCCATGTGGAAACCTCGGGAAAAATCCCATTCACCTGCATGGTTTTTCAAGTGACTTGAATGACTTGACAAACCATACTAAAACCATGAAAAATACCACTATAAATTATAGATCGATATCTAAAAGTTATCATATTTTTTTAACTAACCATGCTCCCAAACCATGTTTAAGGATTATTTTTCTTGACACTATAAAATTTCAATCCCCAGACTCGTAAAATCCTCTAAAACCTCACAAGAGATAAACTAGGATAAAACATTAAACATACAAATAAACCAACGGGAATCACATCCATGATATATCTAGTTATATAGTACCATAAGACGAAAATTTCAGGGAAAATAAGAGAATAAATAGAATAAAATGGGTTTAACTCACTAGATTATGATCAATGGATACCTAAGCTTCAACTGGCACAAATATTTTCCATCAGGGAGAGGGAGAGAGCCAAGAATGTCATCAACGAGCCCATAAATCAAGAGAAAATTAACTAGGGATGTAAGGGTCTAATTAAGGGGGATTAAACATCATTTTCTGTGGAAATAAAATTTTTTGACTTACCAAAACTGAAGCCCAATGACATCACTCGTGAGCCACCGACCTCACCAGCTTACCTATGGAACCTGTGGACATAGAGGTGTTCTTCCCGCTATCGCTAGATAGTCGGTTCCCTCCACCTACTATCTAGTGGCCTCTTTCTTCCACCAATGGTCCAAAAAGTTTTTTACTACTTAAAAACGACCCAAAGTACAAAAATATAAAAACAAAAGTTGATTCGTAACTTATTCCATACATCAAGGTGTGACACATTTGGTCTCTTCTTATTCGTACATGTTTGGTCCATGTATATAAGGAACTTAAATTTGTTAAATAATTTCTTAACAAAAAATTTAATCTATATTAAAATTTAAAGGTCCTTATATATACATCATTATTCCATTAATTTAATAGTTACTTCTTTCATAGACCACTTTATGGTTGTTCGATCAATTTCTCCAAAATTATTTTAATGTATTTTCCTTGATTAAAGGTGTCATGAAATGGTACCATATTCTCCAGAATTTTAATAATGTCATGAATATAATTTTTATTAATTATATAAAATTCTATAATAATATATTCATGGTGTTAATAGAAGAACATATCACATCACTTTAAGCAGCTAGTATTCCAGACGTATGCATGAGCGACATTCTCATTTTCTAATTGATTGAAGGGTAAGAAGATAGATGAAATATTATATTTTACAAATATTAATTATTTCATAATTATCATATATATTTTATTAATTATATATTTATAACCATATAATTAAAATATTTATGAAAAAAAATTCACCACTATGTAGAAACAGTAGGCAGTACATATGCATAAGTGAAGTTTTTGTTTTCCAAAGGATGGAAAAGACGTGGAAAATGGTTATTCCATAATCATATTAAAATATTAGTTTATTTTAGATACTAAATTAATTATGTTAATATGTCTAATACAAATTTATATTAAGTATAATAAGAAATAAACATTGAAAGAGTTGTGTAAGATGATGACCACTTTATTGAGAGATCTCCTTTGAAAAACACCTTAATTATTCTTAGGATGTTCATAGGGTAAGTCATGACCTTAAGAATGAAGGGAAGGATACTAGGGTAATTTAAGGGTAGTTCATGGGTAAGATATAGGGGTCAAATTTTGTGAATAAGGGAGTAGAATAGGTTCCCTTTTATAAGTTATGGGAGGGACACACATGGAATTACATAAAATATTTTAATAATATAAAGTCATTTTATTTTAAAAGTGGATTAAAATTGTCACATATTTGAATATGATAAGGATAAGGTTTAAATAAAAACATCCAATTAGTTTTAATAAATTGTTTTATGTTATCTTGAAGCCTTATCCCTTTATTTTTACCCCTTTAGCCCATTTTACCCTTAACCAAGTTGATAAATATTTAACAAGGTTACTATTCAACCTAAACAAAAAATTAAGTTAAAATTATTATATGATATTAATGATGATGATTAAAAACATTTAATCCATTTTATATTATTCAATTACTATAAGTTGAAGATATTAATTTTAATATAGGTTTGCGAAATGCACTGAAAACCATTTTTTGAAAAATGATTATTTTAAGCATAAAAATGAGTTTACAGCAAAATAAATTAAACTGTTGATTACAATAGAATTAATTAGATTATTTAAAATAAAAGAGTTAAATTTATATTTAAAAGCAAACCAAATCATAAATTTACCTTTTAAATTCTTGATTTAAAGAAAATATCTAAAAATAGCTTTTATTTGAATAAAAAATTACTTTGATATCCAAAATGTTAAGCATATATTTATAATTTAAAAATTACATTTATATGAATTATATTTATTTTTAATATATATTTGTTATTAGAATTATTTTTTATAAAATTTTAAGTTATTAATATATCATTATAGTGTCATAAAAGTGACAATTTTGTAATATCTTTATTTTTCACTATTCACCTAATAATAAACTATTTCTAAAATATATCGAAGTATCATTCTAAGATAATTTTAACATTATGAATTCAAAAATAAAATTATTTTCTTCAAATTCAATATATTAAATTTTGGAATTTCGGTTTTA
Source organism: Viscum album (assembly GCA_963277665.1). Lineage (NCBI taxonomy): Eukaryota > Viridiplantae > Streptophyta > Magnoliopsida > Santalales > Viscaceae > Viscum > Viscum album. Next base: position 160,202,223 of record OY728128.1, on the reverse strand, counting down.
ATCAAATTCTTGAATAGTGCTATGTGTATTATGCTATAGTTCTTTTATAAATAAAATCATACTTATTATAATAGATTCTTGGGTGATACAATTATTATCATAAAGTAGGTTAAATAAATTATATGGAATTTAAGAGTAAAGGTAAGTTTTTTAGGTCTCAATATTCCATTCATTGATATATTATTCATATTCACCACGTTTTCTGATTCATGTGGTGCATATACTTCCCATATACATATTTTTATCCTACCTCCCATGAAATTAAATGGATTTAAAAATCCATCTTAGGATCCCTATTTCAATTTATTTTAATTCAGAAGTTATCAAAGTGGTAAGGATTTTATTTTGAATCTCACTTTGAATTATATATTGTTATGACTAAATTTACATTTAGAGAAAATATAGGATTATTCTCTCTAAAATCATGTATATTTTTTCTCCTCTAGTTGTTCCTGTGTTTTCTATATTCTTTTATGATTTCACATCCACTTTTTTTCATAATTCATCGAAAGTGATTATTTTAGGAGAAATTGCCCTTATATATTATTTTTATTGAAATATATATATTATTTATTTTGTTTGATGGATTTCCTTATCTCTAATTCTATGATTTCTTCAGTTATTTTTAAATACACTTGATTTTTTTAACAAAAGGAATATTCCATTGAATTTTTAGATATGGTTGTTTCCACAAACTATGAATCTTTAAAAAAGCATGAAAATAATATTTTTAACATTTTCCTCATGAATGAATCTTCTCACTTTTATAACCATTTTTTACAATGAATATTACACTCCAGGTTTTTGTCTTTTTGCAAGGAAATTTTTATTCCATATTATTTATAAAATATTTTCTTAAGAGGTATAAAATATTTAAAGGGTATTTATTATATTTAGTATCCTAATACTACTAAACTATTGGACCCCACATGATGTTAAATTTTTTCTTCTATACCAATATTATAAAGTAACCACTAACTCCGAGTTATTGAATTTTGGATTTCTACACAATAAATTGTGAAACCATATCCAAAAATCCTTTTTGATGTGTTTTGAAAGATTTTTGGAAATTTAACATTAATATCATATTATACCTCATTATATTTAATACCCTGTGAATAAGTTTCCAAGAATATATTTGGATAAACTTTAAAACATACTTAGAGAAGCTCTTTAAGTAAAACTAAATCCCCACTTAGTGAACCACAAAGTATAGACACATGTCCATTTATAGCATTGATAATAAAATATGAATTATAGAATTCATAAATGTAAAAAAGAGCAGCCTCTAGAAAAGAATCAGTTATACCCAAGTTATAAACAGATCTAGAGTGTTATCTAATAAATACATGTAACTCTATACTTATTTCCACCAGTTGTATCCTATGAAATTAATATTTTCATATGATATTTTTTCCAATAAATTGAAAAACCACAAGAAAAATAGTATTTCAATCTTTTATAACTACTCATTCATTTTCAATTGTCTAAGTATAGATTGTAACACCCCATCCTAGAACACCATTTGTGCCAGAGGACTACATGGCCTCAAAGAAACCCCAAATTCCAGAGGCTACAAACTCATATTAAGGTCCTAATATATACAATGGGGGATTATTCACTTGAAACAGCGTGAAAAAACATTGAAAAATAACTAAAACATGCACAACAAATAATTAGAGTACTTTTAACATATAAAAAATGATATAATAAATCCCATTTTTAATGACATATAAGAATACACCACTAATATCCCACTAGGTCTATCACATATAAAAAAAATAAAAAAAGTTGGTAGTTTACTATCCTAGAACCTCACCTCATCCCGAACTTTGGACTCATATCGAGCCACTTCATCTTGATACCCTATAAATCCTGTGAAAAACCTAAAAGCTAACAAAAAGGTTGCACATGAACTAGAATTCCCAGTTAGGGGGGGGGGGATATATCTCATTAGAGACTCAAAATTATCCCCCATTATACACCACTATATATGTGCAGGCATGAGGAAAATAAACATGTCACACAAGCTCATTGGGTTCTATGTGCAAACTAAGCTAGCATAACCCCATGCACTTCAGGTTATCATGTACTAACCCGACCACCAAGACACTTGACCTTACCATATTTGGCCCTATTCTAGAATCCATTTATCAACAATTCTACTAAACCCATAACCTATAATGTTATCAAATAGTAATGGTATGAAATATTACTAAACCTCAACCCATTCCTGAAGATATAGGGTAGTGTGTTCACCAAGTATCAACCACTACATGAAGGCATAGGGTAGGGGGTCCTCCATCCAAGCCCTTGACCAAACCATATCACTTAAGGGAGGTTATCCATAAAGTCCCGAAATTTTCCTTTTCATTGAGGGTAGGGCCTCTTGGATAAACCATACCTACCAAAATCCTTTAACTCAAGTAATTATCAACCATACCTTCTCACTCAACATAAAGTACCTACCATAACTGTTACCTTATCACTCAAGGTACGACCCAAAATCACATCACCACCAATACCTTCTCACTAAAGGTAGTGTCCTGAGCACAATCAATATATTATGACGCAAGGTAAGGCCCAATATTTCATCTAAACCTCAACCTAATCTCTGAAGGTTTGTTTCTAAAAACAATTTATTACCCAAGGTGGGGCCAATACATGGTATCTTTCATCATCCAAAATGAGGTCAATAATTAATCAGAAAACAAACACACAAGTAACACATATATTCTCACAAGCTTATATCTTTCCATATAACCCTAGTCACTCGAGACCTAGTACCTTGCCTCAAACATGTCTCATCATATATCCATCCCTTAAGGATACTCCCTTAGACCCTTCTGGTATTAACTGATTGGTAATGATACATCATTGTCCTCCCAGAATGACTCCATATTCATAGAATCTTATTGATATTAACCTCAAGAGTCCAAGTCTAGACCACATCCGATTCCCACATCATAACCCAATCCCTCTACCTAGGGGTATCTTGAGCTAACTCACTCTAAGACCCTTGTAAAGTTGATGCTAAGCCATCTCAAAAATTCTTTCAACCTACACTAGGTTTCATCTCACATCTCCCATGGGAGATCTCTCAAACTTTACAGTAATAGGAAACCGTTATACCTAACACTCATTCTAGTCCATTATGACTCATTCTACTCACAGTTCTCACTAAGACTCAATCCACCCTTGGGAGGATGATATTTACCTAACATAAGGTGCACAACCACATCACCCTTACCACTAGGTCTAAGACTCTCCAAACTTCTTGAATGTCCCTAGGGAGCCCATCCTAGGATACTTTCATCTCATCTCACATTCTGAGACACTTCTGAGGTATCTCAAAAACACAGCCGATATCTCCACCCCTAGGTGGAATAGTCACCAGGTGATCCCAAAGTACTCAAAGTGATAAATATCCCTTGTTTTAATATGAGTGAGATAAATGATACCCTCTTTATTTTTCTAGGGAGATCTAAATATCTATCCATTTCACCTAAACCCTTGTAGGATGCATTTTGATAAGAAATAATTTACAAATAGGCATATAAAATTTGTATTAATGTGACCAAGTACCTCTAACATGGTGTTACCATCCATGCTAAGATCTACACCACCTCGACCAAGCCTATCCACTCTCCTAAGAACCTATCTCATTCCCTAAAAAAATAATTAATTATAAAAATTTATAACTAATTATCTAGTTTAATTCAAGGAGGTATACTATTGAAAACTCACCAAGTATCACCATTTCACAAAAAAATGATCCATAAAAATGCATTTGTCCCTCTGGGATGTCCTTTATCCATATCGAGAAAAATACCCTTTATTCTCATTTTATTCCACCATGATATGGAGGAATTTGCATCAGAATCCTAGTTGAAATCTCTCAAATTAATATTTAACAAACAAAAACAAAAACTAAAGATAATAGAGGGATAAACTCACTTAAAATCACCACTAAATGGAACTAAAAACCATCCATAACCATGGAAAATTTAAGGGAGGATGAGGTATTAGAGATCCATCAAAAAAAGTTCTACCACAGTTTCCTTAGTTCTCAAATACCTATGGGGGACAACCCCAAAAGTCATGTCTACCCCTAATTAAAAGTACACCCAGGAAGGGCCACGATATGACTCACTGCTTTACATAACAATTTCATGGTGAAAACCTCTTAGTTGTGGCACAACCACCACAAGTAGAGGGCCTGGATGTTGGTCACCCTCATCACGACCTAGATCCTTAGTGTCATGGTGTGAAGGTCAATAGGTTGGGGGTCACCCCCTACCAAGCTCCATTACAACGCGATCCCTATGAATCATAATGCGACACAATCATATGAATAACCACACGTGGGGACCTCTATTTTGTTATGTGACCTCCCATTACTCATGGCATGGCACACATAGATGTATCTATCCATCATGTCATGACCTAGGTTTCGGGGTGTGACCTACTTCTATTTTTATAATTCAGTTATTGGGTCACCTCGACCATCTTTGTCACTTACCAGAAAACCTAAACCATCAAATTTGCAATTTACCCTTCCAAAACATCTCTCAGAGGTGTTACAACACTTGTATTTTCAATCCAAATCCTAATTAATAGAGAAAATACTTATCTAGATCAAATTTTAAACCTCCTAAAAAAATTAACAACCCTGAAATCCACCGGTCATTATAAACACCTTACCATAACACTTGTTATCTCCTAGAATCCTTGATAGTCATCAATCCATCACTCCCAACCAACCATAGTCATTAATTCACCACAAAATATCCATGTTCTATCCTTGAATGTTAGAAAATATTATATTGTGAAACTCCAAACATCAAGGCATTCTATTAATTAAAAAATTACCCACGATTTCTCCACTAATTCCAACACCAAGATGGTTATCACCACACTAATCTACACTGAGGAACCAAAGCATTAATAACTAGTTTATCTTGTGGATTATTATACACCCTACCATAATAATTCACTCACAATGATTGATTCTAATCCCAGGTTCTAACCACCATAGGAATTGGTCCCAACAAAATCACTTCCCATAATCTAATGACAAACTCATTGCAGTTTCCATCTCACCGTATCTAATTTCACACCAAAAACAAGTTGAAACTTCAGTAATTAAATTTTCACAAATATACATGACCTTAAACGTCAACATGTTATCAAATCAACACCTAATATTGATACCTTAACTCCCAGAGTAAATGAAAATCTTCCAAAAGTCCACAACAAAGTCTAAACTTTAATCCCAATGTAATTACATGGTTGATATTCCAACTACCTGCACTGTCTATTATGCTCTAACCCTAAGCACTGATTCACCTCTGATCCGACTCACCCTTAGATCAAATAAAAACTATCTGAAGTATGATTCCAACACCAAGACTCTATCTAAAATCACATATGAATTTCAAATATAGAATTCTTCAAAAAAAAATATCAATAGATCTTACCACACACTGATATCTTAGTTCCATCACAATTATCCACCGAACGATCTCACCACATTGACGAAACCTCCAACATAGGGTTTGTACACCCATGGATGATTAAATAATCTCCAAAAAGGAGTATCCTCATCATCACCATAAAGAAACAAATGTCCCTTTCTCTAAAGTTTATGTATAGTCTATTATTGAAGAGAATGACTCAACATAACCTACCCGATCTTACCCAAGTGTCAGTATGAAACACCAAATGATACCCTTTCTCATCTCACTAGGAATATCATCATTGGCATCACTAAAATTAATCCACTAGGGGTGGGGGGACCCTTAAATTAATAATGATACCCTCCACACCATATGGATTACCTTACACCACTCCATGAGGGATGAACTAAATAGGTCCCATAACCACACACATATCGCTCTTCCCAAGCCATGCTCACCCATCCTATCAACCCCAATTAAGGACCAAATTTATATTGACCAAAATATAGTACCTCAATCATTATATAGAATCCCCACAGATGTCTAGAGTAACATTCCTCACTCCCATAAAGACACCAGACAACCACTCCCACAAGTTTCTCACTAAGTCCATCGGTCCTCAACCGACACATATAAACTCATTTTTCTACAACTCGATGAACATAATGCATATCCAATGCACAACTAACCTCACATATCAATACTTTCCCCTAAAAATCCCCACCAATACTCACTATATTCCTCTAAAGTTAGAGTGAACCTATAATGAATCTTTTCATAGACACTTACCCTCTATCAACCTCAATCTAACCGAAACCCAATAGTTTCATACTCTCATATAACCCAATTGAACACCCCAACTCACTCTCCCATGAGTTTAATCTCATCAAACCTAGGATCATGATACTCATTCACTGAACATTCATGACTGCATGTTAGATCCACTAACTAAATATAATACTTGATGATTTATTTCTGACTTCTTGTGGCATATCAATAATTCCATGGACTACCATAGGATCACCCACCACCCATGCATCATTTAAAAACCATAGGAATCTACTAATTCTCCCACTGTGCTACCCAAAACTACTTTAGAATCAATAGGTCCAAAAATCAAATTGATTCTGCCTTCCAAAATCTATACTCAAAACCTATAGGAACCCAGTCTCAAAAAACCTAGAGCCAATAGTTATATTAAATTATAGTTATAGAATAAAAGGGTTCCAAAAGTATCCAATAGTTTAGTAGTCTTGTAATACTAGATACTTATTTTTTTTGAAATTATAATTGAGAACATAAAATATACTTTGAAAACCTCATGAAATCATTATAATCTCTTCTATTAGATCCATTAAATTTACCAATAGTTCTCTTCTGGTTTCTAGGGAATAAAAAAAATAATTTTGATTTAGATTATTAGTAAGGAGTAGTGTACTAATAAATCTACCATAACATAATCATGACATCTATAGTATGAAAAAAATTGATTAAAATAATTCCATTATCAAATAAACTAAGGGAATACTATATCAATGATAATAAAAAAACATGGACAATAATTGTTGATATCATACTGACGGAATTTATAATTTAAAACATTAAAAACATACCATAAAGGCATTGTTCCATGAAACCATACATAAAAAAGATTGGAATATAATAATACCATAGCTATTATATCTAATGATCACTAATTAAGTCCAATACATTCATCATATTAGTTAACAACACATTTCATAACATTCCCTATAGAACTTATTAATAAATCAAGGAAACATAGAACAATGGATATTCGTATTATGGAAATATGGAAAATAAATATTTCCACATTCAATGGAATAGTGTGGATATCTAAGAGAATATTATGAAGATCAACTTCAAAACCATGTGGAATTCTCAATGTATTATGGAGTATCCTTTTCAACTAAATTAAGATAAGGTGGTGGGAAATTTCAAAGTGATGGGTTATAAATAAAAGATAATAATTGAGTCTAGTAGTTTGTAATGATTAGAGACCAAATAAATAAAATTAAATCCTTTGCCATGTCTTGTAAATATTGTGTGAATTATCTAAATCATATACCTTGAGAGTGTCTAGCCATATGGGCAGTCTTAGGCCCACATATCATGCATCGAGTGAAGATTTAGTTGACACTCAACCATCATTTTTCAAGGTGATAGCCTATATTTTAATATTTACCATATTCACATCCACTTTCTAGTATCCATATAGGGATGTAATTTCTAGGAAAACCAAACACACTTTACATTCTAAAATTTTAGATTTTCAGGAATTATGATGGCTTAGGTAACATATCAATCAAACCCATTTGGAATATAGAGCTTGTAGTTGAACATTAAATATAACATATAAAATAAAATTAATTATATTATAAATCAAATAGGTATTATATATAATATAATTGAAATTAGGTTCATAGTATAAAACAAGTTCCAATAAAATGAATTTGAGACAAAAGGCCCCTTTCATTGATTCCCATTTTCCACTAAAGTGATTGAATATCTGGTATGAAAAATTAAATATCTTAATTACAAATTTAAATAACTTAAGATTATATATATACTTTTATAAATTCAATTTATAAATAATTTATACTTGTATATTTGTTAGTTATTATTCATTTTGTATATCGCGTGTGAGTAATATTGATCATTTTGAACTAATTTCATGATATCTATGTTGTTATTAATTATTATCCCGAAGTTATTAACTACTAAATATTTTAAGGTAATAGAATAGATAAATTATTTTTATTAAAAAGTCTCTTATATAATCAGATATTTGTTTATTTTTATTGCATGAAAGTGGAATTAGTGTCGTCTTATTTTGGTAATTTTATCGATCGAAGATGATATTTTAATAACAAGTTAAATACTTAATATACGATTTCCATAACCATATTTTTTCTGATTTTTTTATGAAATTATTATAATATTAGTATTTAAGTTCCCATTTTCATCCATGGTAGAGTATTATAGTATTGTTTGAGTTGGTGATTAGTCCGACCCAAATATGAAAATACCATAATTCTATGGGGGGGTATGGTTAATAAATTGTTTATTTTGACATAATAACATTTGAAAAGAAGAATAACTATATTAATTTTATTTTTAATTTTTTTAATAATATTTTATATGTTTTAGATAAATATTGAAAATCAAGAGAGAGAAAAAAACATTACTCTATGGCTGTGGTTTTTCACAAGTGCGCACATATGACGTTTTCATTTATTTCATAGAATATGAGAAATATGGGAAATGGTTTATAAATTTATAATATTAATAATCATATATATATAATATTATTTCCTTAATTATAATTTTATTATCATACATGTTAGGTGTTTAATAAAAATAATACATGTCATTCATGGAGGAAATAATTAGTACGTTCACATGATAAAATTTCTATTTTTCAAGGAATTAGATGGATTGATAAAAAATATGAAATTTTTATTTCATAATAATAAATATATTTTATAAACCATATTTATATATTAATTAAATCATTATAACTTTGTATGATAAGTATAAATGAAAAAGGAAGTTATTAATTCATTGAGGCGGTAGTCAGCACGTACGTACTATTGATGTTCCTTTATTTTTGTCAGTGGAGGGGAATTAACAAATAAAGGTTGTTAATTTTATATAATAAAATATTTGTATATTAATTATACCTATTAAATTATATTAAGGTGGTTAGGAAAGGCCTAGAAGAGGATTATTAATAAGAAATAATTAATAAGGGGCAATACTCATGTCAAGAGTTTGAGTTTTCTCTTAGAAATTCCCTTGGAAATGGAGGCCTAAAGTTATATAATGGTTACCAAGGAATTAGAGAATTAAGATATGGTTCTAGGAGGAAAAAAGTTTTGCAATGTTAAGAATATATTCTAAGGTAACTATGTAACATGAATTGGTGGAATGATCCCCTTTTCTAAGTGAAGAGGATGGAATTTTTGTAAGAATCCTTTACATTTTCAATAATTTAAAGTTAATATTTAAAAGTAAAAGGATAAAAAGATAAAAAATAAGAAGAATAGGAAATTTTTGGTTGATTCACTCCAAAAAAACCCATTTCGGAACTTGTTTTTAACATTTTTGGGTTATTTCCTCTTAGTAAGTCAATTTTTACTATTTTGCATTTTACCAGGGTAATTAATTTTTAACCACAGTCCTTAGTTTTGATTAAAAAATTAAAATTGGATTTTGACCTAATTTAAACATTATAATTTAAAATTTCAAAATAAGTAAATCAGATAGAATTTATAATGATTTAAAATTTTATTTTTAAAATAAAGGCATATATCATGTAAAAATAGTTTTTAGGAAAAGTATATTTTGAAGATTAAAACTTATTTTTATTCCAAAACTATCTACATTATTAATTTTAATTATGTAAATTGATTTATTATAAAAATGGTATGTATTTTTCAAAGAAATTAAAAATATAATTTTTTCATTAAAACACTTAATTAAAATAAAATATTAAAAAAATATTTATTGGCATTAAAGTATTACTTTTTTTATATGGTTGAACATAGAAATAATTTTTTTAATAAAAATATTTAAAAGAGATTATCATCATTATTGATTTTTTATATGGTTAAACATAGACATAATTTTTTTATATGGTTTAACATAGACATAATTTTGGAAAAAACTGTATTTTCATTATTAATCTAGAAATCAATTATATTAAAAAAATTCCAAAAATTCATATTAATGTAATATTGAAATTATAAATACAACAATGAAGTTAATTTGGTCAAATTTAAATTTAAATTTAGCTTTTAAATAAATACACGAATAAAGGATCATTAGTTTGTGCATTATGTAATAATTTTGGATATAGTGTTTACCTAATATAATATGGTCTGAGGGTTTAGATTCTACCCCATAAAAAAATTTCATCCTCAAAATTAAATACATGTCTGCTACTAAATAATTGTGGGTATTATTTACTAAAAGTTTCTTCATGATCCAATTCTTTTCCCTATAGTTTTTGTTTTCTATAAAGGGATTTCACATGTAGAGTTATCCAATTATACAACACTTTATTTCTAATGGTAAGAATCTGTACATTCTCTTCATTATAAGACAATATAATTTCTAACTCTATTACATCATATTCTAGTATATTAATTGGATCCGATATGTATTTACTCAATAATGATACATGGGATATTTATGATACTTTAGAAAGGTTGGGTGTTATATGCTATAGATAAGAAAAATCTCTAATTCTCTCTAGAAATTTAATGGGAGAAATATAAATAGGGGTTAAATACCCCTATTACAAAATCTTACAACTTTATTCCAATGGGAAACCTTCAATAATACATGATTCCAACTTTAAATTATAGTTCTGTTCTTCTATTATCAACATAAATATTTTTTTTATTCAAGCTTCTTTGATATGATTATGAATAGTCCATTCCTTTTTAGCTATCTTCTTTACATGTTTTTCCTTACCAGCTTCATTTATCCAACTTATTCACAAGATATTGTGGTATGGAATTTCTTCCCATATAATTCCTTATTTAGTTCCATGTAGATGATTGAATAGAAACTATTATTTTGTAAAAATTACACCAAATTTAGATACTGATCCCATGATACTTGGAAGTTAAGTGAACATTATCTTAACATATATTATAGTGTTTGAATAGGCCTTTTAGACTTCCAATTATTTTACCTATTGTTAGATTAAGCATCTGGACACATAGTTTACAATTTTCCAATTCATATTATCCCACTATAAATTTTCTATTAAATACCTATACATATTTATTCTACTTGGGTGTGTATCGAAATTTGAGCTATATGCTTTATCTATTAGCTCCATCTCTAGTTCAAGTATGGATGAAACAAATAACATCTTTCCAAACATTAGCACTCTATATTTGTAGATGAAGTATATTAATTTTCCATCATTCACTTCTTTGATCCTCCATTTAAATCCTTATCATATTGCTAGGACTTCTCTATCTTTTCTAGTAAATGTGGTTTAACAATTTCTTATAAAATACATACCAAAACCCCTTGCCAAAAAATTACCATATCCATATTTTCAAGATCCATGAATAATATAAGATCTTTATTAGTCCCCATCATGATCATAAATACATGGTCCCTCCTTCTCAATGCATCAACCACCTTGTTTTTCTTCCCAGGGTGGTAGTATTTTGAAACATTACAGTCCTTGATCAGAAATAACCATCTTCATTGCCTAATGTTGAATCCTTTTTGAGAGAAAATTACTTCAAAATTTTATGGTCCATATATATGTAACATATTTATCTATAAAGATAATAACTTAATATCATTAAGGAAAATATTACCGCTTCCATGTCAAGGTCATTAGTTGGATAGTTCAATTTATGGATATTTAGTTTTTATATATAGTAAACCACTCTTATTCTACATAAGGACACAACCCAATAATTTCTTCGATATATCACTATATATTACAAATCCTTCCATTTTTGAGAGTAAATTCACTTCCAGTAAATTATTGAATATCCTATTTAGATCTTCAAAACTTTATAAACATTATTTGAACAATATGAATTTAACCCCTTTACATGTAATCTTGGTTAGTGGGTTGGCTAATCAAGAATTGTTTTGAACAAACCACTGATAGTAACTATATAAAACTAGAAAACTATATATATCAGTTATATTCTTCAGTATAGGGAATTATTTGAAAACATTTTTATTTAAAGGATCAATAAATATTCCATCCTTAGAGATAATATGACCAATAAAACATACTTTATGTAACCAAAATTCGCACTCACTTAATTTCCCATATAATTCCTCTACTCTCAAGGTCTCAATAATTATTCACATATGTTTATCATTCTCTTCAAATATTTTGGATTATATCAATATATCATAATTTAATTCCACCATGATGTTATCTATATAATCCTTTAGTACTCTAATCATAAAATCCATAAAAAAGGTGTGTTTTTCAATACAATGGTCATCACTGTAAACTCATAATGTGTATATATCATATATAATTTCATATTTGGTATATTCTCTTTTTACCATTAATTGATGATAACCAGAGTAAAGATAGATATTTGAATAATATTGTCTCCTTAAAGTTGATCAAATAATTCATCAATGCATGGAAAAAAATATTTATTCTTTATGGTAATGTCATTGATCTTTTTATAATCTATACAAAATCTCATAGTCCAATCGTTATTATTTTTAAATAAAGTGGGGGCTCCCCATGGTAAAAAACTAGGGTGTATAAACCCCTTATCACACAAATCCTATAATTGTTTCTTCAATTATACCAACTCCAATGGTGCTATTCTATAGGGAGTTTTGGATATGGTTTATTCATCATGAATGAGTTTAATGGAAGGATCAACTTCACACTAAAGTGGATGACTACTTAATTCATTTGGGAATACATCAATGTATTTTAGTACAATGGGAAAATCCACTATCCTTAGGATGTATTACCCATCCAGAGATAATGTTTTATCTTATAATTCTTACATAATTTAATTAAGTTGACCCATTAGAGGAGGGTCTTATAAACGTTCGGGAGGTGATGTGTTACTCTTGAAAATAAGGGATCTTATACACCCTTCGTAAATAGTGATATCCTTATCTAAAAAATAAATAATTTCATTATACATTGAGATCAAATCCATACAAATGATTATTTAAAAATCAACGATATGAATAAAAATAAAGATTTACACTGGGGAATATATATGCATCTTAATAAATTATTCTTGGTAAACCTTAATTGCAATAGAAATACTATTAGATAACTTAGCTGGAAACTGCTTTCTCAGAGTAATATGGGATGAATCATTGTTCTTAGAAAACTAGCTTGATATAAAGGAGTTCATAGATTCAAAATCATATAAATCATTTTCTAACATTGAGTTTATGCTCATGAACCTACTATCATTCCATTTTCAACCTCAACCTTAGTTTTAGTGACCACATATGATAAACCTTTCAACTAAACCTTTTATAAGTTAGAATCTCTTAACATTTTTGGAATTGGTATTCATAGTTCCCCATATCTTTAGAGTTAAATAATTAAAAAAAAACTTATACCTTACATTTTTCTTTATGTTCTTTATGGATTTTTTCTCAAAACTTAAAACAATACCATTTTCCATTCAAGAAAATCTTGGATTGTTCCTTTCCATAGTTATTACATGTGAGAAATTACACTCTTATTTTCTTCCTCTTTGATGTACTTTTATTTCTATAATACTCAACATACATTTTCTTCTCTATATTTCATCTAAAGTCATAAGTCTTGGAGAACTCCTTTTACATCTCAATGGAACTTTAGACTATATCTTCATATGATGAAAATTTTAGGGAGAATAAAAAACTTCAAAGGATCAGTGTTATACCATCAAATAAATGATAAAAAATTATTTCTAGTCAACATATATAGTATGCAACATGTCAAGATAACCTCATAATGTTAACCTCATACTGAACAACATTTTCATCATAATTTTTTCTAATATTGAGTAATTTACTTTATATTTGATCCCATTCCTCATGAGGAACACATTTTTCATAGAATATCTCCTTAAAATTTCTCTATTCCACATTCTATACCTCCTCTTTAGTGTTCTAAATTAGTGACCTACATTTACCTGCAACTCACCTTAGATGATATTTTCTATAATGAAATTTTCCTATCAAATATTTCCTGAAGTAAGGAATATATTTTCTAAGTAATTGATATGTTTCTCAACTACCAATGAATTATAATTTCAATTGAATGGTGGATGTTTTTGTCACATGAAGTGGTCCAATATAGTTTCACTATATTTTGGTTCATTAGGTTTCTCTATTCGGGTGAGGTTATTTGTTATAAACTAGGTCAAATTCCTTAATACAGTTTTTCTATGATCAAATATAACTCTATCCTCATTGACTTACTCAGATGGAACATCCCTACAATAACTACAAGTGTTTATACAATTCCAAATTTGTCCATTAACTACAATCTCAAAAAATAGAATACATGTAATTAGTGTCTGATATTGAATTATAAAATACAATTCCTATAAGGCTTTATAAATAAAAAATTACATAAAATATTGATAGTTTTCCATAATATTTTTGATATCTTACTATGTTCCTCTAAATCTATTCCCCATGGTTTCTATATAGCATCCTATGATACCAACTATAAAATCCCAGTCCCTAGTAAACTAGGGAAATTAGTTATATTATATTTCTGGTAGAAGATAAAAGTGTTCCCAAAGGATCCAACAACTTAGTAGTATTAGAAGACTAGAGGAATACTTATTTTTCATGTTATAATTTTTTTTAGACAAACAAATATGTGAATTGGTTACCCAATTCGTGCCCCAAAGGAATTTATGAAAATAAAAAATTGCAGTACAAATGTGTGGTGTGAAAAAATCACACCATCATAGAATTGAGGGAAATCTAAAATTGGATGTCATAAAAAACATCTAAAACCACACATTACAACAAACATGTTTTCCACATATTTCCTCATCCTTGAAGAAACCACATCTAGGTAGCTTATCCATTCTAACATAGACCACTCAAAATGATAAACCTAATACCACAAGGAGACATCCCATATCCATTTTATGACTATCTAGAATCTTGAAAATCAGTGGGGTTTAATCCATATCTCTTTATCATATCAATGTTAGAAAACAAGATTATTCATAAATGCAACAACTCTAAGAAATCATGAAATCCTCATAAGTATGGATCTACAGTATTTAGGAGACAAAAAGTATTCTAAAATGTATCAAATGACATGAGTTATGTCAAAAAATAAGAACAAGATAAGAACATCAATGAAGATGAATACAAAGAATCAAAATAAGACAAAGGGGTATCACATCAGGTCACTTTATGCCATCAATAATACTGTTAGCCTTGAAATAAGCCTGAGACTATGAAAAAAGAACAAAGAAACCGGACGACCAAACATTACCATAGAAACATGAACCACATGAAAGAATGAACTATTCCTCACAATTCCACCAAAACTAGAAAGACATGAAAAAGTATTCTGTTGTGCGCTAACAGATGATAAACATGCTGCTGAAGAAAATGAGGACAATAGGTATCGACCTTACCATATCCAGACTCATCAAAGATAGTAAAGAAATATTGTTATCCATTATGATTTCTGAAACTTCAGGAGAGAAATACATCATCCTTATCTATTATAGACATCTTACATAATATTCACTACTACAAATATGCCCTTTATTAGCGCTAAAAATGGCCTTTAACAACGCTAGAAAAGCATTGTTAAAGCCGACGAAGATAGGGGGGGGGGGTCCCCTTTATCAGTGCTAAAAAAAGTTCTGATAAAGAACCCTTTTATGAGCCCTAAAAAAAGCAATGATAAAAGGGGTCTTTTATCAGCGCTTAAAAAAGCGATGATAAAAGTACCCCTTTATCAGCGCTTTTTTTAGCACTGATAAAGGGGTCCTATATCAGCGCTTCCTTTATCAGCGCTTTCGTTTTAGCACTGATAAAGGACCCTTTTATCAGAGCTTTTATAAAAGTTCTGATAAAAGTTAAAAAAAATAAAAAAAATTAAAAAAAATTAAAAAAAATAAAAAAATTAAAAAAATCATGCCAATCCGAGGGGAATTTTATTAGAACTTGAGCCCCACTTTTAATAGAACTTTCCACCCCCTCTATCACCCCTAACGCACCTCCTCCACCCTTTATTAGCACTATCCCCCCACATCCACCCCCATGCATGCACCTTTGCCTCCAGCAGGTTTTGAACTCGAGACCTCCCCCCTGCGTGCCTAAGCCCTTACCACTGCTCTATTTTGATTTGTTTACTATTTCATGATATCTCTATTTATATATATATATAGTTATATTTATTCGTATAGTAATATATATTTATATTAATATGTATATATATATAGTTATATTAATATATATATAGTTATATTAATGTATATATATAGTTATATTAATATATATATAGTTATATTAATATATATATAGTTATATTAATATATATATATATAGTTATATTAATATATGTATAGTTATATTAATATATATATATTTATATTAATATATATATAGTTATATTAATATATATATAGTTATATTAATATATATAGTTATATTAATATATATATAGTTATATTAATATATATATAGTTATATTAATATATATATAGTTATATTAATATATATAGTTATATTACTATATATATAGTTATATTAATATATATAGTTATATTAATATATATATATAGCTATATTAATATATATCTCTATTTATATATATATAGTTATATTTATTCGCATAGTAATATATATATATATTCATATATATATATAGTTATATTAATATATATCTCTATTTATATATATATATTTAGTTATATTTATTCGTATAGTAATATATATTTATATTAATATATATATATATATATATATATATAGTTATATGAATATATATATTTATTGTGATATTAATATATATATTTATAGTGATATTAATATATATATATATATATTAATATTAATATATATGTAGTTATATTAATATATATATACATATATAGTTAGATTAATATATAGGAATATAAATATTCATATATTTTTATTTTAAATAAAATGGATATTAGTTATTATTTAGATAAAGCTAATATATTTATAATTAATTTTTATGTGTGAATATATTAAAAATATGTATACATTGTTATATATTCTATTATAAATAGCAGTGAATTATAAAAAAAGACAAAATTTTAAAGAAAAAATATTAATATGAATGTAATACCTTGGAATAAATTCAGTCCCCACAAAAAAAAGTCAATAATACCACCTTAAACAAGACTTAAAATCCACAAAATGTTAAAAAATCGGGGTACCCCGACTAAAAACTCAGTTTTTGAGGCCTTATGGGCATCTTTTGGCCTCTAAATACCCTTAACCAAGGTCTCCTCTAGTCAGAACGATGTAGAGCTCGTTGCAGGCATCGATTTGATATGTGGTAGAGCTCAAACGGACACCCGAATCAAAAGTTATGGCAGTTTGAAGTTTGAGTTGTGTTTTCAATATATTTTGGATCTTTTTTTTAATTTTTCTAATTTTTTAGTCTTCAAATTGTTATTAAATGACTATTACTCCATAATAATTAGGAAATTATTAATTAAAAATATTTTTTTAGTTTTTTAAGAATCCATTTTCACTAAATATCTTATATATTAAGTATATTAAGTGTAAATGTACATTTATACTTATCTAAAATATATTTAAAAATTATATATTATATTTATATCAATATAACTATATTTATATATTAACATATTAATTTTTTTATTTTTTTTGAATTCGACCCTTTTTCAGCGCTTTTAAAAAAAGCGCTGATAAAGGCCCCCCTTTATCGGCGCTACTAAACAAGCCCTGATAAAGGGGGTCCCTTTATCAGCACTAAAAAAAGCGCTGATAAAGGGGTACTTTTATCAGCACTTTTTTTAGCACTGATAAAGGCACCCTTTATCAGCGCTTTTTTGAGCGATGATAAAGGTACCCCCCTTTATCAGCACTTTTTCATTAGCGCTGATAACGGGGGGGGGGGGGTGCTAGTAAAAACTATTTTTGTGGTAGTGATTATACTACACAAATTAGAGAACAATTCAACTTCAAAAAATTATTGAAAGACAAATACTACCTAATCCAAGCAAGGTAACTAGAAAATACTTTGAGCAGAAGAAACTATCACAAAATCTTGAGAAGGAAAATTTTTGAATGATGGAAGAATTCATTCCCATGGAATATATTTGAAGTTGAAATCAGGATTATTTTTATACTCATCCAACATCCTTATGAACATATGCTTTCAGATTTCAAGATATTTCTCTCCCGTAATGCTATGATTCCTATATTTCTGTAATATGATCTCATCTTGCTCCTCCATCCAATCTTAGACTTCTTCTCTCACATCCTAGTCATTAAAATAATAATCTTTGTACATAGGGTTCTATTTTCCTTCATCATAATCCTCATTATTTGAGTGAGCCACCATAGTTTGGGATTTAGGGTGTTCGGTGATTTCCTTCTTAGA
This sequence comes from Viscum album, assembly GCA_963277665.1. Taxonomy (NCBI): domain Eukaryota; kingdom Viridiplantae; phylum Streptophyta; class Magnoliopsida; order Santalales; family Viscaceae; genus Viscum; species Viscum album. The sequence goes on along the minus strand of OY728128.1, from coordinate 160,183,629 downwards.
GTCATCTAAGGATTTTCTTAATAATGGTTCTTTCAAGGTGAGGGTAATCTCTAGGTATTTTTTTGTTAATCTAGGATTTGGAGTAATGTATAAATTAACATCCACTATTGGTTTTTTCTCCTTCATATTAGTTTATTTTCAATATATTTCCTCCATTTGATTTGGTTGGCCATCATCCTCTTGTGAGGGCTCACAAGAATCAGAGAGTTCACCCTGCACATTGGTTTGAGTATCATGTGCTTCAAATTGATTTTCCTCCTCTATTAGAGGATGAGGGATAGTGCTAGCACATGAGGTAGTAAGAAAGTAATAAAAAAGCTTCAAATTCACTTAGTTTCAAAAGGATGATCAATATTTAACACCTTTTTGGCATTAGTTTTCTACCCATTAGTTGGTATCACAGGTTGGTCAGCATTAAACATCTATCTAAAATTGATCCCATCAGATCCAATATACTGTGTGCCTTTCTCAACCCAAGTAGCTTTCTTGGCCTCAGGATGTGCAGTCTTTTGTCTACAATCCTTTGGATCATTTCCAAGATTATGGAATAAAAGGAAATAATTGGGCAGTCTTTCATAAACTACTTCCAGAAAAACCCATATTCTTCATTTTGAATCCATATTTGAGAAGGAAAGTTTTGAGAAACATCAATTTCAATGCAAATACAATCAAATTATTGTCTTGAGAGAATCCACATTACCAAATCCTACTTCAATGGATTACTAATGAGAATGGTTATCTGAAATAAGGTATGTTTATTAAACAAATGCAGATCAAACCAGGACAATGAGAGACTCAATGTAATGGTTGAAATCTGGTGTCTATTTGAGAAATTTCATAGAATAACCCCAAAAAACCATGATCATCTCACCCATAACATAAAGTAATCATCCCCATAAGAAAGAAGAAATATGAAATTAGAGGAGCTCAAGAGGCGGATTTCAAATCCCGAACCAGTCACCTGAGTCAAATCGTGGAAAGGCCTGAAGGGCTTTCCTGATCCCCAAGGGCTGGAAACTACTGTTGAGATTTATCTGAGTAACGAAAGGAATTATTTATCCCAATAACAATAGGTAAAATGAATAGCATAAATATAAAAATAATCCTAATAAATATACACATCCAAACTGAAAATTATTTCAATAAAAAATGAAAATACAACAACCCATAAAAAAACCAAACTGGACCAGAAAACCACGACATATCCATGTGACCCTAAGGGTAACTCTCTGATATCAAAACCAACCATAGCCCGTGGCAATAGAGACGATACTGAAATATACAGCAAAGGATAAAAATGAGAAATAACTATAGGCATGAGCATTAAAACTCAGTAGGCATGCCCAAAAAAATATTCCCAATAAAGATCCTTTAAATAAAGAAGCATAAACTTCAAGTTTGAGATACATTGTATAAAATTATTATTTTCCACACATTTACCATTAAAACCAAAAACATAGTGCATTGTTCTTTTTACCACTTAAAACAAAATTTTCTTCTCTAAAGAAGACAAAAGAATTTTGAAGAAGAATGATGAAATTTCATTTGGAAAGGGAGTAATGGAATTCAAAACATTTTTCAAAACAATTTTCATAAGTCTTTGAAAAAATCACATCACATTTCATAATGAAGTATAACATGAAAGGGATGCAGTAATAATCATAATAAGGGAAATGAAAACAAGAACACAAGAGTAACCAACCAAAAATGAACCTCAATTATCCGCCATAGAAAACTAAGTTCCAAGAGACATGGGGGAACCTAGGATCTTGTGAAATAATCTAGAACATACTATAAATCTTGACTCATCCCAAAAAGAATACCTCACTTGATGACATCAAATTTCTACTAAATACTCGATCTCACCCTATATGGTCTAACTGAAGGACACTATCCCACAATAACAAAATAAAAGAAACTATATCCCTTTTTATAAGACACTAGCCAGAGCATAATCCTAACTAATGGAAAAATTGTTCTCAGAAAATTAGCTAGATATTACAGGTTCCCATGTCAAAATTATAGAAAGGGGGTAAGCCAAACGATGCGAATTGAACGTACAATAACATTCACATATATCACATATAAGTAATTCACACAACATGAATCACCTCGAGTCACCCTAAGTATAAATATGTTGCCTTAAAACTCTTATATCTCAAAGGAGTCCACACTGAGAATATCCCATTCCATTCAAAGTAAATGGTTCATGAGGAGTCTACAACAAGAATGTCCCACCCATTCAATATAATGGATCGTGAGGATTCTATAGTAAGGAAATCCCATTGATTAAATATAAATAGGGTAAGAAGATTATCCAAGGATGGTTTTTCGAGCCAAATATCTTTATAAAGGAGCCAAATGGGCCTCAAGAACCCTTTATAAAATATACCATTTTCAAGAAACCCAATCCAACTTCCAAGGAGGTAAAAACACACCATTTATCATTTCAAAATAATTTCGGAAAATTCCATTAAGGAACTCATGCCACATTTGAAAGCCCAATCAAATTTCATTAAAATTCCAAATGGTCCACACACCATCGTCCAATGCCAAACCAATTTCATAAATAAAAAACACACCTATTATTATCCAAAAACATATTGAAAACATATTTAATAAAACCAAAACATCTTTTAAAATTACAAAATTTCATTTAAAAATCTAAACCATGCTTTAAATATAACAAACCACTCACATAGGCCAATTGAAAATTTTATCAAATAATTAGTGTGAAAATTTTAACAAAACAATGCCATAGATCACAAAAAAGATTGAAATCATTATTTTACACACCAAAAAATCATTCCAAAGATCATGTATCACTATTTAACATATAAGGATGGTGAAAAAAATGAAACCAATGACTCTTAAATTTAATGGACAAGTACAAACTAAAACCTACCACAAATTCCTGATGCTTCCAGAATGCACACCCAAACCAAAAACTCCAAGGTTCCAAGAGCCAAGAACAACTAAGAGAACCCTTAAAAAAGTAAAAACCTAACATAAAATAAGGGAATAACCAAACCTAGATCCATATAACCAAGGGAGAAGAGAGGATCTAGAGAAAATGGAATAAGAAGGAAGAAGGATAAGAGAGGAGAATATTAACTTTAATATCTAGCCCAAAACATTGATGGAACCCTTGATCCACACCATGGGAGAGATGGAGAGGCTTGGAGAAAAAGGGGGGAGCTAACATTGGGTAAAATAGATCAGTATATGGAATAAATTTGAATTTTGGTGTAAAAATATAAAGAGGGTAGGATTGGTATTTCACAATTTTAAATATTTGGGAACTGCACATGGTTTGGCCACACAATTTCCCAAACGGTTCACCAACCATGAATCCCATACTAGAAACACCTGGTAATTTTCATGGTTTGGCTACATAGTTTGTTAAATCAAGAAAAAACCTAGAAAAATGGTTCTTCTAGGATATTGAGCCTACCCATATTCTTGTCGAATAGTTTGAAAAACTGTACATAAGCCATGCACCAAGCCTTAAACACCAAATATAAGCTGAATGGTTTCCTTGGCTGGGCTGCATGGTTTCCTATATACATGTGCCAACCATGTTCCACTTGTTGTCAAGCCCCAAAAATCCACTTTTCACCTAAAACTCATAGAGAAACTAAGGAATAAACACGGGGGGAAAAATAAATAAAATATCATCATAAAATTTGAAACCCGTCACACCCAAGTCTCAAGAGAAAAAAAGATATCTAAAAGATGAACTAAAACTAAGGATGAAAATAAAAATCCAGGCATGAGAATTCTCCCACCATTAACACTTTCTACCCTAAAAAGCCATAATATTTTCTAGTTGATCAATCAAGGAAAAAGGGTTACCACAAATGCATGATCCAACCTCTCAATCTCAAAAAACCTCAACCACCGCTAAACAAAATATACCCCTATCTTATCCAAATTTTTACAACAATCCAAAATAACTTCAAAAAACATGATTGACAGCTCGAACCACATTTCTATAAAACCTCCCCCTATCGGTCCAACACCATAATCCAAACATTTAACCAACATGGGAGGATATAATGGGCTCCCCACCATTAGAAATTAACTAAAACCTACAAAATCTAGAAAAAACCACAACGAGACCCACAGTGGGTATCCCCGCCATTAAAAATTTACCAGAATAAACCAAAAAGCACAAACCAACAACCCTCATCACAATGGAGGAAACTCAGTGAATGAAACTCTAACCCATGAGACAAACCCAGAACCGACTTACATGGTCTAACAACACAAGGACCACTAGTTCATAGGTACACATCTTAAAATGCACAACTACTAAAATTTCAAGAAAATGTGACCTCCATGATTCTATAAAACCAAATAGAAACTTTCAGTCCATAAGGATTAAAAAAATAATATAGATTCTCTAAGACTTTTCTACAAAGATGGACCATACATGTTGAAGAAACTACAATAGAGAAACTTGAACTCTCTCCATTTCAGCACTGAAGACAAGGATAAATGAGGTCCCTCCCACCCAAGATTCCTGAATTCATATAAGCTTAACTCCTGAGCCTATGGATAGAGCCCTGATGTTTGAAGCATCCACTACCTCACAGTCAAGAGCTTCTAATCCCAGATCGGAAATTCTTTGCACCAAATCATGGAATCAAAAAAATTTAAACTCAACATTCTATTTAATTTCTGATGAGAAACAAGAGAAACAAGATGCTCATGGAATACACCTCCACTTAAATAGAAAGATGATATAATTAGAAAAATAATAATATTCTTAAATTATAATATAAGTTCTTAGTATATCCACATCATCCACTTTTACAATTTAAATAATACTAAAACACCACAAAACACCATAAGACACCACCATTTCATGAAAGGAAGCATACATGGGAAGATACTTTAATCTGATCCTAGAAAAGAACCCTACTTCTACAAACTGGCTTATCATATCTTCATGTAAACACCCCAAAAAAAACCATTACATGTGTCTAAGGAATCTACATGCATGACAAGTCTTTTGAGCACTTAGACACAATGGATTATTATGATCTAGCTTACCACACTGATGACGAAACATGATCCTTTTATTATATGAAGATAACAAAGGATCAAGAGGCCTTTTAATACCATGGGTAACACCAAAAACATCCGGTTGATTTCCTATATTCTTTCTAGAATTCAATTTTCCACAGAAACTAGAGAAATTATGGATTCCTCAATCACTCCCACTAACATATCCTCAACATGAACATATTTCCACCCACATAGAAAAACCATCTTAAGAAAAACTCTGATATCTTCTACTACAAATCAAGAAAAATCCCACTCCCCAAACATCGAGGCTTAAATTAATCATCCACATCCAACTCTATAAGGTAATGAACTAGGTAGTAATTTTTTCAAAAGAACTCCAACACTAATCCATCACCTTGCTGCCAACAACACATTTCCATCCCCTTCCTCACCTTCTTACCTCATAGAAATACTACTGGATTAACTAATCCTTGATGAAATATCAGGTAATATCATCCCAAGGATTAGTTTCACATACCTAATTCCACTACTTCAAGGTCGAACCATCAACCATAAAGGTAGAAAACTTTACCTTTAACATCGCAGGAAACTGATGGAAACAAAATTTTCATTCAAATTTACACATACAGTATCCTTCTTCAAGAGGATCCACATGACCATAAGAGAGAGGATGATTCAACTTCTGAAATTAAATAAGTCCTTAGATTGATCAACTGGTGGGTATTCTAATAGTGAACCAATTTTAGTTTCACCATAAATATCCATTCAAACTTTGTGGGGGGGGGGGGGTGTACACATGTAAAAATGGAGAACCAAGAGATCAATCAAAGGCAAATCATCAACAAGAGTTATTAAACTCAAAACACCTCATGAGAAACACTTACAAACTACAAGAAGATTCGCAACAAAACATTGGTTTCAAAACACAATGATTTTCCTCTTAAAATAATTTTGAAAAAAAATTGGTGGGTTGCACATTCACCAATGGTATTTCCTGGAGCATCACACAAGCACATTCCCATGCCACCACTAAGCACTCATCAACTCATGATAATCTGGGCACTCATTTTCCCGTCATCATCCATACACTTTTCCACACATATTCATGCATGTGAACACCCATGAAAATACCAAAGGTCAAAACAAAAATTTCCACTTCCCAAAAAAAACATTCCACCCATGTTTTCACAATCTAAACCCACTTCCCATTTTAATTTTTATTAAAAAAATTCAAAATATCACCAACCAATAATAATATACCATTTTCAAACTCTAAGCTTTAATCCACTTTGTTTCATTCAAGAATAAATTTCCTGTGAGTTCCATTCAAAACCCATGTCATCCTATTCAAAATATTTTCAACAGCTCAAAAAATTTCATTCCATAAAAATCATTTGATTGAAAACCATTTCATCTTATTTAGAAAAAATTTCAAAAAAACAATTCCAATTCTAAAAGACAGATTTTGATAAGACCTAGGTTTTGATTATAAAAATTCAATCTCATTGAACCCATTCCCATTTTACCCAAATATCATTTCATAAAAATAAATTTCTTAAAACTTTTTTTTCAATGTAAATCTGAAAATTAATTTTCCATCATCCTAAAATAAAACCATTAACACTTTAAATCTATTTTTCATAATTTCAAAACAAGGGGTTTCATAAAAATTTTCATAATCAGGAAGACCCAAAAAAATTTACAAGGGGAAACTAGTGTTGATGGGTGACTTGGACATATGGCTGGAAACCAGATTCCAAACATGCCACTGTCATAGAGAGTCTTCTAGAATCATGCCCCCGAATCCACATGACTTTCCATAACCTATAGACATATTGAGACCACTCAACTAACTCTATTTTTATTTTCACAAACACAAAACAAAGAATAAGGGCCATAGAGATAAAATAAAACCTGACTTCCCACGGAAACCCCAGGTTTGGTATAGAAAGTGTTGGTAAGAAACTCCCTCATACCTACACCCCATGTTCTAACATTCCCAATCCGTCTATGTCGACATCCCAAATAAAAAAGGGCGGTCTAAAATCTAGGTCCTCTAAGGAACCAAATTGACATGATACCATTTTTTCATGAACCAACTAAAGTCAACCCCAAACTAGCCACTCGAGTAAATCTGAGACAAGGCTCGAAGGGAATTCCTGATCCCCATGGGCTAGAAACCAGTGCTGAGCATCATCAGAGTAACCATGGAAACAATTTAATCCAATGAAAATTTCTAAACTGAACAATGTAAATAAATAGAGCAACCCAATAAATCTATATATCCAAACTGAACTTCATTTACACAAATATGAAAATACAACAACTAAACAAAAAAACCAAACTAGACATGATGACCACAAAATCTCCTATGTGAATCTGTGGGCCACTATCCAATAGAAAAACCAACCATCACACATGATGATCGAGACAAAGATGAAAACTTCACCAAAGTCTAAAAACAATAAATAATTATAAGAGTGAGCATTAACACTCTGCATTCATGCGCAAAAAAATATATTCTCAAATAACTTCAATTAAATAAATAACTATCAACTTAAATTTTTAGATACAATTTATAAAATTAATCTTTTCCACACATTAATCTTTAAAACCAAAACATGGTTCATTTCCCTTTTTACCACTTAAAACCACATTCTATTCTCAGAAGGAGACATAATCATTTTAAAGAAGAATGATTAAATTTTATTTGGAAAGAGAGTAATGGAGTGAAAAACCTTTCCAATAAATTTTTTAAAAGTCTTTAAAAATAATCACATTACCTTTCTTAAAGAAGTATACTAAACAAGTGTTATAGTTATAATCGAAAAAAGGGTAATGGAAATAAGTATACGAGAGTAACCAAACCAAAATGAAACTCAGTTATCTTCCATATACAACTAAGTTCAAAAATACAAGGTAGAACCTAGGAGCTCATGAAATAATCCAGAAAATACTATACATATTGACTTATCTCGAAATTCATGCCTCTCTCGATGAAAGAAAATTTCACCCATGTGATCGATCACACCCTATGTGGTCTAACTAAGGGTAAATATCCCATAATAAAAAAACAAAATGGACCATATCCATTGATATGGGACACTATTTAGAGTGTAATCCTAACTAGTTAAAGAATCATTCTCAAGAAATTCTCTAGCAATATTGGGTTCCCATATCAAAAGTATTGAAAGGGGGTGAGCCAACCAATTCAAACCGAACATCCAATCACATGAAAATATATCATATATAAATAATTCAAACAACATGCATTACATCGAGTCACTCAAAGTATCAATATATTTCCTTAAAACCCATAGATCTCAAAGGAGTCCACACCGAGGATCTCCCATTCCATTCAATGTAAATGGGTCACGAGGAGTCCGCAATGAGGACGTCACACCCATTCAATATAATGGATCCCATCCATTAAATATAGTCAGGGAAAGAAGATTAACCAAGGAGGTTTTTTCAAGCCAAACATTTTTACAAAGGATGCAAATGGACCTCAAGTACCAATTATAAAAACTAACATTTTCAAGAATCCAAATCCACCATCAAAGGAGGTGAAAACTTACCATTTATCATTTCACAATAATTTATTAAAGTTACATTAAGGAACTCACAAAACATTTGAAATCCAAATACACTTTCATGAAAATTCCAAATTGTCCACACACCATAATCACATTCCAAACCATTTTTATAAGTCAAAATCACACATCTTATTATCTAAAACCACTTCAAAAACTCATTGAAGAAACCCAAAACATCATTTCAAATGCCTGAATTTCATTTAAAAATTCAAAAAATGCTTTGAATATCAAAAATCAATTAAAAATTCCATCAAAACATTTTATCAAACACATGGTGTGCAACTTTTAACAAAAAAATTCCATTCATCACAAAAAAATATTTAAATATTCACTTTAATCACCAAAATATTATTCCAAAGATCATGAATCACTATTTAAAATATAATGAATGTGTGAAAGGAATGAAACCAATGATTCTGAAATTTAAAGGACATTTGAATGGGAAACCAACATCAAACTCACGACGCTTCAACAACATACACCCAAAACTAGCTCACCAAGGTTCCAAGAGCCAAGAACAAACAAGAGAAACCTTAAATAAGAAAAACCACCCATATAAACCATGGGAATCACAAAATGTAGATCCACATGGCCAAGATATAAGATAGGATCATGAGATAATGGAAGAATAAGGGAGATGGATAATTGAGTAGAATATTACCTTGAAGATCTATCCTAAAACCTTTAAGAAACCCTATAAACACACAGTGGGAGAGGAGGAGAGGTGTGGAAAATAGGGGAGGGGACCTATTTAGGATGCACAAACTAATAGGGGGGATAAATATGTATTTTGGGGTTAAAAAATCCCAAGAGGGTAGAAGTATAATTTTATAGTTTTTAAGATCTTGGAACTACGCATAGTTAGGCCGTATGGTTTCCCATACTATACACCAACCATGAACCCCTTATTTGACACACCTAGGTATTCACACAGTTTTCCTACACAGTTTAGTAAAACTTGTTCCAATTGTGTGAAATGGTTCTTTTAGGATATATAGACACCCCTCACAGTAACCACGTTATTTGAAAAACCATACCCAAGTCGTGAACCAAGTCTTAGACACCAACCTTAAGCCACAAGGTTTCCTGGGATGGGCTGTATGGTTTCCTATAAGCGTGAAAAAGCCATGATACACCTTTTTTCAAGCCTAAAAACACCACTTTTCACAAAAAACTCATGGGTAAACTGAGGAATAAATATGGGAAAAAACAACAAACAAAATATCACCTCAAAATTTGAAACCCATCACACCAAAAACTTGAGAGAAAAAGAAAGATATAAAAGATGAACCAAAATAATGGGTGAAAATAAATATATGGAAGTGATAGTGAAATATATAACAATGTAATAATGGAATAAATAATATGAAAAAAAGAAAATAACTGATTAAAGTAGTTCCATATTCCAAAAAAGATGAGGGCATACTATATCAATCATAAAAAATAAAAACATGGATAATAATTCCCAATCTCATATAGATTTAATGCATAATGATCAACACCATAAACATACCATAATGCCCTTATACCAAGATATTATACATAAATGGATAAAAAATATTCCAATACACTAGCTAGTTTGCCTCATGAGGCCTATCGATGCAATGAGGGGATATCTATACTAGGATAACCAATTTATAATTAATTACAATTCATTAATCTTAAGAGTTAACAAGACATTTCATAACATTAACTAAGTAATTTATTAATAAATTATAGAAAAATAGTAAAAAATATTTTTATGATGGGAAACATAAAAAATATTTCCCCAAAAAATGTGATAGTGTATATATCTATGATAATATCTTGAAAATTATATTAAAATCTATGGGGGGGAGGTTCAATGTAATAGGACGTTTTTTCCCAATAAATTATGACAAGGGGGTGGAGTGGGTACTTTCATAGTGTTGGGTTATCAATAGAAGATTGTGATTAATTTAATTATATTAGAATGGTAGGAGAATATGGTAATTCAAGAAAAATATTTTATTATGGTTTGTAAAGATCATCTGAATTAACGAAATAATATCCCCAGGGAGTGTCTTGCCAAGTTTGAAGTCTTAGGCCCACTCATCATGCACTGAGTGAAGATTGATTTGATACTCAACTATCATTTTTATATTTATTAACCTTAGGTAAATATGTGTCACAATCACATCCACTATTAAATATTCATATAGAGATGTAATTTCTAAGAAAACTTCACACACTTTACTTTACAAAACATAAGATTTTTGGGCATTATGACGTCTTAGGTAACATTTCAATTAAACACATTTGAAATATAGAGTTTGTAATTGAAATTCAAAGACCATAAATATAAAAATCATGATTTAATAAATCAAATAGGCCATATTTACACCATATAATTAATATTAGTTTCACAATACAAAAAATGTCCCAAGATAAATAATTTGAGAAGAAAAGTACCTTTCCTTAATTATTGATTTATACTAAATTATTTTAATATCCTATATAAAAAATTACTATATTAATTACCTTTTTTTTGGAAATTATTCATATCTAAAACCTTTTATGAACTTTATTCATAATTATTATCTATATGTATATAAGTTAGTTATAATCTATTTTTGGATATCATGTTTGAGCAATATTGATCATTTTGAATTAGTTTCACAATAGGGGTGTTGTTCTTTGTTATTATAAAAAATTTCATCATTCATAGATATTTTAAGGTATTATAATTTATAACTTTTGTTTATTTATAAAAATCTCATCTCATCCCATAAGTGTTTTAGTTATGTAGTGTTAAAATGGAATCAGTGTTTGCTAACTTTGGTAATTTTAGTGATCAAAGATGATATTTTAATTATAAGTTAAGTACGTAATATAAAAGATACATAAACATAAAATAATCATGATTTTTTATTAAAATATAATAGTATTACTATTTAAGTTCCCATATTCATCTATGAGAGAGTTTTATTGCATTATTTGAGTTGGTGGTTAGACCGAATATGCCATAATCCGATGGGTGAGTATGGTTAAGAATTGTTTATTTTGAAATAATACCATTATAAAAGAAATATAATGATATTATTTGGCTGTTTTTATGGTTTTGAATATTATTTTAAGTGTTTTGGATGAATATTGAAAATGAAGATGAAAAACAAAAAATCATACTCCATGGAGGTGACAACCCACACAAATGCACATATGGCATTTTTTTTGTTTTTTACATATAGAAAGAAGAAGGTATGAAATTTTTTAAAACTTCAAAACATTAGATAAGGTTAAAAGTAAGATATTATTTTATTAATTACACTTTTAATACTATCCATTTTAGGTAGCTAAGAAAAATAAGACACGCCATTCATAGAGGCGGTAGTCCATACGTACAAAAGATGGTGATTTTAGTTTTTAATGAATTTTAAGGATTGAATATAAATATTAATTTGTAATATTATAATCATAAATAGATATTATATACCATATTTATTAAACAATTCCAATTTTATATCTATCTAGGAGAAGTGGTTATGAAAAACGAAAGACGTCGATTTATGGAGGCGATAATGCACACATAGACACTATCAACGTTCCTTTTTTTTCTTAGTGGATAAAAATTAATTACTAAGAGTTATTAATTTAATATAATAGTATAATTTTATATTGATTATATTTATTTAATTATATTAAGGTGGTTAGAACTATTTTGGAAGAGGAAAGTCATTAAGAAATGATTAACAAGGAGGTAATACATATGTTGGGAGCTTGGGTTTTCTCCTAAAAATATTAGTGGAAATAGAGGACTTAAGCTTACTAATAATGAAAATAGGATTAATTAATTTGGAGAGGGTTATATAAGTAAAAAATGGAGTATTTTTTGGAAGATATTTTAAGGAAAATGTAAGACATGAACCAGTGGAAGGATACCCTTTTATAAGGGACGAGGAGGGAAATTTTGTAAGTACCGTTTACATTTTCAATAATATAAAGTTACTATTCAAGGGTTAAAGGATCAAAAAGGGGAAAATAGAAAGGTGAGGTGATTTTTTGCTGATACACACCTCAATCATCAATTCATGAACATGTTTTTGACACCTTTTGTCTCATTTTAACTTAGTAAATCAATTTTTACCATTTTTACTTTTTTAAGATAATTAATTTTTAAAATTATATATAATTTTAATGAAAAAATTAAAATTGATTTTTTTCCTATTTTGAACCCTAAAATATTAAAATAGTTTTATATTTGTTTTAATAGTGTAAACAATTTATCTTCAAATAAACACACATAGTGTGTAAAAACATTTTTGAGGAAAAGTCTATTTCCATGCTTTAAAATTATGGGTAAGACATAATTTTAAAAACTATCAATATTATTGAAATAAATTGATATATTATAAAACAAAAAAGTATATATATTTCCAAGAAAGACAAAACCAAATTTTACTATTAAAATAGTAAATTAAAAGAAAATTTTAAATACTGTTTTTATTAATATTTATATATTACTTTTATTTTATAAAGATAAACATTGATTTTTTAAATATTTAAAAAGTATATTTAAAATTTATAAATTTATTCCTTAAATAAATAATTCAAAAATAAATAGGTTTTATAAAATTCTAGGTTTTGTTTATATACTGATATTATAGTGACCCTGGCTTAACATACACAGATATTACAACATTTTAGATGAATATTTAGTACATTACAATAATACATGCTCGAGGACTATAATAGTTTAGTATCTTTGGAAACTTAGAAACAAAATCTTCTATCCTGGAGAAATATCTTCAATATATCCCATAAATATCACTACCTTTAGTAATTATAACTAAAATATTTCTTTATAACCTGGGGAATGGAAACAAAAGAAGGGGTGAGCTCAGATGCTCAAGAATGGTAAATAAAGAAAATGTGTAAGCATAACATGAAAAAATGGTATGTAACTTGAGAATAAAATTTCAATATCATACCCTTTATATTAGGGATCATAATAAAGATTGGAAATTCATAAGACATGGATCATAATAGAATTATAATCATAAGTCATGAAAGAAAAACATAGGAATAAAACATGGAATTTGTGGTATACAAATAAGAATAGAACATTTTATGTCAAATCTACCAATGAAGACCATTATAACATGTTAAGATTGGGTTACAACCTATATACCTTCTTCGGTATTGAGAAAATAACCCATTTAACCTCTTAATTTTAGTCTTGGGATACAACCCTTATACCTTGTTGTTTCCAGTATTGCACTACAACCCATGTACCCTCTTAATTAGAGGCTTCAGATACAACCCATTTACCTTTTTTTCAGGATTGGGCTACATCTTGTAGACCCTCTTACTTTTAGTTTTGTGCTACTACCCATGTACCTTCTTATTTTTGGTCTTGGGATATAAATTGTGTACCCTCTTACTTTTATAATTGGGCTCCAAACCTTCTTGTTTTTGGGATTTGGATACAACCCAGGTACCCTGTTACTTTTTGTCTTGGGATACAACCCATGTACCTTCTTGTTTTTGGGATTGGGATAAAACCCGTGTACCCTATTAATTCTAGTCTTGGGCTAGAACCCATGTACCCTCTTGTTTTTGGTCTTGGTATACTACCTGTGTACTCTCTAATCTCATATAAAACTTATCATTACACAATAAATTAGAGGGGGATATAGGTCCCACACATCACATAATGAAATCATACATATATGTGCCAAAAACCATACATCATATCATAACCCATGAAAAGAGAAGGGTTTTATAAACATCAAATACTAACCCATGAAATGAAATGGGTATCATTATAATTTCATCACATCATAACCTATGGAAAATATATTGGTTTCATAATCACTTCATCAAATCATAGCCCATGAAAAAAGTGAGTTTCAAAATAATATAACTCGTTGAAGAGAAATGGGTTTCATAAATGTCCACACATCAAAGAATCAAACATTAAAAGAAAAAATAAGAATGAAATATTTATATAATTTCCTATAAAGTTATTAGTAACATCAACATATGTTATCTTATAAGGTAAATAATTTTGAAATATCTTTAAAAATGTTTTTGTGACGAAAATACACTTTCTTCTTTAAAAAATACATTTTAAAACATAAAACCTTTTGAAAACCATTTACTTTGAAAATACTTTGAAAAAAATAAATATGGATTGACATAATTTTTAAAATATTTTTCAAGAAAACTTATGAAATAAACTTGAAATTATTTTGAAATCCTTTCCCCTTTAAAACATATAAAATAAACATCAAAACATTTTTAAATGCCATTTTCTTCGAATGTAGTTTAAAAACTTATAAACAATGATTGAAATGGTTTTCAGAACCATTTCATTAAATATAATTTTAAAAATTATAAAGATATATTGAAATGTTTTTGAAAACCATTTCTTTCAAAATAACTTTTAAAACTTGTAATGAAATCTTGAAAACTTTTTTAAAACCATTTCTTTGAAAATACTTTGAAAACTTCTAAAGAAGGATTGAAAGCATTTTGAAAACCCTTTGTTTGAAAATAAATTTTAAATATTATAAAGAAATATTTTAAAATAATAGAAGATTTTTAAAATCCTTTTCCATGAAAATTATCTTCAAGGATCATATGAAAATTATTTTGAAAACATCATTTTGAAATAAAATAGATTTCCTACCGAAGAGAGAGATACAATCAAATTTTTCTTAATGGTTTTTAATTATATAAGTACCAAAGAGTGGTAAAATGGTACTAATACATGGATATATATTGAATAAACATATTATAGATAATATCCACATTTTTTTTGAGATATGGATAATAATATTTCATCAAAAGTAGCATAATCATTAACAATCTCGAAAAGTGATGAGATTGATTCAATAAACTCTTCCCACTCTGTTACCTGGTATCATAATCTTCATGTAAGAAAATTAAATTAAATTAAGAAATAAATTTCATGGGAAAAATGAGATTCATGATATAAAATTTTAATAAGAAGCATATACACCTCATTAAAGAACATAGTTTCATAACAAAACATGTGTCTCAAAGTAGGCAATTTGAGACAAAACTACTTTACCAAATTGGTAACTTTTGAAACATTAAACCCATGAAATAAAGGTAATAGAATAGATATATAAATACCCATAAATTTAGGTATAATAATAATAGAATACATAAATGGTCAGTATACACACCACACAAAATTAATGGGTGTTGAATAAAGCAAGTATCTCAAAGAAATAAAAAGTGAGATGAAACTCCCTTACCTTGTATCTTGACTCTCATCGTAGTCATTCAAAAATATTTTATAATAAATATAAATTTATTATAAATATATAAAATAACCATATTATTACTTATTATATCATATATGGTTTGATTATGTTTTTATATTACCCAATTGTTAATAATTCTATGTTAAGGTTTCACTTACGGAAATATCCGCTTTGTTTTTTACATGTGTCTTAGTTTGTTATATCTTTTGTCCTTATATTTATTTCATGATTTAAAAAATTTAAACCATGATTTAAATCTAATTTATATTCATTATATGTGTATTATATTAATCCATATAAGTATGAAATGGAATACACCGTTCATAAAGATGGTAAGACTTACATACACATGAAAGCTATTTCCATTTAATTATCACGTTGAAAGAAATAAATAAAATAAATATGTGTGTCCATCAGAATTTACACTATGATATGCAAAATAGGAAAAATTAACAATCATCGTTTGGTGAGGCGGAAGTTCAACGTACCCATAAACAATATTTTCATTACCCATTAGATGGAGGTTGAATAGTCTAGAGGTCATCACGGCCCTAAAAATTACATTTATTACTCCTACACTAGCACAATGGTGTAGGGTCGATCCACATAGATGGTAGACGAGTGATTTCTAAGGTTTTAAAACCTTAAACCCCCACTATTGTCAGTAGTGGGGAAAACGTATTTTTTACTTTTTATTTTTTTTATATTTATTGCTAAAATGGAAAGAGGATGAAGAAACTAGATTTTCTAAAAAGAGACTAAAGTTTATACTAAGTATGATATACTAAAGAAATACAATATACTAATATTAAGCAGCAAGACAAGGAATAATGAACAATTTGTAACACTCGAGAATTCCAAACTATTAGTTTAAAGGATGTCTTCTCCACTACACTTAATTAAATCACACCTCAAGAAAAAAGGGTGAAAAGTTTCCCTCACTAAGAAACTCAACACGCAGAAGACTGACTTTAGGAGTTCTCCACTCCAAAATCAGACAAACTGCTTGACAATTATTAAATGATAACATCTGGAAATAAACTCGCCATAAATTTCCAGATGAAAAATGTTAACGCTCTGAAAAATTATTCCAGAATTACCTCGCCAGTAGTTCTTGAATTTATGAATTTTAAAACATTCAAGGTGTGAAACAACTAAAAATAGAATCATTATTCAGTCTCGCCAACTGAATATGATTCTGAAAATTACAAAGTGAATGAAGAAGATTGGAAGATTAACCAACAGAATTGAATTCCCGAGCTAAACAATTTATCCTTTGATCATCTTGATTAAAGAAATGAAAAACATACAAGAACAGAGTACAACATATTAAGGACATAGGGAAGAAGTACTCCCCAAGTAATGCTCTTCTCTTGGGCTCCTTGGTCTCATGCTCGTCTCCAGCGTTGCTCCTCGGAGTCTGCTCTCAGATGGATGTGATCGTGAAAATGACGAATGAGAGTGAGAGAGAATCCCCAAGTGAATGAATGTCTACCAAAACTCTACTGTTTGCTCTACTTTAATACCTTGCTGTCATCTACTGCATGTCATTGCTCGATCTACAGCGACTTCACAAGTACTTCCCCCACACACTGCAAAATGCGCATTTTTTCCACGACAAGCACATCGCGCTAATTTTACCCTCCTAACTAACTCTGGATGAGTTAGTTGGATGAACCTGGATGTATTTAAGTCCCTTGAATGAACCTGCAAAATAAGATAGAACATAAAAAAATGAGATGCAAATAAAAATAATTATTTTTAAGGTAAATTGTTATATTATTCATTACGAATTAACTTTAGTTAATTGATAATTACTTAACAAAAGTAAGGTAAAACATAAGTTATTAAAATGTTATTAATTTAACTAAGTTAATAAAATAATTACTAAATTATTAACTTTATTTTTTTTAACTAATTTATTAGAAATTACAATATAAATAAATAAATAATTATGTTAATATTTAAGATTATATTAATAATTTAATTATTTCTATTAAAGAAATTAAGTTTCTAGATTAATCTATTATTTAGTTAATTTTAATTAATTAATTAGAATTAAAACTTAAGTTCTAAATATATTTAAGTTAATAAGTATATTTTATAGTTTATTTATAATTATTCATAATTATATATTTTTACTATTGAAAGTGTATTAATAAGTTATTAACTTTTATTATTAATTTAGTTTTGTATTTTAATTTATAATTTATCTACTAAAATTATAATTGTTTAAAATTTATAACCTTTTCACATTATTTTATATTTATTTGACCTTTGTAAAGTTAACTTTAATATAAAGTTAACTTTTATTTATCTAAAGTTATCTTTGACTTAAACTTACTATACTTTAATATTATTTTTTTCTCATTTTGTTTTAAATTAATTTTATTACTATTTAGTTATATTTACTATTATTATATTTTTTTTTGTTATTATTATCTTTCCCCTCCCCCAAATTGGTGCAGAAAGGGGAGGGTTCTTGTCTTCCTCTGAACCCGGTGCACCAGGCTCGTGGATCTCCCCTCCAGCTCCAGCACAGCGGACACCGGCGGCCAGGAGGTCTTCAGCGGTGGTCCAAGACTTCCAGCAGTGGTGGAGCAGGCGGCAGATACCGGCAGTGGGTTCCGCGAAGCAGGCCCAGCGTCTGGTCTCTTCCTTATCAAATCTGCGGCACACAGGAGGAGACTTCTTCCTCCTTTGAACAGGTGGCCGCCTACTTTGGTCCAGCGCGGCGTGGATTCATTCTTGGCCTTCAACAGTGAAGCTCGGCAGCCCTCCTCCAGCAGCGGACCCCCTTCCCTTCCCACGACGAACAACATTGGCATTGAACCTCTCAAGTAGCAGCGGCATCAACAAGACTCTCGTCAACAGGTGACCGGGTCCTTCCCTTCAGCTTCTTTAGTGGAAGCGGCATCGACCTCTTCCTACGCTCCCACAACGGCGAAGTGCAGCTCTAACCCACCAAATCCCACGGGTCATCTCCTCCCTAGCAGAGCATCACATGGGGGCACCTTCCTCAGTTCAGTAGCGCGACAGCTCCTCATGGAGAAACATGGGATTTGGGTCTTCCTCAACGCCGATAAAGTGGTACTTGTACTTCGACAAACCCGTGGCGGATCAGCCTGTTGTAGATGCAACGACTCTAGCTCGGACTACAACAAACAGCGGTGGCCTCCCCTCCTTCAAACGGCGCGACTTCGGATCTCAGTGATGGTAGAAAATCATAAATCTAAAATTAGGGGATGAAAACCGAGTTAATTTTAAAATCTGGTTTGCGTATGTTTTTAATTGTGCTGCTTTGATTGTATGTGGAGAAACAATGTTAGTGATAGGAATGGAGGTGCGTGGTGTAGATGAGTGGAGGGGAGAATTGAGGCAGGAGAGCGATGGCTATTAGTGAGGTAAAGAGGTAAGGGAGTGTAATGGTGAGGAAAGAAAGAGGATGGCTATCAGTGAGGGAGAAACATATAGAGGCAGGGGAAATGAGTGAAGTAGGGAAAATGGCCACTGATAGGCTATCAGTGAGGATGAGATAACGGTGAGGTGCGGACCAGTAGCAAGTCTACTGATAGAAGGGGGGTATAACGGTGAGAAATGGGTATGGGATGTAATGGTGAGGATGCAGGATAACGGTGAGAAATGGGTATGGGCTGTAATGGTGAGGATGCAGGGTAGTAAGTCTGGAGTTGAGGTAAAGAATAAAAAAGGGTAATAGTGAGGTTTGTGGCACACACAGGATAGTGGTGAGGTGGAAATAACATGGTATGAGAAAGTAATGGTGAGAAAAAGAGGGGTGTATTCGTGAGGGAGATACTTATTGAGGGAAATAAAAAGGAGCAGCACAAGGCAAGGTCACCTATAGACCAAAAGCAGACCCTCATCGATAGTTTTAAACGGGAAAGGTCATTATTAGTAGATAAAAATTAAGGACCTACAATTATAAATAAAATTAAAATAAAAGGTGTTCACTGGTATCAAAAGGTCACTGATACAAATAAAAATAAAATTCACCAGTAGAAGATAAAAAAATATTACCGTTATAAATTTAAAACCAAGTCAAGTCACCGTTACAAATAAAATTAAAATACTCACCATAGCGCCATTCAAATAAATAAGCTCACAGGGGTCACTGATAGAATAAAAGCAGAGGTCCCTAATACACTAAAATAGAAGCTTACCATTACGCAATAGTGACCTTATAAAAATAAACACACAAATTAAACATAAAATTAAAACGTAAACAACATAAATATAAAGATTGAAAATAATTAATTAAAGATTAGTATCATAAATTTATAACAGGATTTTTATTAAACCTTAAAATATTAAAACCACACCTAATATTTTCAATTGACAACACCTAAGATAAGAACTGAATAATTAATAAACTAAAATAATAAAAGAATTAAATTAAAATTACTATATAAATTAATTAAAGAGTAGTAGCAGATAAAAATAAAAAGCATAGGTGACCCAATAAATCACCGCAAGCTCTTGTCTACCTCATCGGTAGACTAGAACAATTATAAAATGAATTAAAAATCTATCTTCATATATAAAATAATATAGTTAATGTTTAAAAACTATTAATTAATTAATTAATTAACTAATTGAACACATATAATTAAGAAGCGAACTATTAAATTTAATTAAAAACACATATTATTCACTTAAGTGATTAGAAGAAAGATTTAACACATTAAATATCAATGCAAACCTATTCTAATGTAACTAATTTAAAAGAGATAATACTAAAATAAAGACTAAGTTAATTAAATAAAATTACAACAATTAATAATTGTTTAAAATAGCTATTAACTTATTAAAAATTCAAGAAGATTAAAATAACCAAACTAAATAAGACAAAAATAAAGTAGAATAAGTTAGTAAGATTAAAATTGTTATTTTGATGACTAAAAATACATAATTAACTATAAAAATTGTTTAATTAACAAAGTTAGCTATAAAATTACAAAAGTACAATTATTTAGTACAAAGTGATTAAATAATTAATTAAATCATTAAAAATTAAGTAAAAATATGTGGAAAATCTACGTAAAAATAGAGCCAAATCAAATTACCCCACACTTAAGAATTGTTTGTCCTCAAACAATCCCATGTTTTATTATCTTTGAAAAAAAACTTTAAGAAAATGATTTACTCATATGAATCTTGCCTAGAGAAAATACTCACGGGTAATTAAGAGAGCTATAAATCATCAAACAATGAATATGTCATGCCTCATACATGATACTACGTGGTGACCCATATCAATCTAGCCTCAGGTTCTCAGTCCAAAAATGATAGGGGATAAAATTTCAAAGGATTTATGATCTTAACCCAGGAACTTTGTACTTTGAATTTTTCACCTAGGTTCCAAAAATAAATAATTTTTTTGTGAATCACCTCAATGATACAACCTAAATGATTTCCATATAAACCATTTGACTCCTTCTTCATTTGAAGTTCATCATTCCCCTAACCTTAATGAAATCATTTTTGACCCTAGACACTTTATTTATTTTTTCCCAAGACATGTATCATTGTGCCAAGCACTATGCAATGCACTTATTCAAAGTGAACATAGGGATTTTAGTAAACAGAAATTCACCCAGCATCTAGGGTCTCAGAGACATACCGTGGTATCCCAGATGCCCAAATTACTCCAGTTTCAAAAGATTTATATAAAATTCATTTACATTGGATCATTAAGGCAATTAATTTTAATAATTAAAACAAAATAATGAGGCCCCCA
Organism: Viscum album; assembly: GCA_963277665.1. Lineage (NCBI taxonomy): Eukaryota > Viridiplantae > Streptophyta > Magnoliopsida > Santalales > Viscaceae > Viscum > Viscum album. The sequence goes on along the minus strand of OY728128.1, from coordinate 160,161,988 downwards.
GAATCAGAATAAAACTTCCAGTTCCAAGAGTTATGATCATAATTCCCCAAAAAGGGTACCCATATCAATTCTAGGGGTAGGTCCTAAACCGAATTTCCATCAAATCACTAAGTAAGACCACTCAACAACCATCCAAACTCATCAATTTCAGATTCAAAGCAGTTCTCAACTACTAGCAGGGAACTTATCCTAAGGAAAGACCCAACTGAGAAAAATGTAAAGCCTAAAAGTTATGCAAAATTTTTGAAAAAAAATTATCAATTTTTTACAAAAAATTGAGGTTGTGGTGGGAATTGATGGGATTGCAATTAAGCACAGTTTAGCAAGTCATGAATTGACCCCCCCCCCCCCCCCCCACACACTTAAAACCCAACTTTTTCCCACCAAGTTGACTTTAAAATATGGAGAATAAAAATTAATCAATTAATGTTCAAAACCTATTTTCAATTTTAGAAGATATATGCCATATATAAAGGGTCTCAATGAAGTTCAAAAATTTAGTTTGCCACAATAAATAAATAATCAGCAGGTTCATTAGCAAATACAGGCATAAACATTGATGTCTAGTGAAATACAAGGTGTAAGTGCATTGTGTTTTGGGTGAAGAATTTAAACAGATTGAGTTCAATAATATGTTCAATACAGTAGAAAAAGTTTATGCTAAACACCTCAAAGATACAATGAGATTCAAAACAATATTTTTCAGTCTGCATGTACCCCCCCCACACTTAATTTCAAACAGTGAGATGATTATTTCAATTTTTTAACCAAAGAGGCACATGCAGAATTTATGTACAACATAGTGACATGACACAAAAGTTCTTTTATTACAATATGAGCAGAATTTTAAACATATGCAGAATTTTTATTTTAGTAGCATGACATACAGCAGAATTTTAAAGCAAAAAATGCAGCAGATTTTCAAAGCATTAAGGAGCAGAGAAATAAATGCAACAATTATGAATTGAGTACTTCCCTGAATATATTTGCCAATGTACCTCTAGTATGGGATCTCCACTACTTTATTGACACAAGCAACATCATCTTGAAAAATCACAAGGAAAACAGAAAGTGGAAAAAATTTCTAGTAGAGACATAAAAAAATTAAGGCAAAAAAATAGCTCTTTATTGAAAGTAAAACAAGAACAAAAACAAGAGTAAAAACAAATAAAGAGCATGGGTTGACTCCCATGAAGCATTGAATTTAGAGTCTTCAGTTAGAATTTATTTAATTACACTATTTTTTTTATTTATTAACACAACAAAAACCATGGGTTGCCTCCCATACAACGCTAGGTTTATAGTTTCCATCTAGACTCACCTAGAAAATAACTGTAGTCACTAGGTGGATGTGGTTTCATTAACAGGAACCACCACATGTGTTTGGACCAAATATTTTTAACAAAATAATGAGATTTGTGGGAAAAAAACTTAAGGAGACAAAAACTGAATTCTCATATCCTAAAATAACCCCTAAGTAGCACCCTTTAACAGTTGTGGGCATAGTGTCGTCCACTTCCAAAATCAGTTCAGAAATTTCAAGATTTGAATGCACATGAAGTGAAAACATAGAATTAGGTGCTTTAAAGGGTTTGGGATTATTTTCATGGCTATCTCTCTTAACTTCAACACTAACAGATTCACAGTTAAGGGTGAAAATGGGTAAATTCTGAATAGTAGGTTCAAAAGGGGATTCAATAAAGTTCTGAACAGAATCATGTACAATGGAACTCAAGAATACATCCACTTCTAAACTAATATCAACATCACAAGAAGGATCATCACCCTTCACAAGTGAGGATGGAAGTGATAGGTAGGTAAGAGAATTTATTTTATCACAAACAGAATCAGATCTAACAATATTGTAAATCTCTTCCAAAAGATCCTCATCTGTTAACTCACATTGAACATCTACTTCTTTTATCAAATCAATTCTGCCTAATTCAAGTGTGTGTTCAACCTCTACTTTAAGTTCATTTTCAAAAGACTCAATTTCCAAAACAATGTCTGTAGTGTGTACCAGAAAGTTCAATTTAGGGGAAGAAATGTTTAGTTCAGCTTCAATAAAGTCATGTTCAAGATTGATCAAATTCAAACAGTTTTCCCTAGGAATGAGAACACTACTTTCTATTTCAGTACAAAAAGTCTCAGAAAAATGATCACTATGAGAATAGGGAAATGAAAACTCATTAGTTAATTTTTCTTCAAATATCATCCCCTCATCCTCATCATCCAAAAAAATTTCAGAAATTATCGGGTTTACAGTTTCAAAACATGGAAGATAAGTTTTCAATTGTGGTTCAAATATTTCAGATTCTTTAACTTCCAGTTTAATGTTATCATCCAAAGTGTACCCAATATCAAGTTCAAAATCATTGTTTAGAACAACAGAAAAGTTGGGTGAAGAGTTTTTAAGAATCAAGTTTTCAGTTTCAAATTTGACTTCAACCCGAGTGACCTTATTCTCAAAACTCCTAAAACAGTAATTTTTCTCAAAGGAATGAATGATGTAAATAACTGGGAAATATTTTTCAAAATGTTTTAATTCAGTTTCAAAATTATCCAACTCAACACCATTAAAGCTCTTTTTGTGATTTTCAATGTTATTCTCTTGATTCAGTGAGTTGGTTATTTCCAAATTAAGTTCAACAGAATCAGATTTTTCAAAGTGAATGGTTTCTTGTCCAATTTCACAGTCACTCTCTTCTTCCACATGATTTTCAAACCTTTTATAAACATTTTATTTTCCATTTTCTTCATATTCTTCTTGTTCTTTAACCCTTTGTTTTAATTCCAAGAGCATGGTTTCTAATTTTTTCATTCCTTGATCTCACTCTTGAGAATCTCTGAGTTGTATTTCATAGGTTTTGGTTAACCAATTGTTCCAATTATTCTCTTTAGCATCCAGTTTGGTTTCAATTAATTCTAGTTTAGCTAGGAATTTAGGATTAGATTCAAAATTTTCATTTTCTTCAATATAAACATCCGGTTGTGGCTGGTTATAGACACACTGCCAGGCAGTGTGCCCATAATAGCCACAACACACACAATGTGGCTCAAGTTTTTGATTCCATTCCTTATAATGTTCCATTTTTTTAAAACTAAAAAGGTGAGACTAAACACACAAAGCTTCAAAATTGATGTATATTTTTAATGTTCAACAAAAGTAGTAGGTTCAAGTTCACAGTTTTTTTAAAAAATTTTTTAAATGAATTTTTTTAGTTTTTTAATTTTTTTTAAACCCTAGACTCTCAGTGCATGGCTTCCCCAGCAACAATGCCAAATTTTGAATAGGATGGAGGTCATCACAGCCCTCAAAATTACATTTATTACTCCTACACTAGCACAGTGGTGCAGGGTCGATCCACAGAGATGGTAGATGAGTGATTTCTATGGTTTTAAAACTTTAAACCCCCACTATTGTCAGTAGTGGGGAAAACATATTATTTACTTTTTATTTTTTATATATTTATTTCTGAAATGGAAACAGGATGAAGAAATGAGATTTTCTAAAAAGAAACTAAAGTTTATACTAAGTATGATATACTAAAGAAATATAATATACTAATATTAAGCAGCAAGACAAGGAACAATGATCAGTTTGTAACACTCGAGAATTCCAAACTATTGGTTTAAAGGATGTCTTCTCCACTACACTTAATTAAATCACACCTCAAGAAAAAAGGTGAAAATTTTCCCTCTCCAGGAAACTCAACACGCAGAAGACTGACTTTAGGATTTCGCCACTCCGAAATCAGACAAACTTCTTGACAATTATTAAATGATAACAGCTGGAAATAAACTCACCATAAATTTCCAGATGAAAAACATTAACACTCTGAAAACATATTCAAGAATTAGCTCACCAGTAGTTCTTGAATTTATGAATTTTAAAACATTCAAGGTGTGAAACAACTAAAAAAAGAATCACTATTCAATCTCGCCAACTGAATATGATTCTAAAAATTGCAAAGTGATTGAAGAATATTGGAAGATTAACCAATAGAATTGAATTCCTGAGCTAAAAAATTAATCCATTGATCATATTGATTAAAGAAAAGAAAAACATCCAAGAACATAGTACAACATATTAAGGACAGAGGGAAGAAGTACTCCCCAAGTACTACTCTGCTCTTGGGCTCCTTGGTCTCCTGCTCGTCTCCAGCGTTGCTCCTCGGAGTCTGCTCTCCGATGGATGTGATCGTGAAAATGACGAATGAGAGTGAGGGAAAATCCCAAAGTGAATGAATGTCCACCAAAACTCTGCTGCTTGATCTACTTTAATACCTTGTTGTCATCTACTGCATGTCACTGCTCGATCTTAACCGACTTTACAAGTACTTCACCCACGCACTGCAAAATGCGCGTTTTTTCCACGACAAGCACGTCACGCTAATTTTTCCCTCCTAACTAACTCCGGTTGAGTTAGTTGGATGAACCTGTACGCGTTAAGTCCCTTAAATGAACTTTCAAAATAAGATAGAATAGAAAAAAAATAAATGATATTCAAAGAAAAATAATTATTTTTAATGTAAATTGTTATATTATTCGTTACAAATTATCTTTAGTTAATTGATAATTACTTAACAGAACTAAGGTAAAACATAAGTTATTAAAAATTTATTAATTTAACTAAGGTAATAAATTAATTACTATATTATTGATTTTATTATTTTTAACTAAGTTATTAAAAATTACAATATAAATAAATAAATAATTATGTTAATATTTAAGATTATATAAATAATTTTATTATTGCTATTAAATAAATTAAGTTGCTAGATTAATCTATTATTTAGTTAATTTTAATTAAGTAATTAGAATTAAAACTTAAGTTCTAATTATATTTAAGTTAATAAGTATATTTTATAGTTTTTTATAATTATTTTTAATTATATATTTTTACTATTAAAAGTGTATTAATAAGTTATTAGCATTTATTGTTAATTTAGTTTTGTATTTTAATTTATAATTTATCTATTAAAATTATAATTGCTTAAAATTTAGAACTTTTTCACATTATTATACATTTATTTGACCTTTGTAAAGTTAACTTTAATGTAAAGTTAACTTTAATTTATGTAATGTTAAATTTGACTTAAACTTACTTTACTTTAATATTTTTTTTTCTCTTTTTGTTTTAAATTAATTTTATTATTATTTCTTTATATTTACTATTATTATATTTTTTTGTTTGTTATTATTATCTTTCCCTCCCTCAAATTGGCGCAGCAAGGGGAGGGTTCTTGTCTTCCTCTGAACCCGTTCCAGCAGGCTTGCGGATCTCCTCTCCATCTCCAGCACATCGGATAGCGGCGGCCAGGTGGTCTTCAGTGGTGGTCCAAAACTTTCGGTAGTGGTGGAGCATGCGGCAGATACCGGCAGTGGGTTATGCGAAGCAGGCCCAGCGCCTGGTCTCTTTCTCAGCAAATCCGCGGCGCACAGGAGGAGACTTCTTCCTCCTTTGAACAGGTGGCCACCTCCTTTGGTCCAGCGCGGCGTTGCTTCATCCTCGGCCTTCAGCAGTGAAGCGCGACAACCCTCCTCCAGCAGCGGCGGAACTCCTTCCCTTCCAATGGTGAATAGCAGTGGCAGTGAACCTCTCAAGTAGCAGCGGCGTCGGCAAGACTCTCGGCAACAGGTGACCGGGTCCTTCCCTTCAGCTGCTTCAGTGGAAACTTCATCGACCTCTTCCTATGCTCCCATAATGGCGAAGTGCGGCTCTAACCCTTCAAATCCAGTGGGTCATCTCCTCCCTAGCAGAGTAGAACATGGGGGCACCTTCCTCAGTTTAGCAGCGTGATAGCTCCTCATGGAGAAACATGGGCTTTAGGTCTTCCTCAACGCCGCTAAAGTGGCACTTGTACTTCGAAGAACCCATGGCAGATCAGCCTCTTGCAGATGCGACGACTCTAGCTCTGACAGCCACAAACAACGGTGGCCTCCCCTCCTTCAAGCAGCGCGACTTCAGATCTCAATGATGGAAGAAAATTGTAAATATGAAATTAGGGGATGAAAACCGAGTTAATTTTAAAATTTGGTTTGAGACTGTTTTTAATTGTGATGCTTTGTTTGTATGTCGAGAAACAATGTTAGTGATAGGAATGGAGGTGCGTGGCGTAGATGAGTGGAGGAGAGAATTGAGGCAGGAGAGCGAGGGATATCAGTGAGGTAAAGAGGGGAGGGAGTGTAATGGTGAGGAAAGAAAGAGGATGGCTATCGGTGAGGGAGCAACAGATAGAGGCAGGGGAAATGAGTGAAGCAGGGAAAAAGGTCACTGATAGGCTATCAGTGAGGATGAGATAATAGTGAGGTGCGGACCAGTAGCGAGTCTACTGATAGAAGGGGGGTATAACGGTGAGAAATGGGTATGGGTTGTAACGGTGAGGATGCAGGATAATGGCGAGAAATGGGTATGGGCTGTAATGGTGAGGATGGAGGGGAGTAAGTCTAACGTTGAGGTAAATAATAAAATAGGGTAACAGTGAGGTTTGGGGCATGTGTAGGATAGAGGTGAGGTGGAAATAATAGGGTATAAGAAAGTAACGATGAGAAAAAGAGGGGTGTATCCGAGAGGGAGCTACTGATTGAGGGAAATAAACAGGAGCAGCACAGGGTAAGTTCTCTGATAGACCAAAAGCAGACCCTCACCGATAGTTTTAAATGGGGAAAGTAACCGTTAGTGGATAAAAATTAACGCCCTACTATTAAAAATAAAATTAAAATAAAATAGAGTCACTGGTATCAAAAGGTCACTGATAAAAATAAAAATAAAAGTCACCGATAGAAGATAAAAAAAATATTACCGTTATAAATTAAAACCCAAGTCAAGTCACCGTTATAAATAAAATTAAAATACTCACCACATCTCCATTCAAATAAATAAGCTCACAGGGGTCACCGATAGAATAAAAGCAGAGGTCACCGATACACCAAAATAGAAGCTTACCATTACACAAGAGTGACCTTATAAAAATACGCACACAAATTAAACATAAAATTAAAACTTAAACAATATAAATATAAAGATTGAAAATAATTAATTAAATATTAGTATCATAAATTTATAACATGATTTTTATTAAACCTTAAAATATAAAAACCACACCTAAGATTATTAATTGAAAACACTTAAGCTAAGAACTAAATTATTAATAAACTAAAATAATAAAATAATTAAATTAAAATTACTATATAAATTAATTAAAGAGTAGAAGCAGATTAAAATAAAAAGCATCAGTGAACCAATAAATCACCACAAGCTCTTATCTACCTCATCGGTAGACTAAAACAATTATAAAATGAATTAAAAATTAATCTGAATACATAAAATAATATATTCAATGTTTAAAAACTATTAATTAATTAAATAATTAACTAATTGAACACATATAATTAAGAAGCGAACTATTAAATTTAATTAAAAACACATATTATTCACTTAAGTGATTAGCAGAAATATTTAACACATTAAATATCATTTCAAACCTATTATAATGTAACTAATTTAAAAGATATACTACTAAAATGAAGACTAAGTTAATTAAATAAAATTAAAATAATTAATAATTGTTTAAAATAGCTATTAACTAATTAAAAAGTCAAGAAGATTAAAATTAACCAAACTAAATAAGACAAAAATAAAGTAGAATAAGTTAGTAAGATTAAAATTGTTATTTTGATGACTAAAAATACATAATTAACTATAAAAATTGATTAATTAACAAAGTCAGCTATAAAATTACAAAATTACAATTATTTAGTATAAAGTGATTAAATAATTAATTAAATCATTAAAAATTAAGTAAAAAGATGTGTCAAATCTATATAAAAATAGATCCACATCAGAGGTATGTGTAAGTGTAGGTAAACAGATTTGAATAAAAATATCCTAGTATATTTATTATACTGGGGTTGTTCTACAATAAAAGAATAAAGATATTGGATGGGGTTGGATAAATAAAATGAAAGAAAGGATCTTGAGAGAAGACATCACCTCTTAGTCGGGTAACTCTTTTTGGTTTGTGCCAAAAAGATTCATTTGATTGATTTATACCCAAAAGAAGAATTTAATGATAAAGGTAGGGATTTTTGGGTTGTTTATTGGGAATATATTTTCTGAACCTAAGTGTTTTGAAAGGTGTGGAGAAGAGGGGGATTTGGTGGCCTTCTATAGGGAAGGGAAAGGACCCACTTGGTATTTTTAAAAACAAATTTATGTTTACCCACGTTTTTAAAAAACAAAGTAATAAAAAACCAAACCAAATCAATAATGGATGGTTCAGGGATGAATCATGGTATGAAAATTGGTGTTGGAAAATTATATTAGTCATTTTGGCTCCTAGATAAAAGGATTAGTCCTTAGTTAAGCTTAATTTTACCTTAATGGGTGTAATTAATTTTAATTACTTTCATTAATATTTTTGGTCAAAAACTGAGTTGAACTTATTATAAATTATAAAATATGATGATTCAAAATATTTAATTCATTTTACTAAATTATAATCACATAAATGGAAAATTTTAATTTAAAATTATTCCCATAGTCGGGTCAACAATGCAGGTTTTTAAAATAAAAACATTCAAAAGTTTGTTAAGTTTTTATATGAAATTTCAAAGTGAAATTGATATCAATGACCTAAATTATATTAATTGATAAAAATATTATCTAATTAAACTTTAAAAACAATTTAAAATATAATTTAACCTTATAAATAAATTATATGAAAAATAGTTTTGAACTGAAATTCAGTATTTTTAATTATTAATTAAAAATGAAGCCTTGTAGAAAAATACCAAAAAAATTATACTAACATAATTTTTGTGTTTTTATTTAAAATATTAATTTTATTTTGATATATTAATTCTATAAATGTTCCAAAATTGGGATTTAAATTGGGTTCACCATTAAAAAGTAGTAAAACTACCTTTATAAAAAATATATGTTTTTATGAATAAAATTGGGATTATTTTTATATTTTGTCGATCAAATATATGGTCTGAATAATTTTTTTGATTGAATATATAACATATATACTACATTAATATCACTCATATGTTTTAATTAGTTTTATTTATTAGGTTAAAATAGCATTGTGACTATAAAAATATTAATATTTTCCTTTATATTCAATTAGTTTCAATATTCATTTCTAATTTATTGGTAAACTACAAATTAATATTATATTTGTGTAAACTATATATTTTTTAAATTATTTAATAATATTCATAACCACTAATTTAACATCTTAGTTATATCTTATTAATTTAAATAATAATATTTAAATGATACACTATTGTTCAGTAAAAATCGGCCATTCGTCTTACGAAATCCATCAAAGAAAGTAATTGTAACCTGTAATGCAATATAACCTTAGTGATAATTTTAGATAAAGATAAAATATATGTTTCTTGTACTGCATGATAAATTTTGTGTTTTTTATAATTCAAGCTAAATATAAGGATTTAATACAAAATAAACTATTTTCAGAGTTGCATGAAATTTAAAATATCAAAAAGATAAAATTAATTTGACAAAAATAATTCAAAAAGTCTTAGGGTGTTAATTCTACCCCCCTTAAGATTAATTTAACCCATTAAATTCATGGGGGGTTATCAAAGTTTTAATACTAGAATGTTTCATTCATAGAAATCCACATTGTAAAAATGAATATTAAAACTTCATTTAAAAAGGGAATGTTAGAACCATAACAGTTATTAAAAGTAACATATAACTAGGTTTCCTCATAGGGGAACAAAGGTGGGTAGTGAAAAAATAGAAATGGAATAAATATATGACTATCAAGTTCTGATCTATAGTGATAGATAAAAAGGTTAAGAGAATGTCAACAATCAGAAAGCTATAAATCTATGATGATATAAGGGACCATCTAATTCATCGGAAACAGAGGTACTAGGATAATTTTTTGGTTTCAATATAAATTTTCCAAAAGTTAAATAATTTTCATGAAAATATATAATTTCATGATTTTTGAACAAGCTCACCCTTTTCAATTCCTTTATCCACTTCTTCTCTTTCTCCAAACCAGAAGGTGAATTTTTCATTCCTGAAGTAGTAATAAGTCATGAGTCCATGATATGCCATCCCATCTGTCATCCATTATCACCAACACCACATTTTTATAATAGGTTATCCAATATTCATAAATCCTCATGTGGTTAGATCATACTTTATTCTCACAACCTTTATCTAAATTTTAACTTAATCATTCCATAAATTTTTAACATAATAAACCTTTCGAAAGATGAAAATTGAAAGCTTTTGAAATAAATTCATGAAATCATGTTAACATTGATCCCCCATGTGTCATCACATACCAAACATGTGAATAAATTAATCATTTATTCTCTTGAAACCATTTTCAAAATCCAAAATTTCATAAATCATTATTGAAAACATAAATGATTCCAAAAGACAATTCTCCCTTTATTCCTTAAATATGCCCTTATCTTTAAAAAAATTTATTTTAATCTTGGGTTCATCCTTGTGAATATAGAAAATAAAAATTATTTTATTAATCCAAAATTCATTTAGAAATACAATAAATTGTTAGACTCATAAGAAGTTACACTAAAGGATCAAAAATATTTTAATATGTCTTATTATTACAAAAAACCATAGGAAATTCCTCACTATAGAGCTCCCCAATCACCATTTTTCACTTCATCCATTGTGATTTCATATTCTTTACCTTTTACCTTTGTCTTTAGAGTTTGTTGTCACTGATCACCATTATTAACCCTTGGATTTGGGAACTTTTTGGCAAAATGTATAAACTCCTAGAAATTGAAACACCGAAGTGTGGGAGGCTTATCATGAAAAGTTTTCTCATAATTATATAACTTTTTCCAATAAATTCAGAATTAATCTGCACAATTTAATTTCTTTACACACTTAAAACATTTACTAGTACCATTAATTCAATTCCCACCATGATTATTTCCACACTTAGAGCACAAAAGAAGACTCAAATTCTTATCTCCATGAGTTTTTGATTGTCCTTTGAACTCCATCTTCCTCTTCTTTTTAAAACCATGATGTTGATACATAACATCAACCACCATTTCATCTTCTATTTCACAATTCACAATATATTCATAACTAAAAAATTATATTATTTCCAACACCCTTATGACACATGGATTTAAGCCACTAAAGACCCTGTTAACCTTTATTTCTGGTTGGATGATAATTCAAAAATCATACCACGCAGGTCTTGTGAAATTCGCCTCATAGGCACCAATATCTTCATTATCCTTTTGCTTCAAATTAGGGAACTCTTTTTCCATCTTCATATGAAGAACACATGGAATGTACTTATTAAAAAATAAGTTCTTGAACTCAACCTAATCCCTGGATTCAATTTCATCTTTCTTAGTCATATTCTTGATTAGAGTTCACAATTGGTCTGCTTCACCTTCTAAATGATAAACATCAAGAATGAATTTTTTATGATCCGAAAACCGGAGAACAAATAATATCTTTTCCGTGGTACAGATCCAGTGTTCAGAAATATGTGGATCAAAAGACCTGTAAAAATATGGTGGATATGTCCTCATGAAGGAATCGGTAGAACATTGTTCCCTCCTTTGATCCTTTTGGTAGTTCATCATGATTCATATCTTGTGAAATATGTGTGTGAATAAAAATGTCGGTTTTCATTTGATCTCTCAAAGAATTAATATCCTTAGGAGAAAAATCATTGAATTTTCCCTCGAAATCACCATTAATGCAGTTCCTTCAGGTTATAACCATTGAATAAATCCAAAAGGTATCAACTAAGAAACAATTACTATAGAGAGGAACCATATAATCATGAAAAGTCACTTATAGGATGTCAAAATTTTGACACCTTCATTAATATATGGAACCTTAGGGTTAACCTAGGTTATTCATATCCAAATTATATTTAAATCCTTCTTGATGGTTCATGAAGAGTTTTTTGAATTCCCAAAGAAAATCCCCCCGGGAGTGTTAAACCAGGTGTGTATTAAGGCCCATTATCGTGTACCAGATTACCCGGAGTCAGGTCCAGAACATATTTTCAGAGTTTTTACTCCGAGGAAAATCTATTCTAGATCCACATCCTCTTACTGTATCTAGACAGGGATGTATTTATAGGAAACCACTCACTCTATCCTTACTAAAATTCTAGGACATTTTTATAAATGTTAATTCATCCATATACTTATCCCTAGAGATACCACTAGACGTGTCCTTAGAAATATAACAAGGTATCTCACTAAATTTTCCTCATCCTATTTTCTAAAGGTTGACTAAACCTTCCTTTGATACTAACTATAGTAACCTAAGATTAATAGACATGGATATTAACCCACTTCAGATGAATATTCAGTACATTACAATAATACTTACCTAAGGACCATAATAGTTTAGTGTCTTTTGAAACTTTGAAACAAAATATTCTATCCTGGTGAAAGATCTTAAGCATATACCATAAAGATCTCCACCTTTAGTAATTATACATAAAATCATTCTTTATATCTTGTGGAAAGGAAACCAAAGTAGGGGTGAGCTCAGATGCTCAGTAAGGGTATATAATGTAAATGTGTAAGAATAACATGAAAAAGGGTATGTAACATGAGCATAACATTTGAAGATCATACCCTGCATATTAGAGATCATAGCTAAAGATTATAAATTCATAAGAAAGGGATCATAATAGAATTAAGATCATAAGTCATGAAAGAGAAACATAGTAACAAAACATGAAATTTGTGGCATATATTTAAGAATAGAAAGTTTTATGTTAAGGCTACCTACCAATACCTTTATAACATATTAGGATTGGGATACGAACTGTGTACCTGCTTCAGGCATGGGTTAACAACCTGTGTACCCTATTAATTTTTTTCTTGGGATACAACCCATGTACCTAATTATTTTTAGGATGGGGCTACAAATCGTGTTACCTCTTACATTTAGGCTTGGGATACAACCCATTTAATTTATTATTTTCAGTATTATGATATAAACCATGTAACCTTTTACTTTTAGGATTAGGATAAAATAATTTTACCATCTTGTTTTTTGTCTTGGGCTATAACCTTTATACCCTTTTACTTTTAGCTTGGGCTACTACCCATGTACCTTTTAGTTTTTGGGATTGTGTTACAATCCATGTACCCTCTTAATTTTAGGATTGGGATACAACCCATGTACCGTATTATTTTTGGGATTGGGCTACAACCCTTGTACCCTCTTACTTTTAGGATTGGGCTAAAAACCATGTACCTTCTTGGGTTTGGGCTTGGGATACAACCCATGTACCCTCTAAGATCATATACTACTTATCATTACCCAATTAATTGGAGGGAGATATAGGTCCCACCCATCACATAATTAAACCATAAATTCTTGTGCCACAAAACATACATCATATCATAACACATTAAAAGATATGGGTTATATAAACATAAAATCATAACCCATGAAATGAAATGGGTATCATTAAAATTTCATCCCAAACTAACCTATTGAAAAGAGATTGGTTTAATAATCACTCCATAAAAACATAACCGATGAAAAGAAGCACATTTCAAAATCCTATAACTCATAGAAGATAAAGGAGTTTCAAAATCACACTAACATAAAATCATAAACCATTTAGAGAAATAATATGAATTTAACCTTTATATCATTTCTTATAAAGTCATGAGTGACATCAAAGGATGTCATATTATATGGAAAATAATTTTGAATTATCTTTCAAAAACTTTTCTTGAGGAAAATATCCTTTTTTATTTAAAAAATTATTTTTAAAAAATATAAACATTTTAAAAACATTTCCTTTGAAAATAATTTGAATACTTAGAAAGTAGGCTTGAAATAATTTTGAAAATATTTTTACATGAAAAATTATGAAAGAAACTTGAAAACATTTTGAAAACCTTTTTCCTCAAAATCATATATAATAATCGTCACAATATTTTTAAAATTTTTTTTAGTTGAAAAAACTTTTAAATATAATAAAGAATGAATAAAAATGTTTTGAGAACCATTTATTTTTCAATATCTTTGATAACTTATAATTAATTATTTAAAATAATTTTAAAACCATTTCTTTGAAAATACTTTGAAAACTTCTAAAGAAATATTGGAAAAATTTGGAAAACCAATTCTTTGATAATAAATTAGAATTATTATAAAGAAATATTTTAAAATAATAGATCATTTATAAAATAATTTTTCATTGAATATGAACTTCAAGGATCATATGAAAACATTTTTGAAAACATGGTTTTGAAATGAAACAGATTTTCAACCGAAGAGAGAGATATGGTCAGATTTTTCTTAAAACCATTTTATTTATTAGATTAAGTAACAAAGAGTTGAAAGTGGTAATAATACATGTTTATATTTTTAATAAAAATTGGATAAGGATTCTAATTATTTTTATTGAGATATGTATCATAAGATTTCATTAAAATAAGCATAATCATTAACAATGTCAAAAAGCGATGAGATAGTGTCAATAAAACCTTACCACATGGTTACTTGGTACCATACTATTCATTTAAGTAAATGAAATACATGAAGAATAAAATATCATAAAAAATTAGATTCATGATATAACATTTCAATTTGAAACATATTCACCTTGTTAAAGAACATAATTTCATAACAAAACATGTGTCTTAAAGAAATCAATTTGAGAAAAAACTACTTTAACGATTCGGTTACTTTTGAAACATTTACCCCATGAAATAAAGAACATTTAATGGATATGTAAAAAATTATAACTTTAGTTATAATAATTATATAATACATCAATAGGATGCATACACACCACACAAAAGGAATGAGTGGTGAATAAAGCATGTATCTCAGAGAAATAAAAATTGAGAAGAAAGTCCCTTACCTTGTGTCATGAATCTCGTCCTACTTATTAAAACCTAATTTATAATTAAAATAAATCTATTATAAATATACCAAAGAAAAATATTATTACTTCTAATAACATATATGGTTTGATTATGTATTTATATTACTCGCTTGTTAACAATTCTATGTCAAGGTTTCACTTTGGGAAATATCCGCTTTGTTTTTAGCATGGGTATAATTTGTTATATATTTGGTAATTATATTTATATCATGATTTACAGAATGAAAACCATGATTTAAATATAATTTATATTCAGAATATTTTTTATTATAATAATCCTTAGAATTATGAAATGGAATACACTGTTCATGGAGACAGTAAGCTATATATACACATGAACACAATTTCCCTTCAATTGCCGTGTTGTAAAAAAGAAAGTAAAAGAAATATATATATATAAATAAATAAATAATTATTAAAATAGATTACTTATTTCATATATATTATATATATTCACTAAATACACCCTTAATACATTCCATGTAATGTATGAATGAATCACATCTCTTTGAGGGGGCGGTAGTCCACACCTCCACAAACGAAATTATCGTATTAACCCAAAATGGAAAGTATATGGATATGTGTTCTATAATAATTGAAAAAGATTAAAAAAATAATCAAGTTAATATATAACATATATAAATAGAGTTTCCATAATAATTTCCACCATCAGAGGTGGTAAAGGAAAATTGAACAATCATCGTTTATTGAGGCGGTAGCTTACTGTACACATAAACAGTTTGTTCATTACCCATTAGATGGAGGTGTGTGTAATTGTAGGTAAAAAATTACCATAAAACATCCCAGTATATTTAGGACACTTCATTCAATACAAGAATGCAATAAAGAGATATGCGGGGTGGATAAAGAAAATAAAAGAAATGATCTTGAGAGAAAACATTACCTATTAAACGGGTAACTCTTCTTAGTTTATGCCAAAAGGCTTCCTTGGATTACTTTCTTCTAAAAAGAAGGATTAAAGGAGAAAGTTAGGGATATTTGTAAATATATTTGTAGATATTTTCCAATCCTAATTTGTTTGTGATGTGTGAAGAAGTTGGAGAGTTGGTGCCCTTTTACAGGGAAGGGAAAGGACTCACTTGGTATTTTTTAAAACAAGTTCGGGGTACCCACATTTTTCCCAAAAAAAGTCATAAAAAAACTCAATAATGGAAGGTGAATGGACAAATAATTTCCATAAAATGGTTTTTACAGGTGTATAATTCATTTTGGGTCTTAAATGTAAGGGTTAGTCCCTAGTTAAACTTAATTTTACCATAATAGATGTAATTAATTTTAATTAATTTCACTATTATTTTTTTAAAAAAATAAGTTTAACTTATTAGAAATTATATATAACGATGAATAAAAATATTGAATCAATTTTTTAAAATTCTAATAACCTATGTGGTATAAATTAATTTAAATTTAATCATATAGTCGGGTTGACAATGCGGGTTTTTAAAGTAAAAGCATTCAAAATATTACTTTGTTTTTATACCCAATTTCAAAGTGAAATTGATATGAATGACCTAAATTATATTAATTGATAAAAATATTATCTAATTATACTTTGAAACAAATTTAAAATATATTTTATTCCTATAAATAAATTAGAAGAAAAAGCATTTTTGAATTAAAATTCAATATTTTTAACTACTTACTAATAATGAAACGTTACAGAAAAATACCAAAAACATTATCCTAACCTAATTTTTAGGTTTTCATTTCAAATATGAGATTTAATTTTATATATTAAGTCAATAAATGTTCCAAAATCGGGTTTTAAAATGGGTTCTCCATTAAAAGGTGGTAAACTACCTTTATAAAAAATATAGGTTTTATGCATAAAATTGAGTTTTTTCTTCTATTATGTATATCAAATCTATTGGATGAATATCAAATTATCTTTATTGAAAATATAAAATATATATTACATTAATATCACTCACTAGTTTTAATTAATTTTATTTATTAGGTTAAAATAACTTTGTGACTATGAAAATAATAATATTTTACTTCATATTAAATCAATTTTCATATTTATTTTTAATTAATTGGTAACCTATGAATTAATATTATATTTGTGTAGACAATATATTTTAATAAATTAGTTAATAATCTTCATAACTTATAATTTAATGGGTTGATTATATCTTATTATTTTAAGTAATAACATTTTAATGATATACTATTCTTCAGTTAAAATCAATCATGTGTGTTATGAAAACCACTGAGGAAAGTCATTATTGTGTGTAATACAAGATAAACCTAGTGCTTATTATAGAGAAAGATAAACTATATGTTGCATGTAATGCATGATTAACAAGGCGTTTCAAATAACACATGCCAAACATAATGCTTTAATATATAATAAACTATTTTTAGGGTTGCATGAAATGAAAAATATCAAAAATATTAAATTAATTTGAAAAAAAATTCAAAAAATATTGAGGTGTTATAGATATTGTAATTGGATACACCATTTTGGTGGAAACAATATTTTTACCATTCATCTAAAAATCACGTATCTCCAAAAAAATCTCCAAAATTAAACTTAAGATAATATTGACATTATAAATCCAAAAATGACGTTAATTTGGTCAAATTAAAATTAAAATTAAAATTTTAAATAGTGTGATGAATAAAAGTTTATTAATGTGAATATTATATAATATTTTTTGGATTTTGTATTTACCTACTATTATAGGGTATATGGTATTACAATACCGCACACAAGTCATTAAAAAGCCTTTACTCACCCTCTCATGGGTATCCATATTTTATAGAAAACTCATTCCCATCTTCATATCACCTCTTAAGTTTCAAATGCGTTTTTCGAGCCATAAAGGGTCTATATACATCCATTATACAATGGAATGTGTATCCAAAATTGAATTAATTCTCATTGTATGATCCACATGGTAAATATTGAGAAGGAAATTCCATGATTCAGTTGAGTATAATTACACAAATAAGTTATTTGAGAAAACACCATATGAGTTATTATTGAAACTTTAAACAAATAAAATAGGTTATCCGAGAAATAAATCACACACAATCACACATATATCGTGCAAGTACTACATTCCAATCATGATGCATGTACATGTTCCTCTTGAAAACAAGATATGTTTAAAAACCATAAATAAAAATATATAATACACACATAATATTAAGTAAACATTTCAATCATAATGGAAAAAAATAAGAACAACAATACCATAACCCTAGTAACCAGGAAATCCCATCAGAAAAGTTGTTTAGGATGCACTAGTCTAAGTTATATGAAAAACTCCAAAAAATCATTATTACATATAATACCTCTTGTAACACCGTAACCTAGGACACCATCTAAGATAGAGAACCACCCGACCTCAATAGCTCCTACCCATATGACATAGGTAGCCGATTAGTGGCGAGGGACTAATCATACAATGGGGAGTCTATTACCAAGGATTTGAGTGAAATATTAGTAGAAAATAACTCAAATATCCACAATACATAATCATAGTATTAATAAACAAATAAACACAATGTTACAATAAATTCCATGCATAATTCATGAAAGTATACATCACTGATCACCCACTATGTTGATCACATATAAAAAATTAACTGAAATAAAATACAATGATACTATAATTTCATCCCCAAGCCTCACGTTAAGCCAAAATCCAAACCCACATCGAGATACTCCAACTTGATCCCATGCACTTCCTATGGTCTTCCTAAAAGAAAATATAAGATCTACACATACGCCTAAGTGCCCCTAAAGGGTGTTATAAATAATTATTAGTAAGATTTAACCAAGTTACTCTAGTATAAATCATTTTATACATATGTTAATTAGTAAAATAAACATGTCATATAAGTATGTCTAACATCTTGTGTTAATAAGGCCTCAGTTACCCCATGCACATCTGGCCATTTTGTGCAAACATGGCCACCAAAACACCCGATAATACCTTATTTTTCCCAATACAAGAATCCAGTAACCACCATGTGCTACTAAACCTATAACCTATCCATTGGTTGAAGAATTATGTTAGGGAATCTCATTGAATCTCAATCAATACTTGAATATGCAGGGTAGAGTGTTCACCAAGTCTTGACTAATACATGAAGGCATAGGGTATGGTCATACATCCAAGCCCTAGACCAACCCTTATCATTCAAGGGAGGTCATCCATCAAGTACCATCCTCTAACTTATCACTCAAGATAGGGAAATACGTATAGACCATAACAATTCACATCATCAAACTAAGGGTGTGGTCATCTATACCTTCTCACTAAATGTAAATTTCATTCTACAAACTTTACCTTATCACTCAAGGTAGGAACCAACATTGCTTCACCACCAATACCTTATCACTCATGTTATGGTCCTAACAAAAAACAATACCTTATGTCTTAAGGTAAGGTCTGATATTGTATCTCAACCTCTACCTTATCACTTAATGCAGGGTTAAGCTAACACCTTATCAATCAAGGTGACGCTAGGACTGCACATCCATCATGATCTTGAATGAGGTATATCTCCAATAAAAAAACATTCAAACATGGAATTTATCCTATACCACTATCTAAAAAATTTCCACATAGTGCTAGTCACTCTAGAACTATCCCCTTACCTTGAAGTTGTCTCATCATCCATTCAGCCCCTCTGGACACTCCCTTAAACTATTCCAATATCTGATCATCAATACAAATCAATCCCAGCCCCCCATCGTGACTCTATAGACCATAATATCTAATTAAACATAGTCTCAAGTTATTATTTCCAAAACTCATTTGATTCTCAGTCCAAAAACCAATACTTATACTCAGGGACCATCCCAAGTTAACTCTTTATGAGCCCTTTGGAAACCTGATGCCAAACCATTCAAAAATTCCCTCAATCTGCATTGTGTCTCATGTCATATTACATAAGGAATATATATCAAAACTACATCCAAAAAGAAACCCATATATGTCACACCATGTCTAGTCCCATAGGATTTATCCTACTCATGATACTCAACAAGACTCAACTCACTCTAATAGGGTGCTCTTTACCCGGTGTGTGATGTACAACAATATAAACCTTCAGTCTACGCCTAATCCGCTTATGCATGATGAATTAGCCATAAGTAACCCATAATAAGCTATCCAACTCCCATATTATATCCTAATACATTATGAAGTTCTCTCGTTAACATAACAAATGTCTCCTCCCATTGGAGACATAGTTTTTGGTTGATCCTAAAACACTCAAAGTGCTAGAGAGAACTTATTACAATTCAACAAGGCTTAATGGAACACTATATATTTCTCTAGGGTGCTTTAAATCCCTATTAATTTTATATAAAGTCATGAAACATGCATGTGGGAAATAAAAAAATTTACAAACATGTATATAAATTTGTATTAAATGGACTACCTACCTTTAACATGTAGTTACCATCAACACCAAGATCTACACCGCATCCACTAAGCCTGACCATGCTCCCTAGAACCTATCTCATTCCAAATGATAGAATTAATTAATTAGAAATAATTATAATTAATTATTAAATTTTATCGAATGAGGTATGTTAAGAGAAAACTCACCGAGCATCATTTTCACATCAAAACGACTCCCAATGATGTGTGATAATCTCTCTAGGGCCTCCTATATGCTTGTAGATAAAATGAACCTTATCTACACCTAATTCCTCCATGATATCATGTAATTTAAATTTAATCCCTATATAAAATAACCCAATTTATCAACTAATGAATAAAAATAAAAATAAAAGAAAATGGAGGGATGAACTAACCCTGAATCACCACCAAATAAAACTAAAAAACATCCCCAACTATGGGGGATCTAAGGGAGTATGAGGGAGGAGAGATATGGGCAAAATGGATATCTGTCGATGCCCTTAGTTACCAAATACCCAAGGGGGTCAACCTCAAAAGGCATGTCTTCCCCTAATTTAAAAATACACCTAGGTATGAGTTACGATGTGACAAAATGGTCATGATGTAATTCTACCCATCACTTGAAAATTCCATGATGTAAACCTCATGATCATAGTTATACCACACCAAGGAGGGGTCATATCCCCTAGGATTCCCCATAACAACATGAACCCTCAAGGTTGTGGTTGGAAATCCACTGTGTTGGGCCCCACCCCCAACCAGAAACTTTCGTGGGGTGTCCCATATGGGTCATGGGGTGAAACAATCATAAGAAAAACTAGAAACAAGGCTACCTTCCTTTTTTATGTGACGTATTTTTCATTATATAGTAGAATACATTAACGAAATATGCCATCATGTAACACGTTAGGTGCCATTGCATGAACTTTTATAGTTGGGTCACCTCAACCCTAGGTCCAATACTTTCCTAAGGACCTAAACCACTAACCATGACTTTTTGATCATCCAAAAACATCTTCAAAAGGTTTTTCAACAATTAGATTCATGATTCGAATCCCAATTCATAGAACAATACTTACTTTAGATCAAAATTAAAACTTCCTCCAAAAAATAAATGACCCTAAAATTGACTGTTCATTACATAGACTAACCATGTCAATGAATAAATCACATGTCATTAAACCTAATGAATTAGCACAAAAAATTCCTCTCACCTAATATAAAATTACATCACATTTATTATCTATGTATGACCCTAAATTTCATCAGTCTATCTCAATTGTGGGCCTATATGTTATAATCATAACATGAGAGTAAAAATTCTATCTTAATTATGTTCCAACAGCCAACATGATCAGAGACATACCTAACCTCCCCCATGACTAGCTATGTCCCAATGATTTCATAAGAAACATATTAAATTGTGAAGGTTGGCATGCTATGTTTGTCTCTGACCTCAGGTATTGGGGAAATCCAAATATGAACCACGCATCCCCATTTTACCAATAAAATAGTCTAGGAAACTCCTTGTAGTATACTTTATGGGTAATCTAATGAACATAATCTATTTTGTGCCTCATTAAAATATTATAAATCTCGATACTAGAATTATACTCATTTTAAACATAATATTTCATTACAAAATACAATAATTCATGATGAAAATTGGATAGGGTTAAATTATAGTAATATACTAAGAGGTAAATTATCATATCACTTTATGAGTATATGTATCCAACATGAAGGAATTATAAAGTGGATATTTCCTTTTGTATAACATGATAAATTTTATATTTATAAAATCCATTATAAATTTTAATAAAACCACACATAATCTCTTGTCTCATCATATCATATATTTTGGACAACCAGATAATCCTTTTGTTAGTCACACTTTAAGTGTTTTGTTAAGCTTATTAAAACATTAAATAATTATTGTCACACCTCTTTGTGATCATATTATAAAATCCTCAAACAAAACATTTAATTGAGTAAAATTTATGATGTAATCCAATTTATATAATTATGTGACCTAAGAATCATATTACAAGTGTGAAACCTTATGAAAAAATATCCAAACTTCTTATCTACCCACCATAAAATGTTATGATGTTAATTAAATTAGTTTTATAGTTATAAATTTAATAATATTATCATAATAATCATCATCATCATCCTTGGAACAAATTACATGAAAAATTTACCTTGAAATATTTTGATAACCAATGTATATATTTACATTAATATTTTAGTGATATACTCTAATGCTTTTAGGATATTAAGTGGCATTCACTTTAACTGTCATAATATTTTATTTATTAATTTTGAAACTCTTAAAGTACAAGCATAATCCCACTAGATTATTAAAAACTATATTCTTCTTAGAATGTATGGGTAAAATACAGAAATTATATTATTTTTAGAAATTATCATTTATTTCCTTTAGTGAGGACATTTAAAAAAATAATATACTGTATTCATATCTTATTTTGTATTTTATGCGTTTGGAGAATTATTATAAAAGTATACTATTCATTAAAATATGACACTATTGATAGTGGGATTATAAATCTAATATTTTAACTAATAACTAGATAAACACTTTTATACTGAACAAAACATTTTTATCCTTATCTTCTTCTAATTTTTATATAATCTAATGAATTATAAACTATGTGAATTTAATCCATAACATCATATTTTTCATAAAAATTATTTATTAATATAGAAATTATCTTATCACATAAGTTGTAAGATATAACTATACAAAACCTTATTTAGATCCATTAGAGATTGAAATATTCATTGAAATTAAAATCTATGATTTTACAATCCCTTGCTTCATTTTCCTGAAAACTAAAAGCATCATAAATACATTACTTGAAATTGAACTATTACAGATTTAATAAATTTTAAAATTATAATTTTTCTATTATATACGTTTAAAAATGGAATAATTAGATATATGTATCACCGAAACCTGACATGGACATTCAATGGAGATTTTAAAAACCTTTAAATATCCTAGAAAATTCCATCATATGAAAATAATTTCCTTCTTTCTTGATTTTACCGTTAGGTTTCAATGATCTTGATTGGATACTTTAAGAAGCATTATTTTACATTATAACTAACATTTCTACTTTCGATTTGAACATTTTACCATTTTTATAGTGGATAGAACAATAGAACTTGGACATCACATGCTATAGTTCGTATATTCTAAAAAATTTGATAAAATTGAATAAAAATTTCTTAAAATCATTCACATTGTTGGAAAATTTCTAAAATGATAACAGAATGAATTGATTAACCAGAATATGCCACCAAGGAAACATTTAGTCTCACCAAGTATTTAACATAATCAATCACATTGAATATGTGGGTGACGATTAAAGTTCCTTAGGCTATGTTTTATCTAAGTATATTTAAACCTCAAATGTATCATTTTATTCTTCTCAAAATAATATAGATTCCAGTGTTGAAAAAACATAATAGTTGTTTACTCAATAAGGTGTTACTCTAACACATAGATTTTTTTTCTCTTACTTAAGAATGATTTATAAGTTTTTAGTTGTATAAGAACTTTCTTCTATTAATATATTTTTATATATGATTCAGTGGATAACTCTTTTCCTATTATATCATATGAATACATCAAATCTAAATTTATCTGGTAAACTAATCCTATCATGTTATACCGAATATGTGCAACCTAAGAAAACAAATACCAGAATGGGATACTAACCCTATTTTAAACACCCATTACTTGCTTGTGTTACTCAAGTTAATCCAGGGCCAATTAGATTTATTAAGACCGACTTGGTTGGATTATTGAGTTCTTGAAAAGTTTTTACTTCGAATGGAATATGACAATTGGTATTATTAAGGGGATTTAAGTAATCTCATGTATTCTCTTTACATGTATGAATGATATAATTATTTATTTTTTAATCAATTTTTTTTCTCCAAATCAAAATGTTAAACCCATATTGATGTCTTACTCTCTAAAAAACACAGAGGTTTTGTTAATAACCCAAATTTATAGACTACTATATTTATACACATCCGAATGCACCCAATGCATAAGGTATATGACATAATTTCAGTAAAAGACTTAGAATCATGTGAAATCAATAAGAACCAAAAAATAAATTTGGATCAATAGATAACAAAAACCAACTTTTCAATAGAAGGAATAAGCCTCTAGGACAATGAGCAATTTGACCCAAAGTCTCTCTACCCAAGGATAATTCACTCTAGACAGACCTTAATTCAATAATTATTTTGATTCCTTCTTTGAATAAACTGCAATCAACTATTAAATTTAATCTCCTAACCTAGTATAATCCAAAGTCATGGTAGAAGAAAACTAAACTAATTTATCATCTCTAAAATAGAACTTCTTAAATGCATTTATAAAAAATTATATAAGAATTTTAACATTTTAAAATATATAATATATCAAATATTCATCATATAAAAAATTTATAACTTTGAATTATAAATGGAGTAAATTATTAAACAAAATATTCATATATTTAAACATAAGATAAAAATTTATCAATAATTCATAAATAAAGAAATTGTAAACATATTATAATTAATCCTTGAATTAAAAATATTCTATAATTAAATAAATATACAAACATATTATGACACAAACACCTTCATATTATATATTATCTGGAATTTACATTAAATATATGTTATTAAATAAAATATAAAAATTTTATATTCCAATTATTATGTAAAATGTTTTCATAATCTTAAAATCACATAATAAACATTATTTTTACCATGATCATATCAAATATCAAAACACCTTTTAATGAGGTTTAATTAATTTATCAAATAATGTATTAATTTTAGATATTTCAAATTTATTATTACAAAAAATTCATAATATAAAATATAAAATCAATTATATTTTAAATTGTTTTTTAATCTATATACAATTTATCTATTACACTTAAAATTTCTATATAATTTTAAAAAGGAGTTGTATTATTAAAAATGAATATTAGGGAATATTTATTTAATATTTTTTATAAACATTTAATTAATTGATAATAAAAAAGTTATAAAAAATTAATTTATAAACGTTTTATAAGGTTAGAAAATACTGTAAGAACCTGGTTCTTCCTTTGAGGTACATATCTTTCCATTTAAGTTTGTATTTACAGAAATGGAATAAAAATAGTATTACACACCCTGTATTTTCAAGTACATGCTGTGTAATATGTGTGCACACCATGTTCTACCTAGTGCATGCCATGTGATCACCTGGATAGAACCTTTATGGAATATATACAGACATGGTGTGTAGTTTCTAGTACACACAGTGTACTTTTATTTTCTTTTTTGGATAGAATTTGTAGTTGCCTCGTGTTTCATCAGACGGACAGAGGTCTCACCCCGTTACATGAACAACATCATTGGATGAGATTTTACTCCTGAATCTCCATCCGAACTCCGATTCGATTGCCATAAGAGGTTTTTAATCCCAATTGATCTACTCCATTCTAGCTTGAATTAGAGGCCAACACTGGACAAGGAAAATCACATGAGAATGATGTAGATGGTCTTATGCCTCTCATAAATTATCGAGATGAATATATGTGCCAAAGTATCATACACCCTTTTTTGGGTGTCACCTTGATTTATTTTTGACCTGTGTTATTTCCTAAAGATGTTTATGTAATTGAATAGATGTTATTATTCATGTGTAATGTTGATTTCCTTGAATTAGGGCCACCCTGTGTATGCGTTTCCCTTGAATTATCATTTATAGCCATTTTTCCTAGGTTGCCTTTGAGGCAAGCCTCGTTTTCCCATATTTGGGTTGGTAAAAATGAATTGATTTATAATGGGATTGCAATTGGGTTAAATTTCAATTGGATAGATTAAGGGATTGGGATTAGTGTTTTTACCATTTCCCCTATGTTATGTCTGTATTTATTTAAACCTTATAATTGTTAGATTACATGTTAGGCTTGTGATATGAATTTCCCATGTGAGCATAAGTTTTTAAGAATTATAATTATTAGATTACATATTAGGATTGTGATATTAATTTCCCAGGTGACTATAATTGTTTAAGCCTTTTGATAGCTTAATTCACTTGTTTCTTATTATGTATGATGCCAAAGTGAGTTGTTATTATGCTAACCATGTAATAGTGTAAATTACATGTGTTGTTTATTATAATGAAATTATTATACACTGGTCTTGGCCTTGAAAAGTGATGAAATGATTATACACTAGGATTGGCCCTAAAATATGATGAAATGATTATATCCCAGGTTTTATCCTAAAACATGTTGAAATGATGATATACCGGGCTTGACCCTGATTGACAGCTATCCATGCTAGCGAGGTTTATTTATGCCTACAGGTGAAGTATTTTTATTCTTATGGGTGAGGACTGGTTATGCCTGTAAGTGGGGTTTCACTATGCCTAAAGATGAGGTGTTGAATTGAATATTGAAATGGAATGACCGACGACATGTCTGCCAAGACAAAGAACAAGTTTGGATTCGGTCATCACTTATATATTTATATGGAATCTTGATACATCTACTGTGCTTACATTAGATGGGTGATTGATGGGATGTGGCAGGATCTCAAGAATTTATAATTCAATGAAATTGAATTTCTAATGAACATGAAATGAATATAAATGGAAACTAGTACTTTTAGGAGTGTTTACTTTTGAGTACTTACTAGTTTACTGATTTTCCTTTTTGTCCACTACTTATTGCATATAATCAATGATAGATAGGCACCAATCTTGGGTTATTGTCTTCTAGGATTTATTTATCACACCCTGTTTGGGTCATGATTTTGTGCCCAAATAGATTGTGTGTAGTAGGTTCCGATAAGGGAATGCACCCTTCCACATGTACTTGATATGTTGTTTAAGAGTAGGAGAGCTTGGGACCAATCTAAGGCTTGTGAGGATTCTAAGTTTTATTTTGTATTTTTGTACCTTGGTATTGTGTTTTGTATCTGACTATAGTGTATCCTGTTTTGGATTCATTCTTAAAACATGTGATAGGCATCATCAACTTTTGTATGGAATGATGATTGGTTATTTATCTATTCATACTTATGCTATTTAATTATATTTAATTGTATTATCGATTACGCTATTGTATTATTATTGATTCCTCTAGGTTACACTATTCCAATTAGGGTATAGTTTCCATACTATCACACCCTAGGCCCTCATTTCTAGTCGACAACCTCTAGAATTTGGGTAAATGCACTTGAGTCCACGTGTCCAACTGGGTACGGGGAACCAGTTGGGTGGAATCCAGACCCGAGACCTTATAAATACCCCCAAACACCCTTTTCAATAATTTATAAACATTTTATACATTATTCAATTATTAATTGAAGTTCAGGAAATCATTTTTTTAGTTTTTAATCTTATAGTGTATTTAATTATATAAACCATGATTCTCTTAAGTGATAATAATCTTAAAATATGATTGATAATCATTGATTGTGTTATATAAAACTAGAAAATTCTATATATAAGATAAAACATGAAGTATAGGCTATCACGATACATATTGTCCATCTATCTAATATTACCCAATAATGAAATAACCTATGTTTGAATAACCAATTTCCTATTTCTATCATGGATTATGATAATTCGTATCATAGTATTAACTCACTCTAGGAAATCATATTATATAATTAGATTTGATATGATTTTAAGAAATACAATAATTTATGTTGTTACATTTTTTAATCACAAATGTTATGAACATTCTATATCATATGCTAAAATACATAAAAAAACCAAATAATTTCACAATTTAATTCCTCTGATATCCCATATCATATGGTGTGATGCCACCATAGATTAAGATATCATATAATGTAAGTCCGACCCCATTTTAAATTATTTATAATTTTTAACAATATGAAATATTATATTAATAATGATATAAAATATTATTCACTTCAAAAATGATCTTGAGTATCAAAGATCATGGTAAACCTTAGATACGATTGATGGGGTTCAGAGGATTGATTAACACTTAATCAATATAGAAAAACAATTATAAACTTTATTTCCGAAGTTTTATCAAGTATGTAACCCAAAAACATATATAAAAATAAAACAAAGAAAAACTTTATACCATAAACTGAAAATTTTCATTTACACATTCATCAAAAAATATGATTGAGGAAGATATCTAAGAGTTATCCAAAGGAATCCATCCTCTATGGTGTATCAATGGGCTGAAATATTCACTCAAGGTTCAGAGAGGATTCTCATTCTTTGACATGGAATGTTAGTGCCTCACAAAGAAAAAGGGGAAGAAAAATAAATATAATGAGTTGTGAAAATATGTAAGAGCCATTGAATTCTTTAATACCACCGCATCCCATGGTTATCACTTCCTAATAAAGTCCCTTAGGTATGCTCCTCAAGTGAGCTGAATTTACTTATGCCTTACATAATACATAAGTAAAGGGAATGCAACTACAATGGTGTAAAACCATTTGACCATGTACTTAAATATTTAGTGGATTGAGTCTCCATGCATTAATGATAACCTATATGGAACAATGATTCACACATTAAAATATTACAACTTTGTTTCCACTGAATCATAAGAATCTATATGGATCATACATTATGATTCTATGATTAATGATATTACCATATAATAACTTAATATCATCCAAGGAATTGAATTTTTATATCTTTATATCATAATAAATTGTAACACCATTAGATTTCAGAAGAAATACTATATTCAATAGTATATACGATACACAACACTGAGTCCAAATGAATCACAAAATATTTTTATTTTAATCTGGACGTTAAAACATAGATATTAAATTAGAGGGTATGAATAGGATTAAATATTTTATAAAATATATATAATGGTCCTAATATATATAAATAATTTTTTAATTCTTTATAAACTTGCATTCAATTTTTATTAAATCCATTTAATTTTTCAAAAACATTTTTTCTTCAAAAATGTTTTGTATTTATTTTTAATAGAAAACAATTATAAATAATTACTAGAACTTATATAAAATAATTTTTTTAAAAATAATTTCATTTTTAAAATCAAATTTTCAAAATTATCATAAAGTTATTTTTTTACAATTTTCTATAAACTTTTATTTTTCAATGAATAATGAAAAATACTGATTTTTATTAAAATATTTATTTTATTTTCAATTATTTTTAGTGTAAAATTATATTTTTTATTAGTTTTAAAATTTTATTTGTTATTTATTATTTAAAATAATGTAAATATGGGTTTTACATGAATTATATATTTTAATTTAATATAAAAACATTTTATACTTAAAAGGGAATTTTTATGAAAAAAATGTTTAATATTGTATTTCCATGTTAAATTTAAACTAAATTCTTCCACTTCTGGGTTATGGATTATAAAAAATGGATTCCATATTTTAAATAATATGGTACAAATTTTTTAAATAAGGGTTTTTTTGTTCAATATGAATAGTAACTTTAGTTGTAGTTGTTATCATAATAATGAGGAAATCAATTAATTAAAGTTAAAAATAAATTTGTAAGGGCTAAAAAATGACCATGACAGTTACCTTAATTTTATTATATGTTTTAATTTTATCAATAATCTTCCAAAATTCTAATATATGTCCTTTCTTCCATTTTCACATGATTTTGAAATTTATAATATTTAACATTATATAAATCCATAAATGTCACACTCTTTCTTTTAATAATTATAATATTTTTAACGTAGGTATATAAATAGAGGATATGTTAAGTTATAAAAATTAATTCTAAAGATAATTTATTATTTTTTATGTTAATTTAATTTTAATTTTTAGTGAAGAAATATAAACCTTAAAATCATACACCACACCGATGTAGTAATTATTCAATTAATAGGAAAAAAATAATAGGTTTTGAAAATATTAAAAATAATATAATTTGAAAGAATCTTTGGTTTCCAAATTTTTTATATATAAAAATTATGTATTATATAGGTGTTAATTCATTTAATTCAATTTTTTTATTAAAGTCCAAGTAAATGAATAGTTCTAAAATTGACATCAATGATATTGTATAATAAAAAATATTTTACTAAATGATTTAAAGTTAATTGAAATCTTATCATTTTCGAAGTGAATGTTAAATGGTTTATGAATTTAACCTTGGTGTATTTAGGTATGGGTTGTTCATTTATGGTGACTATATTAACCCCTTAAGAGTAAAGAATATTGATATAACCGTTATTGTCAAAAGGGTTAACGATGGGTAAAAACATGATGATAAGGGTAAAAATTTGATCCAAAATTGACCAGATATTATTAAAAATAATTATCATAATAAAATCTAATCAATAATTTTTTTCCACCAGGACATCAAAATTAATTTTTATTAATTTAATATTTTATGAAATTTCAAGAGTGCCCCCCACTCTCTTATAAAAGGAACTTCTTATTCTCATTTATTTCCAAGTGAAGAACCTTTTTTCTTAGACAGTAACTAAAAAATACCTTCCCAAAATACCTATCCCAATTATAGAGGTCTTATTTTGGGAAATATACTTACCTTACATGGCATAAGGTGTAAAGCAAAGGAGGTTTCCTGAAGAAGAGGTATAGTTCTTAATCGAGTGTTTTCGTTTTATTTATTCTTCATCCTCCTTCAAATTTTACTTAACCAATATAATAATAAACCATATTATTATTTGTTATTATATTAAGGAAATAACTGATATCCATCTCTAACCTATATCAAATGAGAAAGGAATCCATCGTTTGTTTGTACAACAGACTACCACCTCACAAACCAATATATATTGTTTTCCACCACTGACTCTCACGATTATTTATAATGATAGATTTATTATAAATATATGATATTCATGAAATATTTATCATTATATAAAAGTAATGTAACACCTATTTTATTATGTATATGTTCGCTGAAAAATGATAGCGTCGTACATGCGTACCTGTGGACTGCCACCTCCTCGAAGCGATGTGATTCATTTTTCTTCACCACATCACATGGATTATATATAATTATATTTATATAAATGATTTTATATTTATGATATTATTATTATTAGAATATAAAATCATACTTTTCTTCTTCCCATAATTATCAGTTAAAAAAGGAAATGTTACTCATGTGTACGTACGACCTACTGTCTCCATGATTATAACGACGTTAATTTTTCATAACCATCACTCATAGTTGGTTTTAAAAGCATAATTGTTGTATAAAAATGATAATTGGGTGATGATTATTTTTTTTGGAGATTATGGAATAATGAACTCTTTAACCATAGTCAACTTAAAAAATCTATTTTGGACATATGAGTTGAATATTGTCAAAACATTCAATGTAAAATTATTAGATTGAGTAATTGATTATAGAATGATAAGTGATAAAATAAAAAGAATAATAAAATTTAAAAAGGTTTTAAAGTAAGTAAATAACTAACCTAATTTTATTATTCAAGAAATACACAATGTACATGATGAGTCAGACTCAAGGTAGGATAATTTCTTTTAAAAATCATCTTTTAAGGTTTCCCTTCCAACTCTTTTTCTTCCATGTCCATATTTTTAAAATTATTTCTGTGTTGTACAGAAATAAATGAATTTTAAATGAAATTTTGTGTCTTTTTTTACTTAATTTCATAGGTTTTCAAAAGAAATATATTTATATATTTTATATGTAATTTTTTACTTTATAAAATGAAAAAGAAATGTTCTATTCTAACATACATGTCAGTAATGAATTTTCACACCGTTGTAACCATTATTTGATATTTTAATTCCTTTTTAAGCTTATATATTTTCTTAAAATAATCAAACCCCACTTTCCCTTTATTCTAGAAATTTCATTATTGAAAATTATATTTTAAATTAAAGGGATATATCAATATACTAAAGTGTTTTCTTATAGGTGAAAAGAATGTTTTTATACAAGATTTTATAAATTATGATTATGTTATGGTTATTAGGAATTGTTTAGGGTGATATCTAGTTATTCTATAAACCAAGTATGGGTTGGTATATGATAGATATTTAATTGATTGGTTAATATTTATATTTGTAAGTTTACCATGAGGGTTATTACAAGTATAACTGTGATGGTTTTTCAAGTGTAGCTATGATAGTTACTCCAAGTGTGACTATCATGGTTACTTCATATATAACTGTAATTGTTATTTTATATATAATAGATATATTAAAATGACTCCTCAAGTTACCTTCATGTTTTATCTATGATTTATATGTATTTTTATAGAAATATTATTATTTCATAAGGTAATATAATGATCTTATGTTTAAATAAAAGTATATACGACTTTTTAAGGGTGAAAAGTATAACATTATTTAAAAGTTTTTATGTGTTTTCATAATTGAAAAATAAAATTTATGAGTTCATTTTTTTCTTTAATATTTCTTATGAAAAGTTTTATAAAAACATTAGTACATAGAATGTGATTTATTATCTAATAAAATGTTTATTCTGAGCATACATTTTATTCTAAAAAAAGAAAATATTTATATGTATTCATGGATTAATGGTTTCTATATTTATTTTTATGTCCCTTAATGAGATTCTTGGTATCATACCATATTTTAAAATGTTTTCACTAGATTTAGGTTTATTAGGGACAATAATGAGGTTAAGATGAAGATTTTGAAGATGTTTCATGAAAAGAATACTTGTTTATTTTTAAAAGTTTTGTTTATTGAAAAAATTACAAATGAATAGAAGTGTACACTTTTTAATATATTGTTTTTTTATTTAAGAGTTATTACCTTAATCTATAAAAATATAATCCTAAAATATATTTGGGAATTGAAGAAAGTGAATTTTATTTTAAATTTACTATAATAGGTAATGTTTGATGTTGGGTCCTTATAGTTGGTCTCAATGTGTGGTTTAGAAATGTTTGAAGATTAGGATATTTTAATGATATGTTATATTAATATTTAAATAAAACATCATGGGTTTATGAGTTTAGTTTTTATCTTAAGTTTAAAGTCTTACACATCCCTTTTCTAAGTTTTATGTTATGAAATTTTAAGGTGATTAATGGGATTTTGGGAGATGTTTCATTGGGTTAAAGTATTTGTAACCCATAGGTTTAACATAAAAGATTATATAAAAAAATGTTACATTTTTTTTGGGATGTAACTAGAAAGGTTTGATATAACATTGGATGTTAGTTTTTTTTAATGCTGAATTTATTAAAGTTTTTTTAAGGATTTTAAGGTTAAGTTATTACAAAATTTATACGAGCATTTTATTTATAAGGATAATTTTAATTTTAAATTGAAATTATTCATTTTATGTTTTAATTGTGTTGTTCTCTACATATTAAGATATAATTTTTCAATATTATAGGAGGAGGAACTCACAAAACCTTCTTATCCCTTCAATATGATTTAATCATCGCTATCATGGAAATATATTTCTTAATTGATTTTGAACCCTTTTCGAACATCCATGTAACCTAAAAGAAACTATTTGATATATCCAACACCTTTTCATTTTTAAAAAATTTATATATATCATGTAATATCATTATTTGATTTCAAAATATGAACTCATCCATCTCATTCAGAAAGGGAAATAACACCAAGTACTTGAATATTATTTTCTAGAGATATATACTTTATGTTGGAAGATAAATTGGATATTAATAACATAAAATAAAGAACTTATGTTTAGATTTATGGTTTGAATTATTTTCTTATGATATACGTATGAATCATGATTGAGTTTAATTGGATGAATCATAAGAAGATATCATTGATTAAGATGATAAATAATGGTTAAAGGTTTAAGAAAAATATTGGATGAATGATTTGTTTACTAATGATAGTCTGATATATTTTGGATATTATGAGAATCATGAATCATTTAAGGATTATTCAATAGTATATTTTATTTTTAAAATTTGGAAATATTTGTTATATAGAATTGATACGATTGAAAAATGGTATACAAAAAGTTGAATTTTTTTATAGATATTTGTTTAAGGACATATGATAAGAGATAAATAATCTATTGGGTTAAAATTTTCATGATGTTAAGGAAATTATAATCAATTCAGATTATTTGATTTTGTGAAAAAATGAGCTATATAGAAAAACTTATAGGTTAAAAAGTGATTTGATGATGAATGATATTTTTAAAGATGTTCATTATATTTTTGTTAATTTTATATATATTATAAAAGTATAATATTAGTAAAAAGGTAAACCTATAGTCTGAGTGAAAACCCATTGCATTAGGCTTGGCTACAGGGCTTCAACCCACAATTGATGGGTGACAGGGTGCTTCGTCTACCACTGGCCTACATGATGTCTGAGTTAGAATGATATTAAAAATAAATAATGAGTTGATATTGGATTAATTATATGATTAATTTAAATATAATCTTATGGGATTTTATTTTAGAATTAAAATTTGAATTATATTTTGGAAGAATATATGATTTTAATGTGTCTTTATGGTGATTTAGGTAATTTATAGAAATGTTTGTTATTTGGAGATAAATGTTGGAAGAATATGTGATCAGATCATTACAATATTTGGGTTTCAATCTTATTTAGGGTTATATTGAAGTATTTTAGGGATAGTTATTTATAGAGTTATTTATCTTGAACTTTTGAATTTACTGTTTAATTTTTGAGATTATTATATAATTTCAATGTATTAAGGTTTAGTCGTTTATCTAATTATATTAACTTGTGCTAATAAATTTCGTTTTGGTTAATGTATAATGATAGGAGACATATTTTTTTCCCTTTTTTGAATTATGCAATCCATTTGAAGTTGATTTCAGTGCTCTAGGTATAAAAAATTCATCTTTAATACTCATCTTTTAGAGAAAAATTTGAAATTAGTCTAGAAATTTATTAAAGGATGTAATTATAATAATCATGTAAGTATATTTGTTTAAGTTTTTAATATATATGTTAATGGAATTCCTCAACTCTAGGAAAAAAGTATTTTTTTTTTTAAAATGTTATCCAATTACCTTTATTTTTGATAAATTGACAACATCTTCACCCATCACAGATTTATGATTTTATGGTCATTAAATATCTATTAACCATGTTCTTTATCACTCACTTTCAGTCCTTGGGCATCATTTTTCTCTTCCATGTCTATATTTTCACTTCCCAATAATGTTTTTATAATTGAAAATATATTTATATGTTATTCTAGATGATAGTCATACTTCCCTTTCAATCTTGTCAAGAGGAAGTTTTATTAACACTTTCATGATTTGAGATTTCAATAAATGTATTTTCAAATTTAAAATATTTGACTACCGAGATCAAGTTAAAATTGTAAGGACACAATTTTTGAATGGGGGAGAATGTAAAAACCTCAAATTTTAAAATAAGGACTTTAAATAATAGTGTATATGACACACAACACCAATTCTCTCTAAATAATGAAATATTATTATTTTAATGTGGCGGTTATAACTTAACCGTTAAATTTTTAGGTATGAATAATATTAAGTAATTTATTTAATATATATAAAGGTCATAAAAAATACAAATTTATTGATTAATTCTTCATAAATAATCACCCAATTTTTATTAAATCCATTTTTTTCTTTAAAAACACGTTTGATTCAAAATCATGTTTTATTATTTTCATGTTAAAAAATAATTATAATTTATTTAGGGAACTTTTATAAAATTAATTTGGTAAAATTAATTTCATTTTTTAAATCATAACATGAAAATTATCTTAAGGTGAAATTTTTAAAATTTTCTAAAATGTTTGATTTTAACTAAATAGTGAAAATAATGATTTTTTAATTAAAAATTATATTTTATATTTAATTATTTAGAAAGTTAGATTATATTTTTGATTAATTTTAAAATATAATTAGTTCATTTTTATTTAAAATAATTCAGTTATTTATTTTTGAATGAATTTAATATTTTAATGTAGCATAAAAACATTTTATACTTAAGGTATTTTTCTAACAAACCCATTTTTTCGTCATGTTTTGGCAGTTTAATTTTAAATTAAATTATGCCACTTATATGTTTTGAGTTTTGATAAATTGATTCCACATTTTAAATAAGGATTTTTTAATTTTTTAAATTGGTTCTTTTTTTGGTCAATATGAATGTTAGGCTTTGTAATTTTTGTTACCATGATCTAGGGTAAATCCAGTAATTAAAGTTAAACATAAAATTATAAGGACTAAAAAATGACCCTAAAACGTGAATTAATTTAATTTAATGAGAATATATTGTCCATAATAATCTAATGGTCAAATAGATGGATTTTTTGACATTTGGACATGATTTTTATCTCTATAATATTTAAGTGAATATATACCATAAATGTCATAATCTTCATTTTAATAAGTATAATATTCTAAACGTAGGTATAAACTGATGATATATACTGTAATAATTATTTATAATTTTATTTTAGATTTAATTTTTAGTAAAGAAATAATTACCTTAAAATATTATACAACGCTAATGGAGTAATTATTAAATTAATATAATAATAAAATAAATGATTTTAAAAATGTTAAAAATAATATGATTTAAATTAGTCTTTATGTTCAACGACATTTATAGATAAAAATTAAATATTATAGAGGTTTTTTGTATTGGACTCTAATTTCATTTTTGTGTTGATGCTACTAAATTCAAATTAAAGAAATATTTCTAAAATTTAAATTGATGATATTTTATAATAAATACAAATTTATTAAATAAATTGAAATTAATAAAAATATTATTTTAAGAAAGTTAATGGTATAAATTTTATTACATGAACCGTGGTCTATTTATGATCCTTTAATTCTTTTATAGTAACTATATAAACCCCTTAAGAGTAAAAAACATTGATATCATCGTAATTGTCAAAAGGGTCAAAAAAGGGTTAAAAAAGGATAAGGATAAATATTTGATTCAAACATATCCAACTTTTATTTAATGATATTATTTTTACCTATAATCATCTTATCCTGTAATCATATCCATTTGTATCTATTTGGACTTCAAAATTAATTTATATTAATTTAGTATTTTAAAAAAATTCCAAAAGTGCCCCTCCCATACCTTTTAGAAGGGAACCTCTTTTTATCATTTATTGACAACTAAAGAACCATTTGGTTCAGATAATCCCTAAAAAAGTACCTTCCTAACACCCCTATACATATTTTAGAGGTATTATTTTTTCAAAAATACCATCCTTGGAGGGCTTAAGGTGAAAAGAAAAAGATGTTGTTTAAAGAAAAGGTATAGTTATTAACAGAGCATTTTTGTTTTATTTATTCTTACACATAATTTATATTTTACATACACTTGATCAATATCTTCCAAAAAATAAGATTTTATTATTTTAATGAAATAACCAATATAAAATTTCCAACTATAGTAAAATGGGAAAGGAATCCATCGTTCATATGTATAGCGGACAACCGCCTCACGAACCGATGTCATTGGTTTTCCATCATCGCCTCTCCTGATTATTTATAATGATTGATTTATTGTATATATAAGATATTCATGAAATATTAATAATTATTTCAATATAATTTTACACCGAATTTCTTAGCTTTCTATTTACATAAAAATGATATCGTCATTTGTGCGTACGTGTGGTCAACCACCTCCACGAAGTGATTTGATTCGTTTTTCATTACCAAATCACATGGATTATATATATAATACTATTTAAGGAAATAATATTTTATTAATGATATTTTTACAATTATATAAATATAAAATAATACTTATCTTCATTCCATAATGATCATTGAAAAATGAAATCGTCACTCATGTGCACGCATGACCTACCTTCTCTATGATTGTAACAAAGTTTATTTTTCATAAACATGTATCATGTTTGGTTTTGAAAGTATAATTGAAGTATTAAAATTATAATAATTTAATTATAATTATTCTAGAGATGATGTAATATTGAACTCATTAACTATATACAATTTACAAAAGCTATTTTGGACATATGTGTTGAGTATCTTAACAAAATTTAACAAAAAATTAATTGATCGAGTAATTGATTATAGAATTGAAATATATTAAATAAATGGAATGATAAAATTTCAAAATATTCTAAATAAAATAAACAATTTACATAACTTTATTATTTAGGAATATAAGTAACACACATGGTAATTCAGACTCAAGGTATGTGACTTTCTTTTAAAAATCATATTTTTATGTTTTCCTTACAAATAAATTTCATCCATGTCCATATTTTTAAAATTATTTTATGGATATATGTACTTAAATTAATTATAATGAAAATTTTAAGTCTCTTTTTTACTTTATTTTAATGGTTTTCAAAAAGAATCATTTTACATATTTTATATATAATGTTTGACTTTCTTTATAAAAGACAAAAGGAATGTTCTATTTTAACATATATAGAGGAAATGAATTTTAATGTATCCATAACCATTATTTTATACTTTAATTTATTTTTAATATTTTATGTTTTATTCCAATAAAAAACCCCATTTCCCGTTATTTTTAGAATTTAGTTTTGAAAACTAGGTACTAAAGGAACGGGTAATATCAATATCCAAAAAAACTTTCTTATGGGTTAAAAGATTTTTTAGGAAATATTTAATGTGTCATGATTTTATTATGGTTATAGGGAATTGTTTATGAGTATGGGTGGTTCTTTTATAAAACAACTATGGGTTGCTCTGTGATATCCCTTCAATGCATTGGGTAAGATTTATCTTTGGAAGTTGACCATGTGGGATATTCAAAGTATAACCATGATGATTATTTCAAGAGTGACCCTGATAGTTACTTTAAGTGTAACCATAATGGTCAATACATGTATTAATATAATGGTTATTCCATATATAATAGTGTTATAAAAATGATACCTCAAGTTACTTACATGTTTTATCTATTATTTCTTTGGGTTTTTTATAAAAATATTATGATTTCAAAAGGTTATAATTTTTCAGTCTGTTTTGTCTCTCCTGACCTTTGGTTGTGAAATGTCTTAAGTCTTGAATCCTTTTTGGGTGTCAACCTTCATCCCTTAAAAGGGGGTTCTTGATTTTAATAAATAAAAAAAAGTTAAGGCCTTCGGGCCGTTGGATGGATGAAAAGGTAATATAATGACATTATGTTTAAATTAAAGTGTATACTTCTTTTTAAGGGTGAAAAGCATAACTTTGTGAAAATTTTTAATGAGTTTTTGCGATTAAAAAAACATTTAATAATTTTAGTTTTATTTTAATACTTATTATGAAATATTTTATAAAAATATTTGGGCAGTGAATGTGATTTCTTGGGTAAGAAATAGTTTATTTTGAGCCCAATGTTTATTTTGAAAAACAAATTTTTTTAAAATAATTCAGGGACTAATTATTTCTCTATTTCTTTTTTACATCCCTTATTGAGTTTTTTTATTCTCATACCACATTTTAAAATGTTTTTATAGGGTTTTAAGGATGAGTAGGGACAAAAATGAGGTCAAGATGAAAATTATGAATATATGTCATGAAAATAAATCTTGTTTCGTTTTAAAAGTTTGGATTTTTTTTTTGTAAAAAAATGGAAACTAAATAAATGTATCAACTTTGAAATATATGGGGATTTATGTAAGAGTTATGACCAAACTCTATAAAAATCTAAACCTGAAAGATATTTGGGAAAGAAAGAAAGTGAATTATTGGTTCACTAGAATATGTAATGTTTATAGTTAGTATCTTAAATAAATGACATTTTAAAATAGATTAAAAGATGTATTCATTTTTTCTATATCAAACCATACAATAAATCTATATCATAACTTATAATATATTCCACAAAACATCATATTTTTATGGGAATTAAGTAAAATATCATTCATTTTATGGTCATACAAGAAGACTTAAATGGGTTATAATGGATTTTAATAACATACATGAAGTAAAAGAGGTTATGTTGAAGGTTAATGTCATCCATAAAAACTTAATAGGGATATATTGGAGTTTTGTGTTATAAAAAATTATATAAATGGTTTTTGGGAAGAGGGTTGAGTTTTAATGATGTTAAGATTGAACCTAAAGAAAGATTCATATGTATCCATATTATGGTAATAAATACTCAAAATTTTTAGGGTCATAGCTTAAATATATATTAAATGTAATAACAATCATCCCTAAAAAAGAATCTTATAATTTTAGGTCAAGCAAGAAGACAAAAAAAATTTGAATTCATGTGAATAGAGATAGAAACTCATCCTGAATAATGATTCTTATAGTTTAAATCTATATATGTGTGAATACTATATATTTTAACATCACACTAGAAGGAAAAATATTATATAGTTTAGGTCAATATGATAAGGAATTCTCTATGCAGTTTAAGATCTTGAGCGATATACCATTATGTGTGGGATTTAAATTGAGTCAACCCTTAAAACCACCCATTACCATTGAATATATACGTAAAGGAGAGGTGTTGGATGATATTTATATAAGAGAATACCATGAAATTTTGAGACCCATAGAAGGTGGTTTCTAGTTGGAGTGAGGTAGGACTTATATTAAATAAACACTAAATTAGGAGTCTGTAGATGAATTAATTGAAGTTATAGGACTTTATCTAATGTAAGAAGAGCACAAAAGTGTATTTAATATGAATGGAACCTAAAAATAAGTAACCCATATTTATTTGGATCATATGTGGTAATAAATGGTCTAAATATTTTCAAATAAGTTTTGTAAATAATATGAATTGACCTATGCATAGGAAGCCCTCCGTTTCATAGCTTATCGTTAAACTTAGGTTAGGTAAATGACCATATTGAAGGTACCCTATAATAATCCTTAGTCCATTGATGATAGAAAAGGTTAAAATAAAATTCTTGGAGGAAAAACTTGGTAAGGGGTAATATCCTTTTGTAATAGAACTACGAAAATGGACAGATGCTTACTCTTACACAAGAGTAACCCATTATTATCAACACTTTTATGCATGATTATCATCATACTAATAAAAGCATCACTGATAATAGTGTTACATTTCAAGATAATTATAGGTTTCTAGTATCTTGGGAATTGAACACATACACTTATTTCATTCTTGTATGACATCATATTAAAGGGGTTACATGAGTATATGTTTCATACAATTCCAATGATCCTTATATTTGTTTCACTATAATGCATATAAGTATGAATTTTCAACTTGTGTATGTGAGTTTGTGGGGGGGGGGAGGGTGGAGTGGTACCTAAATGTTATTCCTATGTTTGTGGCATAAATTAGGGCCACCATTATAGAAATAACTTATGTTTTTTTTGATTTTTACTATAGTGAGAGTTTATTTTTCAATAGAATTTATGCATAGATGATATGCATAGAAGTAAGAGGTTGTCTCTTTATTTTAGAATATCCATTTTATACTCTATCAAAAAATACCATTTGTATTATGGGGATATTTATAAGACAAAGAAAACGTCTCATATTATAAGGGGACTTAAATGGTAGGTAATTAATAGAGGCTGTAAAATATCACATAAATACATGGAACTATACGTGAAACATTAATATCATGTGGTAATGTAACTTTTGTGGTGAATATTAATAATTGATTATTGGTAATTGTAATTATTGTATCAAATGATGGGAAATACACACTAAGTAGTTGGTGAGGGTGAATTAGTGTGTATGGTTATTTAAACCCCCCTTTAGCTCTAATTTTTATTCAAAAACATTCTCTCATGATACTCACAAATGTCAAAACAAGATAGACTCAACTCATTTTACAATACAAGCTTCTTCCTTTTACGGATGACTATATACCTAGAGTGTCATGGTTATTATCCCACAAATAAATGTCATTTTTATTACCAAATGAAA
The DNA here is from genome assembly GCA_963277665.1 of Viscum album. Lineage (NCBI taxonomy): Eukaryota > Viridiplantae > Streptophyta > Magnoliopsida > Santalales > Viscaceae > Viscum > Viscum album. The sequence continues at coordinate 160,119,750 of OY728128.1, read as the reverse complement.
TCAAGAAAAGTTGTAAACATGAACACATTGAAATAATCATACCAAATAGTTACAATCTCATATCAATAGTCTAAAAAATTATTTAGGAATATTGTTTACTCTAAATTGTATAATCCTCCAAATAGACTCACAAGATATTGTTATTATTACTCTTCCTTTCACAATAATCTATTATCTTTATTCTTAGTTCTTCTTCTTCAATACAAGATCATATTGGTTTTGTTTTTTTGAAATTATCAACACCCATTTTTTTATTTTATTTCTAGTTTTATATATTCACTAAATATTGTGTGAATATTATTTTATCATTTATCAAGTCATTAAATCCCATAAATACTCAGTCTTAGTCACCTTAATCGAACAAATATTTCAATTTTAAATGTCCCGATGACTCAGTCATTGCTCCTCTAAATGGTATTTAAAATAAAAATGTCTTAATATCTCCATAAATCTCATAGATTTCTTATATATATAAATCATGTAGTGCCACATCATATCATAGAGAATAGAGTTCCTTATTTTGGACCCTATACCTTGTCATTTCAAGAGATTCTGTAAATTATTTCCAAAAATAATCACAAAACAGTCCACCACACTATTATCCACATGGAAACATTAATCTTTAGACTCTTATTATGATGTTCTAAATGAGTTATTATTTCTCATAGGTGGTTTTATAATATACCACAACTTCCATTTCATTATGGTTTATTTTCAATTTCAAATTTTTAGGTGCTCTAATTAAATGAGTCTCTTTATAACATATAGAAACAACTTATACAAAACACCAACTTATCATGGTTTGTCCTCCATATTCATTCCATTTTTCCTTCTCCGAAAAAATATCCCATACTTTAGCATGTTTTGATATTGTACCATGATTGAAACTAGGGAATAACCTCCATCCACTTCTTATTTCAAATTTACACTTCTGAACCAAAACAATTCATGAGTCACACCGATTTTATAGGGTCATGATATTTTTTCTTTGATCTCCAAACTGTGAATAGTCTTGTTTAAATATCATTATTTATAATAATTTATATTAAAAAAATCATAATTTTCACATAAAAGCACCCTAATTTTTTTTACCAGTGTTAAAGTCATATGATTATATTGTGAAGCCATATGAAATGGATAAAGTTATAATATATCTCTATTATGTCAAATAAAATATTCAAATCCATATGAAAATCATTATGAATTCCTTAAAAAATAAACAAGTCATACCAAGTTCATTAATTAATATGAAATTCCTTTTGAAGTTATAAAAAACTCATAAATTAATATGAAAATTAGGGTGACTCTAGGACTTACCCATTTTTATCCTTTAAAAATTATTGTAGAAAAAAATTCATCTCCATGAGTACCTTTATTTAAATTGAAGAACAATTCATGAATCATCACAATTAAATAAGAATTTACAATGAACACAATATCATCCTTTAGGGTTCAAAAATATTTCTATTAGTATATTCTATCCACAATTCTTCATTTATCTCCCTAATTTTGATAATAATGAAAAAGAGTTTAGAGGTTAGGTGAGGGAGATCATAAGGGTCAAGCATATTTGTGTTTAGGTGGATCTGGATACGTCCTCCCTTAGTGGATATTTTTATGTGCTTGTTACGACATATCCTTATAGGAGAGGAAATTTTATTCAAATCCCTCAATTTTCTTTCTCATTTACACATTCAAGGAAACTGTGTCTCCGCATATTGGAAGCAGGTTAATCCTAGATTTATTATAAATCCATTATGGGATGTAAAATCAGAAACCCATATAAGGGAACCTATTTCTTGTCATGATTTTTATTTTCCCTCTCACTCCTAGATGAGTCAATTATTCAGAGTCTTAAAGGTGATAGTTTTAGGTGAAGGTGGTATGATTTGTAGGAATACCCCCCTTTAGGGTACTAACGGAATGTACATGACCAGTATTTGGAAATGACCACTTTTTATGAAGGCTTAGAACTCTTCATTAAAGGGAATGAACCCTATAATGATCCCTCATATTCTTCTATTGAGTTTAGGTATCTTGGATCCCCTAGAGATGGAAGACGGTCTAATGATTTTAATCCTCCTACAATTACTACTTTGATTTTCCCCCCTTCCCCTCAACTCATTCTTAGACTTCTAAGGTTTTATCAGCTCCAAAATGATTTTTTTCCATCCTATATCCCCCTAATTATATAACCACAAATTATTAAAAACACATGGAGCTTCCTACTACTCATGATTCTAAGATCACCAATGAAGTGATTCTTTGAGTGAAATGTGCTAATTCCGAGCTTCTACCCCAGATTCCACCACCTCCTCTTAGAAGATTTAGTCACTTACCCAATTTCCTTTAGAGTTGTAAAACTAGTTAATGATGACAAGAAATTTCATTATTTTATTTTATGACATTTAATGAAGGAAAAAATAAAAACCCTTATTCCCATTAGAGTGGTCAGTCATTCTTAGAACAAATCCATGACTATAATCAATGCCCTCAAATTGAAGGTACCATGGGCCTATAGGGCTACCCTGACTGCTCACTATAATTGGTACTATATTAATAAATTCAAGGGGAAATTTTTCCCTAACCAAAAGTAAGTTTCTTTAAAAGACCCCATGTGATAATTATATTTTTTTATAAGTAATTATGAAACCTAAACTCATGGACTCTTCCAACAAATATTTTTCCAACAAATTTCATATGGACAACTGCATGCATGGATGTCCAGTTAATTTCCATATATAGAAAATCTCAGAGAACCTGGTGTAAGTGTATTTCATTAATGCTCCCCCCGGATTATTACAATTAAGGCCTATAAATATTCAACTGAATTCTTTTTTCTCACTATATTTGAAAAAATATGTGTGATCTGGGAGGAATTTCTCTCCCTTAGTTCTAGTTTTACTACATAGTTCATAGAGGGTAACTTTTACACCATTCTTAATCAATATTAAAATAAGGAAGGAAGTTTACATTTGACTATGTAAATGAATGATTTTCAATCCTTCGTTACACAAAAAAGCCTATTGGATTCGGGATCTATTGGATATGACTACATACAGTGTAATAGTAAGTGTGGAAGCAATATAATCTAGAGTTATCTAGATATATGTCTGGACAAATTACAGGACATTTTAAGATTCCCTCATTTGTCTATGACAAACCATGTGTGGGATTTATCCAACCACGACCCATTTCAAATTAAGATATAAATCTCACATGTTATCAATATAGGAATCTATTATTCCAGTCAGTGGATGGAATATAGAGCCTTCAAGGATATGGTTCACTTATAATGGATGACTCCCATTTAAGGGATTTCATGGGTGGTTATTTTGAATAAACATTGAATATTGAATGTTTGAATTACTACATGGTTTAATAATCATACAACTTCCAAAATCAAACTAAAATAAATCAAAGGGGAAAAAAGTTAGTTTTATCTCTAGTTTTTGGTAAAATGGGATGATGAAACAATCCTTATTATTTCTCACAAATGTATCATTCTAGTTGATAATCATTTTGAATAAGAAAGAGTGGATATAGTGAGATAAAAAATTTAGTAATTGAGGGAAGGAGATAAAAACACAACCTATTTTCATGATTTTATAAGGTATACGATATTTTTTATTCTTAATATGAATCTTTAAGATGAAAATCACTCCAGTGATGCCAATATTAGAATCCCCTATAGGTTTCTTACATCATATGCTTACTTTCAGGTCCTTGTACAAAGATTGGATAATGGGCCTGAAGACAAGAAAATTAAGAGAAATTATTATGTAATCTTTCAAGTCTTGTTGGTGAACAATAAAATAACCTATTGAAATTCATAAAATAAGAATAATATATTAAAGAGGAAATTAAAATCCAATATCCAGATAATTACTCAAGTCCTAATGGATTTTCAATTTCTTTTTATGTACGTATATGACATCTCATTAAAAAGAAAGTATTGTTCTAGTCCAAGATTACTTCAAGGTATGGTCTCTAACCAGATTCAAAACTACTAAAATACTTATACTTATCCCCAAAGTTAATCAAACTAGTATATTTGGCTAGATTCATCCCATAGACATGTCAAATTTCTAATACAATCTACTTGTAGTTAGTCTTAATAGAAGGATTTCTTTTAACCTCACCACTCAAATGTGAGATGAGTAACATTGGCTCATCTATGTAAGAAGTATACAAGGAGTTATTGGTATTTCTCAAGAGATGACATAAGACCTTGATGGAAATGTTCTTTTATCCAATTATATAGTAAAAATTTTCATGGAAAAAGAATTTGCTAATATGGTATGAAGCTTTGTATTTAGGGTCCTAAGATGACATGACTACTCATCGTTAGTCTATAGACTGATTTTCTATCAATTATAATCACCATGGTTCATAATATATCTCATGTAAAAAATATTTGTCTTCTTCAAAATTGAAAGGGACCTTCATCAGGGATAACTACTATCACTAAGACTTTTTATTCTGTCTTAGTACATCCTTAGTAAGAATCTTAATAAAAGTATAACAAGTGGTCTTGTACTTTCTTGTAGTGTCCTGTATGATTTTATTAGTAAATATAATTTATTATTTATGTATAAAATTTTATTCTACATTAATAGATGAATTAACTCTAATAAATAGTTTAAATTGATTTCAAATACTTATAGTAACAGAAGAATCTAGTTCATCAATGTAGGGAAATTTTGTGTTTACAACTCAAACAAATATTCTGGAATGAGGTCTAAACTTATTTAGTATAGGATAGGAATATATAGAATGGATTTTATTATGGGTTATCTTGGTAGTTTACTATCTAATAGAAAAATTATCATCCATTACTTTGGTGGTGTCATCAGTAGGATCATTAGAAGGATTCTCAATTGGAAGAGTCATTTTCTCTATTTTAGAGGAAGGATCACCATATTGTATTTGATTCTCTCCTCCATTACATTGCTTGTGATATTAGTGTTCAAGGATCCTAAGGAAGTGATAAGGAATATTTAACTCAATTGGAATGGTTTCATTGGGGACTCTCAGCAAGAGGGACAATACTATTGGATAGATGGTATAGAATAGGAAAAAATTGAAGTAGTGTGAATGAATATTAGGATTATTGATAGAAATATACAATTAATGATATCCAAATTATGTTGAGCGATGATATTAAGGTAATCCCTATTTTATTAATACATTAGAAAAAAGTACAAGATCTCTTATATCATCTAGATTGAGAGCTCCTCCAATTCCAATATGTGGCGCAACATCCAAGGTTCCAATTTCACATTATATGAAGGATATCAATATATCGTTGAAAAATGATACATTTCTTTCTGGAAAGATAATTGGATGGGAACCTCCCTTTACTTAATAGAGTATCTTTTCCCAAAATTTAAATTTAGGTGGGATATGGATCATCCTATGTTCATTGATATAGTTTTCAATGATTTACAAAAGTCTCTGCATAGTAATATCCATCTAATTAATGAAATCAAATTATGTGTTTTCACTCCCTCTCTTCAGTTCACTTTAGTAGTTCTAAATTTTGAAAGTTCATTCATATTAAGCATATTTATGATGAAAGGGGTAGTAGAATTTGGAGAAAAACTTTACCAGTGAAGCTTAACTTTCTTATGTGGCATATGAAGAATAAGGAAATATCTAAATGTTTGGGATTTTATAATTCAATTTTTTAATTAGTGGTGGATAGTTTTACATATAGGGTTTTTGTTGAACTAAAAATGGAATTATCTTGTGGACATATCATGGGTCAACAACCAGTATAAATTCAATGATATTTTTTCTGGATACTTGTTTTAGTATTCATGCAACTAAATACATGGACTCCCAATGATGATGCATCCCTATCTCAGTAAAATTTTGGGATTTATGTGATTCAAGTAATTCATATCACCACCAAACCAAGAAATTAAATGGAGGATACCTAAAAAGTAAGTTATTATCCTTTGGGATTAGCCTCAGTTCACGGTGTAAGAAGGTTGTAATGATTTATTATTATAATAATAGGATTCTTAGATATATTAATAGGAATGTTTCTACCAATGGGGGTATTTGTTAACTAGGTGAATTGGAAAACAACATATCCTAGGAATAGGTTCAATATGGAAGGGTCCGGTATTCAAGGTGTTAATCCCAATGGTGGCAACATCCATGCCTATAATGGCTCTTCCATTCTATATTTTCAACGTTCTATGGGGAAGGGAGACCCATTTAAGTAGAGGCACTTCCGTTGTTAACTAGAATCAACATATGATCCTAAAACTACATTAGTATCATTGAGGATCAATCAACATCGTCTATGTTGGTAAAATCATTTTTGGTGGCCTTCACCCAGTCAATGGAGTATTTTATACAGCATCATAGTATGTTTAAATATTATCAATATGAATGTAATAGTTTTCTACACATGTAATGAGGGTAATATGGTGGCTTAATTTCTTTCTTATATGGGTGATCAAGAGGAGGATCTATATATTTAACTGGGTGTAGTTTTTTACCACAATATTATATATTGTTTTGGGGATTCCCTTGCACTCCATTACTTATATCTCCCTTAACTCTTGTTTTCATTATTTTATTTGTCTTTATTCTCTTTTCCTTTCAAATAAAATCTATAAATTATTAATCAAAACATAGGAGAACACTCTAACTAGATCAAAACAAAGAGTAATGAAATAATTGTTTCTAAGTCTATGCGATCTAGCTCAACGTAGAAAGAAATAGTGATTAAATTAATCATCAATATGATAAATTTAAAAACTCATCTCAAATATATCATATATTCATGAATAAATAACAAATAAATTAGTAAATTATTTTCAAAATTCTTTATTTCATAGAACAACACACAAATTAATATAAATAAAAAACAAGGGATGAAAGTTTCTCCCCCAAAAAATAAAATTTCCTTAAGATTTTTTACAAGAAATGATAGATTAGGAAACTCATACAGTTGCATAATTCCATGATAGGGAGTGGGATTCACTCCCATTTGAATTCTTATCTTGTTAAACTATTCAGTTATGATATTTTTTATAAGAATATTTTCAACCTATTATTTTGAGTGAATAAATTCTAGCTTAAAAATACCCTCTTCTACCTTCATTTTCTTATTTAGAAAATGGAACTTTATCTTAATGTTTTTTACCTCATATTATATTCTGGATTTTTGGATAGGTTTGTATAACTCTAATTATCACAACCTATAGTTAGTGGATAAAATGATTCAATAATAATGTCTTTAAACAATCTATTTATCCATATAATATGTGTAACTCCTTGTGATGCATCCACATATTTATACTAAGTAGATCTAAGTTCCACTGGTTTTATCTACTTTGTATGCTAAGAAACACAACTTTTTTCCAATTAAAAATACTCTCTCCAATATTTATTTCCTGTCATCAATAGACCCTACCCAGTTAGAATCATTAAATACTTTTAGATCCATCATAGTTTTACTATAAAAAATTAGTTCATAATTAAAATTACTTTATAATTATCTCAATATTATATTTGTATCAAAAAGTATGTTTCCTTTTGTTATATTGATACCGAACACAAAGGGCGACAACATGAACAATGTTGGGCCTCAAGTATTCTAGACACATAAGACTTCCAATCAAAATTCTAAACTATATATCATTAATAGTTTTCTATTAGTCAATATTTCTCATCTTTATCCCTACTTAAATTGGAATAGACACTTCTATATCTTCCTAAATGTCAAAATTATTTAAGATCTCTTTGCATATTTTACTTGTGAAAAATAATAATTTTATTCTTGAATAATTTATAGTGTAATAATATGAATTCATATATAGTTTGTAGATACATTTCTGTAATGTTTAACTATGCTTTATTCAATAATTCAATAGGTTTTGATGTGCTCTTTCGGGGAATAAGAATGAAATACCCATAAAAGGAATGCTATAAAAATGAAAAAAATAATTATTACATTGCCTGAAAGAAAGATTCATGACATGTATTCATTTAGAAGACCACCTTCCAGTAGAATTACACGGTGCAAACCCCATTTACATGGTGTCAACTAAGAACATGATGTGAATCCCATTTACACATCATGAAAGATTCAAAGTATGAGATCAATTAATATACATGATGTGATATTGAAAAAAAATGTGAAAAGGTAAAAATATAAATCCCTCTAAGGATACATACTTTGAAATTTGTGAGATCCAAAATATTTGGATAATTTTGAAGATATGAATTACAAGATGTCAATCATAGTTACACATCATGAATATCCTGAAGTAAAAGACACTTAAAATAGTTACATGATGTGAAAAATATAGATGTAATGTAATGCTGAACTCTCTCTCTATACATATGTATACACACACCCAAAATGTTGAAAGGGTTGGAAGACACCAGAATTCTCCATCTTTCTTCTTCATTTATTTTGTATTTTCATCGAAACTTCGTTATTTTTCCTTATTTTTCCATTTTAATCATTACTTTGTTACTTTATTTCATTTCAATACTTGTTTATTTTTCATTGTTGTTCCAACATTTTGAATTAAATACCGGTTTCTATGCAATATCAACAACTACTGCATTCTTTATTGTTTCTTCATTCAGGTTGGTATTTAATTAATTTTATATAGTTTCATCTGTGAATTTATTTTTTAAATTTTTTTATATATCATGTCAATAATATTGACTATTTACATTATTTTATTTAATAATGTCATGCACATATAATATTTTTAAGGTTTAGGGTAGAGAATAAGAGTGTATTTGAATATAATGAATCACAAAATCAAATATTGGTAACCCTGTGGCTGATAATTAGGTTAAAAAATTGTTTATCTAATTCCTTTTCACTAACTTGACAATGAGAGATGAAATTTAAATCCCTAACCTAGTTGGAGTTGGGTAATCTAGGACCAATATCTTATGATACTTTATGACTTGAAGCTAAGCTTATTGAACCTAGGTTCTTGACTATCTTCGGACCAAAGAATAGTTGCAACTTAGGTAGATCCAATTGGTTAGAACAAGACCAATTAGTTACTGAATGGCCCGAAGGCCTAATTTTTTATTTATTTTTTGATAACATCCATTTCAAGGGATGAGTGGGAACCCTTACAAGGCCCATAGGCATAGGAATTACATTTCCTGTAGGCTTTGGAGACATTACATGACCCGTGGGTCTTAGGGAAATCATACAGACTATGACTAATTGAAACTTCTCCTCCCCAACATCTACATCGTGATCAGCTCTCCACCTTTACATGACTGTTCGGCTAGCATGTCCATGTGTAGGGGTGCATAGGCGCGGTACCGATGGCAAATTCCATACCCTCTCATTCTTCCAATGTCCATTTAACCCTGCTCTGGTGGATGTGCCCTGCTCTTTCCTCCTCTGGAGTGGTTCCTTGTAGAATCTGTCTGTGCAACTATAAATCAGGTGTCCCTAAGGGCCTTGAGGGAGTTTGTGGAGAATCCCTCTATAGTGTTTTTAACTCTATTTTTTACCTACTAGCTATCCCTATGGGTTCAAACTTACACAATCACTATGAAACACCATTGTAGCTGAGTGTAGTTTGGGAAATATAAATTTTAATCTAATAAATACCTATGCATAATCAACGATTCTATGTGGGGTTGAACCCACATGGGAAACTATCTTAGCACAATAATGTTTGGTATAAACATAGGATGGCCTCACCCCCTTATCCTTTACCATATCCTTTTACAAAGTTTCTCATGTAATTTCACCTTCATCCAATATATTATTTATATTATTGTATGCATCATAGAGATTTGACTAAGTCAAGGAGAGTTTATGCTCCCAAACCACTTTCTTTTGATCCTGAAATCAATACATCAATCGCTTCATGCTGATTATTAACAATAGAGGAATACAAAAGCCCTGCACTACCACATCCCTCAAACCTCCAATATTAACCCCCTAAACATCAAGGAGAGAGATAAACACTGAAGGATCTCACCATCATAGACTACGAATTATTTTTTAGGAAGGTGAAAAATCAACATTACGAGACAAATGAATCTTACGAAGGATTATATCTTGTTAGATGATGGAAGTCAGATCTGGTCTAAGCATAGATTTAAAGAAAAGGAACATGGAACATTATATATACTTTATTGACATATTCATAGACGTGCTTTGAGAAATCTAGAGAACATAGACATATTTTTGTCTAGGAGGCGTTACTTCATTGCATTGTTCAATATTATCATATATTAGAATATCGATCTTACCATTATTTTTGAGCCTTATTTTTATCATCTACACTCTTAAATTCAACCTCATATACATTCAAACCTTATTGATTAAGCCCTCATGACTAATTTTGTTTTTTTATTTATGAAGTGGATATGTTAGAACCAATGAAAGCCTATGGTTAGGAACATGTATTCTATGTATGAGCATAAACCTCTTTTAATTTTACCTTGATTGATGCGAGACAATTCATTGTGATATAAATTTTAACATGGGTATATCTTCTAAGGAATAGTTTAGACATTGTAATTAAAAGAAGAAAGAGTTTGAGTAAAGAACTTAACTATGAGTCACACATTATTTTTTCTCTAGTATTGATTCTAGAGGACTTTATTTTTATTCTTTCACTTAGTTTTATTTTATTTTTTTTAAGGCATGTTTACTATTTAATTTTTTTTTGATTTGGAATCCATGTTGAGATGCTTTTTCCTTAACAATAATAAATGGTTCAAGTGTGGGAGAATTTAATAAGATGATTTCATATATACATTTTGGATACATTTATTTATGGTTTAGTGATGATTTATTAAATAATACAGAAGGTTTTGATGTGTTTTTTAAAAGGAATAGGAATTCAATACTCAAAGGATGAATTTTGAAAAAATGGGCAAATTCATCATTACATACTGTGAAAAACAGATTCATGATGTGTATTCCTCGAGCAGACCACTTTCTAGACAGATTACAAGGAATGAAACCTATTTACATGAAATGAACTAAGTAAATGATGTTAATACCATTTAAATATTGTGAAATCTTAAAGTATGAACCTGATGAATATACACGACGTGAGATCAATACAAGACATAAAAAGTTCAAATTATGAATCCTACTGAAGATACATGCTATAAAATCCATGATATCCGAATTGTTTAAAGAACTTTTTGGATCTAACGTACATGAAATGAATAATAGTTACATGTGATGAATGTCTTGAAGTATTATCTAATTTAAATTGTTACATGATGCGAAACATATATACACAGTGTAAGGATTAGATCTATATGTATACGAACACCCCGACGTGTAGACAGAGTTGGAAGCTTCTATATTATTACTCCTTTCTTTTTTATTTATTTTTCACTTTCATTTTCACTTAGTTATTTCACTTTATTTTACCATTTTAATAATTCCTTTCTTACTTATTTTTTTTCTTGACTAATTTATTTTATTTTTCTATACCAACATTTCAATATCAATACCAAATGTTCTGCAACATCAAATTCTGCTACACTCTTCACTGCTTCTTCATTCATGTTAGTATTGAATTGATTTTATATGAATTTAATTGTGGATTTATTTATTTTGAATCATTTATTTATCATGTTAAAAATGTACCCCATTTCCCTTATTTTTTTAATACCGTTATACATGGATAATCATCTTAGGGTAATGGGTCGAGAGTAAGTGTGGATTTGAATGTAATGAATCTGTAAATCAAAACTTGGCAACCCTATGACTGGTAATTAGGTTGAAAGAAATTTTTTATCTCATTTTTTACAACCCTAACTATGGTAGATGTAATTTAAGAACACTAACCTAGTTGGTGTAGAGAAAGATAAGACTAATAGCTGGTGATAATTTCTTCCAAGAAGTTAAGATTATTTCACCTAGGTTGTTAAATATGTATGGACTAAAGAATAGTTATTTCTTAGGTAGATTCAATTGGTTGGACCCAGAACAATTGGTGACCATTTCACCATTCCAAAGCCTAAGCGATAGGTGTATCCAAATATTTAATTAGGATTATATTTTTCCTAAACCTTGGAATTGACCTTGAACCCTTACTTTCATCTATATTAAAACCCAATCTACATAGTCCTTAGGAATCCCAAACCCGAGAGGGTTTGTAGGGAATCTATCTAAAGGGTTCTTACCACTAGGTTTCCTAACTAAAATCTATACCTTTGGATTTGACCCCACACTAGATCAGTTCTATTCCTTTGTAGATGAGTGTAGTTTGTAAAGATAAATAATAATTCTATCAACCCCCATATCCAGTCGATGACATCCTGTGTGTTGTTCATATCCCAAAGATGAATCTCATTTCTCCAATCATTGAAATTTCAAACCATTATTTCTTGTGACTTTCTAAATCCTCACAAAATCATTCTTCATTTCTAAAAAATATTATATTATCAACATACACAATCATAAAGAGTGATGTAGTTTTGATATTTTCATATATAGATTATATTCCACTCATCCTTTTTGAAATATCATTCTTTTTAGATAATCATAAATTTCAAAGTACCAAGATCTTAGATCCCACTTCAACCCATAAAAAAATTTAATATTCTTACATACCATACTGCCACTAGATTCTAGAATAAATCCTTTAGGCTATTCCATGTACACTCCTTCATCAAGATCACCATTTAAAAAATATTATTTGACATTGTAATATTTTAAAACTTTCTATAAGATACAATAGTTATAAAAATCATAATATAAGAAAGTATATATATTGAGGAAAATTTTTCATCCAAGTGGACCCCTTTAATTTGTGAGTACCCATTACAAAGTTCCCACAAATTTGTTCTTTGCACTTTACCCTTCCAAATATTTTATGCCTACAGTCACCGTTTTCCCCAGTAACGTTCTTTTCTTTGGGTCTAGGAACAAGTTACCATGTATCATTCTTCTTAATCTAGTAAAGATCTCTATTCATGTCTTGATCCCACACTTGGTGATAAAATTATTCTTTAACTATACAAGGTTCTACCATTGATAGTAAGATGGCATGGATAATGGATATGATACTCCTTATTATCTATACACCTTGATTCTGGTCTCTAATAATATTCTCAACAACAAAATGTTTTTTATAGTATTTAATTTACCCCTTTAGGATTTAAATATTCATCTTCATTACATGAAAATATATAATTTTCACCTTTAATATAAATTTGATCATTTTCTAAATTTTCTTCAACAAGTTTATAACATACAATATTTTTCAGTTCATATTTAATGATAACTTTTTTGAATGATTCTAAATTTTTAATTAATATGAAATCATTACCACCAATAATTATTTTTGATTTATTGTTGTAATGTCTATAGGATTTATCATTTGGTTTTTATCCATGAAATATTCCATATTTTATTTTTTCATCAAAATTTCTCCACTTCTGTCTTTATTATTGATAAGGTGTGAACTTCAAGAAACACTAAATTGTTTATGTGACGACCAAATATTTTATCAATGAAATTAACTTCTTATAATTATTTATTATAGTATAATGATATAATATTACATATAGAAGACAATAAAAACCTTATAAATGAATAATGAGTGAATTAAAAAGGTATCTCAATCAGTTAAGGAACGTATACCAATGAAATTGTAACTTGACGATTGGAATAGTAATGTGACCATTGTGAATAGAAAACTAGCCAATTAAATAGTAACATCACTAATGAAAGTATAAAAAAATTTATCCCTCTTATAAGTGAAAATATGATATGAATATATCAAATTATAAGTAAGTAAATAATTCAAAAAATATAAATTAAGTGTTGGTATTTTTTAAGTTGTGTATATTTAATTACAATTTTTTGATTAATTAAATAATTTAAAAGGAAATTTATTTTCATTAAATGTATTTATGAATAATTATTTTTATGACTTTTGATTATAAGATAATTTAAAGAGACCTTAATTAATTTTCAAAGTGTTAAAAACGAAGTTTTAATTTTAATATTTTTATTTTTCATGTAAAGTATGATTTAAATTAAAAATTAAATATCTCATATTTAGAAAATTATTTTCATAAAAAGGAGTTAATGTTTTTAATTCTACACATCCAAAAAAAATTTGTGTTAATTTTTGGGATTTTTCTGAAATACTTGAATTTTTGGTGAATAGTAAAATGCGATAATTAACCGAATAATCTAAATACATGATTTATTGGGTCATGGATGATGTTTTGCTAAGGTAAGAACCTTGGGTTTAAACTCACATTGATATATTATTGTTTCTAGTCACAATAATTATTACTATTTTTATTCTTGAGAAAAATAAAAATTATAATGAATAAAATATTGAGAAAATCCTCATCCCCTCCACTTTAAATACCACCCCTCTTTACCTCCTCTCCTCACACCTCTCAAGCCTTGTTCCTAGTCCAAATTAAGCTTAGATCTCTCCCTAATACCCTTACCACTTACATAATCCCTTGTTCTCTTCAAAAGACCAAATCATCATCCATAAAGAGGTTCTCAAGGAAGATATATGTAATAACCCAAGATTTTATAAGACATATTCTTTTTAATTTCATTCATATCTTCTATTGTAAGATACACCAAGATTATCTTGCGCTATAAGCATCACCGTATTAGCTTGCAGTATACGGAACACTATTCTTAGATTGTGTTACACAAAATTTCAAGTTCGTTTGATAATAGTCATTCTACGCAACATTGAGTATATATATATATATATATATTCAATGTATAAATGAAAAAAATGGTTGGATTCTATTATAATGAAACAGAAAAGGAGTCTTGCACTATACGCAACCCTGACTTGGCTTGCATTACACGCAATCGCGACCTTCTTCGATAGCGTGTGTTGTACGCAATACCGGGTTTTACTAAACAACGATATGTTATTATAATATTAGTATGAACTAGCCGTTATGAACAGTATTAACTATATTTTGAATTTTATAACATTATTATTCATCTTACACATTTTCTAGAACATGGTATAAGAACAAAATAAATTTTTCAGGTAAAATAAGTATTTTTCAAAAAATGCAGTTTTGCCGCCTTTTGATGGCGCACCCACTTTAAATATAGTTTTTGAAATGTTTATAAGTTTAATTTTACAAAATAAAATTATTCTTTGGAATCAGGATATAAAATTGTACCTTGGATAAATTTTTCATATTATTCTGATAACTTTCAAATTTTAATGAATAGTAAAAACACGCTATATTTTAATTAAACAACTTTTTTCATCGTAATAACTTATGTGGTTAAATTATAATATTTAATGGTTTTAAAGTATAAATAGAATATATTTTTACCATTTAATATAATTTATGTCATTATCATTGATTTTACCTTGAATTCGTAGGTTAAATCAATTCAATCTTTTGCATTGTTTTAAAGAAAAACCCGTTTTCTTTCAACAACGGGATTAATTTTAATTTAATTTCTGCAACTTTTGTGTATTGAATTTGAAAAAATGGATTCCATTTTTGGAATCATTGGGTCCAAATTATGTTAATAAGCTACTTTTTATTTTTGGGAATTATGAATAGTAACTACGGTAAATTTTATTTACCATAGTTAAAGGTAAATCAGGTAATTAAGGGTAAATATAATATTTTAAAATTACCCTAAAAAATGAACATTTTTTACTAGATGGCTAAAAGGCGACCCATATCACTTAAGGGTAGGATTAGAATCATTTAATGGACTTTTGTCCATGAAAATAACTTAATTATTATTAAAACCAAAGAAAGTGACAACATGTCACTCTCTTAAATCTTATAAGTATAATAATTTTAATTTAGTGATAAACATCATAAAACATCGAACATGAATAGTATCCAGAACTATAATAAAATTATCTACATTATGGTAATTTATTTAGAATTTTTATGGATTAAATAATTTTCATTAATGGTGATACATTAATGATGCAGAAATTATTTATTAAGTGAAAAATCAGTAATATAGTTTTTATTGAAATAATAATACCCATTAAAAGGACCAAAAACCTGACCAAAACTTATTGGTAGTTTATATATATACCATAATCATCCAATGACTTAATATATAACCGTTTGGAGTCTTATAAAAGTGATTATGACACTTATATTATTTTATTTTAAATAATGCCAAAGTTGTCACCTTCATAATTTAATAAATATAACAATTTAAATATTGTAATTTTAAGATGATAAATTCGAGTAAAAGTAATATTGTGAAAGTTAATAGATTTATATTAATCATAGGATTTTATTTTTAATTTTTATGCAACAAATAAGTATATTAAATAATTATACAAAAATGTTGTAGTAATTATTTTATTAAGAGATAAACCAAAAAAATGGTTTTTAAAAATAATAAAATAAATATTATATGAACTATTTAATGTGCTCCAATACTTTTCTAGATACATATGTCCTTTTATGAATCTATTAAAGCTTTTATTTTGAACATATCTTCTTTATATATTTTATTTAAATTCATATAAATGAATAGTGTGAAAATTGACACTATTGTTATTTTATAAAAATAAAATATTATAAAATTGTTTAAAAATCAAAAAAAATATTTAAAAATTATAAATTTAAATTTATATGGTCTAAACTGTTATAAAGTATCCAATTATGGACAATTCACAACAAATAAGTAATTTTTTGTTTTAATTTAAAATTGATAATATTATTACCACAAATAAAATTAAATTTATTAAGTAAGGATAAATCAGTTTGATAATGTTTAAAATAATTTCATAACATGTCTAAATTTTATTGGTTGAAGATATTACAACCCTATATCATCTTATATTAGAATATGAGTCATTTTTTGAGGTTTTTAAGTGGGTTTAGATTTATTATAAATTAATATTTTAAAGAATTCCAAAGGTGCCCCTCTCCTCCCTTATAAAAGGGAACCTCCTCCCTCTCTTCCTCACACCACTTTGAGCCTTCAATCTCGGCCAACCCCTAAAAAATTCTCTTCTCCACTTCCCTAGAAGCATACTAGAGGCCCTGTTCTTCTTCAAAGACCAATTTTAGTGCCCTAAGTGGAGGTCTCAAAGAGGCGCTTCAAAGAAGAGGTAATATCCATTACCGATTCTTTCAACTTTATTTATTCTTCCACTTCTTCTTTAGTTGTTTCATTATGAGGTAATAACATCAGTATCAATAATATACTGATATGTTATTATAAGTATGAAACAACCATATTTCACCATCTATCCATCCAATAGAAAACGAAATCACCGCGCGTGCGTACGTACGGAATACCGTCTCCACGCCGTGGTGTAATCTATTTTACACCACCACCTTACTTGGATGGGTATAAGGGTGAAAGTAATGAATATATATGATTATTTTAAAGTGATATTTATTCTGTAATATTATACATACACTTTAATACAATTCCATGATCTTGGGAATGATATCATCGCTCGTGCGTACGTACGGACTACCGTCTCCACGACGCGATGAGATTCACTCTCCATGTTAACCATTCATGAATGATTATAAAGAATATATAATAAATAATAATGAAATATATTACATAATAATGATACTAGATTTATGTATATATATATATGTATGTATGTAATTTACTTAATTCTATTCAATTTAAAAGGGAAATGAAAACAGCGTTCATGCGTACGTATAGCCTACCGTCTCCATGAACGGTGTATTTCATTCCTTTTATCGATCTATAATATATATATATTATGAATATATATTATATATAAATCATGTTTTACATTCCGAAATTATGTAAATCAGGATATAAGTAATAATATCAAGAACGACAAGTCGAAACACATACGATAAATAAAATGATTTTACCCAAAACGCTGCTTTAACATGGAATTTACAAAAGAACGGGTAATATAAAGTCATAAATGAAACATATATGATATCATAAAAATGAATATGATTTTGTAATAAGTAAATGAAATTATTTAAATCATTATACAAGAGGTTCAGATACGTACGAAGCATATCAGACCTAAGGTAAGAGATAATTGGGCAAATCTCATTTTTATCCGAGATTGCTTATTTGTAAGTATTTACTGAGGTTATTTCTATCATTCATGTCCATGTTTTATAAAATTGTATTCATGTATGTTTAATGTACTTTTTAACAGTTTTACTTTTACCCCATGGTATGAAAGGAATCTTTCTTTTATTTTCCCTACAAGGTACTTTTTGACTTTTCCGACAAAAGTACGAGGAGAATGTTTTTTTTAACTTATACGGTGTGAACGGATTTTAACGGTTTCATAATGCCTCATTTTCAAGAAGCTTCCCCTACAAGATTGCATGATTATTTTCAACAAAACCCTTTTCTTTTAAAATTGCATGGAATTTTGAGAAAAGAAAATGATTTTAAAAAATAAAGGATATTTTCCTCAAGAATTCATTTCAAGTGTTTTGCCAAAACTATTTTCCATCTAAGATGACATTATTTCATATGTGTATGTTTCAAGTAATATGTCTCTATGATTTAAATGGTTTCAATTTTCTTATGATGAAATGATATAAAACTTTTATGGATTATGTTATGATGGCATTGTAGAGACCCGTATCTTGATGTACAATGACATTACATTACCTTTGCGGAATACTTAGTACATAACAAAAACACACACACAAGGATCGTAATAGTTTAGTGTCTTTGGAAACTCGGAATATAATCTTCTAATCCTGGTGAAAGATATTCAACATCTCCCATAAAGATTTTCCTTTTTATTATACCTAAAACCTTTCTTTATATCCTGGGGAAAAGAAAACATAAAAGGGTGAGCTCAAATGCTCAGTAAGGGTAAACAAAAGAAATATCAATCACATCATATACATAAGCACATAACTTTTGGAAATCTTAACCTGTAAAAGAGATCATAATTTCATAACCTGGGATAACTCATGGCAGTGAAATGTAATGACAATAATCTTAACTTAAAACATGAAACTTTGTGGAATTCACACATAATCATAGAGAATCATTTCTTGTTAGTCAAGACTCATTGCCAAGACTATCTTAGTGGACAAAGTCCCTTTCTGAACCGAGTCACCCTCGTTTCAGTCCTGTTTCACTGAACCGGTATAACCTACCATTCCTGCCATGTCTATCTCATGAGATATAAAATCATTACCCAATGTATTGGAGGGAGATATAGGTACCACCCATCTCATAATGATACCATTCTTATGTGTGCCACAAAATCATAAACCATACATCATTGCATAACCCATGTAATAAAAATGGGAATCTTAAACATCGTGACATCATAAAACAATTCATATAAGATAAAGGAATTCATAAAAATATTTCCATCACAACATAATCAAATCAATGTAATAATAGGGATAAAAACAGAACCCATTATTATCTTAGATGGAAAATAATTTTGATAAAACATTTGAACTTCATTCTTGAGGAAAATATCCTTTCTACTTCAAAAATACTTTTCCTTTCTTAACATGTCATAAAATTTTAAACTAAAAGAAGTTGATTAAAAATAAACTTGAAAAATTGTAAAGGAATATTCTTTGAAATAATGTTTTAAAAATCCATACATGTCATATAAGTTAAAAAAACATTCTTTTCGTACTTTTGTCGGAAAAGTCAAAAAAGTGCCTCGTATGAAAAACGACAAAAGACTCCTTTCATATATTTTACTAAAAACTCACCAAAGGGTAAAATTGGATTTGAAAAATTGTAGGTGGATGGAAATAATATTACACATTGAGGAAACATGGATTTGGATGATAAAATACACCCCAGTAAATACCAAAGTATAAACAATCTCAGATAAAAATGAGATTGTGTTATTTCCCTTACCTTAGGTCCGATTTGCTTCGTAAGTGTCCGAACCTCCTGTATAATGATTTAAATAATGTCATTGACTTATTACAGAATCATATTCATTGTTATTATATCATATATGGTTCACTTATGACATTATATTACCCATTCTTTTGTAAATTCATGTTAATTTAGCGTTTTGGGTAAAATCGTCTCATTTGTCGTTCGTCTTTTAACTTGTAATTATTCATATGATTACGTAGATCATGATTACTTAATTCCAGAATATAAAACATGATTTATATATATAATATATATTCAGAGTGTACATATATATAATAAATTAGTAAATGGAAAGAAATACACTGTTCATGGAGACGGTAGGCCGTACGTACGCATGAACGCTGTTTTTGTTTCCTTATTGAGTTGAATGGAATTAAGTAGATGACATACATATATATACACATAAATCCAGTATCATTATTATGTCATATATTTCATGATTACTTATTAAATGTACTTTATAATCAATAATGAATGGTTAAAGTGGATAATGAATCTCATCGCGTCGTGGAGACGGTAGTCCGTACGTACGCACGAGCAATGATATCATTTTCATGATTATTGAATTGAATTGGAGTGGATGATACAATATAATCAGAATAATTATTATGTTATAATAACTATGTATAGTTATTCTTTACACCATAATACCCATCCATGTAAGGTGTTGGTGGAAAAACAGATTACACCACGGCGTGGAGACGGTATTCCGTACGTACGCACGCGCGGTGATTTCGTTTTCCGTAGGATGGATAGATGGGGAATTAGGATTGTTTCATAATTATAATAAAATATAAGTATATGAGTGATACTGATGTTATTACTTCATAATGAAACAACCTAAGAAGAAGAAGTGGAAGAAGAAATAAAGGTGAAAGAATCGGTAACGGAAATTACCTCTTCTTTGAAGCGCCTTTTTGAGACCTCCTCTTAGGGCACTAAAATTGGTCTTTGAGGAAGACCAGAACCTATAGGATGTTTCTAGGGAAGTGGAGAAGAGAATTTGGCAGGGGTTGGCCGAGCTTGAAGGCTCAAAGTTGTGTGAGGAAGAGAGGGAGGTGGTGTCCTTTTATAAGGGAGGAGAGGGGCACCTTTGGAATTCTTAAAAATATTAATTTATAATAAATCTAACCCCACTTAAAAACCTCCAAAATGACTCATATTTGAAGAGTAGATGAGATAGGGTTGTAATCTCATCAACCAATCAAATTTAGACATGTTTGGATCGTATTTTAAACCTTATCATTTTGATTTATCCTTATTTAATCTATTTAAGTTTATTTGTGGTAATAAAATTCTAAATTTTAAATTATAAAAAACAATTACTTTTTTGTTATGAATTTTCAATAATTGTTTACTTTATAACATTATAGACCATATAAATTTAAATTTATAATTTTTAAATATTTTTGTGAGTTTAAACAATTTTATAATATGTTATTTTTTTAAAATAACAATAGTGTCAATTTTGACACTATTAATTTATTTGAATTTAAATAAAATATATACAGAAGATATGTTCAAAATAAAAGATTTAATATATTAATAAAAGGTCATATGTATCTATAAAATTAGTGTATCACATTAAATAGTTCATATAATATTTATTTTATTATTTTTAAACCATTTATTTCTCTTAATAAAATAATTACTACATCATTTTTTGTATAATTATTTAATATACTTATTTGTTGCATAAAAATTTAAATTAAAATCCTATGATGAAGATAAATATATTACCTTTCACAATAATACTTTTAATCTAATTTATCATCTTAAAATCACAATATTTAAATTGTTATATTTATTAAATTATGAAGGTGACAACTTTGGCATCACTTAAAATAAAATAATATAACTGTCATAATTGCTTGTATAAGACTCCAAATGGTCAAATATTCGACCATTGGATGATTATAGTTTCAATTTACATGACCAATAAGTTTTGTTCAGGGTTTTGTGCCTTTTATGGTCACTACTAGTTTAATAAAAACTATATTCTTGATTTTTCACTAGATAAATAATTTCTGCATCACTATTGTGTCACATTTAATGATAACTATTTAATCCCAAAAAATTCTAAATAAATTCTAATGGTGTAGAAAATTTTGTTAGATTTTTGTATACTATTCATGTTCGAAGTTTTATGATGTTTATATCTAAGTTAAAATTATTATACTTATAAGATTTAAGAAAGTGACATGTTGTCACTTTCTTTGGTTTTAATAATAATTAAATTATTGTTATGGTAAAAAGTCCATAAAATGAATCTAATACGACCCTTAGTTGATATGAGTTTACTTTTAGCCATCAAATAGAATTTTGGCATGTGTTAGGGTTATTTTATAAATTATATTTACCCTTAATTACCCGATTTACCTTTAACTATGGTAAATAAAATTTACCGTAGTTACTATTCATAATTCCCAAAAAAAAAGTAGCCTATTAACATAATTTGGACCCACTGATTCCAAATATGGAATCCATTTTTTAAAATTCAACACACAGAAGTTGCAGGAATTAAATTAAAATTAATCCCATTGTCGAATAAAAATGAGTTTTTGTTTAAAACATTGCAAAAGATGGAATTGATTTAACCTACGAATTCAAGGTAAAATCAATGCTAATGAAATACATTATATTAAATGGTAAAAATATATTCTATTTATACTTTAAAACCATTGAATATTATAATTTAACCACATAAGATATTACGATGAAAAAAGTTGTTTTTAATTAAAATATAGCGTCTTTTTACTATTCATTAAAATGTGAAAGTTACCAGAATAATATGAAAAATTTATCCAAAGTAAATTTTTATTTCTTGATTCCAAATAAGAATTTTATTTTGTCAAATTGAACATATAAACATGTCAAAAACTAGATTTAAAGTGGGTGCGCCATCAAACGGCGGCAAAACTGCATTTTTTGAAAAATACTTATTTTACCCGAAAAATTTATTTTGTTCTTATACCATGTTCTAGAAAATGTGTAAGATGAATAATAATGTTATAAAATTCAAAATTTAGTTAATACTATTCACAACGGCTAGTTCATGACAATATTATAATAATATATCATTATTTATTAAAACCCGGTATTGCGTACAACACACGCTATCGAGGAAGGTCGCGATTGCGTGTAATGCAAGCCAAGTCAGGGTTGCGTGTTGTGAAAGAATCCTTCGTTGTTTCTTATAACAGAATCCAACCATATTTCATTTATACATTGAATATATATATATATATATACTCAATGTTGCGTAGAGTAACTATTATCAAAATTGTGTGTAACACGGTCCAAGAATAGTGTTGCGTATACTGCAAGCTAATACGGTGTTGCGTATAGCGCAAGGTAATCTTGGTGCAGAATACAACACAAGATATTAATGAAATTAAAATAATATTTTTCATAAAATCTCGGGGTGTTACATTCTACCCCCCTTAAAATGAATTTCGCCCTCGAAATTCGTCGGGGTTATAAATGGTTTACTATTTGAAAGTTTCTTTGATAGAAACCCACATCGTAAAAAGGAATACCAAAACTTATCTTTAAAAACTAAAGTATAAAACGTAATGGTTACCCAAGTTAACTAATCACTGGGTATCCACATAGGATAACATAGGTGAAAATATGGACATGGAAGAGAAATCTAACCATCATGTTCTGATGGAGAGTGGTAGAGGACATGGCTATGAAAAAGCGAACAATCACAAATCCAAAAATTTGTGATGATATAAGGTACCATCTAATTAATAATATATAAGAGCACTAGGAAAACATTTTTGGTTTTCAAGATCGTTTCCCTAAAGTTGAATAATTTGGATTAGAATAAATACTTACTTTATTTTGGTATAATCTCACTGTTGTTCGTGCCTTGAACAATTTCCACTTCATCTCTTAAATAAATGAAGTTGAATTTTTTATTCGTGAAGTGTTAGCAGATCATGTGATAGAATGATGGGTCATTCCATCTCTTTCAAACAAAAGGTTAGCAAAAGTTATAAGTCCAACTTATAGTTAATCATATATGGTTCCAGAAATGAACTTATACTTCATATATCATACCGCTTAATAAAATAAAACTAGTTTCTACTAACCAAGGACTTCCTTTAGGCCAGTGGTAGGCGATAAAGTCAAGTCGCACTTCGGTTGTGGGTTCGATTCCCACATCCTTGTCCGACGCGATGGGCTGTCGCCCGTCCTGCAGGTTGTCCTTTTTCTAAAACTACATTACTATAACATCCCATCAATAATATCAAAAAAAAAGTTCTATCCTTAAACAATACTAACTTATGTCCAACATAATCCATTCAAATCTTTAGGCTTATCTAAAATACTTCGGTCCACTCTCATAACATAGTGAAAACGATTACCAGAGATTTAATACCATCGTTGATCCCAATATATCGTAATACTGCATTCCTATCTTGTTGGTCACATTCCAATCATTCGAAGGCCTTAATCATGTATTCCACTGAACCTTAGTGAAAACATTAATTCAGTTAAAAGTTAACACTTTCCACAAACCAAAATCCTCAAAATTATTTATAATCAAACCATGATATCACTTAGTCCTTATATCAGCCACGAGCTCATGAATAATGTCAAACATTTAATTTTCTCTTTATCACTTCATTATGCGCATATCATCCGCTTTCCAAAAAATATCTGAATAAACTTTCATTGTTACTCATACCATTCATCATAAACTTTCAAAACATAAGGAAAGAAAACAGTGTAACAATCCTTAGATGTATTTTTATTCTATAGTACAACATTACACTTGATAAACATGTAATCATTCCACTACCTTCTTAAACCATTGACCGAGCTTCAACAATCCTTTCATCTCACATATCATTTGTAGTCTCTTCATCATCATCAACAAAAATACTACCCATACGACCATACCGATTCTTTTCATGAGACATTCCCTTAGGGCATTGGTTTGCATAATGCCCGTACATTCCACATTTAAAACATTTAACCATTGTTGATGTCGTAGCAATACCATTGACCACATCCATGGTGTTAACTAAAACTTTTCCATTGCACTTACTGGCTTTGTGTCCTTATTTTCCACACCCAAAGCATCTTCCAGTTCCTTTGAAACATTCTCCTTGATGCCTCTTCCCACATGATTTACATAGGAGAAATTGAACTTTCTTTCCTCTATGATCATCATGAAACTCCATCTTTCTCTTATTAGCCGAGTCAGGAAACTTACCAAATTTTACTTTATTGATCATATTATGAGATTGCTGATTCAGCATAATAATGATGTTTGGACTTCCAAATCCCATTTCATTTGATTGATTATGAAGAATATCATTCCATTGTCCATCATATCCTCCATTATCGTGAATCATCTTGTTTCCAGCCATTTTCTAAAACCCAAAAAGAATAGTGTGAGATGCACAAATCATAATAAAGGGGGAGTAACTTCAATATCTAACATCTTAGGTTAAATTCTAAGATCATTACCGTAGTGCTAGGACTATATCCTATATGTATACTTATCCTTAGGGACATCCCTAGACATACCTTAGAAATATCTCTAGGGATCTCACTAACGTTTTTGCGTCCTAGTTTCCAAAGGTTGACTAAACCTTTCCTCTGATACCAACTGTAGAGACCCGTATCTTGACGTACATTGACATCACATTAAATTTGAGGAATACTTAGTACATAACAAAAACACACACACAAGGATCGTAATTGTTTAGTGTCTTTGGAAACTCAGAATATAATCTTCTAATCCTGGTGAAATATATTCAACATCTCCTATAAAGATCTTCCTTTTTATTATACCTAAAACATTTCTTTATATCCTGGGGAAAAGAAAACATAAAAGGGTGAGCTCAAATGATCAGTAAGGGTAAACAAAAGAAATATCAATCACATCATATACATAAGCACATAACTTTTGGAAATCTTAACCTGTAAAAGAGATCATAATTTCATAACCTAGGATAAATCATGGAAGTGAAATGTAATCACAATAATCTTAACTTAAAACATGAAACTTTGTGGCATTCACACATAATCATAGAGAATCATTTCTTGTTAGTCAAGACTCATTTCCAAGACTATCTTAGTGGACAAAGTCCCTTTCTGAACCGAGTCACCATCGTTTCAGTCCTGTTTCACTGAACCGGTATAACCTACCAATCCAGCCATGTCTATCTCATGAGATATAAAATCATTACCCAATGCATTGGAGGGAGATATAGGTCACACCCTTCTCATAATTATACCATTCTTATGTGTGCCACAAAATCATAAACCATACATCATAGCATAACCCATGTAATAAAAATGGGAATCTTAAACATCGTGACATCATAAAAAAATTCACATAAGATAAAGGAATTCATAAAAATATTTCCATCACAACATAATCAAATCAATGTAATAATAGGGATAAAAACAGAACCCATTATTATCTTATATGGAAAATAATTTTGATAAAACACTTGAACTTCATTCTTGAGGAAAATATCCTTTCTACTTCAAAAATACTTTTCCTTTCTTAACATCTCATACAATTTTAAACTAAAAGAAGTTGATTAAAAATAAACTTGAAAACTTGTAAAGGAAGATTCTTGGAAATAATGTTTTAAAAATCCATACATGTCGTATAAGTTAAAAAAAACATTCTTTTCGTACTTTTGTCGGAAAAGTCAAAAAAGTACCTCGTATGAAAAACGACAGAAGACTCCTTTCATATCTTTTACTAAAAACTCACCGAAGGGTAAAATTGGATCTGAAAAATTGTAGGTGGATGGAAATAATATTAAATATTGAGGAAACATGGATGTGGATGATAAAATAAACCCCAGTAAATACCAAAGTATAAACAATCTCAGATAACAATGAGATTGTGATATTTCCCTTACCTTAGGTCCGATTTGCTTCGTAAGTGTCCGAACCTCCTGTATAATGATTTAAATAATGTCATTTACTTATTACAGAATCCTATTAATTGTTATTATATCATATATGGTTCACTTATGACTTTATATTACCCATTCTTTTGTAAATTCATGTTAAAGTAGCGTTTTGGGTAAAATCGTCTCATTTGTCGTTCGCGTTTTAACTTGTAATTATTCATATGATTACGTAGATCATGATTAATTAATTCCAGAATATAAAACATGATTTATATATATAATATATATTCATAATATACATATATATAATAAATCAGTAAATGGAAAGAAATACAACGTTCATGGAGATGGTAGGCCGTACGTACGCATGAACGCTGTTTTCGTTTCCTTATTGAGTTGAATGGAATTAAGTAGATGACATACATATATATATACACATAAATCAAGTATCATTATTATGTCATATATTTCATTATTACTTATTATATGTACTTTATAATCATTCATTAATGGTTAAAGTGGAGAATGAATCTCATCGCGTCGTGGAGACGGTAGTCCGTACGTACGCACGAGCGATGATATCATTTTCATGATTATTGAATTGAATTGAAGTGGATGATACAATATAATCAGAATCATTATGATGTTATAATAACTATGTATAGTTATTCTTTACACCATAATACCCATCCATGTAAGGTGTTGGTGGAAAAACAGATTACACCACGGCGTGGAGACGATATTCTGTACGTACGCACGCGCGGTGATTTCATTTTCCGTAGGATGGATATATGGTGAATTAGGATTGTTTCATACATATAATAACATATAAGTATATTAGTGATACTGATGTTATTACTTCATAATGAAACAACCTAAGAAGATGAATTGGAAGAAGAAATAAAGGTGAAAGAATCGGTAACAGAAATTACCTCTTCTTTGAAGCGCCTTTTTGAGACCTCCTCTTAGGGCACTAAAATTGGTCTTTGAGGAAGACCAGAACCTCTAGGATGTTTATAGGGAAGTGGAGAAGAGAATTTGGCAGGGGTTGTCCGAGCTTGAAGGCTGAATGTTGTGTGAGGAAGAGAGGGAGGAGGCGTCCTTTTATAAGGGAGGAGAGGGGCACCTTTGGAATTCTTAAAAATATTAATTTATAATAAATCTAACCCCACATAAAAACCTCCAGAAATGACTCATATTCGAATATTAGATGATATAGGGTTGTAATAACATATACCAATCAAATTTAGACATGTTTGGATCTTATTTTAAACCTTATCAGTTTGATTTATCCTTATTTAATCTATTTATGTTTATTTGTGGTAATAAAATTCTCAATTTTAAATTATAACAAATAATTACTTATTTGTTGTGAATCTTCCATAATTGTTTAATTTATAACATTATAGACCATATAAATTTAAATTTATAATTTTTAAATATTTTTGGGATTTTTAAACAATTTTATAATATGTTATTTTTATAAAATAACAATAGTGTCAATTTTGACACTATTCATTTATTTGAATTTAAATAAAATATATACAGAAGATATGTTCAAACTAAAAGCATTAATATATTAATAAAAGGTCATATGTATCTATTAAATTAGTGGATCACATTAAATAGTTAATATAATATTTATTTTATTATTTTTAATACCATTTATTTGATTTATCTCTTAATAAAATAATTACTACATCATTTTTGTATAATTATTTAATATACTTATCTGTTGCATAAAAATTTAAAATAAAATCCTATGATTAAGATAAATGTATTACCTTTCACAATAATACTTTTACTAGAATTTATCATCTTAAAATCACAATATTTAAATTGTTATATTTATTAAATTATGAAGGTGACAACTTTGGCATCACTTAAAATAAAATAATATAAGTGTCATAATTTCTTGTATAGGACTCCAAATGGTCAAATATTCGACCATTGGATGATTATAGTTTCAATTTACATGACCAATAAGTTTTGGTCCGGGTTTTGTGCCTTTTATGGTCACTATTAGTTTAATAAAAACTATATTCTTGATTTTTCACTAGATAAATAATTTCTGCATCACTATTGTGTCACAATTAATGATAACTATTTAATCCCAAAAAATTCTAAATAAATTCTCATGGTGTAGATAATTTTGTTATCTTTATGGATACTATTCATTTTCGAAGTTTTATGATGTTTATCTCTAAGTTAAAATTATTATACTTATAAGATTTAAGAAAGTGACATGTTGTCACTTTCTTTGGTTTTAATAATAATTAAATTATTTTCATGGTCAAAAGTCCATAAAATGAATCTAATACGACCCTCAGTTGATATGGGTTTACGTTTAGCCATCAAATAGAATTTTGGCATGTGTTAGGGTAATTTTATAAATTATATTTACCCTTAATTACCCGATTTATCTTTAACTATGGTAAATAAAATTTACCGTAGTTACTATTCATAATTCCCAAAAATAAAAAGTAGCCTATTAACATAATTTGGACCCACTGATTCCAAATATGGAATCCATTTTTTAAAATTCAATACACAGAAGTTGCATAAATTAAATTAAAATTAATCCCATTGTCGAATAAAAACGGGTTTTTGTTTAAAATATTCCAAAAGATTGAATTGATTTAACCTACGAATTCAAGGTAAAATCAATGATAATGACATACATTATATTAAATGGTAAAAATATATTCTATTTATACTTTTAAACCATTAAATATTATAATTTAACCACATAATATATTACGATGAAAAAAGTTGTTTTTAATTAAAATATAGCGTGTTTTTACTATTCATTAAAATGTGAAAGTTACCAGAATAATATGAAAAATTTATCCAAAGTAAATTTTTATTTCTTGATTCCAAAGAAGAATTTTATTTTCTCAAATTGAACATATAAACATGTGAAAAACTATATTTAAAGTGGGTGCGCCATCAAAAGGCGGCAAAACTGCATTTTTTGAAAAATACTTATTTTACCCGAAAAATTTATTTTGTTCTTATACCATGTTCTAGAAAATGTGTAAGATGAATAATAATGTTATAAAATTCAAAATTTAATTAATACTATTCATAACGGCTAGTTCATGACAATATTATAATAATATATCATTGTTTATTAAAACCCGGTATTGCGTACAACACACTCTATCGAGGAAGGTCGCGATTGCGTGTAATGCAAGCCAAGTCAGGGTTGCGTGTTGTGAAAGAATCCTTAGTTGTTTTGTATAACAGAATCCAACCATATTTCATTTATACATTGAATATATATATATATATATATATATACTCAATGTTGCGTAGAGTAACTATTATCAAAATTGTGTGTAACACGGTCCAAGAATAGTGTTGCGTATACTGCAAGCTAATATGGTGTTGCGTATAGCGCAAGGTAATCTTGGTGTAGAATGAAACACAAGACATTAATGAAATTAAAATAATATTTTTCATAAAATATCGGGGTGTTACATGCATGATGTTTAAGAATCCCATTTTATTACATGGGTTATGCTATGACGTATGATTTATGATTTTGTGGCACACGAAAGAATGATTTCATTATGAGATGGGTGGGACCTATATCTCCCTCCAATGCATTGGGTAAAGATTTTATATCTCATGAGATAGACATGGATGGAATGGTATGTTAATCCGGTTCAGTGTTACAGGACTGAAATTGGGAGTGAACTCGATTCAGAATGGGACTTTTTCCACTAAGATGGTCTTGGCAGCAATGCCTTGGCTACTATGGAAATAATTACATGTGCTTAATGGATGCCACAATTACATGTTTTATTCCCATTATATTTTATCATGGTTTATGTTCCATTATGATCTATGCCTTATGTACTTCCATGTTTTATGTCGTTGCTCAAGATTTTGATGTTTAAACATTATGTTCATGTTTTTTAGTTCAAATGTATATGGTATGTTTTATTTTAGCCATGCTTACCCTTACGAAGCATTTGAGATCACTCTTTTTATGTTTTATTTTCACCCAGGATCAAAAGAAAGGTTTTAGGTAAGAAAAAAGGGGAAGATATTTATGGGAGATGTTGAAGATCTTTCACCACGATTAGAAGATTACGTTCCAGGTTTCCAAAGACACTAAACTATTACGGTCCTTGTGTGTCTATTTTTATTATGTATTAATTATTCCGCAAAAGTAATGTAATGTCCATGTACGTCAAGATTTGGGTCTCTAGAATATATTGATGTGGTAAATTCCTCTTTTCAATTCTTTTTATTTTCTTTCATGTTCCTTTATTTCTTTTTCTTTCCGCACTTCCTTTCATCCACATGTTATGATAACTCCAGTACCTTAAATGTACTAGAATTTTGTTATAATAGTGGAATAATTCATCATAATCTCTCATTTCCCATCATTTTTACTAGAAATGAAAACACCGCCTGGATGTGTTAATTTATCACATTCAAGGAGGACAGGTTTTCAATTTATTTTACCATATTAAAATGTGGTTAGGAAAAAAATTTATGGTTGAACTAGACTATAATATAAAAATTATTTATAGAAAATATTTTTTAATCTTTTTTACACGTGATATTAATTTATAAAGAAAAATGAAATTTTTGTGATAAAAAACCACAATTTAACCAAAATGGTTATCATTAAAGTTTTATATAATGATTCATCATCACTCAAAAATAAACAAATTAATTTTATAACCATGTAATATTTTTAATGTTCAATAATAACATACAAATTCAATTCTGGACAACAATTTTCATCTTACATGTTTATCCTTACGTGTATATATGTAGACCGATCCTAAAAACCAAGGAAATAAATGCTCCCAAACATTGATATTGAAACTCTTAACCAATTAAAAGGGCCATGAATGAACATAATAGAGCTATAATAAATAAATTAAATGTATAATAGGTTCTAGAAATATAAATTAATGAATTTAATTTGGTTGTCCATGACATTAAGATCAAGTGAAGGACACCATCAGACTTAAGTTATGGTGTTTTATCCGAAC
The DNA here is from genome assembly GCA_963277665.1 of Viscum album. Taxonomy (NCBI): domain Eukaryota; kingdom Viridiplantae; phylum Streptophyta; class Magnoliopsida; order Santalales; family Viscaceae; genus Viscum; species Viscum album. The sequence continues at coordinate 160,087,963 of OY728128.1, read as the reverse complement.
CTTCATTATTCTTTTGGGTTTCTATATATTCCTTTTTACCCAAATGAAGTTATATATTATTTTTTATGTACATATTATAAATTTTTTTAAAATGATCAAAACTCATTTACCAATTTCCATTAAACATTATATTTTGGGGATATACATGTTTTATGTGGTTCCCTCCTCAATACTTCCCAATAAGAAAACCCATTTAAGGTAGCTTCCTGAATTCTTAATCAATTTCAAGTGCACACTATCATTTGTTTTTAATCCATAGTTTTTTATAAGATCACTATTTTTATTATGATAACCTTCTTGGTTCACTTTTGTTTTTATATAATGTATTATTCCCTTTTCAATTTTAAATGCATATCAGTATTTTCCGTAAAACATCTCTAAAATTTTTTAATGTTAAAATTTCTTAAATACACTTTTTTACATGTTATCACTTTTATTTGAAATCTCTGACCATGATATATGCCTATTTTACCTTATAAATTTCCATATATATTCTAATTCCTTTTTTTCATGGACACTTGTATGATACATGCATTTATTATGCTTTATGACATGATTATGATACACATTTCATTCCATGGGTACCCTTATATTTATGTATGATTGATTATGTATGATTCATTATATTGAAAGTATATTTATGAACATGTTATGATGGGTGTACCCGTATAACACTCCAATTCATTAGTTAATGTTAAATCTTATGAGACGTTATGTGCAATAATCTTGGCGATTATCCTTGACTCGTGCTACCATGTGCGATGGTCTTGGTGGTTAACCATGACTTGTGCTCCTCTACGTCTAATGATCCATGAATTTTGCTAAAATCAGGTTTTATGTTTCTTCCACATTACTAATAATACATTCTTATATAGTTCCATATTTATATGTTATTTTTTATATATGTTCCATGCCTTTTTATATCATTATGCCATACCTTCTAACCCATAGGATAATGATTTTTTCTTATATTTATTCCCTTACAAGGATTATATCAATTCCCTTTGTTCATGTTATCCATAGTTTATCCTATAAAGATGTATGAGAAAAATGGAAGTATGGATCTCTTTATGAATACTCAATAGAGACATGTTTTATTTAGTCCCATGTTTTATGTTTTATTTACCTAGTCTTACAAGACACTAGAATTTACGATCCTTGACTTGTAATATGATGATTTATTATGGTTTAAATAATGTAATGATTTTTTAAAAGGTTAGGGTCGCTATAGTGGGTTTCAGAGGATGGTCTAGTAATTTTTGGAGATTATGAATAGATAACTTTAGTAATATCCTTAAGGATTATAATACGTATAAGAAAACATCCCTAATTTTTGGTAAGTATAGAGTAAGTGGTTTATCAAGAAAATACTTCCCTGTCTGGATACAAACAAGTGGATGTGGATCTAGAATAGATGTATCAAGGTGTAAAAACATAAAATAATTCTTTGAGCTAGACTCAAATGTGAACTGGTGCATACAAATAGGTTTTACTATACTCCCAGTTTGACACTTTTGAGGGATATGCTTTTGTAAATTTATAAGCTTAATAAAAAACAATATTAAAGGAAAAAAAATAAGAAGTCCATAATAATATATGTTTGGAAACAAATCATGGATAAACTAGATTTAAACCTAGTGAATCACAAGTTAGGATATAATTATCCTTTAAAATGTTATTCTTTTAAGTTTAATGTTTTCTATATAGTTATTTTCTAAGTATTCAATCCCTCTAATTGTATGTTATTTTTCTTAGTTAATGGTGTGAAATAGAAGAAAACATGACAATAATAAATTTGATAGGAATTGAAAATATTTTCCTAATGATATGCCAAATATTATGGGAATAGGTGATAAAAATTTCATGACAGTGCTTTCTCATCTAGATCAAGTTATGAATAATAACTTGAATCATGTGGAATGCCCTCCTCCTCTAAGGAAGGAGAAAGTTTCCATTAAATCCTTCAAGAAAAAAAGGCCTCCCATGTATAGTGGATCTTCTGATCCCCTCCTTTAGGAACAATGGATTAACTCCAATGAAAAGAAATTATCTTTCCTCTATTGCTCTGAAGAAGATAAATTCATATTGGCAGTCTATAATTTTAATGGGGAATCTGATCAATGGTGGAAATTGATCAATAATATGAATTCCCAGGAAGAAATTGATTACATGGATTGGGAGGAATTTAAGAAAATGTTTTTCAATAAATATTTTTCCTGAACCCTCCCTCTCAAGATGGAAAGAGAGTTCCTCAAACTTAAGCAGAAGCAATATGAGTTCATTGAGGCGTATGAATCAAAATTAAAAATTCTTACAAGATACACCTCCGCCTTTGTCATGAACAGTGAAAGCATGGCGGAATACTTATTTAGTAGACAGAATCCATGTATATGAAAAATATTGTTGATTCAAGACTTCAAGAGTTATAAGGTGATTGTTCGTTGTGCCCTCACGGTTGAATTGTAGATCAGAGAATCTCAATGGTCTCGTGGTATCTGTGACAAAAAGAGGAAAATTGAGTCTAATATGGGTGGTTTGGAAAATTATTCCCATGATGGAATGAAGATTGAACATCCAACGTGTCAAAATTGTGGGAAGAATCATCCAAATAACTATCTAAAGGGATCTAGGAATTGATTTAAACATGGTAGAATAAGACATATATCTAAAAAATGCAGAAGGGATATGAAGAGTCCCACTAACATGGAAGAATAAAGGATGGTTCAGATTAACACTCAGCCTGTAGTGTAGTGTTACAACTACAAGGAGCATGGTCATTATGAATACAATTTCCCTAAGCCAATGGTTTTCAGAGGAAATAAAAAACAACCTAAAAGGAAACAAGGAATGGATTATGCTATCACTAATGCTGTTGGGGAGACAGAAAATGACATGGTAATAGGTATGCTAGTTATTCATTCAAGAATAGTGAACATATTAGTTGATTCTAGTTCTGCACATTCTTTCATATCTTTCAAGTTTAGTAAAACTATATAAACACCACCTCAAAATTTGGAAGTTGAGTTATCTATAAGAATAGTGAATGGGGAAATTATTGCATCCAAGGTTTATAACTCTTCCCCAGTAAATGATTGTGGACTAAACCTCCTATAAAATCTTTTCAAACTTCCATTGTTAGAATTTGAGGCTATTTTCAAAATGGATTAACTATCTTTATTCAAAGGCAACATTAACTATCAGGAAGGGGATATCACTCTTCACATCCAATAGTATCCTCCAATCCTGTAAAAGTGTAAGGAGGAAGGTGAATTTCCTTCAGAATTATTGTCTCAATTGTAGATAATGTTGAATTTTGAGCAAACATATCTGGTTCAAATGATTAATACAATTGATATAATACTTCTCGAACATATTCCCATCATTAGGGGTTAAATTAATGTGTTACCTAAAGAATTTCATGGTCTTCCTCCTAATAGATAGGTTGAGTTATCAATTGAATTTATTCCTGGATCCCTACCTATATTAAAGAAACCTAATAGAATGGACACTGTTGATCTGGAAGAGTTGAAGAAGAAGTTACAGGAGAATCTGGAGAAGGGTTTTATACACATGAGTGCTTCACCTTTGTTTTCAAAAATCCTCTTTTTTAAGAATAAGGATGGATAAGTGATCCTCTAAATTTATTATCATGAGAAAAATAAAATCATAATAAATAAAATGTATCCCATGACTCAGATTGACAACTTGTTCGATCAGTTAGATGGGGATTGTTGTTTCTCTTAGGTGGACCTTCGGTTGGGATATCACCAATTATAGGTGAGGAAAGAATATATTCCCAAGACGTAATTTCGAATGAGGTATGGACACTATAGGTTTATATTTATTCCTTTTATACTAAATAATTCTCCAAAAAAATTAATGGATTTAATGAATATAGTCTTTATATATTACCTCAATTAATTTGATGTAGTCTTTATTGATGATATTCAGATTTACTCCAAGGGAAAGGAGGAACATAAGGAGCATTTGAATACAGTGATGATGACTTTGTGAAGGGATAAAAGTTATGAAAATTATCATAAATGTGAGTTCTATATGTAGGAAGTATCATTATTGGGGCATGTAATCACCAAGAGAGGGATATCTATATACCATTCCAAGATAAAGGAAATTAAAGAGTGGCCCATGCCAACATCTTTAATGAAGATTCACAGCTTTATGGGTCTATCTTGGTATTATGGATAATTTGTGAATAAATTATCAAGATTTTGAAACCCAATGACCAAGTTGAAATGGAAGGGGGTGAAGTTTCACTGGATTCAAGAATGCGAGGAAATCTTTGAGGAGCTCAAAAAAGAGGCTTATCGCTATACTAATACTCAGACTCCCCAAAAGTGGAGAACTATTTGTGGTGTACAGTGATGATTCAAATAAGGTATTTGGATGTGTGTTGATTCTAAATGATAAAGTGATATACTACACCTCAAGGCAGCTTAAAATCCATGAGAAAAACTATCTGGACATGATTTAGAGTTGGAGGCTGTGATCATTGTGTTGAAAATCTTGAAGCATTATATTTATGGAGAGATGTGTGAGATATATACTAATGAAAATAGTCTCAAATATATATTCACATATAAATAGATTATTTTTCACCAGTGAATATGGTTAGATCTCATAATGTATTATGAATTCTCAATCCACTACCATCCTAGTAAGGTAAGTACGTTGCTCGATGCTCTGAGTAGAAATGATCTTTAATCTTTATCAATGATGAGAATTGAAAAGGATCCAGTCTTCTTAGATTTTTAGAATATGGACATGGGAATCATTAAAGGAGGAAAATCATTAATCCTTTCTCAAATGATTGCTCAACCTTCCCCCATAGATAAAATAAATGATTCTCAAATAAAATATGTGGAAATTCTGAAAAGGGTGGAAGCTATTAGAAAGGGTAAATACTATGGGTTCAAGATTGATGAGGAAGGAGTTGTAATATTTGGGTCATAATTAGGTGCACTATTAGATTTAGAGATAAAGATGGGTCTTTTGAATGATTCACATAGATCAACCTTCTCTATTCACCCTGGAAGCAAAAAGATGTATCAAGATCTAAGAGAGAACTTTTGGTGGGACAATATGAAGACGAATATTGCTGATTATACATCTATGAGCCTGATTTTTCAACAAGTGAAGGATAAAAGAAAAAAAAGTCTAATGAGATGATGAAACCACTTTTCATACCAATATGTAAGTGGGAGAATATCACCATAGGATGTTTCACTGGACTTCTAAGGACATTTAGAGGAAACAATACTATATGGTTAATTATAGATTGTCTTACAAAGACAACTCATTTTATCTCAATTTGAGAGGAATTTATATTGGATAAAATTTTACCGATATATATCAAAGAGGTGGTAAGGATCCATGGATTACCACTATCTATTTTATCTGATAGAGATATGAGATTCACCTCAATGTTATGGAAAATCCTCCAACATGCTTTAAGCACTGAGTTGAACTTCAACACGACCTATCATCCTCAAAATGATAGAAAATATGAGCGAACTATTTAGACACTAGAAGACATGTTGAGAGTGTGTTCTATGGACGTTAAAGGATCATGGGACCAACATATTACACTGGTCAAATTCTCTTACTCGAATAGTTTCCACTCCAGCATCTAAATGACACCATATGAACCCCTTTATGGGAAAAGGTGTAGAACACTGATGTTTTGGTATGAAGTCGGTGAGCGTAAGATGCTTGGACTTAAATGGTCAAAGAAATGGTAAGGAAGATGAAATATATTCAGAATCATATCATGGTATCCCAAATTCGACTAAAGATATATACATACAATTGTCGACGTGGCCTTGAGTTTAATGTTAGAGACATGGTATTCATCTACATATCTCCATAGAATAAGTAATGAGGTTTGAGAAGAAAGGAAAGATAATTCCCTGGCACATCAAACCCTTATAGATCCTTGACTGTGTTGAAGATATGGACTATCAAGTATAACATCCACCTACCAAGTAGAATGTACAAGATGTCTTCCATATATCCATATTAAAAAAGTACATACTAGATCCTTCACATGTACTGACTTTAGTGGTGCTATAGTTGGAGAATGATCTTTCTTACATGGAGCTACCAGTGAATATGTTAGATCATTGAGATAAAGTTATACATAACAAGACTACTCACCTGGTCAAATTACTATAGAGGAACCACAAGTTTGAATATGCAACATAGGAATTGGAAGAGGTATTGAAGGAAAAATACCCACACATGTTTATGACTTAGAATTTAAAATGAATTTTTGAGGGAGAAATTTTATAAGGGGGGAAGAATGTAACAACCTAATGTTTTATCAACAGAATTCACTTCTTATAATTATGTATTTTAGTATAATAATATAATATTTCATATATAACACAATAAAATCCTTATAAATGAATAACGAGTAAAATAAAAGGTATCTACGGAAGTTAAAGAATGTATACCGATGAAATAGTAACTTGACCATTGGAATTGTAATGTAAGCCATATGAATAGTAAATGTCCAATTGAATAGTAAACTCACTATTTAGAGTAAAAATAAAATCTATCCATCTTATAATGGACAATATTAGATAAATATATCATAGTATAAGTAAGTACATATTTTAGAAATTATTAATTAAGTGTTTGTATTTTTGCAAGTCATGTATATTTAATTACAATTTTATGATTTATTTAATAATTAAAAATAAAAATTATTTTCATAAAATGTATTATTAAATAACTATTTTTATGACTTGTGATTATTAGACAATTTTAGGTGACCTTAATTAATTTTCCAAAGTGTTAGAAAAATTGTTTTAATTTTAAAATTTGTATTTTTCAAGAAAATTATGGTTTTAAATAAAAATAAACTTTATCATATTTATAAAATTATTTTCATAAAATGGAGTTCATTTTGAAATTATACATGTCCAAAAATTGTTGGTATTCCTTTTTGGTATTTTTCTGAAATACTTGAATTTTTGGTGAATAGTAAAATATGATAATTTATCGAATAATATAAATACATGATTTATTGAGTCATGGATGATGTTATGCGGAGGTAGGAATATTGGGTTCAAACTCACATGTACATATTACAGTTTTTGGTCACAATAATAATTACCATTTCTTGTCTTGATAAAAATAATAAAATAGTGAATAAAATCTTGAGAAAACCCTCCTCTCCTCCACTATAAATACCACACCTCTTTACCTCATCTCGCCACACCTCTCAAGCTTTGTGCCTAGTCCAAATTCTATTAAAATATATCCCTAATACCATATCCCACGTACATAATCCCATTTTGTCTTCAACATACAAAATCCTCTCTCCTAAAAAGGTTTTCAAGGATGATATATTCAAGAGGTAAATTCCACTTTTCATTTCTTTTATTTTCTTTCATGTTCCTTTTAATATTTTTCTTTCCTCACCTACATTAATCAAAATATTATGATAATTCTAGTACCTTAAATATACTGGAGTGTTTTTATGATAATTTAATAATTCATGATCATCTATCCTTTCCCATCCTTTTTTACTAGAAATGAAAACACCATCCGAGATGTGTTAGTTTCTCACATTCAAGGATGACGAGTTTTGAATTTCTTTTACCATCTTCAATTCTGGCTGGGAAACTATTTTTATGGTTTCAAAAAACTGTAATATATGTATTATTTCTAATTTAAGGTTTTTTAATCTTTTTTACATATGATATTAATTTATAAAGAAAAAACGTGTTCGTTGTGATAAAAAACCGCCAATTAACCAAAACAGTTATCATTAAAGTTTTATATAATGATTCATCTTCACAACCGATAACCAATTGAATTTTATACACATGTAATATTATGTATGTTCACTAATAACATACAAATTAATTTTTGGGAAACCATTCTCATCTTACATGTTTATCCTTAAATGTATATAAGTAAACCGATCTTGAAAACCATGGAAACAAACGCCTCCAAACAATGATATTGAACATATTAACCCATTAAAAGGGCCATGAATAAACATAATAAAGATAAAATAAACCAATTAATTGTATAAGAACTTCTAAAAATATTAATTAACGAGTTTTATTTGGTTATATAAGACATTAAGATCTGGTGAAGGACACCATCAGACTTAAGGTAAGGGATTCTATGGGAACCTCCAATATCCCGTTGGGTTGCTATATCTTTCTTTTTACCCAAATATAGTTATATGTTATTTTGATGTAAATAATCTACATGTTGTTTACATGATCCAAAATCATGTATCAAGGTCTATTCATCATTCTCTTTTGATGATATGCATGTTTTAAATTGGTTCCCACCTCAACACTTCCTGATAAGAAAACCAGTGTAAGGGAACATCCCGAATTCTTAATCAATTTCAAGTGCACTATATCATCTATTTTAAGAAAATATTATTTTTATAAAATAAATATTTTTATTATTAAAACATTTTTGGCTCACGTATGGTTTTATATAAAATATTATACCCTTTTATATTTTAAATTCTCTTTAATATTTTCCTTAAAAACACACTAAAATGTTTTAATGCTAATTTTTTTAAATACTCTTTTTACATATTATCAGTTATATTTTAAATAAAATACCATGATATATGCCTATTACCCCTTATGAATGTCCATGTATATTCTAATTCATTTATTTCATGTACACTTGTATGATACACCCATTTATTATGCTTTATGACATGATTATGATACACATTTCATTCAATGGGTACCCTTATGTTTTTGTATGATTAATTATGTATGATTATTTATGTGGGATGAATATTCATGAAAATTTTATAATGGGTGAACCTAGATAGAACTACAATTTATTGTTTAATTTTGACTCTCATGAAATGTTATTTGCAATGGTCTTGGTGGTTATCCTTGACTCACTCTACCATGTGCAGCGGTCTTAGTGGTTAACCTTGACTTGTTCTCCTATTATTTTTCCTTTCTACCACTCCATTTTCTTTAGGAGTATATAGAGAAATAAATTCATGTTTGTTAAGATATTAAGAGATCCTTTGGCATATTTTTTTAAAGGTTGGGTTCGAAGCCTAAATTTATTTATTAATTAAAGAAAACACCTCTTTAGAGGGTAGAGGGAGACCCAATACATAGCCCGAAGGCCCAAGGCCAAGTGGCCAAAATACAAGGCTTGACAACCCATTTTTTGGCCCAAAGGACCCTCTGTGAACAGTACCGCTACAGTACCCTGCACAGCTACAACCCCTGCTACAGTACCCACCGCCGCTACAGTATCCTGCAACAGTCCTCCGCCGCTACAGTGCTACCGCCGCTACAGTTCCACCGCTACTACAGTGCCCCCGCTACAGTGCCCTACTACAGTACCCCTACTACAGTACCAGAAATTCATCCCTGCCCGGATTTGAACCCGGGTCTTTTGGATACCCTACTACACCTTTTCTGAAACTCTCTAATCTTTCTAAGGACTACAATTTGTGTGACATGAATATGATGAATTTAATCATTTTGAAATAATATATGAAAGTTATGAAATATCCTTCTATATATTCTCACTTCTTAGTCATAACAGCATATACATCAGATTTAAATAGTTTAAGAAGATTTTATATTTTAATTTCAAATCACTTATGAGGTTTTCCACAATTTTTCCTCTTTTGAATGTTCTACAAACATTAGTGGCATCCTATTTTAATATGGTTATATTTCTGACAACTTATTATTTGATTAACATTTTCTTGTTCTTTTGGCCTAGGTGACTAAGTGTTATATTTTATAGATTATTTTATACTTATTTACCCAAGTAACAAGTGACTGGATCCTCAATCCACTTTATGTTTTTGAAAATTAGAAAAACTTATTATTTATTTATTCCCTCTAAATTGAGTAATTATAATTTATCACAGTACACTACTAGAAAAATGATCTATAGCCACGGATCTATAGCCACATTTTTATAAACCCGTGGTTATAACATAATTTATATCCACACTTTAATTATAATCATGGCTATATGGTTATTTGAAGCCACGGTATGTGGCACCAAGTTCATTCCGTTGAGGGATTCTCTTATTCTCCCCATCCCTCCCCACATTGCCCTCACGACCTCTCCTCGCTGCAACCATCCTCCACCCCCGCGACCTCTCCTCGCTCGGCGCTCCTCCCAATACCCTCACAAGCACTCCTCTCCGTGGCCCTCCTCCACCCTCACAAGCTCCCCACTCGGTGGATATCCTCCCCGACACTGCCTCCCAACGCGGACACCCCTCCGTGAGCTCTCCTATCCGCGACCCTCCCCCGACACTGCCATCCAACATGGCCACTCCGCCTCCTCGCTGACACTACTCCTGGGTGGCCTCCCCACCTCCTCCTTCAGCGCGCCGACCAATCTAGCCTCACGAAACCTTAACACAATTTTGACCAACTTCCGTTCATCACAGATTTTTATTCCATCTCGTCGACCTATCCTCACACATAGCAGCATCCGCATCATGATGTGTTTCTATAGATATCCCCTTGATTAGGACATCTATGGATGTGAAATAAAGGTATGTCAACTGCTAGGTTATTTAAACCCTTCGAGATCTTAGATCATATTTTAGAAAAAACTTAAATATTGGATTTTTCTCCTCAGTTCAATGCTACGATGAATGTGTTTCATATTATAAAACTGAGGAGATGTTTACTTGATCCTACTCGTGTCATTCAGTTTGATAATTTTGAGTTGGAAGCTATTTGTTCTTATATAGAATGATCAGTTTGTATCATCAACTAATATGAGAAGGTTTTATAAGGGATGCTCATATTGATAGTTAAAGAATATCGATTGTTTGTATAGCTTCATAGTGAAACTTATAAACATGTATTTTTAATTCTTTCTCAATGTACAGAGCTTTTCTCTGAGGAATCTCATTAATGATTCTTGGTGAGGGGAAGCCTAGTGATGAGAAATTTATAAGTAATCTCATCATGATGAGTTATTAATTCCATTAATTTGAAGTGTGATATTATTAAAATTGATAAACATGTAAGTTTAGAGTGTTTAAGAAGGATATAAGAATGGTAAAAGGAAATTGGTGTTAAAAAGGTAAGGTGTTTGGTGTAGGTGTAGAAATAAATACCTAGTTGTCTGATATCAAGTATTTAGCGGTGTGAGATATAATCATCGGTAACTACTAGTGTAACCATTATATACCTAGTGCCTTATACTAGGCACCTAGTAAGACAAAGATGAGTTTTTTTAAATAGGTATTAAAATAGTAATTTTACATTAGATAATTAACCCCTAAAACACCCTTTATTGGGATTTCATTGTGATTCTCATTTTGTAACACCCTTGAGAGGCGATCCTTCATCGATCTCCATCTCCCGTTGAACCTACCTTTAATTATTATCTAAATTTGTCATTGTGTTTCTGAAAATCCCATAACATAATAGATCTATAGTTGGGAATCCATTGTTTTCTTTATTTTACTACTCTTCATGTGAACTGAGAGTGAGTCCCTAAATTCCTCAATCGTCAAGGTTTTGAGTTCTTGTTTTCCTTTCATCATTCTGACACTAAATGGTAGGATGAGGTGTTAATTCATCATCTTAAGGTAAGGAAATACTCTAAATTTATATTTTTATTTCTTCCATATATAATGGGTTAAATCCTATATTACATTTGTCCTAGGTTTTCTAAATATTATCAGGAGTTTCATATCCTCATCATGATGATGCTTGAGTTGTTCTATCATGTTCGAAACATCATAATACTTAGTTAAGCCTTGGTCCAAGCTTTTTTTGAGTAAAATAAAATGAAAGGGGATGAGAAGATCACGAGGATGAAATTCTTGATAAATAAAAGAACATAATGAGTTTTCCCATAATAATAAAGAAGAAGTTGGGTTGATGCTTGAGTTATTAAGACTAAATTATTGAGATTAGAGCTATTTTTGCGAGTCATTGATCTTAATGACTGAGACAAAGAGAACATGTGATGGAAGTCTTGGAATTAACTCAAGACTAAAATGAGAGATATTATAAGTCTCTTAAATATGGAAGTGAAGAATTCGGAGGATGCATATGATAAACTCCAATGATCAATAGATCACAAAAGAACTAGTGATTCATTATTGAGAAGAAGGATGAAGAGATGATCTGGTAGTGATGCCAGGCTATGACTAAAAATAATTATTGTTTTGAAATTACAATTGCATCAAATCCAAAATGAGGAGATCCTATCTTCTTACTGATATTGCATTTGAAATTGCCAAGAAGATTAATACGAAGTTGTTGTATAAAAATTATTTTGAGATGAAGAAATAATTGATCTCACTGGGATATATAATTGGCCAAGAAGAGAATAAAAATAAAAAGAAAAGGGTATTTTTGGAAACCTAGTAGAGATAACCATTAAAGAAATAAAACCAGAAATAAAATGGGTTAAAATAGTTTCATGAGAAGCTATAGTTGGTGTTCCAAGTTATACACGATTTGTTTCAGATTATAGTATAGTTGGAATAGGTGTAAAAATATATTTTTCTACTTGAGGTAACAATGATCTTGATAGTATAAAAAACTAATAAACAAAAAAAATGGTGTTATGTGTTGGGTGTGCCAAGTGTGCAGTGAAAGGAGCCAATAGTGTTGTAGAAGAGTTGGTTGAGTGAGTTGAAGATTTTGAATAATAAGAATCATGAGCCACTAAATACTATATAAAGTAATAAGAAGAGTGTGTTGAGACACTGATGATGAGTTACAACCTACCTAGTTTCGATGAAGAAGATAAAGAGAAGAAGAAAGATAAGAGGAAGCTTTCGTTTGAGTTTGAGAAGCCAGTGAATATGTTTTAAAGAATTGGTATGTGAGAATAAAAATAGAGACCAAGTTTGAAGTGTTTCTTTATAATTAGTTGAAGACTTTTTTTTGTGGAAGAAGATTATTTTTGTGATATAGTGACATCTTGGATAGTATTTATGATCTACTCCAAATATGGAAGGAATTTGAGATGATGAGCTAGTGTGATGCCAGTTTGAAGAATGTGGGATGCAGTATAATGGTGCGTTCACTTGTGTAACGAAACATCTTAGGGTTTTTTTCAGGTATGGAAAATCTTTTTGTTTATGTTTTTTATCATATGGTTGACCATTTACAGCTTTTGGGAATTTTGTATCTTTGAAAGAGATACAACATTGCTACTGTAGCAACTCATTATTTGAATGAGGGGTTCATTCCATGAATGCTCATGGATTCTCAAGAAAAAGAGCCCTGAGTTAGGTAACCTAAGTCTCAAGGCTTCTTTAAACTTCTTCATTCATTTCAATGATTAAAATCAACATCTCCCACTTAATTTTAGGATTTTATTTTCTCAATCAATAATGAGAGAATATGAATCCATACCATTTCAATGAATCATTTCAGAACACCAGCTAGAATTCTGATTTACATGATTTTAATAGGTTATGGTAGCTTCTCAAGGTTTTATGCACCTTTCTCCACCATAAGAAGAAACTGTAAATTATCTTCATCAATGTGGATCTCTTCTATAGATAGATTTTAGGATATACCATATTGACAATTCACTAAAATGGATTACTTGAAGTAACATTCTAGATTTTATAGCTTGTACAATTTCTTCAGTTCTCTATGAGATCTAGATTCACCTTCAATTCCATTCATGGTTGGCACATAAATATAATATGAAATAGAATAAGGTGTTAATATTTGTTCCTTAGTGTGAACAACAATGTTGAGAATGTTTTATCAACCAAGTTTCCCCTTTCTTAATGCTTGCACATTTTTATTCGAGATTTGTTTTTTTTCTTTTTGGAGCATGGAGTTCTTCACTTTCTACTTATTTATGTGAGATGTTCTTATTTTCATAAACCTTTAAGGCACATGCATCACATAATGTAATATTTATCTTCTTTAGTGATTTTTCTTATACCAAAAACCTGATTAAGCAATTGTTGTTACTATATCCATCCACATTACTTGTTCCGTAATATTGTTGTCGATGTCATGCCACAAACCATGTATGTATTCACTTATACAGAAGTAATCTTCTCAAGATATTGTTCTCTTATTTTGATACAAAAGGGTTTCCCATTATTCTTTCTGGTCCAATATGGTCCAGATTTGGTTTTAGTACCTGCATTATTAGAGGTAACATGTTTATTTTGAGATTTTTTAGGAGATGAATTAACCTGCCTTTTTGGACATTTTTTTTCACCAGAAACCTTAACTGCCTTGTTTCCCTTATCTTCTTTAAATAATTATAAACTTCAAGATACTTTGATTGTGCATTTCTTAGTACTTATTCTCTCAAATAATGTTTCTCTTCAAGGTTACTCACTACCTTATCCTCATCAACCACATTCAATTATAATTTTTTTGATTTCATTAATTTAAGTATCTTCCCACTTGATATACTCCTTTCCTTTGATAATCTTTTCAAATAATTTCATTAGTAGCCACTTCTCCTTCATGAGTTTTGTGCTCTGCTCAATAAATTCTTCCAATTCACATGGGGGTGGGGTATGCTTCATGGATGTTTTATTTCTATTGTTTATGCATGTATTGATGCAATTATTATTGATATTATTATTAACAATGTGTGTTTGTAGCTGTTTTGTGTTGACATGACCACCATAAATTATCAGTCCAATGGGAGTGACTAAATGATGATATTGTGGTAATAATATAAAGGAATTATAGAATCTATAATGGTAATGGATTCATGTATCATTTATCATCACTGATCACATATATATAAGAAGTTCTTATATCTCAATTCTTTTCCAACTATTTTCTTGCAGGTGGGTTCTTATGATGAGGCTATTTCTAACCACCACCATCGATGACAGTGGGTTCAACAATGGATTTGGGTAATATTTATTTTGTTTTTATTCTTTGGCCAAATTTTAATTAGGGATTTTGTTATTTTTGGGTTCTTTATATTTTTGTAGTGATTTCTGGATCTTGTTGAGGTGGATTCGAGTTGCTGTTGATGAAGGCTTACATGTGTATGCATAGGTAGGCATATAAATATATAATTTCCCCCTTTATATATATTCACTAATGGGAGTATGAATATATATATTGGGGCTATGTGTGCTTATATATAGATATGAAAAATGCGTACATGTGTAAGTGTAAAGGGGTATATGCAAGTACAAACATATATCTAATGATCCCCTTGTGCATATTTGGCCATGAAAATATGTACATAGGGGCTCGGTTTCCTTATATATATGTGAAGTTTCATATGCGTGCAAGCGGAAAAAAGGAAGATTTGAGTTGTTGTTAAAAGCAGCGCCTTGAGGTTGAGGTAAGTTTCCTTTTCCTAACCCGTTAATTTGAATTCTATAATTGATCGAGTATTTTAAAAACTTGTTTTCATTATTATATAATGTTTATATGCTATTAAAATTGGTTGTGGCTCTTTATAATGACATTTTCACCAGTTTTACTTGATTTCCCTAAGCCTTAAACATGGACTAGGAGAAAGTTTCAGCCAACTTAGTAGTAGAAAATGAAATTTCCTTCACTTTAGAGATGACTGTGTCCTCATTTTGAGAAACCATCAACCAATCATTCTCATAAAAATCTAAAATTTAAAGAAAATCTTTGTTTTCATTTCATCAAAGACAAACAACCAGCTTTGAAAACTTGATACTTTCTTTAGTAACATCATTATTAAACACTTGACCCAGAAAAAGACAGAATTTAACCTATTAAAATAAATCCACCTAGGAATGATTCATGGTGTGATCAGGGGTTTCACACCATGAGTCCCTACCCTTGGGAATTTCATGGCTTGAACTGAGGTTCACAGCCAGAAATATTATTTGTTCATTGTTGGTTATGGATTCATGTATCATTTATCATGTACAGTTGACACACTGATCACATATATATAAGAAGTCGTTATATCTCATTTTTTCCCACTATTTTCTTATAGGTGGTTTCTTATTATGAGGTCGGTTCTATCCACCACCATTTATGATATTGAGTTCAACATCAGATTTGGGTAAGGTTTATTCTGTTTTTATTGTTTGGCCCAATTTTAATTTGGGCATTTGTGATTTTTGGGTTCCTTATATTTCTACAGTGTGTTTTGGATTTCGTTGAGGTGGATTCGAGTCGCCGTTGACGAAGGATTACATGTGTATGAATAGGTAGGCATATAAATATATAAGTTCCCCCTTTATATATATATATATATATATTCACTCATGGCAGTATGAATATATATATTGGGGCTAGGTGTGCTTATATATGGATATGAAAAATTCATACATGTGTAAGTGTAAAGGGGTATATGAAAGTATAAATATATATCTAAGGACCCCCTTGTGCGTATTTGGCAATGAAAATATGTACATAGGGGCTAGGTGTCCTTATATATATGTGAAGTTGCATATGTGTTCAAGTGAAAAAAAGGAAGATTCGAGTTGTTGTCGTCAAAAGAAAACGCGCCTCGAGGTTGAGGTAGGGTCCCTCTCCTAGCCTATTTAATTCAAGAATGATTTAAATTGAATTTAGTTTCTTTCTTAATTCTGTATGTTTATATTAAATTAAAATTCTTTAATAAGTGTTAGTTAAGATAATTGTTTCATTTGATAAAAAATTCATGGTTTTGTAATAAAACCCCTCCAATGGAGGTGCACTGTATGCAAAAACTCACAGTGGTATACCTTGCTTAAAGTTATTGCATTGATGTTTTCCTTATACCTGATTTCGTTTTAGTCATAGAGCACACATCATACTTGACCCTTTTTATATCCCTGTAGGGGGTTTCCCTATTTTTATTAAAACCGTTGTTTGGACCATGACACTCTTGAAGTGCCGTTAGACTTTTAAGATGGATCCCATGTTGTGTGACCATGTCACATGGCATGTGATATTTAAATCCAACCAAAAGCCGAGTTCTATAGCCCAGGGGTCCCACAATACCAGTAATGTCAGATTTCATGTTATGTGACCTGTGATTTTCCTGATCCCATGGGGTATTAATTCTTCTAGGTATTCCTACACATTTCTAGATCTCCAAACCTTACCGAATTAGGTATATCAGAGGTCATCCAATCCTCTATTCATCAAATATTAGCATTCATTTCTTTAAATCTTCTGAGAAAACATCCTCTCATGCCATCCATATCATCATATTTGAAACTAAGTGGAACAGATACTTCACTTGCATTCTAATCCACCTCCAAAATCCATGATAAAAATGATGTAAATTTCCTTTATGAAAAACAACGTCAAGGAAGGCACTGATTACCCAGTGGAAAACCACCAACCGACCAATGGCCACAAACCTTTTAGTTCCAACCATCAACCATCCAGTAGTTAGTCTAGAGCCAACCCTCCCCCATTATAACTATTAATATTTTCATGGTGATTTATAATAGCTTACTAGTGGCCCCATCTACTGCTTTTTAGGAACACCACATACTTCTTCCCCCCTTTACTAAATCCAGCCACCTGAAACATAAAATTTCAATTAAAACTTAATCATTTTAATTAGATATCACAAAAATTAAATTTTAAGAACCCAAAAAAGAAATCCATAGTCATTACAAACTATCCACTATACAATTTCTCATCCATGAGAAACATTACTAAGCATCACGGGTGACTTGAGGTTTCAGGGGTTTGGAGCTGCCTTCAGGCCTACTCCTTCCCTTCATAGTTTCCCATCCTTCACCTTATCTATTATTCGGTACCTTGAAGTCTAATTTACCTTCTTATTCTACATATTTTTTCTTGGGGTTCGACATGCATCAATTTTGAAATCACTTCTTTCAAGATCGATCACTAGTATTCAGGTTAACCATAATGTTTCAGTATTTTTAAAATGCTTTCCAGAAGTTGAACATTATTCCCTCAATTTTTCTAATTCTTTACTTCCCTAATAAAAGAATTGATCCACCATAGGTGAACTGAACTGAGTTCTCATCGATTCTTTCTCAGGTTGCATGAAGTGGTGGATCTGGCTTTGTCTTTGTCCAAATATTCATGTTCTTTCAACTGTTAAACATGTTTACTCTACCAGTGGAACCTAATTTTTCACTCTAGGAGAGACTCTCGGTTTTCATCCCAATGGATTTAGATTATCAGATTGCATCTTCCTTTTTAAAATCTTTCTTTTCTTACTATTTGTAGCAACATTCTTGGAAATATTTTAGGTCGATCAGAAGATACTTAAAAGGAAACATCTCATTCATTATTTTTTTTTAGAGCTTGACTTGTGTAAGAAACATATAGAGTTTATTTGCCCCGCCTTCTCCCACTCCCATCGCTCCTGGCTGGAAGATGCTGCCCCGCGGATGTCGTTGGACTGGGCCAACACGCTGCGGTCACGCCGCGGTCACGCCGCCATCACGCCACGGTCACCCTGTGGGCACGGCACTATCACACCGTGATTTGGCTCTGCTCCAGGATGACACCCTGCGTCGGTTCACATGGATAGTATTCCATGAGTCTTGTGATCAGAGTCGAGACTGGCTAATCACAATTTCTGCCGGTGGGGAGACGACCAGAATATTGCCCCGCCTCCTCTCGCTCCCTTCACTCCTGGATGGAAGATGCTACCCCATGTATGTCGCTAGACCAGGCCAACACGTCGCGGTCACTCCATGGTCATACTGCGGTCACGCATCGGTCACTCCATGATTTGACCCTGCTCTAGGACGAAACCATGCGACAATTCACAGTGATAATATTCCATTAGTCTTGTGATCAATGTTGAGACTGACTAATCACAATTTCTGCCAGCAGGGCAATGATCAGAATGTTTCCCCGTCTCATCCCACTCTTTTCACTCCTAACCGCAAGATGTTGACCCGCGGATGTCGCTGGACAGGGATAACACGCCGCGATCACGCCGGGGTCACGCCGCGGTCACACCGCGATTTTTCCCTGATCCAGGATAACACCCTGTGGCAGTTCGCTGTGATAGTATTCCATGAGTCTTGTGATCAATGTTGAGATTGACTAATCACAATTTCTTCCAGCGGGGAGACAGCCGGAATGTGGCCCCGCCTCCTACCGCTCCCTTCGCTCCTGACTGGAAGATGATGCCCCGCGTATGTTGCTGGACAGGGCCAACACGCCGCGGTCACGCCGTGGTCACACCGGGGTCACGCCGCGGTCACGCCACGGTCACGCTGTGATTTGGACCTGCTCCAAGACAACAAACCGTGACAGTTCACAGTGATAGTATTCCATGAGTCTTTCTTTTGATTCCTGCCTTGAAATATCGCTGAGAAATTCCACCTGAGACGAAACTAAATTGAAACTCTAACCTAAGGGGGAGCACAAACAAATGTCGACGAAACCGAGTCCCAACGTTTTCCACAATTGAAGGAAAAATTTGACCCAAGGTGTAGAAGACCTAATGACGAGTTGGATAGATTTCGAGGTGACGATGGAATTTATATCTTGGAAATCTCGAGCTTAGAGATCGATGAAGTTGAGTCATCGAGTTGTACAGCACGTGAGTCTGCGACTTCAGTTGAATTCGACCGAAGTAAGTTGGATCGAGAGGATGATGACGATCCAGCTGTACGAGATTGAAGACCGCTGTGCACATCATGATGTTGGTTCAATTGAAGCGTCGGTGACTGTTTGGGTTTCGAAGTTGCACATATGAAACCAAATTGAAGTTTTAATTCATACAAACGAGGAAACAAAAGATATTTAATCATGATTTGGTTGAGCTTCAAACCAACGTGTCAGATGTTTGAATCGATAAAGATGATAGGGTTAGGCGCACTGATCCCACGACCAGAGTTTAAGAGAGATGAGAATTAATTGCGCTGGTTGAGGAAATTCCAAAATCAACTGATTGAGTCTGTATCTCAGATGAACTTCTACGTGTGAACCTGATCAAGCTTGATCGTTAAAGATACGTCGTTAGTTGATTTTTTCTGAAATCAGTAATGAAGACGGTGGGGACCTCTTCCCTCTTTACCACTGCGGTTTCAGTTTTTAAGGAACCTGCACGGCAGTTTCTTACTTGAATTCTCCAACGAAGTTCCCATTGAAGGCGATGGAACTGAAGAAGATGACATAGTTATAGAAGAGAATGCACAGAAGGTGTTTGAAAAAGTGCCTCAGTGAGCTTAGTTGACATCACTGCTTGAAACACCAGTTTCTTCAACATTAAAAAAATAGGAGAAACGCCAACCCATTACCGGTGCCCAAAAAAAATTCTCAAATGAAGTTCCAGACTGCTGAGCCACACCTTCCTATTGAATCATGGACCTAGGTTGAAGAGAATCCACAAATTAAGTGTTCGGTTGAAAATGAAGGTGACCGTGTCAAGCTCTGCATAAGTGTGAAGAAGCTAGCTTGATGAATACTAGAAGTATTTCCATTCTCAATATTGAAGCCCATGGACCAACTTATTAGGCCCAAGAGTCCCAAGTTGTCTAGAACCAGGTCCGAATACCAGCAGCATGTGAATCAGTAAGGCTCCTCATCATGCGAGCACACTGAGCAGAGTAAGACTTCCACCATAGCCACGATTCACCAAAGCATTTGACCCTCAAATACTTCGCTAAAGAGTATATAGCTCGATCGTGGGAGGGGAATGATTTAACAATGAAAATTCGAATGATGCTCTCTCATGGAGAAATATCGACCATCAAGATGTGCATGAGGTGTCAATTTTAAGAAAGGGAGCTGGGCTTGGAATTTGAGGAATAATTCAGAATTTCTAGGTTCATTGAAGTTAAAGTTAATGCTAATCTTGTGGCAAATAATGGAGGATTGAAAAACCTTGAGTATTTCTATAAGTGGGAACACTGTTCAATAGAGGTGGGGGTGCTTCCAAGACTGGATCAATCATGATTTTTCTTCTTTTCTCTACCATCTTTTATTTCATTCTGCTGTAATACTCTGATTATGGAACATTAGGCCCTTTGTGGTCACACTAAATATAATCCACCCATTCTCCTTGTTTAATTATACCCGTTAATGCTTAAACCTCCTGCTTACTTCTTTGGTTGTTTTTAATTTCATAATATTTAGGGGGTTTCTACTTTCTTTTTCTTTTAATTGCTTCTTCTATCATTCTCGGAATTGCACACACATGACACTTAGATTCAATTCATTTACTACGATCATGGGCAGTGGGTTGGTCTGATAGTGATTGAAAATTTCCAATCATTAGGATAGGAAAGATTAGAGAACCAAGTCCCTCAAGTTGTGGTGGAATTTTCAAAACCAGTAGAGTCTTCATCAAGGGATGATTCTAACAATTGGTTGGCAGATTTATTACTCTTGAAGTTGAACTTTGGGTGGTAATTCATGAAGTTAAATATGTAAGCATTATGGATGGAATAAGTTATGGATTGAAATTTACTTCTTGTTGGTTGTCAACATACTCAGGTGTAAATCTAAATTGTTCCCACTATAGCTCTACAAGGAATGGATGGATTATTATTGTTATTGAGAGAACATACACTTCATGGAATCTCACATATGTAGGGAGGCTAATATAGTGTTCGATGCACTATCTAAGAATATTTTAGAGAATGTGACTTTATTTTTGTTTTTTATCTCAATGATGAATTTCTTCACCTTTATCAGTCTAATGTAAAGGGTGATGTCTACACATATCTCTAAATTCTATTTATTGTATCTCCACTTTTTTTTAATAAATTTGATGTGAATGGGTATTCTAACCCATTCCATGGACCTTCTTGGGTTATTATATCATGTTAAATGTTGTCACATATTTTTATTTCTAGTTATTCCATGATTATAGGATACTATAAAATATTAATGATTTTTATTTCATGATTAGACATATAGAGTAGTGGTATTATTGTATATTATATATGTGGGTATTTTTGGACATGGTAGAGGAGGTTATGAATTGAAACTTATGTACCAGCTAAACGTATGGGGGGATGGTGCAGGAGGGCTATGTGCAGGAGGGATGTGTGCAGGAGGGATGTGTGAAGCTGTGTGCAGGAGGGTTGTGTGTAGGAGGGCTGGTGTAGGAGGGCTGTGTCCAGGCATGGGGGGGGGGGGGGGGTGCAGTCCAGGCAGGGGGAGAGGTGTCCATGAGGCGGGGGGGGGGGGGGGGTGTTGTCTAGGCAGGGGGAGGGGTGTCCAACAGGGGGGGGGGGTGCTGTCTAGGTAGGGGGAGAGGTGTCCAACAGGGAGGGAGGGGGGGTGCTGTCCAGGAGGGGGGGGGGGGTGCTGTCTAGGAAGGGGGGAGGGGTGTCCAGCAGGGGGGGGGGGGGTTGTCCAGGCAGGGGGGAGAGGTGTCCAGTAGGGATGGGAGGGGGGTGCTGTCCAGGAAGGGGGGGGGTGTCCAGGGGGAGAGGTGTCCATGAGGGGGGGGGGGTGGGTGCTGTCCAGGTAGGGGGGAGAGGTGTCCAGGAGGGAGGGGGCTGTCCAGGCAGGGGGGTGTCCAGGAGGGGGGGTGACCACATTATACGATTTCTGCATTCCATTCAGAATAACTTCTTAACTACACATATTGATTGTTGTAATGACATCATATACCTCTTCATTCAACATCAATCACTACATAACAATTTTTGGGAACCATAGTTCTATTCAGCTCCACTGTAACTTAAATATCATTACGACTTGAACTTTGTACAACCACTCATCAATCTCCCATGTTGGCATAACATGATTAAACTATTATTAAATTGTGGGGGGGGGGGGGCTGTCTAGAGGGGGATTTACAGGGGGAGGAGGGGGGGCTGTCCAGGGGAGGCCTTGTAGGGGGGGAGGGATGTCCAGGGGAGGCTTTGTAGGTGGGAGGGGTGCTGTCCAGGGGAGGCTTTGCAGGGGGAGGGGGCTGCATGGGGTGGGATGTGAATGGGAGAGGTTGGGGGCTATTTTTTTGGGGGAGGGGGGGGGGGGCTATCCAGGAAGGGATTTACATGGGGAGGGGGCTTTCTAGGGGGGGCTTTGCAGGGGGAGGGGGGCTGTAGGGGGGGTTGTCTACTGCAAGTGGGGGGGGGGGACTGTCCAGGGGGGCTTTACAGGGGGTGGGGGGCTGCAGGGGGGAGGGGGGCTGCAGGGGGGAGGGGGGCTGTAAGGGGAGTGGGGGGTGGTGGGGCTATGTAGTGGGGTTGGGGGGGTATTTATTAATGGATTTTCAGACCCTATAGCCAGGGTTTTAAACCGTGGCTATTGGTTAATTGCCACAGTTTTTAAACGTGGATATAGGCCTAATGCCATGGTTTAAAATCATGGCAATAAAGTGTGTCTATCCTCTTGTATAGACATGGTTCTAAACCATGGATATAGTGATATTACCACGGTTTAAACCGTGGATGTATACCTAAATCCACGGTTCAAACCGTGGATGTATACCTAAAGCCACGGTTCGAACCGTGACTATAGATCTAGAGCCACGGTTCCAAACCGTGGCTATACGTCTAGGCCTATAGCCACGCCAAACTTAGCCACGGTTCCTCAAACTGTGGCTATTACCTATAGCCACAGTTTGAGGACCTATAGCCACGATTTAAAACCATGGCTATAGCCCAAATTTCCAGTAGTGGTATAATTAACTATTATATTTTTTAATGTTGTTAATGACGATTGGATTATTTTTTGATGAAAAATGTTGAAATAATTTATTTTTATTTTTTGATTCATTATTTAAACTATTATTTAATTATTTAGTATTTGTTTATTCATTGTTTATATTGTTCCTTATTATTTATATTTTGGTTACAATTCTATGTGAAACATATTTTAAATATTTCAAAGTGTTTTTCCATTATGAATCCTTATCACTTACCCATAAATTTATTATTTTGAAGTAAATTTTTTCCTTTACTTGAGTACATTGTTATATTTACATAGGATGTGGAAAAATGTATTTACCTTTATGTGTCCTATGAATTTTTTCAATTACCTTTATATAAGATAATCTTATCTTTACACGAGTATATATTTGAAATTTTCAAAGTGATTAAATGGTTTTTCTTTTCGTTGATGTAAATACTTACCTTAAATCATCAGATCTTTATACAACTTAAAAAAATTCAAATTATCTTTACTATTAGATAAATATATATGTTTACAAAGATATACATGTAACCTTTATGTGAGGTATTTAAGTTACCTTTATATTTCCTGCATGAAGCTAGACCATGGGTACCATTATGTATGTAATATAAAATTATAACTACCTTTATATATCTTGATAAAGTTACATTTATATAATTAATTTTTCATATCTTGGGTAAAGTTAACCCAAAATATATAAAATTCCAAAAAATAAATTTTAAACCCCTTATAATTTACCGCAACTATGAAGATTATTTTGTTGTGTGTTTCGAAACATGATTATTATTTAAACTAAACAAATAATCCTTTCTAAGGTGATTAAATAAAGACCTCATAGATATTAAAATCTTATAAATTAAACCAAATACCTGTTGTTTGAAAATAAAAATGATTTAATGATTCTCAAAGTACAAAATTTTCTGTTTTAAAATTTTGGGATTTATAAGATTCTTTATTTTCATGAATTCCACACTCATTATCCCGACTTTGAGAATGAGGAACTAAACATTGATAGGAGGTTTTTAAATTATTGATCAGGATAAGAATAAATAAAATATCTAAATTGAGTTTTGAAAAACCATATCAGGGTATTGGAGGATAAAATAGAGATAATCCTACTATACATTGTGAAATATTTTTTTAGAGTAAAATCATAATACTAAAAATTAAGATAAAAGGATATAAACTATTTTTTTATTTTTTTATTCGTTTTCAACAAGATGAACCTTTCCTCCTGCTACAATTTTTTTTCAACTTCTATCACTCCTAGATTATTTTTTGTCTAGTTTTTCTAAACAACTACTTTAAATTATTTTTTGTTTCTTTAATTGTGTAAGTTATACTACACTTTACAAGATAGTATTTTTTTTATACCATCCCCAAAAAAATATAATTGTGGGTTCTTCTATAACTATTAAAAGGAAAGTGGATCTAATTGTGACTAGGTCTAGATAAATGTAAGGCTAGTTTATTCTTACAACTTATATGAAAGATATTTGGGTTGTACCTCCAAGGGTTAAAAAGGAAGTTTAGGGTTATGGTTCCAAGTGTTAAATATTCATTTTAAAGTGTTTCAAATCCACTTAAAAAGTTAGAGAATCAATTTACTGGGTTCCATTTTTCTCAGCATTTGATATAAGTGAAGAGTATATATAAGATAAATTTCATCTAAAATTCTATAAAAATTATCTTGTGTTATTTAGTTTTTATTTCCATTACATTAATATTTAAATCTAGTAATAATATATAAAAATATTTTTAAAGATCAATTCACCCCACTCTTGACCGTTTAGATATCTCATATTGGGATCTAATGATAACAACATGCACTTGCTTCCCTAATTTGAAATATATTTCATAGGGTTCTCAAACCCATTTTAATAAAAACCCCATATTTTATTATTTTGAATATGAATCTATTTTTCCTAAAGATCACTTCATTTACAATATCACATTATTGTAATACACTCAATTTTTTTTGTTTTAAACCAACAATAAACAAAAAAAATTATGGACCTATTTTATTTTTTTTCTAATTTTTTTATTCCAATACCTCTTACCTTTAGTGTGATATAATTACTAAATTTAATAGATCCTAATTCATATTTTTTAAAATTGTTAATGTTTTTCAAATCACATATCATGTTATATGAACACCCACCATCTATTTAAATTTCACTTCAACCACATTTTGTTTTTTCCCCATATGATGTTGATATTTATTATTTCCTAACCTCTAAAATATATTCCACTAAGCTAGGAAAAAATAAATTCATATATATGAGGTGTGCCCTTCTTGATCACAACATCCAAAAACCTCTCGTAGGCTTTCAAAACTATTATTTAATTTAACATTATACTCAATATGTTGAGTCCTTTTCCAAGTTCCCATCTATGGTTGTTATGTCTTCCTTGTTTCTTCCTCAATTATTTATCTTGGTAGGGGCATACTTTAACAAAAACTTCTTTCCTTATAGGAAAAAAACAACAACAATAGAATCTAAAAAATATGACATTTTGTTGAAAATTATACTGCTGAATAGTTTACTATCTTGTTCAGTTTTTAGCTCCAAAATATATGGAACCTATAAATACCTTTTGTAGAATTATTCCTCGATTTTTTTTACAATTAAAGGAACATGTTTTAATTTTTTTTCTTTCTATACCTGAGTAGATTTTCACTTTTCTTTAGTCCTCTTAGTTGTTCCAGATTGTAAACTTTCATTTGATTCTTTATAAGGGGTAATTTTACTTTGTGATAGTACATCTACAAAACATCCCTTTTCATGTATTAAATATTTTCAGAATAGATAAATTAGTAGTTTTTATGAAGCATTCACCCTAATCTATAAAAGACTTATTCCTATTTAATTTATTTTTCAGTTCCTAAATATAAAATTTTGTAATATATTGTTTTAATTTATCCAACTCATTATCCCCAAATAAAATAGTAGAAGCGATTAATTCATTTATTTTCCCCCTTATTATTCAATATCAAGCTTCATCAGCTTAATTTATTTGACTAATCTATCCTATTGAACATGTAGTTGACTATGTTTATCTGAATATACTTTTATTTGAGTGTTTCATTCTATAATTATTATTATTTATTTTAATTAGATTTTAGTTTCTATTATCATACAATATTATTTAACATTATCTCCTTCCTCTACAATATACCCACTATTGTATTGTGACTTATCTTCTGACCGGTTTACCTCTTATTCCTCCTATTCCATGATCATTCATTATGGGAAATATTTAAGAAGTCCCTCATCATCATCAATACATTATTTACTTTTAGATATACCATACATTATATACTTAAAGTTTCTTATGATGGAACTATGGTAAATATTATTCTTTCCTTTATACTAAGAAAATGAGAGATCTCTCATAACAGTGGTTTTCCTGGTAGATTCTTCATTAGAAATTTTTATTCCAAAATTCATAGGATTGTTATTAGAGAAATGAAAACCCATTCAAAAATTAAAACATTTTATTGTAGGTTTACCTCAATGCTTACCTCTTCCACCTCCTGTGAAATTTCATAACATGAGAGAAATGGATTCTGCATGATCTTCCATGTTTTTCACTCTATTCGAGAAGTCTTACTTTTCTTCTATATTCATAACTTTATGGGATTTGAATGAATTTTTTTCCTAATAGAATTTTGTTTTAAGTGTATATTCTATTATCATTTATTTTTTATCGAGTTTGTTGTGTAGTTTATCAATTGTGAAGTCATCAAGATCTCTATTTTTAGGTCAGAGATCTTGGCATCAAATTTCTTAGGCAATATTCTCATAATATTTTACCATATTAGATCCATAAAGTTTTTCTTATAACCCTTTTATTACTATAAAAATTTGGTTTACCCTACTAAAGAAATCATCAATTATTTCATCCTCTTGTTTTTTGAATTCTTAAAACTATTTTTATTGATTTGTGGACTTTTTTATTTTAGCGTTTTTGCTTCCTTTATTAATTCTATGTGGCTTATTCCTAATAGAATTAGAAGTTATATGGGACATGAACTTTGTAACTTCCTCTACAAATATAGGAGATAATAAATCATTCCTAAAATTACCATCGATTTTTATGTTTCATTTCATAATTAGAGATCGTATTAAAGTTTCATATAGCATAGTGAATCCATATTGAGTAGAAAAAAGAACACCAAGTTCTCGAGAAATATTTTAAGGTTCCATAATATCTTTCCACGAATGAAACCCCTTTAAATCAAACTTTGGGATAACTTTTATATTAATAGAATTATATTTCTTTATATCCGGTTCTTGATAAAATCTTGAGAGTCAGCCTATGCTCTGATACCAATTGTTGTTGTTGGATAACATCAAGGGTGGTACACACTAAGGGTTCGAGGGAGGGTGAATTAGTGTTCATAGTTATTTAAATACCCCTTTGACACTAATGATTATTCAATACCTCTATCTCAAGATACTCACTGGTGGAAATGTAAACCAAAATCAAATCATTTATTAATGCAGTTCAACTCCTTTAAGGATGACTACATCCCCAACATGTCATGATTATTATCCATTGCACATAGATCCATTCTTATTATTAAAATGGACTCAAGTAAGGCTTTAACCTTTAACTCATAAAACTAATGGAATCAACAAGCTACATTCTCACATAAAAAATACTTTCTTTTAAATAATGATAACTTATGATGGTATGATCCTCCACACAAACTTAAAAAATGTATATATTCTTCCTATTCCTTGTATAATAACATCCTAAGGCTATTCTCAATTATTATCCTTTTATGAAATAGTGTATAAGTTCTATTCAATCAAAATTATCAACACCCTTTTTTCTATTCATTTATTATTATATTTATTCCTTGAATATTATGATGATATTATTTCCTAATTTCTTATCACTTTTAAATATCTTAGAGAATTGGTATTAAATATCCTCTATATGGTATTCCTATTTAAAATCTCATAAAGACTTAGTTATTGATCCTGTAGATATTATTTAAAATAACATGACCTCAATATCTCAATAAATATTCTAGAATCCTTGTTTTCATGAATTATGTTGCACTATGGTGCGTCTTATAGCCTGGAGTTCCTCATGTCGGGTCTTAGACCTTCTCTTATTTAGATCTTCTGAAAACTCTCACAAAACATTAGTAATGATGTGTTCCAACTCACCAATTTACATAGGGAAATTTTATTATTTAAATAATCAGTAACATGGTGTAAACAAGTCTATGTTTCTAACAAGTTATTTTTTGACACACCGAGATCACTATTTTGGGGTGGTCAGCTGTAACTCACCACTTTGTATGTAATCCACTTGAATGAGTCTACCTGTAACACATAAAGACACATATTATGTCAAAAATCAATTAACGTGGACTTGTATCCAACTTTATATCATATCCTTCTTCTAAAAATCTTATATAGTTCAATTTATGTTGAGATAAAACTACTATGTCTACTGTACCATATCCTAGTTCTGTTCTTTATTTATCGTTCACTTTTCCTAATCTTAACACTTATTGAATCAAAAATATTTTATATCTTCATAATATTTCTTCTTTAATCTCATATTTCAGAATCATCATGTTTGGGTATCATTCTTCAGAATCATTCATATTTGGGAAACCCATTATTTTTATTCAACAACGACCTAAAAAGTTTCCAAAGTGTTAAAGTCATATGATTCTCTTTTGAAGTCATAATAAATTGCACGAAATCATACTATATCCCTATGATTTTATATGAAATATATAAATTCATATAAAAATGCATCTAAAGCAATTCAAAACTCATCAATTAACATAAAGCTCATAAATTTATACAAATTTACTTTTAAAAATCATAAAAAACACAAAGAGTCATACAAAATTCAAGGTGATTTTAGGACTAAGCCATTTTAATACATTAAAAATTTATCTTGAAAATAATTACACTTCATCGTTATTATTCTTTAACATGAATAATATTTCAACAATCATTACACTTAAATTAGAGTTAAAAAAATATAACATAATCTTTTAGTGTTTAACATGGGTATAAAAGTTTAGTGTGTTTTTCATATTATAAAAGTGTGGTGAGTTTAAAAACAAAAAAATCCTTTTCCAATAAAATTTTATGATATAATTCTTGAGATTCATTTTGTGCTCTTCGAGTTTTTAGTGTGTGTAAATATCCCTCATTATAATTAAAATCATTTGGAATAAAAAGAATTCAATTCTAAGTCAAACTAGATACATTCAATGTATAATCCCGCTTATGTGTGTGAATAAAAGATGAGAGGCCTCTTATATTCCTATATATATGGGGTCCTATAATAGTGGATTTAACTATATCATTTTATAAATATTTAATGTAAAAAATATCTATTTTCAAGAAAGTTCACTTTTGGGCATCAGTTCTTCATATAAGTCATACACTTTAACCTTTATAGGAAAAAATATTATATCTTCCGCCAAATACTAGTTTATATAGAACTTTCACATGTTTTACCAAGAAATGTGTGCTTGAGACTTTTAATTTCATGCACATCTAGATTGTTCAAAATTACAATAAATTTTATATCAACCCCCATTGTTCGATTTAGATAATTTCTTTAACTTTTATCTTCTTTTATTGGAAATAGATGAAAGTTATTATCACCCAAATATCTAGAATTACATTTGAAAGATGAATGGTATGGCCGAAGTTTTTGAAGTTTTCTTATTCCACTATATTTTATTCAATCACTAAACACTCTAAAATCTATTAGGATAAGATCTTTGGAACTATCCAATTATGGATGCCACCATATGAGTGATACACCAATCCAAAATCATGATCAAAATCATCCTTCCATATTGTCTAATCCCTTAATAGGTTATACGAAGGTGAAAATTTAACTTAATATGAAATTGTTTCATGGTGAAAATACCAATGCGATATAAAATATATGATATTACCAATAATGACGGAGAACCAAAACCAATCCCATAAACCCTCAATACTTAACAAATTAACTATTATTATCCCCTAAAAAACTAATAAAGGGAGATTCTGTGGACTATACATAGATCTTCAACCCAAAGGAAATTTTGAAAATTGGTGTGGGCTTTATATTTTCACCAGACCTAAAATAATTTTAGCCACAACTAAATATGGTTGTATTATAAAATGGAGTTTGGACTTCAATTTTAACTATCTTCCACTATGGGAATATTTTCCTAGAGTTTATCAGCCTCTATTTACCTTAAATCAATGGATTCAATCTAATGTATGGTTAAATGCAAATCATTCTCTGGTATATCCCTAAGATTTTGGGAATTTTATTAATTCTTAAAATATATAATGATTTCATCCTAGTATCCAATATATGGGAAACAACTAATCAAAATTTAATCATAGAAAGGGTCCTGCTAGTAGTTACCAAGGGGAATCTAGAGAAATATGTCCATTCCTCATATAATTCCCTTTTAAAGATTACATGGAAATGTTCCTAGAACTTCATGGGTTGAAACCAATGGTGAGGAGGTCAAATTGTTACGTGATAAATTGTGCTCATAGAAAGGAGAGTGTTTACTAGTTGACGATAATGTAAGGATGAAACATAGAGGGGGGGGGGGGGGTTACTTGATCAATTTTTCTAATAGAAAGGAGAGTGTTTACTAGTTGACCATAATGTAAGGATGAAACGGGGGGGGGGGGGGGGGTTAAAGCATCCTAGAAGTTACACTGAATCTCTAGATGAGATGTTTTCTGTCTATTTTTCTAAGTGGATGGATTTTCTCCTTCATAGATTCCAATATAAGTATCAAGAGTAGTACATTTATCATTGGTTCACATGTGTCATGTGAAAAACTGTTGAATCTAATTATACCAATTTTGGTTAAACTAGATGAAGTATTAGGATACATTGGAATTAGAGAGGCATTATACATGGTATGTGGTGTTCTTCAATTTCGGTGTGGTTGGGTTGTTCCATACATTGTTGGACATGAATTCTAGAATATCGAATCTATCCCCCACTCTTGGTTTTTACCTTTATTATTAATCACAACTACTATTTGGAAGATATTGATAAATGTAAAAATGATTAAACATTTTTTTGGGTGATATAAGTAGACTATCCTTCATCTCATATGAAACACCTTCCAAGATGATAATGGATAATTAGATATAAAACTTCAAACACTAGTCTTATATAATTCCATTTTGGGATGGGGAACTAGTAGCATGAATTAATGGGTATATTAATTATGAGATTTATACGTCACTATTATTTTCTTAAGAGTATAGGATCCTATAAAATAACTACCAAAAAAATTATGAGGTATATTGTTAATGTAATTTTATATTATTGTGTTAGTTATAATGTATGTTGAAACTTGAAGAGGACATGTTAAGATCACTCTATCGCCTATTTGTGCTATTGTCAATCTATTCCTCATCTATTCACAAACCTTGATATTGTTATAAATAAAATGTAATGTTGAAGGATATATGATTTTTAATAAGTGGGGAACCATTTTGATGAGGTTCAGTAATAGAGTGTCTACCAATAGAAGGGTAAGCATTGGAAGCATGACTATATATAAGTCAAGAAATATCATAGGGTGAAGGTTTCCATGAGAAGTGAACGGAAACTAGTGAATCATAATAGGAATTATAAGAGGATCCCATTTGTAAAGAATACCTTGTCAGCGAGGTACACCCTATGAAACACATGTGAGAAGAGAAAAATAGGGTTAAAAATGAGTACTTGTATGTTATAGGCGATCCTATTGAAAAATGAGTTTCCCTAAAATCACTTAAGGGTGAAAGATATCTAACTAATCCCAAATATTCCAAGTGGAAAGGAATTTATATCCATGTGGATTAAATGAGAACACATTTTAAATTACAAAATAAACTCATATTTAAATTTACATGTCCATATATTTTTTAGACAATTCCATTTCCCTGAAAGGGACATAGATATCTTGTTCCATTAAGACAAAAGTGAAAAATAATTTTTTGAACATTAAATTAATGTTATATCACCTATGACATACCCAATAAACAATACCTCTTCAGGAGCATATGTTGTCAGAATTTTCATTTATGAATCTTAGTATATGTTTCACGATACACATTGACAATGAACTCAATTATATGGGGCCCTAAACATGTTCATAGATTGAAATATCAAATTATAGAAAAAACCTAAAGAATTTATATTAGTTGTTTTTTATCAAGTGATTCCTTCTTAGAAATAAAAAAATTAAAAACTTATGGTTTATAAGTCTTGATTCTTTCGTTATCCAATCACCTAATATGAATACATCATCTGATTGATATATCAAAATCACAGTACATACTGATTTAATAATACTGTCATTTCATTTCCAAATTCTCATTATATTAGGTAACTAATATATCCCTTTGATGTGGAAAATATACCAATTACATTATCACAATAATGTTAAATAGAATAACAATAAATATGCTTTTAGAATACGTATAAATATATATATATATATATATACACTTTGTTAATCGAATATAGAAAGTAAATTGGTTCTTGGGAACCAACTCCAATAGAATTCTACTCACACTGGATGCAACTATTAAAGTTTATCAACTCATTATCTCTCACATGATTTCTATGATTCTGCTAAGGTATGGCTATAGTCACTACGAATTCCACATTTAAACATGTTCCAAAACTACTAACTATGACTTAATTTATTTCAAGAAAAAAACACTTTTAAAGAGATGGTATTTTGATAACATTTAACTTTTATACTCAATTTTAAAAATGAAATATTTTCTAGTACCATAATCATAAGTTTATACTAATAGATATTATGATTATAATTTACCTTCTTATTATAGTTCCATGATATATAATAAATCATTTCACATTCTATATAACTTCTTTATCTACATAAGAATGTGGAGCACACTTTGTTTTTTAGATATATCTACCACTAAATTCAATAAGGTTATATTTCTTATTTCCCATACATATATATGATTTTAAATCAAATTGATCTGTAGGAAGACAATTTTTATATCATTATTATAACTAGTGTTCATTTTTCTCTATGTACTAGGAACTTGTCCACTATAATTTCTCAAGTACTATTGGATAGTTCTGATTAATACCTTATCCAATTAACCTCATTATGTTTAATATTTTTCCACCATTTCTTATTCATAACCAATATAAAATGTTTTTACATATCATAGAATATGTTATAGATGAAAATAATTCAATATATGGGGCTATACTGAATATCTTAATATCCCCTTTTTTTTAAATAGATCATCTTGGAGAGATTTATTCCATGTTACTTTTGAAAAAACTCACTCCTGAATTATTTTTTGATGTATTTTTAATACTATGCCCGTGTATATACTATGACTTGGACTAATAAATTCTATAGAAAATCCATTTACATGTTCTTCTCTATAACTTGGGTCACTACATTAATTCATTCTTAGAGAAATACTTTTCAACATTTTCAGGACTAATTCCAATACTAAAATCTGTTTTCCATATGTTATAAACATATTTTTCATGGAAAATAATAGAATTACCACTAAAATAATATTAAAAAATGAAAAAAATAAAAAACTATGATGTAATTTTAACTTTCAGTCATAAATAAATTCTTATACAATTTATATAAAAATCTTGCTAGTTATAATTGAAACATAAATTGTAAATGGATTTCATAATTTTTATTGGTCAAAAAACCTTCCAAGCATTCAATTACTTCAATGGGTTTAAAACATTAACTGATAAACTTTCTTTATAAGTATTCAATTTACCATCCATTCCCAGCTCTATCTTGAATAACCATTTCAACTCTCTCGTTTTTACGTTAACTATAATTACTATAAAAAAATATTGATTTTTGTTACATAACATCCATTAATGAGTTCATATTAGCTTTCTAATTTGAGCTTATTTACAGTTATATCTTCCTTGAAGTATAATATTCTATTATTCTAAATGAATAATATATCAAATAACTTGACGAAAAAACAATATTTCTTAATTTTATCATTCCTGAACTGCATGTGTATTTAGAAAAACTCATCCCACTAAGTCTCACGAGGTTTGTGTTCTTATTACAACTTACATACATCAAGATCCTTGACTTCCATGAAGAATGTTTTCTCCCACTATCTCAAATATAAATGTATTTCCCTCTTATGTAATTAATGTCACTTATTAACTTATAAATCTTTGGGATAGTAATATCCTTATTGATTTAAGATGATTAACTATGATTCTTGTTGTGTTCTTGATGTATGTATGTTACTAAAATAAGCCTTTACATATGGTTTTCATATAAACACATGAGGTTTTTAAATAACATAATTCATTAATATTTTAACTAATATGATATCAATTTGTCTTTATAGTTTGGATACAGTTAAGTTTCCAAAGAGCTATTTTAAAAAACGATCGTATAAATAATGGAAGATTTGATAGACTTATACGAATTACCACTGATCCACCTTTTATTAACCCCATCACTCTAATTTTCATAGGGTAATGTGTGTTAAGGAATAAGTACACTCTACAATTTAATTACTGAAGGATTTCTTATTAATATATTCCTTATCTTACTCACCTAAAGAATCTTTTATATTTTACTAATTAAATTATCTATCTTACATTTACATTCCTAAAATATATTAAAGTAATTCTATAATGTAAATGAATTCACCTTTATATTTTACTTAGAATAGTTCACACATATCATGATATACAAATTCTATATGTTTTGTGGTTTTATCAACTTTTAAGGTCAAATGGTTTCTTTTTCCTAAAAAAATTAAAATTAAATAAATTAAATACCAAAGATTTTCATATTTAAATAGTATAAACACCCTTCTTGGCATATCCTAAAAATTTAAATTCTCATTTTGATTTATAGTAATTATCTTACCACAATGGGGTATTAAATGCGTCATATATTTTATATTCATAATCAATTTTGGATAATATACATCTTAGATTCAAGTATAGGTAAATTATTAACTAATTATGGTATAGAAAACCAATATTTATTTCAAATATGAAATAAAATCTTATTATGCCTTAAATCAACACAAAGAAAATGTTTTAGTAGTACCCAATACAAATAAATTGTTTTCACCTACAATAATGTTTCCTCTATGAAATGTGATGTTTTAGTCTTCTATAGATATTGTAGGAGTTAGGCTCCATCAACAACTTGAAGACCTATTTAACTATTGTACATTTTTTTCTTCCTTGGTTATTTTATTTGGATAAAAATATATAATTCACATATTGTATTTAATACCATATAAGTCAAGAAAAAATATTTCATGCATTTTTGAAAATACAAAAAGTAAAAGATTCTGCTTAATTAGTGTTTAATTCATTAAAATTCCTCTTTTAGTGACCATTCATTCCATGGGTGAATAAAATAGCCTCCTATTCATTACTCTCCCTGAGAAATTTTTTTCATTGACAGAAGTTATAAAGGAAAAATTTCCATTAAACATATAAATATATTATCTTCCCTATACTCCATTTAATTCACCATAAGGAATAAAGAACCAAATTCCCACAAATCCCTATCAACCCATTGATCCATTTTCATAAGATTTTTTAGTGTTATCTCTAAACTAATAATTTTATAAATTCTAATGAATTTTGGTAATTTGGGTGGGAATTTTGAAGAAATGATATTTATGAATAATTTATTATCCGTATAGAAGACCAAATTTTATAATAGATCAATGTTCTTCATCATCTTGAGTACATGATCACTGGATATGTATCCATTGTTTACTTTACATGTTTATAGTGTAGTAATAGTATCATCTATCATTTCCCCCACCATATACTTATAAATTCATGGAGATGATATGTCCTGGTGTATCTATCAATGTCCTTATGATTCACCTCTAGATATCAAGACATAATTGATAAAATAATTCATTGAACATATAACCCATCCTCCATGTGCGTGTTACATGCAACCTTCTCACCCTCATTGACTCCCTAAGGTGGATTATTAGGTATAGTGGATTCCAACACATATAACTTGTTTTCCTATTGTAGTACTATATACAAGAACCTATACCACTTTTGGAAATTTTTTGGTGAGGTCATTCTATTTTTCTAAAACTAATAAAAGCGATTCTTTATTTTTACATTATGTTTTATACAAAAAATAAAATATTTGATTTATTACTTTATCTTGATTACTAATTATGACAGAATTAATGATTTATAAGGTATTTCACTATTTTTTCAAATCCCACCAACCATCACCAATGAATTTTGAATATTTAGTTGCTCAGATATTCTAGTGGTAAGGATCTATATTTCCCTTCTCATAACACAAAAGAAGGTCCTATAAAATTATTTGAAGGTATTTGATTGTCTTTATCCTTGGTTTGTTGAGTGGACTCCATAATACCAAAATCTAATAATAATATTTTTTACAACATCATCCTCTAAGTTACACTAAACATGTTAGGGAAACATCTATTGATGTTATATTGGATAAATCAAAAAAATAATTTCATTATAACTCCCTGATAATTTAAAGTACCCTGAAAATGTTTGAACCAGTACTATGAATAACAGTTATATTCTAACTCAAGTTATGGAATGTGTTTGATGACTTAATATTTTAGGTTGAATGTTTTTTATAACCTATACATAAATATCCTTTATTTAACTATTCACATTCTTTTTAATTTAATCAAAAACTTGCATAAATAATTATCCATGTATGGTAAAATAATTTATCCATTATTATTCTAGTATATGATATCCTATTTTGTAATTTTCATACTTGTTAATTAATTTGTGTTAAAAATTACATAAATAATTAAATATACCTGATAAAATAAATGTTATACAATTTATTTTTTATTTTATCTAAGAATTTTTGTTAATTAATTTATAATATGTGATCTTTATTGATAAACTAAATAAACTGTTTATCACATAAATAACTAATTGACCATGAATTGGTAAAATAAAATAAATACATGAAATGGTCATGAGATTTATCTACTTGTTGGTTTATGAATAAATGATAAAATGTCCTTGAACCTAGGGGAAATAACTCATGTATCCTTAACTCGGATCAAGTTACAACATCCACCGTTCACCTGTGTATTTCCTTTTTTGGATTTGACTTGAATCGGGTCATAAACTGTCTCCTCTAGCTAGGATATCCATCCTTTACAATTGAATACTCACATTAATTTTATAGGTATAGGGTTTAGGTTTATAATAAATAATCCTTCTACATGAAAAACCATACATAACAAGGAGGAACAGATGATTCATATATAATAATATTTAATTGAATAATAATAATCATATAATAAACCATGTAATAAATGACTAAATTAATTAAATACTTCCAACACATACATAGGTCATTAAAAGATCATAATCATTCACAACATGCAATTAAAAATTAAGTTAATTAATTAACTATTTATGTTATATTGTATCCAACTTATTCCCCATGAAACCTATTAAAAACTCCACTAATTATTATCAATTAAATTATGTAAATTTATTTTTTATTTAAAATAATTAATTATATGGTTTGAACTTCATAGAAAACATGACATTTGTTGACTGCATAACATTAAATCTATTTACTATAATTTATTGATTACATAACGTGTAATTACACATGAAAAGTATTGTGATATAAACTATCAATGATCAACATATGTAGTTGTGTACTACTAAACATTCAACACAACATGGAATGAATCTACATACACAACATGTTGTTCTATGTGGTCAAACCATATAGGATTTATAAGGTTTATAACTGCATGACACACCATTAATGCACATGTGTGTACTGATGGAAACCTACATGTAGTAAATATTATGTAACCGACCATTACAATTCATGTTCCAGAAGTCAATACATAATGTGTAATGGCGCCATGTGTTTGACCACATGCCATGATGAGAATTACTCGATGTAAACCTTGTGTGGAGTGATAGGTATCACAAAACGTATACTCTAGCTAGATGCTATCTAATACATGCCATGTAACATTTTTGGCCGATATTCAATATATAAAGTATAATGAAGCCATGTGTTGACCTACATGACACACCATGAAGTATGAGGTGTGTATCTTTTTTGGTGGTACATAATGTGTAATCAGTTCCTACATGCCATGTAGTTCTTAGCAACTCATGTGCCACATAGTTAGTCAGTACAAAAAGTGTAATGAAGTTTCATATTGACCCACATGACATACTATTATTTACATGGCATGTACCTTATATTTATAAAAATGAATTTCACAGTGTGTACTCAACCACTATATGTCATGTAATTGATTCATGCTGCTATGAAATTGGCACATTTGGTTGGGTTTTTTAACCACTCTTCATGTGGCTTGGCCAATTTTTTCTATAATATATTAGATTAATGTGAAATATTTAAAGATAGAATTAGAAAAATGGTATAAACTAGAATATTATAAAAAAAATCATATAATTGATTAAATAATTTATAAATAATTAAAAAATAAAAATTCACCTCTCTGATACCATTTAAAAGGATTCAACGCACAATGGAATTGTTAGTTAGAAGCCCAATTTCTGTTTCTAATTAAAATTCATGGATAAATTCGAAAAACTATATGAATACACCCAACCAATTTTTGTATGTGATCATGAAATTTTATTTTATAAGAAACTTAAAAATATAATTACCTCAAATTTGGTATTCTCCTTGAACAATTTTTTATTTCCACCATTTTCTCATTGTTATTATAAAGAAGAATCCAATTAAGGATCCCTCTATATGTATCCAACTAGGATCCATGAGTCTTCAAATAATTTTATTGTTCTCTTAGGTGCTAGCATGAGAAGAAAAATTGATTTACGTCATTCACCATGAATACCACAATGGATCACTTATCTTCTCTCTCTAAAATTTTGAGAGGTAATGGGAAATTTCTATCTATTTATCTATCTATAATTTTATAGAAGAATTAATTGGAGAATAATCTCCCTATGGAATCACATTTCATGTCCATGAAATATTTTAGTTTTTTTAAATAGGTAGGCATGAAAATAAATAAAAATCAGTTTTATTCTTTAAATTTTATCCATGTTTAGTAATTCCATGTAATCCTTTTTTGTCAATAATAATAATTAATATTTCAATTTACATGGAAAATAAATACAATTTAACCTTTATCTTAAAATAAAAAACAACTATTATTATTTTATAGTGAAATATAATATTTAAATAACACGTATTAAATAAATATTTAAATAAATGATAAAAAATACTTTACATATGTTACTAAACCTAAATAATAGTATTTATAATTATATTTTATTTGAAATGATCTAATAATATCACACCCACATGTGGATAGGTTATTTTACTTTATTTTATTTTAATTTGAGTTATTTTAAGTTTTGAAGTTTCAATTTTAAAATTTTAATGTTTTTTTGAGTGTTGCATAGTTCTGCCACAGGGTTAGTAAACTATATGGAAACTGTGCATTTGGATATATCATTTTGAAGTTCCATTCGGAACATTCAATTGATGTTTAGTAATCTATGTCGGGTCTTTGGAGCAACTATGCAAGGTCGTTTGGTCTAGGAAGTGAGTG
The DNA here is from genome assembly GCA_963277665.1 of Viscum album. Classification (NCBI taxonomy): domain Eukaryota; kingdom Viridiplantae; phylum Streptophyta; class Magnoliopsida; order Santalales; family Viscaceae; genus Viscum; species Viscum album. The sequence goes on along the minus strand of OY728128.1, from coordinate 160,047,765 downwards.
CCGCTTGGTTTGACAAACCATGTGTGTAAATAGATTTTTTTAAATTTATATTTTTTTCTATTTTTTTATTTTATTCTAAAATTATTACTCTCTATGTCATGTGACCACACTCCCAACAAAATCCCCCTATGAGACCCCCTATAGTCCCCTCCTCCCTTAGATTAGATCCCATAGTGTTCCCCACCATCAAGTCTCCTCCTTCCCTACCCACACAACACCCCCATGGATGAGCCCTGATGTTTGTGACTCCCTCTCGAGAGACCTACCCTATCTCGAGTTCCTATATTGAGGTGACTTAATCATATATGTTCCTTAGTTTATAGTCAAACATCCTTGGTAAGATATCCTCCCTCCTTATTCATCTATTTCCTCATTATTTAATCCTACCTGTCGCTGTGATTTGGTTCAGCCAAGCCCTATGGTTTCCATGATTGATCGATTTTGGGGTTTTTTTTTCTGATTCTAGGGTATATGTAGGTTCCATTTTACATGATTTTGTGTTCATTAAAGGATAAATGTTCTGATCCATCTATTATTGTTCTAGGTAGTTTTCATCTAGTTTTAGGTCCTTAAATTCTGTAACCTTTCTTTCTGGTATTCTTAATTCCTTTTTTGACATAAGATGACAAAAATAAAGTTTTTAAAAGATTATTTGATGGGAAAATCAAGTTTCACGTGATTTTGAGTTCAGTTAAATGTGTTTCCCAAAATTAGAATCATTGAAAAAAATATAATTTAACAAATTTAGCACACTAATTTTTTTATAAATGCTTGATTAGACATTATTAATAAGTTTTAATGTTTTAGGAAGTGTTTTGATTTTAAAAGTGGGGTTCTAAATTGTTTATAGGAATCTTATAAATGTTTTGTATTTTTAAAAAATCTATTTACATATTGGTGTTATCCACATATACATCATCAAACATATATATAAATATGTAAAAAAACACATGAAAATATGTGAATTTATGGAATGATTTGTATTTTTGGGTTTGTGAGCGTAAGTGTATATGGGCATAACGATGGTGGAAATACTGATGTTTGGAATGTGATAATCAAAATTTATTTTCAAATGTGTTTTATGTGATTTCTAAAATAAAATTTGAAGGCCTAATAGTCTGGTTTTCCATGGATTTCAATGTTTAATAAAGAGTGTACCGATTTATTAAATTCATGTTATGATAGTTTTTAATGAAAAATTATAGACATTTATATGGTTACTCAAAAATAGTTCCCTTGGTTTTTATGAAGTGATGGTTTAAAGGGGTATGTTTTGATTTTGAAAAATGGAATGGTTTTATGGATTAAAGAAAGGTCCCTTTGACATATTTTAAATGAAATTTATATTTTTAAATGGGAAAATAACATTAAATGATTGGTATCTAAAGAGGAAATCTAGAATACGTATCTATTTTGGATCATTCCACATTACTAGCTTAACAAAATTAGATGAAGGTCATGATGTCATGAACAGGTGACCCCACACCATTAGTCCTCAACAACCACTCTTTTTTAGGTGAATTATATGTTGTTTTATGTACGAGAGAAACTATATCTCTTGGATTGGGAATGGAATCCTTACCTGTACATCGCTAGTCCAAGGCGTGTACTCTTTAGTGAACATAGATGTGGTTTTTTGGATAGATGTCACCATGACACTAGGCCATTGTATATTATCCTTAGTGGTTGTATGTGAATTGGATTGATCGAGTAATATCATGAGTGATACTGGGAACTAAAGTTCCCTCTAACCTTAGATGACCAATAGATTTTACTATGGTGATTTTTTATGAAATGATTACTTATATTTATTTTTTATAAATTTTTTAAAATTTGGATTTTCAAGTTATCTCTCTCTCTCACTCACTTTATAAACTATTAAATTTTTATAATTGGCTTTTACTAATTTAAATTGTTTTAAAGTGGATTTTGATAAATAAAAAATTTAAAATGGTTTTGAAAGTGGTTTTTAGAATTTTTTTTAATAAAAAGTGGCATAGGCGTGTAATGTTTTCCAGGTGATTAGTTTCACCTAAAAGGGAAATAAAATGAAATTTTATAAATTATTAACGATACTAATTTTGGATTTTATGAAAAATGATATGAAATATAAATTTTTTATACTTAATTTTGAACTATCATTAAAATGATATTTTCTTTAATTAATTAAGGTTGGGGTGTGTTTTTCTTTGGATTTTATACTATGTTTATTAATCATTCCCATCATCATTTTAGTTTTAGGTTTCGGTTATTTCATTATGATTCATGGAGCATTGAGGTTCTAGTTTCTCATAGTGACTTATAAATTCACATGGAGCTATGTCAGTGTTTATTTTTTGATTACTTTATCAGGTTATCCAATTTGGAATTTTAATTACTTCTATGGTTAGAGGTGCACTTTAATTATGGTGTAAGATGATAGGAATCTAAGTGTGGTCGTTTTTTATGTTAGGATTATTTGGGTGAGAAGATGGATCTATTTTTTTAATTTATTTATTGTTTTTATAACCCACTTTTTTTATTTTTTTTGGATTATTTTATTTGGCATGGATTCCCAACATGTAGATGGTTCATGCAGATATTTTGTTTAGACTCCACTACTAATTTTAAAATTATTTAAATTAAAAATTAACCCCAATAATTACTTTATATGACTATGTTTCTTGGAGTTACCCCAAAGGAATGGGGAATCTCATTGGGTATGTTACAAGCTAGTTCTGGTGTCTAATGTATGAAGATATCTGGTTAGTTCATGAAAAATTTTATTTTAGATAAGGTTCTTTAGAGGCTCTAGGTATTAAAGAGACATTTATTATTTCGATATTTTGGGAAGCGTGGAGTTAGATTTTTATAAATCAAGAGGTACACATGGGTGTGGTTGTCTCGAGATATATTTTATCTGGATCCTCGAATTTCCATAGGCAGTTTGGCCTTGAGTCTTGGATTATGATTTTTTATTTGATTGGTTTGATGCATTTGATATAAAATGATGTTTTAATTCCCAAATGAGTGGTAATTGATTTAGGGGATCACTTAAGCTTTGGGAGATGGTGGAATAAGTTGTATAGAAATATTTCTATCTCTTATGGTTTGGATAACAATGTGGGACCCATGTGTATGGTTCTAGGGATTCCGAATTTTTTTTAAATATTATTATATTTTATTTAAGACTTGTTTTTTTACCATTTTTAAAATGTATGAATCAATCCTAATGTTAATTATCACTTTTTAGAGGATAATTAAATAGGATATTAGTAAGGATGATGTTATTGGGTATATTTTAATGTGATTTTAGTGTTGTGTTTTAGTAGTAATTGAAAATTTCAAAAAGTTTCATTCTTTTTTAAAATGATATTATCTTTTTTATAAAGAAATGATTAGTGTTGAAATTATTTTTAGTGAGTTATTTTAAATGTGTTTTTGGTTTTATAAAATGTGTAAAAAAATTTTTTGATTTAATTATGGGGTTTTAAAATAATATTTGAGAAAGAAAGTGGTGTTTCATGAAAATATATTGAAATAAAACATTTTTATTTTAAAATTATTTTAAATGGTGATATATCTCAAAAATGGTTTCCTTCATTGAAATCGAGTGTGGTATTTTAAAAATCTTTGTTGGAAGCTAGTTATTTAAAAAAAGAAGTTTTATAATGTTTGAATGATGTGTTTTGTTTTGGTAATTTATGCTCCTGATTTTTCCCATCATGATTTGACTATTGGGTGTGTGTTGTGAGACATGAATTTATTACACTCATGTCTCATGTTCTTTTATATATTCCTTTTAAAATACATAAGGAAAATGGTAGAAGTATTATCCTGATATTTCAACCTTAGCGTGATTCTTTATATTTGATAAGTGACTTTCTTCAAGATGGTGGCCCTACCTAGACTCAGATTTGAGAGGTGAGAAAATAATATTTCTTTCTTTTGGATTCTATTTATTGTTTTTTGAATCATTATCCTTCTTATTTGGGGTGTTCAAGGATTTTAAAAAGTGATTGGAAAGAACCTAGTTGAGTGTTGTGGAAATTTATTGATTTCTTATTCTTGAGGTAGTTCTTTGGGTTGGTGTTTTTGTGTTTTTTGTATTGGTAGTTATTAAGATATTTTAAGGTGTTTTGATTCGATTAATGTGTGGGGTGACTCTTTGGGGGTGATTGAATGTAAATTTTTTATTTTTGTTTACTCCTCTTGGGGGTGGTGTATTTATGTGACATAGTTTTATAAAGGTTGGTTTATTTCTAGCTTGGAAACGAGAATACTTTGGGAAGTGGTTATTGGGTAGTGAAGACTAATATCTATTTTGGTAATCCCATGAGGGTGTTGGATATTGGTGGATATTTTTGAGAGTCTGATTGTATATTTACGGTACTAGTTTGACCTGATGGATCATGGTGACCTAGGCCTATGGACTATGTTGTTTTTTAGTGAGGTATTTTTTGGTAGGGATTCCTTTTGAGATCCTTTATATTCTTCCTTATTGGGTGTTTAATTTTATGATGGGTTAAAGATTCTTTGTATTTTTTCTTGAATTGAGGTTCATAGTGGCGGTCCATCTCAAATTGTGTGCCTTGGGTTAGGTTGTATTATTCTTGCAAATGTCCCATGGTTTTTGGAAAGTCAGTTTGATTGTTTTGGGGATTTTGGTATGGATAGTTTGTCTGAGGGGATATTTTTGGTGTCCCTCTTTCATTTTATACTCTCCTTAGTTTTTTCCACCCCAACAACCTCATGAATTGAAGTGGACTAAAATTTGTTGTTCTGATGCCTACTACTTTGATCGAATAATTTTGTGACATATAAAGTGGAAAATTGGGGAGTTATATGACTACCGCATGTGACTAGAGTATATTATTTTATTTTAGTTTGGGTTATATTAAATTTTTTAGTTTTAATTTTAAAATTTTTAAAATTTTTAAGTGTCTCACACTTACTAAATGGTTTGTAAAATCAAACCCATTTCATGATTTTTTATGTTTTTAATTTTCTTTTATTTTCTATTTCTTTCCTATTCATTCTTTATTTTCTCCCCCAAAATACTCCCTGCATCTTGTGACCCTACTTTTTTCCAAATACCCTAGACTGACACCCTACCACTGGTCCCCTTCTCCCTTGGATGAGCTCGACATGCCTTTACCCTCCCACCAGTCTCCTCCTGCCAAACCTATGCGACACCCCCTGGCTCGAACTTTCCATTCACAACTCCCTCATTTCATGAACTACCATTTTTTAAGCTCCAAGGATGGGATGATTTATTCTTATATGTATTTTGATTCAATGTTATCCCTCCTAGGTGAGATATAATCTCTCATTTTTCCACCATTTCCTCATGATTTTTTCCTCTCTATCACTGTGATTGGGTTCAGAAAAAACTGTTGAGTTATCGAGATTGACCTATTTTTGTGTTTTTTGTGATTCTATTACATTTTATGGTTCCTTATTTCATTTTTGGGTATCTTCCATCGAACACATCATGTTCTGATCCATCTTCAGTTGTTCCAGGTATCTTTGCCCTTATTTAGGGTCTTTAATTTCTATAACTGTTATTGCTTTCATTTTTAATTTATTTTTCAATATAAAATGATAATAATAAATATGTTCATGGGGTATTTTAATGGAAAATAATGTTTCACTTATTTTCCACTCTAATTAAATGGTTTTACCATAATTAGAATTTTATTAAAAATCTTCTTTAATTAATTTAGAAACACTGGTTATTTTATAAATTCTTGATTGTCCTTTGTTAAATTTTTTAAAAAGTTTTAAAAATTATTTATATTATAAAATATGGGTTCTCTCTTATTTATTTGAAGCCACTAAAATTTATTTTTTATAAAATGTGTCATCCAAGGTTCATGTTATCCATGTATACAATGGTAAACATATATATATATATATATATATGTATAAATATTTAAAATTCACCTAAGAATATGTGAATTTGTATAATGATATATACACGTATCTCTTTATATATCTCTCTATCTCTCTGTGTGAGTAAGTGTATATGAGCATATTAGTGGAGGAAATCTTGGGGTTTTAAATGTGACACTCAAGATTTATTTTTAAATGGTGTTTTAGGTGATTTATATAATAAATTATGAATTCTAAGATGGTATGTTTCCCATGAATCACTATGTTTAATAAAGAGTGTAATGATTTGTTAAAGTCATGTTATGATACTTTTAAATGAGAAATTACATAAATAAATGGTTGTTCAAAAATTGATCCCTTGTTTTTGATGATGAGATAGTTTAAAGGGGTATGTTTTTATTTTGATAAATGGAATGGTTTGATGGATTAATGAAATCCCCCTTGACTTGTTTTAAATGAAATGTGTTTCTTTGAAATGGGTAAAGAAGATGGGACACTAAGTATATCCGGGGGAAGTATAGTTTATGTATTTATTTTATATTACACCACATTATTAAATAAATCAAATTAGAAGAAGATCATTGGTGTTGTGGATGAGAAACACCACCCCACTAGGACACGATATGTATTGCTTAGAGAGTGAATTAGATATAGTGTTGTGGATGGGCGAAATCATCCTACTAGTCTTGGGAAAGAGCTCTTTAGTGCTATACCACAAGGAAAAGGTATGTAATACATAGTGGATATGGATTTGGTGTACTAGGAGGATGTCACCATGCCTTTAAGACATGATGATTTCTCTTTAATGGTTTTACGTGCATCAGATTGACCGAGTTATGTCATGGCAGATACAAGGAACTATAAGGACAACTATCCTTCGATGACCTAGGAATTTTACCATGGAGTATATTTGTGAAATGATTAACTATATGGAGTTATATTTTTTTTATATAAATATTAAATTTTGTTTTTATCTCTATTTCTCTATCTTTATAAACTATTATAATGTGTCGATTAACTCTTTACCTATTGAAGTGTTTCAAAAATAAATTTGATAAATGAATGTTTTAAAATGGTTTGAAAAGTTATTTTAAATTTTTTTAATAGAATGTGTTGTAGGCTAGGAAATATTATCCAAATGTCTGTTTTCATTTAAAAGGATAATAAAGGAATGCTTGTAAATGATCAATTATACTTATCTTGGATTTTATGAAAAATTTAAAAAAACTGAATTTAAAACTATAATAAAAAGGATATTTTATTTAAATAAATCAAATTATGGTGTGGTATTTTTATCATGACTACAAAGCTTATTTCTCATGACTATTTGGACTTTTACTAATTTCCATGGTTGAATGTGCACTATTACGGTGGTGTACATGGATAGGCAGATCATGCCGGTCATTTCTCTAGGGGAGTGGTGGATTTTTTATTATTTTATATCCTTTTTTTAATTATTCCTACCTATTTGATTTGGAATGGATGTGTAACACATGGATGGTTAATGTTGATTTTTTGTTAGAACTTCTCTCCAAATTGGACTACTATTTAATGGTAAAATTATCCCCAATTATAGATTTACATGCCTATGATGCTTGTCCTTAGATTAAGGGTATCATAGACACCCCTCAGGTATGTTGTAGGCTGATTCAGTTGTCTGATGATGGATGAATCATGATGGTTCATGAGAAAATATTATTTCATAAATAAACATATATATAAATTATATTAATTTATATCTATTAAATCATTAACCACATCTGAGTCCTCCAATAACATTATCAAACCTTGAATTATAAAATATTCATTAGATAAAATAAATATTAAATTCACTCAAATTATAAAAAAATAATTATTTTAATATTTATATAAATTGACTAACTTTTTATTTTATAATTTTCAAAAAACTTGTGAATAAATAAATATTATATTAATTATCCCATGAATAAATACAGAAGTGATAAAATTAAACTCACATATTCTAAACTTGAATTTCTCATTATTGAATTTTATCAATCAAATTGATATGAATAAATAATATTTTTCTAGATGAGAAAAATTTTATTCTAAAATATAAATTCAATAATATTTAATGATATTTTGGATACACTTAGTGTGTGATCCTCTATGCCTCTTTCTCAATGGCAGTAGGTGGATCGTACATAAACTCTAAGACCAACATCTAGAAATATTTTAAGGAATCCATTAAGAAAGAATATTGTTTAAAAACTATATAAAAATTCTTATAGATTTTATTGTGTAATATAATCCATATGTTAACAAATATATTATGATGTAGTATATATACTTGTGTCATCATTCAATATGAATGAATTATTTTAATATAACTTATCAAAATGAAATTGTCTATAAACTACCAAAACCCTGTATTTTTTTTGATGGTTACATTTTAAAGGGTCAGATATATTTTCAAACATTTACTCAAGAGGGAAAAATAATTTCTTGACCATTAAATAAATGTCATATATATTATGAGGTACCCAACACACCCAACCTCATCATGAGTATATGTTTTCATGGCTTTCATCAAGTATGTGATTCATGTTACACATTATAATTATCTCAAGTATATGGAAAAATACAAAAATTACTAGATAGGAATATTCAATGGAAAATAAATTTTTTGAAATTCATATTAATAGGGATGTCCTCAGGATCAAACATTTTAGCTATTAGAAAGAGAAAAATTCATGAGAAGAAGTCTCAATTATTTTGATCCCCTAGAACCCGATAATCAAACATTATTTATTAACAATTATATTGATGTATCTAGACTATAAAAAATATTGATATAATAATATAATCATAGAATTTATAGTTTCTCATTATATCTGGAAACTGCTATAATCCATTGAGATAACAAGTATTAAAAAGATATTCTCTGATTAATATTAAGTAGAAGAAAAATAATTATGGATAAAATTAAATAAATATTTATACTTAGGTAATTAAATGTAAAATTCTAGTTGGTTTTAAGGGAATATAATGAGATGTAAAGAAACCATGAACATCTATAAGTCAAGAGTTCTTAATGGGATAAGGTTTCATTGTGATGTGGCTGGTAATTATATAAGTGAAAGGATGATGAGGTGGGGGGGGGTGGTGATAATATACTTACACCAGTCAAGAAATCCACATGATGGAGGAACACCCTATGGAACACATGTGAGAAATAGAATTAAAAGGGTTTAAAATGGGTACTTATAGTGTATGAATGATAATGAGAAAAAAATATTTCCTTCAAACTAACACAAGGGGGAATGATCTTTCACTTTACCTAGATATTACAAGTGGTATTCCATTTATATGAACATAGATTGAAATATGTATCTTGAGAGGAAAATTCACCCTTAGAGGAATTTATGATCTCCTTCATTTTAAGTTTGACCTACCATGAATCCAATATGTGGTGGTCCTAAAGGTTGTTAAATTCATGAATCATCAAGAAGATATTATAGCCTATATTAATGAGTTAGAGGCTCTCATATATTTATTTATCCAAAAAGTTTTTTTTGTCACTAATAGGGTCACAATACTTCTTCATAAACTCCTTGGGTAAATTATTGAGGATGAGGTGGTGAGATCGAGGTTTGATTTATGCATAGAAGGTTTGGGATATAAGTAAGTGGAGGAAATTAACCACAAGGAATAAAATGAATATGCCTAGGTAAATCTCATTAGCATATTAAATTCATTTTTAGTTTAATATCCTCATTTGGATTAAAACTCTATTCTTTGTTTTTACTTTTCCTTTCGTGGGAGTTAGAAAAAATATCTTTGTTTAGGTTACCTAAAAAATATACATCGATCAAAGAGGGTAATCAATCCATTTTAAAATTTTAGTCTAAAATCCATGGTGTCTATTTTTTAGGGATTTTCCAATACCATCCCTAATACTTATAGAGGATTTACCTATGGTGAGTGATGATGATCAATAAAAATGGGTGAAAAGTTTATTTTTATCCAAGGGAATAGTTTCTATTTTAGTGGAATATTTATCATTTAAATACATTATATCATATGATTTAATAATCAAATCCATTTTTATGTAGGATAAATAAGATCCAATATTGTATCCTTTTCTACTAGATCCATGAACCTTTTTATAATTAAAAAGGAACCCCTACTTCTATAAACAGGTCTGTATAAGAGGGATCATAGATTTTATGTAATTGTTCAATATTTTACCATATATATATGTAGTTGAGGATTTATAGTCCATTAATTATTCAAAAATTACATCATAGGATTTCATGAAATGATGGATGTGAAATATAATATTTAGATAGAAATATTTCAACTTAAAGTGCTTCTTCTACCCCACAAGTGGCGTTTGAGACAATGACCATATAGTTAGGGTCACAATAAGGTGAAATCACTAGTTTTATTTTTTTATTATTCTAAAATAACTCTAAACACTTCATTGATGTAATATTCATTGAATATGTACACCCAAGTAGTCACAGAAATGAAATTATAAACATATAAGGAATGAAATTGTACAAAGTGTTGTCAAGTTACATTTCTAATTTAATAGAATGCAATATCCTTCATATGGGTGTTTACCTTTTCTATGTTAGTTTTATTTAAAACTGGTCAGGATTTTACCAATAACAACATAACTCTCCCTCGACCTTGAAAAATTATCATGGTGAAAAGGGGAAACAAAATAACTATCATAATATATTGTGTCCAATATCATTCATATTCTAAGATAAATAATGAGGGACATCCACAATTTGAAATATTTCTTTTTTCAGAGCATGATTGGGTGACTAAAGGGGTGGAAGTAAGCTAAATTGAAGGTATTTATGTTGAATATGATAATGGTGATGTAAAATATTTACATACCATTAATTATTGAATGTCATTTGTGGTATTACTGGTGGTTTAATTATGTGGTTGTAAGTTATAGAACACAAAAACCTTCCCATTTATATTCCATATAAAAATATTATATGACATTATAAATTCAATTTTCCCATGTTTGTTTTTAATCCTATTTTATCAACTAATATGGATGGGTAGAGGTGGGGGGTTCCATCAGCAAGTGATCTCATCCTAGAGTATTAGATAATTTCACAAGATTAGGTAAACTCATGAACCTAGATTGTAATAGAAAACAGTCTTGTTAGAAATAGGTAATCAAACAAAAGTTATTCTATGATAACTCAAACACCCTTACGGGTTATGGGTGGAAAAGAGGGTCATTTTTCTAACACTTTGTAGTATTTAGAGCATGTGAGTTTTATTATTGAGTTTTCCATGATATTGTCTATAAAAAAGACATTATTCTGTAATAATTAATAGTATAATTACTGTATCTATATGAAGTAGAAGATATAGAAATTTATTTACAATTATTAGGGAGGGTTTCCCTAGATATGGATCAATAATAGAGGAGTAATATCATCAACTAATTGGTTATTGAAATAATGGTCGAGGTATATAAACTTAAAATATGGTTGATGGATATAAATTTAAAGGACAAAAAGGAATAAAAAAATATTTAGGGTGTTTTTAATATATAGAAAACACTAATTGAAAATGTTAAGTGACTATGCACACATGAAATATTTCAAACATCAATGTTGAATGATCGATAAAAAATATTTTATTCCTTGGGAAAATTATTTATTTACTTATGAAATTCAACAGTAATTTTTTTTCATAATAATGTTATATTTTGGTAAATTTTCCCCTACGATGTAAATCCATTGAAGAGAGGATAAACATTATGAATGTACCTCTATTTTTAACTTGATTAATCGAGTATACCCTTTAAAATAAATTTTATTATCACAAAAATGCACACACTCATATATTTGATAAAAGGGAAAGAGTATGATGCGTATTCAAGAGACTTTTATGAGGATTAAGATGCATGAATGTGTAATATATATGGTATTTGAATCCAAATAAACATTGGAAATATATATAAATATAAACAATAACTTAAGACAACTGAGTTTAAGTGATCTGATGACAATATGGGGGAATAGTTTTACCATTAATAATGAATAAATTACCTCTACATTATTAGAGAACGACACATGAAATTAGGGGTACTTTATTTTTTGAGCATAAAAATTACTTGGGTTGTTACTTGGTGGCTCATAATTATTATTATTTTGACTATACCAAGGAGGTATATTCAGATGATTTGAAAAAACCGTTACCAATTACTGGGAATGAGATTTTTGATAAAGATATAAAATAAAACATAAAATTTGGGTATTTTATTTTAAAAAAATTCAAATGACTTGCCTGGTTACATGGATGATTATAAGTAATTATTACTTTCATCATACTGAGGGTGTATATTCAGATTAGTTGATGAACCCATTATATTTTTTTAAATGTATTGTCATTGGTGACTGATACATTGGAGATATGAAGTGGATTTATAGAGAAATGAATTTCCAATAAGAGTTTAAGTACCAAAAATTTCATGCCACAACAGATTATAAAGGGGAATATATTTGGATGTGGTGAATATAAACACAAAAGGGAGGTCTGCTTAGTATGTTAAAGTGAACTTGACATGAATGTTATTGAATAAGAAGATGAGTATTTCAAAGGGGCCTTTATCATTGTTTAAGCTCATGTTCATAGAGTATAAAGGGTATGACCTAACTTTTTATTAGAAAATTTGGTCTATAATTAATTTATTGAATTATATGAGGGAAAAATATCAGTCCTTAAATTATTTTTTCCTTATATTTATAATTTAATTTTCACCTAATAATAAATGGTTCTTGTATTGTGGGTAAATAGATTATTTTTTCTGTGCCAACCATTACTAGTTTTCAAAAAAAATGTTTTTATATAGTTTCATAAAGTTTTTGGTCATCATATAATACTTAAAAGTTTATGGTCATACAGTATAAACAAAAATTATGACACATAATATACATTTATAGAGAATGAACGAAATTTAAGACCCCTAGTTTATGGTTATAATGCTTTGAAAAAAATGATTAGTCCTTGCTTAATGTCATAAAGCTCATACAAAAATGATAAATCACAATTTAATGTCATATAAATCAAACCCAAATGATGAATCCTAGTATAAGTTCATAGAGATTGGAAAACATTATGACCCCTAGTTTAATTCCACAAAGCATATATCAAAATGGTGACTCCTTTTAATGACCCATGTATTGATTACCATGATTAAGGTGTCATTAAGGGTATAAGAGTGGATTATTTTGTGGATGATGGGTGATTTTTTTTGAATTTTAGTCTTAGTTGATGGGTCGTTATTCATTTGAGGATTCAAGTTCAGTTTCTTATATTTAAGGGTGATTTATTAGAATTTTTTTGATGAGGTTTAGTGTAGGATTGGAGTTTTAGAGGTTATAGTACCATAAAAGGGGGTTCCATCATTATGTTATATGTAAATGGGACACTGGGTACCTAGTTAGAGTTAACTAGGGACTAGTTGTACCTGGAAGTGGCTAGTGTGGCCTTGGGACCCCCTTGATACCCATTGGTCCCCAACCAGGTTCCCAGTGTCCCTTAAATAATTTTTTTAATGGGTAAAAAAAATTCATTTCACCTTACCCCCTTTATTTGTATCTCAATTATCTATTAACCTCTCTTCCCTTTAACTTGTTTTAGAGCCTCTTAGGTTAGCCATTGGTCTCTATCTTCCACCTTAATTTGTCTCCTTAATTCAAGGTGTTCTTATGGGATTTTTTCCAAAACCAAAGTTAACTCTAACTTAGCCTCTCTTATTCCTCATTCTCCCATACATTTCTATTTTTTATTGTGTTAGCTAGGTATTATAAAGTGAATTCTATCAGAGCATGAGGAAGTTCACTCTAGGATTTTGGGATACTCCTTTCAGGCTTTAAGAAGTACCATATGGGTCAATTTCCCAATGATCATCACCATTTTGATGGAAAATGAGTGAGGTATGATTTAACCTTGGGATTTCTATATTTTAGGATGGATTTTTGGAATTATTTCTAGGATACTTTTGTGTCATAGTGAGATTTATTTTTTAGGATAATTTTGTTTAGTTTTTTCCTGGGTTTTCATTTATACTAACTTATTCTTTGGATATGGAAATTATAGAATTGTAATTTCCTATTTTAATTATTTTTCTTTGATAATTCATAGGTTTTTATTAGAGGTGTTTTGAATTAGAATAATTTACATGGAATTTAGTAAGTGGTCTTGACACACCGAGTTATTCCTGGGGTACAGATAGAAAATTATTTTCTTTTATTTATCTTAAATTATTAAGAGAATATATTTATATATTAAATATATGGATGAATTTTTTTATGGAGGATTCGTAAAAAGTACTTTAAATTTTTTGATGAAGATTTCTTATAATAATGTAATGGAAACTATTTTTAGTTTTATTCATGTCCTAAATACTATTTAACATGTTTCACATTTTATTCACTTGAAAGCCTTAAATTTTTACTAAAACATTTCCCTTGATTTGAGTTCTGGGAAAACTATACTACGAAATTGGTCAAAAACCCTATTTTTCAGTGTGTTTGGCTATAATATTAATGATAATTTTTGGATTAAATAGAAAGCCTAATGTGTTAATGGTCATGAACTACCTTTAAGACAACTTATTCATTAAAGGGTCTTCCGTAGACCCAAAACCATCATTATTTGTTATAGACCTTTAAGGATTTCATGAAACCTCTCTCCAAAGGCAGCCCTCTTAGATTGAAAATGATAGAAGAGAGATAATACCCCCCATGTCCGATCTCCTGTATGCCCTGATTTGGTGACTATTGAAAAGGGTTTAAGAAAATTCTTAAATGGGTGGAATTACCCTCTTAATTCACCTAAGGGATGATGAAAATAAGAACCATGAAAACTCTATATAATAATATAAACGTATAAAATTTTACAATCCCAAATGAAACTACGTAAAAAAATAAAATACATTCAAAAATATAAATCCGAACACACATGCCCTACTATAGTAATGTGAATAGTATCTCAAAACTCTGGTAGTCGATATCCCTAAAACTAGTATAATATGGTGGATTTATCATTTTAGAGTACTCTGTAGGATCATCCCTGTAATAAGATCATGATACAATTGAAAAAATATGAAATAATAAGAAATAGTGAAATCAAAAAAGGGGAAAAAATCTATATAAGATAACAATCATAATAATAAGGCATATCCATAAACCAACAAGAATAAAAAGGCATAAGAAACACCATCACTAAGGCTCCCTAGTCACTGAACTGACCAAACCATTATCAAATACACAACTTCCATCCCTACTACCAATATCTTCAAAGTATCACCATCACCAAAACCACCATAAAAATGAAAAAAATCCTTCAACATCCATGATCCAGAAATATATTCATCTAGTCTCCAATTTATCAACTCATATAATTTCCTACTCAAATCGGTAGCGAGACAATAATATCACATGTTTGATAGGTGAATAGAATAAACTATGACACAAAACCATGTAAATATCATCAACCATCATTCCTTACAAATTCCACTAAACCAAAATGTATCCACAAAACCACATTCTCAAACGAATCACTATAGCCACAATAATTCCACCACTTCTCAACCATTAATTGGGTGGGAAATGTAAATATGACGGACATCAACCTCATGCCCTCCTCCTTTCAAATAAATAACCCAAAAAACTATTCCATTCTATATAGTAGGGTTTAATGAACATTTATATCACCATCCTTGTTCCCACACCCTACCCAGCATGACCCCCACTATCAACCATCACATCCTCTTATAAAACATCACGTCTAGTTCACTGTAACAAAAAACCATTACATCCCGTGTGTATATTCAAACCTAAATCCATTAAAACCTAGAACATACATAAATGATGTGATCCATTACAACCTATTAATATAGGTCCTAGTGGATCATATCTCTCCCCATAATCACTTCCATCATACAATAACAACTAGAAAAAATAACAAACAATTTTCATGGCATTACATCATCACATTAATAACCAACATTGATTCAAAAAGAAGGCCACATAATAATTATTTCACATCAGTCATATTTATTCCAATTTTTTTATCATTTTTTAAAATATCATTAAATGCATTTTACTATTCATTAACTCTTGCTCATGGTTGACAAGATTTACACAATAATTTCATAAATCTAGACACATAATTCTTCCTTTAAATTACAATATTTAAGTGATTAATCATTTTAAGTGTATTTAAACACAATCCATCACTTCCAAGCATAATTTTACAACATGAAGGAAATTATAGTCACAATAATTTTCATACCACTTTTAAATCAATTACAATATTAAATTGATTAATCCATTTATAAGGGTGACATGGTTTTCAATGGTAGAAAAAACATAAAACCTAAAAAATGGAATAGACCATCAAATTCAATACATCATAAAATTATAAATTTACCACCACATATTTAATTCTAGGATGATATAAAATGTCCCAAGAATTTATTCTTCTAGTTAAAAATGAAAAAAATTCAGTTTTGATATTATCCCCATTATACCATGAACCGACCTCATAAAAAATCAATGGAAAAAAATCAAACCACTACAAACCAAATATAAATAATCGATTTCAACATTGTTAATCCCAAATTTAAATTTACTACAATGCCTTCATCCTTTACTAAGTTTAATAAATTATCCATTTATGGGGATGACTAGTTCAACACATAACAAAAATAAATTAATCAAAACAGCCACACATCAGTCAATAAAAAGAAACCCATTAAAATTTCATGAAAATCATAAACCACATGAAACAACCCATCATTTTTTTTCATACGCTACTATGTTTCATTAGATTTATTTAATTTTTATTCTCCCTTAAAGGTGGATTTTTATATGTAATTCCCCAAAACATCACCCCCAAAACTAGTTCCATAAGCACATAATTTACTTACTTTCTTTGATGACCCTTTTAAAATCTTGGACAAACCTCCCTTAAATTACAAAATCGAAAAATTATTATTTCATCAGTTACACTCTTTGGATATTTTAAGGTTTAGGTATTTAGAGAATTATAAAAAATTAGAAACTAATAAATCCTTGATTCTTTGTGTATTTTTTCATTATATATGAAACTAATTATTCAATAACGATTATTTAACATATCACAAAATTTATTTAACATGTTATTTTCTTATAAACATGTGACATGTACTAATTTTCTTCATAAAATGGGAAAATGGAAAAATAAAAAGGGGTGATATCAAGCACATAATAAGGGAAAATATATAACTAAGGAAATCATGGAATAAACCTGGAATAAATTTTATAGAAGGAATAACTAAATAACATGAAGACACAATCACCTAGAAAATTAGGGCATGTTATATCGATGAATATAAATGAAAAAATGGATATTGATAATACCAATATCATAATAATGGAATCCATAATACTAGAAATTAGAAACATGTCAATATGGCCTTATTCCAAGGTACTAGGTAGACACCAAAACACAACCTCTTTTTCCTCATGAGACCTATCGATATATCGAGGGGATATTTTTTTCTGGTCTATAACTGTAACCTAATTAAGTCAAATGAATTTACCATAAGAGTAAACTAGACCTTACATAACATTGCATAAGGAGGTTTTGGCTGATTAAAAAATGGTTGTCCCTAAAATAAATAATATTAAATATCAATACATGATCAACCAGAATTAGAAATAGATAATTATTTGAAATTTAAACAAATTTCACTATGTCAATGAAATGGATGATATGATCATCAAACTTCTTAAGGAAGGTGGATGGGCAAAAAATACATAGTAAAAATTAAAATTAATTTTCCATATTAGAATAACAATGCACGACATGCTAATACTTTTTCCCACATGAATAAAATTGATAACATGGTCATAAAAAATCTAGAGAGAGAAGGTGGATAGTTAAAAAATACGTATTAAAAATTAAAATAATCATCTATATTGAAATAAAAACATATATAAATCCAATATTTTTCCCTATGTAAATAGAATAACATTCATTATAGGTGAACATCATCTAATTTGAATTATATAAAATGTGAACTTCACACTTTATAGAGTAATGAGTTTACACCTAAGTTAATAATGGAATAACATGACCATAATCTATCCAGATAAAGAAGGAGTATTTTTTCAACCGAACATATCTATATTGACACAAACCTTTTATACATATAATTACATGTTTTTATCATAAATAAAAACCAAATACAACCAATGGATCAAAAATCCTATTATATTTATAATACTAGTTTTATAAAACATAATCATGAAACGAAAATTAAACGAATTTATTTTCATATCTATAATGAGATCCCAAATTTCTTTTAGGTCATAAAAAATCATAGGATAACCTAGGGATTATATAAACAAAGGGGTGAGTTAAAGATCCCAATAAGGGAATAAACATGACAATGAAGCACACCATGTGATTCAAATAATATAACATGATATCATAAAAGATAAGGATGACGAATAATCATATGGGAGAATAACATAACGAACATGGCATCATATGATCATGGAAACCTAGGAAATTGGAATAAATATAAAACATGACATAATAAAAAGTCAACGCTAATTGATAAGACAATATCACAAAGTGGACAACATCACATAGTTGATTAGGTTTACTCCCTAATATCATAAATAATGTATCATGAGACAAAAACAATTACCCCATGAATTAGAGAAATTTATGGGTGCACCCATAATAACATGTACATGCTTATGTGTTTCACAAAATGAAAGAATATTAAGATATATACATAAAAATTAACCACAGAATAAAATGGGTTACATTTGAGAAAAGAGCTTATGGAATGTATTTCCTTATAAAGGGAAGGGAGAATAATATTAGTATATATGTGATAAAAATATATATAGAATTTATAAGCATTACATAACATTAAATAGAGAGATAAATAAATTTAAAGAGATAGAGAGAGTGGCCATAACCCAAAGAAAAAGGATGGTTCATAAAGATCCTTTACCTTTTGTTACAAAATTATTCCGTGTTTTCACTTAATTTTCAATATAATAAAATTATAATCATTAATTATTTAATTCATAAAATTTTACATATATATATATATATTTATAATTTATTTTTTTCATTGATAATCATTTCAATGAGATAAATTTTTTAATTTTCCAATCTTGGGAGTGTTCTTTTCATAGTTCTAAGGTCGTATTACTCATGGATAATTATTGAAGTTATTTTAAAAATGGACTAGAAATATTGAAGTGAGATCAAATATTATTCATGAACTTATATAAATTTAAATGGTCCTATGTATATATATGTGTTCATACATAGGTAGGATTCTTTTGGTGAAATTTTAAATGTCATTCAGTTAGTTCATTTAGGCAGATTTACCAGCCCCCACGAACTAAAGTATTTGTAATCTGTAAAATGATTATTAAAAAATTATAGAACTTTAAATAAGTTATATTATACTTATTATCATTATATTTAACCATAATAATATTTTTATATCCTTCCATGAAGGTAGTGTCAAAAAGAGAAGTGTGTTGTTCATGGAGGTGACAAACCAAACATATTGTACACAATAGTTTCATTTAAGAAACAAAATAAGTGAGGGTAGAAGATGAATTTTCAATAAAAAAATAAATATAAATTATATTTATAATACTATATTCTTTATTTCATGTTGTATGAGGGAGTATAAAAGAAGGATGAATAAGAAATGATTTTAAAAGAGGTAAATTGAGAATATTACATATTAAATGTCGCGTCCATGAAATAATCCTTGAGGAACATGGAATTGGATTTCTTAGGAGATGTGTAGCATAAGGACATGGGGAAAAGGTTTGAAAATATAATTTGGTAGAAATTAGTAAATATCCAAGGCTTATATGATGTGATGATTGGGGGTTACATTTATAAGGGGAGGATAAGGGTATTTCTGAATATTGTTTCTTTAGTTTGTTATTTTGGCTCAATAATATCAATTGTGTTGATTCTTGAAACTATAAATAGTAAATGTCTTATGTGAGTTAGAACTAATGGGTTATTATGTCATCCATGACTAAAAAATCTATGTATTGAGCTTATAATTTTAAATATCATATCTTATTATATTTCAATATTCACAAAAAAGAATGTAATTTAGAAAAAAATGAACCAATTTTTTTAATGTTTACATTACAAAAATAAAATCAATTTTATGAAAATAATTTTCTAAATATGAGAAATTTAATATTTAAATAAAACCATAATTTATTATAAAATACCAATTTTAATATTATGATCAATTCTTTAACCCTTTGAAAAATTAATTATGGACTCATAAAATTATATTATAATTACAATAACTCCCAAAATTAATTTATAAACACATTATATTAAAATAAAATATCTTTTAATTCGTTATATTTGTTAATAACGTGCCATTAAAATAGTTATGTTTTACAAAATTTCAAACACTTAATTTAATATTTTTAAAACATTTATTTACTTGAATAGTGGTTTAAATATAACATATTTTCTTTTTATATGTTAAATAAATTTTATTTTATACTTAAATATGTGAGGAGACTATTTTTAATGCCAGGTCACTATTCTTAACTATTATATTACTATTCCAGTGGTTAGGTCACTACTCCAATAGTCAGATTACTCATCAAATGGTCAGATTACTATTGAAACAATAACATTTGTGACATCTATATGAGTACCCTACTACCAATTTTTTTAAAGGCTCCCCTGACCAGAAAGGTTAGCATTGAAAATATATAAAAAGTGAAACATTACAGATGTTTGAATAGGGGATCATTATTATAACCCATTTCATGTAATAGAATCAAGTATATTCATCCATTCTTCATTCACTTCTATTTCTCCCAAGGTTATATATATATATTAATTTTGAATATTAATATTCTATTACTATTATTTTGTCTCATTTCTACAGTACTATTTCAGAGTATGATTATTCTGGGGGATAGAGTAGATCAATATTTTCATATTCTTGTTATCTCATTATCTATTTTTTGTCCCATTGTAATAATTTCAATTCTTATAGCCATATTTATTCTCTAAATTTAATGATCAATTTATTATAGAATTTTTTTTGGTTTCATCATGTGATACATATGAATTGTATAAATTATATTACTAAATATGACACAATTCCATATATTGAAAGGAATTTCCATTGATAAAAATCTGGTTTGTTAAAATATCCTCTGTGTAATAAAAGAAACCGATAAGGATATTGAAATATATGAAAAATAGCATTGGAAATTATTTCCTGCATGTTTCCACCTAAGAAGGGGTCATGGATGGTATTTTTTGGTACCAAGAGTTCATTACCCAAAAATATAAACATATATTAGAGTATAAATAGAAAAACATAAACCGTACAATGGTAAATTATTTTTTAAAATGAAAAGGAAAATGGATGTGAGAACATAAAAGGGAATTTAGAATATTTTATCATTAAAATAAAAGAGGAAGATACATGTCACTTCCAAAGGTCTTTTTGAAAAGGTGAAGTGAAAAATATTGGAAAAAAATTTATCTGAAAATATAATATTCAATAATAGTTTCTTGATAATAAATATGGTTTATATTGAATAAATTTGGAGAGGAAGAAAGAACATATAAAATCTAATGTTAAAACCATTTTTAATATTTTTTATAGTACCATTATTCAAAAATCACATTGTAAAAAGTGTAATAAAACCTTATTTCTATTAAAAATTTATGTTCGCAATAAAGATTATAAAATATTATATATTAAAATATCATGGTGGGAGAACCCAAGCATGAAAAATCAATTCTTATGAAGAAACATTATAACTTAAAGAAATGAGATTTGGGTTATCAATATCCCTTATAGGAAACATACACCATGAATAATGAAACACTTGAAATGGGTTTTTGTTTTAAAAATGTAAAAAATTAGATATTAACATATAACATAATAAATGGTAAACTATTTCCCAACTTATATGAACTATGTTCTAGTGATAGATCATAAATTACGTGAACAAAATTTAAGTTACCAAAATCCTTACTATTGGGAAAATAACTTAATCAATATCCACTTAAATAAGGGAATATGATTTAGTGAGTAAACGTCATGAAATTAAAATATTCTAATAAAAATATATCCCTGTGAAGTTAATACACTATACAAATAAAAAATTTTGAAAAAAATTTATTATGTGTTGAAGAATCATAATTGAGACCAAGGAGACCCTTATAGATTTTTGAACTTTTAAATAAAAACCCCTTTAAAGAGTGGGAATTTCTTCTAAATTCAAGTTAAATTATTAAAATATAATTCATTACATGATATATCAAATAGGTAGTATATACACCACATAAATGAAATTAGGTTCATAATACCAAACTTTTCTTAAAGAGATGAATTTGAGATGAAAATCCCTCACCTCAGTCCTGATCCTTTATTCACTTGCCAAAAACATCCCGAATAATTAAATTATGTTCAGTAATTAAATACCAAATATCCTTAGTCATAAATATAAAAATTTATTCTCTTCATTTATAATCATTATATACACATTAATATTAGTTAATTTTTACCTATTTTCAACACTGTGTGTAAATAATATTTATTTCATCGAACTAGTTTTTTAAAAGAGGTGTTGGTATATATTCTCGTCCAAAATAAAATCTTTCCTTGATCTTTTAAGGTATTAGAATATATTTTACATGATATTTTTTAATTATATAATATTATTCTATAATAGTTTTGGTTACATACTATGATGATGAAATCATTAATGAACATGTTTTAATAATTATTAATGAATGTAGAGTGATTTATTGTTTAAAGTTTTATATAACCTCATCACAATAAAAAAAATACTTACATATTTATATAATATTATATTATAAAATAAATTATCAAATTCATTCATGATAAAATTAATAATATTGATCTTGTTGGTGGTTAAATCGACCGAAACACGAACCTACTATGATTAATTGAGGATTGTGAGGTGGTTTACTTGTAATATCATTATACCAGAAGCATAATGATATTACATATTTTTTATTAGTGTCATATATTAAAATTTAAATTATTTATAATAATATGAAATGTATATGAAAATATTATGTTGTATAAATAAAAATATTTTCCTATTATTATGCTTATTTAAAACGGTGAATCATACAATGATCTCTTTTTTAGAATAATAATTATAGAATGCTAAATTTATATTAAAAAATATAAATCACAAAATATATAACATATCTATGCACTAAATTCATTTCTATTACAATCCTTTAAATGTGGGTATGAAAAACGAAATGTGGTTTTTAGGGAGGTGGTAGTTCGTACTTCTATATAGACATTATTTTCCTTTTCTTTCGATTGAATATGAGGGGAATAGATAATGGTTATACCATAAATATAATAAAAATTCCTTATATTATAATTAATTAATTAATTATATACATATGGTTAGAATGGGTATGGAGGGGGTGAATGGGGAGGATAATGAATAAAAGTAAAAGGGTAAGTAATACTTACGTTGAGAATTTGGATCCTCTATAGAAGCATCCTTTAGAAATAAAGGACCTGAGGAACTTTTTTTGTGGATAGGGGATGAAAAATGTCAATAGGGGATCTATTATAAATAAATTGGTAAGATTATCATGTGAATTTTTAACTATAGGTATGACATAAAGTGGGGGAAAGTGAGACCCTTTTATAAGTAAAAAAGGAGGGAAAATCTTTGGAAAAGAATGTTAGGTATGGGATAAGAATGGAATTTATGAGAGTTCGGTGAATTATGTGGATTAATGTTATGTGGGTCATATGGGTATGACTTTAATACATAAAAAAGGCTTTCTATAAGGTATAAGATACATTTTAATTATTTAAAATTTGATGCACTTCATTTACCCATTCTTCCCATATTAATTTTGATTAAAAATTACACATGGTTATTATCTTATTTCAAAAAATATAAGATAAAACTTGTGAACATTTTTTGAAATTATAAATCCTAATTTTGGATTTTTTTACTTAATTTAAATTCTAAATATTGAAAAACATACTTTTAAATTAAATAAAAATAAGATATATGAAAAACTATTTTATAAGAAAAATATATTTTTATAGATTAAGTGAATATATCCTTATTTATTATTAATTTTTTAATTAAAGAGTGTTTATATATTTTTATATGTTTAACCATCACATTATAGTCATATTTTAATGTATATTAATCTAATTTATATAGACAATTTTTTCCAACTCTTATAAAATTAACTCTTTGAATAAAACCATTTTAATTTTACTGTGGTAATTAATTTCATCACAATTAACTTATTTTAAATGACTAAAAATAATATTGGAATAGTTACATATTTTGTTTAATCAATCCTAAATGTAATTTCCATGTTATCATGTAAAATTTATTTATGATTGGAAAATTAATTTTAACATTTGTGCACATAAAACTTTGGTTTTAGAAAAATACCATAAATTTATATTAAGAATATATTAATAATATTAATAAAAATATGATGATCATTTTCTCAAATTATATTAATAAAATTTGATAATTCAATATTTAAATAAAGTCTTAAAATTTATTAGATAATAGTTCTTATCGGGAAAATAGTTTTTTAATGTTTTTACTATTATTTATTCTTATTTCATATCATTTAGTAATTAATTTATTTATACTATATTATATATATTATTAGTATATTTTATTATTGTCTAATAATAATATACTTAGTTTCTTGAAATAAAACCCCAATTTAAAACAATTATATTCTTAAACAAAAAATAATTTTCTTAGTTGTGTTATCTATAGGGATTGAATTTTATTCATATAAAAAGTGGATATTATTTTCTTTATATAGATATTTTATAAAGAGTATACTCCTTTTCATTCCTTCAAATTCAACATTTTTGTTTTAGTGGTTATACTTTATATTTATATTTTTAACTATATATATAATTGTTTTGTTTAAGTTTGGTATTTTGTGTGGAGAAATCTATCAGGCACATTGACTATTTAAGGATAATCATATATTAAGATCACATGGTGTTACATTATATGTTCTCCCCTCCCCCCACCCCCAAACCAAGAAATAATATTAACATACAAGGGAGAAAAATAATAATAAAGTCACACATATTAATTGTAGAAGATAGAAGACAAGTCTCCTCATTCGCTGCTTCAACCAATGCTTCAAAGAGAACTCACACTCACAACAAAAGAAATGTAGGATAAAAGTTCTACAAGATTCTTGGGAAACCCACCTAAATATATCCATAAAAGTCCACTATAAAATAACTCTCAGAACTCAAAACAAAATAGAGGAACTCTTCATAATGAACATTAAGGTAACAACAATTAATATAAAGGAAGAAGAGGGGAAATGAGGGTACCTTATATTTAAGGCATTCTATTTTCAAGATCAAATTTTTAAAATCCTCAATACAGATGATCAAGAGGATCCAAGTGGTATTGGGGTTGACCAAATTTCGGGAGGAAGTCCATAAATTCAAACAAGTGAATGGAAAACCCTAAATTTAGAGATGAAGTTATTTGGAATCCACACTTTCATGGTGACCTATTACTAATAATTTGTGCCCTTATTCAATGGAAGGTCCAAATCCCTCAGGTTAAGATCTCTAAATCTAGGGTACCTCAACTACTTGGTTGAGACACCATTGACGGTTCCATACTGAGTATTTTATGATCACACCTTTCATAGACACCTCTATAGGCATGAAAATCACTTACACTACATTTAATAAACTACTAGTACTTAAGTAGTTGTTAGATACCCCTAAAATAATTTTTTCTATCATAGATAAAAGTATGATTTGTTCCCACATTGGGGTTATAGATATTAGAGGCGGTTAGAGTTATTTGTAGGACCATTGAATATTTATCATTTAGTATATGCATGTCATGTTTTGATTGGAATTTTGTTTTTACCTATCTTGTGTAGTATTGGTTCATTTTTAGATTTTTACTCATTCATTTATAGGTTTTTAGAAAATTTGAATTATTTTGATTCTTCTTTAACGCGTTTGGTATCACTTTTATATTTGGTTTATTTTATCATGTTTAACAAACCAATGGTTATTTTTAAACCATTTTATAAATGAATCTCTGGATAAACTGCAACTTTATGGTTAGTCAGACATAGGGAGGCTTGTATAATTCTTTGACAGGGAGTAGCAAAGCATTTCCTTTGATCAGTTTTTTGTCTTTGTAGAGTTGCAGGGGATGATGGTACTTCCTTTTATAATAGATGAATTTCAATGGTTAAACTATTGTTTTGGGTTTATTATTCATGTATTATAATATTTATGGGTGATGTAAGGGTTTTTTAGAAATATGGTGATTTTTATGACTTTTAGCTATGGAGATTTAGTGGTTTTGATAGTTTTGGATATCACATATTAGGGGTTTTGTGATTTGAATTGGACTTTATAGATTGAATTGAGAATGAAATTTGTTTTTTAAAGTGGATCTTGGATTTATTTATTATAGATGTTTTATTGGTTTGGTTATTGAGATCCATAATTATAAGGATTGGAGGATATGTGATGAATTTGGAAGTTGTGTGTTGGGAATTTTATGACTATCTTAGTTTTTTGCATTTGATTCTTTAGGGTGATGGGTACTTTGTAAATCATCAACTATAAATTCTTTGGAAGAAATATTGTGTGATGGAGAGTTTATAATGACCCATGTACCAATTTACTAGATTAATGATTCATTAAGGGTACAAAAATTGATTTTTGGATGGTTAAATGGAAAACCTGTTTGAATTTTGGTCTTGTAGAGGGGTCGTTCTTCTATTAATGATTCAAGTTTTGTTTTGGGTGTTGAAGGGTGATTTATTTGGAATTTTTTTCAAATGGTTCAATGTTCATATTAGAGGTTTGGACTTTAGGTTACCTTTTAATGTGGTTCCATATCTAGTTTATACCTTCAGGGGGAAACATGTACCCAATGGAAGTAAAACGAGTACCCACTGTACCTAGAAGTGGCTATAGTGCCCTTGGGGAAGCTCTGAGTACTTCGTTTCTCTATAAAAGGTATCATGTAGACTGATCCTATGGTTTTTCGTAGATGAATTTAATTCATTTCACCGCCAGACCCTTTTTTTCCTACTCCCTTGTCCCTTAAACTTACTCACCTCAACAATTTGGAGATCTACTTTTCTTTCCCTTTAGTATACCTCTTCCAACTCCATTTATGATCTTTATACAGGGTGTTCCCATGAGATTTTTTATATCAAAACTAAATTCATCCATGCCTCCCCTTCTGTCATTCCACTTTCTCCCCCTATTTTTGATTTTTCTTTTATTTTATAAGAATCTTATTGTAAATTCCAATAGAGTATGCCAAAATTCACTCTACACCTTCTTCCTATAAAGATTATAGAAGGACTATATGGGCCAATATATCTCCATTTTTCATCATTTTGATTGAATGTGATTTTCATGACCAGAACAACCAGGGTACGACTGATGACTACTGCAAGTCCACGTCCAATTGGCTAGGGGATGGTGACCAGTGCTGAGTAGGCATATCCAATAAATGAGATGAATTAGACTAATTCACATTTATAAACACACATTTCCAAGACAACAAAATTCTAAAATGTAAAATAACAGAAACTAATGCATGAATACATATATAATTGCAAAAAAAAAAGAGTATGATGGTAAAGTAATGAACGATAAAACGTGTAAAAAAATCACAACCAAAACTGTAAAGAGACCTAACTACTCTAAGGGTGAGAAATTTGATCAAATTAAAACCCCAGAAAAACACTTTATTATTTCCAGATCATTCAATGATCCACCCACTCTTTTTCCTCCTAGAAAACATTAAAATGGGACTTATCCTGTATAATACATGACATGTGTGAGAAAAGACATTGCATGTGAGAGTATAAAAATAACCAGTAGGACACATTGAAAATAATAAACAAGAAGCATCAAGAATATTCATATCATGAAAAATATATAACTATCAATATTTAATAGAAAATATCATACATTCTTAGGAGGGACACTGCGTCACCATGTGGTCCCAACTAACTATTATCAACTAGATTCGTCTTAAAGAAATGCTCATTTTGGGATAATCCCCTCCACAACCCATGCCATCATCAGATAAACAAATCAAAGAGGTCATGATCTTTAGGACCCAACTATGAAAGATCAATGGTCTCTAAAGACCATGATACTCAGATAGGGGGTCAGGCCCAAGACGGATGGGAGGCACCGCAAACCTAATATTGATCTATTTCTATGTATGGGATCATATTCCAATGATTCCAAGAGCCCTACTGACATGGCCTACTAGATGGAGGGTTGACGTCTGGCTCATGGAGGTCATGTAAATTCCAAAAACCCCACCAAGGGTATAAAAGTGATAGAGGATCACACTCCAGTCTCACAGAGGGACACCATAAACTCTATCTAAGACTCATCCTCTATAAGGGATGAAAATCCTGATATGTGGAAGTAATTTCAAAGTATAGCCTCAAGAGAAAAAACTAGGGAAAACACTCAATTGGTACTGTTCTATACTAAAGAAACAAATTGCTAGAAACAACCTCAAAGGGGGTACATGTTGTGCACTAGGGCTACATGGTCTGTCCATCCGACCCTGGATGTCTTTTCTGGTGCTTCCTCACATATAATATAAATATCTATATACCCAATATGAAAAAGTAGTACACAACATGTAGATATCAAACAACAACTTTACCATACCGTCTTCCGATGCCTGTGTACTGCTGGGTATTCTAGTGTACCAACCCTTGTACACCTGGTCATACCCATTTACACTTGGCCATGTATGTGCCCATGTATCCTCTTGGATACATGCCAAGCCACTAATAATTTATCACATGATGTGTAACATGGTCACATGATGTGTGATATCTAGATCACTGTGAAAACCCTAGTGTCACCATAGGGAGGGGGTCCCACAAGGCATGTAACGCCTGATTACACATTGTTTAATGTGGTATTTTTCAGATACACTAGTTCATTCCTCTTACTTTACTACATACTCCACCACCATCATCAACCTCATTGAATATCATATATCTAGTGTCAACCAATACTCCGGTCACTGGAGATCATAGATCTGGGATTTGAATCCTCTTTGGAAAATCCCACTTGCTTCATCTATAACTCAATTGTCAAAACATGGAAGAACAGAGTCCATAAATCCTTTTAGATCCACCATTTATTATACTCTACCCTTACCACACCTCAATTGTACCCTCGATCATGATCCATAACAAAGATATGGATATTCTATGTGGTATGATAGTCACATAAAGATCGAATACTGGGTATTTTTTGAACAATGAGCCAAAGAAATTGCCCGCGATGAACATTAAAATAATAGGGGGGATAAATTCACAAACCACCAAATGTGAGGAACGAACCTAATTATTTTTTCATTCATCCTCAATCCATTTTTGTAGATATAGAATGATTAAAAGGGATAAAAAAATGAACAATAATAATCTGTCGATTTAAATATACAGTTGAGGTGTGAATCAATTATTATTCATGGAATTGATCTACATTCTATAGGGATGGAATAATTATATGTAAATCACAAATAATCTCCCTACATAGAGTTTGGATCAATCTTCGATGAAGAATGGTCATGTGTTGTTGTCATTGGCGATACCCGAAAACTCCAATGGTGAAAAAATCCTTGATCCAGTTTAGATATAATTTTCTCTATGAAGAACACTCTCCAACAGTCCTACAGATCTCTAGGGTTTAGAGGCCAAACCAAATAAATCTCTATAATTTTATATTTATAGATTTTCTTGGTCGTTGTGTCAAAACAAACAAAAAAAAAATAAATTTATTTTATTCATTTATTCCCATGATTATGTTTTCAAAAATTCCCTGTGATGAAAAAGGTTATATTAAGCCTACGGAAGACACACATTTTTAACAAAATTATTCCCTTATATTTTTGATCCAAGAACCTTTTCAGGAGTTATTCCACTTTTTTTGGAAAATTTCATGGAAGTGATATTAATATTTTTAAAATATTTCAAACATCTATTCCATGATCATCGGGACTCATAATCTCATGTTGTCTCAACACATAGCTCAAAAAAATAATCCATATTATATCCAAAAAATAGTACATATAAAATTATATTCATTACATTCTACCCTACTTAAGGCTTTTCATATTAAAAATAGAAAAACTTACTAAAAAAGATCAGGGTATTGGGTTCTCAATTGGGTCTCCCACTCCTAGGTGCTCTCTGGATTATTCCCATGTTTCCACCGAATACGCAATAGGAGAATTGAGCAATAAAGAAGGATCGTATCATGCAAACCATCGATATACATTAGGTACCCAACAAAAGTAGTTCCATCCTCGATGTCCATCTCACACCAGTTGATAATATGTGATGGATCATAGAAGTTCCACCTCAGTTGCTACATATGGATGGCGTCTTGTACCCAATCCAACTGTGGTGGTAGAGATAATAGGAATTACACCTCACATACACTATGAAGTATGTGGAATGGGCCAATGAATTTGAGATATAACTTTATGGGTCGACCAAATATTTGCAATCCATGATGAGGGGAGACCCTCAGAAACACATGGTATCCATCCTAAAACTCTAGAGGTCTCCTTCATAAATTTGTATAATAATAATAATGGCTATGTGGTGTCATCATCCACTCCTAGAGGATCTGAAGCTTCTCTATAGTTTCCCACACCAACTCCAGGACCATGAGTACTAACTGTCTTGGATCAGTCCAACAAAGTGGTGACCTGTTGGATTTACCATACAAGGCCTCTAATGGTGCCATACTAATGGTGGAATGATAGTTATTGTTTTTTGTAAACTCCACCAAGTGTATAATATTTTCCCAACTATGTTGATACTCTAAAATGAAATCTTATAGCATATCTTCCAAGATCTGATTGGTTCTCTCAGCAAGGTCATCATTTTAGGGGTGAAATTTAATTATCAAGTGAAATTGAGCCCAAAATCCATCGTAAAATCCTCTCCATATTCACAATGTGAAGCAAGAGTTATGGAATAAAATGATCATTGAGGGAACTCCATTGAGATGGAATCTCTCTTGCATGTACAAGAATCCCAATCTCTTCACTAAAATTTGATCTCAAATGGATAGGAAGCGGGTCGCCTTGGTGAGCCAATATATGATCAACCATATGGTATCATATCCCCTAAATGTAAATGGTTACCCCATCATGAATACCATGGATATACCATCCCAATTTCACTATATAACCTTAAGGGGTTAAGAAAAACCTATTGTAACCTAGTTCTCGTCATTCACTTGTTGTTAAGTGAGGCATTGAAAGATAATATCTGCAATAAAACTCATTATTACTGGCCCCCAATACTAACATTGAACATTTTGGAAGATATTTTACACACCTAGATATACTACCAAATGGGATGTATGAAACTCTTACATAACCTCCTCCCACAACATCAAAGGTACCATCACCCATCTTCTTGAAAAGTATTGCATGCTCCCCACCTCTAGAATATCCATCAGGAGCATGTATATTGGATATCATAGTACGTAAGGTCTAAAATTTTGTATCCTCATATTGATTATCCCTGAAATTATGTAAAATAAGATGGGTAATATTCATCAAATTTAGAAATTAAGCACCATACTTGTCCACTAAGGACAACTTCAATGAGGATAACTACTCTGATTCCATTTCCAACAACTAAGAACAAGATCTCCTGGTGAGTGTGTCTATCATCACATTCCCATTTATGGGCGTATAGAAAATATAGAAGTCATAGTCATGGCGGAAATATAGCCATCACCTATATCTCATGTTATGATACTTCTGATATAAGATATACTTGAGATTATTATGGTCAAAGTAGACAATAAACTACTCTCTCATATAGTAGTATCACCACATATTTAATGTGAATACTACGACTACTAACTCAATAATATGGGTCATTTAGTCTTACTCATGTGGTCTCAAATAATGTGAACCATAGGCAATCACTTCCTATCTATGCATATAAATAAAACCAAGCCTGGTTCCTAATGAATCATGGAATTCTATGTACTCAACACCCACCCCTAACAATATCAAGATAGAAGTACTCATCAATCTATGCCTCAACTACTAAAGGAACTGGTGGAACATTTCCTTCCACATAAAGGGATTCCCCTTTTGGGTTCAAGATATAAATGGTGCTATCACTAAAAAGAAATTGGGTACAAAACATCAATAGTACCGTGCCAACCCAAGGAGACACCACACATCAGGAACACTCTTAGGTGGACATGAGCAAGTACTTCCTATACCTTCTTCATGTCTACTACCAATCCGAAATCTCAGATGATGTGTTCGAGGAAGTGGACCTCTAGAATCTAGAAATAACACCTCCAGAGTTTTTCATAAATATGGTGCTCTCAGAGTGTGTCCAAGACCATCCTCAAGTGTCTTGCGCGATTCTCCTAAGACACTAGGTACAATAGGATATTGTTGATGAAGACTACCTTGAATCGGTCTAAGAAAGGCTGAAAGGTCTGGTTCATGAGTCCCATGAACACAATTGTGGAATTATTCACAACTAATGACATCACAAAGTATTGATAGTGACTGTAGTGACATCTAAATGCTATCTTTAGTATATCCTCAATTCTGATCCCATTCGGTGTCCTCAACCATGAATGCTCTCCAATAGTCATCTAATTATCTAGGGTTTAGTTTCCATCCCCAGTACAACTCTAAAACCATATATTTATAGATTAGTGCATTTGTTTCATAAAATCAAATCATATAAATAAATAAATAATTTTTTTTATTAATTTTCACCCATGAAAACTTTTTCACAAAAACCCTTTTTTGAATGAATGTTATGTCACACATAGGGTAAAAATAACATTCTAAACTTTACAGTGCCCTTAGATTTCTAATCCCAGATCCTTTTTGGGAGTTATTCCACGTTTTTAAGAAATCTGCTTGAACATGATATTAATATAGTTAAAATATTTCAAACATTTATTATGGGATCACTGGGCCTCAAAATATCATGTTTCCTTAGAACCTATATCTAAAAAATACTTATAATATCCAAAAATAATACATGGAAAATTAGATTCACTACATTATCTGTACCTTAGGTATTTTTGTCACAAAAAGATATAAAACTACTAAAAGAGATGATGGTGCTATGCTCGCAACTGGATATCCCACTCCGATGCTCTCTTATGAAGATTCATATATTTCCACTAGACACGCACTAGGAGAATCGATCACCCATAAATGATCCTCTCATACTGATCCTCCATCTCAACTACGTACTCATCAAAGGTAGCTCTATCCTCAATATCTAGCTCCCCCTAGTCGATAACATGCGACGGGTCATACACGTACCTCCTTAGTTGAGACCTATGGAAGAAGTCATTTACATTATCCAACTACATCTATAGATTTATGTAGTTTTCCACATCACCCACTCTAAATAGTATCTAGAAAGGGACAATGAATCTTAGATATAACTTACCACCTCATTAAAATGTCCTCAATCCATGTCAAGGAGAGACCCTCCGGAACACATGGTCTCCCTCCATGAACTCTAGAGGTGTTCTTCATATGTCTTAAAAATATTTTTTATGGATCTATGTAGTCCTCATCTAATCCTAGATGATCTATACATTCTCTATGGTAGCTCATTCCAACTCTAGTCCCATGAGTGTTGAATCTTTTAGAACATTACAACAAAGTTGTGACCTATAGGGTCACCCAAACAAGGCCTCGAATATCGCCATACCAATGGTGGAATGGTATTTGTTTTTGTATGAAAACTCCACCAAGGGTATATAATCCCCCCAACTATGGTAAAAATCCAACACATAATCTCATAGCATGTCTTACAAAATGTGAATGTTTCTTTTAGTCTGGACATCAGTATGTGGGTTAAACACTATGCTCAAGCACAACTGAGTCTGAATGGTATCATATATTTTTCTCCAAAATCATGACATGAATCAAGTGTCACTGTCTGCAATGATCATCATGGGAACTACATAGATCCAGACTGTCTCTTACATGTAGAAGTGTCCCAGGATCTCAAATGAACTCTACTCTTTAATGGATAGAAAGTGGGATGACTTGGTGAGTCGATATAAGATCACCCAGTTTACATCTTGTACCCTAGGAATATGTGGTAAACCCATCAAGAAGTACATGGATATCACATCCCACTCCCCACCTAGAATCTGAATGGGTTGATATAAACTTGTTGTAACCTAATTCTAAACATTCACTTCCTAACAAGTGAGGCATCTAGAGACAAACTCTATAATTCAACTCTCCACACTTGGCAACAAAAACTAATGTCATAGGTCTTGGTCTATCTTTTCTATATCTAGATATAATACCAAAGGAGATGTATGAAAATTCCATATCACCTCATCCCAAAACATCAAAGTTACCATCATCCATCCTCTGAAAAGGATTGCATGCTCCTTGCCTTCAAAATATTCATCAGGAGAATGTCTAATGGGTATATGAGAACGTAAGGTCACATATTCAGTAACCCCACACATAGAATCCTTGACACACTATAAAAGAGGAGGGGTAAAAAATATCAACTACAGATATAAAGTACCGTCCTTATCTACTAAGGACAACTATAATAAGGCTAACTACTCTGACACCTCAACCAACAAATTGAGAAAAAGATCTCTCATTGAGAGAATCTTCCACCACATCCCCCTTCCTAGGATTACAGACAATCATGTAGTCATAGTATTGGAGAAACTCTATTAATTACCTTTTTCTCAAGATAATATCATTTTGAGATAAGATATACTGGAGTCTCTTATGGTCAAAGTAGATGATAAACCACTCACCTATCAAGTAGAGTCACTAATTCTTTAGTGAGAAGACTATCCTTACTGACTCAAGATCATGGGTCACAAAGTTCTTCTCCTATGCTCTCAACTTTTATGCACCATAGGTGATCACCACCAATCATTGCATCAATACACAACCAATCCAAATTTCTAATTCATTTTATAACTCTACAAACTCGACACGCTCCTCTGACAAATTAAAGAAGGGAGAACTCATAAATCCCTACATAAAATCTCTAATGTTTTATTGGAACCTTTCCATACACACTGATGGCTTCCCCCTTTGGGTAAAAGCTCTTTAGGGTGCTACTTCTCTAGATAAATTGGGTACAAACCTCTGATAGAAGCCTTCCAACCATAGGAAACTACACTCCTTGGTAACACTCTTTGGTGGCTCCCATGAAATAACTGCATCAACAATCACTAGGTGCACTGACACTCCTTCCTTTGAGATTATGTGTCCTAAGAAGTGGAATTATCGAATACAGAACTGTAACTTTGATAGCTTCCCATAAATTTGGTGCTCTTTTAGTATGTACATTACCATCCTCAAATTTATTAAATGCTCTTATTTAGATGTAGAGTACAATAGGATATCATTGATGAAGACTACCATGAAACAATATAAGATAGGTTGAAATAGTTGGTTAATGAGTCCAATAAACACTGTTGGTGTTTTCATTACACTGAACGACATAATAAAGTACTCATAGTGACTATATAAACATCTAAATGTTTTCTTTGGTATATTATTTTTCTGTAATCGCAGCTGGTGATATCTAGATCTAAGGTCAATCTTCAAGAAACATCAATACCCTCTCAACTAATCAAATAGGTCGTCGATCCTCGGTTGTGGACAAGTATTCTTCCCCATCACCTAGTTCAATCATTTATAGTCCACACATAACCAAATGTTCTCATATTAATTCTTGGTAAAAAATACTGGAGATTCCCTTGGGGAAGCACTGGGTCTCACATATCCCTTCTACTACAAGTCCTCTAACTGCACCCTTAGCTCACAAAGCTCTGTAGGATCCATCTGATATGCTGATTCTGATTTCAAGGATGTCCCAGGTTGCAAGTCAATGTAGAAATCTAACTCACGGTGGGAAGGTAAGCCTGGAACATCCTCAGAAAATATTTCATCATACTCTGAAACTACTATAGGGAACTAGTATCCCATAAAATCCACTACTAAAAGAGTCATGCGAGCCAACTAGCGAGTAATTGGATTCACTCTCCTATGCCTAAGACCACCCAACTCTACCAAGGTTTCTTTTTCACCAATAAAGGAATGCCTCATCCCATATCTAATGAAAAACCACATACTACTCCTAAAGTATTCAATCTAGGCATGAACTATGGATAAAAAGTCCGTAACTATGATGACACCATAAGTCCTCAGAAATATATCCCATATAAGGATCTTTTCTACAAGTGTCAGATCACAATGTTGAATGAATTTCACAATCACCGAGTCACCAATTGTCAGAGTATCCTACCATAAGGGTTACACTAAAGGCTCCACATGATTATCTATGTATCAAACTAGAGAAGTGGTAAGAAAGTAATGACTCAAACCTACGTATATAAATAATGTAGATAAGGTATAAAATACAGAAATCATACCTCATATTATACATATAGAATCTAGGCCCTAGGCCTCCATAGACTACAGCTAACCTTTTCCCTGACCACCAGCTCCCTGGGCTTGGCATGGAACACTTGGGGTGGCTGTGGTAATAGATCAATCCTCAAAAGACCCCCTCCTTCTCTATTGGGTCCTCTTACACATATTACACCCTAAATACCACCCTAATTCTATATTTTCTTATGCCTTGGTAGTCCCTCGACCATCTCTTGATCAACTGTATGGAGGGTCAGAAAATCCCAAGAAAGATTTCTCAGACCATAGCAGGAGAATCACCACCTTTCCCTTAGCTAATTCAAGACATCCAGAGTGACCTGTACCACTAACCATGTGTCTTGGGATCACCTCTTGAAGCATATAACATTATTTCATTCATACGATAGTCATCACCTACCTTATTTTGAGGTCTTTACTCCTAGGTGTCCACTACCAGCACCCAATATCAGTGTATTCTATGTCAAGAACCTCTCCATCACCGAGGCCTACTCAAGCCCCCCATCATTAGTGGGAATGTAAATGGATACCATTGAATACTTGATATCCCGACATAATCCAGGCTGAAAAGTCCATTCTGAAAAAAATAAATCTCGAACCATATATATGGAGTATCATGAGAGATCGGTAAACCTCACTGAATACACTTCCATGGTCAAAATCCCCTCTTATTGATGCATAATCTATTGTATGTGCACTAATCACAATGTGTCTAGATAAAAATCCTCCCTGAATAGATTCTTTAATTATAACCAGGAGAGAACTATCTTGTCTTGTGACTGAGTCACCAAACTACACCATCTCCCACAAGATCCTTGAAGAAAACATGATGTGAAGATCTTCATCTAGTATGAAAGAATCCTCCTAAGGAGAAAACATTGGGTAACTAACTTTATCCTGTATTCAACCACCTATAGTTCTAGATCACCTTGAAACTAGGGAGTTTGATACCTCTGGAACTCATGAAACACACTTAGATTGTGGGTATCCTCTGTAGGAAGTTCTAGCTCAAATTATTTATCAGCAAGTGTTGGTATAGTTGGTAAACCACCCATAGGTTCTTTCTTTGGTAAAGGCCCATATACTTAGGCCTCTTCACTCGCAGATCATCCTTGTGATAATGTGTTGGAATCCTAGTTGGATGTCTTCATTGAGGAATCCTAAAATAAACAAGATGTACAACTATCAAAGTGTATATCTATAAAGATGAATCAAGAAGGACATGTGAATCATAACCTATTACTATATGATGAATTTAACAATACTTTACCTACAAAAAATGCATAAATTTACTAATTCAAATGGTATGTGATCAGATTCATGGTTTATGGATACATCAGTCACCGTACCAACCCTAGAGTCCCTAGTCTGAAAGCCAAACTCAAAACACTTAAGACTATTTTCCCAAATCAATATCACAGACTCTGGTCCTAAGGTAGAACTGAATCCTATGATACCTCTATATCATTCCCCAACCCATCAAGGCCTGACACTAACTACCCCAAGCACACCTCGAATAGACTAGAGTCTTGATACATGCACTGAGTAGGCATATCCCACAATTTTGGGGAGATAAACTAATGTATGTATACACACACAAGCATCTCCAAGTCCACACAATGTTGAAATCCTAAAAAACTAAAACCAATTCAATCATACATCTATGATCCAAAAAACAGATTATGATGGTAAATTACTAAAATCAAATAAGGGGACCAATAAAATCCCATACAAAAACTAAAACGAGTCCAACCTACTCTAAGGGTGATGAGTATGATCAAATAAAATCACCTGAATAAAACATAGGTCTTTTAAGATCAAGCGATGATCCACTTGCTCCCTTTCTTCCTAGGATACCATCAAATGGGCCATTGTATTCATAATAAATAACACATGTGGTAAGATCCCATGCAAGTGTGAGTATAACAATACCTATTAAGACACCTTGAAATAACTAGACATTGTGCATAAATATTATTTATCTCACAAAAAAGATGAAAAAATAAATTTATAATAAAAAACCCAAATATACTTAAGAAGGACACCGCACCACTAGGAGGTATCAACCAACTACCAGCCATAAGATTCTTCCCAAATAATTTCCAATTCTAGGAGAATACACTCTATGAGACATTGAATCCTCAGATAGAATCAACTAAGAGGTCATGATCATTAGGCCCCACCTAAGAAAGCTCACTTTTCCCTGAATACCCTCATAAATAGGTAGGTGTTTAGGACTAGTAATTATGGGGGACACTATGAACCCAATTTTGATTACTGACTACGTAGGGAATTATATGCCAATGATACCACAAACCCTATTGATAAAAACTTATAAACGAATGATTGAAATACTACTCAAGAAGGTCACACAAATTCCAAGAAACCCCACCTAGGGTATAAAAAAGATAGAGGATCACACTCTAGTTTCATGGAGGGACGCCAAGAACATTATGTGAGACACATACTCTAGTGGAGATCACAATTGTGAGATGTGAATGTAATT
This sequence comes from Viscum album, assembly GCA_963277665.1. NCBI lineage: Eukaryota > Viridiplantae > Streptophyta > Magnoliopsida > Santalales > Viscaceae > Viscum > Viscum album. The sequence goes on along the minus strand of OY728128.1, from coordinate 160,008,777 downwards.
CTGCACTATAACCTCATATAAAGGACCAAGGGAACACACACAACTATTATTGGTCTAAATTGAAGAAGTGAAGGGATATAAACACCATAAAAGTGGGTAAACATCAAGTACTAAGGGTACCTGATGTGTATGGAAAAATCATGGTCTACCAATGTGGTGTTGCCACACATGACATGTAAATATCCTTATAAACAGTGTATAGGAGTAGTACCCGATATGTATATATTTCTTGAAACCCTTCCCAATCCATCTTCCCCTTCTTGTGTACCAACCCATGTACACCTGGCCGTGTCTGTTCCAATGTACTCTCACCTATATGTTCTAGTGTATACTCTAGGATACATAATGATCCAATGATCATGATTCACATGGAAAGTGATAGGGCCACATGATGTGTGATATTTAACTCATCATGGAAACCCTAACACCACATGATGGGTGGGGGCTGGGGGGTGGGGGTGGGGGTGAACGCACACCATCTGTAGTCACACCATCAGAACTAGGAATAATGGGGTCCATCAATCTGTTCTGATCCACCTATGACCATACTCCACCATCATTACACCTCAATTGTACCATCAGTCATGAATAGATCCCATGATATCGATCTATTTCTCCAATGAATGGTCACACAATGATCAAATATTGGTTATTTTTCAAACCACATGCTTAAGACATTTCTCACGATGAACATCTGAATAACATGGGTATGGGGGATCTATAAACCGTTAGATGTGAGGAATGAACATCTAAATTTTTTCATTCACCCTTGATCCATTATTATTTATATTGATAAACAAAGAGGGGTAAAATCATAAAACACTATAAATGGAACAATTTAAATCTACAATCGATGCATGAATCAATTATTATTCATGGAATTGATCCACATTTGACCAAGATTAAAGACCAAAATGGAAATACCAGATCAAAATCCTACCTAGAGTTTGGATTGATCACTAACAAGGAATGGTCCTACATTCCCATCATTGGTGAGATCCATGAATTCAAATGGTGTAATGATCCTTGACCCTGATATGATCTAGTGTCATCTGTCAAGAATTTTATCCAATGGTCCTCTAGGTCTCTAAGGTTTAGAGTCCATCACTGATAAATATCTACTACTATATATTTAAAAAATATATCATTCTTTGTGTTAAAATAAATAAAATAAATAATTTTTTAAATTTTCTCCCACAAAAACCTTTTCAAAAATTCCTTACACCAATAAAGCTTATGTCATTTCTTGGGTAAAAACCATGTTATGAACACAACGGTGCCCTCATATTTATGATCCAGGTTCTAGGGTAAAAAACTTATTATGAACACAACAGTTCCCTCATATTTATGATTTAGGTCCCTATTTGTGAGTTATTCAACTTTTTTATGGAAAGATGTGTGTGCATGGTATTAGTATATTTAATATATTTCAAAAATTTATTATGGGTTCACTAATACTTGGAACCTCACATTATCAGAACATCGAGATCAAAAAATAATACATATAATATCCAAAAACTAATACATGAAAAATATGATTTATTATAGGGATTGAGGTATTATTTTACATAAGTATTTCTATATACTAGGTTTTGTTTTGGGAATGAATTATTGGTGATTATTTTTTTCTTAGGGACAGTTTATTTTTGGGATAATTTTGGTGAGTGATTGCCTTGGTTTTTTATAGACATTGTTATTTTTTTGATGGATATAATTGGATTAGGATTCCCATGTTACATAGCATAATTTGATAATTAATAGGTTCCTATTATAAGAATTTGGTCTTGGAAATATCACCATGGATTTTGGTAGGAGGTATAGACTCACTGAGTGATTCTCATTATAATTCATTTAACATGCCTACCTTTTATTTACCCTAAATTAATAACAAATAAATTTTTATTTTAAAGAAAATACTGAAACGTATTTTAGAAGTTTTTTAGAAAATGGTTCAATTTTATTGATTTGGATTTACTGTCACTATGTTATGAAAACCCTATTTCCTTTTATTCATGTTGTAAATTTTATTAAACTAGTTGCACATTGTGATCCCTTGAAAATTTTAAATTATTTTAATGGAATTTCCCATTAATTTTGTATTAGGTAATTTATTCATGGACCATCATCTAAAATAATATTGTCATAGTGTGTTGAGAACTTCCCTTAGTGACCATTTTGGGATGAAATTAAAAACTAAGTATGTCATTGGTTTTGAATTACCTATAATACAACATATTCTTTGAAGGGTCTTCCTTGGATTCTAAGCCTTCTCTATTTGTTGTTGGAATCTAAGGAGAAATTACTTAAGCTTTGGTCATGTATGAAAGTGAGAATAACTTAATTCCACCAAAAATAGAATGAGATATATGCTAAAGGGACACTCTTAACCTATGGGTAATAAGGTGCTTTAGTAGTGATGCAGTAGTTGGGTTTTTAATGTGTGATGAGATGATTCATCATGAAAATACTTTTTCTTTTGGGGGAGTACATATCCTTGATACTTAAAAACTACCTTGATATTTATAAGAGTTTAAAAGAGATTTATATAAATAAAATTTTCAAAATGGTAATGGATTCTTTTGGTATATTTTTCAAAATTTAATCCTCTCCCCTTCATAACCTCCTCCTATTAAATGTTTTACCAAAATATATTTCCCATGACATACACCTTTTACCATTGAAACATGTTTACTTAAATAAAAGATACGTGTGTTAAGTATATAGATTAAAATTTATGGTGTGTGTTGAGTTTAAAATTTAATGTTCAAAACCGATTCAATAAAGGTAGTTTTTAATTTCATATGCACATGATTCTAGTTATAGGAAATTACCTACACTGGACAAGTTAATCCTTAAAAAATGTAAATTTTAATATATCATTCTGCTATGTTCATTCATGGTTGGTTGATAACTAATATGCTTTAATACCTACTTCATTTGATGTTGATATTTTCATACTATCATGTTTCCATTGTTATTAATTTGTAATGTTTTAATATTATATGATTATGTTTTTCTCCAAAAATAATTTTTTTAATGGGTGGGTGGAGGCTAATTTTTTATTAAAATAGATAGAATCCTCGTATTTTTAGTGAAGAGAGAACCCATTACACAGAATTATAAACTCAGGGTAAAAAATTACTAAGAAGCATGGAATAAATTCATAAGGGTAATTGAAGACAACTAGTCCCAAGACCACCTGCTTGGGTCTATCCGTATTCCAGCCTACGTTCTATCCCCTGCCAGTCATCTGCTTGACTCACCAACCATCCAACTTGACATTTGATAAGACTATACATTTTCTCATTTGTTTCTAACCTAGACTCTACACACATGAAGTTTCGTCAATGTCCTACCAACACCACCCCATGCGGTCATGAATGAGGTCAAGCCACTGGTCCCCCATTCTTATAATCCCCTTGTCATTAATGGGGATCCTTGTCAATGACTCCATAATTCATGACCCTACTCTATTAACATCATCTATCTACAAAAAAGGGCCATAAAAATTACACTAAATAGAGGTAGGTAGTATTATAACCCTTAATTGATGTAATTTAAGCTACAGAGACCTGTGTATGGGTTATCCTCGAATCCCAATGTATCCCACAACCAATTGAAGAGAATGACACACATTCCCTAACAAAGAAATTAATTTAAACCACCATGTTTCATAATGTGATAATTTTTATACTCTAGAAGGAATCAATATTGCACTAGTTCCCATAGATATTGTAGGGTACAGACAACATATACCACTCGACTAATACCCCATGAGAAAAACACAAGTATGAGTTATTCCTGAATCATAGTAGGGGGCCTCTACCAAGCCCAGTTTGAACCATACATTCCCTTGATAATAAATATATTTTAATCAACCTATTTTATAAAATGAACAATGTATGAGATTGGAAGGACTCAATCCAGTACTAGTTACCAGATAAAGTGAGGGGTACAACTAGTAGGTTACAATCAACTAAAACCCCATGAGACCCTAAAATAATTTACATATTAAATAATTTCTAATATTATAGGTTGATTTATATGACGACTAGGTGAAATTATGATTGCTTCATCTTCAGTTTGGTTGTAGTTTTAGGATTTGAAAATAATGTTATCACCATTTCCTTCAAATCATGGTAATAGTTGTAGGTTTTCATAGGAATCAGTGTGATTTACTATAGCAGGGATGTCATTACCTTGAAATAAAAATTATATTGGCTAATAGATTTTGTAATATTATTTAAAACATATCTTTTACAAATTTTATAGTTTGTTTATTTATTTAATGATGAGAATGTGTGTTGTGTTAATATTTTATATTCTTTTTATGAAAAAAGAGTGTAACCCTTATTATTGAAAATGGAGAAGGCATAAAAAGGGTTGTAATTCCATGCCCACATATGACCTATCAAATATTTTCTGGGAAGAGATGAAATATTTATTCAAATAATTATACCCAACCATATATTCCCTTATGTGGGATAAAATGTTTTCCTAACTATCTTGGCCTTATATTTATAGCCATGACTAGTTTCTAGGAACCCGATTTCTTTGTACACATCTTCACATATTTGTAGGTGAATATGGGTACATGAGTAAGCTATTACAAGTACTAGTTTCTATTTTTTTATAGGTAGGACATAAATTTGCATCTTAGATTCAAGGTATTAAACTGAAGTTGGTATTACAAGTATAAACCCTCCTAGGATTTGGAGTTATCACCAGTAGCTAAAATTAGTTTATGAATTTCCTTGTTGTTGATTAGATTATATATCTTATATACTGGGGTCCAAATTATTTTATCATATATTTACATAAATGTATAGACATGTATATGAATATGTATACACCTATAACATTATTATTATGCTGAGACACCATTGGTGATTCCATATTGAGAATTTTTTTCTCACACCTTGTATGGACAACTCCATTAATGTGAAACCTATCTTATGATATATTTTATCTGTTAAAAGAACTTCAGTAGTTATTTTATTATAATAAAATATTAATTATTTACATAGATAGAAGTGGGACCAGTCCTTAATTCATATTTAAATCTATTAGTGTTTTTCAAAAGTCAGGATTGACTAGTCACATATTCATCAATTGGAGTTCTTGTTAACATGGGTTCCCTAGACCGAAATTGATAAATAATTTTAGATTACCATATCATGTATACATATAATTAAATATGTATGATTTTATCTTACTGTAATATTTTTATTACATATATTTAAACTATTTTCATGTTACTTTATTTGGATTAATTGTTGAAACAAAAGGTTATATAAGTGCCCTACTATAATGAGAAACTATTGATACTTTGAAAGTAATCTTATAAAATGTATCCTATGGTTTTGATACATCAAAATGGATAAAAATATATTATATATGAATATAAGGTGTTGGTAGATCATAATAGATATGGATTTTTCTCATAAAGTTCATAGTTGGTGATTTCGATTTGAGGCGATCATGAGAAGTGACCCAATGAAAGGAACATACATTTTTTTGGTGTCATTGATTGTTATTATTTTTGATCATATGTATTGGTATCTATACTTGATATCACTATCAATGTGTATCATTTAATCATTTATATTGAAGTAAGATGAAAATAATAATATATATGTTCATGGGGAGGTAGTTTTCATTTGCTGCATCATTGGTGGTGTGACATTGATTGAATAATCAAGGTAGGGTTTATCAATACTAAGTACAGGAAGTGGAATCAAGATACCAATTGATAAGGATGGTAGTAACTTCCTTAAATCCATTGATATGGTAGAATAATATTATTCAGTCTGGTATAGTCATTAAAATAATAAATAAAGTATGTGATGATTGTGACATAAGATACGCGCCCTGCATTATGAGATATCACGAGACAAAGAGATTATATTATGTAGTTCATCTTCATTAGAGGTTTTAATTCACATGTCATAACCTTTTCTCTATAATTTCATTGATGTGTTGATATAAACCACTCATTGTTTTCAAGTGACACTCACAACCATTTTGATATGGTCCTAGAGAGTCACACAAAAATATTTATAAATTTTTTTAAAAATTATAATGAATTGGAGTTTAGTACATGGTAGAACCCATAATGGAAAGAGACTAATTTCAAAGCATGAATGATAACAAGAAAATAGATAAATAAAATATTATTATATTTTTTAATAATAATTTCTTAATTTATTAACACTAAGTATTCACAAAATATTATGTGCATAACAGAAAATATTTTATTAATGAATATTTTTTAATCAAGGTTTGTTAAATATTTAATAGGATAAATAAGTCATGTTAATGATTCATATTTTTTAACGTGAAAATATTGATGTTATAAGTAAGTGATAAAATATTTGTGAGTTTTATGACAATTTTTATGTTGTTTTTGTGATTGTTTTGGAAACATTTGAATAGTTAAATACAATAAGAACCGAATTGAAATTTATAAAAATTATAAACTTGTTATTTAAGAATTTTATGACCAAAAAATGGGTGGGATAGACCCTTTCCTAAATTATCTCACATCAAAAGATCTCTCTCATGTTATATAGAAATAAAAAAAGGTTATATCATTAATGATTATCTCCATGTTTGGGGACTGATTATATGATCTCCCACGATTTTGAATTTTTTAAAACCCCTTATATTTTCCATGGTAGAACCTAGAGTTTAAATATTGATGTTCAAGAAAACATTTTAAGAATGTAGGGATTATCTAAAGGGTTCTAAAATTGGTTCAATCAATAAATAATTACTTAAAATGTATGAAATGTGATTTAAAAAAAAAGTGAATGAGGCATCATTTTGATTGAAATTTATTTCTTAATTAAATCACATGAGATCCTTTGGTTGAAAACTAGTTTCTTCCCCACTAGAGAGGATTTTAAAGCATATATCCTATATTAATTTTTTAATTTTACCCACTTCCATGCTTCTAGTATTAAGATGGTACCAATAAGTGGTATCAAATATATTCTTTGAATTCAAAAGTTAAAATTTAAATTTGGTTTGCATGAATTCAGTTAAAGGGCAGCGATACATTCCCTACTCAATTATAGTGTTTCTATTTGAGGTAAGGTGATTGAGATATGTCTATCCATAGACCACAATCTATATTTTTGGGCTTAAATATAAATTATAACATATGTATAAATTGGGGATGGGAGAGTGCATAATAATTGTGGGAGTTTTTGATGTTGGATCATTTTATTGGAAGGAGAATTGGTGGGAGGAGACTTTTATGTCAACATGTTGGTGGAAAAAACATATTTTGTTGGAGATAAAATTAAACTAAATATATTCACAAAAATCTTCCCATGCTTTCATGGAGAAACAATAATATTTTATAAAAAAATTGTTCTCTTATTTTATATAGATGCGGTGCAATTTGGGGAGGTGTTCATATTCTATGACCTACCTGACAAATCCTTCTCCTCTAGGGGGTGGGGAGTTATAAATATTGATAATCCCAAAAATCCTTGAAAAATTCCATTTTTATATTATATATATTTTTTAAAATCGTTTATTGGACTATTGAATAAGAAAAATGTGGATTAAAATTTGATTATAATATTTTAATTTTCAATTAATTAATTTTATTATAATTAATAATAAATTTAATTTTATTATGTGATATTTATGTATGTTGACTGATCTTGAGCTAAACCATCCAATGTATGTACGATATTTTTTATTTCTTTAATTATTATAATGTGTGTTTTTATAGTAATTAATTAATAAATTTTTTTTTCTCATTATGCCCTTACCTTATTATATGTAAAAGGGACTATGTTTCCACAAGATATATCATATATATGTATCCCATATTCCTAAGACCGCCTCACCCATGAGTGAGTTTTGTAGTATAATGAGGAGGATTAATGGACATACACATTACACTGAGACTTAGTGGAGCCCTTGATAGGATTTTGATGCATTATAATAGGTGAAGACTATAACTTAGGACAAACATGAATCTAGGAGTCACCCCTAGGGCCTCGATTGATCCATTACCTGATCAATGGGTCAACCATTAAAAAATCTCATGATTATGTCAATTATTTATCATATTAATTGTTTATTGTTTTCATGTTTGTGTAGTTTATACATGACCAAATAGAATAATAAAAATAAATACTAGATAAAAAAGAATTACCATGTGATGAATATTTTCTTTTTATGCATGGTTATGTTATGAGTGTGATCACATAGTAATGAAAATGATAAACATAAAAGGATTTAGTTAATTGAGAAAAATTAAAAATCCATCAAAGAAATATTAATTCAATCTCCTTTCATCACATGAATTTGTACAAAACCGATAGTATGGGGATCTCTTCATCCATTGTTAGGGGTTTCACTAACTATTGGGAAATTATTATGAGATCGATGAGATGGATTATCTAAAATTGGAATAAAATAAATATCCATAACTAGTTTGGTGAAATTTTAGAGGAATATTATTGTGGGAATCTATATTAGGGATTCATAGGAGATGATACACCATTCAATAGATCATGAAGATGTGAGTTAATGTAGTTGTACAGCCAAAATCCTACCAGCGAATCATGGATTAGTTGTGATTCCCTAGATTTTTCTATAAATAGAGGCTTAAATATCCTTATAAACTAGAATACAGAAGTGGATGGGTATCCCAAATCTATTAGTTGTGTGATATTAGTATTTGAATAAAATATCAGGATACATTTAATATTAATAAATATAAAATATATAGTAATCAGTAATCAAGATGAAATTTCTAATCAACTAATGTTTTATTATGTACAAAATCATGTATTACCATAGATTCAATGTGATCAATACTGGAAAACAAATATGTCCTTATTGTAACTAATTTCAAAGAGTGGTATATTCGATTTCACTTAGAGACATTATATGAAAGAAAATTATATGTTTAGAGTCCCACTACAAGATGATCCACCTCAAGAAGTAAGAGAGGATTAAAATAAAACATACACAAGGTTCATAAATAAAACATTTTATGTTTACATCATAATGTTTTCATTAATTTCTAATAAGTTATGCATGAAAGATGAGGATGTGAATTTTTATATCATGACGTCTCATCTTCAATAATTTTACATGGATAAAGTAATGTATGGAATGAATGACATTATCATTACACTAAATAGATGTAAACTGAACGATGAAATTCAAGATGGATCTCATATACCCATGGTGATAGATTACATTGGCTGATTAACAAAATTGGGTTTCATATAGAACCATGATGTTTCAATTAATATAATTCCTTCATCCTTATGAAAATGTTAGTCATATTTCATTAAGAAATATAAAATGAAAGTTGTGTAGAAAATAATTCAATATCTTTTGGGTAAGGTTCATCAGAAGATAAGAACCTTAAGAATCTTAACTCTTTAGTTATTATGGTGATGAAGAATAAACACAATGAAAAATGGAAAATAGAATTTATGAGTGTAAAGGAACCTTTTACACGTACTTGTAAGAAACCATTGATAAAGACGAAGGGAATTGAAAAAGTGATTATTTTCTTCACATATGAAAATATATGTCATTGGAGGAATGATTTCATTGAATTCAAGAAAAAGAGAGTATAATCTTCTACTTTTGGTATATTTATCATTGTATGTACTATTTCTATTTTACTTATTAGGTTTTAGGTAGAACATATAAATCACATATTTTTATCAAATTATTTGAAACATTTAAATTTATAAAGAACATGAAACTGAAATGGATATTTTGGGTATAAATGGAGCTTGACTCCAATATCTTCCAAAGAAGATCAAATCCCTACATGTTGAGTGGAATTATTCTTGTATTTAAAAAGTATTATTACATAATGTGTGTTAAGAAATAAATTATCTAATTTAAATTTTCTACACAATGATATTTTACTTCAATCATTAATAAATTTTTTATAATATACCATATCCTATGAATAAGTTAATTATAATTGAGTCACAGATTTCATATATCAGAAATTAATGATGAATATGAAATATAAGACTCAAATAATTCTAGGTTTTGGTAAGGTAATTCTTGTTTGAGTAAATCTAGAAGAAAATGACAAGGAAATACCAAGAGGTGTTTTAAAATATTTTTGAGATAAATATCTTAGGTATTTGACATGAATGATTATATGGTTTAAAGTGATCAATATATCTTTTTATATCAGAGGTGATAAAACTGAAAAGATTCTAAACTCGTTCAACATGATTTGTGTGAACTATTTCAATTATATGATTGAGATAAATTCATTTATTCACTATATTTATTTTGTAAATTTAAGGAATGTAAAATTGAATATAAGAATATTCTTGGTTAGAACACATGTAATGTTTTAGGTCGGTGAGTCAAATGATATCTTAACCAAGTATTCATAAATTATTAAAATGTATACATGAGTAATTACTTAATTCACAATTACTTATACACATAAAAGTCAAGATTCAAGTAAAAAAATAATCGATAATGTAAAACCTATAGATTTTATGATTTTTTTAAAAATACATTTAATATATTTAATAGATTGAATTACATGCAAAAACATGTTTTAAGGAACCATGATATACTATTAATATGATTACTTAAACTTTACTATTATAAACTATCCACTAAACTTGGTGTAAAGACTAAGTTTTTATTATTATATATTAAAATCTTTGGTTCTATTATTATTCCATTTTAACCTATTTTGATAAATGTATTGTGGGTATTGGGGAACTTGTGTAGGTATTGTGTATGTTTGAATCGTAACAAAAGAATAAGATGGATAGGGTAGATTTTACATCATAATACTTCCATTTATTTCATAAAATTTGGACCTAAAATTTACATCATAACCCACAGTTTTATTCCAAAATACATTCAGACCACATCTATTTTAAGTAACTGGTGAAGCATTACACGGATAATTGTTCTTCCGGAGTTAGCACATTCAATCCATCGAACCATGCGTTTTCCCCAGACCTTGAATGATGGAGATCCATTTTGTATTTATGATGATTAAATAAGAGGATCCTTCATGAGGGATTGGGTATTGAAAATCCCTTATAAATAACCCTCATCCCTCTCTCTGTTCAGTAGAAGTAATCTCATCCTGGAAGTGCCATGGAGAAGATCTCCCTTGACCTCCTACACCATGAAGCTGCAACCTTGTTCTGCGGAAGCACACCCTAAACCATTTTTAGGATCAAATTTTTGTTACACTTTAATAGCAATGAGTTTGGTATTATTCTAAAAGGATACCATTTACACTATAATATGTGTGACCTAGATCCTACGCCATAGGTAAGTGGTTTACATTATAAGGGGAGAGGTCCTCTAGTATCCAGGGGATTTTCTTTTTTAATCTGGTAAATTTTAATATTTCCATTGTCTCATTTCTCTTCACCTAAATATAGAAGACTTTTCGTGATGATTTAGAGGTTACAGGATTTTTGACATGTGATATTTATCCTAGTTAGTTTATAGACGTGGGTTCAGGTGAAGGAAACTTTGGAAAACCTCAACATCATCTTAGAATACCATGAAGTAGGAATTTACCTAGATTCCTAGTCTCATGTTTACACATGTTTCCATTATATGGTTATATTTATTTTCATTTGAATCATGATGGATTATGATTTCATGTGTGTGTGCAGTCCATGATATCCTTTTTTATATTTCTCCGATGAGTGATATTATAGTTGTTTGTTTCCATATATGATTATTATCACAATCTATTATGTATGTTTCTATACACTCATGATGATTTTATATGTATACTTGTCTACTCTCCCTATATGTGTGGTACAATTTACTTGATGGTTGTGATTATTATTTGAGATAGGTACACCGTCATGATAGATTTCCCCTTAGTGTGGGAGTGTGCTTGATTGTGATGATGGTGATTAGGGACCTAATCATAGGGTGGAGGTATAAGGTTGCCTTGTTGTCATGTTGATTGTATGCTTGTGGGGGCCTTGATTTTCCAAGTCCTATTCACCACAAGATTGCTTGGTTGATGTGATCACTAGATATTCTCATATGGAGGACCCGGGTGACATTGTCCTCTTGATGGATATATGACATTGGGTATCATCTCCATGACACCATGAGGATAGTGAACGCGGGATGGTTTGTTCACTACCAACATCTTCTATAATATTTTTAGTATGGAGACGAAGTAAATGTTACTAGGGGTTTGTGGAATCTTTGTCAACACATGACTGCTTTGTTGTGTATTGTATGTTTATTCTTATTCATATTTTATTATCATTATTAGAATAAAATTATTATACTTGAGAACATCACGTAAGTATGCATTGGTTGCATCATATTGAGTCTTGTACTCACACCCTACATGACCATTTCAATGCACTTATAGATTTCATGAGAGACCTGGGGAAGGGAAAGGGTCCTATGGTGGGTAGATGTGAAAATTTGGATGGATTTTTTTGTGGGTGAGAGTGGATTCTAGTGGCCCACAATTTTTTTTGGGTTAATTTATAATATCTCCTTACTCTGGAAAACTTTAAATAATAGGAGAACTTCTTTATATGACATGTATTCCATCATTATTACCCCACATGATTAATCTGATGATTTATTATTATTATTTATTTGTTATTATATTATAATTGTGTAATGAAATGAAATGGAGGGTATAATATCCCCACTATCAGACTTAGAACATCGCTACTAGTGGGAACCCTCTTGCTTATGGGAAGGCGTGTATGAGGACACATGGAATTCCAGCTCAGAACTAAAGGTTTGTGTCTGGGTGATACAAAGTGGCATCATATAATCAATATTTACTGACTTTTCATTTGTTATTATAGTATTTGAGATAGGATAGATAGGATTAAAGATGGTTGGGAATCAAGTACACAAAACTATGTATCTTCCTTTCCAGCACTATATAGTGGAACTCCACGTTGCCATAAAAAAATGGAATGATATTTTACTTTTACTAATGATTAAAATCACCTTGGGTTATTAACATGAGTCTGATTTTATATTTATGAGATTCTGGGTGCATTCATGCATCATGAATAGGAAAGTACTTTTACATGTCATATATATGGACTTAGTGTTGTGTTGTACAATAGGTATTTAATAAAAATACCTTGACTTGTGCTATCCGTTCATGATAGTTTCTTTGACTAGGTGATATATCTTTGTGTTTCTATGATATTGATATAACTTTACAATAATTTACTATTAGAACAGATCATGCTATTGTGTTGGTATATATATGATGACTACAAGTAATTTGTAGGGAAAAGGGTAGGGTTAGTTCTAGGAGGGATAAATCTTTGGTTAAGGGAAGACTCAAAGAAAAATCATGTGTGGCCAAATAGACTGTTTGTGACATGATTTATTCCTAATATTCCTTTTTTTGTAGAATACATTGCTTCATAGATTCTTGGTGATGTCACTGATTAAGAAGGATTCCCTAGAGCTTTTTACTACACCTGCTCTAGTGGTGTAGGTAGTGGTTCCTTAAAAAATATCCCCATAATCCATGGTGAACTACCCCAAGGGTTAATGGCTCCAAAATCCACATCCTTTTTAGAAATTTTGAGGTTATAAGATTTTGATGATTGGGTGGACACTATAGAGAGCATCTATGAACTCATTGATACATCGTCAGATAGGAAGGTGAAGTTGGCATCGTTCATGTTGCATAGACCTGTTAAGCATTGATGGGGAGTTATGGGTTAGGAAAGATGGTATGAGGGTCTCAACAAGGTATCCTTCAAGGAAATGTTTTTTCATATAATTATTTCCTAACATGATGAAGATCCATTATGAATAGGAGTTCATGGAGCTGCAACGGGACTCTGTGACAGTATTAGTATACTCCACGTGATTTATTAAGCTCTTCCATTTCCCCCTTTTTCTAACCATTGGTGATGCTCAAAAGTCCATAAATATTGAAATTAGACTTCAAAACAACCTTATACACCATTTTAAATTTTTTTATTTATCTTCATACTCATTGGATCTAATGAAGGCCCTTATCATTGAGCGGATTTTGGAGGACAGACAAGTAGCTTGTCATTTCGTCCCTTTCATTACTCAAATGGGGGTACCTAATATCACTATTTTGAGTGACTCTATAAATGTAATGGATAAAAAGAACATGGAAATATAGTGGAGTAGTGGAATGCATGTATAATAGAGTTCAGTCTCTTCATTTCCTTCTAGAGGTTTCCCACAATGTTACAGCTGTGGGATGTTCAGACACTATAGTCGAGTATTTCCAGCATCCTAGAGCCAATGACAATAATGTGGAAGGAAAATAAATATCTAGTAGTTTTAGACCAGATAATTAGTTAATAGAGAGAGATAGTATCAACCAAGGAACCTGTGTTTAGGTTAGGGTCCTCGGTATCAGACCAAGAATAGAAATTCAGATCAGAGATAAGGACATAAGGTTAAGGTTGTCCATGTTACTATTATAGATTAGATCTAGTAAATGGTGGAGAGGAGACATATATAGTTATAGGTATGTTCTTGATCACATAAACTCTGTCTAATACTTTACTTGATACCAGTGCATCTCATTTCGTTATGTATTCACAAGTGGTTACCAGAGTTAACTTACCATTTAAGTTACATTGTAAACTTTTCCCTCTTGACACAACATCGAGAGTTATAGTGGACCCTCTATATTGATACCTTAATTGTACTATAGTTATTTATAGTTATGTAAATCTATGAGATTTTATGATAGTTATGTAAATCTATGAGATTTTATGATATTGGAGATTAAAAACATTGATGTGATTCTTAACATGCCCTATATGATTAGGTTCCAAGCTTAGGTAGACTGCTATCATAGGCATGTTTCATTCACTTCATTAAAAGGAGAGAAGTGAATAATAATGGGAGAGTGGGAACTGGGAGTAGGTAGAGTTGGAAAATACCTGAGTCATCTCAAGGTGATCAAAATACATTTTTAAGGCATGGATATCTTGGAAGAATAACCTAAATCCCCCTCATATTATCCTCTAATCATAGAGCTCTACTAGGATGTATTTCAGGATAAATTAAATGTACTTCCTCTAGATAGAGGAGTTGATTTTGATATTAAACTTATTGTGGGCGAAAATGCCATTTTTTACACCCATATCACATGGATATGAATGAACTGAAGGATATCAAGGTTTAGTTAGATGAATTTGAGGGGAAAGGCTTCACCAGACTATGTACTTCACCCTGGGTTTAACATGTGTCATTTTCTAAGAAGGCGAATGGTAGTATTTTACTATGCATCAAATAATGAATGTTAAAAAAACTTACAGTGAATAATTGATATCCTACACCATGGATTTATGATCATTTCAACCATCTTCCATGATCCTAGTGGTTCTCCAAGATATATATTCAACGAGGCTACCATTAGATTCTAGATAGAGAGGCAGACATTATGAAGGTGACATTTTAGAGAAGGTATGGGTTGTATGAGAATTTGGTGATGTTGTTTGGGTTGGAGAAAAATCTTATAGTTCTCATGGTCATCATTAAAAATATATTCCACACATTATTAGACTCATTCATCATGGTGTTCATCAATGACATCCTTTTATACTCATTGAGACCAAAGAAGCATTCTAGGAACCAAGATATAGTCTTAAGTATACTTTAGGTACATAAATTTACACAACGTTTTAGAAATGTGAATTATGGATTTGAGATGTCAATTTACTTGTACATGTAGTGTTTGAGATGGTTATATTTGTTGGCCTATATAAATGTAAGGCAGTTATATCCTAAAAACATCCCTAGATCATGGTGGAGATCAAGAGCTTTGTATGTCTGGTAGGATATTACCAGAAGTTTATAAAAAAATTATCCTAACTATCATCACCCATAATAGTGATAATAGAGAAAGGATTAAAGTTACAACTGTCTAACCTATGTGAAGAGGCATCCCATGAACTGAAGAGGTGATTTAATAAACCTGTAGAACTGACATTCCCTAATCCTGGAATTGGTTATGTGGTGTATTGTGCTGCATTAGGCATTAGTCTGGGAGTAGTGCTAATTCATAATGAGTATTTAGTAGCCTATGGGACTCATCCACTATGACCCCATTATAGGAACAACCATACACATGACTTTTTATGGAATCCATGGTCTACCATATGAAATTTTGAATACACCATCTCATTGTTGAGAGATTCATTATGTATAAGGACCACTAGAGCCTTCACTGTATCTGCACATAGAGGGAGCTAAACTAGAGATAGAGGTGTGAGTATGGGTATCTATTAATGTTTTAAAATGAGATAGAATATCCCCATATGAAAGGTAAGGTAATTTTAGATGATCTTATTCATAATATGTAGGCCATCTAGGAGCTTAGTGAGGTGTCATTTGAGGAGCAGTGATGATTGAAAACCTAGTTGGATGATTAGAGGATGGATTCCTTTGAGGGATAGGGTTCTATGAATTATTACCCCTAGGTAGTAACATATAATATTTTGTATAAGGTAAAGGATGGATAAGAGTTAGAACTGGAGTGTGTTGTGATGGGGGAATAACTAGCTGGAGGTGATCTGAAACCTGGGTGGTCAGTGAATAATTTAGATGTGATTATGGTACATGGGAGAGTAGTTGTACCTAATTCCATAATAGAGTAGCTGATGGGGGATCACTATACCTATATATGGGTAGTGTATCTAAGAGAAAAAATTTATCATGACTTTAGGATACATTATGTTGGATGGGGATAAGGAGATAAATTATGGGGTTCTTCTCCGGATGTCTTACCTATTAGATGGTGAAGACTGCGAACTAACATCCCGGTGGGTTTCTCTAGACACTTGCAGTTCCCACATTAAAGTGGGATTATATCACAATATACATTGTTATGTGGTTACCCAAGACCCTAAGGATTTTTAGAATAGTTTGGGTGGGTTTTGACTAGTTGAAAAAAGTTGCGCACTTTCTACCAATTAGAGAGACACAATCAATGGATGAGCTAAGAAAGACCTAAATTTATTATATCGTACACTTTCAAAAAGTTCCCTTGATAGTTTTATTATAAATATATGAATTTTTTATGTGACTATTTTATTAAGGCTTATAGAAGGCTCTCAAGACCCAGTTGAGGTTGATCACAATGTACTATCCTTAGAAATATAGAGAATCTGAGGGGAGTATACTCATTTTGGTGGATATTCATTAAGGTTTTATCTTTTACATCAGTGGATCATGGTATGTTCACTATGACTTGGTTGTGTTCTTATATAAAAATATCTACCAAGATTTAATTTATATGGAACCTTATGAAGCTCTTTATGGGAGGCTATTCTATTCACTACTCTATTGGTATAAGGCTCATGAGGTCGTATTTTTTGGCCCCAACATGGTTCAAGAGACCTTCGAGATAGTGAAATTGATTTAAAATAAGTTAACCACCGCACATATTAGACGTATGTATTATGAAGTCTAGAGGATGAGAAGTTTAGATTTATGTATGGGAAATCAATGTATCTTAATAGAAACTCCTCATTTAGGGCACCAACATATAAGGAAGTAGGGAGTGCCAGTAACCTGTTTTATTGGACCTTTGGAGGTAACTGAGTGGATATGGGTAGTGTAATATCCTCTAGACCTTCCTTCTCACTACTTAGGGATGGACAATGTGTTTCATGTGTCACAGATTTAGAGGTACATACCCAACTCTATGCATGTTATCAATTGTGAGTATTTTGAGTTGGATATTGACACATCTTATGAGGTACATATAGTGCATATTATAGACTAGAGAGAGAAACTCCTATGAGGAAAGACAACACCACCTATCCAAATTCAGTGGGAGCATGAGAGGATCTAGGAGGAGACGTTGGAGTGAGAAGAAAATGTTTGAGCTCGGTGTCCTGAGTTGTTTGAATATGATCCCAAGAGATTCTTCTCAAGGATGAGAATTCATTATGGGGGGATAATTGTAAATCCCAAATTTTTCTTTTCTATAATAAAGCCTTGGTTCTTTTATTATCACCTTTTTCCTATGTAAAACTAGTTTTGAGTTAAGTATCATGGGTCTTGGAAACCTTGTGGATGTTTCATGAATGTTTATATTTTAACATAAGTAGAGGGGTTATCAGGAAGATTTTATGTTTTAAGACTCCCATTTAAATAATAGAAGGTATGATCTTTGATTTACATCATAAGAAATTATTTTATAACATAATAAATCTGGACCAAAACTATTTTAGTCAGTTGGTGTAACTTTGTGTGCAGCATTGATCTTCAAGATTTAATGTGTTCAAGTCATTGAATCTAGAATTTACCCAGACCATGACTGATTTATTTCCATTTCATTTTGATGAGGATTAATTTAGGTGATCTCTCAAGTGGGGTTGGAAATCTAAAATACCCTAAAAATAACTCCCCTCCCACTATTATTTTGGTATAAGTAATATACACAAAAAAGTTCCATATAGAAGATCTCCCTTTACTCATGTATTTGACCTAACCTCGCTCACTATAAAGCCACGACCCTACAATGTGGAGGCACAACCTAAATAGTTTTTATAACATAATGATTTTTATGCTATGAGAGGTGTAAGGACGGACTAATATGATAATACTTCAATTTACGATGTAAATGGCGTGACATAGATCCTACAATGAAAGTCAATTCTTTACATTACAATTGGAGCAATCCTCTAGTACCCAGTGGATTTTATTTTGAAATTGGATTTTTTTTACTTTTCCCTTTATTTTGTTTATCCTTATATTTCACGTGAAGCCTTTTCCTAATGATTAAGTGGTTTTTGCGTCATTGACATGTGATATTTCTCTGATTTGGTGTACACATATGGGTTTAGTTGATGAGAAACTCAGAAAACCTCAACATCGTTTTGGAAAACCGTGAGGTAGGAAGTTACATAACTTATTGGAATCAATTTTACACTTTCTTCCATTATATGATATTAATTTTTGGAATTTTATATATCTTTTGATTATGATTTTATTTGTGTTTGTGTATCCCATGAGGTTATTTTTTATATTGATTCTATGAGTGATATTAGAGTAACCTTTTCCATGTTTTATTGTAATCACATGCTGTTATGTATAATTTTATATAATCATGATGATATGATATGCATAATTTTGTGGTCACCCTAAATGTGTGTTACCATTTCCTCGGAGGTTGATATTTTTTCTTTATATAATAATAACATCGTAATAGATTATCCCTTAATGGGTTTGTGTGCTTGATTGTGATAATGGAAACGAGGGATATACTATTCTGGGTATAATCTCCATGACCCTGTGAGGCTGTTATACATGGGATGGTTTTTTCAATAATAGAATCATCTATTATATTTTTAGAATGGAGATAATGAATGTAAAATTGGGGTTTTGTGGTGGATTGGTTATCACAAAACAAAAAAATTATTTTATATGTAGGACTTTTTTTCTTTTATTTCCATTATTGTAATACACATGTTTTACTTGAGAACATTAGGCAAGGACACATTGGTGGTGTCCTACTAAGTCTTGTACTCACACCCTAATTAAAAAATTCAGCGTGTTTATAGATCTCATGAGAGATATGGTGAAGGTAAAGGGCCATGTGGCTCGTATCAGAGAAATGAATGAAGGAGATGCTAGCATGTGAGAGTGGACTCTAGTGTCCCACAGTTTATTTCTTGGTTCATTCACCTTCATTTATTAATATGGAAAGTTTTCCACATTGAGAGATCTTCTTTATATGACAAGTATTCCATAATTATTATACCGCATGATTATTATGATGATTTATGGTGATTATTTAATTTTTACCAATTATTCCAATGAAATGACATGATAGGAAAGGTATATCCTCCCCACTAACAAATTTAGATCCTCACTACTAGTCGACAACCTCTCACATACACTGAGACACACATGAGGTCATCTCAAAATCTAGCTCAAACCTAGAGGTTCAGGCCTGGGTGTTACATTTGGTGGTATGAATTGGAATAAAAACATTTTAAATATTAATTATAATGGTTATATATAAATAAAAAATATTAATAAAAATCACTTAAATTTAAAAAAAGTATTTATATGTTTCAAAAATATTAATTATTGAATTTTTTTATGTATTTTTAAGAAAAAAAATAAAATTTTACACTTTTATAAAATTTATGTGAAACAATAAACTTCATTTTTGAAATCTACACATCAAAACTATATTTGAGTGAAATTTTTAGAATTTTTTAAAATTTTTATTTTTCAATGAATAGTAATGAAATACAGTTTTTTTATTAAAACCCGTTTTTCATTTACAGAATTTAAAAGCTAAATTTTATTTTAATGTGGTTTTAAAAGTTAATATATTTTAATTATATATTTATTAATCTAATTTATGTCATTGTAATCAATTTCATGTTGAATTTTGAGTCAAAAAATTTCTATACATAGGAAATCATCTCTTTGGAAAACCAATTTTTTCTCATTACTACAAGTATTAATTTAAATTAAATTCTTCCACTTCCAGGAATTGAATTTGTTAAATTGGATTTCCTATTTGGAATCCAAAAAAAAATTTATGTTTATAGTAATTTAAAATTAATTATTGGAAATAAATATTTATAAAAATAAAAAAAATAATTACTCTAGTTAAGGTTTAAGTGAGGTTTTTCATGTTACTTTATTATGTTTTAAAATTAACATTGAACCAACATTGGATATTTTTTTGATTAATAGTATTTCATATCTTTAGTTGATGGGTAAAAATTATCAAATACGCTGCATTTTTTTTTCTTAAAGGTTAAATTACCATGTTTTAAAAAGAGACTATTTACCATTGTGAAAAATAAAATTTGAAAGGTGATTAAGCATAGATATTAAAGAAAAAATGGTTAAAACATGTGTATTTTTGGTAGAAGTGTGGATTGATCATAGAATCTATATATAACTATCCTAGATCAACTAAAAAAGTCACCCAAGGAGGTCTCTCATATAGTGAGGTAAAACCAAGATAATAGAAACAAATCATGAATATAACAAAAACAAGACAAAAAATAGAGTAAAATGTTGAATAAAGAGATACAATAATATCCATACAACCCAATACAAATAGGGTAAACTATAAAATTATGAATCATAAAAATCCACCAAGTATCCATGTGACCAACTGTCACATCCAAACCATCCCTCTACATAGGTAACAGACAATAAGGGAACCTGTCATCTAAATGATTAGTTTAACTTTTCCTGAGTCCTACAAAACATGTTCTAAAACCTCCCAAATACAAAAATAGGGTGTGAAAAAAATCCTATTAGGATTCTTCCAAATAATTTAAACAAGTTCAAATATTTGGAATTCACATGTTTTAGATTTAATGAAATCAAGTTTATAAATATTTTTTATAAATAAAAACATTTTAAAACGTTCCCTTTATTTTCCATAAATACATACTATATCCAGAAAATCAATGAATATATTAGGTATTAATGAAAATTAATTAAATTAAACATGTGATAAAATATCCATGAAATAATAAAACATGAAATAAACCAGTTATAAAAGACAAAGAATACTATTTGTTCCCAATAATATGGGAATACATTATAGACATAAAAGAATCATAAACCAAGTATAAGTTGGTAAAAACTGATATCAAGTTATCCATCATTCTATCGACACCAAAAAAGTAACCCCAGGTAGTGTGACCACTAAGGACACTCATGTCCATTTTCTGATTCACCCAATGTTCCCAATGTGCTATGTTTGTTCAAAACCATTTCCAAAATTCATGTTCACATTTAATAAATTTTTTTACTCCAAATAAGATCCATTTCAATAATTATATAAAGCAACTGATGAATTAAAACCAATTTCATAGAAACACCTACCTCAAGAACCTTGGAAATAAATCTTCTCCTTAAAACAGAGATCAATAACCCACAGATCTGCATTTAAATGAAATGTCCTGAAAATAAATGGAAAAGGATCTATAGAAAATAAAAATTGATCATGAATATGAACCAAAAAGGAATCCAACACCACCACTACAACCAATGGAAACAAAGATTCTGAAATTACTCTTACTAGGGATATGCGATGCAACCACCATAGGAATTGAATGCAAAATGAAGTGATCCGAATGGTGGTAGATCACCCAAAATTGCCTAAAATTTCTATAGTTTCAAGAGGAAATCCTATGTACTGTATAAGTAATGTTTTAGGGGTTTAGTGTGTTTAAAAACACAATACATGATATTTTCATTCCATGAATCCCTTTCATAGCATGAAATCCCATAAATAAAAGGTATCCTGAAATAATGCATCACTATAGATTAAATTTAATCCCGATCTACATTTTTACATCTTGTAATGGTTTTATGGCATTTAATTATTCAGGCCTCACACAGGACTCATAACATATTCCTTATAATAGATTCATATCATGTAACCCATTATTTATATGGATTTTTCCAATAGGTAATGCTCCACATAGTTTTCTACAAGAAACCTCTAAACCAATGTTAAGGATCTCTGGTCCCAAGGATCATCTACTAAATCTATTTAAACATTTATAAATAAGCTCCATTAATTAGAAAATACATAAATCATATAAATTTTATTCATTTTACCTAGAAAAGGATATCTATTCCTGAGTATCCCACAATACACCCAAATAAAAAGGGAAACCAAAATAAATAGATAATGAATACCTTAAGAAAGGTAACAGGGTTTTACAATCTCCACACCATAAATTATTTGTTTCCCAATAAAGTCATTATAGTTTTTAACTCACAAAAAGTGAAGGAAACTACTACTATATCAAAAATTCTCACACACACATCTCATGTTTGTCCCATTTTCACTGCCATTTTACACTGACTAAAGGAATTGTTTTACCACATAGTACCTTCTTTCAAAGATCTATAAAATAAACTGGATGCTCAAAGAAAATGATGTTGGAATTAAGATCTATATCCTCCCACTCAATCATATTATAAGGAAACCATTTATACCTCCTGAACTAGAAAACAAGAAACATGTTGTGGATAGAAGTGAAATGAGATGGTAACCCCAATCAATATGAAACCATTCTCAGTCTTCCAATGATCTAAAAGTGTCCCTCAAACCTCAATGTCAACTTACTATACCTGCCCAAATGATGAGGTCCCAAGAGAGGTAAGAATATAAGGTAGACTCGATCAGAACCCTCAAACACCAAAATCCATTGATGATAGTTTGAATAATATTTATGGTGAGTCTGTGTCATGATCAATATATTTTGGATCAACTACACCCTCTCTATATTCTCCCTGTCCAGACTTAGCCCAACCAAGGATCACTTTTCTAACTCTACCTATCACAAGGGATACCTACATGGCCTCCCATAAAAATCCTATAAGGTTTCCATTTTTATCATTTCCCAATAAATATTTTTATAGGAAAACTCAACTAAGGAAAAATTATTTTCCCAAGAAAATTGAAATCAAGAACACAATCCTTGAGTATATCCTCAAGAATCTAGATAGATCCCTCTTTCTATACATCCTGCTATAGTTGATATAATCTTCTCAATTTCAACTAAGAAAACATTTCCTCTTGTAAAAATCTCCAAAACCTATATATGAACCTCATTACACCATCATAAACCAAAACACGGTGAACCCCTTTAAGTGTCACAACCTCTCAAAAATTCAAGTCCCCAAGATATTATAGCTTCATTATATTCTTGATAGGGTGTAAATGTGTCAATTTTATGAGTTTATCAATGGTCACCCAAATCACATCATTTATAGTAAGAGTCCATGGTAAACCAATGATGAAATCTATGGAAATATCTTCCCATTTCCACAAAGAATGTGAAAGGACTGAAAAAACCAACATGTCTTTTGGGTTCCACCTTGATCCAATGATAAGTAATATGAAATAATATAAAATTTTAAATCTACCATCACATCCCTTACCAAAAATACTAATATCTCAAATCATGATACATCTTGGTATCACTTGGGTGTATATACCACCATGAATAGTGTCCACTATCGATCAACTCCATCCTCAGAGAAAAATGAATAACCAATCTATTTTGAAAACACAAAGTTCCACTAGGGTACCAAAACCACTGACATGATGTCTTCCCACTTTAATGGATTTTACTAAATATATAGAACTCATGTTCATACATCTTCTAGAGTTTAATAGGCCCTTCAAATAATGAGTCATCCTTTATCAAATCCAGATATAACTTCCCACCATCTTAATCCATCCCCAATATCATCTAAAAAAATGATCATAAAATACCACTCTTACACTGATTCATTCACTTCTTGTGTCAGATATTTTCTTCTTAGTACATTGTGGACTACATTCCCTTTTCCAAGAGTATAAGAAATATATAAATCAAAAGTCTTGAGATATTCCACACTTTGAATTTTTATCAAGTGTAGATCACCATGTGTAAAAATTTATTTTAGTATCTTATGAAGAAAATACACAATAAACATTTCTCCCTAAAGAGATAGTGATGAATGTTTTTCAGTGCATTCATAACTGCCACAAACTCAAAATCATGGGTTGGGTAGCTCTTTTCATGAGGGAATAATTTTCAAGATCTATAATCCACAACATGTTTCCCCTACATAAATACATACCTAAACCCAATATGAGAAGAATCAAATAAAACATCATAACCCAAACCTAGTTATATAAGAATAAAAAAAGGTGATGAAGTCAAATTCACATTCAGTTTTTCAAAATATATCTCACACTTATAATTCCACTCTAACTTTACACCCTTATAGGTTAAAGCTATAATTGGATATTAAATCCTTGAGAATTCTTCAGAAAACTTCTTGTAATAACCTGCCAACCCAAATAAGATTTATATCTCAGAAACATTTATGGCACACATTCATGTTATAAAAACCTAAACATTTTTAGGACCAAATGGAATGCCCCCTCTCATATACAACATGAACCAAAAAAATACATCTTTAATAAAAAACCCACACTTGGAAAGCTTACTATACAGATAATGTTCCCTCAATGTTGTAACAATGATATCTAATTAGACCATATGATCATCCTATGACATAGAGTAATCCAAAATATCATCCACGACCACCAAAAAAATGATTCCAATTACTGATAAATGATCTGGTTCATTAAATCCATAAACAACATAGGATAATTAGTTAGTCTGAATGGAATAAAGAGTAGCTAAAAATTCCCATAGTAGTTTTTAAATGTTGTCTTAGGTATATCATCTTCCAGGACTCCTAACCGAGGGAACCCTGACCACATGTCAATATTTGAAAGAAAAATGATCCCCTATGAGAAAATTAAATATATCATCAATCATAGGAATGAGATATTTTTTCTTTATGGTTACTAGATTTAACTTCTTATAACAAATAAAAATTATGAGGCTCCTATCATCCTTATTTGAAAAGAGGATAAGCAAAGTCCGTGGTGACACATTATGATAAATGAATCTCTTAGCCTTGAGATCCACAAGTTAGATATTATTTTCTACTAACTTATATAGTTCCATATATTATGGTGGTATAGAAATGGTAATCATTTTATGGAGAAGGTAAACAATAAACTCAACCTCCCGCTATAGTGGTAAACTAGAAAAATAATACAAAAACACCTTAGGGTATTTACATGCTACTAAAGGTTGGTGAATTCATAAACAAGGGCAAAAAACATTAAGAAACATCTTTGAAAACTAACATGAGATTACCCAAGCATAAAGAATAGTATGCCCCTACATTCTTGATCTAGAGTCCCACTCACCCTGAAAACACATGAGTGACCCCATCGGCAGACAAGAACTGAACTCAATGAAGATAATATTATTTATCGGACATAACTCTAATTAGTAAATCAATTTTTATAATCATGTCAAACATGTCAAGATCAAGCACCCAGAAGTCCCACTCCACATCATGATCCCGGATCATCACTTGACATGCTAGGGACTTGAGACCTTGTTCACAACTCTTTCCAAATGTCTTATAAAGATAAAAAAATAACGACATAAGTTTTGAATGTAAACCCAATATGTCATTTAAATTTAATGATATAAATTAATGATTATCACCAGTATCAAACAAATCTATAATCATAGAAGATGAAATAAAAACTGTAAATATAACTATTATTGGTGTTTCTTTAGACTCTGATGGTAAATAATACAACACATAAATATATATGGTTTCAAATCCTACCCAATATTTCATAGCCACATAAACATCTCCCTTACCATGAGAATAAGACCCACCACCCCTGGAAGAATATGTGTGACCCTATGATCCCTTGGTTAATATGGATTCAATATTACTTACTTGGGACGTCCTATGAAAAAAATGTTTTATATAGATAGATTATAATCAATGAAGAAAAGTATTGGGGGACTCTATAAATTCTTTCTTGGCATGACCTGACCGCCCACACTAATTGAATAAAATGCTTATATCTAGATGAAGCCCCCAAAATAGGTCCCAAAGAAAAATGGAGACCTTTTCACTTTCTTTTTCTGAACATGAGATACACTGTGGATAACGACCGTTGCCACTGAAGATCCTCATAAACAAATATTTCTAGATTTGTCAGCCTCTTACAAATATTCCTTATTAACTACCTCCATAAAACCCCTAAGGTATATGAAAATATGCATCAACCGAATATCATCCCTCAACCCCAGCTCAAACCTCTAAGGATTTGTGTAACCATTGGAGTCTAGACCCAGTACCAAGGGCACCAACTAAGAAAAATGGGTGGAATCTTCTAGAGTGGTA
The DNA here is from genome assembly GCA_963277665.1 of Viscum album. NCBI lineage: Eukaryota > Viridiplantae > Streptophyta > Magnoliopsida > Santalales > Viscaceae > Viscum > Viscum album. The sequence goes on along the minus strand of OY728128.1, from coordinate 159,981,984 downwards.
CACTCTCCCTACTCTAATGTAAAAAAACTATATATATTTCCCATGTAATGTCTCATGAAAAAACTTATAGTTAAATAATTTCTAAAAATAAGTTCAGGTAAGAACCCATGAAACATTTCTTGAAAAATAGAGTCCCACAATCTCCTTCTCGTTCCCTTAAGAATCCATGTGGGAAAAAAACTTATATTCATCAATATTATTTAAATTCTTTAATATAAATTCAATCGGATCAATCCATTATTCAGATTCCTATGGTCTTTTTTTGCCACTAAAGGCAGGCTGATGCTGCTTGGTAAATTCTAGGTCATGATCTACTACTCATATGTAGTTCCCAAAACCCACATGACCTAGAGTTTGAATAGTGTAGATTATAGATTCACCCAAAGAAGGTACCACTAGAGGATTTCCCTATAGAAACTTCCTTGTAGATTCCACCCTTGCATTTTGAAGAGTTTTTCTAGGAGGCATTTTCTAACAATTATAAGGCAAAGAACTAATTAGTCATGGGAAAATTCAAAACTATTGGGGCCAAATATAGGTAGAAATATCAATGATTTAAGAAAAATAAGAATTTTAATAATTTTAATTCTACCATTGAAAGATGAATCTTTAAAAAGAGAACATGCTCAATTAAAAAAACATCCCATTCATTTCATTAAAATGGACCCAAACACAAAGTCTCAATCTTCATAATTTTTTTCCACCACCCATCATAACTTGATTTCAGACATGGAATTAAGCTGGCCAGGAGACCTACAACAATTAATACCTGAATTATGGTAGTACCAACTTATGTCTACCCAAGAAACATAACCAAAATCAAGAAATGTTAACACAATTCTTGCAGAGAAACCCATATGATACCAATTTTTAACGAACCAACCTAGATCAACTAGACAAGTCACCCAAGGTGGTCTACCACATGGTGAGGTAAAACAATTATAATGTAAATAAGTCTTTAATATAACGAAAATAATATGTATAACTAGTGTACACAATAGAAGAAATAGATAAAATAAGATCCATAAAACCCAATCCAAATGGGATAAAATAGAAAAGTATGATTCATAAAAAACCAACAAGTCTCCATGAGACCAACCATAACCTCCAAACCATCCCCCTATGTAGGAAACATAAAAGTGGAACCTGGATGCCGCATGATTCCCTTACCTTTTCCTAAGTCTTTCAAACTAAGTTCTACAACCACCTAAAAAAAATTAGGCTTTAAGAAAATATCTTAGTAGGATACCACCAAATAATATATAGATGTTATAATATACGTAATGAAAAATTTATAGATTTTAAAAATATATTGTTTAAAAAAAATTTAAAAAATAAAACCATTTGAAATAATTCCCTTTATTTTCCATAAAATCATACCATATCCACCAAATATATGAATATATCACTTATAAAATAAAAATATGTAAATTACACATCTGAGAAAATATCCCTGAAATAAAACACCATACGATAAACCAGGGTTAAAAGAAAAAGCACACCATTTGGTCCCATGCCTATAATAATAATGACTAGACCTAAAATATGCCAAAAATAGGCATAAGTTGGTTCTACCAAATATCAAATCCTTCCATAGTCTACCGATATCACAAAAGTAACCCTTAGTGGTGCCACACACACTATGGTCACCTATTTCTATTTCCTGAGGCACCCCTGGTTCAAAATGTGCTAGATTTGTTCAAAACAATTTCCAAAATCCATGTTCACATTTAATAGAATCCCTTTTCCACATAAAGAAACCCATTTCATAAAGAACATATTTAAATTCCTGAATTTTCAATAATTTTATAGACACACCTTCCTCAAGAATGTTGGAAGATATCTTCGGTTTACAATGAAGATAAAAAACCCACAGATCAGCCATCAATAGACTTGAATCCAAAGAAAATAAAAATTCTCAATATAAAACACCAATATATAATGTATCTGAAACAAAAACATATACAACATTACCACTGAGTCTAATGGAAATGAAGAATAAAAAAGACCACTTTCCAAGGATATGCGGTGAAACCACCACATGGACCAAACACAAAACCTAGTGATTTGGAAAGAGGGAGATATTCCAAAATATCCATAAGTTTTGATAGAAAATACATTAATCTAAATGAATAAGAATTCAAGTGCTCCGTATGTTAAAAATTATTGTACGGGAAAATTTCAAGTCAAGAATCCATTTCATGGAATGAAACCCCAAGAATAATATATATAAGAAAAAGGAAGATCCTATGATTAAATTAAATAATAATTAATGTTTTCATGATTTTTATGGGTTTAACAGCCTATAAATTTTCACACCCTATATAATACACTTGAAAATATCCCTCTAACAGACTCACATTTTGTAAGCCATTTATAACGTGGATTTTTCTAGTTTCCATTTCTCATTCCAGTATTTTGTAGGAAACCTCCTAACTAAAGTTTAGGATATTTGGTCTCAAGGAGAACCTAATAAATCCATTTACACATTTATATTCGTAATACATTAATTAAAGAAAATATACATCCTTAATATTTAGATCATTTCCCCCAGTAAAGTCTCCCCATTCATGAGAATCCTGCAATGCACCAAAAAAAAGGAATCCAAAACCAAAAGACAATAAATATCTAATGGAAGGTAACACAGTGTTAAATAATCACTCTATTAATTTATTTATTAAATTTTTAGGCACATCACATCAGATTTACTTCCCATTATTTAATAGATTTTGGTATTTACAAAAAATACACTCCTCCAAAAATATAAAAGGGTACCTCCTCCCCTAACTTATTCACAAATTTTAAGACATTTTAATCAAAAATACCCTTAAAAAATACCTACAAAACATCAATATACACATTATATAGCATATCTTCTTCCTAAAAAACCAATCCTAGGGTCTTTAATAAGAGATCCAAAGGAGGTTTTTCTAACAAAAGGTAATTGTCTTCACTGAACTCTTTACTTTTAGTTATTATCTTACCAAATACATTCATGTCCTAATAATTAAAATATAATAACACTAATATGTATCATACAATCATTATTCATTATGTATATATAATAACTAATATCCATCTCCTCTTCCATGATGTGGGGAAAAAATAGTCGATCGTGGGTACGACATAGTACCGCCTTACTAATCGATGTACTTCATTTTCCTTCACTACATATTATGGTTGGATAAAATGTTAGATTTAACATATTTATATGATATTTATGAAATAATTATTTTTCCCGAATTATAATTTCACATATACATTCTTACTTTCTATTCTGTGGGTATATGATAATGTTTCTCATCGTTATGGAAGACTAACGCCTCATAGAGAAATGTGATTTGTTATTGAATAAATATTTACAAGGAAGGTAATAAGGATAGGTTTAATAACAATATTTGATATATATGACATATTAATTAATGTAAAAAGGTAATATATTATTTCCTTTCTTTCATTTCATGCGTCTAGAAAATCGAAACAACGTTCATGTGTATGTATGACCCACCTTCTCTATGGATGGTGTAATTAAATTTATTGATATATATATTTAATGGATTACTACAAATAAATATATATTGAATATACATGATATTTATATAATTTTTTAAATTCTATATATTATGGTATATTGGTAAAAATATAATCAAAAAAATACTAAACCAAAACAAAAACGAAAAATTAAGTAGTTGTTACCCAAATCTGGAATTTTAAAAGGAATTATTAATAGACAGTTAATAAAAGGTCACAAGTAATTCATATAATGTATGATATATAAATAATTATGGGTTTTAATAGATTTATAATAAACATATATTTACTATACATGATTTTTGTATGTGTATGAATGAATTTGAGATTTTAGGTAAGGGATTTCTAGTCTCTCTTTTAATTTTGGGAGAATTATTCCATATTCACCACTCGTTTATTTTGTGTGGTTTATATACATTCCCTTGTAAATGATATATCCTTAAAATAATTATTTTCATGATTTTAAAAGTTTTATTTGATGTTATTATTTCTTGTGTTTTAGGATTCAAATGCTACCAAAGTGGTATGATATTTTCATATCACTTTTATTTCTATAGGAAACATGACATATACACCACTTGTTTATTTTTTGATGTGTGTATATTAAAAATTAATGTATTTGATAATATTTATCAATTTAATTTTGTGATATAGATATCCATATAATGTTATTTCATTCATGGGGGGTGTGATTCAAAAGATACCAATGTGGTAAAGGTTTAATTTTACAATCTCATTTTTTAACGAGACTGTTTATGATATTCCTCTAACAATGATTTCTTAGGATATAACTCTCAAAAAATAATATTTTTTCTAATATATTTATTTATGTAGAATACATTTTTACTTTAATTTTAATATTTTGAATTATTAAATAGTATAATATAATTATTTTAATTCAAATCATCTTTATTTATGTCTTTGGTTGAAAATATTTTTTCTTCCATATCCATTTTTTCTAAAAATATGTCTAAGAATGTTTTTATTATTATATAATTATTATTTTAAGATATTTTTACCCATGTTTTAATTTTTTATAAATTATTTAAAATGAATCTTCATGTTGTTTTCATAACTTGGACCTTTTGGATTTTATCAAAATGTGAAAGGAATATTTGTTTTAACATTTACGAAATGAAGCAAATTCTCCATTGTCAAGACCGATCAATGATTTAAATATAACTTATTTTTTTCAAAGGTTATTTTAAAAGAAAATTATGTTTAAAATGTTTTGTGAAATGTTTGTTTTAAAAATTTATTTTCAAAGTTAAAAGTTTATTTTCCTCAATAAATATTCCAAGTGATTTTTTGAAATCATTTTCCATGTAAATTCAATACTTTGACGTTACTTATGATTTATTGGGGATATGATCCAATTTTACCATCATTATTATTATTTTTTATGGTTTATAATTTTGATGATTTTTTCTATAAAACACTTTTTTTTTTCTGTGGGATATGCTATGTTGAATTGTTGAGATAATTGTGAGACCTATTTCCTTTATAGGGGTTATGCTATGATGGAATGTTTATAAGACGATTTTATTTTAATGGATCATGATATGATGAATTTTTTATGATCTTGTGTAACACTTGTGTGTGGTTTTCATTATGTGTTGGTAGTTAAATTATAACCAATTATGGGGGTAATGTTATAACCAAGGACAATGGTTGTGTTATAACCAATGATGATGGTCATGTTAAAACCAAGTATGGATTGGACATATATCTCCCTACAATTAATTGGGTAAATATTTATATCCCATGATATAAAAATGATAAACAAATTAAAAGGCTTGATAAAAAATGGGAAACATGACGGCAGGCTTGATTCACAATGGGTAACATGCCAATAGGATTAATTCACAATAGGAAAAGGTGATGAGGATTGATCCACTATGTTTTCTGTTCTTGGAAGTTAACCATGAAAAAATGGTTTCTTTAAAAAATTGTACACCACACTTTTATGGAATGATCATATGGTTCATGAATTATTAGAATTTCACACCCTTTTGAATCATGAGTTTTGGAATGATAATGCTTTATGACATGAATCATGTTTATTATATATGAAAGGTTGGATATGAAAATTATAAATTATATTCATGATAAAAAACCCTTATTATTATCTTATGATTTCAAATGATCAATGACTGATCTATCCCATGATTACCCTGATTAAGCATCTAATATCACCCTTTCTTATGTTTCCATTATTTAGGTAAAAAATATAGGTTTTATGTTGGTATTGTTTATAATGAGTACAAAAGGGAAGATATTTATGAGGGATGTTTAAGATATTTCTTTAAATGTGAATATTTCATACCTAGTCTCTAGATACACTAAACTATTATGGTTCTTAGAGAGTATTTGTGGAATTTATTGAATATTAATCTAAAAATATGTAAAATCTATGTATGAAATTCCCTGGCCATTATAGTTGGAATTAGGGTAAGGATTAGTTAACATTAAGAAAATAGGATGCAAAAAATTTAGGGAGAACACTTAGGATGATCCTATGTATAGGATATCATCCTAATGTTTTGGTATGATATTATGTGGTTTACCTAGAAATACATCCTTGCATATATACTATAAGTTGATGTGGTTTTGGCACAAATGTAACTTGATGTAATAAATCTGAAAATGTCATGTAGAGTTTGACTCATGAATTACCTAGTACAAGACAATGGACCTAACTATGAACATGGTCTAACAGTGAATTCTATGGAAAAATCAATGATTATGAGAAACCAAATTGGATGATGATTGAAGATAATGATAATGTGATTATGAATAAACATATATCATGATATATTATTAACTAAATTTTTGTCCCCAAAATACATTCTAATGGATAATTGGAGAGGTTCATGATCATTTTAAAGCCAATCCATGTTCAAACAGACCTAAAATTCATCAAAGGAGGCTGCCTCATGATAGTCGTTCCGAAAGACCCCTCGCCACCAAAAGCGCATGAAGGTGAATAACAGTACTCCCTAGAGTCTGATGATCCCCACAACTCTATGAGTTTCATTGATGGATGGATCCATGAGTCTGACAGAGCCCCACCCCTTCATGACATCGTTAAAATTTGCGGTGCACTTCCTAGCACTGTGATGGCTCATTGCCTATAAATATCCAGTTTTCCACTACCTCAAAGAATGGTTACTCCAACCTTTCAACTTATGATAACCCATTTTGTGAATCCACCAAGCACTATGAACTAGTAATAAAACTGATCACCCAATGTATTTTAGCATCAATATGTATTCTTTATTTTGTTCCTCATTACCTCAACCAATACCAGGGATTCCTTTTACAAAGCTCTAGGGATTTCACATATGAAGGAGTCCCGTTGGGTTTCTTGAGGCTTCATAGTGCATTAATCCTTCATGAAGTAGTATTCCTTTGATCCAGGACACTATGACATATAAAGGGTCCCAATCTTCCCTAGGATATCTCCTTCGTGAAGCCCCTTTCCTCTTCAAATCAACCAAGCTTCATGAAGACCCCCTTAGAAATGCCTCTTTCTTTGTGAAACCCTCTTCCGTGAATACCTCTGGGCTTGTGCTTAGTTATTTCATGGTCCCTTGTGTGGTGCTCCGTGTTGAGAGGCACTACCTATTTCTTTTGGGTATATGTATGTTAATTGCCTTTTCTTTTTAGTATAGGCATGCTAACATGGACCCCATATATGATCACTCCTACATCACATCCCTTCGGGCATTATTTGGGTCATGCACCAATCAAACGTGCATTAATTAAATCTATATAATCCCAAAGGGGTAAGGAGTGAGCCTTCCCCATCCGATCTGTAGGTTGTTAAACTACCAAGCGCCATCATCCTTACTACATGATGGTAAACCATATTATCACCCCATACAATGAACATGAGGAGATCCTCCTCAATCATTTTTCATTCTCAATCATATCTAATGGAGTGTGATCTTACACACCCTTCTCATAGGGAATGAGAAAATCCTTTAATTGAATGAGATCATCCTCAGCATCCCTCCTAGAGTATGAACTAGTCTCCACCTCCCTGGGTAGTCTCAGTGTGTAAGCCCCACACCATCACCTCTTGTGGCTGCACCTTTTTTGACATGATGACTATGTCTACTACTACCTATTTTTTTCTCACACCTAGCATGAATCACATGGGATTAGAGGTTAATAGTGACCCTGAAACCATCCCTTTAAGCATCCCACCTGGAGTAATCCCCATTCCTCTCACTTCCAGACTATGCATGTTTTGATATCAGCCTTCTAAATATGGTAAAAAGGAATCATTCATGATGTTCAATCCCAAAAAATGGTAAAATATAGTGATCCCTCATAGGTATGTACTTTCATGATGTGATATATTCCCTTAATGGGACACATCCCCCCAGATCCACCTCTATGGGGTGTTCTAATCCATCCTCCATAACTTAACCTTCCATCCATTTGGGTCATCTCAATGTGTATACCCCATACCATATCCCAAAATATATGGAATTTTATTCACAAACAACTTTGATTATTATGAATTCTACCCAAGGTTTAATCCTCTCATCCATTCCATTCATTCCACCTCAACCCATCATCCAACCCTATCAAGATTCTTACCTGAGCCTCTATATCTCAGTGATATCACGCCTCCCATTAGGGCAATATCCATGCATAATCCCCTCCATATCATTTCTACTTCTAGAAGAACCTATGAATTTGTATTGTGCAAGACTTTCATAATACATATCCACCCAACCAAGAGTAATCCTCTTGTGAAGGGCAGTCTCATAAGCCCTACATCAGCACTTCGAACCACATGGGTTTTGATCTATGTCCTATAAATTGGGTACGTATGAAGCCCACACGAGGTTCAATCCCAAACAATGATAAACCTTGGTGTCCCACTCTTTGGGGTTCACTTACTTGATCCACCCTCAAGGGATTCCATAATATCCTTCATGGTGTGAAACCTACTCTATATAAGACACACCACCATAGGTGTTCCCTCATTTGGAATTCTGATCCAACCATATGGTAAACTTCGGTACCTCCCACATAGGGATATACACCTTCACATTGTGAAAATTTTGTTTATGAGATAAACCACTTAAGGTTCACTCTCATTGGGAGTTCTTATCTAACCATCCCGTAAACCTTTCAGGTTCTCCCTCATAGGGATCCACTTCTCTGTTTTGTTCCGATGGGACATTCTGATCTCTCCTTTATGTCATTGCAAGACGTTAAACTTATGGCTTACCCAATGCTAAACATGGGATGCCTAAATAATGTTTTGTAATACATGCCTATGTTATAAGATACCATGTGATTTCCACATGATTCCTCAAGTTCCACACCCCCAAGAAGCCCTCTTATGAGAAATAATATAAGTTCTCCAATGTTCTCGCGTCCAGACATGCTCAACGATGTCCACCATGACTACTCTACCGACTGAAGGTTTCTTCCCTAAATAGACCCCCTATAATGTCTAGAAATGAGCAGTTTAATTAACCTTCATCCACAAAAGATATGTACCATGAATAAATTTCAAGAAAAATGTCTTAATCTATGAGGGAGACCCATACTAGGAAACGAATTCTAAGGAGGAATAAATGGAATGAGAAAAAAATATCACATAATCTTGTTTTGATAAAAGGTAAAACATTACTAATATAATGATGAATGTCAACCACCTTTGGAAAGCAGGAATGGGGGTTACAATTCAACTGTATGTAATGAACTCACATGTTGGTGGAATGCTCAGACATAAATCATCGAAAACAAAAATGGTGAACCTGATGTGAGTGGCTTCAAATAAATATGGGGATTAGTAGAATTTTGGACATTATCAGATGAGCATGTTATCATATACAACAGTCCAGTACCAGGCCCCCTAAGAAAATAGTGGGTCTAGCATGGAACTCAATAATATTAGGGTAGTTAATCATTAGGCATCCCAGTCTACGACATTTTCATCGTTGATCTCTATTTCCATCCACGGAATATTTGATGGTGTTGGGGAATTGTAAATTTATTTCCTTCCATTTATAATGATATATGAATCTTCCTTCTCTTCCAGAACCAAGCTATAGGAAACCAATCTCCCCCACTCATAGATGCAGGGAAAGGAGGAACAACAATGAGGCAATTCCACACAACTTCTTCTCTGCCTTGATGTCAACCATGACCATATCTATCAGGGATCATGCCCAATATCACCATCATAAATTGTTCATAGGAGGGAGATTTATGTACTCGTATGATAATATTAGCATGAGGGGTCATTCCCATGATGAACATGGACCGCTAGGACCTAGAGGCTTCTACAACTTTTCATCATCATTTCTCATAAGGGATTCATAGAGAGACACTACTCCCCACTCCCATATAAAACTCCTTTGGGATCCTGTCCCAAGAATGTTCCTATGACTCACACCCCTACACCAAAGAGTTAATGAATATTTGAGTCATCCCAGCTATGACTACTGATCAGGAGCTGCTGAGGAACACACCCACCAAACCATGTCAACGCCACCAACTACTGGCCCCTTAGTCCAATTAATAGGTGTTCTACACCCACACTATGTTGGACCCAGTCTAGATATCCCAACACCAACATTAGGTGCAAGATCAGGGGGATTTATCTTAGCGGGAATTCTCTTCCATAGCTTTAGTGGCCCATACCACACCCGGTTCTATCAAACAAGTCCATACTACTGTAGAATATGGCTCATAAATTCCCTTTTTGGATTAAGGCCTCATCCACCATACGAGTGGTCTTGGTTGAATTTTTTCAATTGTTGATTCATCTAGATGCCATTACACGCTTATCCATGATGATGATATTCAATACATAGACCCTCCTCATACCATCGCTATCTCTAATAGAGGTCCTCCATACTCCATCACTCATGATCGTGGAGGTCCTCCTCATTCATCCAACAATATTTCAAGAGGATCCATACTCGTATTTTTGAAACCCAACATGAAGGTCCTCCAGGTGCCAATGGTCCCAGATACGGAGGTCCTCCCCATGTCACAGATCATCAACCTGAAGGTCCTCCTCAAGTAATTCCCTGCTCAAGAGGAAGTCCTCCACACTCTAGCAACCATCAAAGTGGAGGTCCTCCATCCTTCATCAACAACCAACATAGAGGTCATATCCATGTAAAATTTGATTGGTATTAAGGTCCTCCTCATGCTACCACTTCCAATAAGAGAATAGGTCCTCCCTATTCTATAGGTAGAAAACATGGATGTCCTCCCCTTATTCTCACCGGCTCCCGTGGTGGTCCACCCCAAGTATCCAACAACCAGTATGGTGGTCCTCCCTATTCTCAAGCATACCAATAGAGAGTCCCATCCCTTTGTACCTTTTAACATATTCCATGGTACTCCTCTCACCTCATCTCACCAATTTAGAGGTCCCCCATACTCTCATACCCAACATAGAGGCCCCCCACATGTCCTCAATGATTCAAGTGGAGTTCCTACCTAATTAATCAGCACATAGAGTGGAGGTCCTCCCCACTCTCACTATAGTCCAAAATAAGGTCCTCCCTGATTTTATGACATCGAAGATCGATGTCCTCTACATGTTCTTACTAGATCCAGTGGATTCCCTACCCAATCTAGCACCAACCCTCATGGAGGTCCTTATAATGCCAAAGATTTACCCTACCCTAAAAATCCATCTCAGGGAAGAAGGGAGAACCGCCTCCACCATTGGAAGAACTATGATAAGTGCCAAATTGTTGTGAATCTAGTCTAATTCTCATATTAAAAATCATAATGTGACTCATTGATAGATTCTTCACCCTAATACTTTCCATCAGAGTCTAGGTCAGGAGCCCATCATGTGAGTTTTTTAATCTCAGAAGAAGAGACATATCATATCCCTAAATCCCTACATAGGTACATGAAAGAGGATGAATATCTGGCTCCTTTAGAGAGTCTTGATGTGAAACTCTCTCTATCATCACTAGTTTCATTCTATACCCCGACAAAATATCATGAAGAGTTATTCTGGGGCATGGTATATGATGAGAACCCGCTATATTTACAACCAACAACTATTTACCATGTAAATGATGTATTGGAAAATACCCTTTCCTATAGGGACACTATAAAGCGGTTAGTAGCACCTCCTATAGATTACCCAACAAGTGGTGTCCAGCTAGCTCACACAATTCTTTCTCCACTGGAAAATATACTGCCATAATGGTACATATTAGTTCCAGTGTTAGTTCCTCTTCCACCCCTGATTGAAGAGTGGGTAAAAAAAGAGTCGGATCCCACTTATAATTAGAGAATCTTATGTGATATTCTAGCCTCTGATTCATTGTTCGAGAAGTTATAGATAACCACTAATCCTGACATCGATATTTCAGAGTCTCTCAACAAAGATTAGGTCATGTTTTTCCACAAGACTATCTAGGTGATGCATTTTTGCATCTGTGGCTATCAATTTTCCTATCCAAATAGTAAGTAGCATTAAAATGATATCGATAAAAAATGTTGCATGATTTAGTTAGCAGTGCTTCCCATGGATCAACACCTTGCATCACCCCACTATCATCGAAACCTTCAACAATGATGTGTTCATCTCTTCACTGTGCTCCACATAATTAATAAAGAGGTGATCCCACACATTCAGATCCATAGATGGGGGGTAATATTCCTCTCTTAATTTCAGTCCCATATTGTGCCAACCTTACATTTCAAGAGATATTTAGGATATGATGTCAGGTGTAGTCATGGTGAATATGGATAACCTTAATATGATCAAAGATAAGGACACTAAGGTAGGTCTTGAGGAAGAGGAATCACCTCCCAGGGTAGTAAAATACCTTTTGGAAGCTCATATGAGTATCATTACTCACTAGAAAAATTAAATACTTGTCTTTGCAGAGCCCTTTGTGTCAATAAGCTTCGGTCGAGACCCCAAAAAGGGAAATGGAAATACTAGGACCTCTAATCCTTTTGACATGTATATTTCAGGGCATAAGATAGAGTTTTATCCCACTAAGGCCTCATTATCTAGTGACATAAACAATAGAACATGTTCTTTGAAGTGATCCTCACTGCGAACTATGAAGAGTGTCTTCCAGACTATTGTGATCCTTGATACAATTATATCCCTATTCCATTGGGGCATCAGGGGTATCCATAGTTCCACCTTTACTAGATACCTCCCATTGATCTCAATAATCCCATACATCCCTACAGGGTAGTGACCAAAGCCTATGGACAATGACTATGTCATTTATCTCAAAATATTCCAATTCCATGTGAGAACCCTCCTCGAGATCCAACATAGATAATTCTTCCAACAACTCCAAAGGTCATCCCTCCAGTATCTCCACATGCCACTCTAGCTACTCCCCTATCCTCTGACCCTACTTATCATGTTGATGAGCCTATCAACATTCTTATGGTCAAGAATCCTCTCGTAAATAGGAATCCCCTTCAGGATGATCCAATGTCCACCCTCGACACCTGCCTCAAGTCCCTTGAGACATGTCAGGTGGCAATACTACCTGATGGAAATATGTATCCAGTATGAGTGGACGACATGCAAGCACTACCATATTTTGTTAATTGAATCCTCTAACCCTTCAAGGGGATAGTTACCCCATCTCAAAATTTGACCCACTTTATTTCAAGGTGTGGAACTGTGCTCGGAACACCAGCATAGTAGGAGGATTCCAAGATCTAGTGTTTTATACCAAAATTAGAGAGGGATGAATTAATTGGGTACAACCTATTGAGTCTATCACTAGTTGGGGAGATCTTCGTAGATAGTTCTTCTATCACTTCAGCTACACCACACACAAGACAAATTTCTCCGACCACTTCAAGTGAAAACAAAAACCAGATGAGTGAGTTGCAGTCTTTTTCACTAGGTGGAATGCCCTCATGTATTCACCCAACATGACACCTACCCATGAACAACTAATGATTATGTGTGTGGGGGTATTTTAATACTAAATTGGTTCCCACTCTTATCACTCACAATTTCCCATGTGGATTCTGGTATTTCTCTAAAAAATCTTTTCACCTAGTGGAAGCCTTGATGTAAGCTTAGAAGACATGACATTGGCCTCCTATATCCCCTGAAAGAAGATATTATAAGGAAAAGTATACTACTGTCATGTTGATAGAGTCCCTTAGGATTCTAGAATTATTACCAGAAGAGCCTCATCCATCGACTTGAAGAGGAAAATAGCCTCAAGCCCATACTTAGGCTCAGTATCGCTCGCCAAAAAATCGACCGACACTGCCATGTAATGAACTACCACCTAGGTGTAGTAATTAGGCTCTAGCCCCTCATCAATTTCAGGCTCCCAATGTTCTCTTACCATATAGGAGAAACCAGACAAACCCATTAAATTAATCCTAGGCTCCCATCTACTTCCACAATTTCTTGGATCAAGGAGTTATAAAATAGTGAGAATATAGGAATCCATAGGAGGAAAAGCTCACTGATCTCCCTGACTACTATCATTATCGCCAAATCCGTGGACATACCATCAAGAAATTCTATGTGTTCAAGGACTGGCTCTAAGAAAAGGTTGATAATAATGTAGTCATATTGGGTCCTACTCCAACATATGTGGCCTGCATATTTTTAATACATGACTATGACAACCAAGGTTAATGGAAACATGTATTTAATCATTGGTCTCAGAAGTATGATGATTGGTTAGCCTGCAGAGCATTCTCTCACATCCATGGTATTATTCATCCCTTTTAAATTATCCAGTGTCTCCTGATGTTGTTTTTTATTCTTCATATACCTATTTTATGTGCACATATAAACCTTCTACTTCTCATAAAAATAGATTCCAATTCCACTAGGGAAATAAGAGTCCCCCGCTGGTGCTGAAACCATCTCTCACTCTTTGTGATGTCATGCCTCCAGAGATGGAAATTACCACTAGAGTCTATCAAGAATTAGGGGAATCCTATGAAATTGACCAGGAGTATGCCTCTGTGAATACCCTTGAGCTAGGGGATCATTATATTGTCCCTAATAATGAGAAGTATCAAGAAGGCTCTCTTGATGTCCTTGGACAATGCCATCATCGAAGGAGCCATGTATTTTCGAATCATCATAATGATTAAGAAAGTGATTCTAGCTAAGCTATCCATGATATCAAGGCCGAACAACAGTTTTAGCATAGAGATCAACATGCATCATATTCAATGATTGTCTTGTCAGATTTACTGCCATTGCTGATCATGCTACTTGACCAGGCAGAACCACCCTGATTGCATCAGGATCGGTATTACCCAAATATAGTCATACCTCATTCATCTAAAAAAAAGCCAGTAATAATTTTTTGTGGTACTGTTTGTGAGTAGTGGGATATTCCTTGTACCAACGAGAATCCACTGGTTTGACCAGCAACACATGTAATACATCATTCCAAATAGAAAACTCCTTCCCTCAGAAATGTTCTCATAGAAAAAAATTATGATGTTTTTAAGAACCTTGATATTATTTCTGAAAATATCTTGATTCTAAAGGCCTTCCATATACCATAAGACATCCGAGAATCCCTCATAGAATCCTTGAAGACCACCTCCATTTTGAGATAGAGGTTTTTGTAGTAGAGATATTTCACACAGAGTATGTTGAATATTCAGAATTCCAAACCATCATCTCTCTATATGAGGAATATGAGAGTTCACTCATGTAGGGGAATATTCACACACTTTACATTATAGGCCAGTTCAATGGTGTGGAAGTTTGTCGCTATCTCATCAACACAGGTTATGGGATCAATCTCATCCCGACTCGTACCCTCCTCCTTCTAGGACTGACTGATGTGATTGTGAGTCCTTCTGATGGGTAGGTCACATATTACAATTCTCGGATGGTTATACCCTGACTCTATCTACATATAATGGTTTCCTCTTTATATCACCAATTTTCCAAGTATTCATTCAATGACCGAGTGGGAATTCTATTAGGTGATTCTACTCCATTTGCATCGTGTGAAGTTTAATATGTAGATGCATATTAAAACTAGAGCAAGGAAAATTATGCTCAAACCAATGAGGCTGAACACACTATCCTTGTGGCTGAACCTTTGGAAGACTTAGATGATTCTTTCATCCTTAAAATTCACTATTTCGAGGTCACAACACCATTCATGGGAAATTTATTTATTGTTTTCAAGATAAGGGGAAGACAGATTCCCAAGTACAAGGAAAGTCAGAACATTACCTTGTACTCCTACCTTGGACATGATATAGTGATACAAAAGTCTCTTATCCATGTGAGGTATCTGGATCTTCACTCCATGACTACAATTGTATATAATAACTATGTATTCCAATGAGGCAGGTTAAGTCAACACAAACTGACCTGTCACCATTTCTTTGACATCATCAAGCATGGGCCCATCAGTTGAAGGCCTGTTGGAATTAGTTCTATTGAATTTTTTCACGGTTTTAAGAGTACAGGGTTCTCCTAATGAAGTTTCCACCAACACTCAAGCCAGTATCAACATTCCTACATAATCAAAAGAATTTTACCTTACCAATGATCCTCCCATCTCAAATGATGAAGAGGATTTGAAGGATGCTCATATCATATTTGAAGAGGGTTTTTCCACCACCATCGATGAGTTGGTACAAGTGAATCTTTGTACTAAGACAGATTTGAGGCCAAAAATGATCAGCACTTCCATGCTTCCAGAAGAGCAGAGACAGTATATGGATTTTATGAAGAAGCATCTTTATTTATTTTCTTAGAGTTATGATGAGATTCAAGTGATAGACTCTTAGGTCTCCATCCACTATCTTGGTCTCCCGGTGAGTCATCGTAGGTTCAATAAGCCTCCCAAGAAGATATAACCATATAATGGTTCCATGGTTGAGGAAAAGGTTGATATTATTATCATATCCAACTTCATCATGGAAGTTTAGTACACAAATTGGTTATCCAACACTATCCTCATTAGAAAAAAGAACAGACATATCAGTGTTTTCATTGACCTAGAATATTTGAACCTCCACTGCACGAAGGATGCTTTTCCCCTTATGCTAACTAATTTTTTGATCGATTCTTAACCAGGTTCCATGTAATCTCCTTCATGGATGGGTATTTTGGGTATAATAATTTTCAAATGGCCCCTGTAGATGAAGCTTCCACCACCTTTAGAGCACTGCATTGTACTTTCTTATATATGGTAATGCCTTTCAGTCTGAAGAACACATGAGCCACCTATCGGGGTGATATAAACCTCATATTCAGGACAATCCTCAAGATGCTAGTGTAATTCTACGTGGATGATTTGTTTATAAAATCCCGCTAGTGTAATGAGCACATTAGATATCCTGGGAAATTGGTCAGATTATTTTGCTCCCAACAGTTTAAGATGAACCCCTTAAAATGTGCCATCGGGGTGACCTCTGGAAATTTTATTGGTCTCATTTTAAGATATAGATTCTTTGAGATTGACCAAGAGAAGATGAGATCCATCTTCGAGATGCTTCCTCCAAGAATCCTTTGGGAGATCCGAGGCCTCCAAGGCCACTTAGACTACATACACTAATTCATCATGAATCTAATGGGATATTGTAAGACATTTTATAGAATCATGGAGAAAGGTTCCATCAATCAGTGGGAGGAAGAGTGTTAGAACCCTTTTGAAGAGATCAAGAAGAACCTTCTATGTCCTCTAGTTTTGATGCCACCTATTTCTGGGAAGTCGTTGGTACTCTATGTGACCACCCTAGAATGATCCCTTGATTCCCTACTCACCAAAAAGAATAAAAAAAAGATAGTGAAAAATTATCAACTATCTTAGTTAGATGCTTCTTAGTGTAGAGTCTAGATATTATACCTTCAGAAAAAGTTTCTTCACACTATTTTTCACAAGGAAAAAGTTATGGTACTATCTATAACATCACAATATTCATTTTCTATCCCATGTAGATTTGATAAATTACATTCTAAACCTCCTAATGTTTATTGGACAGATAGAATTCTGGGATGTGATTCTTTAGTATTTGTACATCATATTCATTCTGAAAAAGGCCGTTTAGGGTCTAGCACTTGCATATTTTATAAACACTCATCCGACCCCTGAGGAAATATCTTTGGATATTGAATTCCCAGACGAAGCTATCCTATCAATGGAAGCAGTTGTTCAATGTTGGAAGACGTATTTTGATGGTGCCTCCCAAAGCCCAACTGAATGAAGGCTCAATGACCCTAATTTCAACAGAGTTGGTCTAGGAATCATCTTCATCATGCCTACACATGATATTATAACTTATTTGTTCTTTATATCATAAGGATTTACCAACAACGAAGTAGATTATCAATCTATAATTATTGGTCTTGAGAGGGATATCAAGATTTATGTTCCCCACCTATGTGTGAAGTTGGATTATGAGTTAGTCATCAAGAAAATCAACATTGACTACATCATCCGAAATCCAGACCTCGTACCCCTACCCAGACATGATTTCCATTAGATGGACCATTTCGATTCTCAATTTGAGGTGACTAATGTTACATAGTAATAGAATGGTTGAGATTATTCCTTGGATGGCTCAGTCACTTATCCCACAAAGCCTGAAAAAAAAGATCTATTAATTCATGTGGTACATTGAAGATTCATTTCCCTTGTGAGTTTGGTTGTTAATGAAAACTAGATGGTAAGCCATCGTACCACTGGTGCTTCCACATCTGGACATTAAGAGCCCCATATAGATGAAGAAACCTCAGATTGGGAAACTCCTTTTCTTGAGTATCTCCACCACAACAATCTCCAATCAGAAAAAGAAAAACTTAAGAAAATCTGTCACTGTGTAGCTTACTTCACCCTCTAGAGTGGTCCCCTCCTGGAATAAAACCTCTACAAACATGGGTTTGAAATAATCCTACTCCATTTAATTTATGGATATGAGATTACAAAGGTTATGCAGGAAGTTAATATAGGGTTCTATGGTGCTCACCAGGTAGGGTTTAAGTTCTCCCACTATATTCTAGGATTGGGACACTTCTATCCCACCATGTTCCATGACTATATCATGTTTTCCAAGATATAACACACTCTTTAGATCCATTACAACTTTATTCATTGATCGATAGAGCTACTCTATACTAAAATGTAATATTATTCCTTTTTGGTCACATGAATCGATCTTGTAGGACCGTATCCTCCAGCAACAAATCTCTAGTGCTGGTTCATTATGACTAAAATAGATTTCTTTTCCATGTGGGTATAAGTGGTTCTCCTCAAGGAATTCAAGGATAGATCTATTTCTAAATTCATGATATCTAACACAATTCATCAATTTTGGGTCCCTAATTGTATTCTCACTGAAATTGAAACCATCTTCTTCGAAGATAAGGAAAATAAATTGTACACTAAGTACAATGTTTGGTCCAAAAATTCTTATCTCTACCATGCATAATGAAATGGGAAGATCAAGGAATTAAACAAGACCCTCTCTAACATTTTGTTGAAGATGGTGGGTTATAATAAGTGAGGTTGGAAATACAGGCTCCCAAATACTCTCTGGGCATATCAGATGATGGCTAGTAATTTCAACTAGGTGACTTGATATTCCGTAGTGTATGGAACAAAATAAGTCCTCCCAATTGAGATTCAATTTCCATCACTCTGCATTGATTTCTATGATTCAGAGTTGTCAGAAAAATTAGAAAAAGTTCATATAGCTGAACTAGAGGCCCTTGAGGTAAATAGGCTATGGGCCTTTCACAATCTAGAGAGGCACCAAAACAAGATAGCTAGAGTTTTCATCAATAAATCTTTTCTCTACTCCTTTTTTCAAGGTGACACAATATTATCTCTAATGATGAAAATGATATCGGGTAGGAAACCACCAAAGTTGGAGCCCAAATGGGAAGGACCTTATGTCATCTACATGGTCTATTGTAATAGTTCATATTCATTGATCACCAAGTGTGGTGAGAAAATAAATCCTCCCACTAATTCCAAGTTACTCAAATAGTACTTCACATAAGAGGGTATATTGTTATGTATTTCATTAAACTATATAATGGGATAGGCATCATGACCTTAAACTATTTTTCAGTAGCATCCTACACATTATTAAACTGCTGAATGGTCCAAGAATCATGACCACAACTATATCCAATAAAATCTTTCATAATGTTAAACTACTTTGTCTTTTCAGTAAGATGCTAAACTACACATCATTGATTCCACTTTCTGAAAAACATTAAAAGGAATGTGTCATTGCATCCTTACCAGATGATGTTAATCTGTATAAAATTTTAGAACTACCTATGGCTTGATTAAGATAATTTTGGGATATATAGAGATTCCCAACCACCACGTAATTAGGCCCAACCAAAAAATCACTCAAACATTTTTCCTCATTTTACATGACATTAAACTGATATTTCATTCTGGTTGCAATGCATTAAACTATTTAAAAAACTGATGTCCCGGTTGCATGATGATAAACTATGAGATGCCCCTCTAGTATGAGATCTATGACTTTAAACTATGATCTCCATCATTCTGTATGGTGTTAAATTGTTACACCCTAGCTATATGATGATAAAATACATAACACTACAATTCCTTCACCTAAGAGGACATTCCCCCTAACATCGATCATCTACCATGTCATTGTGCATAACTATGTATGGCTTGATTCCCATCCTTATGGGATATTTAAAAACACCCAAGTATCTTGTCTATGGTCCCATACATAAAATCATCCCTTTGGACCCTTGACTTTATTTTCATCTGAGAGTTCATGGTGTAGCTTATAGGTACCTTAGGCCCTCATTCACATCATATTCCCTCATGGAACTGCACTACACATCTCTACATTATAATACATTTCCCCTCTCTACAAAAACCATGAAATTAAAGAAATATTTTCTTTGTCCTGGTCACATGATAAAAAACAGTTTAATATTTATAATATTCTCATTTAAGAGGTTGTCTCCCACTTGGGACTGGCCATATACCGTGGATGGATTGATTCCCATCCTTATCATATATGTATCAATGAATAAGCATTCTATCTCTAGGACCAACCACAAGATCGAAAAACTTTCATCCACTTTGACCTGGGTTTCCTCCTCGAGAATGTGTTGTGTGGTTTGAACCTATTTTTTCCTCATTTATATTGGGTTATGGTATATGCAACAAGCATGTTCCTTTTAAATAACCCCTCCCAATCTTTATCCTTACCAAATGATGCTAAACTTCAAAAAAATTAAGAACTATGTGTGGCTTCATTCCCACTTCCATATGGGATATGTAGCGATGCCTATAGATCCATTCTCTAGGCCCATATGCAGGTTCACAAACCTTTTGGCCCCTTTGTCCTGAGTTTCCCTTTGAAAGTGTGTGGCATAATTTCAATCTCCTTGGTCCCATTTCAAATCGGCTTCGCCACTCATTTCCCCACTGGGATTGATCTCTCTTCCTAATGTACTATTCACATGACAATAAAATGTGTAATATCTTTATCCTTACTACATGATGTTAAATTGCACCGATACATCCTAGGAATATGACGTTAAACTGGGAACCTTTGATCTATACTATATTACCTTAAACTAAGAGACTTTGTTATAAAAAAAATGACATTAAAATTTTCATAACATCATGGTTATTTACCCCATGTTGTATCTTGGCCTTTGGTCTGCCTCAGGAACCTAATACTTGAGGACCCGCCTATATATTTCTCGCACAGACATACTTGAAAGTGCTATGGTGAAATACTTGGTGTGTTGTATTCCATTGGGACATTAACGCAATCCATTTCTGGGATTCACACGTCCATTTACCTAGGAACCCATCCTCTTACACATCTTAAGGGACCCCCTAATGGTAAGGATATCCCACATCAGCTCACCTACCGTGCTAGGAACACACCCCAGAAGACTTTGGATGAAATTTTAAGACAGGTCCAATGTTTCGAAAATAGTCCATGATTTTCCGTCATTTGTCTATCCCCATTCCTGGTAACAAGATTTGGATTCTGTTTTTCGAACAAGATCAACAATTATCCTCCATCGTCACAAGATCGTCAATTTTTTCCAGATATCAAGCATTATGATTCACACATTCCACCTTCTTATGTTTCATTGGATCATATGGGATTAAAAGAATAGGTTGGATTTTTAACCACATAGAGAATCTACACAACCCCCAGGTCCAAACACTATGAACATAAACTAAGATCCCCTTCGTGGTTCACTTGGGAATATATTATGTGAAATTCAGACTCCCTATACATCATTCACATTGGGATTTCCACTCCCCAACACTACATTGGTTTAGAAGAGACACCCATTATCTATCAGTCCAAATTCTATCAACCAAAAACCGAGAACCCTATAGTAAAAGGTATATAACTCTAAATTGTACAACGCTACTATTGTGTTCTCGAATGAGAAGAAATCGATTTTGGAACTGGTCACCTACCATGCCACATTTAAATACCTAAATTTGGTTTGATTCCTATAGATACACTCAGACTCTCTATTCAAGTTCAACTACTTAAAAAAAAGAAGAGAACAAACAAACAAGAAATATCGGATACCCTCTCTCCCTGTGTGTGGGATATAACTGCACTGGGAAATGGACCTTTCAAAAATATGCATGGCTTGATTCCCATCCTTATGGGATATGTAGTGATTATAAGATCATCAATATCAGGTCCAGAAACAACATCATTTCCCTATTTCATGTTGGTTCATCATTCTTCTTACCGTGTCATGTTAAACTACATGGAATTCAAGAACTACATATGGAATGATTCACATCATATAGGGATATGTAGCACTTCCTAGATTTTTTTTCATCCCTAACCATAGGTCCATTAACCTCTTTGAGCCCTTAGGCCTCAATTACTATCCAAATTCTATGACCTTAAACTAAGAGCCTCACTGCGATATTTTATTATCTCGATATCACATGTTCATATCTCCCTTACGTTCCTAAATACTTGTGTTGTGTGCGAGAATTATTTGGGTCATTCACATCAACTTTATTTACTCTCCGTTCTACACAACAATTTTGTTAATAAACATCATAAAATCCATATTCCATGAATTTAATCTATTGGACAGGGTATATGTAGTATGATCCTTGAACTAAATGGAATGTCCCTATCACATGATGTTAAACTACATAACACATCTTGATCCACATAAAGTTAAAATGTACCATGCATCGTGCTCACTGCGTCACATTAAACTATCTTTTCATCATACTCACTTTCATGGAGTAAAATTTCAAGGCATCATGGGCCCCACCGAAGAGGTCCTTACTGGAAAATATTTTTTATTGTTGTTCAGACAACTATGCTCACACAAATCTTACCTCAGTCATGGTGGAATATATTCAAGATTTTTGGAATCCTTTTGAGCATTATCTCACTCCATAACCATGATTTTCATGCCCCATTATTTTGATCCTCACCCTCTTTCACATATAAAGGGACCCCCTAATGTCCAGGTCCCATGCCGCAATGGATCGCCAACCATCCTGGGCCAACATTCTAGAAGACGTGAGATGACATTTCAATTCAGGTCCCCTTTTTTGAACATGGTCAGTGGTCAACCCACATTTTTTTGGAACCATTTAATGTTAGAAGTATGAACACTATATTGCAAACATGGTCAGTAGTAATCCCATACCAGCATGCAATCCTCACAATGATTCCTATTTTTGGGCATTGTTATTCAAACTTTTCATTCCTCTTTATTCAGATTGACTCCAATGCCCTTAGTGTTATCCCATTTGTGGACTAGAGTACATTGAGAAAGGAAATTTTTCTGCTCCAAGATCTATATTCTCTATCTATGGCCTCTCTTAGAAAAAAACTTCTTGCGGTTGGTCAATAATAGTAGACCATGAGTGTTCGATAATTATTTTAAACTCTTCTAAAAATTGAACACTAATGTGATTGTCCCGTATTTCTCAAACCGGGCATGACCCATGTGAGCTTAGGGATCAATCATAGTTTTTTCAGAGATATGATAGAGATGTAGTAATTAAAGAAACATAAATATTCCCATGCACATAGAAAATTTTAAAGCATCATAGGTTTTGAAAGATCTAGTGACATCCACATGTTTGAGTCTATCCTACATCCTATGGATTTTCCACTTTAATGGTGTGTTTTAGCTCCACCACCTATTAGCATGTGGAATCCTGGGATTGTTGACACCTTCGGAGATCCCTCTCTTCATCATCAGCTATAGGATAAAGCTCATAAACCCTGGTCATTTTTCAGACCAACTCATCGCAATGATCATCCACTTGGTGGGATGTCTCTCTCAACTACTCTTGAGCCCCCTCAAGTTGGGAATGAAATCATATAACATGCTCTAATTAAGCGGTGATGAAGGAGAGGTGTTTATTAGTTTATTCTTCTAAGCATTGGATCTCTTGTTCAGCATCCTGAAGCTTCTCGATACTATCAAATTTTTATTAGCACCATGAAGCATCAAAGTGATAACTACTTTCCTACATCTTCGTAAGAAGATAGTCACAGACCAACATATGAAAATAATGAGCGTTCATTCCTCTATCACAGAGGTATCACATCTAGTGGCCCATCCATCCAATCCTGGTCACTCGTTGTTTCTCTAGGGCCTTAATGAAATGCTTGATTCAGTTCCACGTCCTATGTCTATTCATGTGACTCTCCTTAGCCACATTAGAGTCAGAATCATCTAGCTCCCCATGGTCCAGTTGTTCATACACTAGGAATACGACCAATAGGAAAATGAAAGGATCCTCCTCCAGTATTTAGATATATAGGAAGGGCTCCATGTCATTAGGTTGGTCATTATCACATGAATCAGCATCGAAGATTTTGTCTCTTGAAGCCTGGGGAACCACCCCATTTCTGGCACTACCAACAACTACGATTGACAGATCGTCAGAGGTCACAAACTAGTTAGTTTGAGAGGCTATCTCCAAATAAGTCAGAACCCTTGTTGGGGATGGGATCCAAGATTCTCAAAACATGATATGTAATAGAGGTCCCACTACCCCCATCATTGTTAATATGGGAATAAAGTCAGTCAGTTAAGTTAGTCAACTATAAATACGGTTTGATAAGGAATCAATAATAACTTACGCAAGATGATTGGTGACCTATCCTCCTCTTGGAATTTCATCATCGAGATACTAGGATGCATAACCCCATATATTATTGATGGATCTGGAGATTTTGGGGTGGCATCTCTACCCTCTTCTATGCCGATTGGCCTCATGGCCACCATTTCCCTAGACATATCTCCTGGGGTTCAGATCAATGAACCTACCACTATTCCACCATCTCCACAAGTAGAAGACCCTTGTGTAAGGCCATTATACACAAATATATGATAGTAAAGTAATCTATTTAAATCATGATGAAGGTATTAGAGTAGAGGTATGAGTTAAATCTTACTTCCATAGTTTCAACAAATCCCTTCAAGGAAGTCTCCTATGAGGCTATGACCTCTCCTTCTTCTAGGGGGCTCCCTTCATTTGTGTGTTCCCCACAGGATCCATATGATTCCTTAGGGAAAGTAAATTTCTTCTCAATTTTATTCATTAATTGATTTGTAGGAGAGGTCATGAGCAATAAAACCCTCACTTATTCTATCATTGGATGCATAGTGCCTCGAGGGTGCACTGGGTCCTCAAATTTGGCCACATATTATTCCCATTCCCTATGAGTCATGAAGAACCCTCATTTTTCAAGACCAATAATGACTAGATCCATTCAAAAAATATTAATATGTCTATATATCCTATTAGTGTTAAGTAACTAGTAGTTGATATCTCAGGATTCCCATGCCTCAGGATAAACAGTATCTTCTCGAATGTCCACGTAGAACAATCGCTTCCCATGAGCTTTGGGTGGTATCCAAGGAAACTGTACGAATGATTCCCCTTCATCCTGAGTTTGTCCAAATGGTATTGTTACCCCTCTCTCATCCCTATTCGGTGCATCCCACTAAACCTCCATCTTATTGCTACGTCTTTACTACCATGATATGCATCATCCCTACCCCTATGGCGCTCCCTTGCCACTGTCTGGCCACAGTCCCGAGGTAGAGAATCCACTCCTTCATTAGCATGAATGGTTCATTGACTAAGTGTTTCACCTAGGTAGGCATCCTACTAACTCTACACATAATCATAAAGTAGCCAGAATGTGATAGTGGGTGGAGGCAGCTCATTCCTCATATTTCCATCCTCATGCACGATCATTATCCAGAGCATCCTCATCATGCATGGATGGTTCTTAATGTGTACTCTCAGGTATACATTTTGGGTCAGCCACTATAAGCACTGAAACTACCTTGAAAATCAGTGTGGGGTATATGGCTAATAGACTGGATCACATTCCACCCTCTCTACTAGTAATACACCTTGTAAGGCTAAGATATAAAACCACTATTTTTCATTCCCCATGCCATCATCATTTACTATTCTTATCAGTAGATGGAATTTGTGAAAGGTAAATCTATCTTATCTCTCAACATTACTCAACTATCAAGCCTATATTTAATGGAAATCTACCCATGATATTTTGAATCAATGGACAAAATTTCATCTCAAGAGGGACAATAGGATTTAGCTACTCATAACCTCCCATGTGCACCACTATACAGCTGCATATGAAGTGAAGCATCCCACACACACGTAGAGACCTCTTCCCCACACAGATATTCCAAAGAACCTTATATAGCTTCATAATTATTTGGATACCTCTGTTTATTTTCCACCATAATTTCAACATTTCTTCCATGACAAATGTGCTCATCCATTCCCCCATATGTGCATCTCTTACAAGAAGCATCCACCCCTATATAAGAGCCGTGATAAATATGGAATCCCTGAATCTTGATTGATAATCAATGTTGATACAATATCCCGACAAGTTCCACTATATTTGCTCCAAGATCTAAAAATTAGAGATATCCTAGCCTCACTGAGCTCCCCTTGGACTAGTGTGAGGCCTCATTGGTTGTTTCATTTTCTTTTATTTACCTTGAGTTGGCACCTATCCTACAAAATTCCAAGTGTCTGAACCACTATTTTAAATGGAGGTACTCATCGTCTTCTTGTATTTATCAGTGCCTCGAACCAGATCTAGAATCATCCTCACAATGACTGTCCTTTTCTCCCGACCCCCATGTTTTTTATGGGAATGAATTCGTCATACATCAACATTAGGATCGGGATCCCCAAAATATGATGGATGTCAGAGAGGCTAACGCCGAACCCCATGATTCAGAGTGAATATATTGGTCTACTATTACCATATTCTCAATAGTTATAGCCTGATATCCTTTAGCTAGTAGATGGGGAACTACAAGGCCCATGTTTCTTCATAGAGACCGACTCGCTTTAGATCTTCCCCTAGCTCTGTGCAATAAATACCCGACCAGTAGTCCGAAGCCTAGTCATCCATGAAGTTTCCACCCTGGTGAAGATCCCAATCATTGGTCCATCCATTCTTCAAATTTCATAGACATTCCTTGATGATCGTATTGTATTTAGGTGGGGATTATTTATCCATCAGTTGTTTTACATCAATGTCATTGGTGTGATTCTAGAGAAAATATATTATGATGGGGGAGTGATCCTTCACGATGTGGTCATTAGTGTCCATATACCATTAATAATGTCTTAGAGTGCCTATAAACCATTAGGACGGTTCATCCCTACTCCCCATTGGGATGAAGATATCATCTCTCAAAATGAATCCATATAACGATATACTTTTTCATAGATTGCATTCTTATTGAGCATCTGAAAACAAATCCAGTAGTGATTCATGATCAGAGTGGCTCCGAACATACTCCCCAATTAGAATATTGTTCACCATTACTTCTCTCTGGGAAACGTCATTAAGAACCAATTGAGAAACTTTTTGAGCAGCCATTAATTCGATACTTAGTTAATTTTTTGAGCCCGATCGTGAAGGTCGACCGTGAGGGGTGTTTTTAGAGCATCATTTCATAGAGCATCCTTATAATTATCATATGTCACAAATAAACAATGGTTCACAATTCTCCAGTTCTCTAGAAATCATTCAAGGAGAGAAGGACCATGAATCCCAATTCTCAAAGGCATGTTCATGGGGGCAAAGAATCTTCACAAAAAAGGAAGATCATGGATATTGGTTCATTGGGATCCCATATGGGTAACATGCACCTCACACACTATTTATATGTGTAGGGTCGACCAAGATTCATGGCGACCTTCAGGCCCCTCTTTTTCACAACACCTTAAGCACCATGTGCCTTGTGAACCAGCCCTACAAGCATATAGTATTTCACAATTGACACTCAGAATCCAACACACCTTTTCTCATTATCTTGCCTTATGAGTGGATAATTTGTTGGATCCAAAACACAAGATACTGGAGAAGTGAAGAAGCTCACATCCATTTTGAAGCCAATTCATGCTCAAATGGACCCAAAATTCATCAAAGGATTTTGACCCGTGAAGGTCCTTCATGAAGACCCCTCACCACTGTGAGCGCATGAAGGTGGCTGATGGTACTCCTGTGAGTCCAAAGAGGCATGTTACTTTTTGGGAATCGTTAACGAAAGGCTCCTCAAGTTTAACATATCATTAACCATTTTCACACCCTTTAACTTCATGAAATACTTCCCAACATCATGACAGATTGTTTCCTATAAATATATATCTTCCCCCCACTTCAAAATCGTGATTACTCCGACCTTTCAACATCTTATCTCCCATTTCATAAATCTGTTATGTACTGCAAACCAGAAAGAAAATGGACCACCCAATGTACTTGTTCATTTCAAGGCATTTATTTCCTTTATTACTCATTTTACCCAACATATGGTAGGTATTCCTTTCATGAATTTCCATGCCATTCATGGAGGAAGGATCCCCTTATGGTATTTCGTGTCTTTGTAGTGGGTTAATACTTTGTGAAGCACTCTTCCCTCAATCTAGGACTCTATGATAAGGCAAGCGACCCATTCTTTGTGAGGCCCTATCCTTCAAGAATCCCCTTTCCTTTTTGAAACACCCAAGATTCACGAAGATACCATTATTATGGAACCTTTTTTTTCTATAACCTCTTCCTTACATCAGTATAGGTTTGTGCACCATGATTTCATGGTCCCTTATTTAGTGTTATGCAATGAGAAACCCAAAATCTTGATTTTGGGAAAAGGTATGCTAATTTATTTTTTATTTTTGGAATATCCACGTTAATGTGGACCCCATGACTAATAACTCCTCCACCACATCTCCCCATGCTCTATTAGTTCCGTGCACCACTTCATGGTACCAAAATTATAATAATGTAGGTCCAAGTGTGTATGGATTGAGACACACCTATCCAAGCTATAGGATACTAAACATTCAATCCCCATCATCCTTAGTACAGGATGTTAATATGTAGTCATACCCCATGAAATGCACTTAGGGTGATCCACCTCGGGAATTTTCCACACCCACTTGTCTACATGGGAGTGTGATCTTCCTAACCATTATCACTAGGAATGAGATACTCCTTGTATGGAACAAGATCCTCCCTGGGAATCCCTCACAGATTAAGACCCAATCTTCATCTCCCTGGGTAGTCCCAGTGTGTATGCCCCACACCATCACCACTCAAGGTCGTTGCATTCATGAAATGATCGTCAGATCTAATGGTACCTCTGGTTTCTGACATCCAAAATGAATCAAATGGGACTAGAGGTTAACTTTGACCAAGAAACCATCCATCCAGGGATCCCTCCTGGAGTAAGATCCATGAACCTGACTTCCAAACTATGTGGGTTTTGATCATTTTCTTCTAAATAGGGTATGTAGGAAGCCTCCTTGAGTTACAATACCAACCAATAGTAAACCCTAGTACTCCCTCAAAGGGATTTACCCTCATGATGTGACATCTTCAATTTATGGGACACATCCCCCTGGATCCACCTCCATGGGGAATTCTGATCTATCCACCATCACTTCACCTTCCATCCATTGGGGCTTTCAAAGTGCATAATCCCTAAACCATATCCCTAACTACATGGAATTTTATTCCAAACAAAGTGGTATATGTAGGAATCCTCCCCGAGGTTCAATCCCATAATACATTCCATTTATTCCACATCAACACATCATCTACCACATCCTAAATCTTAACCGGGCCACCACATCTGAGTAAGGTCATGCCATCGATATGGGATATCATAGTGCGTAAGCCACAACCAAATCATTTCTACTTCTAGTAGCACCTAGTCAGTCTCATCACGTAATGCAATCATAATCTATATCCATCTGACCAAGAGAGATACTATTTTGATAGATAGTATAATAATTCCCAAATCATTACATCAAACTACATGGGTTTTGATCTCTATCTTCTAAACATGGTACCTAGGAATTCTCAACGAGGTTTAATACCATCCAACGGTATACATTTTAATCCCTCTCTTTATATTTCCCTTCCTTGATCCACCATCAGTGGTGTCAAGATCAACCATCATGGTGTGAATCCCTATCTTAATGAGACACACCACCCTAGGTCTTCTCTAATTGGGATTTTTGGTAGACCCTTATGGTAAACTTTAGTACCCCATCCTAGGGATATACCACTTCATGTTGTGAGACCTTCTCTTTATAAGATACACCACCTCAGGTCTTCTATCATTTGGAGTTCTGACCCATCCATCTCATAAACCTTTTAGGTGATCCCTCCTAGGGAACCACCTCTATGATATGTTTCCATGGGACATTTTCATATCTCTGATCCATCTTTGAAAGATTTTAAACTCACTACTTACCCCATATTAATCATGCGATGCTGGATGAAAATATCTTTAGACATACCAATGGCATAAGAGACCATGTGATCTCCAAAGGATGCCTTTGGTTTTATACCCTCGAGAAGTCCCTTATGATGAAGAATACAGGTGCTCCAATGTTTGAGAATCCATACATTTTTAGAAATTACCAACATGACTACTCTCCTAAACGGAGGATCCTTCCATGACTAGAACCCTTGGAATGTTTAGATTGGAGTAGTGTAATTAACCAGCATCCACAAAAGATATGGAACCAAGAATGAGTTTCATGAACAATGAATTAATATATGTGGGAGACCTTAACTAGGAAATTAATTATAAGTAGGAATAATTTGAAGGATAAACTGACATCCAATCATCCCATTTCAATCAAGGAGAAAACATCTCTAAGAAGATGACGAAGGACACATAGCTTTAAAGAGAGGGAATACGGGGTATAATGCACCATCAATAAATTACCACATGCATTGGAGGTGCTCCCCGGTGGAAAGCACTGAAAAAAATGTAAACTTTAGTGATATTCCTATCACATAAAATAAAAATAATATGGAATTTTATGAAAGTTCATGTGGTAATGAACATAGAGTATAGAGGATTCGACTACCTGCATTTCAAGAATGTGGTAAAAAGAACCTATTATAATATCTCAAATGGTAGGGAATATGATTTATAATTGGAAATGAAGGTCTTAGAGAAATCAATTTCAAGTTATTTTTTTCTTATATATGACGAAATTTGGTAGTATCTGAGTCAATTACCTAAACTAAGCCTTATACTCTAGGACAAGGAAGGAACTATGTCATACCAAATCTTTTAATTAAAATGGTTGAAGTATTTAAGTATTTGTATTAAAGAATTATGATGTAGATGTATTTCAACAATGATATTTTGGTTAAATTAATCATGAAACATCTATCAATTTTGTTTATTTTTGAAGCATATATGTATTCATGTAAGATTAACATAAGAGTTATTGATACCATCATGGGTTTATGAGTTTAAGTTTAAAAATTAGTTTAAAGTCATAGAAACCCATTTTTAAGTTCTAAGGGAAGGTATTTTAATGTGATTAATGATATTTTGGGTAGCTTTTATTGGAATAAGGTATATGTAACTCTTAGTTTCAACATAAAGTCTTATTTGAGGAGGAATGATCTTTTCAAAAGTTTAAAGGTATCTATAACATTCAAGGGATATATGAACTTTGATTAATAATAATGTTATGCATATTTTTAGGAACATTATAAGAATTATATTTATATATTTTATATAAAAATGACTACATGTCACATCCAAAATAATAATAGAGATTGAAACCGCAACTAAAGGGAGATAAGGGTGAAACATGTACCACTGTCCTCCATGATGTTTGGATTAGTATATATGATGCGAAATGTAAATATTCTGTTGATTTTGGGAATATATGTTTTAATTTTTAGATAAACATTTGGTTAAAAAGGGATATAGTTATAGATTATTCCTCACAATAATTAAAGGTTAATTAGAAAAATTTATCAACTCATTATTTAGAGTTAGAAGAGGTATTATTTAAATTAAAATTATCAAGGCATTATCTATATGGGTAACTGTGATATATATATACATATCATAATTTTTTAGGGTATATATTCACACAAAAAGAGTTAAATATGTGATGAAGAAGATGGTTGGAGATGATTGGAGTATTGGATACTCAATATAATAGTACCCCAAGAAAATGAACAAGGTGGACGATTCATTAAGTCATAAGGATCCTAAAGTTTATCCATGACAAGGATAAAAATAATATAAAATATTTCTGTATTTGAAAAGGATATATTGTGAAATATTAAAGTATGTAGAGAAATATTATCTTACTAAAATGAATTTTATACAATCTATCCAATGGAATATTAAAGAGGTGTGGAAGAATGATGTAGAATAATTAAAATGGTGAGAAATATTACAAACTTTTACATTGATTTTGATGAGTGATAAAGTTCATGAATTGTGTATGTGTTCCGTCCATATCTGATTTTAAGATAGGGTTTTTAGAGGAAGATCATAGTTCATCATTCTTTATTCATCCTGAAAGTACAAGATATATATAGATTAGAAATAATATTTCTAGTGCGATAGAATAAAGATATATATTTTAAAATTTGTATCTCAATTCTTGTGATTTGAGAAATTTAAGGCTTAGAGACAAAAGTATAAGGGGATTTTATAATAATTACCCATACTATAGTGGAAATGGGAAAAAATCACGATGGATTTTTTCATTGAAATCTCCAAAACATCTAAAAGATAAAATTTTGTATGGGTTATAGCTGATTAACTTACAACATTATCTCACCTCATCACTATAAAAAATGATATATCTCTCGATGATCTTTCCATGATTTAAATTAAAAAAGTGGTAAGGTTTCTTGGAGTACCACTGTAGCAACCTAAAATTTTGTCAATGAAAGTTACATTCTCATAATTATGTTATATTGCATACACCTCATAAAATTACATATAGAACACAATAAAAACATATTAATGATTAATTAATGAAATAAGATGTATTTATAGTAATTAAGGAACATATACCAGTTGAATAGTAACTTGACCTTAGGAATAGTAATATGAACATTATGAATAGTGATCTGGCCAATAGAATAGTAACCTCACCCATAAAGTATAAATAAAATTTGGCTATCTTATAAAGCAAAATATGTTATATTTATATCATATTTTAAGTGTATAAATGTTTTAAAAGTAACAAATTAATTGTTTGTATTTTTGAAAAGTGTAAATATTTATTTAATATTTTATAATTAATATATTTATTTAAAAGAAAATTTATTTTCATAAAATATATTCATAAATTAATATTTTTTTCTTATTATTACAAGATAATATTCTGAGAACTTAGTTAATTTTTGAATGTGTCACAAAAATAGTTTTAATATTAAAATATTATTTTTTGAGTAAATGGTGACTTTATTTAAAAAGTTAATATCTCATATTTAGAAAATTATTTTCATAAAATGGAGATCATTTTTAAATCGTACATATAGAAAAATGGTTAGGGATAATTTTTGTTATTTTTCTAAAATAGTTTATCTTTTTGTGAATAGTAAAATATGGTAATTTACGATATTTATACATTATAATTTAAATACAGTATTACTTGCCTCATCACTAATGTAAGCAGCACAATCTAGAATTATCCTTATAGATTTATTATATCTATTCCTGGAATTATCACTATTTCTTGTCTTGAGGAAAAATATAAAATTAATGAATAAAATAAAGAGAAACCCGCCCTCTCCTCCATTATAAATACCACCCCTCACCACCTCTTCTCATCACACCTCATAATCCTTAAATCTTGTCAAATTTATGACAAATACTATTACCAAGACTCTAACCTTTGTTTAGGAGACTTTTTGTCACAAAATACGGAGACCAATTTCGCTAAGGAGGTTCTCATGGAGTCAAATTCAAGAGGTAAAATCATTTTTCTTTTTCTTTTATTTTCATTAAATTAATTTTATTTTCTTATTCCATCCTCAACTCCACTTACCAAAGTGTCTTGGTAACTATATTATATCACATATACTATGATTTTATTATATTAATGGAATAATACATCATCATTTCTTTCCTCTCCCCTTTTTGTTCAAAAAATGAAATCATTGTTTTTGATAGGTTAATTTTTCACATTCAAGGACAATGAGTTTTCACTTTCCTTTAGCACCATAAATAATGGTCATAAAACCATTTTTATGGTATAAACAGATTATTATATATATTTTATATCCTATTTAATTGTCTGGAACCATTAGATAAATATGATATTAATTAAAAAACAAAACTAGTCTGTGATGATCAAAAAACACACAAAAAATCCAAACAAATATCATTAAGGTTTTATCTAATTATTCATGATGACATAAAAAATTATATATAAGACCATATAATATTCTATTTGTTCACTAAAAACATATAATTTTAATTCTGGACAACAACTCTCATTTTTCATTATTTTATGTACATGTATAGAAGTAAACCGATCATGAAAACCAAGGAAACCAACACTCTCGAACGATGAAATCAAATATCGTAACACATAAAAGGGTGATAAATAAACTTAATAAAATTATTATAAATAAAATAGATGTTTAAAGGTTTCTGAATTAATTAATTAATGGATTTAATTTTTTTTATCAAGGATGTTAAATTCAACTATAGAAAACTTTCAAACATAAGGTAAGGGATTCTCTCCAAATCATTGTCTTTCATTTGTATTAAAATTTATGAATCATTACCCCAATGTAATTATTTTTTATTTTTATACAAATTTCTAAATTCTATGTATATGTTACAAAATCATGTATCTGTAAGAGTTCATCCTCCTTTTATTGGGAAATAGACGTTTAATTGGTTTCCTTCCCAATTATTCTTGACAAGCAAGCCCGATTAAAGGAGACTTACCAATTTCATACCCATTTTCTAGTTCACTCCATAATCTATTTTAATCCATGATTAATTTAATAAAATCACTAATTTTAACATCAAATAAATATCTTGGTTAATTTTTGGTTTTATACAAACAATTATGCCTTTTCATTTTAAAGAAGTTAAACCGCACTAAAATGCTTCATTTATAATGTTTCTTAATCACTTTTTTTACATGTTTTCACTTCAGTTTTATATAAAATATCATGATATATTCCTATTTTCTCTTGGGAATTTCCATGTATGATTTATATCCATTCTTTCATGTAAAAAATTATTATATTTCCATTTTATTTTCCTTTTTAAATGATCATGATAACCAATTCTTTCCATGGGTAAGCCTTATGTTTTTGTTTGATTCCTTATGTATAATTATTCATGTGGAACACATATTCATGGTCATGTTAGGATGGGTGCATCCAGATAATTCTCCAATTCATTGGGAATTGTGTGGTCTCCTGATACATCGTGTGCAACAGTCTTGGTGGGTAGCCTTGACTCATGCTCCATGTTCAACAGTCTTGGCGGTTATCCCTGGATAATGCTCCATTATGTGCAATGAGCCTTGAATCCTGATTATTCCATGTTTTTTATTGCTTCAAAATTACTATGATTCCAAGATTACATGATCCCTTATCCTATATGTTATGCTTTAACATGTTTATTCATGTTCCATGATTTTTTATGTCATCATAGTATTCCTTAGAACCCATGCGTTATGATTTATTCTTATGTTTATTCCCCTAATGGTATTTTTAGATCATCACTTTGTTCATGTATCACCCTAGGTTATTCTATACATATATAAGGGATCAAAGGATGTTTGGAGCATCTATATGGAGACAATTTTTTTTTTCAAATTTTGGTTCCTTGTTTTATGTTTTATGTAACTAATCATCAAAAGAAACTAGAATTTAGGATCCTTGGATTTTATTTAATGTTTTATTATTCTTAAAATCAAGTAATAATATGTGAAAAAGTCTAGGTCCGTTATTGTTGGTATCATAAGATGTTCTAGTTATTTTATTATATTAGGACTAGAGCACTTTAGTAAGATCCCTAGGAATAATTATATCACCATGTATAACCTAGATTGAAAATTAGAGTATCAAGAGTTAGGACATACATTTCCTTTACATGTTTATCATTCTATGTTCAAATTTGTTTAATGGTTATTAGGTAAGTATTAAACCGTCCTAATTGTAATTTATTTTTAATAGTTAATGTATGGAATAGGAATAACCAATTATAACAATCAATGTGAGAGGAAATGTTAATATTTCCCTAATTAAATGCCAAATATGATGAGAATATGTGCTCAAAACATCACAATAATACGTACTCAACTGGATCAAGTTATAAATAATAACTTGAATAATGTGGAACAAACTTCATAACGTAATAGACATAATGTTGGAGTCAAATCCTTCATGCATAAAAGGCCTCCAATGTTTAGTGGATGTTTTGATCCGCTCCTCACAAAACAGTGGATTAACTCCATTGAAAAGATATTATTTGTGTTATGGTGCTCATATGAAGATAAAGTTATACTGGGAATAAATCATTTTTATGGGGTAAGATGATCAATATTGGATAGTGATAAGGAATACAAATTCAAAGGATGAAATTTATTCCATTAATTGGGAGGAATTATTGATTTTTTCATTAAATATTTTCATCAAACCATTTTTCTCAAGAAGGAAAGGGTGTTCCTTTGACTGAAGTAGAGGGAAGACGAGTCTATTAGGGTGTATGAATCATAAATCATGAGATTTCATGATATACATATGAATTTATTATGAACACTAAAATAAAGGTGGATCACATCCTTAGAAGAATAAATACGAATTTACAAAAAAAAATATGGATAATCAGGACTTTAATAGCTATGAAGAGATTTTACATTGTTCCCTTATGGTGGAAAAAGAGATTAGAGACTCTCCATAGTCTCATTGTCCTAGAGATAAAAATAGGAAAATAGATTTTAATATTGTAGGATCAGCAGATAAAGCTCATAATGGAATGGAAAAAATCATCCAACACGTCAAAATTGTGGGAAGAAGTATCCTAGGAACTGTTTAAAGGGAACTAAGAAATGCTTCAAATACAAAATAATGGGAAATCTGGTGAATAAATGTGGAAGGGATATGAAGAATACCACCAATATGGTAGAAGGGAAGGTTTATATCGATACTCATCATGTAGTGGAGTGTAACAACTATGTCGAATATGAGAATTATGTGAACCATTTCCCTAAGATAAGGGTTTTTGGGGGAAATCAATATCAACAACCTCTAAGGCAGCAAGGAATGGAATATTTTATCAATAATGCTAAGGTGGAGCTCAAAAATGATGTGGTGATAGGTATGATGGTTATTCATTCATGAATAGTGAATACACTATTTTATTCGAGTTCTATGTATTCTTTTATATCTTACATGTTTGGTAGAACTATTCAAACACAACCTCAAAATATGGAGGTTGGGTTATCTATGAGAATATAAAGTTGGGATATTATTTTATCCAAGGTATAAAACTGTTCCCTAATTAATTTTTATGGACTAAAACTCCCCTAAAATCTTTTCTTACATTCCCTAGTGTAGTGTTATGCTATTTTTGGCATATATTTACTATCATTATAGAAAGGCCACATCGAATATCAGCGAAGGGAGATAACTCTTCACATCCCAAAGCATCCTTTAATTATATACAAGTGTTAGGAGTAGAATAAATCTATATAAGAATTTTCATATCAATTGTAGATATTATTTCTTTATGAGATAACATATATTTATCTAATGATTATGAAAATGGAGAGAATCATTCTCTAAGATTTTCCCATTGTGAGGGACTACATTTATGTTTTCTCAAAAGATTTTCTTGGTATTCCACCTAATCAAGAGGTTGAGTTCTCAATTGAAATTGTTCCTATATCTCTTCTTATATCAGAGACACTTTATAGAATAACCAACCTTGATCTATAATAACTGAATAAGATGTTATAGGAGAATCTATACAATGTATTTATATGCTCGAGTGCTTTACCATGGGGTGCACCAGTCCTATTCATCAAGAAGAAGGATGGATCAATGCGTCTCTATATTCATTACCATGAGATCAATATAATCATGATAAAGGACAAGTATCCCCTAAAACAGAAAAATTAATTGTTCGATCAACTATGTAGGGACATGTATTTCTCTAAGGTTGACCTTTGGCCATCTTATCACTAACTAAAGGTGAATAATGAAGATATTACCAAGACTACCTTTAGAATGAGTTATGAAAACTATGAGTTCATAGCGATTCCCTTTGGAATCACTAAATATCCATCAATTTTCATGGATTTAGTGAATTGAGTCTTTATATATTTACTTTAAAAATTTGTGGTAGTCTTTATTGGTGAAATTCTAATATACTCCAAGAGAAATGAGGAAAATGAGGAGAATTTGAATATTGTCCTAAAGACTTTGTGAAGGGAGAAATTATGTGCAATGTACATTAAGTGTGAGTTCTAGATGAAGGAAATATCATTCATTGGGCATGTAATCACTAGAAAAGGGATATATATGGATCATTCCAAAGAAAAGGCAATTGAAGAGTGGCCCATGCCAACATCTATAACAGATATCGACAACATCTTTGGTCTAGTTGATCAATACTGAAAATTTATGAGGAACATTTCTCAATTTTCAGTCCTAGTAACCATGTTGAATCAGAAGGGGGTAAATTATGAGTAGATGAAATATTGTGAGAGAATCATTAAGGATATCAAAAAAATAGGCTTATCACTACACTAGTACTCAAAATTCCAACATTTAGGGAAGTGTTTATGGTTTACATTGATACTTTAAATAAGGTATTAGGATGTGTACTAATGAAAAATGATAAAGTGATAGCCTATACCTCAATGAAGTTGAAATTGCATGAGAAAAACTACCCACACATGATCCAGAGATGGAAGCTGTGATCTTTACATTGGAAATCTATCGACATTATATCTATGGGGATAATTGGGAGATATATACTGATCAAAAGATTCTCAAATATATATTGACATAGAAGGAGATTAATATGTCCTGGTAGAGATGGTTAGAGCTCAACAAGGATTATGATTGATGAATCCACTACCATTATGGTAAGGAAAATAAGGTAGTGGATGATCTAAGAAAAAAAGATCCAACATTTTTATCAATGATGAGAATTGATAAGGATCCAATATTATTAGGATTGAAAAGGATGGACCAGAGAATCATTAAGGAAGAAACATCATAAATAATTTCTCAAATGATTGGGCAACCATACCTCATGGTGAAAAAAAGGATGCTAAAAAATATGATGTGGAAATTTAAAAAAGGATAGAAGCTATCAAAAATGGGTAATCCTTAGAGTTATAAATGGATGAGGAAGGAGTCTTGAGATTTGGGTCATGATTATATCTGCCATAAAATACAAAGACAAAGAAATAGATTTTTAATGATGCAAATAACATAACCTTCTCTATTCACCTAGGGAGCACAATGATGTATCAATATTTACAAGAAAACTATTTGTTGGATAATATGAAAAGGCGATCGCTGAGTATACATCATATTTCCTAGTATGTCATCAGGTGAAGGATAAAAGAAAAAAATATAAAAGAGATAATAAAACCATTACCCATACTAGAATGGAAATGGGAATACATTAATATGGATTTTGTCATTGGAAATCTGAAGACATATATAGGAAGCAATTCTATATGGCTTGTTAATAATCATCTTGCCAATAAAATTCACTTCATCAAAATTTTAGAGGACTCTTTACTAGATCAACATACCTGGATATACACCATAGAAGTGCTTAGAATGTATAGAGAATGGCTATTGATTGTATCTGATCATGATATGATATTCACCTCTATGTTCTGGGAATACCTTCATCATATTCTAAAAACATAGTTGAACATCAGTACAACATATTATCTTCCAACTTATGGCCAATATAAATGGATTATCTAGGCACTGGAAGAAATGTAGAGATCATCTTATATGGACTTGAAGGGAGGATGAGACCAACATTTTCCTCTATTTGTGTTCTCCTATAATAATAATTTCCACTTGAGCATCCAAATGGATCCACATGATGCCCTTTTTGGGAAAAGATGATGAAAATTAGAATGTTGGGATAAATTTAGTGAATGTAAAAGGCTAGAACCTAAAATGGTCAAAGAAATGGAAGAAAAGGTAATAACCATTCTGTAACATATCTGAGGAGCCTAAAGTTGACAGAATAGTTATATAGACAATCATCGACAAGACCTCAAGACTGTGGTTAGAGAAATTTTATTCCTCTACATATCTCCAAGGAGGAGGATCTTGAGATTTGGTAATAGTGGAAAGCTAAGTCCCAGTCAAATCGAACACTTCATGATCATTTCTCATGTTGGAAATTTGGTCTATAAAATTGAACGTCCAACAACCATTTCTCAAGTACATGATATATTCCATGTATCCCTATTGAGAAAGTATATACCAGATCCTTCACATGTACTGAATTCATAGGTGGTAAAGTTTGAGAATGATCTCTCTTATGAGGATCATCCAGTAAAGATATTAGACCATAGATAAATACGTATATGCAACAAGACGACTCACTTGGTTAAAGTAAAATGGTGGAACCATAAGTATGAAGAGTCAACATGGGGACCCAAATAAGAGATAAACTAGAATTACACTCACCATTTTTCTACTTAGAATGAAAAACATATTTTCAATGGTGAAATTTCATAAGGGGATAAGAATGTAATGACCCAAAATTTTAACAAATAAAATTACCTTCTCATAAATATTCTATATAGTATAAACCACATAAAATCACAAAAATAACACAATATGAACTTTATAAATGAATAATGAATGAAATAAGATGTATTTCTAGAAATTATGGAACCTATACAAATGGAATAGTAAAATTCCCTTTAGAATAGTGATATGGAAATTATGTATTCTAAACCATCTAATAGAATATTAACCTCACCCATGAAATTATAAATAAAATTTACGAATCTTATAACTGAAAATATGATATATTTATATAATAGTTTAAGTAAATAAATGTTCTAAAAATGATAATTTAATTTTTTGTATTTTTGTAAAATCTTAATGTTTATTTAAAATTTCATAATTAATATAATTATTTAAAAGAAAATTAATTTTCATAAAATTGATTCAAAAAATAATATTTTTTTCTCTAATTATTATAAGATAATTTTATGATACCTTACTCAATTTTTGAATGTTTCACAAAATTGGTGTTAATATTAAAATAGATGTTTTTCATGTAACGTGTGATTTTATTTAAAAAATAAATATTTCATATTTATAAAATTATTTTCATAAAATGGAGTTCATTTTTTAATTTTACACGTCAAAAAATGGTTAGGGATATTTTTTTGGAATTTTTCTAAAATAGTACAATTTTTTGGTGAATAGTAAAGTATGATAATTTACAGAATGCATAAATTATAAGTTAAATAGAGTATTCCTTGAGTCAAATATAATGTAATCAGCATAATATAAAATTATCTATCTATATTTTATGTATTTATTCTTTTAATCATCACTATTTCTTATCTTGATGCAAAATAATAAACTAATGAATAAAATAATGAGAAAACACTCTTCTCCTCCACTATAAATACAACAAATCACCACCTGTTATCTAA
Organism: Viscum album; assembly: GCA_963277665.1. Lineage (NCBI taxonomy): Eukaryota > Viridiplantae > Streptophyta > Magnoliopsida > Santalales > Viscaceae > Viscum > Viscum album. The sequence goes on along the minus strand of OY728128.1, from coordinate 159,940,429 downwards.
ACATATATTAACCCATTTATCATGTCCAATTTAATCATAATACTCTTTCGAATCCAGTTATTCACATTTAGGATCTATTGGTCACCCGAATATTCGAAACCAATTTTTCTAAGGAGGTTCTCAAGGAAGTGAATTCAAGAGGTAAACTCCCATTTCATTTTCTTTAATTTTTTTTTTCTTATTTTCTCCAACCAACCCTTATCCAAGTGAAATGGTAACCCCAATATCTCACATAAACTTCAATTTTTTTATGTTAATGGAATAATCCATCATCATTTCTTTCTCCACCCATTTTTGTTCAAAAAATGAAAACATTGTTTGTAATATGTTAATTTATCACATTGAAGGATTAAAAGTTTTAAATTTACTTTTAAAACTTAATGTATGGCCATAAAACAATTTTTATAGTTGAAAAATATTATAATATATTCATTTCATTTTTTTTATATTCTATAACCATTATATATACATTATATTAATTAATAAAACAAAACTACTTTGTGATGACCAAAAACACCAAATTAATCTAAATCAACATATATGATGATTCATCCTAAAAAATAAAACCAAAATGATGTAAAAGACCATTTAATATTAAATAATTTAATTTAATATATATAATTTCAATTCTGGACAAATTATCTCATTTTACGATATTTTACGTATATGTATACATGTAAACCGATCATGAAAACCTAGGAAACCAATGCTCCAGAACGATGAAATTGAATCTCATAACTCATAAAAATGGCCATAGATGAACTTAATAAAATTTTAATAAATAAAATACATGTAGAAAAGTTTCCAAATTTACTAATAAATGGATTTAATTTTCTTATCTTGGACATTAACTTCAAGTGTATAACACTTTTTGACCTAATGTTAGGGATTATCTCCAAACATTCATTTTTCATTTGGGTTACAATTTATCTATCTTTATACCAATGTAATTTTTATTTAATTTTATATAATTTTTATAAATTCTATTAATATTTTCCAAACTCATGTATTTAGATCAGTTCATCCTCCTTTCAGAAGAAAATACATGTTTTAAAAAGGTTTTCGTATAAATTCTTGCTCATGAGCAAGCTTGTTTAAAGGGAACATCCTGATTTCATTCCCCTTTTCATGTGTACTACATAATATTATTTAATCCACTATTATTTTAAAAAAATCACTCATTTTAACATAAAAAAACTTCTTGGTTCATTTTTTGTTTTACAAAAACATTTATTCATTTTATTTTTTAAATAATCTTGAAAATATTTCCTTAAACCACACTAAAATGTTTTATTTATAATGTTTCCTGAAAAGTATTTTGATATGTTTTCATTGTAGTTTGATATAAAATATCATGATATATTTCTATTTTCCTTTATTAATGTACATGTATGTTTTAAATCCATTCATTGGTGGGTACCATTATGATATTTCCTTTTCATATGCCTTTTGACATGGGTATGATACCAAATCTTTTCTATGGGTAAACCTTATGTTTATGTTTGATTAATTATGTGTGATTATTCATGTGGAACACATATTAATGATCATTTTATGATGGTTGTACCCATATATAACTCCAATGTATTGGCTAATGTTTATTCTCATGAGACGTCATGTGCAACATCCTTGGTGGTTAGAATAGACTCATTCTCAATTTTCAATAGACTTGGTGGTTAGCCTTGAAACATTCTACTTCAAGTTCAATGAGCCATGAATCATGATTATGTATTGTATTATTCTGTTGTTACATTATTATTATTCCATTATTACATGATCCCATGTTCTATATGTTATTCTTCCACATGTTTATTCATGCTCCATAACTTTTTATGTCATCATGTTATGCCTTATAACCCATGTGCTAAGCTTTATTCATAAGTTTATTCATTTACTAAGATTTTTAGATAATCACTTTTTTCATGTATTCATCCATGTTATCCTATGCATATATAAGGGCTCAAAGTAATTTTAGAGCATCTTTATGGAGATTAAATATTTTTTGTGTTCAATGTTTTCAGTTTTATGTAACTAATAATCCTAAGACACTAGAATTTAGGATACATGGTTTATATTTAATGTTTAATTGTTCTTAAAATAAAGTAATAATATGTTTAAAAGGTTAGGTACATTATAATCAAATTCTATTGTATCTGATCCAGATCCAATGTTTACCTTGATGTTCGGGTGATGTATTCAATGGGCCTTGGATACAGAGCTATGTTTCAGATATGTGTGTCATCCACATGTAGATGGTCAATAGAAGAGAACAATTCAAACAATAGAGGATATGGTGATATCTTATTACATATATTTCAAAGGTCACTGGGATCAACTCCATCCATTGGTTGAGTTTTCAAATAATAATATATTTCACTCGAGTATTCACATGACTCCTTATGAATCCATATATAGGTAGAAGTAGAAAAACCCAATTTATCAAGATGAAGTTTGATAATTAAATATATTGGTACCTGAGATAGTTGAATAAATTCCCGAGAAGTTTATGGCCATTCAACAACACATAAGGGAAGCACAAAGTAGATTGAAAAGTTATACTGACGATTGAAAATGTTATTGGGAATTTGAAGTTGGTGATAACGTGATTCGATGAATATCTCTAGGGAATAAGGTAATTATATTCATAAATAATGGGAAAATAAGGATAGTTATATCAATCCCTTTGAAATTATTGAGCATATTGGGATGGTAGCTTATCAATTAGTGCTTCCATCGAATATCTCTTAGGTCCATGTGGTGTTCCATGTATCTCTCCCAAGGACGTACATCCCTGATCCTTCAAATGTAATGAAATCATAGGTAATGCCATTCGAACATGATATTTCTTATAGAGAAAAACTTTTGAATATTTTGGATCATATAGATAATGTTCTACAAAAAACGAGCACTCACCTGGTTGAAGTTTTGTGATTAAACTACAAGATGGAGGAAGCTAAATGGGAACCTCATGATGTAATGAGGTAGAAGTTTCTTCATTTTATTGCACCAAAGTGATATAAGTTTTTTGTAAAGATTCATTTTAATTTGGGTGGATTGTAAATAACCAAGAGTTTATGATTTATTTTTAATTAAAATTAATTTATTTAATAGTTTTATTTACACAAAACCTTGAGTTTTAATGTAACACAATATATTATTAATATTATTATTTAAACATGGAAAATATAAAATAGTAAAAAAACATGGGGGTAGGCATTATAATAACAACATTTTAAATATTAGGTGTAATGGTTTTATATAAAGAAAATATATTGATAAAAAATTACTTAATTTTTAGCAAACTATTTATATGTCATAAAAATATAATTTTTTTAAAATATGTTTTTATTTATTTTTCTGAAAAATGTAATTAAACTAATTTTTTCTACATTTAGAATATATATTTAAAAAAATACATTTATTTTTTTGAAATCTACTTTTCAAAATTATCTTTTACTGAATTGTTTTTTAATTTCTTGAGAAGATTAATCTTGTTATGAATAGAAAAAAATATTGATTTTTATTAAAAACTATCTTTTAATTTAAAGAATTTACAAGATAAGATTTATTTTTAAATGGTTTTAAAAGTATAATTAGTTAAATTATATATTTATTAATATAACTTATGTGACAGTAATCAATTTAAAATTGAAATTTTATGCTAAAAATATATATACACATGAAAAAGTTCTCTTTGGAAAAAGGACTTTTCATCTTGTTTGTAGGTTTTATTTAAAATAAAACTATACCAATTTTGAGAATTATAATTGATAAAATTTATTACATATATTTAATCCAAATAATTTATATTATATACCATGTAAAATTAATTTTTTTCATAAGTATTATTAAAAGAATAAAATTAGTTATCACCGTTAAGGTTAAAATGAGTATTTTCAAGTTACATATGCATTTGTTAAAATTAATTTTCCACACACATAGTAACATAATTTAATAAATTGGATTTCATATTTAAAATTATAAGGTAGAAATTATCAAATAGGGATAATTTTAATCTTTTTTCTAAAAATAGAAATTACCTAGGTAAAAAAAGTGAGTAGTTACCATGGTGAAAAATAAAATGTTAAAAGTGAGTAAACATAGTGATTAATGAAAAACATGTTTAAAAATGTGTTTTTTTTGTTTTGTAGGGGTTTATAGGCCATATAAAAACTATTATACTTTATTTATGAAATTTTGAGGCACATTACATGAGAGTCACTTACCATTATTGAATGTTTTTGGGTATTTACAAAAACACCACTGCTTCTCATTTATGAAAGGGGACCTCCTCCATTCACTTATTCAAACATCATAACCCCTTAAAAAAAACCATTCCAAAATCTCTACCAAACATACTTTTCAATGTTTTAGATATTTGTTTATTTTGAAAAGATCAATCCTTGGGCCCCTAATAAGAGATTCAAAATTGGGGTTTCTAAGAAAAGGTAATTGTCTTCACTAGAACCTTTATTTTTAATTATTCTATCAAAACCCTTGTTCATGTTATGAAAATTATAATATTATTAATATATTATCTAGAATAAACATATATTTTATTATATTTATGGAATAACCAATATTCGTCTCCTCTTCCATCAAGTGGGAAATGAAATCGTTCATCGTGTGTACAACAGACTATCGCCTTACGAAATGATGTAGTTTGTTTTCCATCACCACATCTCGTGGTAGGATATAATGTTAAATATGATATTTTTATACTATATTTATGTCATAATTATACTTCTTGAAATATAGTACCACATATAATTTTTTTAATTTCCATTTCATGGGAATATGATAACATTACTTGTGTGTATGGCCGACTACTACCTCGCAAAGCGATGTGATTTAATATTCAATTAAAAATGACACAGAAGGTAATAAGGATTTTTTTAATGAAAATATGTGATATATATGACATAAAAAATTATTATATAAGGGTAATATATTATTTACATTTCTATCATTTCACGTGTCGTGAAAATGGAAACAAAATTCATACATACATACAGCCTAATGTCTCCCTAAATAGTGTAATATGTTATATATATATATAAATTTAATGGATTACTATAAATAAAAATTTATTGAATATATATGGTTTTAATAAAATGTTTTAAATTAAGGATATTATAAATCCACGGTCAAAATATAAGGATCGAGAATACGAAACCAAAACATACGTGAAAACGAAGAAATTATTACACAAAACACGATTTTACCAAGGAATTGTTAAAAAATAACAAGAAAAGGTCATAAGTAAATGATATATGGTTTGATATATATAACTATGGTTCTATAATATATGTTTAATAAACATATATTAATTAAACAAGATGTTCTAATATGTACATAGAAGTTGAAACTTACGGTAAGGGATTTCTGGTCTCTTTCTTTTTGTGAGACACATTCCATATTCAACACTCAATTTATTTGTGTGGTTTATATAATACCAAACCAAAAACATACGTGAAAATGAAGCAATTATTACCCGACACATGATTTTAACAAGGAATTGTTAAAAACTAACAAGAAAAGGTCACAAGTAAATGATATATGGTTTGATATATATAACCATGGTTCTATAATATATGTTTAATAAACTTATATTAATTGAACAGGATGTTCTAACATGTACATAGAAGTTAAAACTTACAATAAGGGATTTCTGGTCTCTTTTTTTTATGAGACACATTCCATATTCAACTCTCATTCCATGGGACGAATGCCTTGTACACCACTTGTCTCTTTTATATGGTGTATATAATACCCATAAATGTATTTTATGATACTTATATAGATAATTATAGGACATAAATATCCATATAATTTAATTTATTTCATTGAGATTAAGATTTAATAGATACTTATATGGTAATTGTTTAACGTTACAATCTCATTTCTTTACAGGATTGTTTAGGATAAGATTCAAACGAAGAGATCATATGATATAACTATAAAGAAACAAATTGCATTTACTACACTATAGTTATTTCTATAAAATACATTTTTCATTTTATTTTCCTATTTTATAAGATTAAATATACAAAAATAATATTTTTAATAGAAATCATCTTTATTTCTCTCTTCGGTCAAAAAAACATTTTTTCCATATCCATGTTTTATAAAAATGTATTAAAGAAAATTTTTACTCTTCAATAATTATTGTTTAAATATATTTTCCGGAATATCTGTATTTTTTAAAAATGGATTAAAAGGAATTTTCATGTCTTTTTTCAAGTAAGTCCCTTTTTCATTTTACTGAAATTTGAAAGGAATCATTGTTTAAATATCTAAGGAAAGAAAATTATTTTCCACCTTCATGAGCAATCAATGATTTAAATATTAAATTTTATGTTTACAAGGTTATTTTCAATGAAAAGGAATTTTTTTTTTGAAATTTCAGTTTTAAAAAGGATTTTTCAAAGTGGAAAATCTATTTTCATCAATAAACATTCCAAGTGATTATCAAAATAATTTTCAATATAAGATAACATCCATTGATTTTATTTATGATTTTATGGGTATATGGTCCAATTTTACCATAATTATTATTTTTATAGGTGGTTTATTATTACAATGAAAGTATGTTTGTGAAACTCATTTCTTTTCCATGATTTATGTTATGATGAATTTATTAGATAATTATGAGACCCATTTAATTTATATGGGTTATGATATGATGGAATGTTTATGAGACCCTTTTATTTTAATGGGACATGATATGAAAGAATGATTTAGGATCTTGTGGCACACTTATATATGGTTTTAATTTTGTTACAATTTTTATGTTATTACTAAAGATAGTGGTAATGTAATTACCAAGGACTTTGGTTACATTATAACTATGGTGGTGGTCACATTTTAACATAGTATGGGAGAGAACAATATAAATAATCTAATTCATTGGGTAAAAATTTATATATCATTATATAAAAATGGAAAAATATTTAACGGGTATGATCCAGATTGGGAGGTACACCGATGGGCTTGATACATAATGGGTAACAGGTCAATCAGGTTAACCCCCAACGGGAAATAGTTGATAAGGATAAATCCACAATGTTTGATAGTGTTGGTATTTAACCTTGAGAAATTAAATAGTTTCTATATCTATGTTAGTGCCCTATTTTTTTTTACCTGAACATACAATTTAGGAAATGTAAAGAGTTTAAAATCTTATAAATCATTTATTTTGGAATGATACTGCTTTATTCCACGACTAATGTTTATGATATATTATCGACTAGGTATGAATTTTTTATGTTATATTCATGATCTCAAACCCTTATGATTGTCTTATGCTTTCATATGATCATAGAATGATATCTCCCCTGTTTACCATTATTAATCATCTAATCTCAGACTTTATTATGATTCCATTCCTTAGGTTATGAAGAAAGGTTTTTTGTAGGTTATGTTTTTGAAATGTATAAAAGGGGAAGATTGGTAGGGATATATTGAAGATAATTCATTAAATAAGAATATTGTGTACCCAGTATCCAAACACACTAAAAAATTATGTTCTTCAGGGGTGTATTTTTGAAATGTATTGAATATTAAAAAAAATGTGATATCTATGTATGAAAATCATTATTCATTATATTTTGAAACAAATTAAGTTAGTTAAACAGATGAAACTAGGATGGGAAAAAATTAGTGGGAACCCATAGGGTGATTCTAAGTATAGGTGAACATCCTGAAGTTTTCATAAAGAAGACACCATCTGGTTTACCTATAAATTATTCACTCCATAGATACTACATGGGGATGTGGTTCTGCAACAGATGTACCTAGGGATAATAGATCAAAAAAGGAACATCCATCTTGACTCAACCATTACCTAGTATATGATAATGGGTCTTACTATTCACCTAATTTAACACACTTGAGTAAATTAAATTTTTTTTTAGAAACCACCATGATGAATTTGAATAGATGATTATCATGGATGGAATAGGTTATAACTAATGTATTATAGAGTGAAAAGAATATTTCATTATTTAGACAAAATATTATTGATTATTCATAATTATGTGGTTTCCAACTTTGATTATTATTTTCTAAAAATATACATTTTGGTTTTAGTCAATGGGTGGAGCCTGAAGGAATCACATTAATACAGAATGTGATGGTTAATTTAGTGATTATTAGAAACAAAATTGGATGATTATTGTAGAGGAAGATATTGTTATGATGCATAATCATCTATCATTATATATTCTTAACAACATAAAATAAACTATGATACCTAACACATTAGATGTAACGAACCGATAATTTATTAATAAAATTACCTTTCTATTAATGTATTAGGGATATAGAAAACACATGTACTTTATTATTATTATTATTATTATTATTATTATTGTTTTTAAATTACCATTAAATATAGCCATTCAATAGTGATCACACAAATGATACAAATATAAGGTTTTAAAAAAATCATTTTGACACAAAAAAGGAGAGGATGGCCTCATCCAGTAGGCTCGGGCAGTATGAAGCTCATTTTTAGGAGCTCATAATGGAGGTACTGTCACCAAGCTTAACTATTGACCAATCCCAAGCCAAGATTCAACTCATTAAGTTTGAACAGAATCCCTTACGGGATAAGTTCATGTTAATAGAGATTACCACCTATGCGATGTTATCTGACCTGCCCCATGAGTCTACCACCATCAAACACATTACCCATAGGTCTTACGGAGGTGTTATAATGGGTTATATAATAAGGTATTATTTAGTTATTTTGTAATACCCTTATATATAATTGTCTTATTCTATCAATTCCTTTATGAGAATAGTCTTTCTTAAAAAAGGATAAATTTGATAAATTGACTCTTCAGGAAAAACTGGTACATTTGAGAAATACATAAAATATTCTATTAAACTATGGTTATTATTAATAATATTATATAAAAAATTCTTATAAATGAAGGTTATATCAGTTCCTTATATTTAAAATATTAGGTAATCAGTTTGATAAGAGTAATATTTTTTAAAAGATTAATAGAAAGTGAATTTTTAAAGAATTTATTTTAATGAATTAATGAACTTTTGAAATTATTAATATTTAAAAAAAATATTATTATAAAATTAATTTTATGAATAAAAAATTAGCATATAAATTTTAGGCAGTCAAATGTTATTTTTATTAAGTTTTGAAAACTGTTTTTATCAAAACCTGTGAATTTTCAATAAATATCAATTTTCATTTTAAAAGTGAAAATTCAAATATTTAGGAAATTATTTATACAAAATAAATATTATTTTTTGAATCAAGAAATAAAAATTATCCAAGGGTTAATTTTAAATAATTTTCTAAGATAATAGAATTTTTTGGTAAAAATTAAATACCGTATAAATAAAATATGTGTTTTATGACATCATAATGACCCCAAAATGATGTATTAAATACAATAATGGGTTTTTTTTGTCTCAATATATATTTTACTGGTAAAATAGTGTATTTATATTTGTTTTACTTATTTAATAAATCCTTAGTGAATCCTCCAAAATGTATAATATATTTTATGCTTTTAAATTCATTTCTTTAATAATATGACTCACCTACACATAAGAAAGGATAATATTTTAATATCTTTGGCCACTAGACTTATAAATTAATGTCTTAAAATTCTATTTGGGAAAAACTATGGGAAATAACCATGGTAAGGTTTGTGTTTTTTAATATTGTTTTATATAGATTCCAAAACAAAATTTCGTGAAATATTATTGAATTACCCTCTCATTTCCTGTATAAACCCACCCAAGATCCCACTTATCTTCACTCAAAATATTTTCAGCACATAAATAAACTTTCCTCTCCCATATATAATCATCCCAAGGTTCCCCAAGCTCTCAATAATCCCATCTTCAAGCTTTTAAAATTAAACAGTCAAGTAAGGGTTTCCTTCCTTTCTCCTTTTATCCAAGTTTCTTTATATTGTTAAACCATTTTATTTTCAATTAAAAATGATGGGGTATATTTTATCACCACTCCCATACTACCCCTATAATGTTTTTGTGATGGTATACCACTTTATCTATCATTAATCCTTCCCATGTTCACCCGTTACCATGCAGAAATTCTATATGAGTTATTCCATTTCACTACTTTCTTCAAGTTTCTTTATTATGTTACACATTATATTTCCAAATTACCTATGTTGGGACATGTATTTATTTGAACCCATTACTTTCCCTTTCATGTATATATTATGAGACACCAATTTCTATCTCATCAACCATTTTTTATGAATTTTTATGCCATGCCTTCAGGGTGCCAAAATTTCACCATGATTTTCCAAACCACAATCATTATGTAGTGAATACCATGACTATTTTATATCAAGGGTATACAACTTTATGAACATATACATATTGATTATAGAATTTCATGAATTTATTTCACATTAATTTATCATGGAATAAATGATGATTTTGAATGAATCCATGTTATATGATCTATGTGGAACACTTAAGCATTAGATTAAAATGATTATGAAGGGTGAAACATTGTAGCGATCTAATGAATTGGGTAATGTTTAGTATCATGATACGTCATATTGGGATAGGGTTTTACCTGACTCATTTTAGGACATTTTTCCACTATGTTGGGATAGGGATTTACATAATTCCTTTATTTTAATGATGCAATTTTTCTAGTTTTTGCCACATTTCCATGTTATAATAATCATGTTACATTGTTCCTTTATGTTCATGTTTCTCTTATGCTCCATTGATATGTATATTTCTTAACATGTATTGTATTCTAAATTTTATGACATTTTAATCCTTTAATAGTCTTTATATCTCACCCTTTTCTTATGTATGTCCTCAAGTTTTCCAATGCAATGCTAAGTACAAAATAATGTTTGAAGTTCCCTATCAGGTTCCAAGTATCACTGAGAGGGGGTGGGGGTGAATCAGTGATATATTTTATTTTTATGTTTTTTTATTTTTGAAACAACCTTCTCCTCATATTAAAGAGTTATTTTCATGCTGAACACACACAACCACATGAACACAAGATTTAAATGGTTCACTATTAAACAAGAGAAGATGCATCCTTGGTATGGTATGAAAATAATACAGTACCAAAATATCCACAATAAAACAATCCTCTAATATGGAATACAACAAGTATGATATTACCTTTCACTCATCTTGTACTTTGGAGAAAATCCTGAAGTATGTGTGCACCATCTTAGCATAAATAGTGTAAAACAATATCTTTGGGCTTCTTGACAAACCATCAAAATCTGACAGTGGAAAAATAACTCTTCTCTTTTCTATCCCAAAACTGATAGGAACTACTTGGACTTTGTAATAATACTTATTCATATACCCGAGTCGTATATTTATCCACATGAAAGTACTTATCACTTAATTTTGGTATTCAAATATTCATCTTGCAGAGCTCCTTCACAAAGCTCCTAACTTCACAGAGCACTGTAGTTCGCAATGCTAACTAGATCACAGAGCTCACTATTTCGCAGAGCATAGATAGTTCTTTTAGAAGATCCTTTCTTTAAAAAAGCTCGATGTTTCTCTGTGAAGCTTCTTTCCATCATAGAGATTACTACCTTTATAGAGATCACTTTCTTTGTAAACCTTCTTCACAATTCGAAGGATCTAAAATTCTCATTAAGTATCCCTAATTTTATCAAGGGGATAGGGGCCTATTTATAGGCATTTCCCACCAAATCTATAACCTTACAGCCACCTCAGCACCGCATCAACTTGAACTCTTCATTTGCACCACCGCGAAGCTCCTTCTTCATTTTCACCACCTCTAATCTTCTTCTTCTATTGTGATGTAAAGATTACATGCCAAAATCTTCAACTTTTCTATTCGTGAAACTCATCGTAATCGTGAACAACACCATCAAGATTACTCTTGTCTTTGAAAAATATACTTCATGAAGCCTATATTTTAGAAAATCATGATTTTTAAATTTTTTTGATGATATGTTCAAAGAAATATACTTTGGGAAATACTCGCCCAAATCCAAATTTTTGACCCTAAAAATCTGGTAGACACTGGAATATTCTGCTACCATAGACACCTTTTTCTAGAAATCGAACCATTATGATTGGATGCATCTTTTCTCCCCCTTTCCTTCATAATGCTTGCATCATAAGTTCTCAAAACCACTTATGATCTTTGTGAAATAAAAACCAACAATGCATCGTCAAATTTACCATGTAAAGTATTAACTTTCCTATCTTTCCTCACCCACTTATGCAAAGTGAAGTGATTTCCTATCTTCTCAAATTTCCTTGACAAAAAATGACAATACTTCGTGCATCCAAAAACAAATTCATCCAACTTGGTCCCAAAAATCACCCCTTTTTATTTTGTTTTCAACCATGATTCAAAATTCACTGAACATTAAACCTTCAAGAAATTGGTTATATATCAACAATTCTAACCCTATGTGAGCAAACATGTTGTAGGAAAAAAAGTATTATTGACATAAAGACCATTTTGTCCAAAACTAGTGACTACGAAACCACAAGGAATCATTTTTCCTCCCCATCCTTCTTCACGTCATCAACATTCCTGAAAAATATTGTTTCCTACATCCACTATACAACCATTCTATAACCATTCCAATAAACAGGTATAATTGTTCACACACTTACATGATGAATTTACTACTTACCCACAACTCCCCCTTTATCCATGCTTCCATGAGGATATATTTATGAAAAAATTCTCCCCCTTGAAAACATTATCCAAATGTAAGATGGGAGTGGGGAAAGAAATACGCACCTCAACCATGATGAGGAGGAGGTTGGACACCCATTTTCAACCTAAATTTAGTAAATTTTTCTTTCATTAAAGGTTTTGTGAATTTTTTAGAAACTTGTTCCGATGTAGGAAGGTACTCTAGCCTCAATTTATTATTCTCCACCTATTATTGGATGAAGTGGTACATTATTTAATTTTGTTTTGAAAAATAATGTTTTACCAGATTCCTTGTATGATTGATTTCACTTTGATTATCACAACACAAGAGTAATGTTTGATTTACGTCAAAGAGAATATCTTCCAACCGATTCTTCAACCACATGAGATGGTTAATAGCTTGAGTAGTAGAAACATACATAGATTTAGATGTTTTAATAGTTACAGAATTATTTTTTTTGTATTCCAACTAACACCACTATTCCTTAGAAAGAAAACTCCTCCAGATGTTGATCTTAGATAATCAACCCTTCCTGCCAAATCAGCATTTGAATACCAAAATAGATCAAATTTTTATGTTCTATTATACCCGATTCCAAAAGTTTTTCTGCCTTTGATATATCTAAGAATTTCTTTTCCAGTAATCAAATGTAATTATGTTGGAGAACTCTGAAATCATTCACATAATGTAACAACATGGAGGATGTCGGGTCTTGAGGAAGTTACATATAACAGACTTCTAATCAGATTTTGAAACTCTTTATGGTCCACTTAATTGATGTATCCATATTTAGAAAATGTGGTTCCAACTAAAATCAGTGTGTATATTGGTTTCTAATTTCCCATTAGAAAATTCTACATAAGTTCCTTATCATACCTTTATTGAGAAATAAAAATGTGGTTCCTCTGCTGTAAAATTTTCAACCCAAGATCATATTTCATTTTTCCCAGTGTGGATATCTCAAATGAATTCTTCATCTCATTATAAAATCGTTCACATGATCTTTCACCATTTCCATCAAAGACAATGTCATAGAAATTCCTTGATTTAAAGTTTATAATAAACTCTAACTTTCTTGAAATCCATCTTCCTCAAGCAAGTATCAAATTTTAAATACCATGCACTTAGAGCCTATTTTATCCCATAAAAATCATTCTTCAATATACACAAAAAACAGTCCTCCTTACCAATAACAAATCCACTCGGTTTATCAATGTAAACATACTCATCAGGATCACCATTAGAGATTTCAGATTTTACATCCATTTGAAAGATTTTGCAACCTCATTGTGCAGAAATAGAAATAAATATTCTTACTATTTCTATCCTTTCCAATGGAGAAAAGGTTTAATCAAAATAATTACCTTAAATTTGGGAATACCCTTTTCAAACCATTATTTCTTTGATTCTTATCACGTCACCTTCTTTATTCAGCTTGTTCCAGAAAACCCACTTTGTACTAATAATGTTCTTGTTGTATGGATTGGGTAAAAGTTCCCAAGTATCATTCTTATCTATTTGACCAGGCTCTTCATTCATACCCTGAACCCATTCTAGATGCTCTAATGCTTTATTTACCTCATTTGGTTCAACTTTAGAATAGAAAGAAGTGTGTGAAATATCATTCTTTGTTCTTATTGTTTTAACCCTATGGTGTTGATCTCCAATAATGTTCTAAGCCTCCATTTTTCCCTCAACCTAGGATGAGTTGTTCGAATTTAATACTCATAAATTTAGATTGTTGTGTCTAATTACCCTTATTAAGTAGGATTAAAACTATCTGAAACATTATCTGAATTGTAAACAAAATCTTTTCAATCCTACTCATCTTCTACATCAGTATATAACTACTTTTCTTTCTCAACATTCTCAACAACTTTCACAACTACAGAATCAGTAATTGTTCATGTTTCTTTGTTGGAACATCTATATCCTCTTTCTTATAAAGTATATCCAAGACAAATTCCATAATCTTTTCTTTTCTCAAAATTTACAATGTTTCAACCTTTCATATTTATAATTAAAGGACTCCCAAAGAATCTTAAGTGTTTCAGACATGGATTTTTTCCATAGAACATTTCACATGGATTCAAATATGAGATTGACATATAAAATCATGGATTCTAAATGTACACAGCAGTTCTCAGGGCTTGCCTCTAATAATAATGAGAGACACTATGATCATGTAACATAGTTCTACCCATTTCCACTGGACTTCTATTCTTTCTTTCAGGAGCCCCATTTTTTTGAGGTGTGCATGGTGTACTGAACTCATGATGAATTCCATTCTTCTCAAGATAACTTTCAAACTTTTCATTCTTATACTCTCCACCATCATCAGTTCTCAACTTCTTCACTAAATACTCACATTCCTTCTCTACTTTCTCATGAAACTCTAAAATATTTTCAGAGCATCTGGGTTATGTCTCATAAATATAACACAAGTAATTTGAGTAAAGTCATCAATGAAAGTAATGAAGTAATTGTCTATATTTATAGATTTCATGCTCATTGGTCCATTTATATCAGAATTTATGATCTCCAAGGGTCATTTTGAGTGAATTTAAACTCTCTTATGCATAGAGTTTGTAATCTTCCCTTTCTGAAAAAAAGTGCAAAAAAAATATCTTATACCTGCTAAATGAGGAATACCTCTCGCACTGTATCTATTTGATAACTTGAACATATTTCTTTGACACATATGTACCATAATTTTATTCCATAATATATTTTTATCCACCACACCCATGTATCAAGAGTTTTGAACTTCACCGACTGTATGTTGGCCTCTTATAACAACATTTCCATCATTTTTATTTTTCACAAAAACCCATATTTTCTATAGATAACTTTTTTTACCTCAACACAGTGTTGTTACACACTTATCAGGTTGTGTTTCAGCCCATCCACATACCATGTTTTCCTGGATTTCATATTTTCTTTTCTGATGATGGCTGATCCAACACCGTTGTTCCTTAGATAATCATCATTTACAAATTTCATTGTTCCTTATTTTAAATATTTCACATCCATTAACATTTTTTAGTCTCCTATCATATGAGACTAATGAAAACTATCATGGATCTATGGTCATTCTCAATTCATAGATTTTAACATGGTTTCAATAATAAGAGCTTTCTGTTCTTCCTTTTCTACCACATTCTGTTGTACTTCATCCAATTTCTTAGCCAAGTCAATATGTTCTGGCCAGAAAACCAAGAACTCTTTCTTTTCAGACCGAGAAAATATTTCTTTCTTAGCCTTTAAAATATCATAATTTTGATAATATTTAAAATACCTTTCTTTTTCCTGTAACACAATTATAAATCCCTTTGAAAGATGTCCAATTTTATCACATCATTCACAGATAGTTTCTAGTGGTTAGAGATTATTCTCAACTTTAAAACAAACCTTGTGTGATATATTCTGGACTTTATTTTGAGATTTTTTCTTTTTAAAATATTGACTCCCTCTCACTCCTTGTCTTTCAAAGCTTGTGGAATAGTAATAATGTTGTAGGTTTAACCAACACATGTTTTCCTTGTGTCCGAATCCACCATAATACCATTAGTAGGCATAGAATTAATATTTCCCTTTGAAACTTATATATTTACCAGAGTTGTGAACATGTTTCTCAATAGTCGTATTATGAGAACTCTACTGACCACAGGCCTTCATATTTTCAATTGTAACCTTCTTATTCAGCTTAGATTTCTGTTCAGACTTACGAGAAACATAAGTAGTACAAATATTTTTAGGCTCATGTTTTTTATATGTTTCTAATTTCTCAGAATTGATCACTTTGACCGCATACAAAGCCTTTCCAGAAGTTTTCTTATTAGAAGAAATTCTATCTTTATTCTCAACCTTTTATGGAAATTTTTTTGATCATTCTTAGGTTCATTCTTATCTGAACATTCACTGACTTTTATAATATTGTTTTTGAACCTTGTGTTTCTTTCCTTTGCATTAGAATGTTTATGTTGGACATGTTCTAACTGATCTCTTTTGTTCCTTTAGATTTACTTCTAGATGATCATTACGATTATTTTCACTCTCAACATAATTTTTCAAAGCATCAATCTACTTTTCAAATTTTTATTTCTTATCTGGAAAACCTTCTTGGTAATTTGATGAAGAGTTTTCATTTATCAATTTCTTATTTTCATTTTCATGCCTTCTAATATTTCTCAAAAATTCCTTCATCTCTTCTTTTAGATACTGTTCAAGTTGAGTTTCCTCTTTATCAGTGATAATGCTCCCATAATCATTATTATTCACTATTTCAAAAAGGTACTCTCTCTTGATTTCTCAGTAATAGAATTTTTAGATTCAATCTCACTATCACCATCTTCTTCATTTTTGACAAAAATAATATTATTTTCGATTTGAAAAAGTTTTTATCCTTACCTTTTCCAAAATATTTATATTTTTCACCCTGTTTCTTCCATTCCCTTCTTGGTCTTCTATCTTATTCATCACAATCTTCATATTTCCCCTTTGGGGGGAAATTAGCCGCAATTGGGCCAATAGATCCATAATCAAAACATTTCAAAGACAATTTCCCTTAGTATTTTCTCCATGCCTATTTTCACATTTTTAGAAAACAAGGATAAAATTTCATAAAAAATTAGACATACCGCATTTTCATAGTTGGATTCACCAGCTTCTTCTTCAATAATAATTATCTTCGACTTCTCTTTATTTGCAGCCCTAAAAGACATTTCTCTATCGAATGTTTCTTTAGTCATCATAGTTTTCTCCCTTATAATTTCGTAAGTTATGAGAGTGCTATAAAAATCATCCGGAGATAATGTTTCTGGATCTATGTCTTCCAATGACAAAAATTTAACATCAAATTTTTTGGGAGTAGTTCTCCAGATATTTTCAACAACAGTATAATCCTCCAACTTTTCACTAAGACATTTGATTGTACTGAAAAAGTCATAGTCCTGCAAAATAAGTTTCCAAAAAATTCATTCTCACCCATATTTATTTCTTCATACTTGAGCCTCCAGATTTGAAGTTCCACCCTCTTCACATTTTTATTTCATTCATAGATTTTTTTAGTTTGTCCTAGATTAATTTGGCTTTAGAACCACCTTCCACTATTAAAAATTCACTCTCAGAAAGTGAAGAGAGTAATGCATTTTTAGCTCTTCCATCATTCTCAAGATTCTTCTTATATGTAGGAGTAAGAGGAACCTCGTCATCAATCGAAGGAAATCCATCTGGTGTAGTTTCAGGAACTTCATATCCAAAAGACAAAAGATAAGGCATCATTATATCTTTCTAGATATAATAATTATTGCCATAAAATATCACAATCCCTTTATTGTTATCAAAATTCAGATTTTCCATCAAAACACATCTTCAAAATTTCATCAAAGAACAAATGATGGGAAAATATCGTTCTAATACCGATTGAACATCTGAGTCTGGATTGAAGTATCAATGAGTGGGGAAGGAGGTGAATTAGTGATATATATTTTTATATTTCCTTTCTTTTTGAAACAAACTTCACCTCCTATTAAAGAGTTATTTCTCTGCTAAACACACAAAACCACAGGAACATAAGATTTACATGGTTAACTACTCAATAAGAGCATCAACATCCTTGGTATGGTAGGGAAATAAACCAATACCACAGAATCCCCTAGAAATCAATAATTTGATGTGGAATAAAACAAGTAGGATATTACCTTTCACTCATGTAGTACATGGGAGATAATTCTAAAGTATCTGTGCACCCTCTTAGCATAAATAGTGTAAAACAATATCTCTGTTCTTCTTGACAAACCATCAAAAATATGACCATTGAAAACAAATATTATTTTTTCTATCCCAATGCTGATTGGAAGTACCTAGACTTTATAATAATACTTATTCCTATACCCCAGTCATATCTTGATCCACTTGAAAGTACTTCTCACTTAATTTGGGTACTCAAATCTTCAGCTTGTAGAGCTCCTTCGTGAAGCACCCATCTTCACAGAGAACTGTAGTTCGCAAAGCTAACTAGATCACAGAGATCACTATTTCACTGAGCACATATTAGACTTTGCAAAGTTTACTTATTTCTCAAAGCTCAATGGCTCATTGCGAAGCTCCTTTCCTTCCCAAAGCTTACTGCCTTCACAGAGCTCAACTTCTCTTCTAAAATTCTTATCAATTCGAGAGCTCTAAAATTCTCATCATGTCTCTAAACTTTTCTCAAGGGGATAGGGACATTTTTATTGGCATTTCCCATCAAATATAGAACCTACCTACCACCTCAATTCCATGTCCACATCAAATTGCAGAGCTCCATAATTTCGGCTGAGATTCACTCTATTTCATGAAGCACCAATGTTATTTTCTGGATTCATGAAGCTCATCATAATTGTGAAGTTTTCTATCAAATCCTTTGCGCCACCACAATGCTCCTTCTTCTTTTTCACCACTGCGATGCTCATTCTTTTGTGCCACCACAAATCTTCTTCTTCCTTTATGCCACAAAGATTACTTGTAGTTCTCTTCACCTTTTCCATTCACAAAGCTCGTCATAATTACAAAGAACACCGTCAATATTCTTCATATCTTCACAAAATCTACTTCCTGAAGCCTATATTTTATAAATTCATGCCTTTTCCGTATTTTGATGATATCATCAAGGAAATCCACTTTTTGCAATGCTATCCCAACTCCCAATTTGGGACCCTAAAAATTTGGCAAACACTGGAAAACTCTATTACCTTAGAAACCTACTTCTTGAAAACTAACCATTATGATTGGATGTATCTTTTCTCCCCCTTTACTTTATAATTTTTGCATCATAAGTTCTCAAACCCACTTATGATCTTCGTGAAACACAGACTAGAAAAGCATCAAAAACTTTACTGTGTAAAGATTTTACTTTTCTATCTTTCCTCACCCACTTATAGAAAGTGAAGTGATTTCTTCTATTCTCCAATTTCCTTGACAAAAATAGACAATACTTCGTGCATCCAAAAAGTTCTTCATCCATATTGTTCCAAACAATTTTGTGGTCATGTAGAAGAAGGATTCAATAAATATGTTTTATTCTATGTCTTAAATTATAATGTAATGTTCCAAATCCCGAAAGATAGTACTCCTCTCGATCTTGTAGGTTGTATTAAGTGCATATTTCTATAATAAATCATTTTCAAATATGAAATAAATAGCATGGTTGTTATAGATGGTATCTAAGTATAGGTTTAGTTATTTTTGGGTTTAAGGTTATAAAACTGAAGTGAAATAATTAGGGATAACATTGAGTATAAAAAAATAACTAATTTTTTTTTGTATAGAGTAAGTGGTTTACCAAGAAAATACCTCCATGTCTCGATATGAACAAGTAGAGGTTGATCTAGAACAGATGTATCTTGGGGTTAAACCCAAACACACCGATTTGAGCTGGACTCAAATGGGAACCAATGCATGAAAATGGGCCTTGTAGAACTCTTTGTTGGACACTTCCATGGGATATACATCAGTAAATTTATAATCTTATTATGAAAAAATGTTAAGGGAATAAAAAAATTCACCTAAGAATATACGCTAGGAAATAGATCATGGATAACTTATAATGAAGCCTATAAATTTGTAATTTAGGGAAATTAATTTAATTTTTAAGTTATCCCTTTTTTTCTTTGGATTCAACCTTATGTGGTTTATAGTTTAATATACTAAACCATAATTTTAATTTTATTCTAGCCAAGGGCTGATAATAGGAGGACTCGGGCCAACAACTGATGCAATGATCGATGTGATGACTATACCAATGTGATGCCCAATCCGATGGGAGTGGGAATCAAAAAATTTGACATGATACTCTCTCAATTAACTCAAAATTTGAATAGAAACAGTGATAGAGAGGAACATACAATCCCCTTAGAAAGAAAAAGTCTCAATCGAGAGTTTCATGAGACAAAGGCTTCAAACTTTCAATGGATCACCCAATCCATCAATCACCAAACAATGGATCAAATCCATTAAGAAGATATTCTCTATACTTCAATGTCCAGAAAAAGAGATGGTTCTTCTGGATGTCTATCAAATGGAGGGTGAATCTTATAAATATTGGAAATTGATAAAAAATATGAAGCCTGAGGAAGAGATCAAGGAATTAGAATGGAAGGATTTCTAGAAAATGTTTTTTCGATAAATATTTTTCTCTCACCCTCTGACTTAATATAGAAAGGGACTTCATTAAACTCAATAAAAAGACAATTAATCAATCATAGTATATGAGGGAAACTTTACAAGGCTTTTACAATACGCCTCTGTATTTTTCCTTACCCCTAAATGAAAGGTTGAGCGCTTCTTTGGTTGGCTGCAACCTAGCCTACAGAAATCCCAAGCAATCTGTGTCTTAGACAACTATGAAATTTTTTGTTGTTGTACCCTCAATGCCCAAATGGATATCGGAGAATCTCAGAGGTATCATGGGGATAAGAAGTGGAAAGTGGACTTTAATTTTGGTATTCCAATGGATAAATCCAAAGGTGCTATGAAATTCTATGACCCCACTTGACAAAGGTTTAGAAAGAAGCAACCAAGAAATTTCCTAAAGCTGATGAGGAAGTTCATTAGGTGTGGAATTGAAGGGTACCAAACCAATGATTTATAATAAGAAACACCCATAGCTGTGATAGAGGAGAGGAATCCTCCATTTTACCATAACCCCATTGTTCCTTTCTACCACTACCAAGAACTAGGGAACATTGCGAACTAGTTCCCTAAGACAAGGGTTTTCAGAGGCATACAACAACCTCTAAGGAATCAGGGGAAATATTTTTTCTATCACTAATACCAAAGAGAATCCAAAAAATGAAGTGGTGAGAGGTTTTCCAATTATTAATTCATGAATAGAAAACAAATAATTTGATTCTGGTTCTACATATTCATTTATATCTCTAAAGTTTTATAGAACAATGCAAACACCACCAGAAATCATAGAAGGTGGGATGTGAGTGAGAATGGAAAATTGGGAAATTAATTCATCCCTTGAATATAACTCCTCCCCAGTCATAATTTATGGATTGAACTTCTAGGTGAACCTCATCATACTCCTTATGGTGGGATTTTATGCAATTCTTGGCATGAATTTCCTTTCCCTATATAAATACAACATTAATTTCCCGGAGAGGGAAATAACACTCCATAATGTGAATCGACCACCAATTCTCTAAAAGTGAAAGAAGGAGGTTGAATCTCCCTCAACACCATCATCCAAAGAATGGATATTACTTCCCTATGAGAATGTGTATCTTTCTTAGATGATAGGGTCTAAGGAAGAAACATCCTCGAATACATGCCTATTGTGAGGGAATTCACTGATGTGTTTTCCAAATAACTGCCTGGTTTTCCTCCTAGAAGAGTTGTTTAATTCTTTCTTGATCTTCTATCTAGTGTAGTAACAAAATCCAAGAATCTATATAGAATGTTTGTTGTGCATCTTGAGGATATAAAGAAACAACTACAAGAGAATCTGGATAAATAATTTATTTTCCCAATTGATTTACCATAGGGTGGACCATTCATCTTCGTCAAGAAGAAGGATGGGTCAATGATCCATTGAATTGATTACCATGAGCTAAAAAACATGATAAAGAACAAGTAACCATTTCCAAAAATTGATTACTTGTTCTATTAGATATATGGAGAACAATACTTCTCCAAGGGGGTTATGCGGTTGGGATATTATCACGTAATGTTGAAGATGGAGGATATCACCAAGACTTTTTTTATACATGGTAAGAGCACTACGAATTTATATTAATTCCTTTTGAACTCACTAATTCTCCAGAAATCTTCATAGACTTAATGAATAGATACTTTAGAGACTACCACTACAAATTTGTGGTAGTCTTTATAGATGATATTCTAATATAATCCAAAACCAAGGAGGAGCATGAGGAGTATGTGATCACTATACTAGAGACCTTGCAAAAGGAGAATATCTATGTAAAGTATAACAAGTGTGAGTTCTGGTTGAAATAAGTCTCATTCTTGGGGAATATCATCATAGGTAATGGGATATCTGTGGATCCCTCCATGAAAATGTAATTGAGGGATGGATGATGCCAGTATCTGTGACTAATATCCATATCTTCCTTGGGATTGTTAGATATTATCATAGATTTTTCAGAAATTCCTCATGATTTTAAAACCCTCTTACAATGATAACTCAAAAATGGTGTCTAGTTTTCTTTGAACGATGAATGTGAAGAGGGATTCAAAGAGTTGAAAAAGAGTCTTATCACAACACCTGTTCTCACACTACCCACTAATAGAGAACTTTTTGTGGTATTTAGTGATGTTTACAAGAAGGGCTTGGGTTATGTGTTGATGGAAAATGACAAAGTCATTTTTTATGCTTTAAGGAAGTTTAAATTTAATGAGAGGAACTATCCAAAAAATGATTTATAGTTTTCTGCAGTGAGCTTCACTTTGAAAATTTGGTGACATTACCTCTTTGGGGTAAAGTGTGAAATATATATGGATCACAAAATCCACAAGTATATATTCACAATGAAAGAGTTGAATATGCAATAATGAATATGGTTAGAGCTGATGAAAGACCATGACTCCTAAATCCATTACCACCCTGGGAAAGTGAAAAAGGTGGTAGATGCTCTAAGTAGAAAGGACCCAATGATTCTGTCATTAATGAGAATAAAAAAGGATCCAGTCAAGTTATATTTGAGGAATATGGACATGTGATTCATAAAAAGGTAACATCATCAATACTTTCACAAATTATTTCTAAACCATCTCTTTTGGATAGGATAAATTATAATAAAAAAGATGATGTTAGAATCCAGAAGAAAGTGGATTCTATTAAAAATGGGAAATCCTTAGAGTTGAATGTTAATGAAGAAGGAATTGTGTGATTTGGGACAAGACTATGTGTTCGATAAAATATGGAGTAAAAGAAAGAACTTTTGGATTATGCACATAGTTAGAATTTCTCCATTCACCCAGGAAACACAAATATGTTTTGGGATCAAGGAAAACATTATGGGTAGGAAAACATGAAGAATGAGATCACTGAATTTTCATCAAAGTGGCTGGTATATCAGTAAGTGAAGGTTGAGAGGAAGAATTCCAAGGGGATGATGCAACCATTACACATACCAACACGGAAATGGGAAATCATCAATATGACCTTTGTCTGCGGGCTTCTAAAGACATTCAAAGGAAACAATGTTATCTAGGTTGTTGCGGAACACACTAAAAAGACTAAAAACGTCCTTTAAATTTGAGAGGAGTTCTCATTAGATCAACTAACACATATATACATCAGAGAAGTGGCAAGGATGCATAGTGTTCCACTATCGATTATATCCAATCAAGATCCAATATTCACCTCTATGTTCTGTAAGAGTATCCAACATTATCTGAATACCGAGCTTAACCTCCGTATGGATTATCATCCTAAAAATAATGGCCAGTCTAAGTGGAATATCCAAACACTTGCTGAAATGTTAAGAGCATTCTCAATGGACTTCAAAGGAGGATAAGATCAACATCTTCCTCTAGTTGAGTTCTATTACAATAATTGTTTCCACTCAAACATCCAAATGGCTCTTTATTAGGCCCTTTATGGGAAAAGGTACAGAACACCATCATTTTGTGATTAAGTTGGTAAGAAAAAACTTCCAGGTCTAAAAATGGTCGGTTAAATGGTGGAGAAGGTTAAGATCATTTAGCAGCACATCAAAGCTGCTCAGAGTTGAAAAAAGAGCTATGTTGACAACTTTTGAAGACAACTAGATTTGGATGTTAGAGATATGGTTTTCCTACGCATATCTCCATGTAAAATATTGATGGGATTTGAGAAGAATGGAAAGATTATTCCAAGGTACATATTCCCTTTTGAGGTCCTTGATTTGCATTGGATCACTGGACTATCAGCTAACACTCCCACGAAACCTGTCTCAAGTAAATAATGTATCCCATGTATGACTCTTGAGGAAGTATATACCTGACCCATCATATGTACTCAATCCAAAGGTGGTACCATTGGAGAATGACATCTCCTATGAAGAAAAGATGGTTAAGAACTTAGATCATATAGATAACGTTATAAGAAATAAGATGATGCCCCACATCAAGGTGTTGTTGCGGAACCAAAAGATTGAAGAAGAAACGTGGGAACCAAAGGAAGTGATTATGAAGAGTTACCTGCATCTATTTTTGTTTGGGAAAAGGAAACATTATGGGTGCAATTTATTAAGGGGGGAAGGTTGTAATGACATGATCAATTATGAAGAAAATTCCCTTTCTTTTAATGTCTTATGGATATAGAAAACACTTTTACATTATTGTTATTACTATTCGGTTTATATTATTGTTAAATATAGTCATCGAGCAGTGATCACACAAGTGATATAAATATGTGGTTCTAAAAAAAACCTTTTGATATAGACAAAGGAGATTATGGCCACATCCAGTAGACTCAGGCCATATAAAGCTCATTTTTCAGAGCTCAAAATGGATGTAGAATCACTGGGATTTTCTCTTGACCAAGGGAAAGTTGAGCTTTAACACATTAAGCTTTAACGAAATCACCTACGGGAGTATTGTAGTTAAATAGAGAGTACCACCCGTGCAATGTTATTCGAGCCACCCCAAGAGTCTATCACCATTACACACCTTACCCTTAGGTATTATGCAAGTGTTATAATGGGTTATGTAGTAAGGTATTAGTTACTTATTTTCTAATACCTTTTTATAAATAAAAGTAATATTCCATCAATTCTTTTATGAGAATAGTATTTCATAAAAATTATGAATTTGATAAATTGATTCTTCAGGTAAAAATGGTACTTTTGAGAAATATATACATTATTACAATAAAATAATATTTTTATTAATAATATTATAATAAAAATTATAATTAATGATTATTATAATAGTTCCTTATCTTTAAATGATTAGGTAATCAGTTTGATAAGAGTGATATTTTTTATACGATTAAACCAGAAAGTATATTTTTAAATAATTTATTTTAAGGAATTACTGAATTTTTTAAATAATTAATATTTTAATAAAATATTATTGTCAAATTACTTTTATGAATAATAAATGAGTATATAATTTTTATGAAGTCAATTGTAAATTTTATTAAGGTTTGAAAACTATATTTTGTCAAAACCTGTGAATTTTCAATAAATGTCATTTTTCATTTTAAAATTGAAACATATTTAGAAAATTATTTAGATAAAATGAATATTATTTTTTGAATCAAGATTTCAAAATTATCCAAAGGTGATTTTTTTAATAATTTTATGAGATAGTCAAATTTTTGGGTAAAATTTATATACTGTATAAATAAAACAGGTGTTTTATGACATCATAATGACCCCAAAATGTTGTAATAAATTTTATAATGGGTATTATAGGCACAATATATGTTTTTCCATTAAAATAATGTTATTTTATTTTTTTACTTATTTTATAGAGCCTTAGAGAATCCTCCAATAATAATAATATATTTTATGATTTTAAAATCAATTCTTTATTAATGCGACTCACCTCCACATAAGAAATACTAATATTTCAATATGTTCAGAAATTGGCCTTATAAAATAATATTTTTGAATACTCTTTGGTAGAAACCATGGTAAGGTTTTTGGTTTGGAATATTTAATTATATAGATTCCAAAACATAGGTTTTTGAAACATTAAAAAATTCCCCTCACATTTCTTATATAAAACCACACAATCTCTCACTTATCTTCCCTAAAAATAATTTTATCACATCTCTACATTGTTCTAACCTCTCTATAATCCTCCCAAGGTTCCCCAAGATCTCATGGATCCACTTTTCTAGCTTTTGAAGTCACACACTCAAGTATGGGTTTCCTTCTTTTCTCATTTTTATCCAACTTTCCTTATATTGTTACACCATTTTATTTTCAATTACAAATGATGGGGTATGTTTTAAAAACTGTCCAATACTTCCCTTATTATGTTTTTATGATGATATACCAATTTCTCTCTCATTAATCTTCCCCTTTTACACTCGTTACCATGCCAAATTTCCATAATAATTATTCCATCTCTCCTGTTTCTTCATGATTATTTATTATGTTACGCCTTATATTTCCAAATAACTTATGTTGGGATATGTATTTTTATGACCCCTTAATTTAAATTTAATGAATATTTGATGAGAAAACCCTTTCTCTCTCATTAACCATTTTCATAGATTTTTATGTCACGCTGTCAGGCTGCCGAAATGACACCGCGATTTTCCATGAAAAAATCATCATGTAGTGAATACCATGCCCAATTATCTATCGGGGGTATTCATCATTATGAACATATAATTATTTATAGAAATTCATTTACGTATTAAAAAAAAATCCTTTTTCATGGAATAAATGATGATTCTGAATGAATCTGTCATATATGATCTATGTGGCACACTTAAGAATGATATTGAAATGATTATGAACAGTGTACTCTAATAGCACTCCAATGCATTGGGTAATGTTACATATCATGATACGTCATATTGGGAAAAGGTTTTACCAAATTTATTTTAGGGAATTTTCCACCATGTTGGGATTGGGGTTTATCTGATTCCTTTATGTTTACGATGTAGTGTTTTAAGTTGTTGTCACATTTTCATGTTATATGGATCATGTTATATCAATCCTCTATATTCATGTTTCTCTTATTCTCTGTTGATATATCTATTTCCTAAAATTTACTTTATTTTCATGTTATTCCTTTTTTACTCCCCTACTATGTTTTATAGATCACTCTTTTTCTTATGTATGCCCTCAGGTTTTCCCATGCAGTGCTAAGTTTGAAGGGATGTTGTGGTGACGTAAAACTAGTTTTCAATAGAGATGTTGTATTTTAGGTCTTAATTTTTCATGTAGTTTTTCTATTCCCAAAAGACACTGGGAATATCAAAATTATAGGTTTTATTAATAAAATGTTTCTATAATTAATCATGTTTAAATTTAAAATAAAGAGAATGGTTTTTATATTTGGTATCAAAAGATAGGTTTAATTATTTTTGGGATTATGGTTATAAAACTCTAGTGAAAGCCTTAGGGATAAGACTAAGTATAAGAAAATAATCCCTAAATTTTAGTGATTATAGATTATGTTTTTTATCAATGAAATACATCCTTAACATGATACAAATAATTAGAAGTGTCTCTGGCACAAATGCTTCTTGGGTTAAAACACAAAAACATAGATTTGAGCTAGAATCGAATGGGAACTTGTGCACGTCAATGGTACATGCTAAAATCTTGTTTAGAAACTCCTAAGGGGATATTATTTGGTAAATTCATAAGATTATTTAGATCCATTATTAAGGGAATAAAAAAATTCCCCTAAGAATATATTCCTGGAAATAGATCATGGATAACATAGATTAATGCCAAGAAATTCATAAGTTAAGGAAATTAATTTAATTTATAAACTATCCCTTTTGGTATTTGGATTCCACATTATGTGTTTAATACTTTAAAATACATACCCCTAAATTTTTTTTTATTCTTGCCAATGGCTGGTAATAGGAAGACCCGGGCTAACAACCGATGTGATGATCAATGTGATGACTATTCTAATGAGATGCCCAATTCGATGGGAGAAGGAATCGAAAACTTTATCACAATACTCTCTCATTTATCTAGTGATTTGAATAGGAACATGGGTTAAGAGGGAATTCCAACATCCCCTAATAAATAGAAAGTATCAATCGAGAGATTCACGAGAAAAAGGCCTCCTACATTCAATGGATCATCTGATCCCTCAATCACAGAGTAGTATATCAACTCCATTGAGAAGATATTATCCATCCTTCAATGTTATGAACAAGTAAAGGTTCTTCTATCTACCTACAATATGGAGGGTGATGCTGATCAATGGTGGACATTGATAAAAATTATGATACCTGAGGAAGATATTGAGACATTGGAATGGAAGAATTTATGAGAAATTTTTTTCAATAAATATAATCATCACACCCTTTGATATAAGATATAAAGGGACATCCTTTCCCCCAAGTGAAAAGATGAAGAATCCATTAGAGCATATGAGGAAAACATTACAATGATTTCACAATAATCCGTTTTCTTTGTCATTACCCGCAAATTCTAGGTTAACCACTTCTTTAGTGGGAAAAAATATAGCCTACATAAATCCCTAATGATCCATGACTTCGATTGCTATGAGGAAATTGTATGATGTTCCCTCAAAGTTGAAATGGAGATCAGTGAATCTTTGAGGTATCATGGGGATACAAAATGGAAAGTGTACTTTAATTATGGATTTCTGATGGGTAAATCTAATGATTCTATGAAATTACAGCACCCCACTTACCAAAGGTGCAGAAAGAATCACCCTATAAATTTTCTAAAGGGGATGAGGAAATGCTATAGGTTTTGAAGAAAAGGGCACCTGGCCAATGATTGTAGAAAAAAACCCATTACTGCGAAATAAGAGAGGGGCGATCTATTCTAACCTTAAAGCGTTGTTTTTTTCTATAACTACAAAAAACCATTGATCTTTTTAAATGAGTTCCCTAAGATAAGTGTTTTTAGAGGCAACTAACAAACTCTATGGTAGTAAGGGTAATCTTTTTCCATCACTACTGCTGAAGTGAATACAAACAATAAAGTGGTGATAGGTACACAAGTCATTCATTAAAAAATAGCTAACATACTTTTTGATTCTGGTTCTCCACATTCTTTTGTATCCCGAATGATTATAAGAATAATCCAAACACCACCACAAATCATGGAAGTATAGATTTCCATGAGAACGAAAAATGGGGAAATTTTTACATCCCAGGAATATAACTCCCCCTGTAACAATGTGTGGATTGAACTTCCAAAAGAACCTCTTCATTATCGCTATGGTATAATTTGATGAAATTCATGGCATGTATTGGATTTCCCTATATAGAAAGAATATAAGTTTATATGAGAGGGAAATCACTCTCCATATGGAGAATCTAAACCCAATTATATAAATTGAAAGGAGAAGGATTAATCTCTCTCAACACCATCATCTCAAGCATAGATATTAGAGCCCTGTGGGTTGGTGTATCCTGCTCAGATGATTGAGCCTATGGAACGAACCATCCTCGAATACATTCCTTTTGTGAGGGAATTCACTAATGTGTTTTTTTGACGAATTTATTGGTCTTCCTCTTAGAAGATATGTTGAATTCTCGATTGATCTTATACCTAGGGCATTGCTAATATCCAAGAATATGTAAAGAATGGATGGTGTGGACATTGAGGTACTACAAAAACTACAGAAGAATCTAGATAAAAGGTTTATACATCCAAGTGCTTAACCATTGGCTGAACCAGTATCCATTGTCAAGAAGAAGGATGGGGAAATGCACCTTTTCATTGATTATCATGAGACCCAATGAATAATCATAAAGAACAAGTATCCTTTACCAAGAATTGATGACTTGTTTGATCAAATACATGGAGCACAATACATATCCATTGTGGATATGTTGTCAGGATATTACCATGTAAGGGTGAATGAGGAGGATATACCCAAGACTAATTTATGTACAAGGTACATGAACTATGAATTCATATTAATTCCATTCGGACTCAGTGATTCTCTACAAATCTTTATGGAATTTATGAATCGAGTCTTTAGAAATTACCTTGATTTTTTTTGACATTCATTATAGATGATATTATAATATACTCCAAAAACAAGGAGTAGTATGAGGAGCATCTAAGCACTATAATAGAGACATTGAAAAAGGAGAAGCACTATGAAAGGTACATAAAATTTGAGTTCTGGTTGTTGGAAGCCTAATTTTTAGGGCATATCATCACAAGAAATAAGATATCTATGAATCCCTACAAGGAAAATTCAATTAAGGGATGGTCGATGCATACAACTTTGACAGATTTCTATAGATTCCTTGGGTTAGCTAGATATTATCACTAATTTGTGAGAAATTTATCATGATTGTCAACCCCTATTACAAAGCTAAATGAGAAGGGAGTAAAATTTTCAGGGATTGATGAATACTATGAGAGCTTCAAGACTTGAAAAGGAATATTATCATTGTTACCATGATCATAATACCAACAAGTGGATAAATGTTTGTCATATTCAGTGTTTCTTAGAAGAAGGGCTTGGGATATGTGTTGATAGAAAATGACAAAGTCATTGCATTTGATTCAAGGAAATTGAAAGTTCATGAGAATAACTATCTAAAACATGATCTGGAGTTGGCTATAGTGATATTCGATTTGAAAATTTAGTGACATTACATATTTTAGGAAAATGGTGAAATATATACGGAATACAAAATCCTCAAGTTTATATTTACATATAAAGAGTTGAATATGCACCAAGATAGGTGGTTAGAGCTGATCAAAGATATTGACTTCTGAATCCATTACCACCTTGGGAAAGCAAACATGGTGGAATATGCTCTATTTATAAAGGACCGTGTGATTCTATAATTTATGAGAATTGAAAAGCGTCTAATATTCTTAGACTTGGGGAAGATAGACATGGGAACTATAAATAAGGGAATATCTTGAATCCATTCGTAAATTATTTCTCAACTGTATCTTTTGGAAAGGTTAAAGGATGCTAAAAAAATAATTTTGGAATTCATAAAAAAGTTGATGCTATATAAAAAGGAAAATCATTGGATTTCAATGTTAATTTAGAAGGAATTGTGAGATTGAGTTCAAGACTATGTGTTCCATCAAATCCATAATTAAGGAATGAACTTTTGGATGATGCATATAGTTTAAATTTTCCATTCACCTAGAAAACCCAAAGATGTATCAGGATCTCCGAGAGAATTATTGGTGGGATGAAATGATGACGAATACCAAAAAATATACCTCAAAGTTCCTAGTTTGTCAAAAAGTGAAGGTTAAGTGGAAAATGTTTAGGGGGATGATTCAACCATTACCAATACCAACATGGAAATGGGAAAAAAACAACATGGAATTTTTCACCAAAAATCTAAATAAATTCAATGGAAACAATGTTATCTGGGTTGTGCATAATCTTACAAATAATTCACAATTCATTGAAATTTGAGAGTATGTCTCGTTAGATTAACTAGGACAGATATACATCATATAAGTGGTAAGGCTTCATGGTATACCACTATCTATTGTGTCCAATCAAGATCTATGATTCACCGATAAATTCTGGAAGAGTCTCCAATATGCTCTGATAACAGAGTTCAACTTCTATACAGCTTATCATCCTTAAATTGATGGCCAATCTGAGTGGACTATCCAAACACTTGATGAAATTTTGAAAGCATGCTCGATGGACTTTAAAGGAGTATGGGATAAATATATTCCTCTGGTTGAGTTATCTTATAAAAATAGTTTCCACTTAGACGTACAGATGGCTCCTTATGAATCCCTTTATGGGAAGAGGTGAAGAACACCAACATATTGGGATGATGTTGGGTAGAAAAAACTTCTAGGTCTAGAAATGGTAAAAGAAATGGTGGTGACGGTTAATTCCATCCTACAACACATCAATGCTTCTCAGAGTTGAAGAAAAGATTTTCTAACAACTGCCGAATAGACCCAGAGTTTGATGTTAGAGATATGGTTTTCCTCCACAAATCTCCATGGAATAATTTAATGGGATTTGGGAAGAATGGACAGATTATTAAAAGGTTCATCAGCCCTTTTGAGATCCTTGATCCCATTATAGTAGTGGCTTATTGGCTAGCGCTCCCACTGAAGATGTCTCAAGTACATGATGTATTCCATGTATCACTCTTGATAAAGTACATACCCGACCCATCACATATACTCAATATAAAGGTGGTACCATTGGTGAATGACCTCTCCTATGAAGAGAATATGGTGAAGATCTTAGATTCTAGAGAGAAAGTTCTTTGAAATAAAAAGTTTCCCCTTCTCAAGGGGTTGTGGAGAATCCAAAATTTTGAAGAAGTAATGTGGGAACCAGAGGAAGTAGTGAGGTATATTTACCCTCATCTATTTTAGTGTGGTAAAAAGAAATTTTGAGGGTGAAATTTCTTAAGGGGGCATGTTGTAATAACCTAATCATTTAAGAATAAAATTCTCTAGTTTTAATGTATTATAGAT
Source organism: Viscum album (assembly GCA_963277665.1). NCBI lineage: Eukaryota > Viridiplantae > Streptophyta > Magnoliopsida > Santalales > Viscaceae > Viscum > Viscum album. The sequence continues at coordinate 159,907,608 of OY728128.1, read as the reverse complement.
ATAGAAAACAAATGCACATTATTATTATTATTGGGTTTAAATGACGGTAAAATATAGTCATTGAATAGTAATCAAACAAGTGATATAAATACAAGGTTTAAAAAAAATACTTTTGACACAGAAAAAGGAGAGGATGGTCTCATCTAGTAGACTCAGGCCATACGAAGCTCATTTTTCGGAGCATGAAGAGGAGGTAGCATCACTGGGCTGTTCTCTTCACCAATCCCAATCCCAGCTTCAACATGTTAATCTTAGGTTTTATGAGAGTTTTATAAGGGGTTATGCAATAAGTTATTAGTCAATTAGTGTGTAATCCATATTTATAAATAAAATTCCTATTCCATCAATTCTTTTATGGGAATAGTCTATCTGAAAAATTGATGAATTTGATAAATTGATTTTTTGAAGTAAAAATGGTACTTTTGAGAAATATATACATTATTATATTAAGATTAGTTTTTTATGAATAATATTATAAAAACAATTCTTATAAATGATGATTATATTATCTCCTTATCTTTAAATGATTAGGTAATCAATTTGATAATATTTATATTATTTATACGATTAAATAGAAAGTGTACTTTTAATTTTTTTTAAAGAATTATCAAAATTTTGAAATAATTAATATTTTAATAAAATATTATTATCACATTATTTTGATGAATAATAAATTATTATATAATTTTTATAATGTCAATTTAATTTTTATTATGGTTTGAAAATTGTTTTTGTCAAAAACCGTGAATTTTCAATATATGTCATTTTTCATTTAATAAGTGAAAATTAACATAATTAGAAAATTATTTATAAACAATTAATATTATATTTGTAGTTTTTTAGTTGAAATTATCCAATAGTGAATTTTTAATAATTTTCTGTTGTAATTTATTTTTTGGGTAATGATTAAATACCATATAAAAAAATATAGTTTTTATGACATCATAATGACCCCAAAATGATGTAATAAATAATATAATGGGTATTATTGGCCCAATATAAGTTTTTCCCATTAAAATAATGAGATTTTATATTTTTTTACTTATTTTATAAATCCTTAGTGAATCCTCCAAAATGTATAATATATTTTATGATTATAAATTCATTTATTTAATAATGTGACTCACCTCCACATATGAATGGATAATATTTTTTTATGTTTAGATATTAGTGTTATAAAATAATTTTCTCCAATCATATTTTTAAAAAAACCATGTTAAAATCCCATGTTATGATTTGTGGTTTTGAATATTTAATTATATATATTCCATAACCTATGTTTGTGAATTATTAAAGAATTCCCCTCTCATTTCCTATATAAACCCACCCAAGATCCCTCTTCTCTTCAATAAATATCATTGGTGCATGTCTCTAATCTATCCTTCCCCCTATATAATCCTCCCAAGGTATCCCACTCTCTCATGAAGCCCCTATTCATGCTTTTGAAGTCACACAATCAAGTATGGGTTTCCTTCCTTTCTCATTTTATCCATGTTTCCTTATACTGTTACACCCTTTTATTTTCCTTTAAAATTTATTTGGTTTGTTTTTGAACCCACCATACTTCCCTTATTATGTTTTTATGATGGAATTAATCTTTCTCTCCCATTAATCCCTCTTATGTACACCCGTTACCATGCTGAAATTTCATAAGAGTTTTTCCATTTATCCACTTTCTTCAAATTCCTTTATTATGTTATTCCTTCTATTTCAAAATTACTTACATTGGGATATGTGTTTATATAAAACCCTTAATTTACTTTTCATTTATATATGATGAGAGACCCCTTTTTCTCTCACCGACCATTTTAATTAATTTTTATCTTAGGCCATTTGGCTTCTAAAATTTCACCGTGATTTTCCATACCAAAATCATTGTATTGTGAATACCATGCACATTTATATATCAAGGGTATTCACCTTCATGCACATATTCTTATTGATTATATATATTCATGTATATATTCCAAATTCCTTTATCATGGAATAAATTATTATTCTGAATGAATCCATGTTATATGATCTACGTGGCACACTTAATCTTGAGTTTGAAATGATTATGAAGGGTGCGGCCTAATAGTGCTCTAAATGCATTGGGTAATGTTTAGTATAATTATATGTCATGTTGGGACATGGGTTTTATCAAGTTCCTTTTAGGGCATTTTCCCACCTTTTAGGGACATGGGTTTACCTGATTTCTTTATGTGAATGATGTAGTGTTTTATGTTGTTGGCACATTTCAATGTTATGATGATCCTATTATAATGTGCCTTTTTTCATGTTTCTCATATGATACATTGATACGTCTTTTTAAGAACATTCATTTTATTATTCATGTTATACCTTTTTTACTCCCTTACTGGGCTTTATAGCTCACCCTTTTCTTATGTATGTCCTCAGGTTTTCCCTTGTAATGCTAAGCATGAAGGAATGTAGTGGACATTTAAATGAAGCTATCAATAAAGATGTTGTGTTTTATGTCTTATGTTATAATGAAATGTTATTTATCCCCAAAGACACTAGAACTAGCAATCTTATGGGTTGTATTAAGTTCAATTTTCTGTAAAAAAATCATTTTTGAATATGAAATAAGGAGAAGGTTTATTATATTAGATATGAAGAAGATTGATTTTATGAGATTTCTTGTGATAATGAACATAGAGGAAATAATATTTGGATTTATACATGTCAAGAATGTTAGAATGATCACATATTATAATATCTCAAATTATGGGGAAGATCTTTCTTATGTAGAAATGAAGATTTTAGAGCAATAAATTCTATGTAATTCAATGTCTAATATGTGATAAATTAAGGCATTATTTGAGCCAATTACCTAAAATATTGGTTATCCCCTAGATCAAGTAAGTAACTATGTTATACCAAATCATTAAAATAAAAGGGATAAAGTATTTATGTATACAAATTTATGAATTATGCTGTAGAATTATTTTACCAATTGCCTTTCAATTATAATAATCATGAAACAAATAAGGATAATTTTAATTTGGGATACATATATATCTTCATGAAAGTTTAACTCAAGAGTAATGGATACCATCATGGGTTTATGATTTTATGTTTGATAATACATCAAAATAATTATACACCACTTTTAGGTTCTATGTGATTGGATTTTAATGTGATTTATGATATTTTTGGAGTTGTTTTATTGGAATAAGGTATATGAAACTATTAGGTTCAACATGAATTATTATTTAAGGAGGAATAATATTTTCATATGTTTAAAGGTATTGATAACCTTTAGGGTTTATATGACCTCTTATATTTATGTATTTTAATCATATTTCTAGTTATTTTATAAGAATTATATTAATATAGTTTCAATAAAACTGAAAAACTACCACACTCAGAATGGATCTGGGAATTGAGCCAACAAATGAAGGGTGATAAGGGAGAAATTCCAAAAACTAGACTACATTTTGTTTTGGTTATTAAAAATAATGTGATAAATACAGAATAAATTTATTTTGGGAACATATTTTTATCATTGAAATAAAAATGGTGTTTAAAAATGATATGTTCATAGCTTATACCTCATGAAAATTGAATGTTCATAAGAAAAATTATGAAAATCCTGATTTGTAGTTAGATGTGATAATTTTTGAATTAAAAATATCAATGAATTATATTTACTAAGAAAATTGTGAGATATATACTTATAAATTTTTTTTAAAGTATACATTAACAAACATGGAGTTAAGCATGCACCAAAGAGGATGGTTATATATAATTAAATATTATGAATTATCATTACATTACCACCCTAGGAAATAAAAAATTGGCTCATTCCTTGTGTTGAAAGGATGGTGCTATTTTATTCATTATAGTTATAAAAAAAGATCAAATATTTATGGATTTTTAAAGGATAGATATTGAAATCTTGAAGTAAGGGGAGATATATTATCTTGATAAACTGAATTTTCAACATTCTACCCACGTGATGTAATTAGGTGAGGAAGCACATTGTGGAGTTAGGAAATACTGTGAGAAATTATCCCGAGATTATCTTTGATTATGATAGAATTTTAAGGCTTATGAATAATGTATATGTTCCATACAAACTCAATTTTATGGAAGATATATGAGAGTAATATCATAGTTATTCCTTCTATATTCATCCTATAAGTACCAATTTGTACAATGATTTAAAGACTATTTATGGTGGGGTTTAATGAAGTGAGATATTACATAATTTTTCCCTAGGTTATTTTTATTCTAGTTAGATAAGGATAAGAGACAAAATTATAAGAGGATGTTACAACCATTACATATACTACAATTTAAATGGGAATTTTTTTTTATCTCGTCATTGGAATTCTCGAAATGTCTAAAGAAAATAATGTCATATAGGTTGTAGTTGGTCACCATAAAAATTAAACATAATTCCCAACTATCAGAGAGGATTTACTTATAGATTATATTTCATGTATAGAAATTAATTAATTGGTATTTTTTCTTGGAGTACCACATTCTACTATATCTCATTGAGTTGTGATGTTCACCTCAATTTTCTAGTTAAGTCTTCAGCAGACCCAAGATAGAGTGCTATGTTTCCGCACCACATATCCTCCTAAGACAGATGGATAGTCTGGGAGAATAATTAAAACCCTAGAAGAAATGTTTATATCATTTTATATGTATTTAAAAGGTGTTTGGGATCAATATATTTCTCTAATTGAGTTTTTATATAATAATAGTTTTCACTCGAGCAATCATATGCCTCCCTATAAATCCCTCTATGTAAATATGTGTATAAATAAAACGTATTAGGTTGAGGTTGGATAAATAATTCTATATGGACCTTATATAGTTGAAGAAATCACTGAGAAGGCTAGATCTATTCAGAGACACATAAGGTCATTACAAATTCAAATGAAAGGTTATGCTGACAATCGAAGACATGATCGAGAATTTGAATTTTCTAACTAGGTCCTACTAATTATATATCCATGGTTGAAGGAAATTAAATTAATAAGAAATGGGAAAATGACCTATAGATGTATCAGGCTCTTTTAATTTCTTTATCATATCAGGATGCAATATTATTGATTGGTGCTTCTAGTAAACCACTCTCAGGTGTATGATGTGTTCCGTGTATCTCTTCAGAGGAATTACATACATGATCCTTCAAATGCAATGAAATCTATGCTTATATTTATGAAACATGATATTTATTATGAGGTAGATGGAGATTCTATGTCCTATAATGAAAATTATATGAAACAAAACCACCCACCTGGTAAACGTTTTGTAAAGAAACCACTAGCTGGAAGAAGCCATGTGGGAACCATCAGATATAATGAGGAAGATATTTCCTTAGTTTATTTTACAAAAAGTGATAAAATATTGAGGGGGAAAATTAATTTTAAGGGGAATTATAATTTAACATGATAAGATTTTAATATATTTTTTAGATAAATTTAATTTCTTCGATAACTTGCTCTATAAGAAAGTAAGAGTTTTAACAAAACACGATATACTATTAATATGATTATTTGAACATAAACATTATTAACTAGACATTATACTTGGCCGTATAAATATGAATAAAAAAATTTAAATATTAATTATAATGGTATTTTATAAATAAAATATATTTATAAAAAATTAATTATTTTTTGTAAAGTCTTTATGTGTACCGAAAATTCTATTTCTACAAAAAAATTTTTTATTGATTTTTGGGAAAACAATAATAAAATTAATTTTTTTTCCAAATTTATAAAATTTTTTTAAAACAAAAATGATGTTTTAAATCTACCTATCAGAATTATATTTGAGAGATTTTTTTTATGATTTTCTAACAAGGTTAATTTTTCCATGAATAGTAAAAATACTGATTTTTATTAAAAACAGTCTTTTTGTTTAACATATTTACAGGATCTATTTTATTTTAATATTGTTTTAAAAGTAAAATTAGTAAAATTATATATTTTTTAATAAAATTTATTTTATCGGAATAAATTTAATATGGAATTTTGATACTAAAACTTATTACACTAATGAAAAGTTTCTCTTTGGAAAACAACTTTTTCACCGAGTTTACGGGTTTTATTTTAAAATAAATTAAGAAAATAATATGAATTGAATTTTATATAATGGATTCCATATATTTATTCATCACAATTAATATTATATAGCAAGGTAAAATTAATATTTTTTAATAAATATTAGTTAAAATAAACAAAATTATTTGTTGTGGTTATGGTTAAAATGGGGGTTAGCATGTAACATACAAATGTGCTAAATTAATTTTCAAGGAATATAGGATATTTTTGGAATAAATTTTATTCTATATTCATAATAATTGGGTCTAAATTATCTAATTATTATCAATTTTATTTTTTTATTAAAGGATAAATTACCTAGGAAAATAAAGAGACTGGTTTTAGTGGTGAAAAATAAAATGGTAAAAGTGAGTAAACATAGATATGAAGGAAAAACATATTTAAAACTGCAGATTATTTTTTTTGGTGGAGGTGTGAATCAAATACAGACCATACACTAAATTATATAATTATTTTTAATTATAATATCTTGTCTACATTCTTACATTCCATTATGTGGGAATATTATAATGTCTTTTGTGTGAACATTGGACTACTACCTCGTGAAGCAATGCGATTCATTATTCATTTATGTTTTACCTGGAAGGAAATTTTGAAAGGTTAAATTTATATATTTTATATATTTGAAATAAAAATTATTCATTTAAGGTAATATATTATTTACCTTTCTTTAGTTTCACGCGTTGATCAAATGGAAACAATGTTCCTGCGTACGTACGACTTACCATCTTGATGAATGGTGCAATTCATTTTCTATCTATAAATATAACAGATTAATATAAATAAATAAATATTTATTATATATGATATTTATTTCATCTTTTAAATTATTTATATGATGTAACCATGAAAATAATAGAAGGAGCAACAATACTGAACCAAAACAAATATGAAAACAAAGTATTTATTACATAAAATGTGATTTTAATAAGGAATTGTTAATTAATTGGTAATGAATGTTCATATGTAAATAATTTATGTTATGATATAAATAAGTATTGTGATTTAAAATTTTTATTATAAATTTATATTTATTATATAGGGGTTTCTAATGTGGACGACGGTAGTAGAGACTTATGGTATGTGATTTTTGATCTCTCTTTTATTTATAAGAGACATATTCCATATTTACCACTCATTTCTTTAGTTTTATTTTTATAATACCCCTTATAAATGATATTTAGTGAAAATTATTCTTTTAATTGTATTTAATTTTTCATTTTATGTTATTATTTCATGGGGTTTACGATTCAAATGTTACCAAAGTGGTAAGGTAATTTTGTCTCACTTCTATATATGTGGGACCCATGCATTATACACCACTTGTTTATTTTTGTGTGGTGTATATAATTCCCATGAATTTATTTTTTGATAAAAAGCTATGTAATTATAGTATATAAGTATTCATATAATTTTTTTCATTCATAGGGCTTATTATTCAAAAAATGACAAATTAGTAAAGGTTTAAGGTTTCAATACCATTGTATATTGGGATTGTATATAATGAGTTTCCAATGATGAGATATTATGTTATAACTATAAATAAACTATTTTTATCTTTTTCCTCTAGTTATTTATAGAAAATAAATGTTTTCACTTTATGTGCCTCTTTAGAAGGATTTAAGAGATAAGAATAGATTTTTAAAGAAAAAGAAACTTTATTTCTCTATTCTTCCAAAAACAAATTTTTTTCAATATAAATGATTTATAAAAATGTATTAAATAATATTTTTAATATTCTAAAATAAATTTTAATTTTTTTTACTAATGTTTTAATTTTTATATAATATTTTAAAAAACTTTACGTTATTTTCCAAAAAATACCCTTTTGGATTTTACAGAAATCTAGAAGAAATTTTTTTTTAAACATATATGGAATGATTTTTTCCATTAGTTTAAACAATCAATGATTTAATGATTATTTTATATGTTTATAAGGTTATTTAAAATTATTTTTTTTAACTTTTTTTGTGATTTTTTTTGTATTTAAAAGTTATTTTCAATGGGGAAAAGATATTTTCCTGAATAAATTTTCCAAGTAATCTTTTAAAAAATATTTTCCATAAAATATGGAATAAATTGATATTATTTATGATTTACTAGGTATATGATCCAATTTTATAATATTTATTCTATTTCTGTATGGTATATGAATATGATCAAAACATTTTTATGAATGTTTTAAAATTCAATGGGGTTTCTATGATGAATTTATAAAATGATTAAGAGACCCATTTCCTTTATATGGGTTACGATTTGATGAAATTTTTATGATACCTTTTTCTTTTAATGGTTCATTAGATTATGAATTTTTTATGATATTATTGATTAATTATGTATGTTTTTTATTATGTTATAGTGGAAATGTTATAAACAATGATGGTGATAATGTTACAACCAAGGATGTTGGTTATGTTATAATTGAGGATGATGGTCACGTTATAACCAAATATGGGTGAGACATATATCTTCCACAATTGCATTGGTTAATTCTTTATATCTCATGATATAAAAATGGTGAATAAGATCATGGTATTTATCCACAATGGGTAACTAGCTAATGGGATTAATCTATAATGAGAAATAGGCCCATGGGATGGATCCATAGTGGGAAACATGTGATGAGGCCTAATAAATCATGTTTTGTTGCCCTTGTAGTTTACCTTTACAAATAAAATGGTTTCTATACCTATGCTGGTGCCACACATTTTTGACATGAGATCATGGTTCAAAAATTAGGATGATTTCATACTCTTATGAATCATGTATTTTGGAATTATAATATTATACTCCGTGACTCATTTTTAGGATCTATGATAGGTTGGTTATGAACATTTTATTTATGATCAGGACATCACCCCCTTTTTCTTATCTTATTCTTTTATATGATCATAGAATGATATATCCCATATTTACCCTTACTGAAAATATGATCTCACCTTTCTTATGTTTCCTTTACCTAGGTTATGAAGGAAGGTTTTAAGTAGGGTATGTTAATGAAGTGTAAAAATGGGGAAGATTATTATGGGATATTTAAAAAAAAATTCATTAAAAAAGTTTATTGTGTTCCTACATTACAAAAAAAATAACACATAACAAAATAAATCTTGTAATAGAAAATATATCTGTTTTTAAAAATGGGAAATTCCAACAGATATCATGTTTTATTGGTATTAATTTTACATACTAACACGTGTATTTTCCAACGAATATATTTGTTGGAATTTTTCACTCCATACCAACATATCATTTACCAACTATTAAATCTAGTACTTTATCATACCAATACCAACATTTTTTTACCATCACATGATTTTTTAGTAATAATAATAATTAAAAAATATATTTTATCATTAATATAAATTATTACAATAAACCATTAAATAATAAGAATTATTTTATCAATAACCAATAATGATAAATTTCTTTTATATATTTTTATTTTTATAACCAATTTAAATATCCATTTTTGCGGTCTTATTAAAAATATCTCATTAATTGATTTTAATTTTCATTTTTTTCATAATATCAATATTGTTTATCTTTTTTATTATTGTTATCTTAATAAACATATTGATATTTAAAAAAAATTAAATCAATACCATATTTGATAAATTTAAATATATTTATTATACTCCCTATATAAAAGATAATTTATTTTTTATTTTTAAATTTAATAAATGTAATTAAATATAATCAAATTAAATTAAATAAATAAATTATTTAAATTTAATAAATAGAAAACAAAATATAATTTTCCCACTTCTACCAATCTTGGGTTTCTATGTCGACACCTTGGTTATTGATTGGGGATCTTGCTTTGTTGTGAGATCTCGATCGACGATTCCACCACCACCATACATCATTACATTTATAGGCACCATCTAGATAATTGACGAGGGACTTGATTGATGGATTTTTTGATGACTATTTTGGTCACTAGCGAGGTGGTCGGCTTTGGAGGAAATTAGTTGTAGATCCATGTTCTTCCCATACAGTGTTGGGGCCGGTCTGCAATGTTGAAAACTTCTTCATCATTGGGTTAGATGTTTCAATCAAGTATGAGGGCATGTTGATTCATTGATATCTGTTGGCTTCAGATATGGTCATGGGTGTTTTATCTCCCCCACAATGGAGTTCACCAACGATGTTCTGGTCTTCATACCATAACATATTTCAGGAGATGGACTATCACCTAGCGACGATGTTCTTTGATCCATATTTTAGTGATGTCGATTATGACATCCAATGTCCAAGATGACCTTCACATTCAAGATCCCAAGTGACCCCATTTTCAGCAAGCGTTTCCATCCTAGATAACCCAGTATGTGATGGGGGTTAAACTAGAAAACCAGGTGACACTATTATTTGAAAACTTAAACTCTATATTGATTAAACATGACATAGTGTTTCTACTAGGGTGGTGTTAAGAAATGTCTGGAAAATGGAAAATTAACCTATTTTTGAATGATAAAATCATTGTTTTCACGCTTCCCTTGTCCCCACAAGGCTGTGAAGAAATCCAAAAAGATCCATAGGGGTACTATGTCATTCTAAATTGAATAATTTTTCCATTATAAATTCAAATAAGCTTTACTAGATTATATAATTTAATTTAGTGCTACTAGATGATATAAATTTATGTTATTTTTTACTCTTAATTTAAATTTGTGTCTTTTTGATAGGTTCGTGGTGACATGTTTAGTAATATTCAGGTTATTTTTATATAAAATGTGGTTATTTTCTATTATAGTTAACCATTATGTGGTCACTTATAAATTGTTTGGTTCATCTAATCATTTTTCTATTGTTGTGATCAGTGGCCATTTTTATATCATGTTCTATGGGATTTTCTATGGTCATTGTTTATATATTCTTATTGTGGTCACATGTTAGATAATTTTTTTCACTTGTTTTATTCTGTTAATGTGATATTCATCCATCTTCTTGTTTTTTGTCACATTTTAGATAATATTCTTGTTATTTTGATATCATGTTTTTTTATTTTAAGTTGATGTTGTTATCTTTTGAAATAAATTTATCGGTCTAAAATTTATAGCTTGTAAAATTAAAACACAATTAAGGTGTTTTTTAATTTTTAAATGGATTATTACATTATTTTGAAGAATATTCTCTTTATATGAATCATTTGGAATATTTGTCTTCGGTATGTCTTATAGTTAGTGTTCTTATTGTTTTCTATGTAAGTCCTAATTTTTCTAAGTTGGATTCACTATTGGTTCTAGATTCCTTATAGTGTATGAATGATTCTACTAACTTCCATAAGTAGAGGCCAGTTTTATGTGTAGTTTCAATACAAGAGTAGGGTTCATAACTGTTGTATTATGTTTTTTTATACATGAGTTGTAATCAATTCTATGATGTGGCTATATCTAGTTTTTCATGGGGGTGTTCCTTTTGAAGTATACTTTCCATGACTAGTCTGCAACTTGATGGATAAATGAATGATGATCTGAATTTCTATATAAAGGTATAAAAGATAATAATTTAGTTAAGCTAAGAGTGGGTGGCTTGTCTTGATGAATCCTCTAATACTGTTCTAATATTATGATCTGGATTTTTTTATGATATATATTTTTTAATGGTTTTTTCTTCAATTTGAAATTTTAATGGTTTATTTATTAGGGTTCCACTAAAACCCTAAATGTGGTCAATATTGATAATATACTATTGAATTGGAATTTTATCTATTATTAATGTGGTTACTATAGACTATGAATTCTCAATTTAAAAGTAGTGTCATTATAAATTAAAATATGCTTTTAAATATTATATCATGTCATAATTATATGACATGATATATCACACGTTATTATTTTTATATCTTTCATTTCAATGAAATTTTTTTTCTAATTGATGTGTTTGTTTGATCAGAACACTTTTCATGATGGTGCATTTCTAAAATGGAGGGATATGGGTCTGAAGTTGCTTCAAACATAAAAGGGAGGTCCAATGCAATCAATGAGATGATGGTGAAACCATGCATATTTAGATCTACTACAGTAGATAACATCTCATGTAAATTAATAGGGATTCCACGATAATGTCGTATGAGGTTTGTGAGAAATATATTAAAGATAAAGTTTCATTGAGTTTAATGTAAAAAAATTTAGTGTTTGAACATGTTTAAATACGTTTGAAATAGGTTTCTTGGATCTCCTATCCTTTACAGGAAATTTAAACATGAATATAAATTATATTTGACCATTTTTTGAAATAAAGCCTCGAGTTTTTAGTGTTTCTTATAAGATAATTTTATTATTACGATAATAATATATTATATATAACTATATTAATAAATAAAACAAAAACATTTACCATCAAATATTTTAATTCTAACATGTAATATTTTATTTAAAATATAATTTATAAACATAAATTAATTGTTGTCATTGTCTATAAATGTTTTAATATTTCCAATGGATATATTTTTCATATTAATCTATTATAGAACATTTTGAAGGACTTGTATATTATCTGTTTGTATTATTTTAATTAGAATAGAACTATATTATCTGTCGCAATTACATTTAGTGATTTTTTTACTGATAGTTTATTGAAAGAACAATTTTTTTTGGTAAAAATTTTTTCCAATAAGAAATGCATTTTTTACCAAAATTTATACCCCTATTGGAAATGGATAATTATTTTTTTGTGATATTCACTAAAGAAAATAAACCATTATGGTCATCAGGTTTATATCTTTCTTATATAATGAATATTCATCTAGAGATATGTGATATATATATATATATATATATATTAAAATTCTAGGTCTTTATGGATAATGAGTCTTATATTTTTTGAAAAGTCTTCCATTATATTTCGAGTCATGATTTTAAAATAGAACTGTTAACCCTTAATCATAATCCAAATAAAATTAGAAATTGATATCATATAAGTTATAACATTAAGGAAAACCTTTATTTCAAAATAATTTATTTGTTCAGGTGAAATGTGTTTTTCAATTCTAATTCAAAAACAAACTTGCATCAATAACACACAAATTGCATCTCAGTCTTATATCCTAAATGTTTTAATGGATATTAAATAAATACCTCATATTGAAAAGTTAGAGTCAAATGAAATAATATATTCCTATAATAGGTTACACACTTATACCTGAGATAGTGGGAGAAATATAGACTTATATAAAGTCAAGGCTCCAGATTCACATGTAGTTGGTGTAGGAACAAGTACCGCAAGGGCACATGGAAAAGGTATGTCGAGAGATAGAAACTATATAAGATATATAAATACAATGTTATGTGGTTTTATAATCTATTATTGGGTGACATATTAATATCTAAAATAATAAATTGATATCCCCAATGTAAATAGTAAATGAATATGATCTAAATTGGAAAAAATATATGAATTCAAAAAATGGATTCCACGTATCAAAATTAAGTCATATTTTTGTTAATTTCACAATTTGATATAAATATCATTAGGTTATAATGGGTATTAAAGGGTTTGTTTCATGTAGATAATAAATACATTACCTATAAAGAAATATTGTTTGTTAAAGTATTAAGATAAGTAAATGTGTTGACTATGTTAAAAACATTACAAAAAAAGAGATACTAAAATCCATTTGAATTTATATTTCCATAAGTAACATATAATTTATGTTATATTAATACTGAAAAGATCTATTTATGGATCATGGTAGTAATTAAATCATGGTATAATTATTTTTCCATGTGTGTATAAGAGGTTAGTATGAGTTCTATAGTTTTTATAGTAAAGCATGTTGATATTATAATAGTTATCAATCATATAGTTAGTAAATACTATATTTAATTAATATATTCAATGAATGAATTCAATTGGTAACCCAAGTTCTAGGGAACCAGATCTATTGAGTTTCTTGTACTAGGTTAAAGTATATATAATAATAAGGAATTAAAACAAAATGCTTTTCAAAATTCAAGAGGGAATTGTTTCTAAAGTCAAAAAGAATATCTCTATCTAATAAGACATGTATAAAACATATGAAGATTTTAAAATGGTGAGTAGAACTCTATATGATTTAGTGTTGGATTTATCACATATTTCATGTTATGAACTTGTTTAAATATTCCCAATAAACACATTTTGAAAGTAAAATATAAAAAAAGTGCATGATAATTGAATAGGTGATAACCATAAATACCCATAATACTTTTGAAGGTAGGTAGACACCATTAAATGTGTTCCAGGAAATTCTCTGTAAAGTTTAATAAACGGGGCTCAAAACGTTCATGGTGCGACTCTGCATTTTTCATGGGGGTCAGTGGGAATGGCGGCGTAGCCCCCACAGTATGGAGTGATAAATTTGGTTAAGTCTTTAAAGCAGTGCCCAAGGTACCTGCACACAAACACCTGTGCACCATCCTGTTGGAGGATAATGAAGTTATTATTTTTGATATGTCACCAAAGCGGTGCCCTAGTCTAGCCAAAACACCATTGGCATTCAAGGTACTTTCGCGACCAATTTTATTTCACCCGGGGTCCTATATTTTCCTATAAATAGACCCTTGGGGTCTTCATTTGTACGGATGAATTTCTTGAAAGCTCAATGGTGGCTCTGATCTCCCTTGTACTTCACCCCATTCTTCTTAAACATTCAAGGTAGTTCTTCAACACCTTGAGTGGAGGATTTAAGAGAGGATCATTGGACATAAGTCCCATTAGTGTTTTAAAACCATAACACTTGTGCGCCTAAAGCGTTCAACCTCCCCAAATCAGAAATACTAGTGCGCCACCAATTCCGTTCACAAGAACTTGAGCGCCCCAATTCTGGGATCACCTGTGAATACTCTTGAAGGCGTGGGTGAAGTATCAACCAATTATTACCATACTGGTTGTTCGTCACTTAAGTGAATATCAGGTCACCCAAGTCTACTTGCACGCCCATACTTTTATGCGCTTTCCTACTTGAGAACCTTTCTTTGATTCACTTACTTGCTTCAGTCTACAAGCCACCAAGCCTTCCTTAAATCCATTCATGGAAATGCTTTTTCTTCCTTGGATCCATTGTCTTAAAGGTATTCTGTTGAGAAATTCACCAAAACCTCTTGACTTATCAGACCATTGGAAAAGACACATCAATGTTTGTCCTATTTGGGTTTGTATATCCACAATTAGAGGATTGCAATATTTGTTTTATAACGTAGTTAGGATACATGGAATGTATGTGTGTTTTTATATCCCCAATCACATGGACCTTTATCACATGAATAGTGATGGGAAGTTCCTAGTTCGGAGGAGGGTTGGGTTATGGCCTTTCCCATCTCAAAGAGATGACCTAGAACCTCAGGTTTCTTGTAGGGAAGGAAAATTTCACACTTTCTTTTCTTTGTTTTAAACAAATGAGAAGTCTCCCTCCCCTACCATGATCAATTGTAGGGAAACCATCATAGTGTAATCCCTTAGCATTTTTCCAGGATGTAGCATCATTTCTCCACCTCTCTTCTTCGGTGCCAAAGACCAGAGGGGGATAATAACATGGAATTTCATTACCCTTTCCATCCCCCATTGATCTTTGTAACCATTGGAAGCTATCCTGGTGTAAGACACTAAACTTCACCCCTTCTTCATTTTATTGGACCATTGTCTAATATAAAGTGACTACCGGGATGGTTTATCACCTCAGCCTGTTCTTGGGTCAACTTAGGCCTCATCCACTCTCTCCACCCCTCTTCCACCAGTGGAAGTGGAAAAGTGGATTTTTCATTGTTGAATCTTTAACATCTTATTGTTTCTCACACTAAGCATGAATCATGTGGGATTAGATATTTGTGATTATTACCAAATGTTCACAAACACTCATGATTGAAGGAACTATGAGAACTATGATTTCTTTTCAAACCAAGATAAACAGGAAGCCCTTTCAAGGCCTAAGATCACTAGATATACTCTTCAAGAATCTAACACTAATTCCCTTAATATGGGAATCCTCCTTACGAAAAATCATCAAATCAAACCCCTAAGTCATCAAGGCATCCATTTTAGGAAGTAATCCTAAACTCATTTATCTCAAATGACTATTATCTCCTTTGAGATTTAATAAAACTACATGTGCTTTGATTCCCCACACATAATACGTAGGAAGCCTTATTGAGGTTCAAACCCATAATTCAAATCCACCCTATTCTACTTGTGCCATATTCCGAACAGGGTATAATCTTACTTGGAAACCAATATCCTTTCCAAGTTTACTAGGCTATTTCTGCATAAGTCCTACACCAATCTTTGACTAAGAAACTTTCAGTTATATTTCCTCATAGCATGATATTAAAATGTATGGTTAGATCCTTATCACTTGACCTTAAAAGGAATGATGTGTCCCATTAAGTAGCACCAAACTACAAGGGTTCCAATTCATTTCACAAGGATACATGGGTAGACATTTTTATGGGTACGATCCCAATATCAAAGAAATCCTTCATCTCCCTGCATGACAATAAATTCCAGAGTGCCCCGTTGAGTGGCTTAAAAAATAGCATCACTATAAATATGTTAAAAAGAATCTTGAAATACTATATTAGAGGATACCATTGATGGATAACCTAGAAATCAAACAGATATCACCATTAATGAAGATCCTTGAATTCATACTAATGATTCTAAACTTGACACATGTTCTTAAATGATTTTAAATTCCAAGGGAAACTTATGTTATGCTTGTTGAATTAATCTGGATTCACGAATATATCTTAAATTTAAAAAGAGTGTCCCAGAGTAGACAATAATTCCCCCCAAATGGTGTGTTGAGTCTAACCTCCCATCCTCTTGACCAATTTACGTTCCTAAGTATCATAAAGATCAAACTATATGAACACCTACCGTTAGAAAGTAGGCCCCCATTGGATAAAGAACTATTGTATGTTTCTGGTTCCATGAATAAATCCAATGGAAGCTGCCTAGAAGCAGTGATTTTTAAAACTAGAACACATATTTCAAAGACCAACGAAATAAGGTGTTATGGAAATGTACCTTGTACTTAGAGAGGAATGAATAATACTTATTAGGGGGAAAAACTAGTCTTAATATTGAACATTTTGATCTAATGTTATAGTAAAATTATGGAAATAATCAAGAGAAGATAATTAAATCCAATGGGAACCATTTCTACAAATTATGAGTATTTTATGGATTTTTATGTAACTAATGAAGCATTTCAAAATACACAGTGATTTTTTCAAGTTCTTAAAATCATACCTCAAAAGTAAAGTCTTATAATAATATAAATTATTATAAGAATAAAATAATGATACTATCCAGATGTCATGGTTTTGAGAGAGGGAAAAATAGATATATGAAAATAAATCATATATTGAAGGATTTTTTACTTAAGGTTTTGAAGTCATAGATAAAAGAGAATCCATTTTTTAAAACATGGAAGGCCCTGTGAGTTATTCTATACCTTAAAAAAGTATGATATTATCATGTGTTAGTTAAAAAGATGATTAGTAAACATTTATCTTCACTGTAATAGGGATTTTCGTTAATGTAGAATCCCTATACACTCATTGAGAAATAATTTTTGATTATCATATCATATATATAAAGATTTATTATTGATACTATTCATAATAGTTTTATTAATTTTTCTTACACTAGTTATATGGTAACATCCCTGGTAAAGTTTTCATATATAAAGGTCAGAGAATTTCCCCTCTATAACGAGAACCTTGAGATAATATTACTATAATATTTATCAGATGTCCTATATTCCAAATACATCATACTGATGAGAAATAGATAATTTATGACTATTAGGTGTCATGGGGTCATAATCACTGAGACTTATTCTCGTAATGTTACCATGTTATGATCTCGAGTATAATAGATCATAAGGACTATCTGAAAAATAAGGAAACCATATGTTTTTGTTGTCATTATTTATTCTAATATAAAAGCATGTTTATTGGATTCTAAAATTTATATCATTATCAATGTGTACAATGTGATCAAAAAATTTGTCGCAAGTTGAAAACCATAAAAATTATGTTTGTGGTGAGATATCAAGCTTTGGGTGCATTGTTGGAGGTATGGAATTGATTGAATTATAAGGAAATTATTTTTCAATTCATAGTAGAGGAAGAGATGTAATGGGAATATTTTATTTAGGTGGTAGTACCTTCATTTAATCCCCGGACATTGTGGAGGATAGAAATACAATGTATTATGATCATTAAAAGAATAAATAAAGCATGCCTGGTTCGTGACACAAGATATTAATCTTGGTTTATATGATATCAAGAGACAAAGAGATTATATTACACAATTCGTTTTCATATGAGGTTATTATTTTTATGCCTTAATATTATCTTTTTATAGGACTTGATGTGTTTCTATACACTGCTATGATTATGCGAGTAACATTTAATACTATTGAGATAAGGGTATAAAGGGTCATAGACAAAGATTCTTCAAAAGGCTAACCAATTATAATGAATTGGAGTTTAAGACAGAGTGGGACCCATTATATGAGGTGAGTAATTTAAGAGTTTGAATGATTATAATAAAATTAATAAATTAAATATTACTCAAGTTTTGGATAATAAGTGTCAAGTTTATTAACACTATCTATTGATATCCTAATAAGTGAATATAAGAAAATATTTTACAAATGAATATTTTTAATAATTTTTTTTAAATATTTTATTTGATAAATAAAAAAATTTAATGAAACTTATTTTATTATATAGCAAAATATTAATGTTATAAGTGAGTCTTAAAATATTAAAGGTATTTATGTCAGGTTTTTGGTGGAGTAGGTAATGATTTTGGGTCTATTTGAATGGTTATCTTCCATATGTACCTAATTGGAATTTATGGAAGTTATAACATATGTATATAAACATTTTAAGAACCAAAAATTGACTTATTGTCCCCCGGATCAAATTATCTCACCTATTTAACTCTCTCTAAAGTTATATAGATTTAAATTTAAGTTAAGATCTATAATGTTATCCATGTTAATGAACATATCGCTTGATCTCCCATGATCTTGATGATGTAAAAATCCTGTTAAACAATCTATGCTAGTACCCAAAGTTCAATTATTGAGGTTTAAGTATGATTTTTTTGTATGTGTGTATAATCTATTTGGTTTTACATTTGGATCCTTTATATAGTGGTCACTGATGAAAAAAAGAATGCAGTTTTTTATTAAAAATCAATGAATGTTTCATTTTTATTTTTTCATACATAATTAAATAAAACAAGAAAATCAAGTTGATAACTAGGTGATATGATGTTGGTGAGGATGTTACCACATTGATCTGATATAATTTTTTTTAATTTTACATATTTACACACTTTCGGTTCACACATCTATTTTGTTGTATATTATTTTTATTTTATTTCATCTTGTTAGATTAATGTATAGGTCATGTCATGTTTCTGATGGAACCCATCTGTAACTCATCACTTCAATGAAACCATATTAATCATTCCCCATTGTGTACTCAAGACCAAAGATTCTATTCACTAGTCCTTGGTGATTTATGTTTTCTCATGGGGCAGTATCTCACATGGGTTTCATGCTGAATGAGTATTTGGATTATGGAAATTACACCCCTTGATTAAGGTCATAGTATTTATACTGACATAGTTACCTACAGTTTATCATCATAGTGCTTAGACAAGGTCATCATATAATTTATGATCATTTTATTTAAATAATTATTACAGCAGTTTAGTTGTACCCCCAATGTGACTGAGGTTTAACGATAGTGTAAATTATCAGGGGAGAGAAAATATAGTAAAATGAAACCTTGATATAAAGTATGGTATAAGAAGGAAATATACACATGAATCTAATTCTAGTTAACTTTTACATCCTTCATAATATAGGAGTGCATGAAATCATGTGATATTTAAAATTATATTGAAAACAATAATGTTTAATGATATAAATCACGAGTTGAAATATTTTAATCAAATATTATGATATTATATTATATTGGCAAGGATAACCACTGAACACATTTGAATAATAAAACCATTAATAAACCACTTGATAAATATACCAAGGATGATTGTTGATTGTGTTCAAAATATAAATTCAACTATAACGCATTCAAAGTTGTATGGGATGAGAGAGCCTTTTCATCCAAAAAAGTATACACTATTTTATGGGTATTAGTGGGGAATATTATTGGTGCATGTGTCATTTAATTATGGAAGAGGGTCCATTTAAATCAAATGTACTATATACTAATAGAAATGGTGGAATTATGAGAATTTAAAAGCTCAGTACTTGGAGTACGTTTGATAAATAAGAAAATGTTCATTAAGGGTTTAGAATAATATATAAATATACCATTAAATATTCGACAATCTAAATATGGTGAAGTTAATGTCTAATGTTTAGATTTTTTTAAAAGGTGGTCATGATGAAAGAAAATTGATTATAATATAGAATTAATTGGGAAATATCTCACAAAAAATGAATTAAATTAAAATTAATAAAAATGGAGAATATATAATTTCAACTCTAATTTGGGACACTTGACATGAATGATATTGCTTTTGAAGCATCAGAGTGAAATTTTAAAAATAGAATAGATTGGAAATATTTAGTAGGACATGAGATAGAAGAGTCTTTTGTCACTACATATCCTATGAAAATATAAAAAATACATACATATCTCTTTATAACAGAACTCTAAAATTAATTAATGTAATGATATCCCTAAAATGATTCACGAAAAACTGAAATCCTGATAAAAACATAATCTATCCCTTGTCTTTTATGTAAATCAGTATCACATGCATGATGCCCTTGTTTTTTAGTATCATGTGAAAGATAGTTATCCTAGACATGAATTATAGGGATACATCCTATGTAAAAGTGAGTATTTCATAAAATCAATGCAAAAAATTGGATAATAAATAATAAAGTTAGGATTGTGTTGTTTAACTTCATACATTGAGATAAACTGTATATAGTTTAACATTTTATTGGTAAGATGATATGTCAGGAAATTTAAGTTCTTCTAGTGTGAACTTGATTTCAAGATGTTTAAGGAGGTATGGAAAGGACCTTAATATAATTTAGTTTTTTCTCCTTGAACATAGATCAATCCCATATCATTTAATATTATATAGTGACAATGATAACCCATCATGTGAAATCATGTGGTTGGAATTCACTAATTTTTTTCCTAGACCTATAGACCTATTTATCATAGGTTGATTCTTATATGTTAATGTATCAATCCACATGTGATCTATGCCTCTTTCCTTTTAATCTATAAATTATTCCAAATATCTTATGATTTCGAGGTTAGATATAAGTTTCTTATCATTTTCTCAGGCCTAAATTTAGGGGTTTTCAACCTGAAAAGTTCTGAAACTTTTTCACCACTTGTAGGAATAAAATTAAATAAATTTTGTTATCACTAAATTTATACTCCTATGTAATTGACCATTTAATGAATCATAATTTCATTTCATAGATATTTTTAAAAACAATTCCCTCTTAGGATTTTTTGGGTTTTGTTGTTTATAAACCTGATGGTGGATGTTTTCCCAGACAATGAAATTATTAGAATTGTTGACTATTAGAAAACTTTATTCATGTTAGTGAATTAGGTATTCACTATCGGTTAAACCATGCCATTTGAAACTGAAATAGGTTTAATTAAAGATGGTTATGAAAAGAGTTGTTTAGAAGCCCAAATGTATTCAGAATTTTGATCTAGGGAGAAAACCGTGCAAAATGGGAAAGAACTCTATGGGCAAGTTGGTGGTCATTGTTAGTAAAAAATAACCAATCAAAATGCCCCATTAAATTTTACTAAGAATGGTAGACTTAGAGTCTACCTACGTAATAATTGTAGTCTATAACATAGGTGGATGATACTATTGTGGAACTAGAAAGTAGTATGTATGCTTATGAGAAATGGATTGCAGAAGTTAAATATGGGAACATTTCTTAGTGTGTTGTGGTTATAATTGGAAATAAATTCTCACCTCACAATAGTTAAATCCATTTTAGTGACCGTGTTAGAAAATCTAAAAAATACAAATTAAGACTTTGAGGGATTTAATAGTAGTTGTAACTATTGATTGATGGGTGGGTTTTAGTCATTTTTAATAGCATTAAAACATGTTCATTAAATACCATATAGGTAATTCACATTGAATAATATTTTTAAAAGTGATTTGATATATTTAAAAATATGGAATATATACAAACATATTTAGAAAAATGTGAAATCGTAGATCTCTCTTGAATGTTAAATGGTGGCTCCATATCAATTTTTGAATGAAAAAGGTCAATATAGAGGTGTTCCAAGAGTTAGATTTTCTCAATGGAAGTTCAAAATAACTATTATGAAAATCAATTTCAAATACGGTGTATATTTACATCACCGTTGTATGAGGATTAATAATTTAACATCTTGAGGAGTAGTGAGTTCCCTAGTGCAGGGGAGTAGTGATCTTTCCAAATCATTCAAGGTAGTAAAAAGGAGGCTCAATGGGACCAATAAACCTTTTTAGATAATGACTAAATGATATTTTAATGTGTCTTTTGAGCATGTATGTTACTGTACATGTTCCTTGTGTGTATCCAAGTGCAGGTGAACCATGTAAAATGATATGTGTCATTTACTGCATTATTTTATATTAAGGGAAATAAATGGAGAGATTGAAGTGTTCCTCAAATTTAGGGAACAAGATAAAGATTCTAGGATTTTATTTTAATACCCTAATTCTCCCTCTAGTAGGGTATATTCCCTACCCTTATAGCTATTAAAAACTATAAAATTTCTCCCGCGCACATGCAGATTACCACCTCCCTAATTCTATGTGATTAATTTTTCTTTTATTATTTTCATGGATGATTATATATATGTATATAATGAATATTTCATATTTTTAAACATGCTTATTAATATTCTATAGATGAAATTGCAGTGAATAAGGGTACCATAATCATAGAATCAAAAAAAATATGAAAAATTAAGAAGTTGGTACCAAAAATAATGACACATACAAATGATTTCTAAAAAATGAGTGCTAATACGTAATTTTAGGATCACATATTATATTATGAATTTATATTTGGGTTTTTAGGTTATTATAATATATCTAAATTTATTATATAAGAGGTTAAAATCACATATTAGTAAAATCAAACTTGATTTGATAGATTTCATCTCAAATTACACTCAATTGAGACATATTTTGTAATATAAACATATTTTATTTTATGTGGTGTATATACTTAACCTTTTTTGAATTTAACATGTATCTTGGTTTATTAATACTGATTAAACATTTAAATCACATTTAATATTTTAAGGGGTTATGATTTAAAACTTACTATAAAGGTAATAATTTATTCAATAATCTCATTTTTCATTTTTCAAATATTTTTCATCAAAGGAATATTATAATATATCTTTTATAAACTATATCTTTTTTATTATCCTATCGACATTTATGAATTTTCTATTTTTTCTTCCAAAATTTTTCCTTCTTTCTCACTTTAATCAAGAAATAAAATTTTAATGGAAAATCTGATCTCATTTATCTTTTTAATTGGTTATATTTTCCTTCCTTGTTTATATTTTCCAAATTGTTTTACAAAAGTAATATTTATTCACTTAAGGGATTTATTAAATAAATTTTAAGTTATACTATAATTTTTTAATTGCTTTAATGTAATATTTATAATTTTTTCTAGAATGCTGATTTTCTAATTTCATTACAAAAAGTCAAAAGGAATTTCATTAAAATATATTGAGTTAATGGATATTAAAACTTTTATATTTGTTTTCTACTAATAAAATTATTCTACAAGTTTTCAATAGGTTTAAAAATAAAAAACATTGATAATATATTTTTTAATGCTTTTATAATATATTTTAATTCTTTAAATTCCAAGATTTCATTACGAATCCTATATTTCTGATGAATTGATGGTCATATTTTACCTCCAATTAATTTTGCTTCCATTTAATTTCTATTGTAACATTCAATATACATTTGATAAATTTTCAATGGTTATTATATTTCTCTTAAATATCTACATTCTTTGTATCATGGATATGATTTTTTCCAAAACCATAAATCATTTATATATACAGTTCTTTACTATAAATGTTATTTTATTGACTGGTTAAATATTGATATTCCATATTTTTTACTCAAAATAAATATTTATCAGTAATTAATCTTATTTGTGAATTAAATTTATCATTCAACATATGAGGAATTCATTTGGAATATAGTAATGAGTGGGGACCAAAATTAAATTTCCCCTTGATGCATTAATAAGTCATATAAGGAAAAAAATTACCTAGTCTTATTAAGTGGGGGATTTGTGTATACCAACCAATTGATTAAAGTATCTTGGAATAAGGCCTTGAGGATAAATATATCAAGATTTCTGAAATCACGTAACCATACATTAATGAATTCATTATTTTAAAATTTTGTTATTATTATCCATTATATTAATGCATTGATATTATTAATGGATACATTTCATGTTCAAATTATTGATTAAATGGAATTTATTTTTATCTATTTACCTTTCCATATTGATTATTCCAAATTTACTCATGATATATTTCGATGTGTGTAACCCTTACTGAGCATCTAATCATGTCCTTTATTTTTTTCCTTTCTTTATTATTGGAAGAAGGATATTTTGAATAATATCATTAAAAAATAATATTTCTTATGCTATTTTTTATAATTCCAATGTAATATGGGAATTACGTATGCATCTTGTTCATAAAATAACTAAACTAATTTATCCTTCATGATGATATCACATTATATCGTATTCCAATATAATAAATTAGTAACTGAATCTGGGTTACTAGAGTTTGGGAGGTTATAGTTTCAGTTGAAAAAGGAAAAGTTCTAAATGAATTCTCACCAGATACCTTTAATAACACTCTCATTACACAAGAAATTTGGAATGAATATAATGAGTCAAGAGTGAAGTAAAAGTCTCATGAAGTATAATTTAAATCTATGAATAAATACACATTGAAGGAGGAATTTGAAGAATAAAAAATTGATGAGATGATGTCCTTTCATTACTCTAGAATTAGATGAGGGAAAGGAAAGTATAAATATAAAATTACACTTACATGTTTCAAATATATAAAAGTTGAAAGTCTTGTGGTAAAATTTCCTGTGAAATTTCAAAAAGATAAAGATGAATATTTAAAGTGTTGGAAAAGTTTTCTCAAAATAAAAACATTTATCTCATTGGGATATTTGAACTCTGATTAATTTGATGTATGAATATTTCAAAATTTTAGTTATCTCTATAAATTTTCACTTTTAGATATTATGTTTTGAGGACAAAGACAAATAAGGCTAGTGTAGTAATTCATGAATTTAAAATATTTATACAAAAATAGATGAAGAGGTGTCAAAATTGAAATCTGAAATAAAAAATATCAAATATAGAAATTTAGGAAATTAAAATAAATAAGTTCAACTGAAAATGATATCTAAGGAGATAACCCAAATTATTTAAAGGATATCTAAATCAGTGAAATAAAAATAAAGATAATTGAAAATCAATATATATAAATTATGAAATGGAAATATAAGTGTTAGGATGAAGAGAGGATCCTCCCACCTAGATATAGCTAAACATATCAGAGAATGTTTCCTCATTAAATACTAGACTTTATTCTAATTAATTAACAAAGAAATATATTCCCATTACACAAGTACAACTCTTCAAAGAAAATTTTAATTCACTTTTGGAACGAGATGATATGAACATTGTATCCACGGTTGGTTCAAAATTTCATGCATCAAAAAACGTAAACTAGATCTTCATAGTGTTAAAAAAATTTATTTTAAAGCTATAAATGATGAGAATATGATTCAATGAATAAATTTTTTTTTATTGTGGAAATATGGGACTCACCCAGTATGTACATTTTATTTTTAATAGGCCCATCGAGGAATACGATTAAAAAAACACACAAGTAGAAATATTAATTTTTTCCTTTTATTTTAAATGACTTTGTTTATATTGTGAAGGTTTTGGGTATAAATATATCCCCTGTGACTCTGGAGTAAAATAGAAGGTTCCAATATAAACTTATAATGGTGGAAAACAACAGTTGGATTCTTCAAATAAAAAAATGTTCAAAATAAATTCTTAGTTTTTCAATTTGAAGACTACTCAATGGTGATAGAATAAATGAATGTTCATTCATCATTAACAAAGGTAGAATAAAAATATTGGGTGATGAAAACAACATATCAGAAGGAAAATTTAGATGAGATATCTTTGAGAGAAATGAAAAATTTAGGGTTTTGTATTTTAGATAGTGGATTCACATCTCAAATTAATATAAATGAAGATATCAACCAAATAATTAAATATAAAATAATGTTTTTTTCTCATTTTTCAATGATTATGGTATCAATATCATTGGATCTATGAATGATGATGTTGGTGGTACAGATCTCCTATGAAAATATGTTCTGTTGGATGAAGGCATCTACTATAGTCTTTTTAGTGTTAGTCAATTTTACAAATTTTAGAATGTTGTGGAATTAAATAAGAATGTATGAATAATTAAAAAATGGGATGATACAATTATTCTATAATAAAGATAAAAATGGATTCATTACCTTGTTGGTAAAGAGAATTTTTTATTTTTTTCCAAGGAATATAATAATATATTATGACAGGAATGTCTTGGCCATTTGAGAAAAAAATACTTGGAAATTTATGTGATGTCTAATTATGCTCCATAAATCGCAATCCTATATATGATCACAATCACACATTTGAATTTTTTGAAAAGGGTAATATTATTAAATAGAGTTACAATAAAAATAAGTAAAAGTCATCCAGACTTTTTGAGATCTTGCATGTGGATGTATGTGGGCCAATTACTCCCAAATCCATGGGAGGAAAAGGTATTATATATTTTTTAAATGATTTCAATATAATTTCATTTATCAAGGTAATAGATCACAAAAATGAAGTATTTAAGTATATCACAATATATATGAGTCTTGATAAAACAAATCTTGGAATAAAAATAAAAACGTTTCATGTAGATAATGCTATGGAATTTTCAATCATAAAAGAGGAATAATATATAAAAAATCCTGGAATTTAGTACCATGTTTTAGTTATCAGTACTCATCATTTTAATTATGTTTTTTTAAAGAATTAAACACATGATCAAAACAATTTCTTAGACTATGACTATTTATAACAACATACTGGATAAATATTTTGAATTTATAGTGAAAGAAGTGGTATACATCACTTGAAGATACATATTATGTATAATTAAATGAATAAATCTATATAAAATATAGTATGAAAAGAATACAATTATTAAACACTTCAAGGTTTTTGGAAGTAAGTGTCTTATGCTCAATAAAGAAAGGAATAGAAAAAATGAGTTTCATGGTGATGAATGAAGATTTATAGGGTATTTTTCAATGATTATATTAGACCAGTGATTCAATAAAAGAATTTTAAAAGTGATTGAAAGTAGATATTATGTCTTATTTGAAAATGAGTTATTAATAATGGAAATTAAATAGATCTCAAATTCTTTGGAGGAGGTTTCACTTCAAAATTATCCAGTTTCAGAAGCTGAAAGAAGTGAATAACTATATGGTTTAGGGGGTTTTACAATGACCATATGTAACTCTTATAATAAATGAAATTATGAATCAATATAAAATTACATATCATGTTTAGGTATATGATCGAGCTCTGATTAAATAATTGAAAACAATACTATTGGAAATCAGTTATACCCTAGTCAAACAAAAAAGGATGAAGTCTCAACAAAAGGTGTCTCTTATAAATTTAGTGGAACCAAAATCATTTTAAGAAGTTTTTAAGGATTAAATTTCTTTCAAATAAATTCATGAGGATTTGAAAAAATATAAAATAATAGGAAATAGGAAATTTTTTCAGGGCCATAAGAAAATAACACCATTGAGGATAAATGGGTGTTTTAAAATAAATTGAATGAATATGGAAAAGATACATGTAAAACTATGAAAAGGGTATTCACAAATTTAATTTATTTATGCGGATGGAACATTTTCACTAATGAAGTGACCCAAATCTAAACAATTTGATTAATCTTGGCTATACCGGTGAAGAAAGGATTTAAGGTGTACCAAATTGACATAAAAACATCCATTCGTAATGGGTTCCATGAATATAAGTTTGACATAAATAAACAAGACGGAATTATTATAAATAATTATATAAATAAAGATTTTCATTTGTATACGGCCTTGTATTGTCCAAATCAAGCACTAAGAGCATGGTACTCAAGGATTGACCAATATCAGAGGAATCTCAGATTCCAAATGGGTGGGGTTAACCAAAACCTATATATCTAGAACATATTGGACAAATGAATCATAACTCCTATATATGTTGATTATATTACCTTTTGAGGCTCTTATGACACCCAATTAAATAAATTTTCAGATCCTATAATGCATGAATTTGAGATGTATCTTATTAGTGAATTTTAATTTTTTGATGGCCTATAGATGATTCAATGAATGGTTGGGATATTCAACTCTAAAAATAAATTTTCCATGAATGTTATAAAAAAATTAAGATGGATAATTTGATATTAATGGAAACTCTGGCCAAGACCTGAAAAAAATTATCAAAAGATGAAGGAGGAAAAGAGGTCGATGCCACACATTATAGACAAATGATTGTCATTTTACACTATATGAATTCCACTCAACTAGATATATTGTTTATAACATGTCAAGGCTCATTTAATTATAGTTTTATATAATAAAATAGTTTGAAAACTATGAAAATAATTCTTAATTATAGAAATCACATAGTGAATTATTTTCTATTTTACTATAGAAATTCTTAGCAGCTTTTTATGGGATATTTTGATTCAAATTGAGAAGGTTTGGGTGATGATGAAAAATAAATTTTTGTTGGTGTATTTTATCATTATAGTTCTTTAATTTCATGTATTATCAAGAAGCTTGAATGCATATATTCAATAACACCATAGAATAAGTATATTTTGACAACTCAAGAACTCATTCCATTGATTTCGATGAATCATAAACTTGTAGATGTTGTAATTTAAATTAGTTATTTTATTCTGATTATCTATGAAAACATGAGAGATATCAAACGAAGAGAAATCTCCTTAAGTCATTAAGGTATAAATAACACTGAGATTAAGTATTAATTCATAAAAGATAAGGTTGATCATTGTCTAGTGGTATTGGAATATGTTTCAAAAAAATATATTTTTGCAGATATTATGAAAATGTATTATCCAATGTGTCATTTGAGAAGAATATGTTCATACTTGGAGTCCACCCAAATCCATATTCCTAGATGTATCATAAAGGAACCCCCACTCCCCCATGGAAATTTATTTCAAAATAAAATAATAAAATTAAATGAATATTCAATGTTTTATTACTAATTCTTTAATGTATCATTTTAAAGGATTGATCTCTTTAGGTTTGATGAGAAAGTGGAAAAAATACTAAGGATCTCTAATTGTGATTGTAAGGGGGAGATCTTGAATCATGTTGAATCCAAGGGTGTTTAATGTTTTTAGTGGAGTGTTTTATGATCTTGGAAATAAGGTATGCTCTCATTAGAATATTTTCATTCAAATATTGTTTCTCATATTGACCATGGCTCACAAGGTATTATATTTTGTGATTAGTACATCATTGATGCATCACCATATTAACTAAATATGGAATATGTTGTAATTTATTAGAGTATTTGGGATTTGTTTTGTAAGGTAATTTTAAACAAAACACAAAGGGGAATATGGTTGAAAAGAAATCCAATCGTAGGTATGTTTGGGTTTTATTTTTTAAAAAACATCTGATAAATGATGTTTTCCCAGAAGTTTCTTTTTTGGAAAAAAAAAGAATTGGATATTTTGATAAAAATTGGTGAAAAAGGACTTCCCCATGAGCAATACTATTCTATAGTGAACTCATATAGGTTATGATGAAGATGGTTACAACATTATTTAGTTAATATTCTAGTAAGAGTAAGCGTTTTGATCTAGAAAGTCACTTATTCGAGATGTCCAAAAACTCTATCAACATGTTGTTGGTCATGGTGAGTGAAACATTTCTGGTTAAAATGTGATCCACTGATGAAATGGGAATTTTGGATCTTTTTGATACCTATAAAACATGGGGTATCCCTCTACAGGTGTAGAAGAGATCATGGTTGAACTAGAATGGATGATGGGTACCTTTTAAAAATTACTTGAAGGAGTTCACTATGAACGTGGTGCTTAATATTTTGAGGTAAAAATTGGAAATAATAAATCCCCATTCCATAGTAGAATACATTTCTAAAATCAATTCATAAAATCTATAGTATACATGTTGTGACTTTAAGGGATTTTATATCAGTTGTATGCATCGATCAATGCGTTATTTTTTTTTCATTTTTGGACGCCTTAAACATCATTATTTTAGTGCAATGGATGGAACATACATTGAAGATTATTTTTAATAGGGATCCAATTTAGGTCTAAATAAGAGGAATATAAAAAAGTTTTTTAGTGAAAAGAAATTCCATATCCCTTAAAATAGTAAAATGGTGATTCTATGTATCTTCTGGAATGGAAAAAGTCAAAGATATAGCTGTACTTTGAGTTCCATTTTCTCTATGTCAGTTAGAAATAACTATTCAAAATAGAAACAACACATATGGTGTATATTTACATAACTATTTTTGAATAAGAATAACTCAACAACATGAGGATCAATGATTTCCCTAGTGTAGCGGAGTAGTGAACTTTCCAATTGTATGTGTTTGTGAACTAGAAAAGTTAGTGACACCACTCCGAATTTTTAAAAGGTGATTTTGTGATATTTTATTGTGTTCAGTGAATATATACATTTTCATGTATTATCCTTGGAAATATCCCAATGTGGGTGAACTAAGTAAAATAATCATGTCATTCACTACCTTATTCTCTCTTGGGAGAAAGAAAGGGATAAAGAAAGGGAGAAATTCAAGTGTTCCAAAATTTGTGAGAAAAAGATAAAAAATGAAGCATTATATTTCAATACCATGATTCAGTCCCTATATAAGGGTATATTACTTGATAAAGGAATAATAATATTAAATAAAATTTTATAAATATTATGCTATTGTGATATGGGGAATTATCAAATGCAGAGGTATCTCACTCGGTGTATAATGAAGCTGATATAGCTTGAATGAGGAGTGAATCCAATGCCATTTGGTATAACTATTCCTTATAGTGAAAAGGGGTATATTATACTGAAGTGAAATGTATAAGATAATTTATACTAGGTAATAGTGGTGTATTGGTTAAGTGAAAGGTAATTTCAGTACCATATATGAGAAAATCATGTGTCACTATGTATCCTTCATGGGATATTGGAACCAAGAAAAACATTTCTCAATTAGGGATCATAAAAGGGTTATAACCTAATAGATGAGTAGTGAATGATATCATGGTGTGAGATTAAGAGGTAAAATCCATTTCAAATGTAAGGATTCAAACACCGTGATGGAATGAGGTTTGAAGTGAAAATGTGAGTTGTTCCAATGAAAAAGATAAGATATTTTGGAATCACTATATATCATATAGAAATATGAATTAAACCACACATAGTTATGTAATAGGAATGGAAACCAGTGAAGAAATAGCAGATGATACCTGAAATGAATTCCTTGGTCCAGTTTCTTGGGTGGTATATATAGTAAATTATATGACATGGAAAACCAAATATTCTTATAAAAAATACTAATCATCATAGTTTTTGGGGAAATTGGTGATAGAGAGTATGGTAGGGCCTAAGATAGGATATCTTGACATCATAATATTTCCTATGTATATAAGTATCAAAACATATATATTTTAGGAAGGAAATGACCATTAAAAAAATAAAGGTCCAAGGAACCCTATCTAAGGTAAAGGGAAAATGAGTCATTGTGTAAATTTATGTAATTTAACTTTTTTTTTCAAAAATTTGGATCTTATGCAAGAAAAAAAATATCAAATTTAGTTTAAGGTCATCGAGGTAAGTCCATTAAGCTAGACATCAATGCAAGGGATAACTCCTTTATAGGGGTTGTGATTATCGATGATTTTTATATAGATTTGACTCATACACAGAAAGAGTGGGGTAATATAGTTTATATTTATACATTAAGTATGATATGTTGTGTTGTTTAGGGTAATGTGAGAAGGACCATTATATGAAATTTAACATCATTTCAGAATGATGTTATGTCATATAGTTCAATTTTATAGGACAAGGATATCATTTTATATAGGTTAATGTCATGTTAAGAGGACCTCAAATAATTCAATATAATTTGTGAGACTAGGAAATAATGTACAATAGTTTATGGTCATGTGATAAGGAATTTATACCAAATAGTATAATGTTACAGGAATAATTTCACATGTCATGCATTTTATGTTCCTACGATGAGAAACTAATGTTGTATAGTTTATGTTAATGCAATAAAGAGTAATGAATTCAATAAAAATTGTCATGTTAAATATTTCTTGAGAATACTTGCACTAGTAGATGATGTAATATGCTCTATGTTTTGAGTGATTTGAGAATAAAATACCTAGAAGTAGTGAATTTATATAGAATATATTCCCTTTTATTTGGGAAATAATTTATCTTTCTTCTTCTTGAGTTAGATATGATTTAAAGAGCTTATATCAGAAAGTATGATTGATAAGTATTATGTGGCTATATCATAAGAATTATGATATGTTTAATTTTAATAAGTGATTCATGGAAAATCCTATGATTCCTTTAGAATCCAAATGATAAATGATTTTATTAGAGTATCATTCCTTATTAAGATATCATTAATTAAATTTTTAATAAAATGAAATGTATAGAGAATCAACATTGAATTCATAATATGAATGAGTTCTTTGGTCATGGTTAAAATTATGTGTATCTACATGAATTAACTTACACATTACATTTGAGTAAATTCACAATGGCTTAGGAAACATACCAAAGACATATATAATTAATGTTACACTATTAGAATACTGTTTGGGGTTATCATGAGTGGTAAATACATTCATTAAATTAAACATTACATATGAGTAAATGTATTAAAATAAAGAAACATTCCAAAGACTAATATAAAAAATATTACACAATGTGAGTACTATTCAATCTCAAATAAGCTTTTATATACCAATTCAATCCATTTATCAAATATCTATCCACCACTTCCCTTAAATTAATGAGATAATAACATATTTTTAGATCAAAGAGGGCCCTATCTATAAGATGGGTGATTCTGTTCAACCCATGGATACCCCATAAAGATGGGAGTTTGGTGACTCCCTTTGAGTGATCTTCCTAAAACCTATTAACCGAGATAACTATTGAGGTTCTTTGGTGAAAGGTTTAGGAAATTTATTCATTTTATATAAAATAGTTTCAATATCAAATATGTAAATTCTTGGTTTTATATCTTCAAATTCCATCCTCTATGATTAAAAATCATTTTTTATCCTAAGAAATATTTCATTCCTCTTGTTTCCTCAGTTTCATCAAGGATTTCACTTTCTATCCTATGAAAAATAATAGGACGCAGTCATTTTTTATAAAACACTCTAGTCACTTAATTTTTTTGAACCAAAAGGTTATGAAATCCTTGTAACATACATTCATAATAGTTTTGAATCTATTCTATATAGACCTTTTACCATTAATATTTAGTTCGTTGGACATAAATAATCATTTAAAGTAATGGTTACTTGACTTCAATAGGAAATACCACATTAGTTCTATACCCTAGAATATTTGAAACTGCATGGAGTGGGGCGTCTTTAATAGTGTGATAAGCCTAGAGATCCTTTAAGAGCATATAAGGAAATGTATTCATATCATTATGAAACATATTAATAGTATATTCAATAGGGTCTTTTGAAAGAATTTTATCCCTTCAATAACAACTATATTATAGCTAGAAGAGTGGTTTTTATATATATTTTATTTTTAATGAAACTTACTCTACTCTGAAAAACAAAAATTTATTCCGTTATGCATAAGAAATGTATAAAAAACCAAAATTTAATTTGGAAATTTATCTTCATGAAATTGACTAAATCATTTATTCAATAAAACATTAGGGGAAATTTGGATTTAGCGGGAAAAAATCCAACATGTCAACATTGATGCATTTTTGGGATGATTGTGTTTATTGAGAAAGGGGTCTTCCATGGTCAGTTGGGGAGTTTTAATGATATTGTGGGAAACAAATATTGAAAATGATCCACGAAAAATTAATGGATGATTTGGAGGTGGTGCAAAATGATCTTATACATGGTTGTAGCATTTCGTAGTGTTTGCCAAATTTTTTGGGTCCAAAAATTGGAGAACAGAGAAAAGTTTTTTTGGAAAATAAAGTTTCACAAAAGTGTTAAGGATATTTATAAATCTTAACACTAGCAATTTTTCATGATTATTATATCCAAATAGGGAAAAGAAAATATGGTTTCAAAAGTTATTAATTTTCACCCCAAGGTGTGTTTATGTGAAACTGACTTTCCCAAAGAGACTTGCACTTGAGGAAAGTTGCGCAAGCTGCACACAGGGTTGAACAAATTTCTATAAATAGGTATCTAACCCCATTATTTTAAAAATATCAAAAATTTGAGAAAATCTATGTTTGAAATTGTGAAATTAGTTAGTGTCATGAAATTAGTGAGTTTCCACAAAAATAGGGAGTTTC
The DNA here is from genome assembly GCA_963277665.1 of Viscum album. Taxonomy (NCBI): domain Eukaryota; kingdom Viridiplantae; phylum Streptophyta; class Magnoliopsida; order Santalales; family Viscaceae; genus Viscum; species Viscum album. The sequence continues at coordinate 159,872,733 of OY728128.1, read as the reverse complement.
ATGAAAGATATCAGTTGAACGCAAGCTCTGAGTTTCACACAAGAAGTGAGTTTCACACAAATAGTGTGTTTCAAACTAGTATAAAGTGGAAACCAAGTTGTTTTTATATGACAAAGAGGATGAAATTGATCCTTTCCACCTGTAGTGATCCAAAGAAAGTGACATATAGAGTGACCTTTGGGAATGTAATGAATAGACCCTAGACATTGAAAATACAGTGAGTCGGGGTATAGAAGGGATCTAGACCAAACCTAGTAACTGGTAGTGATATTTAGTGTATTTGGTACATCGACATATCATTATTGTATAATCTATGGATATATCTCAATAAAGGTGAACCAAGTAATATTGGTGTGTCCTGTGCATGATTTAATTTCTATTCATACATGTCTACAGGAGAAATAGAAATTAATGTTTTGTTTAATGATGAAAAAATATCAAAATGGGTATTGGTTTTAATATTTCATACAATTATTCATCCCCTCTTATGGTATTTGACCTAGTGAACCTAACTGTGTCTCACTTAGAGAATAATTTATTGAAAATGATTATAATTTTGAATTTCTAAATGGTCATAAGACGGTATGGAAAAATGATATATATTTTTCAAATAGAAAATAACCTGGAATATATTTTGAAAATGTAACACTAGGGGTTGATGAATGAAATGGGAAAGTACTTGGGACACAGAACACATCACAATAAACTCTATACAATCATGCACCATTGATAGATGAAAATACCAGAGCCTCTTCACCTATTGAAATATATTAGTTTATATTTTATGGGAATTCCATGTACAGATATGTAATTCAATCATAACATTGAGGGTATTTACTAATTTGATTCACTTTAGTCAAACCCTATCAATACACTTATTGGGGTTCAATTTTAGGGAATTTGGGTTATCACATATGATACAATTTTATAATTATCTGTATATCTATTCCTCTTCATCATGGACCAAAAAAAACATTTTGTTTCAAATTCATTCCACTTTTGATGAAATCTATTGGTTTTACTATGAAATTACAGGGGTTATGATTTGACTAGAGGAAATGTGGCATCACTATCATCCACATCTTACAAAATAAAAATTAGTAAATGGAGATTCCATTCTCTGATGTTCTATGTAGATGATCTTATCAAAATGATCATGGTCAGTGAGAGTCAAAAATATGATATATGGTATATTTTATTGTAAATTTTGTATCATTAAAAATTGTTAAAATAATGTACCATTGAGAAATGCACTATCAACTCCCATATATGGTAAAGAAGTTATATAAATTACAACTTCTTAATATACACTACTAACTAATTTGTTTGATCTCCAAGTTTAATACTCTGTTAATGCCATGTTAATTGATTGGGATATGAAGATCTAGTGTCTAATATTATATAAGATTCTGGTAATCAATATTTTTTATATCAATTCTATAAGTGGAAGAAAGAATATAGAAAGAGTGCCTTTATGTGGTAGATGAAGATTACTCTAAAAGAGACCCTATTGATCTCAGGTTCATTTATCATCTTCATGGTTGAACTTTGGGAAGAAGAATCAAAATACATATCCCATGATTGATATCATTATTTGGGAGGCACAACTCTTTCTAATTAGTTATATGTGTAGGGGAAAACAATATAGTCATATGGCCTATAGGAAAATTAGTTTTATATTTTAAAATGGTTTTTTATAAGACACAAGATAGAAATTAGACTTCAAAAGGATTAATGACCATATTTATTACTACCAAGGTATCATAGGTTAATTGATAATTAATTATATAGGATAAATGTAATATATTAAAGAAACCTTGTGATATTTTTTATAATGATGTAAATTTTTTATAGTGATGATTATTATGAGACATTTTTTTAAACTATGGTGTATTTAATCTCATCATACCACATATTTTGGGTAAGATTGTATTGATATATCTCTCTTCCCTCATTATTATTTTGGGATTTTAGAGAACATAGAAATTTCTCCGGGGTGTCTATATTGAAAATTAAGGGGTTTTCCATCTAATGTGATCATCAAGAATAAATGGAATTAAATATATTGCTAGAAGCTATAAAACAATCTTTAAAAAATCTTATAATAGATACACCGCAAAATTTTCTATTTAATTCAAGAAATATAGGCACTTTCCAATGTTAATCATAATGAAGAACCTGATTTGGGTGTTTTGTCCCAAGATTCCCCTTAACTATTAAGGTTTTTGTAGAGGAATATCAATGATCACTATAGTCTTCTTAGAGTGAGCCTCAATGCTTCTATAATGGAATAAAAATATATTTAATTTACCTGATATGACTCTAAATAAAAAATTTAATGGATCCAAATTTATGATATTTTTCATTGACCTGGATAATACCACCACAAATTTATCTATTTAGTCACAATGCTACAATGATTTAACAACCAAGTCATCCCCATATAGTCCACTATCTTTCCCTTTCATAATATTCTCAATAAATCTGCAATCTTCAGGGTACCACAAAGTATTAATGTACTTATGTGCCTTGAAGTATTTTTCCTACTTATCAATCAGACATATCTTTATTTTATTGTATCCCCATTCATTTCTATAAAATAAATTACTAGAAATCAAGTTGATACATTAATAAATAATTCCATGATCTATATGAAAAAATAATCTTAATAGTTATGGAAATTTTTCTCCCTAATGTAAATAATAACTATGATCAATAAATTTTTATTATTTATATGGATTAGATTGGATACCAAATTGGTTCATTTTACCTTTTTGATTAAGTGGGACTTAATTAATTTGTTCAATTTTTCATCCACAATGGTTCTATCAGATAAATACATCCACTTCACTACATATTTATAACCACAATGGAGAATTAGTAATCAAAAAACTGACCTTGTAATTTTAGGGTAGTTATAAGAAAGGATATATTAGTGTCCCTTGGAAAGCATTATGTACTAATACTATTCATTCATATTCAATTTCATGTTGATTATGAGAGATAATAAATCTTCTATAGTGATCAAATTTACTTATTTGATTTTATAAATGGTGTTAAAATCACCATCATCAAAAGTTTTAAGAGAATCCTAAATCCTATTTCCATATAGATCAAATGAGGAAGGGGTATAAAATACTCCTAATTCATAGATTATTCTATGGTGTTATAATTCATATCATGATAATCATGATGGATATTCCTAGAAAGGTGGTTTGTGAGATATACTAAATCTATTTTGATGATAATGGAGGTTCTCAAACCCTATGTCACTTACTTATGAATTTTTATGATGTTTTAAAAACTCCATGATTGTATTAAATGTGTATTTTCTAAACCAACATTTAAATAAATTCAAATCAAGATAGGGTTCATGCACATGGATAGAATAAATAAAAAAATTATTTTGTATATGGATGGGTATCATTAGAAAAATTATTCTTCTTATTCATTATGGGAGAAAATGTAATTAATGGAGTCTTTTCCATTGGTTATGAGGATAAGAATCAAAAAAAAAATTTCCCATTAATTTAAGGGATTGTGACTTCAAAGATCTTCTTTAAGTCATTTTAGGGGTTATTCATAGTGGCTTATAATCCACTTGGAACTACCACCTATATTATCCCATTAGTTTTAGGATAATCACCCTATCATTGGTAGGAACCCACATTAATGAGTTAGGTTTCAAATCAATTAAAGTATGACTTGGATGAATGAAGTACTCATTGTTTATAATTTATAAATTACTTCAAGAATTGGTGACTGGAAGAGGGCCTGACTATGTACTGATAAAACCAAAGATTTCCTATTATGGAATTGAACTTAATATCTAACATGAGGTATATGAATTGTATTTACAATTTAATATTATTTATGATCTTTGTTTATAACTTATCAAAGTCTTAAATTTGCAAGTTAGATAGAGAGAAATTAGATTCCTTTTATCTATGGTGATGAATGGTATGAGATCAAATGATATTTATTTTTCGAGTCATTTTTCACCAAAACATGATGGATATCAGTAATGTCAGACATTATAGATACATATAATGGAATTATATTCTTTTAAATGGATAATATTTGGTATTTCTATATGGATTAGATGAGAACATGAAATCGTAAAATATTTATATTTGAAGGACATGCCTCAACAAAAAATACTTTTGTATCAAACATTTAAGGATTTCATAATGAGGTATATTTTTAGATATATGGACATGTGAAGGGAATCAATATTATAGAGTTTTTCTAAAACCATTGAAATATGATTCATTATGTATTATCTTTTGGATTATAGAAAGTTATCCTCCATGTGATTAATCTTTTTTTAGTACATTAGATTATGATGACCATAAGGATTATTCTCCTAGATTCTTGTACAACTATTTATTCATCATGTAAGTGATAGGAAGATTTATACTTAATAAAATCTATGTATGACTTGTTAGGTTTCCTTCAACTTGTTGGTCAACTAATCAGATATGATTAGGGTGTACATCAAAGGGATATAAATAAAACTATTTATCTAATTTATCTCATTATATTTATGTCCTTATTATTTCATTATCGTGAATAATATTGTTAGATATGTTTCCCCAACTCTTAGTTATTCCACAATTATATCTTCTTCTACCTCTAACTATTTTACTAGAATTACTGTTAGACCTAACCTTTTAGAAGCAATCATTCTCAGCATGGTTATATATTAGTCAAATAGAAATGATAGTGGGGAATGAATTTTGATTATAGTAGGTTTCTATTCAAATGAATTGATTTGAACCCCATGATGTAATGTTAATGAAGTACATGTGGGTTTTGAATAGTATATTGATGTATGTAGTTTATTTTTTACTTCTCTTTGCTAGGTCAGCATCAATTTCTACGAATCTTGGAATGCTTGGAAGTAGAGGATATCACCTTGATGAATACATATGTAATTGAAGTTATCATAGGATGATTGTTTCATTCCTTGATGATGTAATATGTGTGGGTAATTGATATCTGGGTAATCTTGTCATTAATACTATGCACATTTTTGATAAAAAATTACTTTCAATTTTCATTTTCTTTGATAAGGTTAGAATATTCATAAGTCACTTGTGACTTATGGTTTAAAATATACACTTGTACTTTTTCCAATATTATTTGGATAAAATACTTAGAGATGAATAATCTTGTCTTTTGTGGCCTAATATCCACTGATAGGGGAAGTAATTAGAGTGAGTATTTAGACCCATTTTTTATGCTTCTTGAAATCTAAAAACATTATTATGTTATTATATATGGAAAAAATAAAATACCCAGTGGCTTATTGATGTTAGAAATACTATTCTTACTCTTATAAATCTCAAAATCACAATTCCTCATTTCCTTAATCAAATACGTCGAGTTGGGATTATAAAAAATATATTGCTACAGCTTAGGTATGAGAGGTGTTTCTCATTAGACAAGTTTGTATTGAGGGTAAAGGATAATGCCAATATAGTCTTGAGAGTCACATCGACTAATTTTTCATTTTTAGATCTCATTATTTTTGAATTCTTTTCTTATTAATATCTCATATTGGTTTGAGATATGATATCCACTATATATTTTGTCGAGTTATAGAATCCCAAGAATTCACTAGGTAAAATATTTGGGATTATCATTTTAGATAACTCATATTAAGTTTTTTTATACATATGTTTTAGTGGATTCTCATGGGTTTGTTCTATCTTTAGAGAATAAGTATAAAATTTATAATGGGTGATGAAATCCAAAACTCTATCCTTTTCATGATACCTATAATTGAATAGGCAATTGATTCTTAAATTACTCTTTCTCTAGGCTATTTAGAGTGTGGGGGATAATTTATTGTCACATAAATAGCCTAATGAATACATCATTAATTTATTTTCATTAATCAATGTAAAAAATATATTTTAGTTTTTAATTTTTATAAATAAACATAAAAATCAAATAAATAATATAAAAATTATGAATATTAAAATATTTAAGAATACTAAAACCACATGTATATCCAAAATATTGTCCAAAAAATTACAATTATATTTTTATATATTAATTTAATTTATAAATGATATGTTCTTAAAATAAAATCAAGGATTCTAGACTGATTTCCAATTATTATCTAAAAACAAAAGAATAATGAAAATGTATTTTAACACAAAAAATATATATATAATTGGGTAATATTAAATTAATTACAAATGAAATAATCATAAAAACACTTCATTAATCCCCAACACCAAGATTTATCACTCCTGAGAAAATATAAACCATATCCATATTGAAAATAATCAATCAATAGTGGTAGTGAACAAATAGTTGAATTTTTTTTAAATTTATCATGAATATTTTAGGTTAAGTTGTATTTTCTCAATTCTACCATAAAAATACATTTCAATAATTTCATAAAGAAATTAATACTCATATCTACCTTCTTAGATGTATTTCTCTAACTCTAAAAGGAATGATTATTTAAATAAGTTTTTTTATCAATATCAAAAACACATGAACATTTGATAGTCTTGATATATTTTTCAATCCACCACTCATTTGAGAAACAATAATAATAATTAAAAGTACTCTTAAAATGGTTATTTTGGAGATGATAGTTTGATGTTTAACATTTAACGGTAGAAAATATTTATTAATTTAACTATTATATTAAAATAAAATATAAATAGTTTTATCTAAATGAACATTATCATCAAATAATCTACTAATATATATACATTCTCACTTCTTGTATTCATTGAATAGAATTTGACAGACTAAGATTTTGGTATCAAAAAAACATACCCCTCCTCAAGTATCCTTCTTATGATGTTTTAGCTTTTTAATTTTTTTTATATTGAGAGACATTATAATTTAATTTAGAAGTGTCAAATTAGAAGCCCAATCTTTTAATTTATAAAAAAACATTCTTCCATCCAATGCACTTCATTTAAAGGATAATTAAGTATGATTTTCACCCCCATATAAAAAATTTATTGTTTACATTTCATTTCACACATGTATAAGTTCGGTTTCATTTTTATCATGTAATGTGTCTCTTATAAGGAAGTTCATAGTCACTTATCCTTAAAAAGGAAAAATGTAAGGTGTAAAAAAAGAGATACAAAAATTTATTATCTAACACCATTATGAAATTAATCATTTTAAAACCTAAAATATCCTAATGGATTGTAAAAGATTATTTGGAAATTTCAATATTGTAAAATTTGCATAATGTTCCTTAAATAAATAGAGAATTTTATTAATGTGAATAAAATTTTTAGAAACCTCTTTGGTAAGAGATTTTGAAATAGTGAATAGTTACTATAACATGTGTATCACATTTGAGAAAAATTAATCAAGAAGATAAAATTAATATTAATGTAATAATTTTTCATTAGATATGTCTTTAATGTTTAAATAAAAAAAATAACATTCCATAATTAATCAAAAGTAAATGTATATAAGTTATGTTCATTATGTACATGACATAAAAATTTTATAACATAAAAAAATGAAAAATATAAAATAATTATCCTAATATATTTGATATCTTTTCACCCACACCTAAATTTTTTGTTTTAACCAATTTTAAAAAAAATAACATTTCATGTTAAGTATATAATTAAATTAATACATATATAAATTTTATTGTGGAAAATTATAAGTTGTATTTTTTTTGAATTGGTGAAATCTATCACATTTTTTGGCCTTCATTATCGAAAAAACTTATTTCCCATTCTAATTACCAACATGATAAATAAATAAAACTTTAGTAATACTAAAAACATAAAAAACACTAATCTATGAATTTATTCTTAATGGAAAACAATAGATAATGGTCTTAAATGATGTTTTAGACTATTGTATTAATTATTTCCTTTATTGAAAAAGTGGTAATTTTTTATTCATCTAATAAAAAAATGAAAATATTGGTAAGAAAATATTGGAATACCCCACAAGGAGTGTTGTATTTTGGTTGGACACAGTTTGGAAATATTAGTTCTTCATCCCCAATATGATATTGTATGGGAAATCTTTAATAATAACCATAAAAAATAATTTTAACTAGTTTTTGGCCCCTTGCACTATATATGTGAAACCCCTTAAATAACTCCCTTTAATCACTTATTCCTAACATTTTTTATCTTTTGGAATAGTGAAGGTAGGAACAATAATAAGGTTTCTTCCCTTATCCTTCATTTTTTTGATTTTAAATGTTCACGAGTTGTTGAATTGACTTTCTATAATGTGTCATATCATTAGTTTTATCTTTAGATGACATATATTCATTTTAAACTAGTTTTGTACCAACATACTCAGAAAATATATAGGAAAACACAAACAACTCCTCTTTCTCTTCAACATTTGTACCTTTTACTAGGTATTTTTCTCTGTCATTATCACCCATGGAATTCCTTATTAGATTTCAATATGTAGAATCTGAATAGGGAGGTTAAATAGATATTTCAAGATAATAATGATTAAACAAAGAATAATTATAATCTATTTAAACTCCCTATATGGATTCAGTAAGAACTTATATCTTATAAAATAATATTGGAATGATGTAAAAAAGGTGATCTAGTGGGTATGATTCTATATGCTCCTCAATTTCTAGTATATTTTTTTCTTGTTAGGTGAAAGGGGATGCTTTTTGGTGATTATAGAGTTTATTCGTCTCAATTTTTTATATAAAACTCATTGGAAAATCTATAAAATTCACTATGACCCTTTTCCAAAAGATAATAGAGTTTATCATTAATGTTTTCCTAAAATTCATAACTTCACTCTATAAAATTATTCTCCTCCCAACATGAATTGTATAACATTTTAATGTTATTATAAAATAATGAAAATAATTTTTATAAAGACTGTTCTTCATCCTCTAAATCCATTTTTTATATTTTTCCCTTATATAGTTTTAAACATTTTTATAAAAAGAGAAATATTGTAATGTATGTGTCATGCATCTGAGAAAATAATGCAAATTTGTTAGTTATGTTTTTTAGATATTTGCAGTCATATATAATTTTTTTATATTTTTACTTATGGATATAGAATAAAATTAACCATGATATCCTTCTCACCAAGAGCCCGATTACATTAAATGAATTTCTTATTTATTTATTAAAATAATAAAATAATATACATGATGGGGGTTTTGGTAAATTAATATTTATGTACTATAAATGAAGATGAAATATGTATTTAAATTAATAATATTTATAAACACAATTAATTAGAAAGAATGATGTTAGTTATCATGGTTTTACTAGATATAACTAATCACTATACACTGAAATATAATTTTTTACTATTCAAATTTATTTTTATAATCAATACCATTCGCTATACCAAAATCTTGTTTAAATTTAGTTTATATTGAATCCAAACCACATGAATATGAGATAATATCATATTGAATTTGGTTTATAAATCACCTCACTAAACATAAGAAACACGATTTAGTTCCAAAGTTTACTAGATACTGATAATGATTGGGAGAATATAATTAATGAAAAAAGAGAAAAAAATATATTAAAGAAATAATAAGTGAAAATCACTCACCTTAAAAAATTTAACCTTCTTTTATAAAATTAGGACAAGAATAACAATAATTGAGAAAGAATTAAATGTGTTTAAGGAAACTATTGGGTTAGATACATTGGTCAAGTAGTTAAATTATTTCATCATCACCATGAAGAATATATATTTGATTCACAATGACTAAAAACTATGCATCACATTACACTTTTACATAATGAGTCAAAAAATTTATTGTGAGAGAAAATAGAAAAATATATCGTTAATGAATGAGTAATATTAAATAAAATCTTAGTTGATCAACAGTTTAAAAGAAAGATAAATAAAAGTTAGAATACCATCATTCATCAGATTCCTTGGGAACACATAAAAGGATTTGGATTTAAATTCATGTAATGTTCAATTACTATAGATTAGTGTCAAACTAAAGAAGCTCACACACATGAGTTCCAAGTATTCTCTGAATCAATAATTATCTGGATGAAGTCTAGTCTTGTTTCACACTTCATTCGAACATAACTTTAAAAGTTTTTATAAATTTGATAAATAATTAAGAATTATTAGAAACAATAATTGAATCGAATTATTTAATCAAAATTCTAGAAAATTCCAATAACTTATAAGCAAAAAAACATCCATTTTTATTTAGATTACCTAAAAATATAACTAAATAGATCAATATCAATATTTATCTACAACATCAACTAATTAATTTTTTATTCTAATTTTAATTTCAATTCATATAAATTTTTAATAATTATATTATTCTATTTTAATCCCATTATTTCTACTTTGGTATAAACAACCCTCTAATTGAAATCCACATATCCCCATATACTTTAAATCTATATCAATCAAATTTCCTCTTCTAGTCTTCACAACCTCAAGTTAGACACTATAATTTCATAATGGCACTCGATACTCATGTGGAATTTTTTCTTATCTAGTTAGGACACTTTTACATTAGTCAATCTACCAAAAACATCTATATTTTTTTTTATCAATGATCCACTTCTAACTAGCACCACTAAATGACCAAAATTCTTGAAACTCCACTCTGGATTATTCTCATTTTAGAAAACCTAGAGATCAGTTTGATACTTTTTAAAATGTATAACATGATTTACTTAGATGTGAATTTATTTTTCATCTTACCTATAAAATATTGATAGTTTAAACCCACTAGAATTGATGATGATGTTGAAGACATTCAAAAAAGCGGGTTACAACACCCTCATCTTGATCTTAGTAATAGCTTCACAAGACATAGGAACTGGGCCTATTGAGTTTGATTTTTAAATCATCAACCAATCACCTATATCAAATTTCAACATCTATGTTATTATTAGAAGCATCATTTGTTATCCCCAATCTTCTTTATTGACCATGGTTTTTTTATAAATTATTATCAAATCAATAGAATCTATCTTTTGTCTTCAGATATAGAATATTGATGAATAAATATCCGTGGTTTCATTGGATACCATTATCATTTATTAACCACCAATATGTTCTATTTAATCAATCGACTTGTTTGTGGCCCACTCTTGACACCTCAACTTAATAAATCATCAAATATCTCTTGCATAGATTTGGGATACTTAATGTTAACCCCCCCAATTACTCTTGATGATTATATATCATATAATAATTTATATTCAAACTAACAATAATCTACCTAAAATTTGGTTTCAATTATTAATAATTCATATCACACAATTAATATTAAAAACAAACTCATGATATTTGATCTTTCAAGATATACTCAAATCAAATTGAGTAGTTGATGTTCAAAATTACCCCCAAGTTCAGTATTTTTATCTATATTTTTTTCTTTTAAAGTTAATTTGTTTTTTAGTACTCAAATCTTGGAATAATCTTCATTACAGATATATGAATGTTAGGTTCCTCTGCTCAAGGTTGATCATGGTCAACTTATTTTCTTTATGTTTTCTAAATACTATATAAATTTCATTTACCTGAAATATATATCTATAATTCTTGTAACCACAACATTTTTTATCCACCAAATAATTTTCCTTCAAGATCTAGATTTATTTCTTGATCTAGTGATTTATTGTCAATATTATAAATTTGTGTCACTCTATTCAATGTTTGATAACTCATATGTGGGTAGAAATATGAAATTTTACATGGATTATTATATTCTTATTTAATGATATATTACTCATTTAAGAATTTGTTTATTCATAAATGAATGATTAAATAAAATATTACATATCTAGATTCCTTTGAATTTATTCATATACTACTCACTCAATATCTGATTTTTTATTAGATAAGGCTCGATTATTCTCTTACTTAGCCCAGCCTATTTAATTACACATATTGGAATAAATATTAATTTACATTTACATAAGACTGTATGGTGTATCTGGGATGATTTAATGTTATATAAATAGTTTGAAAAATAAATACGATATTTACCATCATTTATAAAAGAAAAAAATATATATTTTATGTCTCTTAAACAATAATAAATAATAGAATCATAGAAAATTTATAATAATTATGAATCCAATATATTTTCAAGAATATTAAAACAATATGAAATTATATAATAATATCACATAATTCAAATTATATTTCACCACTTAAATTTAAATTTCCAAAAATATTTGTGACATAGTAAAATCATTGATTTTATGAGAAATTTAAATTAATATAAAAAAACAAGAACAATGAAAATAAATTTTATCCTAGGAAATATATGTGTAAATATATATAATGATTGAATATTTAATGATATATGAATGAAATAATAAATATATATGATATTCATCAAGAGTTCAGGGATTGTGGCCTTTCTCAACATTGATCAAAACTGGAAAATAAATTTTCTATAAATATCTCCCTTGGTGGAGATAATACCACCTTCCAAGTTTATATTCAAGATGAATGTGGAACCCATTATTATTTTGAAAAAATTATTTTCTACACCTATTTCTATATTTGGGTCCCTAGTAATAGGACACATTTGGAGGAAATGTTAGTGAGATGTTACTCTTGGGAACACATTTTAATAATGGATAAGAAATTGGGATTAAAAAAATTTGGTAGTAGAGGTGTCAGATAGACGCAATCAGGTAATAGTTTACTTTTAGTATATTATAGTTCTTTCCAAGAATCGACATCTTCTAATCAAGATGTAATGGAATTGAATATCCCAACCTATAATTCTGTCCCTATATCAAAAAATTCCCTAGGTGGTATGCCTAAACATGGGATTAATTAAAATGCATGAGTTTAAATTATTTATGTTATAATGGTTATACAATTATCAAAATGGCATGATACTTTATAAGACATATTTTTATGGATGGTTCTACCCTTTTAGGAAAAGAAAATCCTCAAATAAAGATCGTTCAATTAGAGATGGTGGATCTATGACCGAGATGTCATCATTAATGGAATAATTGATTTTAAAATGGTTTCTAATATCTAATATTGTATTAGAAATGTTTTAATTGATCAAAATAGATTTAAAATACCCAGAATATTGGTAGTTAATTTATATTCAAGTGGTTTTACACTTTTAACTAGAAATGATTAATTAAGAAACATCAAGTAATAGATTAGGTTGTGGTCTGAACACTTGATCCCATCTATAGCTTTGGGTGTGCACATGATCGTCATGTTTTTTAGTGTAAGGGGTATTTTTTGATGTTGGGATATCCACATTTCTTTAATCATTAACACCATCCACTAACATATTAAAAACATTAGTTATGATGAATTCACTGATCCATAAACCACGAAAACCATGTGATCGACCACATATTTGAAATAAAGGACTTCATAAATCATGGGTTGATCTTTAAGGGAATCATCACGATCCTCAATTATTTTTAAACTATAAGAATAGATTTTGTATTTCTATAACTTATTTTATATTTAATTATAATTCCAATCCACTCTCTAAAGAGATACAAAAATATATTTATGATAATAAATTCAAATGTAATTATCTTAGACCTCCTCTAAATGCGAACAAAAAGGAGGAATTAGATAAATAGAAGCCTATGGGGATGTCCTCAGCCTCATGAACTATGATTTCAATAAAGGTGTTAATATAATGAATGAATACAAATTATACCAGGTTGGTTTTGAAGGTGATTATATTCATTATAAAAATCCTCCTATCCCTATTTTTGGGGATATCCATATTACATTGTAGCAATATATGAGGTTTTTCATAGTAATTATTATGATATTTTAACAAAATATATGGATACATGGTATATTTTATTAGAGATTACTCCAACCTGGACAATGTTGGATAATGAGAAACTACCACATGTGGTGGAATTATCAGAAATTATTTTACCACATTTATATATTTTTATTTTCCACCTAAGGTGATTCTTAGACGTGGCTATCAATTGCTCAATCATATTAAGCATGTCGCTTTTGTGTTTTCAGGATGGTCTAGTCTTGTGGAGAAAATTTATTACTATTCCTATATTACAAATTTAGGTTTCCTCCAATAGTGATAACATTTCATGCTACAATAGGTGATAATTCAGGGAAGGGGACACGTCAAGAAATCAAGAGCTCTTTGAAGGAGAAGTAGACAGATAAATTATAAGAAAAAATAACTCTCCCAACTCAAATTATTATATGATGTTATTGATCAATGATTTATCCAAACAACTTGACGTTATTCGTGTAATAATGTTAGAGGATATGGAATTGTCTCCTGGACTTAGGATTATATGCTATTTGGAGGGTTGTGAGGTTATTATATTTCAGACAAAATGGCCCAATTGTTTCAATAATTTTTTACGTGTTTTATTTATATTTCAATCCAATAATCCCTATAAAATATTAACTTATAACATTTTAGTGTTTTTTATATTCTTTATGAGAAGCGTAGACTTTATTTTATATTTTATGTTTTTTTAGAACCTATTTGAAACATTAATTGTGAACACAAAATTTTTGTACTCGAATACATATATTTTAGGAATTTTTAATTGAATAATATTTATATTGTGATAAACAATTATATTATTATTTTGATCCAATAATTGTTTTATTATTATTTAAATTATGATAATATGTTTCTTTCTTTTATTATAGGATTCCAATGTGAATATAAGGAAGTAGAGAACAAAGTCTATGTCAATACCTAATATAGTGAAAAGGGAGAACATTTATCACATCAACACTGAATTTAATGAAACTTACCAATCTCCATATATATCTTTAATGCATGAAGAAGTAAAATATAATGGTTCTTGAACTCATTCCTATAAATGAGATAAATTTCTAATGTAATATAAGATATCAACACATACAATGACTATATCTAGTAGATGATGAAAACCCAATACATGTATCAATACATGGAAAACAAATAACGTATTATGATGTCTTATTGATGGAAAAATGAAAAATAATGAAAATATTTCCCAGAACACATAAACAAAATTGTAAAAACCATCTGGGTAATATCAAAATCCAACACAATATGATATTAAAATGAAACAATTCCATATATCAATACACATATTAAACTCTATATAGGATAGCAACATTATTTTTCACTATCTACGATGCAAAAATAGACGGATAAACATTCGTAGTACTACCACATCACTAAAATTCTCGTAGATATTGAAATTTATTAGTAAATACATGAAGCATCATTGGATACTATTAAAGAAAAGTGAAGAATCAAATTATAGGAATATTAGACTTGATGATTGTCTCAAGAAAACATTTATAATATAAAATCCCAAGGGTACCATTAAATATTCCTTATACCCAATTGCCTAACCAAATTGGGAAACACCCCAATAAACAACCACACATTAGTAGATACTACAGAGTGGAAGAATAAAAGGATAATGGAGCTTGGTGTGGATAGTCTTGAAACTCAATAGAGGAATCTTCACTACCCATATATATTGATCCATTGTATATTCATTTAAATGTGAAATCATCACATCAACTTGAGTGAATATATGTAGTTTACTTATGGGATATGAAGAAATAGAAGCATGATTTCTTTCATCAACCACATTGTGAAACCCTCATGTCACTATTATGAATCTATATTATATTAATATCTATAATTTCAAAATGCTAGAATGTCTTGATCTTATAATTTATTTTTTCTAAATTTTCTTGGTTTAATTATCACTTCATAGTTACCACACGATTAATTGTTACTTTGAAACAATTCATACATGAGGTGTCATGTGTTGTGAAAGACACATGATTTTCACATAGTTTTTATTAAAAAATATATACTATCCTTACATGGAGTTGAATCCTAGTAGTAACTGTATAAATAATCTTACTTAGGGGAAAACATATTATTTATTCTTACGTATGAGAATTCTAGTTCACTTTTAGTGAACAATTTGTGCATAGTTAGGCATCACTTTGAAACATCAAATTACATGGGGTGAGATTTATTTTGTTAGAAGTGAAAGCCTTGAAAATTATATGGATTACAATAAAACATATGTATTTTAAGTTCTATAGCTTTGTTCTTGTTAAATTTTCATGATTGACAAATGGTTTGGTAAAACATGCAGGTTTCCTAGAATTTTAAAACTAGAATTTTCTATCACAACCATTCTAAATTTATTCCCAATTGTCCCTCCTCACATTTCAATGTGGTTGGAATCTAGAGAGAGTGATAAAATTATCTTATTATCTTCTTCAATATGGTTCCAAGGTCATTTGTCCATGATTTACATTTCTATTTGGACGGTAAACTCTTCATTTTATCTTCATTCATCATATCCTCTCTTTACTTATCCCTTCCAACTTTGTTTCTACTCCTCCTATGAAACCTAATGATAATGTTTTCAAAAAACTATTGGTCTTTCTGAAATAATCCCCTAATAATTTATACCTATAAATGAAAAACTTTATGGTTTTTTAAACTGTTTTCAATATTTTCTACACATTTTATAAAGTATTATTTATTTATTTCTAATTCATGATTTCTAAAAAATTGTTTATAAATGAAAAGCGTTTGAATAAATAATTAAGAGTATCATTAAAATTTATTTTGATGACATATTATTTTTTATTTAATATTTATTTATTTAGGAAAATAATAGTTTTCATGGAGTTGGTTCAAATCTAAGGGGTGTATTTGGTATTTACCATAATTTTCTTGAGATTATTTCGTCATGGTTTTGTTCAATGAAATTTCTTGGGATGAGTTATTTTAAAACTATTTTATAGAGTTCATTTCAATAATATATTTTTATATTGATTATTATAGAAATTGGTTTTCTATGTTTGATTTAGAGGCATAATTGGAATCTTATAAGATTTTTCATGATGCTTATTATACCTTGGTTTGAGCCCATTTTTATGTATCATATTATTTTTTTTGAATGTGGGGTGAATTAAAATACTATTTTATATGTGAATTTTGGTGGAATGGGTATGTTTCTTAAGATGATGTTAGAGGCTATATGATAATTTATGCATTATTATCTATTCATGATAATTATTCTGGTCTTACAAGTCACTTTTTTCTTATTTCTTCATTGGTTTATTTCATGGGAAGATTTTTCAAATTAGTGGGACATCTAGATTCATGCCCTTATATCTTATATAACTATTATAGATAGTTTAACAGTATTTATATCATTACCTTACTAGGGAAAAACAGCCGATTATCACAGTTGAGAGTAAGTTAGGTGGTTATTTATTTTATGAATTAAACATTGACCAGCTATTGGTTCCACTTGACTATGTATAGAGTCAGGTCATATTTGGACCCAATTATTTTACCATCAATATTGTTTTTTTGAATTTATTATATATGTTATTCTAAATTAAAACATTATTTTAACCCCTTATTTTTATTTTGGTTTTATGGAAACATTTTTGTTATCATTATCTACTCTTATTATTTTTATTTGATATTATAGTGCCTACATGAATGAATATTATATTTATTACATGGTTCTGTCTAGTTTATAAATATCCCTTAAAATTGGATTGAAAGAAATATTTCAATTAGAAGAGTGATAACTATTTTATTTTCATATTTTTTAAATCATCAATTATTACTTCAAAAAGGTCATTTCTTTCGAAAAGTGATTCTACAACATGGTATATAAAAAGGGGTTTTGATAAAAATTTAAAGGATATATTATATTATATAGTGCGTGATAGCTATAATTTATGACCAGTAATCATAGGAAAAAAATTATGTTCTATTTTTGAATGAATAGAATTATTTTTTGTTTCAACCTAGGAATCTAGTTTTGTGGAGAGACCCTAGGTAATAGTTTCCATATGCATGGATGCCTTAATAATTTCTTCTAAAAATAATTTAAAATTATATTTGTTTCCTTTAAAAAAATTTATTCTTCTATAGACACTTGAAAATAACCATCTATATCTTTAATAGTATTATATAAATGAGTGGTAAAGGAAAAACCTAATGGGTTACAACTTCTATTGATCCATATTATTTTCTAGAATTTATACCCTAGGGATTTAGTTGGGTGGTATTTTATTTTTCTAGGATGTGTTGATCACGGGAAGCTTCAAAACCACTATGCATAGGCTTCTTGGGGAGTTGAGAAAAGTTCATAAAAGGGATTTTTTTTCAAAAACATAAAGGAAACAATTATAATATTTCAAAGTGTTTCCTTTCCATGTGATGGTTCCAACATTATTTTATATACTCTGGATGATGCTTCTTTTAAATGGAAAAGAATATTATTTTATTTATTTATTCTTTATTATGCGAAAACCTATTTTTGAAATATATTTCAATCAAATTTTTATGAAATTTCTTATATAAGGGATTGTGTATAATCTTTTGTTAAATACTATTAGGCATGTTTATTTGAGACCCTATATACACACCTTCATGTGAATGTAGGTATTATGTTTTGTGTAAGTGTCCATAAATTGATCGCTTGTGATATAAAATTATTGTGGTACATGACAGGATGTTTGGGATATTATGGGTGACCTTGGGTCACATTGAAGAAATAATGTGTAGATATTTTTCTTGGATTATCTTGGGCTATTTATGTAATGGCTAATTCAACTAACTTTATATTTTAGTTTTTTGATTAAATAGTACTATTTGTGCATTCATTATGATATTTTTTATTTATAACAATTTATTTTATTTGAATGAGTATCCAAATTATAAATACACCATGATGGATTCTTTTTTAAATATCTATTGGTTGTTTAATTTTACTCTTGGGTAAAACCATTCCCATCGGGTAGTATTTAATTCTTGGGTTGTTTTTTATATACTGCAGTGACTCGGAATAGAATTTTTCCTTATGTAGGATCAGTTCGTGTGATGTGGAATGTTGATCCAGACTATTTCATCACATAGTGGTATTATAGATCCCTATTATTATTTAGGGAGTTATAGTAGTCTAAATATCATATCATTGAGATTGTAAAGATATTTCATGTGTAGGTTTCTGATCACCACCTTTATTAATGAGACATGAGTTACCATGGAAATTTTGGATGTGAGCCATGAATTTTATATTTTTTAAAATCAAATTGTAAAAATTTTCATTATCATTTCAGTTATACAAGTTATTTTGGAGTTCCACACTATTTCATGGTGAAAATGGAAGGCGAACCAAGGTAAAATGATTAATGGATGATCTAAAAATGCTTGAGTATATTGTGATGGTATATCTCGAAACCTCTTAGTGGATGAAGAAAGGTTAGTGTACAGTCTTCAAAACCGTGAAACTAAACTATTTATAGACATAAACCCCTAAATGACTGATATTACATCATTTTTTATTTCTAAATTTCTATTAAGTGATTTTCATTTATTGGAGATGAATTAATGAGGGTTTTTTTTGATGTATTGATGTTGTTGTTATGTGTTATTAGGGTTATTTTTGTATGGAAAATAATTTTGATAAATCTTTTAATTTTATAAATTTTCCCGAGGTTTATTTGTCAAAAGATATTTTCTTTCATAATTTTCTTTCAAAAGAAATTAATCATTATAATTAAATCCATGAATTGATTTGAAATAATGGTCTATTCATTTATGTTTTTGTGTATTTCTTAATTTTAAAAGACTCAATACTTGGGTTTGGTAGTTTTATAACTAATATAATTTTTTTAAATTTATTAGTGGATATATTTGAAAAAATTGAAAATTTAAACTTATGGTAGATTTATTAAATGGATTTTATTTATTTTTATAAATAAAGTGAAATGTATTCAAAGTGTGGAAGTTTTTATAAATTGGGTATATGAAATATTTAACAATTTTTTGAATTAAAAAGAAATTTCTTCTTACGAAGATCTGTAAATGTGTTTATTCTTACGAGTTCATAATTTTTGGTTGATCCCTTTTTTTATTTTGGGATTGTGTGATTTCAGTAGTGTAGTATGTTTTTTTTGGTTTATACTTCATATTATGGAGAGTATTACTCCCAAAAAGTCATTAGTGAATCATGGAAAATCAATTTCATTGGATAATTCATAGGTTAATTCCTCATGTCACTTATGTGAGACCCTTCTTGTTATTTGCTCTCCCCAAACTCAAAATCGAGTGATTGCTTTGGGTAAATCAACTCTCTAGGACCCCATCATGGACTTTCAAAATTCATGGGTTTCTTTTAAGGTGAATGAATAGTGATGGATCATCCCAATAATTTTTATTATATAGGGTTACTCTTTTCCGATCACGTAGATATTGAATTTATAATATCATTATTATTTTAAGGATGTGTTCTTCAACGCGTTAAATGAGTTATATTTTATTTTTTCATAAAATCTTATAAATTATTTCTTAAAAATTTATGATTGTGGAATCTATTTAGATAGATAAAATTTTCATGAATGATCCCTTATTGATTTTTCATACTTATTTTGGGTTGTATGTGATGTTATTTAAATGATGATATTTGGTTTTATATGAGTTTCACATGGGAATCCATAGGTACATGAAAATTTTAATAAGAAGAGTGATACACCAATATAGATTATTCACTCACTATAATCTACTTAAATTCTCTTAGGTTTAATATATAGAATTTTTCCCTGACTGAGGTCCCATTTTAACCACCATTTCAGCTTCTCTACCCAAAGATAGATCATATTTTATTCCATGATAAGACATATTTTTAATTTGTTTTTCTCTTACATTCATATTATATGGGACATTGATGGGTTATTTGACATTAGATTAGTTTATTTTACATAGTCTTTGGGTTGAAACTCTTTATAGTAATTCTGAACTAGTTAATTAAGTGTTTTTTTGTGGTTTGTAGAAAATTATCATTTATTTTTTTATTTTAGTGGATATGTGTTTACATTGGGGATTACTTACAAGTTGGAGGGTCTATACTCAATCTCACCATTCTAATATGAATTCCAAATTATGGGGTGACCTATAATAGGTCTCTATATTCCAAATAAATAATTGTCTTATATTATCATTATTTTACAAGATTATTCATTTTAATTCAATTAATATAGATTTTTATCACTTTATTATAACATAACTTATTCATGATATTTATTGAATAAATGTTAGGATTATCCTGGTTGATCTCTTTGATTGAAGGTAAATCATTTTGGTGAAATTATATCTTGTATGGTGGTCCTTTTTTATTGGTCATCATTCAGTTTTCCTGAACCCTCCAACCTTTTATATGAGGATAAAGGGGTGGTAATGTCGAATCAACATTTAATTTAGATGGTAACTTAGAAGTGAATAATATCATCCTTTTTGAGATTGATTTTTTATATTTTATCACAAGGATGATTCCCATGGTCTACCTTGAATCCATTATTGGGTAAACTAATTTGGAATCCCATTAATTTCCAATCTTACTTGTAACTTCTTGAGGAAAAATTGGAATGGTTTGGAGAAATTTAACACCCCATTTGACTATTATAAAAATATATATATTATATAAATATGGTTATTTTAAAATTTCAAGTGTTCTTGAATTTGGAATTAAATTTTTGAATATTTTATAATATGCATGATCACCACATGGTTATCACATGATTAATAGAAACCATTTGCGAAATTATTTTTTGAGGATTCATGTTAGGTTGGTTTATGCTAAGAGAATGACACATCATTTACAATAAACTGTGTAGACTAACCACAAATGATGTTTAGTCTTATTTTTAATCATGAAAATACTTTTACTTTTTGGAAACCGTGCATGTTATTCCTATGCATGAGAATTATAGTTCAATTTTGGCACATGGTTGAAACATTATTCAACATGACCATTAAAAATAACATTTTTTAAGTTAGATATCTTTATTGAATTACTCATGTCTTATTTGTGTTATGAGGAACCATGTGGTATAACCATGAAAGGTACTACAGTTTCGTTCAGGTGGAACCTATTTTTGTTGATCAAATCATAGTCAACCTTTCTTCAAAAATATGAAAGCTACTTGGAATTTTAGAAATAGAATGGAATCTTATATCCCTACTACATTTATCCCTAATTTTTTTTCTTATATCCACATCATTCATATGAAATCCTGAGATAGAGCTCAAGGGAGATTCTTATCTTTTTCTCTATGGTTCTAGGTACCTTTCTTCATTGTTTTAAATTGGGTTTGAAGGAAAAATAATATTTTTTTTATTTTATGTTCATCTCACATAATTCCATATTAATTTTATCTTCTTTTATTCTTCTCATATGATTTGTAATGACTTTGTGGTTGAACCTTGGGTTTGGGAAGAACTAATCATTGAGATCTAGTTATATAGGTATTATAGAGTCCATTTACTTCCTAGGTTTTACTTTTTCAATTTAAGGTGACATTGTTTTGATGATTTAATATAGGTATCTTATTTTAAATTCAATATATACAAATATGTGATAACAATTATGGTTTTTAATTTTTTTTCAATAATTACAACACATAGCATAAAGTGGTTTGTAAGGGTACCTATATCTATAATTATAAAATAATTATGTATGAATGAAAAGTTTTTATATAAATTCCTGAAATAATCATTCTAAATTAATGTGATTCCTTAATAGGATTTTTAACAAAGCATTTATTTCAAAATGATAAATAATGTTTTTAGTAAATTTATTGAAATATAATTAGTGCATTTAGCCATTAACAAAATGTAATTGAGATTTTTTAATCATTGTTTGTTTTATGAAATTTGAAGGGAAATTTCATTTTCAAAACATTTTTTCCATGGTTTTATTTTCAATGTAATTTTTATGACTTGGTTTTCAAATATTGATATAAAGGCTCAATTATACTATTATTAAAAGGTTTTTCCTTATTATTGCGATACCATTGGTTTGAGACTGATTTCATTCTATCCTATATATGTTTTTACCTTCATAAGGAAAATTTAATTACTATTTTATGCTTGTGGAAATGTGAAATGGGATATTTTTTATGTTATGTGCTATTATTGATTATCATATTAATCATAAGAATCACTTGTTTTCTCACCGCCTCCATTGATTATTTCATGGTAAGAATGTACACTGAAGTGGGAGATCTATATTTTATCTACACCATCTTAGATTACTACACTAGATAGTTTTAGCTAGTACATATCATTCCATTCATTATGGAGTTCCCCCAAC
This sequence comes from Viscum album, assembly GCA_963277665.1. NCBI lineage: Eukaryota > Viridiplantae > Streptophyta > Magnoliopsida > Santalales > Viscaceae > Viscum > Viscum album. The sequence goes on along the minus strand of OY728128.1, from coordinate 159,849,586 downwards.
GAGGCTAGTTTAGAGTAACTCTGGTGGATAATTCTTTTTGTATTTTAGCACTATCTGACAATTGGTTCATTATCATTATTATAGTGTCATCTCACATTAGTGCATAATGAGTTTCCTATTATGATTATTTTCTTTATATATAATTACATCATAGGGATTAACACTTCAATTTTTTTTCATAACCCTTATCCAACTTTTAGTTTTGTTAAAATCCATTTACATTACAGTTGCTTACTCTAATTATATTTCTTTATTATCATAATTTTAGAATAAATTTCTATCTTATTTTTTCCACGTTTTTGTTTAAAAATTTAATATTTTTCAAAAGTAGATTGGAATAATGATTTTCAATAGAAATACCCTAATCCCAGTAGCATGGAAATTGTTGTGACTTCATCACATTACCATTAGAAATAATGAATTTCATCGTGAAGGACCATATAAATTAGCAGTATTGCTAAAATAAAAAAATACATGAAATATAAATTAAAATTGAGATAATAAAATTCACAAAGTGTTTTAATAGAGAATTCCATTATTCCTCATAGCATATCCCGGTATATTAATCAAATAATATATCCAGGTATCTTGGGGAAAATAAAACTTAAGGGGTGAGATTAGAAGTTTAGTAAGGGTGAGAATACAATGGAAGATATCATGAATAAATAATAATAACAAAATAGAAATGTGAAAAAATAAAAAAAATCCATTAAATCAACAAATAGAGTATAATGTTGTAGATATAAATCTTGACAAAATAAATCTGTATAAATAATCACATATTCTTGAAGATAATCCATATATATCATTACTTATTTAATAATCACATGGAAATAAATAAGTTATCTCATAATTGGAAAATGAATAACGTCGAACATTAGAAATATACTTTGAATACCTTTCACAAAACAGTTTTAATCTGTTGGTATAAAGTCATCTAATTTGAAAAACTAATTTGTCTCATGAGACCTGTCGATGTATCAAGGAGATATTTATTACTAGGCCCCACCAAAAAATTACTAAGTCCAATGTATTCCTCATATTAAATGGGTGAAACATAATGAACATAAAAATTCTTATTGGAAAACTAATATATGAAATTCCAATACTTACAATAATTAAATAAGCATAATAATAAACCATCCAGAGTAATACAATGAATGATAATAAAATTGTACATTCTCAGTAAAAATAATCAAAAACCACACATATAAAGAATAAGGATGATATCAATACAGTATATCCCTAGTGGATCATAATTAAAATAATGTTTTGATTCTATTTATGAATAAAAATACAATAAAATGTCATTAAATACACTTTTGAGGGAAAAAACATTTCACATTGAAAATAATATTTTAAAAAATTCATTAAATATTTTGAAAATAATTTTCATTGAAAAAAACTTTTAAAAAATTTAAAAAACATTTAAAATAGGGATTTTTCATGACAATACAAAATTCCATTTATACCACTCATGTTAAAACAATGATTCCTTTTACATTTTTGATAAATTCCCAAGGGGCCTTGTTTTGAAAATAACATGAATATTTATTTAATTATTTTTATAAAATTCAAACCGGGTATATATTTCTATAATAAATCATTGGGTAAAGTTTAAAGTAATTTTTTAAACATTTTAAGAAAAAAATGGATTTTTATGAAAATATGATTTTCAACCAAAGTGAGAAATAAAGTCAGATTTTGTTAAAAAAATATCAATAATTTTAAGTACCAAAGAGTGCGAAAATGGTACAATTAGTCAAAAAAGATCATTAGTTACCACTGTAAAATAAAATATATTATGTTTAATATGATAATTTCAAATAAGTCTCTCAGGGGAGACTTAAACAAAAATAATATCAAATAACGATGAGATTGTGAAATAATGCCTTACCGCTTTGGTAACATCAGAATTGTAAGATCCATAAAATAAATAATCATCAAATGAATCTTAAAATACAATAAATATAAATATTTTTATGATATTACATATCATATTGGATGTATATACACAAAAAATTGGAAAAAGCGGTGAATATGGTGCATGTCTCACGAAAGGTAATGTGAGATGAGAAACCCTTACCCTAGGTTATAATTCCTTCATATGTGTATGAAAATATTGTATAATAAATAGATTTTTTGTTATAAATATATTATATAACCTTAATCATATATTTAATACCATATATAATTTTATTATATTCTCTTATCACTTGTTTATTGACAATTTATTGATAAAATCCGTATTTCGAGAAATAATTGCTTCGTTTTCATGCATGTTTTAGTTTGGTAATTCTAGTAATTTTAATTTGATCATGGTTAAATTAACTAAATAATTATATAAATGATATAAATATTCTATATACTCATTATATATGTATTTAAAATAATATATTAATTTTATGGATAGAAAATGGATTACACAGTTCATGGAGACAGTAGGTTGTATGTAGGCGTGGATGCAATATCCATTTTTCTTGAAGGATGGAATCAAAGGAGAAAATATTAATTATTTAAAAAATAAAAATAATTATTTCATATATGGAATATTTCTTAATAAAATACATATTTATTATCATCCATGTAAAATTAAAATGAAAAACATTTCACTTCGCTATGTGGAGGCGGTAGTCCACATGTAAACTTGAGCGACATTACTGTTTTCCAATGGATTGATAAGTAAGAAGTTATATGTGATATTATACTTAATAATTTATTATTATATCATAAATATCACATATATTCAATAAATTTAACCTTAGTACAATTCATGTAATGGATAAGGTAAAAACGAATCGCATCACTACACATGATGTTAGTCCACCGTACACCTGAGCGACATTATCATATCCCCTAAAGAATGGGAAGTAAGAAATTATATGTAAATTTCTAATTACATAATTATAATAGTATAATAAATATTATATAAATTTGTTAAATCCATCATTATATCTGGTCTCGAATGGTAGTTATGGAAACAGATTTACATCATCTCTCGAGGCGGTAGTCCAATGGACACATGATCAACAACTTCATTTTCCATTTGATGGAAGTTGAGATGGATATATGATATTAAATTTAATTAATAAAATATAATTACATTGGATATAATTATGTTGTAATATTATAATATTTTAATAAATTTTCAGGGTGGTGGAAGAATAAATAAAAAACATACACTCATTTTAGAAATTTACCTCTTATTCAGGGAGACGCTTTAGGATTATACAAAATGACTTATTAGGATATATTGAAAAAAAATGAATACTATAGGGTTTGGAAAGTGAATAAAGGATGGTATTTGGGTTGGTATTTGATTCACCAAAATTTTTTGGAAGCATGAATAGGAGAGGAGAGGTGGTGGCCTTCTATTAGTGGGGGAGAGGACACACATGAAGTTTATTAAAAGATAATTGATACCCACATTTTCAACATTTAAAAAGCCTAAAAAATGGTACATTATATATCATTAGTTTTTATATGATCTAAATATGATAATACAATTATTGTTGGACACGTTTTATGTCATTTAACATTATCTTCTTTGTTTAACTCTCTTTAATGCCCATTTTTACCTTATCTATGGTAATTAATTTGTACCATTTTCACTATTAATTATGGGAAAAAATTATAATTAAATGTTTAGAAAATATAAATTATAATTATTCAACATATTTAATCCATTTTTCAAATTTGAATTTAAAAAATTGGATGAACTGAATTTAAAATTAAACTGCAAATGTGATGAAAGATCAGTTTTCCAATGAGAAAATTCTCTTATGTATAAAATGTTTTAAAATAAAAATTTAATATTAAATTTATTTTAATGAAAAAAATTATTTAAATTGTTATATAACTAAAATAATATTTCAATAATATAAATTTAATATATAATTTAATTTTTTAAATAATTTAAATGAAAGAAATGTTTTAATAAAAACACATGTTTTCCCTATTCATCAAAAAATTAACCTTTTCCTAAAATAATCAAAATTTTAAAAAAATATTATTTTTCAAATTTATATTTAAGAAATTAAGTTTATTTTTTCAAATAAAATTTCCAAAAGTGGTTAAATTTAATTTTAAATTATGTGCGCAAAGCATGAATCATCTGCCTTTCAGAAAAATACATGTTTTCAGAAAACATGTATTTATCAAATAAAATGGTTCTTTTTTTATCTATAATAAATATATAAACATTTAATTTATTTTATAAATGTTTAAAATGTATAATTTTTATAATTTATTTATTAATTTTCATACCCACCCTCTTAAATTATAGGTCATAGTGTTCATGTTTAAATAATAATATTTTAACAGAGTATTGTTTTTCATTCAAACCCAATATTTCGTGCATTGAAAGATATTAAAGAAATTGAATTTATTTTAAAATACATACATCATAATGTTTTAGTGTGTTAAATTATCTTGGATTCTTGATGTTGTACGTCATATATTCTATCTAATATGATGTTCCTCTTTTAAAATCTCTAGGTGTTAAATTCTACCCCCTTAAATAAATTTTGTCATTGGAATTTAATATGGATCCCAATAATCATGGATTTTACATTTGAAAATTCAAATATTTAAAATCCCAAATCACTATAAGGGTCGTAGAGGTCATTGATCATGAGATATATAATGATCAAGATAAAGTAAACTACTGCATGCATGAGCAGAGGGCTCATTCTGTGGTGTTCACCACTGGTTGCTAGATTTTCGTAGATACTCGTTGCAGGGCCAGACATGAGGGGAACCCTAGCTCTTGCATGTCATTGAGGGTCAGGACGAATCCCCTAGAGATGGAGCTTTTGCTCATGCTCAATCGGGGTGGACTGCCCTCTTCCCTTCGGTGCTTCATGGCTAGCTATAGGATTCACTTTTCATCCTCAAGTGTGTCTTGTCAAGGAAATTGGGTTCGATGGTACCCTCCTGGATCAAGCATCAAACTGAACGCCGATGGATCATTTATAAACGACTGAATGAGGGGCGTGGGAGTGGTCTGAAATCATCCAGGTTCTGTTTCCCTGGCCTTCAGTTGGTGGCTCGGTCCAGGTAATTCCCTCATGGATGAGGCGTTTTCTCTTCTCACGGGGTTGGAGGCGTGTTGTTCCCTCAGATTCATTTTTCAATACATGTTAACCGATTCGACGACTCTCCTTAGATATATTCAACGTACCTCTACCACTCTATGGGCTATAACTTACCTAGTATGCAACTACAAGAGGCTTTTACATAATGACAGTAGTCTTAACCACACTTGGGGAGAAGGAAATAAAGTTGTGTAATTCCTGGAATCATGGGATTCTCCTACCAACCCCCATTTAATTTTTATTAGTATTGGATATATCCCCCCTAATTGAATTATCATGGTTCACATTGATGCCTTATGCATGCATTATTTTAGACCTCCTTGATTCTGTAAAGGCCACGACCCCCTTTTTTATCTTTTAATAAAAATTCTCACTGTTGTATGGATGGATGGTATATTTATATTTAGTAGGAATAATTTCATTATTTTTTGTTCTTGGACCAATTCCTACTCCATCTCTATCTTCAATAACTGAATATCCAATAGAAAATTTTATGCCTAAGGAACTAAAATTGACAACTAACAAATCATTAAATAAATAAAATATTGAAAATTCATTCCTCCTATATCTAGATATTTTTCCAAAACCAAAAAATTTAGTAAAGTTGTCCAATATAGTACATTAGCCTCTAATACCTCAATAGTGACTCCGAAAATTCAACTTAATCCATTTCATAAATTCTTATCCACAAGATTCATCTAAAATATGTCTGACCAAATTAAATGTCCAAATATTTAGAAGGTAGGTCACAAAATCAACATTATAAAAAAAAATAATATAAAGTTGATATTAATGTCCCATTAAAAATATGTGAAAACCTTTATCATCGTAAAACCATAATGATAACATAAAATCTTAGGTGGTCAAAAATATTTCATAAATCCAAAAATATAGTAAACTATATCAAAGATAACATAAACCATAAAATCACTAATTAATTTTAAGCTTACAAATAATATCCCATAAAAAATCTTTATCAATATTTTCTAAATATAAATAACATATTAATTTTTATATTTCTCCAATCATATGTTTTAAAAACATAACAACATGCCACTAGATCACTTTTCTTGGTCATTTATACCATTAAATATATTATATCAAATCCTTAAAGAAAAGCAATTTATTAAAATTATTATACATTTCATATTTCATATAACAATTATTTCACTAGTAAAATATTCCTATAAAATAATTTATGAATCATAATAAACATTCACATTAATCATTCTAATCTATTCGTAGTAATAGAATGAGATTGACCTTGATCCCTTAGCTTCTTCTGAGGTATAATCCCTTGATGGATAGGGAATTCGTTAATGTAGTTCCCCACATCAATAGAGTTGAAATAGAAAAACTTAAAGGATTATTTATTTACCTTTCATTCATTATACTAATGTAATTTCTATTCAGACTTGAAAAAAACAACCATTGCGATTAAAAAAGTATCTGGGTTTTCCTTCTAAGATAATCAAATGTGGGAAATTCCTTCTTTCCCTTTCCCCTAATAATTTTTTCTCTACCATCCTATTCTTCTCTTTCTTCACTTTTAATTCCTAGTATTTGGATAATTACATATCTGTTTTGATAAAAAATGATACTATGACCTCTTATGATGAAATTTCTTTGGAGAGTAGTTCCCTTTGATATACGATCTTAAACCCATCAAATAAATGATTCATTATTACTATTTCGATTATGTGGGTTGATACAGTTCCCATTCCCTCCACTGGGATCCATTTATAAACAATGGAATACACTATATTATATCATAACATTATGTATCATGATCTATAATCCTGAAAAACAATGACACACTTAACTTAAATTAAAAAATTTATGCGTGAAAAATATCATAATCATACATATGGTTTATTTGGAAAAGATTCCAAATCATACAGATATTTTCAAATCCTTCATAATAGGTTGTAAAGAAAATTTTCATTATCCTAAGAATATCCTCTATTAGTGTCAAACTAGTTATGAAATATTTTGCATTGTCATGTACCAGGTAACACTTATATCAAGACCTCCACTTCTTTTTTAGAGTTATTACCCCTAGGTACATATCATCAAGAACCAAATCCACTTGTAGTCTCCAAACAGGGATATATTTCTCTAAAAACCACATAATATATATGTTATCTCAACTTGATGACATTATTTTATACTTAGCCTAAAATATTATCATAGGGTTATATTCCCTAATATAAGTTTTCCTAAATCATTTTCCCAATGTTTTTATTAAACTTCATCTGACTCCAACTATAAAGACCCTGACCTTATATCCAGTGGTTAGTGTTTACTTTATTTCATTGGGATAAGATATAAATAATCACATCACTAAGTACATAATAGTTTATTAGCCTTGGAAAATTAAATACATACATTAAATCTACACGACAATTGAAGACCTAAAATACAAAAAGTGTATTCTTTAATAATTCTATTATTCATCACAGTGTATCCCTACATATTAATCGCACAACAATTCCTAGTATCCTGGGGAAAATAAAACATAAGAATTGGGTGAAATTAGGTACTCTATAAGGGTAATAATATAATATAAGACATAGTAAATATATAAGAATAATCAATATAGTAAGGTAATTAACTAAAACAAATTCCATTTAATGAATAAACTGATCATAATATGAAAGAACTAAATGATGATCAAATTAATCCATATAAATTATCACATAAGTTTGAAACAAATCCTTGGATATATTAAATAATTGAATAATCACATGGAAATAAATAAATTATCTTAGAATGGGGAAATTCTTAATGATGGACATTTGAAACAACATTTCAATACCATTTACAATATAGTTTCATTATGCCGGTAGAAACCCATATAATGTTTTCCACTAATTTGTCTCATGATACCTGTTAAAGCGTCAAGGGGATATATATTTCTTGGTTTAAAGACCCCAACACTAATTACTCAGAGCTAGTGCCTTACTTTATTACATTGGTACTATTAAAAAACATTCACATGCCAATGGACCAGCTTTTTTTAGTAAATTTGGAAAACTAGATACAAACATAAGTATTACATTACAACTTGAAATAAAATACAACATTGAAACTCAATTTTAAATACTTATAAACTAAAAGATTATCCGAATAGGTCATTCATAATATACACCATTATATCTTGGGGAAAAATGAAACATAATAAAGGGGTGATATCAAATTCTCATAAAATAAATATAATACAGAATAAACTATCATTAAAAAACAAGATGGTAAGGTGAATAACTAAAAAAACGTACCATTAAAAACAAATCATAGGCACAATATGACAGGAATAAAATTTGATTAAATAATGCTATATAAATTATCATATAAGAATGAAACATAACCATGGATATTGTTCTTTTATAATAATTAATTGTATTATAGATTAATAATATCATAGTGATGGAATACATAATTTTGGATATCTAGAGATACTATCATGGCCCCATGGAAGACATCTGGAAATAAATGGGTAAGGCCTAGTCCAAATCCAAATCTAGTTTGTCTCATGAGACCTACAGATGCATCGGTGAGATATAGAAGGCCCTGACCATAGATTACTAATTCCAATTCATTCCTCATATAAATGGGGTGAATCTCAAATAACATATATATCAAAAATGTAAATAACATTCCCTAATCATTAAACATTATCACTAACCCGTTTGAGTAATATGATGAATCATATCACGATAGCATATCCATAATCAATATTTTCTTAAACTGTTTAATAAAATATGGTATATTATAGCATAAAATATCTAACCCAGTTAATAATAAATTTTAACAGAGGTTTTTTAAATATATTAAAATACTCTAATAAAATCATTGATGAATTCTTGAAAGGAATATATTTTTTTACATTACAAAGAATATTTATTTTGAAAAAATCATTTGCAATTGTCATAATATCATATCGTAAACATATATACTATATAAAGAAAATTGGAGAAAAGTTAAACCATTTTAGGCATAAATTATGTCAAACTAAGGTGAAAACATTCAAAAATAGTTTTTAAGAAACTTTAGAAATAGGCCACTTCGTTTCCGGTTTTTAGACAAAATAAAAAGAGTCTTAAAAAGAAATAAATAATTACTGTTTATAAAAAAAAATATAAAAAAAATATTTTCTCCCACAATAAAATGCGTTATATTATAAAATTAATTGTGTCTTATAATATATTATAGATGGTATTTGAAAATGGGTATGAAGTTGGGATGTATCCTTTAACCAGGATTTCTTATCAAGAGGAATTGAAAAGTGAACCATATAAAAAATATATTTTCAAATGAAATAAAGATGAAATAATATGGATTAATGTGTTTGGAACATATAAATAGAATTTATAAGAGTTATATAATAATAAAAAAATAATTACATTAGGTTAAAGAGGTATAATGTAGAACCTGAATGAAAAACACAGGTTCAGTGATAATCCCTTTTCTTATATCCAAAAGTGTTCATCACCTGTAATTAATGTATTGAATATTGAAATTAGATTCATTCATAATTTAATTAATAATATATTTAACATGTATATTATTTATTTTAATTTTATTAAGTTCATTTATGGATTTTTTGATGTGTTATAACATTCAATTTCTTCATTCAGAAGTGTTCATTCCCTTTGTTTTCATGATTGGTTCACGTGTATACATGTAAAAAAGATCATGTAAACATGAAATAGTTAGAAATAAATTAAATTATATGTCATTAATTAAATTATATCATATTTAATTTCCTTATATGTCATTTGTTTTCCAAATATGAGGATGATTCATTAGATAAAACAATAATGATAACCGTTTCAGTTATTTCGGCATTTTTTCGACCATCACATATAATTTTGGTCTTATGAATTAATATGATGTACATATACAAGTTTTAAAAAATTTAGTATGTTTTATTACATATGTTAGATCATTTTTAAAACATAAAATGTAGTTAATGACCATCCTTGATGGCATAAATGAAAAAAACTCGTCATCCATGAAGGCGTTAAATCAATAACTCATGGATGATGTGTTCATTTTTAGATTATAATTGGGAAGAAAATTGAATTGATGGTTTATGTACCATTAAAATAGTAAAATTATTGTATATAAAATATACTATAGTTATCATTTCACTTTGGATAGAGTATCTTAGGTAATGATTAGAAAATGAAATAAATTGAAAGATTTAGAGATAGAGGGGTTTAACTATTGAGTGTCACCTCCATGAGAACATCCTTATGGGACTTGGAAATGGTCTATTAGTGATACCAAATAGAATATAATATGAGGGAGATGTTTGGGAGAGTAAATTGGTAGAATATAACCAAGATTCGATCCTTTGATGGTGCAAGGAAAAGGGTTTGTATTTATAGTGGATGAGAGCGGTGTTTTTTTTGATTATTTTATTCAGTAGTTGTTATTTTGGCTCTAGAATATAAATTTTTGTATACCCATAAATAAATACAGTAAATAGGTAAATAAAGATTGATATTTTTGGTGATTACATCATAAATGACTTATGAAATAGTTCTTTAACGTATAATGTATATATATCGTAAATCATTGTATTTCACAATTCACCAAAACTTCAACCATTCTTGAAAAATATCAAGAATTCACCCTAACCATTTTTCGACATGGAGAATTCAAAAATTAACACCATTTCATGAGAATAATTTTTTAATTATAAAAAATTTTATTTTCAGTTGGAATCATTATTTATTCAATAAATACAAATTTTAAAATTATAATTGATTTTATTACACTTTCAAAACTTAATTATGGTCTCATAAAATTATCTTATAATCATAATGGAAAAAATTATTAATTCATGAATCAATTTTAAGAAAATTAATTTTCGTTTAAATCATTATAATAATTATAAATTTTTAAATAAACCTTTGGGTTTCACAAAACCTACCAACACTTTATTATTTTTAAAACATTTATCTGCATATTATAGGATATAAATATAATATATTTTCATTCTTAAGATACATAAATTTTATGTATACTTTCATATGGAAGGTCACCATTATCTTTCCTATATTACTAATCCTAATAGTCACATTACTATTCCAATGGTCATGTTAATATTTTATAGAATATCATGGTTTAAAACATGGTGTTGTGTGAAACAAATGATATTGAAGATGTCAAATTTAACAGAGTCATACCATAAATTCTAAGAGTGTTACTTTCTCCCATCCTTCAAGTGATTTATTCCTTAGAATTTCTATAATGTCACCTCATAAAAATGTTTGGGTAGTTATTCATCCAAATTTTCTCTCATTTCCAAATCGCCTCTTCAATTTTATGATTTTTCTTATGTTCCTTTACCAAATGAGTCATTTAATTCAAAAAAATTCATTCCTTAGCATCCAAATCTGGATTGGATCTTCATAGAAAGATTAATATGGTTCCAATTATATTCCTTCAAAAGTGAGAACACGCATTGGTTCTGGAATGTAATTCCTTAGCAAAGAGATGTGGAATACATCGTGTACATTAGAAAGGCTTGGTGGAATTTCCAATTGATAAGCCAAAACACCAATTCTATATAAAATTTCACAATTTATAGGGATCAATTTATCCTTCCTACCGATCCTTGTGACACCTTTCAATAGATATAATTTCTTAAAGATGTGATCTCCCACTTGAAACTCTAGATCCTTTATCTAGTTGGCAACATATCTATTTTTCCCACTTTTTTATGATTTGATATGTTTTTTAATAATGTTTACCGTTAATGTTATTTCCTCCTCAAGCTCTAGGTTGATAAGCTTCCTTTCACCATATTCATACCAAAAAGTTTGGGTATGACATCATTTTTATACAATTCTTTATATGGTGTCATTTGAATACTTTAATTGAAACTATTATTTTAAGAAAACACTACAAAGGGTAAATAATAAACACACATATGATGAAATTAAAGTGATTAGGACCTCAACATGTATTATAAAGATTGAATTGTCCATTCTAGCATACACAATATTCCTATCACCACTCACTGTAAAAGTTAAATCCAATTGCAACTCCCAATCCATGCACCGGCCTAATCTATTGCCTCACATGAAACTTTGGAATATGGTCATATAATGGTCTAGGAATTCCTTTTCTACTGGATATTCCACATGAATATTATAGTTTCACTATTCAGTGCATAGATAATGAAAAACCCATGCTCTCTAGAAAAATAGCCATGATGAGTAATGTTTTAGTGATTGAGATCATCCCCATGTGGGAACCATGATCATGGTGTGGTAACCCTAAAGGATGGGATGATCACATCATCGATCATCCCGATGTTACACAATGAGATATAGTTTATTGGTGGATAACTCTTATATGACACTTTTAGCATGGAAATGAATAGAAGATCATTTGAAACAACCCTCCTAGCTCAAGGGATCTGAGGATTTCCAATAATTTTCATTCTCTGTGTAACAACATTGAGTTGCATAACAACTGGGTTATCCTGATTGAACATTTTAGATGTGTCTGGAAAATCGAAGGAATGTGTGCATAATGATGAAGATTTAGGGCTCAAAATGAAATGTTTCTTGTAAGGCTGACTGTAGACTTGAAAAACATGGTCCAAATCATTGAGGCAGAGGTGAGAAATATAGTTTTGGCAGGAAATAAGTGGTCGAGGATCCATTTTCATAAAAATAGAGTATTTACGCTCATGATATGAATAAAATTATCATGCTAAAATGATAATTACCATACAGAGGTCCCCTCCTCCAATTTATGGTGGTGGACTAGCAGTTTGTGTTTGCGTGCAAGGGACAAGAATGCAAGAAACCTATGTTTCACACACCCTAAAGGAAGAGTCCTCTTTGCAAAATTTCTCTCAAAACCCAAACTCCTGGTCCCCTTTTTGCTCAGAATCTTAGGGGAATCATTTTTTTGGCCTTGAAGTCCATTTTTAGGTTACACACTACATGTTTTAGGAAAGATAAGAATTCATCACACCCCAAAGGACCATCTTGAGAATTTATAGGAAAGGCGTGAACAACTTTTCCAAAGAAAAAATAAATCCTAAATTTGTACACCACATCCTTGTGAACCAGATATGGCATTTGTTTCTTTGAAGGCTGATCACCAGATGGAATTTACAAGGGGTTTTTGTGCAGGAACCTACATCAATGAATAAGTTTTAGAGATGAGTGCATAATTAGTGTACATTAGGATTACATGCTAAATTCTAAATCTAACTGATATTTTTCACACATGAAATACGAACCAAAGAAAAAAGGAACACACAATACCTATCCTAAGATCATGGCCTTGCACTCCAATTCCTAGAAATCAAACTATAAATTAAAGGTAACCCCATTTTTTGAGGTGACTCTTTAGAAGATCAAGCACCACTCTTCTGCACATATGACCCATCTTTGATAATATCATGAAGAATGAATTACACAATGTAGGGAATCTTGTGTGATAGACCTCATATTGGCCCATGACCCAAAGTTGAGTGATCCTCACTCAAACAATTTCAACCCAAATTAGGGTTGTGTAATGGCTCCTCTTACATGAAACACTAAATTTTCCTGAAAAACCCAAGCTCACGCACACCCATCTTTGAAAAATCGATGATCTAACCTAGTGTTAGAGAACCATTCTCAATAATCCTTTTTTTGAATCACCCATACATTTCGTACACCTATACAAACTTACACAAAACAATTTCATGGTCCCTCACATGATTTCACCTATGCTTGTAGTGCATGTGTTTCCATGAATTTCTCTTCTCAGCATAGGTATGGTAACACCTATTACTTCTCAACATAGGTATCATAACATGGAACTTATGACATGAATCTTTTTTTGTCGTTAAAACATGGAAATTACAAATCCATTCCCCACCCAGAGGCACATGATCTATGGTTACATAAGCCCCTGGTAAAGGTAGTGGGCCCCTCCACCTATGAGATGCATGATGTAAATTATCCTAGTTCTAATTTCCTCATCACATGATGTAAAATTATAGCCATACCATATGCGATGAACATAGGATTCTCCATGTATGATCATCATGGAATTAAACTTTCTCACCCACTGCTGAGGAATCTTATTGCATCAGCAAACTTCCATTCATAAGCTCCACTTACACTATGCGACATGCATAATTTGATCCATTTATGACTCACATGAAATTATATCATCCTCACTGGGAATGAGATCCTCCTCGGGAATCTTCTATGAATAAGACCCACACCATCTCTTGTTGATGAATCCTTTATGACATGAGCACCATGTCTACTAATTCTTCTTATTTAACAAACTGATCAATAATCACATGGGATGAATGGGTAGTAAAAATCATTAAATCCTCTAAATCACCACCATGGGAATTTATTATAGATATAGCACCATCCTCCCTTAATATGGGAAACCAAATAAGTGTAAGTGCTAGTTACCATACTCATCATATTGGCCACTTCTAATAATAGGACCCAATCACATGCTCATTTGGGCATCCTCCATTGGTTTAATCCACAACCCATTACAAAACTTTGTGGGATTTGATTCAAAACTAACTCAGATGTATAGGAATCCTCCCTATGGTGAAAAACCTACATCCACATCCATCTTTATTTTCTCTAGGACACATCCCAAGTAAGATCATACCCTCCACCTGGGAGACCTTATCTCTTCTAGGTCTGACAGGTAGCTCAATGTATACTCCCCACAACAATTCCAACCATGATAACTCATCTTGGGATGGGTATATTTAACAATTAATCCCCACACCATCCCTTTTTGATTCTCCATTTACAAAATGGTCATTCTCACTACTTAAAATTAAATTGCATGGATCTGTCTTTTCATATGACCTTAAACTATGACATTGAACTATGTGGGATTGGATCGATGTCTTCTAAAAAGGGTATTTTGGATGCCAATTTAAATTTCAATCCTGACGAATAATAAATTTAGGTTTTCTATACTTGGGATCTACCTCCCTGATTGATATCCAAGGGGTGTTATGATAATCCTTCATGTTGTAAAATCTTCCCTTTATGGAACACAACTTTTGGATCCTTCACCACGGGGTGTTCCGATCCATCAATTAGTAGACCATTTAAGTGATCCCTCCTAGGGATGAACCTCCTAGATCTACCTTGAAGGGGTGTTTTGATCAACCTCCATGGTGTGAAATCTTATTTTTATGGGTTACATGGTTGCGCCCAATTTTACCCTACTGGTAAAAGCGGTCGTTGAAGTACAAGTAGGGATCGAATCCACAGGGACTGAAGAAGTAACCTTGAGACGCTATGATTTATTGATGGATTGGCTATGAAGTGGCCGACTTTGAGGTAGATTTTAATTGAAGAAATAAAGATATAATTTAAATAAGATATAATAAAAAATTATGTGAACTAAAAAATTATTGATGGTGGGTTGATCTTAGGGTTTTGCTTGGGGTGGATTGGATGAATTTCTTTTCTTTGAAAATTTCATGTCATTAATTCAAGACATATCCAAACAATGAGATAATTCTTCCAAATCATTCACCAATTTAATCCCTACACAATTCCAAGGCCAATCACTAATTCACTTTTAGGATCACATTAATGAGCACTCAAAGGAAATAGATCGTACTAGCACTCAAAATGTGTCATCGTTAAAGTTGGAAAAGATGAGAAAGAATGTAACTCATCAAATGGAAATCTTAAAATAACGAATAGATTTAAATAATAAGTACATGAAATAACATTCAATACATGACCTTGCTACTCCCTTGGATCAACCCTTAAGAGGTTAGCCCTCCATTGATGCTATTCTACCAATGGAAGCGGGATGTAGACTTATGGGGGCGGAATTGAAGAAGAAGAAAATTATTAAAAGAACGAACACTCCACCGTTGTGTGATGAATTCACAAGTGCGGGTGTGAATAATTTCAAACCATGATTCAACGGTATCAACGTGTGAAGAAAGGGAAAATAAAAAGTGAAGAAGAAGAAGAAATTTTATTAAAATAATAAACGTGAAAGAAAAACTTACATGGGAAAACTTGACGATGCGATTACAAATTGAAAGCAGAAAATTACAATTGAAAGAAACACAATGGATGAAAGAAAAACATGGATTCAAAGAAAAATGTTAGATTCAAGGAAAAATGGTAGATGATTATTCCCTTCACCACCATCTCCTTATATAGGCATATTAGGAGCCTTATGTCTACCCCCAACATTAAATTCACCCCCCAACAATTAAGAGAGTCAAAAGGAGGGTGATGAATAAAAAGGAAATTGACGTTTCGAAGTTGACCCGGATAACTGTCCAGATTCGTCCTCCATTTTGACGTGTGCGTTTAACACTTCATATGGCCGAATCAGGAGGGGTTTTGGAAGAGTAATGTCTTAGTTAATGTTTCTTCTAGAAGCTCTAAAAATTTCAGGACATTTGGCTCATCCGTTTGGAAGTTATGGTCGAAATGGTGGGACGGATTTCTGTGCATTAATGACGAGTCCACCATTTAAATCTCAACTTCAGATCCCTTTATCATCATGAAAACATCCGAATTAGCTCTGTCCACAGTTGAATAAAATGATCCTCATATTTTTATCTTTCGAATGTATAAATTTGAGCTTCATTGGGCTTGGTTTCGGGGCTCCACATTTGTTTGATGGGCCTTAGGCCCATTATGCTTTTTCCAGCAAGTTTCTGCCTTCAGGCGCAAAATTCTCCATCTTCCTTTGGGATTCATCCATCGGACCTAAAAGATAAAATGTTCCAAACAAAGTGATCAATCATATCCCAAAATTTAAAATTAAAATGATAAATATTGTAATTTCCACAAGCAAATTATTGAGTGGGCCCAAATTGACATTTTAAGCATGAATTGCACAATGATGGGAAATGAAGTTCAATTTCTGAATTGGACTAAAATTGATGTTTATGAACGTCTAAACACATTAATATTAAGATCTTAACAATGAATATTAGCTACTTTCAGTGACTAATCACACCCCCCAACTTGAGTTTTGCTAGTCCCGAGCAAAATAAATTACAAATATGAAATCCAAATCCTCTTTTCCAAAAACATTTAAATACACATTGCTCACTCAAAAGATCTCATACCAAAAAAATTATGCAACCCATCAAAATCATTTAAAACAAGCTAGGTGCATAAGCATATCCCAAGCCCAAGCCCATTCCTTTGTTCAAATTCATTGCCACATTTCATCCAATTCCAATTAAGCATCATAAAGTGTTGTGCATCATAAAAGATATGGGGCCCATTTTATTGTTCAAGGGGAAAAAAATGGAAGCGCTAGGTGGGAATCACATTAAACCTTAAGATGAGTATCCTTTTATTTATTTATTTTTTTTTATTTTTTTAACCACAATAGATATGAAAAGACTAACTCTGGGCATGACAACTATGGAGTCACGATCCCCAAGTGCCGGACGACACACATATTGTCAATTTCATGCTCTACAATAGAGATATAAAGCCTAACTCTGGGCAAGACAACTATGGAGTCACGATCCCCAAGTGCCGGACGCCACGCATTTGGACAAAACATTGCTCTATGTGGTTTTTTTGTTTTTTTTTGTTTTTTTTGGATACTCAAATTAAACTAAAAGTGACCCTAGAACCCTATGCTATAATGAAAGGGACCCAAGAACTCAAATTTACACACACAATCAAAAAGACGTGCATTGTGGCATTTTTATTAAGAGGATGAAAATGTAAACTTTGAAAAATCACATCGGACAACCGCACTTTCCAAAAACTATGCTCATGAACTTAAACTTGCATTAAAATCAGAATCAAGGCATGAAAAATTTATTTGATATCCAATTCTAGAGTTTGCAATGTGTCTTTATCATGTTTATGGTTAATGGAATTTTTTTTTCATGCATGTTATTATTCAAAATAAAAATCATTTTTTATCCCCCCCAACTTAGAATAACACTGTCCCCAGTGTTTAAAGAAAAAGAATGTTAGAAGGGGGTAGGAGAGGAGTTCAAAGATGAAATTGAGAATGAAAAACATGGAACAAATTCACCTGGTTTTTAAAGTTGAGGTTCATGATGCTCCAAATTACTCCTTTGATCTCTTTGGGGATGTAGGCACCTCCTTGATTGAACATGTATCACCCAAAATAGTTCCTGAACCATAAAAAGAAGGACAAAGAAGACAAAACAAACAACCCAATGATTTATTTAATTCCAAGTACCATCATTTTCATGTTTTTTTTAAATCAAACTAATGATACATTGTCTTCATTAAATTTCTGGGTAAGGTATTACTCAGGGATCACACCGCGTGACACGGATGAATACGGTGCTCCCCTTTCATACCCATCCATACTCATAAAAGAAGAACAGGTCAAGAGTCTAATAATTTTTTTAAACCTACAAAAACATAAATAAAATAAACTGATGATACATTGTCTTCTTTAAATTTATGGGTAAGGTATTACTCAGGGATCACACCGCGTGACACGGATGAATACGGTGCTCCCTTTTCATACCCATACTTACTCATAAAAGAAGAACAGGTCAACAATACATATATATAAAAAAAGTAACAAAATTAAGCAGAAGGAAACAAAAGATGATTCCCAGTGATTGGAAACATGAAAACCACGGGTTGCCTCCCGTGCATCGCTTTTGTTTAACGTCGTTAGCCCGACTTGTACCCAAAATCTATCAATTTTTCTCTGGTTCATATGTTGGCTCAGTTAACTCCTCCTTGGTTTCTTGTTTATTGAATGATTCAATGAATGGTTTTAACCTATGACCATTGACTTTGAAGACATGACCACTTGTGGGATCCTGAATCTCTATTGCCCCATGAGGGTACACATGATGCACTGGGTATGGACCAGACCATCTGGACCTTAGCTTTCCTGGGTGTAGATGAAGTTTTGAACTATACAAGAGCACAAATTTTCCAAGCTCAAAGTGTTTGACTTTGAGATTCCTAGATTGGTAGGCTTGAACTTTAGATTTATTGATCCTTGAATTTTCATAAGCCTCCATCCTAAGTACCTCGAGTTCATTAAGATCTAATTTCCTTTTTGTTTCAGCCAAAGAAATGTCAAAGTTCATTTTTTTATTGCCCAAAAGGCCTTATGTTCAATTTCAACAGGTAAATGACATGCTTTTCCATAAACCAATCTATATGGTGACATGCCTAGGATAGTTTTGAAAGCAGTTGGATTTGCCCAAAGGGCATCTAAGAGTTTCTCAGTCCAATCTTTCCTAGAGGGATTGACAGTTTTTTCAAGAATTTGTTTAATTTCTCTATTTGCCAACTCAGCTTGACCGTTGGTTTGAGGATGGTATGCAGTGGGAACTTTATGAGTAATACCATACTTAGACATGAGTGAAGCGAATGGGAGGTTGCAGAAATGGGTTCCACGATCACTAATTATAGCCCTAGGAATTCCAAATCGAGAAAATATATACTCTTTTAGAAATCGGATCAAAACATGGTGGTCATTGGACTTGGTGGGAATGGATTCAACCCATTTTGAGACATAATCAATAGCTAAGAGGATGTAGAGGTATCCCTTAGAGTTTGGAAAAGGCCCCATGAAATCAATTCCCCAACAATCAAAGATTTCAATGACTAGAATGGGAGTGAGGGGCATTTGATTCCTTTTGGTAATGGATCCTAATTTCTGACACTGAGGACAACTTTTGCAGAATTGGAAGGAATCCTTAGTGAGTTTCAGCCAGTAGAAACCACTTTGGAGGACCTTTGCAGTGGTTTTATTTGTAGAAAAGTGTCCTCCACATGCCTCTCCATGACAAAACTTTAGAATGGACTCTTGCTCAGACTCAGGAATACATCTCCTGATGATTTGATCAGGACAGAACTTGAAGAGGTAAGGATCATCAAACACATAGTGTTTTACGTCAGAAAGGAATTTCCTCTTAGCTTGGGTCCCCATGAATTTTGGAATGTCACCCGTCACCAAATGGTTTGCTATGTCAGCATACCAAGGGCAATCACTCACTGAATAGAGGTGCTCATCGGGAAATGAATCAGACACAGAGAGGTGGTGTGAGTTGTCTTTGAATTCCATCCTAGAGAGGTGATCAGCTACAATATTTTCAACACCCTTTTTATCCTTAATGGTTAAATCGAACTCTTGAAGAAGAAGGACCCACCTAATCAATCTAGCCTTGGCATCTTGTTTTTGGAAAAGGTATTTTAGGGCTGAATGATCAGTGAAGACAATGATGGGTGATCCTAAGAGATAAGACCTGAATTTCTCTAAGGCAAAGACAACAGCAAGCAACTCTTTCTCAGTGGTGGTGTAGTTTATTTGTGCATCATTTAAAGATTTGCTTGCATAAGAAATGACATGTGGAGTTTTCTCACACCGTTGTCCTAAGACTGCTCCTACATCGAAATCACTTGCATCACACATGAGCTCAAAATGAAGTTTCCAATTTGGAGATTGCATGATAGGTGGAGATATAAGAGTTGACTTGAGTGTAGAGAATGATTCCTCACAGCTTTCTGTCCATAAAAATGGAGCATCTTTTACCAATAGAGCACAAAGTGGTCGAGAAATAGAGCTGAAATTCCTAATGAACCTTCTATAAAAACAAGCATGTCCTAAGAAGGACCTCACTTCCTTAACAGTTTTAGGAGAGGGAAGGTGACGAATGATGTCAACCTTAGCTTTATCAACTTCAATCCCTCTACCAGATACCAGATGACCTAGAACAAGTCCTTCCCTTACCATGAAATGGCATTTTTCCCAATTTAGTATGAGATTATTATCCTCGCACCTTGACAAAACCTTTTCAACATTTATAAGGAATCCCTCAAAAGTATCCCCAAAGATGGAGAAGTCATCCATGAAGACCTCTAAAAAATACCCCACCATATCCGAGAATATTCCCATCATGCACCGCTGGAAGGTACCAGGGGCATTACATAACCCAAAGGGCATGCGTTTGAAGGCAAAAGTGCCAAATGGACAAGTGAAGGTTGTTTTTCCTTGATCCTCTAAGGAGACTTCGATTTGATTATACCCTGAGAATCCATCTAGGAAGCAATAGAATTGATGACCTGCCACTCGCTCGAGGACTTGATCAATAAAAGGTAAGGGGAAATGGTCTTTCTTGGTACAAGAGTTGAGCTTCCTATAGTCAATACAAACTCTCCATCCACTACTGACCCTTGTTGGAAGCATCTCTCCATCCTTGTTGGTTATTACTGTGATTCCAGCCTTCTTTGGAACCACATGGATTGGGCTAACCCACTCACTCTCAGCTCTAGGATAGATGATATCAGCTTTTAACAATTTCAAAAGTTCTTTTCTCACTACTTCCATGAGATTAGGGTTGAGTCGCCTCTGAGATTGACGACATGGTTTTGACTCAGATTCAAGAATAATTCTATGAGTCCTGATAAGTGGTCTAATCCCAGGGATATCAGATAGGGTCCATCCAATGGCTTTCTTGTGTCTCCTAAGAACATCTAGAAGCATCCTCTCATGATCGGATTCAAGGGAGGAAGAAATGACAACAGGAAAGGATTGATTGTCCCCTAAGAAAGCATACTTTAGTGATGAAGGTAAGACTTTAAATTCAAGATCAGATTGGTCATGACTTTCCAAGAATGGATGAGACTTTGTATTGAACTTAGTTTCTTTTTTCAGATTTCTTGACAAAATTGGTTCCTTGTGAACAGAATTTTCATCCACTAAATTTTCCAGAGTAGTGTCATGAATGGCTATGGACTCAATGTTATTGATTTCAACCATGGTATCATTGATTGGTGATTCTAGAAATTCATCAATAGAGCTGTCTGAAATAGATTCCATCCAAGGAGGCAAATTTCCCTCATGTGAATAAAGAAAATCAATCTCTTCTTGACTTAACCATCCTTCGGTAACTCCATGATGTTCATTGAGTTCATTATCAACACTACCAATCCAATTAACCTCATGGATCTCTTCATCATCCCCAATTTGAGAGTTTGCATTGTAGATGTTCAAGTCTAGACTCATGTTCCCAAAGGTGATGGTCATGTTCCCATATCGGACTCGGATTACAGAGTTGATTGTTGCAAGGAAGGGACGACCAAGTATGATTGGGGTTTGCTCCCTAGGACCTAAGCTTGGGTGATTGTCCAGAACAATGAAGTCAGCTTGGTAAATGAAATTATCAACTTTTACCAAAACATCTTTTAAGATCCCCTTTGGAACTCGAACACTACGATCAGCAAGTTGAAGAGTGACAGATGTGGGTTGGAGTTCTTCGAGCCCTAACTGACAGTACATGGCATAAGGAATGAGGTTCACACTAGCACCTAGATCACACAAGGCTTTGACAACTTTCTTCTCTCCTAGTTCAACATTTATGTAAGGGCATCCTGGGTCTTTCATCTTTGGAGGAATGGTCCCTTGAATGGTGGTACTCACATTAGCAGCCAAAAGGACTTGGTTTTTATGTGAAAATTTTCTTTTAAAAGTGCACAAGTCCTTAAGATATTTTGAGTAGGAAGGTATGGTTTGGATGGCATCGAGAAGGGGAATGTTCAACTTGACTTGTGAGAAGATTTCCCTCAATGTTTCACTCAATTCAGGCTTGGTTTTCCCCCTCATGCGTTGAGGAAATGGTGCAGATTGTGGAGTCGTTTGATGAAGTGTTGTTTCATTCACATTATTATCAGTTTCTTCAGTTTGATCTTGTATTTCATTTGAATTTTCATTAGATTTTGAAGCTTCACATGGTTTCTGACTTATTTGTTTAGGTTTTCCAATTGATTTCCCACTTCTTAAAACTGTCACAGCCTTTAGTTGTTCGTGAGTTGTTTGAGTGAAACTTGTCTCTCCCCTTGATGTTTGTTGTGGAATGGCTTGTGTGGGCATGGGTGCCTTTCCAGTTTTTATGGTTTGAAGTTCTTGTTTAATGGATGAGAATTCTGAGTTCATTTTGTCCATTTGTTTGCACAGTTGTTCTAGTAGGATTTGTGGAACATTTTGGGTTGGTGCTTGAGCTTGTGGGTTTATTCCAGGAGGATACTTTGGTTGTTGGATAGGTTGTTGATATTGGACATGAGGATTTTGGAATTGGACCGGTTGTGGTTGGAACTGATTATGAGGTTGAATGTTTTGTTTAGGGTATGGGTTGATACATTGTTGTTGTGTTGGTTGTTGATTGTCCTTCCAACGAAAGCCCGGATGGTCGTTATACCTTGGATTGAAGGTGTTCATGAATTGTGGCTTTTGAAAGTTCATTGCATTAACTTCTTCTGGTGGTCCTCCTAAAAGAACATCCTTGATGGAAGGAATGGTTGGACAATTATCAGTCTCGTGGTCATTCTTGTCACAAATTGTACAAACAAGCTCAACAGTTTGGGTTTTGTGAACCTTCCTAAGATCAAACTCCTCAACTTTCCTCGTGAGTGCAGTAAGTTTTGCTCTAAGGTTTTCTTCTTATCCAAGATTGTACATTCCACCAGATTTGGGTGGCTTCTCATAGTATGGTGATGTTCCCCACGTTTGGTTTTGTTCAACAAGATTTTCTAGATACTCGTAAGCATCATTTGGGGCTTTGTTTTTGAAGGTTCCATTACACATCATATCAATGAATTGTTTGTTTCCGGGACCCAACCCTTCATAGAAAATTCTCACTTGTTCTGGGATTAAGAAACCATGGTGTGGTACCATGTTTAATGTGTCCTTGAACCTTTCCCATGTTTCGTATAATGTTTCTCCCTCTCTTTCAAAAAAGTTTTGTATGCTCTTTTTAAGTGCAATTGTTTTGTGATGGGGGAAGTATTTTTTATAAAATTCTCGTTGAAGTTGGTCCCAAGAGTGAATGGATGCTGGTCTCAAATTGTTTAACCAATTCTTTGCTCGGTCCTTAAGGGAAAAAGGGAAAAGTCTCATTTTAGCAGATTCAATTTGATTTGGTGGGCACATGGTTTCGACAATGTCATTAAATTCTTTAACATGAAGGTAAGGCATCTCAGACTCCATCCCATGAAAGGTTGGAAGGTGGTTCAGGACATGGGGTTTGAAAACATATTGGGCATATCCTATGTTATTATGCCTAATGCATGAGGGTTCATTGGTCCAGGTTGGTGTGAGGTAGTCATTCATGGTCGGGTCTGCAACAATTCCCAAGTTAGGGTCCTTCCCGTTATTTTGGTTCCCTCCCCGGTTTATGATTTGGTTTTGTGGGATATTCTCCATTGTATCGAACTCAACGTCTGAATTTGGAGTATTAAGAAGATTTGGATCTAAAGGAAATAGACCTCTTTTAGTGCTTGACTCCCCAGCCCTAGGAGTATCCACCCTAACTAATCTGTTTGAGTTATCGCGGGTGTAGGCGGACATGCGCCAAAAGAAAAAAAAAGCGAGAAAGGGAAAAGATAAGAGAATTGGGATGAGAATAGAAGAATGGGGGTAAGAAAAGAAGGTTTTTGGTCTAAGGAACTTACTTGGTCCCCGGCAACGACGCCAAAATTTGGTTGCGCCCAAATTTACCCTACTGGTAAAAGCGGTCGTTGAAGTACAAGTAGGGATCGAATCCACAGGGACCAAAGAAGTAACCTTGAGACGCTATGATTTATTGATGGATTGGCTATGAAGTGGCCAACTTTGAGGTAGATTTTAATTGAAGAAATAAAGATATAATTTAAATAAGATATAATAAAAAATGATGTGAACTAAAAAATTATTGATGGTGGGTTGATCTTAGGGTTTTTCTTGGGGTGGATTGGATGAATTTCTTTTCTTTGAAAATTTCATGTCATTAATTCAAGACATATCCAAACAATGAGATAATTATTCCAAATCATTCACCAATTTAATCCCTACACAATTCCAAGGCCAATCACTAATTCACTTTGAGGATCACATTAATGAGAACTCAAAGGAAATAGATCGTACTAGCACTCAAAATGTTTCATCGTTAAAGTTGGAAAAGATGAGAAAGAATGTAACTCATCAAATGGAAATCTTAAAATAACGAATAGATTTAAATAATAAGTACATGAAATAACATTCAATACATGACCTTGCTACTCCCTTGGATCAACCCTTAAGAGGTTATCCCTCCATTGATGCTATTCTACCAATGGAAGCGGGATGTAGACTTATGGGGGCGGAATTGAAGAAGAAGAAAATTATTAAAAGAACGAACACTCCACCGTTGTGTGATGAATTCACAAGTGCGGGTGTGAATAATTTCAAACCATGATTCAACGGTATCAACGTGTGAAGAAAGGGAAAATAAAAAGTGAAGAAGAAGAAGAAATTTTATTAAAATAATAAACGTGAAAGAAAAACTTACATGGGAAAACTTGACGATGCGATTACAAATTGAAAGCAGAAAATTACAATTGAAAGAAATACAATGGATGAAAGAAAAACATGGATTCAAAGAAAAATGTTAGATTCAAGGAAAAATGTTAGATGATTATTCCCTTCACCACCATCTCCTTATATAGGCATATTAGGAGCCTTATGTATACCCCCAACATTAAATTCACCCCCCAACAATTAAGAGAGTCAAAAGGAGGGTGATGAATAAAAAGGAAATTGACGTTTCGAAGTTGACCCGGAAAACTGTCCAGATTCGTCCTCCATTTTGACGTGTGCATTTTACACTTCATATGGCCGAATCAGGAGGGGTTGTAGCAGAGTAATGTCTTAGTTAATGTGTCTTCTAGAAGCTCGAAAAATTTCAGGACATTTGGCTCATCCGTTTGTAAGTTATGGTCGAAATGGTGGGACGGATTTCTGTGCATTAATGACGAGTCCACCATTTAAATCTCAACTTCAGATCCATTTATCATCATGAAAACATCAGAATTAGCTCTGGCCACAGTTGAATAAAATGATCCTAATATTTTTATCTTTCGAATGTATAAATTTGAGCTTCATTGGGCTTGGTTTCGGGGCTCCACATTTGTTTGATGGGCCTTAGGCCCATTATGCTTTTTCCAGCAAGTTTCTGCCTTCAGGCTCAAAATTCTCCATCTTCCTTTGGGATTCATCCATCGGACCTAAAAGATAAAATGTTCCAAACAAAGTGATAAATCATATCCCAAAATTTAAAATTAAAATGATGAATATTGTAATTTCCACAAGCAAATTATTGAGTGGGCCCAAATTGACATTTTAAGCATGAATTGCACAATGATGGGAAATGAAGTTCAATTTCTGAATTGGACTAAAATTGATGTTTATGAACGTTTAAACACATTAATATTAAGATCTTAACAATGAATATTAGCTACTTTCAGTGACTAATCACACCCCCCAACTTGATTTTTGCTAGTCCCGAGAAAAATAAATTACAAATATGAAATCCAAATCCTCTTTTCCAAAAACATTTAAATACACATTGCTCACTCAAAAGATCTCATACCAAAAAAATTATGGAACCCATCAAAATAATTTAAAACAAGCTAGGTGCATAAGCATATCCCAAGCCCAAGCCCATTCCTTTGTTCAAATTCATTTCCACATTTCATCCAATTCCAATTAAGCATGATAAAGTGTTGTGCATCATAAAAGATATGGGGCCCATTTTATTGTTCAAGGGGAAAAAAATGGAAGCGCTAGGTGGGAATCACATTAAACATTAAGATGAGTATCCCTTTTTTTATTTATTTTTTTTTATTTTTTTAACCACAATAGATATGAAAAGACTAACTCTGGGCAAGACAACTATGGAGTCACGATCCCCAAGTGCCGGACGCCACACATATTGTCAATTTCATGCTCTACAATAGAGATATAAAGCCTAACTCTGGGCAAGACAACTATGGAGTCACGATCCCCAAGTGCCGGACGCCACGCATTTGGACAAAACATTACTCTATGTGGTTTTTTTGTTTTGTTTTTGTTTTTTTTGGATACTCAAATTAAACAAAAAGTGACCCCAGAACCCTATGCTATAATGAAATGGACCCAAGCCCTCAAATTTACACCCACAATCCAAAAGACGTGCATTGTGGCATTTTTATTAAGAGGATGAAAATGTAAACTTTGAAAAATCACATCGGACAACCGCACTTTCCAAAAACTATGCTCATGAACTTAAACTTGCATTAAAATCAGAATCAAGGCATGAAAAATTTATTTGATATCCAATTTTAGATTTTGCAATGTGTCTTTATCATGTTTATGGTTAATGGAATTTTTTTTTTCATGCATGTTATTATTCAAAATAAAAATCATTTTTTATCCCCCCCAACTTAGAATAACACTGTCCCCAGTGTTTAAAGAAAGAAAAAGTTAGAAGGGGGTAGGAGAGGAGTTCAAAGTTGAAATTGAGAATGAAAAACATGGAACAAATTCACCTGGTTTTTAAAGTTGAGGTTCATGATGCTCCAAATTACTCCTTTGATCTCTTTGGGGATGTAGGCACCTCCTTGATCGAACATGTATCACCCAAAATAGTTCCTAAACCATAAAAAGAAGGACAAAGAAGACAAAACAAACAACCCAATGATTTATTTAATTCCAAGTACCATCATTTTCATGTTTTTTTTAAATCAAACTAATGATACATTGTCTTCTTTAAATTTCTGGGTAAGGTATTACTCAGGGATCACACCGCGTGACACAGATGAATACGGTGCTCCCCTTTCATACCCATCCATACTCATAAAAGAAGAACAGGTCAAGAGTCTAATAATTTTTTTTAAACCTACAAAAACATAAATAAAATAAACTGATGATACATTGTCTTCTTTAAATTTCTGGGTAAGGTATTACTCAGGGATCACACCGCGTGACACGGATGAATACGGTGCTCCCTTTTCATACCCATCCTTACTCATAAAAGAAGAACATGTCAACAGTATATATATATAAAAAAAGTAACAAAATTAAGCAGAAGGAAACAAAAGATGATTCCCAGTGATTGGAAACATGAAAACCACGGGTTGCCTCCCGTGCATCGCTTTTGTTTAACGTCGTTAGCCCGACTTGTACCCTAAATCTATCAATTTTTCTCTGGTTCATATGTTGGCTCAGTTAACTCCTCCTTGGTTTCTTGTTTATTGAATGATTCAATGAATGGTTTTAACCAATGACCATTGACTTTGAAGACATGACCACTTGTGGGATCCTGAATCTCTATTGCCCCATGAGGGTACACATGATGCACTAGGTATGGACCAGACCATCTGGACCTTAGCTTTCCTGGGTGTAGATGAAGTTTTGAACTATACAAGAGCACAAATTTTCCAAGCTCAAAGTGTTTGACTTTGAGATTCCTTGATTGGTAGGCTTGAACTTTAGATTTATTGATAATTGAATTTTCATAAGCCTCCATCCTAAGTTCCTCGAGTTCATTAAGATCTAATTTCCTTTTTGTTTCAGCCAAAGAAATGTCAAAGTTCATTTTTTTTATTGCCCAAAAGGCCTTATGTTCAATTTCAACAGGTAAATGACATGCTTTTCCATAAACCAATCTATACGGTGACATGCCTAGGATAGTTTTGAAAGCAGTTCGATATGCCCAAAGGGCATCTAAGAGTTTCTCAGTCCAATCTTTCCTAGAGGGATTGACAGTTTTTTTAAGAATTTGTTTAATTTCTCTATTTGCCAACTCATCTTGACCGTTGGTTTGAGGATGGTATGCAGTGGGAACTTTATGAGTAATACCATACTTAGACATGAGTGAAGCGAATGGGAGGTTGCAGAAATGGGTTCCACGATCACTAATTATAGCCCTAGGAATTCCAAATCGAGAAAATATATGCTCTTTTAGAAATCGGATCACAACATGGTGGTAATTGGACTTGGTGGGAATGGATTCAACCCATTTTGAGACATAATCAATAGCTAAGAGGATGTAGAGGTATCCCTTAGAGTTTGGAAAAGGCCCCATGAAATCAATTCCCCAACAATCAAAGATTTCAATGACTAGAATGGGAGTGAGGGGCATTTGATTCCTTTTGGTAATGGATCCTAATTTCTGACACTGAGGACAACTTTTGCAGAATTGGAAGGAATCCTTAGTGAGTTTCATCCAGTAGAAACCACTTTGGAGGACCTTTGCAGTGGTTTTATTTGTAGAAAAGTGGCCTCCACATGCCTCTCCATGAAAAAATTTTAGAATGGACTCTTGCTCAGACTCAGGAATACATCTCCTGATGATTTGATCAGGACAGAACTTGAAGAGGTAAGGATCATCAAACACATAGTGTTTTACGTCAGAAAGGAATTTCCTCTTAGCTTGGGTCCCCATGAATTTTGGAATGTCACCCGTCACCAAATGGTTTGCTATGTCAGCATACCAAGGGCAATCACTCACTGAATAGAGGTGCTCATCGGGAAATGAATCAGACACAGAGAGGTGGTGTGAGTTGTCTTTGAATTCCATCCTAGAGAGGAGATCAGCTACAATATTTTCAACACCCTTTTTATCCTTAATGGTTAAATCGAACTCTTGAAGAAGAAGGACCCACCTAATCAATCTAGCCTTGGCATCTTGTTTTTGGAAAAGGTATTTTAGGGCTGAATGATCAGTGAAGACAATGATGGGTGATCCTAAGAGATAAGACCTGAATTTCTCTAAGGCAAAGACAACAGCAAGCAAATCTTTCTCAGTGGTGGTGTAGTTTATTTGTGCATCATTTAAAGATTTGCTTGCATAAGAAATGACATGTGGAGTTTTCTCACACCGTTGTCCTAAGACTGCTCCTACAGCGAAATCACTTGCATCACACATGAGCTCAAAATGAAGTTTCCAATTTGGAGATTGCATGATAGGTGGAGATATAAGAGTTTACTTGAGTGTAGAGAATGATTCCTCACAGCTTTCTGTCCATAAAAATGGAGCATCTTTTACCAATAGAGCACAAAGTGGTCGAGAAATAGAGCTGAAATTCCTAATGAACCTTCTATAAAAACCAGCATGTCCTAAGAAGGACCTCACTTCCTTAACAGTTTTAGGAGAGGGAAGGTGACGAATGATGTCAACCTTAGCTTTATCAACTTCAATCCCTCTACAAGATACCAGATGACCTAGAACAAGTCCTTCCCTTACCATGAAATGGCATTTTTCCCAATTTAGTATGAGATTATTATCCTCGCACCTTGACAAAACCTTTTCAACATTTATATGGAATCCCTCAAAAGTATCCCCAAAGATGGAGAAGTCATCCATGAAGACCTCTAAAAAATCCCCCACCATATCCGAGAATATTCCCATCATGCACCGCTGGAAGGTACCAGGGGCATTACATAACCCAAAGGGTATGCGTTTGAAGGCAAAAGTGCCAAATGGACATGTGAAGGTTGTTTTTCCTTGATCCTCTAAGGAGACTTCGATTTGATTATACCCTGAGAATCCATCTAGGAAGCAATAGAATTGATGACCTGCCACTCGCTCGAGGACTTGATCAATAAAAGGTAAGGGGAAATGGTCTTTCTTGGTACAAGAGTTGAGCTTCCTATAGTCAATACAAACTCTCCATCCACTACTGACCCTTGTTGGAAGCATCTCTCCATCCTTGTTGGTTATTACTGTGATTCCAGCCTTCTTTGGAACCACATGGATTGGGCTAACCCACTCACTCTCAGCTATAGGATAGATGATATCAGCTTTTAACAATTTCAAAAGTTCTTTTCTCACTACTTCCATGAGATTAGGGTTGAGTCGCCTCTGAGATTGACGACATGGTTTTGACTCAGATTCAAGAATAATTCTATGAGTCCCGATAAGTGGTCTAATCCCAGGGATATCAGATAGGGTCCATCCAATGGCTTTCTTGTGTCTCCTAAGAACATCTAGAAGCATCCTCTCATGATCGGATTCAAGGGAGGAAGAAATGACAACAGGAAAGGATTGATTGTCCCCTAAGAAAGCATACTTTAGTGATGAAGGTAAAACTTTAAATTCAAGATCAGATTGGTCATGACTTTCCATGAATGGATGAGACTTTGTATTGAACTTAGTTTCTTTGTTCAGATTTCTTGACAAAATTGGTTCCTTGTGAACAGAATTTTCATCCACTAAATTTTCCAGAGTAGTGTCATGAATGGCTATGGACTCAATGTTATTGATTTCAACCATGGTATCATTGATTGGTGATTCTAGAAATTCATCAATAGAGCTGTCTGAAATATATTCCATCCAAGGAGGCAAATTTCCCTCATGTGAATAAAGAAAATCAATCTCTTCTTGACTTAACCATCCTTCGGTAACTCCATGATGTTCATTGAGTTCATTATCAACACTACCAATCCAATTAACCTCATGGATCTCTTCATCATCCCCAATTTGAGAGTTTGCATTGTAGATGTTCAAGTCTAGACTCATGTTCCCAAAGGTGATGGTCATGTTCCCATTTCAGACTCGGATTACAGAGTTGATTGTTGCAAGGAAGGGACGACAAAGTATGATTGGGGTTTGCTCCCTAGGACCTAAGCTTGGGTGATTGTCCAGAACAATGAAGTCAGATGGGTAAATGAAATTTTCAACATTTACCAAAACATCTTTTAAGATCCCCTTTGGAACTCGAACACTACGATCAGCAAGTTGAAGAGTGACAGATGTGGGTTGGAGTTCTTCGAGCCCTAACTGACAGTACATGGAATAAGGAATGAGGTTCACACTAGCACCTAGATCACACAAGGCTTTGACAACTTTGTTCTCTCCTAGTTCAACATTTATGTAAGGGCATCCTGGGTCTTTCATCTTTGGAGGAATGGTACCTTGAATGGTGGTACTCACATTAGCAGCCAAAAGGACTTGGTTTTTTTGTGAAAATTTTCTTTTAAAAGTGCACAAGTACTTAAGATATTTTGAGTAGGAAGGTATGGTTTGGATGGCATCGAGAAGGGGAATGGTCAACTTGACTTGTGAGAAGATTTCCCTCAATGTTTCACTCAATTCAGGCTTGGTTTCCCCCTCATGCGTTGAGGAAATGGTGCAGATTGTGGAGTCGTTTGATGAAGTGTTGTTTCATTCACATTATTATCAGTTTCTTCAGTTTGATCTTGTATTTCATTTGAATTTTCATTATATTTTGAAGCTTCACATGGTTACTGACTTATCTGTTTAGGTTTTTCAATTGATTTCCCACTTCTTAAAACTGTCACAGCCTTTAGTTGTTCGTGAGTTGTTTGAGTGAAACTTGTCTCTCCCCTTGATGTTTGTTGTGGAATGGCTTGTGTGGGCATGGGTGCCTTTCCAGTTTTTATGGTTTGAAGTTCTTGTTTAATGGATGAGAATTCTGAGTTCATTTTGTCCATTTGTTTGCACAGTTGTTCTAGTAGGCTTTGTGGAACATTTTGGGTTGGTGCTTGAGCTTGTGGGTTTATTCCAGGAGGATACTTTGGTTGTTGGATAGGTTGTTGATATTGGACATGAGGATTTTGGAATTGGACCGGTTGTGGTTGGAACTGATTATGAGGTTGATAGTTTTGTTTAGGGTATGGGTTGATACATTGTTGTTGTGTTGGTTGTTGATTGTCCTTCCAACGAAAGCCCGGATGGTCGTTATACCTTGGATTGAAGGTGCTCGTGAATTGTGGATTTTGAAAGTTCATTGCATTAACTTCTTCTGGTGGTCCTCCTAAAAGAACATCCTTGATGGAAGGAATGGTTGGACAATTATCAGTCTTGTGGTCATTCTTGTCACAAATTGTACAAACAAGCTCAACAGATTGGGTTTTGTGAACCTTCCTAAGATCAATCTCCTCAACTTTCCTCGTGAGTGCAGCAAGTTTTGCTCTAAGGTTTTCTTCTTCTCCAAGATTGTACATTCCACCAGATTTGGGTGGCTTCTCATAGTATGGTGATGTTCCCCATGTTTGGTTTTGTTCAGCAAGATTTTCTAGATACTCGTAAGCATCATTTGGGGCTTTGTTTTTGAAGGTTCTATTACACATCATATCAATGAATTGTTTGTTTCCGGGACCCAACCCTTCATAGAAAATTCTCAATTGTTCTGGGATTAAGAAACCATGGTGTGGTACCATGTTTAATGTGTCCTTGAACCTTTCCCATGTTTCGTAGAATGTTTCTCCCTCTCTTTCAAAAAAGTTTTGTATGCTCTTTTTAAGTGCAATTGTTTTGTGATGGGGGAAGTATTTTTTATAAAATTCTCGTTGAAGTTGGTCCCAAGAGTGAATGGATGCTGGTCTCAAATTGTTTAACCAATTCTTTGCTCGGTCCTTAAGGGAAAAAGGGAAAAGTCTCATTTTAGCAGATTCAATTTGATTTGGTGGGCACATGGTTTCGACAATGTCATTAAATTCTTTAACATGAAGGTAAGGCATCTCAGACTCCATCCCATGAAAGGTTGGAAGGTGGTTCAGGACATGGGGTTTGAAAACATATTGGGCATATCCTATGTTATCATGCCTAATGCATGAGGGTGCATTGGTCCAGGTTGGTGTGAGGTAGTCATTGATGGTCGGGTCTGCAACAATTCCCAAGTTAGGGTCCTTCCCGTTATTTTGGTTCCCTCCCCGGTTTATGATTTGGTTTTGTGGGATATTCTCCATTGTATAGAACTCAACGTCTGAATTTGGAGTATTAGGAAGATTTGGATCTAAAGGAAATAGACCTCTTTTAGTGCTTGACTCCCCATCCATAGGAGTATCCACCCTAACTAATCTGTTTGAGTTATCGCGGGTGTAGGCGGACATGCGCCAAAAGAAAAAAAAAGCGAGAAAGGGAAAAGATAAGAGAATTGGGATGAGAATAGAAGAATGGGGGTAAGAAAAGAAGGTTTTTGGTCTAAGGAACTTACTTGGTCCCCGGCAACGACGCCAAAATTTGGTTGCGCCCAAATTTACCCTACTGGTAAAAGCGGTCGTTGAAGTACAAGTAGGGATCGAATCCACAGGGACCGAAGAAGTAACCTTGAGACGCTATGATTTATTGATGGATTGGCTATGAAGTGGCCAACTTTGAGGTAGATTTTAATTGAATAAATAAAGATATAATTTAAATAAGATATAATAAAAAATGATGTGAACTAAAAAATTATTGATGGTGGGTTGATCTTAGGGTTTTGCTTGGGGTGGATTGGATGAATTTCTTTTCTTTGAAAATTTCATGTCATTAATTCAAGACATATCCAAACAATGAGATAATTCTTCCAAATCATTCACCAATTTAATCCCTACACAATTCCAAGGCCAATCACTAATTCACTTTGAGGATCACTTTAATGAGCACTCAAAGGAAATAGATCGTACTAGCACTCAAAATGTGTCATCGTTAAAGTTGGAAAAGATGAGAAAGAATGTAACTCATCAAATGGAAATCTTAAAATAACGAATAGATTTAAATAATAAGTACATGAAATAACATTCAATCCATGACCTTGCTACTCCCTTGGATCAACCCTTAAGAGGTTAGCCCTCCATTGATGCTATTCTACCAATGGAAGCGGGATGTAGACTTATGGGGGCGGAATTGAAGAAGAAGAAAATTATTAAAAGAACGAACACTCCACCGTTGTGTGATGAATTCACAAGTGCGGGTGTGAATAATTTCAAACCATGATTCAACGGTATCAACGTGTGAAGAAAGGGAAAATAAAAAGTGAAGAAGAAGAAGAAATTTTATTAAAATAATAAACGTGAAAGAAAAACGTACATGGGAAAACTTGACGATGCGATTACAAATTGAAAGCAGAAAATTACAATTGAAAGAAATACAATGGATGAAAGAAAAACATGGATTCAAAGAAAAATGTTAGATTCAAGGAAAAATGTTAGATGATTATTCCCTTCACCACCATCTCCTTATATAGGCATATTAGGAGCCTTATGTCTACCCCCAACATTAAATTCACCCCCCAACAATTAAGAGAGTCAAAAGGAGGGTGATGAATAAAAAGGAAATTGACGTTTCGAAGTTGACCCGGAAAACTGTCCAGATTCGTCCTCCATTTTGACGTGTGCGTTTGACACTTCATATGGCCGAATCATGAGGGGTCTTAGAAGATTAATGTCTTAGTTAATGTGACTTATAGAAGCTCGCAAAATTTCAGGACATTTGGCTCATCCGTTTGGAAGTTATGGTCGAAATGGTGGGACGGATTTCTGTGCATTAATGACGAGTCCACCATTTAAATCTCAACTTCAGATCCCTTTATCATCATGAAAACATCAGAATTAGCTCTGGCCACAATTGAATAAAATGATCCTAATATGTTTATCTTTCTAATGTATAAATTTGAGCTTCATTGGGCTTGGTTTCGGGGCTCCACATTTGTTTGATGGGCCTTAGGCCCATTATGCTTTTTCCAGAAAGTTTCTGCCTTCAGGAGCAAAATTCTACATCTTCCTTTGGGATTCATCCATCGGACCTAAAAGATAAAATGTTCCAAACAAAGTGATCAATCATATCCCAAAATTTAAAATTAAAATGATGAATATTGTAATTTCTACAAGCAAATTATTGAGTGGGCCCAAATTGACATTTTAAGCATGAATTGCACAATGATGGGAAATGAAGTTCAATTTCTGAATTGGACTAAAATTGATGTTTATGAACGTTTAAACACATTAATATTAAGATCTTAACAATGAATATTAGCTACTTTCAGTGACTAATCACACCCCCCAACTTGAGTTTTGCCAGTCCCGAGCAAAATAAATTACAAATATGAAATCCAAATCCTCTTTTCCAAAAAACATTTAAATACACATTACTCACTCAAAAGATCTCATACCAAAAAAATTATGGAACCCATCAAAATCATTTAAAACAATCTAGGTGCATAAGCATATCCCAAGCCCAAGCCCATTCCTTTGTTCAAATGCATTGCCACATTTCATCCAATTCCAATTAAGCATGATAAAGTGTTGTGCATCATAAAAGATATGGGGCCCATTTTATTGTTCAAGGGGAAAAAATGGAAGGGCTAGGTGGGAATCACATTAAACCTTAAGATGAGTATCCCTTTTTTTATTTATTTTTTTTATTTTTTTAACCACAATAGATATGAAAAGAATAACTCTGGGCAAGACAACTATGGAGTCACGATACCCAAGTGCCGGACGCCACACATATTGTCAATTTCATGCTCTACAATAGAGATATAAAGCCTAACTCTGGGCAAGACAACTATGGAGTCACGATCCCCAAGTGCCGGACGCCACGCATTTGGACAAAACATTGCTCTATGTGGTTTTTTTTGTTTTTTTTTTGTTTTTTTTGGATACTCAAATTAAACTAAAAGTGACCCCAGAACCCTATGCTATAATGAAAGGGACCCAAGAACTCAAATTTACACCCACAATCCAAAAGACGTGCATTGTGGCATTTTTATTAAGAGGATGAAAATGTAAACTTTGAAAAATCACATCGGACAACCGCACTTTCCAAAAACTATGCTCATGAACTTAAACTTGCATTAAAATCAGAATCAAGGCATGACAAATTTATTTCATATCCAATTTTAGAGTTTGCAATGTGTCTTTATCATGTTTATGGTTAATGGAATTTTTTTTTTCATGCATGTTCTTATTCAAAATAAAAATCATTTTTTATCCCCCCCAACTTAGAATAACACTGTCCCCAGTGTTTAAAGAAAAAAAAAAGTTAGAAGGGGGTAGGAGAGGAGTTCAAAGATGAAATTGAGAATGAAAAACATGGAACAAATTCACCTGGTTTTTAAAGTTGAGGTTCATGATGCTCCAAATTACTCCTTTGATCTCTTTGGGGATGTAGGCACCTCCTTGATTGAACATGTATCACCCAAAATAGTTCCTGAACCATAAAAAGAAGGACAAAGAAGACAAAAAAACAACCCAATGATTTATTTAATTCCAAGTACCATCATTTTCTTGTTTTTTTTAAATCAAAATAATGATACATTGTCTTCTTTAAATTTCTGGGTAAGGTATTACTCAGGGATCACACCGCGTGACACAGATGAATACGGTGCTCCCCTTTCATACCCATCCATACTCATAAAAGAAGAACAGGTCAAGAGTCTAATAATTTTTTTTTTAAACCTACAAAAACATAAATAAAATAAACTGATGATACATTGTCTTCTTTAAATTTTTGGGTAAGGTATTACTCAGGGATCACACCGCGTGACACGGATGAATATGGTGCTCCCTTTTCATACCCATCCTTACTCATAAAAGAAGAACAGGTCAACAGTCTATATATATAAAAAAAGTAACAAAATTAAGCAGAAGGAAACAAAAGATGATTCCCAGTGATTGGAAACATGAAAACCACGGGTTGCCTCCCGTGCAGCGCTTTTGTTTAACGTCGTTAGCCCGACTTGTACCCTAAATCTATCAATTTTTCTCTGGTTCATATGTTGGCTCAGTTAACTCCTCCTTGGTTTCTTGTTTATTGAATGATTCAATGAATGGTTTTAACCTATGACCATTGACTTTGAAGACATGACCACTTGTGGGATCCTGAATCTCTATTGCCCCATGAGGGTACACATGATGCACTAGGTATGGACCAGACCATCTGGACCTTAGCTTTCCTGGGTGTAGATGAAGTTTTGAACTATACAAGAGCACAAATTTTCCAAGCTCAAAGTGTTTGACTTTGAGATTCCTAGATTGGTAGGCTTGAACTTTAGATTTATTGATCCTTGAATTTTCATAAGCCTCCATCCTAAGTTCCTCGAGTTCATTAAGATCTAATTTCCTTTTTGTTTCAGCCAAAGAAATGTCAAAGTTCATTTTTTTTATTGCCCAAAAGGCCTTATGTTCAATTTCAACAGGTAAATGACATGCTTTTCCATAAACCAATCTATACGGTGACATGCCTAGGATAGTTTTGAAATCAGTTTGATATGCCCAAAGGGCATCTAAGAGTTTCTCAGTCCAATCTTTCCTAGAGGGATTGACAGTTTTTTCAAGAATTTGTTTAATTTCTCTATTTGCCAACTCAGCTTGACCATTGGTTTGAGGATGGTATGTAGTGGAAACTTTATGAGTAATACCATACTTAGACATGAGTGAAGCGAATGGGAGGTTGCAGAAATGGGTTCCACGATCACTAATTATAGCCCTAGGAATTCCAAATCGAGAAAATATATGCTCTTTTAGAAATCGGATCACAACATGGTGGTCATTGGACTTGGTGGGAATGGCTTCAACCCATTTTGAGACATAATCAATAGCTAAGAGGATGTAGAGGTATCCCTTAGAGTTTGGAAAAGGCCCCATGAAATCAATTCCCCAACAATCAAAGATTTCAATGACTAGAATGGGAGTGAGAGGAATTTGATTCCTTTTGGTAATGGATCCTAATTTCTGACACTGAGGAAAAATTTTGCAGAATTGGAAGGAATCCTTAGTGAGTTTCGGCCAGTAGAAACCACTTTGGAGGACCTTTGCAGTGGTTTTATTTGTAGAAAAGTGGCCTCCATATGCCTCTCCATGAAAAAATTTTAGAATGGACTCTTGCTCAGACTCAGGAATACATCTCCTGATGATTTGATCAGGACAGAACTTGAAGAGGTAAGGATCATCAAACACATAGTGTTTTACGTCAGAAAGGAATTTCCTCTTAGCTTGGGTCCCCATGAATTTTGGAATGTCACCCGTCACCAAATGGTTTGCTATGTCAGCATACCAAGGGCAATCACTCACTGAATAGAGGTGCTCATCGGGAAATGAATCAGACACAGAGAGGTGGTGTGAGTTGTCTTTGAATTCCATCCTAGAGAGGTGATCAGCTACAATATTTTCAACACCCTTTTTATCCTTAATGGTTAAATCGAACTCTTGAAGAAGAAGGAACCACCTAATCAATCTAGCCTTGGCATCTTGTTTTTGGAAAAGGTATTTTAGGGCTGAATGATCAGTGAAGACAATGATGGGTGATCCTAAGAGATAAGACCTGAATTTCTCTAAGGCAAAGACAACAGCAAGCAACTCTTTCTCAGTGGTGGTGTAGTTTATTTGTGCATCATTTAAAGATTTGCTTGCATAAGAAATGACATGTGGAGTTTTCTCACACCGTTGTCCTAAGACTGCTCCTACAGCGAAATCACTTGCATCACACATGAGCTCAAAATGAAGTTTCCAATTTGGAGATTGCATGATAGGTGGAGATATAAAAGTTGACTTGAGTGTAGAGAATGATTCCTCACAGCTTTCTGTCCATAAAAATGGAGCATCTTTTACCAATAGAGCACAAAGTGGTCGAGAAATAGAGCTGAAATTCCTAATGAACCTTCTATAAAAACCAGCATGTCCTAAGAAGGACCTCACTTCCTTAACAGTTTTAGGAGAGGGAAGGTGACGAATGATGTCAACCTTAGCTTTATCAACTTCAATCCCTCTACCAGATACCAGATGACCTAGAACAAGTCCTTCCCTTACCATGAAATGGCATTTTTCCCAAGTTAGTATGAGATTCTTATCCTCACACCTTGACAAAACCTTTTCAACATTTATAAGGCAACCCACAAAAGTATCCCCAAAGATGGAGAAGTCATCCATGAAGACCTCTAAAAAATCCCCCACCATATCCGAGAATATTCCCATCATGCACCGCTGGAAGGTACCAGGGGCATTACATAACCCAAAGGGCATGCGTTTGAAGGCAAAAGTTCCAAATGGACAAGTGAAGGTTGTTTTTCCTTGATCCTCTAAGGAGACTTCGATTTGATTATACCCTGAGAATCCATCTAGGAAGCAATAGAATTGATGACCTGCCACTCCCTCGAGGACTTGATCAATAAAGGGTAAGGGGAAATGGTCTTTCTTGGTACAAGAGTTGAGCTTCCTATAGTCAATACAAACTCTCCATCCACTACTGACCTTGTTGTAAGCATCTCTCCATCCTTGTTGGTTATTACTGTGATTCCAGCCTTCTTTGGAACCACATGGATTGGGCTAACCCACTCACTCTCAGCTATAGGATAGATGATATTAGCTTTTAACAATTTCAAAAGTTCTTTTCTCACTACTTCCATGAGATTAGGGTTGAGACGCCTCTGAGATTGACGACATGGTTTTGACTCAGATTCATGAATAATTCTATGAGTCCCGATAAGTGGGCTAATCCCAGGGATATCAGATAGGGTCCATCCAATGGATTTCTTGTGTCTCCTAAGAACATCTAGAAGCATCCTCTCATGATCGGATTCAAGGGAGGAAGAAATGACAACAGGAAAGGATTGATTGTCCCCTAAGAAAGCATACTTTAGTGATGAAGGTAAGACTTTAAATTCAAGATCAGATTGGTCATGACTTTCCATGAATGGATGAGACTTTGTATTGAACTTAGTTTCTTTGTTCAGATTTCTTGACAAAATTGGTTCCTTGTGAACAGAATTTTCATCCACTAAATTTTCCAGAGTAGTGTCATGAATGGCTATGGACTCAATGTTATTGATTTCAACCATGGTATCATTGATTGGTGATTCTAGAAATTCATCAATAGAGCTGTCTGAAATAGATTCCATCCAAGGAGGCAAATTTCCCTCATGTGAATAAAGAAAATCAATCTCTTCTTGACTTAACCATCCTTCGGTAACTCCATGATGTTCATTGAGTTCATTATCAACACTACCAATCCAATTAACCTCATGGATCTCTTCATCATCCCCAATTTGAGAGTTTTCATTGTAGATGTTCAAGTCTAGACTCATGTTCCCAAAGGTGATGGTCATGTTCCCATTTCGGACTCGGATTACAGAGTTGATTGTTGCAAGGAAAGGACGACCAAGTATGATTGGGGTTTTCTCCCTAGGACCTAAGCTTGGGTGATTGTCCAGAACAATGAAGTCAGCTGGGTAAATGAAATTTTCAACTTTTACCAAAACATCTTTTAAGATCCCCTTTGGAACTCGAACACTACGATCAGCAAGTTGAAGAGTGACAGATGTGGGTTGGAGTTCTTCGAGCCCTAACTGACAGTACATGGCATAAGGAATGAGGTTCACACTAGCACCTAGATCATACAAGGCTTTGAAAACTTTGTTCTCTCCTAGTTCAACATTTATGTAAGGGCATCCTGGGTCTTTCATATTTGGAGGAATGGTCCCTTGAATGGTGGTACTCACATTAGCAGCCAAAATGACTTGGTTTTTATGTGAAAATTTTCTTTTAAAAGTGCACAAGTCCTTAAGATATTTTGAGTAGGAAGGTATGGTTTGGATGGCATCGAGAAGGGGAATGTTCAACTTGACTTGTGAGAAGATTTCCCTCAATGTTTCACTCAATTCAGGCTTGGTTTTCCCCCTCATGCGTTGAGGAAATGGTGCAGATTGTGGAGTCGTTTGATGAAGTGTTGTTTAATTCACATTATTATCAGTTTCTTCAGTTTGATCTTGTATTTAATTTGAATTTTCATTAGATTTTGAAGCTTCACATGGTTTCTGACTTATCTGTTTAGGTTTTTCAATTGATTTCCCACTTCTTAAAACTGTCACAGCCTTTAGTTGTTCATGAGTTGTTTGAGTGAAACTTGTCTCTCCCCTTGATGTTTGTTGTGGAATGGCTTGTGTGGGCATGGGTGCCTTTCCAGTTTTTATGGTTTGAAGTTCTTGTTTAATGGATGAGAATTCTGAGTTCATTTTGTCCATTTGTTTGCACAGTTGTTCTAGTAGGCTTTGTGGAACATTTTGGGTTGGTGCTTGAGCTTGTGGGTTTATTCCAGGAAGATACTTTGGTTGTTGGATAGGTTGTTGATATTGGACATGAGGATTTTGGAATTGGACCGGTTGTGGTTGGAACTGATTATGAGGTTGAAAGTTTTGTTTAGGGTATGGGTTGATACATTGTTGTTGTGTTGTTTGTTGATTGTCCTTCCAACGAAAGCCCGGATGGTCGTTATACCTTGGATTGAAGGTGTTCGTGAATTGTGGCTTTTGAAAGTTCATTGCATTAACTTCTTCTGGTGGTCCTCCTAAAAGAACATCTTTGATGGAAGGAATGGTTGGACAATTATCAGTCTTGTGGTCATTCTTGTCACAAATTGTACAAACAAGCTCAACAGTTTGGGTTTTGTGAACCTTCCTAAGATCAATCTCCTCAACTTTCCTCGTGAGTGCAGCAAGTTTTGCTCTAAGGTTTTCTTCTTCTCCAAGATTGTACATTCCACCAGATTTGGGTGGCTTCTCATAGTATGGTGATGTTCCCCATGTTTGGTTTTGTTCAGCAAGATTTTCTAGATACTCGTAAGCATCATTTGGGGCTTTGTTTTTGAAGGTTCCATTACACATCATATCAATGAATTGTTTGTTTCCGGGACCCAACCCTTCATAGAAAATTCTCACTTGTTCTGGGATTAAGAAACCATGGTGTGGTACCATGTTTAATGTGTCCTTGAACCTTTCCCATGTTTCGTAGAATGTTTCTCCCCCTCTTTCAAAAAAGTTTTGTATGCTCTTTTTAAGTGCAATTGTTTTGTGATGGGGGAAGTATTTTTTATAAAATTCTCGTTGAAGTTGGTCCCAAGAGTGAATGGATGCTGGTCTCAAATTGTTTAACCAATTCTTTGCTCGGTCCTTAAGGGAAAAAGGGAAAAGTCTCATTTTAGCAGATTCAATTTGATTTGGTGGGCACATGGTTTCGACAATGTCATTAAATTCTTTAACATGAAGGTAAGGCATCTCAGACTAAATCCCATGAAAGGTTGGAAGGTGGTTCAGGACATGGGGTTTGAAAACATATTGGGCATATCCTATGTTATCATGCCTAATGCATGAGGGTGCATTGGTCCAGGTTGGTGTGAGGTAGTCATTCATGGTCGGGTCTGCAAAAATTCCCAAGTTAGGGTCCTTCCCGTTATTTTGGTTCCCTCCCCGGTTTATGATTTGGTTTTGTGGGATATTCTCCATTGTATCGAACTCAACGTCTG
This sequence comes from Viscum album, assembly GCA_963277665.1. Taxonomy (NCBI): domain Eukaryota; kingdom Viridiplantae; phylum Streptophyta; class Magnoliopsida; order Santalales; family Viscaceae; genus Viscum; species Viscum album. The sequence goes on along the minus strand of OY728128.1, from coordinate 159,806,677 downwards.
AATTTGGAGTATTAGGAATATTTGGATCTAAAGGAAATAGACCTCTTTTAGTGCTTGACTCCCCAGCCCTAGGAGTATCCACCCTAACTAATCTGTTTGAGTTATCGCGGGTGTAGGCGGACATGCGCCAAAAGAAAAAAAGCGAGAAAGGGAAAAGATAAGAGAATTGGGATGAGAATAGAAGAATGGGGGTAAGAAAAGAAGGTTTTTGGTCTAAGGAACTTACTTGTTCCCCGGCAACGGCGCCAAAATTTGGTTGCGCCCAAATTTACCCTACTGGTAAAAGCGGTCGTTGAAGTACAAGTAGGGATCGAATCCACAGGGACCGAAGAAGTAACCTTCAGACGCTATGATTTATTGATGGATTGGCTATGAAGTGGCCAACTTTGAGGTAGATTTTAATTGAAGAAATAAAGATATAATTTAAATAAGATATAATAAAAAATTATGTGAACTAAAAAATTATTGATGGTGGGTTGATCTTAGGGTTTTTCTTGGGGTGGATTGGATGAATTTATTTTCTTTGAAAATTTCATGTCATTAATTCAAGACATATCCAAACAATGAGATAATTCTTCCAAATCATTCACCAATTTAATCCCTACACAATTCCAAGGCCAATCACTAATTCACTTTGAGGATCACTTTAATGAGCACTCAAAGGAAATAGATCGTACTAGCACTCAAAATGTGTCAACGTTAAAGTTGGAAAAGATGAGAAAGAATGTAACTCATCAAATGGAAATCTTAAAATAACGAATAGATTTAAATAAGTACATGAAATTACATTCAATCCATGACCTTGCTACTCCCTTGGATCAACCATTAAGAGGTTAGCCCTCCATTGATGCTATTCTACCAATGGAAGCGGGATGTAGACTTATGGGGGCGGAATTGAAGAAGAAGAAAATTATTAAAAGAATGAACACTCCACCGTTGTGTGATGAATTCACAAGTGCGGGTGTGAATAATTTCAAACCATGATTCAACGGTATCAACGTGTGAAGAAAGGGAAAATAAAAAGTGAAGAAGAAGAAGAAATTTTATTAAAATAATAAACGTGAAAGAAAAACTTACATGGGAAAACTTGACGATGCGATTACAAATTGAAAGCAGAAAATTACAATTGAAAGAAATACAATGGATGAAAGAAAAACATGGATTCAAAGAAAAATGTTAGATTCAAGGAAAAATGTTAGATGATTATTCCCTTCACCACCATCTCCTTATATAGGAATATTATGAGCCTTATGTCTACCCCCAACATTAAATTCACCCCCCAACAATTAAGAGAGTCACAAGGAGGGTGATGAATAAAAAGGAAATTGACGTTTCGAAGTTGACCCGGAAAACTGTCCAGATTCGTCCTCCATTTTGACGTGTGCGTTTGACACTTCATATGGCCGAATCAGGAGGGCTTGTAGAAGAGTAATGTCTTAGTTAATGTGTCTTCTAGAAGCTCGCAAAAGTTCAGGACATTTGGCTCATCCGTTTGGAAGTTATGGTCGAAATGGTGGGACGGATTTCTGTGCATTAATGACGAGTCCACCATTTAAATCTCAACTTCAGATCCCTTTATCATCATGAAAACATCAGAATTAGCTCTGTCCACAGTTGAATAAAATGATCCTCATATTTTTATATTTCTAATGTATAAATTTGAGCTTCATTGGGCTTGGTTTCGGGGTTCCACATTTGTTTGATGGGCCTTAGGCCCATTATGCTTTTTCCAGCAAGTTTCTGCCTTCAGGCGCAAAATTCTCCATCTTCATTTGGGATTCATCCATCGGACCTAAAAGATAAAATGTTCCAAACAAAGTGATAAATCATATCCAAAAATTTAAAATTAAAATGATGAATATTGTAATTTCCACAAGCAAATTATTGAGTGGGCCCAAATTGACATTTTAAGCATGAATTGCACAATGATGGGAAATGAAGTTCAATTTCTGAATTGGACTAAAATTGATGTTTATGAACGTTTAAACAAATTAATATTAAGATCTTAACAATGAATATTAGCTACTTTCAGTGACTAATCATTACACCTCCAGTATCCCCTTCCAAAATGCATTCTGATCCATCCATCAGTAAAACTTTTAGGTGCTCCCCTAGGGATATACCTCTCAGATCCACCTATAGGTGGTGTTTCTACCAACCATTATGGTGTGACATGTTACCTTTATCGGACACAATACCTGAATAGCATTATGATCCATCCATCATTAAACCATCTAGTTTCTACATTCTAGAGATGTACCTCACCCATCCACCTCTATGTGGTGTTCTAATCAACCATCATGGTGTGACATCATCCCTTTATGGTAAACACCTCCTAGATCTGACTCCATGGGGAATCATGATCCTTCCATGAATTAAATTCCATGTTCTACATCTTCCCTCCTAGGGATGCACCTCCTCGATCCACCTCAATGGGGCATCTTGATCAATCAACTCTACCTCCACAAGATATTAATTTCATGTACCGATATGTCATTACAAGATATTTTGATACATCTCCACCAGTTGTCAAACTCATGACCTCAAATATATAACTCATGAAAAACATTAGATGCATGAGGTGAAAACCCTGGAAGATATACTCCCATGGATTCACCTACCTCATAAAAAAATGGGATGCCTGAGGCGAAATCCTTGGAAGATATATGAATTCGATGTTAGATACCGTATGATTGACACAGGATGCCTTGGGTTCTATACGTAAGATGCCTCCAAAAGATTCCATCCTATGGAAAATATTTTTGGCGACCAATTTTATCAACATCCATACATGGGAATGTTTCCACAAAACTATTACTCTCCTGATTGAAGGTTGGTACCTATTCAAGGCCCACTGGAATTTCCAAACAGAAAAAGTGTGATTAACCATCATCTACAAAGAGATGGCACCAAGAATGAGTTCCATGAACATTAATTAACTCTATTAGGGAGAACTAGACTAGGAAATAAGTTTTAGGAAGAATATATGTTAAAGAGGAACCCATATCCCATCATCCCGTTTTGATCAAGGAGTAGACATCGCAGATGAAAGTGATGAAATCCACCCACCTTTATAGAGAGGGAATGTAGGGTAACAAAACACCAGTGAACATTAACACACATGAGGTGGCCTAAAAAAATAGTTCAAAAAAATCACAAATATTCAATAAATTTATCTTTATTAGATTTCTGTTAAATTGTATATGAAAAACAAAACGCAATGCTTCGAGAGGCGACAATCTTCCGTACACACGAGTGACATTATCATATCCCCCATCCAATAGAATGTAAGAAGGTACATGTGATACGATAATTAAACAAGTATAATAATTTCATAAATATCTTAAAAATCTATTTATTACATCATTATATCCATCTTTGAAAGGTGGTGATGGAAAATTAATTACATCGGTTCGTGTGGGGGTTGCCCTCCTCACACACACGAGATGGGTTTTTCCCATTTGATGAAAGTGGAGATTAATATGGTTTGTTAAATTAACATAAAAACATATCATTATATATTAGATAATGGTATTAGTATATTATCATAGTTGAATATAGTTTGAATTAGGTGGAAATATAAAAAAAATTAATGCAAAGGTTTAATAATTTTACCTCTTCTTGGAAGAGCCTCTTTACGTTTATAAATAAATCATTATCCAGAGGGATTAATAATAAATTAATTTCATTATTATGTGGGAATTGAATTATGGAATTTATTTAGTTGGATATTTCTTAATCCAAATGTTTTCGGATGTGTGAAGAGGGGAGGATATAAGGTAACCTTTTATAAGTGGGGGACGGGACAAAAATGGAATTTTTAAAAAGAAAATTGGATAACCACATTTTTACCGTTCCAAAAACTTTTAAATGGATCATTGTCAAACTTTAGAGGTGATAAGATCTAAATATGGCCAGAAAATTGGTTTTAGGAATGGTTAGATCATTTTATTCCATATATTCTTAATTTAACCCTACTCCATAAACCCATTTTTACCTTATCTCTAGTAATTAATTTTTATTATTTTCACTGTTAATTATGCTGACAAATTAAGATGACCTTGGTAAATAATATAAATTATTTTTATTGCAAATATATAATACAATTTAATAAATTAAAATTCACAAAATTTTTAGAATTAAATTTGAAATTAAACCTTAGATGAAATTAAAGTGCGGTTTTCCAAAGAGAAAATTATCACAAGAATAGAATATTTTAATATAAAAATTCAATAATAAATTGATTCTTGTGACCTATTTTAGTTAAATATTAATATAATTTTGCTAAATGTACTCTAAAAAATATAAACTATAATTTATTTTGTAAATAATTTAAACTAAGAGGCATTTTTCAATAAAGAAAAGTATTTTTCACTATTTATATAAAAATTAATGTCTTCCAAAATTTCCAAAATTTTACCCAATGAGAATTTTAAAAATTAAGTCTAAAAAATGACATTTATTTTTTCAAATAAATTTTACAAAATTTAATAAAATTAATTTTAAATTAAATGTGTAAAGCATAACTGATCCACCTTTCCAAAAAATATAAACTTGTTGAAAACTTTTTTTATCATTCAAATGGTTATTATTTTATTTCTAATCCATAAATAACCATTAAATTTATCTTATAATTATTTATACCACATAATTTTCAAAATTTAGTAATTGCTACTCATTCCTACCATCTTAAGAGATAGGTTATACTTTTCATGCTTAAATAATTGTATTTTAATAGAGTATCATGTTTCATTCAAACCTGATGTTTCAATAATATCAAGCTATCAAAGATATTGAATTTATTTATAAATATATCATAATGTTTCAGGGTGTATTCTTCTCTTACTTGCCTTTTGTTTCATGCCACATAAACTATCAAATATTATTTTCCTCTTCTAAATTCTTAGGGTTTTACAATAAAGATATGATTATTACCAGTTTGGTGTCTATAATTTAAAAAAAAACAATTTTAAACTTAAAAAACTATATTATTTAAAAAAATGGATTCTTCTTCAGGGGTTATGAAAATGGGGTTTTGTTTGGAAATGTTTTGAAAATTTTAAAGAATTTTTTTTTCATAAACTTATAGGTACTCTTTTTAATGTTTCAAAGTGTTTCATTGTCAAGTGATGGGTTCTATGTTTATTTTATATAAAAATGTATGCATCTTATTTTATTGTAAAACATAGAACTTTATTTTCAATTTCATATGTGAAAACTTAATTTTTATTTTCATTTCATACTATAATTTGTGATTTTTTATATATAGTGGATTTTATATAATCTTTGTGGAAATCCTAATGGTATCCTTTATCTCACTCCCCATATACACAACTTCATGTGTATTTATTTTTTATGTTTTATATAGGTGACTACATTTTTATCTCCGGTTGGATAATGTTCTTATGGACCAAGAATATTTTTTTGGATATTATTGGTGGCCTTTGGTCACATAGATATGGTCATGTGGAAATCCATGTTCATGATTCATTTGGTATTATTTATATGCCAATCAATTTATCCAACCTTATATTTCTCATTTTTATTTATATTATTATTTTTTGTGCATTATATACGATGATGTGTATTGTAAAATTGACGTTGGATGTTTATTAATTATTATAAATTATTTTTATTTAATTAATTATTTGTAAATTTTCATTTTATATGCATGGGTGTCCAAAGTATTGATGTACCATTCCAGATTATCAAAAAAATACACGTCGCATATTTTTTATCATTTAAGGGAAATATATACCCAATAGAGTGTATTTGATTCCCTAGGTATTTTCACCTACCCATGCTGATCATGAACATGCTTCTATCTTTATGGTGGACCATTTTGGGTGATGTGATAGGTTGACTCTACTATATTTGTTACACACACAAAGATCCCAGTAAAAAAGGGCATGAAATTTTCTAAAGGTGTAGCTAAACATGCAATATTTATTGATTTAAGGAAAATTTGGAGGAGCATATAAAATTTTGGATGATTGGTCATGAATATTAATAAGATCATTGATCTTCATTATCCATTGTTATTTACTATCTTAATACCTTGTTTGGTCAGTTTGGATACACTTAATGTTTAGTGTGGGATTTGATTTTAATCAATTTTTCATGAACTATATTAATATTAATTTAAAATGTATAATATTTTATTGTATTCATAGTGTATTACTTGTTCATAATAAACGGATAAATACTAGGTTCATGTGATGTAGTGAGATCTGAATCTTTCACAAATAATTAGGGGTTTACACACTATCACTAGGCAGTTTTATGTGAGTGCTGGTTTAATTCAAGAGTGGAGCTGACACATAGTTCATGATAAGAACAATATTTCCAATAGAGAGGGTGTTATATTTGATAACAACACCACTTGTGTGTGATTTTCTACCATAATTTTTTAGAATTATCATAACCAAGCTAAAATAATTAAACATAGGGAGATAGTGGAAGCATACAACACTTCCAAACTAAAGAGTCATTCCTTATATTTTGGACTTTTAGGAAGCCATAAATATATATAATTATTTATTATGAAGTCTTGGGGAAAACATTAGAGAATATCTACAACTATTATGTAGTGTTTTCTCATTACAATATCATGAATAGTAGGGAAGTTTAGGTAGTTTAATTTGATTTAATTTGTCCCTACTAGTGAAGTCCAATCGAGTGTAGGTGAACATAATTGTCTCCAACTCTAATTTAAGCGATCTTATTTATTATTTTATACTTATATGATTGTATTTCACAAAAAATTTATTCACATTTAATTTTCTATTATTATTGTAAAAAATAAACCATGAAAACTTATAATCCAAACATTCCATGGTGGAGTTCACCTAACCCTTAAACATTATTGAGCTCTATTGACCCTATGTAATTATAGTAAAATGTGTAGTGTAGTGGAAAAATTTTTAAACAAATTATTTTTTAACTATTATAAGATATATGTTTGTGGTGTTACATATATTTTTATGAAGAAAATATAACAAAAGAAGATAAAATATACAAAAAAAGTACAATGAATAAATAAAAATAAAAATTAAAATTTAAAAAAATTTCATAGGAGAGTTATTTTTTTATTATTGTTATCAAATTCATTAATAAATAATTATATAAATTAATATCCATTATATATTAATTCATTTGAATTTTCATGGGCATAATATTTTACTATGTAATTCACATTTGTTGGAAATGGATAGTCTTAGGTGGAATAATCAATATGAGGAATATTGTTGTATATATCGAAATTTTTGATACCATATTTGGTTTTTAATGGGTTAGGGTAGAGGAAGAGAAACATTTTAGAGAATATCAAACTGAATATTGGAATAGAACACAAAATTTGATCGTGGAAAGAATTAATAAGATAATATAGGACCAAAAAAGGATGGCAGACCAAGTAGAAGAACATTCTCTTATCATACAAAGAAAAATATATGTATGCATCATTTTTAGAAGAATAATGGAATGGAATAAAGGAAATGAAGAAAAAAATTTAGCTTGATTAACATTAATCAGAGGAGAAATAACAATAATTGGTTAAGAACACAATTCATGTATAGGTTTTGGAGGAGAATTTATTTAAGGAAAAAGAAAAAGAAAATGTGTAACAGATTAAAACATATCTTCTTGGTACATGGTGATATTTGGATTTTAGGGGAATTGGGATATGTTTTGAAGAGAAAGTGGTGGAGTTGGGATGATTTTTTAGCTAGAATAAGTTATTGTAGCAAAGAGAAATAAGCTATGGAATTGTAGATGATTTTTTGGTATAGTTGGGTCCTTGTGGAATAGGTTATTATGGATATTAGATATTGGTGGAACTTCTAAATATTGCACAGATAATGTGTGAGGATGACCCATGGACTAGATAAATAGAGAGGTTAGAACAGATGGTTCTTTGGATCTGAGGTGAGTTTCAGAATGGAATAATGTTGGGGAATAATGAGTTTGGAGTTGGACCACTTGTAGCATAGTCCCTTGTATTATAGTATGGGTGCTTTGGATATAGAGTTTTGGTGTCTATAGAGTTTTAGTGGTTCCTTAAGTGTGTTTCATTGGTTGTATTGTGGGCTTATCTTGGGTAGATAGGATACAATAAGGATCTATGTCTTTATTTCAAGAGGATGGTTAGGTCGAGGGTGATTACGATATAGCACCTATAAATGAATCCTAGTTTTGGGTGAATCCTTATCAATAAGGGTGTATTTAGAAGAGTTTTTTCATGGTATTTTAACAAATATATATATATAAATTTGATACTCCCTTCATAACTCTTTATTATTATGATTTTTTCATGAATCTTGGGTGGCCTAGGTTTATACTTTGGAGGTCTTTCCCTTTTCAGTGGTTTTGATCCCTAAATTAATGGTATTGGTTCTTGGAGATATAAAGTGAGTTCATCTTCTTTTCTCTCCAATTTTCATCCTCTTACCAGAATGTAGAAGGATTTTGTCATATTTAGAGATGGTTTGGGTGGTGTTGTGGTTGATGAATCATGTGGAATGTTGTGTTCTAGGTTTTTTAAAACTTTTTATTATGATCATGACATTTTTATAATCTTATTCTTAACTGGATCACACCTAGTGATTTAGAAATCATTGATTGAGGAAATGGATCCTTGTTATCTATTTTTTTCATATGTGGGATTAATAAGATTTTTTCCTTTTTATGGATAGTGAAAAACTAATAAAAAAATATAATGAACTTAATGACATAAAATTGAAGGGAATGGGGGTTATTTTTACACGTGTTTATTATATTTTTTTAATACATTATCTTCCTTGATACTAGATGATGCTAAGAGGATCATTTTTTTGTATCTCTTCAATGTGTGTTTTACAATTAATTATTCACCCCTACCATGTTTGATTGTTTGAACTCACATTTTATGCAAGTTTAAGAACATATATATGACTATGTACCATATTTTTGTAATCTTGAAATTCTAATAAAATAAACATGTAAGAGATAGTGTAATAGTTTTAAAAACCTCTAGAAACAGATTAATTTAAAACCATGGAAGTAGAGATCCACAACCATGTGTGTCAGTGTGATTTCAATAATTATATTGTGGTAGTTTTAACCTTATGTTGATTGAACAGTGATAGTGGTGATTGAATTTGATTTAGATAATGTTGAGGCTCTGGGGAGGAATTTATTTGTAGTGGGATAAGTTGAGGTATGAGTTATAATAGTTTGGTGATATATATTGGTTTATGATGGTTGCGCTACTGTGATGGTACATGAATGAGTTTTGAGATTATTCTTGTGTGATTGTTGGTCTATTATGCAATGGCCCTTTATTATAGTTTCCTGGTATAAATGTTTTGAGGCAAGAAAAGATTAAATTGGTATAGAATAATATAGCATTAAATATCCATTGGATGAAATTTAATATATGGTAATTGGTTAATGAACTAAATAATAATAAATTATTTAGAAAAAAATTGTTATTGGATGAATTAAACATGAGTTATTCATGGAAGATGTTTTTAATTAAATATGGAATTTAATGTTTAAATAATTATAAATTAGTTGAATTTGTATATTAAAGTTGAATTATTGGATTTTAAATGGATGTTTTACTTGGTTAGTTGCATTAAAATGTTCAATATTTTTTGGTTGATGTATTGAGGTTGTGAGATAGTGATGTGTCCTATTCCAATGACATTAAATTTGAAACCACATGTTGGACATTTTTCTCTATCTATTCTCCTATTATTTTCATGTTACTTATATATGCACCCCACCAACATTGATTACTATGTATTGAATCCCAAATGTTGGGTGGGGGGGTTTACTAATATTCAGGGTAATGATGGAATATATTGTCCATTTCCCAAATTTTGTTATCTCCCATCCGCAATAGTACATGTAAGTGGTACTAAGTTGTTGGAGTGTACAAGATGGAAGCAATACAGTTTCTGGTGATGCTTGATGATGAGATTATGTGATATGTTGTGGTGTCATGTATGGTAGTATAAAGGAATGAGGTCTTTGTAAATTATTTTCATGATATCCAACTATATTGGTTATGAGGTTGTAGTTGGATACGTGTTAGTATGATGGTTGATGTCGAAATTAAAAGAGATATGTGTATATTTAATGATTTCATCATAAGATGTTGGGCCCTAAAGAAGACTGAGGAAGGTAGGGTTGTAAACTAACCCACATTACACTAAATTAATATTTGATCTCTAGTATATATATATATATATATGTAACGAATATGAGAATAAGATCGTTGAAGTTGGGAAGTGAGAGAGAAAACATAGTGGGGAAGTGGATTTGGGGGATCCATTATCTATTTATTTCTCTTGATGTTATTCTGCAACCTTGTATGTGACATTTATTGGGGTGAAATTAGTAAGGTGAGGGTGGATTTTTGACTTTATTAGGTGAATGTTAGTTGTTCTATATATTTAGTAGTACATTGGTATACTCTTCTCCAATCTAGACAAGATATCTTGGGTATGATCATATCAAGTATACATTTCATTCTCATCCTAAATATATAAAAACCATTCTATAGGTTTCCTAGAGGCTTTTGAAAATAAATATGTAAATTATTATATTTGAGGTTGATGCTTTTTGAAGTTTCTACATTTGGTTTCAATTTCATATTTTTTTCTTGAGACTTCTTTTTATATCACTTAGCATGCACTTTGGGTCTTATTATTATGGGATTATTTTTATTTAATATATAACTTGGGTTTTTATCTTATATATCTATCATTTTAATTAAATTTATTTTAATTATTCTCATTTTTGTGTTTTATAAGCTCAATTCTAGTTTCCAGCTCAGGCCCTAATTTAGGCGGTCTTCAGGGGTCACTCTCTCTCTCTCTCTCTTCATTTTTTACCCAATAGGGGTACAGGTGGAGGGGATCATAATAGAGTGTTATCAATGATTTTAGTTATGATACGGGATGTATTTTAGAGTCAGTAACTAGTGTTCCTTACGTGGGTTGGTAGGGAAATGTTTTCTATTGAGATTAACTTATGAAATATGAAAGTGAGATTAACTACGAAAGGATATTTTACAGACCCCTGTGATCTGATGCAAGGACACTAAGGTTTTTGAACATACTATGTGAAGTGGAACCACTTTTGGGTTTGATACCTAGGATAGGAACATGATCCATGTTTGTTTTCTATAGTTATTGGACATGGGGTTGTTGTGAAATTAAAATGATATGAAACAAATGAATCATGATAAATTCAATCATATCATGATCAGGGATTATGTTTTTATTTATCTTCATAAATGGATCTTGGTTGTTTTATACATGTAGGTTAGGGGACAGTTAATATGGGTAATGTAGACTATCATAGGAGGATCAATCCAACTAAAGAGAATGATTTTTGGTTGATGTTGTTTCATAATTCTAGTGTTAGTTTCTGGAAAAGTATGGGGATAATGTTTCAAATATACAGATGGAGGGATAGATATAGTAACTTGTGATCACCTTTAGTTTGATTCAAGATCAAGAAAAGTATTAGAATCTGTTAGTAATTAGTAAGATGTGAGGTGCAATGTTTCAATGGTGGATGCTTCATCTTGAATATTTATATTAGGCATCTATCTCTTGGGATGATTTTCATAAGTAGTTTTATTCAGAGTTATTATCATAAAAACCGAAGGATACAAAAATTTAGGATCTTCTCACCAATTAACAAGGGTTCCTTAGCATGACTAATCTCATGATAGATTAAAAGAACCCTATATTCTTTGTCCTTGATAATTTTATAGATAAGGAGTCCAAATCACAATATCCTAAGAAGGGGCTACATCCTATGACTAGATATACAGTAACCCCATTACACTTCCTATAGATTTAGTGGTGTATATGAAGGCATAAGTGATTGAGAAGATACAGTTTTGGGTATTATTTCTTCAATAAGGAGGTACATAGAGCTTCATGATATTCATACATTCATATGGGTCACCGTAAGTGTTAGAGTGTATAAGGTTCTGAATGGAAGGGATTTGACCCCATTAGTCTATTTCCCTTATTATGTGGATATAATTTCAAAATAATCTAACAGGAGTCCCCTAACGGTGTGTTATGCCTATAGAGTTCATGGTTAGCATCAGTATCAGTGACTAGCTGATCAATGAGGTTTGCATTGCATGGGAAGTATTCCCCCTTTTTATCACATAAGTAGAATATAACCCTAAGGTCATAGCAGCAACATAGACTGACATTTTTTTCAATAACATGGTCAGTTTTTCTAGGCTTTTTTGAACAAGGATATAGGTGCAGAGGTTATCCCAATGATGTTCCTCACTCTTGGGGACCTAAATTTTATTTTTCCAATTGGAACTATAAATAGAATAGTATAGGAGTTGGGAAAATAAATTTTCAATCCACGGAGGAATCGATATTAGAGGAGTTAGAGGTTTTTAGACACATGATAAATTTATTGTGTAACTTATTTTCAACTTTTTTTTTTATTTTTAAGCTTCTCAGTCCTTAATTTAATCATCTTCGGTCCATGCATTAGGATTATAGGTGGAGAGAAGTTAGTGACCTAGGTATTTTCCATTCCATTTGGAGGTTAGGCTATACTATTTGATGTGTGTCGGGGGTGTAGAATGATTATGGGGAAATATTAGTTAATGAATAATTTTTTATGGTTATAGATATAACCATGTTATTTCACCCATGGTATGATTTGGAGGAATATCATGCCTATAGTTGTTGATTGGTTCTAGAGGAGAGTAATATTTTTTAATGTAGATGACCAGTGATTAGTGTTCATCTATTGTAGGAGTTATTTGATTAGAGGTAGGCATGTATATCCCCTTTTACGTTAGCTAGAAATTTTATTTGTAGAATCTCAGGTAGTAGAAGCTCCCAATATTTTTGATGAGTTTTTATACGTACTCTGTGACAAGGTTGTTTCATTACGTCCTCATTGTGAAATTTTGTTTGGAATAGAGTTATAGATGGGTGAATTTATAATTTTGACGGCCTCCTATTATATATAACCCATAGGGTTATGGGAGTTAAAAATCAAGATCAATTTTCTATTGTTGAAGAGATTCATCCAATGACCTATATCTCACTGGGGTGATCCAGTGTTTTTCTCTAAGAATGTGCACGGTGGTCTGAGGCTGTCCCTAGACCACCAAAGGATGAACCAGGAAATATAAAATAACCATTACCTTTATCTAAGGATATATGATCTATTCGAATAGATGATGGGATTTACTTGGGTTTTGATCATCTACATGTAGTTTAGATGTAATCATATGAGGGTAAAAACAATGGATATATTAATGTCTTCCTTATAGTGTAGGTATGGGTACTTTGAGTTTATGTTCAAGAAATTTTCTATCATGAATTACCCATAGGTGTTCATGGTTTTTGATAACTCTGTATTTTGTGTGTTCTAAGAGTACTTTATAGTTGTGTTCATTAATGACGTCCTTAAATACTAAAAAGTTGAAGAAGAGAAATCCAATCACATTAGGTATGTATTGTATATTCTTTGACACCATCAAATCTATGGAATATATCAGAGTGATAGTTTTATAAATGGGGTTTTCTCTTACTTTGTCATTTTTTGTCTCATCAGGTTGTTTCCCTAGAATTTTCAATGACTAAGTTAGTTTCCTCTTGTGTTGCACAAAAAATGTTTTAGAGGTTTGTAACTCCCTTGGTCTGGCTGGCTATTATCAGAGGTTTGTGTTTGAATTTTCTAAAATTGTAGCCTCGTTAAATAAATTAGAGTAGAAGAAGAAGGAATTTATTTATAATGACCTGTGTTTGGTAGCATTCAACTATCTGAAGAATAATAGAACCAATTTCATAGGTTTTAGTACTCTTTAAAGAGGTGTGTTGTTGGAGGTATTTATTTACTCTTCCCATTTGGGTTCAGGATCTATCTTGATGTAGAAATGTTTAGTGTTCTATCATGGGTCTATGCCATTAAACCCCCATGGTTAACTATTCCACCCATGACTTGGAGTTGGCAATGATGGTGTTTTATTTGAATATATGATGACATTACCTAATCTATGATCATTTTATGGTATTCAGGAAGAAAAAAATTTCTATGTATGTTTTTACTAATTGGGATCAAAATATATTTTGGTAGAGGTGGTTGATGTTTCTCTAGGACTATGATCTTCAGATCTACTACACAATAGGGAAGGGGAATTCATTATCTATAATGCAGTGTAGAAATTCACGAGGAGATTTATTTTTAGAGTTTTTGGATGCTTATAGGGAAATGATGTAGTTAGAATCCTTGAATCTCAGTGAAAAGGATACTGATGGGATAGTATTATTGTACAAGATGGTGGTAGAATATTCCTTTTTTTGAAAGGTTCATGAGTCTTAGTGGGAAGAATCGGAGGTGTATGTGATGAGGGACTATTCAAGTTGTGGTGATACTCAAGAGGGGTGGTCAGAGGAATGATAATATCATATTCTATTTTAGGGTAGACTGTATGTTCTATTTTTAATTCATGAGAGATTTATTAATGAGTTTAATAAACCATAAACAACGACATATATTGTCATGTCTAATATATAACATAGTTTCATTAGGTGGATTTGGTGGCATAAGATATAGAATTCAGTGGCATAGTTCATGTTGAGTTGTCTAGTCCACTAATTAGTGAATATGGATAACCATCTTCCTAAATGGTTTTTATAGTACTTAGATGTACTCATGTGAAAAATATATTGAATCTCAGTAGAATTTTTCATTGGGTTTTCCTGGGCCTAGGGAGCATATGATTCTTTTGGGTTAGTTATGGATCAATGTAATAAGTGAGCCCATTTTCCATAAATTTGGGATTCGAGTACTTTGGATTCACTATTAAGGTGAGAAAATGATGAAGTGATATGTTTTCATGGAGTACCTTGGATCACCATCTATGATCAAGTTCATTGATTCAATATGTGATTATGGGGGGAATTGTAGCCTGATTTTGCCTCTCAACTTCTCCTTAACACTACTTTTTATCCCTAGATAGACAGACAGATATAGTGGACCATCCAAACATTAGAGGATATGTTATGTTATTGAGTTAAATATCTTGGTTTATGATAGGTGAAATACCTATCCTTGGTAGAGCTATCAGAAAATAATATATTTCACTCATCCGTCAGTATGTCTCTATTTGAGGTTTTCTATGGATGTACATCATGATCTGAATATTAATAGTCCAAAATTTTAACCCTATTACTTTTTGGGTGTTCTAGTGGTGGAGGTGTTCATGATTAGTAACAAGAAGCTTGAAGAGAAAAATGAGGATACATGTTTAATATTTCATCTCAGTATATTTCTACAATGTGGTTTTACGGGTTCCAGAATTATGGTGGTTTATGTGGATTTGAGAGTTCAACTATATCATATGGTCTCAGGGTGGGAATTTATCGAAGGTTCTTCTATTTTTTGTATTTATACACCACAGAGTATGGATATGACGTCGGGATTTTTTTTATACATCATGGAGGTGTTGGATTCAACTTAGGGTATCATGGGGAGATTTTGGAATTTCTTCCATTTTGGATTAGATGCACAATAGATTAAGGATGCAGTTTATGCCTTTAATGTAGAATGGATTATAGGGTGTGGTAGTTTCCACAATGTTGTATCCCATTCACCTATATTATTGGATTTGAATAATAGAGATAACCATTTTTATTATAATTTTTTTACTATATAGTTTGTGGTGTGTTCTCACCCCATTTGGAAATAGTCTTCCCTTTTTAATTAGTTTAACAACATGGTGAAGTAGGCTGGGTCATGGACTTATGTTTTCAAGAATACTTATAAATTTCCAATTCCTCTCAAACCATATCATTATTCTGAATATCTTACATTTTCATGGGTGACCCAAGTTCATCCTAAGAAGGTATATCCTCCCTCATTAAGTTTATTTCAATCCCTTACTTGTGGGATCAATATTTTAGGGTTTTAGGTGAGTTCAACTCCTTCATTATCTCTATTTTCCCCTTGTTTTCATCAAGGGAAAATATTATATTATGGAAACCTATGTTATTGGAATGATTTTGGTAATGTAATATTGTGGGAAATTTTGTTGTAGTTTTATAAAAATATTTTACTTTATTTTAGTCATTTGTGGTTAACTTCCTCTCAACAAAACCTTGTGTAGTGGTTTAGAAAGCTTGTTTGCGGTAGGGGATCCTTTTCATCTCTTATAGTTTTATCATGTAGGAGTAGTTATACTTTGTTTATCCTTTGGGAGAATATAATCCATTGAACTAATTAATCTAACGAATTAATTTAATTTAAATTTAAGAATAAGTGGAATCAAACACTTGTGTTACCTCTTATAATATTAGTGTTTTTGAGATTATTCTATCTTGATGACTTACTAAAAATAATTAACATTGGGGGATACGTTTATGTTATAGTGGATATGAAAGGCGTACCCCTATCCTGATATCATTTGATATTAGTTTTAATGATTTTTAAGAGATTATAAATGGATAATAAATTAGATTCCCATGGAAATTATGGTTTTTGTGATAATTCCCTTGACAAGTGATGAAAATGTGATGATAATCCCCTTATTAAATCTAAAATGAATTATTTAAAATGTTTTTGTGGTGTGTGGTTGTGATTTTTGGCTGTGATGCATTGTTTTTAGGTGCATGGAAGTTGAAATGGGATGTCGTTTTGATGTGTGGTGGTTGCAGTGAGGTGTTTTTGTAATATCTGGTGGTTGAGAAGAGTTGTATGTGTGGTTTTGGATGGTTGTGATATGGGTCTTATTTTGATATGGTTGTAAAAGTGGTAGAGATATTGGTTTTTTTTGGAATTAGAATTATTGGTTGTTGTTGTGTTGTGTGATGTTGTGTTTGTTTCCTAAGAATGAAGGAATAATTTGTCAGTGATTAATTTGATATGGCATGAGATACAATTGTAAATTAACAGTCGAATTAAAATTTTATGTGTCACTTAACTGGTTGTAGTTAAATGTGAAAACAAATTCAATGAAATTGTGAAAAGGATGGGTTGGAATAATGAAATTGGTTGGAAATGGATAGTGTAAAAAGAGGATTATTTTTTGATGGAAGATTAAATATGGATTGGTTGTGTGATTTTAGTGATTTAGTGGTAGAAGGGAAAGTAGAAATGGTTGTGAGGCCCTGGGGGTGATGTTATGCATTTGGATGAAACACTTGTTATGAAACCATATGTTTGGATTGTGATTTATATATTTTTATAAATTGTATTTAATTGTTATTTAAATATGAACCCCACCCATGTCAAGCACTACGTGCTAAAACCAAATGTTTTGGGGGTCATTTTACTAATAGCCTAATGGTGAGGATGGATGGACGTATATATCATATTCCCTACAATCTATTCCATGAAATATTGATATGAATGGGTTGTTATTGTTATAATACAAAATTAAACTGTGGTGATGTTTGATGAGATGGAGAGATCGATTAAAATATGGGTCATGAATTTTATGAGGAGGGAACATGGTTTATTCCCTTAGTGATCATTAAACCATACTATACTGGTTCTGTATGAGGTTTAGATGTGCTGTGATGGACCACATGTTTATAGGTGGGATGTGATTTTATTTGATTACCTAGGTTTCTATGAGAGATTTGTTATAGCCCATGTGTATGCGGACATGATTTGATGTTTTTTGATAGTCTAAGAGTTTTAGGGTGGGTTTTCATTCATAATAGATGCGATCCCTTTAATGACCCATACTTTACATACATGGTTGTTACATCAGAATTAAAGAATACTTATTACAACATATAACAAAACCATGATAGGACCGTATATGTATTGTTTCTTTAGAAACTGGGAAACATAAACAACTGGTTCATAAATCATCTACATTGTCTCCCGTTTATTTCATCATATCTAGAGTCCTTTTGGCATATCCTAATTAATACCCTTCTTCCTGACCCGGGGAAAGGATAACATACAAAAGGATGATCTAAAATTTTTAGTAAGGGTAAACAAAAGAAATATCAATCATATAATATTAATAAGAACATCAAATTTTGAAAATCATAACCTGCAAAAGAGATCATAATATCATAACATGGAATAAATCATAGTAGTGAAATGTAATACCAATAATCATAACTTAAAACATGAAACTTTGTGGAATACCCACAAAATCATATAAAATCATTTCACATTAGTCAAGGCTCATTACCAAGACCATCATAGCGGAAAAAGTCCATTACTAAACCGAGTTGAATCCCCGTTGCAGCCCTGTATCACTGAACCGAATTAACTTTCCGTTCAAGCCATGTCTATCTCATTAGATATAAATATTTACCCAATGCATTGTAGAGAGTTATAAGTCCCACCCATCTCATAATTAAACTATTCTTATGTGTGCCACAAAATCATAAATCATACATCATAGCATAACCCATGTAATAAAAATGGGATTCTTAAACATCATGACATCATAACACAATTCATATAAGATAAAGGACTACATAAAAATAATTCCATCACAACATAATCAAATAAATGTAATAATAGGAATAGAAACAAAACCCTATATTATCTTAGATGGAAAATAATTTTGATTGGACACTTGAACTCCATTCTTGAGGAAAATATCATTTCTACTTCAAAAACATTTTTCCTTTCTTAACATGTCATAAAATTTTAAATTCAAATAAGTTAATTAAAAATAAACCTGAAAATTTTTAAAGTAAAATTCATGGAAATAATGTTATATGGAAATCATAAAAATCTATTCATGCTGTATAAGTTAAAAAAACAATCATCTCGTACTTTGGCCGGAAAAGTCAAAAAGTATCTTGTACTGAAAATGAAAAAAGATTCCTTTCATATATATTACTAAAAATTCACCAATAGTTAAAATTGGATTTAAAATTTTTTAGTAGGATAGAAATAATTTTACATTTTGAGGAAACATGGTTGTGGATGATAAATATGCCCCAGTAAAATCTGAAGTATAAACAATCTCGGATAAAAATGAGATTGTGAGATTTTCCCTTACCTTAGGTCCAATATGCTTTGTACATATCCGAACCTCATATATAATGATTTAAATAATTTCATTGACTTATTACAGAATCATATTCATTGTTATGATATCATATAGGGTCATATTCTTATATTCTTATTAGTAATATATCATTGCTACTTGTTATTCGGGTGTTCATTGCTTTATGTTCTTATGCATGTTTTGTAGAATAAATTATTATTCCTCTTTTTAGGTTATAGATTGATCATTTACAAAACGGTATTATTTAAATATATATATCATATTTATTCATTCAATTAATTTATATAATCATTATTCAATGAAGATCATGTAGAACGAGTCGCATCACATCGTAGAGGCGGTAGGCCATACGTACACATGAGCGATGATATTGTTCCCATGATCGTGGAATTGCATTGAAGTGTATGTATAAAATTTCAGAATCAATATCACATTACAATAATCATATATAGTTATTATTTAAACCATTATACCCATCCATGTAAGGTGGTGGTGGAAAACATATTACCCCACAGCGTGGAGACGTTATTCCGTACGTACGCACGCGCGGTGATTTCGTTTTCCATAGGATGGATAGAAGGTGAAATAGGGATGTTTCATATTTATAATAAAATATAAGTATATTAGTGATACTTATGATATTAATTAATAATGAAAAAAATAAATAAGAGTAAGTTGAAGAAGAAATCCATTTGAAAGGATCAGAAACGGATATTACCTCTTCTACGACATGACTCTTTGAAACCTCCACTTAGGGGACTAAAATTGGTCTTTGAAGAAGTCTAGGATCTCTAGTATGTTTCTAGGGAAGTTGAGAAGGAAAATTTGAACGGGTTGATCGAGCTTGAATGCTCAAAATGTTGTGAGAAGGAGAGGGAGGAGGTGCCCTTTTAGAAGGGAAGAGAGGGGAACTTTTGGAAACCTCAAAAATATTAATTTATAATAAACTCAAAACCCACATAAATACTTAAAAAACTACTCCAATTAGAATATTAGATGTTATAGGGTTGTAATCCCATCAACCAATAAAATTTAGACAAATTGTGAATTTATTATAAACATTATAAACTAGATTTATCCTTATTTAATCTATTTAATTTTATTTGTGGTAACAATATTCTAAAATTTAAATCATTATATATAATTACTTATATGTTGTGAATTGTACATAATTGTATAAGATATTAAATTCTAGACCATATAAATTTTAATTTACAATTTTTAAAAACTTTTGTGATTTTTAAATAATTTTATAATATGTAATGTTCATAAAATAATAATAGTGTCAATTTTGACACTATTCATTTATTTGAATTTTAATAAAATTTACACAGAAGATATGTTAGAAATAAAAGATTTAATAGATTCATAACATGTAATATTTATCTATAAAATTAGTGGAGCACATTAAATAGTTCATATAATATTTATTTTTATACTTTTAAAATCATTTATTTGTTAATTCAATCCATAAAATAATTTCAACATCACTATTGTGTCATAATTAATGATATTTATTTAATCCCTAAAAATTATAAATAAATTCACATGATGTATATAATTTTATTATATTTCTGGAGACTATTCATGTTCGACGTTTCATGAAGTTTATCACTAAATTAAAATTATTATACTTATAAAATTTAAGAGAGTGACATGTTGTCACTTTCTATGGTTTTAATAATAATTAAATTATTTTAATGGTCAAAAGTCCATAAAATGAAATTATTCCGAACCTTAGGTGATAAGGGTCTACTTTTAGTCATCCAATAGAATTTGGGCAGGTGTTAGGGTAATTTTATAATCTTATTTTTACCCTTAATTAACCGATTTACCTTCAACTGCAGTAAATAAAAATTACCGTAGTTAATATTCATAATATCATAAAAATAAAAGTAAACTATTAACATAATTTGGACCCACTTATTAAAAATATGGAATATATTTTTCAAAATTCAAATCATAGAAGTTGTAGTAATTAATTTAAAAATTATTCCCGTTGTTAAGAAAATTGGTTTTAAAAGTTAAAACAATGCCAAAGATTGAAACGTTTTTACCTATGAATTCAATGTAAAATTAATGGTAATGACATAAATTATATTTAATGGTAAAAATATATTCTATTTATACTTTTAAACCATCCAATATTATAATTTAACCATATAAATTATTGCGATGAAAAAAAGTTGTTTTTAATTAAAATATAGTGTGTTTTTACTATTCATTAAAATATGGAAGTTATTAGAATAATTTGAAAATTTTATAAAAAGTAATTTTTTATATCCTAATTCCAAAGAATAATTTCATTTTGTCAAATTGAACTTATAAACATGTCAAAAACTATATTTAAGGTTGGTGCGCCATCAAAAGGCGGCAAGACTGCATTTTTTTGAAAAATACTTATTTTACCCGAAAAATTTATTTTGTTCACATACCATGTTTTAGAAAATGTGTAAGATGAATAATAATGTTATAAAATTAAAATTTTAGTTAATACTATTCATAACGGCAATCCATAATAATATTATAATAATATATCTTTGTTTAGTGAAACTCGATATTGCGTACAACAAACGCTATCAAGGAAGGTTGCTCTGGAATATAACGCAAGCCAAGCTAGTGTTGTGTATAGTGAAAGATTCTTTTGATTTTGCGTATAACATAAGACAAAAAAAATATATTTCTCATAAAATATCAGGGTGTTACAAGCTCCATCGCGTACACCATATGGGTGTTAAAGCGATAAACATGTGGAAAAATGGTGTGTGGTACCCTTTTATAGATATGATGATTATTATGTTAGTATACATGGATTTTTTATTTGGTGATCAAGAAAAGGGGAGGTTGAGATTGTCTATTTTACCTATTTAGGTGCTTTTGGCTCTGTTGTTTTCTCTCTAGTGCATTAATATGCTCTTTTCCCATGTTCACGAGAGAGTTTTGGCATGATCCTACTAAGCATAATTATATGATCACACTATGTATATAAAAATTGTTTTTAGGTTACAAATAGGACTCTTTGGATATTGTTAGACATTTCAAGCATATATTCAAGAGTTTTTGAGGTGTCTCTCCACTAGGGATTTCTTTTGGTAATTTATTTGGAGACTTTATTTACTGATTTACATTAAACACGAATTTTGTGATGGCTTCTGTTTAATTTTTTATATTATGTCATGGAGTTTCATATATTTGATGAATCCAATCTCCAGATATTGTATTAAAACGTTTAATGCATTCCATTTATATCATATATTTTTATACCCATGTTGTGTGTCACTATTTTGGGCCCTTCTGAAGGTTTGAATCAAGGGTTATTATCTCTGTTCCTTCATTACCATCCCAAAAGTGTCAACTTTGGAGGGAGGGGGTTACGTAGAGTTTTATAAAATGTTTTTATTGAAGTAAAATATGAAGATTGGAGTCAGTTACAATGTGTATTTCATGGGTTGGTAGGGAAATTACATCAATTGGTATTGGTGTGTGGCATAAGTCTGGGAAGAATAGTTTGAAAAAATGATTTGAGAACCCCCTATGATTTGATTCAATGAATATGAGCCTATTGAATTTGGAATTTAAGTATCAATTAATATTGGGTAGATACCTAAAAAAGGTACATTATTCCATATTATTTATGTTAATTAAAAAATATGTTGGTTCTAGGATGTTAAAAAGAATCAATGAATCTTGATAAAATTACATACTACAAGTCTTAAGATAACCTTTTTTCTATTTCAGTTATGGATCCTAGATGTCATTCTTGGGTGGTTCATATTGGTGAGGTATGGTATTTTGACCTAGCTAATAACAAGTTGGTTGATCCAGCTAAGAAGGATGATCATTGGAAGAGGCTATTGTGCGACTTCCAATTGGAGAATTTGGGGAAGTATGATGAAAGCATCTTTGAGGGGAAGATAGAGCACTAGTTAGAGGATCTTGATTTCACTTTTAGTTTGATATGTTCTAGGGTGGAGTAATCGGTCCCCTAGTAGTTATTTAGATTTTATGATCTATACTTCAGTGGTGGATTATTTATCTTGGATACCCTGATGATTCATTTGCCTTATGTTCAAACATTCATAGGAAGTTCTTATTACAGTTCCTATCATAGACCATGTGGGAAGTGAGGATATAAGAGATAATTTATCATAAATATGGGAGAATTACTATGTGATATATTTAGATCATATTCTAGGAACATTTGTCTATCCCGGTTAATGTTTTTTCTAAAGAGGAGTCCAACTCATGGCATCATGAGCCTTCACTCCATCCTTATATCCAATATACAGTTACTTATTTTATCTTTCCAATGTATTTATAATTATAGAAGATGAAAAACATGATCTAGTGTATACATTTACAAGGGAGTCTACCATTATAGGGGGAAACTATAGGGTTACATAAGGAGAATAGTTTTTTATTGTAGGTATCAGACTTTAGGTCCTTCAAGGTTTTAAACACAATAGAGTCAACGTAAAAAACTTTTCTTCAGCCTTCTGGGGAATGTGGACTCCATATATTTCATAGGGGCCTCAAGAAAGTGTTACTTAACTATGGGGGATGTGGTCATAATTAGAATCTATGACCAATGGTTATCAGAGCTTAGCATAGTTTAAGTGGTTTGATTCAACACCAACTACATCCGTTACTTCCATGAAGTCAATTTCAGCAGTAGGGGAAGTAGGTTTTTTCTCAATTGAGAGATCATGGGATAGGTATAGGTATATAATAGGATGTTCATCATATTTAAAGAAATATACCTAAGATTTTACATATAGATGGTTTTCAAAAGTGAGGAGGAGGAGCTGAGCATTGAAAGTTACATGACATCAAGGTGCTAGAATAAGAGAGGCCATAGGTTATTATAGGTATGATGATATTTTCATATTCCCTTGTTTGTGACTTGTTTTATTCAAGACATTTGAACTCCATTTTTTCACCCTATTTGGTTCATACTCTAGGAAAAGATGTAGTGATGATTCTTGTTCCCCTGGAGTTGACTACTCCGATCAATGTTCATACCATTTGTTTTATGTTTGCTGGGGGTGTAGACTGATGATATGGAAACATCCATCATGTTTTGATATTTTATTAATAAATATACAGTAGTACAAATTCCTCCTTATAATCAATTAGTTTTATTCTTTGGGTTCTATTATATACTTCTTCTAGAGGAGAGTCATATGATTGAATGTGGACGGTCAATGCGTATTTTTTTTGTTAGCGATCATGGTTATTATTTAAGTGGTACACGTCTGGTTCCCCTACTTTACTTGGTGTCTGAGTTGTCATCCAAATCAGTATACTGTAATATTTTTGAGGTTCCCAGGGTTATTAGGGAGTTTCTAGATGTTTTTAACTATGATTTTGCGACACTAAACTATTAACATGATATCAATTTGGGGATGAATTTTCATCCTGGTGATTCTCTAATTTTGATTGATCTATTTTTTATTGCACCCTTTGAGTTGCAAGAGTTGAGGATTCAGATACATTATCTAATGTAGAAATTTTTTATCCATCTAAATGTCCCATAATAGGGTGAACTAGTATTATTACCCATGAAGAAATATGATATTATAAGGTTGTGTATATTTGATTTAAGGTTGAATCAAGTAATAATCAAGAATATATACTCTCTTGGATTGATGATATTTTCAACTAGTTGAGAGGTGGTAGTTAGTTATATGATATCAATCTATATTATGGGTATCACCAGTTGAGGGAAAAAGATGATTATAAACTAATGAATAAATTCATTTGTAGGTTTCAACTCTTCATGTTCATGGTCTTTCCATTTGGTGTTATGAACACACCATTAGGGTTCAAGGGGATTTGATCTCCAGGGTCTATGAGTTTCTGTATTAGTTTGTAGTCAGGTTCATTAAGGAAATTTTGATCTTCTGAAAGTCATAGGAGGAACATGTTTATTATCTAAGAGCCATCTTGAAGTTCCTATAACACCACCATATCTATGGAAATTTTCCAAATGTATGTTTTTGACTTGAGAGGTTCATTTTCTTAGGCATGTGGTGTCCCAGTAGGGTAGAGTTAACAAAAATATATGAAATAGTGTATGGGAAACCACAACCTAGAAGCATTGTCCTTTTAAGAAAAAAAATGAATATCATTTAAAAAACTAAATAGAACTTTAACTATAATACAATATATCTAATCAAATTTTAGAATATGGTGTTTCTACATTTATTCCTAAATGCATTTAACCCTTTTTAGTCTAATAAAAATTTCCAAAATGAAATATAGATTTTGGAAATAACTTGTACCATCAATAGGTAGAATTAGTGGGATCTAATCCTACAAAGAGAGGCACATAAACCTTGAAGACATTAAAATTTAAATGTTTTATTAATATTAATATCATATGATCCAACCGAGGAAGTAAAATATAAGTAGATAAGAAATTAATTGTGGGATTGTGACAACACACCCATAATAAATAAATCATGAAACTGACAGAAATAAAATAAATGGTATGATCATGATCTTTTCTATTGGTTAGTTTATCTAGCGGTTGATAAACTGACCCAAGACCTAAGGGAGAAACACCTTGAACCTTTCGGGTTCGTTTTTATAGCTTTCCACTTGTCCACCTTTGTATCTCCTTGGATTGCATTCACCTTGGATCCTAACCTGTGCCGCCTCCTTTAGCATGGGATCTCCATCCATTACATATGCATTTATCTCACACGCTGGTGAGGGGTATAAAAGGGGTTTTACATAAAAGAATCCTTAGGCACGCATGCCCTACATATTAATGAGGAGATGGCTCGCAGGCCATCAAATTTAATTTAAATAAATAAATTAAAAGAAACCATTCACATACAATGGTCTCGGTATATCTTATGATCATCCATACACGCAACGATATTTACGCATAAATAAAACTAGCATTCAATTATTTAATCATTCTTGTTTAAGATAAATCATGCTCGAATTAATTAATTATCTTTAATTAATCAATCCTTTTATCTTAAACCCTTTTTCTGAATTTCCTTGAGATTCTAATCCATCATAATTTTAAACAAAAAAATTCATTTAAAATTATCCTCGTACGTAACTTGTACCTTGGAGGTAACCCAGCAAATTCCCATTCATTATGAAGATGTTAAATTAAACATATATATATATAAAACCAATCAAGTGTTGTGCCTCGACTTTACTCTTGCATTATGGTACATGTCTCAAGGGTTGGTATAACATAATAGTTTTTTTTATAAATCTGCGTAATTTGGGTGAGTACACGGTGTATAGTTTCGACTACACGACTTGTACTTTTCTTCACCGTCCATCCAAAGTACACGCCCGGGGACATGGCTTGTCAATGTACCTAGGAAATTTTCAGAGTACACAGAAAGTTCTTTTGGACACACGCCGTGTAGTTTTCGCGTTACACAGTTTCCAGCCAGGCAATCCGTGTACGGGGTACACGGTCCAACCCGAACCCGAAGGGAATACACGCCGTGTTCATTGGACCACACGGTGTGTAATCCGGAAACCGTGTGCCACCTTTTTTTGGTCAACACACAGTGTCATAAATGACTTCAATACACGGCCTGATTTGGTGGATCAGTCAATGCCTTGAACCTAGACTACAAGGCATGTACTTCCAAATACACGCCGTGTATTCTGGTCCTATACGACCAGAAATGTTTGGCTCCTCCGGATGAGTTCCCCTATTTTATTTTAATCAAAATTAAAAAAAAATTCATTTCTTTGAGGTGAACGAGAAACGAGGGAGGAGGAAAAAATCTCGACATTCAGATTTCAGAAACGATTAAACATGAATTGAAATAACTAAATTATTAAATGCATAAAACACCAACAAAAAACTAAATAGTTATAATCCACGATATAACCTACCTCTGATACCACTTGTAAGTTCCACGCGCAGTGGAAGCATGTTGGTGGGTTATCCCAACTTTAATTTTAGCGTTAAACGACATTCAGTCCGAGATCCATCAAGATATAAAACGCCAGATCTTCGGAATAGAATGAAGAAAGAAAAAGAAAAGAAGAGTCCCAAAACCATTGATATTGGATCGTCATACTTTGGTTATAATGAATTTAATTAATTCATAAGAATTAACTCGGTGGAATTCTTTCTTCGTTGGAGTCTCCAGTCATGATCCTGTGATCCGTCGTTGCATCATAGAATCCAAGTATAGGATTCCCCTAGCAGTGATCCACACGTGCTCCATGTATCTCTGGACGTCGTCGAAGGGATCTCTGGGTGCTAGCACGGAGGAACCTTCGCTTGCGATGTCTGCCTTCGACCACCTTGATCCGGTGGATGATCTCGCTCTCGTAACTTGAAAGAGTTCTTGGTGGAAAGGGAATTCTCTCTTGGCTTCAGAGTATTTCCAAAAATCATTGTACATAACAATGGCTAGATCTCATGAGAATAATGTAACATGGATTTATAATACTTAGAATAATAAAATGAATTAATTATCCAAAAGTATTTAATCATTTCATTTAATTCTTAACAATACCCCATGTAATAATAATGATAGTTGACTATCATTATTACCTGACATGCACCCAAAGTATTACATTTAATATCATTTAATTAAATAAACAATATTTTATCCTCAAAAATCACGACTGGAAAACTACACGGTGTGTAATAATTAATACACGGTGTGTACTTTTAATATACACTGCGTGTACTTTTATTTTTCCATTTTTCTCCACCACATTTATTAGACCTTGAGTAATGTCTATTTATTTCTTTAATAAATGTAACTGCATTACTCACTATCAAATATATTATTTCACCCACAACATATTCTCTCGAATAACTACTGTCAAAATAAATGCAATCAGGCATCCTTAAATAATTATTAAACCACAGTAAGGAATAATATTTAGTTAACTTGTTAAATTAATATTTAACTGAGATACATGGACACACTTAGTGTGTGACTCTCTAGGCCTCTTTCTCAGTGGCATTAGGTGGATCCTGACTAAAGTCCAAGGTTAGAGTCTAGGAACACGCCTAGGAACCCATAGAAAAAGAAGTTAATGCCATAATGACCTGTCACCTCTTACGAACGCTTACCGTGTAATATAATCCCTTTGTCTGGATATCTCTAATCAAGCGGGTTTCATGCTAGTGCCATCAACCCATGTGCTAGATTATTCTTTCTTTGAATTCACACAATTGAACTCGCCCATACCTTACCACGTCCGTCGATCTATTTAGGCTATATCAATTTCATCAATGGGCCTGAGATATCTACTTCCGTTATGGAATAAAAGGGACAAATCCTTTCTTGCATTATCTATTAGTGTAGTATTACTCGTGATGCACCCATCCTATCCTACCTCGATGCGAATAGTGTGTCATCACAGTTTTCATCATTAAATCTAAGTGCGTGATTTGTAATACCCATTAATAATAATCATAATGTCTATGGACCAATACAGACGTCTGCAGATAGGAACATCCAATGACACCATGAAATGCGGATTTCCTACTGGTGGTTCTCGTTCTCATAATATCCTCCTGGATATTACTAAGTGCACACACCATGAGAAGGTGGCTCAATGTTTTATGATTCCTCACCCCTAATTACCTATATTATTTGTGTCCCTCAAATAATATCATCCGACCATAGAACATATATTTAAGAACATTGTTATGGCACTTCTCAGTTCCCATCATAGTTGGGATCCGGTATGAACCTTTAATGCAACATTTTTCCTTAGGAAATTATCACATGTATTGTCACACAGAAGAACAATCAAGATGTGATAAGGCTTTTAGTAATGAGTAAAGTACAAATTAGTTGGTTCTAGACCACAAACTCCAACAGACTACCACTTGGACTAGAGCCAACCTCTAACAACCTTTAATCTGCCTGATCTCACATTATATTCATGCTTCTGCTGAGATCGGATTTTAGTCATGTGGTCCGCCACGTTCCCTTCCATGGACACTATGGTCACTGCAAATTCACCCCTCTAATAGAAATCCATCAAGAGGTGGTATTTCCGGAGTATGTTCTTTGTCTGTTGATGTGACCTTGGTTCTTTTGCAAGAGCCACCGCTGCAGTATTATCACAATACAATGTAATTGGATATTTACTGCTAGGAACCACATCAAGCTTGTGGAAAAAGTTCCGAATCCAGACGGCTTCCTTGGCTACATCAGAAGCTGCTATATATTCGGACTCTTCTGTAGAATCGGCAACAACTGAATGCTTTGAACTCTTCCAGCTCACAACTCCTCCATTGAGACAGAAAACATATCCAGATTGCGACTTCAGGTCATTCTGATCTGTCTGAAAACCCGCATCAACATACCCTCTGATGACAAGCTCCTAGTCTCCTCCATACACCAGGAACATATCCTTAGTTCTTCTCAGATACTTAAGGATTGTCTTAACTACAGTCCAATGCTATTCTCCTGGATCTTCTTGATATCTGCCTACCATGCTCAGTGCATAGGAAACATCAAGCCTTGTACATAACATGGAATACATGATGGATACTATAGCCAAAGCGTATGGGATCTTTCTCATTCTATCATTCTCTTGCTGTGTCTAAGGACACATTTTCTTAGAAAGATGTAGGCCATGTGACACTGGAACCAATACCCTCTTGGATTGTTCCACACTAAATCCCTATAGTATCTGGTCAATGTATGTACCCTGACTTAGTCCAATTAGCCTCTTGGATCTATCACGAAAGATCTGGATCCCTAGAATGTAGGCTGCTTCTTCCAAGTCCTTCACGGAGAAACACTTGTTCAACCAGTCATAAACTAATTGTAAGGCTGGTACGTCGTTTACAATAAGCAATATGTCATCAATATATAATACTAGTATAATGACCACATTCCCATTAAACCGCTTATAAACACATGGCTAACATTCGTTCTTAATGAAACCAAATTCCTTTTTGGCTTCATCGAATAGAATTTTCCATGACATTGATTTTTTCTTCAATCCATAAATGAATTTATGCAACTTTCAAACCCATTTGGCTTCACCTGGTGTCAAAAACCCTTTTGGTTGTGTCATATAGACATCTTCCTGACGGTTCCCATTAAGGAATGCTATTTTGATATCCATTTGCCAAATATCGTAGTCATGGTAAGATGCTATGGAAAGTATGATTCTTATGGATTTAAACAGGGAAACCAGCGAGAAGGTTTCATCATAGTCAATTCCTTGACGCTGTCTGAATCCTTTAGCCACTAGCCTTGCTTTATAGGTGCTAACTTGACCTTCCATGTCTATATTTCTCTTGAATACCCATTTTCATCCAACAGGCTTTACATCAACTGGCTCATTGACCAGAACCCAGACATGGTTCTGATACATGGAATCCATCTCAGAATTCATAGCTTCTAACAATCTCACAACTTCTGAGCTTTCTACTACTTCCTTGTAGGAGAGAGGATCATCATTGTCCAACAATAATGATTCACCATCCTTGGTGGCTAGGAAACCAAATCTCTCCGGTTCCCTTACCTCTCTTGAGCTCCTACATAGTACTTGTGTTTCTAGAACCTCTTCCACGGGGACCTATGGAACTTTTTCCCGTACCAACTCCGGTGTATCTTGAGCATAAACTTCATCGAAGTCAATCTTTCTCTTACTATCCTTTTTGAGGATGTGCTCCCTCTCAAGAAAGACGGCTTGTCTGGAGATAATCACTTTTTTTCATGAGGGTTATATAGGTAATATCCTTTCGTTTCCTTAGGATATCCTATAAAGATACACTTCATTCCTCAGGGTACTAGTTTGTTTTATGAGAAGGCCTTAACGAACACCTCACATCCCCATACACGTGTATGCGAAAAAATGGGTCTCTTTCCATTCCATAACTTGGAGGGAATTACATTTTCCGCCTTAGTTGGTACTCAGTTTAATGTGTATGCTGTAGTTTGTAATGCATATCCCCAAAGGGATAATGGAAGATCCGCATGACTCGTCATCGAACTCACCATGTCTAACAAGGTGCAGTTCCTCCTTTCACTAACACCGTTCCACTATGGTGTATAAGGAGGAGTGAGCTGAGATAGAATCCCAGACTCCTGTAGTAGATCGATGAACTCTTGGTTCAGATATTCTCCACCTCGATCCGATCGAAGCTTCTTTATCTTCCCACAAATTTGATTCTCTACTTCATTCTTGAATTCCTTAAATTTATCTAAGGCTTCTGACTTATACCTAATTAAGTAGACAAATCCGTATCTACTCAAATCATCAGTAAAAGTAATGATGTAAGAATATCCACCTCTAGATTCTACTAGAAATGGTCCATATACATCCATGTGTACTAATCCTAGATGCTCTGTGGCCATTTCACCCTGTCCACCAAAAGGCGGCTTGGTCATTTTACCTTGTAAACAAGCATGACATCTATCATGTGGTTTTAGCTCAGTAGAGTCTAAATAGACATCTTGATAGATCTTTGTCAATCTCTTCTCTTTTACATGACCAAGGCGTTGATTCCACAACTAGGTGATGTATGAGTCATGTGAGTTTTTTTCGTTATCGATTTCCAATAGTTGGTGTTAGTAATTTATTACATAAAAACCATTATTCAAATGTTCTATACGATAACATACGTTGTTCTTTTAAAAGAGACAACCCTTATTTCCGAACATGAAAACAAATCCATCCATATCCAAACAAGATAAAATAATTATGTTCTTGGTAACACTAGGCACAAAATAACAGTTATGTTAAACCAAAATCATCCCAGTCAGCAATGAGAGGTGGTAGTCGCCAATAGCCAACGTAGCCAGCCTTGCGCCATTGGCAGCTCAAAGATCCACCTCTCCTCTGGCGATCTTTCTAAATCTACTTGGTTCCTTCATTTGAATATAGATGTGATCCCCACAAGCTATATCAAATACCCAATGTGTAGAAACAGAAAGATTGCAATTGACAATGAATGCACCTTTAGCATCCCCATGCTTCTGGGTGCAGTTCCTCTTCCAGTGGCCCTGCTTTCCACATGCAAAACACACCGCCTCCCGTTCCTTGCCCTGCCTCTAGATCTTCCCCTTCTTGGAGGGACGATTCTTGGGGGCTTCACACCATTTATAAGTATTTGGCCCCTTTGCCTTGTCCTTCCTTTTCTTCTTCACCTTAAGAACTGCGGGTTTGTCACGCCCCATGTCCTTGTCAACCTGGCGAATCAAATTCAGAAGCTCTGACAGACTCTTCTCATTTCCACTCATGTTATAGTTGACAATGAATCTAGAGAAGGTCTTTGTGCAGTGATGATAGGATGATATCTGTACGCAACTCATCCGGGAATTTAATACCTAAGATGTCCAGGCGTTCAATGTATCCAATAATCTTGACTACATGAGGCCCAGCTGGCGTAGACTCTCCAAGAATTGTGGTAAAAAAATCATTGGAGATCTCATACCTCTCCTGTCTCACCTTCTCTTGGTAGAGATATTTAAGGTGAGACATCATTCTATACGTGTCCATGTTTTCATGTTGCTTAAAGAGCTCATTAGACATGGCTGATAGCATGAAACTAGACATCTGTGGAATCATCCACGTGTTTCATGTAGAGAGATAATTCCTCATCACTAGCCTCTTTCCTAGGCGCAACTGGAATAGGCTCTTCTAGCACATACAATTTCTTTTCGTGGCGAAGGACGATGCATAAACGCCTCTTCAACTCTTGGAAATTGGTGTCGGTGAGAAGGGTTTCCTTATCGAGTATGGTGCACAATGATATGTTTGAAGTCATTTTCTTGTCATTTCTACAAATTAAGATGAGAAAAGGTTTAATACTGTATTACAAAAAAATGAGACAAATAAATAAATTAATACTTATTGGTCTCCCACTATTTTATCGAAATCCAATAGCCCTCACCATTGATTTTGGAATATTCTCTTGCCTGAATACTCTAGTGGAAAGGATCCATATTTCCCTTCACATTACCCCAACTAGGGTTGGTCACGCAACTTGAAGGGTTTTAGGTAGGCATTCCAAATTCCAACTACATTAACTCGCAGCTCCTTGATCCGTTGAGTGGACTCCCCAATCCTGAAATCCGTTTATTTTGGATTTCCTCAACCTTTGCCTCTTGGTCACACCAAGTCCTACTATGGCAGTCAACCCTTGAGGCGAACCAAGTCAAGTCAACCCAAAACCTTGAATTAGAATTCCCCAATAATTGAAAGCACCCCAACTAGGTTTGGTCAAGCACTTTGAACTATGGTTCGATTCTAACCAAGATTATGGAAGGCTATACTAACTTAATATTTCTTTTGAGGGATTTTATTCTTATACATAAATTTCTATTTTATTATCTTTTATTACATGCTTGTTAATATAAATTGGGATATACTTTAGTGATTAACCATGTCGAAGATAATATTTATGTATAAGCCCATTTTATTTTAGTTCCATCTTGAATGCTCATTTAATTCCTTAATTTTGTGATCGTGACAACACACCCACAATAAATAAACCAGGAAAATGATAGAAATAAAATAAATGGTATGATCATGAGCTTTTCTACTGGTTAGTTTATCTAGCGGTAGATAAAATAACCCAAGAAATAGGGGATAAACACCTTGAACCTTTAAGGTTCATGTTTACAGATTTCCACCTGTCCACCTTTGTATCTCCTTGGATTGGTTTCACATTGGATCCTGACTTGAGCTGCCTCCTTTAGCTTGAGATCTCCATCCATTACATATGTATTTATCTCACACATAGGTGTGGGCTAAAAAATGGCTTTTTACATAAAATAATCCTTGGGCACTCAATCCCTACATATTAATGAGGAGATGGATCAAAGACCATAAAATTTAATTTAAATAATTAAATTAAAAGAAACCATTCAAATAAAAAGGTCTCGGTCTATCTCATGATCATCCATACATGAAACGATATTTACACATAAATAAAACTAGCATTCAATTCTTTAATCGTTCTTGTTTAAGATAAATCACGCTCGAATTAATTAATTATATTTAATTAATCAATCCTTTTATCTTAAACCCTTTTTCTGAATTTCCTTGAGATTCTCATCCATCATAATTTTAAACAAATAAATTCATTTAAAATTATCCTTGTACGTAACTTGTACCTTGGAGGCAACCCAGTGAATTCCCATTCATTATGCAGATGTTAAATTAAACACTTATATATAAAACACCTATCACGTGTTGTGCCTCAACTTTACGCCTGCACAATGGTACACGTCTCAAGGGTTTGTATAATATAATAATAAATTTTTATAAATATGCGTAATTTGGGTGAGTACACAACGTGTAGTTCCGACTACACGGCGTGTACTTTTCTTCACCATCCATCCGAAGTACACGCTTGGGGACATGGAATGTTAATGTACTTCGGATATTTTTGGAGTACATGGTGTGTTCTTTTGGACACACACCGTGTAGTTTCCATGTTACACGGTTTCCAGCCGGGAAAGCCGTGTACGGGATACACAGTACAACCCGAACCCGAAGGGAATACACGCCCTGTTCATTGGACCACATGGCGTGTAATCTGGAAACCATGTGCCACCTATTTTTGGTCAACACACGGTGGAATAAATGACTTCAATAGACAACATGATTTGGCAGATCGGTCAGTGCATTGAACCTAGACTTCACAGCGTGTACTTCCGAATGCACGTCGTGTATTCTGGGGTTGTACGGCCTGAAACATTTGGCTCCTCCGGTTGAGTTTCTCTATTTTATTTTAATTAGAATTAAAAGAAAAAATTCATTTCTGTGAGGTGAATGAGAAATGAGGGAGTAAGAAGAGATCTCGACATTCAGATTTCCAGAACGATTAAACATGAATTGAAATAAATAGATTATTAAATGCATAAATCACCAATGAAAATCTAAATAACTATAATCAACGATATAACCTCCCTCTGATACCACTTGTAGGTTCCGGGCGTAGCAGAAGTGCGTTGGTGGGTTACCCCAACTTTAATTTTAGCGTTAAATGACATTCAATCCGAGATCCATCACGATATAAAACGCCAGATCTTCGGAATAGAATGGAGAACAAAAAAGAAAAGAAGAGTCCCAGAACCATTGAGATAGGATCATCATATATTGGTTATAATTAATTTAATTAATTTATAAGAATTACCTCGGTGTAATTCTTTCTTCGTTGTATTCTCCGGTCATGATCCTGTGATCCGTCGTTGCATCGTAGAATCCAAGTATAGGATTCCTCTAGCGATGATCCACATGTGATCCATGTATCTTTAGATGTCACCGAAGGGATCTCTGGGTGCTAGCGCGGAAGAACCTTTTCTTGTGATGTTCGCCTTCGACCGCCTTGATCCGGTGGAGGATCTCGCTCTCGTAACATGAAAGAGTTCTTCGTGGAAAATGAATTTTATCTTGGCTTGAGAGTATTTCCAAAAACCGTTGTGCACAACAATGTCTAGATCTCATGAGAATAATGTAATATGGATTTATAATACATAGAATAATAAAATTAATTAATTACCGAAAAGTATTTAATCATTTCATTTACTTCTTAACAATACCCCATGTCATAATAATGATAGTTGACTATCATTATTAATTGACATGCGCCCAGCGTATTACATTTAATATCATTTAATTAAATAAACTATATTTTATCCTCAAAAATACCGTTTGGAAAACTACACGGCGTGTAATAATTAATACAGGGCGCGTACATTTGTTCCATAAAACTACACGGCATGTAATTTTAATGTACACGACGTGTACTTTTATTTTTCCATTTTTCTCCACCACATTTATTAGACCTTGAGTAATGTCTATTTATTTCTTAAATAAATATAACTACATTACTCACTAACAAATATATTATTTTACCCACAATATATTCTCTCGAATAACTAGTGTCGAAATAAATGCAATCAGGCATCCTTAAATAATTATTAAACCACAACTGGGAATAATATTTATTTAACTTGTTAAATTAATATTTAACTGAGATATATGGACACACTTAGTGTGTGACCTTCTAGGCATCTTTCTTAGTGGCATTAGGCAGAGCCTGCCTAAAGTCCAAGGTTAGTGTCTAGAAACATGCCAAGGCACCCATAGAGAAAGAAGTTAACCCCCCAATGACGTGTCACCTCCTAAGAACACTCTCCGTGTAATATAATCCCTTTGTCTCGATATCTATAATCAAGCGGGTTGCATGCTAGTGCCATCAACCCATGTGCTCGATTATTCTTTCTTTGACTTCCCAGAATTGAACTCACCAATACCTTACCATGGCAATGGATTTATTTAGGCTATATCATTTCCATCAAAGGGCCAGAGATCTCTACTTCCTTTATGGAACAGAAGGCACAAATCCTTTCTCACATTATCTATTAATGCAGTATTACTCGTGACACACCCAATGTATCCTACCTCACTACGAACAATGTGTCGTCATAGTTTTCGTCATAGTTTTCGTCAATACATCTAAGTGCACGAGTTATAATACCCATTAATAATAATATTAAAGTCTAAGGACCAGTACACACATCCGCGGATAGGAACATCCTATGATACTATGAAATATGTATTTCCTACTGGCAGGTCTTGTTCTCATAATATCCTCCTGGATATTACCAAGGGCGCACACCATGAGAAGGTGCCTCAAATTTTTATGAGTCCTCACCCCTAATGACCTGTATTATTTGTGTCCCTCAAATAATATCATCCGACCATAGAACATATTTTCAAGAACAATGTTATGGAACTTCTGGGTTCTCATCATAGAAGGGATCCGCTCTGACCCTTTAATGCAACAGTTGTCCTTAGGACATTATAAAATGCATTGTTACGCAGAAGAACTATCGAGATATGAAAAGGATTTTATTAATGAATAAAGTAAAAATTAGTTGGTTCTAGACCACCAACACCAACAGTTTTGATATTTTATTAATAAATATACATTAGTACGAAGTCCTCCTTATAATCAATTAGTTTTATTCAGTGTGTTCTATTATAGACTTCTTCTAGAGGAGCGTCATATTATTGAATGTGGATGGTTAATTTGTAGTTGTTTTGTTAGCGATCACGGTTATTATTTAAGTGGTACATGTCTGGTGCCCCTACTTTACTTGGTGTCTAAGTTGTCATCCAAATCAGTATACTGTAATATTTTTGAGGTTCCCAGGGTTATTAGGGAGATTCTAGATGTTTTTAACCTTGATTTTTGGGACACTAAACTATTAACATGATATCAATTTTGGGTTGAATTTTCATCCTGGCGATTCTCTAATTTTGATTGATCTTTTTTTGATTCCACCCTATGAGTTGCAAGAGTTGAGGATTCAGATACATTATCTAATGTAGAAATTTTTTATCCATCCAAATGTGTCATAATAGGGTGACCTAGTATTATTCCCCTAGAAGGAATATGATATTATAAGGTTGTGTATATACTATTTAAGGTTGAATCAAGTAATAATCAAGAATCTATACTCTCTTCCTTGGATTGATGATATTTTCAACTAGTTGAGAGGCGGTAGTTAGTTCTATGATATTGATCTATATTATGGGTATCACCAGTTGAGAGAAAAAGATGATTATAACCTAATGAATACATCCATATGTAGGTTTAAACTCTTCATCTTCATGGTCATTCTGTTTGGTGTTATGAATACACCATTAGGGTTCAATGGGATTTGATCTCCAGGGTCTATGAGTTCCTATATTAGTTTTTCGTTAGGTTCATTAATGAAAATTTGATCTTCTCAAAGTCATAGGAGGAACATGTTTATTATCTAAGAGCCATATTGAAGTTCCTATAGCACCACCATATCTATGGAAATTTTCCAAATGTATGATTTTGACTTGAGAGGTTCATTTTCTTGGGCATGTGGTGTTCTAGTAGGGTAGAGTTAACAAAAACATATGAAATAGTGGATGGGAAACCACAACCTTGAAGAATTGTCCTTTTAAGAAAAAAATGAATATCATTTAAAAAACTAAATAGAACTTTAACTAGACTACAATATATCTAATAAAATTTTAGAGTATGGTGTTTCTACATTTATTCATAAATACATTTAATAATTTTTTGTCTAATATAACTTAACAAAATGGAATATGGATTTTGGAAATAACGTGTACCATCAATAGGTAGAATAAGTGGGATCTAATCCTACAAAGAGAGGCACATAAACCTTTAAGACATTAAAATGCATATGTTTTATTAATATTAATATCCTAAGATCCAACCGAGCAAGTAAAATATAAGTAGATAAGAAATAAATCAAAAAAATAAATCATATTCACTACCATAAAAAATGAAATCTATCACAATAGTGAATAATAAAATAAGATTGTGATCATTAGTAGGTTCCATCACCCTATTTTGATTAATGGACAAACTAACTACTAAGCATAATACAAGAGTTAAAAAAATCCATAAATTAAAAGAGGATAATGAAATCCACTAATAGTTTGTAAATAAAAATGTAAAATTAGAATTATGGAGATCTAAAAAATTGAAAGATTTGTTTATAGAGAACTTCACAATACATTCCTCAGGATCACATTGAAGAAACTATTAGAATTTTTAGAGCGTTATGTCAATTTAATTCATTAATTAATAATTTAACTATAACTAAATAAGAAAATTTTTCCATATCCTAGTTAGTTTTCTGATTACCTTATTATTCAGTAAACTATACTATTGAAGTTTGGTCACTCATAGGGTGTCAAAACGTACTACAAGAGAAATAAGTTATCATTTTCAATTCATAATATAACTAGTAACTAACTTAGTGAGTGGTTTGTAATATGGTATCCCAATGCCAAACCCACATGTAACAATATAGAAATGATTTAGAAAGATTAATAATGAAATAAAAATTAAATGTGATCAGAGAAATTCCACCGAGAGAAAGAAATTCCAAACATATTATATCCATGTTCATGTATTTGTGAAGTGAAAATATCAATAAACAACCAGAATAATTTTCAAAATTAGGTCTAAAAATTCCTTTTTCATAGAAATCACTATCCATTTTAAAAACCCAACCTTTACCGGGGTCATTTACTTAGATTAATTAACGTAATAGGTGATCCGCAACTAAATTTTAAAAAAATTACTCTAAACCAAATAATGGTCATGCATGAAATGAAGTAATTGGATAATGCGTTAAATAACAACCCTTACCCTTATAAAATTTTTATTCATAAGATAAAAAGAATAGATATAAGAATAAAGTGTAAAAATTGAATTCAAACATGAAGTAGACATAAAGACAAAAATTCTCTAAAAACAATCAACCTTAACTCCATGTTTGTAACTAAATAAACTCACCCATACATTATAGCCATTAGAGTGTGTAAAATGAAATGAAAAAACATAAAAAACACAATAGTGTTGTAGTGTCTCTTTAATAGAAGGCCTAATCCAAGATTCAATAATCTAATCAAAGATAGTTTTTACCCCCAAACCATTCCTCATTTTGTATACAACATAATCCAAAAATATATTAATGTCACCACTCATATAATACCATTATTGTCTCATCATATTTATAAAAATTCAAGCAGAATATTAATTGTAGTATGAATGAAATCCACATGTGAAATTAATATACAAATATGTCTCAAATACATCAATTAGAGAGGTTCGGAAAAATTGATATATCTATTTTATTTGTAACTTGGTGGCCTAAATAGTCCTACGCAACACAACCTTCATTTCAGATCTCACTGGTTCTACATGATCAAGTAAATTCGTGGAACAACATGATTATCATACAACATGAAACACTCCTATAAATCACTGAAATTTTAGTATCACCACCCTCCGATTGCATCAATTATCATTGTTTCTTGACCAAAAATCCACCCAACTACATAATGTTTTCTTGGTTATTTTTAGAACGATCCAAAACCATTTATAAAACAAACAAAATTCATCAAAAATACATCACTACAATCTTATTAATTGATTATATTTATAAAATGAGAAAAAAATGAGAAAAAAACTGATTCCCATTTGACTTCTCAAAACATTCATTTTTCTATCTCAATGTCTTAGTGTATGGATTTTTTTTCATAAAAAAAATATTGAAACATCAATACATCATCACCAACATTGATTTATTTATACTTTCATGATATCCAATTATAATCCATAGAAATTAAATATTTTAAAAGTATTTATAAAGCCTTAATTATGATCCCATGGTGGTCCCTTTATTCATAGTAGTGGTGGAATTATTTTTTAGATCTTCTATAGTGGTTCCAGCATCGTAGTGGATTCACAGTGGTATGTAAACTCCTTTTTTGATCAATTCTCCAATAAAAAATGGTGGATGATGGTGGTATAAGATGACATAAGTATTAGGAGAATCTTTTTGAATTTATTTACAATGGATATTCTAAGAAACACCAATAAAACGTTTTTATGAGTTCACAATAGCCCGAGTAGGATATGATCCCAAATTAGATATTACCTAGGAGGGTTCTTTTCTTATATACCATATTTAGGAATAGAGGGATCCGATGAGAAAACTAGGATCATACCATCAAGATCATTATTTATAGATCCAACATGAACCAGGATTTCATCTTTTCCACATGACACTTATTCCTAACATTGATTATAACACCCCAACCTGATGCACCCAGTCTGGTTTGGAGGATGACCTGATATCATGTGTTCCTCCCTATATATAATAAGAAATCAACTAGCAGTGAATTAATAAAAGGAACCATGGGGATATTATTTCCTTAAAAATAAATAATGATCACATTATACAATAGGGAAATAATATTTAGATTAACAATATAAATAAAAAGAAAAAAATATCATATAAAAAAATCATCGACCCATGCTATAATAAAACAATAAACAATATATAGTATGAGAAGTCAAGAAGTCCCATTATGTGGATGTTATATATATAATACCAAACAAATAAACAAATAAAGATGAATCTCTACAAAGTATCCTAGATTCTTTCCAAAATCACATTAACCAAACTACTCTTTTTGTGTAACTACCCTATGTTGTTTCACTGACCACATCTAAAATATAGATTAAAGGAGTTATCATGTTCACTAAGAATCCCACACAAAGTGTGAGCATAAAACCAATAAGGACACCACTAACGTGTCATAACATAAGTCAAATAATTATTCATAAGTTTATTCAATTGAGAAAAGTAATTATAAAATTAATTAATAACATGTTTGGTCAGAATGTGAAAACCATGCTACCAAGAACCACAAACCCACATACCTCAATCCCATTTTAGAGGAGAAGTATTTTATGGTTTAGTTGATATCATAAAAATAAAAAATACCAATATAAGTCTCAAAATAGGACATAATGCCACAATGACTTGAGTCCGTACATAAGTTCATTTTACCCCACCAATAATATTAGTTCAGGCAACAAGGCCATCATGATCCACTTTCAATATCACGTTGATACTTAAGGCCATAATTTCATGCTATATGTCATCGAAGATCCTTCCCTAATTGCCACTCTTCACATCACATAGGATCCCCTCTAATTATTTTTCATAGCCAACAAGGGTCCACCTATCACATTGATATCATATAGTATAAGTCTACGAGCCATACATATATAAACACACAAAAATTATAGTAAAAATGTATAGAGCTAAAAACAAAATTAAGAATGTCATAATAAAATAGATCTCCCATTCCACAAACACACACACATTCACAAGCATTTCATATCCATAATGGTTTCACGACTATAAACACATGCATAAGAATTTTATATTAAGAGAGGTCTCAATGATACACACATAGAAGAATGTCATATAATACAATTTTGTATAAATGTCACAATATGGAAAGGGAATTTGTACCATAAGAATATTAATGTGAGATTATATGTTTCCCCACTTGTGTCAATATTACACACCAACAATCAATAGAACCAGTCTCAAAACTACAAAGGGTATCTAGAGTGAAGATCTAAGAAGATGGAAATTTGAAGGGATTAGATTAGTTTATACTTACCCAATATGATTGAATGTAATAGAAATATCTTGTTTAATTAAATAATAATCAAGCCCAGACCAGATCATCACCATGGATTCCTCAATATTATATAAGGGATAACAGTATATCATGTCTAAATCCATATATCCTTCCAGAAAAACCTAGATCTAGTGTGTTTTCCTAGGATACAAGAGAATATATATCAAGAGGATGTATAACAAAGGAAAAATGATCACATACCATAAAATTCCCGAGATTGACATATATATATCCAATGAATTTTCTATCTATAATGAATGAATTATCCAAGAACCACCACATGATTCCATAGGGTAAAGAGACCAAGGTGTAAGAGGAAGAGTGATGGGGTTTAGAATGTTTTCATTTGAAAAAAATATTTTTTAATTATTTAATCCCACCCACATGGTTTGGTAAATATTTCACCAAAATCTTCAATGATCTAATGGGTCACATGGTTTCCTAATAAAAGTCACACAATTTACTTTTAAAATGATCAAACAATACTCACAATTAATGTCTATTAAAATCCACTAAACCATTATGAAGAATAATGAGACTTCACAGAAGAATGTTGTAACTCAAAACACATAAAAATAAAGGCCGAAAACAAGGAATAATTCACCCAAAGAATTTATGTCCATTATAATCTTCCTCCCCCATGACATATCATCCTAGAGAAGGGTATATATAGGTCCCATTTAAATAAATCAGGCCACTAAGACCACATATATAATTAATATTCCAGATTTCCCCTTTGGATAAATCCATGTAACCACACTCTCGAGTGAGAGGTTCTATATGATACTATAAACCTTTTATTTTTCCAATCAATATGGTGTTATAGATAATTCTCAAATGAAGAACCTACCTAAAACTCAATGTCTTAATTATCAATCACTTGTGAAGAATTGTCACAAAAATTCTAAGGTGAGAAACATGGAACACATCATTCATACCTTGATTTCATGATGGGAGATGAAATCATTAAGCCACCATCTTGATCTGTTCCCCTATCATAAATTGTATCACACAACATAATGGTAATTTCGTTGGTATTTGAAATAATAGTGGACCTAAATAAGGTGACAACTAAAAGAAAACTTGGTCACAAATGAAAAATACAATGGATTTCGTTATTGTCCTTAATGAAAAAACATACCACTATGAGAAGTAACCAAAAAATTCATGATTAACTAAATTCTCCTAGAGGTTTTAAACACCAAACTCGATCTGATATCTGCTGACCCACTACTTCAACTAATAACAACCCATACACTGGGCCCCGCTAATCCCCATGATCCGTAGTACAATATGTTATAACTTTACATAGTGTGGATGTCTCAAATTATAATTTGTTATAATTTTTCACATGGTTCATTCCATGATTCAAGTCACGAATAATAATAGCTCTGATCATCAAGATCCCATAATGCCCCAAAAATCACTCCATATGTTGAAATCATTAGTCTATTATTGATCGGCTATAGATGATAGTCTCACACACATATCATTTATATTATGATGCAATTATTATTCCTAAATGCCCATACAAATCCAACAGCCTCTACCCATATTTTTAGGTTCTACTATACCCCACTCTCTATATGCACCATGTAATTCCATAAATATAAATACATAGGTACAAAAATATTCATTTATTAGATGAAAACCAATATTCAAAAGTATTTTACACAACTCTTGGATAGTCATTCATCCCCAAACACAATGAAAAACTCAAGGTCCCCATCTACTCTACAAGACACAACTCTTGCACTTCGACCTACCATGACCTCACTAGGTCCTATCAACGACCAACACAATAATGAGTTTTGTAAATAACTATAAAGATAATTCATCAATTTTACAAACCAACACGTTGATAAAACAAATAATAATATATTTACAAATTTCCATTTAACACAACACCATGCAATCCTTGATGGGAAAAAAATCTCTCCTCAAATGAATAGATTTCCACTCACACCTCACAAAGATCTCCCCTCATGCATTGGTCATACCCCAATATCTGTGTATTTTTGGTCAGTCCATAACAATATACTCTATGGTGGTATTTTAGAAATCTATAAAACTAATCCCCCTTACCAACAATAGAATTGACTGATCTCCTCCACCATCATCACCAAATTATCAACTATTGTATCTTTTTAAGAACTAATAATTCACCATTTTATGTTTGAAACCATGTTAAACAAGATTTTTATCCAACATATTCATAAAAAATATCTATGTTGATTTCCTCCACTTTTCTAGGAGGACAACACCCTTTTACTCTGCCACTCTAAAAAACCTACCAGACATAGAATTATTATCCAAGGTTATTAATTTTGGGACTTACAATTCTAAAAAATCAATAGACCATACTTATAATTTCTAACCCATAATCATAGTCACTGTCCAAACTCACAAAC
This sequence comes from Viscum album, assembly GCA_963277665.1. NCBI lineage: Eukaryota > Viridiplantae > Streptophyta > Magnoliopsida > Santalales > Viscaceae > Viscum > Viscum album. The sequence goes on along the minus strand of OY728128.1, from coordinate 159,762,214 downwards.
CACTTCATAAAAAAAACTCTATCCATAAGGACTACTAAGAAGCATAGAAGTTCCCAACAACTAACCCACACTTCCCAAATATTCAAATCAATAATCCAAAATTCACTCATTGAGGCACCAATAAGACTTATCATTATACAAGACTACCTCTGTCAAGAAATTATACTTAACCCACCATTAACCAAGGAAAATCATTCACATGAAGCCATAAATTTATACATATGAAGATCCCCTACAACTGACGTGCTTCTACCAAGCCAAAATTCAGGATCAATTGTTTTTGAAAAACTTCATATTTTTCGTACACTACCTGAAAAATCCAACACACGTTCAATAGAATGTAGGTGATACTCAACCACTTCCTATATATGAACATCGGATTATGGAATCTATAGATTATCGACATGTACAATCCAGGCTTAGTCCACTAAGGATATACCCATTAGAGAATATTATATCCACCCACAACTATCATGAAGAAGCTACCCACTAACATTTCAAGAATACACTAATAACTCAACGAGAGTCTATTCTAAAAACAATACATTTAAAAACCCAAGGTTCCAATGTCCTTGAAAATATAAAATAAAAATTAATTCCAACTAGTTTCTCTAAGATAATGACATTTTATAATGCTTTGACACCACCATGTATCACCTTGTCTCTTCCACATAAAGGAATAAACAATGAGTTACTCTCACCCCAAGTCCCAACTTTGGTTTCCAAGATGAAACAACATTCTAATGATTCTTACATAACCCATACTAAACATCTTAAGAATATACCTAGGGGACACTCTAATAGATTAAACAATTAGTTAACACCATAAACCACTACAAGTAGTAGCACCTTATCAACTGTCAATTCAGATTCTTTTCAAACTCATATTTGAACAACTTCATGTCCATAAAACTATCACTAGGGTAAAACTTTAAAACTAATAAAATACTTAACAAGGTCTTATTCTAGTTCTAATATTGATTTCGCATCACTACTTAGGGTCTGTACATCATAGTCAAAAAACCACTACTCAGCTATCCTTAGAACATCAAACTTTTTTACTTTTCATGGAGTAGAGTATAACCCACTCGCATGCCTCAAATGGATGGTGGAACCTGATAAACCCACTAAATCGTATCAAACTAACGGCCACAATGAAGATCAACTACAAAACAAATTACTCGACTTGAAGGGATTATAACCCATTATAAAAAAATTAGTGGAAGTTATGAGGAACTATCACTAATGTTCCCACCTACTCTTGTTAGAGGCTGTTTTGAGGAAACACTGGTAAAGTGATGGAAATTTTAGAAGCTGTTCATTTAGAGGTGGGTTTGAGGAACCGCTGATTATGTGATGGAAAAGTTAACAGTGGTTCATTTAGAGGTGGTTTAAACGTCCTCTAATTCCACCACAGAATCTCAATTTTGAGGGGGTTAAAACCCCCGTTAAATTATTGACCAAAGTAGCGGTGGTCAGAAACCACTACTAATTGATTTTTGTGATCCATATTAGAGGCGACTCTTAACCACTTCTATAGAATTCTGATATAGAGGGGTTTTTCAATATTCCTACTGTGGTCCATACCCAACCTCTCTAGTTCCATCGCAACCCTCCTCCAATTCCACCCATGTGTCTTGTGCACACCTCAAAACCCCTCCAGTCCCCTCGCAGTGCTCCATTTCACCTGGACATGCCCCTCGAGAGTCCCTTCGATTCACTTGTGACCCTCCAGTTAAAGACCCACCTCACCCGTTCTGTTCTAGGGCCACACCCACATGGCCCCTCCGGTTTCGGTTCAACTACACTCCCCCACTTCCAAACAAATCAAGTATGTTTTAAAATTTTTATGAACATAACGGGATTCGAACCACAATCTCTTTCACACAATCGGAGCACCTCTACCACTATACCCTTCTCCCTTTGCTATTATAGTTACACAGTATTGTATTTATATAAATTTTGAAACTAAAAAATATTATTTAAATAACTACTTAAATACATATATAATTATATAATTTAATATATAAATTTTTATATTATATATTTATTATATATATTTTTATACATTTATATTATATTAAATTTATATAATTATAAACTATATATTGTATATGTGTATTTACAAACATTTGAGTATAAATTTTATAATTCTATTTATATTATGTATATACACATATATTTATATATTTATAAATGCATTTATCTAAATTATTTATGTACCTAAATACATATTTATATATTGTGCACATGTTTATTTATATGATATATATATATATATATCAATGTATTAATTTATTTAATATATTTTCGCAATTTCTTTAAAATACATTATAATAATGCATTTCAATACATATATTTATTTGTATAAATTGTTTTATTTTATATGAAATACTTATATATGCAATAAAATTTATACAAATATTTATATTATATAAAATTAATATTGCATGAAATACAATTTAGGAAAATATTTTATATAAAATAAAATTTATACAAATATTTATATTTTTTTATATGAAATACAATTTATTCAAATATATAATTAATATTATATGAAACAAAAATTATAAAATTATTTATATAATGTATTAGAATACATTTATTTTTTATTATGCACATTAACATATAAATATTTCAATAAAAAATATTTTATAATATAATGTACATTAATGTATTTGTATTTCAATAAATATAGGTTTATAATATTTTGTGCATGAATATATATTAATTTGTATAAATTGTATATCATATAATATTAAATATATATAATATAAAATAATAAACATATTATTTAAAAATATATATATTTTTAGTTCAATATAAATTATCAAAACTACAACCTTGGGTTTTTATATGATTTAGTTTTTATATAAAATATATTTATGTATATATTTATATAATATTTTTTTTCATTTTATGTTATATATAATTAATATTATATGAAATAAAATTTATACCAATAAATGTATATAAATGTACATAAAATTATAAAATTATATTTATGTATACCGATAAATAAAATTAAATACAATCTTGTAATAGGAAATATGCAATATAATTAAATTATATATATATATATATATATATTTAAATAGTAAATAAATTTATAATTAGTATGGTATACTGAAATATATATATATATATATAATATAATATATATATATTTATAAGTAATAAAATATATAATAAATATATATATATACATATACATATAAATAAACATATACACACAAATATTTATATTTATATTTAATTTTGCCTATTTTATGTTTATTTGTATACAAAATATTATATAAATGTATTTATACATAAATATACAATAAAATTTTATTTAATATAATATATGAATAATATAAATTGTAATATAAATGTATGGTATTTATAAAACCATATATAAATTTTATATATTTGAATAAATATATTCATAATTACATTTATATATGTATGCCAATATTAATACATGTTCACAGTTTTTTTATATGTATAAGTATTTATTTGAAGTATTTAGATAATGTATATATATAAATATATGTTTATAATGAATTTAAAAACATTTATATAATGTTTTTATGTGATATATATATGTGTGTGTGTTTGTGTGTACACACACACATGCACACCCACACATATATATTATAAAATGAGAATTTATATTATTTTTATTTTAAAAAATAAATTAAAATAATAAAGGGGATAAAAACCCTCTCTAATCAAAGGGGTTAATAACGTTTCATGAACCACCTCTAATTTCATAAATTAATGGTGGTTCACAAACCCCTCTATTATAATAAATTTTAGGGGATTCACAACCCCCTATAATATCTTAAATTATAGGTGGTTCACAACTCTCTCTAATCTATTATATTAGCATGGGTTCAATATCCCCTCTAATATAAGGGATTAACGACAGTTCATGAACCCCCTCTAATTTTAGTGATTAAAGAGGGTTGTGAACCCCCAATATTTCCTTTAAAAACAATTTCCATTATATATATATATAGCATCCAATATATATTTAAATGAATATTGTATATATATTGATCCTCTAAAATCCAACTGAACATATAGGGTGACTGATTATTAAATTTATTGTGGTTTGACTCAACTGCCACTAAAATCCAACAAAATGATACAAAGAAAAAATTCTAAAAAATTTAGTGGGGTTGTGTAGAACCCCTTCTAAAAAATTTCCCCAAATCTAATATTTGTTTTTAGCGAGATATTATCCTTACACTGATTCTACTACCCTAAATCTCACATCTATAGATATATCTCAATGGGATAAGGACACATCACATAGAAAATCAACTAACCCATGAATCTCTACCCAAAACAACACCCCACCAGCTCAACCTCTAAAGCGATCTGCATAGCACTAAAATTCCAAAAAACCAATTAAATTACATAGGCCCACTCTACTAACATTATAAATATCAAAACAACCATCACACAACAATATCATAAGAAAACCCGACACTTTCAAGGGTCCAATGCTATAAAAATATATAATACAGACTGATCAAACACTTATGATCCCATCCCCTATGAGAAGCTGTTTTCCAAAATCACATATTTAGAATACCACCACCCATGAAAATAAAAATCTAGGTGAAACATTCCATTTTAAAAAACATTCAAATCAAGAATAACAAAAAGGATTCATTCAAGTGGGTCTCACATGCTCACTCTAAAAATCCAATTTATATGTTCCAAATAGGATTATCAAAATCTCGAGTCAAAGATGCAAACCATTAATTATAATTGAAAAATACATTTCAAAACAACCATTAAAAAATTTTAAAAACCACATTTAACCTATTTTGGATATATTTAATAAAAAAACATCACCCGACTCATAGGCAAAACAATTCTAAAATCCTACAAAAAAAATCTGAAATTCAATTTCAAACTAGCCATTTAAAATTTTCCACACCCATTTAGAATTCCAAAATTCCACTTCATGTCACACATTTTTTGAAATACCCTTTAGATACTTCAATAACATAAAAATCATTTAGACCCTTTTATGTGAAGTGAATTAACTGTTTTAAAAACGTGTAAAAATCTAAAATACTGCAACATTCTATACAACGATCAATTAAAATGATCTTACAACCCACACATGGCTCATGTCCTTATCATCAACACCAACATGTTGTTCACAATCACATATATAATAGTATACAATAATATCAAGTTATGTAAAACATAAGTAATAAGTATATGACATATAATATTACATGTCAATCAATGGTTCATAAACTCTCCAACTTTTTTCCAATCCACCAAGGAAAACTTCCATAATCCAAAACACCAAAATCATGTCCACAAATCAAGTACCAATAATATCCTATATTTTGTTTAACATTACCAAATAGTTAGTCAAAATTATAAAACCTCTAATATCAGTTTTAAACCTCTAACCCAAATCATCCACTTTGAACAAGAGGGTCACATGACCACATGTGTGTTGGACTAAAAGTGATGAAAAATATGACTTGAGGGTGGTGGGGTTGAATTCTAATTTTAAAAAATAAATTGAAAAAATAATAATATTTTATAAATTAAAGTTTTTTAGTGAGTGAAATTTTATTAAAATGAGGTGAAAAAATAAATAAAAAATCACAGAAGAATTTATAGTGGTTCAAATTCTAAAGACCACATTATAATCCTCAACCAATTTTACTCCTTGAAGAGATTGGTACCCACTATGAACCTCACTTTTAAAGGTGTGGGAACTTTGTTATTGACACTGCCTTTTACATGAACCCAGAGGCACAAACCAATTTGTTACAATAGACCAACAATGTTTGTTTACCTAACTTTTGATTGGGAGTCACAAACTAGACTTCATTTTAGGTGGTCGAATAACAATTCAATGAATGAATTTATTTTTATTGAAAAAAATAATAAATTATACTTGAATAAATTAAAAGTAAAGAATAATAATTAAACAAATTAAAACAAATACAAATAAATTAGTATATTATAAAAAATTTTAGAGTTTTTAAGGCTTGATGTTCATTGATCACTTGAATGGAATAATGTTTAAGATGAAGTTATTATGTGATCATATCCAGAATATATAATTTTCATAGGTTTCTTGATCAAATTGAGGGAAACAAGAATTATAAAATTTTTATCAAAAATCATCTATCAAATGATCTAAAGTGGTATTTTTTATACTTGGAGTTATCTACCTTATCATTAAAACAATGATTATCTTAGAGCATGTTGATGTCCATTAACTGCATGAAACTAGTTCAAGTATAAAAATAAAATAATATCGTTGTTACCGTCATTTGTTTAATACACACTAAAAATAGTGTACAATCAAGGTTTTTATTTATTTATGAAATATTAATATAAAACAATTAAAATAATAATCATAGAAACAAAATAGAAATTATATTTATATTACAATTTAAATTGAAGAAAATTTTTATATACATTAAGATAGTAAAAAATATCATAAAAAATAACATTTCATGAATTTCAATCCTTATGTATATGTGTATAAACCAAAATGCTACCATTATTTCTTACACACTCTTAAAATAATATTTCAAAACAAAATAATAATTTTTTAACAAAGTAATCATTTTAAAAAATTAAAGTATTAAATTAATGATTTTAGTAAAAAAAATTGAACTAATAAGGGATTAAAAATTATCTAAAGGTAGATTGTGCCTACTACCATTAGTACAGATACACCATTGAAAACAGAGAGCAATAACCTGATTTTACTACCGATGAATATAGAGAGTGGTTGCATAATTCTTATACCGATGTAAATATCTACCCATAGATGTCCAAAATTTAAAAATAAGAGAAATATACCAATGAAATTATAAGAATAGATATTTAAGGTCCAATTAAAATACAATAATACTTCCAAGCCACCATGTAACCAAATTTTTTTAGAGAATTAAGAATAAGTGTTACTATTGGTGATCTCTAATGGTGGTAGAATATTCCATAGGAATAAATTATGATAATAAAATGTAAATATAAACAAATAAATTGTTCACATAAGAAAGAAATTAAAAAACCAAGTAAATAGAACCTATTGATACAAATGATAATGGAATTACACTGGTGGTGTTAGAATAAGTTTTTTCCAAGCTATCTGATCGACAAGAAAATAAATAACTACCATTGGGTGTCCAACATTGGAAGACAAAATATTATTGGGTTAAAATGATAAAAAAAAATGTTGACAAAACCTACAGTTCTCGATGAGAATAAGTGATAAAAAAGAAGAATAAAATCCAACATGAATAAATCTATAGAAAGTATCTATTAAAGAAACATTTAGGTGCTATCATTAGATGTCCAACGATATAAAAAAATTAAGATGCTACCAGCGGACCTCTAATGGTAGAAAAATATAGAGCAGTAGATCATTTTTTTACCATTGGAAGAAAAGATCCAACAATAAAGAATTATCAACTGATGAAGTGATATAATACTAAAGAAGATCTATTAGTGGTGTCCTGTAGTTGATCACTATAGGTGAGATACGGTCAGATAAAGATGGAAGTACTACCATTACTGAAGAATAGTTACCTCATACCTTGACATTACTGAATGAAAAACTCATCTATTCATGCTTTTATTGACAATGGGGTTATAGGAAACAAAATAAAACTGATAAACTGAGAAATGATGAATGGACGAAGAAGAATAACTACCAGAATTGATGTCACCAAAAGAGTCATCAGACTATAATTGCTTGTCGAGTCGAATCGTGCAGTGCATGAGCCTTTTTTAGTTTGAAAGAAGAAATCATTCTAGATGAGTGAACCTAAAAACTAAACAAGAATAGCGGAGGAAGAATATAATATAGTTATAGAATTAAAAGAATGATATTTCCAAAATAATACAAGGGAGATCGGACATGTGGGATATCTTAGGTCAGAGGGATACTTGTTATCCATGTTTTTTAAATTGGATGAATAGTGTTTCAGATTGAGCATCCCACATAGAAAACTTGTTGGGGGTGAAAAAATATTTTAAAAAATTTGTAGTTTATTTCCTAATTAAATCTTTCAGTGTGGGATCAACAACCACAACCCATTACTCAAATAAAAATCCCTTATAAACAGACCCAAAAGGATTTTAAACCCGACAAATGCTCTTTTGGGTGTGTTGTGTAGGCCTTATACACATGACACCATTATCGCCCAACCCCTTAGGATACTCTTCCATAGGGGTTAACCTCAATGTCCCTCTTAGTCTAGTAGTAGGGATGTACCTTAAGGGTTGTCCATCACTGGCCAAAATTTTTCATATGTAAAAAATAATTAAAATTTTAAAAATCCATAATCAATTAGTAAAATTCATACATTTTAAATCAAATAAAAGATTATAAATTTTTTTAAAAATTTAATTTATTTCAAAATATAAAAACAACTAAAAATTAATATTATTAAAACACTTTTACCAACAATAATTATTTCAATGTTTATAAGGTATTTATAATTTACAAAATAAATAATAAAAATAAAATTATTATATATTTCAAAATAATTTTGAATATAATTGAATGTTAAGAGATAATAATTTATCAAAAATAATTTAAAGTATTAAAATTATTTCAAATACAAAAAAAATATATCTTTTTTAAATTAAAAAATAGAAAATTTATTAAATTTTCAAAAACAAATCCCCCTTTCGATATTTATCAAAAAATAAATTAAAATTAATATATAAAAAGGCTCCCTATTAATAAAAATAAAATAATTTAAAACAGAATATAGTTGTTTGATTTCATAATAGTTAAAAAATAGTTGTAGTATCTGCAATAAAGAATTAAAAAAGAGTGATAGTTTAATAATTAATTATAAATAATAATTGCTAATTACTAATTAATCAATGAAATAATTGAATAAAATACTGTTAACTATTAGAAAAATGATAAATTCATTTAATTGAGAAGACAATTATTTAATATTTATGAATAAACATTCAAAATATTATAAATATTTTTTTATGCATATTAAAATAAAAAAAACTCCTGTGGATTTTAAGAATCTTAGAAATATTTGAATAAAATAATATTAATATTTTTTGTCAGAATATATGTGTCCAAACATTGAACATAAGTTCCTTAAAGAAAAAATTAAAATGGATTTGGAAATATTATTTCAATAGGAATAAAAAATTTTGAGATTGAATATTAGATGTCTTTAAACACTAATTTAAAACATACATAACATCATTTTATTTAAATTTACAAAAAAGGGGTAACTCCTCCAAAATTCATGCTTCATTAATGATAGATAAATCAAATCTTTTATAATTCTTTATCAAAATGTAATCAAATAGTCATCCTTTTTAGATCTTAAATTTTAACCAAGTAAACTAAAAAATTACATAATATAGAAAAAATAGATATAAGTTAATACACATTCCTACAAACAAAAAAAATATTACAAAAAGTATATACTATATCTGTTATGTCCACATATCAGATAAAAAGTTGATAACATGAGTTTTGGATGAAAGAAAACACTTTTTTAGTAATTTTGATTAGCATATGTGAAATTGGATTTTAGTAACATCTTCTTGGAAACTATACTGCTATAAATTTATTATAATTAACAAAATGTTTTTTATCTACCCAAAAAGATATCGAAACAATGTTTCTGGATGAATATAAATACAAATTTCTAGATAAAATAGTTCTCATATCAACAAAAGATTGAGTAAATAACATTGATCATTCATTAGAAAAATTTCATTTCATTATTAATTTTAATCAAGCTATATTAGAAATACTATCTTTTGATCATTTAAGAATATTAGCCTTATTCAGGAATGTTGAAAAGCTATTATAAACAAAACCATTTTTATCTCTATTTAGTTTCATTAAAGATGTCATTTTTTCATATCTTTCTTTACCTTTTAAAAACTAGATAAATTTTCTATAAGATTAAAAGATACATTTTTGAAAACCGTATTCTTTTTTTGATTAGTTTCTACATCTGTATAATTATTTTAATTCTATTCAAAAGTTATGTTTCTTAATTTTTTATATTAATGCCTTAATTTCTTACACTCATTTTCTTCTTCAGTTAGAGAATCCATAACTAGATTATATCTTCTTTCCTTACCTTTATCAATTACTACCAAAATGTATTTAAGTCTTCCATTTTCATCTATCAGTTTCCAAATGTACGAATCAAAATTATTTTTTATCTTCTTTATTTTGGGAAACAATAATATTTCCATTTTTACATTCCCATATTATTTTTTATTCTTCTATGAATATATTCTTATTTTCACATTTAAATTACCTATTTTTTTCTATAATTTTGAAACTACAATTCCTCAATTATTCATTATATTTTAGAATTTTTATATTATTTAATTCTTAAAATAATAATAAAAACTATAATCAAAATCAGTATCAATTTCAAATATAGCATTGTGATAATTTTTTTAGGAGTTATCAAATGAGTAAAAAGTAAATCATTTAACTCACACTATATAACTATTCAAGAAATGTTTCCTATTGAGTTTTCACATCTAGAGTAACTGATTGAGTCAAAATTGTATGAGTAGTCCCATTATCTAAATATATTTTCTAATTATTACACCTTTTTGTATTTTTACATCCTTGAATTTTTGATTTTCATGAAATTAGTCCTAATGTGGAATTTGTTCCTACAATCATGACATGTCAGATCTAAAATATCATTATTATTACTTGAATTACATTCCTTGTAATCCTTTTCATTCATCCTTGAAAATAGTCTCTCACCACCATTATTTTTCATAAATTTGAAAAACTTTTTTCTAAAGTGAGAAATATCTTTATCAAATTCATGAAACAAAAAATTACCCGCATTAAAGGTATCAATAATATTATATTTCAAATAAATACCATTTTTATTTATAGACTCTTCACTATTAATATTTTCCATCTCTAACTCATTTTTTAGGATAGAGCCTATTAACTCATCTTAAGTGTATTCCTTAATATTCTTACTCTCATTGATGGTCACCTTATTTTTATTCCATATATTTAAAATAGATCCCAGTAATTTTTCCACATAAGTTGTATTTTCAAAAAAATTCCCTAGGTGAATTTAATCCATTTGTAATACTATTAAACCTATGGAACATCTGGTTTATGAATTCTTCATATCACATATTTATGTCCTAATATTTTACTTGGGGAATTCCTTGATTGGTTCTCCGGAGCCTTTCAATCCCCTAATGAGTTAATTAAATAATCCTCCATATCTCATGGGTTGACTTACAAGATGAAACATGGATATGGAATCTTCTACTTATATTACAGTACAATTTTTTTTAAATTTATAATTTTCAACATATTTTACTATTTCATTACCTATATGTGTCTGAAGATCAACATTATGTAGATCATATGTATTATCCATGACATTCGAGTGATCAACAATTAACTTCATCAAGTAGGATTCCATTCTATCTTCCCATTCTCCTTAGTCACATTCATCAATGAATGGGGGTTTTGTGAAATCCATCCATAATTAAAATTAATTCCATCCAACTTAAAAGAAATCCTCTATTTAATTACTTATGATATTAAGTATAGGAAATTAGGTCAAAAAATAGTTACGAAATAAGTAGAGGAAATAATACAATAAGATAAATAATTAGAGAACCCACCCTGATACAAATTTTCTGATCAATAGTGATGATAATTATTACTAGGGGCATGGGTGTGTGGGTGAATAGTTGTTTTAAAAAATTTAAAGATGAAATGATAATTTGTTTTTAAATTAAACATATGTAGTGAGTGTAGTGTTCTTGAAATGAGGTGCAGTGGAAATAAAAAGAAATAACACAATGATTTATAGGGGTTTAAATAAAAAAGATGATAGTCCACTCCCCGAGTCTCATGCTCCTCTACCCCTCTTGGGGATCTGTACCAATCAAGAACCTCTCCATTTAAGGTGTGACAATCTTATTATAGACACTACATTTTATATGAATCTGAAGGCATAACCAGGTCTGTTATAGGAGACCAACCTAGTTTGTTTACCTAACTTTTGATCGAGAGTCATAACAGATACATTCTTTTTAGAGGTGTAATAAATATAAAAGAAAAACACATTCTTTTAATTAAGAAAATAATAAACTAAAATCAAATAAATTAAAATAGAATAATAATTATTACAAGAATAAACAAACACAGAGAAATTATTAGATGATTAATGACGCCTAAGATGTTGAAGCCCAATAATCATTTATCACTTAAACGAAATGATGTAAAAGATGATTTTATTATGTGATCGTTTGATTAGTAATATATTCCAAGAAGTTTCTTAATCAAATTGAGATCAAAATAATTATCAAATTCATATCAAAAGTAATTTATCAAATGATAAACATTGTTATTGTTTTTATATTTGAATAAATATCCAGAATCATTAAAACAAAGATCCTATAAGAGAATTTACATGTCCAATATCTTCATTACACTTGTTAGATTATAAAAATAAATTAATATTATAATTACCTTCATTTGTTATGGTTTTTCTAAAAAATATAATAAAATGAGGATTTTTATTTCTTAATGAAATATTAATATTATTAAATTAAAATAATACTTATTAATATTGTTTTGAAATTATATTTATATAATAGTTAAAGTAGAAGAATAATTTTCTAGAAAATTATGATAGTAAAAACTGTAGTAAAATAGACCATTTCATGAATTTCAATTTTCATGTATATTTGTACCTAAAATAATGCTACATTTCTTTTTTTGACACTCATACAATTATATTACAACATAAAATAATAAAACATTTAACAATGTAATTATTTTAATAAAATAAATTAAAATAATAAATTAAAAATATTTAGAAACATTTTTTTAAATAATGGATGATTAAAAATTATCTAGATATAGAATTAACATTCCGTAGTTGGTGTATATATACTATTGAAAAAAGTGAGAGTTGGCATAATTTTTATACCCGTGAAAATAGAAAAATATAGCATGGTTTTATATTTGGTGAAAAGATATACTATTGGATGTACAATGATAGAAAAACATGTAAATCAATACATTCGATTACAAGTAAAAAAAATGAAGTTCCAATGAAAATAAATGACTAATTCTAGACCACTATGAAACCGAAGGCTTCTATAGAAGTAAGAAGAAGTGCTACTGCTGGTGATGTCCATTGGTGAAAAAATATACCATGGGCACAAATGAAGATTTAAAACTATAAAATTGAAAAACAACATTTTTTTTATAAAAAAGAAATTGAAGAACAATGAAATGATAACCTACTGAAACAAATAATAAAGGAAAAAAATCCAATTGTGTTTGAAAAAGTTTCTACCAAGACTTCTAATCAATAAAAAATGAAACAACTACCATTGGGTGTCTATATATTGGAGATGATCTACCATTATATCCAAATAGTATGAAAATATGTTAGATAAACCTACAACACCCAATGATATGAATTGAAACAAAAAATAATAAAATAGAACAAGATAAATGCTATATAAATTCCCCACTAAAAAACATGAATGTGCTACCATTGGATGTCCAATGGTAGAAAAAAAGAAGCTACATGTGGACCTCCAATAGTAGAAAAATTGACACCAGTAGATCATGTTTCTACTGGTGTAATAAATGACCCACCCTCAAAGAATGATATGCTGGTGAAGTGTTCTACTAGTTATAGAGATCCATCAGTGGTGGCATGGGGTTGGTAACCATATGCGACTTACCGTCAGACGAAGACTGTAGTACTATCGTTACAAAAGAACATTTACTTATTTCCTTGACCATATTATTTTAAAAACATATCCATTCAATCTATTCTTGATAGTGGGGGTCTAATAAGTAATAAAAATGATGAACTAAGAAATTACAAAGGGCGGAAGAACTATTAGTGTTGATGTCACCAGAATAGGCTTCGAACCACAATTGCATCCTAATTCAAATTGTTAAGTGAAAGAGATGTTTGTAGTTTGATATAATCATGCATGCTGGATGAGTAAAACAACGAACATAAGAAATGTAGGCTTTTAATATGTTGAGATAATTCTGAAAGGATTATTATGAGAGTTTAAAAATAATATTTATATGATTAAATGGTCGAAATAATTTTGATCTTATGGCCAATTTATATCCGAGTTTTTAACACATATGAATAGTTTATCAACTTTAATATCCTATAATGAGAATACATTGGGGTGAACAGTCAGTATAAAAAATAATTGGTTCCATTCCCCGTTCGAGCTGTCATTGGGGGATCATCACCCACAACCCACTACTCATAAAAAATGGGCTTAATACCTGGGCCAAGAGGGATTTGAAGCCCAACCATTTCTACATCGGGTATGATATGAATGTATTATAAAAGGGACATCATTATAGCCCAACCCCTTTAGATTCCCTCCCGTGGGGGTTGAACTCCAGTTCCCCCTTAGTGTGGTAGTAGGTCTGGCCCTTAAGGGTTAGCCATAGTTGACCAAATGTTTACTTCTGTAGAAAAAAATTAAAATTTTAAAAATAATTAATCAATTAACAACATTAAAAAATTTAAAAACTAATCAAAGATTATAAATTATAATGAAATTTAATTTAATTATAAATATGCGAATTATAAACCTTTCAAGCATTAAAATGAATTTACTATTGACAAAAAATAGTAATCATAAAATGATTATTTCTTTCAAAATAATTTTGAATTTAAATAAAGTTGAATAGAGAGTAATTTATCAAAAAAATAGAACTATTAAAGTATTAATACAATTTCAAATAGTAGTGGTGAGAGGCAAAGAGTCACTGTGAGTAGATTATACCCTTGGTAAAAAATAATAATCAATGTATATAATAGAGGAAAAAAATACGATTAAAAAAAATAAAGAATGAAACAAAAGATCATAAAAGAATATAATTAACCTATGTTATAACAATATAACATAAAATATACATTATGAAAATTCAATAGGTACTTTCATGTTGTAGATTTATAAATAATACACAATAAAAATAAATTAATAAAGATGCATCTTTGCAAAGGATCCCCGAATATGTCTTGATATCACCTCAACCAACCTACTCCTCCAGCAAAACTAACCTAAGTCAGGACACATACCTCCTATCAAAGGAGTCTACATATGAATTGATATTCCCATATAGCGTGTGAGTCTGAAACAAAGTAGGAGACCATCAATTCATCATTAACATAACTGAAAAATTACTATATATAAGTGTATTTCATGAAAAGAAAATAATTACACAAGTGAACGATCACATGTGGGATCATTATTTTCTAACCTAGATACAATGAACCTCAACCCCACCTCATTTGATTATATTCATTAGGATTAGTTGTTTCTCATTTTAATTAATCTCAGAATAATCGATAAGAGCTACAAAAGTCTCAGGAAATTACACAAATCTAGCATTCCACGAGTCTTTCCATAAGGTTGTCCAACCAAAATAACAATATATTTTTATGAAAAAGTCCTCCATGCCCAACTGTTAGGCCAAGGTCCAATATGAAGGACTCCATCCCCTTTTATAGGCCATTCAATTCCCTTCTAAAATAATCACATACCATGTCACACATGTTTCCCATCTAAGGGGTTAATATATACATGGGGGTTCCAACTGTGACTTTGATACAAGATAGTAGAAGTCAACATGCCATGAATATATATATATATATATATATATACAAAAATCAAAACTATGATATTCTAGAGTTAAACACTTTCACATGCATGTCATATCAAAATTGGTCTCATAGGCCACATGCACACAAAGTCTCTATATTTTTATATAAATAAATCTATTATTGAAATGAACACACACATGCACAAGAATCTGATATAATGAGTGGTCTCATAGATATATACACATGAACAATAATTCCATATCAAGAAATGTCTCATGGAAAACACAAAAAAAATCATGTTATATCATTGAATTAAATATGGTTTTCATGACGTGCCAAAGGACTTCCTACCTTAAGAGTATTGAATAGAAAAGTTAGGTTCACTACCCGAGTTAAGATAACACACCAATTATGCATAGAAACAACCCAAAAATAGTATAAGGGTTCAGGAAGTATAAATTTTCAATGGATAAGAACTTTTTAGACTTTCCCAACAATATTAAATATGAAAAATAAATATAGATTAGTTTGATAATGTTCAGGAAAAAAAATATATCCACCTTCCTTTCCTCGATAATCTAGAAGGAATCACGTTCAATAATTTATAAATGACTAGATCCAGCCAAGATAACCCATATATAGTGTATTTTATTGTATAATGGAAAAGGGATAACTAGAATAAGATGAAAATTGGGAAAACGATCAATAACCACGAAATCCATAGGACCAACATCTATAGATCTAATGGATTTACTCTTTGGAATGAGGGAATTCACTAATAAAAACTAATACCGTCATTAAGTTAGAGAAACCTAGGTGTAGGGTGAAGAATGAGAAGTTTTAAGATGTTTATGTGATAATAATTGTTGTAAAATTATTTAATAATTTATGTGTAGTTTATTCACATGGTTCACCAAAACATGCAATAGTAAGGCTCACTACCTCTTCAGGGAAACAAAACGGCTTTCCCTAATGATTCAGTAAACTATATGCCAAACATGTTTTTTCTTCTATTCAAATATAAAAGTTTATGTAGAATATTTTTAAGGGTTAAATTTAACCATGAACCATTTCTAGGCCACTCCCTACTCCTCTCCAATATGCAACACAATTTTCTGGAGAAATCGGTATAGTTTTTCCAAACTATGCTAAAATATTACTCCCTTTTAAAGGCTCGGAAAACCCTCCAAACCACTCAAAATATACATGATACTTATAACAAACAATTTTTAATTTAAAAAACATAAAATTAATGTGTAAAACACGTCATAAGGATTCTATATAGTTAGATTCCATTACAACGACCCACCCCAAACTTTTTAATACACTTTCTTTATCTATCCCTATTCATGTGTGTCCTCCTTGACTAGTGGTTATGCCATTTTCTCACACCAACACAAAAAAATTTAGTTATTAAAAAAATGCATTCATATAAATATAAATTTATGTATTTAGTTTTCCAAAAAATTATTTTAAACACTTAGTATCATTAAATATAATAGATCCACATATAATTGGGATGAATTACTAGATAATTTATAACATTTATATATTTAATTCCAACAATTTTATGCATGAAATATAAATATAAAAATTTAACTAAAATTTCAGTTTTATTTATCAATATTTCTCATTAAAAAAATTAATTTTACTATGAAATAATTTACATTCAACCTATATGAAATGAAAAAAATTCATAGGTTTATAACATTCTAAGAGTTATGTCCTCTATATATAATTTGTACATCAAGGGAAAAATTCATCTTTATTGTAAATTAAATTAATAAACAGCTTCTTATCCTTACTATAAGGGAACATATTGTCATATATTTAGATTTACTGTCCAATATGAAGGTCATTTTCTTTTATAATACCGTGTGTCAGGAAGGGTTGGAAACTTCAATAGGGAATTTGAATTTTTTCTATTAGGGAATGGTTTTTTTGGAGAAATGGATGACAAGTTGTTAATATAAGGGTTTGAACTCCCCTAAATGGTGTTATTAGATGCAATTTAAGATTTTTTGGATGTCCCAAAGGTTCAATTTGGATCCTGACGATGAGAGATGGATTTTGAATGATATTAATAGATGTAGTAGAAAATTCATGCCACAAATAATGATTTATGACATGACTGTATTTCAAATGGATATTAAAGGAATGAATGATGGATGACCGAGAGATCTAGGGGAATAACCTAAAAATTCATGGTGTGACCATATATTTCACACTGTGACATATTCTCAAATTTTTTATTTATTTTTAAAAGTATACCCACCCTCATTTGTTCTTCAGATGAATGTATTGCATAGGGGATCTCATCTTGATCTTCTTTTCCATCTTTTATCCTCTCTTTTTGGTGATTCTTTGTGTGATTTGATGGCATTTGTGAGTTTATTATTCATCCTCTCCTATTTTTTTTATTTATCTTCAATCATACCTGATTTAGGTCTAAATTCATTTAATTGTTTTGGCCATTTACATTGTATTATGGTGTAAATATCCTTAATCTATGGGTATTTCCTGTATCATATATAGAGGGATTCTCAAGAAAATATCTTATCCCTGACGTATACTGTTTCAATGTGTAATTTTTCTACATTTTATTTTTTTATGATTTTTTGTTTGAATTAAATTAATTTGAAATATAACTAGGTGTCGTGTGATAGGGTTTTTTCTCAAGATAGTGACGAGGGTGTTTTATAGACCCTTAATAGATGAGTTGTGATCCGAGTGACCTATGAATGCATCACGGACCATATTGGGCTTCCTCCATCTATGTGTTGACCGAGGGGACCATGGTAGGTACCCCTATGATAGCTGAACTCTAAGAGGGTGTGGTGGGATATGGGTATGGATATGGGTTTAGATATTTGGGAAAAAAATTTCTTTCCTTCATTTATTTTTCTACTTATTATATTCCATTGAGGTGGTTTTTATTGTGAATGGAAATTCCATGCGGGGGTATTTTGTTATATTACATATAGTTGATAAAACTCCCTTTAATGAAGTCTATGATACTAGAGGGATATGTCCTTGTGCAAGAAAAAAAATAATATTGAGGTTTGTTTTAATATCAATGGGGATTCCATTGATTTTAATACTTGGTTATAATTTTTAGACTCCTACAAGTTATTAACTTGGAGGTTTGGGGATATAATTTGGGGTCCCATGGATTTGGAAGTTGGATTATTCTATTTGGACTTCCTTGGGTTATGTCCCTGAAGTCATGAGGATATTGTTTTCGGATTCAATGGATTTGGATAACAAATTATACTATTTTTGATGCTTTGGGTTTGGTCCCCTGAGTCATACGGGTTATTCTTTAGGAATTCAATAGATTTGAAGACTAAGTGGAATTGGTTGGTATAATATTTGAAACATGCTCAGAGACACCCTGAAATTGTCGAAATTTAGTATTGTGGATTTGATCCATAAACCCGAGGATTGAAAATGATATGGTATGCGATACATGTGTTGGTATAATCCACTCGATATGCTCAAATATTCTTGTTTTGGTTAGATGGAATGAATCTTTAAACTTTCATCATAGATTGATTATCTAAATAATCATAATAATTTCTTAAGTATCATATTTATTAATTATATATACTATAGAACCCCGAACTAGGAGACACTTAATCAGTGGTCCAGCTTGAAGGGCCACTGGTCCATATGCACTCCACACCCAATTCCAAATGTTGCGGACTAGGAGAAAAGGTATATTAAGGTATAGTGGCGAGACGATACCCTATGGGGATAGTAATAGTAATGATTTACATAAAAAAGGAAAAATTGAAGAAAACAATCATACTCAGTGGAAGCAATAATAAACAGTGATAATAACAATCCAAAATCAAACTATCTATACATAATAGATAATATCCACATGTCATAAAAATCATAAAAAAGAATGTTGGATCTCCGATTGTCTGATTATATAAGTACGTACTAAAAATCCCAAAAAAACTTCAAATCAATGAAAAATGACCCCCTAGTCCATTATCCATCCATCCTATGAATTCACGGTGCATACATTTTCACTAAGGCCAAGAACATGAGTCTAACCCCTTACATGATATCAAATATATAAAATATACAATAGTCCTGAGGGTCCTATGAATGGAGTAATATTAACTCATTATGCCACCACAAATGAGTGTCTATCTTACATTCTTTTTTTATAACAATGCATATAAAATTTAAATAAATAGAAACTACTCCAACATCACAAAACCATGTTTTCTTGTGCTAAATTATCACAAGTGAGTTTTTACCTATTCTAGCCATATCAAGAGTCGAATGATGTATAAGAATCCTATCATACCAGAAGAAACGTTGGTTTCCAAACAATTTATATACCACATGAAACCACATTCCAACTATTTACACATATAAAACATGAAATGTAAGACGAAAATACCATCTAAATTCCCATAAATCAATACCAATCCCATAATATATCCATCATTTAAATCAATTTCAACTCATCATCCTTATATATTAAGGCTCACTAACATCAATCCTTCTATAGTCTTGGTACATCATCCCCAAAATAGTGGTGATCCTCATCCCCACCTAATGGGTTATCAACTCAATTTGAGTGATCATCATAACTGGATATCTCATGGGACAAGCCAAAAAAATTCTCATTGAACAAATATAACCTCATAAAAAATCAATGAATTCGAAAAAGTTACACATCCTACCCAACCAACTTGGAACCCGTTTCACATATGCCTTTACATTTGAAGCTCAACAAATCCAAAAAAGAATAGAAATTCCCACAAGAATGTTCAAATAATAGCATAAAATAGAAAATTAATAGAAGTCCATACCCAAACCACTCACCTCAAGAATATTTATCTCATAAAAAAAATAAAAATTGGTGAAATATGGGAACCGCTAACATTATTCCTATAGATTTCCAGTCATCAAAGACCGACCTCTCATTCAAGCTAAAAAGGGGGAAAATGATAATAAAACAAAATCCCTAGAAATAGGTCATATGATATCAAATGATAATTGTATTCCAATTGGAAAAATAAGGAAAGAAAACCGGAAGCCTTACTACTAGCTATCCAATGCAATGAATGTTTCTTGAATCAGAGCCTAAATGGATGAGTTTCAACGAAAGAGAGAAGGGGGAGGAGGGGAGCTCTATGGATGGAGTTGCTATTTGAAATGGAGAAAGATAATTTTGATTTAAATATCAACGTTAAAAGGTTATATGGTACTTTTATCTTATTAAATGAGATTCATAGTTTGGACACATAGCTTGGATAACCTTTTGGCGCCTCTCTCCCTAGAGACACCCACATCACACAGATACCATGCATGCTCAAAAATATTGTTCACCTAAACCTGTAGTTCTCTTCTCCCCTATATAGTAAGTAACATATCCATAAACCTCATTTTTTCAATTTGGAAAAAACTAAGTTGTAGTTCAAATGGAATGAATGGTTTTGTCTACATGTTTATTCCTAACCATGCACCAATCATGTTCCAAGTTTTGTGTCTCTTGAATTTTTGTTTTTGAATTCCGATGAATCTAAAAGAGAACCATAACCTTGATACTCTTAAAATTCCTAAACCTCATCCAAAAACATCACAGTTATTCATTTAAACTCTAAAAATTTAATTCTGATTCTTAAATTGAATGTTTGACCATTAACCAATTTAAAAGTTCAAATTACCTTGTAATTTATCAACCTAATAAAAAGCCTTGAACGTTATAAATGCCCCACCTTATTATAGCTCATCCATAAGCTATGCAATTACACAATTTAATGTTACCAAACAAACCCATCTCCTAAACATAATACAGGACTACACCAATTATAAAATCTAGGATAATTCCATTTTTGGTGCTCTCCACCTTTTCAATTACCCGCCCATTCACTTCCAAACTCAATTCAAACATTCTTGTGGTCCCACATTGAGCACCCCGATATGCACACAACCCAACATTATAGAACATAATTCCCACATCTCATAATATTATCATCTAATACCCACATGTCATATGATTCTCACGAGTTCCTACATTGAAACTGATTCCAATTTTTTTTTGCATCACACGTGATGCTAAAAACATGATAGTATATTCTTAATTCCCCAAAAAGTTTTTTGATCCAAACACATCCCATATAATCCACATACAATACCTAATTCCCACATATTAACCATAATCTCAATAATTCAACCATCCCATGTTCACCTCGTGTGACTACATCATTCATACAGAAAAATACAGAATATTCCAACGATCATGGTATACCTCTAACTACCATTGACTCCCAGACCAGATCAGAACTTTCTATATAAACTATATACTTCTCTCTTGAATCTTAACTTCTATATTCTTATCCTCTATATGAATTTTCAATAGCTACCATATATTGACCCCATAACTATATATGTCTCTCCCTTACATGAAATGCATGCATAATAGAATCCTGGCTGCATGCTCTTAGTACCTCTTTTGACCCTACCTCAAACCCCTAAGTCCCACCCATTCTTTGAGTCCAAGCTATCTGAGATGTATTATGATAGAATTAATCAAGATGACCCATCTACCTGTTCACTAGGAACTCCTTTATAGGCCACTCACACAAAGTATGAATGTTACCAGACTACCCACACTAGAAGCACACCATTAACGACCTACTCCTCAGCGCTCTACCTATTTACTAGACATGGATTCCCTATTGAGACTCAAAAAAGTGCTTCTTATGTCTACCCAAAGCACAACTGCCTTGGTCACCTGACACCATCACCAAAAACAAAAAACATTGTCCATCTTGTTCACCATGGTTATAAAGTCTTGGTTTACCACCATAGAGAATGAGTTCAACTGAAATATTTTTACCCTCACTCTGATGGGATGTCAAACACCATCCTTGAAATTTATCACCCAAGATATGGCATTCCCTTCATTGGAGGGATGGAAAAAAGAATAGTTTTGTGAACTTCCTACTATAATTAATAACTAAAGAGCCCCATACTATATGTTTTTGATCTTGCAGGCTTGGTTTAACCTCAATTCCTCTGGGAAGAGGTTCTTGAAGAACCTAGACTCAAATTACTTGTACATAAAACCATAATTCCTACCTTCATGTTACTGTATTCCTCACCAGTGAGTTTTTGGTCCTTTGAGAATGTACGTATATAGCTTCTCCATCTTCCATCGTGATGTCTCAATTTGGCAAAAAATCCTCAAATCATATAATCTGTGGATATCAAATCTATTTGAGCTCCCTAGTCAATACTCATAATGACCCATACTAAGATCTCCCAGAGATGATCATCAAGCCATGGAAAAAAAATTCTACCTATTGTGCCTGACCCTCCTTCCCTCACATCATCTACCTATAAATCATTCCCACCAGGAGCCCCAGGGCCTCATCCCATGAATACCATAGATGCACCATTTACCTTCCGTCCCAATGCTCCACTAGACCCCATCTAGCTGGAGTCACACTAAAGGCCAAAAACCATGATCAACACCAACAATAATAGTCTAGATATCACAAATAGGGACATATATAACAACATGTACATCTCACCACCGACACACTTTCCTAATGTATACATATCACATATAATATATACTCATGTACCCCCATTCTGACCCATTTCAGAGTTAGGAATAACATAATTAGTATTCTAGACACCACCATCCATGGTTGAATATAATTCCAGCAGGAGGTTATACCGTAAAATTCTGTTTTTCTTGTAGTTGACACACTAAAAATATCACCTTTTTCCTTTATTCATTGTTACCCTTATTAGATTCCATACCAAAAAATCATAAATGCATGTGGTCACATTAAAACATCATTAGTAACTATATACCTAGGATAGATAAGTTGAATGAGACAACAGATCTATGTTGGAAAGCATTGGTTATCTATTTCTTGACACCTTCATTATCACAAATCTTTTTTCCCATATTCCATGTCACAAGAAAAAATCCGAAGAATATAAATATTTCATGTGTACCCAATTAACTATAATGATTTATGAATGAATATCCCTTTCCATACTGAGAAAATGGTCAAACCCTCATAAATCTATAACATTTCATCCATGTGTGCCACTAAAGGTGGAAATTTTACAATAGTAACAGTTGAATCATAACATCAATTTACCACCATTTGAAACTTGATTGATCCCCCATGCATGAGGAAGAATGAACTCAAGAAAATTTTATTTTCCAAGCTTCGATAATATCATAGTATAATGCATACCATGAACAATTAGTATGAAAAAAGAAAACCCTCTAATACTAGTTGAAGCACCCAACCTGGGAGCCACATAACCAGTGATCTAGAACTGAGGGCCATTAGAACTTAGGCATGCCTCCCCAAATTCCAAAGTATTATAACTATAAATTAGAGTCTATTGGGGGATAGTGGGTAGAATATACCCTTTGGTGATAGTAATAATAATTTTTAACATAACAAAAAAACTATATAAGAAAAAAACCACATTCAGTAGAAGAAATAAAAAATAGTTGAAATTACAAGCCAAAGAAAACATTCTACACATAACATATAATATTCACATTCCATTAAAATAATAAAAAATCATAAAGAATCATCTAGAGGGTGATAATATAAGTATATATATTACAAAATCACAATCTCCGACTTAATAAAGAATAAACCCTAGTCAATTTTCTATCCATCCCATGCATTCACGAGACATCCCTTCTCACTAAAGTCCAACCGACGAGTCTGATCCATTTCCTAATTTCAAAATAATAAAGTCTGCTTGCATTCCAAGGGGCCCTCATGAGGTGTGAGTATGATATTAGTAGGGTACCACTAATGTGTGCCTATCTTACATCTATATGTACATCAACATATGAAAAATGTAAAAAATTATAAAATAATCACACATCACATAACCCACTTTTTTATTTCTCAAAATACATAAGAGAGAATTTACCCACATTATTCATCATCAAAGTGGAATGATGTATCCATTTTCTATCATACCAGAACAACCCTCGGTTCCCCATTCTTTTACAAAGAACGTATCACCATGTTCCAACCATTTACACATACAAAGAATGTCAAATAAATGACATTCACCATTATCAAATCCATAAAAATATCCCTTGTCTCTTAGAATTCCATATTTTAAATCATCATTGAATCAACAACTTGATGTCCCAAGGCATGATGATATATTCCCTTCCATTTCACAAGCCCATCATCTTCAACACAATAGTGAGCCTCTTTCCCCATCTGATACTCACTCACACCATCAATGATGGATTTTTATGTTTATCACCTCCTCTATAACAAATGGTCGTCACCATACTATATGAAGCTAAGTCTATGTTGGATTCATCCCACATAAAGTGGTAAAAACATCCCAATCGGTCCTAATCCATTGTGTACATGACCCCATTGATGCTTTTGGCCAAACAGTGAGAACAAATTCACCAAAATACCCAAATCACAACTATGGAAACCTCCATTTCAAAATGAGAACCTCATCTCCCAACCATGACATTATATGTCTCCCACCACATCAATGTAATGAACCATGTTTTTCTCAAATCTAGTGATCATCATACCCAATATCACATGGGACAATCCCAACCCATTCTGATGGAACCAATATAATCACATTATAATTAAATTAATTTTCAAAAGTGGTATATCCTTCTAGAACATCATGAAACCCAATTTCAAACATTCCTTTCCATTCGAGGATCAAAATATCTAAAAAAGGTTGAAATTACCCATCAACATCTTCCACTAATAACATAAAATAAAACAGTAAATTAATGATCATACATTGACCTCCCCACTCACAATTATTCATTCCATAAAACAAATAGAAATATAAATTGTCAAGAATCTTGGAACCACCTACCTTATTCCCAAATATATTCACTCCTTTAAGGTTGAAATATGATTCAATCTAAAATGTAAGAAAATTGTGAAACAAACAAAAACCATAAAAATATGTCATATAAGCCTGAATAGAAATTATATTCCAAGACAATGAAAATAAGAATTCAAGTAAGATGAATAGTATTTTTAGCACACTTCTAATATAAATAATCCCTTGAGGGCTCCCAAATTTTCCATTAACAACATAAAAAATGTGTCAAACAAGGAGTTAAGATTAAAAGACCAAAGAATTTATCATCCATTGAAAAGTACATAAAAATTCCCATATTATAAGTGATCTAAAAATAATTGATCAAGAGTCCCTTTATTTTCACTAAAAACATTTTTGATATAGTGACCATTTATCAACACCTTTTGTACCCTTTATAAAGGGACCATTCAGAAGTGATTCAAAAAGAACTGATAAAGGGGAATACTACAGTGTGCTGTAAAATTTACAAAACACCCAAAAATTAAAAATATTATAAAAAATATGTGGGAAATACATAATTTAAATGAAATAAAATTTCAATAAAATTCATGAAAAAACACTATATTTTAGTTATTCCAAACCTTTATTTTGGAAATTTTATGGGAAAGTACAAATTATCACATACATTTAAAAACATTAATGTTACTTTATCTTTTACCATGACCTCTTTTCATGGTATTTCCCAAAAACCACCCCAGCCAATGAAAAAGAATGCACTTATATAAGAATTTTTTTTATTTTATTAATACTACAATGAAATAAATTAAATTAAAAGTGTCAATTTTTAGAAAAAAATTGATTCATACAAGGAACACCGTGTATCAGATTGGGTTAATGTTGATTCCTCCATGTCACACTATTTATTATTTATCTTTAGGAAATATATCTTTGAAAAATAAATAAATAAGAATAAAATAATAATGATAAGTAAATTCATTAAGTAATATGGGATAAAATGATGAGAAAACAATATAATCTCATTTGCTCAATTTTGGTGATGCGATGCACATTTTAAACTAAAATGGATCTTATATATTGAAAACATGCACTTGAATTCATAATGACCACATCCTATGGAAAATATATATTAATTTAATATATATATTAGAAAAATTTCTTATGGATTATTTTACTAATGTATCAAAAACATATGAATGCTTTTACTTGGTTTTTAGTATATCAGTTGTGTTTTTGTACTAATGCGTCATTTTAAACTGAAAAACACACATTTTGAGTTATATCGGCCAAATTGTGTATTGGTTTGATAAGAGACCAATTCTTAAAGACCAAATTTTTTTATGAATCATTTTTCAAGATTTTCAACACAATCCAAGCACACTTTCTCTAGTTTTAGTGAGTAACAAGATTTTTGAACTAAAATTCCAATTTAAAATGATAAAATAACACTTTGAGTCATACCATTAATATAATATAACATATTGAGGTGTGATTTTTTCTACACATAAAAAATTACTTTTGGATCATTTTCCTAAAGTATTAAAACAATCCGAATGTGTTTTCTTGGTTTTTAGAATTTCACTTGTCTTTTTACTATAATTAATGTCAATTTTAAATAAAAATATACACTTGGAGTCATACAGGTCACACTATGAATATAATTTAGGTAAGGATGATAGATATACATAAGAAATAACATATGGATTATTTTCCTAATATATAAAAACAAACTCATTATTTTTTCTATGTTTTGAGTGTGTTACTTATCTTTTTTACTAAAATGTGAGTTTGATCTAGAAATGTACATTTTGAGTCACACAAGTCACATTTGTGTCAGTTTGACTTGAGACTAATTACTATAAGTTAAAAATGATATATGAATCATTTTACCACATTATAAAGACAATATGAATAAATTTTCTTTGTTTTCAGTGAGTGGAAAACTTTTTATACTCAAATATCAGTTTTAAAACAACAATGGCCACTTTGATTTATATTCGGTACCAAATTAATTATATTGAGGTGAAGATTATTTCTACATAACAAAAATGATGTATGAATAATTGTACTAGTGTATTAAAATAATCCAAATTCATTATCTTAGTTTTGAGTATGTCACAAGTCTTTTTTACTAAAATTAATATCAATTTTAAATAAAAAGGCACACTTGGAGTCATACCAGTCATACTATGCATCAAATATAGGTTAAAATGAATTCTAAATGTTAAAAATGACTAATGTATCATTTTATTAGTGTATCAAAATGATCTGAATGTATTTTCTTGGTTTTGAATATGTTATTTATCTTTTTTTTATTAAAATTAATGGAAATTATAAATAAAAAGACACAACTATAGTCATACATGTAAAACCGTGCATCCGATTGAGGTGTGGATAATTATTACAAAAAAAATTTAATTAAGTATTATTGTTATAATTTATAAAAAAACATTGATGAATTTTCTTGATTTTGAGTATGTCGCTTTTCTTTTTTACTAAAATTAATGTCAATTTTAAACAAAAATAAACACCTAGAGTTATACCTATCCCATTGTATGATATATAACATCCCAAGTAAGTAATGAATAATAGATATTTTTATCTATGTCTATTAATGATTAAGATAGCGTTTTAGAGTCTTAAAATGAAAATAAATACAATCTTAGGCATGGAATACACTAATATTCTTAAAAGATTGTTTACTGCCTTTTGATGGAAAACCCTTTTTAAATCAAAATTTTGAGAATTTTATAATAAATATTTTTCAAAATAAACATATTCATTATGATTGGGACATTTAAATTTACTTTGGATAAATTTTTGGTATTTTTCTGACAATGTTCATTTTTTAATGAATAGTGAAAAATACTGCATTTTACATCATAACTGATTTTTCATTTAATTTAATTATATGGTTAGATTATCCTTTTAATTGGTCTTAAAGTTTAATCTGAATATATTTTTACCATTTAATCCAATGGTGGTCATTAGGATTAATTTCACTTTGGAATTGGTCATAAACTAATGCCAAACTTTTCATAGATATTGTTTCAAAAAAAACCCGCTATTCGTTTTGACAACGGGAATTATTTTTGAATCAGCTATGGAAATTTATGTGTTTGGAATTTGGTAAAATGGATTACATATTTGTAATCAGAAGGTCCAAATTATTTAATTAAGACTCTTCTATTTTTGGACATTATGAATAGTAATGATGGTAATTATCTTTAATTATCTTGATTAATGAGTAATCAGGTAGTTAAAGATAATAAAATGATATCATAATAATACAAAAAGACCAAAACATGTGTCCTAAGGCTACTGGTTGTCTCATGGCAGACCATGGGATGCCTTGTGCCAAACTTGGGGGCCCCATGTAATCACTTTTGTGAGAAAGTGACTTCTTGTCTTTTTATTTTAAAAGAATGTTAAATGTGACAAAGAATGTATCACCTAAGTAAAATATTTTTAATTTTGTCTAAATAAACGATCTTTTGGACTATAAATATTAATTGTAAATCTAAAAAGATTTCCTAAATCATAGTATTTTTGTTATAAATTTTAGACTTTAAATAAATTAAATTATTTATGACATCATGATGATCAGCGATTACCTCATTAATAATGGATTTAAATAAAATGAAATGATAATGTAAAATCTATGACCTAAACATGTCCAAAACCTATTGTATGGGTGGATTTAGAACCCTTATCACCTTAACCTAGAATTATATCAATGTGGGACCTTTTGAATCCGAAAATCATTTTCAAATAAAGTAACATTTCTTTACTTTCCAAGAGTGCCCCTCCTCTCCTCTTATAAAAGGCCCCCACCTCTACCTCCTTACCCACAATCCCAAAGCCTTTTCCTCAGCCAAACCCTGACCATTTTGTCTCTCCACTTCCCTCTATTACTCATTGAAGCCTCAAATTGGGAGGAATTCTTCTCAAGGAAGCCTTTGATCTCAAACCAAAGGGAGTTACCCGATTTTTAGGTAATGTCTTCACTTGAGTCCTTTTGTTTTATTTTTCTTCTCCAACCCCCTAAACTCTTTTTATTCATTTATTTTGTAATAAAAATAGTATCTTCCATATACTAGGATGTTGTTATAAGAATTATTCGAGCTACACTTACACAAACCTACATCTAATGGTTAAAGAACATACTGTTTCTGTGGATGACGAATTTCTGCCTCCCGAAACGATGATTGTTCAACATTATTTTAACACCTTCAAGGGTGGCCATTAAGATGACACTATATTTATATATGATATATAATATGTTTATGTTTTCCTTAACCTTCTGTATTTTTCATTTTGATTATACCTTTATGGCTTCTATTATGGGTAAAAACGATAATTTCATTTTAGGAAGTGCGGACTACCGCCCCCTCAAAGTGATTTGATTCGTTAATTCCATATGTGGGACATATAAAAGATGGATTTAAAGTTATTATATATGTTTTTATACTGGAATTATAATATACCTCTATATCATTATTATTTCTTCCCATTAAAGTATGAGATAGAAATGAATGTAGCGTTCATGCGTACGTACGGCTTACCGTCTCCATGAACGGTGCATTTCATTTCTTATCCCCAAATGTATTGTACTGTTATAAGTACATATATATAATGGATATATATGATGTATGTTACATATAAATGATTAATATAATTATGTAATTAATATATACATACCTCTCATTTAGTTTTAATTCCATTAATATGACAAAGAAATGAAAGTAGCGTTCATGCGTACATACGACTTACCGTCTCCATGAACGGTGCATTTCATTTCTTACCTCTAAATGATTATGTAATATTATAAATACATGTATATGATGGATATATATGCTATATATGATATCCAAATCATGAATATCATTTTGGATATAATGAACCTTTGACCACATGAACAACATGTAATTGTAAGAAGTCCACTTTCGACTGAAGAACCAAGTATCGACAAAATAAACATTATTAACTTAAATGATTACATAATGTTTATAACATGATAATAAGTGATATAAAAGTAATAATTAACTTGAATAAGGTTCTTAAGCAAGTATAAATTAACTCAAGTTTATTATTCAGGACATTAATGAATGATCGAGTCAAGTCGGACCCGAGGTATAGGACTTCGTCTCAATCTCCTTTCATTGAGGCTTATCTTGTTTTATACAGAACCTTCTTTTATACAGTGTATAAACCCCTTTGACTTTTACATTTATTCAAAAGGAATATTTTTTATACGAAGTGTTTACTAAACGAAAAAAGGGAATGTTTTTGTTGTATGTATGCGGCGACAACGATTTCTTCCCCGCCGTGGCCATTATTTGAGTTTCGGCTTCCTCTACAAGCCATACCATTTTTTAAAGAAAAATAAATACCCTGTTTTACTTTTCTTTTATTTTGGTATTGAAAATGGTTTTCATAATTTTTTTATTATATCAATTTGTTTTATTGATATCTTGTGATTGAAATGTGGAAATGTTATGTTTCCTTTATGTACGTTTTATGTGATACGATTATGTTATGGTTCATGGGAATTATTATGAAGGTGGGTGGTTCCGTGATAAACTAAGGGCGGGTGAGCCCGATATAGCTCTCCAATGCATTGGGTAACGTGAAGGAGTGAAACGTTACAGTTTCTCCGAAGAGATTTAGGGAATATACTGTGATGGGTATTCCAAATGTAACCAAGAGGGTTAATCCCTACGTAGGAATGTTATGAATGCTTCAAGTTACCTTTATGTCTTATGATTTCCATGATTTATTCATGATTTGATGAGGTATGTTGAAGTGCTTATGTTTTATGGGTAAAGTATGATTTCATTCTTATGTATATATGTACCCATGTTTCCTTTCCATATTTTTATATCCCTTACTGAGCTTTTTATGATCATCCCATGTTTTTTTGAAATGTTTTTCACAGGTCAACAGAAATGTACATGATATGATGATAGTGTCAAGGAAGTGTCAAGAAAGAATTCATGTTTTATTTTAAATATGTTTCCATTGATTGGAAATAAGAATTATATCTTTATGTAACCACTTCGTTTATATGTGGAATGTAATGCAAGTTTTATGATATAATTCTCTAAAACTCTAAACCCGAAAAGATCCTCAATTTGTAATCTTGTAATAACTCATTATTAAGTAAGGTTTAAGGCTAGGTCCTTATAGTTGGTATCAATGTTCGGTTTAGGTAACTTTAAGAGTTAGAATTCTATTAAATGAATATCCAAATTTTTTTATGGTCAAATTGAAATGATATTGCATTTGAAGATTACCATGTTGCTTCATCTAAGACATGTGTGTTAAGAATGGTTTTTCGTAGAGGAAAAGGAACAACTTTTTTGGGAAGGCATATAGAGGGAAATGACCTTTCAAATCAGTACCCTGAGATGGTCAGAATCAGAACTAAACAGTTTGTTGCAGTGATGGCTTAGTTGACTCAGGTGAAAAATGTTGGTTGTGTTTATTGATGATATTTTGTTGTTTTCTAAAAGTAAAGAGAATCATGAAAGTCATTTAAGGGTTATTTTGAAAACCTTAAAAGAAAAAACTCTATGGAAAATTTAGCAAGTGTGAGTTTTGGTTACAAAAAATTTCTTTCCTGGGTTACATTGTTTCAAAAGATGGAATAACTGTTGATCCTGCAAAAACAAAGGTTGTTGAAGAATGTCCAAGACCCACAAATGTAACTGAGATTCGTAGCTTCCTTGGTTTCTCAGGATATTACCGAAGGTTTGTTAGAAATTTTTCACAGTTATCCAGTCCAATGACTAAGCTAACTCGGAAGGGTGTTAAGTTTATCTGGACAAAAGAATGTGATGATTGTTTTCTGGAATTGAAAAGAAGATTGGTGAACGCTCCAGTTTTGGCACTACCATCCAGGAATGGTGAGTTTGTTATATACAGTGATGCTTCATTGAAAGGACTTGGTTGCGTCCTAATGAAAAATGATCAGGTAATTGCTTATGCTTCACGACAGTTGAAAACTCATGAGGTAAATTACCCTACACATGATTCAGAATTAGATGCTATTTTTTCACTTTAAAAATTTGGAGGCATCATTTGTATGGAGTAAAGTGTGAAATATATACTAATCACAAAAGTTTAAAGTATATATACACTCAGAAAGAGTTAAACATGAGACAGAGGAGATGGCTGGAATTAATCAAGGATTATTATTCTACAATTCATTACCATCCGAGAAAACCAAATAAAGTGGATGATGCTTTGAGTCGAAAAAGTAATGCTTCATAAGCAATGTTGCGTTTGGAACGCGATCCTTTGGTTTTTGATTTGAGTAACTTTGGCATAGAATTTTTTGGTGCATGAAGTTCTTCCGTTTTATTTCAGGTATCAGTGAAATCTTCTCTATCAGATAGAATCAAGCAAGCACAGAAGAAAGACAGTTAGTTGTAGAAAAAGGTAGAGCTGGTTCAGAAAGGTAAGTTGCATGAATTCAACATTGATAGTGATTGTGTTTTGAGATTTGGGAAGATATTGTGTGTGCCTTGTGATTCACAGTTGAAGAGAGATTTGTTATGTGAAGCTCATAATTCTCCGTTATCAGTTCATCCTGGCAGTACTAAGATGTTCAGAGATATGCGGGAGTATTACTGGTGGGATGGAATGAAAAGAGATATTGCTGATTTTCCTGTGAAGTGTTTGACTTGTCAGCAGATTAAAGCAGAGAGGTAGTTACCAAAAGGGATGGTTCGGCCTTTACCAGTGCTGGAGTGGAAATGGGAGAATATATCAATGGACATTGTTGTGGGATTGCGGAAGACACCTCGAGGTAATAATGCAATCTGGGTTATTGTTGATCGCTTGACTAAATATGCTCATTTCCTTGCTATAAGAGATACTTTTTCCCAAGATCAACTTTCCCGTTTTTATCTTAAATAGATAGTCAGGTTACATGGAGTTCCCCTCTCCATTGTATCTGACCGTGATCCCCGGTTCACTTATAACTTTTGGAAAGGCCTTCAGAAGTCATTGGGTACTGAATTAAATTTTAGTACAACATTTCATCCTCAATCAGATGGGAAGTCAGAACGAAAAATTCAGACCTTGGAGGATATTCTAAGATCTTGTTCGATGGATTATCAGGGAAGTTGGGACCAACATCTTTCTTTGGTTGAATTTTCATATAATAACAGTTTTCATTATAGTATACAGATGGCACCATTTGAGGCGTTATATGGGAATCTGTGTCGAACTCAAGCTTTCTGGGAAGAAGTGGGTGAAAGGAAGTTGATGGGACCAGAATTGGTAGAAGAGATGGCAAAAAAAGTTCAGCTGATTCAGAAACACATCAGAATAGCTCAGAGTAGGCAGAAGAGTTATGCAGACAACAGGAGGAAGGATCTAACTTTTGAGGTAGGTGATCATGTTTTTCTCAGAGTCTCACCATGTAAAAGTGTGATGAGATTTGGTAAGAAAGGAAAGCTGAGTCAAAGGTTCATTGGACCATTGGAAATTCTGGAGAGAGTTGGATCAGTTGCATAACAGGTGGCTTTACCTCCGAGTTTATCTCAGGTACACAATGTTTTTCACGTTTCGATGCTGAGAAAGTATATGCCAGATCCATCTCATGTTTTGAGTCCAGAGGTAGTTCAGCTGGAGAGAACCTATCATATGCGGAACAACCAGTCCAGATTCATGACCACAGGGAGCAAGTGTTACGAAATAAGGTGATTAATCAGGTAAAGGTTTTGTGGGAAAACCACATCATGGAAGAGGCAACATGGGAATCTGAAAATGCAATGAGGGATAAGTACCCCCATTTATTCGATAAGTAAACAAATTGCGGGGATGAAATTTTCTAAATGGGGGAACGATGTAACATCCCAAGTAAGTAATGAATAATAGATATTTTTATCTATGTCTATTAATGAATAAGATAGTGT
Organism: Viscum album; assembly: GCA_963277665.1. Classification (NCBI taxonomy): domain Eukaryota; kingdom Viridiplantae; phylum Streptophyta; class Magnoliopsida; order Santalales; family Viscaceae; genus Viscum; species Viscum album. The sequence continues at coordinate 159,727,776 of OY728128.1, read as the reverse complement.
TTTAGAGGCTTAAAATGAAAATAAAAACAATCTTATGAATGGAATACACTAATATTCTTGAAAGATTGTTTTACTGCCTTTTGATAGAAAACCCTTTTTAAATCAAACTTTTGACAATTTTATAATGAATATTTTTTAAAATAAACATATTCATTATGATTGGGACATTGAAATTTACTTTGGTTGAATTTTTGGTACTTTTCTGACAATGTTCATTTTTTAATGAATAGTGAAAAATACTGCATTTTACATCATAATTGCTTTTTCATTTAATTTAATTATATGGTTAGATTATCCTTTTAATTTGTAATAAAGTGTAATATTAATATATTTTTACCATTTAATCCAATGGTGGTCATTAGGATTAATTTCACTTTGGAATTGGTCATAAACTAATGCCAAACATTTCATAGATATTGTTTCAAAAATACCCGCTATTTGTTTTGACAACAGGAATTATTTTTAAATAAATTATTGAAATTTATGTGTTTGGAATTTGGTAAAATGGATTAAATATTTGTAATCAGAAGGTACAAATTATGTAATTAAGAATCTTTTCTTTTTGGACATTATGAATAGTAACGATGGTAATTATTTTTAATTGTCTTGATTAATGAGTAATCAGGTAGTTAAAGATAATAAAATGATATCATAATAATACAAAACTACCACAAAATGTGTCCTAAGGCTACTTTTTGTCTCATGGACAACCATGGTATGCCTTGTGCCAAACTTGGGGGCCCCATGGAATCACTTTTGTGAGAAAGTGACTTTTTATCTTTTTATTTTTAAAGAATGTTAAATGTGACAAAGAATGTCTCACCTAAGTAAAATATTTTAAATTTGTCTACATAAATTATCTTTGGTACTATAAATAGTCATTGGAAAGATAAAAATATTTCCTACATCATAGTATTTTTTTATAATTTTTTTACTTTAAATAAATTAAATTATTTATTACATCATGATGATGCAGCGATTACCTCATTAATAAAGGATTTAAATAAAATGAAATGATAATGTAAAATCTATGACCTACACATGTCCAAAACCTATTTGATGGGTGGATTTCGAACCCTTATCACCTTACCCTCGAATTATTTCAATGTGGGTCCTTTTGAATCCGAAAATCATTTTCAAATAAAGTAACATTTCTTTACTTTCCTAGAGTGCCCCTCCTCTCCTCTTATAAAAGGCCCCCACCTCTACCTCCATAACCACACTCCCAAAGCCTTTGGCTCGGCCAAACCGTACCTATTTTGTCTCTCCACTTCCCTCTATTACTCCTTGAAGCCTCACTTTGGGCAGAAGTCTTCCCATGGAAGCCTTTGAGCTCAAACCAAAGGGAGTTACCCGATTTTAAGGTAATGTCTTCACTTGAGTCCTTTTGTTTTATTTTGCTTCTCCAACCCCTAAACTATTTTTATTCATTTATTTTGTAATAACACCAGTATCTTCCATATACTAGGATGTTTTTATAAGAATTATTCGTGCTACACGTACACACACCTACATCTAATGGTTAAAGAACATACTGTTTCCGTGGATGGCGAATTTCTGCCTCCCGAAACAATGATGGTTCAACATTATTTTAACACCTTCAAAGGTGGACATTAAGATGACACTATATTTATATATGATATATAATATGTTTCTGTTTTACTTAACCTTCTGTATTTTTCATTTTGATCATACCTTTATGGCTTCCATTAATGGGTAAACACGATAATTTCATTTTAGGAAGTGCGGACTACCGCCCCCTCAATGTGATTTGATTCGTTAATGCCATATGTGGGACGTATAAAGGATGGATTTAAAGTTATTATATATGATGTTATACTAGAATTATAATATACCTCTATATCATCATTATTTCTTCCCATTAAAGTATGAGATATAAATGAAAGTAACGTTCATGCGTACGTACGGCTTACCGTCTCCATGAACGGTGCATTTCATTTCTTATCCCCAAATGTAATGTACTATTATAAGTACATATATATAATGGATATATATTATGTATGTTACATCTAAATGATTAATATAATTATGGAATTAAAATATACATACCTCTCATTTAGTTTTAATTCCATTAATATGACAAAGAAATGAAAGTAGCGGTCATGCGTACGTACGGCTTACCGTCTCCATGAATAGTGCATTTCATTTATTACCTCTAAATGATTATGTAATATTATAAATACATGTATATGATGGATATGTATGATATATATGATATTCAAATCATGAATATCATTTTGGATATAATGAACCTTTGACCACACGAACAACATGTAATTGTAAGAAGTCCACTTTCGACTGAAGAACCAAGTATCGACAAAATAAACATTATTAACTTAAATGATTACATAATGTTTATACCATGATATTAAGTGATATAAAAGTAATAATTAACTTGAAGAAGGTTATTAAGCAAGTATAAATTAACTCAAGTTTATTATTCAGGACATTAAATAACAATCGAGTGAAGTCGGACCCGTGGTATGGGACTTTGTCTCAATCTCCTTTCATTGAGGCATATCTTGTTTTATACACAAACTTCTTTTATACGGTGTATAAACCCCTTTGACTTTTATGTTTATTCAAAATGAATATTTTTTATATGAAGTGTTTACTAAACGACACAAGGGAATGTTTTTGTCGTACGTATGCAGCGAAAACGACTTCTTCGCCGCCGTGACCATTATTTGAGTTTCGGCTTCCTCTACAAGCCATACTGTTTTTAAAGAAAAATAAATACCCTATTTTACTTTTCTTTTATTTTGGTATTGAAAATGGTTTTCATATTGTTTTTATTATATCAGTGTGTTTTATTGATATCTTTTGATTGAAATGTAGAAATGTTATGTTTCCTTTATGTATGTTTTATGTGATATGATTATGTTATGGTTCTGGGAATTATTATGAAGACGGTTGGTTCCATGATAAACTAAGGGTGGGTGAGCCCGATATAGCTCTCAAATGCATTGGGTAATGCGAAGGAGTGAAACGTTAAGGTTTCTCTGAAGAGATTTAGGGAATATACTGTGATGTGTATTCCAAACGTAACCAAGAGGGTTACTCCCTACGTAAGAATGTTATGAATGCCTCAAGTTACCTTTATGTCTTATGATTTATATGATTTATTAATGATTTGATGAGGAATGTTAAAGTGCTTATGTTTTATGGGTAAAGTATGATTTCATTATTATGTATATATGTACCCATGTTTCATTTCCATATTTTTATATCCCTTACTGAGCTTTTTATGCTCATCCCAAGTTTTTTTAAAATGTTTTTCACAGGTCAAGGGAAAGGTACATGATATGATGATAGTGTCAAGGAAGTGTCAAGAAATAATTCATGTTTTATTTTAAATATGTTTCCATTTATGGGAAATAAGAATACTATCTTTATGTAACCACTTCGTTTATATGTGGAATGTAATGAAAGTTTTATGATCTAATTCTCTAAAACTCTAAACCCAAAAAGATCATCAATATATAATCTTGTAATAACTCATGATTAAGTAAGGTTTAAGGCTGGGGCCTTATAGTTGGGATCAAAGGTCGGTTTAGATAACTTTAGGAGTTAGAATTCTATTAAATGATTATCCAAATTTTTTTATGGTCAAATTTAAATGATATAGCATTTGAAGATTACCATGTTTCTTCATCTAAGAAATGTGTGTTAAGAATGGTTTTTCGTAGAGGAAACAGAACATCTTTTTTGGGAAGGAATAAAGAGGGAAATGACCTTTCTAATCAGTACCCTGAGATGGTCAGAATCAAAACTAAATAGTTCGTTGCAGTGATGGCTCAGTTGACTCAGGTGAAAAATGTTGGTTGTGTTTATTGATGATATTTTGGTGTTTTCTAAAAGTAAAGAGGATCATGAAAGTAATTTAAGGGATATTTTGAAAACCTTAAAAGAAAATAAACTTTATGGAAAATTTAGCAAGTGTGAGTTTTGGTTACAACAAATTTCTTTCCTGGGTCACATTGTTTCAAAAGATGGCATAACTGTTGATCCTGCAAAAACAAAGGTTGTTGAAGAATGGACAAGAACCACAAATGTAACTGAGATTCGTAGCTTCCTTGGTTTGTCAGGCTATTACCGAAGGTTTGTTAGAATTTTTTCACAGTTATCTAGTCCAATGACTAAGCTAACTCGGAAGGGTGTTATGTTTATCTGGACAAAATAATGTGATGATTGTTTTCAGAAATTGAAAAGAAGATTGGTGAATGCTCTAGTTTTGGCACTACCTTCCAAGAATGGTGAGTTTGTTATATATAGTAATGATTCGTTGAAAGGACTTGGTTGTTTCCTAATGCAGAATGATCAGGTAATTGCTTATGCTTCACGACAGTTGAAAACTCATGAGGTAAATTACCCAACACATGATTTGGAATTAGCTGCTGTTGTTTTCGCTTTAAAAATTTGGAGGCATCATTTGTATGGAGTAAAGTGTGAAATATATACTGATAACAAAAGTTTAATGTATATATACACTCAGAAAGAGTTAATCATGAGACAGAGGAGATGGATGGAATTAATCAAGGATTATTATTCTACAATTCATTACCATCCGAGAAAACCAAATAAAGTGGCTGATGCTTTGAGTCGAAAAAGTAATGCATCATAAGCAATGTTGCGTTTGGAACGCGATCCTTTGGTTTTTGATTTGAGGAACTTTGGCATAGAATTTTTTGGTGCATGAAGTTCTTCTGTTTTATTTCAGGTATCGGTGAAATCTTCTCTATCAGATAGAATCAAGCAAGCACAGAAGCAAGACAGTTAGTTGCAGAAAAAGGTAGAGCTGGTTCAGAAAGGTAAGTTGCATTAATTCAACATTGATAGTGATTGTGTTTTGAGATTTGGGAAGATGTTGTGTGTGCCTTATGATTCACAGTTGAAGAGAGATTTGTTATGTGAAGCTCATAATTCTCCGTTATCAGTTCATCCTGGCAGTACTAAGATGTACAGAGATATGTGGGAGTATTACTGGTGGGATGGAATGAAAAGAGATATTGCTGATTTTACTGTGAAGTGTTTGACTTGTCAGCAGATTAAAGCAGAGCGGTAGTTACCAAAATGGATGGTTCGGCCTTTACCAGTGCCGGAGTGGAAATGGGAGAATATATCCATGGACTTTGTTGTGGGATTGCAGAAGACACCTCGAGGTAATAATGCAATCTGGGTTATTGTTGATCACTTGACTAAATATGCTCATTTCCTTGCTATAAGAGATAATTTTTCCCTAGATCAACTTTCCCGTTTGTATCTTAAATAGATAGTCAGGTTACATGGTGTTCCCCTCTCCATTGTATCTGACCGTGATCCCCGGTTCAATTCTAAATTTTGGAAAGGCCTTCAAAAGTCGTTGGGTACTGAATTAAATTTTAGTACAAAATTTCATCCTCAATCAGATGGGCAGTCAGAATGAAACATTCAGACCTTGGAGGATATGTTAAGAGCTTGTTCGATGGATTATCAGGGAAGTTGGGACCAACATATTTCTTTGGTTGAATTTTCATATAATAACAGTTTTCATTCCAGTATACAGATGGCACCATTTGAGGCGTTATATGGGAAGCGGTGTCGAACTCCAGCTTTCTGGGATGAAGTGGGTGAAAGGAAGTTGATGGGACCAAAATTGGTAGAAGAGAGGGCAGAAAATGTTCAGCTAATTTAGAAACACATGAGAATAGCTCAGAGTAGGCAGAAGAGTTATGAAGACAACAGGAGGAAGGATCTAACTTTTGAGGTAGGTGATCATGTTTTTCTCAGAGTCTCACCATGGAAAAGTGTGATGCGATTTAGTAAGAAATGAAAGCTGAGTCCAAGGTTCATTGGACCATATGAAATTCTGGAGAGAGTTGGATCAGTTGCATACCGAGTGGCTTTACCTCCGAGTTTATCTCAGGTACACAATGTTTTTGACGTTTCGATGCTGAGAAAGTATATGCCAGATCCATCTCATGTTTTGAGTCCAGAGGTAGTTCAGCTAGAAGAGAACCTATCATATGAGAAACAACAGGTCCAGTTTCTTGACCACAAGGACCAAGTGTTATGAAATAAGGTGATTAATCAGGTAAAGGTTTTTTGGAAAAACCACATGATGGAAGAGGCAACATGGGAATCTGAAAATGCAATGAGGGATAAGTACCCCCATTTATTCGATAAGTAAATAAATTGCGAGGACGAAATTTTCTAAAGGGGGGGGAAGGATGTAACATACCAAGTATGTAATGAATAATAGATATTTTTATCTATGTCTATTAATGATTAAGATAGTGTTTTAGAGGCTTAGAATGAAAATAAATACAATCTTATGCATGGAATACACTAATATTCTTAAAAGATTGTTTTACTGCCTTTTGATGGAAAACCCTTTTTAAATCAAACTTTTGAAAATTTTATAATCAATATTTGACAAAATAAACATATTCATTATGATTGGGACATTGAAATTTACTTTGGATAAATTTTTGGTATTTTTCTGACAATGTTCATTTTTTAAGGAATAGTGAAAAATACTGCATTTTACATCATAACTTCTTTTTCATTTAATTTAATTATATGTTTAGATTATCCTTTTAATTGGTCTTAATGTGTAATATGAATATATTTATACCATTTAATCCAATGGTGGTCATTAGGATTAATTTCACTTTGTAATTGGTCATAAACTAATGCCAAACTTTTCATAGATATTGTTTCAAAAAAAACCCGCTATTTGTTTTGACAACGGGAATTATTTTTAAAAAAATTATTGCAATTTATGTGTTTGGAATTTTGTAAAATGGATTACATATTTGGAATCAGAAGGTACAAATTATGTAATTATGTCTCTTTTCTTTTTAGACATTATGAATAGTAATGATGGTAATTATCTTTAATTATCTTGATTAATGAGTAATCAGGTAGTTAAAGATAATAAAATGATATCATAATAATACAAAATGTCCACAAAATGTGTCCTAAGGCTACTGGTTGTCTCATGGCCGACCATGGTATTCCTTGTTCCAAACATGGGGGCCCCATGGAATCACTTTTGTGAGAATGTGACTTTTTATCTTTTTATTTTTAAAGAATGTTAAATGTGACAAAGAATGTATCACCTAAGTAAAATATTTTTAATTCTTTCTACATAAATGATCATTTGTACTATAAATAGTCATTGGAAAGATCAAAATATTTCCTACATCATAGTATTTGTTTTATAATTTTTATACTTTAAATAAATTAAATTATTTATGACATCATGATGATGCAACGATTACCTCATTAATAAAGGATTTAAATAAAATGAAATGATAATGTAAAATCTATGATCTACACATGTCCAAAACCTATTTTATGGGTGGATTTCGAACCCTTATCACCTTAATCTCGAAGTATATCAATGTGGGACCTTTTGAATCTGAAAATCATTATCAAATAAAGTAACATTTCTTTACATTCCAAGAGTGCCCCTCCTCTCCTCTTATAAAAGGCCCCCAACTCTACCTCCTTACCCACACTCCCAAAGCCTTTGGCTCGGCAAACCCCTGCCCATTTTGTCTCTCCACTTCCCTATCTTACTCCATGAAGCCTCACATTGGGCATAAGTCTTCCCATGGAAGACTTTGAGCTCAAACCAAAGGGAGTTACCCGATTTTAAGGTAATGTCTTCACTTGAGTCCTTTTGTTTAATTTTGCTTCTCCAACCCCCTAACCTCTTTTTTTCATTTATTTTGTAATAACACCAGTATCTTCCATATACTAGGATGTTTTATAAGAATTATTCGTGCTACACTTACAAACACCTACATCTAATGGTTAAAGAACATACTGTTTCCATGGATGACGAATTTCTGCCTCCCGAAACGATGATTGTTCAACATTATTTTAACACCTTCAAAGGTGGCCATTAATATGACACTATATTTATATATGATATATAATATGTTCATGTTTTCCTTAACCTTCTGTATTTTTCATTTTGATCATACCTTTATGGCTTCCATTATAGGTAAATAGGATAATTTCATTTTAGAAAGTGTGGACTACCGCCCCCTCAAAGTGATTTGATTCGTTAATGCCATATGTGGGATGTATAAAGGATGGATTTAAAGATATTATATATGATGTTATACTGGAATTATAATATACCTCTATATCATCGTTATTTCTTCCCATTAAAGTATGAGATAGAAATGAAAGTAGCGTTCGTGCGTACGTACGGCTTACCGTCTCCATGAACGGTGCATTTCATTTGTTATCCCCAAATGTAATGTACTATTATAAGTACATATATATAATGGATATATATGATGTATGTTACATCTAAATAATTAATATAATTATGGAATTACAATATACATACCTCTCATTTAGTTTTAATTCCATTAATATGACAAAGAAATGAAAGTAGCGTTCATGCGTACGTACGGCTTACCGTCTCCATGAACGGTGCATTTCTTTTCTTACCTCTAAATGATTATGTAATATTATAAATACATGTATATGACGGATATATATGATATATATGATATCCAAATCATGAATATCATTTTGGATATAATGAACCTTTGACCACACGAACAACATGTAATTGTAAGAAGTCCACTTTCGACTGAAGAACCAAGTATCGACAAAATAAACATTATTAACTTAAATGATTACATGATGTTTATAACATGATAATAAGTGATATAAAAGTAATAATTAACTTGAAGAAGGTTCTCAAGCAAGTATAAATTAACTCAAGTTTATTATTCAGGACATTAAAGAACGATTGAGTCAAGTCGGACCCGAGGTATAGGACATCGTCTCAATCTCCTTTCATTGAGGCATATCTTGTTTTATACACAAACTTATTTTATACGATGTATAAACCCCTTTAACTTTTACGTTTATTCAAAAGGAATATTTTCTATACGAAGTGTTTACTAAATGACAAAAGGGAATGTTTTTGTCGTACGTATGTGGCGACAACGACTTCTTCGCCGCCGTGACAATTATTTGAGTTTCTCATTCCTCTACAAGCCATACCGTTTTTTAAAGAAAAATAAATACCGTATTTTACTTTTCTTTTAGTTTGGTATTGAAAATAGTTTTCATAATGTTTTTGTTATATCAATGTGTTTTATTGATATCTTTTGATTGAAATGTGGAAATGTTATGTTTCCTTTATGTACGTTTTATGTGATACGATTATGTTATGGTTCTTGGGCATTATTATGAAGACGGGTGGTTCCGTGATTAACTAAGGGCGAGTGAGCCCGATATAGCACTCAAATGCATTCGGTATCGCGAAGGAGTGAAACGTTAAGGTTTCTCCAAAGATATTTAGAGAATATACTGTGATGGGTATTCCAAACGTAACCAAGAGGGTTACTCCCTACGTAAGAATGTTATGAATGCCTCAAGTTACCTTTATGTCTTATGATTTATATGATTTATTCATGATTTGATGAGGTATGTGAAAGTGCTTTTGTTTTATGGGTAATGTATGATTTCATTATTATGTATATATGTACCCATGTTTCCTTTCCATATTTTTATATCCCTTACTGATCTTTTTATGCTCATCCCATGTTTTTTTGAAATGTTTTTCACAGGTCAAGGGAAAGGTACATGATATGATGATAGTGTCAAGGAAGTGTCAAGAAAGAATTCATGTTTTATTTTAAATATGTTTCCATTAATAGGAAAGAAGAATACTATCTTTATGTAACCACTTTGTTTATATGTGGAATGTAATGCATGTTTTATGATCTAATTCTCTAAAACTCTAAACCCGAATAGATCCTCAATGTGCAATCTTGTAATAACTCAAGATTAAGTAAGGGTTAAGGATGGGGCCTTATATGATCAATTGAGGTGCGGTTGATTATTACAATCCATAAATGTCATATGGATAATTTTCATAAATCAAAAAAGAAAATATTAAAGTGTTTTATTGGTTTTGATTATATCGCATGCCATTTTTTACTAAAACATAATTTACAATTAGAAAAACATAATTTTAATCATACGAGTCACATCGTGTGTCAGTTTTATATGAGGCTAATTCGTACATGTCAAAAATGAAATATGAATTGTTTTTTAAATTATAGATACAATAAAACAATGATTTCTTAGTTTTCTGTGAATTTAACACTTTTTGAACAAAATGTCAATTTTAAATTTATAATGAACACTTTGTGTTATACTAGGAAAACCATGAATTATATTGAGGTGAGGCTATATAATACACATAAAAATTTAAATTTGAACCATTTTATTAAAGTATAAAAGCAATATTATTTTGTTTTATTGGTTTTGAATACGTCACTTGCATTTCTTTTACAAAAATCAATGTCATGTTTAAATAAAAAGACACACTTGGTGTCATACCAGGGACCCCATGTATCATATTGTTGAACGACTAATTCAGACATATAAAAAATGACTTACAGATTTTTTCCTAAAGTATCAAAACAATATTAATGAATTTTCTTGGTTTTATGTTTGTCACCTATATTTTTTAAATAAAATACATGCCAATTTTTAATAAAAAGACACATATGGAGTCATATTAGTAACATTGTAAATTGGATGGTTGTGTAGATGATTTATACACATCATAGATGAATTATAGATAATCTTACTAAAATATAACAATAGTCTTAATGTGTTTTTTTATTTTGAGTACGTCACTTGTGTTTTAAAGGAAATATCATTTTAAACTGGAAAAATGCACTTTGAGTCATATCAGACACATCATGTGTGGGTTTGACGGGAGATTGACTCCTACACATCGATAATGATTTATTAATCATTCTAAAAAATTATAAATACAATATAAGAGATTTTATTTCGTTTTCTGTGAATGAGAAACTTTTTTAAATAAATGTCTTTTTTAAACTAATAACTAACACTTTGTGTTATACCGTGCATACCATGTATTAGATTGAGTTGAGGATAATTCATACACATAAAAAACTACTTATGGATAATTATAAGAAAGTATAAAAATATATATAAAGTTTTCTCTCCGTTTTGAGTTTGTTAATTTTCTTTTTACTAAAATTAATATCAATTTTAAATAAAAATAATCACTTGGAGTCATATCGGGAACACTGTGTATTATATTGAGGTGAGTCTTATTCATATATGAAAAAATTTCTTTATAGATAATTTCCAAATGTTTTCAGAAAATCTTAAGGTGTATTCTTGGTTTTCAGTATGGTACTTCTCTTATTTTACTATAATTAATGTTAATTTTGAATAAAAAGACAAAATTAGAGTTATACCGGTCACACCATCTATATTATTGAGGTGAAAATGATTCCTATACAGGGAAAATGAATCATGTATTGTTTAATTAGAGTATTAATAAATTCTAAATGTGTCTGGTCAGAATTGAGTATGTGATTTGTGTTTTTGAACAAAAATATAAATTATAAACTAAAAATAAATAGTTTGAGTCATACCAAGAACACGATGTATCCGATTTAGGTGCAGATGATTGAGAATTTGATGTGTTTTATTCTTTATAGATTCAATAAAAATAAAAAAAATAAAGAAAATGTTCCATTTGGATAGAAGATCAAACCCCGTGCTATCTGAAATTACCGATCCAAAATATAAGGGTATTCTATTTTATACCTCAATGTAGATTGTTGAATGAAATATTTGACATCAGAAAAGAATAATGAAAAAATAAAAATAATTATTATATAAAAATTATTTTGAAATTTTAATAAAAAATTTAGATAAAATGGATACAAAATTATCTAAACAAGTATTAGGAACATACCTTTTCATGATGTCTATATATATTCTTGACCCGTTTCCATGTTTCTATTAACTAAATTACAGCCTTGAAGTAAAATATGTCTTGATCATGAGAAGCTTAAAAAAATCCCCACCTTGACCAGAAAAATCAACCAATATAATAAAAAAATTATTTTTTTAGTAATATTGTAAATAAATAAATTGAAAAAAATATGAAACAAAACATTAATAAAATGTCAGTGTTAAATAGAAACCACTTAATTTGAGTCATATTGGGTTGAGTGTGTATTAGAGTGAGGTATGGTGGATTAATACCTATCAAACATTACTAAGGGATTATTATCGAAAATTTCAAAAACTACCAGAATAGTTTTTCTTGGGTTTGAGTACGTCACTTCTCAGTTATACTAAAATTTCAATTTAAACACAAACCATTGAATTTGAGTAATACCAGCTGCACCATGAATCTGATGGATGTGAGGTCAATTCCTACCCATTAAAAATAAATTATAGATCATTTTTATAAACATAGAAAACAACCTGAGCTCATTTAATCCGTTTGGACTGTTTGAAATGCGTTTTACACGAAAACTGTGCATTTCAAATGAAATTGCGTACTTCAATAATATCGATAACATAATGTCTCAGATTTATGTGAAGTAGATTCCTACATTTTAAAAATGATTTATGTATCATTTTCCTTGATTTTTAAAGCATTCCAATATCATATGATCATTTTTAACTGTTTTATGTATGTTTAAATTAAAATTGACACTTTTTTTAAAACACATACTTCATGTCACACCGACCACATAAGGTGCTTGATTGGCATGGAGTCAAATCCTTCATATGAAAAATAAATTATGGGTCATTATCCTAATGTTTAAAAACAATAAAATATTTTTTTAATAATTTCAACTATTTGATGTATGCTTTATTCTGAAATGACACTTTTGTATTGAAAACATGTAATGCGAGTCATACCCCCCACATAGTGTGTCATATTGGAGTATGGTCAACCAATATATGTGGAAAATTAATATAGATCAGTTTTCTAATGTTTGAATTAAATAAAAGATCATTTTATTGATTTTGAACATGTTATGTGTGTTTTGAATGATTGTGTTAATTTAACTAAATAAGCAGCAGATAAAAATGATATAGAAATTAACTATTTTTTGAGAACATGTTGACAATATTAACTAAATACGTAGTATGATATCACCTATTCATGATGTATGTATACATTCTAAAACCATGTATTATTCTTATTTATTTGTAAAAAAATTTATCTCCCATATTATACTTATCCTTGATTAATAGATCATAAATAATATATAAGAATTTTGATACTAAAGTATCATAATAAAAATATATTTATATGGTCATATCATGTACTAGATAACAAACATAGTTGGTAATCACTTAAATTTGTTGTTGGAAAACATTTATAAACCATGTATGTCCCCCATTCAACTCTAATAAAATTTACTTTTATTAGGTATGATAGTTTTCGGCAGTATTGGCAATTCTTATAAAATATAGAAGAAAAAAAAATTTAAGAATTTTTTTTGATGAAATTTTAATTACCTTTAGAATATACCTATTTGGGGATACTTGTCTTTTCATGTTTTATGATATTTCACCTAACATTTCAAACATAATATCCACAATCATTGGTATTATATTTCTTAGGTCACTATAAAAACATTGAACAAAATAATTATATTATTTCCAAATATGATTTTATAGTTAAATTTTTCTTAATATACCTTAATCAACATCCACTAGATTTAATCCAAAGGTTTCTCTTATTTAGTCACCGACTTCGTACCATGATATAGCCTATATTTAGTAAGCTAACCATCATAAAAAATATAGATAATAAGTATAATGAAACATATAATTCAATGTTTATCTATACAAAGTTTATTCAAGTGAATTACAAATTCAAAATACAAATCATGCTTGCTTGGTTTTATTTCGATATCCAGGAATTGGATTCAAATAATAAATATATGGGGTATCCATATTGATTGTGGTCATCATCCAAATGATAACTAAAAAAAATAGATATGTAATAAAGAATATATATTTTATGTGATATATTTTAGATTTTTACCCCTGAATTATTGGCATTAAAAAGGTTGTTTATTGTTATTTTGGTCTCAAACACTTCAATTAGATAATTTGTTTCTCATCAAGTTCTTCCTTCTCCAAGAAATATTTCTGTATAAAAATGATACATTGATTAATGAATTCAAATTATTCTTCACATGATTTTCCATTTATATAGTAGTAATATAAAATTTTGTGTAAAATTTGAATAGTTATTAACTTTAATGAACATATTATATCATTTTTTTGATAGTCATATTATGAATATTTACCCTACATATGTATTAAAAAATGAAACTCCTAGCCATTCAAACATGAGAATTTCATTTATACTATTGAGAACAATAGTGTCAATAATGAATATTGAAAATATTTCTTTCTCATATAGATTTTAAAATATATCCCCATATTTAAATGTTGTATTTACATGAAGTTGTTATGTTAACAATTTTTTAGTGGAACTGGTGGGAAGAATGTACTCCTAGAATTTCCTTTTATTTTCTTAGTCGATTCACTAGATTTTATTGATCTGGCCATCTGTTTCCCTATAACTGTATCCATCTACAATACCATAACTCACTTCAGAACATTTTCGTGAACTATTATAAGTTTTTGATATAAAATATTTGTTAAATACATACCTCATGTATATTTATAAGATTATATTACTGTGGTACAAAAGTTCCAACAACATCATTGACCGTTGTAATATCCATATCATCGAGTGTAATGGGAAACTTTGTGGTTAGCAATTTAGATACCTAAATACCCACTCTCACGTGATATATTGAGAGTTTTTATTATGTATCATGTCTCTTGGGATACTATGCACTGTACCCCTCATAACACGGCCGTGAGTTGGTGTTGATAGATAAAAATCACATACTACTTCACCATGCATATTTTCAGAAATATAATGTTATAAAAAGTTGTTTATTTCACATTTAGGAAAATTATTAATGAAAAAATTTACCACCTAAGGTAATTTGTTGGGTTTATGGGGAATCAATGGCCTAAATTCTAGTGGGTTCATTTGGTTGTTCATGTGTAGATCATTATTCCACTGCTAATTCTATTTCACCCTTTCTCATACACTTGTCTAAAAAACTAGACCAGACAATAATATATTTCAATGAATCTGTTTTCTCCTAAAATCATTTCATAATTATATATGTCTCCTCTTCTGTTTTATTCTTCTCAAATTTTTTTAGAAGACACTATGAAACCTACTCCTCCAATGTTACTATACTGTTTATGCCATATCGAAGCAACTAAAATTAATTTTTATTCCACTATGGTCACTATCGATTCATATATATAAACCATGTAAATATGTATAATCAAAAATAGAAATTTCTATGAAATAGTGTTATAAATCATAATTAATTAATAATATGTCACAGTTATGCATGATTCCCATACTACTATTGTTTTTTCAATAACTTTTTTACCCTACTAATTTTCAGGATCATACTTCCATAGCACATGAAGTGGTATGGATGTGGCTTCAGAATTGGATTCATATAACTAAAAATAAAAAAGGAACATATGTTGTTTCATATCACATAGAACATTTACCACTGATTTAAATTAAATAGTAATTTATTATATATTAATGCATACCCCATCCTTTCATTGCGACATTTGGTACATTGGTTTGGAGAGAAATTATTTATTTTTCTGTTTAAAAATTTAGAAATTTTAAATATAAATAGATAAAATATTATATCATGAACAACTATTCATAGAAAATGATTACCAATAATGAAAACTGAGGCAATAATACCATGTTTCCTTATAATGTGTTCATTACTAATTAATGGACGAAGCTTTACTTCCCCCCTGAGCTAGCCAAATATGTAACTAGGTAAGAAGAGTATTGAAGCCTCTATGGACATTCCGAGTGTCCCTTAAGGCATATTTACTATGGAAATTGTCTAAAATAACTGAACCCTACAAGAAATAATTAAAATTAAATGCTATTTTAATTATGTAAATTTTATATAATGTAGAGAAAGTATATCAAAATATTGACATTATATATTACCAAAGGGTTTCCTACATTATGAGCTTGATATGGTACCATGAATCTGTATCAATAAGAAAATTCATCCACATTGAGACTCCAAAATAACTAATGAACTTTGACTTGTAGTGGTCAACAGGTTGGACATGTTGATTTCACCCAACCTCAAATTTTATACCATTACTTCTTACCTAGATAAATTTTTTTCATCACTTTGATTTTGTGCCATTCTATTTTTTTGATCAACATGATTTTGATTCCCTAATAATTCTAAAGTTTCATAATCAACTACATATTATTGCTGGGGATTTGTGACACCATCATGTCAAAATGAAATTGGTTACATGGGTAGTCAAACATATAATTTTGATTATGTTAATATAATAGAGAATAAATAATATTATATTGAAAATATTAGTATATTAAAAAACACATTGACCATATCATTGAACTATGTTTCTTTTTTAAAGGTTCAATGGAATTGAATCTTCTATCAAGAATCCAAATACCCACTTTGTGGTCCCCTATAATGTTGAAGTCCTTGGCTACTTTGGGACTTCATGAAATGACTATGATCTCCCAATGAAAGGGTCATCCTCGAGGGAATTTTCAACACACAATACAATTGTATTCTTACTTAGTAGGATTGGGGACCAATTTTTTTTCTAGATATGGGACACAAAAGTATTTCATTATATGTGATTCCATTATGAGAAACTAACAAATACCCCCGTACACTATAAAATTCACCTTTATAAGCACATTTGATACGGTTTCATAGTATTTTTATTTTATAACCATTTTCAATTGAAAATGAGCACATGAAATGTTGTATAATCCAACTCCTATATCTATTAGATAATGTCAAAATATGACATATTTTTATTAATTGGATATATATCCTTGGAAAAAGATATTTTAATTGCTACCTTTACCTGAATAACACCACTACTTTCCATCATACCATAGTCTTCATGTTCTATTATATAGAATGCACGACCATTGTTTACAAAACTAGTGTAAGATGTTACATTTTCATTTAGTCCCATGGATTCCATCAAAGTCACTAGATTGTTGAATTCATATTTTTAGATAATTCCTTATAAATATAGTCTCAAAACTGTCTAATAAATCCCTGATTATGTGTATTTGATATCCATCCTTCACCCCTTAGTGGATTCAAATCACTAAGAATTTGTTTTTGGGATTCATCCTATGGATCAACACCCTCAATATTATGTAAAAAGTAAAGGTGATATTTCTCCCACTATGTGTTGGAAATTATAAAAAATATGTTTTAGAAATATTTTATCCCTTTAGGATTATACCTTGATTAGACTTTGGGAGAATTACACTATCAACATCTGACATCTAATCATTATACAATTCAACAACTTATTTAAAAATATATCATTATTAAATTCAACATTTTGTGTGACTTCAATTATCTACATACCCTTTAAAAATCATCATATACCATTCAATGGGGTAGACATATATATAATGGACATGACCACATGGTGGAACCTATCTTGACAAGTGAACCATTAAGTGGACCATTATATCAAATAATGATAATGGGAAGAGAATTCATAATTCAGATAATATGACCATGACCTCCTTATTCATGATTGGAAACTTCACCGAGTCAATAAAATTTCTACATATGGATTTTAAAAACATGTAGAGTTTGGTTAGTATATATCTTACATTTTTAGGAAGAATTCAACATAATTAAATGATTATTAAATCTTACATCAAAATATGATATTCGTGTTATTTTAGTCTTTATAACTTTAAATTACACATTGAAACAATATTCTTGATATTTAATGAATACACCTATGAAACATTTAAAACATTATAAAATAGAAAAAATCGAATAATTTCAATCCGGATAGAGTGAAATATATTTGAGGAAGAGAAGTCCATATATTACCCTTCATCGGTACAAATTATTTCCTTATCCACAAGTAAATCATGTCCAACCTAGACTTGTTTCCATATTTTGTTTTTCTTGAAACATTTAGTAATGTTCCAATAAAACTATAAAATACATTTTTTTGAACATGAATGACATCAATGAAATTTCTAATGTACAAAAAATTTAAATACAATAATTCAAATATATGTTATCCCTTTTTTACAACATGATTCAATATGGTTTTTGAAAATGTTTTAATGAAAATGTTCCAATATATTTTGCATTATAGAATAGTTGATCACCCTTTAATAGATTTGGTGTTATACCTTATTAGTATTCCAATAAAATATTTTCATCCAGGTTCAGTATTTATATCTTCAAGGTAAAAATTCTTATCTCCTAAAAACATAATTTTTGTGAAATGTTTAAGCCAAACTATGATTGTGAATTCTTCTCAAACGGGACACCCAAATATTCCTTGTAACAATCAGATATTTTGGGAATTATTTTATTTTTGAGTTAATTTATCCTTTTTTATATTTTTTATTTCATGCAACACTAAAGATAGTTTATTTTCTGAAGCATTATTTTTGTCTACAATTATTCATAACACCCAGTTAATTGTGATTTAAATGAATCATAAACTTTTTCTTAGTCTACACAGAACAGCGATGTTATCTTGAATTAAACGTAATAATGAAATTCCTCAATGAATTTCATAACACGCAAGACTGAGGTTTACCGAACAATAATATATTATTAAAATATTATTATTTAGTTTGATAATATAAAAAAATACATTAAATTAGTTTTTTTGAATATTATTCACTATTCTATGAAAATATATATTTTACAAAAGATAATATGAATTCATAGGTTACTAAATAATTATAACAGAATATGAAATATTATGGAATATAAAAGGAAATATTATTATGGTCAAAAAGATGTTTTATCATAATAAATTAAAATTTCATTTATATCATTAAATGTACTAATACAAACATTCCTTCCATATGGAACTGACTTAGCGTATGTTACATGAATCACCTACTTGACGTTTGATGCACACAACACTGAGTTTCAAAAAAACACATTTTTTTATAAAATTATTTAAATGAGAAAATTATTAACTAGACCTTAAATATAGTAATAGTAATAATAATAAATACTTTTCAATTATTTTTTATAGTTTTTTTATATAAATAAACTATATTGATAATGAATGATATGATTTTTGGTAATGTCTTTTTATGTTTAAAATATTGTTTTCATGAATGAAAACATCTTAATAATAAATTAAATTTTATAAAAATATAGAAATTGAATATGATAAAATAATATTCATTTTTGAATTTATAATTTTGAAATAATATTAGGTTTAATTTTGGGGATTTTTCTAAGAAACATCAATTTTTGAAGAATAGTGAAAAGTATTACTTTTTAGTTAAAAGCTACCACTTTGTTTAATTAATTATTAATGTAAAATTATATTATAAGATTTTTTATGGTAAAATTAAATAAATATACAATTTATTAATATAATATAATTCATTATAAGAATTTTCACTTTGAAATTGAATAAAAAATCTTAACAAACCTTTGAACCATTTCTCACATTATAAACCCATTATTTCATCTCATCTATATGATTATAAATAATTATAATGTTTTCAGTTCTATGATTTGAATTTTAAAAAACTGACATAAACAACTATATTTAGTATAATATTTCGAGTCTAATTATATCATGTTATTTTTTGACCATAGTTATTAGTAAAAGCGATTAAAACTGATCATAGTGATTAAGGCCAAAAAGATTAATTAGAGACTAAACCATAAAATTAAGGGCCCAAATGATCTAGATACTTGTCAAAACCCCATTTTATGTCCATATTTATTCTATAAACCTTCAATTATAATTTTTTTTTGGGTTTTTATAACTTTTCATACGTAAGAAAATGTGTACACCTAACTTGTTTTTAAAATTCCATGTGATTCCTTTTTTCCTTCCATATAAAAATCCACCACATCTCTCACTTCCTCACACCTATCAACCCTCTATGGTCTATCCAAGACATACCCAATCCACTTACCATTAATTTTATCTTCCTCCTAGAGCCTTACCTTTTGCATAAAGGTATCCAAGGAAGCCTTTCGAGACAAACCAAAAGGAGTTACCTGAGTGAGAGGTTACATATTCTCTCAAGTCCTTTATTTTATTTTCCTTCTACACCCCCTAAAAATCACTTTATTATATGATTATATAACAAAAAAATATACCCAATATACTAGGAAATTTTTATGTAAATATTTCTATATACAATTGTACATACCTCTATCTAATGGGTAACAAACATACTATTTCTGTGTACAGTGAACTACTTCCTCAAAAATCGATGATTGTTTACTCTTCCATTTCCACCTACTGTGGCATACATTAAGTTGGAGCATAATTTTTTATCTATAATATATAAAATTTATTAAATACTTAATCTTATATATTACCTTTTAAAACTTATAAATTTTTTCCTTTACATTTTGTGTAAATACGAAAATTTCATTTGAGGAAGTCTGGATTACCGCCCATTTAAAGCGATATGATTCGTTCATACACCACATGAATTGTATTAAAAATGGTTTTAGTGAATATATAAGTTATTTATGATATAATAAATCTAATATAATAATGATATATATATAAATATAAGTATATATATATATCTTTTACTTTCATTCTATCAACATGACAACTGAACATAATTAGCGTTCATGCGTACGTACAACCTACTATATCAATGAACAGTGTAATCCATTTGATACTTATATATTATATATATTATTAGAATACAAATATATTATATATATGATATTTATATAATGGTTTAAATTCAATAAATCATAATTTAATGTATAAATACAAAATATATAACAAATTAAGACACATGCGAATAATAAAGCGAATATTACCCAAAGTGAAATCTTATAATAAGATTGTTAACAAGAGGGTTAAATAAGATCTTAATAAAACCATTTATGGTATATATATAATAATATGGTTCTTCAAAATATTTATAAAAAATTTATATTTATTATACATGTGGTTTGAATGCGTACTATGAGAGTCAAGACACAAGTTAAGGGGATTTCATCTCACTTTTTATTCTTGTGAGAAGCATGCAATGTTCACCACTCTCTCCTTTTCTGTGGTGTAATTTATGCCCATGATTTTATTATATGTATATTATAGATAAATTTATGGGTATCAATATATCGTTTTTATTAACTATAATTCATGTAGTTTAAGTCTCCAGAGTTACCAAATCGTGTAAAACTGTTTTGTCTCAATTTTCCTTCTTTGAGACTCATGTTTTGTCATACACCTAAACACTTTTTTCAAGGTGTATGTACATCTATTTTACATTTTATATCATTAATACATTTATTTTAATGATATTTTAATCTCCATGTAATTTCTTTTTCTTTCATGGGTAGTATGATCCTAAGTCACCAAATTATATGAGTTTATTGATACAATCTCATTACTTTTCAAGATTGTTTACGTTTATGCTTCATTTGATGATCTATTTTGTTCCATATCTTTATAAAGTCATAAAATTATGTCTCATCATGTTATGAATTATATATTAATGTTTTGGTACCATTTTCTACTCTTTGGTACATATGATAGTTAACAAAGTGTTTTTAAGAAAGCTTGACTTTACCCTTTCTTCGGTCGAAAATAGATTTTCCAACAAAACAATATTTTCAAAAAAAATTCCCCAAGAATATGAAACTAATATACTATGATAATTAAAAAAATATTTTCTCTTTTATTCTTTCAGCTATGTTTTCAATGTAATTTTCTTGTCACTTTCTGAATGAGGCAATTTTCTATCCTTTTTAATATGTAAAAGGAATGATTTTATACTTCGTATGATATGTATGGATTTATTTTTCATTTAATAATTTGAATCTTTAATTTCATGTTTGAAGTTTATTTTTTTGAAAATGTTTTTGAAATATATTTTTATGGAATTTTATTTCAAAATCTTTTTGAAATTATTTTATATGTTTTCATAGAAACTGGTTTTTCCAAAAAATTTCAAGATTTTTTTATAAGTTTTCAAATAAAATAGATTTAAAAACATTTTCAATCTTTATTTATATCTTTTCAAATTATTTTTAATCTAAATGGTTTTTAAAAACTTTTGAAGCATTATTAATAATTTTTCAATTTATTTTCTTGGGAAAGTGTTTTCTAAATGTTTTCAAGCACTATTTATAAGCTTTCAAATTATTTTTGAAGAAATTATTTTAAAAACATTTCAATATTTCATTATATATCATAAAAGTGTTTTTTAAGAAAATGTTTTTAATTTTTTCAAAGATTATTTTATATTTTTTTGTGGAAAAAGGTTTTTAAATTATTTCAAGTATTCTTTATATGTTTTAAATGTGTTTTCTTTGAAAAATATTATCAAATAGTTTTATGTATTTAAAAGACTATTTCAAAGAAGGAACAATATTTTCATTATGAATTTTTTTCAGTGATATTTCCGAATTATTTTCCATCTAAGATGATGTTCATTTATGTTACTTATTCCCTTATAGGAAATGATCTAAAGGTTCCATTATAAAGTCTTAAGCCTAGTTACCAAAATTCAGTGCCTTATTTTCTTTCATTGGCATGATTAAAAAAATTTGTATCCTAAAGGAACAAATTATGTTACAAGTTTTGAAAAATTAGATACATAAATAAGTTCAAAATTAAAACTTTAAATGAAATACGATATGGAAAATCCATTAAAAACATCAATAACTCCTTGGATACCCATGCTGGTCATTATAATTTACATATTCATTCCCTGAGAATATAAAACATAAAAAAGGGGCGAGTTCATATTATTATTAAGGGTAAAAAATACATTGGAATATATTTTAAACATAAATGTTTGGAATGGTGAGTTACTAAAACCATATTCCTTTAGAAATGAACTTGAACATAATACTGAAGGAATAAGTAATGAATAAATAATGCCTTAATAAAGCACAATAATGGGTATTCTACTAGTAAAATAAAAAAATAGACTATCAATTTTTATAATGAGGTAAATGTGTAATGCTATAAATTCTGAAATATATCGTCAGGGCCTCAGACAAGACATCTGAAAATGGGAAAGGCCTCAGAAAAAACCATATCTGAAAATGGTAAAGGCCTCGACGAAGTCCGTATCTGTTT
Organism: Viscum album; assembly: GCA_963277665.1. Taxonomy (NCBI): domain Eukaryota; kingdom Viridiplantae; phylum Streptophyta; class Magnoliopsida; order Santalales; family Viscaceae; genus Viscum; species Viscum album. The sequence goes on along the minus strand of OY728128.1, from coordinate 159,704,697 downwards.
TTTCACATGAGACCCACCGATGCATCAAGGAGATATCTCAGGACCCACATGACACTTAATAAGTACAATTAATTCCTCATATAAACTGGTATAATCATAAAAAATATATACATTCATATTGAAACGACCACATGAAATGTAAATAAATTTTCAAAAACACTAAAAATTCAGTGTAATATGGTGAATGGTTTCGAGATAGAACGTCTATAGTCAAACTAGTCATAAAAAATTAAATAAAATATTGTTAAAGATATCATAAAATATTAATCCCAATTATACCTAATAATAAAAAAGAGTGTTTAATCAAATGAAAACTCTTTTAAAATCATCGTGTAATCATGAAATAAATATTGTTTTTATTTAAAAAGAAGATTTCTTTTGGAATAATAATTGTATAAAACCAAAAATGAAATAATAATGTTATTTCATAATAAATTTATTTATTTCATAAATATAATTGTTTCTAAAAATATATTATAGAGTGTACTTGAACATAGGTATGTTTTCTAGAAGTTCACTTGAATCAAGCTTGTATTTTGAGAAGAAGTTTTGGAAGATATTTTTGAAACATGTAACTCCCCCTAAAATAAAGAAGGATTATGGTTGGTACCCATATATATAACATTAAAAAAATTATGAGGAGTAAATATGAATAAATAATTATTTCATTGTGGTAATTAGATAATAAGAGTAACCCGAAAGAAAATGGAGGTTTTGGTAGAAAATCCTTACCATATGTTTGAATGTATTCTGCGATTGACCTTAATGTCAGGGATAATAAAATTAATCCCATTAATTAAATATTTAAGAATATTATATACATATATTTTATTAATTATAGATTTTTTAAATTCATTTATGTCCTTATGGATGAGTTATACGATTTAATTACGTTGTTCCAGAGTGTTTGTTTCATTGATTTCATGATCGGTTCTCTTAATTTTATGTAATGGTGTTCATGTGGAATAGATATAATTCTGTAGAATGGAAATTATATATTATTAATGGAAATAAGGAAGTTTAAATTGTAATATATATCATTTTTTACATGTTATGAGGATGATTTATTATATATACCATTAGTGACAACCATTTAGATTATTTTGGTGATATTTTGATCATTAAAAACTTTTTTGTCGTATAAATTAGTATTATGTATATATACTATATAAAGAACACTAAATGGATTATAATAAAAATATTAATATCTTGTTAAACCATAAAAATGGTTTAATGACCATCCTTGAAGGTTAAATTGAGGAAAGAAGGTTCGTCATCCCAGAAGGTTGTAAATTTGCGCCTCTCAGACAATGATTTCATTTATAATATAAAAAAGGGAGAGATAATAGTTTAAGGAAGTATATTCCATTAACATGATAGAATTGTAGTATATATATTATACAGAAGTTATCATGATCATTTTGACAGATTAGGTGAGGATAATATAAGAAAATAAAATAAATTGAAAATGAAATGAAAAGAAAAAGGAAGAGGGTTTACCTTTTGATATTTCCTCCTTAAGAACCTACTTATGGGAAGGGGTTTTGGTATTTTGCAATGAAAAAGAGCTCATGGAAATGGAGATGGACTGGGGAAGTGTATTAGGGGAAAACATTGGGAAGATTCAAGGCTTAGATGAGCGAAGAGAAGAGGGTGTGAGAGGTGGTTTTTATACTAGAGGAGAGGAGGGGATTTTCCATTATTTTATTATTTTGGCTCATGACTGTGAATAATATTGATTATTAAGACTCAAAACTGAAATATTTAAATTTTAGTTCTAACATATGGTCATTTAAATCATCCATTTCTCAATCACGATGCATAAATTTATTTATTCAGCATATTTTTCAAATTATCAAATTTCAATGTTCACTAAAAATCATGAATTTCAGAAAAATATCGAAAATTCACCCTAACCATTTTTGAATAGTAGAATTAAAAAAATAAATCCATTTTATCAACATAATTTTATATATAAGAGAAATTTAATTTTTAAATAAAATCATTATTTATTTGAGAAAGATAGATTTTAAATTTAAAACTGATTTTATAATACATTAAAAAATTAACTGAGGTCTCATAAAAGTATCCTAAAATAAGAGGAAAGAAATATTTATTTTGGAATAAATTTTATTGATATTAATTTTATAAATTTATTGATTTTAAATTTTAATTAAATATTTATTACTCACAAGAATAACAACACTTAATTATTAATTTTCAAAACATTATATTTCATTTTCAAGTATCACAAATTTTATTTATACTTACATGGGTGAGCTCACTAATAATAAGGGTAAAATACTATTCATAATGATATGTTAATATTCATAAGGGTATGTTACTTTTCACTAAAAATGTATGTTGATCCTATCATACTCTAAATAGCTAACTGATCGCAACCGTGTATGCCAGTTTTTTTAAATTAAAATCACAGAAGTGGAAAAATTATTTCTAAATGCTAGGTTATAAATATCTCCTATAAATAAGAATGTCATTCTTTTACATAGACTTAGTGTTTAATACATACTATAATAAATCAGATTGTAAATTCTTGGGGTGTTATATTCTTTACCCCATATGAAAATTTCTTCCTCAAAATTGTTCAGAATATTACCAAATAAAAATATTTGCAAAGTTCTTCATCATAATCTCCTAAGGCTCCCATATCACCTCTTCAACTTTATGATTTTTTCAAAGTACCTTTACTACCCCAATCATCTAATTCCTCAAAAAATATTCATTAGTGTCTATAATCTGGATAGGCTCTTTTGAGTAAGATAATTCACGTTCCAATTCTATACATTCATACATGAGTACATGTGTTGGGTTTGGCAATTACTTTGTCCATAATGAGACATGGAACACATTGTGTACCTCTGAAAGGCTTGGAAGAATTTCCAAACGATAATACAAAACTCCAATTATCTATCTAATTTCAAAAGGACCAATATACCTAGGGATTATTTTACCTTTCTTCCCAAATATTATATCACCCTTCCATGGATATAAATTTAATAAAACATGATCTATCACTTGAAATTCCAAATACTTTTTTTGATTATCAGCACAACTCTTTTTTCTTATTTGAGATAGTTTGATATATATTTGAATAGTATTTAAATTTTACTTTTTGTCCTCTATAGGCTCTGGGTTTACAAGATTCCTTTAACCAACTTCATCCCAACAAGTTGGTGTACGACATCACTTTCATACAATGCTTCATATAGTGCCCTTTGAATGCGAGAAATGAAACTATTATTGTATTAAGGCTTCCCGAAATACCAATTATGATTCCACATACCATGAAAATCCATTTATCAGGATCTCAACATGTCTTCTAAAGTTTTGATCTTTCTTTAGGACTGCTCGTCAGTTTGGGCTGATAGGAAGTACTCAAATGAAGATTAGTTTCCAAATCATTCTGAGGACTTTTATATAATATCATTGTAAATCAAGGATCACGATCAGACACTTTTGAAATTGGTTCCCTGTGAATTTTTAAAAATTCATTGATATAGAGTCTTTTATGGCGCTCTAGTAGGAAATCCTCCCTTATAGCGAGAAAATGGTCATATTTTGTATGTCGATCAACAATTTCCAAAGTTTCATCATTATTTCATAGAGTTTCGAGTATTACAGTAAAAAAATACCCGGGGATTCCATCCCATATCCATTTATTAGTAGGTAGAGGTTTCCAGAATCCTCTTGAATTTTTTCATTCGACCTTCACTTGTTGATAAACTAATCATATTGACACATAATCCGCAATTTACCGCTTCAAGTTGTTCCAGAAAAAATGTTCCTTTATGTATCTCTACATTTTAGTGCTAACATGGTATATAGAGAAAATAATTCTATGGGAATCATCCAATATCTTTTTTTCCTCATGGGTATAGAGGGAACCCATTACCTCTTCCAAAATTTCAAAAATTCCATCCTCATACACGAATTCAACCAAATTCTCATTACGAACACCTTTAATTCTCTTTTCAAGATTCTCATCCTCATATTGATAAGTTTTAATCCATTATAATAAATATAGTTTGGAAACCAATTGGAAATGTAATGATGTTTCATGTTCTTTGATATATCCTATATCCATATTCACTAGATACATGTACATAAGATCCTTTTAAATACTTGACTTATTTAGGACTCCATGATCCTTTCTGATTAATGCATTAGTTACATTATTTTTCCTTTACTAGGCTGTAGTGTATGTTATAATCATAATACATGAGTATTTCAAGAAATTTTCCTTTCCACATTTTGAGTTTTTTCTACGAGAATATATATTTCAAGCTCTTATGATCCGTATATATCTAGCATCTTTCACCATAGAGATAATGTATACATATATTTGGAGAAGAAAATAGAGATGCTAACTCAAGATCATGAGTTAGATAGTTCAGTTCATGAATTTTTAACTGCCCTGATGCATAGGTAATAAGTCTACCATTCTTCATAAGGACACAATGAAGTCCTTTCTTTGATGCATCATTATATATCACAAATATAACATTCCATGATGGTAGTGTCAGGATAGAAGCATTCACAAATCTCCTTTTCAATTCTTCAAAACATTATTAACATTGTTTTTTTCATATGATCATAACCACTTTATGAGTAATCATTGTTAACGAGTTGTTTAATCAGAAAAACCTCTAAAATAAATGCTAGTTATAACATTCTAAACCAATAAAACTACATACCTCAGTTATGTTCGTTGGAGTAGGATATTCCTAAAATGCCTTTGTCTTTGTAGGATAAACAAATATTACATTCTTAGAGACAATATGACCTAAAAAATAAACTGTATGAAACTTGAATTCACACATGGTAAGATTCCCAGACAACTCATTTATTTTAAGAGTCTCCAGAGTAATAACCCATTGATTCTCATAATCTTCATCAATTTTTGAGTATAACAAGATATCATCAAAAAATATAAAAAAGAACTCATAAATATATTCCATGAAAAATCTATTCATTTGATCCATGAAAAAAGATGGCGCATTAGTCTTCCCAAAAGGCATTACTGTAAACTCATAATGCCGATACATGGTTCAAAATGTTTTCTTTTGAATATCATCCTTCATCACACTCTATTGATGATATCTAGATCAAATGGAAATCATAGAAAAATATTGGGATTTATGAATTTGATCAAATAAATCCTCAATTGGAGGTATGTGATACTAATTCTTTTTGAAATAGCATTTTTCTCCCTATAGTCAAAACACTACCTCCTAGATCTATATTTCTTCTTAACGAAAAGAACTAGGTATCCCCATGGAGAAACACTAGGGAGAATAAATCAATTTTAACTCAATTCATCTTTTTGTTTCATTAGTAATACTAATTACACTGTGGACATTCTATAAAGAGTATTTCATATAGGACTTCTGACTAGAATTAAATCAATAGAGAACTCAACATCCCACTCTGGTGGTTGTATAGGTAAATTCCCTGAAAAAATATCAATATATTCTTTCAAAATAGGTACATTATCAATTTGAATATTTATATAGTCATCCATATATGTTGCATTCTCATCATCACCAATAACTTCATTATGTAGAGATACTGGGAGTGGATATAGATGAGGATCATATAGTGATGTTTTTTCTCTAAAGATAATGGATTCTGTACCTTCCATACAGATCATAATTTCATTCTTCCTATAATAGATTTTCACATCATATTTTGAAAGCCAATACATGCTAGGATTTTTTCAATGTCGACCATATGTATGACAATAAAATCACAAAACAAATCATATTTATATTACATAATGGGGACTTCTGGACACATATTTATTATAATGAGACTTCCCTTAGGGTTTTTAATTGAATACTCCCATGTTAAAGAGAATTGAAAATATCTAATTTTTAAATAAAAATGGTAAGATATAAAGGAATGCGATGATTCAGAATCAAATATTTCATTTCCCCAGTTTGAGGAAAAAATTTTAGTACACGCCACCACATCATAAGGAACATAAACTTTAGCAATTTTCATCGTATCCGCTTAGCCTTGCTCCCTTATCCTTTTCTGAGTCATGTTTCCTTGATGATTTGGTCAATCATTAGCATAGTTTCCTATCTCCCAACAACTATAGAATTAAAAACTGTTAGCTTATTTCTTCACCTTTCAATTACTAGAATGATGGAATTTCATTTCCTACTTGTAGCACACTCCATTTCCATTTATGTAGACACCAGAGTGTTTACTTCCAAAAGTATCACATGTTGGAAAATTCCACTTTTTGTTCTTCGCTTTATCCATTCTATCCTCTATAACCATATTATTCTCTTTTTTTCCCTTAAATTCATAATACTTAGAAAATTACTTTTTCTATCTTAATTGAACATGAGGCAATGTCTTCGTATGATGAGTAAATTTGGGAGACTATTTCCCTTCAGATGAATGGTTTCAAACTATAAAATAAGCGATCAATATTTCTTTTTGGATTACGTATAGAGTCTATTACATGCCTTTTTAACCTTGTAATGTTGGATTCATACTTTGAAACATTTTTATCCTCTAGTTGTCTACAACTAAAGAATTTCCTCTCTATATCCTGTCATTATTCATGGGGAAAATATATTTCTAGGAAAATTTCTTAAAAATCCCTCCAATCCATTTATTCTATTTCATCCTCATTTTTTTTTGTTTTTAATTAATTACCACCACTAATATTCATATACTGATATATTATAAACCACCATGAAAACCTTCTCTCTTTCATTATATACCAAAGAGAGAAATATATTCTCTTAAGAAATTATCCACTTATCTACTACATATGGATTTGTAGTACCTATAAAAGATATAGACTATTGTAACATACTATTTTCTATCATTTCTCATACACATTTTGGATCAATATGCTTCATATGGGTAAAGTTATTATTTATAACCTAATTCAGTTTCCTAGTATAGCTATAAGTTGCTCAGAATTAGTCACAGCTCGACTGACAATATCTTTATCCTTCATCAGAGGGAAATCCTTACATTGGATATGTGTATTGGTACGGTTTCTATCCCTACCACTAGGTTCCATTTATAAATAATAAAACACACTAAATTCAGTTATGAATCATAATGTATATTCTCAACTTGCAAAATACATAACAAAATTTAATTCGTATGCATAAATAATCTCAAAATCATAAACATCATTTCATTAACGAAAAATTTACTTTTAAATCCTTCATAATGGATTGTAAATAAAATGAGAATTATCCTAATAATATTCCCAGTGTGTGTCAAACCAGGTGCGTAGTAAGGCCTTTTGTTGTGTAATTGGTCACCCTAGTCAATCCTGAAACACCTTGTTAGAGTTGTTACTCCCAGGTACATCAGTCCCAGAACCCCATCCACTTGTATTATATAGGCATTAATGTATTTTATATGAAGATAAACTTAATCTATACCCAACCAGAATTCTAATATGTTCTTGTATGTTTACCTTCAATGTCCATATTAGGGTTTTGATCCCTAATCTATGTTTTCTAAATATAATTTCCACAGTTTCTACTAAATTCCTCCATTACCTTCTATAAAGTCCCAACCCCGGTTTCCTAGAGTTGGTGCATTATTTTATTACATTGGAATTATTACAGAGATTTTCATACCAAAGGAACAAATTATCCCAGTACTTTTGGAAAACCAGATACATACATAAGTTCAACATTAAAATTCTATATGAAAGACAATATGGAAATTCTTTTGAAAACATTCATAACAACTATGTCACCCCTAATAGTCATTAATTATTACTTCTCCACACCCTGGGAAAATAATAAATAAGAAAGGGGTGATATCAGATGATCAGTAAGGGTTAGAAATACATCAGAATATATCATAAACATAAAAATTATTCCTGGTGAATTACTAAAAAAACATGACTTTTAAAAATGAACATGAATATAATATGAAAGGAATAAAGGGTAAATAAATAATTACATAATAAAGAATAATCATGGGTATTCTACTAGTCAAATAACAGCATGCACTATGAATTTTCATGGTGATGGAAATTCATAATGCCATATATTATGAAATATACCAACAAGGCCTCATCCATGACATCTGAAAATGATTAAGGCCTCAACCAAAACCATATCTGAAAATGGGAAAGGGCATAGCCATGTCCATATCTATTTTGTCTCATTAGACCTACTGATTCATAGAGGAGATATAGAGAGACCCAACCATAACTTACTAATTCTAATGCATTCCTCATGTGAATGGGGATAAATATAAACTACATATAAATTATTATTGAAACTAACCTAGGAAATATAAATAAATTTCCCCAAACATGAACCATTCGGAGTAATATTGTAAATGGTTTCATGATAGAACATACACAGTCAAACAAATTTTAAATTTTTTAATAAAATATATTAGTTGATATCAGAAAATATAGTCTCAATTATACATAATAATCAAAAAGAGTGTTTAAATAATTTAAAATACTCATATAAATTCATCGACAAATTCTTAAAATAAATACACTTCTAATTTTAATATAAGTGTTCTTTGGTAAAAATATTTGTATAAAAACATAATGGAAATAATATAGTTTTTTAATAATAAAATTATTTATTTCATAAAAATAATGGTGGATAAAAGCGAATTATAGAGTTTACCTGAACATTGGTATGAATTCAAGAAGTTCCCTTGAATCATGCCGGTGTTTCAAGAATAATCTTTGGAAGATCCTTATAAAACAAGTAAAACCCCATAAAATAAAGAATAATTATTGTTTGTAGACATATATATTACATTAACACTGAATTTATGATGTGTAAATAAGAAAAACTAAGAATTTTATGGAGGTAAGTAGTAAATAAATGTAACCTGAATGAAAATGGATGTTCGGGTAGAAAATCCTTACCTTATGTCCGAATGTATTATACAATTGACCTTAATTTCTTGGATAATCAAATTAATTCCATCAATTATAAATTTTATAGCCTTAAATAGACATATTTGAATCATTTTTCTTTTATTAATTTCATTTATTTTCTTATTGATAAGTTATGTGATTGGATTCTGTCATTCCGAAGCTCTTGTTTCCTTGATTTCGTGATCAGTGTTCTTGATTACAAGTAATGGAGTTCATTTGGAATTGATAAAATTCTCCAGAATTGAACTTATATATTATTGATGAACATATATTAATGTAAATGGTAATATATATAATTTTTTATATTTAATTTGCATTATTTAATAGATAGAGCATTACTGATTACCATTTAATTATTTTGATGATATTTCAATTGTTACAGACTATTTTGTTGTTTGAATATTTAAGATGTATATATATAGGTTATAAAACATTTAATAGGTTAAAATACACATATTATAGTCTAGTTAAACCTTAAAAATGGTTTTATGACCATCCTTGAAGGATAAATTGAGGAAAAAATGTACATCATCCATGAATGTTATAAATCACCACCTCCCAAACGATGATTTCGTTCATTAAATAAACGAGGGAGAGATTTTAGTTTAAAGAATAATATTCCAATAAAATGATATAATTATAGTATATGTATGATACTAGATTTATCATGATCATTTGGACAGAGGAGGTGCAGAGAATATAAGAAAATAAAATAAACTGAAAATGAAATGAAAAGAAAAAGGAAGAGGGTTTACCTATGGAAATGTTCTCGTTGAGAACCTCTTTAAGGAAGGGGGTTTTGGTGTTTTGGAAAGAAAAAGATATCCTAGACATGGGCGGGATTATGGAAGAGTATTTTGGTATAACATTTTGAATATTCAAGGCTTAGAGGAGTGAAGAGGTGGAAGTGGGGGTGGTTTTTATAGTGGAGGAGAGGAGGGGGTTTCCATTATTTTAATCATATTTCATTATTTTTGCTTAAAACTATGAATAGTCTTGATTATTCTGACTCAAAATAGTAATTAGTGCATGTGAGTTTGAACCAATGTATATTTACTTCATCTATGACTCAATATTGATGCATAGATTCTTTTATTTAGCATTTTTTTTTGTAAATTATCAAATTTCAGTATTCATAAAAAAATTCAAGTATTTCAGAAAAATTCAAAAAAAATTACCCAAACCATTTTTCAAAGTATAGAATTCATAAATCAAATACATTTTATCCCAATAATTTTCTAAATTGTGGATGTTTAATTTTTTTTAATAAAATCAATATCTACTTGAAAAATACAGATTTAAAATTGAAAACTGATATTATAATACTTTCCAAAATTAAATGAGGTATCATAAAAGTATCCTAAAATCATAGGAAAAACATTTATTGTAATAAATTTATGAAAATTAATTTTATTAATTGATTAATTTAAAATATTAATTAAATATTTATTACTCAAAAAATACCAACGCTTAATTATTAATTTTTAAAATATTCTCTTTCATTTATAAGGTGCCTAAATTTTATTTATATATAGATGGGTGAGGTTACTATTAATAAGGTTACATTACTATTCATATGGTTATGTTTCTATTAATATGGGTAAGTTAATATTCACCAAAAATGTACGTTGATCCTATTGACTCTAAATATCTTACTGACCATAACAGTGTATGCCAGTTTTTCAAAATTCAAATCACAGAAGCAGAAAAATTATGTCTAAAGGATAGGTTATGACTATATCCAATAATTATCCAAGTGTTTGATTATCATAGTCATAGTGTTGAATTGATTTTATAATAAATATATTTTTAAATCATTTGGTGTTTCATCCTTTCATAACCTTTTTATGAATGGGTTACGCTTAATGTTATGGTCTTTGTGAAACACGTTTCTCTTTCATGGGTTTTATGTTTATGAAATCCATTTCTCTTTTATGGATTATATGTTTATGAAATCCGTTTCTATTTCATAGTTCATGTTTTTTATGAAATAATTATGATTCCTATATCTTCTCCCCATGTTAGGATATGTTCACATGTTTATGATACCCATTTAATTACATTGGTTAAGATATGGTTGCTTATGATTTTATGAAACATGTATATATGATTAATATACGAGATGAGTGGGAACTATATCTCACTCTAATTCACTGATAAAATATTTATATCTCATTATATAGACTATGATTGTCTTGGGAATCAACCTTGGCTACTAAGATAGCCATGGGAGTGAACCACAACTACCTAGATGGTATGAGGAGTGAACTCATGCTACTAAGATGGTCATGAGTGTGAACCATGACTACAAAGATGGTATGGTGAGTGAACCCATACTTCCAATATGGTCTTTGAAATGATTCACTGGATACTAAAAAATCATATTATATACTAACGTTTCTACCATTATCCCATTTTTTATTCATATAGTATACTTTCATGGCTTATTTTCTTTATTTCCATATGATTGATGTCTTATAAACTACCATGATTTGTGCCATGATTCATGTACATGATATTTTATATGAAGCGTATATCTTATATTTTTTATGATGACTCTATCAAACACTTATGATCATAATTAGAGATATATATCTCCCTTATTTACCTTTATGAATTTGAGAACACCCCATTCTTATGTTTTCTTTCCCCATGTTATGATGAATGTATTTATGTAATAGTACTGAAGTTGGAGATCATTATGGGAGATGTTGATGATCATTTTCCAGGATAGAAGATTTTTTCCATGTTTCCAAAGACACAAAACTATTATAGTTCTCAGGTATTTATTTTTTTAATATACCTAATATTAATCTAAAATGATGTATTATCCATATTTTTAAGCCTTGGTCACTATATTGTTTTAGTGCTATATCCTGAAAAGTTTATATAAGAAAAAAATTAATTTATCATCCTATACAACATGTTCATCATTGTGAATTCTTCACTTCTATACAAATCATACATTATAACACCAATATTTGAAATCAATTTGAAATTATTTATTAATAGACCCAAAAATAAACCAATATCATTACTAGGATTCTTTGTTCCGGATATAATAAAATACAACAAAATATATTTGGGCTTCATTTATAACTATGGTGGAATGTTATAATTTACCAACATGACGGTCCATGTACTCCAAGAACTACTCTATAAGAAAAAATGATTTAGTATATCTATAGAAAATGAAGGACTGAATTTTCTTTTCTCATATCCAAATTCAGGATACTCATAATCAATTTTCTTCCACTGAGGAGATTCTTCAAGATGGCATAGGTCCCCATCATTAATTATTGTATCTACATACCATGCCAATTGTATGGAAGTTTTTTGAATTCCATGGAGACTTCTAAATAATGTAATGACAATAAAGTACAATAAATATTTTAATGGATATAATATATCTTTCTTGTATCAATTTTTCCCACACTTTGGGAAATTTTTGGGTGATTCATGGTACTTACAAACCAATATGAAATCATTAGAAAAACTTGTATTATTAAATATGATTCTCATTGAATGTAGCATTTGTTTAGCATCATATATTGGACATGGAATTTCATTTTCTTCTGGTAGCATTTCAATTAAGATATCATGAAATTTTTTACTGCTAGTGTCACTCCATTGGTTTCTATTTTTCTAATTATATAACATTAATAGAAATAATTTTTTTATTTAGTATAATTTGAATAGAATGGTCTCTTGAAAAAGATATTTAACTTCCCAAACATCTTTGTAAAATCACGAAGGTCTTCTTAAATTTCAATTTTTTTCTTCTAGGAAATCTACATCGTCGTTGACAATGGTATTAATGGTAAATGATCAATAAACAGTAATATCAACCCATTCAATGTGCATGTTACCCCCATTTTTAGTCCAAAATTTTTAGCTTTGATCTATTCCAAGAAAATTCTTATATTCTTCCAATTATTCCAGACTAATTCGTATTTAATAACAATAATGTAAATAAGGAAATAGGACACGAGAAGGGTTTTATGCATGTTATATTGAAAAAATTATCAAATTTTTAAATCCACATTCATAATTTTTTGTTATTCAATGAGCATGTATCCATTTAAAATTCAGATCCATTATATCTGGTTCACAAAATATTTATTTATTATAAAAATTAAATAATTAGATATAATAAACTCATTATAAAAGTTGAAAGTAAGAGTTAATTCTGATAAGTGGAAGAGAACATTTGATTGTTTAAAATAATTTTAGTACTCTTTTAATGAAATATGTAATTGAATTTTAAAAATTAATTACTCCACTATGATAGTTTTTATCCTATGAATTTATCCAAAAAGATCATCAATACCCAATATGGGAAGTATACTACTCATAATAGTTCAAGCATCATAGGTTCACATATAGAAGATATAGGGGAGGTGTATCAGGAAAAAAACAAAATAATAACTATTTGAGAGACGATGTTGATAAGGATGATTGTTTTCTCGTTAAAGCTAAATTTCCCTGGGATAGGACTATGTGAATCACCAAGAAATAATTCTTACTTTATAGTGTAAAGATGAAATGAGATCTTGAGACTCAAAATACACTCCAAAAAATTACTATATTTTTATGGAAAACATATAGCTATCGAAAAATCTGATTAATATAAGATCTTTATAGCAATTTTATAGAATGTTGTTTTTTCTCTCATGTTTAACAATGATGGGTCAGATTTGGTAATAGTTCTTGAATTATATTAGGCATGGTAAAAATGACTTTACATGAGTGTGGTTTTAATGAAAATATATTATTGTATGAGAATAAAATTTCAATTAATGAGTGTCTTTGAGTTTTTTTAAAGTGAATTTCAAAATAACCTTACGGAACAATTATTTAATTATAATAAAGAATAATTGATAATGATATTAAAAAAATAAATGGATTAAAATCCATCTATAATATTTTAAAAGTACAATTCTGATGATGGTTGATAGATAAATTATTTGATTTTAAATAAATTCATCTGTATATTATAGAACTATGTCACTTATAAGGGTTCATATTAGATAGGGATTGGGATTAGTGGGGATTCCTCCCATGGTCTTGAGTTAGTGATCACTATTATTCATAATATCAAGTCAAATAATAGGGAAGTTAACTAAGATAATTCATGAGCTATGTATTGAGAAATAGATATTATAAGGTCGAATCAACTAATTATTAGAGGTGATACAAGACCCCATCGAGATAATGAATGGATGGAGAAGATAAATAATATTATTCAATTTCTATATACACAAGATATTTTATAGTTCTTGAGATTAAATGTTATAATCAAATTATCATAATGGGTTAGTTTTTTATGCGAAATACTCAAATTAATTATTATAATTGAAGATATTTTTTCACTAGATGAACTTGTTCATACTTTTTTAGGATAGCGACATGTTTATAAAGGTACAGGTGGTTTAATTATTGAAGAAATTTGTTTAATCTTTAATAGGTATTTAGAAAAGTTTTTGGTAGTTTTAATTGATGATATCTTATTTATTGAAGGTAAAAATTTGAATATGAGATATATATATATATGTTATTTTTTAAATTTTATGTGGAAATAAGTTGTACATAATATTATCAAAATAATGTTTTAATATTCAAGAGGATAAATTTATAGGACACATTATTTCAGATAAATGATTTTTTATAGATCATGATAAGGTGATGACAATGGTGTATTGGGATAATCCATAGAATGTATATAAAATATAATTATATTTTACATCGATAGTGCATTACACGAAAATTATTTTGGGATCATTGAATATGGATTCATAAATGATAATATTGAATTAAAATGATCCAAATTTGAATGGAATAAGATTTTTCAGGAGGTATTTTTGGAATCATAGAATATACAAACTTTGAATTCAACTTTTTATTTTCACTAAGTCATAATATTCTTTTTATATTCAATTTAAATCATATGTATTGAGAATAGGATGTGTTTTGATGCAAGGAAAAATAATATGTTGTATGAACTTAGGTTACTGAGAACATATGAGAAGAACAATACTACAAACAACTTGGAATTTTCTATGGCTATTCATGATTAAATAATTTGGGTGAATTATCAATTTTAAGACCTTTTTGTGTATAAAAATCCTGATTGTTTGAAGTATATTTTTTAAATACTTGATATTTTCTTCATATAATGATGTTAAGTGTATTTTATTTAAAATTTTCATTTTGAGGATTTGTAAACACTGTGGGGAGGTAATTCTGAGGGAGATGCGGTGAGTATAAAATCTCTAACTCAGGTAGTGAATGAATATATCTAGAAATGAAAGAATTTGAGATTACTTCTAAAAAATCACATTGAGGTGAATTAAAGAATGGATGTTCTATTTTATCGAGCATTAATGTGATTACCTTGTTTTCAAATAAAGTGAAAACAAAATTATTATTTGACTAATTAAGGTAGAAAGATAAAAATATAACATAAATGATTGGGAATGTATTGATAGGTGGATTGTTATACTAGAACCACTCTATTTTAGTGGATGGATACAAATTCCAGTGCATCCATTACATTATTTTTATTAGGGAAGTGAAATTTGGTGCTAAAAATATGTATCGTGACATTTGATTCTAATTTTGGTCATCATAAATAAAGAAAGATATTTTTGAATTAATTTCTTTGTTGACACCTACTTATTAATCGATATGCAATAAACATGATGTAAGGATAAAAATATCTCTGAAAATATCCTTACATAATTTCTGATTTTATTTAGAAATACCACAAAAGGCTCTAATGAGAGACACTACACTTTCACGAAGGTTCATTATAGATGATGCGATAATGCCATCATTTTTGGACTTATTTCCAAATAACTATTTTCCTTAAGTGTTAGGAATTTTAAAAATAATAAATAAAATTGATCAGTGATGTTCCCATTTGGTAATGTTGTATTTTTTTGTGAATTGGTTGTCAATATGATGGAAATAAAATGTTTTTAATGAAGAATCAGGTTGAAATTGGAAATTATTGTACATAAAACGGTAACATTTTCCTATATTTGAAAAGGAATATAGAAGAGGTGGCTTCTTGGGGATAATACATTCATTCCATAACCATATTCCCCAACAAATTCGTTTGGAAATATAATTAAAAATCTAATAAAAATCAAATTTTCCAATGAACAATGATACATATAAAAATGGTTATAATATACATTGAAAATCTACACTAATCCCTTAATATAAGCATATAATCTTCCAACCTCAAGGTATTTTTAGAGTTTTAGAACCTCTATTTAAATATATAATCTACAAACCTTTGGGTGGGGCCTTTTTCCATCATTCTAAATAAAGAATCTATAAGACTCATGATAAGATTATTTTTGAAGACATCATTTCGAAATAATTTTTCCAATCAATCTTAAAAAACCATAAAAAATATATTAAATAATTTCATTATTGACAAATACTTTATTAATTTGGTTAATAAAAAAATTCGAATTTTATTTATCTCTGTAAATTTAAATCCTTTTTAAAAAATCAAAATTACATTCTTTTACAAAGACATTGATTTTTCAAAATAAAATGAATCATTAAATTATTTTCAAAAATTATATTTCAAAAAATAATGACAGACTTTTAACATCAAAAAAAATAAATTTTCTATGAAATTAATTAGGATTTCCAAAACAATCATCAAAAATATATTATCATCAACAAATATAATAATTATCAAGAAAGAGAGAATCATTAATTTTTTGTAAATTTATCATTTATATAAAATTAGAAGAACATAAGAAAAAATTTATCATCCACTATCATAGAAAAATAATAGATTTACCTCTGTGAATTCAAAGTAAATGGATTCAATAAACTAAAAAAAGATTGTATTTTTATTTTTCATCAATACCTAAGATAATAGTCATAATATTCATGCACCATCTCAATTAAAAATGACCAAAATTGTAATTATAATATTTTTTGGCATAAGTTTTTTTTAGGATCCAAAAAACCCTTTTGTATGAGGAGAGTTTTCTTTTCACGAAGTGGAATGATACTCATTCCTTATAACAGAGAACACATTCCATATATAAGGGAGCTCTCATGCCACAACTCGCTGTATAGGGAAAAAAAGGAGAGGGAGAATCTAATTTGATGCCAAAAATTCCTAAGGAACCCATACCAATTTCAAGGGGCTCATTGTGCACGATGGGTGAGGATTTGATCATCAATGATTGTGAAATCAAAAAACAGTAAAATTAGAAGATGTAGAACAATAAACATGAAACCCATGATAGTATTGAGCCAAGAAAATTTCGTAGTAAATTACTATGTGGAAACAAAACAAGCAAGGAATGAGAGAGGAGGAGAAAAAATAATATACCTGAGATTTGGGGTCTGATTTGTCCAAGAGAACGCTGAGGGGGAGCGACAATAGTAGTTGAGTTCTGTAAGAGCATGAGAGGTGAAATTGAAATTGGTTCTGTTAGTGTAACATCCTAGGTAAATGAAGAACATGATATTTTAATATTTATTAATATTTGTGGATTAAGTATTAATTTTACATTAAAGGGGACACTATGTTCGATTCCATACCCGATATGCAACGACGGGTTTCATTGAAATCTTACGTTGCAGACTAATAATATAATATTATTATTTTAAATGGTTGTTAATGCCAAACCATTGTATTGGCGGGAATGAATATAACTGACTAGAATAGGATTAAATATTTTTGTTAAATGTTTTTACAATTATTCAATAAAAGGTATGGGATTAAATTATGAATGAATCAAATTTTAAGCATGAATAAACTAATATTCAGTAAAAGGTCGATTTACCACCTTTTAACGGCGAACCCTATTTAAATATAGTTTTGGTAACTTTTATAAGTTACTTTTTATAGTATAAAATTCTTATATAGAACCGGGACATCAAAATTCACATTGGGTAAATTTTTTGTTTTTTTCTGAAAAAATTCAGTTTTTTGAATGAATAGTTAAAAGACCGTATTTTAATTCAAAACTTCCATTTAATCTAATTAATTTGTATGGTTATATTATATTTTTAACTGATTTTAATGTTTAATGATATTATATCTTTACAATTTAATCCAATGGTATTCATTGGAATTAATTTCACATTGAAATTGGACATAAACAAATGTCAATCTTTTGATAGTTATGGTTTCTTGAAAACTCGCTATTTGTTTTGAAAACAGGTTTGAATTATAAATTAATTAGTGAAATTTCTGTTTTTCAAATTTGGTAAAATAGATATATATTTTGAATTTTTAATATCAAATATATATTAGGCTTAATTTTTGTTATTTTTCTGAAAAGCTTCAATTTTTGATGAATAGTTAAACCACTTAGTAGTAGTTAAAAAAATTGACTTTATCATTTAAATGAAATTTCACCTCTTTTGTGAATTGAATTTCGAAAATCCGACATAAATGGTTTTTATTAGTAAGCAAAATTTGGAACAATAAGATGAAAATAATTTTTTGGGTGAATAGTTACTTTTGACTTTTATTTACCGCGGTTAATGGTAAATAAGGTCATTCAAGGTAAAAAAAAATATGATAACAGTACCAAATTATCTTAAAACTTCTTCTAACCATATTGGATGAGTCATGGCCAACCATGGTCATATTTGGGTTGATTTTGGGACCCCATGGAGCCACTTAAGAGTGATAATGACACTTTAGAATAAATAATTTAATGTAAAGACAAAAATAACATAAAAAAAAAATTTAGTAAATAAATTTTTGTATGGTGTTATGTAAGTAATAATTTTTACTATAAATATTCATTGGAAAGATAAAGAGATATCCTACATCATGGTATTTGTTTTATAATTTTTAGACAACAAATAAATTAAATTATTTATGACACAATAATGATGCAGTATATACCTCATTAATAAATGATTTATATAAATAAGATTGTAAATATTAAAATAACATCCAAAACCTATCCAATTATTATTGGATGATTTTATTTAGACCATGACTCATCTTATATTCTACTTTATTTATTTTTGGACTTTTAGAAACCGAATATTATTATATAATAAAATAATATTTTCACACTTTCCTAAAGAGCCCCTCCTCCCCCTTATAAAAGGAGACCATTTATAACTAATTCCTCACACATCTCAAGCCCCTTCTCTCATCCAACCCCTACCCAAATAATATCTCAAGATCCCCATATTACTCATATAATCCTTACCTTAGGTATAAGGAACTTCAAGAGGTCATTTTGGTTCAATCCAAAGGAAGTATCCCAAATTAAAGCTAACAGTTTCTTTTAAATTATTTTTTTTATTTTGTTTTATTTTACTTCTCCAACCTCCAAAACACTGTTTATTCATTACTTTTATAACAACACCTGTATCCTAAATATAATATCATTTTTTTATAATAAGGATTCGAACTACACTTACACACACCTCCATCTAATGGGTGAAGAACATACTCTTTTTGTGGATGGAAAACTAACACCTCCCAAAACAATGATTGTTCAATTTTTCTCCTACATACTAACATTGTTTCCATTAAGATGGTACTGCATTTATATTTGATTTATATTATGTTATGTTTTATTTATGCTTCTGTATTATTTATTTATATCATACATTTATTGTTTCCATTATGGTTAAATGCAATAATTTCATATGGGGAAGTGCGGACTACCGCCCCCTCAAAGTGATATGACCCGTTTAGTTCCATATGTGGGATGTATAAAGAATAGAGATAATAATATTAAATATGATATTATGATGTAATTATAATATACCTATGTATCTTTATGTTTTAATTCTATTAAAATTAGAAATAGAAATGGAAGTAGCGGTCATGCGTTCATACGACTTACCATCTCCATGAATGATGCATTTCATTTCTTATATCCAAAATGTTATGTAGTTTTATAAATACATATATGTACAGGATAGAAATTATTTATATGATATCTAAATCAGGAATATAATTCTGGAGATAATGGACTACTGACCACATGAACAACTTGTAATTATAAGGGGTTTATTTTTGACACCTATACAAAATATCAACCAAACGATCATTATTAACTTAAACGAAGGAATAATGTTTATAACATGGTAATGAGTGATATAAAAAGGGTAATAAACCCAAAAAATGTTCTTAATTAAGTATAAATTAACTTTATTTTATTATTCAAGAATAACAAGGAAAAAAAGAGTCATGTAGTACACGAGGTAAGGGGATTTCTTATCTCACATTTAATTTTGTGAGATTTCCATTGTTCGCCACTTATTTATTGCATGTGGTGTAATTTATACTACCATTGATATTTATTATCATTATTATCTTTATATTCTTGGTATTTTTTGATTTATTTGGTGGTTATTATCTTTTGGTCATACAACTCGACTGATTACAATCAGGTAATGGGTTTTTATCTCACTTTTTATTCCCGTGAGATTCATGATATATTTGCCACTATTTCCTTTGAGTGGTGTATGTAATTTCCATGATTCTACACTTTGTGTAGTATAATTTCATTTATGGGTATTTACATCTATATTTTATGGTCCTTCTTTCCTGTGGCATAGGTTTTTTAAGTTACCAAATCAGTAAGGGATCCTTTCACCCTCCTATTTTTAAAGGACTTCTTCTATTATGTATTTTAATTTACATCTTATTATGTTGGGATATGTTATTCTATATCATTATTGATGTAAATTGTATGTCCATATGATGAGATACCCTTTTTATCTCATCAAAAAATTTCTGAATTTTAAAGTGACGCTTTTAGGCTTTCAAATTTTTTGTAAGGGAACTTCTTAACCTAATTTCTATTCATAGGGTTAAAGATGTACTTATTGAAAATGTCATACTATGAATATGTGTGAATGACCTCTAATTGTTTTACAATTAATATCCAATTATATTGTGTGTATTTATATTTTTCACACATAATTATGTGATTCATTTGTCCTTAATTTAATGATACCGTCTTTATAAGGGATTTCATATCAATTTTCATTTCCATTGAGACTTCATTTTTTTAATACACCAATTCACTCTTATATAGTGTATATAA
This sequence comes from Viscum album, assembly GCA_963277665.1. Classification (NCBI taxonomy): domain Eukaryota; kingdom Viridiplantae; phylum Streptophyta; class Magnoliopsida; order Santalales; family Viscaceae; genus Viscum; species Viscum album. Next base: position 159,683,703 of record OY728128.1, on the reverse strand, counting down.
TGTCCTTTGTCATATTATATCATAAATCCTTTTATTCTAATGATATTATAAAGTCCATATTAAATGTTATTCCTAAATTATTTGTATTTAAGAGTCTCTCATTTTGATAAAAACCCTTTAACTAAAATATCATTTTAAATGTTTTAAAGATTTATTATTCTAAATAATTATCTCTAATGTCCATGTTTTAAAAATGGGTTTGGGTATTTATTTATATGGACATTAAAGTTTTAAAATTATAATTTTATTAAAATATTCAATGTGGTATGAGACACTTTGATTGAAAAATATATTTTTAAATGGTTTATGAAAATGGAATGATTATTTAAATATATTGAAATTACTTCTTGTGATTTCAAATGAAATGTTATTAGTGAAATGTTTATATTTTCAATATTTAATGTGTTATGATAGTACTTGGACATTTATGGGTGGTTACGTGATAAACCAAATTACGGGTGGGGCCATGATAAACTAGGATGTGTGGTTATATTATAACCACCAATGCATTGGTTATGGAAGTCTTCCATATGGATATTACCTTTAGTGATATTTGTGGAAGTTGACCGTATGGTTATTACACTTAATAAAGTTTACATCCCAAGTTACCTTTATATGATATGTGTTCTTTATATGGGTTTTATGGAAATATTTTGGTTACAAAAGGGTAAGAAATGATCTTTTATCCAGTGAAGTGTTTTTACTACTTCATAAAGGGGAAAAATATTACTTATGATAAAGTATTCATGGCTTACTTATTATTTTGAAAATATAAAAATTTTCCTTCTTTTTTGTATCCCTTATTGATCTTTTTATGATCATCCCATGTTTCTGAAATGTTTTTTCACAAGACATAAAGTTGAATAGGTTCAAGTATGGGATCAATGAAAATTCTTGTTGTCTAAATCATGGAACTAGAGACGCCTCATTTATTCAAGAGTTTTTATTTTATGAAAAAATGGAAACTGTGTAGAAGTGTCTACTTTTTCATTTTTGAGATGTAATGTAATTGTTATGGCTAATTCTCTAAAACTCTAAACATGAAAAGATCATGAATGTGAATTATTCATTTAATTAAAGATTATGTAATGTATCAGGCCGGGTCCTTATAGTTGGTATCAATGGTCAGTTTAGATAACATTAGAGGTTAGGGTGTTATCTAAGAATAAGTGACATAACCATAATGGTTAACATATTAGAAAGTGTCTTAGTTATTTTGAATGAGTTTATGATAACATGAATAAGTATTTTCCCTCCTCATAAGATATTATATGATGATATACTCACACATAACTTTTTGGTTTTTGTAAATGGATGGATCTAGAAGGCACCCAAGTAACAGTGGATGTGATGAAAATTGTGATAGTTTTCTGAATGATCAACTGAATGAAATGAGAGCTGTAATGAGAACTAAGGTGGTTATTCTCCACCAACTATCTGGAGTCATGATTGAAAACCTGAACCATGGCGATTTTTATTAGGAATACTATATGCGAGAAACAAATCCATAGGGAATTTCAGGTAATAATCATTAACATAAGTATGTTAAAAAAACCTATATGTCAAGGATGTGGAAAGAAACACCTAGGGAAATGATTCAAAGGGACTGTAAGATGCTATTGATGTGGGAATGATGGTCATAAAGCAATAACCTCCCATGGAAAAAGGAAGCATTCATTTGACTCTAGGAAAGAGAAATAAGTTCTTTCTGAGAGATAAATTGAATGTTTTAAATGTGGTGTGCGTGGTCATTATACAAATAGATATCCTACGAAGATGTTTTGGGAATGGGATCAAAAGGATCATACAAATATATATTTACCAATACCTAATTCCATTCCAATTGAGGATGAAGAAACTGACAATGACCAATGAATGGTATGAATTATTTCTTAACCTATGTTTTGACATTATTTAATCTTAGGATACGATTCATGATTTTGTTTGTCGGAAAGAAGTATTTTAGAATAAGTTGGAAAAGAATTGTTAATGGATCATGAAGAATGTTGAATGAGTAAGAAATCAGCATATAAGGGATTCAAGAGTTATGGTAGATTTTAGGATGGTGAAATGTTTAAAAGTATTAAGGCTCTTTTGATGATGGGATTACATTAGAAGACTTTTTATAGTATGTGTAACCCTGAAGTTTGATATATGAAAATTTTATTTGAGGAATAATTATCTTTTCTTTTGTGGATATAGTTATAAATAACCATTTGGGCTTATATGATCCTTGAATTTGAGGAAATTACAGGTTAATACATTTTGGGATGAAAAATGAAAGTTATTATATAACCTTTGTGGTTAAAATATGTTTTGGTTATTTTTGAAGAATTTATCTCTTTTTGGGAATGTTATAAAATTATATAGTTTTTGAAAAAGGGCAACCCACAGACCGCATGGCAACCCGTCGCGTCAGAAAATGTTGTAGGAATCGAACACACAACCAAAGTTCGACTATGATTTATCGCCTACCACTGGACTACGTGAAGTCCCTGGTTTGTATGAGTAATTATTTTTAGTTATATGATCTTATAAATTAGTTTATTTTGGGAGATTTATGGAAATTATTAACTAATCATAGAGAATATGTGAATAGGTTAATTACACATTAGTACGAGACTTTAAAAGTTATCGATGTTATTTGGAGATAAATGATAAGATTTACTGTGGAAGACTATGGGATTAAATTTTTCTGAGTTTTGGTTTTCAATGTTAGTTTGTATTATATTGAAGAATTTTAAGGAATGTTGTTAATTGAATGTTCTTTGTTGAACTTAGGGTACTACTTATTGAATTTTGGAGATTAGGAATACTATTTCTTTTTTATAAAGAATTATCCTTTTGGGGATTATCTGATCTTGTACTATCCTTTTTGGTTTTGGTTAAGGTCTAAATACATGGGAAATATATATTTCATCTTTTGTGGATTACTTTATTCTCTCGAAGTTTATTATAGAACTTTTACTGTGAAAAAAATTCATCTTGAATACTCATCATTTGGAGAAAATATGAGTTTGTGTTAGAAAGCTAGTAATGGATGAAAGTCTACATGAAAAGTATGTATGTTTCCTTAGGTTTTTAGTTATGCTCATAAATAAATTCCTCAAGTTTATGAAAAGTAATTTAATACAAAAGCATTAACTGTTACCTTTTCCTACTGGGGAATCAAAGACTCTTTAACCGATCAAATGTCTCTGATTTTCTAGTGGTTAACTTTCTCCTGACAATGTTTTCTCTCACACTCCATCAGAACATGATGGTTTGTTTTATCTTCCATATCCATATTTTCCTACATAGAATCCTAGTATGGGATTATCTCGGATAAACTTTTTACTTATCTTTCATTCTTTTAAAGTGATATATTCAATGACTCTTTTTACGATGTGGGACTTTCAATGATGTTTCTGATCACAATTTTAAAGTTGCGAGGACGCAATTTCCAAATTGGGGGAAGGATGTAACATCCCAGGTAAATAAAGAACCTGAAATTTTAATATTTATTAATATTTGTGGATTAAGTATAAATTTTACATTAAAGGGGACACTATGTTCGATGGCATAACCGATACGCAACAACAAGTTTCTTTGAAATATTACGTTGCACACTAAAAATATAATATTATTATTTTAAATGGTAGTTAATGCCTAAAAATTGTATTGGTGGGAATGAATAGAACTAACTAGAATATGATTAAATATTTTTTTCAAATGTTTTTACAAGTATCCCTAAAAAGTTAAGGGCTTAAAATATAAATGAATCTAATTTTAAGCATGAATACTCTAATATACAGTAAATGGTCGATTTACCGCGTTTTGATGGAGAACCCTATTTAAATCTTGTTTTGGTCACTTTTATATGTTAATTTTGATAAAATAAAATTCTTATTTGGAACCGGGACATCAAAATTCACAATGGGTAAAATTTCGGTATTTTTCTGATAAAATTCAGTTTTTTGAATGAATAGTGAAAATACTATATTTTAATTCAAAACTACCTTTTAATCTAATTAATTTATATGGTTAGATTATATTATTAATTGTTTTTAAAGTGTAATTAGATTATATTTTTACCATTAAAACCAATAGTGTTCATTGTAATTAATTTCACTTTGAAATTGGACATAAACAAGTGTCAATCTTTTGATAGTTATTGTTTCTTGAAAACACGTTTTTTGTTTTGACAACATGAATTATTTTTAAATTAATTAACGAAAATTCTATGTTTTTAATTTGGTAAAATAGAAATCGATTTTAAATTTGGAATATCAAATATATCTTAGGCTGAATTTTTGGTATTTTTCCGAAAAGCAACAATATTTGATGAATAGTGAAAACACTTAGTAGTAGTTAAAAAACTGTCTTTTTCATTTAAATGAAATTTTACCGCTTCTGTGAATTAAATTTTGAAAATATGAAATACATGGTTGTCATTAGTATATAAAATGTGGTTCAATAAGACAAAAATATTTTTTTTGGTTAATAGTAACTTTTGACTTCTATTTACCGTGGTTGAAGGTAAATAGGGTAATTTAAGATAAAAAGAATATGATAATAATACCAAATTACCTTAACACATGTCCTAAACCTATTTTATGAGTCATGGCTGGCCATGGGCATCTTTGGGTCGATTTTGGTACCCCATGGATCCACTTAAGAGTGATAATGACACTTTAGATTAATTAATATAAAGTAAAGACAAAAATAAAATAAAATAAAATAAAATATTTTATTAATAAATTTTTATATGGTTTTATATATGTAATATTGTTGACTATAAATATTAATTGGAAAGAAAAAAATATTTCCCACATCATGTTATTTTTTTTATAATTTTTAGACAACAAATAAATTAAATTATTTATGACACAATAATGATGTAGTATATACCTCTTTAATAAATAATTTAAATAAATAAGATTATAAATATTAAAATAACATCCAAAACCTGTCCAATTCTTATTGGATGATTTTATTTCGACCATGAGTCATCTTATTTTGTACTTTAATTAGTTTTGGACCTTTAGAAATCGAATATCTTTATATAATAAAATAATATTTTCACACTTTCCTAAAGAGACCCTCCTCCCCCTTATAAAAGGAGACCATTTCTAACCAATTTCTCACACCTCTGATGCACCTTTGCTCATCCAAACCCTACCCAAATAATATCTCAACATCTCACTCTTCCTCCTATAAACCATTTCTTAGGCAGAAGGAACTTCAATAGGTCTTTTTGGTTCAAACCAAAGAAAGTTACCCAAATAAAAGGTAACAATTTCTCTTAAATTCTTTTGTTTTATTTTGTTTTATTTTAATTCTCCAACCCACTAAACTCCTTTTATTCATTTATTTTATAACTACACCAGTATAATAAATATACTATAATTTTGTTATAATGAGGATTATAACTACACTTACACACACCTCCATCTAATGGGTGAAGAACATATTGTTTCTGTGGATGGTAAACTAACGCCTCACGAAATGATGATTGTTCGATTTATCTCCTACCGCCTGATATGGTGGCCATTAAGATGGAACTATATTTATATTTTATGTATATTATTTTTATGATTTCTTTATGATTCTGTATTTTTCATTTATAACATACCTTTATGGTTTCCATTATGGTTAAACACGATAATTTCATTCGAGGAAGTGCGGACTACCTCCCCCTCAAAGTGATATGACTCATTAATTCCATTTATGGTATGTATTAAGGATATATATAATAATATTATATATGATATTATACTATAATTATAATATAACAATTTATCATTATGTTTTAATTCCATTAAAATACGAAATAGAAATGAAAGTAGCGTGCATGAGTACGTGATTGATTACAATGAGGAAAGGGGTTTTTATCTCACTTTTTATTCCCATGAGATTAATGATATATTTTTCACTATTTCCTTTGAGTGGTGTATGTAATGCCCATGATTATACTCTTTGTGTAATATAATTTAATTTATAGGTATTTACATCTACATTTTATGGTCCTTCTTTCATGTGGCGTATGTTTTGTAAGTTACCAAATCGGTAAGGGAACCTTTCACCATCCTATTTTTAAAAGACTTCTTTTGTTATATATTTTTATGTACATATTATTATGTTGGGATATGTTATTATATATCCTTATTGATGTAAATTTTATGTCTAAGTGATGTTATACCCTTTTTATCTCATCAACACATTTTCTGAATTTTAAAGTCATGTTGTTAGGCATTTAAATTTTTGTAAGGGAACTTCTTAACCCAATTTCAATTCCATGGGGTAAACATGTACTTCTTGAATATGTTTTCCTATGAATAACTGTGAATGAATTATAATTCTTTTACACTTAATATCCAATTATATTGTATGTATTTATATTTTTCACACATAATTTTGTGATTGATTTTTCCTTAATTTAAGGATACCGTCTTTATTAGGGATTTCATCTCAATTTACATTTCTAATGAGACTTCATTGTTGTTATGAACCAATTCACTATTACATGGTGTATATACTGTCCTTTGGTATATTATATCATGAATCCATTTATTCCCATGATATTATAAATTTTATATTAAATGCTATTTCTCAATTATTTGTATTTAAGAGTCTCTCATTTTGATAAAAACTCTTTAACTAAATTATCGTTTTAAATGTTTTAAAGATTTTATTATTATAAATCATTATCTCTAATGTCAATGTTTTAAAAATGGGTTCGAGTATTTATTTATACGGACATTAATGTTTTAAAATTTTAATTCCATTAAAATATTCAAAGTGGTATGGGACACTTTGATTCAAAATTATCTTTTTAAATGGTTTATGAAAATGGAATGATTATTTCAATATCGTGAAATTACTTCTTGTGATTTCAAATGAAGTGTTATTAGTGAAATGTTTATATTTTCAATATTTAATGTGTTATGATGGTACTTGGACATTTGACTGGTGGTTACTTGATAAACCAAATGATGGGTGGTGTCGTGATAAACTAGGACGGGTGGTTACATTATAACCTCCAATGCATTGGGTATGGAAGTCTGCCGTATGGCAATTCCATTTAGTGATATTAGTCGAAGTTAACCGTATGGTTATTCCACATAATAATGCTTATGTCACAAGTTACATTTATATGTTGTGTGTTCTTTATATGGATTTTATGGAAATCCTTTGGTTACAAAAGGGCAAGCAATGATCTTTTATTCAGTGAAGAGTATTTACTACTTCTTAATGGGGAAAAATATTACGTATGATAAAGTATTCATGGATTTCATATTGTTTTGAAAATATAATTGTTTTCTTTATTTGTGTATCCCTTACTGAGCTTTTTATTCTCATCCCATGTTTTTGAAATGTTTTTTAGAGGACATAAAGTTGAATAGGGTCAAGGATGGGATCTAGGAAAATTCATGTTGTCTAAAACATGGAACTAGACATGTCTCATTTACACAAGAGTTTTTATTTTATGAAAAAATGGAAACTGAGTAGAAGTGTCTACTTTTAAAATTTTGAGATGTAATGTAATTGTTATGCCTAATTCTCTAAAACTCTAAACTTGAAAAGATCCTCAATTTGAATTATTCATTTAATTCAAGATAATGTATTGTATATGGTCGGGTCCTTATAGATAGGGGTTTTTTCATTAGATTTGGGAGGGTTTAATCAGCGCTTCCAAAAAAAGCATTGATAAAGAAAACATTTATCAACCCGAAAATAATAAGCACAGATAAAAGATATCTTTATAAGTGCAAATAAGCACTCATGAAATCCATCTTTATTAGTGCTAAAGAATAATTGATAAAAGGTACCCTTATCAGCGCTAAAACATTTGCATTATTAAATTATGCATAATTTAAACTTTAATTATAAATAAATATATGTGTAAAAATATTTATAAATATTTTTATATGATTAAAAAAGTATTTATAACATTTTATATATTTATTAGATTATATATATATATATTAAAAATATTAATAATAAATATATATTTATTATGAACTTTAAATAATAAATAAATAATTATTTATATATAATTATATAAAAAGTTTAAAAAATATATATATTTATTAATAATTATAAATATATAATTTTACAAAAAATGTAAATATGCATTTTTAAATAAATATGTTTGTAAATATATTTATAATTATTTATTCATAATTATAAATATACATATATCATTAAAAATATTTATATAATTATCTATATATAATAAAAATATGTAAATATAAATATAAAAAGAGTAAATATATTCATTATTTAAATATAGTTTTATAATTTCATAATTATAATTATATTTCATAATTAATTATATATAATAATATATATTTATTAAAATCTTTAAATATAAATATAAATATCGTAATTATATTAAATATATAAATATATTTATTATAATTTTATATATTTTTAAAATATATAATTACAGAAATATATTAAATAAATTTATAAATTTATAACATTATATATATTTATGAATATATATATATACAATAAATAAATATAAATTTAAAAATAAAAAATAAAAACAAAAGAAAATAAATATGAATATAAATATAAATATAGTAAATAAATTTATTATTCAAATATATTTATAATAATTTGATAATTATTTAAATATTAAATTATATATTAATAAGTACATCAATACTTTTTTCTTTAAAAAAATAATATCATGTCATTAATAATTATATATATATATATTTATAAATATAATAGATAAAAATTTATGACCATATTTATTTATATATGTTTATTTAAAAATATATATTTAAAAATATTAATTAATATATAATATTAAATGCATGCATAATAAAAATGAGTAAAATTAAGTAACTAAAAATGCGAACACTTTAAAAATATTGAAAAATAGATAGGTTTTATTAATTTAATGTAAATTATTAATAAATATGGATATATAATGAAATGGAGATGAATAAATATTGAAAATACTAAAAGAGAGTAATTTATACATACAAATAAATATTAGTGAATGATTAAATTAAAAAAATGAATTAAAAATGAATAAATAATACATAATTGTAATTATATTAAAAAATTTCATTTTATGATTAAAAAAATAATATATTATATGTATCTTTTCAATAAATTAATTTATTAAATAAATATTAAAATTTGAATAAATTACATAAATATTAGGTGTGTGTGTGTTTATATATGATTTCATTAATGAAGTAATCATTTTTGTGTGTGAATTGTATATAGAAATGAATTAATTACCTATATGTATTTTATAGTCATTGGGACACACATATGATATATTTTAAATTGAAAAAATCAATTGACATTCGATTAATGTTCATTACATGATACAATTAATCAATATATTTAATTAATCTTAATTTATAATTATAAACCATTCTTCATCAAATGTTTGACTTATTTAATGTAATCATAAATATTTTATTTTATAATAATCTTATTTTAGGAAATATTATATATAATGATATATATATATATATGTATGAATACATTTCTATATTAAATTTATTATTGAATAATAATTTAAATGAACTATTAAAAATAAATAAGAAATTAATATGTTTTTAATTATTACGTTTCATTCATTTTCTATATTTATATTTAATATATATTATTTTTTACTATTTATAATTAATATATATATATATTCATATATATATGTTAAATTTTTTTATTTTTATTAATAATTGTTTCATTAATAATATTTTTATTAATTTTTTTATTTATCATTTTTGAAATTTTTTTGTTTATTATTATTTATTTACCTTTTACTTTTTTTAAATCACTATAATAATTAATTTTTTATAACCATATTTACAATATATTGTTTTTAATTGTTTATAATTTAAATATACACATATTAAATTTTTGCATATTTATTATTAATTATTTAATTGATAAAATTTTCAATTTTTTATTTACTCGTTTTAAATTTTAATATATTTACTTATTAAAATTTAATCATTTTATATTTTATAAAAAAATATATAATATATATTAATATTTTCTATATATATATATATATATATTAAATTTATTAATATTTTTTTAATTTTTTTCTAATTTATAAATTTTTAATATTTATTTTTTAAATTATTTCATTATTTAATATTTTTAGTAGTTTTATTTTTTTATTAGTTAAAAAAATGGGGGGCTAGTGAAGGCACGAGGGGAGCATAGAGTCGGCCTCTAAATATGTGTGCTCGCGTGTATGGGGGTGGGGAAAGGACAAAGGGGAGAATAGAGTGGACCTCATCCTGCATGGTCCCATGAAGGGGCCTATATTAAGGTGTGAGTAATGTGTATGTAGGTGCCCATCCACATTGAAACATTATGAGATTATTATATGATGGAATGATTTATAGAAGAGTAGCCTAACTTGTAGAATTTCGATATGGGACTAGTATCCAAGATCCAAACCTTTATCTGTGCTAATAATTGTGTTGATAATGGTTTCCCTTTATCAGAACTAAAAATAAAGTGGTAATAAAACTACAATTTTTAATTACTAAAAAAATCACTGATAAAATAATCTTTTATCATCTCTTTTCACTAGTACCGGTGAAGGCTTGTGTTATATATTACACATTTTTGTTCTACTTCCACTAGATATATAATGATATGAATGCCACTTAGATCAGATCCGAAAATAAAGGAGTTTTTAAGAAACCCAAATAATGAAGGAGGTGAGATCCATTGTAGGGGATTTTTTGTGAAATGGGGAAAGAAAATGAGGATTGAAAGCTTAAAAAAAATGGGAATTTTTAATTTCACCCCATTAAGGGGGGCACATGGTTTGGCCACTCGTTTTGGCTAACCATGACCCAATCAGGTGGTGCCTCTATCGAATGAATCACCCACCTCACACAGTTGTTTATCAGGGTTAGACAGACTGTCTACCTAACAAAGGGTGTCTCTCCACCCCTCTACACCAAGATGCATGGCCATGTGCTCCCCAACATGTTTTGGACTAACAATTCTCCAGTTCAAATGGGCCAAACAGTTTTTCCCGCATTGTTATCCATAATTATTCATCAACCTTGTACCCATTTCTATATATCCCAGATTTTTTTCGTAGCTCAAAAATTCCAAAATCAAACCATACCCCTGAGAAACTTATCAGGCCTTAATCGACACACAAAACAATACATTTCCTCATCTTAACTCATTAAATTGAATTCTAATTCTTAAATCGAATGATTGAATGACAACCAATTTAAAATACTGGATTCCTTCTAAATTTATCAACCCTCAAAAAATCGTGGGACATTACATACTCTTTTATGACCATTCATATATTGTACTGATGAAAAATGAATTACATTACTTCATGGAGATTGCTGCTCATATATACGCATGAGTGATTTTCCACTCCTTGGTAGATGAAAAGAAATAAAGTTAAATATTATCTCACTTTTAAATAATCAAACTTTTATCATATATATGATATATATTCATTTAATCTATCCATATTACAATCCATGTAAAATGGAAATGAAAAACGAATCGCATCGCTTCGTGGAGGTGGTAGTCCACACGTATGCATGAGCACCATTATTATTTTCCATTTTATGTGTGGATAAAATTTTAGATAATATCCTAAAATTGAAATGAGTAAATACGGTATAATCATCATACATATTTATTGAATTAATTCATGTAACTTTTTAAGATAGATGATGATAAAAAATAAACGACATCGCTTAATGGAGACAGTAGGCCATACGTATGAATGAGTGATGTTTTCTATTTTCTATTGGATAAAAATAAGAATGAAAATGGATATAACATTAACATAATAGAATTTTATTATATTAATTATACCAATCTCAACATGATTGTATGGTTATATAAGATTTAGAGGAGGTATTAGAAGTAAGAAACATGAAAAATATTGGTAATAACTTATATATCATCTTTGAGAAACCCCCTTTTAATATATACTTATGGACCCCTAGGTTATACTTTTAAGAATATAAGATCATCTATGCCATGTATAGTGATGTTTAGAATATGTTTTCAATGTTTATGGTCAATACAATTAGCTCAAAAGATGTGGTGAAGAGAGAAGTGCATGTTTCCTTTTATAGGTCAGAGGAGTGTCACAATTGAAATTAATTAGAACATTAAAATATAATAAACTCACATTCATGGGAATATATCTCCATGTAACTCAATTTTTATTTTGGAATGTAATAGGGTCAAAATAAACTCAAAAAATAATATTTATAAAGTTTTTAGGTTATTTTAACTCATATTTCCTAAGTTTAACACCACATTAAACCCTTTTAAACTATATTGAAGTAATGATTTTTTACCTCAATTACTATTCATAATGAAAAAATGAAAGATTCATCCTTATAAAATTTTTACATGATAGATCAAATTAAACAACTAATTTTATAAAAATATAATTCTTATAGTTTTTTGAAATTCATTTCAAAATAAGTCTACAAAACATAATGAAAATCATTTTTAGAAAAATGCATTTTAAGCATAAAAATGAATTTATTCCAATTTAAATCCTACTAATAACCATTACATGAATGAAAAATATATTATTGAATATATTTAATAAAAATTTCATTAAAATACTTAAATAATATATATTTATTTTATTTATTAATATAAAAACACATTACATGTATAAAAATGTTTTTTTATAAAAAATATAAATTTTCTGCATTTAAATGGATTTATTTTCAATTATGACCAATTGATGAAAAATGAATTAATTTTATAAATTTTTAAGAAATAAAATTCTATAACTGATATATTTATATTAACACCCACCAATCCAACAAAAAGGAGATAGATGACATATTTAATAATAATTTTTCACTAGTATATCACAGTTTTTTAAAACTCAATATTTCATGTAAAAGAAACTATTAGATACGTCAAACTTATTTAAATATAAATATATCCTAAAATCATGGGGTGTTACATTATACATCCTTATAATAAATTCACCCTTAAAATTTCACCATGATGATATAAAGAACTGAGGATACTTCTGCCTCATAACATCACTGAGATCCCACATATCATACACAAATTTGTTGTTTCCCCAATAAACATTAACTAGGTGAGAGGAATTGTTACACATAAATTTCTCTCTCTGATCTATAATATCTACTAGTTTTTCCTTACAAAAATTGTCACTATCATGAAGTAAAACCTCTTTTTAAGTACAGTTTAATGATCATTTATATACTTCAACAAACGTTTTACATTGAACACATCATGAACTGAAGAGAGATTTGGTGGATGCTCCAACCGATAAGAAAACATCCCAATCTGATTAAGAATTATTAAATAGAATATATATATGGATCAAAATAATATTATTTAAAAATCTCATAAACTTCTTCCTTGGTGATATATATATACATATATATATATATATATGTGAAGCCTTTATAATTGACTTTGAACTCAAGATCTTACTGATGATTGTTTATATTAAATTTCAATCAACTCTGAGCTACCGTAATGTTATTCAATATGAATATAAAATTCTCGAGCATTTCCTACTATAGATCAGATCCCAATATCTTTCTTTCTCTATCATAATCTCATCACATTTTGTTTATGTACTTCCAAAATCATAGGGAATTATAAGGAGTCATCTGAATACTTGGGTGAAAGCTATTGTTGTATAAAAATTTATCAAGAGGAATGTATTGATCCCATACACATTTAAAATATATAGAGAAATATCTAAATATAACTTCATGGGTTTTAATATTCCACTATGACTTACTATATAAATTATTATGATATGAAGCAATAATCAACAATTTTATATTCAAATAATTACAGACACCTATCGAGTACCAACCTCAGATCTTGATCAAATATAATTATTAGTGGTACTAAATATAACCTTAAAATTATTTAATTTATAAATTGATGAGCTGATAAATATAAAAATATTTTCTTTTAGTAATTAAATATATTAGTTTCATAATGTTATTTACTACAACACAAATAACATTTCTTCCTTTAGATGTTTTTTCATGCCCGATGACAAAATCCATGGTTATGTTTTTTCATTTACAAATTTGTATGGGTAATGGTTATAAAATAACATTAGACATCTGTCTCTATTTATAAAATTTTTGTAACATTATGAATTGATATACATTAACTAAAATATCCTTTTTTGTGTTATCGCATGAGAGAAAAGTTTTTACATCTTAATACATCTTCATACCTAACGGATGAAAAAGAGAAATATGTATTGAGAGATTAATCTAACACCTCCATCTTTAGTTATGGTATTGATATGAAACATTATAATTTCCCAAAAATTATCATTAAATCACAATAATGGTTTAACTATAGATCATTTCTCACCTTCCTCTATAGTTCCACATCCTCCTTCCATGCCTCATTAATCCTCACATGGATGGATGATTTAAAATTCATATGAGAAATATATGTTGTATCCACATTACTCATTATTTAAAGATACATATTCTCTAAATTCAGAAGAATTTGATCACTTATAATCCCCATCATAGAAAAATTAGAATGGTATTTCTAACGTAAATCATCTTGTAAATTGGTTTCCTTCCCATGGCTGTAACATATTGTGTAATCATAATATTTGATGAACTCCCAACACCACCTTTCGTGAATTTTAAACTATTTCTACATATATGTATATATACATTAATGTTTTATTATCCTTATATATAACACACATTTCACTATAATGAAAATTCATACATATTTTGAATGCCAAAATTACCACTCCCACCTCTAAATCACGAGTTCTGTATTTTTTCCTTTATTTTCAATTGGTGTGAGGCATTAAAAATCCCTATAACATTCTACAGGAATAATCATTCCAATTACATATTTTATGCATAATTATAGATTAAAAACCCATATCTACTTTAGGGTAGTGCGAGCATAGTTTTACTCACTGACATTCCATTCAGATCCTAAAAATATTCATCACATTCATCTATCTAAATTAACATATATCTCTTTCAGGGTACCATAATTAATATATATTTTAAACAATGAGAAATATTTCTTAAAGCATAAATAGTATCCAAAAAACAAAATAAAACTATATATCTTGGTCATCATGGTTAGTCTATTCCATTTTTCGATAACATATTTCTATCATGGATCCACCTATATACCCTCTCTAGAGATTATATCGCCCATGAAGGATTTTTTCTGTTTATTGAACTCACATTTTATATGTTTGGTAAAAAATTATCCTTTATATAGGACTTCAACACAATCCCCAAATTATCTTAATGCTCTTTTTTCCTTTCAATATAAAAAAATATTACTTATAATGATTACCACAAATAGATGAACATAATTTACAAAACTATATTCATCTGATCAATTAACGTTTTGTGGGGGCATTGGTAAGTCCAAATATACTCACTATAAATTAAAAATTACCATACCTCATATTTAATACTTTGATGGTTATATCCTAATTTTTGACCCCCAATTTATGACATATAGAATAAAGGCCCATATTTTATTAGTATTGAGATCCATGTAGTTGATCAAACAAGTCGTCAATATGAGATAATTATAATTTTTTATAGTGATCTTGTAATGTTCTCATTAATCTTTGAAAAATGTATTTTAAAATATTTTTCTCATAAAAAAATAACAGGTGCACACCATGGTGATACGTTGGATCATATTAATCCCTTTTCTAGATTATATTTGAGTTTCTTCTTCAATTTCCACCACTTTATGGGGGATTTTATATATGGAGTCATAGAAATAGGTGTGCCACCCAATATGATCTCTATTAAAAACTCAACATCATGATTTAAGGGTAATACTAATAAAATATTTAGTAAATATTACTAAAAAATGGGTATGTCTTCAATTTTGAGTTTCTACCCAATAATTTGAGACAATTATCCCCCATGAATAGCTATTAGGTCCCATATAAAAAAGTAATTTCTTTTATAACATTATATTTATCCTTACACTAAAATAAAAACATATTTTGATTTTGAATATGAAATATTACATCCCTTCCTTGGAATTGATTTTTCTCTATATAAATAAAGGAAATTAATTCACAAAATTGTTAAATTAAACTAGAGTGGAATAAAATGATTTATAGGAAGAAAATTCCTAAAACCTTGCAGACATGGGATGGGATTATCATACCACTAATATTTTTCACCTATAACTCAAAATATAGTCATCAAGGCGGTGATATAAAACCCTTATAAAATTATTTAAATATAAAATAATTGGTAGAATAAGAATAAATATGACATCTTTAGTTATAGAGTGGTTGATAAGTGTTACTTTCACCACATTATTCATGTGACCCACTTTAGTGGCTATGATCACATGATATTTCCAATTATCTATTAACTTGAGAGGTTGTTGAAACCTATTGTCATTATTAACCCTTGTATTCAAGCACTAGTTGGCATAATCCCAACCTACAATTATAATATTTAAGTATGGGTGGCGCATTAAACTAAGATTTCACCCCATTATTTTCATCATCTTTCCCCTTTACAACTCTCTTTCTTTCAAACTCTTGGTGGACTACCTTTCCATACTAGAAAACATTGACGGGGCCAAGAGATAAAATTTACCCAATGGTTATTTTCACACTTTTATCGTAATAGAATATTTATTATATTTGTTTTATGAGTTTTTTTAGAAATTCTTCAAAAATATATCTATTATTCATATGAAAACTACATGAATTATGGAAATAAACAAACTTCATTTATACTGTTGAGTCAATAAAGTTTTCCTTATGACCTTTTCCATTCCTTCTTGTTTTGAAAATCACAAACACCTTATAATTAAGCAAATTAGTATTTTACTTATAGAAGGAAAATTTCCTTCTCAAAATAATTATCCCTACTATATTTTCATTACACATTTCAATATTTTTCTGAAGTAGAAAAATCAGATTCATATCTAAAACCTCGGAATCATATAATACTTAGATATGAAGCATTCTGTTTTAGGATCATAATTATAGATACGAACTCTAATGAAGTTCCACTCCAAATTCTGGATACGAACTCTAATGAAGTTCCAATTCGAATCCTGGATATGAACTATAATGAAGTTTCACTCTGAATTACGGATATGAACTCTCAAAATGTTCCACTCCAAATTCTGGATACAAACTCTCAAAAAGTTCAACTCCGAATTATGGATACGAACTTCAATGAGTTCTACTATGAACATCTACTAGTTCGACTCCGAACTTCTATGAGTTCAACTCCTAACTTCTACTAGTTTTGACTCCGAACTCTTACTAGTTCGAATTCGAACTCAGTATATTCAGATATTGAATTCAAGAGAAACCAGACTATGAATTTCCTTATAAATTCAAACTCCAGATTTCTAAAGAGTTTAGGTTCCGAATTCCTAAAAAACATAATCATAATATTTTCTTATCATAGACTCCAAATTTAATTTTGGTTTGACTCCGAACTTTAATTTGATTGCATTCCAAACACCATTTTTACATATGTTTACACTTTTTTCATTACTAAACGATGTTGTGATTTCAGTTATTGATTAACCGTTGGTTGAGTGACACATGTAGAGGTCCCTTTGAAATTCAAGGAGAAATTTGACCATTGGAGGAGGGAGCAGACCATTGGAGCTTCGCCTATAAATAAGAGCTCATTTATACGTGCTCACAACTTTTGGAACTTTTGGAAAATTTGGAATTTTGGTGATCAGAACTTCCTGAAGTGATATCTAGAGAGAGAGGCTCTTATCAACTCTAAAGCTTTGTACAGAATGTTTTGAACAGCTTGTTCAAACTATTCCTTGTGCAGACCTGCTTTGTGCGACTCCGATTGTTGCGGATTACAATAGAGGGCTTCCAGGGATAGGAAGATAGAGGTTCCAACACCTTGAATTTGAGGGATTACTTGCTGAGGAAGATAGAGGTACCGACTACTTAGTAGTTGAGGGCTTACAGGGATAGCAAGATAGACTCTGATCTTCGTATCGAGGGCTTACCCTAGTATGGGTAAGACATAATTTCATGAAAGTATAAATCAAGGGAGCTTTATCCAAGGTTGTTGGATACCCTTCTCTTTGGGTTAAAATAGTTATTTTTTGTTACTTGTAGTTTTTACTACTTTGTTTTTCCACTGCAATTTCTATTGATAAGGAAAGTATAACTTTCTTATGCTTCCTTACTGGTACTCTGATGTAGTTAGATTCTATACTCTTTAAGGTAGAATTTTAATCTTTGTAACTTTTGTTATGTTCCATTTTCAGAATTACTTTTCAGGAATCTAGCAAGTCTTTAGTACTTATAGAGGTCTTTTGAATTATCTTGTTTAACCTTATTAAACATAACCATCCTAAAAATTCCTTAATGGAATTTTAAACAGGTACAATTAACCCCCCTTTTGTATATGAAAATCTAATTATTATTTTGATCCTACATTTGGTATTATAGAGTATATCATACTCAAAGTCATACCATCCTTACAATTGGCATCAAAGGATTTGGTTCAATCTAAATTAATCTCAGGATTAGATTCAGAAGAGAATTCTCGGATTTGCTTTTTCGGATCCACATTTTCGGATTCATACATCCAGATTCATACTTTTCAGAATCTGTTTTTTAGAATCATAGTTCGGATTCACTTTTTTCTTATATATACAATTTTTTATTGAAAACTTATACTACTAATAAGTTTGTGTGCCAAAGTTTTTCTTAAGTATGACAGATTTAAATGTTGGTTTTATCGACAACTTATATCCGACTAGACCACCTGTCTTTGATGGTAATGAATATTAATATTGGAGAGATCATATGAAGACTTTCATTATCAATACTAGGGTAGATAACTTTTTCCTGCTTTCCGAAGGTTACACAATTCCTTATAAGGAAGTAAGTGCTTTTACTAATCAAGAAAAGCCTGAATACTAACTCAACTATAAGGTACGCAATACTTTTCTTTGTTTAATGACTAGGAACATATATATCCAAATATATTCTTTTGAAACAACTAATTGTATATGGAATAAACATGAAGTTACACATTTTGGTACATCTAATGTGATCGAGACTAGAAGAGCTACACTCAGAGATGAGTATCATGGTTTTAATTTTCCTTATGGAGAACCAATTTTTAAGGTGAAACAAAGATTCATGACTATTGTGAATAGCTTACAATCTATGGGATAGAAAGGTCTAGATGATGAATCCCTTGTTGAAAAGATCATAGATATCATGCCGAATGAGTGGGAATCAAAGAGAAATGCTATTGATGAAAATAGAAAGGTTACTCAAATTTCTGTTGATGAACTATTTGGAACTTTTATTCAACATGAAACTAGAATGAAGAGAGATATTGACAACATATAGAAGAAAAATGGGAATGGTAGTGTTGATTTTACTACAACTTCAAATCACATGAATGCTAAGACTCCTTAGAGAGTTACTAGATCCAAATCTAAGAAGGTTATTATTTAATCCGAATCTAGTGAGAGTGAAGTCTCAGAAAATGAGTTATCCAATCTTGCTCGAAGGATGAACAAGATAACTGGACAAAGAAATTTCCAATCCAAGTATAAGAAGAAGGAATGGAAAGATAAGAAAGATTATAAGGTCACATGCTGTGAATGTAAGAGAGCTGGACACATAAGACTTGATTGTCCTATGTTCAATAGAAAAGAAAGAAAACTGAGGCATTCTAAAAGGAACAGAAAGAAGTATTACAAGTCCAAAGATAAGAAAGTTCTAAAAGCTAATGACACCTGCAATGCCAGTGGTGGTGACTCTTCAGATGAATCTTCTGATTATGAATCTTCTGGATAGAAGAATCTTGGTCTTATAGCCACAATACCTATTGATAATCATTGTTTTATGGCGAAGGTACACAATGTTGAATCCTTGACCAATGTTTCTTTAAATGCTAATGATAGTAAATATTATAACTCTTCTAATGAAGAATCTTTTTCTGATGAAGAAAATACTTTACCTACCTATGAAGAAGTTTATAGGTTTGCTGAACTTCTTGAGATTGAGAACTCAAAACTCATGAAAAATCATGATATGGAAAAAAATAGGAATACTATTCTTACTAGGTAAATATCCGACCTTTCTAAAGATCTTCATAAGAAAAAAGTTGATTTTGAAAGTATTTCAAAAAATCTTGAGAAAATAAATTCTGAGAAGAAAAAATTTCAAAAGATCATGAAGACGTAATTTCTAGGAAAAATGTTTTAGAGCCTAGCTCTAATGTTTTTGAAGGTAAGAACTTAGTTATCAAAATCCAATCTGGAATAGTTTCCTTGAGGAAGTGTTTTTCAAACATTACCCATGGTAAGGAAAATTTGGATAAAATGTATTCACAAATTTGACCTCGAAGAAATACTTCTAGTTTTGGTTACACTAGTTCTAAACCGATTTTTAGAAACAACTAATTTATTCCTAAAAGTGACCCTTTTTGCACAAAGTGTCAATTTGGTGGTCACTAGGAAAAGAATTTTTCATTAAACAAACCCAATATTTAGTATTTCATAAGGCTTATTTTTCTAAGAAGATGTGGGTACCCAAAATTTTACTTTCTAAAATTTCCGGATCAAAGAAAGTCTAGATTTCGAAAACCTAAATTTTTTTATTTTCAGGAAAATAGGGAATGTACCAACAAAAATAATTAGAACATGGATAGTGGATGTTCCTGGCAAAAGACTGGTAACAAAATCTTTTTCTAAAAGATTATCAAGACGAAAGGAGGAAATTTAACTTTAAGAGATAATGCTCAGGGAGAAATTATTGGTATAGGTAACATTATTCTTCTTGGAAAAACATTGATTTCAAATGTTTTGTTTGTTAAAGGTCTTAAGTACAACATCATCAGCATTTTTCAATTATGTGATGAAGGATACCTTGTGAATTTATGGAATGATAAGTCCTTAGTACACAATTCCAAAGAAGAATTTACTCTTTCGTCCAATAGGCAAGAGAATGTTTACAAACTGAACTTAGAAGGCCTTTGGAGCCAAGACTTACCTTGCCTTAGTGCAATGGAAGATCATTCTTGGTTATGGCATAGAAGGTTAGGACACTGTAACCATAGAAACTTATGTAAAGATTTTAAGAAAGGTTTAGTTAATGATCTACCAGAGCATAGATTTTATTCTTTAAAAGTTTGTGATCCTTGTCAATATGGAAAGAAACATAAATCTAGTTTTAAGTCAATTTTTGAAGTCTCAACAACTGATGCATTACAGGTGGTGCACATGGACATTCTTGGTCCTACATAAACTGGAAGTATTGGGGGAAAATATTATGTATTTTTCTTGGTTGATGATTACACTAGATTTACGTGGGTCTATTTTCTAGCAAAAAAGTATGAATCCTTTTCTTATTTCAAAAGATTTAGAGCCCAAGTCAAAAATGAGAAAAACCTTCCATTGAAAACTATTCATAGTGATCATGGAGGAGAATTTCAAAATTTTGTTTTTGAAGCTTTTTGTAGAAAAAAAGGTATTACTCACAACTTCTCAACACCCAGAACACCTCAACAAAATGGTGTTTTTGATAGAAGAAATAGAATTATTCAAGAGATAACAAGAACCGTGTTGAGTGAGTATTCTATTGCCAAACATTTTTAGGCTGAAGCTGTATCTACTGATTGTTATACTATAAATCGAGTTTTGATTAACCTTTTCTTAATAAAACTCCTTATGAGTTATGGAATGGTAGAAAACCTAGACTTTCCTACTTTAATGTTTTTGGATGCAAAGTATTAATTCTGAATACTAAAGCTAGCTTACACAAATTCACACCAAAATCTGATGAAGGAATTTTCTTAGGCTACTCCACAACTTCTAAGGCTTATAGTGGTTTTAATAAAAACACATTTATTGTTGAAGAAATAGTACATATCAAATTTGATGAAACTGATCCCTTTGTTTTCAAACAACCTCAACCTACATCCTCAGATGTGTTTTAAAAAACTGATTATCAACCTTTGATAGAAAACCCTTCCGATAAGGAAAATGTTCAAGAAGATACTTATGGAACATTTAACCCAGAAGATTTCCTACCCTATGTTGATGAACATGTATTACAAAACCCAAACCAATCATTTATAAAGAATCATCCCAATGATAGTATCATGGGTGATGTCAATCAACCTGTAAGGACTAGAATATCCTTAAGAAATGAAGTAGAACATCTAGAATTACTTTCCCAATTAGAACCAAAAATCACGGATGAAGCTATAGGTGATGATGACTGGATTAAAGCTATGAAAGATGAACTAAATTAATTCAAAAGAAATAAAGTCTGGACCATGATTGAAAGACCTAAGGAAACTTCTGTCACTGGAGTAAAATGGGTCTTCAGAAATAAGTGTTATGTAAATGGAATCATCATTAGAAATAAAGCTAGATTGGTTTCTAAAGGCTATACTCAACAAGAGGGAATAAAATATGAAGAAACCTATGATCCAGTAGCTAGACTTGAATCTATTCGTATTCTACTTTACTTTGCAGAATTCTTCAATTTAAACTTTTTCAAATGGATGTTAAATGTGCTTTCCTTAATGGTTATGTTAAATAGGAAGTTTTTGTTGGACAAACTAATGGATTTGAAGATAAAACACATCCTGATCATGTTTTTAGACTTACCAAATCATTGTATGGTCTTAAACATACCCCACGAGCCTGGTATGATTGACTTATAGGATTTTTGCTTTAAAATAACTTTGTTAAGGGAAATGCAGATCCAACATTTTTATTAATAATGGTAAGAAATTTTTTTTAATTGTTCAAATTTATGTTGATGAGATTATATTTGGTTCAAATAAGAAATCTTTAACTAACTTCTTTGTGGATCTAATGAAATCTCAGTTTGAAATGAGTATGATGGGTGAGTTAACATTTTTCCTTGGTTTTAAAATTTCTCAAAAACCAGAAGGAATCTACATATCCCAATGTAATTATATTAAATATATTCTTAAAAAGTACGGATATGGCAACAATAAGAGTATAAGTACTCTTATTGGTACCTTAAACACACTTGATCTTGATGAAGTTGGGAAACTAGTAGATCAAACATCTTTTAGAGGTATGATAGGAAGTCTACTTTACTTGACAGCTAGTCGACCAGACTTGATGTTTTCAGTATGCTTATATGTTAGATATCAATCCAATCCTATGGAATCTCATTTAAAGGCAGTGAAAAGAGTTTTTCACTACATAATGGGAACCATAGATTTAGGACTCTTTTACACTTCTGTAGATGATTTTGTTTTAAAAAGTTTTTCAGATTATGACTTTGGTGGATGTAGAATAGATATAAAAAGTACATCCGGAACTTGTCATTTATTAGGAGATTCGTTAGTTTCTTGGTCTTTTATGAAGAAACACTCAGTAGCACTCTCCACTACTAAAGCTGAATATGTTGCAGCCAGAAGTTTTTGTGCTCAAGTGTTGTGGATGCAATACACACTCACCGACTGTGGCTTGATCATTACTAAGACTCAAATTTTGTGTGATAACAAAAGTTCTATTTCCCTTATTAAAAACCCTACACATCACTCTCGTGCAAAGCACATAGACATCAAGCATCAATTTCATAGGGATTACACAGTAAAAAAAGATATCATTCTTCTATTTATCAGAATGCAGGATCAACATGCTGACATTTTCACAAAATCTTTACCTTCCTATAGATTTAACTACAATGAACAAAATTTAGGAATGATAACTGTGAGGTAATCATCCTCCATTAACTTCTTGTTGAACCATTCTCCTTACGGTAATAAAATTATTTTCATAGGGCGAGTACATTTTTTTATTAGTCTTTCAAAAAAATTTCATAATGATTATTTCAATTTTTTTTTGTAATGAGTCTTTCAAAATTTTTTGTAATGAGTCTTTCAAAATTTTTCATAATGAGTCTTTCAGAAAATTTCATAATGAGTCTTTCAATAATTTTTCGTAAATAGTCTTTCAAAATGTTTCATAATGAGTCTTTGAAAAAAAATTTGTAATGATTCTTTCAAAAAAATATCGTAATGAGTCTTTCAAAATTTTCCTAATGAAATTTTTGTACTGAAAAATTTGGTAATGAGAATTCTCTTAATGAGAAATTTCATACTCATATTTGTTTTCATAGTGAGTTTTTTATAGTATGATTTTCGTAGTTAAATTCTCTTCAAGAAGAATATCACCCATTACGAATAAACTTTTTATCAAATCCAAAAGGTATGATTTCCTTACTTAAGTTTTCGTAGTCACTTTTACGTGCTGTTAGTTTCTCTTTCTTATAAAATTTCTCGGATTCGTTTATTCTTAAATCCAAATGTTTTTATTAAAAAACCTCAAAAAATCCGACTCATGATTTCCTTGCGGGTATGTTTTCAACCGTCATATCAGGGAAAATAAATTTTCAACTGTTAGATTGGTTTTGGAATTTCAAAGTTCAGCTCCATCGCCTATATAAAGGGAACACCCATTTGTGTCCCACATCGATCTCCATGCTCTCGCATCATGACGCTCTGCCTCAGTTATAAAAGGCCGTTCCAAATCTCTCAATGCATGTCCATTTCGAATGTCTGTAGAAGCTAATTCTCAAGAAATGTCTACCAGGAAATCAATTTCAAAATGGCAAGTGTACAGAGAAAGTTTGGTCCATCCAAACTTTTACAAGTAAGATTCTATCATCTCTAAGAACATCAAGTTGAATGGTTGGGAAGATGTATGTATATCTAAGATAGGTGTTCAAGATGTGGTCTATCCGGAGTTACTTATAGAGTTCTATGAATCAGCAAGATTTTATGAGGAAGAGGGAAGAGTACATTTTTCTTTCAAGTCTTCTGGGAAGACTTGTAAACATACTTACACGAAGGCAACAAGCTTGGTGGGGCAGGAATATGATGGAGAAGACGAATTTTTCCCACACAAACTTCTATATGTTCAAGGAAGTTTTTTTAAGGCGAAGGCCTTGGATTTTCTTGGTCTTGATGATGTAAAGACAACCTAGAATGCACACCTATCTTCTAATAATCGGATCCGTCAGCTATGGGTACAAGGTTTCTTGGTTTTGAGAAAGGGTGAAAAAGATACCATGATGAAAAGTGATATATATTTCATAGAATACTTGGTGAATCTAAGAAAAATAAATCTGATGAGGCATGTTCTTGTGACAACCATGAACATCAAGGATGGAAATTTGAGTGCTCAAATCATCATTTACCCTGCCTTACTATCAAAGCTGATAGTTCGGTCTCTGGATTCTTTCAATATTTCTTGTAAGTCTAATGCTCGGAATTGCAAGGTTATGTTTGTTAGTACTGATACCTTGAAAAGAATGAATATGGAATATTCTAACAAAACATGAGAGTTTTATAATTTACCAGAGGTAGAGGATGAAGCCAATCTGAAAAATGTGGAGAAGGATGAGCCAATGAAGAAGGTTGGTAAGAAGAGAAAATTGAAAGAAGTAGTGGCTGAAGACAAGAAACCGAAAGCTAAGGAAACCAATACGCACCTCCCAAGCCGAAGAAGCAGAAAGAATATCCATATGAGGTTTATGCTAAATGGAAGTAAGATAAGGAGAAGAGGAAGGAAGGGGACCCTCAGTTCGGATTAGACTCTACTGAAGAAAAATACTTAAGGGAGAAGATGACTGAATACCTTCCGAAAGTAGAAAAGAGAAGAAGATTAAAAAGAAGATATATGAAGCTAAAGTTGTACAATCTCTTTGGAGAGATAATGAAATAGCTTTTTAGAAGCTTCCTGTTTCGGAAACCTTTGTTGTTCAACCATTACCAGAGACCCCTGAAAAAAATTACTTCACTCAGGAAAAGTCTAAAGGGAAAGAGGTTGTTGAAAGAGTAGAGAAAGGAGCTGGTGAAGAAGTAGAGGAAGAAGTTGTTGAAGAAATAAAAGAATAAGAGAAAGTAGAAGAAGAATAAGAAGTAGAAGAAGGAAGTTGTGATCTAGATGACTTGATTAAAAAAGACGATGATTATCAAGAGAAGGAAAACCTATCAGAAAAACCACCAATCTGAACTTCTGAGGCCGAGACCTCAAAACTTGTCAATTAGGGAAAGAGAGATGAAAAATATGGAAAGAAAAATGATGACAAGGAAGAAGAAAAAAAATGAATTATCTAAGGAAGAAAGCTTTGAGAAGAAATTTCTTAAAGAAGGGGAAGATAAGGAGAAACCAGATGAAGATAAGATTGCTCAAGTATCTGGAGGCGAGGAAGAATATCCTGATGAGACAGTTTCGAAAGTTGATAAGGGGAAGCAATTGCTTATGGAATCTCTAACAAAAGAAATCATAAGGAAGAAAGATGTTGTTGGTTCTTCTAGAAGAAAGATGGTGGAAATTGAAGAAGAAAAATCCCCGTGCAAAGTGTCTTATTAAGAATCATTAGCACTGGGTCATGATTTTGTTGTAGAGTCTTTGAAGAAGTTGGTGGATACAATTCTGATCTTTCCCACCATAGACTCCAGGTTCCAGATGCTTTAACAGAGCCTAAATTAGAAATCAGAATCCGTATCCATGGTCATGGATATGTGTGCGAATATTGAGGCTGATCATAGAAATTTACTTATCAATTATGATGTTCATAGAAAATCATACAGAAAAATAACTCTATAGTCCAAGAAAGTTGATGATGACTTGGATGAGTTTGATCATTTTCAGAATGATGTAGAAGATGATTTTGATACAGAGGATTCCAAGATAAATAATCTTTAGGAAAAGAAGACCCTTGAGAAAAATACTTCGAATCAACAGGTGAGGGATCAGAATTGGAAGCTTAACTCGGTATCTCAAAACTGTAAAGGGGAAAGATATATTTGGATTGAGATAAAAAAAGTAGCTTGAAAAGAAGGATGAATTATTGAAGATGCAGGAAGAACCCATGAAGGCTCAGGCAGAGGTCCTAAAAGCTCAACAAGAATGGATCACATCTTTATAAAAACAAGCTGAGGAGGAGAAGAAAGACTTGAAGAAGCTGAAAGATTTGTTGAAGAAGTTAATTCCCAAGGAAAAGGAAGAAAAATAGACCAATCCGATTTTTTTGTAATGTATTTCCTTGTAAAAATTCTTCCAACTCTAATGAAATATTTTGTTGGGTGTATCTTCTGTTGTTATGTACTACTGTTTCAGGTACTTTATATCTTTTCCATTCTCTTAAATTATTTTTGAAAATCACAAATGGGGAGAAGGAAAAATAACTACTCAAAGGTGGAGAAGGAAAAATCTAAAAGGGAGAAGAAAATTTTCTAAGTTAAGAACTATGCTTAAGTAAGGGGTGATCTAAATACGTTGTTTTTCATTCTCATGATAATTAAAACTCCATTACGGAAATCCAAAATACAATCCTTAGAGTTCCTAAGCCTAAGGGGGAGTTAGTTGTATTCACCATCATCTTTGAACAAATGGAGATAAGTTTTAATTTCAAAATCTAATGAAATTTTTCTATGTCATTATATTCTTTTTCAAGAGGCTATTTGTGCTTTCCAAAAGGGGGAGATTGTTGAGTTAATAAGGCTTTCCTTATAACTTTTTCCATTCCCTCTTGTTTTGAAAATCACAAACACCTTATACATAAGAAAATCTATATTTTACTTCTATAAGGAAAATTTCCTTCTCAAAGGAATTATCCCTACTATATTTTCATTTTTCATTTCATTATTTTTCTTAAGTATAAAAAATGGATTCATATCTAAAAACTCGGAATCATATAATATAGCATCCCGCCTCTTTATCACATAAACTTTCATTACATTTTACAAAACCGAGGATCTTTAAGGTTTAGTGTCTTGGAAACCAGGAACTTTAAACATGAAAACATAAAAAATTCTTCTAAAACACTTGAAAGGCTTCTCCTAATGTTCATCCTAGGTTCATTACTGCATCACATAACCTGGGAGAATAAATCAAAAGAATGGGTGAGAAAAAATCCCAGTAAGGGAAACAAGAGAAACATTTTACATGTGAACTTGAGATACTTCAATAAGGTCATGAAAAAAACTTTAAGGCATGAGAATGAAATCATGAGGCATATCATAATAAAAATAACATTTTCATAACTTGAATATGTGGCTACAACATTTAACATAGACAATCATGATAATATCACCAAGGTCCATCCCCAAGGTGTTATTTGAAAATTACCAAGGTTTTTCACCAAGGTATCGTGAAAATTGTAATCTCTAGTGGTTACATCATTACCCAATGCATTGGAGCGCTATCAGGGCGCACCCTTAAATTTTCCTTTATTATCATGTGAGACACATATATCATCATCAAACGTTTCATAAAGAACCCATATAGCACAAACTAAATGGGTTTCATTTCATAATCATAACGTTTTAAAAACTGCTTTAAAGACACGATCTTTACGTCACTTTAAAACCCACAGAAAAGGAAGGTGGGTCTCATGTATGTAAATACCAGAATTTAAAATAGAACATTTTGGTATATATGTGAATACACCTTTAGAATAAAGAGCTTTGAGTATTCACTTAATAATATAAAATAACTTTAGAAAAAGAGGGAGACATTTTGAGATGGAAATTCTGCAGCATAACGGCTATGTTACGAGGTTTTAGAAGACATTAAAAAGAGAGGGAAATTGGGTCAAACATTCATAAATGACCCATAAAACAGTATATGGACAGAATAAGATGGATAAATGATCATAGTAATGAAATTTCAAGGACATACCATTTGAAATGAAAAACATGGAAGGAAGACAAAAATTAGATTTCTCTTATGAAAGTTCGGCAGCCTAATGACGTTACATAAACATCAAACAAAATGATTTGAAAAGATCAAATAGGGTCTCTCATAATGTGAAAATAAGATTTCAGTATGATAGATATAGAGATAATTCCCCAACATAATTAAAAAGGAACTTGAAAGACTTGACATGAAAGTAGAACTTTGAAAAGAATGAGAAGGGTGAAAGAATCCCCTAAAAAATTCGGCAGCCTAACGGCGCCACTTAAAACATAAAAATACTGAATTGAAGAGATAAAATGGGGTCTCTCATCATATGAACAAAAGAGTCCAGTATGATAGTTATATAGATCATACCCCAACATAACAAAAAGGAACTTGAAATAATTTACAAGAAATTAGAACTTCAAAACGAGAAGGGTGAAGAACCACTTAAAAATTCGGCAGCCTAACTGCGCCACTTAAAACTTCAAAATACTGAATTGAAGAGATCAAATGGGTTCTCTCATCATATGAACATAAGAGTCCAGTATGATAGATATAGAGTTCATACCCCAAAATAACAAAAAGTAACTTGAATGAATTGACATTAAAGTAGAACTTCAAAACGAGAAGGGTGAAGAACCACTTAAAAATTCGGCAGCCTAACATCACCACTTAAAACTTCAAAATACTGAAACGAAGAGATCAAATGGGGTCTCTCATCATATGAAAATAAGTGTCCAGTATGATAGATATAGAGATCATACCCCAACATAACAAAAAGTAACTTGAAATAATTGACATGAAAGTAGAACTTCAAAACGAGAAGGGTGAAGAACCACTTAAAAATTCGGCAGCCTAACGGTGCCACTTAAAACTTCAAAATACTGAATTGGATAGATAAAATGGGGTCTCTCATAATATGATCATAAAAGATCAGTATCATAAATTTAGATATCATACCCCAACATAATAAAAAGGAACTTGAAATACTTTACATGAAAATAGATCTTGAAAAATGAGAAAGGAGAAAGGATCTGTTACAAAAAATTTTGGCAGCCTAACGGCGCCACTTAAAACTTCATAAAACGAAATAATGAGAGTAAGAGGGGATGTCTCATTATATGAACATAAAAAGGTAAGTAAGAGGAGTATAAATTAACATCCTCCAACATATGAACATGGAGCATAAAAGGAATGACATAAAAGAGATTACTTGAAATTAAAGAGAGAGGCCAGATCCGTTACCTTAAAACATAACTCTTAAAAGTCAAAGGTTGGAACCTTGAGGGCTTGGGGGCACCATGGGAGGACTCCTTGGGAGGTAATGAGACCATAACTTCGTTGGGGAGAGTGGGGAGTCGAATGGATGAGAGGATGACTTGGTATTTATAGGGAAAGTGAGGGGACAAGGCATTAATGGCAAAGGGACACCTCATTAGTGGTTTTGGAAAAACCATGGGCTTTCCCATGGTATTTTCCCATGGTATTGGTCACTTGGGACACCTCATACCTTATCTCACTATTCATAATTCGAACATATTGATTACAAACTTAATTCATCATTTAATGATGTCATTAAACACCCGTAACTTAAAAACTGTATTTTTACTATTCATCAAAAATTCAACATTCTCAGAATAATCCCAAAATTTCACCTTAACCAAATACCAACGCTCTGATTACAAATATGAACTCCATTTTATAAAAATAATTTTCTAAATATTATTAATTTAATTTTTAAATAAAAACACTATTCACCGAAAATTCATTTTTTTCAGAAAAAACCCCAAAAATTACCATAGCATAATATCGGTGCTCTGAGTTCAAAAATGAAATCAGTTTTATAAAAATAATTTTCTAAATATTTTTAATTAAAAAACCCTATTCACCCGAAAAAACTAATACTTGAATAATAATTTATGAAACCGTTATTTAACCATTTTATTGAATCACATTACTTAATCAATGTGCCTAGATTATATTAATACATTCTTTAAGTGAGATTACTAATCCATTTCGACACATTACTAATCCTAATCATAAAATCACTATTCAAAATTTACTATTCATCAAAAATTAATTTGATCTTATTAGACTCTAAATTCCGTACTGAACATAATTGTAGAAGACCATTTTTCGAAAATCATTACACATTTTTAATTACTTAAGGTTTACAAAACCATTTTTAAAATATCCTTTTTCTAAAATTCATCAAAAATATGCATACTATATTTATCCAGTCATTTGAAAATTCATAAACTTCATCATAAGAAGAAATCCCAATTTTTATTTAAAAAAAAGGATTACACAAGGCAGTTACGGTCTCCTTACATAGCCCCTTATCACACCAGCATATGACCTAAGTGTAAGGTGTGCTATGGTGAGAGAATCTGAGGGAGGCTAGGCTAACATCGCACGAGTAGTAATTTCTATTAGTTTGAAATTCTCGCAAAGGCGATTCCGTTCTAGCTTCACATGATGAAGTTCGGCTTGGGTTTGGTCCAGAGCAAAGCCCAGTGGTGCTACCTCCTTCCCAAGTTCTGTTAGATGGGATTCAATCGGTCCAAGACTACTGGGTGATGCCATCGAATCTTCTTTCTATAAATATTAACCATGATTACTTGTATTTAGAGGCAATAATCAAAACATTTAGTTTCCTTCGGTCATATTGACCAATGGTCATATAACCGTCTAAACCCAACTGTCTCATTTTAATTATACTCATGTTATCAAATAAAACATTTTTGTTGAGTATAAAAAATAAAATAACACATGAAATTAGGAAACAAGATTTATTCAAAATTTCGGTTCCTTACATATAATACTTATATATAAAGCATTCTGTTTTAGGATCCGAATTCTGGAAACAAACTCTAATGAAGTTCCACTCCGAATTTTGGATACAAACTATAATGAAGTTCCACTCCGAATCCGGGATACGAACCCTAATGAAGTTTCACTCCGAATTTTGGATACAAACTCTTATAAAGTTCCACTCCGAATTCTGGATACAAACTCTCACAATGTTCAACTCTGAATTATGGATACAAACATCTTTGAGTTCGACTCCGAACTTCTATGAGTTCAACTCTGAACATCTACAAGTTTTGACTCTGAAATCTTTCTAGTTTGACTCTGAACTCTGTATGTTCAGATACCGAATTCAAGAGAAACCAGACTCCAAATTTCCTTCGAAATTCAGACATCATATTTCAACAGATTTCAGGTTCCGAATTCCTAGAAAACAGAATCCGAATACCTCTTTATTTTAGACTCCGAATTCCATTTTGGTTAGACTCTGAAATTTTATTTTCATACATTCCGAACTTCAGTTTTACTTATTCTTACACTTGTTTCATTACAAAATGATTTCTTGCTTTCAGTATTGACTAACCGTTGGTTCAATGACATGTTTACAGGTCCCTCTGAAATTCAAGGAGAAATATGACTATTGGAGGAGGGAGCCGACCGTTGGAGCTTCGCCTATAAATAGGAGCTCATTTGAACGTGCTCAAAGATTTTGGATGTTTTGGAAATTTTGGGCCTTTTAGAATTTTGGGGATCAGAACATCCTGAAATAATTTATAGAGAGGGAGGATCTTATCAACTCTCAAGCTTCTTGCAGAAGGTTTTGAACATCTTGTTCAAACTTTTCCTTGTGCAGACTTTCTTCGTGCGATTCTGATTGTTGCTGATTACAATCGAGGGCTTCCATGGTTAGGAAGACAATGGTTTCAACCGCTTGATGTCGAGGGCTTCCTTGCAGAGGAAAACAGAGGTGCTGACAATATGATAGTTGAGGGCTTGCGGGGATAACAAGACAGACTCCAATCTTCATATCGAGGGCATACCCTGGTGTGGGTAAGACAGACATTCTTGAAAGTATTAATCAAGGGACCTTTATCCAAGGTTGAAGGATACCCTTCTCTTTGGGTTAAAAGAGTTATTGTTTGTTACTTGTAGTTTTTACTACTTTGTTTTTCCGTTTCATTTTGCATTGATAAGAAAAGTATAACTTTCTTATACCTCCTTACATGTTCTCTAATATAGTTAGATTCTATACAATTTAAGGTAGAATCTTAATCTTCATAACTTTTGTTAAGTTCCATTTTCGGAATTACTTTTCTGGAATCTATCAAGTCTTTAGTACTCATAGAGGTCTTGTAAAATATCTTGTTTAACCTTGTTAAACTTAACCATCCTAAAAATCTCTTAAAGGAATTATTAACAGGTACAATTCACCCACTCTTGTATATGAGAATCTCATTATTATTTCAATCCTATATTTGGTATTACAGAGTATATCATAATCAGAGTCATACCATCCTAACATATACCATAATAGAACATCAAATAATTCTATCATAACTACTAAATTCCCTTATAGAAAGAACCTTTTAGAGACTCGTTTTTAGGTCAATAAAGTACCACTAAAATTTTATGTCAAGATTGATGGTAAAACTAGAAGTACGCTAGGTTAGTATTGTTATGTTTTCATCATAGTTATAAATAGTTTCGTCATACTTTTATTTAATATCAATTAAAAACCTTTCCATTTTTTGGAAATGATTTTAGGTAATCTACTTATTGACAAATATCCTCATAAAATTAGCCCATTATATGGAGTATGTTTCTTACTATTACTACATATTCTTAATGTTCCACCATTAGTTGATTTATCATTCAAAATAATACTCTAAGGAAAATAAATTCATCTTCCAAGCATTAGAGTAAATATAATATCATTTCAGTTTTAGTAATCCATTAGACGAAAACTAGTGAATTATAGTACCAACTAAAAGATGGTGGTTGTTGCCTTAAGAAAGAATCAATGGTGTGTTGGTCCCCCCTTTTCTCATTTGTATTATTATAATAAATCATTTCTTGATTGATTTGTGTTAGTATAGAAATAAGCTTTTTCATTCTAGATCCCATACAATTTGGTTTCTCTAGAGGAAAATATTTTCATTATTCTCCATATTCATTGCTATAATGATTCCTCCTGACTCCATCTATTGACTAAAACATAAAATCAGAGTTTAATACTAAACATATAATAATCAGATTGATCAATAATATAATTATGAAAATAATTCTTGAGATGTTCTAAATTATGGAATCTTTTTATTCACCTATGACACTTTTTGGTTCACCCTATACCACTTTCAACTCATCATACATTTTATTAACTTCTATCCTCATATTTTACATGAAATCTCCTCGATAAATAAATCATTTTTACTCTTAAACTAACAGGCATTACCAGAGCATAACATACATAAATATTTCATAATTTTAGAGGAATATTATCTAAATTTCACAATAGTAAATTCCAAAGGACCATAATGTTTTTTTATCTTTATAGAGTAGAAACACAATAACATTATTTCATAAAATACAGTTAATATATCCATAAACGTTTTTCTATTATAGTACACTTCTTAGACATTTCCCACATAAAATATTTATTAATAACCTATGAAAATTTAAACATAAATAATCACAATCTTTGATGATCAGTAAGTGGAAACATGTAAGATATCAATAAATGATCATTTGAATGTATAAAATACACATAACTATATGATATGATGATTATAAATTAAAATGTTGATACCCAATTAGTCAGGAATCATAAATCATGAGTCATGACATAATGTTTTATCATTTCAAAAGACATGAGTCATAAAAGTGAGGCACCATCATTAATCAATCATGATATATGAGGGTAAACCATAAGCATAAGAGCATTTTATAAGATGTTTTTCATAGAAATAATCATTTAAAAATAACTCATTAGTCATGGATCTAATCAAAGAGTATCATAGTAGATGGAGACCCATCCTGGTTTTGGTTAACTGCATATTACATTATTTCCTATGTCATGCCTCCTTCCCAAGAAAATCATAGTGGATAAACTTCCATACTAAGCTAGTTTCTCTTCACATTCTAGTCTACACAATATAATGAGATATCAATCGTTTCCCAATGTATTCTATGGATTTAATGTACTCTCCTATCACATAATGAAAACCCCACATATATGTCCCATAAGATCCTAATATAATTCATCAATTCATCATTCAACAATCCATTTTAAATAAAAAGTTTTCATAAAATTTTTAACATAACACACTCATAATTCATATAGGTAAATAACATGCATAATATAATTAGATCATAAAATTGGTGAATAAAAAGATACATCAAATGATGTCTACATAGATGAAAAATACCTTCAAAAGAGCATTATAACATTTCCTTGATAGTAGGATAAAATATCCTTTTCATTTGGAATCATTAAAACTAAAAAATTCATGTAATATTAAAAACTATTTTATTTGTAAATGGCCATGGAAATATTTAACAAAAAAATCAATGAAAAGAACATTCGTGATTATGGTAAATTTCAGTCATGTAGTACCCATTAAGACAAATATTTCTTCCAAACTTTTGTTAAAAATTAAAAAAATAAATCATTCAAAAAATGAAAGGAATATTCCTTCTATAATATTGAAAATAATTTTAAATATGTTTGAAAAAGAATTGAAATAATATTTTTATCATAGAAAAAGAAAACTCTTGATTTTTTAAAGATAATTGATATGGAAGAAAAACATCATTGACCAAAGAGAAAATATTTTCAATCATTCTTAAAAGAATTTTCTAAATCATTTTATGCAAAAAAATTAAGGAAAATGAAAGGAAAATATGGAAACCCCAACAATAAGTATAGGAAAATAAAATACATGGGGTTTAAAGGATGTGGTTCATATAATTTCCCTCAGTGGAAGTTTAGCATAGATAATCCAGAAAGAGATTACAAAATAAACCTTTACCATACGTCCCATATTGCTTCATAGACATTTAAATATTCTATATAATAATGTTTTACTTATAATAGATATATTATATAAGGATATATATGCATAAATTACTATATATCATTCCTTTATAATTTCTAATTATCTATTTATTTACAGTTCCTCCTTAAAATGATAATTTAGGTGAATATTGGTATGTTTTTTAAACATGTTTCAATTTGATGGTTCGAGTTATCTTACCTTGGTAAAGTTTTAATTATAATAATAATCTTAATAACTTAATAATTATCATTTTTTCTCTTATATAAGATTTTATAACAATTCATATAGGTTGACGATGAAAAATTAATTGCATCACTTCGTGGTGGTGGTTGTATGAATGTATGAATGGGTGATGTTTATGAAATTATATGTATCAAATTAAATAAAGTTAAAATATAAGTAATATTTAAAAAATCAGAAATTTTTAATAAATAAAATTTATATTCATTTAATCTATCATTATTACAATACATGTAAAATTGAAATGAAAACATAATCGTATCGCTTTGTAGAGGTGGTAGTCTATACATACACACGAGAGACATTATCATTTTCCAACTTATGAATAGGTAAAAAGGTATATAATATAATAAAATAAAATAAAAAATTATTTTCTAAACACTAGAAATATATAGTAAATTCATTCACATTACTAACCAAGATATATAGTGATGAAGAAAATGGAATCACTTCATAGAGATGGTAGTCCAAACCAACACATGAATGATCACATTATTTTCCATTAGTTATAAATGATAAATAAAATTGTTGTACCATTTAAGTAAAAAAAATATGATGATATTATAGATACTAATTTAATCATTCTTATATGGTTATATATGATATAAAAGAGGTATATGAGGAAAGAAACTAGAAAAGTATTAGTAATAACATATAAAAATTCTTTGAGAAACCTGAGTTTAATGTATTAATAATGACCATTAGGTTGGTATTTTAAGGAGAGAAAAACCCATAGAAATTTTATTGTTATGTTGAGGAGAAATTTTATCGAGTTTTGGTCAAGCTATGGGGATAAAAATGTTTGGAGAGGAGATTAGAGTAAGTTCCCTTTTATATGTGTGGGGAATGAAACACTAGTAAATAATAACAATATTTGAGTATAATGAAGTAAATCTCTTGGAAAATGGAAAAAAAGTGACTAAATTTCAAATTTTGGATGATATAGGATCAAAATACACTCAACTGATAGGATTTAGGCTTGTTTTAATGTTATTTTCCCTCTTGTATTTAGTTTAGACCATCATTAACCACTTTTAATCTTTATCGAAGTAATAAATTTTTACCCCATTTATTATTAATAATTACCCAAAATTTAAGTGGAATCAGTAAATTATTTATAAATTTTGATTCTTAATAAGGAAATTTTTTTATCCAATTTAATTCCTATAAGTGGTATATGTTCATTATAAAATAAGCGTGAAAAATGAAATAAATAATGTTTTTAGAAAAATTTATTTTTAAGCATAATGTTGATGTTGATTAGATGAGCGATGATGCCTCATTTGATCATAGTACTTAAGGAGTCATCACCCTATATATATATATATATTCTCACATCGAATTTTTTCATCTTGATTATTTTTCAGATTCCTACATGAGGATAGCTATGCAAGTTATCAATTCAGGATCATGAAGATGATCTGATGAGCAATGGGTCCTTGTTTCAAGTGCCATCTCATGAGGTGTTTCCTCTAGGAGGGAAGGTAGTGGAAAACCACCTTTTGAGAAGCATATATTGTTGGAAGTTTTGGTTGAGGATGCATTTAGGATTAGAATACTCCACAAGTTCCATAAATAGAGACCGATAAGGTTTCATGGTGATCTATATCCTCAGGTAGAAGTAGATTGGATTGTGTCAGTGGTTCAATTATGAAAGATAGTTTGGGTGATAAATAATCATATAGTTTCTATATAATCCAACTTTTTTAATGGTGTAGTTGGGAGTTAGTGGATTTTGGTTTCGTAGACCCATGACTAGATGATTCTCACTTGGCCAGACTTTCAGTAGTTGTTTGATAAAGAGTATAACCATTATTTATTGAGATCATTTAAGATATTAGAGCTAATTGAGCTACAATAGGGTGATATGTCAGTGGATTAGTACACATCAAGTCTCACTAACCATAAATGTTACTCCCTTTATATGGTGTGATAAATTAGTGAAAACGCTATGGCTAGAGGAACCAACATGAAGTTGTTTTTCTATATCTCTTGTACACTAAGAGTACGAGCTATCACTTGGTGTACAGAGTCTCAAATAGGACCACTTGGTCATCATGATGAGAACTTATGACTTAATATTGGGTATGAACTAGTTATACATGGTTTGGGCTGAGATTGAATGGCATCACAAGAGATTTAGATGACTCAAGATTGATGGGATGGGATTCTACTTTATTGATGAAAGAGACATCATGGATGAGTGATTGGGACTTACAAGAAGGAGGCTTCAGCCTATCATCCAACAGTTTTGGAGTTTATCCAGTAGCATAGAGGGAACTTTATGCATCTAGATTCATTCATTAGTGGTATACTGTTTTACATATTCCCCAATGATGTTTTGGGACTCCCTCAATGGTGGGAGATGAAATTCTACAGCTACATAAACCACAGGAAAATGCGGATATCCTTAGTGTCATGTTTGAAGGCCTTTTTTAGAACTAGGATT
Source organism: Viscum album (assembly GCA_963277665.1). Classification (NCBI taxonomy): domain Eukaryota; kingdom Viridiplantae; phylum Streptophyta; class Magnoliopsida; order Santalales; family Viscaceae; genus Viscum; species Viscum album. The sequence continues at coordinate 159,645,426 of OY728128.1, read as the reverse complement.
TAAGAGAGTCAATGGACGATATTGGAGATAATTATTACGTTCGACCCTGTGTATCCCCTTGGGAATACATGTTTTTTTTTAAAAAGGATGATAGAAGGTATATTATTTTTTATTATTATATTCTAATGAACCAGAAAATGATAACAATTAATACCACTTTCCAAGGAATAATGACTGATTTGATCAGTTGTGAGGCATTAGTTGGTTCATGAAGATCAATATTATGTTTTGATACCACTAGTTGAGGGTTTTCAAGATAGATATTATGATGGCAAAATTTAGATGTTTCTCTAGAGACTATGAGTTTCTAGTGATTCATTTTGGTGAGATGGATTCTGTTTCTATAATTATAGGTTGGACGTACCAGATCTTATAGCTAAACTAGGATGGATTGTTTGTTGTATTCATTGATAAAATACTCATTTACTCTGTGTTAGAGGAGGAGCATACAGATAAATTATTGATGGTCTTAGACTTACTCCAGGAACACTAGAATTATGGAAGTCTCTTGAAGCTTTTATTTTGGATCCACGAGGTTCACTTTATAGTGCTTGATATTTCTGATCATGCTTTGGTAGTGGATCGAAAGCAGATTGATGTAGTTATTTCTTGGGATCCCCCCATGAGTGCGTTAGAGGTGCATGTTTTTGTGAATTTATATGGTACTAAATAACATTTCTAGATTTGAAGAACATTTGAATGCCTTGATATAGAAAGGATTATTGTTTACTACATGTTGATGTATAGATATTCAGTGATCGCATATGGGATGAGGAAGTTGAGTTCCCTAAAAAAGAACTACATGACTCATGACCTGGATATGGAAGAGGTAGTCTTCTCTATGAAAAAGTGGGGGAACTATATTTTTGGAGAGTGACTCTTAGTTTACAAAGACCATTATAGTCTCACGTATATCATCACATAGATAAAACTAAACATGATACATAGAGGATGATTAAAATTTGTATATTTCATGAATTTGAGATAGTCTATTCATATGGTTAGGGAAATGTGTTGGATGATTCCTTTACCAGGATGTCCAGTTCATGACAGTGGAGGAGGAATCTGAGCAGTTGGCCTCTTTATAGTTGACCCTATTAGAGGAGAGGGTTGAATCACATCTTCAATTTATGTTGTTTACTACTTTCCTTCTACAATTTCTGAGAGAGGCCCAATTGTAAGAAAAAAACTACTCAGTTATTCATGATCTGATTTCTTTATGTGATTCACCAGATGAATTTTCTAAAGGATGAAAACACATCATCCTTTTTTGGGAATTGAAAATCTTTCTGATAATCATTAGAGAGGATGTAATGAGGTTGTTTCATAATTCTCCTTAGTCTAAACATCTTTCAGTGATAAATATGTTCAATGACCATCAGTAGTAGTTTTTATGGGATGCCATAAGGAGAAGAAGAGCTAAGTTCTTCAATCGATGTCTCACATGTCAGCATGTGAAGGATGAGCACTAGTTTTTGGTAGGGTTTGTAAAACATCTTGAGATCCTAGAGTGGAAATGTGACATCATATCCATGGACATTGTGATTGGTATTCCATAGACAGTTCAAGCCCATAATTCCATTTGATTGATAGTTTATTGAATTACCAAGTCGGTGCAATTTATTACTATCAGTGAGAAGATTTCATGGATTTTTGGAGGCAGATGTAAGTGTGGGATATAGTTCATCTCAATGGGGGTACTCTTGAAACATTTATCCAACTCTGATTCATATTTTACATCACAGTTGTTGAGAGGGTTTTAGGAGGAATTTGGGTCCTAGTTGAAGAGTAGTATGACATTCCACCCCCATAATGATAGAAAGATCGAGCATATTATCCATGTGTTGAAGGATATTTATATGGATTGTGTTTTGGAATTTAAGTAGACCTAGGATGGTCAATTTTCATTAGTAGAGTGGGATTAAAAGAACAAATATATATCAATGATCAACATGGATTCCTTTTAGGATGTAGATGGGAAACCCTACATATCACTGACGTGATTGAATGAGATTGATAAGACATATCTACTTGGGCCAGATTTGCTATGGGTGATAACAAAGAAGTTTAAGATGATATACAAGAATTTGAGGATGACTCATAAATGAAAAAAATTATGCATATTGACATCATATGCCTTTGGTGTTTGATCAAGGAGATCAAATTATCATGACAGTCTTCAAATGCCGAGGATTTCCACGATTTAGATGGGGTGGCATGTTATCCATGAGGGTCATTGAGTCATTATAGATCTAGTGGAGGGTTTTTGGAGTGGAATACTGCCAAGGCATACCTCCATAGTTGGAGTAGGTGCATGATGGCTTCAATGTGTCACAGCTAAGAAGATACATGAATAATCCTATACATGTCATTAACTAGAGTGAGTAGGTCATTGAGGATAGATCAACCATCATGAAGTACCTAGTAGAGATTGAGGATTTTATGATATGTTCCTATGAGAATAGTTTATTCCCTTTGTTATTATGCTTAGGCAGTATAAGAGTGTGCATGAAAACTCTTGGGAGGGGTAGATCGAGATACAATCAAATTATTATGAAATTTTTCCTTTATCCGGTACTTTTTAGGGTGAAAATACTTGAATTAGGGGGGAATATAATATCCCAACAATTTAGAGAATATTTACTATTTCTAATATATTATATATATTTCAACACACCCAAAAACTAATATTGATTTAAATAATTGAAATAATGACCCTGTTTGATAGCTTATGTTTCATGCATGAACAAGTTTTACCAAACAACAATATATAATTAGAAATTTTTTTATTGAATATAATAAGATATAACCTAGGAGTTAATTTAGTATTTATGAATAATATTATCTATATTATTAAAATATTCAGTTTACATGAATATAAATTGAATTCATTAGTTAAAAATTATTTAAAAATGAATGTAATAACCAGTTGAATATAAATGGAATATTTTTATAGAAAACGACATTGATTTCCATAAAGTAGTTTTATCCAAATAAATTTAATTAATTAAAATTTGTGAGTGATATTAATATAATATATATTATATATTAAATAAAATGATTTTAAAATTTATCCACTGTATTTAATAAGTATATGATAAGAACATACCCAATATTTCTCATAATAATGAATATTTTTCCAAAGGCATTTTTTCCACCTTTTAATGCAGAACCTATTTCAAATCCATATTTGGAAATTTTTTCTTATATGTAAAAATAAAATTCATTTCAAAAATATAAATATCAATATTATTTTTTTTCGAATTTTTGGTATATTTTTATAATGTTTAATTTTTTATAAATTGTGGAAAATACAGAATTTTAATTCAAATTTTATTTTTCTTATAATATTTTTATAAAGTTAAATTACATTTTTGGTTTGTTTAAGAAAATAATTTGTTAATGTTTAAATATATTTATCCAATTTAGGTCATTATAATCAATTTCACTTTGTAATTGGATATAAAAAAATCTCACGCTTTTGAACATTTATACATTAAAAACCCGATTTGTCTTCTCCTATGCAGGATTACATTTAAATTATTTTCATCCACTTTTGTGATTGGAATTTGGAAAAAATTTTCTATATTTTGAATAAGAATAATTTTAATTTATAATAACATAAACATATTTTTTGACCAATATGATTAGTGAATGTAATTAAAATTAATTATACTGATTCATAGAAAAAATAGATTAGCATTGGACTAATCTTTAAACATAAGTGGAAAAATAACCTAATTTTTTTTCTAAAATCCATTTTATGTTAGTAGTTAGATACAATAATCCATTGGATCAAATGGTTTCAATTATTGGAGACACTTGACATATATAAAACGTGGGTGGAATTCCATTTCAAATAATTTATAAGAATGCCACTCCTTTTCCCCTATAAAAAGGTAATCACCATCTCTAGTTATTTACACTACTAAATCCCTTTGGATATCCCATAATATTCATAAATAATCTCCCAAATCCATACCCGTATACTATAATCCTCACTTTGGGATTAAATTCATTCAAGGGAGACCATTTGTGCAAATCAAAAGGAGTTACCCAAAGAAGATGTAACATCCTTCCTCATGTTATTTTGTTTTATTTTCATTCTACACCCCCAAAAATATATTTTTCATTATTATATAATAAGCCCAGTATCCTAAATATATTGATATGTTTTTATTATAAGTGTTCTACCTAAAATAACAATATTTTCCACCAAATGGGTACCAATATTATAGTTCACGTACGATGAACAACCACCTCACAAAACAATGAATGTTCGTTTTGTATTTAGGACCTCTCATGGTGTGAATTATGATGTAATTTTTTCAATATGATATATATGATTTTTATTATTAATTTATGATTAAATAAATTTTATATAACACATTCCTTTATTCCTTCCATTTTTTGGGAATACAATAACATCATTTGTGCAAGTGTGGACTACAACCTCATCAAAGTGATGTGATTCATTCACGCTATGCATAAAATGTATAAAGGACGGTTTGAATAATAACATTTAAAATATAACACATAAATATTATAATTTAATTATAATACCAATATATATATATATATCATTTACTTTTCATTATTTTTAATATGATTAAGAAATGGAAGTAGTGTTCATGCATATATACGAACCACCGTCTCCATGAACAGTGCATTTCATTAACTATCTCTGAAATTTATGAATTATTAAAATACATATATAATGGATATATATGAAAATTACCTCATTTTTTACATTATGGATATGATCAAACTATTATCAACTTAATAAGAACAAAAATACCAAGTCATTACATACTAAAAAACTAGGAATTTAACACCAGAAATAATGAAAATAATGAATGATTATTAACAAATGGGGGATAAGATATTATAAAAAGATCATTTATGATATTATAAATATGATTCTGATTATATAATAAGTTATATAAATGTTTAAAACCATTATAAAAGAGGTAAAATTATGTTCACATTAAGAAAATGATAGGTAACAGATTTCCATCTCACTTTTTACAATTGGGAGATTAATTTCATACTCACCACTTACTTCTTTTGTGTGGTGTATCTACTAAATATTTTGATATGTTATATCATGAATTATTTTATATTCTGGTTATTTTTAGATTCAAATTGAATTATTTCTTCTAAAATTATTTGAGTTAAATGTTACCAAGTTATAAACAACCTCATAAATTGATACCTTTTCATTGGGTTATATTACATCCTCGTTATCTATAATATTAAATATTATGTGTGTGATACAATTTTTATATATAATATTCTATTTAATTTTTTTATTTGGATTAATTTTGACACACATAATCTTTTAATTTATTTATTATCATATCAACTTTATGTGTTTTTCAAGGTCTTACCTCAAAATCTCATTTTGGTCAGGATTTTTTACACTTCAATTTCTATTAGAGGAAATTATTTTATAACTATATAATAACCCCTTTAATTTTTTCCTCTTTTTATTCATTAACTTTTCCATGTAAGTTTACCATTTTTTTAATTATGGTACTCAAAATGTTGTATTATTTGTTTTTAAGAAAATTAAACATTATTTCTCTCTATCGTTAGAGAACACATTTTCTTTTAAAACATATATAAATTTTCTAAAGTTATAGAGAAATTTTCTCTTCTAAGGAATACACTTATCCCTCTCCAAAAAAAGAATTTTTATATCCTTTTTATCATGAAAAAGGATTGTTATTTTTACCTTATATGACATGTAATGATTTACCCACCATCATATCTTCTAAGCTTCCTTTAAATTTTTAAAAGGTTATTTTAAAAAAATGTTTTCAAAATTGATTTTCAAAGATAAGAGTTTTCAATTTTTATTCAAAAATAAAAAAAGACATTTTCCTCAAGAATATATTTTTTAAAAGATCTTTTTATACTATTTCTATTTATCAAGGAAAACAACCCTATATTATTTTATCTACATGGAATACTCTATTTGGATAGAATCCTTATTCATACTTTGGATGGGTTTTGACAGATTTTACCAAAGATAGTATTGGAATTCACTTCCATTATTCATTTTTATAGTCCACTGGAAATATTCAATTTCCTATGATCATTAAAATTTTAATTTCCACCAATTATACATTTCAAATTAATGGAAATATTCATTTCATAAACTACATACCATTTTTATATACAGTATTCACATTGAAAATTATTTGAAACATTGATAAATATGTATCTTGTACTAAATACAATTATTTGATTATAAGACATATTGTTCATTAATTTTATCGATTATTAAATTTATGAGGAATGCTTTGGACATGAAATACATGGATTGGGGACCGTTTAATAGAATAGATATGGGTTGGGGACTCGTAAAAGGAAGCCCCATTATGTATCAGTAGTATCATGAGATGAAATCAATTGGATAGTCTAAGATAATGGGTTTTCAACCAGTATTTTTTAAACCATTTAGAAGATAGATCTATATTGTAAATGTATCATGTTCTTTAGTAACAAGACGTCTAATAATTACTCATTTTATTTATTAAAAATTCATTTATTATTATTATTATCTATGACATTATTACTTTTACATTATCCATGGATGCACTTTCATTTTAAGTTTATTGATTACATGGCATTGTGTTAAGATTATTTTGTTTCCATTATGATTTTTCCTTATCGAGTTAATAAATTGTCCTGGGTTTTCATTTATTTACCATTCCATACTATTTATTCACTTCCTTATCTGTTTATTAATTACATGGAATTTGTTGTTCGATATTTACCTTTCCTTAATTATTATTCCCTTTGATTTTTTGATGCTTTAGCATTAATTTACCCTCTACCTTCCTTTTTAACTCACCATTATTTTGTTTCCTTTCCTTAGTATTCCATGAAGTTTATTATGAATGATAAGAAAGGATACTATAGAAGGAGTAAATTTAATGTTTAATTTGAAAAAAAAATATTTTTTAATTTACGTAATCCTTTGTAATACAAGACTTATGTATGTATCTAGTTATCCAAGACTGCTAAACTCTTCAGTCCTTTGGGATGACATTTACTTTTATCTTATTTGAATTTAATTGTTGGATGGCATCATCTCTGGGATTTTTGGTGTATGTTTTCTACATATATAATCACCCTTTCATGGTATTTTCCCCCACATGTCTTGTATTATGTAGATGACAGACATATCAATGATGATTACACTAGAGCATTGTGATATCTTGGTGCATTATCAGTGTACATTAGATGACATTGGATACCCAGAACTGGGATAAATTAGCTCTTTTTATTTCATGTTATTATAAGAATGGGATTACATTTTAAGGGGGACATGTATTTTCCCTTTTATATTTATATTTTTATACTTTCGTACTCTGATGTATTCCCTAGAGGTTACTATATTTAAAAATATAGGAACATTATTCAAGTACATCCCATTTTATATTATTTCATCTTGGAGGTTTTATATAGGTCCTAGCCTATTGAAGGTGGGATTATGGTTGTAGCAGTTCATAATTCTTGTATAAAAGTGGGACTTAGTGGGTCAGGTTGTTACAAGATTAAAAAATAAAATCTATTTCATTTCATAAATATATTTTCAATTATAAAGAGATTAATTTTTTTGATGTTAACATTAGTAAATTTAAATTTTTTCGATGTATTTATTATGAGAGTTTTCTCATTCTTCATGTAACTCTTAGAAGGGTTAGTTTTCATGCATGTAAATTTTTTTCTTTCCTAGGATGTGCATATTTTCTATTAAAATACTTTTATATTAAAAACTGATAAATTTTTTAATTTAATATTTTTGAAGAATTTCAAATAGGAGGAGATATTTTGGAATTTTTATCTGTTCTCTAATTATAAAAAATTAGAATTTTTATGTCACTCCTAAATGTTTTTTAATTTATTTCTTGATAATTACGCCATATATTTATTACATAATTATAATTTATAAAAAGTATTGATTATTTCATTATTTTCTCTAACATGTGTTAATTTAAAAAGTCACAAGTTTTATTAAGAATTAAGTTTAGTGAAAATCCATCCTAATATGGGTTGGTATCTCATATTATGTCATGTTCACAATTAGTCTATATTGAAAAATAATCCGTCACGTTGGATCTTAAATATATTTAAAGTGACCTTAAATAATTAATACTAATTTACAATGAGTTATGCATTGAACAAAAAACATAAAAAATATATCCAATTCTTCTTTAATTGATCGACCATAAGATAAACACATGTCTATGGAAGGGTCACTAGTAAGTCCTCAATTATCTAAAAGAAAAATTGATATACTGTATGTCTATCGACTGTGTCTGTCAAGCTAGGATTTTTTATTTATTAAATATATAACATGTTTATTTCTAACTGATCATGGTGACCAATTCACCTTGCCATAAATTTTCACAAAGTCATCGATCTGATACACATTCATTTTTGGTCGACCATATAATGAGATCATCCGTATGAAAAAATTCATAACCTAGAACACGTAATGAACTAAAATATGTTATAACTTAAAACAAATACATCAACCTATCAAAGAAATCAATTTTCCCTAGTTTAATGATGCACTATTTTTATTATTATTTATATTTTCATAAATTTTTATTTACTACAATTTTCAAATAATTTTTTATTTAATTATTTCATAATTACATATTAATTACTTTGATTATAAGGATAATTGTATTGAAATTTTTTGTATAGATTTAAATTACAATCACATGGGATGAATATTCACGACACACTTTTGGAATATAACATGTTTGGAATATAATAGTTTTCGATTATTTTTTTTCTCACATACTTATGGGAGTATTCAAAAGAACATTAAAGTTATTTACTATAGATATTCTGTGTTGTATTAAATGTTTTAAAATGTTTTGTTGTATATTTTTATTTTGTGTGGAGATTAATCGTATGAATAAATATATTTTGAAAATTTATTGAAGAAATCAAATGGATTATTTCTAGGAAATCTATACTAAAAAGTATTATGGTTTTGATATTATCTTCTTAAGATAAAAAAGAAATGGGATTTTAATTTTTAATCTACTACGTATATCATAACTTGATATAATTGTGTTTAACAGTTCCCATTCAAGACACTAGAGTTTGATGATATTTTCAATCTATAATGTGAGACACACCTATTGTCATCATTTAATCAAACACTCTCAACTGGAATTTATTATTTTAATAATTTCTTGTATGAAATAAGATTACAACATTGATTGTCATCCTCAAATTATTCAATGGGTTATTTAGTTCATAATTATTTTTATATATTTTATGTACATTGATATACTGGAATATACTACTCAATAAAGGTATGACTATCAGGTTATACCACACCATAAAAAAATTATTTGTAGGATTTCCCTTGGTCCATGTAAGGGAATATTTGGATTCTTCCAGCACCTTTAAAAGAATCTTGATAGGTAGTGAATCCATGTGAGAATCATTTAGTCTTTTTTTGTGCCTCTAGGGTTTAAGAAAGTAGTTATAAATGGTTATGACTCCCAAAAGGTTTTTAGATATTCCTTCATTGTGGGTTCCATTTCTCTTTTTCTTTGACAGAAGTGGAGTGGAGACATATGACCATTTAGACCAGAAATAATGTAAAAATAATTGTGTTCATGTTATCTTTATGTTTTTTAACAAACTTATTTTAATATAAATAATTATTTAAAATAGTAAATTCAAGAGATTTTAAAAATTTATACCCCTCACTGATCCTTAAATTAGCCATAATATTTAGGAGACATTTCATAATTTCCTCAAACCATTTCATGGCTTAAAGAATTTAAATAAATAATTGTAATAAATGTCTTTTTGTTGACCTATTATTATATACATTAAAACTTTTCATTATTTTCATGTAATGTAAAATAACCAATTATGACTTCACTTGGAATGGGTGATCAATGGAACAAACATGTTATCACACAACATGAATTTAATTTCCCAAAAATGGTGTAATGTCCCACATTACACCATGGTGGATCCCATAATACATCAAAACATATTCTAAGACACTATTTCATGATTATTTTCCTTAGTTTAGGTTTCAATTTTTTCACTAACAGTAAATTACCAAGGAATTAATTCACTTTCACCGTATAACACATCATGTGTAAAAACATGCAAACCAATTTCAAAAAACAATTTATATTTCTTATAATAATAATTTTATAGAAATATATTATACATTTTCACCACATTCTACAAAAGTTGTAAAAATTTGTGAACATTTATCCTAAAATTCTTATAGATATCCACTAATAAACTTTTGGGTTAACTCTCAATGTTTCATTAAATTGATCCTCACGGAAACAAATACAATTTATAACCCCATGAACCATTTTATCCATGAAAAAAATATAAATATTTGAATCCATTACATTAAAAAAATTATAGACTCTAGAAATGTTTCATTACTACTCATGATAAAAATGAATCTAGAATGTTCTCTATCAGACACATGTATCTCTAAATCTATGTCTACTGGTTGTATATTATACAATAATGCATAATCATAAAATCCCAGTGTCAAATATATCATGTGACATGATACATGAATTATGTTAATCCCACATAGTCAATTCATTTATTCTCAATTCTATAAGTATAGAAAAACATGGTCAATTAATTCATCACATACCATTCCTCTAAAAATATGAGCAAACCACAAGCCCATCATCAAAAAAGATAAAAATATTTCACATACATTATCTAGGTATGTTCATAAACTTCTGTAATATATCTTTATCAATGGTCTAAATTTCATACTCATTGTTCGATAAAAAAGACATCTTGGTTATGCTTCAACCGGTGACATGATCATCAATTGACAAAATGAACGCCAAAAAAAAACCTTAAGTATTTCATAAGAAATGTAAAAAAGTGTAAATGTTATCGTAATATTCTTCTTGAAAACAATAAGTATGAGGATTCAATATAAATCATGTACCTTTATCATAGAAAATACAAGATGTTTGAAACTCCATGGGGTACACATGGCAGGTCATCCAATACACAAAATTCATTTGGTGCCTCTTGAGAACATTTTGAAACTCTACATGATGTAATACTTAAGATAACCTCACTATGTAGTCACAACATATAATAATATAATATAAATGTTAGTTAATTAGAATTAAAATTCATAATTCATGAGACAAATTATTATTACGCTAAACTTGGTATATAAAAACAATTTGAAACAATGATAAACCAGAGAACACCTTTTGTATAAAATAATATACTTTATTTTTATAATTTAAATTAATAGTAATTTAAATAAGACTTCTTAAAAAATAAAATAATTATATCCCATATGAGATTCCACTATAGAGGCCTTATGTATACTACACTTTTCAGGTTTGGTTAAACTCATTGCACAATAATGTATTTTTTACTGCATATCAATTTATCCATATAAAAAAATAGACCTACTAAATTCCATTAATTAGTAACATATATGAATAATGTTAATTAAATATTGGATAGAATTTATAATATTATTCTTAATGTTCCACACCATTAACATAGAATCCGAAATCATTTAATTCAAAAAATAAAATTTTATGATGTCATTAAATTTAATTTTCAATTTTGAAATCATTATATGTTTACCATAATCATCTAGGAACATTTCATTAAAAATGTATTATAGTTAATTTTTCCTAATGAACTATATCTAATTACATTATTTTTTCTTTTCCAACAAATACTTAACTAATTTAGGATTTAATGTTATGTTATGTTTTCTATGGTAACCTAATGTTAATATTTGAATTTATCTTTACCAATTTTTCCTAAACTCATTTAGTGTATTGAGTGACATTAACATTGTTTTTATATAGTATAATATTTAATTTACTATATTTTAAATTCTTTAAGTTAAAAAATACTCTCATTATCCTTTTAGAAGCAATATTATCTTAAGAATATAGTAATAAGATACAAAAACTCCTTAGTTCGTACGAAATGAAAAGGTAATATTTAAAAAATTAACTGCTATATTTATACCATATATAGTATTCAATAGATATGAATAATTATTATAAAAATAATATTTTATTTTTTAAATTATGCCACTATTGGATGGTGGAAACTCATTGCATCATATTTTTACAAATATATTTAAAAAACGAAATTATCTTGGATGAAATTCTATTTATCATTATCTCATTCATAAACAGGTTATGGATTTTGATAAATATCATACTATTTATATCAAAACCATTTTATTTGGTTTCTTATAATAAATTCTTGTTTAATAGGAAACCTATCTTATCATATAAATGAAATATAAGAGAAAATACACATGTATTATTATAATTCATCTGATCTTGAATGATTCCTTTTATTTTTTTTCTTATGATTTTATAACCAATTGTTATTTATTTTATTGAAAATTACAATATCTTTGAATAAATAACTTAATTCTGATGCCCTGTATATTTAAAATAGGTTTAAAACAAACATGTGGTATTATATACCCTACAAAAGCAATGAATAGTTTTCTATAACACTGATACATGAAATGAACTCTCTATGGTTTCTTTCAAACCCCTTATTGTATTTAATTAATTTATATAATGTGGAAACTTTATCCAACATTTTTTTATTCTTTTTTGGTATTCGATACCTTGATTGTCTTCTCAAAACAAAATTATTTAGCATTCCCACTAAAATTTCTCTTTCTTGTTTGAAATTTTATATATTTGCCTGATCAATAGAATATTAGAATATGGAAATCTCATTTTTGGTTAATCTATCTTAATTTTTTTAAAAATAGGGTAAATAATTTTAACTCAAATACATTTCCATAACTCTTCTAAAAACAATTAGAGAGTGAATTTCATAGCTAAAACATTCCTCAATGAAAACCTTTAGTCTCTATATGTCATAAAACATCTCAATTATATTTAGTAAAAAAGTGTATAAGAATGTATATTTAGTATCTTGTATCTAACCACATAAAAACTGAAATTGGATTCATCTATTCTTATCCTATATATATATATATTTACTTGTTGAGAAATTTCAACATTTTCTTATACATGCAGGTATTTCTACAGAATAAAAAAACTTCCCTCTCTTATTATTAAAATATTATTTTTTTCTATGATACCATATAAATTTTATTAAATTATTATTTTATTTTATAATTTTTATTTAAACTTCAGAATTATTGATGATGATGAAATTATATCTATAAAAAAATCCTTTATCAAACGAACATCATGTTTTAGCCTCAAATAATAACGAATTTTTTTAAATGTGATCCCACTAAAATTATTAACATTTTTATTATATGTAATATCTTTTAATAGGACATGATCCATATTTCCATAATTAATGAATCCAAGTTAGTGTTCATCTAATATACATTTTATTTGTGTAGGCTATCACACAAATCATATCATATATAACACTTGAATTATTGAGAGGATAACCCCTTTTATAATCCAACATATGGATAAAATAAAATATATTCCTTTTGTATAATATCATATAGGGATTCAAGGATATGTATAAACCAATTAATATTTCAAAATAGAATCACTTAACTCTTAGGGTCACCACAATACATTCTTTTCTTACACAAGATAACCCATGGGAACCCAACATTAGAATGAGCATATCCAGTTGGATGATAGTGGTCTTGACAAGTGTTTTCTCTGGATGTAATTTAAAAAATTGTATTTTAAAAGGGATTTAATCTCACAATATTCTCTCATGTATTCCATTTACAGGTATTAATGATTTTATTTTTTTAGTTTAAATCTACATTCCTTCCAACAAATCAAAATGGTCAAATCATATTTATGTGTAACTCATTCCACAACTTATATCTTATGTTACCCATAAAAATTAAAATAAAACTATATTTGTGTCATGACCCATCCCAGGGGCTCATGTCATGACTACCCCAATCCCACCTCTCGATGGCCAGAGAATGGTGACTAGCGCCAAAGGCATCAACCAACAAGTGGGACGCATTTTACTATGTACATGTACACAAACACAAACACACACACACACACACACACACCAAACCACATCCCAACACACAAAAGGGGGAAATAAGTTCCACTAAAACTATGATGAGTGAAATTACAAATGAAGGTAATTGGGACAGAATACAAACCCAATAAAGAACTGAAAAAAGAAAATTCAAAGGGGAAACTCTGATGGCCATCTGGAGTAAATTCCACATGATCGCGAGAGTAGTGAAGATACTAGAAGCTGAAGTATTATGTCATCTTTGTGCAATCCTACCGGCCTCACCTGGTCCTAGTCCACCAACTCCACCATATAATCGTCTATCAGTACCATTTTCCTAAGCATTTCTTTCGAAACATAGGTCGAATGCACTAGACACAACACATTTGGGCGAAGCCCATATAGGGTTGAGTAACACATTACTCAGTAGGGACCCCAAAACAAAAGAGGAAAGACCACACACCAATTCTCATTGTAAAGCACGAAACACAAAGCAAATCACACCAAGTATATTCTAGGGTAGTAACAGTAGCATCGTTAGTCACAAACATGGAACACCTTATCCGTCGGAGAAGTCCTTCTCTATCGAGTACATTGGGCATGCCAAGTCACAAATAGAATCTTTCCACTAACATTGAACTGTTTTGGTACTAATAGATGATGAGTACCAAGGTTATGTGGGGTCACATAGAGCCGCTCTCCACTATGGGCCTACCGGGTCACACAGATCCCCTTCCCACCATTTTCTAACGGAGGTACTCGTCCTGTCAAGTATTGTGGGTCTACCGGGTTACACAGAACCTCTCCCCACAATTGGGGTGCTCGGTCACACAGATTCACATTCGACCAGGCCATCCTTATGTAGTCTTCTGGTCTCAGCCAACCACAGGGTTCTGAATATAGAGAATTTGGGATAACCGCTTCTCAGGCCATTCATCAAATCACAATGTCCATTAAAGTAACAAAAAAACAAGACAAAAATATTTTCCTCTTTAAGAGGGTCCCAACTCCTCAAACATCCAGCCAATCAGACACGTGTTTGGCACGATACGAGCATTTTGGTAACCGGGGGGTCGGTTGATACGGGGCATGGTCCGACCCTATCAGACTGACCTGACAAACTCATCTTGGGGGTTCCACATACCTGGGTTCATTTAGACGGACTCAACCTGATCTGGTATGGGTCGTGGTCAGTCTTTTTTGGCTGGGCCAGTGTGTAATGACCCGCCAATTTCCATTGGCTTGAGAGTACAAAGAGTCATTAATAGGCCTTAAGAGACATCCCCAAGGCACCAAAGGCTATTAATAAATGCCGAAGGGTTTCAACACAAGTGGGGGACGATTTAACCTTTGAGAAATATACCAACAAAAACATCACTAACAACCACTATATGATGCATGTTAATGAAACAACCAACTCATGCATTAGCAAAAGGGAACTACACTATTCCACAAACCAATACATAAACAACATAACATAAGAGTATCAAGAGGAATACTAAACAAAATACCCAACACAAGCGAAGACACACTCCACGACTCCACATAAAGCTCCATGCACCAATAACCACCACATCTCCCAAGCATCACCACAAACCACTAGTAATAAGATGCTTTGCCTTTACTTGTGTCCCCGAATATGACATCTGAAAAAGAACCAATGTTCTAAAGAAGGGGTGAGTATAAAACTCAGTACTTTTTCCCCAGTCACTTCTCTACTTAGGCCTCTAGGATAGAAGTGTTTTCCACACTTATATAAACACAATTTATATAAAACATTTTCTCAAAATCAGTTTATAACTCAATATAAATAAGTTTCCAAAACCATTAATAACAAAAGGAATTCCAATAGGAATTTAAAAACAATTTTCCAGAACGTTATTTTTCCAAAAAAATAACCAGACAAGCTTTAGAACCATTTCACAAACATTCCTTTTTGGCATACCCAACCATTTCAAAAACCTGTGAAATCAACCATGCATGCTACATTATGACAGTTCCATACCCATGAGCTGTATCTCTTCAATATACCAAGTCGTCACAAGGTAATTATTTCCCATGTGCCATTACACCTTTGGCACCGAGCACAAGGTCATATTTCAACCAAGCCACGTACATATAGTTACCATTGTGCCATTAAACGTTTGGCACTAAGCAGAAGGTCCTATTTCATCCAGGCCTCATATTTGAAACATGAACACACCGCTCCCATTCCCAAAAATCATGCCAAAACCATCCATTCAGTAAAACACCTTTTATTGAACACCATTTCCATCAAAACCAAGTGTGTTCAACCAATTTAAACCATTTCAAAAAAACTTTACATTTATTGAAAACCAAAGAATAAACCAATCCCAACAAAACCATTTCAGTACCAAACTATTTCAATAAAACACCCTTTTTATTGAAAACCCATATTTCATCTAACCATTTATATTCCTGGAAATTATATAATTTAAAATCATCTTTTTAAATTCAAGAAGCCAAATCACTTTGCACAACAAATCACCAATGTTTCAAAATTTCACTAAAACCATAAATCATCACTAAAGAAGATTTATTGCATGTTTTTCAAAATCAATCACATTCAAATAACCCAATTTGAAACCAATCCAATAATTTATAATAAGAGGTGTCGAGAGAGAAGCCTCTTACCTCAAAGGTTTTGACAAAAACCACAATGGTTGAAGAATTCTCAAGAAACCCGAGGCGATTCTCCAAAAAACCGCCTAAGATCTCTTCTACTAGCAAGATCAAGACAAAAAATCATCATGTTTGGCATCCATACACATATATCTACCAATAACAGGTGTATATCTATGAAACCGAGAGAATAGGAGAAGTAAATCTAAGTAGATCTGAGAAACCAAAAAAGAACGATCACATACCTCAAGAATCCAGCTTCGATTCGTCAAGTGAAGCCTTTAGATCGCCTCTGGAACGATGGGAGAACCCTCTTAGACCTTAGGAGAACCAAAATCCCGAGTTAGGGCTGCTTGTGAGGAAAAAAGGGCTCCCTAGAGGCAAAAACGCGTGATATCCACCTTTATAGGATCTTGTTTAAGTGGTCGCATGGTTAGATCGCAGGGTTTGACAAACCGTGCGCTAACCGTGCCTTAGCTACTACCTCGGCCACCCTTCTCGTAGGGTTTGGAAGCATGGTTCAGACAAACCATGTGCAACCAGTGAAAAAGATACTGCCTCCAAGACCAACTACGCATGGTTTGACCGCATAGTTTAGACAAACCGTGTGCCGCCCGTGCGACTTCCCTTTTTCCACAAAACTATATTCTGAGTACTCCCAACTCTCCCATTCTTCACCCTTAACTTTATAACCATTAAAATCATCAAGAAATGGTTACATACCAGAAACTGGGGGTACTACATTCTCCCCACCATTGGTATTTCCATCCCCAGAAAGTAGAAAAGCTTCAGGTAACTGAAAGAGTTTCGTCCACTGCTCTTTCGTTTCCCTTTCACGCTCCCAAGTCTCTTCCTGAATCTGCCCATGCTACCATTAAACCCACACAAGACCGATGCTTTTTCCACACAAGACTTTCTCTTGCCTATCCACAATCTATACTAGAATATGTATCAATGAAGCATCTATCTCTAGGTCAATGTGATCCCATCTGATCACATGGTCAGGATCAGGTTGATACTTTTTCAACTGAGATACATGGATCACATTATGCACTGAACTAAGCCATGGTGGTAATTCCAACTGATATGCCACCTCTCCAACCCATTCTAGTATCTCAAAAGGGCAAATGTATCTAGGAGATAAATTTCCCTGTGTAACACCCCGACCCCAGTTACCCAGAGTCGGTACATTATTACATAACATTGGCATGATCACAAGAAAGATCATATCTCGAAAGACCGATTAGTTTAGTAGCATTGGAATAACTAGATACATTCATATAGTTTACATTACATCATAAAATGAAAACTAAAACAATATAGTCTCCATAGTCCACACTCTAATCCCCTCATACTACCCTTGTAGGTCAATAATAAATTACTTCTTCACATCCTGGGTAAAATAAAACATAGAAAAGGGGTGAGCTCAAATGCCGAGTAAGGATACCAATATAGCAGAAACATTCATAAATAAGAATAAACATTTAAGGCAATGTATAACTAAAACAAAAGCCTTTTAAACTTGAACTTTAACATATTATGGAGAAAATTAAATGAAATAATGTCATTTACTTATTCACATTGATATTCTACTAATTGAATAATCACATGCAATATCAATAACCACTTTCATAATGATGGAATTCATAATGCCAGACTATCATAACAACATAGCCATGGCCTCGTGCCAAGACTACAAATAAGATTTTGTCAAGGCCTTGTGCCAAGACACTAGTTTGTCTCATGAGACCTACCGATGCATCAAGGAGCTTTAGCGGGCTCCACCCGTCATATATTAAGTCCAATGCATTCCCATATGAAAAGGTTTAAACATAACGTAAACATTCGTATTAGAAATTGCATACGAACTGTAAATACTTCATCCATAAACCATGATTGTTATAAAAATGACACATACACATTCAAACATATCACAAAACCTTCAATAAAATATATAAGTTTTGTATCATAATAAATCAACTTCAAATAAGCTTAAAATCCATCAATGTATGTTGACATAAATGAAATCAAAACTCTTTTTAGAGAAATATATCTTTCTATTTTGAAATCATTTAACAGTCATATATCTATAAAATAAAACATTTTCATTGAAAATATTATTATAATCTTGTAAGGGAAGCTTCGACGAATTTATAATGGCGTAAAATAGCCGCACTCGCCAAATAAGTTAAAAAACATTCTTACGTTAATTCTGTCGAAAAGGTTAAAAAGGACCTTGTTTGGAAAATGATGGAATGATTCCTTTATAAACCACTTATAAAAGACAACGAGGGTATAAATGAATTTAACTCATATTCTAGTAAATAGAAGAAAAAAGGATTTTTAAATTCTTTTATAAGAAACATGGATGTGGATTATAAAGAAATCACAGTAGATTATTGAGTATAACCAACCTCGGATAATGAAGAGATTGCGAAATAAACCCTTACCTTGTACTTTTCCTTGGTTGGGGGTAGGTTAAACTCATGTATAATGGTGAAATAATTGTTATTAAATTATACAATAATCATATACATTATTATGTTATCATATATGATCTTTTAACATTTCTCTGTTAATAATATTTTAATATTATTGTCGTTTCGGGTGTTAACATACTCATTTTCTTTTATATGTTTTGTTATGTAAGACGTGTTTTTCATGTATAGGTTGTATCTTATTCATATCCATAATTATATCAAGTCCTTATATACTATTATTAATCTTCAAATGATAATTAGACTTCAATGGATATGATGGGGAATGAATCTCATAGCGTTCGTGGAGACGGTAGTCCGTACATACGCACGAGCGACAATATCCTTATTTTGATATTAAAATAATATTTAATTTGATGGTATATCATATATATAGAATCATTATCATGTTATATTTATTATTTACATGAATTAAACATCATTATTATACCCATCCAAATAATAATTTATTGAATAACAATTACACCACGACGTGGAGACGGTAAGCCGTACGTACGCACGTATAGTGACATGTCATTCAAAGGATGGATATGATACTGAATATGGTTGTAAAATGTTTATAATAACATCAAAGTATATATAATATACTGTATTTATTATTTTATAATGGTAATAAAAAAGAAAGAATAAGTGGAAGAAGAAAGGAACTTGAAAAAGGGTGGTGATATCATTACCACTTCTTCAGGTTCTTCCTTTTGATTTGATCAAAAGGGATGCATAGGTTGGATTTATGACTAATGGAAGGACTCTAGGATGAAGTGAGGGAAGTTGAGAGAGTATTTGGGCAGGGGTTGGCCGAACCAAAAGGCTTTGAAGGTGTGAATTAATGAGAAGGGAGAGTTCCCTTTTATAAGAGGGGTGAGGGGACCTTTGGAAAAGGTAGAAATATTATTTAATAATATTTTCATATTTGGTTTCTAATCGATCCAAAGTGGATCATATAAAGGTTAAGGTGGGGATGGGTCGAAAACCACTCAATCAATAGAATCTTGACTGGTTTGGGTCATTATATTAACCTTATCGTTTAGTTTTAACTCTTAGTTAATTAGTTTGACACTTACCATGTCACTTTGTATTTTTATATTATATAGTTAATAAAATTACTATATACCTCCAAGAGACCCCCAAATGGTCCATTAATGATACACCTATCATGATATAAGTCTCTTGGCCGAACCTTATAGTTTTAGGAATTGAATATCAGTTAATAATTTAATATTTGTTTTAAAAACTGTTTTATGTCAATTTTGACACTATTTGGAAAATTGATTTTTGTGAAAATCATAACAGAATGATTACTTCACAAAAAGTTAATTAAATAAATCCTAAAATGTCATATTAACCTATTAAATTATTTTAATTCATAAAATGTCTCAAATTATATTTATTTGGGTATTTATAATATCAATTATTTTAATTTTTCACTATTATGGTAATTACTGCATCATAATTGTGTCATAAATAAATTAAATTATTTAATGTCTTAAAATTATATATAAAATATCCTTATGTAGGAAATCGTTTTATATTTCTAATGAATATTTATAATTGAATTTATCTTATGTGTAACCCAATATTATAAATGTTTTAGTAAATAAACATTGATTTTAACTCTTTTAACTCTTCTTTGAATTAAATAATAATAAATGTCCTAATGTAATCCAAGTGGACCTAAATGATAATATTTTATTCCTACGGTTGTTTTGGGTCGATATAAACTTGTCCAATAGAATTAGGACATGTGTTAGGGTAATATTAATATAATTTTTACCCTTAATTACCCTATTTACTTTTGACCGTGGTAAATAAAAGTAAAAAGTAACTATTCACCAAAAATTATTTTCATCTAATTGAACAACATTTTACTCCTTGATATTAACTGCGTCTCTCGGATTTTTGAAATTACACTCACATAAGGGGTAAAATGAAGTTTTATGAAAAATTCATTTTTTTAACTACCACTTAGTGGTTTCACTATTCATAAAAAATGACATTTTTCAGAACAATACCAAAAATTAACCCTAGGCTAATTTCGATATTCCGAATCCAAAAATGAATTCAATTTTGAAAAATAAAATTTATAAATTTCAAAAAGTTGGTATTACTATTCATAACGACTACTTTGATTGTTTGTGGTGTGTTAGAACTCGATGTTGCGTACAATACACACTATTGCATTATTCAAAGAGAAGCGTACCGTAGAAGCTTGGGATGTTACATTCTCCCCTCTTTCAAATAATTCCGTTCTCGAAATTTCTGTAATACTACCGCATGAAAAGAATCAGGTGGTTCTTCATCATAAGTTCCTCGGGTTCCCACGTTGCCTCTTCCATCTTATGGTTTCTCCATAAGACTTTTACCAGATGAGTCGTCTGGTTTCTCAGTACTTGTTCTCTCGTATCAAGAACCTTGACGGCCTCTTCGAAATAAGATAGAATGGGTTCCATTTCTAATTTCTCATAGGTGAGTATATGCGTTGGGTCAGGCATGTATTTCCTTAATAGTGATACATGGAACACATTGTGAACTTTGGAGAGACTTGGAGGAATCGCCAAACGGTAAGCTACAACCCCAATTCGTTTTAGAATTTTGAAAGGTCTGATGTACCTGGGACTCAATTTAGCTTTCTTACCAAAACGTATGACTCCCTTCCATGGAGATACCTTTAGGAAAACATGATCACCGACTTGAAATTCCAAATCCTTCCTTCGATTATCAGTATAGCTCTTCTGCCATCTTTGAGCTGCTTTGATATGGTTTTGGATTACCTTCACATTTTCCATCGTTTCCTCCACCAGTTCTGGGCCTACAAGTTTCCTTTCACCAACGTCATCCCAATAGGTTGGTGTGCGACATCTTTTTCCGTATAACGCTACATATGGTGCCATATGAATACTCGAATAGAAGCTATTGTTATAGGAAAATTCTACCAGAGGTAAATATTGATCCCACATACCCTGAAAGTAAAGTGAGCAGGATCTCAACATGCCTTCTATGGTTTGAATAGTTTGTTCTGATTGTCCATCTGTTTGAGGGTGGTAGGAAGTGCTCAAATGAAGTTCATTATACAAGGCTTTCTGAAGACTTTTCCAGAATCTTAAAGTAAAACAGGAATCATGATCAGAAACAATCGATAGGGGTACTCCATGAAGTCTCACAACTTCATTAATATATTGTCTTGCTAGTCGTTCAAGTGGTAAATCTTACCTTATAGCAAGAAAATGTACTGACTTGGTAAGACGATCAACAATGACCCATATTGCATCGTTCCTTCTAGGAGTCCTTGGTAGCCTCATGACAATTTCCGTCGTAATATTTTTACCATTTCCACTCTGGTATGGGAAGACATTGCATGACTCCTCGAGGCTATTGCCTTCCATCTTTCACTTGTTGACAAACCATACATCTTGACACAAAATCAGAAATCTCCCTCTTCATGTTGTCCCACCAAAAATGTTCCTTCAAATTTCTAAACATTTTGGTGCTCCCAGGGTGTATAGAGAAATTAGAACTATGAGCATCATCTTGAAATTCCCTTTTTAGATCAGGTATATCAGGAGCACAAAGTCTCTTCCCAAATTTCAAAATTCCATATTCATACACAAAGTCTCTCAATCTCCCATCATTCACACCTTTAATCTTCTTTTGAAATTTTCCATCATGGGTCTGAGAACTCTTAAACCTTTCTTCTAAAGATGGTTTGGAAACCATTTGAAAAAGCATTGATATTTCACCTTCCCTGGTTATTCCCATGTCCATCTTCACTAGATCCAGGAAAATTGGATCCCTTTCAATTCTCATATTGTTAAAAACTCCATGATCTTTTCTTCTCAAAGCATCTTCCACCTTGTTTTCCTTCCTCGGGTGGTAGTGTATCGTGCAATCATAATCCTTGAGTAATTCATGCCATCACCTTTGCCTCATGTTGAGTTCTTTTTATGAGAAAATATACTACAAAATCTTGTGATCAGTATAAATCTCACATTTTTCACCATAGAGGTAGTGCCTCCGTATATTCAAATAAAATACCAGAACTACTAACTCGAGATCATGAGTAGGATAGTTTTTTTCATGAATTTTCAACTATCGTGATGCATAGGCAATAACCATATCATTCTTCATAAGCACACAACAAAGTCCTTTCTTCGATGAATCACTATAAATAACGAACCCATCATTCCTTGATTGTAGAATCAATATATGAGCATTGAATAATCTTCTCTTCAGTTATTAGAAAAATTCTTCACACTCTTTTGTCCAAACAAATTTAACCCCTTTACGTGTGATCTTTGTTAATGTGGGTTAGCCAATTGGGCAATATTCTGGACAAAACGTCGATAATAACCTGCTAAACCAATAAAACTGCGTACATCAGTTATACTCGTCGGTGCAGGACATTCTTGGATTGCCTTGGTCTTAGAAGGATCAACAAAGATTCCATCTTTAGAGACAATATGGACTAGAAAGGAAATATCTTGAAGCCAGAATTCAGACTTGATAAACTTCCCATATAATTCATGTCTTCTCAGAGTCTTCAGGATAATGCACAAGTTATTTTCGTGATCTTCGTAGCTTTTGGAGTATAACAAGATATCATCAATATATACCACCATAAATTCATCAAGATATTCCTTGAAAACTCTATTCATTAGATACATGAATACAGAGGGTGCATTAGTCAATCCAAAAGGCATTACTGTAAACTCGTAATGCCCGTACCTGGTTCGAAATGCTGTCTCCAGAATGTCTTCCTTCTTCACACACAACTTATGGTCTCCAGATCGAAGGTAAATCTTTGAAAATTATTGAGATACATGAATTTGGTCAAATAAAACATCAATGTGAGGTAGGGGATACTTGTTCTTTATTGTTATAGCATTTATCTCCCTGTAGTCGATACACAACCCCATAGATCCATCTTTCTTTTTAACAAAATGAACAGGGGATCCCCATAAAGAAACACTAGGGAGAATAAATCCCTTATTACTCAATTCCTCTAGTTGTTTATTTAGTTCTACTAATTCTACAGTGTCCATTCTATAAGGGGTCTTCTATATAGGCCTTGATCTAGGAATTAAATCAATGGAAAACTCAAATTCTCATTCTAGAGGATGTCCAGGTAAATCTTCCGGAAACACATCTACATATTCCTTCACAATAGGTACATCCTCTATTTGAACATTCCTTTCCTCACCCACTGTAATTTCATCCTATTCCTCCCCAATAATTGAATTTAGGTGAGCTACTGGGGGTGGATCTAGATAAGAATTAGGTGGTGAAGATTCTTCTCTAAAGATAAGGTGTTCCTTATCATTGTCATCAAAAATCGTAACCTCCTTCTTCTTACAATAAATCCTCACATAATGGTCCTAAAGCCAATCCATACCTAGGATTATATCAAACTCAATCATAGGTATGACGATGAGATCAATAGATAAAGAACATTTATGTGCTCTAATGAGGACTGATTCACAAAACATTGTTGCAATGATACTTCCCTTAGGAGTTTTAACTAACAACACTCTTGTTAAATCAAATTGGAAATATCTAATTTTCTTATCAAAATGGGAAGATATGAAACAATGGGATGATCCAGAATCAAATAATGCATTTTCTAAACTTGAGGAAACCATTAAATTACATCCCACTACGTCTTTCGGAGCTTCTACCCCATCATTAGTGATAGCATAAGCTTGGCCTTAATCCCTTGGACTTTTCTGATGTAAGTTCCCCTGATGATTAGGACATTAATTTTCATAATGTCCCATATCCCTGCAATTTTAGCACTGAACATCGGTTGCTTCCTTCTTTCCTTTACAATCACGAGCTTAGTGGACTTTTTCACCACACTTGTAACAGACACCCATTCCGTTCAAGCAAGTACCAGGGTGTTTCTTCCCACATTTACCACAAGATGGATATTAAACCTTTCCCTTATTCGACTTATTTCCATTCCTAGATTTATCAACAGATCTCTTCTTCTCTTTTTTGCTTTAAAGTCATATGAATTAGATAATTCTTTCTCTGTCTTGATAGCACATAAGACAATGTCATCGTACGACGAAAAGTATTTTCAGACTAATGCTCGACGAAGAAATGGTTTTAACCCATCAATTAAATGATCAATCTTACTTCTTGGGTTGAGTATATAATCTCCAACATACCTTGCTAACCTTGTAAATTAAGCCTCATACTTTGCGACATTCTCATCCTCCTTTTGTCTCAGACTCAGAGATTGTCTTTCCATATCTTCTCGATGGCCACGAGGAAAGTATTTTTCTAAAAATAGATATTTTAACTCCCTCCATTACATATTTTATACTTCATCATCTTCATTTGTGTTTTGAATCAATTACCACCATTGATCAGCATCTCCAGTGAGGCGGTAAACTGCTATGATAACTTTTTCCCTTTCACTACTCCCCAAATCCTGAAATATTTTCTCTAGGGAATTTATCCATTGCGAAGCTACTAATGGATTTGTACTCCCATTGAATGTTGGTGGTTGATACCTCATGAAGCAATATAACATTGATCCTCCATGCTATGGATCAGGGTGCTCCATATAGGTAAGGTTATTATTCATAACCTAAGTGAGTTGTCCCAGTATGATTATTAGCTGATCGGTACCAGTTGCATCATCATCTCCACTATAATTATCTTGAGAAGGAGGGAAATACCTACATGGAGTGCATGCATTGATACAGCTTCCATTTCTTCCACTAGGTTCCATTTCTAAACAATGGCATAAACTAGATCAATTTATGAAACAAAATAAATAATTTAATACTTATAAAACACTTAACATAAATTGAACTGTTTATGGATATAATCCATAATCATAAAAATGTTTTCTTTGAGGAAGTATATACTCATAAAACCTTAATAATGATTTGTAACGAAAATGAGAGTTATCCTAAGCATATCCCCTAGGAGTGTCATAACCATGAGTGCAGCAAGGCCCGTTCTCATGCACCAGTTCCCGTTTTATTCTAGCTCAAAGCGGTATTTCGGGTTTTACCCCTAGGTACATCTGTGCCAGAGCTGCCTCTACCTACTCATATCCAGACAAGGATGTATTGCCCGGAAAACTCACAAAATCTCTACAATACCAAAATTTTAGGATGTTCTTCTATACTAATCCTCAAAGTCCATCTTAGGTCTATGTTCTCTAATCAGAGTTTATCTAAATATAGCTTCCAAGGTTTGTACTAAACATCCTCTGATACCAACTTTAACGCCCCGACCCTAGTTACCCAGAGTCGGTGCATTATTACATAAAATTGGCATGATCACTTCAAAGATCAAATATCTAAAGATAGATTAGTTTAGTAGACTTGGAATAACTAGATACATTCATAGAGTTTTCAATACATCATAAAATTAAAACTACAACAATATAGCCTCCATAGTCTACACTCTTATCCCCTCATACTATCCCTGTAGGTCATTCATAAATTACTTCTTCACTTCCTGGGAAAAATAAAACATAGAAAAGGGGTGAGCTCAAATTCCAGTAAGGATAACAATATAGCGGAAACTTTCGTAAATAAGAATAAATATTTAAGGCAATTTATTACTAAAACAAAACCTTTTTAAACTTGAACTTCAACATAGTATGGAAAAAATAAAATGAAATAATGCAATTTACATATTCACATGGATATTATACTAATCAAATAATCACATGCAATATCAATAACCACTTTCATAATGATGGAATGCATAATGCAAGACTATCATAACCACATATCCAAGGCCTCTTGCCAAGACTACAAATAAGATTTTGTCAAGGCCTTGTGCCAAGACACTAATTTGTCCCATGAGACATACTAATGCATCGAGGAGCTATAGTGGGATCCAACCGTCACATATTAAGTCCACTGCATTCCCATATGAAAAGGTTTAAACATTACATAAACATTCGTATTAAAACTAGCATATGAAATGTAAATAATTCATCCATAAACCACGAATGGTATAAAAATAACACATCCACTATCAAATATATCACAAAACCGTCAATACAATATAGAAGTTTTGTATCATAATAAATCAACTTCAAATAAGCTTAAAATCCATCAAAGGATGTTGACATATATGAAATCAAAACTCTTTTCAGAGAAATATCTCTTTCTATTTTGAAATCATTTAAGAGTAATATATTTATAAAATAAAACATTTTATTTGAAAATATTCTTATAATATTTTAAGGTAAGCTTCAACGATTTTATAACGGCGGAAAATAGCCACACCCACTGTATAAGTTAAAAAAACATTCTTACCTTAATTCTGTCGAAAAGGTTAAAAATGACCTTGTTTGGAAAATGATGGAAAGATTACTATATAGAACACTTATAAAAGTCAACAAGGGTATAAATACATTTACCCCATATTATAGTAAGTAGTAAAAAAATTATTTTGAAATACATTTTTAGGAAACATGGATGTGGATGATAAATAAATCCCAGTAGATTATTACATATAAACAACCTCGGATAATGAAGAGATTGCGAAATAAACCCTTAGCTTGTACTTTTACTTGGTTGGGGGTAGGTTAAACTCCTGAATATTGGTGAAATAATTGTTATTAAATTATACAAGAATCTTATACATTATTATGTTATCATACATGATCTTTTCACATTGCTTTGTTAATAATATCTTAATATTATTGTCCTTTCGGGTGTTAACTTAATCATTTTCTTTTATATGTTTTGTTATGTAATACATGTTTTTCATGGATAGGTTGTATCTTATTCATATCCAGAATTATAACAAGTCCTTAGATACTATTATTAATCTTCATATGATAATTAGACTTGAATGGATACGATGGGGAATGAATCTCATCGCGTTCGTGGAGATGGTAGTCTGTACGTACGCACGAGCGACAATATCATTCTTTTGATATTAAAATAATATTTAATTGGATTCAATATCATATATAAAGAATAATTATCATGTTATATTTATTATTTACATGAATTACACATCATTATTATACCCATCCAAATAATAATTTATTGAATAACAATTACACCACGACGTGGAGACGGTAAGTCATACGTACGCACTTATGGTGACATGTCATTCAAAGGATGGATAGAATACTGAATATGGTTGTACCATGTTTATAGTAACATAAATTTATATATAATATACTGGAATTATTATTTTATAATGGTAATAACAAAGAAATAATAAGTGGAAGAAGAAATGAACTTGAAAAATGTTGGTGAAATCATTACCTCTTCTTCGGGTTCTTCCTTTTGATTTGATCAAAAGGGATCCTTAGGTTGGCTTTCTGACAAATGGAAGGCCTCTAGGAAGAAGTGAGGGAAGTTGAGAGAGTATTTGGGTAGGGTTTGTCCGAATCAAAAGTCTTTGAAGGTGTTAATTAATGAGAAGGGGGAGTGCCCTTTTATAAGAGGGGTGAGGGGCACCTTTGGAAAAGCAAGAAATATTATTTTATAATAAATTAATATTTGGTTTATAATGGATAAAAAGTGTATTATTTAATGTTTAAGGTGGGTAGTGGTCTAAAACCACTAATCCAATAGAATTTAAATAGGTTTGGGTCATTATATTGACATTATATTTTAGTTTTAACTCTAAGTTAATTAGTTTGACACTTACCATGTCACTTTGTATTTTTATATCATATAGTAAATAAACATACTATATACCTCCAAGAGACTCCAAAGTGGCCCATTAATGATACACCTATCATGATATAAGTATCTTTTCCGAACCGTAGATTTTTAGGAATTGAATATCAATTAATAATATAATATTTGTTTTTAAAACTCTTTTATATCAATTTTGACACTATTTGGAAAATTGAATTTTTTGAAAATCATAACAGAATGATTACTTCGACCCAATTTAATTAAATAAATCCTAAAATGTCATATTAACCTATAAAATTATTTTAATTCATAAAAAGTCTCAAATTATATTTATTTGGGAATTTATAATATCAATTATTTTAATTTTTCACTATTATGGTAATTACTACATCATCATTGTGTCATAAATAAATTAAATTATTTAATGTCTAAAAATTATAAATAAAATATCATTATGTATTAAATCTTTTTATCTTTCTAATTAATATTTATAATCGAATTTATCTTATGTTTAACCATATATTAAAATTTTTTTAGTAAATAAACTTTGATTTTAACTCTTTTAACTCTTCTTTGAATTAAATAATAATAAATGTCCTAATCTAATCCAAGTGGACCTAAATGATAATATTTTATTCCTAAGGTTGTTTTTGGTCGAGATAAACTTGTCCAATAGAATTAGCACATGTGTTAGGGTAATATTAATATCATTTTTACCCGTAATTACCCTATTTACATTTAACCGTGGTAAATAAAAGTAAAAAGTTACTATTCACCAAAAATTATTTTCATCTCATTGAACCACATTTTACTCTTTGATATTAACCGTGTCTCTCGGATTTTCAAAAGTCCACTCACAGAAGCGGTAAAATTATGTTTTATGAAAAATTCAGTTTTTTTAACTACCACTTAGTGGTTTCACTATTCATCAAAAATGAAATTTTTCAGAAAAATACCAAAAATTCACCCTAGGCTAATTTCGTTATTCTGAATCCAAAAATGAAGCCCATTTTGAAAAATAAAATATATAAATTTCAAAAAGTGGGTATTACTATTCAAAGCAGCTACTTTGATTGGTTGTGGTGTGTTAGAACTCGATGTTAAGTACAACACACGCTATTGCATTATTCAAAGAGAAGTGTACCATAGAAGCTTGGGGTGTTACACCCTGCTTCCCGAAATGACGATGTACGAGCCTTGGTGAAATCCTCAAGAAGACATGATCACCCACAACGAATGACAACTGTCTTCGACGGTTATCTGTATTTGATTTCTGACGACTCTGAGCCGTCTCCATCCTTTTTCTAATCAATTGGATCTTCTCTATTGTCTCTTGGACAAGGCTTGGCCCGACTAGTGATGTTTGACTCATTCCCACCAAGCATAGTGGAGAACGACATTGACGCCCATACAATGCTTCAAACGGAGCCATACGTATCGAGGATTGATAGTTATTATTGTATGAGAACTCCACTAAGGGTATATGATCCTCCCGTGAGCCACCAAAATCCATTACACAAGCCCGCAACATGTCTTCCAATGTTTGTATTGTCCGCTCGGATTGCCCATCCTTCTGAGTATGATATGCTGTGCTCATAGTCAACAGAGTCCCAAGGGCTTGCTG
The DNA here is from genome assembly GCA_963277665.1 of Viscum album. NCBI lineage: Eukaryota > Viridiplantae > Streptophyta > Magnoliopsida > Santalales > Viscaceae > Viscum > Viscum album. The sequence continues at coordinate 159,614,992 of OY728128.1, read as the reverse complement.
TAATGATTTTCAGAAACGAGATGTGAACATCGGATCTCTATCTAAGTCTATAGACACTGGTACACCATGCCTCTTTACCACTTTTCAGATATAGATTTTTGAATTATCATCCATCGCATGAGTTTCATGAATAGGGATGAAATGGGAGGACTAGGTTAGACGACCCACTATCACCCAAATGGCATCGTGTTTACGGACTGTTCTTGGTAGACCTGTAAAAAAATCCATTGATATACGATCCCATTTCCACACTGGGATTGGTAAATATTGTTACATACCATCTGGTCTCTGATGCTCTGCTTTAACCTGCTGACAAGTTAAGCACCGTGAGACGAACTCGACGACCTTTCTTTTCATGCCTCTCCACCAAAGCTGCGACTTCAACACCTGATACATCTTATGTGTACCTGGGTGTACAACCCATCTTTAATGATGGTAAGCATGAATGAGTTGTTCCTGAACAACCATAGGTACAACCATCCGATATTTGAAACACAAAACGGAACCCCAATCATGTTTCTAGCCATCAATGGTCTCCCCACCATTTATTTTTGAACTTACAACCAGACATTCTGTATCAGATGTTTGTGCATCTTTGATTATCTTTACTAAATCAGGAACAAGTGTATCTAAAAAGAAAATAGAAATATCACCTCGTTCTTCACATTACACATGCATGTCGTCTAAGACAGACATCAACTGCCATTCATCTGAAGCTACTTTGGCTAACTAAGCATATGACTTTCTACTCAATGCATCCACCACTGAATTCCCTTATCATGTTTTGTGCATCAAGTCAATGTCAACCATCTTGAGATACTCCATCAACCTCCTTTTCCTTAGATTAAAATCTCGATTTGTTAAAATGTGTTTCAAGCTTTTGTGATCCGTAAACATAGTAAATTTCTCAGCAAAGAGATAATGTCTCCATGTTTTCAAATCATGGACGACAGCAACCAACTCCATATCATGTGTTTGGTAATTCTTCTCATGCACCCTCAACTAACTTGAACCATAAGCAACCACATGATCTCTTTGCATGAGAATACAACCCAAACATGTTCCCGAAGCATCACAATACACCACATACCCATGTCCTGATTCAGGAAAGATCATGATGGGTGCATATGTAAGAAAAACCTTCATTTCTTGGAAAGAGTTATGAAATTCTTCTATCCATTGGAATGGAGCATTATTTTTTGTTAGAGCTGACATTGGTGGTGCTAGTCTTGAGAAATCATGCACAAAGCGTCGGTAGTAACTAGCTAGACCAAGAAAACTGCGTATCTCGAACACATTTTTTCGTGTTTTCCAAGAGATAATGGTTTCTATCTTTTCCGGATCAACTAAAACGCCTTTCTTAGAAATGACATGTCCAAGGAAACATACATCTTGTATCCAAAAATCACACTTTGATAATTTTTCATACAAAAGATGATCTCTTAAGATTTGTGACATTGTTTCCAGGTGCTCCTCATGATTATCCCATGTATTTCAATACACCAAGATATAATCCACAAACACCACACCAAAATAATCCAGATATCACTAAAATTTCCGATTCATTAAATCCATGAAGACCGATGGTGCATTCATCAGAGCGAAAGGCATGACAACATATTCATAGTGGCCATATCTACTCTTGAAAGCAGTCTTTGGAATACCATCCTTCCGATCCCGCAATTGGTGATATGCTGATCACAATTCAATCTTGGAGAACCACTGAGCTCCCCTTAATTGATCGAACAGATCATCAATGCATGGAAGTGGATATCTATTCTTTATAATAATTTGGTTAAACTTACGATAATCAACACACATCCGAAGAGTTCCATATTCTTTTTTCACGAACAAAATCGGTGTTTCCCACGAAGATATACTGGGTCGAACGAATCCCTTGCTTTCAAGGTCCTCTAACTGTACTTTCAATTCCCACATCATTGATGGTTCCATACTATATGATGGAAGGGAAACATGATTGGTCCCCAGAAGGAGATCAATTATAAAATCCACTTCCCTTAGAGGTGGTAACCCTGATAAGTTATTGGGAAAGACATCTGGAAAATGATCCACAATAGCTGGAAAACTATTTTAATTAATCTCTTCCATTGATGCTATAGTCAAATTTTCCAGTTGGTAAGAGATCGTTCCCACCATTCGTGCCAACAAGATCTTTGCATATTTCTTTACCATCCTCTCTCCTCTGAAGAGATGATTGATGCCATACTCATTCGTGAAACTAACAGTTCTCCTATAATAGTCGATTTGAGCCTTAAACCTTGTCAACCAATTTATACATAGGATTTCTTCATAGACATCCTTGTACAACATCAAGAATTTCCATTTTATCTCAGATCCATCAACAGTTATAACACATGCTCTACACAAAAAGGATTAACCTTCTCTTTCACCAAGAGGAGTTTTTAGTTTCAAAACAGAAGGCATCATTTCCAGCTTTAAACATAGAAAATAAATATCACAAGAAGCAATGAATGAATGTGATGCACCATTATCAAAGAGCACTTGCACAAGGGTAGAATTCAAAAGAATCTTACCTCTCACCATATAGGGTTCTGCCTGATCATTGACCATAATCTTCTCAGCTCCATACAATTGCTTCGTCGCTGCACTGTTCTCCTTGTTGCCTTGTTGAAATTGCCCTGGTTGAAGAGTCATGGTATTTTGAGAATCACCATGGATAGCTCTGTTAAGCTGACGAGACTGATTCTGATGTCCTATTCCTGTCAAATCATACAATGCTTGCGACGCCTTTGAAGTGTCTCGAGCACCTGACCTAGGAGCACTGCGACAATGGCACTGAAGATGTCCCATCTTGTTGCAATTATAATATGCTCTATGTTCCGCCATACACTCTCACTCTCTGTGATCAGTCGAACCACATTGAAAGCAACCTGCTTTTCTCTGGGGTCATGGAGGAAGGTTCACTGATCTCGTCGTCTGGTTCGGATTTGCACTCTCACCGTGGAAATAGGTATCCCATTTCCTCTTGTTCCCTATGGTTGAGTTCCCACCATTTCTCGTAGGTATCATCATGCCTCCTCCCATAGATCCTGAGATATAACATTTAGCAACAATTGCTCTGTTCAATATCTCTGTATAATCTGTAATAAAGAGCACCGCAATCTCTGATTGAATCTTCTGTCTTAGCCCCAATTAGAAGATGTGTTCATTCAACGACGCACTTTCCACAACCTCTGGTGCAAAATGGACAAAATTCATGAATTTATCCTCATAGTCTATAATAGAGATACTCTCTTGTTTCATGCTGAAGAAGTCCGTCATTTTATGGATCTTGAATGTGTGAGGATAGAATTGTTTGTTGAACAATTCTTAAAAATACTCCTATGTAAGGCCTTCATCTAATTAAGCATACACCGGTAAATCCCACCATTGACATGCAATATCCTCGAGCTTATACGTCACCAACTTCACTTACATATCTACTGGTGTGTCGATGAAATCGAAGATATGATTCATCCTACTTAGCCACACTTCCGCCTTCTCAGGTTCAACATCACCCCGAATGATCGGTGGATTCTGGTTCATGAACTGGATGGTAGAATTCACATGCCTTGGTTCATTCCTCTGGTTCCCCGTATCCACAGCATGAAATACCCAGACAATACTCTGAACTAGCTCTTGGTTCACACGTGGTTCTGGTTCAAACACGTTTTCTGCAGCTTCTTTGGGTTGGTTTCGACGACGCCTAACTGGTGCCATCTTCTAAACCAACAACAAACTCCATCAATCTAACTCTCTAGCAATTTATGGCTTATCATTCAAATTCTATCACATCATCTATCACAACATTGTTTTTCCAAAAACAACCTTTCTCCAATTTCAACCATTTTTGAAAATATTCAACATATTTTTTGAAAATCAACCAATTTTTAAAACACACCAAATACCCTGTTTTCAAAGTCATTCACTTGAAACAATTTATGCATTTTTCAAAAATTGGATCCATGAAAAAATCCACAGTCATTCCTCACAATGAGATATGAAATCCTAGTGGTAAGTCATTCCTCCAAAATGGATGTCATTCTACTATCATTGGATAAACCTATGACAATGAGATTTCCAACATTCTAGAAGTGTATCCAAATCACTTATGTACCCAACACCTTGGTAACTTGAATTTCAACATAAACGAGCTAGCTACTTCCTTTTATGCTATACGTTTCATGTTCCGACAATCCTACTCATGTATAAGATTTCGACCCAAGGAATAGAAAAGAAGGAATTTCAACTCGAAGACCAAGAACATCGATGGCCACTTGTTAGGAAAGGACCGAACAAGATGATACCATTTGGAATGACCAGCCAATTCCCATTGTCTTAAGAGTACAATGAGTCATTACTAGTCCTTAAGCGACATCCCCAAGGCGCCAAAGGCTGGGAATAAAAGCCGAAAGGGTTTCAATGAAAGTGGGGAATGATTTACCCTTTGATAAATAAACCGACCAAAACATCACTAAGAACCAATATATGATGCATGTTAATGAAACAACCAACTCATACATTACCAACAGAGATCTACACTATTCCACAAACCAATACATAACCAACACAACATCAGAGTACCAAGGAATTACAAATCACTTTTTTCCCTTTTTATGAAAAATAATGTTATTTTAAATAATAATTCATTTATAAAAATATTAAGAACATTTTAATCAAATAATTAATTTGAACAAAAATTAGATTTTTTGTTCATTATATTTATAAACTAAATAAATATAAGGGATATAAAATATTATTTATATGAATTATATATTAACACCAATTTAATATGTAATTGATTAGAAGTAAGAATAAAAAAAATAATTAGTTAAAATTTTATTTTTCATATAAAAGTTATTTTCATTATATTCTATGATTCAATTTAATTGAAAAAATTATAAATTTAAGGGTTTGAATTTGAAAAAATCAAATTAATTTTTAATTTATCATGTAAATATTATCTTGGGATGAATTTTATATATTTTTCTGAAAAGATTTATATTTTGGTCAATAATGAATTTTTTTTTTCAAATACAATGACTTATATCATATCTGCAAGATATTAAAATAAGTTAAAACACAATAAATCATTTTTCCTAATAAAATATTTCTTTCATAAATAAAATTTTAATTTTTTAAAATTTTGTTTAATTTATAAAACCATTGTTTAAAATTTTGGAATCAAAATTATATATTTTATAAAAATTATTTTTAAGCATTATAAATATAATATTTTATTTTTAATTTCATTACTCTTACATATTTAATATTAATATTTAATTTTTATTTGTATCTACTATAGAAAAATTCCTTCACAAGGTTGCTCTAAATATTTGTCATCCAAATTAGTTACCAAGGTTAAAAATGAGTTACTGTGGTAAAAATGTTATGTTTGTGAAAAAAATAAATAAAGGTTGAAGATAAATAATGTGCTAAAAAATGTCTTTAAATGAATTGTTGGGGACTATATTGAAAAAACTCCATCACCTATCTAGTATTCACAACACTGGAGAAACATTCCACGTGAAACATGTTATCCCTTAATATTAATATTTTATATTTATATGCTAAAAATTTCATGTCCTCAAATTATAAATGTAATGAACTAACCAAGAATACCCTCCCCTTGAACCCAAATTATTCAACACTAACCTAAATGGTTTTATAAATCTCTACGGCCAACTGACTAACACCTTGGAATAAATCTTCAAGAAGATGTATCAATTTCATCAATCCTAAAACTACATACTAGGAATATATACACAGATGATAGAGATAGTGGAATGAAAAAATCAAGTGATATATACCATAATCAAATGAAAACATTGATAGAGATACAACTTAGATGTAGTTAAATATAAAGATAAAATCAAGGTACAAATTTGACAACTATAAAGGAAAAAAATAAAAGGAACAACTACTCTATATCATTTTTGTGAAATCTCTCACCATCTCACCACCTATTTCCTATACCCAATAAGTGAAAACATTCCTTCAAAACTATTATAACTTTCCCTATCATTCATCAACATACAATGTAATACCCTCACATTCTTGAGGTGTGAGATAAATAAGATCAATATAATACCACACATTTTTCTATGTTATGTATCTATAAAATAATCCTAGTATTCTCAATTTTATGATTACAAGGACTGATAAGATGTTTAATAATTTTTATTATCAATATCATGGTAAAAATATTCCCTTATTACATAGTTCTACAAAAATCAGGAAAAATGACTTCAAAAAATATTTCAGATAACCTTTAACAATTATCGTAGCATGTATATCAAAACCAAGACAATATAGTACAATGAACAATGGTAAACATCCCTATGATCACAACACTTTTGGAATGCTAGAATACTCATACCATTAACAAGGAAAGTACATACTAATGTCCCTAGGATTCAAGGCCTTGGACAGAAAGGAAAACCCAAGGAGGGATCCCCATATAATTTCTAGATCAAGTCCCTAGAGAACATAGCATATGGAATAAAGGTACACCCAAGAAAGTGAACATCTTGAAAATACAAAAGGATGGGGATGAATATTAAACCTTCCACTTAAGTAAAAAAGGCTTCCATTGTGATACATTTTTCAAATTAATTTTAATAAGATAAATTAAATTTCAAAATATTATTACAAATAACTTTTTTCATCAAAAACCATACTTGAAAAGAACACTTAGTAATCCAATTTTACAATTCATAGAAAAAAATATATTTCACCAAAATAGGTGAAAAAATATTTTCTCAAAACATTCATATGTAAAAAATAGAAAATTATTATTTTTCATTTTTAAAATAGTTTATTAAACCAATAGAAATCATTATTTTTATACCTTATGTAATAGACAGAACCATCCACCTAAAACTCCGGTCACACAACACCCACCATGGGATCCATATTCGAACAACTGATGGAAAGGAACATATATAAAAAATAGATATAGAAGATATGGAAGAAGAATTATTATGTGATCATAAATACTCTAAATATATCCAAAACCACTTCCAAAATTCAAGACAAATAAAGAAGAAGAAGAGAGAATGAAATTTTTACTAATTGAAAAAACCAACAACATTAGATATCAATGTTTCAATGGAAATGATCATAAGGGTATTGAATCATTCAAAATAACCTGAGAGATACCTAGGATTTTTGGGTGGTTTCTATACAATGATGAAATATTATTCCATCATTAAAAACAATAAAACCTGAAGGGTATTAAGGATTCAAATAATGAATTCATTACTCACATGATGGATATCCCATGTTGAATTTACAATGAAAAATGTGTCACCTCAGTTAAAAATCATGAGTGATGAATTCTTGATGTTATTTTATATCAAGTATGGAATCATTTTTACGTCATGAACATATTTTAGGGATTCTTCTTAGGTGATGTAATCATGTCTTGAATCAACTACAAAGTGTGAATTTTTCTTATAAGAAATGCCCTGAAGTATCCCTATATAAAATCCTAGAACAGATATTATCCTCTATGAACAAAAAAATAAACATTAAATATTAAAAAATAGTGTTCCTTTTTTCAAAAAATGTTTTAATCTCCCAAATAAGTCATTCCATTCCCAAGAATTCACATTGTAAAAGAATGCTCCTGAAAGAGGTGAGGCTATTTCTATTACACCTATGATTCACACTCCAAAGTCTCATTAAAATATGATATGTGAATTCATATAACTTTTATAAAATAAATAGACATTTCATGAAATAATTTAATCATAGAGTAAAAAATATTCAATATTTTCTCCACAATAGAAAACTTTACTTCCAACTCAATATATTTCCAACCTAGAGCATTTGAGGAATCAAGAAATTACTTCTTATGTTGAGATATGTAGAAAAAATCATGAATACATTTCAAATAAGAAGGTAATGACAACTGATTAGAAAACTGAACTAGACTCCATGTGACCAAAAATGGTTTAACATATATCAGAGCTAGAATCCACTATTTCCTATAATGACTGTTACATAACCAAAGAGAGATGTTCAAAAACACTCTATCGGAAATGAAAAAATCTAATGGACAATGCCAATTATCCAAAAATAATTTATTTTGAGTATTACCTATAAATAGGAATAAAAATATATCCTAAATTTTCACTAATACATCTTGAATGAGAATCAGCCCTATGATAGTGGCCTTTCCCACCTCTTCCCAAAAAAGAGGTTTTCTATATGAGTGATAATAAAAGGACATTAAGGGTTCTATTCTGATTGATGACTGATATATATTGTTATATGAAAACACTACCATTACCAAATGGATTTCACATGATCCTATAAAATCTATGAAATTTTTCGAGATCATATTTTCTATGAACTAACTATAATTCTCTATATGACCATCCATATGTTGATGATATGTTCTACATAACATGACAAGAGTCCTCATTGCCCCTTAGAGATTCTTAATAAATTTAGAAGTAATTATAAGATACTTAATGAAGCAGTGGAATAAATAACACCATGTAACCTCATGATCACGTATACAAATCCACTGCCCTGATTTCTTACATTAATGGAATCCTAGATCAGAATGAAATGGGGTTATTTTTTCAACTGATAAATAACCACCCAGATATCGTTATTACCTTAGAGAGACTGTTAAACCAGGATTTATGTCTATATATTCCTCACCCAATTTCAAAACTGATACTAGAAGTGTATGGAGTAGACCAAAATGCCTTATATTCATAGTCAATATTTTCTAGAAGGTGTAACAATGGGACACACAATCTAAAATGTCACTCTTGATACATAGTTTCCAGAAATACTATACCACGTCATAATACATATTCATAGTGACATTTCTAATGAAAAATGAAGAACTATGATAATCGTTAAACAAAGGTTTCCTAATATATTTTGGGATGAAAAACAGATTATTAAAGTACAAAATATCCACAAAATGGAGAAAAATCCCAAAATAGTCTCCCCACCAAAAGAGGCTTCCATAATTCATATGAACTTGTAATACTACTATGGAAAAGGTAAGAAAGAATGAAGGTCTGATGATGATAAATAACCACTGGTCAAAACCAAACCTAGAGCATCATCCTATGATTCTTTATGCAACCAATAATAAATATCAATCATGTTCAAATGCAATTTCGATTCCAAAACTGCCCACAGTTGAAATTTATGACTAAGAGTGTTAGTTAAAACATTCCCCTTCCATGGGTCATAGGATATGTTGAAGTCAAACATCTATTGACACACCACCAATTTCCTTTTACCAAGATTGAGTTCGTTTTTGGATAATATATAACTCAAACAATAATGGATATAAAAGACCATTCATCTCTCCCGAAAATATAGTTCTTCAAGAAGTTATGCACATGCATAACTCATATAAGATCAAAATAATGAGTGGAGTAATTACTCTCATGCGACAAATGTATATGATATTTTTAGGCCACAATTTGATCCTCATGTTTAAGGACATGTCCTAGAATAACAATAATAACTTCATTAGACTCCACATACCCCTTACTTGGATCAAGTGAGAACATAATAAGAGCCAACGTCAAAATTCATTTAAATTCCTCAAAATAATGTTGACTTTTTTTCATTCAATGTGAACATAAATCATTTCATGGTAAGATAAGTAAAAGGTGATTATATCTTTGAGAAATCCTTGGAAGCTACTAATTATATCTATTCAGACAGATAATGACAAATACATCAAAAATTTATCTTGGTTCTTCCTATGAAAATATGTCCTTCACGTTCTCAGGATCGACTGCATGTTCATGTTTATAATTCTCATGACCTGAGAACATCACATCATTGATCCATAAATTTCATTTCAATAGTTTCCCAAACTGTCATTGGTTTATGAATATTTCCAAAACTATATTCAAATATTTCTCATTATTATGGTCAAATTTCAAATAAACCATGATATCTTCCATGAATACCATTATGAATGCATCAAGACACTGATAAAATATCCAATTCATCAATTCCATAAGAACTATAGGATCCCTAGTAAGAAAAAATTGGATCACCAGATATTTATAATGTCTATACCTTCTATAAAAAAATTTCCTTTAGAATATCATTCTCGTGAACCCAGAGATGATGAAAAACTGATCGAAGATCATTTTTTAAAAACAACTTCACCATCTTGATTGATTGAAAATTCATCAACATGGGTAAACTATAATTCTTTTAAACAATTAAAAATTTCAACATATAATAGTCCATGATAAAAATATAGTGATCTATTATACTTCTTGTAATGGAGTAAGGGGTCATCCCATGGTCAAATGATAAAGAAGACAAAACCCTTCTATGCCAAATTGTCTAACTGGATCTCGATCTTCTTCAACATATCGGGTTCCATGTTATTATAGGTTATAGATATCAATTGTATACTAGAAACTAGTTCTATCATAATCTTAACCTCTATCATTAGAATAATACCATATAAGTATAAAAGGAAGTAACTGGGTAAATCCAAAAATACCAATTGATGATTAACATGTGTGGGAATATCATTGGTCTCAACAAAAAAATCCAAAAACATAATTATAATATCATGGTGGGAAGGACCTTCAATGCCATACCTTAGATCCAACTCACACTAAAACACCTATGATCACCCATTGGTGGTAGAGAATGAAACATACCTATGATAATAGTCAATCTAAATCTTGTGAGAAACAATCTAATGAATTATGATGATAACATCAAATATAACCTTTTTGAGAACCATAAAATTACAAAACAAATCCACATCATCTATTGATAGAGAACATAGTAGACACCAAAATATCTATGCTTTCATTTTTCCAAGGGGAATGTATAACTTTATAATAAAAAACACGATATCTATTGGATGTTTTAGAATATAAAAAGTGGTAAATGTGAATGATTGTGAATAACATTTTTAAAATAGATCAGTTTCTATAAATGATACAAAAAATGTTACCTTCCATTTAGTTGTTCCCCTGTCAACATCCATTTCAAAATTATCCACTATGTGAAGGTCCTTCACTTCTGTGGAATGTGTATAGAGTCATGTGGACTTTTAATCGTATGAATTCTCTATAGTGGAATTTGGAGATGTAGATACCTAAATATAACTGCGTAGAGAAATAGGCACAAAAAATATCTACAGAGGACCTCAGAGGCCACAAGCATTGAAAATAACTCCAGGTGTGTTACAAGAACATCAGGTTTTCCCTGTATAAATACACTGAAATAAAATCGTGGGTAAATTATTAGATACCATAGATATTGTATAGGTCATTTGTAAGAACCACCTCCTCCAATCATGTTATTATTATGGCACACCATATTCTTTCCCAACCCTCTAATAAATCTACCATTGAGTGGATGAGATGAGCTCGAAAATCCATTCCTTCCATCCATTACCATATTTATAATCATACCCCTTTTCATAATGAAATCATATGTAACATGTCATGATTTTTCAAAATATATATCTTCCAAATGGATTTAATGATTTTGATATTTTTCATTACACATAACACTGAGTTTATATTTAATTAAACACAACACCTATTTTATCTTTCACTTAAACAAAAAAACCTATTGAACTACCAAAAAATGAAAAATCAAGTTTAGATTACATTACACACCATAATTAGTTTAAATAAAACATGAAATATTATTAAAATATTATTATGACAGTTATTAACTAGTGGTTTAAATGGAAGGTATGAATATTATCAAATAAGTTATGAACATATATTATTTACACACATATATAAAATGAATTAGTTAGTTTCCAATTGATTTTAAAAGAAAATAAAAAAAAACATTTCAAAAAAAGTAAACATTAAAAAAATTATTTTTAAGCACACAATCATGTATTAACTATATAAATTAAAAATAATTATTTTTTAGATGAATTTAATAAAATTTATATAGTATATATTCAATAAAATATTTAACATTAATATTATGTGTTTTCCAGAAAGGATATAAGAATAAATCAAAATTCACAGTTAAGAACTATAATTTAATAAAATATAGTTTTGTCACATTTTTCATCCTTATTTTAATATTAATATTTGAAAATATTAGATAATTTATTTTAAGAAATAAATTTCATTTTTGAAATACGGATGTAAAAATTATTTTATTTTTATTTTTGGAGTATTTTTAAAATATAATAATGTTCAGTTGAATATTAATAAATAATGAATTTTAATTGAAAACTACAAATTTATTTAAATAATATATTAAGTTAAATTACATTTCAAATTGGTATAAAATTAAAATTAGTTCCATTATATATATTTTATATTAATTTATGTCATTTTAATGATTTTCATTTTTGATTTTAATATAATGGCTTTGTAAAATTTTGAACATTTTCTCTTTGAAATCCATTTTTCCTTGTCACATCTGTGAGAATAATTTGAAATTCATTTTTTTCACTTATGTAATTGTGTTTTGGAAAAATTTATTACCTAATATTAATTAGTATAATTTATATTATATAATATTTTTAAATGTTTTTAACCAACATGAGTAGTGAAAGTTGTAATAATTAATTACTATGGTTAATGAAATAATTGGGATAATAGGGGGTAAATAATATTATATGGTTTAAAATATCCTAAAAAATTATATAAAATCTATTTTATGTTTATATTTATACTATACAATGTCTATGTCTCCATAATAGTCTATTTTGGTCGATTTTTCATGTGGAAAACAATGGTAGACTATTTTGGTATCAAAAAATATATGTATACCACTAAACTCACATAAAAAATGCCACATTAATCCTCTCTTATTCACACATTAAATAAATTTTCATTCTTCCATGACATTTCAAAATCACTTCCAAACATAAATACTCCCATTCTAGAATCCTTGGTTTTTTTGAGAGGAAACTAGGTAGAGTTTTGGTGCAAACCAAAGGAGGTTATCTAAAGAAGATGTAGGAGTCTTTAAGGAACGTTTTTATATAATTTATTCCTAGACATCGATAAATTAAAATAAAACCATGATGATATAATATAATCTATATATTACATATAAATTATCTTTATATATTAATGTTATGAACTACAACCAAATCCACATGTGTACGATGGACTATAGCCACATGAGTTGAAGTCATTCATTTTTCCGTTGTCACCACACACTGTTGGGTATGATGATAAATATCATGTACATATATATGATATTTATAATATAATTATACCATTGGATTCATTAAATAATATATTTCATTTTTACATTCGATTCCATAGGGGGTACAATAATAACGCTCGTGTGTACGATGAACTACCGCATCATGATGCGATGTAATTCATTTTTCAGAAATGATTAACATTGATGATAATAAAGATAAAGATATGTTATATTATTGAAACAATTATGACATTAATGACATATTTTTCTTTGTTAAAATATAATATATTATTTTATTTCATAACTTTTCAATCACTGAAGGATGACAACATCATTTGTGTACATGTGGATTATCGCCATATCGAAGTAATATAGCTCTCTATTTTCATAAACACACCACATGGATGGTATATATAAGTATATTTAAATAAATAATATGATTGTATTATAATTTTATAAATATAAAATTTTACTTATCACCTTTCAATAATGGTTTTTGAAATTTGAAATGTTACTCATGTGTACGTATGACCTACCGTCTCTATGATTGTAACATACTTCATTTATACAAAAAATATATTATGACTATTTATAAAAGTATAATTCAAGTATAAATATGATAATTATTTCATTTATAGTATTCTGGAGGTGATGGAAAAAGGATAAAAGTAACAGGACAGAATATAAATGAATAAAAAATGATCCGAAAAACAATGTCATTATTATATGAAACATGACATTAACAAGGAATTGTTAATAAAATTGTAATAAAATAAAATATTTAAATCAAATATTGTATTATATATAAGTTTAGTTATGTAATATTTACATTATAAACATGTATATATTAATAGTGATGTTTTAATGTATACTATAGAAGTCAATACAAAAGGTAATGAATTTCAAGTCCCCCTCTTATTTCTGGAAGTCATATGAAAATATTCCACTTGTTTCTTTTGTGTGGTATATCTATCACCAAACTGAAATGTTATATTATCAATATACCTATTTTAATTATAATTAATGATTCATTTGATGTTTTTATATATTATGAATTATGATTCAAAAGGTTATTTAAGCTGTAACGGATTTTTGTCTCACATTTTACTTTTATAAGACATATTCCATTTTTACCTCCAATTTCATTTATGTAGTGGGAAAAATTCCATTGAATGTATTTTGTTATTTTTATTCAAAATATTATTTGGATTTACAGATACATTTTAGGACCTCTATTCGAATATGTTTATGGCTCTAATGTTACCAAAGCGACAATTTATTTTTGTCTCAATTTTCCTTCTTTACAACATATATTGTGTTCTAGACCAATTTTCATTTTGAGGTAGATATATAGACCATTCAACATGTAATATAATGAATTTATTGTTTGTCATTATATTCTCTGATCAATTTAATTTTGTTCATATAGTGGTATTATGATTCAAAGTTACCATGGGATTTATGGTTTTAAGATATAATCTCATTGTTTATTGATATATTTTAGAAGTTTTCTTCAAATGATGAAATATTATATTCCATATGTCAAGAAAGTCATAATTTTTTCTCCTAATATTATTTAACGAGAATAAATACTTCCCGATAATTTTCCTCTCTTCATGTACAAAAGAGTTTAAAATAATGTTTATAACAAAAAAACATATTTGTTTCTTTCATAGGACGAAAACCATTGTTATTCCAAAATCATGTTTTCTAAAATTATTTTTATAAATATTTTTATCTTTCCTCAAATGATTTATTACTGATATTTTTACCCATGTTATAATTTTTTCCAAATTTTATGAAGGGAATATCCATCTCATTTTGAAAACAATGTCTATTTGACTTTTACTAAAAATTATAATGAAATTTTTGTTTTAACATTTATGAATTGAAAAGATTATTCCACCTTTAATGAAATTTAATTCTTTGAAGGTTCATTTATTATTATTAAATATTATTTTAATTGAATGTTTTTTAAAATATTTAATGAATTTTTATATTTAAAAATTAAATTTCAATGAAAATTTATCTTTGTCATGAAATTTTTCAAGTTATCTTTAAAAATCATTATCCATATAAGATGAACTAATTTGATGTAACTTATAAATTTATTGGGATATGAACCAAGAATACAATTCTTATTATTTTATTAAATTGTTTATTATGAATATAATTCTATGAAACTCATGTATCTTGCAAATATTATAAAATGATAAAATTCTAATGAAACATGCTTATTTTTACATGGAATATAATATAATTAAATAATAAAATGATTATGAAACCCATCTCTCTTCCATAGGTTATGGTATTATGATATGTTAATGTAACCCATTTCATTCCATGGATTATGATATGATTAATGTTTCATGGTCTTGTGGCTCACATAGATATGATTTTCATTATGAGACATGTGGGACCTAAATCTCCCTCCCATTAATTGGGAAATAATTATAGTTGTATGAGATCAAAGGGTATATGGGAGGTTATACCATGCTTGTTAGAGGGTACATGGGTGGTTATCACATTCCTTAAAAAGGGTAAATAGGAGGTCATCCCAATCCTTATGAATGTACATGTGTGGTTAGCCCAAGAATAATATTTTATGAATTTCTTAGAGGATAACCATGACATAAGATTTTATATGCTTATGTGTATACCAAAACTCTATTTATGATGAAAATTTTTTGATCATAGGGATAAATCTCATTGATTCTGTTATTATTAATGTGTTATGATCATCCAATCTTTATTCCATAACTCGTGATTATAATATTTGATATATAGGGTATGAGTTTCAAACGTTAGACACATGTTGTTATTATGTATATCCTTTTTTATCATTATAGAGCATATGATCTCACCCTTTCTAATGATTCATTTCCCCAGTTTAGGAAGAAATTTAATTAGGAAATGAATAGAGGAATATTTTTATGAAATATAATTAAGATCTTTCATAAATTAAGATGATTTTGTTCCATGAATACAAATGAACTAAACAGTTATGTTCCTTAGGCATGTGTTTTTAGAATGTATTGAATATTAATCTAAAAAGATGTAATATCCATGTATGAGAATATTGGGTCTCTATAGTTGGTATCATATGAAATGTTTTGTTAACCCTTAGAAAATAGGGTGAGTAAAATTTAGTGACACCCCTAGGGATATTTGAAAGTATAAGTCTATAGATGTATATAAAGATAATTATAAAAACGAGTCAATGTTTCAGAAAATGTACTAGAATTTTTTAAAGTGATATATAAAGTGGTTTTTATAAAATTACATTCATGTATGGATACAAGTGTTTGATGTGTCTCTGGAATAGAGGTTACTAAGGGTAGTAACATCGAAAAGGGTGCAATGATTTGGAATTTATCGTCACATGCTGTACGACAATGAACCATACATTACACTTGGTTTGACACTCTCAGGGAGATATTTTCGAAATTCAGAAACTCATTATAAACTGACAAGATATTTTTAAATATGGGATGACTTTTAATTACCTAGGATAAAACTAAGGTGTCAAAAATGTAAAAAGTTTTTGTCATGATGTAAACATCCTATAAGTTATTTTTCCATGATTATGGGGTTTTCCACTATGCTTAGTGCTCCTCACACTATGTTGTTTATTTTGAGTGGATAACATGAACCAGAAGGAGAAATGTTAACATTTAATATGATGGAAAATTTATGGATGTGAAATCAAAGGGGATACTGAATATAGTGTAGGATATTGTGATTATTACTATTTCTTTATCATGGAAAATGATTAATAATATACACCATAACCAATTATCAAACTCTCCAATGAAGGGAACGATAGTGTTCACTAAGGGTTATGATATTAGAGACCATTTAAGAAGAAGGATTTAGTTTCCCATATGTTTGGAATATAGGAATATTCACTAAAGGGAATGTATCATAGGGACAATAATAATTTTTGGGTTTGGAAAAGAAAGAAAATAATCAAGTAAATTCAAAGGAAAAAATAAAAAGTTTGATTAATGAAATGGATGAGAATAATGGTGTCCCAAATTTATAAAATAATTCATATGAAATAAAATAATGTTTAAGACAAAAGATAAGGATATAAAATCCTAAAATCCTAATTGATTTAGATTTCTATACTACTCATACCATCAAAAAGACCAGTTCACACTCTTGTCCTTTATACAAGGGGCTTGTGGAACAATGGACCACCCCATGAGTGACCACTTATAATTACAAATAGTTTTCTTAGTACACATGTCATAGGGATTATATGGACACTATAAAAATATAACATTTCCATAATACCAAGGTATGATCCCCAATACTAATCCACCACCCTAAGTAAAAATGATTTTTCATGCCCGGTATTTTTTAAATCACTTTAAAATGAGTAATCACATTTCACAATAAAATCTAGAATAAAACTTCTCAAGTAAAAGAAATTTAGATTTATATTTCATAAATATGTGTCACACTAATTTGGAAATAAAATTTACTTTACCAAAATATGGGGAAAATTACCTTTTATAAAAAATAGGTTTACACACATAAATCAACAAATACAACCAATTCAATTATGAAATAATTTTTTTAACCAAGAGAAAATATGATTCATTTTCCATTGGAAAGATATAGAACCACCTAAATAATTTAGTTTTGGAAACTAACCACCATTAATTCCTCCCAAAAATACTAAAAGTAATGGAATGAATATCAATAAAAAAATCTGGATGGTTTTGAAGCAGCATAATCACATGATCACCAATACTACAAACACAACAAAGAATCGATGAAAAATAAATAAGAGCATTAAAGAACTAGAAGAGAGATTAGAAAACATACCAAAGGAAATGAAACCTATAATTATTGTGATAAATAATACAAATTAAGTGATACTCAAGGAATGGAATCACCCAAAATCGATTTTAGAGACCTCCGTTTTGAGGGGGGAGGCTGCACAATGTATCAATTATGATTCAAGATTGTCAAGAAATAAAACCCAATATGAATGAAGGATTAATATAATCAATAAATAAATCATTTTTTGGAATATATTAAATTTCATGGACAAAAAAATGCACCTCCTTAGTTAAAAACCCCAAACAAGGAATTCAGGGCGTGAATTTAGTGCATAGCTTGAATCATTTTTTCATCACAAACCTCTTTCAGATATTATTTCAAGAAACCAATTCATGTATGGAATTAAATTAATTGTTTGAATATTTCTTATAGGAAGAACCATGTATCATCCCTGTAGATAACTCCAAAAAAGTCTCCAATAATGGAATTATACATTTTTAATACATAAAATTTTCATTACATTATACATAAAAGTATATTTTAATGATTTGTTTCATAGAAATAAGGTACATAATACATCAAAAAAATGGAACATTCATATTATTCACTTTAAATATAGGATCATACTATATACATTTAATGCATCTAATAACCCATTGACATACATCAAAGGAATGCGGGGGGATAAGACCCAGTAAAGGAATGAAATTGAAACAATTTACATATGATCTTGAAAATATCGATTAGAACATGAGGAATTTAATAAATGCACCAGAAAAGTAAAAAATGGAGAATATAATAATAAAAATAAAATGAATCATAACCTGGATATGTTCATATAAAATTTAAATTACACCTTCATAATCATATCAACCAGGATTTTCACAAATGTGTCATAAAAATTACAATGGTTATTCCCCAAGGTATCGTATAACTAATATTTTATATAGATTAATTTATTTACACAATGAATTAAAGAAATACTAGGATGAACCCTATATATTTTCTAATTAAGTTTTTCTGCATAGATTATAATATAATATTTAATAAATTTCCCTTAGAGAATAGAAAAACTAGTTTCATATAAAAATCATGGCGTTTTAAAAAGGCCTAAAATACTAGATCTTTTTGTCATTTATAACACAAGGAAATGGGATGAGGGTTAAATGTTTGTAAATTAAAGAATAAAATAAATAATATTTACATTTTGGTGAATAACACATGAAAATAAAGTGTTTTTGGTTTTCAAATAATGAAAATAAAACGTAATTTCATGAAAGGAAGAGAGGAATTTTGAGAAGTAAAATCGGTAACATAGAGTGTAAAAAATGTTGTTTTATAAAAGTGTAAAAAAGAGAGGGTAAAAGGGTATCTCATTAATAAATGAATATTGATACTATAAAGGGATTAAATAAATTGTGAAAAATAACTTAGCTTGGTAATCTATAATACATACCACCAAAGAGGAAACTTGAATGAAAAAGAGAAGTGGAGATTTCCCTTACCATGAAGAGTAGTATCTAAAACATGAGGATCAGGAACATGGGGGACTGAGTACTCATTTATAGGAATCCATTATAGGTACAAATATCATAGATTCAGGTATTATGTAATGGTATTGAAAGGAAATGGATAAATGAGTGGGTATTATTTGGAAAAATAGTGGATCTGTTTATTAATTTCAAAATAAAGTCATTGGACACCTAGGTAGTGGTCAATGTAAAATCATGGGATTTACCAATTTATTTTCGAATGGTATTGGATAATTTAGACACCTATTATTCAAATTTAATATAAAGTAGTCATCCATTATTTTATAAAATTATTTTTTCATGGAAAATTTATGTTTCATAAAATAAAAATTTTAAAGTTAAAGTATCCATTTTAGAATTTGAAAAGTAAATTAAATATTTGGAAGTTGATTAAAATCTATTAAAATACATGATATTATTAAAATAAAATATTTTATGTCATTTATTGTGGTTATTTAGTTATTAAATCACTATGACATAATTATGATGTCATTAACATGCTAAAAAACTAAAAGTGAAATTTTGTTATTAAAAAATGTATTTTAGAAAATTCCAATAAATTAACCATAACCTAATTTCAATTTGATAATTTTAAAAAATGATATTTATTTTATCATAATTATTAACTAAATATGACAATTTCAACTTTTGAATATTAAAATCCCTATTTATTAAAAATAATAGTGGATTAAAAAAGCAATTAAATTTCTAAAACTTGAAAAAAAATTATTTTGTAAATTATTTTTAAATAATATAATTTAAATCATGATATTTCATTAATATAACCATTAAAAATAATAAATTATTTTATTATAATAATAATTTCATTTCAGAGATGTATAATTTCTTTCCAAAATATGAATTTATCATGTTCCTTTAAAATATCTTAAGACAATGTTGATGAAAAATCAATTTTATGTATACAATGGAATTGAAATTAAAGTATATAGGCCCTGAAAACAAAATCCCATAGTACACTCACATACTCTCTAATAGTATGTTGTGAAATGGTAGTAGTTTCTTGGGGTGACTCAGCTAACATTGACTTAGTGGTAATCTGCACTAACTTGAACTTCTACCATGGGTGATTTAATTCAAGATTTATTTCATGATTCTATGCTTATCCATGGACATCTGAAGACTCCAATAATGATACCTCCCTCCCATATTCCAATAGATAGTCTTCAAATAGAATGACTCTACTAGTTGAGTTTGTGGAATATTCTTTCTATATCAACTTTCCATTGTCAAAATTTTACTTATAATCTCAAATGTAATGTTAAAATTATTACCAAGAGTATAGTTCCCAATGATCATATTGGCCACTAGTCATAATTCACTAATGATTATATAACAGTGGAATTCATATGGTTACATTACCCTTTTTATACAAATTATAAAAAACCATGGTTTTTTTGTGAATAAAATATCTCAAAAATTATGTAAAAAATCATCATTAAAAAAGTTTTGGTCCATTACATTATTAACCCCATATTAAATATCATCCCCAATATTTCAAATTATTCTCCTAATTGAGAAGATATTTGGGTACTTTTTCCACATTCTTTCCCTTGTTTCCCACATCTCTTCTTCATATATGTGGTTCTTCCACAAAACTTTGATGAGGTGCATAGTCTTAGTTCATATAACCTTGTATCTATTGTCAAATATATTCACCTGGTGCTCTGTATAAGAGAGGTCATGTTCTAGTTTTAACACCTCGGGATTTGGTACATGTGGTGGGTTATGTATGTAATTCATCAAGAGATATTCATGGAACACTTTATGATATTAATATATATTTGGAGGAAGTTAAAACTGATAAACCACTTCTCTGATACAATCATGGATTTCATAGGGGCCAATGTACCTGGAGATAATCTTCCATTTCATCCCAAACTGCATGAATCTATTTCGAAGTGATATTAGAAGGAAAACTTTATCACCAATAGCAATCGCTTATTCCCTTTTATGGTTGTCAGAATATCTCTTCGGTTGATGATGATCATCCAATATGTGTTATTGGATGGAATGATACATTCTTGTCATCTCATTCACATGATCTAGCACAATCATATTTATCACAATAACTTCATCATGATAAGTAGGTGTTCTACATCACTTCAACTATAGATCTTCCTTGGGTTGCATTTGAATACTCAAATGAAATCTATTGTTGTATGATAACCCAACTAATGGGAGACATTGATCACATATGCCTTTAAATTCTATTGGGTATGTACTCAATGTGTCCCGATGTTTTTGAAAAGTTCTTTCATATTCACCATCTATTTTGGGGCTGATACTTAATAATAAAATTCATTTCATAACATAGAGCTTGTTGAATACATCTCAAGAATTTTGATGCGAACTATGGACCAGGATAGGAAAAGATAGAATGTGGAACTACATGAAATAATACCACATCCCTTGTGTAAATATTGGACAGTTAATCAAGATACAAGTCTTTTAGGATACAGATAAAATGGGTAGTCTTGGCGATATGGTCCACTATAACCCATATATAAATTTTTCTTTTGGATGTTCTCTAGAGACCATTGAAAAAGCCCAGTGTGATATTTTCCCAATTCCATACTGGTTTGGGCGGTGGTTGTAATACCCCTTTAAGAAGTTGTCTTTCTCCCTTCACTTGCAGATACACTAAACACCTTTTAGTGTATTCATAAATCTCCATATTCATGTTATCCCACCAATATTGGTCATGAAGGACCCTATACATTTTAGTGCTTCCAGGAAGTATAGATAATATAGATCTATGAGATTCCATAGTAAACTTTTAATTTATTTATGCAATATATGAAATACATAGCCTTTTAATAAATTTTAGAACACATTAAGGATCAATATTGAACCATGAAACTTCTTATTCATTACATCTTATATTTTTTTTATGTAACAAAGATTCTTATTTCTGATATTTTTTGAAATTTTCTAGTAATGATAATTGAGAAATAATTTGGGATATGTTGGATGATATATTTTCCCTTAAGATCCACGTGTATAGTTTCACTTGTTCATTGATCAAAAGATCCCCTGTAATCGTTATCATTACTATCACAATATGGCATTTCCTAATTAATGCATCATCAACTATGTTTTCTCCTCTAGGGTGACAATGAATTGAGCAATCCAGTATTAATGAACATCCAACCATTGCCTATAGATCACGTTCAATTATATTGCATGAAAATATTATTCAAACATTTATGGTCTATGTAAATATCATATTTATATACATAAATATAGTTCATCCATATATTTAAGGAAAAATCACCACAGCTATCTCTAGGTTATGCGTTGGATAATTCATCTCACGAGACTTCAACTATCGAGATGTATAATCAATCACCAAATTTTTTTTAATGAGGATTCATTCAATACCATTTAGAGAGTCAATGCTAAAAATAATTAATCATTATTCAAAAGAGGATAAATTTAACATGAGTAAATTAAATATGATTACCAATCATTTAATTATAATATTACCAATACGGTAAAGCTCATGTTCTAAATATGATTACTAATCAATCACTAATCTCACTTCTTATTAATTGATATCTTATAAATTTTATTTTCCCATTAATATTTAATTACATATTTATTTTTTATATACTTAATGTTATTATGTTTAGGTAATAATTATAACTGTCTTCCCCCTTTTACTTAAGAAAAATAAAAGCGCCATTCAAGTGTACTAGGGGACTATGACCTCCACAATGTGACCTATTTAATTTTCCATAAACAATTACATGTATTGCATAAAAACAATAATAAATGAAAAATTATTATTTTTATACCATTATTAATATTCTAAAAGGATAAATATTTTCTATATTCTTTTTGTTCAATGGGAAAATTAAAACATCATCCACATGTATGCACGGAATAAAGAACACTATGTAGTGAAATGTTTCCTTTTCCACGAAAAACATAAAGGGGTTGGTTATAAATATATATTTTTTAATATAAAAGATAATAAAGATTAATATTTTATGAATATAGTTCTAGAATTATAAGTTAAAAAATAAATATTTTTATAATTTAATCCATTCGTATCGGTAAATTACCTTAAATAAGATCATCTTGGTTTATATTATCATGATCTAGACTCATATTTTCCATTAAATAAACTAGAGGATGCAGAAATTATTGAAATATATTTTATAAATATTTTATATAATATCTGCAATTATGTAATTGAAATCAAGGAATGTGGTTTTTCATCACCATCAAAAAAATATGTGACATAGTCAAAATTACTGATATCAAATAATGAAAATAAACATCAACTTGCTAATGAAATTATAATAAAAATTTATAATTAATAATTGGACATGGTAATAGATATGAATAATGTTCTAAAATAGTTTATTATGATGATTATGTTTATGATATTTGATACTATATCATTTTCATCATATGTTGGGAGTAAATGTTAAGGGTGTTTTTAACTAAAAATCATTTCATTAAGTTTCAATTTTTCATCCTAAACATGATAATCATATGTTGGGTAAATTCTACCAAAAGTGTGAGTGATGTTTTATTTCAAAAACATTTCTAGTGATTTTTATTTCTACTATATAAATTCTGTTTTAACCTTTTCATACTTCATGAATTTTGACATATGTTAGGGGACCTCGTCACACAGATCCTTTTGAGAAATGTTTTTTTATTATACACATACCATTATCTATATTGTGTATGTACTACCCTATATAAACTGTAAACGAAATTTAACTCTTAATTAATTATATCTAGTGTTTTATATAATATTCAAAATTTTTAGTTATTTTTCTTTGAATGTTACAAAAGATGTAACATATTTTTTAACTAAATTTTTTGAATTGATTCATATTTATTCTTCTTAGAATAACATTTTATGAGATAATTTTCATATGTTATATAAAGATGTTATAATTCCTTTAGTGTTCCTTCTATCATTTTTTGATCCCCCTGGGGCATAGGTTAGTTGGTTGCTACTGTGAATTCTTTCACTAAGGTTCCCGGCTTGATTCATCGCTATAGAAACACCATAGATGCCTGAATAAATCACTCATGGACCGCACTACCCCCTTGAGAACTAGTTCAAAATCCCAGGTGTTGTTACACATGTTCCTATTGTGTGGGAAGTACATAATGGGGATTGGTGGTGGGTGATGACCCAATTATACCTTGTAACCCCATAGGTCTGAATACATTGTCTACATTTTTAGTATGGGGCTTCACCGACTAGTAAAGGCTCCTCGTAATCCTGCATCAAACCCAAGTTCAAATCCTGATGGGAATTAATTTCCACTAGTAGGTGACGACGTATACAAGATTTAAGCAGACAGTCACGCATGCATGATGCAGAAAGACGGTGAAGTAGGCATGATACAGGGAGACACTGCACTTGGCCTTTGGTCATGTTTTTGTGAATTTAGGAAATGTAATGATATTCATTCCCAGTCAATGTTTGATCCATGTAATGAATAAATATATCTTTATGGGTTTTCTATCCCTTAGGGGCACTATTACCTACCTTTCTATCCTATGTGTGTGTTTAATGTAACTGTACCCCCATGAAGCTAATATAAGTAATTCCTTTACTCATTCTTTTCAAAATATTTAAGTTTTTGAATTTTTTTCTACATAAAACATGATGATGTTTATAATATTTCCTCTTATTTATGTGTGAAATATTTCTATATGAACCCAAACATAACCATTTCATAAATATGAGTTTTTATTCAAGAATATGTTGTATCACATTCATTAGGATCTTTACTATTTCTATTATTAGGGAATTAGGTTACAACTCATATTCAGTAATCTCCTACATCACAAATTGATAATTTTAAATTGTATCCATGTTTCCACAATATTATACTGTTAAAATGAAACATGTTTTCCTTTCAAGAAAAATCCTGATGAATTACAACTTGGATTATTTGTTTCCCTTTACCATCCAGAAACAATATGATTTTTTTTAAAATGTGCTATTAGAAAAAAATTAGTAAGGTCTATTAAAAGAATAAATCAATTAGTCCAGTAAGAAAGATGAAAACCCAAAAAATTATTACCTTTATCTCAATGTTATTAATGAGAATGAAATAAATAATCTCCATATAAATAATAGACACAATTTCTTTTTAAAGGAAACCTATTAAACCAATAACCAGAAATGAAAAAGCCTTTTAAAAAATTTAGAGTAATTATTTTAATAACACATTTCTATAATAACCGTAGTTCATTTTAATCCATTCGATAAACCTCTTTTGTGACTCCCTCATTCTAGCCTATTAAGACATAAATCAATACACAATGCATTGTAAAGATATAATGGGGATCACTCTTTGCATATGAAATATCAGGGACACCCATTTTCATAAGTTATAATGGGTCTCAAACCATTATATAACATGTATCTATATCACCCCATTCTCATATATAATGTTCATGTACTATATCATGGGTACAATTTTGTATTTTGTCGTAGTTTCATCATAACAACTTTGAAAATCTCTTTTGTAACAATATACAAAATACATACATATATTGAAATGCCCTTTCTTATCAAAAGTATTTTTCTAAACTATAATAACTATAAATAAGGGAAATGGTTTTTTCTATGATGGAAAAATATAATATTGTAATAGAATCCAAATATCAAATAATGGTTATGGCCGCGGGAAAATTCATTGTCGTCGTATACATGAAAATATAATATTGTATTTGTCCTCTATCAATAATGTAAAAAAATTTGTAAAAATATTTAATTTAAAAATAATTATATGAATGTAAAAATGGGATAGAAAATGTAATTTATAATTACTTTATATCTATATAAATACATTAATAATATATTTCAAAATATATCGGCATGGAATAAAAAGGGGTAGAATGGAAACATTAAAGGATGTCTTTAAAAGAAATAATCTTACCTTTATCCCAACTCGTCATATACATTTATTATCTTCCTAAATAATAAAATTATATTAATTATTTACATTTTTAAGAAATTTTTTAAATTTGATTATTCTTTTATATCTAATTTATCACCATGTAATATTCAATTACATCATTATATGAGTTTATATTGGATGTTTTGATGATATTTGACACATATGTTCAGAATGAAATCGGTATGTTGACTATAGTCAATGTGGTTTTTATGATATTGTAAAAAATATTAATCATAACATAAAAAAAATTCTTTATCAATTATACTTTTAAAACTAATTTTGGGATATGGTTTCTAAAAATGAACTAGGTGAATATCATGGATACGATATGTCATACATATTCATGAGTAATGTTTCAATTTTTAAATAATCATAATGGAAAAGGGGGTAAGAATAATTATATAATTTCATAATTAAAATAATTAAATAAATACCATATATTTTATTATATATATATATTATTCATGGGATGTGGTGATGAAAAATGAATCACATCACTTCGTGGAGGTGGTAGTCCACACGTACCCATGAATGTTATTGTCATTTTCTTTGAATGAGACGATAAAAATGTTACTAAAATATTTTAATTTATGAATTATACATATTTAATTAGTATCATATCTATACATTTAATAAATCAACAAAACCTGTAGTAAGAGGAGGTGATGCCAAATGAATTACATCGGTTCGCATGATGGTAGTCCATAGTACACAGGAATGATGGATATTTTTCCAATTTGATGAAAGAGGAGATTGATATAGGTTTTTCCCATAACATAATAACGTCATAGTATATCCAATATATTGTTTTTATTGTTTCATCCTAGTTTAATAATATCTTATTGAGCTATAAGAAGAGACAAAACAAAAACGCTTACTTTATAACTATACCCCTTCTTTAGAGACCATCTAAAGATTTACAAAAAATGATTTCATTGGAAGGTTTTATGTTCTAACCAAGGAATCTATAATGTTTAAAGGGATGTATGGAAGTGATTTATTCAGGTATTAGATTATTAAAAAAAATTGTGCGAATAAAATACTAGATGATGTTTCGTTTTACACAATTTGGGAGGGGCACTCTTGGAATTCCATAATGTAATAAATTAATAAAAATTAATTTTTACTTTAAAATGAATCAAAATTTTAAATATTCATAGATAATATGATTAAGAGTCTAAATAATATAATATATTAAAAAAATTGATTTGATTATTTTTCCTTAATTTTTTGTTTTAACCCCCCATGACCCTTTAGATAATTAAAATAGTGACAATGTTTTTTTACTTTTAAGGAGTTAATATATTTACTATAATTGGAAAATTGACCCCTTAATAGACAATAGTTGATATTTAAAACCATATAAAATCACTTGGCCATGGATAAGATTATTTGTAATTTTAAATCATTTTATAAAATATCATTAATTCGAAAATATCATTAATGTCATTTTTTGAACTGTTCATTTAATTTGATTTTGAAAATATTATTTAAAAAATATAATTAGAATATAATCCTTTCATATATACCAAAAATATTATATTTATCTAGAAAATTTGTAGAATAAAGTATATCATTAAAATTATATTCCTGAAAAAAATTTAAAACTCAATTTGTTTTATTTTCTTTTTCATTAAATACATACTGTGTTGGAATTGTGTAAGAGCTTAAGGAAATTATTTCATAACAAAAAATTAGTAATAAATTAACAGGATAAATAATAATAATTTTAATTTTAAATTAATATTGATACCCAAGAATAGCATCTTTATATCCCTATGTCAATTATTTAAAGAAAATAAAATAAAAATGGATGTAATTTTGGACTTTTCTTCACATAAAATATTATTATGTTAATAATCATGGATGTATATATAAAAAAGGTAATATATTTTAATATTTTACTATCATAGAAAAAATATACTCACCCAATTATTTTTTTCAAATGTTTTGGTTACCTTCTAGTCCTATCACATTATTTTTACCTTTAATTTACCATTTTTACCATTATTATGGTATTAAAATTTACTATGATTACTAATCATAATGATGTAAAATAAAAGAGAAATATATACGTTATTTAGAAATACCAATTCTAAAAATAAAACGTATTTTCAATATTAAAAACATAGAAGTTGTGGAATTTAATTGAAAAATTATCCTATAGAATTCTATCTCACCATTAATACATCTGGAGGTATATATACATATTGTTATTACATGGATGAAATGAAAATGATGAACTATTAGATTCAAATAATAATTCATACATCAACTGAGAATCACCACTACAAAAATCATATATTAACAACGTTTTTACTGATATTTTCACAAAATGTTTCTTATGTTTAGCCACATTTTATGTGAAACATTGCTAATTTAACAACATTTTTAGCAACATTATAAATTTTTTATAATGTATAATTTATAAACCTTTTCTAAAAAAATGGATATATTAACGATGAATTTAACAATGTTTATAATATTGCTACTTTTAAATTTTGTAATGTTTTCTAAAAAACATGGCTAATTTTGCTATCTTTTTTAGAAAACATGGATGAATTTTTTTATGTGTGTATATATATATGTATAATATAATAATAATATATTTTTGTTTATTATTTTTAATAATATATATTTTATTTATTAATAAATATCACAATAATAATCTATACACAATAATATGTTATATATATAATAATAAATTTTATATATAATAATATACAATAATATTATATATATATATATATTTTTATGTTGTATATGTTAGAAATAATATTGTATATATTTTATATATTATACAATATTTAATCTATATTTTTGGTATATTAGATATATATATGAATAGAAATATAAATAGAAATAGAAATAGAAATAAAAATAGAAATAGAAATAGAAATATAAATATAAATATAAATACAAATACAAATATAAATATAAATATAAATATAAATATAAATATAAATAGAAATATAAATAGAAATAGAAATATAAATATAAATATAAATATAAATAAAAATATATTATATTGTTTTTATTAAAAACAATATTCTATATATTGTATATATATTATATTTCATATTGTATATTTTTTGTATATATTTTATATATATAGTATATTATCTATATTTTATATATTAAATATATAATAATATATTATATATATAATAATATATTATATATAATAATAATATATTATATATATAATAAGATATTATATATATATACAATAATATAAAATTATATACAATGACATATTTTATATAAAATAATGCAATATATATTGTATGTAGTATACGTGAAATATAATATTTTATATATTGTATCTATTTTATATTGTATATTGTATACAATATATATTTTTTGAATATATATTCTATATATATATTGTATATTGTAAATGTCATGACCTGTCCCCTGGGGCCCGTCACGTGACTACCCCAAGCCCGCCTTCCATAGGCCAGGGGCTGAAAAATAGCATAGAATGCGTATTACCTAAAACTAGGAAGGCATTGCCTTTATAACCTGTAAGTAAATGTAACCACATACACAACAAGATAGGAACACAAGTAAGATGAATTCTAAACAGAGTGAGTGTAGTAAGTAAAAGGGGCCAGAATACAAGCCCAATTGGAAAATACAAGTACAACTGTGATACAATACAACTACAAAAAAAGGAAAGTCAGCTACTAGGTCATCCTCTGAGGTTCCTACCTGAAGGGTAGGTACAGATCGCCTCCTCAGCACTCCTTGTTGAACCATCTCCTATGCGTAACGACACGTCATATGGTCCACCTCTAGGTACCGTCCTGTCATGGTACTCTGAGCCTCAGTCAGCGCTGTTCGTCATCTGCATCCAACAGAACTAAGTGCAGACATAACCCGTGCATGGATGAGTATAATGATACTCAGAAGGGACCCCGGGACCCTCTAGGTATCACAATATCCATCAAGGATAAAACACAATGTATGAAATCAATAGATAACCTTACTTAGGTATATTCCCATACATGTACATAAGTTAACAAGTAATCCTTCTCAATCATTAGGAAAACATAAGGTTCTGACTCAGCTCACACCTGGATTTCTTCTCGGGGTTGTATCAAGTAAAATTCCAAGTCACAATGTCGAACACCTCGTCTACTGGAGAACTCCTCCTTTATTGAGTACAGTGGGCTGCCACGTCACACAGAGAAGCTTCCCACTAACCTTGGATTGCTGAGGTACTCCTCATGTCATGTACCGTGGGTCTGCCGCGTCACCAAGGTGCTCCCCACCGTGGGTCTGTCATGTCGCGAAGGCGCTCCCCCTCGTGGCCTGCCAAGGTACGCCTCCAGTTTAGTGCCGTGGGTCTTCCGTTTCACCAAGGCGCTCCCCACCATGGGTCTGCCGCATCACCAAGGTGCTCCCCACTGGGCCTGTTAAGTTTCTCTGAGTCGATACAGTCAGTAGACGTCAAGTCTCAGCCAGCCACTGGGTTTATGCACTATGCTCGCTGGTCTCTGGGATGATCTGCTCCCCGAACTATTGGTCAATACTCTGACTACCATTAAGTCCCACGAAGAAGTGACTCAATGGTCTGTCAGGTCATAAGGGTCTCAATGTAATACACAGCGCGCCAATCGGACGCACGGTCTGTGTGTTATTAGCATTTTAGTCCTAGGGGCCCAATTGGATTTGTGCTTGATACAACCTGACCATTCCCCATCTTAATCCAAGAAAAAGTGGGGTATCACCCAAAGGGACCAACTCGCTCCAAGGTTCCAAATGCCGCTGACTGTTCGTCCGAGGCCAAAGATATGGCCAAAAGAATGTAATTGGGTCGTAGTGGGCCCTGGTCGGGTCCGACACGGTCAGACCAACTCGGCCGGACCAGGACCGAGCCGACCTGGTTCAAGATGACCCGTCCTAACCTGTGGGGCCCAGCCTGGCGTGCTGGGTGGCACGATTGGCCATGAGGGTCCGCAGAGGGCTGCGGGTGGCCACGAGGCCACGGAGGGTGCCACGAGGGTGCTAGGATGCTAGGCGGCGGTCTGGCCACATGGGGTGTCGGTCCGGTTGTGTGGAGGTAGTCCAGATGCGAGGCAGCGGTCCGGATGTGGGGTGAAGGTCCGCCCGCAGTGCGGATCCTCAGCCGTAGGGCGGCGACAGTGGCCGCGGGGTGACACCATTGCGCCATCACCTTCGTCGCGGCCGTCGGTGGTGTCGGCTGCCATTCTTGTTCCCCAAACATGGATGGTTACTGTCCTCCTCCATCGCGAAGAACACCACAAGATTTTCGGAAGGGTTGGGCCATGATGGCTTGGCCCATACCCTCCGCGTTAGGTTGGTATCCTATGGCTCATCCAGAACATGAACATGAACGTCAAAATCTTATCCTCCCACAATGATAGTTCCCAACCCGCAAAAAAATAGAAGGGTTGTACATGGGAAGTGATAAAAAATAGATATAAACCCCTACCTCATTAGATTGATGGTGTTGACGAGGTCTCAAGGAAGAAGAAGAATCATTGGGAAAAGATGGACGTCAGTGTCATCGATGTTTTCCTCGATTTTCAGTTCAGGCATCATTGGAGATCCTTTGACAAAGTTTGGAGAAGAAAGCGTCGAAGGAGAGGCGTTCTTTGTTGGAATTCTTCGTTGGAGAGATTTTCTCCCAAATCTCCTCCTCTCCCAAATCCACCAAAATGAAATGGTTACCCCAAAAATAATAGATTATGTGATCAATTATGTTCGTGGGCATATAATTCAAATTGGGTTAATTAATCTCATAGGTTGGCACAATTAAAGTGGTGCGTTGGCATAATTATTGTGGAGGAGGGTTGGCACAATTAATATTGATGAATTTGAAGAGTCTCTCCCACATTTAATGAGGGAGTTGAGAGATTTAGGCCTCAGGTGGTCCCCACCACCATAAACTCTTAGGAGAGGTTAAGGTCTAGTGGTCCCCACTTCTCAACTTCCACATGATGGTTTTAACAAATAAAATAAAAATAAAAGCTAATCAACTTTATTTTTATTTTATTCATTCACGAAAATCCAAAAACTAACTTCTACCTATGACTAAATGCTGTCGAGGTTAATGCCTCTTCATGCGAATACATGTGCTATGAGTTCAACAGTGCCCTCAGATTTCAATTCCGAGCACCGATTCAAAAGTTAGTAAAACTCGCCTGCACATTTACTAAACTTTCCCGAAAAAAAATTCAGAAATTAATTCCAGGCACTCCGGGCATGGGAATCAAGTGCCTTCAACTATCAGGGACTTATATAATTCCCATTTATTTTAAGAAAAATCTACATGGAAATTCCAGGTCTTTATATTAAATATTGCTTATATTTTATATTATATGTTTTATATATTAACAAAGATATATATATTGTATATATTAATATTAATGTATTTTATATATGTTAATAATATTATATATATAATATATATGTGTGTGTGTTCATAGTATTATATATATATAGATTATATTATATATATATATATATATATATATATTAATAATGTTTATATGTATTTTGATGTTTCTAATATTTTAATATAATGTTTTTTTTTCAAATTATTATCCATATATATTGTATGTATTAATAAATATAACTACATTATATAATATATATACAATAATATATTTAATATACAATGACATACAATATATATATATATATATAGTTTTGTTAGGACAGTCCCACATCGAAACAGGTGTGGGACTGTGGACAGTTATTATGCGTGTGTGTATATATATATTTATAATGTATTAATAATAAAAAAATTTATTTTTTTATTATCAATATATATTGTATGTATTAATAAATACAATTATAATATCATATATATATACGAATGCAATGATATATAATCATATATTTTATATAAAATAATGAAATATATATATAGATATATATTTAATATATATTGTATATGTTAAAAATAATATCGTATATTGTCTATATTGTAAATATAATGTTTTTTATATATTAGCAATGATTTATATATATAGATTTTATATAAATAATATATATGTATGTATGTAATGTATATTTTATATATTAAAAATAATATATTATATATGTGTTTAAAATATTATCTATATAAAATATATGCTAATATTTATAATATATATCGTATATATTAATAATATATACATATATATGTGTGTGAGTATTGATAATATAATAATGATATATTTTTAATTATTATAATTAAGAATATAAATATTTTTTTCAACTATAAATATAACAATAATATTATATATATATATACAAAACTATATTTTATATATATACTATAATATACAATATATATATTATATGTTGTTCAAATATATATATATGTGTGTCTGTGTGCGTCTTGTATATTGTATGTGTTATAAATGATATTGTATATATTGTAAAAAATATATAATTTATGACTATATTTTATATATTGATTATTGTATATCTTATATATTAACAATAATATATATAGATATTATATATTAATAGTATATATATTGTAAATACAATGAATATTTACATTTATATGCTATATAGGGTTAATATATTCTGTGTGTATATATATAATGTATATTGTATATATTAAAAAAATATATTATATATTATATATGAAAAAAATAATATTTAATATATTATATTTTGTATCGAATACATATTACACATATGTCGTAGATTGTATATTTTATATATTAAGAACAATATATATATAAATAATATAAATAAATTTACATATATTGTATATTGTATATATTAACAATAATAAATTATATAAATCTTTATATTATATAAATTTATTGGGAAACATATACCAAGGAAATAGGGGTAATGAGAAACCTTAGGAGGTGAGGGAGGTGAGAGTCATGGGATAATGGGGAGACATGTGGTGGGGAGCCGAGAATCTGATGACTATAATAAATAGCTAGGGATGAGGTGAAAGGTGAGCAGGGGTGAAGTGCTGAAAGGGTCACTGTCACATTAGTGGCTATCATACATGGGAGGTGTTGGTTGATGACTTGTCAAAGGCCATTTCCTATTTGTGTTTCTATATGCTATCATAGTCATGGTCGACGTAAGAGGGAAGCATCGAGGGGCCATAGTCAAGACTAGGGAGGGAATATGTTAGAGGTATTCTTATTGGAGTTCGTCATGCGTGGGAATTGCTAGAGACTTCCAAAGTTGCATTCAATTAGGGATGGACGGTGTCGAAGTGGTTGTAGTCACTGTCATCTTGAGAGCACATGGGATGTTTTGTTGGCTACTACACATTGGTGATATTAGCTACAGGAGGGGTGATGTTATAGGGATCACATGGGGTGATTATATTTATTAATTTTTCCACCATTTAAAAAAAATCATAAAAATAAATACAAATGAAAAATAAAATATATTATTATTGATGATTCTTGAAATTAATTTACCAATGTTTTTGAAAAAAAATTAAATCATTTGACACTTGTTAGAAGAAATAACAACATTTTATCATTATCAATTTAAAAATGTTTATAAAACATTGGTAAATAAATTTTATTAATAACTATTTCTAGAAATGTCTTTAGGAGCATTTATTATCAACTCTAATTAGCGACAACTCATTTACTAACAGTTTAAAATTTCCTTAATATTAGAGAACGATGGTAAAATATTTTTTTGAATTTTACAAGACACGCATAATATTGTTCAGAATATTATAAAAGATAGTTCGTAAATAGTAATCTCTTGAAACTTATGTTTATTAAAATATTTTACCTTTTCTTATACATCATGATCCTTCTTATGAGATTACATACTTATTTCAAGCAAATATGATTGTACAATCACTTGATACAAAATAGAAGAAGTTCTTACGTGAAAAATATCTAGACCAATATTTATATATTCATTAACCAAAGGGTAATGTTTCAAAAATTACATGATTAATGTATCATTATTTTTTAAACATAAAGAATCATCTACTTTGTATGATTTTCAAGGATAATAATGAATCATGAAGTCATAATCCTAAATCAGTTTTAGCTATCTTCTCTACTTCATGTTAATATATTTCAGAGTGAATATATCCTTCAAACATTTATGATCAGAATATATTTCACACTTTACTACATAAAAATCATACTTCCAAAATTTTATAGTGAAAAATGCACAAAATAATTCTATATCATGTCTATGATAATTTAACTCTTGAGGTTTTATTTGACGTGTATCATAAGGAATTTCCTGATCATTATACATTAGAACACAAAAATGTCCCTTTAATAAATCATAACAAAAGATGAAAAATTCTCCATCTCTAGAGGGAAGAGCCATATTCGGAGCAGTAACCAATATTTATTTTTGTTTCTACCATAAATCATCACATTCTTTTATCTAGAAGAATTAAACTCCCTTTAGAGTTAACTTAGTATGTTGGATAAAAAACCGATAATAGTTTTCAACAATGTAACCCAATAATCCAATAAAAATAGAATCTATATGATTTTTTGGCCATGATAATTCTTAAATATCTTATGTTTTAATAGGTTTAACATTTTAGAAACAATATTCCCAGGGAAATAATTTTTTTTTGCAACTAAAATTCACAGTTGCTAAATTTTCCATATAGTGTATTTTATTTTATGGTTTGAAAAATAATACATAGGTGTATTTCTTAAACATAATTAATTTTAGAATGTAAAAATATTTCATAAATAAACACAACCATAATATTTGAAAAATATTAATGAAAAAATCTATCCATTAGATCAATAATTATAGATTGTTCATTAGAAAAACTTAAGGGCCAAACATAAAACTCAAAAAACCAATGTATAGTCCAAAAAATTGACATCAGGAGGACTTATTTATTCACCGTAAACTAATGGTTCCATGACTTGTGTTTAATCATCAAAAAGGTTTCCCCCTGGAGCTTATTAAATAAATCCTCAATTTATGTAAAATGATACCTTTTCATAACCCTGATATTATTCAAGGCTCCATAATCAATGGAAATACTCATTGAACCATGTTTATTTTTAATAAAAAATAGTATCACCGTAATCTAAATAGCTAGTTTGGTGGAAACCACTATCTAGAAACTCTTGAAATTTCAGTTTCAATTCAAAAAAAGCACTTTAAACCATTAGATAAGGGTGTCTTAAAACATTCTTATAAAATGGAAATAATTCATTGCAAAAATCAACGTCCCAAAATGGAATAAAACTATGAAATTCAATAATAAACACGTTAATATATTCATTTTCTACTAGGACATCACTAATTTGAATAGTCTATTCCATTTCAAAAACATGAGATGGGTAAATTTCAAATCTATCTCAAATAAATTTATTTCCTTCTTGGTAGATTATTGATGGAATAAAAACATTTACTATAACATTCCTAGAATTGAAAACTATATTAGTTTGATAAAATAAAATCCAATACATTCCCAATATAATAATCAACTCTACCACGTGAAGTTCAGCTTGATTCTATGTAGATACCATCACAATAATAATAATAATAGGATAGTCCCAATAAATATTTATTTATTTAAAATTTACACCAATAGTTTTCATTAAAAGTTATACCTTCTTTTCATAAGGTGATATTACCATATTTCATACAAATTTATCAGAGATGATGTAATGTGAAGATATAGAGTCAGAAAAGGAATTAACAGAATTCCAATAAACAATTAACATAATGGTCTCAAAAGAATTTGATGGTCCAACATTAACATTAGTACTTTCTAATGATTTATCCACATCTTTCTATTTTGAACATTGATAATCTCCATCCTGCACAACTAGATTTAGACACACAATATCATAATGGCTCATCTTCTTGAAACTCTAACATCTCCCCATTTCATGTCTATCTGTTACCCCATTCATAGATTGTCCAAGATTTTTTTCTCTATTTTCATGAGGATTATAACAAATATTACCAAATTGGTAATACATCCTAGTTTTTTTAAAACATTTATTTAATTTTCATTGATAAAAGTTAAAAAATGATGGGGTCCTACCCCCATACATCTTAGTTGGATGGTTCTCTATTTTGTTCCAGTATAACCATTTCTTAATCTTGTTATATCGTGCAACATAAGTGTCAAAAAAATCCATCCTAACATTCATATCTTAAAAAAAATTTCATAGTGTTTAAACTCGCACACGACCAAATCTATTCATAAGCATGGGTTAAAACTAGAGTAAAATATATTAATTTTACTATCAATATCTTTAATAAACATTGTATATACCTCAAAATATTACAAAATATTATTAATACATATTTATATAATGTTTATTTATTTTAAAAAATTATAAGAAATGTTTTTCCATTCGATGTAGAAAAATTTAGGAAAATATTTAAAAGTAAAATATTCTCTACATTCTACCCATTCCATGGAAAAATATCTTCTCTATATCTAGTATTCTTTACAAAAGACCACCATCGATTAACCCCACCTTCAAAATTTTGAATAGAAAAGGTTAACTTTTAATGTTCTGAACACTCCATGACATCGATTAACCTTTCAACTACACTGATCCATCCTTCAAATTACACTATATTTGAAG
The DNA here is from genome assembly GCA_963277665.1 of Viscum album. Classification (NCBI taxonomy): domain Eukaryota; kingdom Viridiplantae; phylum Streptophyta; class Magnoliopsida; order Santalales; family Viscaceae; genus Viscum; species Viscum album. Next base: position 159,576,964 of record OY728128.1, on the reverse strand, counting down.
TTCCACAGAAATCTAGATGGCGTTGTTTAATGAAATTATATACTTTCAACATGTTACTCTATATTATATTGGGTTTCAATCTAGCTTCTATACGCTAACTATTTATATATTAAATCAAGTAATCCATCATAGAAACACAATATTCAGTTCCAATTCCATCTATTCAATGTTACTAATTCTAATGGATATTTTTTTCCTGATGAAATTATAAAATAACAACATTATTTACTTTGGGGAAAACATTTTGAACAAACATAGTTTAAAAACAGAAACATTTCCATCTTTAAATGCTATAATATTATAAAAATTAATTATAATCTCTTATATTTATTTACTTATATAATATTAATATCAAAAATTATATAAAAATTTATCTAATACCAACTATAAGAAAAAGACATTAGAAATTACATAAAACTGAGTTTTTAGGCAATAATTTATCTTTATTCATCCCCGAAGAGCCATATAGTTTAGAATTTTGGAAAATTAGGTCATATAAAATACTTAATAAATTAATACATTACAAGTACTCACTTATAAATAGTATCCATTTTTACCATAATATAATACTTGTAAAATGAAACACATTTTAGTTTAATGAAAATCATCATGAATTTTAACTTGATTTCATCATTTCCATTATGGATCCATAAAACTTGTGAAAAACAATTTAAATATGATGTTTGAGAACAAAAAAAAGTTTATTAAGGGTAATAAAAACAATAATTAATATAGCCTAGTGAAAAATATGAAAACCCATAAAATGTTTACCTCTATATCAATGTTCTTTGGGTGATGAATATAAATAATTTCCACATATAAAATACACACATACTGTTCTCAATGAAATCCCTTAAAACCTATATTATGATAATAGAAATCCCTTCTATGAAACATTAGGAAATTATATTCACCACCCACGAAAGAAATAACTTTATCCAAATTAAATCTATAAGATATACCTCATTGGTAACTCCCTCGTTGTTTCTTATTAAGAAAAGTTACATTACCCAATGCATCAGAGAGCTATAATGGGATTCACCCTTTATGTAAGCTAGATTGGGATCACCCCTTTTCATGACCTATAATGTTTCTCACCCAATTTTCTAAAATGTATAAATATATCTTAATTCCCATTTGTAATGATCTAGTACCATATCTTGAATAATACATTTTATTCATGCACCATTTCATCCTAAAACCTTTGAAAAACTATTTTGAACCCATATTAAAAACACATTCCAATATTGAAATAAAATATCCTATCAAAACCCATTTTCAAATGAAAAATAAATATAAATAAGTGAAATATGGTTTATATATGATGAGAACACTAAATATTTTAAATTAACCCAAACATAACATAATCGTTATAGTGGTGGGAGATGTCATTGTCAGTGTATACATTGAATAAGAACATTAATTTTATCTTCTGTAAGGAAATTAAACACATTCAACAAAATGATTCCTTTTTAGAAAAATTGAATAAAGTTAAAAGGGTTAAAAAATGTCACTTATAATTATTTTATGTCTTTATAAATTAATAATTAAGATATTTTTAAAAATATGAAAATCGAAAAAAAGGAGTGAGAATTGAAACTATATAATATGATTATTAAAATAAAGTCCCTTAAATTTGTTATGGATCATCACATATGTTCTTTATATTCATGAATAATAAAATTATTTTAATTATTTACATTCTTATGAGTATTTTTCAAGTTTATTATTCATTTTTATCATGTTTATTACCTTTTTATATTCTATTACAGAATCATTTGAGTTATTGTTTGATGTTTTGATGATATTCAACTCATATGTTGATAATGAAATCGATATGTTGAATTTGGTCAAATTGGTCATCAAACCACCATATCCATAATAATAATCACGAAATAAATATAATTTTTACACATAAATTATAATTTGTAAAGTAATTAGTATATGTGGTTATGAAAAATTAACTACATTACAATCATGGAGTGGGTATGCTGTAAATATGCATGAGTAATGTTTCTATTTCTAAACGACCAATATTGAAATAATTAAATTAATATTTCATCCTTAAATAATTAAAATAAAATGATAAATACCAAATAAATTCATTTAAATATAATTATATATATTATCTATGTGATGTGGTGATGAAAAATGAATCCCATTGCTTTGTGGAGCAGGTAATCTAGGCGTAAGTATCAATGACGTTATCAATTTTATATGAGTGGAAAAGTATGAAATTAAATAATATATTTTGTATTAATAATTATAAATATGTCATGAATAACATATATATATATATATATTAATCCCAACATTACAACCTAACAGTATGTGATGGAAAGAAAATTATATCAGTTCACAAGATAATATTATGTTTGACACGCTAATTATTTTTTTCTTTCCCATTTGGTAGAATATTATATGGATATAGTTTTTTTAATTTACATTAGAACATATAAGTGTAGGGAATATATTTTGTACATCATAATGATATAAGATGTTATGATGTATGAATAATAATAATAAAAATGAAATTTCAATTAAAGTACTATACCTCTTCTTCGGAAAACCTCTTAAACCTTTTTCAAAAATATTTCCTAGTATTATTTTATGATCAGAAAAATGATTATGAGATGGAAAGAGAGGTATAAAAGGGATCTATATGGTCATGTGAAGCCAAAAAATCATTTTATGAGTGACTAAAAGGAGAGAGGATGTTCCCTTTTATAAGTGAGGTGATGAAGTTCCCTTTCACGTTGAAACAACTCAAAATTTATAATATGCTAAGATAATATAAATTTAAGCCTAAATAATCTAATACATTTTTTTTATTTTTAGATTATATTTTTTCTATTAAATTTTTGGTTTAACAGTCTTTTAACTCATTTGAAAAGCACAATAATATCAATGTTTTTTACGCTTAAGGGTTTAATATAGTTACAATAAAATTAATATTGGACCCTAAATAGACCATATTTGATATTTCAACAATATACCAATAACATGGATGATTATAGGTTTTTTTGGGGAATTTTTAATCATTTGATAAAATATCATTTATATTAAAATATAATTACTTTTTTTGAAACAATTTATTTAATTGGACATTAAAAATATCATGAATGAAATGAAATTATAAAATAATCATTTAAAAATCATTAATTTTTTTATTCATAATAAAAATTTTCTATCACGATAATTATTTCAAATTGTATTAATTTTAATTTTTTAAAATATATTTATTTATATTCTTCTAAATTAATTAAGGACTCCATCGACTTTATGAAAACATATAGGGTAATTATTTCATCACTAAAAATTAGAAATAAATTACCATGAGAAATAAAAATCATTTATATTTAAAATTAATATTTATATCTGACCATATATTCTTTTATCCATGTATAAAAAATTAAATGATAATAAAATAAAGAGAATTTTATTTTTGACTCATCATTAAATAAAATATTATAATGGTAAAAATCATGGACCATTGAAGAGGGTCATTTATTAAAATTATGGATAATTATCGGTATGATATACTAATATAATAAAATTAATTCATGTTTTAGGGTTTTTTATAGTCCTTACCACATTAATTTTACCCTAAAATTTCCTATTTTACCATTATTATTGTTAAAAAATTACTTTTATATCAATTCGTAATAACTAAAATGATAGGGAAACTATTAAAAAAAATTGGACCCCAAAATTCCAAATATGGTATCTAATTTTCATGATTGAAATGAAGTGGTTGAATTTAATTTAAAATTTATCCTCTAAAAAGAGAAGAAAATATTTTTTCCGAGAAATTCCTTTTAAAGTATAAAAATGTTTTTATACTAAATTCATTCATAAAATTCATTTTAAATAATGTAATTATTTTTCTTAAATAAAAAATACTAATGAAATTTTAAAAATAATCTCAAATATTATTTTACATCATAAATACTTTAAGAGAAAATAAATTTTCAATAAAAAATTTTATTTTCCCGATTAATTAAAAAGGAAAACATTTATAAAAATTCTAAAAATTTCAATATAAAATAATTTTAACATTCTGAATAAAAAATAAAATTCATTTTTTTTGAATTCAAATTCTATAATTTGGAAAATCTAGATTTTAAATAAAACCATTTAATGCATGAGAACCCAATTTAGTTATAAATAATTGGTTTTTTCCTTTTGAATTGAAATTACCAAATATTATTGTAATTAATATTTGTTAATAAAATATAATTAATTATCATAGATAATGGATCTATCATAAAAATAATAGGGTTTTTACACTTTCCCTTCCATAAACATTCTCACTATTCACCCCAATTCTATCTTATCTCATTTTGAAATCCAAATATACATTTTTTGGTAATATTAAAATATATCATTATCACTTCTAAAAATAATAATTTATTTCACATTTTTACATTCCAATCATCAATAATGGTGTATTTTTTAAAATAATTTGAATTATTTTCTTTATGTCCTGGTCATATTGTTTATCTTCCAAATCATGTTTTGTTTGGATGAAATATAATTTTTTTATTTATTAATTATATGGATTTATAAAAATGTAATGATTGAAATTCATACTTGATAACTTCTCAAAAATGATATTTTTTCCAAATTTTCCGACAATGCCACTTTTTTCGGAAATTATTTTAGAATTTTTTCCAAATTATCTTCTTCATTTCACTTCCATTATTATGTTTACCTCTAAAATGATCTAACACCTACAGAGTTATGTTTTATTAACCAAATTCTAAATGGATTTAGTAAATATTCTTTTTGTCTTGATTATATTTTCATTATCAACTAATCCATTTAATGATGTCATTTAATGTGATTCCATTTGGAAATGTAATGAAAATATGTTTTTCCATGTATTCTTTATGATATGATGAATAGTGGATTTCATGTGGCATATATATTTTTGGATGATTTTTAGGTGGTGGGTGGGTGTCGTATAATACTCTAATTCATTAGGTAATGATTTATATATCCTGAGATAATAATGGAATACAAATAATGATGCTTGATATACTCTGAGAAATAGGATGGTTTCTATATCCATTATGAGAAATGGGTTGTGATTCTAGATCCACTAAGGGAAACATTAAATCATTCATGATCAACAATGTTATGAATTATATGCTTCTTTTTCTGCCAAATTTCTCTATTATTTGATCAGGATTTTTCTCCATAAATTATGTGTGTTATCCCACTCTGTTATACCATGGTTCTAGTATTTTTATTTTTTTATTACATGTCCCACTATCATGAATTTTAGATAAATATTACATTTCCATGTTTTTTTCAATAAAAAACTTTTACCTTGATCATTTCCTCTCATATTATTATGATCTAACCCCTTATGGAATGTTGAAAAGATTTTCATAGATAAGAATTTGAGCTCATCCTTTTCATATATTTATATTCCCCATGTCTTGTAGATTAATATATACTCTTAGGATCCTTGAAATTAGACTAGTGTGATTCAATTTGGAATCTATTTAATCTAATTCAATTTTTAAATATGAGGAATTTAACATTTAATTGAAAATATAATATATGGATTAACAAATATTTATAGAAAAATGAATTTTAAAATGATAAGTATTGTTAAACTTATTTATTATTTATTAATAAAATAAATGTTTTAAATTATTTCCTTATATGTTCAAATAACAGAAAATATTATTCAATAAAAATGAAACGTTAATTTGTTAAGAAGAAATTAACAAGACTTAGAAAAAGTATTTCCAAAAAATATTTTTTAATGTTGAATCATTTTAACCAAATATTATGAAATTAATTTTTCATAATATGGCCTTTTAATTTTATCAATACAATTTATATTAATGCCTTTATTTATGTTTATAAATAAATAAAATCAATATTTAATTATAAAAATAATTTGTAATATATAAAAAAATATTTTTATAATTAAAAATTATCTTTTTTATTTCATTATATATTATTTACAATTTGGGAATTATTTTATATTCAAGAAGATTTGATATTTTTCTTCAGAATCAATATTCCTATTAGATACATGTATAGATATTGACCATATTTTCGATATCCGTTTTTCCATAGACCATATATATAACTCTCAAATTTCTTCTTATATATTTTATTTCATATATTCATACAATGATTCATCCCATCAATTTACAAATATCCCAACATATTTTATTATCTTTGAATTCCCTAACTTATTTTCATAGTTTAAATCAGCGTTATGATCTTCCTGGGAAAAAACAAGTATTAAAAGTTTATTTTCATTTTATTTTTATTTACCTAATGATTGATTCTACTTGTACTTTTCTTAATTATTATTCATATTTTATTCTCATAATTTATTAATGGTCATCATGGATGGTTATGTTTTATGTCATAAAAATGTATCATTGTTTATTTTAGTTGGATTTTATGCATTAAACATGCTATTTGACATAGTTTTTTTAAATTAAAAGAATATGGTAAAATCATGGTGTGTTACATTCTACCCCATTAAAATAATATTTCATTATTTTTTTACATTTATGGAAAAAATGAGGCCACTTATGTAAGAAACCGATTTTCACTTAGGTATGGATCCTTTAATTTTTGGTCTAAATCTTTACATTGGACCTAATATGGATTCCTAACAAGTTAGTAAAACTTTCTAGGGTGTATATGGATTTTTTAGGGACTATAACACATCTTTTTGGAAAAAACATGCTTGGTTCATAGTTTAGAGTAAACTGGGTGAGAATTACGAAATGTTTTCCTAATAATATTGACGGTGTTTTTTCAGGCAGAGCCTTCCCACATATTTTGAGAACGGTCCTGTGGCCTAACCGTGTGAACTCCCCTTTTTCCCAAGTACCCATGCATGGTTTGCATAAGATTTGATAAAACGATGTAGAGGATGTTATTTCAATAAGAACCATCTTGCACGGTTTGTGAATGGTTTGAAAAACAATGCATACAAGCCATGTTTAGGGTAATGTTCAAAGTAAATTTTTAGTTTTGGCCATATTGATCTATTAAGACAACTCATCCTTTCCAATCTAAGAACCTATGGTATTAATCCCTTTTCCTCTCATATTAGAACATTTTGAAGGAAAAATCTATATATAAAGTGATATCCTTCGTCTGGCATCTGATCGAGCTTACGTTTGTCACATTGGATGTGAAATAGTAGTTAATGGAGTCCTCTTTTTCAATTCATCTTCTCTCTTTCTCTTGACATAGATATCATCAAGTGAGATTTTTTCAACTTTTCATAGATCTTCTCCAATCTTATTAACATATAAGGATGAAACCGTAGGATGAGAGTCATACAACCCTAAGGTGGGTAGTCTATAACTCATCCCTAATGTTCATTTATTTTGGAATATTTGTGTGGGGCCCACATATTTCATCATAAGACATTTTTAAGCTTTACATGCGATGATTAAAATTGTTAGAATTTTATGGTTACGCTCTTTCCAAATATGTGATTATTTTTTAGCAGTTACACCCACAACACAATCCACCTCATGTCTATGGTTATGCCATAATTGAGTTTTAGTATTTCTGCTCGTTTGATCCACCATTCGGGTGTGCCATTGCCCAACATTTCTATGGATGAGTCTTTGTATAACAAATTTCTGGTTATTAGTGAGAATTTAATAATGGCATGTACCATGTATGCTCACCACAATACCCGGCTAAGGTAAGTGCTTTGAAATGATTAAAAAATGAGGAATGTGAAATGAAAAGTATACTATGTATATAACATATCTATATTAAATGAGTTTGAATCAAGGTTACATGTCTACAACTCCCCTTACCATATTAATAGAATGTAGTGGAGTGATCCTAAATAATTAAATATGCCTTAATAGTTAATAAAGAATTTATTAAACAGTTTCAATGCTACTTGTCCTATCCAAACTAATGGAAGACAAGTCCTGAACCTTAGTAATGATTACATTATTACAATATCAAATAGGAATGGACTGAATCTAGCTTTTATTTTATTCTGAGGGGAGAGTACCTTGGGTCCTGTGATCTCCAATCCGATACAAGGAGATGGTTTTCTTAGGTTGATACCCACAAAGACTCTGGTTCACGTCTATCTCCTCTAATGCCCGGTATACTACTATATGATCCTTTACATTATTTGAGGAAACCATAGATACACTCCTTAGAACCAACATTTTCTAGTAGGTGTCATGGTGAAATTCCATAGAGACTTGTCCTTTCTTATCCCCATTTTACCTTGAATGGTCACCTTGGACTCGGTATGTGCCTTATGAAGGAATTCCATTGATTACACTCATTCTATTAAACTCTTACCCCATAGATAGTCTAAGATAATATTGAGTTAGAATTTCAAGAGATCCATGGTACCTTTGTTATTACCCTAGAACTCCCTCAATAGATATCATTTATAGTATACCTTATTATGTCTTGGTACATTAACTACTTATACTTTTACAAGGTGAAGTTAATGTTGGATAGGACTCATGTGACCTATTAACATTAAACGAAAATTACTAAAATACGGAACTAGTTTCTTGTTTAGACCCCAGCGGAGGGCTGAAGTAGGTACTTTTTAATTTAGTTATACTGTACAGATTTATTTACATTATATATGCATTTCTGCACACTGTTATATTCCATTACAAATTCCGGATGTTATAGACATTGTTAGTGGTGTCCCATTGTGATTTATCTCACAACCTCATCAGACACCGTTTGGTTCCCAGAGTAGATTACATGGTTGTAGGTGTTGATAAAGGGAAGAACACAGTTTCAAACACTTGATTGCCTGCTATTTAATATGGCGATTGATTGTAGAGGGCCAAGTTGGCTATGGTGATTCTTGGAGTAACCTTTTTTTATTTAACTTGGTGGAACATGTTATGCTTATTGTCTTGTATAAATGTTTTCCATTTTTTCTAGTGACATAACATTACATCATCATTGTTTTAGTTGATATAGTTATTATTATTCTCGTTTATCAAGTTCATCATTTTACTTCTACAGTTTATTTATATTATTTATATTGCCTCCACTATTAACTTTTTGTTTATATTCCTTACACTATGCTACACTCTTCTAATGAGTTCATAGTTTCCCTACAGACAATCCCTAGGCCCCCACTGTAAGTCGGCAGCCTCTAGCATTTGGGGAGATGTGGTTGAGGGCATGTGGCCAACCAAGATCGAGGAACCTATTAAGTGGCATCTAGGTCAGGGTCGTCAGAACTTATTCCTAACAATACATTTGGCTCCCCCTGTTACATCCTCTAACTTATAATTTATCCAAATATCTTTAACTATATGAGTAGACTTTTTGGTAGTAATTTATCTCTATGGTAAAATATTTCTAAGAATTTTTTTCTATAAGAGATATCATGTCCCAATCGTACTACATTTGAGTTCAAAAAATGTGAATTTTCAGGTGTATACTTCCTCAAAATTGATATACAAAACATTACATTCTCATATGATTGATTTAGTGGAAGTTAAATATGATAAGCTTATATCCCCACATAACCAAATATATTGAAATGTAAAATGTATCTTGGGAAAAACTATCCCCTCTTCTCTATCTGTTATTGAGAATGATTTAGTACCATTATTTTATGATCTAAAACCTTGCTGTAACATATTAGAGTTTTTTTACCTCTTCTTAGAACGATAATTTTATTGTTCCATTTGAATTATATACCAAAAATTATGATAATATAAAAATTTCACAAGGGGAAGGAAATGATACCAAACTTATTTAAATTCATTTCAATAAGATATCAACATATCCTCAAGTGTGTGAATAGTAATTTAAAAGTGTCCATAAATTTGAGGTTTTATTTTTTTTTTAAACATAGAATTGCATAAAATTCTTATTAAAGACATATTTAGAAATTATATATAATCCTTAGATATTGATCAGATATTACTAAGGATTATACTATAGAAAACTATAAAAATTAATTATATATATATATTATAGCATGTTGATTAAGGAATAAATATTCTAAAATATAGAAAAAGTTATTAAATCATAAGGCCATCAAATCCATAAGAAAATTTAATTATAACCCTTTCATATATTAGGAATACTTACAGTTAAATCTAGGGAAATGTTCTCTAATTTCCATATGGGTATATAAAATTGTTGTATCATCCCCTTAAACTTCTTCCTTTATACATTAACATGCTTGACTACCAATCCAAACAAATTATTCTTTGTTGTCTCTCTTTATATTTTGACTCACTAGAAATGTTTCTTGAAATATCTAAACATATTTCTCTTACTAGGATAGATTGATATTGATGATTTATACATATCACCCAATATATATTTCATTAATTCTATTATTGACTAAACACACATTTTTTTGAATCATATATTAACTTCATTGTAAAATTCAAACTCGAATATATTCCAACCCTCTTCTATTTATCTATATAATAATTCTATACATACTTGTTGGTTACATGTTTGGATAAATGAGAAATCATTTGGGAAAGATTATATTCCTTCACTTCCCTCATTATTTAAAGCTCCATCCTTTGAATAACCATGGTTACTGGTTATATTTTAATCTTTATCATGGAAAATGTGATATGATCAATCCTTATTAGAGAATAATATTCATTTTATTATTCATATGATGATTATGTTTCAAGGAGTCATAGTCCTAGATCAACTCCAACCATCTCTTGTACTATAATCTCTTGGAATTTTTATAGCTTTCACAATTCCCTATATAGATATAATTTATCCATATCTCCAACACTGTTCTTGATATTAATCACGAATTTAGTAATGTTTACCATGAATCCTCAATTTACATGAGGCATAACATGCCTCCATCTCATTTCAAATGGGAAAAATCCTAGTATTATCATTAATGTGTCACTTTATAATGGAATATAATTTTTACTACATGGTAATGTTATTACAGGGGAAACAAACAACATTTACCAGAGTTGAATTAATTTTTTTTACGTTTACCTATCATATAAAACATGACTCCTTTCCTAGTTATCTTTGTATGTAGATTTGATAGTCAAGTGAAATTTCATGAATAGAATCTACAATATCTACTTAATAAAAGATAACTATATTTTTTATAGTGGTGGTATATTAATTAATCAATAAACTCTTACATTGAAGGATCCACATATATTCCCTAACTAGTGATTAAATGAACCATGAATGATACTTTATGTAGCTGGAATTCACAATTGGAAATTTTACTATAAAATCTCTCATTTTCTAAGGTCTATAGTATAATAAAAAAAATGAATTAATACTATTTCTTTATATAATAATACAAAAGGGTATCATCTATAATGACTACAAAAGATTGATATAATTGTTCAATAAATACCCTATTCATATTATCCATGAAGATAACATATGATTTTGAGATTCTAAATGGAATCAATATGAATTGATATTTCCCATATCTTGTACAATGTAATGTATTGGGTACATATTATTTTTTCATATAGAATTTATGTTATTCTGATTGAAGTCCAATAATTGAGAATTATTTAACAACCCAAATATGATTGAACAAGTCTTCAACATGGACTTGAGGATATCTATTTTTAATCATGATTTTGTAAAGTTCATGATAATCGATACTAATTAAAAGTATTCAATATTTTACTATATATGTTTCCTTAACAAAAATATTTTTTTGATAGCTTTCCTCACACACCATAGTAAGAAAAAAATTAAACCATTTTACTTTTAAATGAAATTTTCAAACATGAAAATTTATAAGAACGAGAATTATCATAAAGGAATATATCATTTTTTTTTCAAAATATGATTTTATATGGAAATTCCTAATCAGTTAGTGAATGTTTCAGGAGAGTTTGGGCTCTATATAGGGGATGGAGTAAAATTTTAGAGAAACATGAACTGGTGCACAGTTGATTCACTATTAGTAGTAACCATAAAAGTCAAATTTGAGTCCCCAAAATAGTGGGGCACGACGTGTTTAAAAATGTGAGGGACACTGCATGCAAGTGAAAATCATAAAATAAATATTTTTTGTATGTCATACTCTTTGTAAATAATTAATGATAATCATGTGATATAACTGTACAAGGGTTGTATCCATAGGTAGTGGCCAACCCAATGCTGTCATATGGTTTGTGGAACTCTTTTTCAAACCATGTTCAGTTTCAAAAAGTGCGATTTAATAATTTTCCCAATATAAATTTATCCCAGTTTTATTCATATTCCTCCACTATTTCTAGTATAATTCCACTGTATGAACTCCCCGGTTTGTATCCATATATTATTTTTGACATCTCCACTATCCGAGCTCAGAATCAGTCACTGTTTATTAGGCTGGAATTTCCTTGATAATTATCCCATTCCACTTTGTTCCATTTTATATTTCTCTCTCAGTATTCAATGTTATTTCCAAGGGAACTCAATTTTTATTTTTTGGAGTTTGTGTTTTTTTCTATAATTTATCTCTTTTTAGCTTGAATATAATGCTGATCCCGGATGAGGATTAATCTACCAAAATAATGTTGGTAATCTATTACATTTTATATCATTTTTTGTGTCAATAAAATGTTCCATTATTTCACAAAAAAGACTTTACTCACATCACTTATAAAATGTGAAATTAATATAGTTAAATGTATTGAACTTTAAGAGATACCACTATAGACCATTGATATTTTTAGAGTTTTTTTTCATCAAATAGTACCATCCCTTTGGGTTGGATCATTATATTCCCTTGAACCCTTTATAAATTAACTTATGACCAAACCACCACGAATGGTTAGTTTGTATTTCCGATTATGGTTGAAATGAACGAACTAAATATATTAAAATGTTAAATGAAAAGAATGTAATGTGAATAGTGATTCAATATCACTTAAAATTTTAAGTGGTAAATTTTTTCCATGACTAAATGTGATTAAATGAATGTTTGATCATGCTTATGACTTTAATAATGACATTTATATAATATTATTGGATGTAATTCACTATCTATGTTTTGGATTTCCCTCTCGGGACTACCTTGACTACATAGAGGATGAAAAATGATTTATGGATGTTTCTACTAGGATTTTCTACCCCTCTTGTGTTTGGTCCATTTGAGAAAATAATGATTTTCTTAACATGGACCTATAGACTCATCCTATACTTTCCCTAAAAATTAGAATGCCTTGATTTATCTCTGTGGATTTGTCCTGATGTAATATGACGTGGACCACCCCATATTATTTCCTAGTCTATTCTCAATCATATCCTGAGGATACCTATGACTTGTTCATTGGTATTTGAAGAATTATTTTTATAAAATTGAAATGGTGAGGGTTTACCCATGGATTTCACTGTTCCCCTTTATACTAAGGTCACCATTGGGTGTTGTGAGTTTTATTAACTATAAAAGGTCATTGTTTCATTCTTATGATTCTATACAAGGAAAAATTAGGTTAATACCCTAGGTCATAGAAATTAATTATCACACACACACATACACATATATAAATTCCACATGTTATGAGATATTCCAAAAATCGTGAAGGAGGGAGAATGAAATGAGTATCCCTATAGAACCTGAGCCTATTGGTTTGAATTTTATTTTAAAACATTCATTTATCATTATACTGACACACTAATGATTTTATATTCAATGTATGTATAGTACTTGAATCCACTGGCATTGGCCTTCTGAGATTTACTCACACTAGTATTGGGCCACAGATTGGTACCCATATAGATTTCATGGATGCATTTGGAGTCAAAGTGAATACCCCAACTATAGAAGCTTGAGATTATATTCTAGGATTTGGTAATGGATAAATGGAATAATATAGTACTTCTGATTCTTCTAATGTTTATATTTTTGTCTTTTGTGTCTTTTTTATAGCATGTATTGTTTATTCCTACTACCCCATTCCCTTAATTTATCCATTATGTATTTCATCATGATGTACACAACATTTTTTATATAACACCTGTTCTTTTATTTTATTCTATATTTATCAATATTGTCTACTTTTATAGATTTTTCTATCACTTCAACATCAAACTATTTATACATTATTCATTGATGTGTTATAAATTGATAATGTGGGTATCACCACCATAACACCGTGGACCCTTATCGCTATTCAACATACTCTAAAAAATGGGGAGGTGCACATGAGGAATTATGGCCAACTAAGTTTAGATAATTATTAGTAAGACATTATTGACATGTCACACCATTATAATATAATTGTGAAATTGGTACGTACAAATGAATGTAACCAAACAATTAATGCTAGTTGGAATAGAGAAACTATGGCATCAAGCACTACGTGTCATACCTATGAGGTTCACTTGTACAAGCATTGGAAAAAGCTATCCCACTAGGGTTTCACAAAACCTATCAAAATCCAATTTACAATAATTATGGTGTGATAAACATCACATACAAGAGATATTCAAGCATCTTGAAATTTCATTGAGATCCAAACAAGTGAAACATCCATGAATTTTTATTACAAGAGCATAATTAATTCTTAGATATTACATGGATATATTGGGGGGATATGTGAGTATAACTTAAGATGATTTAAACATGTAATTTTTAAATTAATAAATTTTTTATATATCTTATATATTTCTTACATTTCAAATTTTTATATTTTATGTGAAAGTTCATTCATTTTTAAAACTAATGCACTGCTAAAACTCATACGATCTTTATGTAAAAGAATGTATTTGATTAAATATTGTATTCTTTGTTATTTATTTTTATAAAATAAATATATCCTGTAAAAAATATATTGTTTATATGAATAATATTCCAACACCAATTTAATTATTAATTTTCAGAATATAAGAATAAGAATATATAATATATTAAAGTTTTAATTTGTCTATTCAAAAAGTTTTAATTATATTTTATGTTTCCATTTAGAAGTTAAATACAAATGTTTTCACGACCCTTCCCTTGGGGCCCAGACCGAGACTACCCCAATCCCGCCTTCTATAAGCTAGGGGCTGGCGACTAGCACCAAAAGGCGTATCCCTAAAACGGGAAGGCATTTCCTTTAAAACTGTACAAACACACTATTAAAGAAAACAACAAGATGTAACCATGATGTAAAACTACAGTAGTAAAGGTGTGTACTAAATGTGAAGGGGGCAGGAATAAAAGCCCAACTGAATGTTACAACTAAAAATAAAAAATGGAAATCAATTTCTGGAATCATCCACCGAGGATCCAACCATAAAGTTAGGTACAGCTCGTTGCCACTTCTCTCCACATCATCTAATCTCGTCCATGTACTACTTGGTCCTAGCTCCCTCAAGTCTTAGCCAAGATTATCATCATCTAATCAAGACACAACAAGATGCGGGCGAAGCCCATGTAGGGGTGAGTATAAAAATACCAAGTAGGGATCCCGAGACCACCGAATGTCTCTTATAATTCCACAATTGAAAACAAAAAAGCTTGATATCAATCAAAAATAACAAAAAAAAAAGACCCAAGTCTAACCAAGTATAAGTAATTAACTGATGTACAGATGATTAGTCAAGAGGCTACATCATCTTATTCTGTTAAGTGGTACTGCTACTGACCATACAGAGTCTGACCCACACATGATCGATAGGTACTAACCCCCACTGACAGACAAAAGATCCAACCAACCAATGATCGATTGGTCATTACCCCCACTGACCAAAATAGGATTGGAATGACATAGGATTGGTATGCACTGACCCACACTGGATTACTGAGTGTTGTCCCAAATAGGATCAGTATGTGCTGACCCACATTGGATCGTTGAGCACTAACCCACACAGGATCAGACACACATAGGATCGATAGGTGCTGACCCATACTAGATTTCTCGGTACTGACCTCTTTATGATCAATATCCAAACTCCACCTCACTACCATCCACATGATTTATGATCGTAGTAAGAATAATTCTGGGAGAACCTATCCTAAAGCCATCAGTCATATTTCAACTGGAAAAAATTCCCCAGAAAAATAAACCAAATGATTTATCAAGTCATAAGTGTTCCAACCCAAAAAATTGAACTTTAACCGGACACCTAGTTTATATATTATTGGAATTTTTGTTCTGAGGGCCTGGTTGGTTTCGGAGTCGATCCAACGCAGCATTACTCAAACATTCTCCAAAACTTTCATGGATTTTCTAAAAAGTACCATCACACTAAAAGGATTCTAGAGATGTAGAAAGTTCATCAAACAGATGTTTGGTTCACATGATATGGTCAGTTATACGTGTTAGGGACTGAGAGGGGTCTGGGTCTGGTCCGACCTGGTCAGACCAACCCTGGCCGACTCAGTCTTGGATAACCTGGTCCTATTTGGGTCAACCCAACGCTGGTCCGGGTCTGATTCGGGGTGGCCCATACCGACCTGGTCAGACCAACCCTGGCCGACTCGGTCTTGGATAACCCGACCCAATTTGGTTCAACCCAACCCTGGTCCGGGTCTGATTCGGGCTGGCCCATACCGACCTAGGCAGGCCCAGTTGGGCTGGGCAGGGCCGCAGCGGCCCGACCCGGCAGCTGGCGCGAACCACGGGGGTTGTGTGGTCCACCGCTTCCGAACATCTTAAAGTATCCATTCAGCTGCATTATGGGTGGCTCCAAGTGGGGTAATGTTATCACCCACAAGACCCACAAGGAGTTGGACTCGGCCTTCTCCATCGTCGTGACTTCAATGTTGTGGCCCTTCAATACGGCGCGCGGGGGTGTGCCCCCTCCACCTCCGCAGCCAGCCAAGGGTCAGCACCCTTCTATCTCCTCCATGTACGATACCAAGAATCCCATGCACGGTTCATGACGACGCAACACCTACTATAACCATGGCATGCATTCATCACATTCCAGTGCCAGTAGATCTTCCGCGGGGCTTCGGTGATGCTCCAGAGCTCTATTTCCACTCCCGTATGTACCTACGGGCCTTCTAGGTTTACACCGTCATAGTGTGACGCTATATCTCACATTTTCATAAAATTGGGAAAACCTTCCCTGAAGAACGCATTGAAAAACAAGCAGCGGAGGATCCAAGACTTGTTCTTTTGGCATGCACCCTCCGCTTTAGCATTTTGATGAGAGGGATTAATTTAATCATCACATTAAAAATAATGGTAAACCATGTTCAAATCCCCCACAACAACCTCCCATAAATTCAAGAATGAGGAATAGAATTTGGGGAATTTGATGAATTAAAAGACAACCCCTAGCTCTAGATCCATGAGAGGTGTCACATTTGAGGCTAGAGGAGCATCCACGTTGGTTGGAGTCATTGGTGTCCGTCGATCCTAGATCGTGACCGCCCAAGCTTCCATCTTCCATTTGTATATGTTTCCGCAAGACTTCACCAATGTTTCCTCATTTAAATAAGCCCTTCCAAAAACCCACCCAGAGCTCCATTTAAATAGGAGGGGGAAAGGGGAGTAACATATTGTGGAATTAAATAGGTTCACTAAATGAATTGATGAACCTCTTTTAATTCACAATTTTGGAGTTAACCTGTTGTTGATTCAAGCCATTAAATGACATTGACAAGTCATCGGTCCCGCCACTACAGATCATCCATTGGAGAAAATGAAAATAAAATAACAATTACTTGTTATTTTACTTTCCTTTAAAAAGTCCAAAAACTAAATTTCTCTCATGAACTAGTATGGTTGATGTTAATCTTCCCTTACAAAAATCCTAACATTGTAGATTCAATGGTGTCCATGAATTATTAATTTCAGTAGCGGTTCAAAAGATAGAAAATGCTGCACATGCGTTTTCTGAACGTACCATTAAAAATTTCATAAATTCATTTCGGGCACACTAGGCCTCAAATTCACAAGACGTCATTTTACGCATACTATTCATAATCCCAACTAATTTTAAAAAAAATTACATGAAATCATTGGTTCTTTAAATTCCCCCTCCATTGGGATTTTCTTCCTCAAAAGCTATAAAAAACTATGCGACCAAATGGGG
Source organism: Viscum album (assembly GCA_963277665.1). Lineage (NCBI taxonomy): Eukaryota > Viridiplantae > Streptophyta > Magnoliopsida > Santalales > Viscaceae > Viscum > Viscum album. Next base: position 159,558,961 of record OY728128.1, on the reverse strand, counting down.
GTACTTACCACGCATGTGATCCTCCTGCTCCCATGTTCTCTTCTGGAGGCTCCTGTGCTGCCACAAAACTCTCACAAGGGGAATCGACCACCCAAGAAGGAATTTCTTCTGTCGATTCTATATCTCCACTCACAACTCTGCAAACGTCCCCCCAATTGCTGATGTCAATCTCACCCCAATCGATATCATGCGATGGATCATGCACGTATCTCCATAGCTACGACAAGTGGAAAACATTATTCACCTGGTGCATCTGTGTGGGAAGAGAAAGACGATACACACTCTCTCCTACTCTGTAGAGGATATGAAATGGTATGATGAACCTCAGAGATAGCTTGCTGCCCCGACCAAACCTCTATAATCATCGTCTGGGTGAGAACCATAGGAAGACATGGTCTCCCTCCTCAAAATCCTAGGGTATCTATCTATTGTTGGCATAAAAATCCTACCTTCTATATGCATTTTTCATCCAATCCTAGATGAATTTCATCTATTTTGAGGTAGCATGTAAAAACTCTTGACCCATATACACTGACTCCCCTGGGTCTGTCCAACAAAGAGGTGATCTCTACAGTCTCTCGTACAAGGCCTCAAACAGTGACATGCCGATGGTGGAGTGATAACTGTTGTTGTATGAAAACTCCACCTGTGGTAGGTAGTCCACCCAACTACAGCCAAAATCAAGGACACAAGAACAAAGCATGCCCTAGAGTGTCTGTATAGTCCTCTCTGTCTGATCATTTATCTGTGCATGGAAGGCGGTGTGCAAGTGTCGCTTCATTCCGAACACCACCTATAATCCCTTCCACAAGAGGGAAGTAAAACTTGTGCCATGATCTAAGAGGACCGTAAATTTCACTCTGAGAAGTCGTACAATATCACTCACGTAGAGGTGTCCAATTCTCCCTACTGGTCCCCACTCTATGATGGGTAGAAAGTGGGACGACTTGGTGAGTTATTCAATGATCACCCATATGGAATCATGGCCTCTATACATATGTGGAAACCCTGTCACAAAATACCATGATATAACATTCCAAATCCACTTCGGATCCTCAAGTGGATGAGCTAAGCCCACCAGTACCTGATGCTCGACCTTCACTTGCTGACAGGTGAGGCATCGGGATACAACCTCCGCCACTTCTTTCTTCATCCCTAGCCACCAGTATTGACGCCGAAGGTCCGGGTACATCTTCGTCACACCACGATGTACTAACAAAGGGGATGTATTGAACTCCCGGAAAACCACCTCCCATAGCGTCACTGGTACAATGGGGTTTCCTCGGAAGAGGATGACATGCCCCCACCTTCAGAAAATCAATTAGGATCCTATCCTGAGGATATCTGAGCACGTCGGGACTCAAAATATATACCTCTATGCTTTGCCTCCCGAACTCGCTGAAGAAGTTGGTGAGTGGTTGTCATAGACTGGAAGTAATATACTCCATCTATTTCTATGAAGGATATATGCAACCTGGCTAGCTACTCTATCACGTCACTCAGTAGTTGTAGACCAGACCTCCTACTGAGTACGTCTGCTGTTACGTTCCACTTCTCCGGAGTATAGAATATCTCAAAGTCACAGTCCTAGAGGAAATATATCCATCGTTGTTGTCACAGGTTCAGGTCCTTCTATGAGAAGATATACCTGAGACTCTTGTGACCATAGTAAAGTGTAAACCCTTTCACCCATCAAGTTTTTCCACCACATCATCCGCAGAAAGTCCAATGCTGCTAACTTCAGGTCATGGGTAGCATAGTTCTCCTCTTTCTATCTCAACTATCACGAGGCATAGGCGATCATCATTTTCTCCTTCATCAGTACATAACCTAGTTTGACCCCTAATGTGTCGATGTAAACTACATACCCAATGACCAATTCTAGTATACTAAAGCTGAGAGCACTCTTGAATCTCTGCCTCAACACCTGGAAACTTTGTTGTCACTTCTCTGTCCACAATAAAGGCTGAACCTTCTTCATCAAAGATGACAAGGGTGACGCTACCCAGGATAAGTTAGGTAAAAATCTCTGATAGTACCCATTCAATCCCAAGAAACTCTACCCCTCGGTCACACTCCCGTGTGGATCCCAAGAAAGCACTGCCTCTATAATTTCCATATCTACTGTGAATCCATCCTCTAAGATAACGTTTCCTAGGATGTGGAATTCTTGTATCCAGAATTGGAACTTCGAGGGCTTACAATAAAGATGGTATTTCCGGAGTGTATCTAGGTCTATCTATAGGTTTGTGGCATTCCCCTCCTCTGATGCTTAGTATATCAAGAAGTCATCAATCAAGACCACCACATTGCGATCAGGGTATGGCTGGATGATCTTGTTCATGAGACCCATGAACACTGGCAGAGCATTGGTCATGCCAAAAGGCATCACCAAGAACTCTTAATGGAAATAAAAACATTTTAAGGACGTCTTCGGTAGATCCTCCTCCTATACTCTGATCTAATGATAGCTTAATCTGAGGTCTATCTTTGAAAATAATGGAGCTCCCTTCAACTGGTCAAAGTGATCATCGATCCTAGGGAGTGTATACTTGTTCTTCACAGTCACCTGGTTCATGTGCTGATATTCTACACAAATCCTGAAGCTCCCATCCTCCTTTTTGTTGAAAAAGATCGGGGATGCCCATTGAGAAAAGCGGGCCTTATGAACCCCTTTCCCTGTAAGTCCTCTAGCTATACCTGCAACTCCCGAAGCTCCATGGGAACCATCCGATATGTTGGTGTAGATATAGGATCCATATGGGGTACATGTCGATGTGAAATTCTACCTCTATGTATGGTGGATGTCTCGAAACATCATCAAGAAAGACATCATGATACTATTCCACCACTACAGGATAACTTGGACTTCTCAAGTCAACTTCCCAGATGGTGACGCTAGCCAACTAATGAGTAATTGACTACTACCTCCTCCAAGAGAGTCCATATTGTGCTTCAAAGGTTTAATTCTTATCGGTGAAGGTAAACCTAATCCCATACTCACAGACACAGCAAACATTGTGCCTTAAATAGTCGATCTGAGCATAAACTGTAGATAGCTAGTCTTTACCCACGATAATGTTGTAAGGCCTCAACGTTGCTACTAGGAGATCCCAGCTGAAGTACATTCCTCCTAGAGTGATCTCACACTACTTTCACCAGTGTGTAATCGTCGAATCTCCTCCCGTTGGAGTCTCAAATATCAAGGATCGAGCCAACAGATCCATCAGAATCTTTAATCTCTGAACAAGTGTCATGGAAATGAAAGAGTGAGTGACACCTTTGACAATAAGTATTACATCTAGGGTGGAATAGACACAGATCTTACCTATAATCATCAACGGAGAGCCATGGTCATGGGCCTCAGTTGCCTAAAGCTTTTCTTTCCCCTATCCACCTGCTCTTTGTGGTCTGGGTGGACCGCCTTGTGCTGGTGGCGGTAGAACCTGAAATCACTGCCCACCACATGCTGCACAACCTTCTCCCCATCCTCATTCAGCAGCCCACAAACATCCTCGATTGAATCTCTACCTCTGCATCAGTGGTCCCTTGACCGTATGTTGATCGTTCTTACGACATGTCGGGTAGTTGCAAGCCATATGGCCCGACCTTCCGCACCTGAAGCACAATATTCCCCCCGACTAACCTTCTATACATCGCGAGCCTCAAAACTCGGACCCTGCATCCCATGGTCGTCCAACAATTGTTCTATCCCTGTTGTACCTTAGAGTCATCTATATGTTTCTTCAGGTAGATAACTCAGCTACATGTCGTCCGGTGGTGGCTCTTACCGTCAGTTCCGGCTAAGCTCTGAATCTCTCCACCAATAGTGCTCTCTTGAGCACTCTAGCTTACGATGGGATATTTAGTTATATCAACAATGCCTTGATCTCTTACCCGAGACCTTGCTCAAAAGTCCAAGCCCTGAAGAATGGGTAACGTACCTTGTCGGTGGAATAGTGTGATAGGTTAGTGAATCACTCTGTGTACTAGGCCACTGATTAGCTACCCAATTGTAAGTTCAGTAGCTCTTGGATACGCACTAAGCATGGTGTCACTGGAACAAACTCCGCCCTGAAGAGGATCTTAATGTACTTCGAGGTGAGGGTCACCTCATCATGTTACTGGAGCGTTAGGCTCCACCATTTCCCTGAAATGACCTAGAAAAGGCTGGAAGCTAGGATAACCATTTGCACTGCTGGTGTCTCAGCCAAGCGAAAAACTCTAGCCACAGCCTCCAGCCAATCTTCAGCTTCCTGGGGATCTGTCCCGCCTTGAAACCTCTGTGGACTCTATCTATGGAACTCATGCAATGTGCTTAGTTGATGTGAACGATATTCTGGTGGGGCTGGTGGCATCTTCTACCCAAGGAGTGGTGGTGTGGCTGGTGCACCACCCGAAGATGATACCATAGTAAGAGGGCCTTACACTAAAGCCTCGTCGCTCAGTGGGCCGTCATCATGTACTCTCTCAGGAACCATGGCCAGCTGTCTACGCGGCGACATCCTGAAATGAAATAGGTGTTCCACGATCAATACATTATTCTTGGTGAGCTGACTCAAAATAGAAAAAAGTAAAAACATTTCCAAAACACAGAAAATCAATGTTTTTGTGAACTGAGATTGAAATCTAAATTCAGTGTCCTGGTGTATGGATATGTTGGCTGCCACCCCAACACTGGACACCCCAAACTAAAAACTATAATCAAAACACTTAAAAAAATTTCTCTATTAAGAGGATCAGATTCATAGTTCTTCGGTAGAACCAAATCCTCTAATACCACATTGTTACAAGCCATCCCTAAGGGCTCGTGTCGTGACTACCCCAAGCCCTCCATCCATAGGCTAGGGGTTGGCGACTTTCACCAGAAAGGAGTATACCTAAAATAGGAAGGCATTGAATTTAATCATGTAAACACACACAATCTAATAACACAACAAGATTCAACTTAGAAGTATAATTGTTGTACTAAAGGTGTGTACTAAAAGTAAAAGGGGCTAGAATAAAAGACCAACTGAAAGGTACAACTACAAATGAAAAACCGAAAATAGCTCTTGGAATCATCCACCGAGGATCCTACATGAAGGGTAGGTATACCTCAGCTCCAATGCTCTCCACGTCAGCCATTCTCCTCTATGTAATTCTTATACCTTGCTCTCTAAAGTCTCAATGAAGCTAGTCATCGTCTGCAGAGGACAGAAAAAGGTTCGGGCGAAGCTCGTGCAGGGGTGAGTATTACAATACCCAGTTGGGATCTCGAGACCCTCGAAGGTCACTCAGAATTCCATAAATGAAAACCAAGAAGCATTATCTCAATCAAAAAGTGCAAATAAAAATACACAGCTCAATCCATGTATAAGTAAAGCACGGAAGTACAGATGATTAGTTTAGAAGCTAGATCGTCTTATTTTGTTGAGAGGAACTCTTTCTGACCATATGGAGTCTAACCCACATATGATCGATAGGTACAACCCTCTGTTGACCCATAATAGATTCAAACCACCCCATATTGATAGGTAATATCCCCCATGACCCACTCAGGGTCTAACCCACACAAGATCAGTATGTGATGACCCACACAGGATCGCTGAGTGCTAACCCACACAGGATCGTTATGCGCTGACCCTCACAGGATCGTTGAATGCTGACCCACAAGAGATCAATAGGTTCTAACCCAAAAATGATCACTCAGTACTAACCTCCTTATGATTAGTCTCCAACCTCTGCCTCACTGCTAGCCACTAGATTATTTCTCATAGTATGCTTAATTTTGTGAGAACCACTCCTCATGCAATCAGTAATATTTCAACCATCACAATGTCCCATGATGAAGTAACATGAGGAATCCAATCGTCATAAGGGTTCCAATGAAATAGACACTGCTTCAACTAGATTCCTGGTTTTTATGTTATTGGAATTTTAGTGTAGAGGTCTCTCTTGGATTCGGAGTCGATCCAACCCAGACGTACTCCAACTTTGTCCAGAACTATCGGGGAGTATCTTAAAATGACTATATATCTCTTAGGAACCAAGCTCTGTACACATTTATTCCAAATGGATATCTCATTTGCAAGATATAGTCAATTATGCGTTTACGGGTCCGAGAGGGGTCAATGTCTTGTCCGACATCGTTCGACTGAAGTAGTCCAGGACTAACCTTGCTCGGCCCGAACAAGACTGGGCTAGCCTGGATGGGATGGGCTGCGGGAGGCTCGGAACAATCCAACCTGACAGGCCTGGGCCGCGGCGGTGCGACACACCAGCTGGCACGACCTGCTGGGATCACACAGTCCACTACTCCCGAAAATCTTAAAGGATCCTTTCAGCTCCATTAAGGGCGGTGCCAGGTGGCATCACCTTGTCACCCATGGGACCTACAGGGAGCGGGTTCTGGCCTTTGCCAATGTTGTGGATTCAAAGTCACGGCCTTTCAACATGGCGTGCAATGAAGCACTGCCTTGGCCTCCACTGGTGGCTGAGGGCCGACCACCATCTGCAGTCGTTGAGACATGATGTCATTGTTCCCCTCAACAGAGTGCGATGGCACAACGACTGCTGCCCCCACGGTCGGCTGATGTCAGCCACCACCATCGCTCTCCGACACTGGTGGATCTTATGTGGGGATCTAGCGATGCTCCAAAGCTCTGTTTCCACTCCCATCTATGCCCTTCGGCCTTCTGGACTACCAGCATCATAGCAAGACCCTCTGTCTCGTGTTTCCATCAAATTGGGAAAACATTCCTTGAAGAACACAACGAAAAATATGATGCGGAGGGTTCACACTTTGTTTGTTTGTCCTGTGCCTTTCGTGATAGCATTATAACGAGTGGGATTAATTTAATCATCACATTAAAAATAATGATAAACCATCTTCAAATCCTACGCAACAACCTCCTAAAAATTCACGAACGAAAAAAATAATCAAGTGACTTTCTATAATTAAAAGACAACCCCGCGCCATGATCTGTTGGAGGTGTCACGGTTGCGGTGGGAGGAGCGCCTATGTTTGTTGGAGTCGTCGGCATTCGTGGATCCCGAATCATTTCCCCCTGAGCTTCCGTCCTCCATCAGTGGATGTTGACACATGAATTCACCAGAGTTTCCTCGCTTGAATAATTATTACAAAAACCCCACCCGGATCTTTATTTAAATGGGAGGGGGAAAGGTGAGTAACACATTGGGAAATAAATGAGGCTCATTAAATGAACTAATGAACCTCTTTTAATTTAAAATGGTGGATTTATGTATTTGATGAGTCAAGCCATTAAATGGATTTGAAAAGTCACTGATCTCACCACCGCTATTCATCCGTTGGGGAAAATGAAAATAAAATAACAATTACTTGTTATTTTACATTTCTTTAAAAACTCCCGTAACTGAATGTTTCTCCCAACCTACTGCGGTCGGAGTGAAATATCCATTAAGAAATTCCTGGCACTACGGGTTCAATGGTATCCTAGGATTTTTACTCTGAAAAATGGTTCAAATGATAGAAAATTCCACCTGCGTGTTTACTGAATGTTCCTAAAAAATTGATCAAAAATTCATTCCGAGCACACCAGGCCTCAGAATCATGCTCCATCAATTTTCACAGGCTTGTAATAATCCTAAAAAATTTTAAAAAAAATACATGGAATTTTTGGGTCATTACATAAGTTTTTTTAATTATAATCTGTACAAATGAACTTTATTTTTGGATCTATCATGTCAATATTAGATTATGAATTTTCTGGTATTTTTTTCGAAATTATGGATTTTTGGTGTAATATTCAAATTACAATAATACAAATACAAGGACTTTTATGATACCATTAGGTTATAATCATGGCATAAAAATCCATGAAGCCATTTTACAAAATAAGTTTAAATATTTTTAAATGAAATTAAAAATTAAAAATATAATATTTAATTTCCGAAAACCTATATTAAAATTTTTTGAATATAAATCTATATTTTCTAAAACAACCTATTATGAATTATGTATTTATTATTTGAAAATTAATTTTTTCAGTTTTATAAATTTATTATTTTAATTTATTTCATTTTTTTAATCAAAATATCGAAATTAGTGAACAATATCCATTTTAAATTATATTCATAAAAATAAGATATCGGGGTAATGATTTACCATCATAAAAAATAAAAATGGTAAAAAAATTCAAATAAAGATAAATCACTAAAAATATGTTAAAAAATGCATTTAGATGACTTATTGTGGTTTGACCAGAAAAAAAATCTCCTCTATTTTATTTTCCACTTTTGGTGCCACTTTTTATGTTTAACTTGTTATCACTTTATATTAATAATTTAGGTTTAGAAAAAATCCATTCACTACACTTATAAAAGGTGCCTTCCACCACCAATTTAATGGTACTATAAAATTAAAATTCCCCATGAAACTTTTACCTTTATAAATTATTTATATTTTTGATGTACTAAAATTTTATCAAAGGAATTTCTATTCTGATTATATAATTGTGTCCTATTTAGTGGTTTTGTATTAAAAAAAGAACAGGGACAACATGATTGATACAAAAATATTTTATTATATCAATTTAATCATTAAATTTATATACTAAATTTTGAAAGAATAATTGAATGTTTTATAATGGGATTAAAAATAAAAACATTAGATATCCATAATATGAAAATTTGGATCTTATCGATCCCTTAAACTTACGGAACTCACAAAAAACACTTTAGAGATGAAAATAACTGTTTGTAACTCAATATTAATTTTAAATATAGATATATATAAATATAAAAGTGGGACGGAATACATTTTAATGAATAATGAATGAAATATAGGGTATTTCTAAAATGTTGGGAACTGACTAGAACATTACCAATATGACCATTTGAATAGTAATTTGGTTTTCGGAATTGTATTATTAGACTTATCAATAGTAACATATCCATTGGAATTGTATCCTCACCAAAGGATGTTTAACATTATATTAACATATATTATAAAAATAAAATACGAAAAATTTATATCTTGATAGAAGGAAATATTTTTTTTTAAAATGATTAAATATGTGTTGGTGTTTTTATAAAACATATATGTTGAATTTTACTTTTTTATGAAATATATGGATTTCAATTAAAATTGATATTCCAAAAGATGTTTAATAAAATAATAGAATGTTTCATTATAATTATAATATAATTTTATGATTCAATATGTTGTTTTTCAATGGGTGAGAAAATTTACAATTATATTAAATGATGTATTTATAAAATAAGTAACACTTTTATTTTAAAATTAACTATGTAATATTTTAAGAGTTATATTTTTAGAACATATTTTATTTTTTAATATCATAATTAGAAAATGGTTAGGGTGATTTATTTATTTTCCTAAAATAATTTAATTTTTAGTGAATAGAAAAATAATGATAAATACGATAATTTACAGTATAAAAAAATACATTTAGAAATGAGTCAATACTGACTTGTGTGACAATTTTTTATGTCACATGAATTAATAAATAATATAGTCACATTAATCTTCATTATTGGTATTATTGAGATAAAATAATAATAAAAAGAATATTATATTAAAAAACTCTCCTCACCACCACTTATAAATACCCCCATCACCACCCCTTATCCTCACACATTATAAGCTTTTTACACTACCCAAAATCACAAAAAAACTCTCATATTACCTCACTAGTAATTACTAGAAGAAGTTTTCACCTAAAAGGAAAATCCTAAAGTTACTTAAGTGGAATCCTTTGAGGACATGTTCAAAGGAGAAGGTAATTCCATAAACTGATCTTCTTAGTTTTTCTTCTGCCTCATACTCTAATAAAATTAAATAATATATGATATGATTACTACAGTATCATTAATAGACTATAATTTTATTGTGTTAAGGGTATATTTATCATTTACCCTTTTTGAATTTCATTCTAAAATGAAAACATTGTTCATAATATGGTTAGTTCATTACCTCCATTAGTAACAGGCTTTGTTTTTATCCACTACCTTCATGGATTGTTATACAGGTAATATTATTGTTAAATTTGATGATATATGAAATATTATAACTTATTTCATATTCTATAATATTATTATTAATAATTTAAGTGAATAAAATTAATACAGATCATGATAGTCAATAAGACTTCCTAAATAAACTAAGCATATAATGATAAACTTCATACGAAATGAATCAAACCTATGTTATAGAAAAAAATGATATTTAGTTGTACTAAAATTTATGGAAAAACAAAAATAACATTTTATTTTACATATAGTTTTATTAACCATTTTATATAGAACATTAATAAGTATCTACAAACTAATACGATCATAGTCAGAAGACAAAAACAACCATAGGTCAGCAGAATCAATAATGATAACCAAATTAAATTGATGTAAAATAACCTCAAATTATGATAATATATATTATATTTTCATATATGTTTCTCCATTATATATTTAATAAATATAATTTTTTTATTTAAGAGGTTAACTGAATGTGATGTATAATTCTGGACCTAAGGTAAGGGATCTGTCGGAACCAACCAATTTTGTTTAGGTTATGATTTTAATCTCTTTCTGTCACAATCACTATTTATTATTATCATATACATATTATATATTTTTATATATGTATGGAAAATATAATTATTTTTTAATTCACCTATATTTTTGGGGGATATACAAATTTTAAGGTTTTTGTTCTCAATTTCTCTTGTTAAGAAGTAATGACTAAAGGGAACATCTCTATTTTCCAACCACACTCCATGTAACACTAAATGAATTTTTAACCATGAATTTTTTCAAAAAATTTAATATTAATATTGAAAAAAAATTTAGTTAATTTTTTATTTTTTGTAGATGCATTATGCTCTTCCTTATTTGATGATTCATCACCATTTTTCTAAAAACCACACATAAAATGAATATTTAAATAATTATTTTTCCACTCATTATTGTATCATTAGTAAACATGGAATTGATTTTCATGTCTTATATTTAATATTATACATATCAAAATACATGAATTATTTAATCCCTTCAATAATGCAATTCATTATGATATTCCTTTTGTCTATGTTTTTTGACATGATTATGTAACCAATTTCATTTTCATGGGGTTTTATGATTCTTATTCTTTATTTATGGTATCCTTACATAAACATACATTATTTTACATTATATTGTGGGTTAACAATGATTCCACACCATTATATTGTGTAATTATTTTATCTCATAATATGATATATATGTGATAAAGTTGTAAACCAAATCCGTGATGGGACTCTGTCCACCATATTATGTTGTATTCGAAGTTATCATTGAAATATGATTATTTTATGTTCTGTTTTTATGAAACATTCCTAAAATAAATTGATATTACATTACCTACAATATTATGCAATTATTCTATGTGGTCACCCATGAACCTTTCCTCTTATGATATCATTATATATAATTTGATTCACATGTTATTCTCTATTATTGTGTTTATGCTCTTTTTGGGATTTTTAGATCACTTATTTTGTTTATGTATTCCCTAGGTTATACTATGTGGTTTTGTGATCCTAATGGGTTATATGATCCTATCATGGTGATTAAAATATAGATGTTTTATTTTAGTTTGATTTTGACGTTTAATGTACCTAGTCCCACAAAGACTCATGGCCTCTCAATCATTTAGTTGTTTTTATTTGGAATTTTTGTTTATAAAAATGTAATCACATGTTAAAAACACTTGGGACACTATAATAATACTTTTAAATCACTATAATATTTTATAAATAAAAAATGATATCATGTATTCCATTTTAATGAAGTCCTCTAAGGGAAAAGTCAGGTTTAAAATATGAGTACTAATCATTCCCTAACAAACATTCTTTTAGATATTATTCATGAAAATAAAATTTTCTCTATATTAAATAATAGAATATTTTTTTACTCTTAATGTTATTATTTTTAAAGAATTATCATTATCCACATATCCCCTTTTTCCATAGAAAATGATAATTTTGTTTGTGTGTATGCGTTTACTACCATCCCTATGAAGTGATGTGGCACATTTTCAGATAAATAGTTACACAAATAATTCAAATGGTATATTAAAAAAAATATTTAAAATTATTACCATTATTAATATTTTATATGAATTAACCCATTTCATCATTACTTCCATTTAGTGCGAAAAGGAAAACATCGTCCTTGTATACAGGTAGTTTATCACCTCTATGGAGTGATTTTTTAAATTTTTCCATCACCATATTACAATGATAGATATAAAATATATTTTATTAATACGTATGATATAATGGAGTCAAATATTTCATAAATATTTCTTTTAAATGGGTCACAAAAAATTATGATCACTTTAATGTAATTTATTCGCATCTGGAAATTAATTGAAACAAAATCATCATTGTCCTCGTTACCTTTAATAATGACTATATTATCCTGAAAATGAACATGAGAATGAATTAATAATTTAATAATTATTACTTAAATATCATTTATAATTTTTGAATTATGAAGTAGATATCATAAAACTGGTTTTAATTCACCATTATAAAATATATGGGAAAAGATCCAAATAAAATATCTTCTATATTGAAAATAAAAATTAACTATCTTATAAAAATATAAATTATATATATAATTAAATATTATAAATGTTAAAATATATTAATTTTTTTAAAACAAGGTGGCTAAGATGGTTATATTTATGATTCTTTAGAATAATGACCTTTTTTGGTTGTTGAGAATAAAATGTTAGGAAGGTTATTAACTCAAAACCCTTTCATTAAGCTATAATGTTTCTTTTAGAGAATAATTTCTATAAGTTTTATAATTAACCCAAAAACATAAATCATTTTTTATTTACCCTTTTTCTAGGTATTTATATTTCTATCACATAGACCCCCTTCAAAAGTTTATTACATACTAAATTTTGATGTCCATAAGGGGTTCTCATATCGAAATTTGTTAATGGAGACATGTTTTTTTGTGATACTACATTATTTGACATGGTGTTTATAATACGAATTTAAAAATTTATATTATGATTCTATAATCATCAATGATATTGATTATTTTATTTCATTTTCAATTTTATATGGTTTTTTGGATTCAATGTTACAAATTTCAAATGGGGTTTCCAATACTCAGTTAATTTTTTGAGACTTATTTATTCCTAATTTACTATGGTTTTAAAATATAGATTTATTGTATTAGATGATTATATTATAATTAATTTACTTGTTATTTTATATAGAATTATATTGATGTTTTTGTATCTTCTTAAAAATGATGATGTTTAGAATAATTCCACTTTTCTTCAAATGATAACTTTCCCTTCAATATCCACATCAAATCTTCCTACCAATGTTGTAATTTACCATTTCAAAGTATTAATATGTTTATTTAAACAGATCATAAAATTACACTTTAACTCTTTCTAATTGAAATATTTATTATTATTTTTATCAAGTGGGTTTCAATAAAGGTAATTTTTTTAATTAATGAATATGGTTTTTCCATTTCCATATATAAAATCATATATTCCACGTCATAAATTATTTTTGGAAAAAATTATATATTTTATGGGATGATATATTGAAATTTGTTAGTAAATAATGTTTTAAAATTATTTATAAAAATTTGGAGAAAAGACATTTTTAATGTGGCTAATAACCTTTCATCTTCACAATAATAAAAAAAAATTTCTCTATAAATATCATTATATTTTTTAGTTCCATTTTATCATTAAATTAAAAAATATCTAACACCAATGTTGTTTTTTTGAATAAATTTATAAATTTACTTATGAGATAATCTATTTGGGTTGATTTAGTTTTTGGTATTGATTGATCTATGTCTTGTCATCATTTAATGTGATGAAATTTGGAAACATAATAAAACCCATTTTCTTTCCATGGGTTGCTTATGATATAATAAATGATTTTTTCAAAATGGAACATATATATATATATTTATCATGTGAATTTTTAGTCCGATATAACCCTCATATTCCCTCGAGAATGCTTTACATTTTATAAGATAATAATAAGAATCAAGAAATGAGGATTTATCGAATATTAGATACAAGTTATGTTTTGAGGTCACCTAATGGAAAGAAGTCGTGATTCAAGATATACTAAGGGAAATAAGACCAAATTAATAATTGAATATGTTATGATTTATATGATTATTTTAATTCCATATTTTTATGTTATATTTAAATTATTATTCTACAATAATCATATTTTTTATCTCGCACTTTGATTTAATTATACACATTTGTTCATTTAAAACAACATGTCCTACTATCACAAATTATGGAAAACTCCTATTTTTATGATATTTTTAATTGTATACCTCACATATGATCATATTTTATTATATTATTATTATCTAACCATTTATTATATGTTGATATGTTTTCCATTACTGATCATTTGAGCTCACTCCGTTCTTGAGTTTCCATTCTGTAAGTCACGATGGTGAGTATAACCAATATGGAGTTCAGAATGGGATCTAGTTTTGATCAATTATAAATAAATGTTAAAATGTTTTTTAAAATAAGTTAATTATATAAATATATCTTAATTAAAATAAAACATTAGGTCTTGGTATTATGAGTTTACTGAGATATGTAATTTATTCCTTATAGAAATAATGTTAATAAATATATTTTTATCATGTATATTATTACTTGGTGTCAATTTGTATATTAAAATTTTACATTTTTAGATAAGGGTTTCATTTTTGTGTGTTAAGTTTTTGTAGTTGTAGGGATGGAGATTAGATAATATTACAAAAAACACTATGTTTAATTTTTGGATAACTTCTTGAATTTTGGTACTTTAGATATTATGTGGTTTTCTAGAAATGAAATCCCAGTCTAGATACATCATGTGGATTCTAGATCTGAAATATTTACACCTAAGGGTATTAAAAGTGAAAATTTTAGTTTTTTATAAACATCATATTCATGTGGTTTATGATAAAGAGTCTTAACTACCCACTTGATTGCACACTCTCCTGGGATATGATTTTGTGGATAGTATTTTATTTATGAATCATAACAATAGATTTAAAATATTTACAATTAGGTTAAGAAGTATGGAGGAACCCATCAT
The DNA here is from genome assembly GCA_963277665.1 of Viscum album. NCBI lineage: Eukaryota > Viridiplantae > Streptophyta > Magnoliopsida > Santalales > Viscaceae > Viscum > Viscum album. The sequence goes on along the minus strand of OY728128.1, from coordinate 159,543,836 downwards.
AAATAAATATAGATCAAACCAAGTGTCATATTAGTTGAACTAAAATATACCATGATGGTTTTTAAGAGAAAAAAATTTCATGGATATATATTTTCAAGTGATTATTTTTAAAAATTATATTTATATATTTATTATTGACTTCCATTTTTTACATATTTTATATTTTTTAATGGTTGGATCCAAGAATAAAAAAGTCAAAAATAAATATGATGGATATTGTAGTGATGGGCCAATTGAGAAATTAAATGGGATAAAATATTATACAGAAAACCTTGTGGTTACGGAAACCCAAAATTTTTGAGTTATGATTAAAAACATGTTTCTTATTGGACCAATGAACATAGAAAAAAAGTGATGTATGATGATTTATTAAATATCATGTTATGAATATAATAATTGAAGGAAGCTTCAGTTTGATATATGTTAGTAATGTTTGAATGGGAACCCATGAAAATGTACTAATTAAATAGATAGTTTCTTTTATCTATGGTAAATGAATGAATAAAGAAATATGGTTTTGAGAAAAAATGAGGTGTTCAGTTAAAAAAATGGACAAATGTAGTATTCTAGAAATGGATACAATATAAATTTAATGTTTTATATGTAATGAATTTGGGAACTATGCCAACCCATGCAAAAAAACCATATTTATTAAGATAAAATCAACCAAAATAATCTGATAGGACATGGGAATAAAACAAATCCTATTAAAAATTTACTATTTAAGTAGAAAATGACAACTAAGTGGTTCTAGGTACCCTTATTATTCACTATATATTTATAGATGTCTGAGGTCATGTATTCTTTAACAAACTATTGAATATTTTATTATAAATAAAATAGTGGTATCATTACTATATCAAACATATATGAATATATTTTATGGATTATGGGATTACCATTCCTGAAAGTATTCATATCATTCTTTTATTTTAATTTGAATTATTTTTGAAATTTATTGGCTATCTCTGCATTTAGTCCATAATAATCCACAAAATCATGAAATCACATTTCATATTTATAATAAAACTATGATTATATATTAGTGCAAGGAGGAGTATGGAATCTCTTGGAAATATAATTATGTTATAGGATTTATGAAACCTAATGATGTGTAATTTTTAAATCAAATTATTGGGGAAAACTCAATATTATGATTGAACTATTCTAAAGAAAAATATATTTTCTAACTATGTAATTTTATTATATCCCATGAAATTAAATATTGTTCCATGAATATCTATTACATAAAATTATTTATGTTCATTAGTAAGTAACAACATAAATTGTGAGGATGTAATTTATTTAAGTGGTACTGTGTAATGCGGAAATATTTCTCTATATATCATTCCGTTAAATAAATATCATGTGTTAAAGAGTTTTACACACTTAAAACATCAAAATTCAATGAAACATGATACTTTAAATTAAAAATAATAAATTTTACAATAATAATATAGCTATTTTATTATCTGATTACAATGATAGCAGCCACACTATGAAAACAATATTGAAAGGAGAAGTAATTGAATTGAGCCATATGAATCTTCCTTCTGAGGAACACCTAATAATATTATAATGGATGCAGTTTCATAAGGTTTCGTTGGACCAATACGAATAGAAACATCAAAAAAATTAAATGAAAAAAATTGTCTTCAACAGATGTTTTAGATTCCCATGAGATTCCAGCTAGCAGAACCACCACCAATAACTACCAATAGAGCATGTCTTATTCAAAGTTAACACATGGTGATGTAGAGGGGTTATGGAAATATAAATTAAGATGATATATACATGTAATTACAAATTAAATAAGTTATTTATATATCACATTTATTTAATACATTTCTCTTTTTCACTTTTTGAATGAGAATGGTCCTTTTTAATACTAATTCAATGATAAAACTTATAAGATCATTTTTTTTCTAAAATTATATTTTATGTCAAATTTAATTTTCATGATCCTAATATTTATAAGATAAATATAACATATATAAAATATATTTTTTATACTATTAATATATTAATAATAATTGAAATATTAATTTTTTATAGATAATAATAAGAACAATAAACAATGTAAAATATTGTATTTCATATAATTGTTTTGATTATATATTATGCATCCATTCAAAATTTAACTTTATAGAATTTTTAATGCTAATTTTAAAAATTCAAAATATTTTGGGGATCTATCATGTCATTATTAGCTTATGTTTAATTGTTTATATTTTTTATTTGAAGATTTATTTTTCATGTTAAGTGTGAAAAATACTATTTTTACAAATATTGTGAGTTTCATGATATCATTAATATATGAACATGAAATAAAAATGTAATTATCATATTTATTAATATAATATGTATTTAATTTGTAAAATTATAATTTTAAAATATTCTGTTGAATTTATAAAAACTACGTTTAACATTTTGTAATCTAGATTATATTTTTTAAAAACCAATTTTAATGTATGGTCTATTTATAATTTTAAAATAATTTTCCTCACTATAAGAAATTTAATATTATAAATTGTTATAATAATTGGATTCAACATATAATGATTAGTTAATATGGATAAATTAAATTTTATTAATAAAAATATGTTACCAAATTTAAAGATGAGTTACTATGGGAAAAGGTAAAATGGTAAAAGAATGTTAAAATAATGGGTAAAGACTGAAAACATGGAAAAAAGGTTTAAAATGAATTATTGAAGTTTTTATCGACCAAATGATATCAAATATGCATTATTTTTCATATTTGGATCTACTTTCCCTGTGAAACATATTCTATCTTTATATTAAGAAGTTATATTTACAAAAAATATCATTTCTTCAAATTATAAAAGGGTACTTACACTACCAATTCAAGGATCCTCTAAATTTCAATTTCCTAATTTAAGATCTTCATTTTTTTACTTTCTAAAGAGTCCTATTCAATTATCATAAGCCTATGGTCTGAAGAAATTGTCCAATGTCATCCATTTCCTTGATGTCCTCTAAGAGATATCACAAGATATCAAAATGAGTCATACCCCTTCCCTAATTTATTTTCTTTCCAATATTTATCATGACATAATATTTTTTGATTATTATATAAGTAAATTTATAATTTTTTATGAATTTTTTTCAGAACATTTACTATCATCCTTTACCATTTTACTATAGAAAAATTATAATGTCATTTGTGCTCATGTGTGGAATACTACCTATATAAAGCGACATGTTTCATTTTCTTTAACCTCATCAAATTTATGCATAGAAAGGTATAATTAACTTTTAAAAATGTTATATATAACATTATTAATATTCAATAAAGATAGATAAATTTATAAAGTTTTTTTGATAAATGTGAAAAATACATGGACCATGTGTATGTGAAGACGACCACATCCATTGAGCGACATGATCCAATTTTTATCACCACCATACAATGATGGTTATAATATATATTTTATTAATATATATATTTTTAACAAATAATATATTTTAATAATATTGTTCATAAATGAAAAAAAATATCATTATAAATCAATATGTTTATATCATTAAATCCCCAGGAAAAAACTCGTCATTGTTTTCATTCTTGTGATCTCTACCTGTAGATTCCATAAAATGAATATGGGTGTTTATAAATTTTTTTTCTAATAATATTTTATTTTTCCTAACATTTGGAGTGATTAGATTGATATAAAAGTGTAATGACCTAGAATTATATCACTTAAATTTCCCTTCTTATAGTTATTTTATATAGTATGAATAACATATAATAAATTTGTGAATGCAATAAAAATATTATAAATGAAGAATTATTGAAATTAGAGGAATTTATAGAACTTAAGAACCCTATACCAATGGAATAATTACTTGAATATATGAACAATACAATTACCATTAGAAGTATTATTATAACCCATAGAATAGAAACTTCACCTTTGAAAGTATTAAAAAATTGTGTGTCTTATAATCGTGATATATTTAACTAAATGTTTCAAAAATAATAAATAAAGTGTTTGTCTTTTTCTATGTCATAAATATTTAATTAAAATTTTAAAAATAATATAATTATTTAATATTTTTTTTCAAAAAATAGATTCACAAATTAATAATTTTTTTCTTATGATTATAATTTAATTTTATGAGACATTTTTTCAATGTGTTATAAAATAAGTTCTAGTTTTAAAATCTATATTTCTAAAATAAATGACGGTTTTATTTAAAATATAAATTTATCATATTTAGAAAATTATATACATTATACAGTGTAAATTTTATAATTTTACATGTCAAAAAATATATATGGTGAATTTTTAGGATTTTTCCTGAGATTGTTGGATTTTTGGTGAATAGTGAAATATTGTAATTTACGGTATATATACATTATAAGATAAATAAACTCTAACTTCAGTCATGAATTATTTAAGATCCACAATTTCCAACTTACCTTCACTATTTAATGTATTTATTGATAATTATTAAACAATTCATTATCTGGAGCAAAAATAAAAAAACTAATGATTAAAATAATAAAAAACCCCTCTCCTCCATTATAAATATCACCCCTCACAACCTCATATCCTCACACCTTTCAAGATTTGAGCCATGAAAAATTTCATAACAATACTCTTCTTAATCCCCTCCCACATTTCTAGGATCCTTTGGTCTCAACGAAAGTCCAAATCCAATCCCCTAAATGAGGTTCTCCAGGAAGAGAATTAAAGAGGTTTAAATACTCTATCTTATATTTTATTTAGTTCTAAATTTATTTTAATTTATTATATCCAAATAATACACTATACAATGGGACATGATAACTCTATTATCATATATATAATGTAATATTATTATGTCAATGGTAAAATCCACCATCAAGTCTCTTCCCCTTTCCTTGTCTTTTAATGTTGAAAACATTATCTGAGAAATATCGATTTACTTCTTCATGGAATACATGTTTTAACTTTTCAATTACACCTTAATGGATGGTTATAAATAAATAATTAATGTTAAAAAAAATTAATTAGTAATATTATATGTTTTTTATTTTCTGGAAACAATATATATACCTAATATTAATTAATAATACAATATTAGTTTCTCGCAATAAAAAACCACCAAAACAATCCAAATGATTACCATTTTAGTTATATCTAATGAATCATCCTCATATGTGAAAAAAATAATTTATAAAAAAATTAATATTTTTTATATTCATTAATAACCTATAATTTCAATACTAGGTAACTATTAGCATTTTACATGATATGCCATATACATATAAAAGTCAACTGTTCTTGAAAACCAAGGAATTGAACTCTCCTGAATGATAAAATTGTATTTATTAACACAACAAAAGGACCATTAATGATATTAATAAAGTGAATATAAATCGAATATATGTCTAATATGTTCTGAATTTTTTTAATGAATCTAATTTCATTATCATGGATATTATGCACATGTGAAAAACACATTCAAACCTAAGGTAAGGGTTTTTTTCCCAAACCTCCATTTTCATTTATGTTATGCATTCTCCCAATTTAAAGAAATGAAATTCCTCATTATTTTTATATAATCCGTATAAAGTCTATTTATATGTTCTAAAATCAAGTATACAGATATTCTCCTCATTCTTTTATGGGAAATACATGTTTTAAAGGGTTTTCTTCTCAATTATCCCCGATATGAAAGCTCAATTAAAGGGATCCTCTCAATTTCTTACCCATTATCACATACCATAAATAATCAATTATAAGAAACTACAAATTTTCTAAATACACTATTTTTTCATGAAAAACTATATTTTTTATTTTTTTATTTTATTTACATAATTTTGAAAAAACAAACGATTTTTACAAAAGAACTATAATTTGTAATGTAAAAATGGTTTTATCTAAATAATTCCTCAATGATTTTATTAGAGTATTTTAATATAGTTCACAACCACCAATGAATATTTTTATTTACCAAGATTATTATCTTATTACTATCATATGCCATATTTTTTAAAGGGTTTATGATCAGTTTTCCTGTGGAATTGCTATCTTGAAACCATTCCCCATATTTCGTAGAATTGTTAGTGATTATGTTTATAAATTAGGGAATGTTATTTATATCTCATATGTATAAGCTGGTTATGTTTCAACTCATTATTATTAAAAATTTATAGTATTTAATAAGTGAAAGGAAGATCCCACTATATCCCCTTGATGCATTAGTAGGTCACATGATACAAAAAATATATTGATTTAGCCAAGGCTGTAACCATTTATTCTTAGATGTCTTGGCCAAGGAGTTGATGATATATTTCAGATGTCTAAAATTAATAATCCCAAAATTATGATATTAGTAATTGATAATTCATATGATTATTCAACTATTATAATATACACTATTATGTTTCATTTTTGTATTTATATGGAATTATTTATTCAACTTTAATTCCTACTATATTATCATGATGATTATGATTAATCGGAATGTGTATTATTTTTACACCTTTCATTATTAATTATGTATATGAATGTTTCCTCTACATTGTTTTACCTTACTTTTCATCTGATATCAGCCCTTTTTTATGATTTATTATTCACCTGGATATGAAGATATATATTATGAATGACCTTTAGAGGTAATCCTGGAGTTATGGATGTAACCAAAGTAGTTTATATATCTTTTTTCCATTCATGTTATAGTGTAAAAATTATGTTTGTTTCTGGATTTCCAAAAAAAACTAAACTATTCAGTCATTTGGGATGAAAACACTTGTTATTATTACTTATGTAATAAATTAAGTTACCAAATCCAAGATACTAGGGTTGGGGACTTTAATATTGGTATTAGAGGAAGATTATTACAAAACGTTGAAATTATAATTAGAAATCAAATATTAGGGAAGATAACTTTAATATAGACATTAAGGACAATAATAACATCCAAGAATTTTGGTATGGTAGAGATTATGTGGGTATTCATTGTAATACAACCCTTTCTGGATTCTACAAGTGGACATGGTTGTGGAACACAATTACCAAGGGGTATAAAATCTAAATAGGTTTTCTGGAATTGACTTGGGTAAACCTAGTAAACAATAACCAACGATACTAAACACCTTTTTTAATAGTGTGGGGGTATGTTGTTAGGATAAATTTCATTTTCATTACAAACAATGATGATGAATTTAAGATTAAATGTGTCCCCAAAGAAACCTTGATTATGATTATGCGATTTGCTATGAGTTAATTTCAAATTTATGTTAAGTGGTTTGATAGTTTTAAATTAAGCATTATGATTCTTTACCTAATTTAGTGTATTACATAATTTATAAATGGATCATAGGGAAACGAATTAAAACTCTATCAACATGTGTACTCCATGTATTGATTTTCCTCCTCTAGAAGATAGTGATTTTTGTACTGGAGCAGTGACTGGTGCTGAGTAACTTATAACTATACCAAGAAAGCTGAGTCATGTTATGATAAATTACTATACCCGTATAGAGCATATTGATCTACGACATGTTGGAGAAATGTTAGACCTCTTCATGTGGAGAAAACCTCCATCATTCAATGGTACTACAAACCAATTCATAGTTATGTTACAGATGTGTTCCTAAAAGAAGAAATTTCTTATATTGGGATGTAATGAAAGGGAGAATGTTATAATGGAAATATATAATCTCTAAGGAGATATGGATCTGTGGTGGTCATTAATCCAAAACACAAAGGAGGAGGTGTAAACATCAAATAAATAATGGTAATATTTTAAGGAAAATTTCCTAGAAAATATTTTTCCTCACAAACAACAGGAGCATATATAGTGACAATTCTTTAGTATGATAAAAAAATGGAGTTGGAAATATTTTCAGAATGAATCCAACATTACAAGGTTATAGAGGCATAAAATATAATAAATATGTAATACATGGAGTAATATTGATCGATTCTTTGATGGGTTAAAACAATTCCTCTTAATGGAAGTGGTCTCCCAATGTTCTTTATCATATGAAGATATAGTCTCAGACACAATCAAGGGAGAGAAATAATTCACTATATATTATGACTTTAAGGGATAACTAGTGAATAAGACGGGTTAATAAGAATTAGTAAAAAAATGGAATAATGAAAAATGGAATTTTCCAACATGTGATATATGTGGAAGGAAACACCATTGTTCCTGCTAAAATGGAAAAAGAGTGTATTCCAAATGAGGATAAAAAGTCCATAAATCCCATAATTTCAATGGAATGAAAAAATATACCAATGGTCAATTATAATTTTGTATGGATATTGGACACTATGAAAATTATTTTCCTAGGTTTTAAGTAAACAATAACAAAAAAAGTCTATGTGATCAAGGCCAATATTTTGTGATCCAAACTACAAAGAATGAAGTTCCTAATGAGGTTTTGGATAGTAATTTAATCATTTCAAAAAAATTTATCGAATGATTTATTTGATTTTGTATCCCCACATTTTTTATATCTTCCTAGTTTAATAAAAAAATTATACATTTCCACTTTTATTTAATGAAGGATTTATTAATGAAAACACTATAGGAAAGTATCAGTGCAAAAATGATTTTTTAGTGGGACCCCTTTATGACACATAAACATGATTTAGTTAAAAAAATATCGTTATACATATGTTTTATTTTGATATAATCCATGTTATGTGCTGGATTTAGAAATATGATGTTAAAATCTATTACAATAATAAGGAAGTTACAACTTGTTAGGAATATATAAATCCCTAATCTTTAGAGAAGTAAATTCATCATTTTAATCTTACCCAAATCTACCACCAGTTTTCCAATTATATGAAATTATTTTGGAGGAATAGAAAAAATCATCTATGGTTGAGGAAAGAAATCATAAAATCTAGGAAGTTCCTATTGTGAAATAATTCAAGGAGGTATTTCCATTGAATTTAACTGGACATCCTTCAGAGTGGGAAATTCATTTTTCTATCGATTTAATCAATGATTCAAGGCCGATATTAGAGAATATTTAAATAATGGCCACTATGGAATTAGTGTAGATGAATAAAAATTCTAGGGAGTTGAGTAACATGGGATTTATCCACCCTAGTGTTTCTCCATTGGTGACCATATTATTTATGTGAGTAAGAAATATGGATATATGAGGTTGTGCATTGACCATAAGAGAAATAAATTCAATGAAAATAATGATCAAGAATCCTCTACCTCACAATGACGATATACTTGGTCAACTTAATGATGAAACAATATTTTTCAATGATTGGAATTTATTATAGATATTATCAATTTCTTGTAAGGAAGGAAGATATTATAAATAATTCATTTCAATCCAGGTATGGACATTATGAGTTACAGTAAATCTATTTACATTGACCAATTTCCCCTCTTTTTGAATGGATCTAATGAATATAGTTTTAAAGGAATATATATATGACTTTTTAGTGATATTTATGGATGATCTCTTAGTTAATACAGTAGTGACGAATAACCTGAGAAACAATTTCTCATTGTTTTTATGAATCAAAGAAGAAAAGATTTGTATGTGTTTTTTATAAAGTGAGAATTTTGGATTCAATTAAATTCATTTCATGTATATATTATCAATAAGTACATGATATCAACTGATCTTTTAAAAAAAAGGCACTCATAGAATGTCCTACACCAACAAACATAACAGAGGAATAAGGTTTCATAGGTCTAGCAGGATACTATTATCATTTCATTCAGAATCGTGCCCGATTAGATAACCTATTAATTAAGCATACCATTAATGGGGATATGTTAATTTGGAGAAAATAATGTGAATATTGTTTTGAATAATTGAAGTGGATATAAGTCAATGATCTTATCAGAAATCTACCATTGAGAGATGGTGGAACTGTGATATATTGTGTTGCATCAAAAAAAGGACTTGGCTTTTTTCCTTATGAATAATGATCAAGTTATTTCCTATTCATCTAGGTAGTTAAAAAATATTTAACATAACTATATAAGTCATGAAATCTAGTAATAATATATTATCTTTCTTTGATGATATGGAGACATTATACCTATGGTGAAATATATTATATATATATATAGATCATAAGAGTTTGAAATATATATTCTCACATAATGAACTCTCAATGAGGCAAAGGTGATTGCTTGAGATACTCAAGGACTATGATGGTTCAATACACTACCACACAAGGATGGTGAATAAGGTAGGAGATACATGGAGAAGGAATGATAATGGACTGACAAACAAACTGAGGATTGACACATATCATGTGGTCATGGATCTAGTAATGATTGATATTGTAATTATATAGGGAGGTGAAACAAATTAATATTTCAATTGTTTGGCTACCATCATTATTAGAAATGGTTTAATGATAGTAGTCTGATGATGAGAATCTTAAAAAAATAATTAAATCTCTAAACGATGGGATGTTGGAAGACTTCGTGTTTAATGATATAATTATATTCTTGGTGAGGAGGTGGTGTGTTCACACTACACAAGGTATAAAAATTAAATTATTTGAATATTAATGTATCTTGAATTTCAATACACATCCTAATCGGACTAAGATGTATAAAGATTTGAAAGAACATTTCTAGGGGGTAATATGAAGTTGGAAATTGTTGATTATGTATCCAGATGTTTAGTATATCAATAAGTGTAGGATGAAAGAAAACATAAAACAGGATTCATGAAACCTATGCAGAATATTACATGGAAATGATATGACATCACCATAGATTTTTCACCGGATTAAAAAAACCCAATTAATGAAGGATATAATATTTGTAATTGTTGACTGATTTACCAAATTAACACATTTCCTCTCTTTATGTGTGTATTTTCTAATGCATAACCATGCCAACATATGTAATAATGATGTTTTAAGACTTCACGGTGAACTTATTTCTACTGTGTATCACCTTGATCTCTGATTTACATTGAAATTATAGAAATGTATTCAGTAATAATTGGACACTCCACTTCATCTGAGTACTGCATATCACCCTCAAACTGACGGGCAGTCAAAATGGAAAATTCAAAACGTAGAAGACATGTTGAGATAACGCTCACAAGACATTCAAGGTATGTGGGATCAATATTTTCTACTGGTAAAATATTTCATTAATAATAGTTTCCTATCATGTATTCACATGGAACTCTATGAAAAATTGTATGGAAAGAGATATTGTACAACAACTTGTTGGGATAATGTTATTTATTGGATTCCCATTACTTGTGAAGGGAAAAAACAGAAAATTTAAATACAAATCCAACAGATATAAAAGTTGTTCCATGTAAGAAAAAATCTATTCTTATAACAAGAGGAAGGATTTGGAGCTTCAAGTGGGAGATCATGTTTCTCAAAAAGTATTTTCATGGATGGGTTTCATAATATTCATTAATAAAGGGAATTGGATTCATCAATAAATCATATATTTTTAAATCCTATAGATAATTGGTGTTTTTTTATTATTATTACATGAGCCATAAATGATGTAATAACCATAATGTCGAACTTACATTCATTATCTAAAGTACTTAGTGATAATTCTCAAACTATTCAAACACTTAAGCCAAAATAATAAACTAATTATTAAAACAATAAAAAAACATCCCTCTCCTCCACAATAAATATCAACCCTCACCACCTCCTTTCCTCATAGATTCCAATATTTGAGCCTTGTAAATATATTTTACCAAAACTCTTCCCAAGACCCTCCCCCACATTCAAGATCTTTTGGTCTCAATAAAAGTCCAAAATGAATCCTCTTAAAGAGGTTCTTGGGATTGAGAACTCAAGAGGTAAAAATCCTTTTTTTTATTTTCACCACAATTTATTTTATTTTCTTATCATTTCTTCACCTACCCTATCCAATGTGACTTGATAATTCTATTATATTTTATATACTAGAATATTATTATGTTAATTTAAAATCCATTATCATCTCTTTTCCTTTTCCTTTTATTTTTAATATTAAAATAGCGTCTGATAGGTGAGATTTACCGCCTTCATGGATAACATGTTTTCATTTTAATTACCCACTTAAATTACAGTTATAAAACCATAATTAATTTTCATAAGTATTTTTTTATAAATATTATAATTTATTTAATGTTCATTAATAAATATATATACATAATAATAATTATCAAGAAAAAACTAGTTCTTGACAATCAGAAAACCAGCAAAATAATATAAATGATTATCATTAATGTTATATATAATGAATCAACCTCATATATAGAAAAAATAATATATAAGACAATTGAATATTATGTATGTTAACGAATAGCTTATAATTCCAATTTTTGGATAATTATTTCAATTTTATGTGATCTTCTATATATGAGTAAAATTAAATCATTAATGAAACCCATGGAAATGAAAAATTGAGAATGAAACTATTGTATCTCATAACTAATCAAAAAGGCCATAATAAACATAGTAAAATTATAATAAATTAAATATTTTTTAAATTTGTCATTGGTTTATTTATCATTGAATATAATTTTCTTATACAATACATTAAGTGCATGTGAAGAACACCATCATACTTAAGGCATGTGTTTCTTCCCAAACCTCCATTTTCCTTCGGGTTATGCTTTCTCCCTATTTAGACCAATGTAATTATTCAATATTTTTAAATAATTCGTCTAAATTATTTTTATATGTTATGAAATCATTAAAATAGATCAGTTGAGCTTTATGTTAGGGGGAAATATAAGTTTTACATGGTTTCACTATCAATTCTTCCCGATACACATGCTTCATTAATGGTAACTTCTCAATTTCATACCAATTTTCAAGTATCATAAATAATAAATTATAAGACACCATTATTTTTCTAAATTCACTATGTTTGTCTTCAAAAATAATATTTATTCATTAATGGAATTATAAAATTAACTATGAAAAATAATAATTAATTCTCCAAAAGATCTATTTTTGCAAAGCTAAAAATGGTATTTCTCTCATGTATTCCATGATAATTTCATTATAGTATTTTCCAAAATTTAAACACCTATGTGGAATATTATGAATTATTGAGATTGATATATTATTACTATCATCTAACATATTTAATTAAATTTTCTATGATCAATTGGACTATGGATGTTCTCTTTTGATACCATTCACCATACTACTCAGAATGCTTAGTGATTATGTTTCAATATTGGGGAATGTTATTTTAATTTCAAATATATATATGTGTGTGTGTGTGTGTGTGTGTTGTCAGTGTTTTACCCCATTAATTTGAGGAACTAATTTCACTTAGTATGTGGTGGTATGGGACATCAATATCCCCTTTTTTCATCATTAGTTATCTGGATGTAAAACAGAAATGGATTTGGTTGAGGCCTTAACCATTTATATTCAGATATATCGGTCGAGGACTTGAAAGAATGTTTAATATCTTTAGAATTATGCATTCTACCATTATTATATTAGTAATTTATCAATAATTTGATTATTCAACTACTAGAATATCCATAACAATTTTTCATGTGATTATTCTTGTGGAATTATTTGGTTATATTTTATCCCTGCCATATTATGCTCATGATTATGATTTATTGGCAAGTGTTTTAGTTATTCACCATTCCTTACTATTTTTGTTTATGATAGTTTCTGATATATGTTTACCCTTAATGTGCATGCGAGATGACAAATTTCATGTGTTTTATTCCCCCCCCCCCCCCGATTCAAATTTTTATATTATGAATGAATTTGAGATATAACCAAGGAGTTATGGATGCGACCCAAGAAGTTTTTATGTTATTTTTTCTTTCAAGTAGTAATGTAAAACTTATGTTGGAATATGGTTTTCCAAAACTACTAAACTATTTGGTCCTTTAGGATGTGAAAAATTTTCAATAGTACCAATTACAGAAATTAAGGAATTAGTTATGGGTTTCTAGGGTTGGGGTCTTTACTTAGATAATGTGGTTTTACATCACCATTATAAAAAAGATGAAAAATTATTGAAACTAGAAACATCAAATGACCAAAATAAATATTAAATAATTAATGAATGTATAATGAATGATTACAATTAGATATTAGACATGGTAATAGATATTGATAATATTCCTAAAATAGACATTAATATGTTAGTATTTATGATACAACTTATTAATACACTTTCATAGACGTTGGGTGTAATAAGCAAGTGTTTTATTTACCCAATACACTTTCATCATGTTATAGTGTTTCATCCCAAGTAAAATTATTATATTATGGTTAAATTATAAACTAATATTTAATTATATTGTATTCCTTTTTTATCTGTATTTATATTTTTATCACATAAACATCATTTTAAATGATTCTTAGTTCATGGATTTTAATGTTAGTAAGGTTTATCATATCAATGTTCTCTTCTTTGAGAAATGATTAATATTTTGTAGCTACCTTATTTTTTATTTTGTATATACATCCGGTTTTACAATTTATATCTTATTTCTCTCTTTATTCATGATATTTATGTTTTATATCTTGTTCAAATTTTTAGGGATTTTGTTTGGAATGTGAAGTGCCCAGATCAGTGTGAATCACTGAGAGGGGGAGGGGGTGAATCAGTGATCCTTTAAAACTTTTTACTAATTGATTCTTAATCAATTAAACCTCTATGGATTGTTAAGGCCTCGATCCACTCTTCTTATGTCTCTCAACCTTTCCCGGATAATGCAGTAATGAAAAGGCACAGGACACAAGGATTTACAAGGTTCGGCACCAAAGGCCTACATCCTTGCCATGGTCTCTCAGCATGGATTCTCCATTATAACCTGTTAAAATTACAATGGTCGATACAGAGTCCCACTATATCTCTCCTGAGTCCCACATGAGGTTCTTTATACTGCGTCCCACAGTGTTACCAGAGTCCCACTGGCCTGCCCCAGAATCCCACTGAAGACTTCTTCTCCTTGAGTCCCACAGGGTCTTCTCCTGGCTCCTCGAGTCACACGAGTAGCACTTCTTCACTTTAAGTTCTTCAAGTAACTTCAGCAGCCTGGGATAAAGGCTGCTGGCCTTGCTCTTCTTCTGTTCACTTGTGGTGATCAGGGTCTTCTCGTCTATCTCGGGCTTTATCACCTTCTTCTAAGGATGCCCCGGCCTTCACTCTTCAACTACTGAATACTCAGACAACTGATATCTTTAACTTCAGTCTGGTCCAGTCTCACTTCAACTCTACTTCATGCACTGAGTGCATGGCCTTCTCAAATCTCTTCAAGATCTTCAAGTCTTGGACTCCTCAGATGCACACCACTGATTTAGCACTGTTCACGTGTGCACGTGCATGCATGCATGCATGCACTCCCCTTCTTCTCTTCTAGGTGCAGTAAACCCACAAAGGGTGTAATCAACTATAGCACACACCTTCTCACTTGTACTTCACACGTTTAGTTCCTTTTGATTACACACATAGAAGCGTGTTATCCTTTGTGTGAATCTTCTTCTTCTTCTAAGTGTGTCTACTCCTCTTAGAGCACACACATAGGTTCGGCCTTCTTTGTCACTTGTTCATGTACACATAAATTGTTCTTTGTTTTGCACACACTTGACTTTGGCCTCTTCCCTCTTCTTGTTGCACACCCTTAACCCGTAGGTTGTTCTTCAATTTTGTACACACAAAATGTGTCTTCACTTGGTGCACACACAAGGTCACAACCCTCGGCCTCTTCAAATGCACACACGGCCAAGTGTGCTCTTCCTCTTCACTTAGCACACACAAATAATATTCTTTAATTTGTTCTTCAATGTGTGCACCCACATAAGGGCTACGGCCTTCCTTGTTCACTTTGCACACAAGGCACTAAAGGCCTCGGCCTTCTACTGCCTTTGCACACACTGCCCGAACTCCACCTTCAAAATAGGCGCGCAAGTGGTGCGGCCTTCTACTCACTTAAAACACCACGTTGGGTGTGGGTGTCACTGGCCGCACAAGTGCACAAGGGGCACAAGGCAGCACACCTCACTGCCTTCTTCAAAAGCACAAGCACAAGGTGCAAGGGCCACTGCCGCGCAAACACCTCCTGCCACGCAAGTCCGCGGACAGAGAGGGATGCAACCTCGGGCGCGCAAGAATGCGGCCTCGGGTTCTTCCTGTCGCGCAAGGGAGTAGGCGCGCAGGGAACTCCTCCTCCTCCTTCACCTCTTTCGCGCAAGAGATGCGCGAAAGGAACCTCACGAAGCAAGAGTTGCTCCAGGCTTCACTGCCGCGCAGGGGGTGCGCAGGCTGTTCTTCACGAGGCAAGGCACTCGCGGGACTTCTCAAAAATTCAGCAAGCATTCTTTGGAGCCTCGGCCTCGTTTATATAGGCGAGGAGAGCCTCTGCCTTCCGCGTGGGATAAATCTTGAATCCCCTAAATCTTCGGATCTTCAAAGATATTTTCAAATCGTGATTTTTATCCTCTGTTTCACGCGGGATCTTTTATTTTCTCTTCTCCTCGTGCATGCGATTTATAACGCATGCACGACCTTCGCCTCTTCTATCCCATGCATGCAAAGCCTCTGTTTAAACCCAATCCATGCAAAGGCACGAACCCATGAAGCCTCGGCAACTTCGTTTGCCTCGGCATTGCTTCGAATTCTCCTCTCATCGCATGCATGCATATTTTAATGCATGCTTGTGTTCAGTGTGGCCAGACGATCACAATGGAGGTCTTAGATCCTTCAGAGGTGGCCGGGAACTCGAAAACCGGCTTCAGGTTGCCTCTGGTTCGAGCGGAGCTCGCGGGAAGGCGCGGGGAGGCCTCTGCCGAGCTTGAGGTGGAAGACGAGCGCTGGGCCGTTGGATGCGGCATTTGAAATACATCGGACGGTCGCGATCTGATCATCTCGCCGCGGATCAGATGTGCGGCTCGGATCTGGCGCGCGATCAATCGAGCAGCCAGGATCCCTCCCGTGGAAAAATTCCGCGTCCCACATCGAAACGGCGCCCTGTTTTCACGCGGTTTAACAAACAAGCGCTGCCCGCTTCACCGCAATTGAACTATCTCCCTCCACGGTGCCGCCCCGCACCGTGTTCTCCCTGCGGGCGCGCTCTGCGCCCAATCTCTGCTCCTGCGGGCGCGCTCCTAGCGCCCACTATGCTCCTCCGGCGCGCGGGTTTCACCACCGCGTGTCCTCGGGGGCTTACACACGGCCCCCTGCCACCTTGAGCTTGCACCATGGGATCCCCCATGGGCGTGGCGCCTAGTGCCCATATGAGCCGTGGGGTTGAACTCGTGGGCTGGCCTTGGCTGGCCTACTTTTTGGCAAAGGACAGAATAAACACTTTGTTGAAAAACAAAGTTCTCCCAATGTATAAATGCCAAATTCCAAGCCACTTCTCCCTTCTTCATTTCTTCTCCTCTCTTCTTCTTCTTAAGAATTCAAACATTAATCTACTTGATTAAAAACAACTCCTCAATTTATAATTCTTCTTCATCATCTCATTTTCAACTTAGGAGAGAATTCTCAAGGATCTTCATCAACCGAGCTCCTAAATCACATAACTTCTTCAATTATCTTTGTTGATCTAATCAGAGATCAAATTGGGACTTCTTCAGATTCACATGCACTAAGTGTTAGTGCATGGATTTCATTAAACCACTTCATCCACTTAGAACATGTGAATGGATCATCTTCAACTCCTCATGCATTGTCACTACAATGCATGGTCTTCAATCATTGTTGTGACTTTGTATCATCAGGATACAAGTTCTATGAACTTAAAGAGCAGCTCAGCAATCGTCAGATTTAATGATGCTCCATCATCATTCATTCTTCAAGTGGTGTAACTTAGTATCATATTGATACAAGTATTGAAACATTAAGATCAGTTCAACAATCGTCTGATATAATAGAGAATGTTTCAACCACAATTTCCAATACCACTTAGTGAATCTCCTAAGTGACATGCATCTTAGTACCATGGCCATTCTCCTTCATCTCCATCACCATCACATCCTTTGACATTCACATCTTGACTCCTTGACATCCATTCATTCCAAGACGACTTTATGCCTCATTGACAACAAATGCAACACAATGCACTTCAGAATGTTACAAAATTCGTAAGGGGTTTTATGGAATCAATATCTTTTATTAGTTCATAATTATTACAATTTAACTATGATTTAAAAAAAATATGTTTATTGTATTATATGATGATATTATAATGAATTTACTTCTTTTATGTGATTAATATTTATCAACTTCCCTCTATAAATTTTTTTATGATGTTGGGAATAATTCCCATTCCCTTTAAATGATCTCTTTCACATCCCTTTTTATGTTCACTATTCACACTAATATTCAGATTAATATTTTTTAAAAAAAATATATGTTTTATTTATATAGATCATTAATTATCTCTTTATTTATTTTCAAATAACATATTTTTTCTCATATCAATATCTTGAATTCAATATAGTTTTATGTAAAATAAATAAATGAGAATGTTTATTTCTTGTACGAGTTGTATGTTTTATCCTCCACTCCAAATTTTCCTAGAGAACATTTTAGTTTTTTTATAAATTATGATTTAGTAGTATTTTTTAAAAAATATTTTTGGATTACTTTTCATAATAAATTCCCAAGAAATTATATTTTCACAAGTGGCTCAAAACCTCTCCTATTTATGATAATTTTATTAAATATTTTATAATGACAATTTTATATTTCACATCTACTATCTTTTTCAAATTTAGAAGTTACAACTCATATAGAGTTATGTTTTGTTAATAAGCTTCTAAATTGACATAAGAAATTATTTTTTAGTGTAGATTAATTTTTTTGTATCAAATGAAATTTTTCTTAAAGTCATTTTATCTTCTACCAGTTGGAAATGATACTCATTCCATAAATTAATAATGATTTGATGGATGATAGATTTATTTTGAAACATAAATGTGTATGTATTTTTCTTATGTGATGGATGTGTCCTATATAATCCTATAATGCGTTGGTTAAATATTTGCATCTCTTTAGATAATAAAATGAAAAAAGTATTGATGCTCAATGCACTATAGGAAACAAGTTTTGTTTCATGGTATATAATGGGAAATAAGTCATGATGCCAGATCCACTAATGGAAATAGAAATTGATGCTCTTTAAACTATTTCATTATTTCTATGATTAATTTTTTAAACATATTTATATTTTTTCCAATGATTATGACCAATAGATCAGGTTAATTATCTCACAGTCCAGTTCCAGGGTACACGTGGTTCATTTGAGACAACATGTCCCACTACCCATACATCTGGATAACTCAAATTGTTCCAAGTTCATTTTAATAAGATATTTCTCCCATGATCATGTTTCAACATATTTCAATGATCAAACCCTTGAAAAATGTTTATAATTTTATATTTATTAGAATTGGTACTCATGAATTTTTATGTTTCCATTTCCTATGTCAATATGATTAGTATATCCTATAATGGGTATAAAAAGTGGTATAGTGTGGTTTTATTATAGAGAAATGTTAAAAATTAGGTTAAAATATATTTCTTATGAAGCTATTTTTTAATTTCATGAAACCTTCAGTTATTTATATTTGGTTTTTATTCTAGGACGTAATGTAAAATATAAATAAATAATTTAACATAAAGATACGTTTTAGATGGATTATATCACTTGGTTTCTAATACTCTGTGTAAATTATTTGTGTTTAGTATTATATCCATGAGTGAGGGGTTGATGAGCCTCACATAGATATATTTATCCATCTATATTATTGAAAAATTGGATTAATTTAACCCTTGGTGAAGAACAATTGTTTATAAAAACCATACCCATATTTTCATATAGTTTTATTTTGAAATAATCAAATTCAATCAAGGAAATTATATAATGAATACTTGATATATTCTTATAACAATGTTTGAGTTCAATTTAAATATGAATACCAAGATAAGGGGAAATATCAAGATACTCTTAATGTAAATCATCATTGAATTCATTCACAGTTGGAATATCCTCCATTTTTACAATCTATCCTACCATTTGAGATAAATAACCCCCGTTATTGGGTAATATGACCCATATAATGGAGTTAATTTTCATAGGTATTTCATGATAATATTTTAACAAAAATTTGATCATTGTTTGATTCTAAATATGAAATGTGGATTCCCTATCCTAAAAATTAAAATGGGACATATATAGGGGGAGTAAGTACATTACCAAGATCATAAAATATTTTAATAGAGGGAGAAAAATAAGAATTTTTTTAAAGGATGGGTCTAAAGCCTCATTTTATTATTAAATCAAAGAAAATACCTCTTTTTATCTGGGTAGAGGGTGACCCATTACATAGCTCGAAGGCCCGGTGGGCATATAGCCCATTACATGGTCGTAGGCCAAATTTTTGGGCCCAAGGCCCATTTTGTGAATAGTACTGCTATAGTACCCGCCTGTTTAAGTACCACACAGTACCGCCACTACTACAGTGTTCTGTCGCCGCTATAGTGTCATGTCGCCGCTATAGTACCGCCTTTGCTACAGTGCACCACTATAGTGCTACTACAGTACTTACGCCCAATGGGTTTTGAACCCCCATTTTAAATATAGATTTATAGGAAAGAAGTTATAGAGTTGTGATTCCATCTTGATACCGCTATTAATGTTAACCAATTATTAAATATCTATCAGTTTTTTCTATGAATAATTGGACTTAATGACATTTCAAGATATGGGGGAATACATATATATTTTCTTAAATGAGAATATTTCGTTATTGAGAAAACTAGTCACATTTATAACTTCAAGATTCATTCTATAGTCTTGTTCATAAAATGATATGGTTAGTTTAATCACCATGAAATAATAATCAGATTAAGAAATCATATAATAATATAAATAAATCATAATATATAATATATTAGGTAGTATAATTCAACATATTACATTTTTTGTTCATCCCACATCACTTTTGGTTCATTATAAGTTTTTTTTATTATATTAGATTGTTATTCATATACTAGTCCCAAAATATAAGTAATCCCCACTCTTATACCAATTGGTGTGTCATACTAATATCATTCATCCGTATAAAATTATTTTACCATAATATTCATTACATATCACAATAAATCAAAACCCAAAACCTAATGGTTTAGGTTCTTTAGAGGTAAGATACATAAAAAAACATATTTAATATTTTTTTGACTTATCCCCCAAATAGTCTTCTCACATGATATGCTTTTAGACACATTATACAAGTTATACTCTTTCATAACCTTTATAATTGAAACATGGGAATGTTTGATCCATGTTGCCTCATAAAGGTATTTCTAAGAGAAATCAATCTTAGGTTATAAGTGAAAATAAAAGAAACATATGGGTATGAGAACATAATCATGGTAAACAGTTATAGGATAAGAGAACATACCATATAAAATATATTTCATAAATCATGATTCCTGATATAATTATTTTTTTTATAAACATAGAAATCAGATATATATATATATATGTGGATACTTGTGTTAATAACCATGTTCTATGAAAACATTACATAAGAATAAAAATGAGTAAGATATATAAGTATTAAAAATCATTTACTAAGTTCAGTCTCATTTCCAATAACTTCATCATATTGTGGAAAAAATCCTATGTGGATTTGATTCACTCCATATTCCTATAAATGTAATAGAAGAGTCCTAAAGTAGATTGAGTTCATTCCCCATTCATATATATGTCATTTCTTGAGATATAAAACATTACCTAGTTCCTCATAGGGATATATAATTCCCAGAGCACCCATCATATAATGAAAAACCCTACATATGTGTGTTGTAAAAACAAGAAAAATATATAATTCAATCATATATTAATCAACCTATTTAAAGAATATGTTTCATGAAAACATACACAAAACATGATTAAATTCCTTTCAAGGAATGACAGTGGATGGTATCAATAGATAATATCACAAATGAAGCTTATAAAAAACTAAAGGATGTTATCATAAAAAATAACCATATTAATGATTTATAAAATCACATTGAAAAATTAGATTAAATATCCTTCTATGTAATTAATTATGTTAATATCTAAGTAAAAAATTTAAAAAAAGGATAATAGAAATTAATTAGGAAAATAGTAAAAAAATTGAAGTAATATTGGTATGTAAAAAATTATGAACAAGGAATTAAAATGAGTTTATGTATAAAATAGTTTAAAAATATTTTTCTTCACACTTTTATGATGATATTGAAGAAGATGGAAAATGACCATTTTAGAAAACTGTTAAAAATATCATTTAAAGATGATGTAAAAAAGTATAAGATTGTATATAAATACATTAATAAGTAATAAAAATATTTATAATTAAAACAATAATGTAAAATAAAAAATGAACATATAAGCGAATGATTTTCCACAAAAAAAGAAGAGAAAAGGTCGGCTCCACTTACTGTAACACCCGAGCTTCCACTCCAGGTAGTAAACAGTATATTTTATGAAATCTATAATAAAATAAATATTTCAATATTTTAGGGCCCGAAAATTCTATTTCAATAGGATAAATATCTAATTTGAACATAATAGGTCCATATATGCCTAGAAACAATTTTTAAAATTTTCTCTTAGAAATAATATTTTAGCAATAATTAAAAACGTGGGGTTTAAAAATATATAATTTTATTTATAATAATATCAAAATATGTGAACTGAATAAATCATTGACTATCAATTTTATATAAAGAATTATAAGATCATTTGATGGTAAAAAAGGGATATTATTCAAAAAATCATTTTTAAATTCATAATGCATTTCCATATTAATTAATTAAATTATTCATTAATGATGAATGATTTAAATGAAATTTATTGATCATATTTCATAATATACTAATTTAAAACCATAAAATGATTAATGGTAATAATATAGTTAATTTAAGATTATCTAAATAATGAAAAAAATCATTTCATGAAATACCATTTTCAGCATGTTTTACTAGTTTTTAATGATAATAATCCACTTATTGTAATTTAATTTCATAAAATTGATTCCATATTAGGTATTAAAATAATTAATATTATTTAATAAGTTCACCATAATTGTATTCATAATTTATAGTAAATATAGAAAAAATTAATTACTATTGTTATGGTCCAAATAGGCTTACTTGGGGTTAATATATAATGAAAAGCATTAAAATGACCAAAAATATTACTCAAACAATTTTTTTGTTAGATTAATGATATATCCATTTCCCCTAATTATATTAACCATTTTGGATTAATATTTCTAGTAATTTGACATGATAATATTGTAAAACATTGAAAAATTATAAGTGTTCCACTCACCACAATTATAAATGGTCACTTCCAACCATAACTTATTCAAACCTATAAAGGAATTTATGTCATCCAAAACCTCTCAAAAGCTTTCCCCAAATTCATTATTCATAGTATATAGATTCTGTTCTACCTAAAAAAACAGAACCTAGGTTCTTTAATAAGATATCCTATCAATCTTTTTGAAAGTGAAGTAATTTTTCTTCCCCAAGCTCTCTTTTTTTACTTCCTATTTTACCACCGTTAATTGCATATTAATAATTGAAATATATTTAAATATGTATATACTATATAATGATATTCTCTTTTTTATGACAAAATATTTATCCATGTCCTTCTCCATCAAATGGGTAACAAACCCATATATCATGTGCATGATAGACTACCACATTGCGATCTGATGTAATTAGTTTTCTGTCACTAACTCACATTGAAAGGAATAATTATGGAACCAGTGAATTTAAATTATAATTATGAAATAATATTGATTCAAAAAATTTCATACGTTATCTACATCCTTACCCTTTCACCCAATAACAAATAGATAAATTCAGACATCTATACATAAGAAATCTTTACTTTTATGTGGTGTATATACTACACTTTTGATAAATTAAACAGGAATACCTATTTATTCAAGAGGATTAATATTTCAATTAATGTTTATTAATTCAAGAGTTTATAATTATAATGTTACTATAAAGGTAATGATTAATTTTATAGTCTCATATTTTTTATATTTCATTAATTTGAATTGAAGGTATATTATAATAGAAACGTTATGAAGTCTATATATTTAATTATCCACCATATAGTTAATTTTTTTCTTAATTATCTTCCAAAGATTTATATTTTTTTGAACATGAATCATGAAAAGAAATTTTAAAATGAAAACCAGTTTTGTTTTTACTTTAATAAGATATATTTTTCTTCCAAGTGCATATTTATTTATATTGTTTAATATATGTCGTAATTATTATTGAAATGATTATTTAAGAACATTATATGTTTTCCTTTACTTTTTTAAACTTAATAAAAATAATTTCTCAAATTTTTTCCCAAATTGTTCACTATGAATATTCAATAAAAAAATTGATGTTTGTTAACATATATGATGTTAACAAACTCCCGAAATTCAAATATTTGAAAATACATAGATTCTTATACACATTATGAATTATTTTACAATGAAAAAAATTAAATGAAATATATTTTTAAAATTAAACATCCATTTTCATTATTTTCAGAAAGGAAGATATTTTATTATAAAATGTTTATTTTTTATCAACAAACAGTCATGTTTTATCTCATATTAATTTTGTGTTCATTAAATTACAATTCAAACATCCAATTTATAATAATAATTATAAATTAAATTAATCTTAAATATCTATATGATTTTATTAATGGATGGTTTTACTTCCTGAACTATATACAATTTTCACATATAGAGTTTTACATTGAATTTTATTTGATTGGCTAGGAGAGAACATGATTTATATGTATTTTATAATAAATATGGATATATATTGATAAGGAATATTTATTAATAATTGAGTAGATCATTAAATGTATAATTAATGCATTGGACATGCATTGATGGGTATGGCCTAGTAATTGAAATCCCCTCTATGTGTTGACCGACCTCATGGGAAATAAATGTTGGCCTAATTAAATGGGTTTATAGTGTACACCTACCCATGAAGAAAACATTGTTTTCAAAGGGTATTAATGATAATGATATCATGATGTTTAATATCATGAATTCCAACAATAAAACTTTTTATTCCTTGATAATTCAAGTATTTTTATCCACAAGATTATTTCATTGTCTTTATCCATGTATACATTATGTGGTAAAGTTATTGATTAAGTGGAATGTATTTTCAGCTATCTTTCATCATATATTGATTGTACCTTTTTTACTAATTATAGATTATACATTTCATTACTGTTAATAATAATTTTATATCACTATTATTTTTCATTGTTTTTTAATGATGTGAATAATAATTCTTTGAATGAATTCAAGGATGTCAAATATTTTCCATCATTATGATTTATATTTTATTCTCAATTTATTTTGAGTTTCATTTTGCGTTTTTAATCACTATTAATACTAAACTAATCGATCCATTTGGATTTGAATCCTTGTATTTATACCAATGTAATAAATTTCAAATTGACTCTAGGTTACTGGATTTTGGGATGTTATAGTTAGTATCAGAGTATAATTAATAGATACCTTGAGAACTAGATTTATCAGAAAATAGATTTTGGAACATATCCATATGATAGACATTGATGATATTTCTAATTTTGTAATAATATTATAATTTTTTCCCATGGTAGATATTTTATGGTTTCTCTTTCCTATATATCCATGTATGGTTACATGAAGTGAATTCCATTTTGGAACCGATTCATCTTTGGTTAATAACCCTGAAATAATTTGGTTGAGTACCTATCGCCCCACATTCGAGTTCAGAGCGAATGGTCCATTACTACACACTTGGATTGAAACTATCATGTTATATGATTTAGGAATTTCAAATTTTATTTACAGACCATTTGAAAACATTTGAAAATATTTTTAAAATTTTAATATATTCCCAAAGAAAAAATGTATATTATTTTGAGATTAATAATGAAACCTTTACTTATTTATTTTAAGTGTTACAAAAAATTTAGAATTATATATTGTGATTTATGATTAATAATAATATAACATAATCTCAGATATTAAATTCTTTATAAATAGTTCTTGGATGAAACAATTGTACCAAAACTCATGGCCAATTTATAAAGTTACCAGCTGAGAAAGAAAATATGTAAAGACCCAGAATTTCCAACTATATTCATTAAATTATTTGAGATTATTACAAGTATGTGAAAATTGACGGCACATGTTTCTAAGGACCAAAGAGCCCAGAATGTAATTTTGAACCTTTGTAAATGTATGTTAATTAATCTTTTTAGTGGTGATTTCTATCTTTTGAAGTGGTGATCAGATTAAAAATAAGAGGCCACAATTGAATTTGCAGTGCCAAGATTTGCTTAAGGGAATATTAACATTGTACAGAAAAAGTAGGAAGAAAATGTTAATTCATGTCTTCAAAAAATGATAATAAAATAAATCCAAATTTATTTTATTCATTCCTTGTAACCATTGAGCGACGGTGTTGGGACCAAAATACATCGTCAGACTTTTAATAAGATAATTTCAATGTCTTAAACCTCTCATTTCACTGGTTTTGTAATGAAAATTATTATGTTTTTAATTGACACATTAATTGCAGTTAATTAATGAGCAATATTATTAAACAAAATGTGGAATATTACTCTCCTATTTAATCCAAGATTTTTCATTGGTTTGGGAGAGTTATGAGAGGAGGCTCTGACGAAACTCCAAAGAATATCAACTCCAATGAATATTAGTGATCGAGCACCGGTCGTTGTAGTAATTGATGTGCGATGGTGAGTGCCAATGAACACAGGTTATTCTCTCACATATGTTGCATATTCCACCATTTATAGGAAGGAATTTTTGTTTATTTATTTCTAATAGTTTTATATTTCATCTACTCTTGATGATTTTAAACCCCTTTCTTTGTTATAACACTAACGTGTAGTGCGCAAGCCGAACTGAACAAGGTCCAGACCTTCGCCAACATTACTAGATTGCCTTCTTTATGGGAGACCAACCAATATGGAAAAAAGATGGAACTGGGGGCCACATAATGATGAAAACATCCCAGAAGGCCCGATCAGCATTTGGGAAGAAAATAGGACCACCGAGGCATCACCGGTGGCCCATGGAAGGTCTGACGTCTTTGCGGCCAGATCTCACCAACCACGAAGGGGCCGCGACCCCTGAAGGTTCCGCATCAGATAGGGGATGTCATACGACTATGAATGTTTTGACTACAGCAGCGTCACGTAGTACCACGCCGCAGATGAGGGCTGCGGCTACGAGCTGCGGTGGAGGGTGGACAAGAGCCTTTCAGGTCCTGCAGATGACCAATCCATGAGGACAAGCCATGCGGTGTGATGTCATTTGGCACTACTGATGGAGGAGCCTGAACGGCCGAGCCCTTTGGGAGGGGAGCCGAAACCACATGTACAGCTCGTAGGCTACCACCAATCAGCAGGACGGGTTGGCCAATGATTCGACAGGAAACACCCAGCTGGATGGGCTGAGCTGGTCCCGCGGCCTAGCGGTAAAATCCCATGGCCAGTGGGCCGAGCCCCTGGCCAAGCGGAACGAGCCCCCGAACCAACCCCTTCAGGCTTGGACAAGACGAACCATGTTGAGCCCTGCCGAATAGGGCCCCAGCAGGCTGTCTCGGGTCGGTCCGACCAGGCCTAACCTGACCCAGACCCCCTTACCGCCCAGTTTCGCTTAAAAGGATTTATCTCCTAAACAAGATACATTTTTGAAGAACTGTCTATGCCTCCAGAATCCTTAGGACAATAAAATCCCTTTGAGATACTCCACTTGGGTTTTGGAGAATGTTAGAGAATAGCCAGGTTTGATCGGACTCATATCTGACCAATCCTCCGACACTAAAATGCATATACCTTATAGTTCGGTCGTCCGATTAACGTGCTGCCTATTGTGTTGGAACCCATATGACATGTTATTTCATTGGGTTACTTCTTCATGGGTCTTCATGGTGGTAGCGGTACGATCAATGGCATGAGGAGCGGATTATCCTGTAATCAGGTGCGATAAGTTCTTGAATCCAGTGGTAGGTTGTGATGTGAAGAATGAATATTGATCATGTGTGGATAAGAGATTATTTTTTGGTCAGTACCTGTCGATCTTGTGTGGATCAGTGCTCAGGGATACTGTGTGGGTGAGTTCCTATCGATCCTGTGTGGTTCATTCATCCACGATCCTCTGTGGGTCGGCATCTATCGATCCTGTGTGTGTCAGTAGTAGAGCCTATCGATAGAATAAGATGATCTAGATTTATGAATAATAATCTATACTTCTATACGTAATTTATATCTGGTTTGAGCCGAGTCTTACTTGTGCTTTCGGATTGTGATCATGAATTCTGATTTTTCCTTTTTGGAGGACGGGGATACCATTAGGAGTCTCTGGGTACGTACTGAGTATTGTTATACTCACCACTACATGGGCATAACCCGCACCTTGTTGTTTCTGGTGCAATAAACAACCAGCTTTTACCGAGACATGAGATCCAGGACTAGATGGTGTACAGAGGTGACCGATTCGCTTGGAGTGCCATAGAGACGATCTATACACAACTTTCTGGTATGAAACATTATGAACGATCTCAAGAGATGTTTTTCTTTTTTTGATGTACCTTTTTTCTAGTTGGGGTTGTATACTGGCCCCTTTAATTTTAGTATATAATTTTAGACTCAGTTGTGGTTTTTAGTTTTGGTTGAATCTTTTTTCTTCTATTGTGTTTAACTTGTGCGCAGCGTAACCGGTCTCTGTGTGTATATGTTTTGAGGCAATGCCTTTCTATTTTAGGGATATGCCTTTCAAGAGCTAGTTTTCAACCCCTGGCCTATGTAAGGCGGTCATGGGGTAGTCACGATAGGAGCCTCAGGGGGCGGGTCCTGAAAAAGTGGCATCAAAGGCCGGTTAGTCCTACTGAAGAATGGGGACTCTGATATTTTAAATGGAGAAATAGGGGTAAGGGTCTTTAGTTTAGATTTTAGTATAGGGAGTCTAGTGTTAGTAGAGAATCCAAAGTATCCATACACCAGGACCTTGAATTATGATTTCAAAATCGGTACATAAAAACATTGATTACAAGTGTTTCTGAAATGTTTTTCTTTTTATCTATTTTTGAGTTAGGTCACCAGGTATGAACATATTGGAAATGGCACATCAGTTTCATATAGGATACCACCACGTAGACAACCATCTAGGATTCTAGAGAGAGTTCACGATGACGGCCCACTGAGCAATGAGGTTTCAGTGCAGGTCCCCCTTATGGGGATAACACCATCTGGTGTTGTTTTAGGAGCACCACTACCCATAGGGTAGCAGATGACACAAGACCCACCAGAAGACCATGCATGTCGACTGAGCTCATTGCACTTGTTTCAGAGAGAGAGGCCTATGAGGTTTCAAGGAGAGACAGACCCTCATGTTGATGAGTAATCACTGAATGCTATGGCTTGTGTTTTTCATTTAGTTGAGACACCAACAGACTAGATGGTGATCCTAGAAGCTAGCCTCTTTCGGGGCACAACAGGGATATGGTGGATGCTGACACCCTAGATGTAGGATGAGGTGAACCTCACCTGGTTGGCCTTCAATATCCTCTTTAGTGTGGAGTTCGTTCCAGTGACTCTATGCTCTGTGTGTATTTAGGAGCTATTGCACCTACAAAAGGGCAGCTTGACAGTAGCACAATACTCAGTGGGATTCACTGACCTTTATTGTTACTCTACGGACATGGTACTCAACCTTTTCATCAGGACCCAAACCATTGAGCTGGGTCTCCAACGGGATATCAGAGCATCTATGATATCAATCAATATCCCGACACAGGCTGGAGTGCTAGAGAGAGAACAATTGGTGCTGAGATTCCTAGCTGAGGAGGCACAGACGGTGAGATCCACCACTGAATGACAAGAAACCGAGTACTCCGCAGCACGTTATCGGAAAATGAAGAAGTGGTCCAAGTGGACCAGATGTTCTGGAGGGAGACCCCAGGATATAGGGTCAGAACTATTGAGTGCATAGGAAAAAGGATGTTAGCAGAGGAGTATATTGTGCTATATGTGCGGCGAGTTGGGTAACATGGCTCGCGACTTCCCAACCCGCCATACCGATGATCCTTAGATAGCTGAAGGAACACCAAGGAAGAGGAAGATATTTGAGAGAGGAGGTCTGTAGGGTAACATATGTGGCATAGGAGTTGGCCATGTAGCAGGAGGTGGGCGGTGATTTGAGGTTCTACCACCACCACCCACATGTGGTACACCCTAACTAGAGTGAACAGTTGGATAGTGAGAAGATCATCTTTATGCAGTGGAGGCCTATGATCAATGTGATCTAGATATGATTTGAGGTATAATCTATTTCTAATCCACACTAGCTTTAGTAATTATAGAAACAAGTTTCAATCACTCTTTCATTTCCATGTCTCTCGTTTGGAGCTCAGATATTCCGATCGAGTCATTGGCTCATTCTTTATGTTTAGAGACTCATACAAGAGATTATTTTATGATTATACACTTGTGAAGGTAGTGTGATATTACTCTATGAGGCAAGAGCTTAAGCTAGGATCTCCTAGTAGTAGCGTTGAGGCCTTACGATGTCATCTTGTGTATGGACTGGTTATCAACAATCCATGCTCAGATCGACTATTTTAGGAACAAAGTGCAGTGTGTCAGTGAGAATGGGATAAGGCTTTCCATCAACAGTGAGATGGAATCCTTTGCAGCATAAGATGGTCTTTCTCAGAGGATGGTGCAGCCTATCACTCATCAGTTGGCTATCCTCACCCTTGGTGTAGTGGATAATAGGAATCTGAGATATGTTACTGTAGTGGACCATTATGCTCATGTATTTCCTGATGATGTTCTGGACTACCTCCTCATAGAGAGGTAGAATTTTACATCGATATATTACTTGGGATGGAACAGATATCAAAACCAACATATTAGATGTATCCCGTGGAACATTGTTAGTTGAAGGTACTATTGGAAGACTTACAGAGTATGGGGTTTCTAAGGCCTAGTGTTTCACCATTGGCATCCCTGATGTTTTATACCAAGAAGGCATATGAGAGTCTAGGGATTTTTGGGGATTATCGGTGCTTGAACCTAGTGACTATGATGAAAAAGTGTCCTCTGCTGAGGATTGATGATCTCTTCGACCAGCTGAAGGAAGCACAGTGGTTTTCAAAGGTATACCTCAGATCGGGCTATCATCATCTCAGGGTACGGGTTGAGGACGTATCGAAGATAGCCTTCATATGTCGGTATGGCCACTACAAGTCATTTTTTATTCCTTTAATCGTGGCCAATGCTCTGATAGTGTTCATGGGGCTCATGAACAGGATCTTATAGCCATAAATCGATCACTTCATGGTGGTTTTCATTGACTACATCTTGATATACTCAGCGTTAGAGGAGGATAATGACAATAATCTTCATATATTTCTGGATACACTACTAGAACACCATCATTATAGTATGGTCATGATGTTCCAGTTCTGGATATGTGAGTTCCAGTTTCTGGGACATGCTATCTCAGTGGATAGGGTTGTGGTATATCTGGTGAAGAATGAAGCATTGCATTCTTGGGAACCTCCCTAGAGTGTGACTGAGGTGCGGTGTTTCCTGTTATTTTCTCAGTACAACCAGAGACTTGTACCTGACTTTTTTAGAGCAGTAGCACCATTTTATACTTTGATAAAGAATGGACAACATTTTTTGTGGAAAGAGAGATTACAGCCAAGTTTCTAGGATCTAAGGTGAAGATTGATGAGTGCCCCTATCATGAGGTTACTAGAAGAAGGCATTGGGTATGTAGTCTAGTATAACAAATTAGGGGAAAGTCTGTGATGTGTACAGATGTAGGAGAGAGCGGTGATTGCAAGCGGCTCATGACAGTTGAGAAAAAATGTGCAGAACTACTCTACCCATGACCTGGAGTTAGCAACAATGGTATTTTCTTGAAGATGTGGCAACACTACTTGATGGGTGAATGGTTTACCATCTAATCCAATAAAAAGATTCTTAGGTATATCTTCTCACAAAAGGACCTGAACATGATAGATCGACGATGGCTAGAGTTCCTCTAAGATTTTGACTTTGAGATAGTCTACACTCTTGGGTAGGGGAATGTGGTGGAAGAAGCACTCAGCAGGAGGTTTGGGTTATAGTTGCTGAGTGAGGTGATATAGAAGCTACCCGCAATATAGTTATCCTTCACGGATAGTGATGGAGCATCATACCTCCAGTTTATTTCAGTAACTTCCCCACCCCTTCAACGAGTTAGAGAAGGTACAACTTAGGGAATTTGACTGTTAGGCCAGACGTGCTCAGATAACCTCAGGACAGGCTCCTGAATGATTTTTTTGAAGGTGTGGAGCACATCATCCTTTTCATAGGACACACCATGGTACCAGTGATGTTGTGAGAGGAGGTATTGAGGTAGTTTCCCACATCCCCTTGGGTGGTACATCCAGGTGTGGAGAAGACAAACCAGGACCTTCTGCATCAGTACTGGTATCCTGGGAAGAAGAAAGAAGTGGGGATGATCATTTTATGATGTCCCACATGTCAAAAAGCAAAGGTCAAGCACGAGGTTCTAGCAGAATTGACTAATCAACATGTGGTGTCAGAGAAGAAGTGGGATAGAATCACCATGGACTTCATGATAGGGATTCCACATACGCCCAACAACTGCAATTCCATTAGAGTGTTCATTGACTGACTCACCAAGTCCTCCCACTTCATACCCATCTGAGTGCAGGGATCAGTATAGGGATTGAGAATCCTCTATGTACAAGAGGAAGTAAGGATTCATGGGTTTCCATCAACAATTGTCTCAGATCATGAATCTATTTTTACTTCCTAGTAGTGGAAGGGATTACAGGATGTGTTCGGGACTCCACTACATTTGAGTGCCACATTTCATTCTCAGATAGATGGTCATATGGAGCAGACCATACAGACACTTGAGGAAATTCTTCATTCTTTTGTCAACGATTTTGGCCACAGTTTTATGGACCAATTTCCATTGATGGAGTTTTCATACAACAATAGTTCTCACTCCACCATAAGAACGTCACTGTTAGTGGAATTATATAGGCAACTATGAAGAACACCTCTATGATGGAATGTCCCCGGGGAGTCAAAACTTATGTGTCCAAAGTTGGTATGGGCTACCACTGAGAAGGTTCAGATCATCCATGAAATAATCAGGACTACAGAGAGTAGTAATAAGTCTTATTCCGACGTGATACATTGACCCTTGGAGTTGGAGGAGAGAGAATATGTCTTCATATGGGTCTCATCGTAGAGAGGATTACTGAGATTTGGCCGGGGAGGCAAGATATCTTCATGGTTCATCATACATTTCTAGATCCTCAATAGAGTAGGAAAGGTGGAATACCGCATAACTATTCCCCCATAGATTCCCCGAGTGCATAATGTTCTCCATGTGTCATATCTGAGGAGGTATGTTCACAATCCATCACACATTATCAACTAGGGAGAGCTAGATATTGATGATTGGACGATGTTCGCAGAGATCCCGGTGGAGATAGAGGATCGATAGGAGCAGGTCCTTCTTGGGTGGTCGACTCCACTAGTGCAAGTTTGGTGGCATCACAGGAACCTAGAAGAGAGAAAATGGGAGCGGGAGGCTCAGATTCGTGCTCTGTACCCACATTTTTTTTCTGTATTTCTATTGTGGATTTTGGGGATGAAATTCCCTAAGGTGGGGTGAATGTAAAGTACCAGAATTTAAATATTATTTTTTAAAAATTATCTGGGATTATTACAGGTCTGTGAAAATTTTCAGAACATGATTTTGAGGCCTAGATAACACAGAATGGAATTTTGATGTTTTTATGGTACATTCAGTAAACGTGCAAGCAGTGATTTCCATCATTTTAAGAGGAGCTCAGATTAAAAATCTAAGGGTACCATTGAATTCACAGCACCTGGATTCTCTTAAGGGAAGTTTAAGATTGTTCGGATAAATTTAGACGAAAAAGTGAATTTTTGGACCTCAAAAAATTAATAATAAAATAACTTCAAAGTTATTTTAATTTTTTCCAAGTAACTGTTGAGCGATGATGGTGGGACCACATTCCAATGTTAGACATTTAATGGGAGATGTTTAATGTCTTAAACCTCTTGTTTCTTTGGTTTTGTAACGACAATGCTTACGTATTTAACAGAATCATTAATTGTGGTTAATTAATGATCCAAAATATTAAACACAATGTGGGAGATAATTTTCTTATTTAACCAAAGAATTGGCATGGGTTTTGGGAGATCTAATAGAGAAGGCTCCAATGAAATTCCAACAACTTTATGGTCCAACGAGGAATGGTGATTGAGCAACGGTCATAGCAGGAATTGACCGGCGACGGCTAGCACCAACAAACAGAGGTTCTTCTCCCGCATCTGTAGTATCTTCCACCATTTTTGAGTGGGGGTTTTGTCTTAATTTATTTTTAAGAGTTTTTTTCTCTAATATTAAAGATTTCAAACCCCTTTCCTTATTATAATACTAATGTAGAGAGAGCGGGCCAAACCAAACATGGCCTAGACCCTCCGCCAACATTGCATGATTGCATTATTCATTGTTGATCGACCAATACAGAGATAATATGGATCTTGGGGAAATGCAATGATGGTGACATCCCAAAAGGCCCTTTGGCACAGTTGGGAGGAAAATCACAGCACTGGAGCTTCATAGGTGGCCCGTGGACGCATCACCAGTGTAGTGGTGCTGATGATCAGAGGAGGTGGTGGCAAGCTCTCATTTTCCGTGAAGGAATGGTGGCACTTGAAGGCGTTGTGACAGACAATGATAGTTGGACGATGCTATTCACGTAGAAAGCGACAACGCCCTGCTGTAGTGCCCCATAGAGGATGGTCGTACCTTCGATCCATGACAGAGGGCAGACCCATACCCTGCAGGTCCCATAGATGACAAGTCAACGTAGACCAGATAGGTGGTGGGGCACTATCTAGCGCTGATGATGGAGGAGCCCAAATGGCCAAGTCGTTCTGGAGTGGATCTGACACCCGTGCATAGCCAGCTAGCCAGGTTGGTCTAGCGGCCCGGAGAGTCGGGCCGGTCCCGCATGCTAGCCGGCCGAGCCCAAGTCTGTTCAGCTTTAGGCTAGGCCCAGGAAAACCTGCCCAAGCCCAGGCCATTTGGGTAGGGCCCAAAGGGCCAGGTTGGGTCAGTCTGACTGGGTTGGACAGGTCCCAGACCCACTTACAGCTTAGATTCTCTTAAAGGGATTTATCTCTTAAACCCAACATATGTTTGACGAACCGCCTACGACCTTGGAACCATTAAGAATAGGTGTTCCTTTTGAGTTAATCCACATGGGTTTGGGATAATGGTGGACTGCAGATAGGTTGTATTGGACTCGAATACAACCAGGCCCCCAGAACTAAAATACCTATAACTTACAGATCGAGCATCTAATTGATGCACCAGCTATTGCACTGGAACTTTTATGACATGACATTTCATCATGTTTCTTCATAGTGGGACATCATGAATGTTGAGGTATGGATGATGGATTAAGGAGCGGATCCTTCTAGAATCCATCATGCTACGTGCGGGAATCTAGTGGATGGCTGTGACCTGAATAATGACTAGTGATCCTGTGTGGGATAGAACCTATCGATCTTGTGTCGGTTAGCTCTATGATATCTTATGTGGCTCTAGACCTATCAGTCGTATGTGATTCAATGCTTAGAAATCCTGTGTGGTTCAACACCTATCAATCATGTGTGGGAAAGCACTTAGTGATCCTGTGTGGGTCCTCACCTAGCGATCCTATGTGGGTCAGCATCTATCGATCCTGTGTGGTATAGAAGCAGAGCCTCACAATATAAAAAAATGATCTAGCTTTTTAACTAATCATCTATACTTATTTACATATGTTATACATAATTTGAGTTCAGTCTTACTAGTGCTCTATTATTGGGGTCATGCTTTGTGGTTTTTTCATTGTAAAATAATGTGAGACCTTCAGGGGTCTCAGGGTCCCTACTTGGTATCGTTATACTCACCCAAGCACAAGATTTTCCCGTACCTTGTGGTGTCTGGTGCTGATGACGGGCAGTTTTGACCGAGCCTTGGGAGTCAGGACTTGACGGTGTAGGAAGATGACCAGTTGATGTAGAGATCCATAGAGACGTGTTGTCCCTACCATTCAACAAGGATCCTTTCCAGAAAATCTCAGTAGTTGTTTTTGTTTTGTTTTTTCTGTACCTTCATTCAAGTTGGTCTTGTATACTGTCCCCTTTACTTTTTGTACTTAATTTTACACTTAGTGGTGGTTGTATCTTTCTTCTTCCATTGTGTTTTACTTGTTCACAGTTTTCCCTATCAATGTGTGTACAGGTTTTGAGGATATGCCTTCCCATTTTAGGGATATGCCTTTCTGGTTCTAGTCGCCTACCCCTAGCCTATGGAATGTGGTCTTGGGGGTAGTCATGACATGGGCCTCATGGGACGGGTCATGAAAAAATACAACTGGTGTTGTAACTATAAAGTTCACTCGTATATTAGGGAATATGATCGAGGTTATGAATAATAAATATTCATTTTTGGGTAAACATATTTTTTTATGACACGATACACCTTTATTTGATCATTTATGGTGATAGAACCCCCATCATTCTGTGTAACTACTAATCCAATGGTGGATGAGTAATAGATTAAGTCCCATGAAAAGATATTTCTACCATTGGGACGTGATGAAATAGAAATGGATATATTTACCATGTATTTATTTAATGTAAATTATGATTAATTACAACCATTGATCCAAAATACTAGAGAGTAAAAGAAAATACAATACATGGAATAGAGGTATTTTTAATAAATATTCATCAAAAAGTATTCACCTTGAGAGGAATGAATAGAAATAAAGAGGAAGTTAATCAACCTAGAATATGTACAATAGTGTGTTGTAGGGTATGAGGATATATTTGAATGAATAGAAATGTATTCTAATGATTACATATGGTATGAGAAAGTCAATATGGACCATTTCTTTGAAGGGATTTGGCCATGTCTCTGAAGGGTACTGGTTTCTCACAATTTTTCACTATATGATGAAATAGTATTATAAGCCATCAAAATAGAGAAGAATTTTTCATGAGTATATATATTCAATAATATTTCAAGGAATAAGATGATTGATAATCTCTATGAAATAGGGAACACATCAATGAAGAACAAATTATATAATGTTTTATCATGTGAAAATTATGGAATATAAATTTGTAATGACATGAGATTTTATAAAGGAATTACTTTTATAAATGATTAAATACCTTATCAAGGAATATATATATATATAACCCATCAGATACATTTTTTTATTAGAATTTTATTGTCTATTTTAATTATAATTCATTTAAACATGATATCCTTTGATAATATATCTGTTGTACAATGACCATTTAGATTTATATATTATGGGTTAACACAATGTCCAATTAATATAAATAGAGAAAGTGATGACCTCAACTAGAAGGATCATACCCTATGAAGCCCATATATCGGTTATTTATAGAGAGAACGAGTACATATGCTTGGAACATGATAAAAACCAAGATGATATTCAACAACTAGAGCATAACCAAAACCACTTACAAGAGTTGTTTATTCTCATCATGATCACGACCCGAACCATGTTCCCTGGACCACCCCATAAAATTTCACCCTCACACTCCATACCCTCAATAAATTCACTGGTCTCGTAAATGTATCTATATTAGGAAGCCAATAGTTTAAATTTTTATATATTAATTTTAATAAAAAATGAGTATTTTTACACCATTTTAACATTACATTTTAAATGGTTTATTGATGGGTAGATTAAAATTTTTATACGATAAAACAGAAATTGAATTTTTGAGAAATATATAGTTTCAAACAAGATAATTATTTTTATTGATTAATTAATTTTGAAAAGAAATGATATTTTAATAAAATATTAGTATTAAATAATAATTATTGAATATAAATGGTAACATAATTTTATAAATTCAAATTTAATTTTTATAAGGGTCGGATAAATGTAATTGTTAAAAAACTGGTGTTTTTTTAATAATTAGAGTTTTTTTATTTTAATTTTTAAATTATTTTTTTAGAAACTTATTTTGATATAACATATTATTTTTTATATCATTATGTTGAAAAAATCTTATTGTTATTTTTTATCATTTTTTGAGATAATTTTTTTTTGGAAAAAATTAAAAATAGTATAATTATCTAGTTTGAATTATGAAATTATAGAAGAAAAATAGTGATGTAATAAATAAAATATAGGCAATACATAACTATGATTATATTTACCCTTTGAAATAATATATTTGTTTATGTTATTTTAGGAATTCTATAAACCGTTATTGATAGGACTTAATCTATTACTCATGAATAGAAATATTTTAATGTGATTAGTTATTATACTTATAAAATAATGAAGTCCCCTCATATTTGAAATAACCCATTTGAATAACCATGGATAGTTTTTTGGTTTTTATTACTTAATCACATTTATTATGGAACCTATGTATGAAAATTAATAATTTATTCCCCTCTATTTTTCTATAAAAACACAAAAAACCTCAGATTTCTCTTGACTATAAACACTATTATATTGAAGTTACTCTACACTTCCCCCTCTAGATCCTTCCTAGGGTTCCAAAAATATCATAATATGCTCATCGAAATCATTTAGAAGTTCCCTCTTTTTGTAAGGGGTCCTCTTTTTATCCCTTTTCATCAAGAACCTTCATTATGTCAAGAATTTGGATTTCAAATTTTTCATGTAAGGATATGTTGATATAGAAACCTTTAACTTTTTGGGTAATTCTAAAATATTTAGATACTACATTAATTCTCACTCACCCCTTCCATTGGCCATTAGATATAACAGTTTTTATACTAAAAGTGTCATTAAATTTCTATGCCAAACATTTGTGTATTGTATACTAGTCTCCATTTTCCCTCAAGGAAATTAACCAAGTCATGCCCATACTTAATTTATATAGGATCTATATGAATGTAACGTACACTCCATAACTATGGGATTAAAATATATAAAATACATCCTTATGTTGTATGATCCACGTGTTTCACTTATGCATATCCATGATATGAATGTAACGGGAGGGCCAAAAAATATATGTCCCCCCAATGCACTGGGTAATGTTTTTATCTCATGAGATTACATGTATATTTCACAAGAGGTTGTCCTAATCACACTATGTTATGTTTTCATTAAATTTATAGATGAATTATGTTTATGATATCTTGTTTTATGTTGTTACCGAATTTCTATGTTTCCTTTATGTTATTAGGTTATATCATAATTCATTGTAAAATATTATGATTCTCACCTCCCTTATGATAAATTTATATTACTAATGGATAACACTTACTAATTTAACTCAGACTATTCTTTGATTGTTTACTTATTGGGACTTCTATAAGACCAATTTTTTATGTATGTCCTAGGTTATCCGATAAAGTTTTAGAGGAATGATGGATATATAAGAGAATTTTAAGGAATATTTAAAGAAGGTCATTGTATTTTTGTTGGATGTTTCTGTGAAATATAAATAATTTCCCTAATAACATGGTATTTACTAACATCTATGATATTATAATGTATACATTTAAGTAATAAATTGATAATTAAATGGTATTAAAATATAGGTTTTCATAGTTTCCAGTAGTGGGAAGTTATTTTTGGAATTAGGATTGAAAACATATAGTGAAATACATAGGGATAGGATTGAAAAACAGAAAACATCCCTAAATTTTGGTAATGTATATATTATGTGGGTTCCATAAAAATACATTCCTTTTTGGATATTACAAGTGGATGTGGATCTGGAAAAGAGGTATTGAGCGGTAATAACTCTAAAATGGGAGTATTGAGGTGGACTAGATTTTCACCAAGTGCTTGAAAATAGATCATACATCACACCTAGTTTGAAACCCCCATGGTATATTATTTGGTAAATTCCCAAGCACCATATGAACCATTCTTATGGAAACCCAAAATGCCAATAAGATTTTATATTTTTAAAAAGATCATTGATATAATAGATTGAAACCTATAAATATAAAGCACAAAAAAATACTCTATTTATGAGTTATCACATCAGTAGTCACAATTTCCTTTTTTGTCTTTCATAGTTAAAAAATTATCACCAATATTTATTCATTTATTTCTTTATAATTTATAGAAATAAGTGGAATCGATTAAAAAACAATGTGAGGGGAAAAGTGATCACAACCCATATGAGATGCCCAACAAGAAGGGAGCATGGATTGTGAAATTTATGACAATGAAATTTCAATTTATTTAGGTTTTGAATATAACCCTTAATCCAAATGGATTACATAATCCACCTAATAATTATAAAGTCTCTAATGAAACCTTTATATAAAAAGGCCTCTGAATAACACCAGATATTCCGACCCAATAATCATGGAGGCATGGATCAACTCCATTGAAAGGTTATTCTCAAACCATGATTATTCTATTACAGAGAAGTTCATTCTATATATTGAAAATAATGAGGTAGAAGATGATCCATGATGGATGTTATTCAAAATATGATTATTGTGGTGGAGATTGAAGGGATGGAGTGAAAGGAATTCCAAAAAGTATTTTTCAAGAAATATTTCAGTCACACTCTTTGAATTAAAATGGGGAGGTATTTTCTTATCCTCAAAAAATTGATGAATAATCCATCAGGGTGTATGAGGAAAATGTCACAATACTTGAATTAATTTCCAATATATTTTTCATTTCTTCTAAAATTATTGGTGACTACTTATTTAGTGGGATAAAGATGAAACTATTAAAATCCCTAGGTATTGAAGACTATAACCTCTATAATGATTTTTTTTAGTATACCATGAATGTAAAAATAGATTTCAATGAATCTAAAGGGTCTATTGTGATTGGTGAAAAAACATGAGATTATATATTAATTTTGGTAGTGTGATGGGAATATATCATGGGGTAAAAAATTTGATCATCCGAAATTTCAATAGTGTGGGATATTGAATCCAGGAAATTTTCTAAAGGGGATACATAAATTCATTTGGTTTTTGATGGAAGTGAACCTAGATATATATTTCATATGCGAGAAACCCACCAATGTGAAGTAGGAATTTAATGATCTATTCAAGACATATCATATTTCCCAATGTTTCAAATTTAATAATTAGGGACACTATTAGAATGAATTATCTAATTCAAGGGTTGGAAATAATAACTAATGAAAAAAACCATGATGGCATATAGATAAATATTGAATTCATTAATTCATAACTATACAGGTGGATCCAAAAAATGATGTGATGACATGAATTCTCGTTATTCATTCATGGATAAGATATATACAATTTGATTCTAGTTAAATAAATTCATTCATATCATTCATGTTTAGTATGAATAAAAACCCATCACATAAAAATGGATGGTGGGTTATCAATGAAGACTAAAAATGGGTTAATTGTTGCATACCAAGTATATAACTCAACCCTTATCCAAATTTATTTGATGAATTTATGAAAAAAACATTGTGAATTTTCCCATATTTAAATATATTTTTTCTATTGTAGGCTTGGATAGGATTTACTTCAATATATCCTATATAAATTTTTGAGATAAGGAATCCTCTTATGTATTGTTAATCACCCTTCAATTCTATAGAAGTGGAAATAGGCGGATAAATTTTCACTGGTACCAAAATATCAAAAATGGATATTATTTCATTTTGAATCATACAATATAGTTCAAATGACTGACACTAAATAAGTTACAATACTTCATAACATTCCCATTGTTTGGGAATACACTCACGTATTTCCTAAATAATTTCATGAACTTCCTACCTGATTTAAGGTCGAGTTCTGAATTGAGTTCATACTGAGATCTTTTCCAAAATATAAGTATCCATATATAATTTCTATTGTTGAACTTAAACAGTTGAATGAGAAAATGTAGTATAATATTTATTAAAGGGTTAATACACCCAAGTGATTATCTATGGGGTGTACTAGATGTTTTATCAAGAATAAGGATGGGTTAATGCACCTATGAATTTATTATTATGAGATAAATATGATAATGATAATGAAAAGGTATCATATTTCACTGATCAATGTCATGATTAATCATCTTCCAAGATCCCAAAATTTCACCAAGGTTGATCTCAAGTTGGTATATAACCAAGTAAAATTGAATAAAGATGATATTCCCCTTAATACTTTTTGAAGATGATATCGGAACTATGACTTCATATTGATTCCATTTGGACTCCCTAATACTGTAGAAATATTGTTGGATATGTTAAATAATGTATTTCATGATTCCCTCAACATATTTGTGGTAGCCTTTATAGATGGTAATATTATATAATCTAAATGAAAGGAGGATCTTGAGGTGAATTTTAATTTTATGTGGAAGACCGTGCAAAAGAAATGCTTATTTGTCATGTATAGTAAATGTGATTTTTGGATCGAAAAAGTAACATTACTAGTGAATGGCATCTAGAAAATAGATATCAATCGATCCATAAAAAAATGGGGGAAATTGAAACATGATGATGAATGAAATATATAAATGAAATCCATATATTCCATTGATTAATTGGGTACTATCATATATTTTTGAGAAATTTCTAATGATTGTTGATCCCTATATCAGGTTAACTCATATGTGTGTCATTGTTTTGGACAGTTG
Organism: Viscum album; assembly: GCA_963277665.1. Taxonomy (NCBI): domain Eukaryota; kingdom Viridiplantae; phylum Streptophyta; class Magnoliopsida; order Santalales; family Viscaceae; genus Viscum; species Viscum album. The sequence continues at coordinate 159,501,050 of OY728128.1, read as the reverse complement.
AATGGAAATAATGATTTAAATCACTATAGAAAGGCCTAAAAACTATACTTGTACTAACATTACCCTCTACTAGGAAGGATCTTTGGTTTATTACAAATCAAACAATATTTATGAGGCTTCCAGGTCCAAATGAATCATAATATCCCTTTGAATATACTTATTTTAATTAGAAAACAAAAAAGAGTTGTTATTAAACTTAAATTTTAATTTATTTATAATATTGTTATAATTAGGATTTATAATCTCAAAGAATATATAAAAATCCATAATTTTATTCCTAAAATACATATTTTATTACTTAAATGGTTTTTTAAAATTCTATGATATTCTTATACATGGACAAAATCATATTAAATAAGAATTCATATATCATCATATTTTTTTAACTAAAAATCAATATTTCAGGAAGAAAAATTTAATCGTAGCACTATAATTTTATTCTATTTCCAAAAATAATTTCATTCATTCCAAATAAAATACCTAATATTTATATATTATGTTTTCGAATAAATTGATTAAATTTAATAATTTTTCACTGTAAAATGAAATATTCAAATATATACTGTTAATATTATTAATTAATATCAATTACCAAATAAATTGGTGGTAACCAATTATTAATATTAAATATTATTTATTATCATTATTCATATTTTTTCCTGAAATATAAATTCAAATAAAATAAAAAGTAATTTTTTATAAAATTATTTTTCTCGACTATAAATGATCTTGTTTGCCACTTTAGGTAAACTAATTGAATTTCATTCATATTATAAATTGATTTTTTTTATAGATAGATATAATTAAAAAATTTATTAGTACTATTAATCTCACTAAATCAACTGATAAGTTTTTTATGTTCTAAACATGATGTGGCTTTGTTTTATTTTAGTTCGGCGAGTTGAGAAACTGATCGAACACATTAAATTTTTAATAAGTTAATACATATTAGAATTTGGGTTTGTTGAATTATCTCCCTTAAATAAACTGTATCATAAAAATTTGACTCATAAAATTTGGGTAATTTATATTGAAAAATATTAATTAATAACATTTAAGATTCCATCATTTCCATGTTTGAAATTTCATTAGGATTTTTATTTTTTAGTTACTAGATTAGTCAAATTTGAATCAATTATTTAGAAAATAACACTGATGTTTTAATGAATAAAAGTCATGTTTTTATACATGTTTTACGTATTAAACAGTATTTGTGAGGTTTTGGGAGAATCTGAAGGGTTTGTGTCCCAAAATAAGTGTTTTGGGAAAATTCATTATAAGCTAAATAGTTGAAACATGGTTAGTAATAACTATATATTTCGACTATGGAATCAATTTAATAATAGAAGATAGTTTTTTTAACAATGAGAGAGGTTCCTAGATAATTATTTCTTTTTGTAGAGAGGTGCATAGGGACACAGATGATTAGAACATGGTTTTCCTAATCATTCTCTATAACTTTATGAGGATTGGATGTCCAGAAATCGAAGGCCAAATAGATGTGGCACCATTTTACCAAACATTAACCTAATTAAAAGATAAAATATAAACTTTTTACCCCAAAAATCCTTAACGTGTTTTACCCTGATATTCTTCCTTATCTAACCCAGAAGTTCCCCCATGTTCTCTATCCTCATTATCCATTCCTTCATGGGTTATATCTCTTATTATTTGTCCAAAATGAATGTTATATGATCTTTTGGATTCCTATTAAAATATATTAAAATCCATTAGTCTTTAATTTAATCATCACCTTGTTTATCTATTTTTTTTTCCTAATTTTAAGGGTTTTATTCCCAACTCTACAAAAGTATTGTGTAGTAAGAAACCATTTTCATGGACAATTTCTCTTTATTTGAAGAGGACATCTCGAGAGGTCTAATTCACTTAAAAATATGATGTTTCTTTGAGTTATTATTTTATTTAGAATTTTCATTTGGTTTTTTGAAAAATTAAATTAAATTAGTAGTTTATTTATGTGTTTGGTTCGATATTTTTATGGGAGTAGTTTCAGGGGTACCCTAAAGACATATTTCATATGATTACTCATATATTCGTTGAGGGATGAGTGAATAGTGAGATAGAACATGTTATTACATTTTTATTTCAGTTATATTCAATTTTATAGGGTTTAAATTGAATTTCTTGAACTATGAATCACTTTTCCATTATTCGTAATGGGATATGAAGATGAAGCGGCATGTATCAGATGTCATTGGGTTTGGACAACACATAGAGAACTCAGATGAATTTGTCGAGAGATTTTTATAATGTATTAAAAGCATTAAAATAATAGGTGGTCATCCATACCATCCCTATTATAAATATATATATATATATATTTGGTTATGTGTTTTTTAGTGGCCTTTCCACTTAGGGTGAAAACCCCAATTTACAATTATTCTAATGATATATGTAATTATATTATTTATTTTTGTTAAACTGTATAAATTCCAATGTTCAGTAATAAACCATGTTCATTAGATTCATTCCTCAAACTAAGACTATTTTCATGAATGAGGATTTAATTAGGGATCAATCTAACTATATGTGGACCTCACAGATCCCAATTATGAATCCTCTCTTGAATACTGATCTTCATAACCTAGTGGGTTCCCTGGTGGTTGACAGACTAGGATCTAGTGAATCAAAATTATTGATAGATATGGGTGTCAGTGTCTCCAAAAAACCCATAAAAAATTTGTGATGATGGGTGGTGTAAATATTATTTGTTTTATGAATTTGACCAATCCCAATATTTCATAATAACTCCACTCAGTTACTATTGATACAACTTTGGTTTCCCAATGTGATACCAAGATTTTGATCAATGATCTTGATGTAATGAGATGGTATTTTTTTGGAATTCTAGAGGTATTTCCTTGGATCAGGCTTACAATCCTTATTTATTTAATTTTTAACATTATAGAAGCTACTATGTTTTACTACGATTACAACATACTCAATGATTAAAGAGGTAAGCTTCATAATGTATCTGAAATAACATTTTTAATGGTGTCACATAGTTGATTCTCTAGGTGATGACTAGTGAATGATGGATGAGAAAATTTTACACTAAGAACTATATTTAGGATATTGTTATGATTGATTAAGATCACCCAAAGTGATTCCTGAGATAATCCCCAAGTTCAGGGTGGATGAACCATTACTGGATTATCCAGATTATTCGATAAGAGATACTTGGTTTCCTATATGTAATCACTTGGATAAGATCATAGAAATATTTTATATTTTATTCCATGGGAGATACTTAGATTCATGTATGGAATAAAATATATTAGGTTATTGGGAAAAAAATTATTTTTCCATTTGTTATACTTAGATTCCTATATAGAATTCCTTGGATGGCCTTATAGGACTATTAATTATATCAGGACATAGGAAATACCAGGATACCTATATAAAATTCCATAGATATGCTTGTAGTGAAATGTAAATATATTATTCCATCGGTGATACTAGGATGAAAATATAGAATTCCTCAAATGGGATCATAGGGAAAATGTTACTATATTATGACATGGTATATACATAGATTCCTATATGGAAGGAATTTTTTAGGCAGATAAGAAAAATAGAACAAAATAATTCCATGGTTGATCATGGATTCTTATATGGAATGCCATATATGGGTTCATATGAAATATGGAACTATATTATACAGTGAGAGATACTTGGACTCCTATATGGAATTCCATAAATATACTATTTGGTTAGATCTATTTTAATTTCATGCTTGATTTTATGTTTAACATTTATATGAATTTTTCATAAATGCATTCCTCAATTACTTGACTTAATTATAAAGACATTATATAATATGTAAAGATCACCGAGACATTTCCTGTGGTTGAAAAAGCATGTATAGTCAAACAAGAATACAAATACACTGATCGATAGTGGACATATTGTATTCTATATTTCTAGTGGTTTTTTAGGTAGTATAAGTATATTACATGAGTATTTACATCAAATAGTAGACCTTGGAATGGTTTTTTATTTTATTTTTAGCTAATATTCGTTATTATTATTTTAGTTTTCATTATGAATATATTACATATACACTCACTACAAATAATATCTATGTATTATAACACATTGGTGGTTCACTAATGAGTTATTTACTCACACACTGATCATGCTACCATTGGACTGGTGTACCTGAGATGATGTTCAATTGGATGCAGGTACAAGATCGTTTGATTCCATGGTCTGAATGTGCATGACGACTTAGATATGTTTATAGAGTCAGGTGTGTGTCATGGAATGATGTGGGTATTATATCCTTGTACATTTATTTACATTTCCTTTATTTACTCTTTTATATGTTATTAATCTAGTGGGTGATTAGTTTTGTATATAAAACATGAAAATTTGGGAATTTACTATATTTCAACAATAATTATATCCATATTTGAATTTATTACTTCCGCATTATTATTATATACTTTTTGTGTATTTTTTATGGATATTTTTAATGTTTTATTAATCTAATATGAGGGCATAATATCCCCAAATATACTTCCTATTCTCTATTTCATGCCATATGCCTTCATAATATGGGTGGTGTCCTTGGGGTCTTGTCTCTAACCGGTCTAACTAATATTTGAAAATTGAGCTCAACTCAAGATGTGATATTGTGGTATCAAAGGTGCTTCTCTTCTGGTAATATTTTTATTCTGGATCTGGAAATAGTATTTTTTGGAATTTTTCTAAGCCTCTGATGGAAATTAGTTTGGAGAACTACAATAAGTTATTCAATTATAGAGTCTAGGTTCCTAGTGATTTGGGATTATGGTTGTTTATAGATGAAATTATTATTTTATGTTATTTCTAACAGTTTAATGTGTAATAATCAAAAAAATAGGGTTTTTCATATAGTCTGACAGAATACTCTAAATCAGTTACATATATATATATATATATTATGTGTGCGTGTGTTTTATTTTTAATTCTAGTCACGAGGATCTACACTGATATGATTTATGGTGAGGATGATGACTCAATCCTCATGCACAATAGGTTCAGTTAGCCTTGCGGGTTGATTGGGTACTTTATGCCTGAGTGTTAGAAAACAATTGTGGGTTTTTAATTAATTTAATTTATATAAATTTCCATTAAAAAACTATTTTCTGATTTCCTAATTTACGTATAATGGAAATAAACTTAACAAATCAATGTTTATGTTATGTGACATAGAATATTGAGAAGATGTTTTGGGAGTATTATAGACCTTTTTCAGTCAACGTCGATAGTTGATTCACTTTCATTTGATGAATTTTTTGTGTATCCTTCACATGTGTGGATAAATAAATATTCACCACAACCTATATAGAGTTTACCAATATAAAATAATATGATATTTTACTTGAAAAACAAATATTTATTGTAATCTAGTTGGATTCTCGTGTGTGATGCTGATAGGTACCTAAATACTAATAGTGATCTAGAACCTCGATGGGTTATTATCATATAAATTTTACTAGTGAGGGTCAGTTATTTTTCTTTTAGTTTTTGACCTAATACTCTAGAGGTAGTCTCTTATGAGGATTCTTCATGAGGATTTTGTAATGGTAGGCCAATTCATAGTATGTTATGCCTTAAATGTTAATGAAATTAGAGAATTCCCTCAGTTATAAACTACCAAGAGGTTTCAGTTAAGTGGGCTTCTAAATACATCTGAAGGGGATTTTTACTAAATAACATGGAATTGAAAACTAACATATTGGAACCATGATGATAGGTTTTGAACCTCCTAGGTTGATGATCACTTTACCAACCTTTTTTTGAGCTCACTTAGAGTGGGTTTATAGTTGCATTAGATACCGTCTAATAGTTGACATTTGTACAAGGGTCACACCCCTGAGATGTGACCACGGTGAGAAGTTTATCCTTTGGGCTAGGAGGTTTGTTGTAGTGTCCCCAATAAAATCCTAGACAGAATGGGTTCTATGGGAGAGCTAGAGGAACTCTTAATTGGCTTGGACATAGTGAGTTGAAATTTGGTGTCATGAACCATCCCAAGGTTCCATCCAACCTGACATTCGACCCAGCATGTGATATGGAACGAAGGTAATTATGAGTCCCCATGGGCTGGAAACTAGTTCCTGGGTATCAAAAATACACTTATGGTAAATATTTCACCCATGATAAGAAACCATGAACATTTATCATAATTAAAACATCACAAAATGATCAATATCTATGACCCAAATATGTACGCAAATTTCATGATAAAATTTTTACAACTTTAACCCAAAACCAAAACACAAAAATGGGGAGGGGTACCGATTTCAAAACTCAACCGCTATGAAAGAAGAGGGAAAACTCCTCAATCCACGTCCACCAACACCTGTAAAAGAAGAATAGTAACAACATGATATTGCATTAGTACCATGTGACAACATGCCTTTACCAGGGTTAAACATAAAACGTACTATATACACCCAAGGGTTTACGGTGGGTGTGATATAATGCCTATTAGGTTATCAATAAGAAGATACTCTATGATATAAAATTACAGTACAAATTAACATCAATGTTCTTAGAAATAAATTAACTTTTCAATAATGAAATTTTTTTTAGGAAAAATTTTCAATAGAATCATTCTTTGATATAATAGTTAATGCTAGGTCCACATTATTCCAAAATTAAGAATCTCATTAATATAGAAACCCTATAAATACCTATTAGTAAAAGAACTTGTGGGTCCCTAATAACCACTTATCTTGGTGAAACACGGTATCAAAACTAGAACCCACAACTTCCTCATGCACAAGACTATAGAGACAAGTCAATCCAAAGTTCTAGTTATCTCCAACCATTATCAATGTTTAGTAACTATTATAGCTTAAATCATTCATGGAATAAATAGTCCTTTCATTCAATTTTCTATATAGAATATTAGTCAGAGTCCTCCCACATAGATTACTAGGATTCCATTTTTGGTCAGTTTATGTTTCACATGGAACATGGATAACCATTTTGCAAAACACACACCATGAAAATATAATACACATGAATTAACATCATTTTCCATAGGTAAAAAATATTTAAAATACACTCTGACAATATTTCCATTTGAAAATTTTATTTTCACCATTTAAACAACTCAATTAGAAAGCACAATAATGGATCCACACATGTTACATAATCAACTCATTTAGAAAATCATCTCTTAACACATACACACCTTAAGAACATTTATAGACACATTATTTACAATAAAAATATTCCATAGAATACTTTTAATAATAAATAAGATCATAAGAAATCATATAATATTTCTAAATAATGTAATCACCTACCTCAATCATTTAAACTTCTAAAATCAATTGGAAAATGAAAACGATACTATAAAGGGACCCTATAATTTGATGATCATACCACAAACATAAATATTATTCTCAATAACTCATGATTGAACCCATATTAGGTAAAAAAATATTATGTATAAAGATGAATTCAATGTAGGAGGAAGAATAACCGATGAAGATGGAAGAAACCAAGGGGATTATCTGATAATTCATTGAAGATCCTTCACCAATTCCACCAAACAAAGGAGGTCCAAGGGAGCCAAAAGGGAGAGGGAGAGGAACATAGTGTGAAACCTAAATACCTTAATATATTTCAATTTTTGAATTAATATGTTTTCCAATATTTCTTTATATTAAAAACCATGTTATGCTTACCCTTCTCACCACACTGAGTTAGCTTGCATTGCACAGAAGACCATGTTGTACTTCCTTTTCATGGTGCACCAATTTTAGAACTAAATTTTGAATCTTCTATAAATATTATTTTTTTTTAAAAAAACATTAGTCTTTAATTTTGAATGTAAAATGTAACTTAAGGTGAATTTTCGGTATTTTTAAGAGAAGATTCATTTTTTCATGAATAGTGAGAAATTGGGAATTTTAGTTGAAAACATACTTTTCATATAAATATTTATTAATTCTAAATTAGATTTTAGGATTTCTTTAATGTCATAATAGACCAATTATATATCTATTAGAATTTTATAGTTCATTGTAATAATTTTTATATTTAATTTACATAAAAAACAGGATGAAATTTAGAGCATTTTCACTTTCAAAGCCCGCTTTCTCACAACATCTATATGATTAAAATTAAAATTAATTTGGACGCTTATGTGAATTGAATTTTGGAAAAATGTAAATAAAATATTTTAATCAGTATTATATTTATTTTAAAATAAGATAAAAATAATTTTTGATAAAAACATATTAGTGAAAGTGATTAAAATTAATTACATTGATTAAGGTAAAATTAAGCATGATGAGGGACTAAACCTTAATCATAAGGGCCTAAATAACCTTGAAATTTTTCCAGAAAAAAACTTATTCCCAAATTCATACCATATATTCTCTTGGTTCTTATTTTATGTGTTAGTGGGAGACATTTTCATGAAAGGGACCAATATAATATGTTATGTAAGGAAAAAGGGAAAAGGGAACCTTCTTTGCCATTAACATTTATAGAGCTTTAGATAATTTATGAATCCAAATAGTTTCAGTTACATAAATTATTTAAATATTTAAAAGAGTTTTTTATCATTATAATTTATATATAACTTTTATAAATGATATAATTACATTAAATTCTGAGAAAACTCTAATGTATGGGTTATTTAATAAAAACCCAATAAAATATATGAAGTTAATAACATAATAAGTAAAATAAATTTAATAAATTATTGTGTTCTATTATTTTTTAGATAAATATATCACGTTAAAAATATTTTAAAATAATATACTTTAATTCCAATATTTTTTTTTGATATTTTTTACCTAAAAATAAATAAATAATGTCAAAATTGAAATTAATGTAACTTTAAAATAAATTATATTTTATTAAATGATTTAAAATTAAAAAAATACATAATTAGTACAAGGTATTTTAACTATTAATAAAAAAATATTTTACACTCATGAACAAACTGATCTTTTATAATTAACAAATTGACCCGTAGATAGTAAAAACATTGGTAGCATGGTCTCAGTAAAAGTAATTTTTTTGCATGTTACATGCACTTATTTTAATATTAATTTTCAAGAAACACGGGACATCTATTTTTTAATATTATTTGTCATATTTATAATTTAGTGGGTCTATATTTTCTAATAAATATCAATTTAATTTATTCTTAATGGTTCAATTTCATGTGTTAGAAAACTAGTTACTTTAATAGAAATGAAAATTTTAGAATTGCTGAAACTTTAATGTTACTGAACTAAATAATAAAAATACATTTATTTTTGTTTGATGGAGGTTTTTATAAATGCTAATTACCCATTATTCCATTATTTTTCCATTTTAGATCCTAATGAGGTAAGTGATACCTCCCAATATTGTACTTCATTTGGTATTTACAATAATACCACTCACCTTCCATTATAAAATTGAATTCACTTTTTCCTTACTCCCACATCTCATGCCAAATTTGACCATCCAAGAACTGAACAAATAGTATTCCAACAACCTTACCCTAAATATTTAAGCCTATCCTCGGAAATAAATAATACCAAGTATGTCCTTTTGTGCAAACGAAAATGAGTTACCTGAAAATGGGGTAACATTGTTCAGTTTGCATTTATGTTTTATTTTTTTCTCAATCACTTAATTTTAAATTATTTCATTATTATATAATAAAATTAGTATCCTAAATATTATTAAATGTTTTTATTTTATGTTTTAAACATACACCCACAAACACAGTCATCAAATATTTAATGAACATATTGTTCGTTTATAAAGGACAATGGCCTCGCGAAACGATGTCGTTCATTTTCCATTTACCACATCCCATGGTTGGGAATTATGATGTAATTTTTTATATGATATATATGATATTTATTATTACTTTATTATTCAATTATTTTTTATATAATTAATACAATTATGCTATCCATTTGTTTTAAATATGATAACTTCATTTGTGGATGTGTGGACTACCGCCTCCTCAAAGCAAGGCGAAACAGTCACACATTACATGGAATTAATTAAGGACGAGTTTAAGTTTAAAAAAAATATATACTTAAAATATGTATTATTTATTCATCACATAAGTATATTTATTTTACTAGAATATTTGATTTTCCTTATTACACTTTCCCACACTAAAAATTGGTAACATTGTTCGTAGATGTGTAGACTACCTCCTCCTCGACATGATGTGGGAACATTAAATAATAAGAATTCTATATAGAAGTATACATGACTAAATAATATTGTATTTTTGATATAATGATAATTATATAAAGTTTAATGTTACTTACCTTATTTCCCTAACAATTATTGAATAATCGGAATGTTACTCAGGCGTATATACTCAACCATCTCAATGATTATAACATTGGTTCTTTTTTAAAAATAATATATTATCAATATTTTTAAAGTAATAATTGATGTATAAATATAATAGGTATTACATTATTATTATTAAGGTGATGTTTTTATAATGACCCCTTTAACCAAAGTCGACCTACCAATGTTTTTATAACACATGAACTGAATTTTGTCAAAACACCCGACGTAAAATTAACTGTTTATGTTGTTGTATAAAACATTGTAATAATTAAAGTAGAAGTTATAATAAAAATAAAAAACATTATAAAGAACAAAATATATACCATAAATTGTTTATTTGTGAGGATTAAGACTCATATAACATTTCATAATCAATGTAAGGGATTTTGTCTCATTTCACTTCCTTGAGTAATATTATAAAGTTGTGCACCTAGTTTGTTTTATATAGTGTTAATAGTGTCCTTTTACATAATATATTTTGAAAAACATTATTATACTAACATTATAATTTTCATTTAATTTTATTCCTTCATGGGTATTATTATTCAAAAGTTTCAAAGTGGTATGGGGAACCTTGGACTATTTAGTGATTATTTTTATCAAGAATTATTGTGTTATTTCAATGGTTTCTCCATTCATCAACAGAATAAAAAACATTGTTATTATTGTTCCTCATGCAATGAATTTTTTAAAAATTGATAATATTAATTCAATATGAATATTTATTATACATCACATTATTAATTAATTAACTTAATTATTTTATATTTGAGGAATGCTTTAGACAAACACAACCCGGGTGGGGCCAAGTTATAGATACCCCTTTAATGCATCAGTAGTCTTAATGGATGAAATCAGTTGGATAAATACCCTCAAATTTGTTTCCTAGAAGAATATAATGGTATTCTATTGGTTGAGAAGCTGTTAATGTAAGCCCCTTTATGTATTATTACTCTTATTAGATGAATCATTTTTCCAAATTAGATGGGTTTCAACCTAATGTAAAAAACTGTCTAATGCATGAACATGATGGTAAAGGTACCATGCACCTGGGAATCATGACTTCCAATAATCTGTAATTTCCATCATTTTTATTCAGTTATTATAATCCACAATTTATTTTCTTTTACATTATATATTGATGCATTTAAATATCAGTTCATTTACTAAATGGGTTGTTTCTTTAGTTTTTTACCTTAACATATTTAATATTCTTATTGATTCATTATTTGTTCTACTATACCTAAACCTAACTGGGAATTTGAGATCACCCTTATTTTATTTCCCTTCCCTAGTAATCCATGTCTTATATTAAGAAATATATGCAAGGATAATCTATATGGAATGATGTCTTCTTTGAATGAAAAAATGTGTTGTAATTAGTTTATTTATTAGTAATACTGGAAAAATGAATTAATTTGATTTAACGAGATTAAAAAACTCATCTATCAATTGAGATTTGATTCTTGTTATTCATTCCAATGTAACGGTGGTAGATATCAGCTCTAGGATTCTCAGGTCGGGTCACTACACAATGGGCAGAAAAGTCCAAAGGGGTGAGAAAAGGTGGATTTGTGTTTATATTCAATGAGGAAAAAGGTTAAATCACACATTTTTAATGACCATTTAATGCCACATGATTAGTCCACATGGATTTCAAAACTGTGTGAAAACCATTCAGTATCCTCTATCCAAGAGGAAACTGGGTGTACAATTTCCAGGGGAGGGTGCATGCCCATGACAATGGCCGTGTAGTTGTGACGGTGCCACTGTCTAGGGTTTACGATCTATTCAGGGATGACACATGATTTCCCCTAAGCATGTTTCAACCATGAAACACCTACTTTTAGGTGTAAAAAACTCCATTTTTATATATAATCACCAATGAAAACCATGAGATAAATACAATACTAGAAATTCATAATGGAATACTTTAAAATAAAATCAAAAATGTCACAAATCTCACCACCAAGAAAAATTTATGCCCTTAGTAATTCATCTAAGAATATGATAAAAATAGAGATAATAATCTTTAACCCAATACTTCCTCTCCATTTTCTCATTCTCATCATTACCACTATTCCAAATAACTTGTACCAACAATATGGACTTCCCCTGATTCACTTTCTCCTTGGAATCAACAATATGTATTGGCCACTCTCCTAAAGACATATTTGGTTCAAATTCCTACACTTCCAAATTTAGAACATTAGGGAGACCCATATTATTCTTTTTTAACAGAGATACATTGAACATTCTATGATTGATTTCATCTAAGATGGAAAATATTAATGGTATTCAACTTTAACGACTCCTTATGTAACCTCTAATGTTTCTACATACAACGACATTATCTTATCATTTTTACCCAGATGATGGTGGCCCTTGTGAGGTTCCAATTTCAGAAACACCCAATCAATAATAGTGAAGTCCAAATTTGGGAACCTATGAATGAGATAATAATTGTGGTGAATATATGCCATTATCAAATGCTACCTCATATATTTAAATTTCTCATATGTTTCCTTGCACCAAGCTTGGTTGCCACTATATGTTTTCATGAACCTCTTCCCTGTATAAAGGATACCAAAATGACCAACCTTGGGACCCTCAAAGGGCTCCATTTATATTGATTACTAATAAAAATTATTATATGAAAACTCAAACAACCCCAAATGGAAATCCCATGAGCCTCAAAAATCTAACACACTTGCCTGAATCTTGTGTTGTAGTATATGATTCACTCATTCTTTCTGACCATCTATTTGGTGATGGAATGTAGTACTCAACATGACCTAAGCCACATTACCTTCTGAAGGAGTTTTGAAAACCACCAGGTAAAATAGGGATACCTATCTGAAAAAATACCTAAGATACACCATGGAGATTCACTATCTCATGAAGATACAACCAACACAACTCATCCACCTTGGTTTAATATTAGATCGATATGAAATGGGTTTATTTTTCAATATGAAAAATCACATCCAAAAAGTGTGTTTTCCATGGGGTGTATTAGGTAATCCAATAAAAAATACATGGAATCCACATCCCACTTATAAGAAGGAATGGGAAGTGGATAAAGAACACATGAGGGTAACTATTTCTATTCCATAACCCAATGGCACAAATAACACCTGGATACTAATTCATATATGTCCCCCATCATACCTCCACACTAGAACTGATGATTCACATCATAAAAAATAATAGTTTTTCTAAGATGGATGAAACATTAAGACTAGTGGATATACCACATCACCACCTTCTATCACAACATATACCCCACAAAGAGACCCTAGAAACAAAAAAACACCCTATGGATATAGTGAAAACTCATTAGGAACCTCCCCACCATTTAGGAACTACATGGTATACTGGAACATCTCATCACTCATATTCTCTTTCCGAATCAACTCTAGATGGTAAGGAGTTAGATAAACAATAAAAAATAATGCACCTCAACCATGGTCCTTGCTCTCATGATGAAACTGTGAGAAAGTCCCACCAATGTACACTATTCACTAGACTCTTTCAATACAAGAAACAGATATTTACTAAAAAAATGTATCTACAACTACATTAACATTTATCGGGGTATAGATGATATCAAAATTGAACCCACAAAGGTACTCACCCCAATGATAATACTATAGATTCAAGACCTTTTGGGATATTTGTTAGGCCAAGCTCTTATAATCAAAATAGACCAAAAACATCTCCCCAAAAAGATAAAAATGCCACATATTTATGGAATTCATCACCACTATAAATTCTATGTCACGGTTTTGGTAATTATTTTCATGTGGTCAGATTTTAATGAACCATACACCACCACATTTTCATCCTAGACTAGAACTCACCCAAGAAGAATACATGAGACATTACAATAGAAAAAAATCCCTTTCCAGATTCTGGAAGTATGAAAACATGGTCTATGGTCAACCACCACATAATATCCTCAAATTAAAACTAGAACTATATGATCCATTCAAGATATTCCCTTTTTAGGTAAGCACAGTCATAGATGAACAAAGTTGATATAAATCCCAAAAAACTGCTTACAACACCCTTCCAGGCCCACAAATTTCATAATCTCGATAACATTCCTAAGAGACTCCCATGACATAACAACATTGATCTTTTTTTCATCTGCAAAAACCACCTATTCCAACATCACATGACCCCAAACATTCACATACCTAATCCAGAAGGAACACATGGAGGATTTAACATAGAGGATATGATCTAGAACAGTTCCAAAAATGATCCTCAAAAGGTTTTCATGATCCTTCTCGATTCTAGAGAGAACAAGGATGTCATCCGTGTATACTGTGATGATGTTATAGATATACTAATGGAAGACCTAGTCCCTGAGTGAAATAATCCTTTCTAAAAAATTATTCAATTAAAAAGTCATGGCGAGATAATAAAAATGGACATACCTATTTTGGAAGGCTATCTTAGGGGCATTCACCTATTTGACACTAACCTCGTGATTCCTGGAACAAAAATAGAACTTAGAGAACAAACATGAACTCTGAAGTTGATACTTATGGTAGTCGATATGGGTAAAGGGATATTTGTTCCTTATCATCACCTTATTGAGATTTTGGTAATCAATACACCACTAGATATATCCATCATCCTTCATCAACAAAATAATGGGGAGGTCCAAGGGGAAATGATCAAGAAATTGACTCCTTTTTTATTCCAAATCAAGAAATTGGTTGTTTTATTCCCCAACATAAGGAGGGATAAAATATGAGGGAAGCGATATTAGCAATGCTCCATATAGAAAATCAATAGTGAAGTCCACATCCCACTCTATATGGAAACCCAAAATGTCATATTGAAATACCTCAAGGAACTCATCCACCATAGTAGGATACCCACCTTTATAACTAAAATAATCATCCTCTAATGTGAATGATGATATATGAAAATATATACTTCCCAACACATGATGTTGAGGTCCAGCATGTCCAGAATCAGGATCCCATTACAGTAGAAAAAATTGGGTGCTCCCATCAAGTCCCACAAAACTCATCCACTACTGATAAAAATAGATGCATGGTTGGAAACAAAGAATCGAATATATAACGAGGATCTTGTCAAAGTGTTCCAATTCCAAAACCATTAAATCTCATTCCATCTTGACCCACTACATAGTGAGTGAAAAATATGGACATGCAACCCTTCTCTTACTTCTTTCCAGGAGGTGTCACAAAATGTATCACATATGGTATAATATTAGTTGATGGTTTTACAAAATTCAGAAAAAAAATAAATAATTGAAAAAAGGAACACGTATCCAACAAATAAACAACTAAAAATAATGAAATAATAATGGAACCTCGATCAATCACTGGACCAACAATAGAATCTATTATTGAATGATCTGCAACATTACGATGCATCATATCTATATGATCCTAGGAATTTCCACTGACCTATAGCTCTGCCTTATGAAAAATCTTACCAAAATAAGATCTATCCCAACCATCACAAAATCCAAATCTAGGACCCAGTGTACTGAATGGAAATGATTGGGAGGAAATTTTAATGAAGGCTATAGAACCAGTTCTACATTTATATGAATGTGTTTATCTAAAAAACACTACATGTTATCAATATTTACACACCCATGTTATGGTCTCAGTGGAGAAGAGCACACAGACTGCACACGCCCCAGCTTCCACCACTAATGTCACAGGACGAATCTTGAATTTGAATGCACAGAAGAAGTAAATGTTGAATGAAAGTATGAACTACAACCTCCCTTACTTTCTTGATCATCTATCTTCTCCTTTTTCTCAGAAAAAATTCCTCCACCCACTGCTAAACATTAGCTAAATATATAAATTTATCACTCTGATCGATGTCTACCATCATAGAACATTCAACCACCCCATAACATTTCAACCACATAGATAGAATGTATTGAGATCATATGTCCATCCATAGCCGTATTTAAAACTGTCGAGCCTTAAACTTCTTATTGGGAGCCACTCTTAGTGTTAACTAAACTAACTCATGGAAGTTATTGGAATAATACAACATGGTCTGATCCCCTTGGTGGAGATAAAAAAACTCCCACATTTTAGTGAATGCCAATTTCATTGGAAATACTTCTCATTGAATTGGAATTTGGATTATTTCCATCCAATATTTTCAGGATTACCTGTCTAAAAAACTGAGTTACACCACCCTTTACTAGGACCTTCCAACCAAAATGTTTCACACTTCACATTGTTCACCTCAGGATTGATAGGAAACCCAATAATCCACCCGATCATCTCTAGAAAAATCCGCTACTTCTTTGGGATCCATAAGACTATTGAATGATAGAGGCTTGATCATGAGTGGCTCCAGATCCATTTAATTTATAGGACCCATTTTGGCTTCCCCAAAATGTGTTGGACCAAATCTCATTACCTGAACGAAATATTAGAGAAACAAAATCACTTTTTTCCACTAGTATCTAATCAACTAGTTAAGGATAACTCACTCTAGCCTCTTCCTGCAGTCTCACTTGAAGTCTATAGGGTTCAATCTTGTTACAACAACCAATAAACACAAGATAACCATAAATAACATCATCAATACAAAAATCAGGAAATTTTCATAAAAAAATTCCAAACACCTCCATACAAAAAAAAAACCAACACAAACTCCAAAAAATCCCAATCCACTACAGCCACTCCATAGTCTTCATAAACAGTCTGTAGCTTGTATGTCTCTCATAGAGGAGAAGTCAATACAATTCACAACATTCCATGAAATCTCAAGGACTATCATGATATACATTTTACAAAAACCACACTCACAACCAGAACCTCAAGCCCCAAAAATCCTAGATCCTTTCTATCCAGACTCAATCAAATAACATGACCCAAATAACACAGTGAGAACCGTATTTGATACAAATTTTTCACAAACTAATCTTGGGATCCATCCAACCAGACATCCAACTGGAATCGTCACATGGAACGAAGGGTTTTATTGATATCTATGGTATGTAAACCAGTTACTAGGTATCAATAATACATTTTTGAGAATGATTACCCCATCATGAAAAATTCTTCAAAATAAAATATCAAACAAATATCAATATCTATAACCAAAAGAGGGACCAAAATTTTATGATTAATTTTTTTAAAAATTGAACACAAAACCAAAATACCGATATTTGTGGGTAAGAACTAGAGTACTCAACCTCCATACAAAAATTGTGGAAACCCTTCAAGCCACCTCAACTAACTGATAAAAATAGGAACACTTACTACTAGATCCACCATCACCACCACATTACTTTTTCCCTTTACCCATGTCAAATGTGAAATGGTCTATATACTACATAGGTTCTATATAGGATGTGAAGAAATTTCTAGTAGGATTCCACCCAAAGGAGATTCAATTTTTTTAATATTATAAGTAAAATTAATATGCATTTTTCAATAATGAAATTTAAACCTTTTCAGAGAAAAAGTTTTACAAAACCATTTTCAATAGAAAAATACATTGAAACTAAAAAAGTGCACTATATTTAAATTATAAGAACCATATCAAAAGAGAATCACAATAATTTCATATAGGTAATGTAACTATTGGGACCCTAGGAACCTCATATATTGTTGAAACATGGTATAACAACCATAAAATATAGTGTACTCGTGCATGGTCCACTAGAAAAGTGTGAATAAAAATATCTATTTGTCTTTGATAATCATCATTGTTTAGTATTTTTTAGCATAAAATGTTTTAGGAAGAACCTTGCCTCGACTCCATCAATATGAATTGTGTACTAGTCATAGTTCACCTATCTAGATACCTAGGATTACCATTTTTGCTCAGTTTTTATTTCAAATGTCACATGGAGAACCACTTCTACATACACATACCATAAAATATGAATACACATAAGAAACCATAATTTTTAATAGGTAAATACACTTTTAAACCCTTACAAACACTAAATCCATTTGAAAAAATTCTTTACACAATTTACAATACTCAATTTAGATGCACAATAATGAAGAAGAGTGATACAAAATCAATTCACTTATAAAATCATCTCCCAACACATACACACTTCAAAACCTTCTAAAAAAATTCCAAGCCACCCAAATTTATGTGGAAATTTTTTATGAAGAAATGAAATCATACCAAAGACATATAATAATTATAAATCATGTAATCACCTACCTTAATCTCAGAAAACTTCAATATACTAATGAAAACCCTAACCCCAACAAAAAGAGACTCAATTAAAGAATGATCATACCAAAATATCATGTTTTTTGCAAAAACAAAAGAATGTTTTCATATTTGGTCAACCAATCTGCTGGAGAAAAAATAAATCAAAGAGGGAGGAAGAAAAACCCAAGAAGAGGGAGGGAACTAAGGAATAAAGGGCTTACTTGATGATTCTTTGAATATCCCACTCAAAATATAAAAAATAAAGGAGGAACCAAAGATCGAAGAGGGAGAGTGAGGGATGACTAGGGTTTTAGATCTCTAATTGGGTGAGTAAAGGTGGATATGTGGTCAAATTCAACGATGTAAAATGGTTAAATTACACTTTTTATTGACTTGGATAAGATGCATGGTTTGGTCACATGTTTTTCTAAACATTGTAAAAATCACGAGGTCTCCTCGATCTATGTGGAAACTAGATGAACAATTTCAATAGGGAGGGTGTGTTCCCATGTGGAAGTCCATATTACCTAGACAATGCTACCTTCTATAGAGAATGTTCACTTCTGTGATAGTACATGGTTTCCCCTAACTACACACAAATCATGTTCCACATGCTCTCATGTAAAAAACGCTATTTTTACCTAAAAATTCCAATGAAAATGATGGAATAAATAAAAGGAAAAAAGGAATACCACAAAATAAAATCATTTTTGTTACATTTGGTTTGATCTAGGAAATCCTATGATAGGTTTTGACCCGAGTTTATAGATTCTTATTGGGTTGTGAGTTTGTTTGTACGAATTTGTTTAGATTTATTCATGGAATGTTCTTTGGATTTGTAATATAGGAAGTATGAATAATTTAGTTTTCATTCGTTTATATAGGGTTATTGATTATCATGAATGACTTAAATAGGTATGTGTGTATTGGTTCTTAGCAGTATTGACAAGTGATTGTAGGGATGATGCTTGAATTTCATAAAATGATTTGGTGTTATGGGTGTTTGTGGAATAAATTAGGGAACCATTGAGGGGCCTAATTTTGAAGATACTTTTATCTAGAGAACCATGAATGTTAAGATTTATATTCCATATAGAATTATTAGAGTGTACTTGAAGCATTAGACTCAGGTGAGTGTGAGTTTGGTGGTATGTTATTATGCACCCTCTACATAAGGTGAGTTGGGTTTGTGAAGGTTGTGCATGTTAAACTTTAAAAAATGAACATCGATGAATGGATAGGTGTTGGTAGAGGATCTATGGTTTTGAATTTGTTTCTTATGATATTTTTTTTACATTTTCATATAGTAAGAGGTGACATCAGATATATATTTGGTTATGGTAGTAATCATGGGAAATATCTTAGTGTACTCATATTCTAGAGATGATTATGCCGAATATATTTATATCAGCTAATGTAAACTGGGAGATCATGTCTCTATTACAATATATCTAGATTTATTTTGGGCTAAAAAAGGAACACCTGGGGTGTTTCACTTGAGAAACATTATATATAATAGGTTATTGGGGACAGTTATTTTGGAAGTCAACGATGAGTAAGTTTTTTGACATCCGCATTATAATGACTAGATTTAGATGGGGCACAGGATATGCTTTCCAGGAAATTTATTAGTTAGTGTGATGATAAAGATACACAGAAGGTGGGTATTGGGGGTAATGGTCTTCATTTTTACCCTACTGTAAGAAGGGTTATTGGATGTTGAATCTATTCATTGGATGCACATTTGGATTTTAGATGGTTTTGAATAAATAAAAGAGGGTAATTCTAGATTCCTCATTAACTTCTAGGTTCATGTTTTAATATAATCTTGGGTGGAGTCCTAGTGTGGGAATAAAGACAAGGATTGGTTTTGATATTCCAAGGGTATTGGATCTGGAATGTGGTAGTGTTCTTGAAGTGTCAAGTTGAATTAATTGGTTAGGGGATTGTTCGACTAGTAATTGACATAAGAATTCAGTTACATTATTTAATGAGTGTTCATGGACTGATCATGACGTGCCATGGGATAAATGATTTATATATGATATTGGTGATGAGTCAGATAATAAATGTCAGTATTAATAGATAGTTTTTTAGGGGAATATGGATTTGAATTATCATGGTTATTTTTATGAAATTGGTGAGAAAATTCATCAGGAATGTTGTTGGATTGGAAATAGTGTGATATAACATTTTAAAATAGATTTTCATGGAATATTCCATGTGACCAATTGATATTTTCAGTTGGAATTTGAAAATTTAGATCAGATTGGGGACCTTAGGATGCATCCACATCTATGGTCATGTGTAGCATGTTGAAAAAAAATGCTAAAAGTGTCATTAGGTTGAATGGGGCATATTTTTGTATGAAATTATGATAGTGGAACAATCATGGATCAAAATTAGATGATAAGAGAAAGAGGTATGGAGAACATATGTCAAATAAATAATCAAATGACGACATGATTGTATTCCGTGTTATAAAATATTTTTTATCTTTCATATCTAGGTTTCAGTAATGCTAATGGGCCTTCGATCATGTTGTGGTGGTTTAAGTTCTATATGTCAAATTTTTTACATAGAGGCATGTTGGGAATTCAAAAATTCAATATGTGAATTTGATAAGGAATTGTAGAACCCAGTTGGTTGGTCTGTTTAGTTTGAATCCACCACATCTTCTCTAGGATGCTATGTTTTATGATTTTAAGGTTGTATGACCCAGTGTTTTCCATGTTTGAAATTTTTGAAGGATTTTGAATATTCCATTACTAAATAGGTTAAATTTTGATAAGAGATTTATAATAGATATAAAAATGGTATAATTACTCAAATTTATGTTATTAAACATTATTTTAGGAAAATGATGCGGTTTATGGTTTTTTGAGCTTGTAAGGGGGTTCAAGACCTGAAATAAGAGTATTGGGAAAATGCAGCATATGGTGAACTATTGTTTCACTATTAGCACTAAATGAGTAGCCTAATCAAATAGAAAATTTTGTTCTTGAATTTTAATGTTTAAACCATTAAATATAGACTTATATTACCATTAATTTTAGTATAGTGGTGAAGAGGGACACTTAAGGACAGTGCTTGGTATTTCTATCTATGAACTACAACCATGTGAGGTGATGTTGTTTAAACAGTGATTACTACATGGTTGGTGCATGGTTTTCCAAACTATTTTTCATAACCATGGACCTCATTAAATAAGAGAAATTACAAATTCTCCCTCTAAACGATAAGGTTTTTTACCCATCTCTTCACTATAATTTCAACTAGAATCTCCCACACATGCTCCATTCTTTTTATCCAATCCTCTATAGTAGATATATATTGTTCTTTTCCTAAATCAATTATCATTATAATAATTTGAGGACTAGAGGTAATTATTAAACTCTATTAGCCTCCATTTTTTTCATATTTATCTAAAATTTGGGGACTCTTGTAAGGGTTTATATTCTCGATTACATCAGAATAGGGAGGAAGAAAATACCATTGATGAGTATTATTCTCAACCTCTGAAGAGGATGTCTTGGGATGTATTATTCACTTTATATCATTTAGTTTCATTGAGGTATTCTTTTTTTGTTTTTTTCAATGTTTTTATTATAAATAAAGTTAATTTATTAGTGATTTGATGCTTTTGGATAGGTACCTTTCTCTAGAATGATTCTAGGGGTACCTCAAAGAAATTTTTCATGTGGTTGATAATATATTCATTGAGAGATCGAATCTGGTGTGACATCACATTTTATTCCATTTAAATTTTAATTTATATTTATTTTTTAGGGTTATAATTGATGTTTTTATACCATTGTTGAGATTTCATAAGTTAGTAAGGGGCATGTAATGTGAAGTGGGTTAGATCAGATCTCATCTTACATAGACAACACATGGTGATATTTGATGGATTTCTTGAGTTATTTGTACAAATGACTATAGGAAATAAGTTTTTTTGGTGGTATATCATACATTACATAGTGTAAATATTCATGTTATGGGTAGTACATGTGTTCTCTGGATTTCTTAAGGGATAAACCCCTATTTAAAATTATTTTAATGAAGGGTTAAATTTAGTTACCTATGTTAGATAAAGTAGATGAATGTCAGGGGTCACTAAATATCCATTTTCACTAGATTCATGGCTCAAAATGAAATAATGAACATGAACAAGGATCCCAAGATATATTCATCTACTCATATGTGGAAATATAATATCCCATAAGGGATACCTCCCTTAAATACTAATATAACGGACCTAGTGGGTACCCTAGTGGTTGACCTTCCATAATAAATTTCATCATGAGTTTGGATAGAGATGGTAGTTTGTTTAATCATAGAACTAGTACCACACATGTTAGTTGATGGGATATATAAGTTGTGTTTGGTTTAGGCGATTGACCAATATCACTTATATTTTCTACATCAATCTGGTACTATTGACACACCTATTGTTTTTAGATGTTTCACAAATAGTTCGACCACTAGGCTAGATGTGATGAGATAGTATTATGTGGATGACAACATATAAAGTGTAGGATATGGATTTTAAGACTTATTTATTGAATTTATACAATTATAAAAAGTCTCATTTTTTTATTATAATTCCTCTATGATTTGGGATTAAAGGGTTTGGTTGAAGAGTGTATCTAGAAACCCATTTTCATTGGTGTCACATAGTGGATGATCAGGGTGATAAAAACTAGTTTTCATGTGGGAGATCATTCCCTTATGTACTATATTTGTGATATTCTTGTCATTAATAATGATATCCCTGAGTAATTCATGAGAAACTCATTAGGGTTTAAGTGGATTCAACATTACATCATTATCTAGATTATGCCTTGTGTGATACTTAGATTCACATATTAAATTCCTTAGATGGTCTCATTGAACTATTAATTCTATTATTCCAAGGGAAATATAGTGATTCTTGTATGTAATTTCTTAAATGGCCTTATAGAACAAATAGAACTATATTATTCCATGATTTATACTTCTCTTTTTCTATGGAATTCCTTTGATGGGTTCATAAGACTATTTATTATATCAAGACATGTTTGATACTTGGAAATTTTTATGGAATTACATAAATGTGATTAAAGGAAAAATGGAACTATATTATTTTATAATAGATACATGGATTCTTTTATGGAATTCCTGGGATGGCCTCATAGGAAAAATAGAATTATATTATGCCATTGTTGATACATGGATTCCAATATTGAATTCACTTGATTTGTTTACAGGACATATGTAATTATATTATTCCATTAGAGATACCCAGATTACAATATGAAATGCCTTTTATGGGATTACATGATTAATTGAAATATATTATTCCACTGATGATATTTGGATTCCTTATATAATTCCTTGGACAGACTCATTGGTCCATTGGAATTTTATATCAGTCATGATTGTTATATATATATTTTTTAGGAATTTTTTAAACATGGAAACATTTTTCACATAACTTGGTTATTGATCCATTATTTATTTGTAAATATCTCAAAGAATTTTTTGATGGTGCATGAATAAGGTATGGTTGGTCAATATAACAATACTAATGATCGACTTGATTATACAAGAAATGAGTGGAATGAAACCCAACATAATTCCTTATTTTTGTGTTTTATAGTTTTTAGGGTTCTCTAACCCTAGTATTAAATGTGGAATTATTATATTATTTAATTTCAGTTTTCACTCAAATTGGATAAGAATCCTTTATTAGTTTGTACATTTGAAAAGACAACTTTGTACTACTGGGTTTAGTTAATTTTTTCAGTTATTTGTTATTATTGTTTTTATAATGATGAGTATATCACATATACATACAATGCATTTACTAGATATTTAAGAGACCATATTGGTGGTTCCGTGATATGTTTTTTACCCACACCATGCTTGGGAAGCCATTACGGAAGGGTACCTGCGTAGATGTTCACATGGTTGTAGGAAAAATATTGGATTAGGATATCCATATTATTTAGGAATAATAATAATATTTATATATTTTTATGTTATTCAACTAGAGTCATTTTTTTTAACAAACAATATGGAAACTATATAAAAATATAGATATGTTAATTCATGGAGGCCTTAGTCCACATAATGAATAGTTAATGTTTTCATATCATTATGAATTAGTAGGAAATAAGTTGGACTATAATGTTTATTTTAATAAACATAATTTTATTATATATTTAATATTTATTATTCAATTCCATCCTTATAATCAATGGAGAGTGGGGGTGGTAAAAAATGAAATACATCACTTATTATAGTTGAAAGTCCGTAAAAACACTTGATCGATGTTTTTTTATTTCTCGAAGTGGATGGTGGTGAAATAAATAATGTTTTTTTACATTAATATTCTTACAGTTTTGTAAAATAATTATATAGAGGCATTATATTACTCTTTTTATTATAGTATCAAAAGAGATAGATTAGGAAGGAATGGTTAAGGATTTTATAATACTCATGTTGGGATAATGCACTCTATCTCAAAATTCTCATTATAAATGATGAAATTAGGCTAAGTAATTGATGTCAAAGGCTAAAGGCTAAAGGAAAAGTCCTATGGAGCTATTGGAGTGTTGATACTGACATGTTGTATAAAAAGGTTTTCTAATCCTTAAATCATGTGACTATGTGGAGTTTGAGTAAGGGGGAATATGATAGTAAAACATTTTCTTATGGGGAGTTTTTTTCTTGACAGTTATGCAGGGTAACTATTAAAAAAGGAACTTCAGTTAGTGGCTACGTATGATCTCATGATAAATGGATTAGAATCTTTTTATTTGTTTCAAGGATTCTAGTTTGACATGTCACTTTAGTAAGATGTTACATTGGAAATAGAAGATGTTATTATTGTGATTGTAAGTAATATATTATTATACACCTAGTCAAGAGATGTTTATTTAAAATATGTTGCCATCATCCATGGTATGCTGGGAGATCTCATCTATAAACCAATATATCTAGGTGTATGTTGGGTTGATGATGGAACCCCATGGGAGTTTCATTTGAGGAGTTGTATAAACAATATGTGATAGGGGATGTTTATGTTAGTTCTCAAGAATGAGCGAGTCTCTATCCAATCACGTTGTTCTATTTGGATACAGATGCGTAATGGGTTCGGTTCATCTAAAACATGCTTCATTGGTGTGACAAAAAGGATTCTCATAAGGGGGTATGTGGGTCATTATTCATTATTTTAGGACCCCTATTTTGAAGGGTTATTGGATTATGAGCCCATTTATTGGATGATCATTTGTCTCTTAGATAATGTTCAATAAATGGAAAATGGTGATATTGGATTCCACTATAAATGCTTAGTGTGGGTTAAAATATAGAATTTGGTAGAGTCTATGTTTGGTCATAGGGCTCAAAATTTGTTTTGATGATATAAGAGAATAGAATTATAAATTTTATAATGTAAATGTTATGGAAGGATGAAGTAAATGGGTAGGGTACGATTCTTATATTAGATTCAACTGAATGTTAGTTATATGCTTTGATGGGCATGGATAGACTGATCATAGTGTTCCTTGGAATAATGGCCATTGATTTGGTATTGGTGATTTATTATCGAAATTGTATGATTATTTAAATAATATATATTCATAGGT
The DNA here is from genome assembly GCA_963277665.1 of Viscum album. Taxonomy (NCBI): domain Eukaryota; kingdom Viridiplantae; phylum Streptophyta; class Magnoliopsida; order Santalales; family Viscaceae; genus Viscum; species Viscum album. The sequence goes on along the minus strand of OY728128.1, from coordinate 159,474,864 downwards.
AGTTTGACATGATTTCTCTATGTCAGTTATATGTGGTTGGTGAGGATCTTTATTGGACATGCCACGAGGATGACACATGATGGTATATGTGTTGGATGATGATTTTACAGGAATATCCAGCATTAATAGCTGAGTTTGTTCAGTTGGAATTTCCCCATTTAGATCATATCTAGGACCTATGGTATTTTCCACATCTATGACGGGGTGTATAATGATGATAAACAAGATGAAACCATTGTTTGAATGAAATAGATGTGTTTTATTATGAATTATGATGGCAGAACTACCTTGGATCATAATTTTATATAATGAACATGTTTTGGGGATAACCATTGTTTGGTTTAGGAATTTGATGAATAAGTTATCATAGGTCAAGTTAGATAGACTCTAGTAAGTGTCATATCGATGTTTCAGAAATCTTTATGATCATTGGGTAGTGTCTTGATGGGTAAAGTGTTGTATGATTAAGATGGTTCGCCAAATTGTTTCGGTTTTTCAGAAATTAAATGTGTCTATTTGAGTAATAAATCATTACCCTAGAATGTTGATTTATTCAGTTCGAAGTGATAAAGGCCTCTCAAGGATGTGTTTTTTTATGGTGTGGAGTTTTTAGGATCCTGTGTATTTCATACTCAAAATTTCATAAGGATTTTGAATTTTCAATTACTGAATGAGTCAAATTTTGATTTGAGATTCAAAACAGAATTTTAAAGGTTGAGATTTTTCAAAGATATGATTATAGAATTGATTTTAGGATTAGAAAGTATCTCATAGTTTTCATGGTCATCATTGGGCATTAGTACCCCACATAAGTGTTTTTGGAATATATATCATATGGTTCATGGTGGGCACACTGTTATTATAAACCATGTTACCTAATCTGGAAACCCCATTTTTAATAGAATATATTATGTTTATGAATATTAGAGGGTCCCATATAATAGTTTTTCTTTGTGTATAGTTGAAAATGGTCTCAAAATATTGGCACACCCATGCACTATAATCGTGTGAGGTGATGGTGTTTTGATAGTGAATCCTTGATAGTTGGTGTATGTTTTTCATAAATGTGCATCTTAACCATACACAACATTAGATGGGGAAAAATTACAATTTTTATAAACCAAACAGTAATGTGTTCTAATCATCTCTTCTCCCTTATAAAACCAAATTTCTCCCCTCCACACATCCTACTATTTCTATCTTACTACATGGGAGATATCCTTTTTTATTTTTCTATACCAAATTCCCTTGGATGTGTTTGATTCCAAGAGTTGTGTATTCATCTTACCTAGCCTCCATTGTGCCATTATACTTATTTTCAAAAAAAAATGGTCTTATGGATAGGATGTTATACCCTATTCTATAAGATCATGGTTGAATCAATTATCATTGATTGGGATTTTGATCTACCATGGAAGTGGAAGTCTCGATAGGTGGTCTTTACTTCTTCATATTCTATTTCATTAATTAATTCATAAATTATGATTTTTAAATACTATTTTCATTAATTAATTTTAATCTATTTTTTTGTTGATGACATTTTTATGGGATTTACCCTGGAATGGTAATAGGGGTACCTCGAATAGCCCTTTTCAGGTTGTTTCTTGAATTGTCATGAACTTATGGTAATCTGATGATATATCTCTAGTCATTCTTTTTAAATATTATTTAAATATTGATTTTGTAGTGTCATACATGATAATTTTGGACAATGAATTTTCTTCACAATGATAGAATGTGGATTATATATTGATAAATTTTATATCATATGACTTCCAACCTATATTAGGCATGGAGAGGTTGGAAATATTTACTACGAGAAATTTATAAATGTTTATCATCATAAAAAATGTTGGTATTCTCTCATATCGACACTATAGTACTAATGAATTTATATAAATTTATTTTTGTTCATGGGATTTACCATAAGGGTGAAACCTCATATTCAGAATATTGTTACAAACTATATAATTAATTTATTTATGTTTGTTAATGATTATATACATTAGGGGTCAATGACTACCCATTTTTCCTAGATTCCTACCTTAACCTGAGACAATGTCCATGATCGAGGAACCCAAGATGGATTATGAAGTTCATATTTTTACCTCGAAGAACCCATGCGATATTCCAATCTTGAATATTGATCTAGGTGACCGAGTGGTTTCCCCTATGATTGATTGACCATGATTTAGTGCATCATGATTTTTGATATGCATAGTATCTGGTGTCCCCATAGTGCTAGTACCAAATATGCGAGTTGATGTGTTATGAAAATAATATTTGGTTTAGGTGGTCAAAAAATCTACATATTTCTTTTCTTCATCATTTAATTACTATTTATGTAGATATGGTTTATAGATGTGCTACTTAGATTTCATCCATTGAGCCTGATGTGAGAGATAATGTTACGTGGTTTACCATATAAACTTCTTGGGATATAGATGGAAATACTTATTTATTGAATTGTTTCCATTTTAGGAACTCTCAGTTTTAATGGGATTCCCCCTGCATAGGGATTACAAAGGCAAGTTTCTAGTTATATCTCAAAGGCCATTTTCATTAGTGTCTCATAGTGGATGGTATCAGTGATAAGTATAGTTTTATGGGTGGTAAAAACATCCCCCAAGCACTAGATTTGAGATATTCCCTGGACTTATGATGATCTCCCTAAGAGAGTTCTGAGATTCTCCATAGGGTCGAGGTGGACACAGTGTTACAGTATTGTTTGAATTATTCCATGGACATTAATTGTTTTCTAGCACTAATGGATTGGATGTGTTCGTATGACTATCTATTATATTATTTTATTGGTGATAATTAGATTCATATATGGACATCATTGTATGGGATGATAGGATAATTGAAAATATATTATTTGTTTTGTGATACTTAGATTCTTATATAAAATCAATTTGATGGGGTCATGGGACTTTTTATTTTATCAGTTAATGGTAAATACTTGTATTGCGATATGGAATGCCTTTTATGGGATCATAATAAAAATAAAACAGTGTTATTCCCTGGTAGATACCTGGATTATTATATATAATGCCTTGGACAAGATTTTAAGACCAATATAATTATATTATACCCTGGGGGATGATTGGATTTCTATATCTAATACCTTAGATGGGATCATAGGACAAATGGAACAATATTACGAATTCAGAGATACTTGGATTCCTAGACGGAATGACTTAGATGGGATCATAGGACTGTTGAAAATCTATTATTCCATGGGCGATACATGGATTCCTATATATAATTCCTTAGATGAGCTCATTGGTTGAATAGAATTTTATACCAGACATGACTGTTATGAATATATTTTATATGAAATTTCTATACATGGATTCCTTTGATAAAAATCATAGGTCTTGATCCTTTATTTAAAATGTGAATTTCTAAGTAACATTTATAATGTTGGTAAAAGATATTATGGTTGACCGAGATTAGAGATCCAAAGTTTGAAATGATTATATAGTGCATGTGTGGCATAAAACCAAGGTGAATGCATTATTAATTTTTTGTATAAATAATTCAGACCTTGAAGCCAATGATTTATTATGGTCTTATTATATTCATTATTTTTAGTTGTGTCTCAATTAGGCTGAAAATATATAATGAGTATGTAATTATGATTGTAAAACTTGGTACAATATGTTTTTGTTTATATTCACAGGTTATTTATTATTATTGTTTTTATCCTTGGGATTATCTCACTTATAATTATAATTCATGTACTATAAATGCATGAGACCATGTTGGTGGTTCCCCCATTTAGTTTTTTACTCACACTCTACATAGGTCTCCGTTAAATTGGGGTACCCAAGAATATGTTCACTTCATAATATGAATATGATAGGATGAAGCCCTAGAATGATCAACCATAATGGGTAAGATATTTTCATTAATTCATGTTTGTGGTATGGATCATTGTGGGACATGATTCCTTTATGTTTATTTTAATCTGTTTATTTACTCCTGTATATGTGATGAGAGAATTGTGCAACATATTCGATATATATGGGATGTCCATTCAGGAATTTACTGCAGTTAATCTATTATTATATCCTTGTTTATATTTATTAATTTCACACTCTGATTATTTACTTATACTAGTGGTTTTTGGTTATTTACCCTGCTTTATTACTATGATATGTTGTAATAGTTTCTCCATGTGCCTAACCTAGGACCTCACAACTAGTCAACAATGTTTGGTATATGAGGAGGTGTGCTTGAGGACTCATCACCAATTTGAATAGTTACTAATTACAGAGTGATTCGATCCTGGGACATGGAACAAAGAACCTTTTAATGATCATGGATTCATTTAGGATGTTGAATTTTTTTATCTATATGATACACCATAATAATTTCATTATAAATAGATCTAACTTATTCATATTTTACGATATAATTCTAAAAAGGGATTTATATTTAGATCAATAGGGAATGATATCTCAGAAACCCTGAAAATTGATTATATGAAAATAATTACACTAGTTTTTTTTATTTACAAAAAACATCCAATAGTTATTTAAAACATACATGAAATGGGACTCTAGAAAATATAGAGTGAAAAATCATTATATCAATCCTCATTACTATTTTGAAAAAATTTCCTTCTTTTCAAGGTTATAGGAGACAATCTATGATGTCCTAGTACTTATTCAATTCATAATTTATAAATAAAACAATAAATATTTTTTTTAATTATTGAATATATTTTTATGTTTATAGTTTTTATGAATTAGGTAAAACATTTTCAAAGTGGAAAATTCAATTTAATATCAAATTTTCACCCATATAACACTTTTAAAATGAAATTCCTTTTCTTTTTATGTAAAATATTAAAGTCTTCGAAAATTAATTATTCTTTTTCATCCATATATTTAAAACCTATGAAAAACATTTATAAATGTATTATTGACATACCCAGCTTATTAAGGCACATAAAAAAAGTTAGTTCATTTTAAAAATATGAGATAATAAATAGTTTTTTCCGTTAACCTAATAAAAATTGACATAAAATTATAAATTAATTACTTATGAAATTAGATTTATAGAATAATGATTTTCAAAAAACACTTAATAAGCAAATATAATAGAAAAATAATAATCTTGATTTTTTATTAGAAAACATAACAAACAATAATTTTTTCAAAACGTAAAATTTTATCCTAAAAGGGAATATTTATCCCATTCAAAAGAATTAAATTATACAATAAAATCAGATTATTCCTATGAAAAATCACTATAAATCATTGAAATATCATGTAGATTACTTAGAACATAATCTTGAAAAAACCCATACAAAAACTCTTAGAATAAAAATAACCAATAAGGTTGTCTTCCTATATAATTCCCCAAGAACACAATCATTAACCAATGCATTGGAGATATACACTAGGATTAAGAAATCAAAAATAGTTTCTAAGGAGAATAACATGCATGAAATAAATATAATAATTCATTTTCATCATTATTCTCATTATCATATTCTATTATCACCATATAGAAAATATTTCAAGATATTCATATATCTCTCTCTTTGAAACATAGTTTTGAGTACTAAAATACCGAGAAAAATGGGGAAGAGGATTTTCATTGAAGAAAACATTGAGTATTATAATGTATTCCAAATAACATTATGATTTCTGTAGAAGAAAAATATATTATTTGAAACATAAATTTCAAAACAGATAATTCTATTTTATATGTGTGAAGGAAGTAAAAATGTTCTGAATATAATACATAAAATTACACCATTTGATGAACTTTTCAAAAACTAAAAATATAAATAAAATTTAATATATAATTTATTTATGTACATGTAAATACATATGAAAATTGGTTTTATGATATCTACATGGTTGAAAAAGAGTTATAAATTAATTATAAAATTCATTTAAAAGTAGGTTTTTATAGTACTGCGTCCCTTACATCAATTAAAACTGATCACCAATGTTATTTATATTTAAGGAAAAATGAATTATATTAAAATTTTACTTGACTTATAATTTTTTTTATTTTTTATTCATTTAAATATTTTTATTACATTGTTATATTCAATTACTTTATTATTAATGTTCATGTTGAATGTTTTGACAATATTAGGCTAATTTTTCAAAAATAACATTATTAAGTTGTGTATGGTAAAATTGTTCATTATTTCATCATATCTAGAATAATAATCATTAAATAATTATATTTTTATACATTAATTATAAATTTAAAACCAAACATAAATTATGATTATGAAATATAAATTATGTTATGATCATGGAGAAATTAGGGCGTGTAGGATCAAATATGTAAAGAGATGCTCAAATACAAGAGGGGGGTGAATTGTATTCTTTAAAAATTCGTCTGGAACATTTAAAGTTGATATAAAAATTTCGTAAAGAAATCTTCTTAACCATAACAAAAAAACTGTTTCTTAAGGTTATATTTTAACTTTAACATAGATAAGAATACAGTGGAATTAAAACATCTTAAAATAGTAAAAAAATAACAATAAGATTCTTTTAACCAAAAGATAAGGCTATTCAAAAACCTTGGATAAAGGTTCCTTATATTATACTTTAAATAAAGTCTATCTCATCCAAACCAGGGTAAGCCCTCAATCAAATATCGGTATCAGTCTTGCTATCCCCATAAGCCCTTGATTTAGAAGGAAATCATAACCTCGGTCTTCCATACTCGGAAGCCCATGATCATCACAATCAGAATCTGCACAAAGCAAGTCTGAACATGTTTTTCACACCTGAAGAAGTTGTTCACGACATCCACAAGAGGCACTAAGAGTTGTAAGAGAGAATCTCTCTTGAAATGACATCATATCTTTTTTACATGCATCATGTTCATCCACTATCTACATTCATTGATGTCATTTTAAAGTTCAAATGGACTTGTATTTATTGGAAAAACTTCCCAATGGTCATATTTTCCTTAAATTTTGGAGGGACCAAGACACGTGTCAAACATACAACGGTTAGTCTGTAACATATTGTAGAAAATAATTTCTTGTATAAGAAAAAATATTATGTTAATGCTAAATTCTATGCATAAGAAAACATGGAATCTGATAATATTGGAATGATACATTAAAAAAATCTAACATTATTAAGAAAAAAAATCTTATGAAAAACATTATCCAGAAATTTGATTCATAAGAAAAAAATAAATCGGATTGTGAAACCGGTATCACATTTGTAACGAAATTGGAATCATAACATCTTAATGAATTTTGTACCGAAATCAGAATCATAAAATCGGAATGACTTTTTCACCGAAGTTGGAATCATAAAACAGAATGAATTTTGCACTGGATTTGGAATCTTAAAACAGAATGTCTTTTGCACTGGACTCGGAATCATAAAACAGAATGACTTTTTCACATGATTCGGAATCATAAAACAGAATGACAGTCGCACCATATTCAGAATCATAAAATAGAATGATTCTTGCAATGGATTCATAATTGAAAAATAGAATGAATTTTGCACCAGATTTAGAATCATAAACCAGAATTAATTTTACACCAGATTCGGAATCATAAAACTGAATTACTTTTTCACTGGATTCAGAATTATAAAATAGAATGAATTTTGTGTATGTTTAAAGGAATGAAAATTCTGTAAGTATAACAGACTGAAAAATTCAGATCTTAAGAAAAAAAGTACATAAGAAAAAATCCATAACATAAGAAAAAGTGTTTGTGTATTTCAAAAAAAAAATACCATAAGGAATGGAGAAGTTACAAGATAACCTTATTGACTCAACATGGCATAAATAAACATGAGTAACATTTCAATTTATAAATGAGCATAAAATAAATAATATATGTATTATTTTATCATACTATAAATATTATTATATTAAATATTTCATATTTTTTATATAAATAAAATTATTGTTTCTAGAAATGGGATTTGGTTATAAAAAATGAATCATAGTGCTTCATGCAGGTGGTAATCCACATGTACTACTGATTGAATTTATTATATTTCAATGTATTGAATTCTGATAAAATCGTTGATATATTATCATGATATAATGGTAATTATTTAATTGATAATCATATATACATTAAATAGGTCATTATATCCATTTGTGAGAGCTATCGAATGAAAACATTACATTTTTTGTGAGGTTGGTGTCCCCTGGACAATCTAACGATAGTTTCCTTTCACATTTGATGGAATAAGGAGGTGTGTTATTGGAGAGGAATTAAAATAATAACAAATAATTATATTTGAGATAATTACATTGTAATATATTAGTGTTTATAAGGTGTTTTATAGATGTACAAGAATAATTAAATCTAAAACATCATGAAAAAAGTTGTGCCTATTTTAGGAAAACATCTGGTATTATACCTTAGGCCATATATGGTTTTCTTTCTAACCAATATAACACTTCATTAACATGGGGATTGATTTTATGCAGTTATTCTACATGTTCTTGGTTGAAATTGAGTTCTCCAATGTATTTAGGATTAGAGGAGGTAAGGTACCAATTAATATGTGATGGGTGGGGAAATCCTTAAACTACATAAATAATTAAATAATTTAAATTTATTATTCCTGGAAAAGTGGAATAAAATGGGTATATTTAGAATAAAATATTATAATGAGTCTAAATACTGTCATATAATAAAATTTTTAATGTTTTAGGTGATGTTCTCACACTAATATCTTTTTCCATAACACCTATTAAACCCTTTTTATGATTACCATGATATTAATATTTTTTTACCATTTAGTATCTATAAATTTTCTAGAAATGGAAAATTCACCTAAAAATGGACCATGTTATTTATTTGAAAAAAATATGATTCAATTTCCTGAATATAATACCATTATTAAATTTAAATAATTTAATAAAACATTGTCTGTTAAAAAAACATTTATTTCATTTTTTGGATATATTTATTTTATTTGACATTAAAGTAAAAAAAATAAAAATGGAATTATAATATTATAATTTAACACAACCCTACTATTTTATATCTCTATTTAAATTATTGAGTTATGTTAACATCCCAAAACGTTTTCTTTTATGGTTTTTGCGGTCATTTACATAAATTTTCTTCTACTAGAACATAAAAAATTCTGATGTTTCATAATGATTTAAGGTTATTATTTAATCACCAAAATTTTAAATATATTATAACATTATATAAAGATCACTAATATTTTAAATAGACATTTATAAACCAAAAATAAATTTTTTTCATCCATATGAATAAAATTAAAGATATGAAAATAAAGAAATTGACATTTTTTTTATTCTTTAATTTAATATATAATAAAAGTGCTTATCAAATTAAAGTGTAAATAAATATTCATATTTTAGAATATATTATGTTCATGGTCTAAACACACATATCAAATAAAAAAAGACATTTTTTAGGGATACTATTTGGCTTTACCACATTATTTATAACCTTAATTACACGATTTACCTCTTTATTGGTGAAATATATTAACTAAAACCACTATTCATAATAACCAAAAATAAAATGGAAATATTTTCAAAACTTTTACCACCCCATTCCAAATTGGAATCAATGTTCACGATTTTATTTTTAAAAGTGTAATAATTTAATTTAAATTTTTCCTTTTGAATCGTGATGAAAATCAAATTTATAGATAAAATTTACATTAAATTATGAAATGTTATGATACAAAAATATTTTAAAAATACATTAGAAATACCATATAATTTTTATTACTAATATAATGTAACTAATATTAATCTTAATACATTCAAAAATAAAATTTTACTTTTTAAATTCATGAAAAAATGGCAACATTGGATGAAAATAAGTATTTTCCCTTTGCCTTGAAAAACAAAAATTTTCTATAAATTTTATAAAACTCACAAAAAGATAAATTTCATATATTGTTTTAAAAAATAATAACCATTTTATCAAAAAAAAATTCTTTTTCCGCTCTCTTGGTCTCACACATTCCCATTAAAGGGTGATCCCAATATGGTTCCTGGTATGCATGTGAACTTCTTACTTCTGAGGACATGATCACTTCTTATTGACTGGATTATCAGAGGTGAGAAGCCTGCTGAATGTTCTTTGTTGTCTAGTTTAGGAGATTCTCTATGGCTTTATCCCGTCAGGCCTCTTTCTTTTGAGTCATACTCAAGGGTGGTTCTTTCTGAGCATTTCATCTTCCTGGAAAAGGAATTTCATTTGATTTACATCTAAATATAATGAATGTGAATGATTCCAACTCTTGTGGTGACTATTGGATGTGGAATGGGGTAAATTTTAAAGCTCCATATTCTACCCATCCCCAAATAAGAATAGTAGATGGTGCATCACCAATGATAAAATGTAACTTTTCCAACACATGGAGACATGGAAGTTCAGGGTCATTCTTCCACCGCACGGATTGCAGCCTCTGTTATGGTAGAATATATTCAAGGTTTATGTAATGGTGATGCTTCCCCAATATATTTAAATGGATTGTGTGCCCTTCATAGGGGAAAACATTTCATTTTATTGTCAGCGAGTTGTTTAGATTTTGATATGAATGTTATGCATGAATTCATATAACAACCCTCTTGGTATGCTAAAGTGAGAAGCAGTCAAGGTTGAATACATCACTAGTATGTAATCCCTATATATTTGTCTTCTAAAAAAATATGTATCATGTTATTGTTTCTCCAGTGACTCATCTTTTTTATTTTCCATGTTTGATTGCTTCTTAGCGATTTCGTTCCAAGAAGTGGAGTTAGTAGGAGCTTCATCGACGTGTGAGTGGCACATGGGTGGCTTGGAGGATGAGCAGGGCCTAAGAACATCCTTTGTTTGAGAAAGGATGTCTCTCATTATTGAAAAAGTGTATTACACATTTACTTCATATTTCTGAGCACCTTATCATATGAGGGGTTCCTTTTATTTGGTTTGGCAAGGGGAGGACATTCTTGCAAGTGAGGATATTGACTGGAGGGAGGACCTTCACTGTTGGGGTTACAATGACGAGGTCTACCATTGATGCTTATAATCTAACCATGGGTAATGTCCCTATGTCGTATAACATGGGGAGGACATTCAGGGTGGAATGCATTAAAGGGAAGGCCTTCGAGCTACTTGATGTCGTTGTGGGGAGGACATTCAAATTGACTTCTATTGTGGTGAGGACAACCATCATGGATTGATATGTGGTTGTAGGAAGAATATCTACAATATAAAATCTAGGTAGAAACATAAATATGTACTGCAATTATGTTAAGGCCTTCTTGTGTCTTTATTTCATTGTAGGTATGGCCTTTGAAGTGACTTCCATCATAGTTAGGACTAACACCATAGCTTGACATCCAACTATAGGGAGAATAATATCTCCAATGTATACCCAATGGAGGACCATTAGGGTGGATAAAAGAAATTAGATTACCTTATTTCTATTCTATCTTATGGTTAAGTTGGGGTATCCGAGACACATAGCGGGAGATGGACTCTCCTGGTCAAACATTTTTTGCCCACAATGTATTCCCCCACAGGTTCTCTAGGGAGGACTTTAAAAGAGACTAGTAGTATCATTACAAGGAGTACCTTCAAAAAACCTACTGTTTCTTCCATAATTTAATAATGGATAAATAATATCTTCATCCCCTATTGATTTGTTTATTATGGAATCAATAAATCTTGCTTCCAGCCTAGCAGAATTAGGATTACGCTCTTAATCTTCCAATTTTCTTTGGAACATTTCATTTTTGGGTCTCTCTTGCGGTAAAATGGCGGTGCCTTCTATTGGTAATATACTTCTTATGAAGGACCCAATTTTATTTGTTCCCATGATTTCAAGAAGATACACCGACAAGCTTCTTGAGTTTTGACAGGGATATATGCCTACCCTAGAGAGGCCACCATGTTGGATCGGTGGCCCCCGAGTCAGAATAGGTATTTTTCCGTATTCTAGATGGCCATGTATTACAAAATATGGTTCACAACTCTGGTGGACTAGATAAGGGATGTATGTATGCTCTTGAGTGACTATCTAATTTTGTAGATGAGTCACCCTAATCTGAAATACCGAGTGGTGGGCACGACTCCTCACCTATTCCGCAGATGTAATTACATCTTAAAATTTCTGAAGGATATGATCTAGAGTGTATTTCTGATCCTCCATCATTCCCAGGATGCGTTGAGGTACATATTTTGGATGAAATATAAATAAGTTGACTTTTCTATGTTGAAGTATGAATTTTTTCCTGCTCCAATCCTCCATGTGCTTCCAGTAGGTTCTGGAAGTTCTTCTATGTTTGGGTTGAGAAAAGAGTCTGTTCTTGACTTATAACTAGGATATTCCAACTACTTTCTCGGGGTTCCATAGTGTTTTTCTAATGGGATTTATATTTGTGAGCATGACTTTTGGTTTTCTCATTTTCCACAGTATTTTTCTCACATGATTGATATGCATCCACAAAAATTGAAATATTATTATATTTTGATTCCCTTGTATTTTCTAGTGGAATATGTATTGGTAGGAAAGATTTTTAATATTCATGTTTATTGCCACCGAATTTGAATGGTGGGATTCAAATGGATTGGTAGTATTGTATGATTGCACATAGTTTATCAACCTATTAAGATTTTAGGCATGGTGTGTGTCATCAGGAATGTTTTCTTTCCTATATGTAGTTTCTTCCCTCTTTTTATGATGATCCTCTTGTGCATCAGTGTGGATTTTTATCCATCTATAATTTTCCACCATTTCTTGACGGTGAGATATGCAAGAATTTGTAGGAATTTTAACTGTCTTTTATTGTACAATGATAAACCTATGGTGGGAATCATAAGAATGAGTAGGAATATGAATCCTCTCATTAGTTTCTACCATAATGATGTGGCGGTCTTTGGAACAGTAGGTAGAGTTGTATGTGTACATGTGTTATGATATCATGTTTTTATGGTAGATACAGTCCTCATGGATTAGGGTAATGACCTGCTCTTGATTATAATTTTTCTACACTCGAAAAAAATCCTTAGGGGCCCATGTCCACTCGACTCCAACACGAGCCCTTAGTATAGTATCCTCCTTATAACTAGGATACTAGGTTGCACCGCATTAGTGGTGGTATTTTATGACATGGGTCTATGGGTAAGACCTCCGTACAGTTGGGATGAAGTCATTAGTATTGAACTCATCTACCTACCTATGAAATGGGTGGTACTTTTTATTGCATTCCAGGGATAGGATCCTGAAATGATTGTAAACAGAAATTAGAGTTGTATTGTTCTGGAGTGTCAGCCATGGCGGATGAGGCATCTAGTGAGCATTCACTGATTTATGGGCATGTCTTGTGACCTCAATAGTGGAAAAAGTTCCATTTTTATGGTTCTTCTTGATCATCATGTTCAAAACACATCATTGAATACATTGGGTAGGTTATGAAGTCATGTTTTTTATTAGGGACCTAGCCGCCTGTGCAGTTGCTGACACCCATGCATGAGCAAGCTGTATAGATGCCATTGGATTAAAGCTATCTCTATGAGTAATCTGTAATATGTACTTAAAGTAAAAACAAATAAACATTGTCAATGTAGCATTTTATGATCACATGTATAGTTGATGATCTTGCTTGGACCACTTATTTTTGAATGAGGAGTGGTCTTGAGGTGGGGTAGCCTTCCACCTTGTTGAAAGATTCTTGTCAGGTTCATCATTTTTTATTCAGCTTGAGGTGCATCGTGATCCTTTTTAGTGGGATAAATTTGATGTTCCCATGGGGAATGGGCAATATATTCTTCTTTTTTGAGTTGCAAAATAGGTTCCATAGTTGAATGGTCTGGGTAGGTGATTATTGGGGGTTAAGTATTTTTGTATTCAACCTACATTGGGTATGATTTCCTTGGATTTTCTCCAAACGTTTTGTTCATAGTTCCAGAAACAACCAAAAATCATTTTGTCCCTGATTCATAGACCTAATTTTAAAAGTCACACACTGGTTGAATGATTTGGCCAACAATATTTGAGGACTCCATTGGCCGAGAGGATGTGAGGTCAGGCATATCACGCCCTTTGTGTGTGGGGATTATTTCTTCCTCAAGAACCCTTTTATATATCATAGAAATTTTTAGATGTTTTTGAATTGTTGGTTCTTTCCCAATAATCGGTCCGTATATTATTCTTGGGTTGCCTGATAAATAATACATATGTGAGGGTATGAAATCACTATTAGGTATCTGAGCTTCTCCATCAATAAGAATATCCTTTTGTGGATAGGTCAGAAATTCCACTACCATTTACTAATACAATGTAAGTGTAATCCATATGATGTGGCCCTCCGGATTTTTCGTCATCTAGGGGAGACGGTAATTGTTCCAATGTTGGGGTCGAACCCATAATATGGGCTTCCTAAATGTCCTCGTGAGAGGAATCAGAGACCATGTAGTACGGTGCCACTTAATTAGACACACCCCCTTTTATGTTCGTGTGATGAGGACCCATTAATGCAGTGTAACATCTTGTGGAACGGATGTCTGGGTAGAAGGTTCTTAGTAATTATTTGATTTTTAATTATGCTGATGTGACCTAATGTGCATATATGCATTGTATTATTTAGGGTAAAGAGTGACCCTATTAGGAATATGGTCCCGAAAATATTAGGGTGGTTTTAAAAATTGGGTTTGTTCCTCAGGGATGATTCCAACTAATCCTAGTTGGATGGGAATCAACAGCCTTGAAATTCAGTATGATGGGTCTTACACATGTAAGTTTCCCATAATAGAGGCATTATGTAGGGATTACATTATTGGGGGAGGCCCTTTTGGAGAATGTTTTGGGACTTATAACATAAATTAGGCCTTGATAAATTGGGGCGTCATGATTGGGGTTAAACCTTGAGAAGGATCCCCTTGGAGCTTGGGCCATTGACATATGTCCTATGTATCCTTTTTGGGACATGAATTAGAGTTCTCATAGTTCAAAAATTTTGGGGCTTAAACCTTTGTGGGGGCCCATGATTTGGTGTTATATTGATTTCCTGATCACTGAAAACATTTAATCCATTATGAGTCATGGCCGGTGTGAGAAAAAAGTGGGGGCAGTGGATCTAAAGATCGCACGTAGCAAGTCATCTGTTAATAGATGCTAATAGAGCTCAAGAGGTTGAGATAGAGTGAGAGGGATTTAATTGTACCCATCTCCTAATTATATTCTTACCCTAGATAATTAGATTAACCTACATAGGTATTCCCTATGATGAGGTAGAGAGGAGCACATATGAAACCTCCTGCAAGAAAAGATAGGGGCTTACCTCCATGGGAGTGCGCTGAAATTTGTTTTGGGAATGTGAAGGATGGATGCATCTCATAAAAAGGAAATAAAGTGTGATTCCCATATAATATCATTTAACCTTCACTAAGGGAATGAAAAGTGATTAACCTTGATCAATATATTAGGTAGGTTCATAATAGTACCATATGGTTGGACCCTAGGTTACCATGGGAATGTAATCTTATGGACATTCTGATGGTCCTCACCATTGCAAGGATTACTCATGTGGATCTTCTTACCATGGGTATGTAAACTCAAAATAGTTATATAATGTGCCCGATGGTTCTATTCTATAGGTATGGTGAATTTAGATGGGGCTTTGTCCTAATCCCATTGGACTGGTCTATGGAGGGACTATAGACGAAGTGAAGGAAATGGATGGAAATGATTGGAGACAAATGGTTGAATTCCCAAAGGTACCCCATTCTATGTACCATTTTTTTCATGCAGGATGGGGTATACCTCTCTTTGTGTGTTTCTATGTGGATGGAGAGTTTTTCTACGTAACGAAGTGGTACGTAGACCTGGATGTGGTCTGTGTATTTCAAGGGTAAACGACCCCAAGTTCCATCCACATAGTGTGGTTCTATGTTGTGGCGGATTCAATCCATCTAGTGGGATGCTACATAGGGCAGGGTTTTTTCCACATAGTGAGGTGTTGTGTGGGATGTCAAATTGTATAAATCTCATCGATCATGCGGTTCCCAGGGAGTTCATCCCCCACCGAGATATTGTTCAAGGTCCAACAATTAAGTTAATGGTTTTCCAATTAACATTATGTTTATTTTTTTATGGTATTCAGATAGCTATGCCTATAATAAATCGTCACGAATATCCATCTTTAATATTTTATTCCTTCAAGGATCAAAATTTTTTCAATTCTGGTCCCTCCCAGTCTACTCCCCCTCTCTCTTTAGACCCCCTTCTTTTTACAATCAATCTCCAATTATAGAGTATTAAGGAATTTAGATTTATGGGTCACATGAAACCTTTTGAAGAATCCAATTGGGAAGTCACCCGTCCCATGGACGACTCAGTCAACAGAGTCTTGCGTGGTTACGGTTTTTCGTGGTTCAATTTAGTGTCTCAATTCGGCAAACAACTTCGCTTCATTTGTAGGACACTACCAACATCAATTCACCCGAATTCCATTTAGTACATGTGGATGGTAGGTGGGGGAAAATTACTCATCCACTATTTCAACAATAACACTATTCACTGGTGCTGTATGTGGATCATATATTTTTTGCCTCTAATTCTCCTATGACATAGTTCTTGCGGTCTAGCACCTGGGTCTCTACCCCGTGAACTTTTTGGTGAGTGGATACTTTGTGAGGCCGGTGACCGCTATTTAGAGTTGCATACTACGAAGGAAATTCATTTCGTAACACCTCCTCTTCCCTTTTCATAATTTGGATTATTTGATACTATTCTTCGAACCTTCAGTCAAACATATATATTTTCTATTTATTCATTTTTCTGGAGTATTTTCTTCAACCTTTCAAAGATTCTAAGACCCAACAACTTTTATTCCAAAAATACCATTGTTGAAAATATTTCTAAAATATAAATCGTGAATCAAATTAAATACATCAACCATTTTATATAAATATATGTATTTTTTGGGTATATGATTTGAACATTAAATGAAGTCATTAAAATGGACAGTTCCCTAGTTCTCCACATTTCTGATAATGATCTATAAATGGATCACTAGGTTGAGATATAGTTCCTTCATTTATACTATTTATTTTTCCTCAGCAATTATTTTCCACATTCCCTTTATATCCACACATAAATAAATTTCCAATTCCATTAAAAAATCTTTTTGGATGTATCCTTCCACATTTTGGGCTTGAATGAAATCATCACATCCTTCCTCCATGGTATCCATCCAAGAGCTCATAGATAAGTAAATCTTTATCTTGTTTTGTGAGGCCAAGTGTTAGTTAAGGTATAAGTTTTCAATTCAATTTCTAGATAGATGATTTGGTATAATCATGATATATTTCATTCCTATCTAAAGACCATTTGTTTTCTCATAATCACCACATTTTCTTACATGTTCAATGTTAAGATGAGTCTTTTGGGTTACCTTAGTGGATTTAAATAAAAAATAATAATGTGTGCCTCTGTAAGCATAATGGGAAAACCATGGAATTATTGGAAGGATTTCTAAATCATGACACATTATTTTGAATATACAAAACCATACATTTAACATTGGTCATTCATTATCAAGATCTATTTGAATCCTTCATAATGGTTTGTAATGAAAATTTGAGTACTCTTAAGAATATATCATAGGAGTGTTAATCTAGGTACATAGTAAGGCCCACTTTCGTGCACCAGGTCAAAATTTGGCCAAGACCAATGTTCCATTTTTAGGGTTATTACACCGAGGTACATATGTTCCATAATAATGTCAAATTATAGTATCTAATGGAGATTTATTTCCTGAGTTGACAACATAATATATAAATTAAAAAAACTTTATTAACCTCCTCTATACTTATCCCAATATTATATGATAGGGTTATGATACATAATCTATTTTTTTTATAAAATCTAGTTCTCATGGTTTATAATAGACTTTTTCTAACACCAAATTTATTGAACCACACCCTAATATCCTGAAGCTAGTGTCTACTTCATCACATCCGAAAAATATTCCCGTGACAACATTTCAAAGGGACGAATAGTTTTGTATTACCTTTAAAATCGATACATACATGAGTACCATATTAAATTTTATTACAAAAATTAAAACATATTTTTCAATGAATGAAAATATTACCTCTAGCTTATCGTTGCATATCGATCATAGTAACATGATAGATTCTTTTCGATAGAAACAAATTAGCGGTAAGCTCAAATACTCTATATGGGTTATGTACAATAGAATAAATTAGGAATAATTAAGAATTGTTAATATTGAAAGGTAAATAACTAAACACCCATGTTGTGTAATTAATAAACTGAGAAGGAATTTCATGCAATGATAATATCAATGTGAAAATATCCTGGGTAATAATCAATATGGAAATACAAGTACTTAAAATACATTCCATTAACTCAATAACATGATTATCATAATTCAATATGTTATAATCAATATGACATATTATGTAATTTGTAACACATTCTATATAATGAATAATATAAAATAAAATCCATACAATGTTAATAAAATTTTCAAAATCTTAAGAATAATAATCAATAAATATTTAAGGATTTAAATTCTTAAATATGGGAAATCGTGAAAATAAGATCATGATATATATATCATCAATAAATTTTATAATATAGTTTAATACTATTGGTAAAAAATAAAATGGTTTGGGAAACAAATTTTATGATAAATTACTAATTCATCTTGTGATACTACCAATACATTGACGTGATATCTATTTTCAGGCCTCCCATATCTGCATGTACAATGGATTCCTCGTATATCGGATAATTGATTTAATTCTTGACCAATGTTACCTTTATTAAAATGTCCATATTGAGTAATGGATATTAATTTTTCAATATTTGACTCGATAAAAGAATAACATTCAACGTAAAAACTATATTTATAAATTATATATTGTTTAAGTAATAAACATATCCAAGATAAATAATATGGATATTTATGCGATGTTTAATGTCTGTAGGGATGTAAATAATATAAAAGAATACTAATGAATACAGAAATGAATTGTGTAAGTGAATGTAAAAACATTCCTTGGTAAAAATAATCACAAACCATTGAGAGGAAGAATAAGGATGGTATCAATACAATATATACCCAATTGATTAACAATAATGGTTTTTCAAATCAAGAATAGAAATACTAGTAAAATATCTTTGAAGTCATTCCTGAATAAAATATCATTTTAATTATTACATTACAAATTTACAAGTAAAATATCAAAAAAAATTAAATATTATTTTTTGTAGAAATTCATGGAAACATATAAATTATGTACTAAAAATTTAATTAGTAATGATAGCTATAAATTCCATTCCTTTCATAAATGTAAAAAAAATATTATAATTACTTATTTAGTAATAACAAAATTGTCACGACCCGTCCTCGTGGCCCATGCCGTGACTACCCCAAGCCCGCCTTCCATAGGCCAGGGGCTGGCGACTAGAACCAAGGCGTAAATCCCAACAAAATGGGAAGGCATTGCCTTTGAAAAGTAAACAAGCACCACAGAATAAAAAAGCGGAAAAGTAAACACTAAGTAAAAACGGTACAAGCTGTGCTGAAAGTAAAAAGGGGCTCAAAATACAAGCCCAACTATAAAGTACAACTTAAAGGTAAAACAACA
Source organism: Viscum album (assembly GCA_963277665.1). Classification (NCBI taxonomy): domain Eukaryota; kingdom Viridiplantae; phylum Streptophyta; class Magnoliopsida; order Santalales; family Viscaceae; genus Viscum; species Viscum album. The sequence continues at coordinate 159,455,231 of OY728128.1, read as the reverse complement.
ACTACAAGGAAAAGCCACAACGTCGAGCCGTCCTCTGGAATTCCCACCTGAAGGGTGGGTACAGATAGCCTCCACTACTCCTCGGGTCCACCTGACTGCTCCGAGTACGTCCCGCCTAGTGGTCCACCTCCAGGTACCGTCCTGCTCCGCATGCCTCCACCACGACCAGCGCTGTCCGTCGTCTGCAACCAACACAACGTAGTGTGGGAATAGCCCATTCATGGGTGAGTATAAGCTACTCAGTAGGGACCCCGAGACCCTCAAGATCTCACTAAAACCAACAAGGATAACCACAAGAAGATCTCAACAGATAACCTCTACTTAGGTATATGCCCATACATATACCTAAGTTATCAAGAAACCCATCTCTTTCATGAGGAAACACAATGATCATGAAATCAACGGATAACCACTACTCAGGTATATGCCCATACATATACATAAGTTATCAAGTGACCCATGTCAATCATGAGGTAAACACAAAGGTCAAAAATCTCAGCTCAGACCAGGATTTTCATTATCGAAACCATAACTGCTGAAGAGCTCCGTCTCTGGAGTGTACAGTGGTCCTGTCACGACTCCGAGGTACTGCTCACTAACCTAAGACTGCTGTAGTACTCCACCTTTCGAGTACCGTGGCTCAGCTGCTACAACCAAAAGCTTCCATGTTCCGCTACAACCAAGCGCACCTCTGTCGTGGGTCTGCCACTACAACCAAGCGCTCCCATGTACCGCTACAACCAAGCGCACCTCTGTCGTGGGTCTACTACTACAACCAAGCGCTCCCATGTGCCGCTACAACCAAGCGCACCTCTGCCGTGGGTCTGCCGCTACAACTAAGCGCTCCCATGTGCCTCTACAACCAAGCGCACCTCTGTCGTGGGTCTGCCGCTACAACCATGTGCTCCCATGTTCCGCTACAACCAAGCGCACCTATGTAACACACCGAGTCATTCGATCAGTAGTCGTCGGGTCTCAGTCAGCTACACGGTCTCCGTACTTCGCACGCCCGTCTCTGGGAGGGTCTTCTCCACGAGCTACTGGTCGATACTCCAAGTATCACAAGTCCCGCAAGGAAGTATCTCAAAGGACCACCTCGTCATAGGGGTCTCAACGCAACAGACTGCGCATCAATCAGACGCCCAGTCTGTGAGTTACTGGCCTTTTCATCCCAGGGGCCCTGTTGGTTTCGTGTGCGAACCAATCCGGCCGTAACTCAACTATACCCCGAACACTCATAGGGTATACTCATAGGGACCGTTTCTCAACGTGATCACCAACGCCGCTGACGGTTCATCAAACGGACGTCTGGTCTGAAAGATATCAGCTTTTCCGTTCTAGGGGCCCAGTTGGATTTCGGTGTGATCCAACCCGGCCACTCTCCATCTGCATCCAAAACTCAGGAGGAGGATGCAAAAAGTTCCATCTCATCAAGAGGAATGCAACGAGATAGACAGCGCGTCAATCGGACGCCCGGTCTGTGAGTTATTGGCTTTTTCGTTCCAGGGGCCCGGTTGGTTTCATGAGCGAACCAACCCGACCGCACTCCGACGGCATCCAAACCTCTAGAGGGGTCAGCCAAAAGATCCATCTCACTAATAGGAACTCAACAAAGCTGACGACACGTCAATCGGACGTCCGTAGCTCATGATATGAGCGTTTCCGCTCCGAGGGCCCGGTTGGTTTCGTGTACGAACCAACCCGGCCGAACTCAAAGTATTCCGAAACTTTGAGTGCGATATACCGAATCGACCGTCTCGATCCAAGGATCGCATTGCCGCTGACGGTTCGTCAAACAGAGGTCCGTAGTTCATGTAATGAGGAAAATACCGAAGTCGATTCGAAAACGGGGGGTCCGGGTCCAGGCCGACCCGGCACGGCCGGCGGCGCGGTCCGGCGCGGCGGCGTGACCCGGCGGAGCGACGCGGTCTGGCGCGGCGGCGCGGCCCGGCCAGCGGAGGCGCGGCCTGGGCGCCGCTCGGGTGCCACGCGCGGGGGGCAAAGCCCCCACTTTTCTTCAGCTGGCGGCGCGGCTGGATGGCGCGCCTTGGAGAAACGCCCCCCCCCCCCCTCGTGGGGGCCAGCCTTTGAGGAAAACGCGGGGGCGCTGCCCCCCTTGGTGTAACCGCGACCCCCCATTAAGGGGGGCCAGTTTTGGCCAGCCGGGGGAATTAATTCCCCCGGTCCTTCTCCCATCCGGCTGGCCCGACCTGGCCGGCCGGTCCTTCCTCAACGAGACCGGCAAGGCTGGTCCCCTTTCCTTCTTCCGACACCGGCGGCCCGGCTAGCCGCCGGTCATCTCGTTCCGCCGCGGCCCGGAACCGGCCGCGGCCTTCGTCATACGGCGCGGTGCGACGACACCGCGCCCCTCCGCTGTGGCCCCGCTCCGGCCGCGACGCCTTTTGTTTCCTTTGGCGCGGCGTGACAGCGTCGTGTTCATGATAATCTTTCCACGGCGCGACGCGACGGCGCCGCGCAATATTTGTCGTGTGATTCCCGCGTGGTGCGACGGCACCACGCCATCTCGTTCATCCACAATAAAATAGTAATATTCAAGAACAAAGGAGAGGGGATTCGGTCGTGTTTGTGCGGTCCGGCCCCCCTCTCGTTAGACGATAACACATAAACATTTATCCTCGAGATTGTCATGCTAGAACCAAGAACGAGAATAAATAAATAATCAACAACAAACCCCTACCTCGGTTTCAAGAACTATGATCGTCAACGACCCGCGGAAGATGAGCGTCGCGGTGGTCGACGTCGCGGAAAAAGGACGTCGATGTCGTGAAGTGAGGATTCGAAGCTCTTTAACGGCGATTTCGTCGCGGGAATCCGTCGCGGAAGAGATGACGCAGAATGAGACGTCGTCGGTGTCGCGGGTATGGCGTCGTGGAAGACGGTTCCTGAGAATGTTGCGTTCTTCGTCGATGTTCGAAGGTTCTTCGCGTTCTTCGTCAAAGCTCGAAGAAGAAGAAGAAGAAGGCTCCAAATTCTCTCAAGATGTCTAGAGAATTCTAACCCAAATAAAACAAGCTAAGGTCTTATTTTATTTACTCAACCAAACCATTTTGAAATTCAAAGGTTTGAAATTAAACAACTCCACCCATTTAATAACCAAAAATGTCATGTTAATTAAAGAGGGGTTATTGGGAGTTTTAAAAGAGAAGATGAAGATTTATGCTTCGTGTGGGCCCCACCAGACTTAATCCTCCCAAGGGAGGTTATGTGGATGTGGGTCCCACCTCTAACTCCCTTTGGGAGAAGTTAACCAACAAGTTAAAATAAAAATTTGTATTCCACAATTTTTATTTAACTTATTCTAAATTCCCCAAAAACTAAATCTCAACCCGCAATAAATGAAACCTCGGAATAGGTCTCCTTAAGCGAATATTGGAGCTGCGTGTTCATCGGTGCCCTCAGAATTTGATTCCGGGCACCGGTTCAAAAGTTAGAAATTCCCGCTCGTTCGTTCACTGAACATACCCAAGCCAAACTTCGGAAATTGATTCCGGGCACTCTGGGCCTCGGAATCAGGTGCCGTCAGAAACTGCGTTCTTGTAAAATTCCAAATAAAATTAAGAAAAAAATTTCCCTTGAATTTTACGGGTCTTTACATTACTCCCACCTCAGGGATTTATGTACCAGTAAAGCTTCAACACAAACTAGGGATACAAAGGTGGTAGAGCTAGGCGGTAAGCCACCTCGCCAATCCTGCTGAGGACCTAGAAGGGTCCGATGAATCATGGAGACAACTTTCCACCTCGGCCAAAACTCTGCAAACTACGTCGAGGTGAGACACGCAAGAAGACGTGGTCTCCATCCTCAAACTCTAGTGGCCTCCGCCTCCTATCAACATATGACTTCTGCCGGCTCTGAGCTGTCCTCATCCGCTCCTGGATGACATGGACCTTTTCTGTCGTGGCCCGGACCACCTCTGGTCCCTCAAGAGCTGCTATGATTTCTTTCTTGCTGATAAGGGAAATCCGGTCTCATCCCCTTGATGAACCACGTTCTTTGCCTAATACTGTCAGTCCTGACATGGATGATACTAACCCATACCAAGGATGACGTCGTAAGGCCTCGACGCTACTACAAGAGATCCAACCGTTACTCTCGCCTCCAAGGGTTGAGTCACACTGTCGGCATCAGTTGTTTGGTAACTGAGTCTCCTCCAGTAGGTACTTCTCAAGTGAGGGTAAAGTCAACTGTCTAAACCATAACCTCTTAGTAACAACACAAGAGAGGACATGGAAGTAAATGCCACAAGAAAAGGTGTATTTTATTACTGCAGATCAAGTACAAAGACACAAGGCATCTACAAACATACATCAACAATAGTCTCCAGGTCTGGAGCTAGTCCCACTCCTGTCCATCTGCTCCCGGAGCTCCACGATCGTAGGCCTCAGCTGCCTGAAACTGAGCTCCCCCATGTCATCCTGTCCACTGTGGTCGGGGTCGACCTCCTGGTGGTGGTGGTGGCAACACCCCGAAGCGTCGTCCACCACCAGCTGCACGGCCAGCTTCCCTGCCATGGCTGCATGCTCCTTGCGGCCCGCCCTGATCGAACCTCTGCCTCTGCCTGGGGGGCCCTTCGTCCATCTGTTGGTCATCCGTGTGGCGGGTCGGGCAGTCACGAGCCATGTGACCAATCCCACCGCAGGAGTAACACTGCCCTATCATGGCAAGTCGTTGCCCACCCCAAGTGCCTCACACAAACGATCCAGAGTCATGCTATCAACCACCTGTAGGTTCGGTCCTCTTGGACCCCTACGTCATCCGCCTACTGCCCGCTGCAGAAGACTCTTCCACATGTCGTTAAGTGGTGGGTCCTGCTACTGGAGACTGCTTAGCAAGGAAAATCTCCAGTAAGAGGGCTCTCTCCAACACCCCTTCCTGAGTTGGAATGTTGAGGGAGATCATCGAAGCCCTGATTTCATGCCTCAGTCCCTCCTCGAAGGTCCGGGCCCAGAAGAATGGGTCTCATACCGTGTCGGTCGAGTAGCGCGAGAGATCAGTAAATCTGGCCGAGTACTGAGCGACCGTCATGCTGCCCTGCCGCGGTTGAAGAAGCTCCTGGATACGCACCGCATGAAGGGTGGTTGGGACGAACACCGAGTGGAAGAGGCTCTCAAAGTCCGTCCAAAGTAGAGATGCCTCATCGTGCACCTGGAGCATCATGCTCCACCATCGGCCCGCTGCTGCGTGCAGTAGGCTCGCATCGAGGATCACCATGAGGTCGGCTGGTGTCCTCACTAGCCTAAAAACTCGTACGACTGCCTCCAGCCAGTCCTCGGCTGCCTGAGGGTCCGTCTTCCCGCGTAACTCGGGCGGTCGCTGGCGCTGAAACTCATGCAGTGCGCTGAGGCGACGTGCATCGTCAGCAGCTGGTGCTGGAAGTATCGGGGGCTCGGCTGGTAATGCTACCGCCAGTGCCACTGCTGACAAAGGGCCCTGCACCTAGGCCTCGTCGCTCGGCGGGCTGTCATCCCACTCGACTCTCAGAACCCTAACTGGCTGTCGTCGTGGGGCCATCCTGAAAAGTAAATAGGTGCGCCACGGTCAGAACAGTATACCTGGTGAGCTGATATAAAGTAATCACAAAGAAAACTTGAAACACACACGCAATCAATGTTTTCGTGCATTAAGTCAGAAATCAGTAGTCAAGGTCCTGATGTATGGATACGTCGGCCGCCGCACCAACACTGGACTCCCTGGACTGATAACCACACTCAATACGCTAATCATTATTGCTTCACATAGAAAAGATCAGAGTTTGCGGTAGAACCGAACTCCTTTGATACCAATTTTTCACGACCCGTCCTCGGGGCCCGTGCCGTGACTACCCCAAGCCCGCCTTCCATAGGCCAGGGGCTGGCGACTGGCACCAAGGCGTAAATCCCAACAAAAAGGGAAGGCATTGCCTTTGAAAAGTAAACAAGCACCACAGAGTAAGCAAGCGGAAAGGTAAACACCAAGTAAAAAACGGTACAAGCTATGCTAAAAGTAAAAAGGGGCCGGAAATACAAGCCCAACTGTAAAGTACAACTGAAAGGTAAAACAACAACTGAAAGGAAAAGTCACAGCGTCGAGCCATCCTCTGGAAGTCCCACCTGAAGGGTGGGTACATATAGCCTCCACTGCTCCTCGGGTCCACCTAACCGCTCCGAGTACGTCCCGCCCAGTGGTCCACCTCCAGGTATCGTCCTGCTCCGCACGCCTCCACCACGATCAGCGTTTTCCGTCGTCTACAACCAACACAACGTAGTGCGGGAATAGCCCGTGCAGGGGTGAGTATAAGCTACTCAGTAGGGACCCCGAGACCCTCAAGGTCTCACTAAAACCAACAAGGATAACCACAAGAAGATCTCAACAGATAACCTCTACATAGGTATATGCCCATAAATATACCTAAGTTATCAAGTAACCCATCTCATTAATGAGGAAACACAAGGATCATGAAATCAACGGATATCCACTACTCATGTATATGCCCATACATATACCTATGTTATCAAGTGACCCATCTCAATCATGAGGTAAACAGAAAGGTCAAAAATCTCAGCTCAGACCAGGATTTTCATTATCAAAACCATAACTGCTGAAGAGCTCCGTCTCTGGAGTGTACAGTGGTCCTGTCACGACTCTGAGGTACTGCTCACTAACCTAAGACTGCTGTAGTACTCCACCTTTCGTGTACTATGGCTCAGCTGCTACAACCAAACGCTTCCATGTTCCGCTACAACCAAGCACACCTCTGTCGTGGGTCTGCCACTACAACCAAGCGCTCCCATGTGCCGCTACAACCAAGTGCACCTCTGTCGTGGGTCTACTACTACAACCAAGCGCTCCCATGTGCCGCTACAACCAAGCGCACCTCTGTCGTGGGTCTGCCGCTACAACGATGCGCTCCCATGTGCCGCTACAACCAAGCGCACCTCTGTCGTGGGTCTGCCGCTACAACCAAGCGCTCCCATGTGCCGCTACAACCAAGCGCACCTCTGTTACACACCGAGTCGTTCGATCAGCAGTCGTCGGGTCTCAGTCAGCTACACGGTCTCCGTACTTCGCACGCTCGTCTCCGGGAGGGTCTACTCCACGAGCTACTGGTCGACACTCCAAGTATCACATGTCCCGCAAGGAAGTATCTCAAAGGTCCACCTCGTCATAGGGGTCTCAACGCAACAGATGTCGCATCAATCAGACGCCCGGTCTGTGAGTTACTGGCCTTTTCGTCCTAGGGTCCCGGTTGGTTTCGTGTGCGAACCAATCCGGTTGTAACTAAACTATACCCCGAACACTCATAGGGTATACTCATAGGGGCTATTTCTCAACGTGATCACCAACGCCGCTGACGGTTCGTCAAACGAACGTCTGGTCTGAAAGATATCAGCTTTTCCGTTCTAGGGGTCCGGTTGGATTTCGGTGCGATCCAACCCGGACACTATCCATATGCATCCAAAACTCGGGCGGAGGATGCCAAAAGTTCGGTCTCATCAAGAGGAAAGCAACGCGACAGACGGCGCGTCAATCGGACGCCCGGTCTGTGAGTTATTGGCGTTTTCGTTCCAGGGGCCCGGTTGGTTTTGTGAGCGAACCAACCCGACCGCACTCCGACGGCATCCAAACCTCGAGCGGGGTGATACAAAATATCAGTCTCACTAAGAGGAACTCAACAAAGCTGACGGCACGTCAATCGGACGTCCGTAGCTCAAGATATGAGCGTTTCCGCTCCGAGGGCCCGGTTGGTTTCGTGTATGAACCAACCCGGCCGAACTGAAAGTATTCCAAAACTTTGAGTGAGATATACCGAATCGACCGTCTCGATCCAAGGATTGCATCCCCACTGACGGTTCGTCAAACAGAGGTCCGTAGCTCATGTTATCAGCAAAATACCGAAGTCGATTCGTAAACGGGGGGTCCGGGTCCGGGCCGACCCGGCCCGACCCCCCTGGGCCGGCCCGAACCGGGTCGACCCGAACCGAGTCGACCCGACACGGGTCCGACCCGGCCCGGCCAGCAGTGTGGTCCGGCGCGGCGGCGCGGCGCGGCCGGCGGCGGCGCGGCCTGGGCGCCGCTCGGGTGCCACGCGCGGGGGGCAAAGCCCCCACTGTTCTTCACCTGGCGGCGCAGCTGGATGCCGCGCCTTGGAGAAACGGCCCCCACTCGTGGGGGCCTGCCTTTGAGAAAAACGGGGGGGGGGGGCTGCCCCCCCTTGGTGTAACCGTGGCCCCCCCATTATGGGGGGCCGGTTTTGGCCAGCCGAGGGAGTTAATTCCCCCGGTCCTTCTCCCTTCCGGCAGGCCCGACCTGGCTGGCCGGTCCCCTTTCCGGCTTCTGACACCGGCGGCCCGGCTAGCCGCCGGTCTTCTCGTTCCGACGCGGCCAGGAACCGGCCGCGACCTTCGTCGTCCGGCGCGGTGTGACGACACCGCGCCCCTCCGCCGCGACCCCGCTCCGGCCGCAGCGCCTTTGGTTTCCTTCGACGCGGCGCGACGACGTCGCGTTCATGATAATCTTTCCACGGCGCCGCGCGACGGCACCGCACAATATTTTCCGTGTGATTCCCGCATGGTGCAACGACACCACGCCATCTCGTTCATCCACAAGAAAATATTAATATTCAAGAACAAAGGAGGGGGGATTCGACCGTGTTTGTGCGGTCCGGCCCCCCTCTCGTTAGACGATAACACATAAACATTTATCCTCAAGTTTGTCATGCTAGAACCAAGAACGAGAATAAATAAATAATCAAAAACAAACCCCTAAATCGGTTTCAAGAATGATGATCGTCAACGACCCGCGAAAGACGAGCGTCGCGGTGGTCGACGTCGCGGAAAAAGGACGTCGATGTTGTGAAGCGAGGATTCGAAGCTCTTTAATGGCGATTTCGTCATGGGAATCCGTCGCGGAAGAGATGACGCGGAAGGAGACGTCGTCGGTGTCACGGGTATGGCATCGCGGAAAACGGTTCCCGAGAACGTGGCGTTCTTCGTTGATGTTCGAAGGTTCTTCACGTTCTTCGTCAAAGCTTGAAGAAGAAGAAGAAGGATCCAAATTCTCTCAAGATGTCTAGAGAATTCTAACCCAAATAAATTAAGCTAAGGTCTTATTTTATTTACTCAACCAAACCATTTTGAAATTCAAAGGTTTGAAATTAAACAACTCCACCCATTTAATAACCCAACTTGTCAAGTTAATGAAAGAGGGGTTATTGAGAGTTTAAAAAGAGAAGATGAAGAGTTATGCTTCGTGTGGGCCCCACCACACTTAATCCTCCCAAGGGAGGATAAGTGGATGTGGGTCCCACCTCTAACTCCCTTTGGGAGAAGTTAACCAACAAGTTAAAATAAAAATTTGTATTCCACAATTTTTATTTAACTTATTCTAAATTCCCCAAAAACTAAATCTCAACCCCAATAATCGCAACCTCGGAAAAGGTCTCCTTAAGCAAATATCGGCGCTGCGAGTTCATCGGTGCCCTCAGAATTTGATTCTGGGCACCGGATCAAAAGTTAGAAATTCCCGCTCGTACGTTCACTGAACGTACCCGAGCCAATCTTCGGAAATTGATTCCGGGCACTCCGGGCCTCAGAATCAGGTGCCGTCAGAAACCGCGTTCTTGTAAAATTCCAAAGAAAATTAAGAAAAAAATTTCCCTTGAATTTTACGGGTCCTTACAAAAATATGAATTATTCTGAACATGACATGAAAATTCATTTCAATACATTTATTAAAATGTAAATATAGGAAAATTATATTTAATAAATCATTTTTAAAATGATAGAAAAATGAAAAATCATTTTTTTGAAACATGGCCTTGGAAGAGAAAATTTTTTTGATCAATGGGGGAAATAAAGATGAATTTTCTTGAATTTTTTATAAATTATGGTAAGTTCCCAAGAGTGTAAAAATTGTACTATTACTTGAAAATACCATGAATAAAAATAGCATAATGTTAAAATGGTTTAACATACGTTGACAAATAATTTATATCAACTAAAATTCTAGAATAATCATTAGCGATTATAATGAGATTAAGAAATAAACTCTTGTAAGTATAATTACATTGAAGTGAGAATTAATTAATGGAACGATTTTTTGTATCAAAATTAAATCCACATAAAAATATTTTATAGAGTAAAATTAATCAGTATTCAATATACACATAATCAAAGGATATCAATGATAATGAAGAGTAACATAACCTAATAAAGGACACTAAGTTAGAAAAATAATTAACACTTAATATTTTTGAAGTCCAATACATTTGGAATAAATAATTAAAATAGAAACACAAAATACAATGAATATTGAAGAATTAATTATATTACATTTCAAATGGAAAATATATACACCACATAATAGAAATTAATTTAATAATATTATAATATTGCTCAATGAATGGAAATTGAGATGAAGTCACTTACCTCATGCTACGTATTGGTTGAACATGATATAACCTCATCTATAGAGGATTTGAACATGTTTTAGACTTATTAACAAGTCATATTAATAATTAAAATATCATATAGTATACTCTATAACATTTATCTCCCGTTCGTTAGTAGTCTCTCAATATTTTCATTATTTCTTGTGTTAATTACCGTGTTTTCCCCTTTGTTATTTGGTATGAATGTTATGATTCTTGTGTATATTCTATAGATCTATCCTAGAAAGAGTAATAATTATTAAATAATTATCATATTAATAAGTAAATAATAATTTTAAAACTAATAATTAATTATGGTTATCAAAAATGAAGTATCTTATAATCATTGAAATGGTTGGATGTATATATGCATGAGTAACATTTCCATTTTCTAATGATCACTATGGAATGGTTATAAGTGTAGTTTTATATTTACATAATTATTATAATATCATAACTAACATATTAGTTATTAAATGTTAATATATATATCATCCATGTTGTGTGGTGATACGAAGTAAGTCACATCAATTCGTGAAGGCGGTAGTCCACACTCATAAGAACGACGTTAACATTATTAAGTGACTAAAAATGTAAGAAATAATATGATGCATAATATTTTAATAACGATAAATATGTCATGAATACAATAATTATTTCATACATATCTAATATATCTATTATATCTATTCCTATTAAATTCCTAGTAAAGTGTTAATGAAAGACAAACCACATCACATTGTGATGCTATAGTATGTCGTACACACGAGCGACATTAGCGTATCCTATACATAATAGAATGTAAAATGTTAATATTATATATTGACTCTATATGTATAATTATTTTATAAATATCATATATATATATACATTATATCCACCATAATATAAAAAGGTGATAACTGGTAATGGAATAACAGACAATATCGGTTTGCTTGGCGGTAGTCCTCTATAAACAGAAATGATGATTTCATAACACATTAGATGGAATATGGGATGACTATTTGTCATAAAATTTTAAAAAAACATATCAATATATATAGTATAACCAAGTTATTATATCATAATTATTTAATTATAATTGATGGAGAGAGTGGAAGATATAATATAAAAACAGTCAATGAAGAACATTTCCTCTTCTTCGGGTAACCTCCTTAGGTTTTCTAGAAATCCTTCCAAGGATATATTTCATCCAATAATAAGTCATCTAGGATTATTGAAGGTATGTTATTAGGTGATTTGGGTAGTTATTTTCCAATCCAAAAGGGGATTATTTTTTAAATAATAGATGAGAGGATGTGGCCTCTTCATAAGTTTGGCGAGTGGCACACTTGTAATTTTCGAATGGAAAAAGGGAGTAACCACACTTTTGAAAAGATAAAAGGTTCCAAAATGAATTATTATAGATAATTAGAAATTATATGGTATTAATATTTCTATTGAATATGTTTTAGAAATGTTTTTATGTTATTTTAATCGTTATCTTCATGTTTCTCCTCCAAATACATCAATTTTTATCTCTACCATGGTTATTTGTTTTACTATTTTTAGTAGTCATTAGGGTTAGAAATTTAGTTTGAAATAATATATTATATAAATTATTACTATTATTTACATATAATAAACTTTTAAAAATTTAAATTCACAGAAGTGGAAAATTTTAATTAAACATTAATTCGGAAGATGTTAAGAGAAAGTAGGTTTTAAAAGAGAAAATGTTCAAAAGTTTCAATGGTTTTATCTAGAAATTCAATGCGAGAATGATTAAAATGGACTCAATTGAATTAACTGATATATAATTGAGCTAATTATTCATTTAATCAAATTAAAATTATAATATTACATGATAAATGATCTAAATGAAAAGGTTGTGTTCAATTAAAATTTAGTATTTCTCACTACACATAGTGAAATAAAATATTTTAGAGAAAACAAATTAACAATAATATATGTTTTATATTATATTTTAAAAAATAATGTTAATTTTTTCAAATTAATTTTATAATATTGATAAAAAATAATTTTAATTTATATTCTCAAAAGATGGTTAAACCATCGTTTAGAAAAAAATATAATTTTAGAGAAAAAATTTATTTTTCTTTTAAGTGATTATTATTTAATTTTGAATCAATATATAAAAAATAATTTTATTAATTTATATATTAATATTTATATAGTGAAATCTAATTATTAGGTATACCATATTATGGTTCACTTCAACTCGGTGTTTTATGTTCAACAAGATAATTAAATGATTAAATATGAATAAATATATTTCATGGGTTGTTTAAGCATGATTTTTCTTATCTCACACTCTATCAAAGGAAATGTTTTTATTTTAAAATATTTGGGTTTTACAATAATGAAAATTTATTAATAATAAAATTTCATTCTCTAATTAAGATCTGTTTAATGTACCTTATATAATATCATACATATTCTTTTTTAAAATATTTGGATATTACAAAATATCAATCATTAGACCCTAGATTTGGAAATTCAGTTTCATAATTCCAAAATCCATTGAAATATTTGGAATGCATTTTTTGTATCATTACACTTTCCATTAAACTATTGAGTATGATGATCTTAATTTCCACACTTATTGAATTTACATGGTAATTTATGGAAATCCCCAACATTATGCTTCCTATTTTTTTAACAAAAAAGAAATTTAATCTTCTCTTCTTCGTCATCTTCGTTCTTAGATACTATATGAGAGTCTATCATTATCTTCCATCATTTTTTTTAATTTCAAAACATTTCAATTTATAAAAATATTTCATGAATGTTGGTTTGGCATAATCATAATGTTTCATATTACGTCTCTCATTCTGATGGATTGTTTGCTAAGGTAATCTATACATTATCCCTCACACCAATGGTTCCTTCTAGTTCCAATGATTAATAAATCCCAAATATTTAACATTAATAATGTTCATTATATGTGAATTATCATAAATGACCACTTGAAAATTTAAACACTGGATGTATCACATTATAAAACTGTCATGTCAGCTGATAATTATTGTAACTCTACTTAAATTAGACTCAGTTCAATATATATCACTCTCAGTTTAACATATAGAATAATTGGATCAACCTAGGATTCTTTTATTTTTGTTCTATCATTAAATCATCCTATTCAAAAATATAGATACCCTAAATTACTATTATCATTATTAAAAAATTTAAAAACTCATTAATCATTGAAATCTACATTCTAAAAATACAACTTATCCATCAACAAACAACACTAGTCAATCCTACAATCATATGTAAAATTATTTATATACATTAATCATATACTATCAATAACAAAACCATCAAACAAATGTATTTTATCTAAGACATTAATCCACAAATAGATTATATATTACACCAGAAATTAACTCTTTTGTTAACCATAATAATGTATTAACTACTAGTTAATAAGGATAAAAAAAAGTTACTATATATCACAATCTAAATAATAATATGAACTTCTCCAAAAATATCATGAATCCAATATCAATCACAAGGGTACCAATTACTATCTAACTTAGTTTGTCAAAATAAAACCACTATATATTATCAGAACATCTTGTGTATATTAAATATAAGAGTTATCCATACCTAAATCAAGAATTATTTAATTGATTTCTCAATAAATACAACCTTGTCATAATATAAGGATACAAGGTAATTAATACCATCTAATTTATGTGTTCACAATAATAATGTAAAATTACTAATGATAATTACATATATGTTTAACATAATAATCATAACATTAAGAATATACCATAATATCATCAATAAATAACACCCACTAGGGAGAATGACTACAGGTTTCATAATTTTAAAAATATTAATGTCACCTTCATGGTGAAAAAAGTGAAAGTAAACTTTTCCATCATAACATGAAAAATAAGGTTCTCAACCATTTATGTATCTTATATTATCCTTTTATAAGACATTGTAATTTCTAGGAATAAGTCTTTCTTTTCGTCAGTTTCATGATCCTGTTTCATCAAAATACTGAATAAAAAATTATTACGATAATATAAAAAATATTAATATGATAATATAATTCCAAATATTTATTCCTATATTACACTTTAATTATTAACTTACAATTCTTTCAGATCCACATATGCCTCTACTTTTTCAATCATTGGATATCCTTGGTCATTTTCATATTAGGATCAATAACTGAAACATATTCAATCCCTTATAATGGTTCATAAGGATAATGTTATTTACTAAGGAATATCTCATAGTCTATGAAGGTGTGATTAAAGGTATCATTTTCATCCAGCTAGTGATAATTAGGTTAATACACTACAAACCCGATTTAGGGTGATTACCCCTTGGTATATCTATCCTAGAACCCCATCCACAAGCCAGTCTCCAACAAGGTATATAGTTACTTGAAAATCCATGTAATCGATACATTGAAAAAACATTATGATGTCATGATATACTATGACTTATTCTTGAATTTTCACTAAATGTTTATCATCAAAATCGATAAATTGAACTTTTATTAGTATGATAATGTTAAACCAAATAATATCTGAAAGGGTCATTTAAAGTATTGAAATTGTGAGAAACGTTGGATATAAAACCCTTAAATTAACCACAGAAAACATAAAAAGTGTTAAAGTCATCTAAGCCATTCCTTTAATACAAACTATGAGGCCCTAGGCCCACATTCATTGAACTAGTACCATAAACACATACATTACATACTCACATTAATACGAGCTCTAAAATAATATATATTTCTATTCATAATTTCAAAATAATAAATGATTATTTCATATATTAAATTTAAATGATATTTTTTGTTTTAGATTTTCCTAGAATTATAAAAAATATATAAAAAAACAAAACCCTTATTCTTTGTATCATGAATATATAATTCAACTATATAGAAATCTTCATGATCCATAATGAATATTTAGCATCACCCATAAAATCAATAACACATGAAATCATTATATACATGTCATATATACGAAATCAATTTATAATGTGAGGAAATGGAAACATAATAAGGGGTGATGCATATGAACAGTAATGGAAAACTGATAGGACCAATTTGGGATATACTCATCAATGATAGGGGTGAATCATTCTTTAAAACATTTATAAATTTTAAAACATTTATCCCTTTATCTAATAGGAATGTTAGGATCATCATTCCCATATTCTAATTTCATTTATCCTATACAATTATACAAATTTAGGTAAATCTTGAAAATGATATTTTTAAAATTTTCACTACTCAATAAGAGTATCTGGTCATTTTAATTGTCTAGAAAGAATCAAATACATCAAAACCACTTGAAAATAATCAATTGGACATGGTTATAGAAACTATTGAATAAAAATTCACCAAAATATCACAATATGGCATTATCAGTTCTTCTTGTAGTTCTCTAGGATGGTTCTTTGTACTCACTCGGAAGATAGTATTCACCATCATTTTTAGATCAATTTAAAAAAATTCTTATCTAGATGAGAATTATATTGGATGACCTATTGTTAATTTTTTCATCCAATAACATCATAATTTTTACTTTCACAACAATAGGAAAGCTAGTATTCTTTTTCTTCATAAAATAAAATTCAAATCATTTAATCCCCCTCCTCCTCCTTCTCACATCAATCTTTATATTTTGAATATTTTGAGGAATGAATATTTCAAAATTCATCTTCAACCAAAATGAAAATTAATGAATACCAAAGAAATTTCCAAAATTTGATACAATATTATACATAGAATCACAAATTTATATTATGATTAACAAAATAATTAATTTTCAACTCAAAATAATCAGAAGTTAAATTTATTCGTTGATAATATTTCATTTTTGAGTGTAGTATTGGTTTACTATTTTTTTCCCTGGAATATTAAATATTTATTCAACTGAATAACACCATAAATTCAATTTTATTTCACACAAGAATTTTCATTCAAAAACTCAATACTATAACAACTCGAATATGAATTCTTATTATATTCTATTTAGATTTGTTCTTTAATCATTTAGATAACTATTATGAAATATTTTTCAATATCATATTCTCAGACAATCAATTTCTAATGTATGTTGTTCTTCTTTATTTAAATAAAATAATATCCTCACTTATATATCATGAAATAAATAATTCTTATGATGTTAACATCATGATATTGTTTCAGGGAAAATTCATAAAATATTATAAGATATATATAATATTAGTTTTATTGTTTCACATGATATATATACTATTTATTGTCCCTATTTAACTCCACACTAGGATTTGAAAAATTGGATGAGGTATTTTAGACCATGAAAAAAAGTTCATGTGATTCATAATGGTTGCACACAATATTCTACCTAACACATTAACTATTATTATTTATGAAAACCACACTATTTTCATGGTATATCACACTAAAATATCATTGAACAAACCCAAGTTAGTTTTCTTAATTATCTTGAAAAAGGATCATGATATCACCTATATAATTTTTGTTCATCCTTCCCAAAATGATCCATTGTATAACAACAAGTATAAAATGGGATTGATTATTATTTCTCTATAATGAAACACCACGAGTCTTTATCGAGTACTTCACAGAACAAGTTCTTCGTGGAGCATGTTGAGTGTGCAATAATACTAGTCAAGTATTTGTGGTTCTTATTTAATATTCTTCTTCCCCTAATAGAGATTTTTGATCCAGCTTTTATAGATAGTAGAGAACCTCATGGAACAACTTGAATAATCATGTAAAATAACAAGAGTAGGTTCACCAATTAATGAAAAAATGACCTCACAATTGAATAATAAACAATATCATTGTATCATGGAATTAGAGATTCGGTATTTATTGGAAAGGAAAACCTTCTTCCTTCATTCATTCATTGATTTAATCCTCCATGAATTATACCTTCTCAATTAGTGGTTTTTAATTCCCAATGGTATCATCATTTATATTCTTCAACCATGACTTTTTATATAATATCATTCCAAAAAAATATTTTTTTAATTTCATCAAGATCACCCTCTACTTATAGTGATAATTTCATTTACTTGTAATGAAAAACATATTCTCCTTTAGGGATCAGACTCTATCTGATCACATTGAATTTATGACTAGCCTCTACCACTTCATTTATATTATATATTATCGTTTTATTAAAGAAAAAAATTGTAAAAACAATTAATATAATTATAAATGGATTCATCTATTCATTTGTGTCATGTCTACTAGGCCAGATCACTAGAGATAGTTCTCTGTTCATAGAGTGATCACCAAAGATTGATGATTTTAGCAGTTATATTGTATGATGTGCTTCTAGTAGAGGTGCATATGAAAAATTTGTAGAGTGTTGTTTAACATTGGATTAATGAATATCAGATAAATATTTTTATCCATATACATTATAAGATGAAGGTCAATACTCTCATTTAATGATCCCACAATATATATTTGCACGGTCTCTAGAAGCATAATAAATGATTCCATTCCACCATTAATTTGAAATATGACAATTGTTTTGGCACCCAGATACACTACACACATAAAAAACACATAGGTGATTCCACCCCATTTCATGGTCTAAATGAACCTTGTACATGGAATGAACCCACAAAAAATGATTCCAAATGAGGCTCTTTATAATCCCAATACTTTACTCTCATGGATTACCATTATTGGGATGACTCTGACATAGTTGATCCTTAGATCCCATATGTGGTTTGAGAGGGATCTCATTGGGTGGAATCAGTTGGAAATTTTTAGTGACATCTCACCAAATATTATATAGAATATGTTTACATATAATGGTTAATACAAAGGTACATACCCACATATTTTACCTCAAAAATAAATTACATGAATTAATAAGATATGTTATTACATTCTCATTATTTCCATTTTCATCTTCATCAAGAAAACTATTTTTTCGAATCATCATCAATAAATTTTTCTTCATGAAAATTAATATATTTATTCACAAAAAATATGATCCTCTTAAAATAAATCTTTAAATGGAATTACTCAATTCTTCTTATTCCCCTTTGGGAATTTTAGTTCCAAATAAATATTCATTATCCAATATTATTAGTTATCATACAATTCATAGTTTAAAAAATTGTTCCACAATTAACAATAATTTTCCCATGCATTTGAAATTATAAATAGTAAAACAATTATATAAATTATAAACTAAATTTCTTGAAATGAACTTCCATCAGATAATGAAACATTTAAATTTTCTTCTTTATCCACTCATCCAAGCAATATTCACTTTTTCATCCAGTTTGGATATATTTGATACTTAAAAATTCACTATTTTCATTTTACTATTCATATTAACATTAATGAAAGGTTTCAATATCATTAAACACCATTTAAAACCAATATAAACCATTTACAACACATAATAATCATACATAAATAGGTATCATCAAAAACATACCATAGGAGGAATCATGGAATAGACATGGAATAAATATTATACAGGGAATCTTAGAAAAACATAAATCTATAATTAATATGAAACAATGTTAATTATGAATCAATGATAATAAATAAATGAAAGTATATCAATAATACTAATCCTACAAAATTTTAATGAATAATTCGGATGATTAAAAACAAGTTTTCAAGGGATTTTTCTAAGATACTATCCTATCTTGGTTAACTGATTACACTAAAAACAAATATATTTGGTGTTATGATACCTATATATATAACAAGGGTATATATAATTATATTCTTCACACATCACCAAATTACATCCAATTCATCAACCATAATAGCTTTCGAGTCATTTCATACTAATCTTAAAGGAACCTCTTAATAAAAACATAGAAATCCATAAAATAAAAAATACAGAATATCCACACATAATCAACATGAACTAACTGTCAATAATTACCATGAATTTAAATAAATTTCCCTATTTATAAAAAAGGGATAACATGATCATATCACAGTTGGAGGAAAAGGTTGGTGATTGAATAATACATAGTCAACATTCCAATAATCACCTGTATTGGAACAATATCATAAAAAATGCAAATTATTTTCACCATTTTAATATAATAATAATATTTAAATCTGAAAAAATATAGTCCAAAATATATATATGTAGTTCACACCATATATATCAATGATTATATAGTTAAGTCAATACTAGAATAACCTGATCATAATCCATCTAAAGAAATAATGTCAATGGATTCAATGGAATGTATCCCAAGATGTAAATGTTATTAATTAAATGGATTATGCAGTAGGAAATTATATCACAAAAATATATGAGAGAGAATAACATAATTAAATAAAAGGGTTTTATGATACCAAATTATATTAAATATGTTCAATGGGTGATCATAATTCAATAAATGAAAATTGAGTTACGACATGTCCTAACTTCCAGGGAAACAACTGGCTAACTGACAAGTTGACTTTTTATTAAAAAATATATCAGGAAAGAAGAGTTTATGGAGTCAAATGTGATGGAGGATAAGAGAATCACCCATTAGAAATTAACAATGCTCCTTGGGAAAGGATCCCAAATATGAAAAAATGGATAAAGTCTCTCTTGGGTTACCTCAACACACCAAAGCATTTGCAGCAATGTTGCCTTCTCTCCACATATGCCCCACCTTTACACCTGGGTCCAACCTATTCCTGCCCATCCTAATGTCATATGTCGACTCCCACTGTGGGTTTCTTTTTTTACTTCGATAAAGTCAATGAGAAATTTTGAGTCTGATTCAACCTCGGATAAATGGATTTTATACAGATTACACAATTGAAGACCACTGACTCAATCCCTTGTTTTAGAATTTAGTGAGCTTCCGAAACTATAAAACTCACTGAAGCACAAAAAGATCAATCTGTGGACATCCCTCACTAATCCTCCACCTCTCATTAATCCCCCGCACACTGAATCCATCCACATTAAGTTTTATACCTGAAAAAGGTAGCAACCAGACCACCCAAACCCTCATGTTATGAATATTTGCACTCACTGGTGGGAGGGAAGTCCTCGGTAACATCATAGGTAAAGAACTCGAGCCATATTCCTGGTAATGAAGCCATCCCAACGTCTCCACCAACATTCGAAGGAGTATCCATAAGTATGTTGTAGAAAATCTGAAACCCTCCCTCAACCTATTCTGGGCCTCCCATATTACCGGGCATGTAGCACTGAAAAACATAACCCAAGACTTTACCTACTCACTGTTGTAGCAAATACCACAGAACCAATGTTCCAAAAATTCCACCCCTGTTTCTCCACCTCCAGCCACACCAATGTAGCGGTAGATAATCCCCCATGACATCTTAGCCATGTAGCTCATGTAAAACAACTAACAAATAGATTCCTAGCAATACAACCTGCAACACCCACACCAGGAGGCAAGAAAGATCCCCCTTTTCTAATCATTATCATCTGTCAGTAGTGCATTGTGATGAATTCTCCATAAAAGGTTATTATTCTTTGAATCAATCCATTTACACCATATTATAACCACCAATTCATTGGATCCACTCTTAACATGCAATATTTTATGTAAAACACTACGACTAAAGTCCCCAACCACTGAAGAGTCAAGGATACATTTTTTCGGTTCAACATTCAACAACGTGGATGATGGGTTACTTTTTATAAGTCAATAGATGGTCAATTTTTTAAGGAAACATAATAGTTTCAAAATTGTGATGTCACTATTACAAATTCAATTGCTCTAAAATGGTTCAAAGATTTATTTAATTGATTATGGGTCAAAACACACTCTGAAACTCAATTATGAAACACCTATGAGTGTATTAAGGACTTTTATTTAAGTATTTTAACATTTACCCGAATTTACAAGAACCTTGGTAACTAATTTTTTTCCTTAACAATTATTAATAAGGAAAAAGTAACAATGAACCCATAAAAATATTTTAATATTATAACTTAAAAATTCTATAATAATTTCTTCAAATAAAATTTGATCGGTTTTGAAAAAATAATTTTTTCATTATGACAAATAATGCATAAAAACAGTTTTTAGGAAAAATTTGTGAATTTAAAAATAAAAATTATGTGTCATACACTAATGGTAAAAATCCATATTCTAATTAAGATTTTTTTTATAAGAATTCTAAATTTATGAGGATTTAATGGAAATTCCAAAAAGAAAATCACTTGGAGAATAATATATTTAAAGAAAAGTCAAAAAACATTTTTTATTAATCTAACATTTTAATATAGTTCTTAAAATTATGGAAATAGGATTTACGAGCTCAAATAATATATTAAAATTAAGTATTTTTTCTCTTAAATATATATTTTATTACATCAATTTATATTTAAACTTCTAATATGCACTAATATAAAAATAAAATCAGAAAAATTATAACATTCAACATCATAATTTTCAACTAAAAATCAATATTTTTGAAACCAATTGAAAATATCATATTAATATAATATTTATACTCTAAATCCAAATTTTATTCCCTTATTTTCAAAGTAGAATAATTATATTTACATATTCAAAATTTTAAAAAAAATTAAAAATACAAGGAAAACATGTTTTTATTACAAAATAATGTTTTCCTATATTAGTCATTCTCAATTTTATTAAATATCACCTACCAACTAAATTGGTGTTTGAAAATTAATAATATGACACATAATATATCATCATTAATCATATTTTTTAGGAAATGGAATGGAATATCACATAAAAATGCTTTTTTTAGAAAATATCCGTTGAAAATAATAATTATTTTATTTGTCATTTTAGGAAATCATATTGAACATCATTCCTATTAAAAGTATCCTATATTGTATAAATACTGATAATTCATAATTTAGTTAATCTTATGCATTACCATTAATTCAATGACTATGTTTTGAATGTATATACTTATCGTGGGTTCATTTTTGTTACGCGATGTGTGAGAAGTAATCTATTGAACACATTGAATTATTTAAATGTAATCATATATTACATTTTTAGGGTGCTTTATACATGAAAAATCTCATGGTATCCAAGGTGGATTGTGTAAACCCAACAATTGGACTTCTATATCAATTCAGTTTTAACATTTACACTAACCACGGTCCATGAATCATATTCCACACATTTATAATTGATCTATTAATAATTAGAATCCAAAGAGGTACACTAATTTAAAAAGGTCAATCATAGACGAATGCACTTCCATTTTTTGGTGGGTCAATTAAAAAATTCAAAAAATTCATATTTTTTATCCCTTTCCAACAAAACATGATATCACATGGCACATCACAAATTCATTAATTATTCGGAAATGGATACCAACCACCATGCACATTTAGAGTTATTTTATTTTATTAAAGCTCAACCACAACCAATAACACTTTTACAAGCACAAAACAACTCCTGAGATCCTTTTCCAATGAATAAAATTTTTAATAAATAATTATAAATAATTTTATATATAATTATTAAAATTATTAAAATTTCCATAATTTCCTAAAACCCCAATGTTAAATTCCAACCCACTACAACTACAACAAACATATGTAGAAGGTTCATTCTGAAATCCCAACACCACTATTCATTAATTTCATATCATCTTGTTGCTGATAACCCACTATTTCAATTAACAGATTATTTAACTATGCTCTAATTAAATCATCAATGAAACCCAACCCAGAATTTTTATAAATAAGAATCAATAATAGGACATAAAAATAGAAGAAAACCATGAGAGACACACAACTTGAATCAATTTTTTACACCATCATGAGCACAATTTTTCCATGGGGAACCAATAAAGTAATCCATGGTGAGATAATTTTAGATCTATTGGTATGGTTGTTTAAAAGTTTGAGAAAAGGCTGTGGGAAACATAAAGATATATTGTAAAAAAGGGTAATTTTAAAATTCATAAGTATTTTTGGTATCCATCAGGCCTAGTTATATTTTTTTCAAACCATTTTCCAACCATGTTGTAAAAAATATACCAATTTTTATCCCCTCACATAGCTTAATAAACAAACAAAAAAATATTCTACTTCATCTAAAAATTATAGTACATCCCTTGAATATTCTCATCTGATTATATCTTATCATTTTCAAGGGATTTTTGATTACTGAATAATAATATATACCCAAAAAATTTACTTCAGAACTCTTTTTTATTTTTTGTAGCTCTAGACTACAATTCAATATGGTAAAATATCTAACAATATTACAATTTCAACATAAAAAGCTTAAAATTCTAAAAAAATACTCGTAAAACATGATCATTATCTAAAAAATCACCTTTATTTTCCCACCTCATAGAATTTTGATACAAAATAATATTCTCAAATAAAACCCAACCCTAATACCAAAAATATAAATTTCATCTAAATTTCAAACTTCCTAAAGATGTGTTTTTAAATGCAACCTCTACAACACAACATGTCCTTTAGATGAATGATTTATCATTCAAAAATACTGAAAAGGCTATTCCAATATTTTTGAAATAATATTACATTGCGTCAAACTATTAGTATCTGCAATATCAATAATTTTACGAGACATGTGATATTTTTTTGTTTTGATATATGTATAAAAATGGTTTTTTAAAAACTGATGGTATATATGGTCAATACCAATGGTTTCCAAACAATTTATTTAGGTTATATTGAATACATGTAGAAAGGTTTTGGGTAAATTGTTGGTATTTTTAATATAAAAAAGGACATGATTTTTTATCCCAACACATCCCATTAATACATCATTAACTTAGCCACAATGTTACATTTGGTTATAAATGTATATCATTAGATAAATATTTATATCTATGTTTGAAAATTGAATAAAATTTTAAATATTTAATCTCATTTGATAAATGAATTGAGAAAAAAAATTAGATACCTATAAAAAAGGTTATCAAAATCCATTTTTTATAGTTCTATAAAATGTTTTTTGAAGAAAGTTTGGAATAAGTTCTATAAATTTTTCAAACATTTATTGACGTCTCTTAAAAATATTTGTATAGTTCCATGGGCATAGTTGAGATTTATATTTGTGAATCTATTATAGTGTACTATGATATGTCATAAATTCACAAATATTTACCTATACACTATCCTTAAATTACAAATGAGATAAAACTAGGTGTCTCCACACAAAAATGTGAACAATTCACCAAAATATGAGCTACATGTGAAATACCATCATGAATGACACAATGATACTCATCCACTCCAATATATCATAAGGCATACAAGTTTATAAACAGATTTATTTATGTTATCATGGTTCTATTCACAAAAAGGCTTTACTTGTTATTTCTTATTCTCCATAATGATGCACCCAACCATCTAATCTGACTATTTAAAATACTATTCATATTTTCTATCAACATGTTTGATGAGTTGTTCTCCAATGAATATCAAATTTTATATTAAGAAGTCGGCTGGACCACTAATGGACATCCTCTAATGAAAAACATGGTAGTACCCACCAACACACTATCATATCACCTAATCTATATGCCAAATTTCTTAAGCCATCATATGATCATAAGAGACAAAAACTAATTTCCAGAACCACAACATATTCTAATTCCCCTATTGAATCCTCCACTAATCAAGTCAACTATTAGACTCCACCCAAATGAACTGATTTACCTATTATCTAATTCAATCTTAGATCACCCTAAAATCCATCTAGAACTCGATGCCAAAATGGAATACATTCTATACCACCTATGTATACCAATATTATTTCCCTCAATGGACTAGATAAATTTATATTTCTGTACTCATCAAATTTTAAATTTCTTCTAGACCATCCTTGTTCTAGCCATAGAGAATTACAAACCTATAAACATGAGGATCAATCCTAAAAATATGATTCGATGTTATGCACCACAGGTGTTACTATATCATGAATACACTAAACCAATATCAAAATTCTACATGACTCAGGAATCATCTATTATGAAAAATAATGAGTATATGAAGTTTCACTAATCAAACATGAGAACCAATCCTATATATTAATTGTTTCCCATTTTTAGATCAATAAAAATATATCTTTAAAGTACCCAAAAATTATTCCTATAATGGGGGCCTCACCCTCAAATGGATAATGGGGGGTTCCATAGAATATAGAGCCCATTCTAATTATGGGTACGTGAAATTTCCAATTTATTCCAAAAGAGCATTCATGTCACCCATCATGTGTTCCACTCACACATTCTTTTTAAACCCAGTCAAGGCCCAAAACAAGATTCACCATACCATGGTTCCCAAGTCCACCACCAACATCACCTCATACCATAGAGGAAAACCTATTATTATGATGAAAACCCCATGATTCTTTTCCAACATTCATCTGATTAAATCCATGTTTCCTCCAACAACACACAATTTCTTTCCATTATATTACTCAATATGTACTATGTGTATTCACCATGTGATTCCACTAATGAATCCTGAAAATTCCATAGAAATCTATATTAACACTCAATATCCCATAAAAATTAAAATTTATCCACTAATAACCCTCTCACATTATCATTCCCACTATCTATCTTAGTCACATCTTATGGAAATTGGTATGTTCTTTTACACACCCCTATCAGATGACTCGACTCACACTCCCATACATCTTACATCGTTGAGCCTAGGCTGACATTCTTCAATAAATTACTATGAAACTCTCTCATGGAATTATTATATAACTAAAATTATCCTCAATGCATTGTTCCAAACATCCCAAGGAATCTTCATTATGATGAGTTATACAACACGATCACATGACACTCCGGAATCACTACCAAGATAAGAAAGTGTCTCACCATGATTTACCCACCCTAGATCAAGATACATTGGATCACCATCCTACATATCATCAATAACCACTACCATATTCAAAATTCTAGGAATAGAACAAATATTTCCTAACAAAATAGGACCTCTATACCAAAATCTTTATATGTGATTAACATCATGAAGGCACAAGTAATATCACATATCATTCCTCTACTATAATCTGTGTATACATATCTTCATATAAACCCACATTACAACACACCCACTATAGGGTCCTAATATATAAGCATTATGCATCACATTCCAAAGTCAATCACCCACACTCAGGTCCCGTCTTCACCAGAAATTTTTATACCATACTACTCCTTGATTATGAATTTACATACAATGGTATTTAATGATATCTTAAAATGATTTATTATCATGAAAAATCATAATAATTTGGTTTAGTTTTATAAATATCCACCAAAAGATAATCTAAAATCAATATATTTTTTTGATATGTTACAAAACCAAACCAATATCATAATCACCCACTAGGGATCTATAACTTAGTTTTCCAACTTCTGTTCTAATGCACTACGGTTCCCTATAAATCTTTATAAGGGAGGGATTAAATAGTTGAAACTGGTGAAGATCCCTTTGAAAGATAAATATGATATACCATCCGAAGAAAAAAATGAGGTTCAACCAACAATAATTATTTCAATAACATATATAGTTATCCAATATATGTGTTTTTGTCGACACATTCAACAGTTGAACCCTATATTGTTTGAGACATTAATTAAAATAATGAGAAAAAATTTAATTTGAATCCATAATTCCTTGAATGATTCATTCAAGGACACATCATTACTCTATGGTCCAAGAACCAAAATCCAAAATAAGGATTTAATTTACACAATTCATTATTGAATGAATATCTAAATCAAAATAGTAAAAAACACGATCTACAACCACATATCCCATCAAACATACACAATGTAGCAATAAAGTGTTTGTTACAAACCTATTCTAGGACCATCACAAGTTCTAAAACATCCTAATAGAATCTCTACCTTTAATAATATAGAGATAAAAATAAAAAAATTCTCAGATACCACTTTTATATACCCCAGACTGAGACTAATAACATGGATCTCACCTGTTGACATTATGTAACTTATTCTTTCCTTTAGATATGTGAGTCACTACCGACTATATGAGAGTTTCTTGGGTGATGTATTGGAGAAAATATAACCTTATATCTGAATTAAACAACATTTTAAATAACATAAAAACATTATTCAAAAATTATAATAATATTATGAATAATAAATAAATAGAAATCATGTTAAAAAAATTATATTATTTCATGTAGTTATACACAAAAATAATCACCCACTAGTAAAATAAAATATAGAAAAATTAAAAAATGAAATATAATACAATTTATGAACTATTTCCATCCACAAGACTCATCACATCCTAGTGTCAAAATCCCTATTGAGTAGCTTCAACCTAATAATGTTGTACTATATCTCTTCCTTACCTATACCAACGATCATGATGTCTAATTGGGTACAAAAGTGAGAGGGATTGAAAAGTTAGGTGTGAGGGAAAATCAATAAGTCACTACTAAAAGTGTCCCAAACATTAAAATTAATTATATTGTAGACATTAGTGATATGTACAAAATAATCAATATAGTGTGGGTGCGTAACTAAATAAAAACATTTTATCATTGGGTACTAAGGTGACATATGAGATAAACCAAAACTACTTCTACCAATTCCAGATATATTATATCATAATCCATATCATCCATTGTAAACCTTGTAATTACCAACAATTTCCTAAATTTCATCTAGAATGAACCGTTTCCATCCTAAAAATAGTTTTAGATACACTTGAGTGACCACCACCTACAAAAAACAATTAAAAAATAAAACATAGGTGAAAAAATATAAAGAAAACTGTATAACATAAGATAATTGGTAAAATCTCTTTGAACTTTCATATAATTTAAAAATAATGTGTCCATAATCTTCCTGGAAAAATTAAAAAGCTATCATTAGTCAGGGGGAACATCTGTGATGCCTCAGGATGGGTTCACTAATATGTAATCAGAAATGACTGGCCACATACCCTCAAGAATTCCTCCCCATGTGGATGAGGACTCCAACATGCACGGAGGGTATATGTAGTTATGGTGGGTAGAAAATGGTTGTATATGGTATTTCTAATAAGGGATTATACCATGACATAACTTGGAAGGATGATTTTCATGGTGATTTGCTTCATTTTTATGATAATGACATTAATAATACTTTGTCCTTCAAAATCATGTAATCCTCCTTCATCACTATTAAATAAATTGTGCCTTGGTATCTAAATAAGGCACCACATTATTTAAAAAAAATAATGGGTAGAATATACTATAAGGACCAAGTCTTTACATACATATAAATTAAATTAATTTTTAGGAATACTTGAAACATTACATAAATAGATGTAGAAAGACTGTATTATTCTATGGCCTTTGGAATCATGGAAACATAAACACTGGTATATAAGTGAGAAAAATTATCTCCCAATAGGTTCAACATCACTATCAAACTTCTTAGATGCATCACACATAATACATGTATTCCTAACCTGGTAAAGGAAACCGAAAAAGAGGTGAGGTCAGATGCGCAGTAAGGGTAAGAAAGGGAGACATGTAAGAATAAAGATGATCATAAGGGTGTGAGAATATTATTATGTAAATATAAAATCAAACCCATCAAATCAAATATCATAAACATAAATCATGGAATAATGATTGGAATTTCACAATACCCAAAATCATATGGAAATAATGAAACAATCGATGAAATCATAACATAGGTATAAAACCAGGAATTGTGGAGAACTCATAAGTATATAATATAAATTACCTATTTTCCAAATAATTAGTACCAATATTGTCTTAGTAGAGAAAGTGATTTACTTTGGGTTCACTCCCCCTTCCATCCTTTTGTTACCGAACTGAGTTCACTCTTCATTTAACCCTAATAATAATGAACGAAGTTCACTCCTCGTTCCAGCCATATAATACTGAACAATGTTCACTCCTCACTCCATCCATGTATATCAAATGAGATATATATTATTACCGATATTATTGCAGGGAGGTGAAGATACCACCCATATCATAATTATATCATACAAACATTTTACAAAAAATCATAAACAATCATATCATAACCCATGAAAGGAAATGGGTGTCATAAACATGAAATCAAACCTTAACCTACATAAAAATAAAAAGGTTTCACAATCATTTCATAAAAGACTAACCTTTGAAAAATAGCAGGTTTCATTGACATACAAAACATGAAAAAGTGGGTTTTATAGACATCATGTATTCAATACATAAACAATTCTGAGAAATAATATGAATGGAACTCGTAGATAATTTTACTAAATTTCACGAACTACACCATTTTATGTCATCTTAGATGGGAGATAATTTTGAAAGATATTTTAAATACACTTCATGTGGAAATTTTCGATTATCCTTTAAAAAATTCGTCATATAACATAAAACACTTCAAAAAAAATTGATGAAAATAAACTTATTAACTTATAATGGAATCATTTAAAACATCATGAAATTCATTTTCCATTGAAAACGTGTAATCAATCTTGACTGCATTTTGAAACCCATTTTTACCGGAAAACATATAAAATAAGAATTAAAAACTTATTGAAACCACTTTTATTCAAAATTATTTTGAAAACAAATAATTAATGCTTTGAAATTATTTTAAAATCATTTTTTCAAAGTCCTTTTTAACACATTTTCTTAAAAATAACCTTTTGAACAAAAAAAGGAAATTTCAAATAAATGATGGCGTGTAAATCTGTACATTCCATTTTCCATATAAATAATATTTCCTTTTCATGGTTAAAATATAGAAAAATTAAATTTTTTTAAAGGGATAATAGTATTCCTTAGAATACATTAGTAAAATAACATAGATTTATGACCGAAGAGAGAGGTAAGGTCGTATTTTCTTAAAACCATTCTCTTAATTTTCATACACACAATAGAGTATAAAAAATTGTACAAATACAATAATAAATCATTACTAATAATAGGATAATAAAATTAATTAGTGTTCCTGAATAATGGATCATCTAATTACACCAATAATAATGTGACCAAAATGAATCTTGATAAACAGTGAGATTGTTTGAATAAACTCATACAATATGGTTACATTGAAGCATACTCCCCATGGAGAAAACTGAAATTACAAAGATCATTAATATATAATGAAATTAAGTAGATTCATGTTTTAAAATATTAATGGTAGTTTAGACACCTCATAAAAAAGTATAGTTGTATAACATGTCATGTGTATCAATGAAGGAAAATTTGGACGAAATGGATTTTCCAATTTTGTAACATTTGGAATATAGAACCCATTATAGAAATATCATAAAATGGTTATGTATATACCCCAATTTTTAATTATAAAAGCCATATAATACATGAATGGGTATTATATACACTATATAAAATAAGAGACTGGTGAACAAGGAATGTGTCTCACGGAAATAAAGAGTGAGATGAAGTTACCATACCTTGTGTCTCGACATTATGGTACATGTTCAAACCACCTTTATAATAAATATAAATTTAATATAAATATAATATAAAATCATATTCTTATATTTAATAACATATATGGTTTTATTATGTATTCGTATTACAATATTATTAACAATTCCTTGATAAGGTATCAATTCTAGTAATAACTGCTTTGTTTTTTCCATGTAATATAATTTGTTATATATTTGGTCTTTATACTTATATCATGACTTCCAGTGTGTAAACCATGATTTAAATATAATTAGTATTTCGTATATTTGTATTATAATAATCAATAGAATATTTAATTAAGAAACAAAATACCATATTCATGGAGATGGTAAGCCATACGTATGCATGAATGATATTTCTATTTGACATTCATGTTCGAAGAATGAGATTAGGAAACATATATATATATATATATATTTAATAACGTAGATTTATTATATCATATATTTAATATATATTCACTAAACCCATCCTTAATACATTCAAAATATTGTATGATCAAATCACATCGTTTTGAGGTGGGGCGGTAGTCCACACTTCCCCAAATGAAATTATCTTATTAACACAAAATGGAAAGCATAAATATATGTGTTTTAAAAGAATTAAAAAAGATCAAATAAATAATAAATATAATTTATAACATATATAAAATATTTTTCATCATAATTTCCCCCAAGAGAGGTGGTAATGGAAAAATGAAATATCATCGTTTAGTGAGACTATTGTTTTTCGTACATGTAAACAATATGTGCATTACCGATTAGATGGAAGTGTCTGTAAGTGTAGGTAAAAACCATACCAAAAAAATTATATTTATTAAACTTGTTTTATTATAAAATCATTTAATAATAAAATTTTATGTAGTCCAAAACGAAAATAAAATAAAGGAGATTAATGGAGGGTGCTACCCCTTCTTTGGGTAACTCAATTTGATTTTCCCTAAAGGACTTACTTGGATTCCCTTCTATCCAAATGAATTCTTCAAGGAGGAACAAATTTGTCATGAAGAGAATATGGTCTCCAAAAAATCTGGAACCAAACCCAGCCTATGACAAGGCCTGAAGGGAATTCCCTAACACCACTGACTAGTATAAGTGCCCGGGTATCATTAATTTAGGTTTGGGATTGATTTACCTAAGTATGAATGTATAAAACATTAAAAACAATCCATAATATAAATCAGAAATTCTCGATCCAAAAAAGTCTCAAGAAAAAACCATAACTGATTACATTTGTTTAAAGACAATAAATGTGGTCCAAATACAAATCAAGACAACTATAGGACAACCCCGCTGACTCCTCCCGACAAGGGTTCATCAACCACCAGCCATCTTTACAACTCCGCATGATGGATGCGAACCAACACCCTGAACCGCCACCATCCAATGAATTTCCTTTATCTGAGTCAAACATACCCAAGTCTACTTACACCCAAGGGGTGTAATTAGGGTTTGATCCAAAGACTAATAGAATACCACCCAATGATTCCAATGATCATGCAATACAATTTGAAAAAGAAAGCAGTTTTAATATGCAAATAAAAGCGGTGATAAATTCAAAGAAATAAAACTTTCAATTGAAAATAGTTTTAAAGATAAAATTTTCAGATCATTCCAAAATTTAAATAAAAATGTTAGGTACTTTAAATTACTTCAAAAAACCCCAATAATAGGGAAAATAACACAAATACAATGAGCAACAAAATCAGGAACACCCCAAAGCTATAGATAGTCTGGGGCCCTATGTACCTCATACCTCGGTGTAACATAACCATAGTAAAATCTATACTCATGCATGAGCCAATAATAGAGAACATACCCACAACCTAGTGGTACCAAATAATCATCCACATAGTTTAGTAAGTTTTCATTATCTAAATTCTAGGTGAAACAGGGACAAAACCCATCCGGTCCACTAGCCGTACTAGTACACATCTCCCCACGTAGGTACCCGGGCTTCCCCCATTGTGCTCAAACAATTTCAGAATGATACCTAATTCCATTATCATATCAAACACCACTAATGGCCACATAAAATCCATACAGTATCTACACACATTTTATACCATTAAAAACACACAACAAAACACTTTTATGTTCAACAAAACTTCGTCTCAAAACCCCACATTGTTTTGCACCCAAAATTATTTAAAAAGAACACTTTTCACACTATGTGCAAACTGTTAAACTAAAAAAATATAAATGGCATCCCAATATATTTTAATAAAACCAAAAAATCAATTTTTTTCACATCTTAATGTGAACCAAGAAATGATAACATTGTGATACCTTTATTTTCACACAAACATGGCTCTTAAATATCACATGTTCAACAAACACCATTAAAACCCATATCTGAAGCAACAACCAATTGGGACAATCATTAAAAACACGATTTCAAGCCCTATTAGAGTTCAATATAATCAATTAATTATTTATAGGGCATTCCCTATTGAACCCTTAAAAAATTCCAAGGAATAACCCCCAATTTCATCTAAAAATGGAACTTCAAACACATTTCCAGTTCAAATGCCACTAAAACTAATTTTGGAAGCCATAATAAAATGAAATAAACCTGAAAATATCAAAAACATAGCAAGATAATTCACAGAAATTTAATAATAAGGAATCTTCTTCCAATTTAATGAAAACCCTTGAATCTCTGTACGAAAATCAAATAGCACCCCTGCCACACCAATAGAGACCTTGATCAAACCTAGAACCCCAAGAATTGACCAATAAATGGAGGTTCTAAGAAGGATGAGGAGGTTATGTAGGAACTGTAATGGAGGAAAAAGAGTAATAATTGAGAGATTTAAGATGGAATGAAGTTACCTCTTCAATTCTGGCCGATTTGAGAAGACCTATAATGTTCTGCACTAATTCGTGATGAAAAAAGAGCTCCAAAGAGGGGGAAAGGAGGATAGGCGCTCATCCGGGTTTAGTGGGTTTGGGTGACAATTGTAATCACAAAAAAATCCTTAAAATTGAATATATAATTAGTTAAACCAATTTGATATTTAAAAAAAATAATTGGGCTTCTGGCAGGCCCAAACCCTTAAATAAAAACGCAAATAAAACTTTTTTATGGATTACGAAAGGATCCAAATTGACATGGTGGTGTTAATAGGTCAGAGGAGGCCATGAAGAAATTAGAATGGATGAATTTTTTTGAAAAATAAATCAGTTATAAAAGAAACAACATTTATTTTTAAATCAGGAATTGAGTTCATGGTTTGGCCCAATTCCTGAAAACTCAACCATTCCTACATAAATGATTAGGAAACCAAAATAATAAATCATTAATGGGAATTTAATGAAAAATAATTTTAAAATATTTCATTTATGTGACAAATCTATCTACCATGATAAATTTTTATCCTAGAAAGTCATCCTGAAGCTTGATTAGAAAACAAGAATAGATACTCTTCCTCATCCCATGACTTTTTCTCCCAGGTCTTATGTGTATCATTACCATGCTGAAAATAAACCCAGACCAGTGGAATAGACCTACCTAAATGCACCTTATCTTGGGAGTCCAATATTTTCACTGGCCGCTCAAAAACTCACATGTCAATCTCTATCTCCAGTACTTCCCAACTCAGCACATGGGAAAGATCTGGGTTGTATTTCTTTGACTGGGAGACATAGAAGACATCAGAAATGGATGTCAACTACGAAGGTAAGGCTAACCTGTATTATAACATCCCAATATAGTCGTTGATCTTAACAGGTCCGATATATCGCGGCATCAGCTTCCCTTGCTTCCCCAATCGATGATGGCCCAGATGAGGTGCCACTTTCAAGAATGCCCTATCACCCACAGAAAACTCCAGGTCTCTATGCCTCTGGTTAGCATACGATTTATGGAGATTCTGAGCTGTCAATAAACTCTTCCTGATCAAGTAGACCTTCTCAGATGTCTCTTGCACCAGATTCATCCCCAGTAGTGAGGTCTCACCTACATCAGTCCAACAAAGGGGGAAGGACCAGGCCGACCATAGAGCGCCTCAGAAGGATCCATTTGAATCGAGGATTGGTAATTGGTATTTTAAACAAACCCAACCAACTCAATATGGCTATTTTAAGAACCTCCAAAGTAAAGAACACATGCATGAAGAATATCCTCCAAAATCTTATTCGCCCGCTCTGTCTGACCATCGGTCTGAGGATGATATGTCGTGCTCATCTTAATTTGAGACCCTAAGGCCTTCTGAAGGCCTTTCCTTAACTGAAAAGTTAAAAGGGGTCTCGATCTAAGACAACTGCTTATGTCACTCTATGGAGTCCCACCACCTTCTGAAGATACAAGTTGCCCAACTAATTCACTATTTTCGTATCTCTGATTAGAATGAAGCGGGCTGATTTGGTCAGAGGATTAATCACCACACAAATGGAATTATTTCCCCAAGGTGTACAAAGTAATCCAACAATAAAGTGCATAGAGACCTCATCCCACATGCAGGTAGGAATCGGTAATGGCTGGAGAAAACCGGAGGGCCTTTGATGCTCTTCTTTCACCTTATGGAATGCATTGCATCTCGACACAATGTCCGCTATGTCTCATCTCATACCAGGCCACCAGAATTTCTGATGGACATCATAATACATCTTGGTAGAACCTGGATGGATAGCCCATGGAGGCAGGTTGCTGTTCTCCATCACCACCTTCGCAGAGACAACGACTCTACTAAACGGATCTTGAATCACAAGATGCCCTCAGGAGAAGATGACCAATAGGAGGATGTCTCCCCACCGTGAAGAAACTGCTTCGACCACTGACAAAGCACATCAATGGGTTGTTCCGGCTGAATAAACTCCAATAGAGAAGGATTCAACTGGACGCTAGCCAAGAATGACCCTCCACTGTGTTCCTTGGTCTCCACAAGTATCTGAGAAAAGAGCCCCATCAAAGTCCACTCATCACTAGACATCCTCAAAGCCTGCACTGGAACTTTTATTCTCAAAGCATCGGCCACCACATCACCCTTTCCTAGGGTATAGAAAATGTCAAAATTGAACCCCTGAATGTACCCAATCCAACAACATTTCCTCAAGTTTAGGTCCTTCATCGGGAAGATATAGGCCCTGATTTTGTGATCGGATTAGACCACAAACATCTCCCCAAAGTGGTAGTGATGAAAATTCTTCAATGCATGCATCACTACTACCAACTACAAGCCTGGGGTTGGGTAGTTATTTTCATTTGGTCAGAGTTGGAAAGATACATACACCACCACGTGATCATCCTGCATAAGCACGCACCCAAGACCCATACCTGAAGCATCACAATAGACGACATACCCATTTACAGCCTCTGGAAAAATCAGGTTGGGGTGGTAGTCAACTACCACTTCAGCTCTTCAAACACTACCTGTCATTGTGGTCCCCATAAAAAATTCATCCCTTTTCAGGTGAGCATGGTCATCGTTGAAGCAAGCCGAGAGAAATCTTGAACAAATCGCCTGTAATAACTAGCCAATCCGTGGAAACTCCTAATCTCAAACACATTCTTCAGCTACTATCATGACATAACTACACTAATCTTCTTAGGGTCCACTAAAAACCCCTTCTCAAAGATCACACGCCCTATGAATCTCACTTCCATGTTCTAGAAAGTGAACCTTGACAACATTTCATAGAGGCGGTGATCCCGCGAAGTTCCCAAGATGATTCTCAAGTGATGTTCATGATCCTCCTCAGAGCCAGAGTATACTATAATTTCATCCATGAATACATCATGAAGGATTCTAGATACTAATGGAACACCCTATTCATGATTTCCATAAGGACTGCAGGAGAACTAGTCAATCTGATGGACATGACCAAATACTCAAAGTGGTCGTACCTGGTTCAGAAGGATGTCTTAGGGATATCTGACTCCTTCACCATAAGTTTGTGATAGACTGAATGGAAGTCGATATTTGAGAACCAATTTTCCCCATTCAATTGATTTAGAAAATTTCCTATTCTGGGAAAAGGGTATTTGTTCTTAATTTTAACCATATTCAGCTACCGGTAGTCAATGCACAACTGGAGGGATCCGTCATCCTTTTTGGTGAAAAACACATGAGTTGCCCAAGGAGAGATGCTCACTAGAATTAATCATTTGGATTCTAATTCATCTAGATGTATATTTAATTCCCCTATCTTACTGGGGGCCATGCGATAAGATGGAAGAGATATCATCAATTTTCCTAGCACCAGATCAATCGAAAACTCTATATCCCGCTCTAGAGGAAAACATGAGAAATCATATGAGAATAGCTCCGGAAACCCATTCACTACAAGAGGTAGTGCACCTACAGTGGAAATAAGATAATCCCATAGCATGTGCTATGATAACTCGAAGGTAACACTTCCCAACACTGGATGTGGAGGTCCTGTATGACCCAACTAAGTATCCCATTATC
Organism: Viscum album; assembly: GCA_963277665.1. NCBI lineage: Eukaryota > Viridiplantae > Streptophyta > Magnoliopsida > Santalales > Viscaceae > Viscum > Viscum album. The sequence continues at coordinate 159,417,948 of OY728128.1, read as the reverse complement.
CCTGAAAAACCTGATGAATCTCATTATGTGCCAGGAAACACACTCACCGCTTGTAGCAATAAATTTGTTCCATGAAGTGTATTATCCAACACATTCCTTGTATTTTGTAAAATAGTTCCATATCTATAAAAATGAGGTCCCACTCTATCTCAACCCATGACAGAAAAAGTGCACTTGAGGGGCACCTTAGGCCTTTATCCTTCTTCTTTCCTAGCGGTGTCAACAACTCCATCGTGAAAGACATCAACTCAGTTGGAAAATTCAGCAAGTCCACAAAAAGGTAGAAATGAATGAAAAAGAGGCACCAGTATAAAAAAGATCTACAACTATAGAAGATGTGATCAGAACCGTATATCAAACTGTAGACGGTCCCAACTCTCATCCTACTTGTGCCTAATCCACCGCATGGAGATGTCCGGTCTCTGCCTGAGGATGAAAACTATTCTATGAATGTGCCCTAAACTTGATCTTCCCAAATGATGACTCATCCCTACAACCTTGACTGGTAAATTGAGATCCCCAATTTCTCAATGGTATAGAGTGTTCTGACACTCCTCTTGAAGCCATTGAACCTTCCCCACTCGAAAGTGGACGTGCCAGACAGCAGAAGCACTATAAATGTGCCATTCCTCTACACTGGTAATCAGGTATCAGAGGAAGTGGGAATTATAGTATAATTTTCCCAAATTTCCCACATTTGTGGCACACGACCAATCTCACATCAAAATCCGCAGATGATAACTTCCTAGAATAGTGGCTTGAACTGCCACCTCCTTTATTCAAATATTCCTCTAACTTCCTTTCATTCACTATGGTGCTTCCACTACCAACTACTGATACCGAACTAGAGAAAACATACATGATATTTCTATCAATATCCACCACACACACCCGATCAACGACCTCATCATAGTTCCTTATCGTCAACAAGAACACCTAGGAGTATATCTCTGGTCGCAATCCTTTATCAAACCTCTGGGCCTTCACCAACTCATTGGAGATGATTTGTAGAGCATACCAATCCAACTTTGTGAATTGGTTGGCATACTCCATCACAGATAGATTCCCCTGAACAAGGTCCATGAACTCACTGGACCTAGCATATTCCAACACCTCAGGGAAGTAATGTTCATTGAAGATGACCTTGGAATCTCCCCAGTGCATCTGCTCATTCTTCCCAGTCTGAAGCACTAACTCCCACCAAATATGGATGGGAACCTCCAACAGAAAGGAAGCACACTTCACCCTGATATCCTTGGGTATTTCTGGGAACTCAAACATAATCTCAATCTTCTCGATCCATTCCTCTGCTTCCTGGGGTTCTGAGCTACTTCAGACGGTAGGAGGATTGTTTTTTAGAAACTCATGATATTTATCTTTTCTAGGACCCATCTCATCTGCCCTAGAAGAAATATAAGTAGGAGTCAGTCATTACCCCAATGCTTGGATATCCCAGACCACAACCTCAACTACCCTATAGTCAATAATTGTGGGAGGACTCTCTCTGGCTTCCTCCTATGGGTGCGTTTGTGCTTTCCGGGGAGGCATGTTGCTGCAAACTGCTGCAGTCATAAAAAAATAATCAACACCACAATTCTAAAAATTTTAATAAAATAAAACAAATCTAAAAAATCTAAATACATTCCAGTAATAAAAGAAACATCTAATCCACCTCCGCCTGATGTCCATTTGTGGTCTGCAGCCCACTCGTCTCAACTGGAAGTGAAATCAATCTGTAGATTCCAACATCCCCAGGTGACTCAAGGTCTACCATAAGAGGTGCGGGCTCGACACCCTACTCGCAACCAAAACCTCAATCCCTGAATGTCGTAGCACCTTTCTATCCCGACTCATCCCAAAATAGCAACATAACCAAAAAACAATAACCTTCTATGATACCATTTTGTCACGAACCAAATCTAGTCTCCAACAAAACCAGCACCAAACCAGGCCCGTGAAAAGTCCCAAAGGGAGTTCCCTATCCCCAAGGTTTGGCATAAGTTCCTGAGTATCATTACTTGTTTGCAGAGAAATATTTACCCAATTATGAAAGCATAAAACACTGAAAAAAAATCAATAATATAAATCCAAAATTTTCGAGCCAAACATGTCTTAATTAAAACCAGAACTGAATACATTAGTTTAAAGCAACAAGAGTGGTCCAAATACAAATCAAGATAGCATCAAGACATCCCCAGGGACTCCACATGACATGGGGTCATCACACACCAGCCGTCTCCACAACCCCGCACCAAAAAAGGAAACTAACACCATGAACTGCCACCACCCAAAGACTTTTCTTTACCTGAGTCAAACATAACCAAGTATAATTACAACCAAGGGGTGTAAGAAGGGTGTGAGCCTAATACCAATAGGATACCACCCAATGATTCCAAATATCATTCAATATAATGTGAAAAAGAATGCTTTTTTAATATGAAAAGGAAAGCAGTGATAAATTCCACGAAATGCAACATTCAATTGAAAATAGTTTTCAAGATAAAATTTTCAGAACATTCAAAAATTTAAATAGAAATGTTAGGTACTGTAAATTACTTCCAAGAACACCCCAAGACAAGGGAAAATAACAAAATTATATTGAGAAACAAAATCAGGAACTCCCCCAGGCACTAGATAGTCTCAGGCCCCATGTACCTCATACATCGGTGTAAAGTAACCATAGAAAAATCAGTTCTCGGGGATGATACATTAGTAGGTAACATAAAAATAACCTAATAGTCATCCATAATAATCCACATAGTTTATTTAGAGTTTTTTTTATCCAAATTCTAGGTGAAACAGAGACAGAACCCATCTGTTCTACTAGCCGTACAAGTACACATCCTCCCCAACTAGGTACCTGGGATTCCCCCTTTGTGCTCAACCAATGTTAGAATGCTACATAAATATATTTTAATATCAAACAACACCAATGGTCAAATAAAAAAATTACATTATCAACACACATTTTATAACACTTAAAATAAAAAACAAAACACTTATATTTTCAATAGTACTTCTTCTCGAAACCCTGCATTGTTCTGCACCCAAAAGTCTTTAAAAAGCACACTTTTCACCCCATGTGCACACTATTAAATTAATAAAATAGAAAATTAATCCCAATATATTTCAATGAAACCAAAAAATCAATTTTTTTGGGTAGCCCCATGTGAACCAAGAAATGAAAACATTGTAAAAACTCTATTTTCACACAAACATGGCACTTAAAAATAACATGCTCCACAAACACCATTAAAACCCATTTTTGAAGCAACAAACAAAGGGGATAAACATTAAAACTATTCTTTTAAGACCTATTATAGTTCAATAAATTAAAATATTTTTTATAGGTCATCCACAATTGAACCCTTATAATATTTCAAGGAATAACCCCAAATTTCACATAAAAATGGAGCCTCTAACTCATTTTCAATACAAACGCCACTAAAACAAATTTTGGAAGCCATAATAATATTAAATAAACATAAAAATATAAAAAAAAACGTCAAGATAATTCACATAAATTACATAAACATGTAATCACCTACCAATTTAATGATAACCCTTGAATCTATTTGGAAAAAATCAAATCGCACCACCACCACACCAATAGAGACCTAGATCAAACCTAAAACCACAAGAATTGACCAAGAAAAGATAAGGTCAAACCATAGGTTAAAAACCCTAGTTTCTGGACATTTAGAACTTCAAGTATAAGGGAATAAACCGTACGAAAAATGAATGAAACCCTAAGAAAATTGAAAGAAGAGTGAAAGAGACTCACATACTTGAGGGATCATGAAGAATCACACCAAATACACGAGTAGAAGAAATTTAAAATAGTCAAAACATTAAGGGAGGTTAGAAAAATGATGTGGAGGTATTTATTTAATTATAATTCTGGAAAAATAGTTAGATTTTATATATTTAAGAAGGAAAGGAGTTACCTCTTCAATTCTGGATGATATGAGAATCCCTATAATGTTCGGCACTAATTCGCGAGGAACAAGTGCTCAAAAGAGGGGGTAAAGAGGCTGGGTGCGCGGTTGGGTTCAGTGGGATTGGGTGACACATGGAATCACTAAAATATCCTTAAAATTGATTATTTTATTATGTAAACAAAATTTATTTTTAAAACTAGAATTAGGCTTCTGGGCAGGCCCAATCCATTAAATAATAACTTCAATACACCAGAATTATCGATTAATAAAGGCTCCAAATTGACATGGGGGTGTTAATAGGCCTAGAGAGTCTAGCTAGGAATTATAATGGATGATAATTGTTGATAAATTAATGAGTTATAAAATAATTAAAATTTATTTTTATATATGGAATTGGGCTCACAGTTTGGCCTAATTCATGAAAACTCACCCATTCCTCCATAAAATCTTAGGAAACCCCAAATACAAAGAATGAATAGAAATTAAATGAAAAATACCATTATAATATTTCCTACATGTGACAAAATTGATCTTGGGGAGTTATTTTGAAGAAATTATTCAAGCCAAAGTATCTTTAAAGTTGGGAGGATCTGGTAGGAGAGGATGCCTTTTATAGTGGAGAAGGAGTGATACTTTTTAAATATTTTGGAAAAAAGGGAAAACACACCAATATATATTTATTGAAATTGGATCCAATAATGATGAAATTTCGAGACAAGGGAAGATAGGGTATAAAAATTTCCATCGAATGTATTTTTGACTAGTTAAAATGATGTTATGGTCTATAAGGTTATTGTTTAGTCACATATTAAGCTTAATTTTACCATAATCATTGTAATAAATTTTCATTACATTCAGTAATTTTTTTGGACTAAAATGAGTTTATTTTATTAGAAATTATAAATTATACTGATTGAAAAATATAGAATCCATTTTTTCAAATTGAAATCACGGAATTTGTAGAAATTAATTTAAATATAATCACATAGACTGGATGAGAATGCAAGTTTTTAAATTTAAAATCCTCAGATGTTTTCTATGTTTTTAAAGTCAATATCAAAATTAAATTTATTCCGATGTCATAAATTGAATTTATTTTAAAACTATTAATATAATTAATCATTAAAACCAACTTAAAATGAAATTTATTTTTATAAATAAATTATATGAAAAAGATGTGTTTTGTTAAATTTTTATTTTTTTCACAATTCATTTTAAAAATGAAACATCCCGAGAAAAAAAATTAACCCCAAACAAGTTTTTATGTTTATATTTGACAAATTATTTTTATTATGACATATAAATTTTATAAAATGTCCAAAATTTCAATTTTAATTTGGTTCACTATCGAATGGTGGTAAAAGTATCTTAAAAAAATATAGGTTTTTCTGTGCAAGATTTGGTTCATCCTTATAATAATTTTACAAAATATATTAAATAAAAAAAAATTATTTTATTTGACATATTATTTATATAATTGAATAATATCAATCACCAATTTCAATTAGTTTTATTTATTAGGATAAAATAGCATTGTGTGAATAAAAATAGTTTTCTATAAAAATACGCCCTTTATATTCAATTGGTTATTATATTATTTCTAAATAATTGGAAAGTAATAAATTAATTAATATTGTTTGGAAACCATATATTTATATATGTTAGTTAATGAAATTAAAAAAAATCTAATTTATCATCTTAGTTAGAAATTATTACATATTTGTAATTTTATATCATTATTAGGTAACAGTCAATATTTTGTATTTCACAGGACATTGAGGAAATGTACTCATACCTAAAACTTAACGTAACTTTAGTGTCCGTATACCAAAGGATGAACATTATATTTCATGTATTTTTTGATTAATATGGAATAGTGTTTAATTTGAGCCTAAAATAGACCATTAATATATATAAGTAAATATTTGTAGTGTGGTGTGAAATAAAAAAAAACTAAAATATTGAATAAAAAAATAATTCACAGAATCTTAGGGTGTTACATTATACCACCCTTAAAAGTAATTTCTCTCTGTAAGTTCATCTAGTTTATTAAAGGTTTAATATTTAATGTTTCCTTCGTGGAATGTGAAAACATGGGCATCGAAGAGAAATATTACCACCATGTTAGGATGGAGAGTGATAGAGAACCAGTTTAGGAAAATGATAACAATAAAAATCCATAAATATGCGATGAACAAAGGGACCATCTCATTCATCATGAATTGAGGTGATAATAAAAATAAATTTGGTTTCAAGATCCATTTTTCCTAAGGTCAATTATTTTTTTATGAAAAGATATACTTTCATCATTTGAGGACAAGGTCACCCTTTGATGTTCCTTGATCAACTTAAACATTTCTCTAAAAAGGATGGTTATTTTTTAATTCTCAAAGCATTAACAGATCATGAGATCCATGAAAATACATATAATCTATCCTCTATTATCAACAACACCATTTTTTATAACATGTTATATAAATTACATTAATCCTCATGTGGTGAGATAATACTTTATTCTCACAATCATCATCCAATGTATACATTTATATTTCCAGAAATGGTTAATCTTATAACCCTTCCAAAATAATGAATATAGGAATAATTAGAAATAAGGTTAAAAAATCATCTTAACCCTAACCCACCATATATTAAAAATTATCTCTTTGTTTTCCCAATTAAAACACATGAATACCTTCATCATATATTCTCATGAAATATGGTAATAACTTGAATTATGATAGATACTTATTATAAACATGCATGTCTCCTTATATCAAAGAATGTTGGATGTATTACATAAGTCCAAAAATTGTTCTAAACTTGATACCATAAACATTCATGACCCGTCTCCTAGGGCCCATGTCGCGACTACCCCAAGCCCACCTTCCATAGGCCAGGGGTTAGTGACTAGCACTGAAAGGCATATCTCTAAAAAATGGGAAGGCATTGCCTTTAAACCTGAAAACACACTATCCAAGAATACAAAGTGAACAAACCACATAGTAAAAAAGAAGTAGTAAAAATACGTGTAATGAATGTAACTGGGCGAGTACTATAAGTAAAGGGGTTCAGAATACAAGATCAACTAAAAAGTACAACTAAAATAGAAAAACAGTTCCCAGAATAATCTTCTAAGGTTATTACATGATGGGTACGTACAGATAATAGTCAGTCATCACTGCTGTACATCACGTCTAACGGTTCAACTCGGAGATCCATAAAGTCACATCTCCTAATCCTTGGTTAAAGTGTTTTGTTGTCTGCACAAGACACAACAAGGTGCAGGCAAATCCTATGCTGGGGTGGGTATAACAATACTCAGTAGGGACCCTGAGACCCCCAAAGGTCTCCAAGAGTAACAGAAAGAAAAAACCACAAATAAAGACCTAAATAAAAAAGAACTAAGCAATGGTTTTCTCACACTAAGTATAAAACACAGAGATCAAGAATATAGATCAATAATCTTATGCTATATAATATAATTCAATTTAGATGTTCCAAAACTGATCCACAAAGAAGTTTTTCTATTCTCAATCCACTCCTAGATGTAAGTCGTAGTTCCATGATGGACCACTATAATTCTGGTCTTTGTTTGGTTACAGTATTTCTAATTCACTAAGGGTCTCTAGAATACAGATCCACATAGAGTCGCTGGAATGCATATCCACACAAGGTCACTAGAATGCTGATCCACACAGGGTCTCTTGATGCTGATCCATACAAGGTTGCTAGAAGCTAATCCTTGATGGGCCACTCTAAAACATGTCTTCTTCAGGTAGCTACTATGTTTATCCACACATGGTCACTATGATGCGGATCCACACATGGTCGCTACATCAATGACTTCCAGCCACATGGTTTCCTGCACCCGGTGAGCTTGAGTTCCATAGAATTTGCTCCATGAGATATCGGTCGAACATAGAACGCCACTAAGCTACACAAATAAGTAACACAAAGGTCCTCCATTTCGTAAGGATTCCAAAATGATAGAAGACAAGTCAATATGATTCCCGGTGTATGAGTTATAAGCATTTTAGTATAGAGGGCCTAGTTGGATTCGGGGTCGATCCATCCTGTTCATACTCCAACATTCTCCAAAATTAGAGTGGAGTATAACAAAATGATAGTCTCGCTCCAAGGATCCTAGTGCCATAGACGTTTGTCAAACATACATCTAAATTTCATGATATGGAATTTTATGCAAAACTAGGCCGAGATGGGTCCGGGTCCAGTCTCACCTCGTCGGACTGAATCGGCCTGACCCTGCCAGGGTCTGACCAGGCCCAGCTCGAACATGCCTAGGCCGGCGAGGTTGGACTTGTCGGTGGTGGGCTCTACCCATTGAGCCGCGGTCGGGCCCAGACTGCTTGGGGGGGGGGGGGGGTGGCGTAGGGGGCACCGCCCGAACCGCATGGGGGCGCGACATGACCCACAAGGGGGGAATGGCCTGACCCGCAGGGGGTGCATCCCTACCCGTAGGAGTGCGTGACCCATCCCACAGGAGGGCACAACCCATGCCACATTGGGTGGGGGGAAGGTCCCCCCTTTCTCCCAAATGTTGGCCCCATGTAGCGCCTCCTGGTAATCATGGTACCCACATGGAATGTTTCCCTCCTCCGTCGTGGCTTTAATCCATGGCCACATCTAGTGGTGTGTGATGGCGCGCCACTCCACCTCTATGGCTGGCTGGTTCTAGGTGCACTGTTCAACCACCATAGCTGAATAGCCGCGACATCCTCCTCCTATAGTGCGCGATGGAATGCCGCCATCGCCTAACAACAAAGGGTGTTGGTGCCACCATGTAAGTAGTATTCTTCGGGCCTCCGAGTGAAATCCGTTGGTCTATTTTCCATCCGATCATAGATATGGTTTCCCGAGATGTATTTTTTGCTTCATGAACCTCGATTTGGGATCCAACCATCCCTAAAATTCACCCATGTAGAATGAAACAATTGAATAAGTGGTGGTGGGACCAGGCCTTGTTTGTTTGGCCCACACCCTCCTCGTTAGCATCTTATTAAGGGAGAAGATAAATTATTCAACAGTTCATGAAATTTAAACAAGGAAAAACCCTACCTCATGAGTTATTAGAGAGCATCCCGCATTTGATGATGAGTCATTTTTCATCAATCTGAAAGAAAACCTCCCACAATGCCTCTTAAATGACGATCTTCAGTTCTTTCTTGATGGATATGTTCTTCGTTATGAGGCTCCTCCAAAATCATACACTCCAAAACACTACCCTTTTCCAACAAATTCAAAAAGACAGACGATGTAAGTTACAATTACAACACACTATTATGAGATGTTCATTAATTGGTTCAATTAATGAACCACCATAATTTCATGTATGTTGGTAACACATTTTCATGTACCCCGGAATTTAATGAAATTCATTAAATGTTGGATCACCCCTTGTGGTTCCCACCCCAAAATCCTAAAGAGAGGTGGAGGATAATTAAAATAAATTATATTTATTTTATTAATCCTCCACAAAAACCAAAAATACCCAACATCCTCTCTCAACCCACTGCAATCGAGGTAAAGGCTCCCTTAAGAGAGTCATGGTGCTGTGAGTTTAACCGTGCCCTTAGATTTTAATTGTGAGCACTAGTTCAAAAGCTAGGAATTCCAAATTTCACATTTACTGAACGTTCCTTAAGAAAGTTTAAAATTCCGTTCTGGGCACAATGGGCATCAGACTCAAAATAGGTCAGATTTTACAGCATCAGAATAGTCCCATATAGGTAAATAAATTACATGGAAAATATGTGTCTTTAAATTATCCCCACATTAGGTATTTTCATCCCCAAAATCCAAAACATATACAAAAGAAACCAGTGGTGGTAATGATCACAAATCTAAGACTCGCACTCCCATGTGTCGTTCTGGAGGTTCTCATTCTTCCAGTCAACACGAACTAGAGGCATCGATCATCCACCAAGGAACCACTTATATCAATCCTCAATATCCAATGGAACCTCCAAAAATGTGTCCCCATCACCAATGTCCACCTCACCCCAGTCAATAACATGCGATGGATCAGGAACATACTTTCTCAGCTGTGACACGAGGAAGACATCTTGCAGCGGATGCATCTATGGGGGAAAAGCTAGGAAATACACCACCTCGCCAAATATTCTAAGAACCTGAATGGATCCGATGAACCTCAAGGATAGCTTGCCGCCCCGGCAAAATCACTGAAAACCTCATGGAGGTGAGACTTATAGGAAGACATGTTCTCCATCGACAAAATAAAAAGGTCTCTATCTCCTGTTAGCATAAGTAATTTTCCAGCTCCGTGAACTCTTCAACCAATCCCAGATGATCTGCACCTTCTCAGTAGTAGCTCATACCAACTCTAGCCCCATAAGTACTGAATCCCTTGGGTCTTTCCAGCTTAGAGTTAATTTTCATGATCGACTGTACAAGGAGTCAAGTGGTTACACACCTATGGTGGAGTGATAGTTGTGGTTATACACAAACTCCACCCAGGGTAAGTGATCCTCCCATCTGTGGAAGAAATCAAGGACACAAGAACGAAGCATTTCCTCTAGTGTCTGAATGGTCCGCTATGTCGGACCATCCATCTGAGGATGAAAGATGGTGCTCAAATGTATCTGATTCCTAGATTTCTCTTGCAATCCCTTCCACTACTGGGATGTAAAACGTGCATCAAAGTTAGAGACAATTTCTGATGGAACACCATGGAGCCGTTCAATCTCCTGTATGTAGAGGCGTCTGAAGCCCTATTCTGATCCCTGTTTTTGGTGGGTAGAATGTGGGACGACTTGGTGAGTTGGTCAATGATCACCCAAATGGTATCATGACCCCTATACAGATGAGGTAGTCTTGTCATGAAATCCCTATAAATACCATCCCACTTCCACCCTGTTACCTTTAATGTATGTTCTAAGCATGCTGGAACCTAATGTTGGAACTTCAGTTGCTGACAAGTGAGGAATCATGAAACAAACTTTTCCACTGCTTTCTTCATCCCTGGCCACTAGTGCTGACGCCAGTGGTCTTGGTACATCTTCGCGACACTAGGATGTACCGCTTGAGTGGACGTAGGGAACTCCCTCAAAAACTCCTCTAGTAGTGACACAAAAACCATGGTGCGTCCACAAAATAGGATGATGTGCTCTACACCTTCGGAAAATAATTCATGTTCATATCCTGAGGATATCTAAGCACGTCAAGCCTCACAGTCATCATTCCCTAGTTGCGCCTCCCTGAATCGCTAAAGGAGTGGGGGATTGACTATAATAGAATGAAGGTAATCTGATCTATCCCTATCCATGAAAGATACCTGAAATGTAGATAGATGCTTTGTCGCCTTACTCAATTACTGTAAACTAGACCTCCTACTGAGTGCATCTGCTACCATGTTCCCATTCCCAAGAGTATAGACTATCTCAACGTCAAAGTCCTAGAGGAACTATATCTATTTCTACTGCATCAGGTTCAGATCCTTCTTTGAGAAGATATACCTGAGATTCTCGTGATCTGAGTAGACTGTAAAACATTCACCCATCAAGTAGTGCCACCACATCTTCAGCGCAAAGACCACTGCTACTAACTTTAGGTCATTAGTAGTTTAGTTCTACTAATGTTGTCTTACCTATCATGAACCATAAGTGATCATTGCTTTCTCCTGCATCAGGACACATCCATGTCTGGTCCCTGATGCATCACAGTAGTCTACATACCCAACTTCCTCTTCTGTTAGGCTCAAGATGGGGGAACTCATTAGTCTATACCATAGGTCCTGAAAACTCTTCTGGTATCTCTCTAACTACACGATGGTCTATCCCTTCTTCATCAATGCTGACAATGGTGCAACAACTCTAGAAAAGTCATGTACAAATCTATGGTAGTCCCCAACCATCCTCCTAAAACTTCGAACGTTTTTCACACTCCTAGGTGGCTCCCAAGAATTCAAAACCTCTATCTTCTTCGGATCCATTGCAACTCCATCCTCTGATATAATGTGTCCCAGAATGTGGAACTCCCATAACCAAAACTAGAACATCAAAAGATTACCATTGAGCTGGTGGTCTCGAACTGTATCCAGAACTATCTATAGAAGATAGGAATGCTCCTCCTCCAATGTCGAGTATATCAAGATGATGATGATTAAGACCACCAAAAAGAAATCTAGGTATGGATGGAAGATCCTGTTAAAGAGTCCCATAAACACAGAAGGGGTGTTGGTCATGAAGATTTCCATAACTAAGTACTCATACTAGCCATACCGACATCTGAAGGTCGTCTACTGCACATCCTCATATCATACCCTGAGCTGATGATATTCTAATCGTAGGTCTATCTTCAAAACCCAACAAGCTCCATTCAGCTGATCAAAGAGATCATCAATCATCAGAAGTTGATACTTGTTCTTCCCAGTCACCTGGTTCAAGCACCAATAATCCACACATAGACTCAAACTCCCATATACCTTATTGTTGAACAAAATTGGGGATGCCCATGGAGAAACACTGGGCCTTATGAACCCCTTACTATGTAAGTCCCCCAGCTTTATCCATAACTCATGAAGCTCTATGGGAGCCGTCCAATATGGTGGTGTAGAAATAGGTGTCGTCCCACGGTATATGTTGATGTAGAAGTACACCTCTCTAGGAGAAGGTAGTCCCAGAATATATCTCGGGAATAAATCAACATACTGGTCCACGCTACAGGATAGCTCAGACTCTCAACATCAACTACTCTAAAGGTAAGGCTAGCCAACTGATGTGTGATCAGCTGCACCCTCATCTGGGAAAGTCCATCCAATGCTGTAGTGGTTCCCTTCTTGTCAGTGAAGGGAAACCTGGTCCCATACCCATGGAAACACCACCCTTTTCTCTTAATACTATCAATCTGAGAATGGAATATAGATAACCATTCCATACCCATAATTCCATCATACGACCTCGAAGCCACTATTTGAAGATCCCACTCGAAGCTCTCGCGTACTATAGTAAACTAAAACTACTAACACCATTTTGGTATTTTTTTAATCCATTCTTGTAGTAGTTTCTAGACATAAATATCGAGCCAACAGCTCCACCAAAATCTCGGAGCTCTGACTGAGGGTTGTAGAAAGGAAAGAGTGACTCGCCCATGTGTCTATAAGTACCACAACTAAGGTGTATTAGACATAGATTGTACGTAGAATCATATCTGGAGAACAATGGTTGTAGAACTTAGCTACCTGGAGCTGATCATGTCTGTGTCAACCTACCCCCTGTGATTAGGGTGGACCACCTATAGGTGGGGGAAGTAGAACCTCGAATCGCCGCACACCGCCTGTTGCATGGGCAGCTCCTCTGCCACATCCGCTTGCAGCCTGAAGACCTCCCCGATCTAATCACTTCCTCCTCCTATGTGGTCCCTTGACTGTATGTTGGTCATCAGTGTGGTAGGTTGGACATTCGTGAGCCATGTGACCCTTACCACCTCATGTGAAGCACATTTTTCTCCTTTGTTGTCCTACTCTACATCGTTAGCCTCACTCCTCTGGCCCTACATCACGGGGTCATCCACCAGTAGGTCTGTTCTACTTGTACCTCTATGTCATTTTCCTAAAACCACCCACATATGAATCTTATGCATGTCACCTGGTGGTGGGTCTCACAGTCAGTGTCTTCATATCAATGAAACTCTCCACCAAGGGTCCTCTCTTAAGCACTCCAGTGTGCGTCCAGATGCTGTGAGATACCATCCAATACCTGATCTTCCGTATGATTGCATGCTCGAATGTTAGAGCCCTGAAGAAAGGGACCTTCACCATGTCGGTAGTTTAGCGTTATTGGTCGGTGACCATTAAGGAGTACTGGGCCATGGTCACGCTTCCCTTCTATAAGTTTAGAGCTCTTGTATACGTACAGTGCATAGAGTCCCTAGAACAAACTCTTCCCTAAAAATACCCTAGAAATCTGACCACGTGAATGTCACCTTGTCATGTATCTAGAGCACCAATATCTGCCATCTCTCTACTGCACCCTGGAATATAATAGAATCTAAGATCACTATCTGGTTGGCTGGTGTCCCAACCGGGCGAAAAAAATCAGTCAATATCCCCCAGCAAGTCCTTAGCTACCTATGGATCAGTCTCATCTTAGAATCTCGGAGGCCTCTGCCACATAAATTCATGCAACCAGCTCAGTCAATAGGCACCATCTGCTAGTGGAGTAGATGGAATCTGCATCCCAATGGGTGGTGATGCTGCTGTTGAAGCACCCGAAGGTTCTACCATAGTAAGAGGGCCCGACACCGAACCATTGTCACTCAATGGGCCATCATCGTGTACTCTTTCAGAAATCCAAGCTGACTGTTATCATGGTAGCATAATGAATGTAAATAGGTGTTCCATGGTCAATAATTTATACCTAGTGAGCTGACTCAAAGAAATAAATTTAGAAACATTTCCAAAACACACAAAATCTGTTTTTTCGTGCATCGAGTAAGAAATCAGAATTCAGGGTCCTGGAGTTTGGATATCTCAGTGGCTGCATCATCCTTGGACTCCCCGAACTAAACACCACACTTAAAACACATAAAAATATCACTCCAATAAAAATATCATAGTCCTTTTTCTTTGGTATAACTGACTCCTCTAATACCACTTTGACTTGAACCATCCCCCAGAGCCCGTGCCATGACTACCCTAGGCGCGCCTTCCATAGGCATGGGGTTGATGACTAGTACGAAAAGGTATATCCCTAAAAAACAGAAAGGCATTTCCATTAAACCATCAAACACAAAGTCCAAGAATACAATGAGTACAACCCACATAGTAAATGTCCAATAGTATAGATATATGTACTGAAAGTAAGGGGTGAGTACAAAAAGTAATGGGGGACGTAATACAGGACCAAATGAAAAGTACAACTACAATAGAAAAATAAGACAAAAAATCATCTTCCAAGGTTCCCACAGAAAGGGTTGGTACAAATTATGGTCGGCCATCAATGCGGCACGTGACGTCTAATGGTCCAACCTTGAGCACTGTCTAGTCCTGTCTCCCAAGACTTGGTCAAAGCTGTCTATCGTCTACACAAGACACAACAAGGTGAGGGCGAAGCCCATGCAGGAGTGAGTTTAACAATACTTGGTAGGGACCCTGAGACCCTAGAAGGTCTCCCAGAGTACCAAAATGGAGAAACCAAATGGAAGACATCAATGGAAAATCATGAAGAAATGGTCAATTCACACAATGTATACAACTCAGAGATCGTGAATACAGATGATTAGTTTTAAGATATATCAACTTATTACATTTATAAGTTCCACCACTAATCCACAATGATGTTTTTCTATTCTGTATTCTCTCTTGGACGTATGTTGTTGTTCCATGATGGTCCACTGTATGGCTGGACCTTGTTGGGTCATGCTACTACTGATCCATGAAAGGTTGCTCGATGCTGATCCACTCAGGGTTGCAAGAAGCTGACCTTTAATGGTCCAATCAAAATCTCTTCCTCGTCGGGTATCTAAATTATTGATCCACATAAGGTTTCTATTATTCCAATCCACATAGGGTCACTACTTCAAAGACAACCAGCCACAGGTTTCCGCACACTCGGTGTCCTCGAGTTCTAACGAATCCCCTCCATGAGATATCGGTCATGCCTCGATCACCACTAATCTCCACAAAGGAGTCAACCAATGGACCACCATAGTGTATGGGTTCCAACGCAATAGATAGTGCATCAATCAGATGCCTGGTTTGTGAGTTATAAGAGTTTTAATACAGAGAGCCTATGTGGATTTGGGTTCGATCCAACCCGTCTATACTCCAACATTCTCCAAAATTCAAGTAGAGTAAACAAAAAGGATTGTCTCTCTCCATGGATCTTAGCACCGTAGATGGTTCCACCAAGAGATGTCAGGATTTTTTGATTTGGAATTTTAATTGAAACTGAGCCTAGATGGGCCCGTGTCCGTTCTGACCCAGTCGGGGCGACCCAGCTTGACCTAGCCCGAATCGGCCTGGACCGAACTAGATGGACTGGGCTGCGGTGGGCTCGGCCCGCAAGTCCATGGTTCGACCTAGACCATTGGGTTGGGGGCTCGTCTTGCAAGGCAGTGCCGCCCAGCCCGCGGTCGGGCACATCCCACCCCGCAAGATGGCACAACATTTCCCACATAAGGGTGTAACACACCTCGCAGGGGGTATAGCTCAGCTCACGGGAGGGAGAGGGGTCCACCCTAGGTGTCAGGAGGGGGGGACCTCTTCCATTCTCATTAATGGAATAGCCATTCATGATAAAGAGAGGCGGTGACACATGGCATCGTCTGGTAACTATGATACACATAGGGAGCAGGTCCCTCCTCCACCGTGGCTTCAAGCCTCGACACATCCTGTGGCGCAGGACGGCACAATGATCGGCCTCCGCGGGAGGCCGGTGCCGGCCACCCTGCTCAACCTCCATGGCTGAAAAGCCATGACCTTCACCTCGTGTGGTGTGCGATGGAATGCCTCCATCTCTGCTGCCATCCAGTACTGGCAACCTGCTGACCGCCATGGCATAGTTTCATGGCCTCCTACTTCAGCGCATGATGGTGCATCATCACCACCACGACCATCCGTTGCTAGCTACCACCATTGCCTACCAGCTCATGTTTTTGGTGTCGCCATAGTGTCATTCTTTAATGGGTCACTGGGTGAGATTCGGTTTCAATCTGATCACACCTATAGTTTTTCAGTCATCTCCTTCGCTTCTTCACCCTCATATTTGGGTTCTATCCAGCCTGAAAATTCAGCCATATAGAACGCAATGATTGAATAAGAGGTAGAGGGACTGAGCCTTGTTCCATTGTCCCACACCATCTGCATTAGCATCTTATCAACAGTGAAGATAAAATATTCAACAAAATATTGAAATTTAATCAAAGAAAACCCTACCTCATGAGTCATTGGAGTGAGTCCGTTGTTTGACGATAAGTCTGTGTTCGTCAGTGCTGAAGCAAGCCTCCAACGATGCCGCTCAAACGACGATATTTTTGTCTTTCATGATGGATCCGTTCTTCATCAAGAGGCTCTGCCAAATTCCTCCTCTCAAAAAACACACCACTCTACCAATGAATTCAAAAAAAGATATAATATGAGATAGCTTTACAACACATAATTAAGAGAGGTTCATTAATTGGAGAAATTAATGAATCTCGTTAATTGCATATAGGGTGGTTACACATTTTCGTGTAACCCTACATTCAATGTCCTTCAATAAATGCTCGAACACTCCTTATGGTCCCCGCCACCAAAACCAAAAGAGAGGAAGATGATATTTAAAATGAATTAGATTTATTCTATTAATCCTCCATGAAACCTGAAAAAACCAACTTCCTCTATCAATACAATGCGTTTGAGTTTAAGGATCCCTTAAGTGTGTCCCGAAATTTAGAGTTCAATCGTGCCCCCATATTCCAATTCGAATCATCAGTTTAAAAGTTAGGATTTATTGCTCGAACCTTTACTAAACATACCTGAAGAAACATTAAAATTATGCTTAGGGCAAAACAGGAATCAGAATCTAAGGCTTCCAGATTTCATAGCCTAGGAATAGTTCCATATAATTAAAAAACATTACATGGAAGATCAAGGTCATTATATAAACCACTTTTTAACATGTTATTATCTAGTTTAAAGGTAATCGGTACTGCCTAATTTTCATTATACAAATAAATCATCTCTTTATCCAAGAAAACCAAAATTTTCTTAACATCTTGATCACATTATATTTAACTTTACATTATTCAAAATTTATTTCTTTAAGTCATAATCACCCTTAAACATATTAATTTCACTCATTAAAAAAGTATTATACTAATAATACTTATATTTTTCCTGATTCAAAAAACATATTTTTAGAATTCCAAAACATATGAAATTCAATCATCTAATATTATTCTTAAACAATTACTCATGCTCCATAAACTTATTCCTTTATGCCTCTTTCAATAAATATGAATATTAATCATGTATTAAGGTTCCTCTACCTCAATATAATCATTCTTATTATGATTAATGTAAAAATATTGGAGGAACTTCTCATTCTTTTCACATGTTGTGTGAGGTCTCCTAATATTCAGATGTATAATCAATACTTATACCACCCCCATTATTCCCTTTATATGATTTCCACCTGGGAAATATGTTTGAATAATTCAAATACATCCATATATGTAATAATAAAAGTTATCCATGATCATTCTTGTTCAACTCATTGACTAAATCCAGACGTCATGGGATGAGAAACACATATCATAGAAGAAAACCCCATAATCAATAAAGATTACTTATACGAGATCTAAATCATGAAACCTATATTTTAATTGATGATACCTTTGGTTTAGCCTAGGTTTTTCATAATAAGATTCTATTTTAATCCTTAATAATGGTTCGTGATCTATTTTTGAATTTCCAAAGAACATCCCTTAGTAGTGTCGACCGGGTATGCAGCAATGACCATTTTTTTGTACCAAATTATCTCAAGTCAGGACAAGAACATATTTTTGGAGTTGTTAATCAGGTGTACATATATTAAAAACCCACATCAACTTGTAGTATCCATTAGTGGATGCATTTTTAGTTAACCAATGACTCTTTCCTTTCACTAAATTCAAGGACATTTTACTATAATTTTCCTTATCCTTAGATATGTCCGTAGGGTTATAACTATTTTTTCCGATCCTATATTCAAATGGTTAACTAAAACATTGATATAATACTAAATATAACGTCCCAGACATGAAATACATATACAATACATCAAATTTGCTGAGTACATAAAATAATGCAAAAACATATTCCCAAATACTATATTAGTATATTTCCTTGGGAAAAATGGAAACAAAAACACATTTACATAAGTGAGATATATTATATCCCTCTAGGTTATTCATTATAAGAACCCCTCTTAGGCAAAACATACCTAACACATATCTTCATAACATGTGGATGTAAACATAGAAAGGGCTGAGCTCAAATTCTCAATAAGGGTAAAAAATGGAGACATGTAAAAATATACATGAGAATAAGGGTATGAGAACCATATTCTGTAAATAGAAGATCATAACATGAATATAAAATATCTTAAACATGAATCATTAAATAAATCATTGATGTTAATAAGACACGGATCATATGGAAATAAAGAATATAAGCCATGAAACCATAGCATAGTAATAAAACATGGAATTATAGAAAAAACATAAGAATATAATATTATTTCAATAGTTGTTAGGGAATCACTGCCTAGGATATCTTAGTGGAAAAATTCATTTATGGAACTGGGTTCACTCCCTATTCCAGCCCTATATTAGTAAACCGTGTTCACTCCTCATTCTATCCCTATATTACTGAACCATGTTCACTCATCATTATAGCCTCATAATACTAAAAAAAATTCACTCCTTATTCAAGCCATGTTCATCTCATCTGATATTAAACTTTTCATAATGAAATTGAGAGAGATATAGGTCCCACCCATCTCATAAATAAATCATACAGACATGTTCCACAACATACTAAAAATTAATATATTAACCCATGAAATAAATTGGGTTTCATAAGAACTAAATCATACCTTAACCGATATAAAAAAATAGGTTTCATAATCATTTCATCAAATTATAAACTATAAAAATATGTGGGTTTCATATAAATAAAACATTTGAAAAGATGTGGTTTTCATAAATATCATGTAATTAATACGTAAACCATTCAGAGAAATAAAATAAATGGATCCTTTTAATTATCTCCCAAAACATAACGAGTAACACTAATGGATTTCCTCATAGATGGAAAAAAATTTGGTATAATCTTTTATATACACATCATGAAAATGCTAACCTTTCTACTTTGAAATTTTTTTCTTAAAACATAAAACCTTCTGAAAAACCAATTTCTTGAAAATTAACTTGAAAAAATTTAAAAGAATCATTGGAAAGATTTTGGAAGCCCTTTTCATCTGAAAACATATTGAGTATCATGAAAACCTTTTGAAAATTATTATTCATTAAAACTTATTAAAAGAGCATGAAACATTTTGACAACTTATTTTCCTGAAAAATAGTATATAAAAAATAAAAATATTTCCAGAAAATTATTTGAATTTTTTTTTGTAAAATGATATTTTAAAAAAATTCATAAAAATTAATTTTTTAATCATGTATAGGAAACATCAAAGAAATGATGGAAAGTAAATTGGAACATTCCATAGGAGGTAAAATGAATTTTACATTTTCCTCATAAATGATTAAAAATGTATTTGGTTGGAAAGAGAAAATAATTTTACTTTAAAGAAATTGGTAAAATTAAAATGGGTTAAAATTTATTTTAAATATTATTGGAGATTACTACAATATTCTTGGAATACCTTTTTGGAATCCATGTTTTGAAAAACATAGATTTCCGTCAGAAGGGAGAGGTAAGGTCATATTTTCATAAAAACATTTTATTATTTATATTAAGTACCAATGAGTTGGTAAATTGGTAGTAATATGTGAAGACATCAAGAATAACCAAATGAGTGTAAAATTCATGAATGTTTACAAAATATGTATCATATGATTTCATCAATAAAAATATGGTCATGAAAAATCTTGATAAATAGTGAGATTGTTTTGAATAAACTCTTACCCCATAGTATAATAGAATCATACTCCCAATTTTGGAAAATGAAATTACTTGGAGATTTAAAATATCCTTGATAGAATTAGATTCATTTTATTACATTTAAACAGTAATGTATACTCCTCATACGATAATATAGGTGTATAACATCACTAGTGTCTCTACGAATGAAAGTTGAGACTAAATTTCTTTTCATATTCGGTAACATTGAAAGTATAAACACCATGAAAGAAAGATCATAAAATTGTTATATAAATAAAAATATTTTTAATTTTGAAATGCATATAATACATTCATGGGTAGCATATACACCTCAAAAAATATGTGAGTGGTGAATAAGGTATATATATCATTGAAATAAAGAGCGAGATGAAAGTCCCTTACCCCGTGTCTTCACTCTTGTTATTCTCATTAAAAACTCTTATACAAAAATATAAATTCATTATTAATATATCAAATAAACAGATTATTACTTATTATATCTTTTATTTTTTGATTATGTAATTTTATTCCCCTGATGTTAACCATTATATGTTAAGGTTTCACATTGGGTAATATCCACATTGTTTTTCCCATGTATCTTAATTTGTTATATCATTGATCCTTATACATATATCATGATTCCCAGTATATATAAAATTATTTAAATAAAAATGATATTATTTATATTATTATTATAATAATCCATAGATTAAATATGTATTAAATTAAATACATAGTTCACAGAGATGGTAAGCGTATGTACGCATGAATGCAATTTCCATTTAATTATCGCGTTGAAAGAAAGAGAGTAAAAGACACATATGTGTATATATATATGTATATAAATCATTTTTAAATTAGATTTATTACATCGTATATTTCTTACATATTCACTAAACCCGTTCTGAATACATTTCATGTATTTTATGAATGAATCACATCGCTTTGAGTGGGTGGTATTCGACACTTCCTCAAACGGAATTATCGTACTAACACCAAATGAAAAGTATAAAGATATTTGGTGTTAAAGAAATAAAAAATCATAAAGAATAATAAATATAATATATAACATATAAAAAAAACATTATATCATAATTTAAACCATGTGATGTGGTAAACAAAAAATGAACAATCATTATTTAGTGAGAGAGTAATTTTCCGTACATGTAAACTATGTGTTTGCTTCCCATTAAACGGAAGTGTGTGTATATGTCAGTATTCTTGGATGAAGGTAGTAATTTTAGGGTTCTATTTGGTATTATTTTGGTAGAGATAATGTGGCTTGAGATGTGTGAGGATGTGGGAGGATAAGAGGGCTTTTATTGTGGAGGAGAGTCACTTTGGTAATATTTTGGAAAAGTGAAACCCCACAATTTTTTTATTGAATGTGGATTAAATAATGGTAAAAATTAGAACCAAGGGATGATAAAGTCAAAATATATCCATAAAATTGATTTTGACATGTTTATAGGTTTTTTGGGCCTCAACGTTATGGTTTAGTCAATTATTGCGGTTAATTTATCAAATAATCATTGTAATTTATATTAATTACCTTCACAAATATTTCACATAAAAAACTAAGATGAAATTATTTTAAATTTTAAATTATTTTCAATCAAAATATTTGAATCATTTTCTAATATTCAAATAACAGACGTGGATGAAATTAATTTAAATTTAATCCCACCGATGGGACGATGGTACGTGTTTTTAAAGTAAAAATATTCAATTGTTTTCAATGTTTCCATTGTCAATTTCAAAAGAATATTGAATACAATGAAATACATTGGATTTTTAGATAAAAATTTAATATACTTAAAAATTAAATCCATATTAAAATATAATTTAACTATATAAATAGATTAGATGAAAAATAATTTTTGAGTTAAATTTAAATATTTTCACTATTCATTAAAAAATGAAAATTCATAGAAAAGCAATGAAATTTCACCATGACCTACTATTTATGTTCATCCTTGAAAAATTATGTTCATTTTTAAATATTAAAAAAGTACTAAAAATCATATTTAAACTAGGTTTTCCTTCAGAAGGAGGTAACAATATTTCAATAAAAATATCGGTTTTTATTTGTAAAATTGGGTTTGTTATTATCTTTTGCCTATCAAATATATTGGATGAATATAAAAAATATTTTACTGAATATATAATTTATATATTATATTAATTTCACTCACTAACTTCAAATTAATTGAATTTATTATGTTAAATCATCTTTGTGAGAATTAAATAGTTTTCCATAAAAATATTCCCTTAATATTCAATTAGTTATTGTATTCATTTCTAAATAATTTATAACTAATTAATTATTTATATATATTTGAAACCATATATTTATATAATTTAGAAAATAATATTCAAAAAAAAAAATGAAATCTTGGTTATTTATTATTATATATTTTAAATATTATATTATTGTTTGGTAACACTATTTCTTGAGTTTTACAGAAGACTTCGAGGAAAGATTGTCTTGTGTGAAATATAAGTTAAATTCAATGTTCCTTGTTTAGAAATATACCCTTTATATTGAATTTTGTGCATTATTAAATTTAAATTTTATATAACGCAATCTAAACTAATTACATTAATATATAAATATATATAATATAACTATTTTTAGTGTTGCATGAAAAAAAAAATTAATAAATAATAAATTTATATGAAAAATACAATTCAAAAATCCTTGGTTTTTCCATATACTGACTTTATTAGTGTGGAGGAAAAAAGATCTACTAATAAATAAATGACCATATAACATATAATGAAACAAAAAAATGTGATAGGGTAGTTGAAATAAAAAAAATATAATTATAAACAATCAAATTTCAATGGTGGTACCAAATACATATGGTGTCAAATCTATAAAAAATAACAAAAATTCCTCACAACAGGAATACATATTATATGTGTACGAAATAATAAAATGTCCAAAACAAAATCTAGGATAATTCTTTGAACTAGAACAATATTTTCCAACCAAACCCATATAGAATCAGGTGTTTATAGTTGGGAACGTACTTTTATATCTACCCTTTTCCATGATGTCCTTCTGGGTACCCAACGATGCCCTAGATAGGGAGTCAATAAAAATAAATAGGACAATACGAACGGGTTCTATAATAAATACATCATATTAATATAATAACTAATAGTGTTCATGTATAATAAAAAATTAGTGAATAAATAGTAACCTTAGTGTGCTAAGAGTTCTCATGAATCACCATTTCAATTATAACTCCTTCGATTTATGCTATATGTCTCTTAGAAAAATACCATTTTTAGTTCATCTTGGGAAATAAGGGACAATTACAATAATGACATATCATATAATCATTTAGGAACCAAGAAGAATCCATGGAATACCTGACCTTATAAGGTAAAACCAACACATAGTAATGACCTATGCAGCTTGGCTATAGGGTTCAGTGTAATCCTAGGGATGAACCAATGTAATTTCACTATGAATGTTTCTAATTATGTCTAATGATCAAGTCCACAGTAAGCATAATCTAGAGTTTATTTAGAGGATAAACACATCATGTCGTTTGTCTGAGGACACAATTAGTATCCAATTAGATAACCCTGGGATTCTGTATTCTAGACATAAAGGTGAATTTTCTCTATTACTCCACGATATTCGCTAATATAATAAATTGTTTTTACCATAGTGTGAAATCTCACTATAGAGTCACATTAATGAATTAACAAGCATCCTCTATGTTCAACCAATACATTCCAGGCTAGGAATCTATGAATTCTTAATGGTGGGTTACACCATTATGGTGAATTAGGTCCATAAAAATGTGGTACATTCCATTTAATAATAATTTTTATCATTATCAATATCCATTTCAACTTATATTTCATCATGATTCCTTTAATCAGTCAATCACCTCACAATTGAAAAAGGGTAATGATAGTATACTTGCCATAATATAATACAATGAAAACATTTTGGTAAATACATTAATTTAAAATAACTCATGCACATCCAATTGGTGTTTTGGTTTTTGTGAAATAATAATTTATAAGGTTATTTAAATTATCCAACTATAAGGGGGGATTCATATTGAATTCAAAAACCTCAAGCATTGAAAACTAGTATAATCGAAGTTATAGGTCATGATATAGTTATGTAATTTAATAAGTTTAACATTATAGCGTAAATTCATGGAACGTTCAACATGGGGAAAAATAGAGGTGAATCATAAACAAGAGGGACATTAGGGAAAAGTATCAGACCACATACTATAACAAGGATGTAGAATCATCATTTAGTATTAGTGTCTAATTTTTGTTAGACTAAGAGAAATGAAGAAACCATGTAAAATCAAGGAACATAGGTTATATGTAGAGACCCGTATCTTGACGTACATGGACATTACATTACATTTGCGGAATACTTAGTACATAACAAAAACACACACACAAGGACTGTAATAGTTTAGTGTCTTTGGAAACTCGGAATAAAATCTTCTAATCGTGGTGAAAGATCTTCAACATCTCCCATAAAGATCTTCCTTTTTTTTACCTAAAACCTTTCTTTATATCCTGGGGAAAAGAAAACATAAAAGGGTGAGCTCAAATGCTCAGTAAGGGTAAACAAAAGAAATATCAATCACATCGTATTCATAAGAACATAACATTTTGGAAATCATGACCTGCAAAAGAGAGCATAATTTCATAACATGGGATAAATCATGGTAGTGAAATGTAATCACAATAATCATAAATTAAAACATGAAACTTTGTGGCATTCACACATAATCATAGAGAATCATTTCTTGTTAGTCAAGACTCATTGCCAAGACTATCTTAGTAGACAAAGTCCCTTTCTGAATCGAGTAACCCTCGTTTCAGTCCTGTTTCACTGAACCGGTATAACCTACCATTCCAGCCATGTCTGTCTCATGAGATATAAAATCTTTACCCAATGCATTGGAGGGAGATATAGGTCCCACCCATCTCATAATGATACCATTCTTATGTGTCCCACAAAATCATAAATCATACATCATTGCATAACCCATGTATTACAAATGGGAATCTTAAACATCATGACATCATAAAACAATTCATATAAGAAAAAGGAATTCATAAAAATAATTCCATCACAACATAATCAAAACAATTTAATAATAGGGATAAAAACAGAACCCTTTATTATCTTAGATGGAAAAATAATTTTGATAAAACACTTGAACTCCATTCTTGAGAAAAATATCCTTTCTACTTCAAAAACACTTTTCTTTTCTTAACATGTCATACAATTATAAACTAAAAGAAGTTGATTGAAAATAAAGTTGAAAACTTATAAAGAAAGATTCTTGGAAATAATGTTTTAAAAATCCATTCATGCCGTATACATTAAAAAAAACATTCTTCGTACTTTTGTCGGAAAAGTCAAAAAAATCACCTCGTACGAAAAAGCGATAAAAGATTCCTTTCATATTCTTTACTAAAAACTCACCGAAGGGTAAAAATGGATTTAAACAATTGTAGGTGGATGGAAATAATATTACATATTGATGAAACATGGATGTGGATGATAAAATAAACCCTAGTAAATACTTACGAATAAACAATCTCGGATAAAAAATGAGATTGTGATATTTCCCTTACCTTAGGTCCGATTTGCTTCGTATGTGTCCGAACCTCCTGTATAATGATTTAAATAATGTAATTGACTTATTACAGAATCATATTCACTATTATGATATCATATATGGTTCACTTATGACTTTATATTACCTGTTCTTTTGTAAATTCCACGTTAAAGAAGCGTTTTGGGTAAAATCGTTTCATTTTATCGTAGGTGTTTTGACTTGTTGTTCTTGACATTTTTATTACTTATATCATGATTTACTTACTTCCAGAATATAATTTATGATTTATATATCATATATATTCAGTATATATATATATATATATAAGATAGATAAATGAAATGAAAAACACCGTTCATGGAGACGGTAGTCCGTACGTACGCATGAACACTGTTTTCCTTTCCTTTTTGTCTTGAATGGAAGTAAGTAGATGACATAAATATACATATATACATAAATCCAGTAGCTTTATAATGTCAAATATTTCATTATTATTTCTTATATATACTTTTTATTCATTCTTAAATGGTTAACATGGAGAATGAATCTCATCGCGTCGTGGAGACGGTAGTCCGTACGTACGCACGAGTGATGATATCGTTCCCATGGTTGTGGAATTGTGTTAAAGTGTATGCATATTATTTCAGTATCAATATCACTTTATAATAATCATATATAGTTACTCATTACACCATTATACCCATCCTATTAAGGTGGTGGCGGAAAATGGATTACACCACGGCGTGGAGACGGTATTCCGTACGTACGCACGCGCGGTGATTTCTTTTTCCGTAGGATGGATAGATGGTTAAATAGGGTTGTTTCATACTTAAAATAACATATCAGTATATGAGTGATACTGATGTTATTACTTCATAATGAAACAACCTAATAAGAAGAAGTGGAAGAAGAAATAAAGATGAAAGAATTGGTAACGGTAATTACCTCTTCTTTGAAGCGCCTCTTTGAGACCTCCTCTTAGGGCACTAAAATTGGTCTTTGAGGAAGACCAGAACCTCTAGGATGTTTCTAGGGAAGTGGAGAAGAGATTTTGGCAGGGGTTTGCCGAGCTTGAGTGCTACAATTTGTGTGAGGAGGAGGAGGAGGAGGTGTCCTTTTATAAGGGAGGAGAGGGGCACCTTAGGAATACCTCAAAATATTATTTTATATTAATGTCAAAATAAGTTTATAATGGTTCCAAAGGGTCTTATTTCGAAGCTAAAGTGGGGATGGGTCGAAATCCTATCAACCAATAATATTTAGACAAGTTTAGGGTATTATTTTAACCTTATCAATTAGATTTAACTCTAAGTTAAATAATTTAACTTTTACCGTGTCTTTTTGTTTTCTTTCACTATATGGTTAATACACTTACTATAACATGCCAAAAGAACCCCAAATTGTATATTATTAATAAATATATCCTTATCTAAGTCATTTGGCCGAACCTTAGATTTTTAGGAATAAAATAACAATTAATAATATAATATTTGATTTAAAAACTATTTTGTGTCAATTTTGACACTATTTTATATATGATTTTTGTGAAAGTCATAACAGAATTATATGTTCGAACCAAGTTGATTAAATCAACACTAATATATCATAGTAACCTAGAAAATTAGTTTAAGTCATAAAAAGTCTCAAATTACATTCATTTGAGCATTTATAACATCAATTATGTTAATATTTCCTTAAAAGGGTAATTACTGCATCATCGTTGTGTCATAAATAAATTAATTTATTTAAAATCTAAAAATTATAAATAAAATATCATTATGTAGTAAATCTTTTTATCTTTCTAATGAATATTTATAGTCGAATTTAGCTTATGTATAACCCCATATTAAAAATGTTTTAGTTATTAAACATTGATTTTAACTATTTTAACTATTCATTAAATAATATAATATTAAATGTCATAATCTAATCCAAGTGGACCTAAATGGTCATATTATATTCATAAGGTTGTTTTTGGTCGAATTACACTTATCCAATAGAATTAGGAAATGTGTTAGGGTAATAGTAATATCATATTTACCCTTAGTTACCCTATTTACTATTAACCGTGGTAAAAAAAATAAAAAGTTACTATTCACCAAAAATTATTTTCATCTCATTGAACCACATTTTACTTACTGACATCAACCGTGTCTCTCGGATTTTTGAAATTCCATTCACAGAAGCGGTAAAATTAAGATTTATGAAGAAATTAATTTTTTTAACTACCACTTAGTAGTTTCACTATTCATCAAAAATTGATGTTTTTCAGAACAATGCCAAAATTTCATCCTAAGCTATATTTCATATTCCGAATTCAAAAATGAAGTCTATTTTACCAAATTCATATCATAGAATTTGCATTAATTAATTTTATAATTAAATCCCGCTGTTAAAACAAATAGCGTGTTTTTAAGAAACAATATCTATCAAAAGATTGACACTTGATTATGTCTGGTTTAAATGTGAAATTACATCCAATGACCAACATTGTATTAAATTGTAAAAATATATTCTAAATATACTTTAAAACCACTAAAATTAATAATTTATCACTATTAATTATTTCGATTAAAAAAGTTGTTTTTTAATTATAATTTAGTAATTTTCACTATTCATCAGACTATGAAAGTTATCCGAAAAGTACGAAAATTTCACCTTAGGCTAAATTCGATACTCCAAATCCAAAAATGAAGTTCATTTTGAAAAATAAGATTTACAGAGTTTTAAAAAGTGGTTATTACTATTCATAACGGCTAGTTTTAATAATATTTTAATAGCATATCGTTGTTTAGTGAAACTCGGTATTACGTATTACACACGCTATCGAGGAAGGTCGTGACTGCGTGTAATGCAAGGAAAGTCAAGGATGCGTGTTGTGCAAGCTCCTTTTGGTGTAGCGTACAACAAAAGACTTTAATAAAATTAAAAAGAATATTTTTTTATAAAATCTTGGGCTGTTACATTCTACCCCCCTTAAAATGAATTTCGCCCTCGAAATTCGTCGGGGTTATAAATGGTTTACTATTCGAAAGTTTCTTTAATAGAAACCCACATCGTAAAAAGGAATATCAAAACCAATCTTTAAAAACAAAAGTATGAAACGTAACGGTTACCCAAATAAACTAATCATTGTGTTTCCACATAGGTGAAAATATGGATATGGAAGAGAAATATAACCATCATGTTCTGATGGAGAGTGGTAGAGAACATGGCTATGGAAAAGCCAGTAATCACAAATCCATAGATTTGTGATGATATAAGGTACCATCTGATTCATCAGGTATAAGATCACTAGGACAACATTTTTGGTTTTCAAGATCATTTCCCTAAAGTTGAAAATTTGAATTAGAATAAATACTTACTTTATTTTGGTACAATCTCACTGTTGTTCGTGCCTTGAACAA
The DNA here is from genome assembly GCA_963277665.1 of Viscum album. NCBI lineage: Eukaryota > Viridiplantae > Streptophyta > Magnoliopsida > Santalales > Viscaceae > Viscum > Viscum album. The sequence goes on along the minus strand of OY728128.1, from coordinate 159,388,349 downwards.
TTTCCACTTCATCTCTTAAATAAATGAAGTTGAATTTGTTATTCATGAAGTGTTAGCAGATCATGTGATAGAATGACGGGTCATTCCATCTGTCTCAAACAAAAGGTTAGCAAAAATTATATGCATAAGTCGATCTATAGTGAGTTTAATCATATATGGTTCCTAAAATGGACTTATACTTCATATATAATACTGCTTAATATAATAAAACTAGTTTCTACTAAACAGGGACTTCCTGTAGGCCAGTGGTAGGCGATAAAGGCCAGTCGCACTTCGGTTGTGGGTTCGATTCCCACAGCCTTGGCCGAAGCGATGGGCTGTCGCCCGTCCTGCAGGTTGTCCTTTTTCCAAAACTATATAACATCCCATCAATAATATCGAAAAAACAAACAATACTAACTTATGTACAACATAATCCATTCCAATCTTTTAGGCTTATCCATAATACTGCAGTCGACTCTCATAATATAGTAAAAACGATTCTCAGAGATTTAATACCATCGTTGATCCCCATATATCATAATATATGTTTTTTTGGTCACATTCCAAATATTCAAAGGCCTTAATCACGTATTCTCTTGAATACCCATTGAACCTTATTGAAAACATGAATTCTATTAAAAGTTAACTCTTTCCACATAATCCTCAAAATTCTATATACTCAAACCATGATATCACTTAGTCCTTATATCAATCATGAGCTCATGGATACTATTAAACATTTCATTTTCTCGTTTTCCCTTCATTATGCTCATATCATCTTATTTCCAAAAATATATCAATCACTTTGAATACCACATTAGACCAATGCATAAATATTCCAATACTTTAGGATACAACATTATTTTGGAATCCCATTACATAAACACTTAATCATTCCACCACATCGTTATCATATTTAACATCGCCAATGGTGATCGCATGTGACTTCCCTTTGTCCTTTTCCTTAAGCGGTTGCTCATGTCGATCATCACTAACCCTTGGATTAGGGCATTTATTAGCATAATGCCCCATTTCCTTGCACTTGAAGCATTGATGTGTTGGTGGTGCGTTCTCTGCAGTGTTTGCTTTATTCACATCATTAGAAAACCTTTTTCCATTACTTAGACACTCAGCTGCTCGATGACCTTCTTTTCCACACTTAAAACATTTTCTAGTCCCTTTAAGACAATCTCCGCCATGCTTCTTTCCATACATTGTGCATAAGGAAACATTCATCTTCTTTTCACCATTATTCTGAGATTTCTCCTTGAACTCCATCTTTCGTTTCTTGTCAAAACCATGAGATGGATATGTAACACCAACTTCTATTTCTACCTTGATAGCACAACGCACAATTTCTTCATAGCTACTGAAGTCTCTTATAGCTAATGCCCTTCGAAGACTTGGTTTCAAGCCACTGAAAAATCGATCAACTTTACTTTCAGGTTGGACGATAATGCCAGATGCATACCTTGCAAGACTTGTAAAATTCGCTTCGTATATACCAACAGATTCATCATCCTTTTGCTTTAGTTCAAGAAACTCCTTCTCCATATTTGTTCGAAGAATACGAGGGAAGTAATTATTGAAAAATAAGTTCTTGAACTCGTCCCATTCCATGGACTCAATTTCATCTCTTTGCCTTGTATTCTTGATAAGATTCCACCATTGATCAGCTTCACCTTCCAAATGATATAATACTAAGATGAATTTATCATGTTCAGAACATTGAAGAACTGAAAATATCTTTTCAGTGGTACTGATCCATTGTTCAGCAACAAGTGGATCAGCAGACCCACTGAAAGAAGGTGGACGTTGCCTCATGAAGGACTCAATAGAATATTGTTCCCTTCTCTGCTCATTTGGAAGTCCAGAATGATTCATAGCTTGTGTAAGTATAGAAATAAGATTTTTCACTCCATCTCCCATAACATTTGTTTGTTCAGGAGGACAATCATTGCATTGTCCATTGCATTGATCAACACGGTTCCTTCGGGTTCCAGCCATCGTCTAAAACCCAAAAAGAATAGTTTGAGAGGAAAAAATCATGCTAGGGAAAACAACATAATAAAGGGGGAGTACCTTCAATATCTAACATCTTAGGTTTAATTCTAAGATCGTTACCATAGTTCTAGGACTATCCTATACGTATACGTATCCTTAGGGACATCCCTAGACATACCTTAGAAATATCTCTAGGGATCTCACTAACGTTTTCACATCCTAGTTTCCAAAGGTTGACTAAACCTTTCCTCTGATACCAACTGTAGAGACCCGTATCTTGACGTACATGGACATTACAATACATTTGCGGAATACTTAGTACATAACAAAAACACACACACAAGGACCGTAATAGTTTAGTGTCTTTGGAAACTCGGAATAAAATCTTCTAATCGTGGTGAAAGATCTTCAACATCTCCCATAAAGATCTTCCTTTTTTTAACCTAAAACCTTTCTTTATATCCTGGTGAAAAGAAAACATAAAAGGGTGAGCTCAAATGCTCAGTAAGGGTAAACAAAAGAAATATCAATCACATCGTATTCATAAGAACATAACATTTTGGAAATCATAACCTGCAAAAGAGAGCATAATTTCATAACATGGGATAAATCATGGTAGTGAAATGTAATCAAAATAATCATAAATTAAAACATGAAACTTTGTGTCATTCACACATAATCATAGAGAATCATTTCTTGTTAGTCAATACTCATTTCCAAGACTATCTTAGTGGACAAAGTCCCTTTCTGAATCGAGTAACCCTCGTTTCAGTCCTGTTTCACTGAACCGGTATAACCTACCATTCCAGCCATGTCTGTCTCATGAGATATAAAATCTTTACCCAATGCATTGGAGGGAGATATAGGTCCCACCCATCTCATAATGATACCATTCTTATGTGTGCCACAAAATCATAAATCATACATCATTGCATAACCCATGTAATACAAATGGGAATCTTAAACATCATGACATCATAAAACAATTCATATAAGATAAAGGAATTCATAAAAATAATTCCATCACAACATAATCAAATCAATTTAATAATAGCGATAAAAACAGAACCCTTTATTATCTTAGATGGAAAAATAATTTTGATAAAACACTTGAACTCCATTCTTGAGGAAAATATCCTTTCTACTTCAAAAACACTTTTCTTTTCTTAACATGTCATACAATTATAAACTGAAAGAAGTTGATTAAAAATAAAGTTGACAACTTATAAAGAAAGATTCTTGGAAATATTGTTTTAAAAATCCATTCATGCCGTATACATTAAAAAAAACATTCTTCGTACTTTTGTCGGAAAAGTCAAAAAAATCACCTCGTACGAAAAAGCGACAAAAGATTCCTTTCATATTCTTTACTAAAAACTCACCAAAGGGTAAAAATGGATTTAAACAATTTTAGGTGGATGGAAATAATATTACATATTGATGAAACATGGATGTGGATGATAAAATACACCCCAGTAAATACTTACGAATAAACAATCTCGGATAAAAAATGAGATTGTGATATTTCCCTTACCTTAGGTCCGATTTGCTTCGTATGTGTCCGAACCTCCTGTATAATGATTTAAATAATGTCATTGACTTATTACAGAATCATATTCACTGTTATGATATCATATATGGTTCACTTATGACTTTATATTACCCGTTCTTTTGTAAATTCCACGTTAAAGAAGCGTTTTGGGTAAAATCGTTTCATTTTATCGTAGGTGTTTTGACTTGTTGTTCTTGACATTATTATTACTTATATCATGATTTACTTACTTCCAGAATATAAAATATGATTTATATATCATATATATTCAGTATATATATATATATATAAGATAGATAAATGAAATGAAAAACACCGTTCATGGAGACGGTAGTCCGTACGTACGCATGAATGCTGTTTTCCTTTACTTATTGTCTTGAATGGAAGTAAGTAGATGACATAAATATACATATATACATAAATCCAGTAGCTTTATAATGTCATATATTTCATTATTATTTCTTATATATACTTTTTATTCATTCTTAAATGGTTAACATGGAGAATGAATCTCATCGCGTCGTGGAGACGGTAGTCCGTACGTACGCACGAGCGATGATATCGTTCCCATGGTCGTGGAATTGTGTTAAAGTGTATGAATATTATTTCAGTATCAATATCACTTTATAATAATCATATATAGTTACTCATTACACCATTATACCCATCCTATTAAGGTGGTGGTGGAAAATTGATTACACCACGGCGTGGAGACGGTATTCCGTACGTACGCACGCGCGGTGATTTCTTTTTCCGTAGGATGGATAGATGGTGAAATAGGGTTGTTTAATACATAAAACAACATATCAGTATATGAGTGATACTGATGTTATTACTTCATAATGAAACAACCTAAGAAGAAGAAGTGGAAGAAGAAATACAGATGAAAGAATTGGTAACGGTAATTACCTCTTCTTTGAAGCGCCTCTTTGAGACCTCCTATTAGGGCACTAAAATTGGTCTTTGAGGAAGACCAGAACCTCTAGGATGTTTCTAGGGAAGTGGAGAAGAGATTTTGGCAGGTGTTGGCCGAGCTTGAGTGCTCAAATTTGTGTGAGGAGGAGGAGGAGGAGGTGTCCTTTTATAAGGGAGGAGAGGGGCACCTTAGGAATACCTCAAAATATTATTTTATATTAATGTCAAAATAAGTTTATAATGGTTCCAAAGGGTCTTATTTCGAAGATAAAGTGGGGATGGGTCGAAATCCTATCAACCAATAAGATTTAGACAAGTTTAGGATATTATTTTAACCTTATCAATTAGATTTAACTCGAAGTTGAATAATTTAACTTTTACCGTGTCTTTTTGTTTTCTTTCACTATATGGTTAATACACTTACTATAACATGCCAAACGAATCCCAAATTGTATATTATTAATAAATATATCATTATCTAAGTCATTTGGCCGAACCTTAGATTTTTAGGAACAAAATTACAATTAATAATATAATATTTGATTTAAAAACTATTTTGTGTCAATTTTGACACTATTTGATATATGATTTTTGTGAAAGTCATAACAGAATTATATGTTCGAACAAAGTTGATTAAATCAACACTAATATATCATAGTAACCTAGAAAATTAGTTTAAGTCATAAAAAGTCTCAAATTACATTCATTTGAGCATTTATAACATCAATTATGTTAATATTTCCTTAAAAGGGTAATTACTGCATCATCGTTGTGTCATAAATAAATTAAATTATTTAAAGTCTAAAAATTATAAATAAAATATCATTATGTAGGAAATCGTTTTAGATTTCTAATGAATATTTATAGTCGAATTTATCTTATGTATAACCCCATATTAAAAATGTTTTTGTTATTAAACTTTGATTTTAACTATTTTAACTATTCATTAAATAATATAATATTAAATGTCATAATCTAATCCAAGTGGACCTAAATGGTCATATTATATTCATAAGGTTGTTTTTGGTCGAATTACACTTATCCAATAGAATTAGTACATGTGTTAGGGTAATAGTAATATCATATTTACCCTTAGTTACCCTATTTACTATTAACCGTGGTAAAAAAAATAAAAAAGTTACTATTCACCAAAAATTATTTTCATCTCATTGAACCACATTTTACTTACTGACATCAACCGTGTCTCTCGGATTTTTGAAATTCCATTCACAGAAGCGGTAAAATTAAGATTTATGAAGAAATTAATTTTTTTAACTACCACTTAGTAGTTTCACTATTCATCAAAAATTGATGTTTTTCAGAACAATGCCAAAATTTCATCCTAAGCTATATTTCATATTCCGAATTCAAAAATGAAGTCTATTTTACCAAATTCATATCATAGAATTTTCATTAATTAATTTTATAATTAAATCCCGCTGTTAAAACAAATAGCGTGTTTTTAAGAAACAATATCTATCAAAAGATTGACACTTGATTATGTCTGGTTTAAATGTGAAATTACATCCAATGACCAACATTGTATTAAATTGTAAAAATATATTCTAAATATACTTTAAAACCACTCAAATTAATAATTTATCACTATTAATTATTTCGATTAAAAAAGTTGTTTTTAATTATAATTTAGTAATTTTCACTATTCATCAGAATATGAAAGTTATCCGAAAAGTACCAAAATTTCACCTTAGGATAAATTCGATGCTCCGAATCCAAAAATGAAGTTCATTTTGAAAAATAAGATTTACAGAGTTTTAAAAAGAGGTTATTACTATTCATAACGGCTAGTTTTAATAATATTTTAATAGCATATCGTTGTTTAGTGAAACACGGTATTGCGTATTACACACGCTATCGAGGAAGGTCGTGATTGCGTGTAATGCAAGGCAAGTCAAGGATGCGTGTTGTGCAAGCTCCTTTTGGTGTAGCGTACAACACAAGACTTTAATAAAATTAAAAAGAATATTTTTTTATAAAATCTTGGGCTGTTACATTATATTTGGGTGAATGAAGACAATGATGAAGATGGTGAACAAAATAGGGAAAGGATCCAATTGGTGACATATAACTATAGAGGGGGGGTCTAACATGACCAATGTAATTGGAATCAGAGAATAGATGGTAGATATATCTCATAAAATAGATATGTAAGAGAGGATATCCCCTTATAATTGGATATACGTTTCATTGACGTAGTATAGAGGAGAATAAGGGTTATCTTCTAGAGGATAATAATAAAAAATAAGGCTTTTATAGGGGTCCACTATTTGTTTTCACGATTTTTCTAACAGTTTTCCATTTTTTAATGACACAATTACCATTCACACGGCTATTAAAATTCTCCTATTTACCCTTAGATAAAATATTCCCAAATTGTTTATTTGGAATTGTCCAAATACTTCCACCCCACATGTTCTAGAAACATGGTCAAATAAACAATGCACAAACATTATGTGGTGCCTATATAATTAAGTGCAAGTTCAATATGGCCTTATTACCTCTATTGAACTACTTTTATAAATATGAACCAATCTTATATGGACATATAGTTGAGGTGAACTATTGCCATTAATTTTGGAATAATAGTTTTCTCCCCTTTCTTTAAAATATCAGGTCTCTATGACTTGGACCAATCCAAACCACTCACGAGAGATCGAGAAGCATTTTTGAACAATATATTTAGGTAAAAAAGGCTGATACTGAAAATAAATGGTTCTGTATCTTTATGAATGAATGGGATCATATGACCACCCCTACATAAAACAACTCTTTCATGATTTCCCCTTGTGAGGGGTTATTGAGTTCCATCCATGAATACCACTAGAAACTGGGCAAGGATCTCGAAATCTCACTCCCAGGCTCATCTGGTACATGGTAGTGCTGTTGTAGAACCAATACCAGTGGAACTATACCACTCTATAGGGCCTTCATTCTATGATCAATGATATGTACTAGATACTTCTCATATGTAGAATCATCCTCTATCTCAAAATTATTATAATCAAACAACTGATATGTGTTTGAATAACAATGGTGAGGCATAGAAACATAGAACATGTTGTTCATGGACCGGTACCACGAAGGATGTTCTCTCCTATATACTACCTACCCAAATAACTCCATGATAATAAAAGGAAAATAAATCTAGGTTCCAGCTTCCCTTGTCTCTGAATCTATTGATGACCCAATCTGGGTAAAACATGTAAGAATACTCCATCCCCACTGAAAACAGAAATGATTTGTGGTGAATATTAGAATTTGACTTATGCGAAGAGTGATACAAAAAAATATTTTTCAATATATAATATACCTTCTATTATTTCTCAGGAAGGATATGTAGTAATTGTAGTGATTCCATAAATTTTCATTAACAAACACAAATGAAAATGAAAAGGTCTTCCATAGAGTTCCTTATAAGGATCCATTTGGATAGACAAAAAGATGCTATCATTAAAAATAAAATCAGGAATATATATGTATATTTCTTTGGAATCTCTAAAGTCAATGAAAAATTCTATAAGAATTTACTCTAAAACCCATATAAAATACATAGACTGAACACTGGTAAGATGGTGGAATACTATACACCAAATTACTTTTGAAACAAGATACTTTTTAAAGACCTACCAAAACACATAAGTAAACTAGTTTTCCTAGTATGGTATGATGGTACATGGATCCCTATAAAGGGTTATAAACTATGGGACATATATACTTCCATTATAATTCACTCATAAGGTCTCTCAGATAGGAATGGAGTTAAAGAGCGTCAACATCAGGTCCACAATCACATATATAGGGACACATTATCATGGTGAATTTATAAAACCTATCACAAAATCTATTTTGATGTCATCTAATTTCCATTTTTGGATTTGGTAAGGACCGTAAGATTCAATAAGGATGCTGGTGTTCAACTTTCACATACTAATTGCTGGAACACCTAGTAATGAAGCATGCAATCACCATTTTTTCAATGGTATCCAATACCGGTGACACATATCACGATACACCTTTGTGAGTCCAATATGTACATTCCATTTAATGAAATTAGATTCTAGCATCTATCCCACTTAAAATGTTTACAGGTAACTAAAAAATCCAATGAATATATCAAATCTCATCCCCATCAACAACCGAACAAGGAAGTGGGTACTTACCTATAACACTTTCCCTCATGAATTTTTAATTGGATTCAAAATTAATTTCCTCTTTACATAATACCTATGTGATGATAATTCTTGAACGGGAATATGTGTATGGTGTTCATGATAGTCCTATACATTTAGATTCATCTCCAAAGAAATAAACAACTACTACTATTCAGTACTAGATTCTAAAGAAACTTGTGTCTCAGTCTTTCAAATTAGGGTTTCTATAACTACATTACACATTCCTAGAATAATAGAATGGTAAAATTCAAAAAAATGATGATATTAAACTTACATATAATGCTATAGGTTTACGTCATGTTGAATGAATTTTTATTTGAAACTATTTGGTTCTTAGTATAACATGATCCTCCCCCTAATATGAAAATCATTACAAAGAAAAACATATTAAAATTACCACAAGCTCGTGGTCCAGAATCATGTAATTACATTCATATGACCTCAAATAGAATGAAAAATATGCAAAAATTCATTCCACTTACATACAAAAAAAATCCTATATTAAAATCTAATGCGTCATAATGTATTTTTTAGCCTCTTCCCTGATTATCTAAATAAATATTGGTGTTGATATAACACTTATTTCCAAATTATGATAGGATTTTTCTATCATTAGACTATATTAATTTAACACAGTTCTTGTTAAATCCTATATGTTTAGGATTTTTTATCAAATTTATTAATGAATCTTTGATAGTGACCATGTATCCCAAAGAAAATATGTATTTCAAACATGTTTATTGGATTCTCCCAAGAATCAATGAACCTCACTTTTTCTAGATCCCTAAATAACCCTACTTCTAATATATTATGACCATTTATGTGAAAATTATAAATACATAATTAGAATTTAGAGATCTTATCATAGATCCTATGATATCCCATTGTATTAATAATGATGTCAAGGTTTTTAGAATGATTATACCATGCATGAGAGTAGAGTAAGATGTCATCCAAAAAAATACAAAAAATGATTCCATATATTGGTTGAAAATAAGATTCATTTACGTCATTAAATTAGATATTGTGTTAATTAAACAAAACTACAATTATATGTATTCATAATGGTTGTATCTACATAGTAAGGGTATAAAAGGTATATTGAATATACTGAATCACACATGCTGATAGATCGGTCACAAAACAATTTTCAACAAGACCCCAGATCCTAGAAGATTGCTCAAATGATCATTAATATGAGGAATTGTGCAGTAGTTCTTAATAGTAAATTATTTTAAACCATTATAATATACACACAATGTTAGGTTCCCATCAACATTCTATGTAATAAGAATAGGTGAACTCCAAGTAGAAGTACTAGATCAGATAAACCCTTTAAAATCTAGGACTTCCAATTGCCTCTTATATTCTTGAAGCTCAGTTGGTTTCATCATGTACAGTGTGATAGAAAATGGTTCTACTAAAATAATAATAATAGTAGTAAAATACTCTTTTCACATTCATGAGAGATATGGTGTGGAAAAATAATGATGAAAAAAATCTATGAAACAATCCACAATTTAATGCAGGAAATATCATCATACCCCTTGACCATGGAGGAAAAGACTAAAAATATCTGTAGACACTCTTCCTATACCAAGATAATCAATTCCATCTTGACATTATAAGAAATAATACTCTCCATATTGAATTTAGATCTCCCTATACATGGTTATAAATGACATCCTTTTGTGATAATAGATAATAATGGCATGATAACATAATAATCAATCCATCCAAATAAATACATCAAAGACACTCATCTCAAGGATGAAAAGAATCCATAAGATATGGTAGCTTCCTGTATTAATGAGACACTTTTTTTACCCAAGAACAATTTTGACCATACTCCAAATATATCAATATGATTCATTACCCAGAAAAATTATTCAATTTGGAGTCTAAGGATATCAATTATGACCCTAAACATGAATGTTGGTAAATCAAAAGTATCATGTAAAGATGTTACTAAATTAATTTCTACCCATACCACATATCAAACATTAGATACATTTAATCTCTCATCCTAAGGTGTAGTCTATATAATATGTTACGTTTATAATCAACCACCATAAGATAAATCATATCCTTCCAATGTACATATGGTCTATTGATGGTTTACATTATAATAATAAATTCGTTACGCTTATATGCATCATTGGTTTGTAAAACCTATGTAACATCACATCACAACATATCCTAGAGATAATAATCCTACTCCAAATTTCAGAGATGGTGAAGATCGTTACCCACTAGGAACTAGTGTAATGGTCCGAAAAAACAGTGAATATTACCCATTATGCAATTTTATCTACAAATAACTAGCGGTTTTCACACTTAGAAATACTGTGTAAATTCCTCCCACAATGATGATATAATATATCTCTTAGTCAGTATAGTATGACTGCCACTGTCATTCCAATAAATGTCAATCAATAATTCCAGCCCCTTAATAAAGAACTTATGAGCCTAGAAGATAAAATTCTATGTCATGCACATTTATACTCCCAGTGATTTATTTCAAAGATAAGGTTTTTATTTACCATTTAAAATATAGAGATAATTATAATATGTTAAAATATGATCATATGGAATAATAGATATCATCCTTGAACCATCTCACTCTAAAAATATCATTATGAGAATGAGTTGGTAAAAATTTATATAGTTCAAAGAAGTGTTATGAAGAGTCTATAATGGACATAGTACCATACTCAAGGTGTATAAATCCCCTTGATTAACCATATCTCAATTTATTTGGTAAAATTTAATCCTATAAGGTGGTCTTAAATTCCCCTAAATGATTATTTAATAATGTTATGCCTAATTTAGAACATTCCACCTCCACTTGGTAGTTCCACGAAGCATATACACTTCAAGATTCAACATCCTCTCTAGAGGCACCTCTAAATTCCCAAATATCAAAATAATGGTCTATATCAATGAATTAGTAGCCTTGGGTACAAAATCTCCAAAGATAGTATGTGGGTGATGCATCTGGAACACGACTACAAAATAGTTGGTTTAGATAATGTAGCTCCCTCCATAGAGTGCACTAACTACAAGAAATTATCACAATGCTAATTTTTTCCCAATATAGGTATATCATGTGGTACTATAGATAATTTCATAGGTGTCACTATCGGTGGTACATGTCCTTGAACCTCAAGGGAATGGTCTTAGAAACCTCCCAACTACTCAGCCTATGGATGTCAGGGAGGCATATATCAAAAATTCCAAGAACATGCCTCAAAAAGAAATTATAAGAAAGAATGTATTTTTTCATAAGATAAGAAGATAGGTGTAAGGTCCTACTACCTAAAACATACTAACCCAAGACCCAAAATATCATGTTTGGGTATTTGTATGATTTCTAGATTCCATTATAGGGGTTATGTTTTATGGAGTTTCAATTACATGTAATATATAAAAAACAAATTAAGTTTTAATAATAATCCCAATTTAACAAAAACAATTCCTTCTAAAATTTATATTTCTAATTTTAAATACACATGTCCAATTAGTTGAATAAAAATTCCCCTGTTATAAATACATATTATTTATATGTTAGAACTGTAATTCCATATAATTGTTCATTGAATTTACACCGAATCATAGGATGTAACAATCCCAAAGAAGATGATTCAATTATATGAGTCTCTATACCCAATTTATAGAGGGATAAAATTTATAAAATAAAATTCAAATCAATTTAAGCGCAACCATTTGACGTTTCAAATAATTTAACAGTAGACCTATGGCTTAGAAATATCATAATTGGTTATCTATGGTTCCACCTTCAGGCTATGTGGGAAAATCCAATTTCGATTGATGTAGAAACATTAATATAATAATTATTTACCCCAATTTTTCTTACAAAAAATGCGTGTAACATGAATTATAGAAATTAGGGAACATAGGATATTAAACATTCAATAATATGACTTCACATTGCATATTCATGTCATATAAATTAAATAGTTCTTATAATGATTCACTAAGAAATTTTCCCTTCCAATACTAACTTAGGGTAAAATCCATAAAATACAACTTCATGAAGCATATTTCTCATATAATGGTGAATTTAGTACAATATTAATAGGAAAAATATTGAATAACAAGGTGCATAATAGAAAACAAGGATTTTCCCCCTCATGTGGGTTTTCTACTACTAGGAATGCGCTCCTAATAATTTGTTGACATGTACTAGTCTTATGTATACCAATAAAAAATAATATTATAATGAAATAGAAACAGTTTAATCCAATTTTTAATTTCATGGGCCTAGTTCACTTGAATGATACCAAAACTAGCTGACAATGTGGCCATAAGAATGAATTACCATACTCTAGAGGTTAAAGATTAACCAGGTGGGTGTTAGAGGTTATGATGGGGAGACTATACCTCCATTATCAGTGTAGATAAAAATGGAGTTAATAATAAATAAAATAGTATAATCCATATAATGAAACATCATAATAAGATACAGAAGCAAAAATCCACATTATAATAGTAAAAAAAGTTAAAATCCAAAGGTACTATCATATAGGGAATATTTCATGTTTATAAAAAATGAACTTGTATACATGGAAAGAGACATAAATACAATATATATATATATATATAAGTAATGAAAAAAAAATTCAAAATTATATCCCAGGGCATTTGAAACAATGTCTTAGTTATCTTCTATGAACCCCATTGTAAATAATGTGTCCATATCTTGGTGATTTCCTTTATCCATATATGAATCCAATATGTATCTTCTATTCTCCAAAAATTTATGGAACATGGTGCGAGTAAAAATACATAGGTAACCTCTAATGGCGCCTAATAAAAATAAATCCTATTAATATAAATAGTAGTAGTGTGTATGGATTATATAATACCACTAAATAAACATTATCTAATTTGAGCATAGGGTCCCCATGGGGCACCTGAATGACCATATATTTTTATTCTAAGACAAATTTATCTAAACAAAAGACCATTATAGTTGTTTCTAGGAAACACAGAACCTAGAAAAAAAGTAAATATAATATTATCATGTATGAAACTAGAATAAAATAAGGAATTATTGATATTATATGGTTGAATAAACTCATATTAATAAACCATGTAGCATGGCATATATGGTCTAGGTTCAATAAACTGGATGAATTCTTGGCATTACACTGCAAAAGTTTCTAATTGTGTCTAAGGAACAAGTCAAAGATTATCAGGGGATAAAATATATTTGGAGACCAAGATGATAAAATATGGAATCCTGTGTCTGAGGACATAAAACCATATCCATGGATATAGTCTTGGATTTCTAATTTCTAGATTAGAAGATGAATACATGATGATATGCGAAGGAATTGGATAATATTAAACAATGAATGACCCCAGTGAATTATCTTTATTAGTGTTAATATCAATAAATCACGTAAAATCCTCTATGTATACTAAATAAAATCTTGGTCAGTAATTCATTTTCCACTCAAAAATCTCCACATGATTAATGTGAGCTAAGTATAAACACATAAATAATCATAAAATTAATAAATACAAATATTCCTTTATAAATTTCTATGCAAATATACATTTCATAAATTTTCATTTTACTATTCAATTATATCGAGAATTAATAAAATGGTCCATGGGATTATAAATTAAATATTATAGATAAATTAAAACATTTCAATCAATCATTTAATAATAAATAACTCAAATACACTTTGTATGTGTTCTAGGTATTAACAAAGAAATATTTAATACGAATAGTGATGACCTTCCCCATGGAGAGATTCATTTGGAGGTCACCAAAATCCCAAAATTATAATGGGAGTAATTGAAAGTACATTTCTTGTTTTGATCATTTTATTTTTATGTTTCCCATCTCTAGAGGTAATGAATGTATGGTATAGTATGAATTATAATAATGACATATCAAAAACGTGAAATACATTACGAAAAATTTTTATACTAAGAAACATTACAAAAATATAGACTCCTTGTCTAGTATCAGTCTCTTATTTAGGATGGAATTGTATAACATTAAGAAAAAATAAAAAAATCCATAAAATAGGGTATATTAGGTCTCATAAAGATTACCATTAAGATGTTAAATAAAAAATGGAAAATAATTTACTGTAATATTAAACATATAGAGGGGGTTCAGCATGACTCAAAACAAAAAGATGAGAGCTTGGTAGGAAGAGATCTCACAACTCCTAGAGAATTGGTAGTGTTCATATTTTATAGCTATATTTCATGTAAATATTGTATGATGTATTATTTTATTTATATGTGTATTTAAATGAACATTCATACCAATTTTTGAATAATTTCACTTATATTATATTTTATAGAAAGATACAATAAATATTTGGAAAAGGTCTGAAAAGGGATGAAATATGTGCTAAAAGAATACCAAGTTATTGAAAATGAAGAAAGCCATAAATCTAGAGAAATATTGATTACACATCGTGTATTCTCACTACACAACATGATTTTTCCAAATATGTGTCCTTATAGTCCATCCATGAAAAAATAAATGTATTGAATGAAACATACATGTTTTGTAACTATTTTAACAGAACTGAATTTTTTTCTAGATTTTGTTGCTGAAGATTTACATAGAAATTCATGTTTTCCTCTAAAACTATGAGAATCATGAGATTACACAACATGAAACTCCTTTACACAATGTTTAATTACATAAAACTATAAAAATAAATGTTACATGGCCATGGTTTTAAATATATATTTCTATAAATTAACACCTTGGCTATATATCAATGGGATTATGGGACCATAGGGAGTTAGAGTGATGCCGATGGAGCATTGTATGCATGGAGTGAAATTGGGATGCACTACTTATTCATCGTTCATCGTCACTATTCTTCTTTGGGTACCCATGATGATCATTCTCAACATTCCTATCATGAGTGATTAGTTTCATTTATTCTGGATGATGTGATTGTATGGGGGTTTCTACTTAGGTATTTTTTATTCATTATTCATGTTTTGGAAATTTTCAAATACAATTTATCAATTCCAACTTATCTTATTTTCCTATTTCATGACCACTATTGTGTTATAAGGATTATTATTTTGTTTCATCAGTTAATTGTATTATTTTGTGTATGAAAATTATGAAATCAAGGTTAGTACTATGTGAATATGGTTTTGGGTTTCCTAGTTTAATGGATGCTTTTAGTATATTACCATTCAAATGATGCAATCATAGGATTAGTTCTTGGTACCCATACCAAGGATCCCTACTGAGCTAATTACATCATTAAACTAGAATAAATTCATTATCAATTAATTCCTTATCACATCAACATGAAAATCACTATATCTGGAATGCACCATCTATTTACTTCAACCTCAATTCATGCTACTTTAATTTTTTTCGTCATACAAAACAAATAAATATAACTTTTTTATTTCATTAATTAATTTAGAAAATATGATATGTCCCTGTGGGTTTGACACTCATACTTTCTAGATATGATATTTTTAGTTAGTGTGCTTGATTTATATAAGAATTTAAATTTTTTAGACCCTTTGGAATTAATTACACCCTAGGGTATGTCAATCCCCCTATGGATGGAGATGTTTTGTGTTTGAGAGAGGAGAAAGATAATATGAGTAAATTGATGGAGGGGAAAATTATGAAATATTAATTTTTAAAAGTGTTCATGGTTTGGTCATATGGTTTGTATGACTATACACCAAACATGTACGTGACACATTCCATGCAAAAGTCCCTCATATGGATAATATATCCTTTATAAAAATCATGCACAAAATTTGTGTTCGCAACTATCCCATGGCCCACATCTCACATTGTTTAGGCAAACAATTAGGTTAACTTGGACCAAACCATGCATGATCCCTATAAAATTAATTGAAGGTTTTATAACTCCATGATACCTCTATTTCATAGGTTAGATAACCATGATCCAACCTTATAGGGCCACATGGTTTATCTTCATAGTTATAAATAATTGTCATGTGACTATGTGCATCTCTATTCTTTCAAGAAATGTTATTTTGGGCCCCCAACCATTCCAGGAAACTAAAGAGACCTATATTACCACTTTATGAAACATATACCATGGTAAAAATTAAATTTTGATACTAAAAATTAAAGGATTTTCATCTCTAGGAAAAAATATGGTCTTAAAACATCTCCCCTTATGCTTTATAACACCTAAATTACAGACACCCAAGGGCCACAGATCAGCCCAAAATAATGAACAACATGTTCCACAGGGGTTCTCATCCCCTAAAAACAATCATATACCATTCACTCGGGTGGTCTCACCCCAACATATAATAGATACTAGAACAAAAATTTACATATTCTATATCCCACCTCAGATCTTGATAAAACATATATAACATATAACCAATGGTTATATATCACCAAGAAGCTCATATAGTATATATAAAATTAAGAGAGATTATGTCCATCATGAAATAAACATCATTCATCATCCGCACAATATTTTTCCAGTCACTCTAAAATACAATAAATTCATAAGGGTGGCCTTGGAATAACACAACTATGAACCATATATAAATTCATTACTGGTACATAAAAACAATTCCCCTAATCCATAATTCCTCATAGGATTCTTCCCTCAAGAATCTTCTAGTCACCCAACCACATCACGGTATTCCCATCAATATTCTCATCTCTTCATCATCGGAATACCATTAATGAAATTTAAGACAATCCTAGTATTTTCACAAATTTAAAAAGACACCCCAAACACGATAGAGAATTTTATTAAGTAATAGGCATTATTTGACTTAATCCAAACGAGTTTTTTTTCCGAAAATGCATAATCATATCCCTATCCCTCTCATTAGGGTAAATAAAGATCTAACTCATACCAAGTACCTTAGAAACCCAATGTAATTTCCTTAATTAATTTCAAGGACCCGCGCTTGGAGAATCGTAGATCTCTACTAGGAGAGATCTCAATCTAATCATATGTTTTAAAAATCTATCCATCAAGTAAAAAAATTTCACAAGGGATTCATCCCACTCACGGAATTCGCTAATTCCTGACATCAGCCACATTATTTTGTTTAACATAATGAGTGATATATGCTACTATGGAACTAATCATAATATGCCTATACCTATCATTCCTTCCCAACAATCATTATAAAACTACCATGTGTTTTTTTCACATCACCTTAGATGCTCACAGACCCATCCTATGTCTCCTATAACCACTCCCAGAATATTCAACCCCCTTGGTTTTTATGTTATAAAGTGAATTTGTTTCCAATAATATTCAGTGACCACCATCATTGAACCTAGGAGGATCAGGATAAAAATATTCTAGTTCTAAATATCCAATATTTTTATATAATTTACAATCCTTAGGTCCTTGTTTCATAAAACATGAAATTATAATCAAGCCATAAGCCATAAAAACTATTTAAGTACACTAGTGTCAATCACCCATAGTAGTAAGACAAAATATTACCCCCACATCCCATAGATATAATCTCTAGGTAAATATATAGGGACTAGATAAATCATTAATTGTTATTTACTTTTATTAAATATCAAAAATTACAACTAAACCATCTATATGTCTCATTCAAGAACATATCAACACCAAATGTCCTATCTCAAGACACAATTAAAAAAATATTTAGTTATAATAAATTTATATTTAATTATTTAATTTATCAAATTGTTATAATTTCACAAAAACTGAATGATTGGAATCCACCAACCGAATCTACACCCAACCTCATGTCAATTGTACATAAGACACTCCCATCACTATAGTGATAAAAACTCATATAATCTTACACCTAGTAAATCAGTATATTCATTAAATTTAGTGAAAACACCAAAATAATTATTAAAAAAACATAAATATAACCATATAGTGATAAAAAACATTAATAAATCCCCTTAGGGCATCCCCTATGCATGAAAAGTCAAATTCTCTTCACTATAGGATGATTATAATATTTTATGATGGAATAATCAACTAACCACTAGCTTGTAAAATAAAAAATTAGTAGCAATTGTTATAAATAACAATGTAATAATGAATTTGGAGAGTATAGCCTCTAATATCAATTGAATTCCATCAATAACATCATTTTCAAATGTAAATAAAAGAAGTAGAGAAGGGAGGAACTTCTTTGAGCTCCTTTTATTCGACCATTTGTGAGAGAGGGAATGTGAGGTATAAATCAAAAATAATTATTGGGGCGTGGGATGGAAAATTATCAAAAATTTAGGAATTTTGGATTGTTATATATTTTGGGCCCATGGTATTCTAAAATATGTGCTAACGATGCTACCCTAAATTTACCAATAAATACCCCCCTCAAACAGGTTGGTCAAACATTATACCAAATCCTGATAATACTATGTGGATCCATAGGAAAATTTATTTTTTCTACCAAATATTATTCTTCTAAACATACTCACAACATTGTAAAATAGATTTTATGACACCCAAAATTTTTATACACCTACAAAGATTACAAAACAACTCTATTTGATTTTCAATATCGTTGTAGTAATTGTGTGATAAGTGAAAAAATCTGAAAAAATAAATCATTCATCATTAAAATCAAAATATTTTTTTAATAATACGGAAAAATCATTTGGTCTTGATAAATATCGAAAACAAACCTCTTAAATATACTCTATATGTCAAAATTCCAATCCATAACACTATTTTCTAAACATCCTCTACTCCATGATAAAAAATATTAAATTCCTATAAATTCTACAACCTATAGTCCTTGGGTATTTAACTCAATGGTTTCCCAAAATATAATAGTGATATATAGTTCATGATCATAGTGAAAATTTATAATAATATTTCAATAATTGTATCAATATTACAATTTATTCCCTCGAGTGCCCAGCTGGACACATGGGGTGTAACATATACTACATCATGTTGTTCCCAGGGGTCTATAAAAATATGAAAAATAAATAAAATAGTAAATGGAGATATAAATTCCCATCATTGTTAATTATTTTTACATAGAATATTTATTGTACTATAATGAAACGAAAAAGGAATCACATGGATCTTGGAATCTCAACCCAATGGTAAATCAATCACAACATCACTGCAATTGAAAATGGTATAAATAACCCCATTCCATGTGTTCCCACACTATGGAAATCTATAAGATTGAATAGAAATAATAATAAATTAGAATAGGTGGCCAATTCCTATAATGACTCACAACATGGGAATGTTAAAAAAACATGGTAGCATAATAAAAAAAGGAAAATTGAACAATGATCTATAAAATTATGACCTAGGAAAGAACCCACATAGTCTTATAATGATACCATCAACCTTATTTATTTATTGCATCCCTTATAAAAAATCATAATGTAGTATGGACGATTGGCCTATAATGATCTATGTATAAAAGCCTTTAGATCCAATTTAAAAAATAATAATACATTAATATATGTAGCCCAGGACTTTACCAGTATGAACCATTTGGTTTTTTACCACTTATATTCACCCATGATTCTATAAAATACAACATGACTAAGAAAAAATTAATACAATCTATACCATCCCCACATCTATTAAATAATTCTAGACCAAACATCAATTTCTAGCCCCTTTACTATAATATGATCTGTTTCTCTATAGATAGTAGGTCAACATAAAATAAGGGGGTAAAATTATATCCTAATAGCTAACATAATGAAAATGTTTTCAGAATAGCCCAAGATCCCACTATAGTGTAAACCTGAAGAAAAACCTTGGAAATACACCAAACTAAATATTCTATGGAGGCTAAAGTATCCTTACTATAAAAATCATAAAAAATTCAACTGAAATAAAATTTTGTTGTGCATTAAGAAAAATTATAATACAATATCAATTTAAGAACCAAAAAATTAAAAATCATGAAATTATGGAATAAAAAATAGATGTTCCATCGTGGAAATAGAAATCCATAACCTACTTATATGAGTGAAAGGGTGAAAATTTAAATTTATTTTTTGTGAATACCATATTTTTATGGTACCACAAATAAAATGGTGAAAAAAACATATATCATCAATATGGAATGTTTAAGGACCACGATCCATTTTCCACCAGAATATAGCTCATAAAAACTATGGATAAAATGACATTAGTCTATAGGTTTCCCAAAATTTTAAAAAACATCAAATTTAAGGTATAAATGATGTAACACTATGAAATATCTAGATAAAATGTAAATATATTGATATGGATTCATATCCATACCCATAGAAACATCCTATACCATGAAGAAAAAAAGTGTTGATCCATGGAGAGAACCAAATGTGAAGGAATATGGGGTTGGGTAGTGTCTGAAGCTCATATTCCACTCAAAAGAGGAAATTATTTTAAAATTCCTTCTAACCAATGCCTAAAATGAGGATATTTGTATAATTTATGAAAGAAGGATTCATGTTGAGGCCATCAAGGAAAAGGACACGTGGATTGACAAGCATGACCAAATCATAGATCGAGGTTTCAACCAAGGAAAAATCACCATGGAGGAATTCATTCAGACAATGGACAGGATGGTCACTCGCCTTGAAGAACTTATCTGGGATGATCCGGACACTTCGGTTAGTATTCTGTACTGGGAATTATATAGAGTGGCTGACTCGAATAATATTACTCTAGTGTTTAATAACATTATGACCTCCTTCTTCAAGTAGTGGTTTCCTATTTTTTGTGCTATGGTGTCCCAATTGACTATTATGCGGCTTAATAAAAATTTAGTTTGGATGGATAGTGGAAAAATATTCCCCTGGATGAACAAAACACCACATACCCATCCAATCACTGAATAACCACCACTTTTCATAAAAACACTCCCATATTGGTTAACCATCATGGTGTAGCCTAATGGAATTATAGTGTAGAATATAATCCTCAATGTTTTCTATTTTTTATGTCACATATGTGGTTACAGTTAGACCTGGTGCCTATAGAAAAAAGAAAATATTATTGGCTAGATGGTTACTCGTACACAACCTTCACCATGGTGAAAAATAATTATGTTATATCATGGTTTCTTGTGAATCAAAAAAACATAATCTAAATTATTTCACACCATGGAACAACACGCCGGCCCATGCTACAGGAATCCACCAGGGAAAGATATCAATATTGTGTATCCTGCATTACATTGTACATGGTCATATTATTTAGTGTGTTACTCAACATATTGAAACTTTCAACTACAAAACAACATCCAAATCCTAAAAATGACCTATGGGTCCCATGACTACATATCTTATAGCTCAAAAATATATAAATAAATTATATTGGATGAAACTTAAATGGAACCAATTCCTCTAACATAATCTAGTTGTTACTACCACCCCTATATAGGTATGTTAAGTCCCGAAATCCATCATTGAGTGTCACAAAGCCTCATTATGGGGTTATTATGACCAATAAACACCCATATCATTCTATCACTAATATATTTTATCTAGAATATACTTATTTTTAAACTGTATACATACATAATGATTTTGTATTGTGCAATTTTTTTTTAAAATCTATTTAATAAATGATTTTTTTAATAATTTGAGAAATTTATTAGTATTATAGAATATTTTTTGGGTAATTTCTAATCTAGATTGATATTTTTTTAAAATAAATAAAATGATTTAAGATTCAATTTATTTATATTATAATATACTATTAGTGTTTTTATTTTTTTAGAGAAAAAATGGGCATGTAAGGGGATGCTCTCAATTAGTGGGGATTGAGCCACATAGAAACCACATGAGGGGCCTCTTTTCAGGACACCGCACAAGGAGGTCGGGATACATGTCGAAGAGGTGATGCATATCACAAACAAAACGTGGTATTAGATTAAAAATTTACGTTGGGGTCATGTCCATGTAACAATGGTAGGAATGATTTAGAATAATGAGGAAACAATGATGGTGTGGGTGGTATTTTGGAACCTATATAACTTAACAGATGGCTGAGCCAAATAATCTAATTTATAGACGAGGGATCCCCCTATAAAGACCAATGTGTTAATAGTTCATAACTTAGGTACGAAGAACATTTCAAAGTAGAGTGAACCTATAGATGATGAATAAAACTAACCCATCTAAGTTTGGAGGTTCCTTTACATAAAATAAGATCAATATACAACTTCCAAAAAAAATTTAATGATTAGAATAATTATCAACAATGAATTTGGTGTAGTATAGGTTATGTCTCCCATTTTTTTCATTATGTAATATTGGTTTTATTATGTGTTTTTTTGTCAATTCAATTTAGGGTCTCCAATTTTCATAATATATTTTTTCTTACCATTAAATATTCTATAAATTCTAATATACCTATTAATTATAGAGAAATCCAATGGGTATCAAGTGTTATAGAGGTGGGTAGACAATATAAGGATGTGCTATACATAATGAATTAATTATTTATAACTTTGGAATTTAAGTCATTAAATTTTATCATATTATGAAAAATCTTTATCACATACATAATTATCTTGATGGAGATATGGTAATTTGGAGAGGCAACATTTTGTGATTGATGGAAGTGGAATGAAAAATATGAATTAACATCACCTTTCCAAAATAGATTGATATTAATTCCCATATTCCCAGTGTAGACTTATATTGGGAGAGGAATTGTCCATATTAGGTTTCTCAAGTAGACATTGAGAGGATATTGTAGAAAAAACAAGGAATTCCTATGACAATAGTTGTGATATAATATCATAGCTCAAGATGGTATTGTTTAAATTTATGAAAAGTCATACTTCAATAAAAAATATCATTTCTTTGACCTTATTTATTTATTTTTGAGTTATTACACTCCACACATTAAATTATTTTAGGGATTTTGTTCTTAATAAAATCACAATAATATAAAAATATGGATTCTTTTAATTTTTTTCTCATGGGAACAACCATGTACTACCAGTATTCTATGTTTTAGTAGTTATGGTAGTTTTGGATATCATAAATTTATAAATTTGATATAGTAGGAGAATTTAACAACATATTCAAGGACCATAAAATTTTGTGCATTGTTTACATGGATAAAAAGAATATAAATTTAATATATAGTAAATACACTAACGTCCCTTATTTATTCTTTTAGGTTTTAGATTTGGAATTTTCATTTTTTTTTCTATTTTAAATTACATGTGTTTCTTAATTTTGATCTTAGTAAATGTAATAATTAATTTTTTTCTATGATACAATAATGAAATCTCATAAAATATAAATGAGAATACTAGTGAAAAATCAAAATCTGAGCATACGAGAATCATGAAAAAATAAGTGAACCATAATTGTACCTGGGATTGGATGAATCACTCTGATAAAGGAAATAATAATCAAATAAGGGATTTAAACTACTAGAGAACATATATTAGGAAGATATGTAAGTGATGGAAGTATATGATTATGATGCCAAATTTAAAGATAAATTGATGATCCATTTAGATGAAAAACATAATTGGAGGCCAAATATGAGGTATATTCCAACTATGATTCATGTTACAATTCCACGGAGGAAACCCACTTAAGTGAAAACAAGGAATACAATGAATAATAAAATGATCCACACACTAAATAAGAACAAGACCATGAGGAGGAGGATGATATTGAGGATATAGAATTCTTTGACAACATATTATATCCTATATAAGATAATCCCCAATAAGAAGAAAAAGAATAAGTACGACTGGCTACTGAACTAGTGATGCTAAGTGAATATTTTGATTAAATACAACCAATAAATGTTTAACTAGTTGAGTTTTACATATTTTGGATATCCCAAGGACAATAGATACAATATTTATGGCTTTCCACTTCTCATAATAGTCCACCATGTAATAAAATAATCTTGATTATGGAAAATGGTAGAAGAGCTACACTGAATAAAATTTTATGATATGTGTAGTACGATATGACATGAATGGATTTATGAAATACTAATAATATGTGATTTATGAGATAAGGTCAAGCTTAAGGACTATATGGGTTTTTTTATGAGGAAACCCATTTTTTAATTTGTTTTATTTTTTTTATCACATTTGATTTTTTTCGGATGTAGTGAACCCACACCTATCATATTATTCAAATTAAATTTCATGGATCTTGTGCTTTTATTATATTATTTATCATGTAGGTCCATGAATCATATGGTAAGAATTGAAATGATGAAAAAGATCATCAATGTTAAATGGTGGTAATAATTAAATTAAAAAATTAATTTTACTCCATTATTTTCAAAATTTATGTTTGTTTTTAGTGAAAAAATTCACACCCAGATTTGATTTATTTTTTCAATTTTTATTAATAATATATTTAATTTTTATAAACCCCCTGATATAATAATTTAAATTTAAAATTGATATAATTTAAAAAGTATTTTCGGAATATTTAAAAATTATAGTTATGAATTTTCATTGGAATTCAATGAATTATTTTTTTAGTAACATGTTGATTACATGTTTCCTTCTTTTATTAATTATATGGATTTCTATATTTCATGTATGTTAATTTTTTATTATGTAACTTGTCACGAGTGATTGTATTAAAAATTATAATCTTCAATTCATTAGTTGTTTATGGAATAATGTTTTACAATATTTTCTAATGAATTTCATGACACAATAAAATACCTATTACACTCATTGACATTTATTTGACATTTTCCAAATGATAACTTAGAAAATTCGCCTAAAATATGATTGATGAATGTTTATTTATTCTGAAATTATCCTTCTGACCTACCTAACATTCATCCCACAGTTACACCACAAATACCATGAATGGAAATCAATAGGAATTATCCAAATTAAAATATAATTTTTATAAATACAACCATTAATGAACATTTTTGTAGGATTATTAATGTTAAAGTATCTAGGAGTGGTTTTGTTTATTATAAAATGTGGTACTACTGGATAGAAAAACGTTTTTGGGGTTTCCATGGGATTTTGGGAAAGTTCGTTTCATTATTCATTTTCTATATTGTCAACCTCACTATAAAAAATAAATGAAAAATAAAATAATGGTTTTAGTTATGGATGTTAAAAATAAACCATTATTTTCCAAATGATTTTCATTATTTGGAGATAGGTGGCGGATCTGAGACTTTACAAAGATCAATTTTCTAATAATTGAAATATATTTTGAAGGAAAACATGAAAACAATAAAAAATAAATATGGGTAACTAATTATATATGATTTTATTATCTAATTACTATTACAATGAGTATGGAGAGGGAGTATTATTAACATTTTGGAGAGGATAATGAAAATTTAATTTCATTGATTATCATGAAGTATACTTTGAGATAAACCTCATTTTCTAGAATTAATCGTTTTTACATCAAGTAATTACCATTTGTTACCTTTAGAGACATATGATCCTAATTTTTAATTTGTCATTATTTTTCATGATTTTTATCTATTTAATGTAGATAATATAGTTCTATATTAAGTTCATATATTTTTTACACATACTCAAGATATAACGAAAACATCATAATTGGATTACCTTCATTGATGATATAAAAAAGTGGTGCGGTAGAATAAAATGGGATTCATAATAATGATAAATTGAATGACTTGAATAGATGAGAGTAGTGTCTCTATAATTTTTCAGAGGAAAATCTAATACATTGTGTCTTGTCTGGAGTTGGTTTCATTTTTTATTAATGTCACATGGAAGAATCTCTCCATCACTGATACTTATTTCGAATAATTAATTTTCAATATTAATTTACTGTATATTGATGGTGTAATTTTTAACTTATAGTGGAGATATATTCTTGAGCAAAAGTATGGTTTCATTGTGGGGGATTTTATGAGTTCACATTGGGCACATATGTTTTGAAATTTTATTAATAAATTTTAATTATTTTAATTGTTTTTAAACATTGATTATTTCAGAATATTATTTTAGTGTTATTTTTTAGAATGATATTTTATTAAATAAAATAAAAATTGGTAAAATACAGGTTTATTAATTTTATATATTTTCTTAGTATATTTGATCTTGTTTAAGGAATAAATGGTCTAGTAAGTGGAAGCCCTCATCGAGTAGGGAGAAATCCACATGGAAACCACAAGAGGGAAGACATAGTGAATCCAACACATAGGTATGGCTAACCAATTTTGTAAGATAAGATTCATAGTATAAGAGATGCAATGGAGTAGAGAATACCAGCACACAAGAGTTGGGTTTGTGCGGTGATGGTAGGAAGTCATCCCTGGTGCTAGGAAGAACTGGCACCATCATGTGTCAGACTACCCCCTCATTAATTAATATATAATTGAGACACTAATTTAATTATATAGTGTAAGGATCCCACTACAATGTAAAATTTGGGATGAAATATTATTATAAGTATTATTCAATTTCCAAAAAAAATCATTCTTGCAGTTGATGAGTTGAAAATGATAGATCCAAAGCGGAGGGGGGTTCCCCCGACATAATAGAAGATACACATCAGGCAACTGAATAAGGTGTGGAAGGAGGTGGACATTCATAAACTATAAATTTGGATTATTTATGGTTTTTTTTATCATTTGAATTTTCATTATATTACAATGGTTGTCTAATATGTATTGTTTCTCCAATTCCTATAAGGGTCTCAAATATTCAAAATAGCTTGTCATTTTAAATCAATTATCTACCACATAAAATCTACTCATTGATTATTGAGAGAAAAAATATAGGTGGATAGTTTTTTGGAAGATGGTTGAGTTGATAAAGAAGATGAGTACCCATTACTATAACTCTTTATATATTTGGAATATATCTAATTAATTTTGGTTACATTAAAACTAAAAATTATCAAATTTGTAATTTTCCACTTTGGTGGTGGCGTAGTGGGGAAGGAGAGTGGTAAAAAAACACTGTTCATTGGGAGGTTCAGGGTTCGAATCCTAGGCGTCCACATTGGGGGTGAGCCTCTCCCCCAGGATCCATCTATCTTGTCGGGTTTCTCTGCCTCAATTGGGCAGGAAAAATGAAGTGCGACCCAATGTGCTGATGGATTTCTTTGACAAACCATCGCCGACCGGGCTGTCACCCTCCAGAACGCTTTGCCATATCGACTGGCAACGACTCCTTCCCCGGCTGGGGCACTACCTCAGGGCAGTGACCTCTTCATGGGAGAGGGTGTTTTCTCTGTGTGGAGGGTTCGAAAAGGCCACACAAGGGAATTCCCTTTTAAAAATAGATTATCACATCCCTAATTACCTATAGAGAATGGAAGTAATTATTTGAGTAAACATAATGTGATTGATGTAATTAAAATGGGAAAACCTTCCAGCAATAAACATTTTCCTAAATATTAAACATAATGCTCAGATTCCTGATATTGACATACCATAAGAGAGGGTTTTGAATTCATACGTTATTCTAGATGACTCTAAAAGGATAGGCTAGATACAGTAAGGCGACATGATTGTAGGACCCGGGACACCCTGAGAGGGGAGGGGTGAATCGGGGTGTCAACTTTTTCTTTGATAAGTTGTGGATCTTGTTTCCATGTTGGCAGGAACTACTTAAACCTATATTATGGACATGATTAGAAATGAAACATTCACATGCATAGAGATAACACAACAATTTTACTTGGTTCACCGAAAAGGGCTACGTCCAAGGAGCATACGCCGAGAGGTTGTCGGTCATACCAAAATCCACTATGCTTCACTAGTTGTAGATTACAATCATTCGGGCACAATCACTCTGTCCCAGGAACATTGCCTTTACAAAGGTTAAGGGATAGCTCACTACTTCCCTCGGGTCACTCCCGTTGACTCCCCCTGGCTCACTGCCGTTGGTGAAGTCTCACTCAGTTTATACACATGATGGTCTCTTCAATAGATGTGAATTGAAGTTCTTTGTCTTTTGTTTAGCATGAGACTTTACTTGCATCAGGGTTCATAGTTTATGCCCTTTTTAGTTCAATCCTTCTTCTTTAGTGCAATGACTGAATGCACTAGATCTTTTCATTCTCTTCCTTTGATTCTCACTACCAACACCTGAGTGTATTGATATATTCCCCTATTTCTGTGTAGATCTGAGTTTAGTTGCACGGTCCGTTCTTCTTCTCTTCGCAAACCACAATGAGGATGTTAAAGACCAATCATGTGTGTGTGGTACCACTTATCTTCATAAAACCAAATGGTTTACTGTTCTTTCGTCTTCGCAAAGCAGATTTGAGAGTGCTAAGCACCTGTCAAAGGCATACGGGACCCCCAAATTTTCGCGCACCCTTCCTAGTGCCTTGCGCGTAAAATTTAAACCTTGCGCGTAAAAATAACTTTTGGCGCGTAAAAGGCTTTTAACGCAACTCTTATTTTTCGCGCAAATCATCCCTTTTCCGCGCAACCCTTCTTCTTTTCTCACACCACTCTATACCTTAATTTTTCTGCACATCAGAGCTCAAGATTTGTCTAAGTGTCTAGCCTCCCTGAATGAGAGGGCTTCACCTCATATTTATAGGTGTTTTCGATCTTGCGCGTAAAACCCCTTCCTGCGCGCAAAACTGTCTCTCAGTTCTTTTAGTTACGCGCACCTGTTTGATTTTCCGTGCACATGGTGCGAACATCCCCAAATTTTCGCACGCCTATTTACTTTGCTGATTTTTTGTATTTCTGATTCGATACACTGCTTGCGCGAAAAATTCACCCATCAATTCTGGGCACAACATTTTTCTGCGCACATTCCCATTTGTTCGCGCACTGCTCTGGTTTTTCGTGCAGCCCATGCCTTTACCGTTTTTCAACGCTATGATTCTGAAACACTATTTGTGAGAAAAACTTCGCTCCACTAATTTCGTGCACCACGCTGTTTTTCATGCCCAACTCAAGAATTTCATGCACAACCCTTATTTTCCGCATAGCCCATGCCTTTGCCATTTTTCACCAATCTGATTTCAAAACACTATTTGCGTGAAAAACATCGCTCCACTATTTCGCGCATCCCTCTGTTTTCCGCGCCCAAATTAATTATTTCGCACAAGCCTCTTATATTTTGTGCGCCACCTTGTGTCTGCTCATTTGGAACCACCTCCAGATCATCCATTCCTTTGTCGACATTCTCTTATCAAACATAGATCTTTGAACACAACTTTAGAAGTCGACATGCCACAATGAAATCTCTTTTGTCAACAGATTTGTATGAAATTGTATGCTTTGTCGATAAGCACAATCACCTATGTGATTTTACTTCTATAACAACTCTTCTTATTTCATCAAAAACTCCACTATCATGATATGTATCCCTTGATAGATCAGCTTTAGCATCATAATAGTTTGATACAATGTAAAGTTCATGGCCATCGCAGAATTCCAATGCCTTGAACATTTTCTTCTTCTTCAACCGTCATTCCTCTACTTCATGCAAATCATATGATTATATTCTTCATGAAATATCTTGAATGGATCTCATGCAATCATGAAGAATTGCATGGTCTTCATCAACCATCGTGTCTCCTTCTTCATTCACAGATGGATTATGCCTCACTATTCCTCACTGTTGTAAACAATGTGTCCCCTTTGACACATGTTCTTTGAACTTATGATCAGTACAACAATCATCTGAATTTCCATTCCTTCATTTCATTGGAGGACTTCTTGATTACTTCTTGATCTCCTTCATTTTGATCTTCATTGACAACTATTGACAACAAATACAACCTTATTCACAAATTGGTTTTAACAATGATAATATTTTTTTGAATCTCACAAGTCAGGGTTGATTTTATTTATTTTATGGAAAACCATAATTTTATATCATATTTTATTTCTTCATCCTTATTTAATTATTCTAATATCATTGAAATCTACACCTCATGATATTTTAGTAATTTTAGTTTTAATAAAATATTGACATCGTCAAAACTATTGACTCTTATAACACCTTTTATAATGGTGTCGACATTTTCTTACCACTATTCTATATTATAGTAGTTATTAATGTTCAAGATATAATATATTTTTCAATTTTATATTAATAGAGGATTTAGTATCATATTATAAGAAAAATAATACTATAGGTACACTCTTCCCATGAAGATTATTATCACTCATTTCCACTACAGGAATGGTTCATTCCCAAAATATCAAATTTGGATGTGTAACACCCCTGTTGCTTGTATATAAATTTTTACTCTCAGTAAAATGAATTAAATAAATCTTAAATAAAAACAAATCCTTGTTTATTAAATCAATACATTATGAACAATACCAGAAACATCCCATCAAACTAATCAGACGATTATATTAAACCAACAACAATCATTAACAACAAATAAAGCCAACTCATAACAGACATGATGACGAATATACCATAGCACATTCTTTTTTGATCATCCATCAGTAGAAATACAATTAGGAGAATAATGGTATGGGCATAGAAGAATGTAAAAAACATCACCATCCTTGGAGTCAGAAGATTTACAATTTTTTTATGACAGAGCAAAACTATATGTATGTCAAGATTATATATTTATACATAATAGGATAGTTTCATATAGCTGTTGAGTTACTTTTTAAATAAAATATTAATAAGTGAAAAAAATAAAAAAATCAATATAACCATTACACTAATATATATGAACATCTTTTCATGCATTGTAGCGAAAAAGTTTCATTTAAAAAGAGTTTATTCAAGTACATCCTTAAGAAAATAAGATTTTCAATATCAATAAATACTGATGTTTTTCAAGATAATGAAATACAATATTGTTTCAAAAAATTTAAATTTAATTTTTATATTATTTTCTAGGAATATACATATTTATTTATTATATGTTATAATTTCTTATGAGACAATAAAAAATATAACATACATAGAAACAAGAAAATATGTGACATGTATTTTTTGAAAATTAAAATAACACATTACAATATTAATTTTACAAATATTTGGTTATTCCTAATGAAATATATTAAAATATATAATTAAAATTATTATTTTGATAAATAATAATAATATGTATACTTATAATTTTTATGTAATTAGAAAATATGAGTTTTTAATAACTAACATACTTAAATATGTATATATATTTGAGTGAGTTTGTATTAACAACAATATATATAAACACGTGAACATATGAATTATTAAATAAAAGATAAGAAAATAGATAGAAATAGTAAGAGGAATCGGGTTTGGGGAGGGTAGGTTTCAAAATCGATGGGATTTCCCCTCCCATGCATCCTCTTCTCTAGTCAGGATGGGTGAATCATGATGGTGGTGAAATATTCTTGGAGTGGGTGCACCGCAATAAGTTGTCTGGAATCATATAGGGTGAAAGGGGTTTTTTTCAGAACCTGGTGACTCATGCATGGCCGCGTGTAGAGGAACCAGACAGACCCATCGAGGGTTGGTCAGCATCAACCCGTGCCACCGACTCAGTGAAACTCCAGGTGTGATGTTTCCCATGGAAACATCCTCCATTAAATACACTACTGTGATGGTGAGTAAATTTTTTGGAAAATAGGTGAAGCATTTTAGTATAGTTTATAATTTTTCTTTTGATTTGGGTTCCCACATATCTCATTAGGATCGAATTAGGGTATTATTTTATGTAAAAGTAGGAATCCCTCTCTATATGTTAATCAGTGTGTTCACACTATTTTGTAAATAATAGTTCGTGAATGTCTGGGTAAAAAAAAACCCTTCTACATTGGGAGTGTGGAAGTCCTTCCACTACAACATGGGCAGTCTAGCATTAAAGGGGTTTTCATGTCCCTCTTCTGGGTAATCTGAGACTGAGGATAAGTTTTTGTTTCAATTCTCACTGTAAGGGGATGAAATTGTTGTTATTAAATTGATACGCCAATTTCAAAAAAATTTCATGTTTATGAGTATGATTTAAATCACCCTTTTATGGATTTCAATTTCCACCTTCAAGAATATTGATATAACAAGTAGAATAAGGGAATATTATTTTTTAAAATTTATTCTTGTGTCTTCGAATTATTCCAATTTATCAACAGCATTAAACCCATTTTACAATTCATTTTCACTATTGTGAGTCTTAAATGGTAATGGATTTAATATGCAACATATGTTTTTATTCCAGTTTACATTAGTCACATTGAAGTATTTATTACATGATTTATCAAATATTATTTTTGTTATAGTAATATAAACTATTCATTTTTCAGGTATTCAACTATTTATAACCTTTTCTATGCAGTCTTTTTGATACAAATCTAGTTATAACAAAAAAAGTGTTTATTTTGTGGAATCTTGTCTTGATTAGTTCAAACATTTTATGAATTATTGTTATTTTATATAAATTTTGTTTGAATAAATTAGTAATATTTATTTTTGTTCAAATAGTTTATATATAAATAAAATATAATCGCTTATTTTATTTTTAATCAGTTTTTTATTAAGAGGGATATTGTTATAGAAATGATTAATTTTTTAAAACAGTATATAAATTTGACATATATATATCAGAAATGTGTATAAAATTGTATTTTGAATGGGAATTGTAACCTTAAAATATTCCATCTTAATGTTTCTTGGTATGTAATAAATATATTGTATTGGTTCATGAGATGTATTTTTATTAAAATTATTTTGAATAATTATAGTACATCAATTGGACTCTTAAAAATCAAAGCGATTTTATTAGATTTTTAAATGTATTATTTTGTTATATTTTTATATGTTTATTTATAATTGCAAAGAATGTTAAAGAACATGCCAATTAATGTTGTTTTTACAAAACAACTGAATGTATGAAAATAATAAACATATATATATATACCTATATAAATATATATTTTATATGAATGAGTTTCAGTTAATACATTTATATGTACACAGATATGTATTTGTATACATACTACTTTTTATATGAATGAATGATTTTGTGTCATTATATCTAAAAGTGTTCTGGTTAATTTTAATTGATGTATATATGCAAAGGTTTTCAATCACATTTTTTTCAAACACTAATTTATATATATCTATATATAAATGTGTATACAAGTATCTTTAAGAATAACTAATATCTACATGAACATGTTATTATATGAACGTACAAAATGGTTTTTAAAGTGGAATGGTTATTTCTAGTTGGTAGATATATGAATGTGTATAAAATATTGTTTATGTTAATAAATAGATATATATGTATATGTATATATGTATATATGTAATTTATATGTGAAATAGTTATGTATATGTATATGAAAGTCTAGTTATGTATTTAAATGAGAAGCTACATTCATCATGATAATGGAATAATCAAGAATGCTCTGTTAATGAATTGATTTTGAAAACATAGGGATACAAAATGGGTACCATGATACATGATGTGTAATTAGGGTTTAATCATACTAATTCAAGTGCAATTAGAGTTTTACTCATGCTAAATAACGTTCAATGAGGGTTTTATTCATGATAAATCATGTGATATGTGGGTTTAGTCATTATAATACATGTGAAATGATCCATGACTATAACACCATAGTATTTTATTGTATGTTATCTATTCAAAGTATTTCAATAACTTGCGCTACACATAACACCGAGTTCGAGCGCCCCACGACTTATCAAACAATCTGTTCAAAAAAGAGGTTATGAATAGTACTAAAAAAATTTTAAATTTTATATATCCTTTAAAATATTAACATTCATTTTTTGTGTTTTTTAGACATAATATAATAAAAATTCAAATTTTAAGATAAAAGAGGTATTTTTAAAAAAATGCAGTTTTACACCTTTTAATGGAGAACCCTTTTTAAATCCAATATTTGACACTTTTATGTATTCGATTTAGTGAAATTAAATTCTTCTTTAGAATAGGGACATAAAAATTTAGATTGGATAAATTTTTGTTACTTTTATGAAAACATTCATATTTTTATGAATAGTGAAAAATACTAAATTTATTTTTAAAAAATATTTTTTAATCGAAACAATTTAAGGTTTTAAATTATAAATTTGAGTGTTTTTAAAGAATAATTAGACTATATTTTTATTATTTAATGTAATTTATGTCATTGGATGTAATTTTATATTTAACCTAGACATAAACAAGTGTCAATATTTTGATAGTTATTATTTCTTAAAAACATGCTTTCTCTTTTAACAACGGGAATTAATTTTAAATTAAAATTTTCCACTTATGTGTTTTGAATTTGGAAAAATGGATTCCATATTTGGAATAAGGATGTCTAAATATTGTAAATAGGTAACATTTATTTTTTTTACTTTATGAATATTTACTTTAGTTAATATTTTAATTAATATGGTTAATGGGTAAATCCAATATATTTGGGTAAAAAATCATATTATAGTAATAATAAGTTACCCTTAAATGTGTAATATACCTATATTTTGATAAATGTCCAACCATTGGAATCCTTGGGTCTGTTTTGGGACCCCATATAGCCACTTCAGTGTGATAATGACACTTTATATTAATTAATTTAAAGTAAATACAAAAATGACATAAACATATATCTTTCAGTAAAATTTTTTTACATGGGGTGATATAAATTATACTTTTTACTATTAATATTCATTTGAAGGCTAAAACGATTTAATACATAATTATATTTTATTTTTAAATTTTATACAGTAAATAATTAAATTTTATTTATGACACAATGATGATGTAATAATTACCTTATTAATGAAAGAATAAAATAAATGGTATTGTAAATATTAAAATAAATTAAATTTGAATGTTTGAATCCATCAACGAATTTTCATGGTGAATATGACATGTTATTATTGATTCAATGTATTTTGTTTGAAGTAATTGAGGTGTGATGATTTTCTCAAAAACCAAATACAAAATAGTGTCAAAATTGACATAAATGAGTTTTTAAAACAAATATTATATTATTAAAATATTTAATAGTACTAAAAATCTAAATTTATCCTAATGAACTTATATAAGGATAGGTATATAATTAATGATCCACTTTAGGTTCTCTTGGAATTTTATAGTATGTTTATTAACCAATTATTATAATAATACAAGAATACATGGTAAAAGTTAAACTATTTAACTGAGTTAAATAAAAATATAAGGTTAATATGGTGACCCAAACCAGTATAAAACCTATTGGTTGAGATATTTTTGACCCATACCCACCTTATAATTGAAATAAATATTTATGGAGCCATTATAAAATGAAAACGATTTTATTATTATATAATATTTCAATCTTCTCAAAAGGTTCCCCACACCACTCTTATAAAAGGGAACCTTCACTTCTTCTGGAAATCAAAACTCCAAAGACATTTGGATCAGCCAAAACCTACCCAAATATATTCCCAACGTCCCTCAAATCAACCTAGAGTCTTTAAATTGATCATAAATCCACACTATGGATCCCTTTAGATCAACTCAAATGAAAACACCCGAAGAAGAGGTAATAATTTCGCCACTCTCTTTTATGTACTTTTCTTCTTCCACTTAAAATTTATTTGTTGTTTCTATACCAAAATAATTACTCCAGTATCTATTACATATTGTGATGTTATTATAAATATGGTACAACCATATTTGTTATTCTATCCATCCTATAAATGAAATAGTCACCATACATGAAAACGTACAACTTACCGTCTCTACGTCATGGTGTAGTTTGTTAATCAAACAATTTATTTTTTGGATGGATATAATAATGAGTATAATTGATTTAAATAATAAATATAACATTTTAATGATTCATTGTATCTTTTATACCATCCAGTTACATATTATTTCCTCATCAATATAATCTTATTTTTGCTCATGCATACATATGGATTATCATATCCACGACGAGATGAGATTCATTCCCACATTCACAATTAAATGATGATTATAAAAATATATATTATTAATAAGTATGTAATATTTGACCTAAAAATGATTCAAGAGATATATATGTATATATTTATGTGATTATATATATCTTTTTCACTTACTTCTGTTCAATACGATATGAAAATAGAAACAATGTTTATTAGTACGTACACCCTACAATCTCCATAAATGGTGCCTTCCATTTCATATATCTATCTATTATAAATATTTATATTCTCAATATATATGATATTAAAATCAAGGTTTATATTATTTAAGTATTTAAATAATGATTTAAATTATATTATCAAGAATAAAAAGTTAGAACACATACGATAAAGAAAGTGATTACTACCCAAAATGTTAATTTAACATTGAAATCATTATTTAATATGAAGTATAAAGTAAAAAATGAATCTTGTAAGATATAATAAATATTAAAATTTTTGTGGTATATTTTAATAACATACTATAATCTTTATATTGTATTTTAAATGTACCGTCTACCATAGAAAACTGCAATTTTATGGTTAATTTCTCAATCTCATTATTATTAGAAATTGTTTATGGGTATGTTTTTACTGGGATATATTTATTATCCTTGTCTGTGTTTTATAACATATTATTCAAATGTATTCTTTTTAAGGTAATATTTTATTACAACATCATTTTAAATGTTTTAAATATTTATTCTTTTAAATCATTCTCATTAATGTCCATGTTTTCAAAATGGGGTTTTAAGGATTTATTTATATGGACATGAATGTTTTTATAATGATAATTCCATTCAAAAGTTTCAAAGTGGTATGTGACACTTTGATTCAAAAATGAATTTAAATTTCTTCTTTTCTAAATTTTGAGACTTTTAAATGTTTTCATAAAAAATGGATATTTCTCAAAAAAGTATTTTACAAATAAATTTCATCTATGTCAATATACTTTGATGGATTTTAAACTTGTTTGAAGTTGATTTAATATGATAAAAATATTTCATATTGTATTGAAGGTTTTGTGATATGTTTGATTGTGGATGTGTTATTTTTATACCATTCATGTTTTATGGATAATGTGTTGCCATTTCCTTGGTTTGTTTTAATACGAATCATTATGTTATGTTTCATCCTTTTCATATGAGGAATGAATTTGATATAGTAAGTGACCTGTGGAGCCCGCTACAGCTCCTTGATGCATCGGTAGGTCTCACAAGACAATTATTCATGGAATTGGCCGATGGCTTTCCCAATTTTATATATGGTTTTAGAATATGCTTTAATCATTTTTATATGTCTTGGCTGAGGCCTTGACAAAAATTTTCAGAATGCCTAGCATTATACATTCCCTCATTATTAAGATAATATTTATGTTTCAAGTGTTTATTCGACAAGTAAAATACCCATGACTATGTTTTATTATGGAATTATTTACTCTGCTCATATTTCTTCCATAATGTGTTCATGATTATTATTTTTAATGGCATGTGTTTTCAATTATTCCCCATGACTATTGTTTATGATATCTTCTGCTAAATTGTTTACCCTTACTGAGAATCTGAGCTCACCGCTTTCTTATGTTTTAATTTCCCAGGATTTCTAAGAAGTGTATTATGATTTCTATGTAGGGTTAATGTAAATGGAAATAATTTAATTATCAAATAAATATCTATTTTATATTTTATGTTTGAAAGTGTAATGTGAAGTTGATATATGTAATCTATTTCCAAGA
Source organism: Viscum album (assembly GCA_963277665.1). Classification (NCBI taxonomy): domain Eukaryota; kingdom Viridiplantae; phylum Streptophyta; class Magnoliopsida; order Santalales; family Viscaceae; genus Viscum; species Viscum album. The sequence goes on along the minus strand of OY728128.1, from coordinate 159,350,128 downwards.
CTGCTAAACTGATCAGTCTTTCGGGGCATAATTTCCTTGTATCATTCCAATTCTATATAATAAAGCACCAACTATGGGTAACTGGGGTCGGGGAATTATAGTTGGTATCATAGGAAGTTTAGTAAAAACATTTAAACTAGATTTAGAAGTACACTGATTAGAAAATGTTACCATAAGATAGAGTTTTAGGATTAGTATAGAAGAACTCCCATGAATTTTGGTAACGTAATGATTTTTTGAATTTTCTAGGCAATAAATCCCTATCTAGATATGAGTATGTAGAGGCGGCTCTGGAACAAATATACCTAGGAGTGAAAAAACTAACAAGAGTTTTGGTCTTGACCAGGGGTATCCTTGTACATGAAAATGGGCCTTACTATACTCTTGGTTATGACACTCCCGGGGGATATGCTTAGGACAATTCACATTTTCATTACAAGACATTATAAAGGATTTATGAATAAATATTTCCGGAGAGAAATAATTTTTATGATTATTCATTATATGAATAAACATTTTCATTTACGTTAGGTACTTGACAACTTTGGAATTATAAATTGTGATTCATAAACTATCCTAGGGTATGCCATTGTTTAGAAATGGAACGTAGTAGAAAGAATGATACTCCATCAATATGCATGATCCAAATAGTAAGAAGGACCCTATCTTTCAATATATTAACCCATCATTTAGAAGTAAAATTTTCTCCCATGTATTCTAATCATAAGAAAAAATTATATCATGTTTTAATAACATGAGTAAAGAATTATCTCAGCCCTATGGCTTTAAAGGGATTCTAGAGAAGAAAATTATGGTAGAGAGAAAGATGGATAAAGGGAAAAAGAGAAGAAGAATTTTTTAATATGTGATAACTATGGAAAGAATCACCTTTGAAAATACTTGAAGGGAATGGGAGTTTGTTATATGTGTAGAGGAAAAGGATACAAGTACAAGGTTACAAGGTTAAGAAAAACGTTTCAGATGTACAATGTTTCATCTCGAAGAAGTAGGGACACTAATAAAATCAATCTCCCAATCATAGGAGTGTGCCCAAATGATATTATTGGATAATAATAAAGTTATGAGACTACGACAGATGAAGAGGAATGATTAGTGTTCTTATGTTGTTATTAACGAAATATGTCATTTGAGTTTTTTATCAATGATGTATCGGTTATATGAATTATGGAAATAAATATGGATTGTACGGTAGTACTATTTTTGTGAGGATTTGAGATTGTATGGTACTATGAAAAGTGACTCAAAAGAAACTTTTTTTTTGGAAAATTTATGGTTGAGATAAAGATAAAACGTAATATGATTTTGATACCGAGGTAGTGATTTAGGAATAATATATGATAGATTTAGATAAATTATATTGGATATTCATGACTACATTTTTTGGAATACAAAATATAATTTTTTTTATTAATCCACATTAAAGAGAAGTGGGAAACTATAGTTCCAAAAACATTGATAACACTACGTGTTGAAAGAACTCACAACTTGATTAAACACAAGACTAAGATTAGAAGAATCAGACACTCTATTTAATTCCCAATGCAGAGTACTAACCTGGATGTATGGATATATGGAGTGTATCCTTTATTTTATAAGGAATAAGGGAGCATCAATGTATTAAATAAGGATTTATTGTAATTCAAGTTATTACCACATTTTAAAAGAATACATGATGAAGGTATTCACATGTTATTACATGGAAAAAAGGACCATCATTGTTTTTACCTTATAAATTTTTGATAGTGAGTTTGGATAGAAGTATTTTGGATAAGTAAAATGGTTGGAATGAATTATGGTAAAAATTGTATAAATTTTTTAATGTTAAAATATCTTATTAATATTATTTTTTATATTTTTATAACAATGAAAACTCGGACGTCGGGCGACAACCCATCACGTCTGGTAAGGCCGTGAGACAAGAACCCACAACTGAAGGTAGAAAAGTGTGCATCACCTACACTGGCCCATATGATGTCCTAGATTGTATAGTTTAATTTTATTTAAAATGTCTGATAGATGAATTATAAATTCTTTTTTTGAACCCTATACGATTAGAATAAATTGAATATTTTTATGTTCTATTAATTTTTTGAGTGAAAGATGAGTTTGTGGTAGAAAATAGTTAAAGGATGAAACTCTAATTTTCAAGTATATTTTTCTCTCTTAATATATGAGGAAATTAATTCATAGACTTTAGTTAATTGATCATAAATCAAAAAATGTGTTTTTCTAATACCATATGTTTTGTTGAACCGATGATATTTTAGATCATCTTAGATTGATGGCTTTGAGGCCCTCAATTTTACACTTGTTTGTAATTGATGACCTCAATAACCTCCTATAAATATTTACATTTTACTCAAATTATGTGTCTCTAATTTCCACGAAGGTTTTCCTAATCGATATCATATTTCTGTGGTGACTTTTTTATTTCCATTTCCCTCTTATTAAGACTAAATTTTATTAACCTAATTTTCTAATGTTGGTTTCTGACAAAGGTATTTTTCTATTTTAACCTTTTTTTTCAAAAAAATATTTCAAAATAAAAGGACTAAATTTATTGAAGGATGGGATAATGTAACACCCAGTGATTTTCTAGTATGTTATATCTTCAATGTATTTCACTAACTTGCTCTACACGCAACATCCAGTTCGAGCGCACCACGACTTACCAAACTAGTCAATCAAATAACATGTTATGAATATTATTAACCACATTTTAAATTTTATATATCCTATATAATTTTAAATTTCATTTTTTGTGTTTCTTAGATATAATATAATAAAAATTAAAATTTTAAGATAAAAGAGTTCTTTTTCAAAAAATGATGTTTTCCGCATTTAAATGGAGAACCATTTTTAAATCCAACATTTGATAATTTTATATACTCCATTTAGTGAAATAAAATTATTCTCTAGAATAGGTAAAATAAAATTTATATTATAATAATTTTTGGTACTTTTCTGGTAACTTTAATATTTTAATGAATAGTGAAAAAACTAAATTTTAATTAAATGTTTTTTAATCGAAATAATTTTTAGTGTTAAATTATAAATTTGAGTTGTTTTTAGGTATCATTATATTATATTTTTATCATTTAATATAATTTATGTAAATTTATGTAATTTCACTTTTAAAATGGACATAAACAAGTGTCAATCTTTTGATAGTTATTATTTCTTAAAAACACATCTTTTCTTTTAACAACCAGAATTAATTTTAAATTAATTTCTGCCACTTCTGTATTTTGAATTTGGAAAAATAGATTCCATATTTGGAGTCAATAGGTATACATTTTGTAAATAGGTAACATTTATTGTAGAAATTATGAATATTTACTTCAGTAAATATTTTATTTACCATGGTTGAAGAGTAATTTCGGTAAATTAGTGTAAAAAATAATATTATTATATTATTAAATTACCCTAACATGTGTACTATTCATATTGGTTGATACATGTATGACCATGGGAATCCATGGGTCGATTTTGGGGACCCATGGAGCCACCTAAGAGTGATAATGACACTTTATATTAATTAATTTAAAGTAAAGACAAAAATGACATAAACATATATCTTCTAGTAAAACAATTTTTAAATGGGGTTATTAAAGTTATCTTTTAGACTATAAGTACTTATTATAAATATAAAAATATTTCCTACATAAATATATTTTATTTATAATTTTTATACATTAAATAATTTAATTTTTTTATGACACAATGATGATGTAGTAATTACCTTGTTAATTAAAGATTCAAATAAATGGTATTGTAAATATTAAGAAAAATATAATTTGAATATTTGTTGCCATACATGAATTTTATATGAGAATATGACATGTTAGGATTTATTCAATGTATTTTTTTGATGTAATCAATTTGTGATGACTTTCACAGAAACCAAATTCTAAATAGTGTAAAAATTGACATAAATGAGTTTTTAAAAGAAATATTATATTATTAAATTATAAAGTAGTCATAAAAATAATAGGTTCTACCAAAGAACTTATATAATTATATGTATATCATTAATGAATCATTTTAGTTAGATTTTATTTTATTTTATGTGTATTAAGCAACTATTAGAATAATACACGAATACATGGTAAAAGTTAAACTATTTAACTGAGGCTTAAATTTAAAAGATAAGGGCAATATGGTGACCAAAACCTATCCAAAACCTATTAATTGGGAGGTTTTCAACCCATACTCACCATATACTCAAAATAAATTATTTTTTACCCTTTATCAACTGAAAATTATTTTATTATAAAATAATATTCTAATCATTTCCTAAGGTGCCCCTCACTTCTCTTATAAAAGGGCACTTCCCCTTGTCTCAAAATCACTCCTCCAATTCCATTTGGATCGGATAAAACTAGAACAAATATCCTATCAAAATCCCTCAAGTCATCCTAGAGTCCTTAATTTTAACAGAAATCCATCCTAAATAATCCTTTTGATCAACTCAAAAGGAAACACCAGAAGAATATGTAATAATTTCACCACCCACTATCAAGTTCTTTTCCTCTCCCACTTTATCTTTCTTCGTTGTTTCCGTACCAAAATAATAAATACACTACCTCCAACATACTATGACTTTATTATAAATTTGGTAAAACAATATTAATTATTCTATCCATCCTATAAATGAAAAAGTCACCATACGTGCATACGTACGGCTTACCGTCTCCAAGTCATGGTGTAGTTTGTTAATCAAACACTTCATTATTTGGATGGGTATAATATTGAGTATAACTAAAGTAAGTAATAAATTTAATCTGTTAATGATTATTTATATATGACATAACATATTATTACATACGATTTCACCATCAATATAATGATATTATCATTCATGTGTACGAACGAATTACCATCTCCATGACACGATGAGATTAATTCCCACGTTCACTATTCAACGATGATTATAAATATATATTATTAATAAGTATGTAATATATGACATAATAATGAAACTTTATATATATATATATATGTATATACATATATCTTATTCACATACTTCCGTTCAAAGCTATATGAAAACGGAAATAGTGTTTATGCGTACGTACAACCTAACGTCTCGATAAATGGTGCATTCCATTTAATATATCTATATATTATAAATAATTATATTCTAAATATATATGATATATATATCAACATTTATATTCTGGAATTATTTAAATCATGATCTAAATGATACTATCAATAATAACAAGTTAAATCACGTATGATAAAGAAAACGATTATTACCCAAAATGTTTTTTTAACATGGAAATAATTATTTTATGGGTATTATAAAGTAATAAATGAATCATATATGATATAATAAATATGAATACGGTTATGTTATAATTTAATAACATACTATGGTCACTATACAGGCTGTTAAATTTACCCTCAACCCAAGGAAAGTTCAAGGTAAGTATTAATTCATAAATCTCATTAATATTAGAGATTGTTTATGGGTAAGATTTTACTAAAACATATTTATTACCCATGTCCATCTATCATAAAATATATTATAAAGGGATTATTCTTCAGGGACTCATTTATTAAAACATCGTTCTAAATATTTTAAATATTCAGTTTTCTAAATCATTCTCATTAATGTCCATGTTTTGAAAATGGATTTTTTGTGATTTATTTGTATTGAAATGAATAATTTAAAAATGTTAATTCCATTAAAAATTTTCATAGTGGTATGGGAAAATTTCATAAAAAATGTCTTTAAATGTCTTCCTTTCAATATTGTGAGCCTTTTTAATGTTTTGTGAAAAAGTGATATTTCTCTAATAGAGTTTTACAAATCATTTTCATCTAGGTCAACATGCTTTGATGGATTTTAAACTTGTTTAATGTTGATTTATTATGATACAAATATTCCATATTATATCAATTGTTTTGTTATATGTTTGACTGTGGATGTGTTATTTTTATACCATTAATGGTTTATAGATAGAGTATTAACATTTCATATTCTAGTTTTAATACGAATGATTATGTTATGTTTCATCCTTTTAATATGAAGAATGTATTGGACATAGTATGTGATGGGTGTATCCCAGTATAGCTCCTCGGTGCATCAGTAGGTCTCATGAGACAATTATATTTTTAATTGGACAAGGCCTTTCCAAATTTGATATATGGTTTTGTCTGTGGACATAATCATTTTTAGACGTCTTGGCCGAGGCTTTGAAAAAATGTTTCAGAATGTTTTTCATTATACATTCCCTCATTGTGACAATAAAATTATGGTTCATGTGGTTATTTGACTAGTAGAATACCCGTGACTATGTTTTATAATGACATTATTTACTCACTCATATTTCATCCATAAATTTTTCATGATTATTATTTTTAAAGGCATGTGTTTTCAATTATTCACTATGCCTATTATTTATGTTATCTTCTGCTAAATCGTTTACCCTTACTGAACATCTGAGCTTACCCCTCTCTTATGTTTTATTTTCCCAGGATTTCATTGAAGTGTATTATTATTGAAATACAGGATTAATATAAAATGCAATAAGGAAATTTTCAAATAACTATATATGTTGTATTTTATGTTTGAAATTGTAATGTGAAGTTGATATATGTAATCTATTTCCAAGACTTCTAAACTGATCGGTCTTTCAGGGAATTATTTCCTTGTATCATTCCAATGCTATGTAATAAAGCACTGACTCCAGGTTACTGGGGTCGAGGTGTTACACTGACTCATGATTCTCCACGTGTGATGATCCTGTGAGTCATGTTGATGTCATTTTTCAGGTCTCAAGATTGAAACGGGAATCCATGTCATGATTCAAGTTTCCATTGGGAGTTTATTATGAATTCAAATAGGTATTTTAGTGAAACTCCACTTACATTAAGAAAGATCAATTAGAATTTTTAAAAAAATTTATATCAAAATTGAAATCCTTTTTTCAATGTGTTTATTTTTGAAAAGATACATGTTTCTGTAAGCTTGAATTAACAAACATTATAATACATTTTACCTTTTGTTTGAAGAACTCTATCATGTTTCTTATTTGAAATGAAAACCTCTTACTGATCTTTTTAATCTCACCATATGATTTAAAAATATCTTTTAATGGGGATTAACGGCACATAGAAGTGAGATAGTGGCTGGGGTCTCACAATGGTTTTTGTCCTTAATAATGATTGTTTTTTCTTAGTTTTTTAGTTGAGGATTCTCCAAATGTGTCAGGACACTCAAAAATTCAACAAATTATTGATCTCTGGTTTTATAAATAAATAAGTGAAATATTTTTATAAAATAAATGGACCATGTTTTTTTGTGTTTTTACAGGATGTAGCTCCAAATACATAATGCATTTCACTAGACAATTATCGGGGTGGTATCTCATGAGTTACGATACCTAAAATAAATCATGAAATGCATGAAAAATTTATGTAAACATTAATCTATATTTACCCTTCAAAAAACATCAATGGAATCCTGGATCATGGACACCAACTTACACTACTTCTAAAAATTACATTTTCCCAATCATAGAAACCCTCATAAGAAAATGAAATCCCCTACATCAAACTAAGTATGATAACTTTTGTTGACTTCATATGAATATTTAATTCAACTATCATTAGTTAATCTCATTTTGATTAAACAAATATGATCCATGAAATACTAAACAAGTCTAATTCCAATAATGCATAGCTCCCATAGATCTATCCAATATAAAAGATAATGTATTTTCACACTATATAAGTCATCAAATGCATATATATAAATAAAAAATATTACCAATATTTAGGTGAACATGGATATTTTAAGGTAAATATCTTATAAATCATTGAAATATGGGGCATTATCACTTCATGTTCTCCCAAATCCCAATGGTACAATGAGACTGTAGAATCTACTAAACCAATATTTAAAATTAGTATAAAATTAAAAAATAAAACTTAGAGAAAGAATGTGAAGTGGTCGAATCACAAAAATATACTACCATCCTATCTCTTCAATAGAGCGAGTCTATAAAATTTTTAAGAAGCAAGAAGAATTTGTTATATTCTATATAATAACTCTTACCTCATTCTTTCCTTCGGGTATCCTCATCTCACCCATCCTGAAATCCATGGTCAAAATATCCCACATCCACTCTATAATATTTAGTGATTAGAGAACACATATAGGTATATAGTGCCCAACAATTAACCCCTTATATGTAATTCATTAGGAAATGTATACCTCTGTGTTATTTTTTATCTCAGTAAATAGGTACTACTTGTTATTATCTGGTTACATCTTGGTAATCTCCAGGTGGACAACACATCTGGTGGCATGTGAATCACACTTCAGATCTTCACCTATGATTATAGGTCATAACATATAATCCCAAACATAAAATAACTCACCATCATCATGAAACCAATATATTGTCATATATATATATATATATTATCTATGATCACTAGGAAATCTATATCAGATAAATGAATCTTATTACATTTATTAATGAATAATTATGAAATAACTTGATATATCAATGTATATCCACACTTATTCTAAAAAATATCTTGAAAAATACCAATAAATAGGTGAATCATATTAAAAACTTTAATAATCACATACAACCTCTTCATTTAATTCTCATACTCAGTGAAACAACAATAAATTTCTTATTTATAAGGGTAAGTTCTATCCTAAAATCAAAAAACCAAAAATATCTTACCCACCATCTATGATAAAGGTTTTTTAATTATATAAAATAATATACCTAAGGATATTATTTCCAATATATAATAAAATCCTCCCACCCAGAGGATATTGATTCATATATCTTAAGAATGAATTATTGCCTCCCGATCCATATCACAAGGCAGATAATTCCACTCATAATACCTCAACATCCTCGATATATTGAAAACCATAGTCCCATATTTTATTAAAATTCCTCCTATAAAATAATCAATATGAAACATAATACATGATATAATCCTTACCAAAATCATTTAAGGTTAAAATCGATGCATATACCAATTTATCATTCAAATCAAAGAATTATATCTCATTAGAATTAGACATAATAAACATATCTCCTTGTCTAGTCAAGAATCTCATTGAACCATCCAATTGAAAGAACTAAAAAATAAATTTATTATAAAATCAATAAAATACAAAGAATTTATAGTTACCAAAAACATTCTAGAGATACTCCTAAGGAACCATGGACATAACCATCCCATTGTACACAAATATGCATGGCTCAGATATCATGTACCCTAAGAAAATCGTAACACCCTAAATTTTAACAACATTAAAATTTTATAGATCCTATTACAAATGAAATACATCAAAAAAATAACTAAGAAATTTTTTTTGATATTATATATTAAAAATATAAGATAAAAAGTAATATATTATGAGTGTGAAATATAAAACATTAGTATGAAAAATATGATAGTAATAAAATAAATAGTAAATAAATAGTACGCAAATAAGAAATATGTATCCCTATGATTTTTTGGGAAGATGATACAAATAATTATGTAAATTGAATTATTGGTAAAAATTAGAAATATAATAGGCATTTAGATATATAATTAAACAAATAGGATGTATGATTTTTTTTAAATAATGTAAGTTTATAAGATTGTTTTAAATATGGTATTTAGATATATGATTATTGGATATATGGTCGAATTTATGTAGTCATTTAGTAAATTTTTATACATTGGGAATATTCAGTATTTAATATTCATAATTAAATAATGAATTAAAAATAAATAATATAAATTGTCAAAGATAGAAATATTTTAGGAATAAAATAAATATATAATAAATCATTTTTGAAATATATTTATTATTGAATAATTTTTTAGTACCTAATGATTTGGAAATTTAATATATTTTAATGAATCATTTATGTAAACCATAATGGAAAAATTTCTAAAATTATTGGAAGCATACATAAACATTATTTATTAAATAATGAAATAATTTTAGAAGAAAATAAATTAATGACTCATGGGATTCCAAAAATATTTTATATGATAAAATATTTATTATATGTTATATGTCTTCATATATAAGAACAATTATACCAATTTAGAGTTTAAAATTTATTGTAATGTTTTCTTTTTATATTCAATATTGTAAATATATTTTCATCAAATGATTATTACATACTACTAAATAAGATTGATTTCATGTTTGTTAATAAAAATCCGGTTTACAAATATTTCTATAATATGTTTTCAATTTATTAAAAAAATATATATATAATCACCATAGAAAATGGAATTTTAAAAATAAAATACACTTTTTGAGTATTTTTATTGAAATTTGTTCAGTGGATAAATTTGTTTTCTAAAAAATATTAAATGGTGAGAAAATTTAATTACCACGAAAAGGTAAAAATGGGGGAAAATATAGTAAATTAGGGGGTAAATGCATAAATTCCTCTAAAGATATATAAAAATTATTTTTATGAAACACTAATTAATCTCTATATATTATATTTTAACATTGAATTCACATTTAATCATACTAATAAAGATTCACAATGACTAAAGAGTGGAGAGGGGTGATGAATTATGTTCTTAAATTTTATACTAACTGAATACCAACCTTTTAAAATATTACTTTTATATATACTTAAGTATTAATTTGACATTAAGTTGAAAATAAATAATAAAACAAGTGAAAAGACATAGATAAATTTTAGTGGTGTAGGGAATGATTAACTTCTCATAATAGATCCCTTCAACACACCGTATGATTCTATTTATTTTAATAAACCAAAAGTTTTCTCTAGGGTTTTCTTACCTGAGTGCAATAAGATGTTACCTGTTACAAATTTCACATATATTTAAATATGGATATCAATTTACAATACTAGAATACAAAAATTATACACTTAATACAAGGATTTAGAATAGTATAATGAATTAGACGTAGAAAAAATTTTAAATTTAGAATTCTGTTTCAAGATGCAAGTTGCATTTGATTGATTTTATTCAAAATATTGAGTATACTATGAAGTATCTGTTAAGAAACATCATTTTCGATGGTTTATTTTGTATGCACACAAAACCATAAATAGTTTTTGTTTAAAAATATTCAAAAAAAAATCGTCTCTGTGAAAAACAGAGTATACCTTTCCTTTTCTTCAAAATACACAATAATTCTATCTTTTAATGAAAACTATACTTATATTACAATTTTAGAGAGTTAATATGTAAAATATATAAAATATTTTTTCTCTTCATGTCACCTTATTCATAAAAAATGTAAAAATCTAATGGAGATATTGATTTAAGCTAATGTCTTCATTATAACTATACTACTTATTAGAAAGAGGTGATTTATATATTTCATACATCCCTTACTTGGGCATCACCATGTATGATGAAACAACTATACATGCTTAAATTTCCTATTAAACAAATTTATAACCAGTTCCTATAAAACGAAGTTATATAATTAAAAATACTATGCTTGTTATGTTATATTCATTATATGTAATTATTTAATTAGTTATTTGTTCGTATCACTTTGTCTATGATCATATAAATACACATTTGATCAAATTCCATTAGTCTAATTGTATAAAATTTTACTATTTTTATCTTTGTAGTAATACACCTTGACAATCTGATGAATTTTATTTAATCGTCAACACATTATATGACTTATGATACAATGAAAAAACTTATTATCCATTATAATATATTATTTTCTTTTGAATGATGTTGCTGATTCTTGTAATAATTTTCTTATTTTAAAAACATAATTATCTTCGTATGATATTCTGAGGCATATGAAATTTTAATTCCATGAAATAATCAAGAGGCATTGTTTTTTGAGATAATTTCATTAGCTTTTGGATAACCTTTTCATGTGTATGATATTTTAAATTCATATGATTCTTTTGTTTTCTAAAAACTAATACATATTTCAATATCATAGTTTGTAGGACAATTTACATTACCAAATTTCAAGTGTGAAATCCTTTGTGGGGCCAAAAGATATTTTTCATAATAAATTTCCACTCATGGGATATTATCCAAGATCATATGACAATTTACCTATGTTTTATAATGTTTATTTTATGTCATACTTTTAAAAGGAAATTTTTTTACAAATACTAAATTCTGGAGTTGGACTATTAGATAATTCTATATCATAGTGGATATTTTTTGAATCTTATAAGATGATTTTCCTAAGAAAACTTCATTAATCTTGAATAAATTTTTTGGATTAAATACTATCCAATGATATAATACATTAGAAAATATATCATTTCACCTTGGATATCTAATGTAGCACTATCAAAATTTTATATTATAAGAATATTATTCCTCATAACATTCTTAAAATGAAATACTAATCTTTATGGAAAATGTGATATACTATAAAATTATTATTATTTAAACGTGACCATTATAACTTAGCTGTTAAAATGGGTGTATGAATAAAAATGACCACATTATGATAAATTTATAAAAAAGGTTCATATAATGAAAATGTATTTCCTAATTCATACAAAATATGTACTCATTATTTTTTTATGACATTTAATTCTTTAGAAATATATTTTATTCAAAAATGGTTTTTATTAAATTTTTGGGTTATATTGTTTTTATTTACATTGTTTCTAAAAACATTATTAAAGGGAATAATTTTTTTTGTAATCATCAATATAATGTTATATTATGTTGATGTTTTATTTATTTTTTTATAAATAATTATTTATGACTGAATAGTGAAAATATTTTTTTAAACGTTCATTTATTTTTATTAAATCTATAAATTCAAATATCACATTACACATTGGATTAAGTTTCAAATTAATGTACGAATCATATTTTGAATCATAATTTAAATAATGAAATAACAATTAATATTATATTTTATTTAGGTACTATATCATTATTAAGATTCAAAACAAAGTTGTCTAAAACATGTTTTTCATTTCGTTTTACAAATTTTTATTAAAAATGATTTTTTGAAATTCTTGAAACGGAATACTGGAAAACATATTTCATATTTATAATTATGAGTTTTATATTTTTTATATAAAATGATTTTATTTATAATTTTATTTATTGTAATCATGGTAGATATTTTGGACCTTGATAAGGTTAAAAAGGTAAAACGGGGTTAAAAGTATGAGATAAAGAATAAAATATTCTTCATAGTAACCTTTATGAATTTTTCTGGAAATTTATCACCAAAATCCATCGCTGATATAAACATATAGAAATTCATTTCCCCTTGTATGATGTTCCAAGCCTGGTCAACTCATTGGTGACTTAAACCAGTGGCCACATGGCCTAAAGTGTGTCTCAACATATGGCAGAGGCTACTGACTAGTAGTGAGGGTCTATGGTGTTTTCGTGTGGAGAGTATACGTTATTTTTCTGAGTGGTTCACAATAGTAAAGAATTGATAAACCAATAGGATAAGTATAATGGAAAGAGTGGAAGACTATATAAATAGAAAATATGATGTAAATCATCCTAATAATACTAAACAAACATAATCCATAATTAGTGTCATATAAAAGTTATTTAACAACATTACCAAAAATGTAACATGTATAAATATAAGCAGGAAGACACTATAAATTTATAAAAAATAAATAAAGACCCAAACAACCCATGGGAATCTTGAGTAATATATCGGTTATATTCTTAAAAGATCACATCATAATGGAAATAAAAAATCTATTTATTGGTTATTTCCCTGATCCTTACCTTTATACATGTAATTTGTATCTATACCAATGAGAAAATTGAATAGGGTGTGAGTAAAACTCAATAGGGAATGATAGACAGTGTCTAATGAAATCCAATATGTGAATATAATGTGATTAGTGTACATATATAATAATGGCCACATAAAAATTTAAATGTTTCATGATATTAAGGATTTTGCAATCAATGAAAACACTAATATAAATTAATGGTAACATTAATTCATTTGACCAATGTCCCCTTACACGACATTCAGTATTGGTAATCATCATATAATTCAATGTGTTATGAAATAATAGTTAAACTATGAGACCATCCATTTCTTTCCGTATATGGAATCTAAGTGTCTCTTAAGGCATATATAATTACATGCAACCAATGATCCCTCCCATGGTATTCTGTAATTGGAAATAATATATCGCTCAAGGAATAATGTAATATTATTTAACCTATAATCCCATATAAGGAATCCAATATGAGTAATACATCTATCTCTCAAGGTATATGTAGTTCCATTCAATCACTGAGATTTTTTAATGTATTTCATATTAAGAACAAAAGTATCGCTCACAAAATATATATTTTATAGGCATGTTTCATTTAATAAGTAGACATACACCCTAATAATTATACAACACAATCTATAATCATCATGATCCAACTCATTATTATAATTACTATAAATTCAATAAATCCTATCAACCCATTAATTTATTATAAATAGTGGTCCATGTAAAATCTTGTTTCAATTACAATTATTTTTAATTTAATATGCCTCTCCTACTAACAAGAGGAGGGATCATCAAACCTAAGGGTGATATATGACACTAAAATGAATATTCTATTGATTTAATGTATGTATCTTAATTATTCATGACATTGAACAATTTATTAATTTTTTTTAAATTAGTTATCTTTCATTTTTTAAGAGTCGAGAAAAACACAAAATAACGGTGCTTTGGTTTAATACATTCAATGTAAAAAATGAAGATATAATGTGAAACACCCAAATGTGTGATCCAAATTGATGTCATAACCCACCAAAAATTCCAATCGTTCTATAGAATATCATATTTGTGGTCCAATAATAAAATTCAAGTTATTCCATATTTTAGTGGTAATTAGTGGAAAGTATGGAACATGTCACATTGACAATATTTTTAATCATGCTAGAAATTTAGGAAAAATAAATATATCATCTACCTTTTTCTTAATATAACTTATTCATTAGATATTGACATTGTATTTGGAAATAAATGATTGAAAATTAAAAACCAGACCCTCACTGTTAGAATAGGGAATATAATCATTAATTAGAATAACATTCAAGATGAAAATAGAAACTAAGAAATGTAGAAATAGTTTCATAGACATACCAAGAGGGATCTAAAATGAAAAACAATAGTTGGATCAAATCTCATATAGGGATGAATAATCAAATTATATATGAGATATAGATGATAGTTCCCATAGCTGGGCTCTGTGAAAATCAAGGTGATGGAGAAAAATAGTCTTAAAAGGATGGAGTGGGGAACTAAAATTTTATAATCATTTAAGTTCCACACAGTATGGGAACATGGTTATTAAAATACTTAAAAACCCATGTAGGACTTATAGTTCACACATCCGAAACTCACAAAGTTGTATCACAAGGTTTGGAAAATTATGTTCTAACTATATAGTCCATCAATTCTATGCCCCCAAAATAAATGGTTTTATAATGTTCCATTGATGATTAAAACCAAACATACATGTTTAAAAATATTCGACATGTTTTATATCATGAAATTTTCTCTAATGGTGATCCCAAGATTCTCCTTAAGTTGTTTCTCCCAAAAAATGAGTTTTTCAAGTGTGACAAATCCAAAATTAATCCAGACTCCCAAGATACCATCCAGGTTTCAATCCTTATAAGAAAACACATTGATGCATTTAAACTCTCATAAATTAATTCTCTAACAAGAATTATGATTTGGTATACCCACCAAATGAAATATGAACATAATTGGAAAATCCCAACTCACTCAATACACAAGATCTTATAAACTCATATTGACTATAATATTTATATTATTTTATAAAAAAAAATAGTAAATAGAACGTTATTGTTATTAATTTCAATTATATGATATCGTATGAACAAAATGATGTTATGAATGAATCTAATTTTTTATTTTTAGTAGAAATAAATAATTATTGTTATAATTTTTTTAAATATTTGTAATAAAGTAATTACCTTAAATTATTACACAATTCCAATACAACGTCACTTCATGCAGTTAGAAAATAAAGGTAAATGATTTTATAAACAATAAAATTAACTATTCTTGGATGAAATGTGACATTACTTGAATATTATATGTAATTATAATGTAGAAATAATTGTAAATATGTTTTTATTTGAATTATGTAACTCTCTTAATGTATTTTAAGTAAAATTAAATAAATATTCCCAATAGGCTAATGATATTTTAAAATAATCAATATTTTAATAATATATCTAAATATAAAAATATGTGGACAACTATGTTGTTAAATGGTCTAAAATTTAATTTATGTACCATTTTTGAGATACATATCTCTTAATAAGTAAATTTTAACCCTTAAATGCTAAAAATTATATGACTGTAATTATTGTGAAAAATGGTTAATGATGGGGTTAAACCAAAAGATAACGTTTATAAAGAGATATAATCATGTATAAATTTTATTGAATGAATATATATTGACCTAATATTTTCCTAACTTTGATATTATATCGATTTTTAATAAATTTACATATTAATAATATATATTATATTTAAATCCTTTAGGTAATTTCATGTGTGGCCTTCCCCTCACTTATAAAATTACACATCCTCTTATATATTATTCATATTTTTTTCCCAATATCATTACCATGTTTCAACCTAAAAAAATATATCTTAGTTACCATTATTTTATAGCTTCTATTCTTCTCCTATGATGAGACAATGAAGGAATATGGTCAAATCCAAATGTGGTCTCTCCCTGAAGAGATAATCATCCTACCAGATTCATTCAAAATTCATTTATTCTTCTACTTCATATGAATATGATTTATCCCCCATAAAATTATGAATCTAGATTAATTAACATAATGAGTTATTATTATGTTTATAGAACAAATAATATTCACATCTTTTCCATCAGATGAAAAATTAAAATTCCACTCATAGGTACATTTGGACTGACGCCTCTATAGAGAAATACGATTCATATTCAATCACTATTATTCTTGGTTTGTTATTATAAAGAATTTAATGTTTATAAATGATAATTAGGAAATAATTATGATTATATAATTATGATATGTTATGTACCTTCTTACTTACCATCAATTAGAAACTGATAATGTCGCTCATCCGTGTGTGTAGACTACCAACTCCACAAAGCAATGTAAATTATTTTTAATATATAATTTAAAAGTATGGTAATAATGATATATTTAATTAATAAATATGATATTTATGATATAATAATTATTCTATAAATGGGAATTTTTATTTTCCCATCTCTTGTTGGATCCCTGAGAATGTGGAATCATCCATTGTGTGTAAGTTAGGATTACCAAATCTAGGAAGTGATGTGATTCATTTTTCAACACAAATTAGTATTAATATTTATAAATATTCATATATTGATTATATATTATACTCATTACAAGATTATAGATCTTATGAATCTCGGATAAATGTAAAAAGACTAGAACTTTTTAACTAAAACACACATAAAAACAAAATAGTTATCATTGAGAAGAGTGATTAAAAAAAATATTACAAATAGTGATAAGATGTTATAAGTCTGGTATAAATGGTATGATATGTTTGAATATTTTTATTTAATACATTTTTTAAAAAATTATTTTTTATATATAAGGTCTAAACCTGAATGATGAAACATGAGACCTATGTTATGGGTTTCTTGTATCACATTTATTTCCATGAGGCATATACCATATTCACCCCTTGTTTATTTTTTGTAGTGTATATACATCCCATTAATGTATATTATGATTATTATAATGAAAATTACAAGGGAATAAAAAATCCATATATTATTTTCCCATTCATGATAGTTCGATTCATAGATTACTAAATTAGTAATGGATTTATTCTACAATGTCATTTTTCTAATGCTTCATTTTATAAAATTAAAATTAAGGAAAAGTGTATGATTTTTGTCCTTTTATCCCAATATATTCTATTCCCCACTCTTTATTTATAGGGTTTTCAATTTCTATTTATATTTTTCTATATTATGTTCTTTAAATGATAGAGAAAATTATTTTATGACAAACCAACCTTATTTCTCCATTTGATCGGTAATCTTTCTCCTCCATTTAAATGTTCTCAAAAATGTAATTAAATTTTTTTAAATTGACAAAAGGATTGATAATATAATTTTAACTAAATTTTAAATTCATTATGAGGATTTAAATTTAATTTTCTAGTTATTTTACAAATTGGGTACTATTGATTTTTTATGGATAATGTGAATGGATTCATTGATTTAATGTTTTCAGTATGAATGGATTTTCCCACTATTATAAATATTATTTTCATTAAAAAATAATTTCTACTTCTAATTGTTATTTTAAAATATTATATTTTTCTAAATATTCAAGGAGTTTATAGTTTTTAATGATATTGATGTTATGGTTATTTTCACTACATTTAATGAAATGTTAAATTAGTTCGCTAATGGTATTTGTCATATATCAATATCCTTTAAGGATTTTAGGGCCTCACTATGGATATGATCTTATGATACCATCAACATTCATTCTGTGGGTGACATATAATGATGATGATTTATGGATGATTTTATGAATTTTGTCTCTTTTCCAGTGGTTATTCAATAATGATATGATGAATGTGTTATGATATTTTGGCATGCATATATATGGTTTTTATTATGTGATTAGTGGTTATGTAATAAAAATAGGATATGTTTTTCTATTATAAATAAAGGATTAGTAGGTAAATTAGAAACTATATATGAGTTTGTTTTGTTATCCCTCTAATTAATTATGTAAGGAATTATATATCCAAATATAATAAAGACTATAATGGGGAGTGATACTTTTACATTAAGGTACTATATAAACGGTGATATTCTTGGGAGTGATCCTTGATTAATGGAATTATGGAATATGGAGTAAAAACAATAAACTATGATATTTTTGGTAGTGATACTTGTTTAATAAAATTATATAATATTCTTTTATATATTCCACAAATTTGTTTCTTGTGATTATTATATGTTCATATGGATCCTAGTAGGATTAGAATGTTTTTACCCTTATGAAATAAAAGATTAATGGTAAAACCATATGATATGATTAGTGATTAATCATCTTTGACTAATTGGATATGGGTTTCAAATTAGTATCTTGTTCCTATATAATTATTATTATGATCAATTATGATCATTAATTAATATCTCATTTGTTTATCATTATAAATAATCTGATCTCACTCTTTATTATGTTTCCCTTTTCCAGAGGAAAACAATAAGGGTACTATTATGACTCACTAGATATACATGATGGAATAATAGAGTTGCTACAATGATTTTAAGTTGTATTCTTGGTTTCCTATATAAACTTGGAATCATGAATATATCTAGTCACCGAAGACTACTAAAGTATGACATATTTAGATCGTGATATCTTATAACTTCATATAATATAGTAAGATAACCACTAAATCCGGGATTCCTGAGTGGGGGTGTAATTGCTGGTTTCATATGATGTTTTGTAGGACCTCCATGAGGAGGATTTATGAAAAAATATTATATTAGACTCAATTATAGATTCTATGAATAATTATATATCTGGGGTAATATCATGAATCATGGGTAATGTAGAGATTGTGTGTTCTTTCTATCAAATATATCACTGTCTAGATACTGGAATGAGTATGCAGTAGTGTCAAATTTTAACTGAGGGTTCACAACTATAAAGGTGTAAAATTGTTATTAATTGATCTCCATTAGTATAAGAAAAGTGTTATCATAGTGTTGGAACTTATGTATTATCATATATTTAACCACTGTATTAAAAATTGATGTTGTGTATAAGTGATTATTTTTTTTTGACGATGTACACTATTATGGAATCCCAATGTGATTAAGGTAAAAATAATTTCTTAGAGAAATATTAATTCAATTTATGGATGAATATATGATTTTTTGTGGTTTATTGTGATTCTGGTTATTTTGGGAATTTATTTTACAATTTCAATACACTATATGATCATGGAATTTACATGTTATTTATGTGGAATAAAAATATACGCTAAGTAGTTTTTTGTTAAATATTAAATTTGACCGTGAAAAACAATTTGTGATTGAATATATCATATTTTTAGTTATATAATTTTCCAGAACATATTTTAGATTAGTATAAAGGTTAAATATTCATTGAATGGTTTAAATTTTACATTCGATTTTATTGTCAAGTTCATAGTGATTAATTTATTATTTAACCAATTGAATATTTATCCCAATTATATATATTTTTGTTAAAATTTAGGGGTTTTTTAAAAACTGATATTTAAGGAATGAATTTCCATTATTTTATTGATATAACTATCCAATAAAAGTAAATTTTATTTCTTCATGCCAAAAACATCACATTGGAAATTAGTTCATTTCAGGTAGATATGTGATAAAATTTAATATTGTTTGATCTATACCCAAATGCTGAAATTGTTTTCATGAAATGGGAAAAAACAAATTATGAATATTTGTTAGTACTATATATTTATGATTGTAAAATAATTCATCCACTCATTTAAATTGTTAATGAAATAAACTTTTCTTTCTTTTAAGTTAATATTTGATGAATTGATGGTCATCATTATACCATACTATTTAAATATTTTATGGTTATTAACATCATAATTATTTTTTCTCTATCACACATTTATATTCCTATAATGGGTTTTTCTCTTATATGCCTATGTTTTTCCCTTCCCTATAATTTTTTATTTATCTGTGAGATGCTTTATCTTCGGTAACATTTATATTTTCACTTCCCATTTTCCATGTATGTTTTATTATATCATTTTATGATTCCGGGTTTATAAAAAGATATTTCAAAATAATTATCCTTTTTCTATAGAGATTAAAACTAAAATGATTAATTATTTTCTAATAATATAGAAGAACACAAATTTATCTTCAAATAATATTATTCTTAATATCATTCTTGAGCTATAGCTTTGTATATAATGTTAAATGCTATACACTATAATAATATATTTATTTCAGTGTGAAAATTATATCAAATATATTAAATTAGAGATATATATATAAATAAACAAATTATAAAAATATTTATTTGGGTTATATATAATATTAATTTATTAAGTAAATAATAATAAATATATACTCAATTTTCAAGAAAGTCATTTTGTGCATAAAAATATTTTTCCTTCATAAATGAGTTTGAATGAATCATGTGCCTTGACATTATAATAAATCTAAAGAATTTTTAGTAATTTTATTTGAAGTAATATATATTTTCTTGAAATAATTATTCCAATATTATCTTATGGTGAATTTTTCAGTCTTTCTATGAAAATTTGTATTTTTGTGTGAATAGTTAAAAACATTTTTTTTGGAAAACCATAATTTATTTTCCTTATATAAATAAATTTAAAATTATATTTATATTTTGGATTTAGTGTTAATGTAATATAATATCAATTTTATTAATCCTAACAAAATTAATTATATATGAGCTGAAATTATATTTGATTTTGGTATAAGTTCATTTTTATTCATTGAAACATATTTTCCTAGAAACTATTTTTAAATTTGTATTAAATATTTATGTTAAAATAAATATCTAGAGCTTCTATAAAATTAATAATGAAAATAATATTCTATATTTAAAATCAGTAGGATCATATTTTTTTAAATAAATCACCTTTAATTTTAGTTATTATAAACAATAATCACAGAAACTATTTATTAACATTGTCAAGATAAAACGATGCTAAAATGATGATATAAATTCTATAAATATCCCAAAAACAAGGGTTTATTCAATTATATGAGGGGTATTAAACTATATACACCATATATATGAAAATAATTACATTTTGTACCACTTTACATTGATTATAACATTTTAATTATTTTAAAAAAACAAAAAATACAAAATGTATCTTTATTGGTTTTAATTTTTCTTATATGGTTTTATATAGATAAAAAGAAGTTATGAATGAATATAAAATATTATTTTGAAAATAATTATATTATTTTTATGATACTAATTTATTAAACATAAGGACTATATAATTACATTAAACTCAAATGAAACATTGATACAATGCATGTACAGGTCTTAGAAAAATAAAAGAAAAATGATTTTTTAAAACCAATTTTTTTTTGATGAATAATGGATTTCCAAGAATTTCATAGGTAATTATAAATAATGAATGATGGAATAAAATTTCATGTTCAAATTACATTTTTTCCCGATATCATTGAATTCAAATTAATTTAATTGTCATAAAAAAATGAAATTAGAGAAGTTTAATAATAAAAAAATATTTTATCAAATGAATTAAAAAAATTGAAATAAATAAAGTGGGATGGTAAATAGAAATAATATGATCCATTGAACTTTTTAGAGCCACATATCAACTTAGATGTAAATTTTTGACTCAAAGTACTAAAAGACATGTTTCCACAATTAAGGATAAAGGGGATAATGTGGGGATCAAATTTGTTTTTGTAAAATGATATAAAATCATGGATAAATTTATTTGGATAAAGGTACTAAGGATTTTTCTTTTAAAAAATTATAAATTATTTCTATTTTTTTCAAATTTAATGGAGTATGAATTATATTGTATTTAAATCTTTTAAGTAATTTCTAGTGTTTCTTTTTTCCACACATATAATGGAAACCTACACTTATGTTTTATAAATAGTTTGTATCACACTATATAAGACAGTTCCTTAAATAATTCCTTATGATGTTACTTATATTTTCCCAATATCTTATATTCTTCCCCTCAATAAATCCTTAAATGTTATATGGTGTAAGCCAAAGGAGGTCATTCAATGAATTGGTAGTCTTATAACCTAATAAATTAAAATTTTCTTTCATTTTCTACATCAAGTAAATACATTGGATCCATCATAATATATTGAATCCAATATCACAAATATATTTATATTTGACTTTGTTTTTTTAAAATTTTTTTTACTAACATTCAATCAATCAGGAAATGAATGTATATCTCCTACGAACAAGTGGACTACTTGCTGCATATAGAGATATAAATCATTTTCCGTAAATATATTTAATGTATGATTATTATCATTTATTAATGTTTTATATATTATATTTATGAAATAATTACTCTTCTTGAAATATATTATCTTATATATCTTCTTAACATAAGAACCTTTAGAAAATGACAACGTTGCTCATGCATAGGTGTTGACTTCCACCTCAATTAAGTTATGTGATTAGATTTTCATTTACACCTCATAGGGATGATATTAATGTTAAAAGTAGTTAATATATATGATATTTAGGATATAATAAATATTCTATAATATTTACTATTTCTTTAAATTTCTTTCACTATAACTATTGAATTATGGAAATATAACTTGTCTGTATGTGTCAATTACCGTCACTATGATGTGTTTTAATTTATTTTTAGTCACAAATTCATATTAATAGACATTAAAGTTTATATAATTATTAAATATGATACTTATTTAATGATTAAAATATTATATAATATTGAACAACTACTAATGAAAAATGACTAGAACTGTTGTATGAAAACAAATAAGAAAAATGACGCACATATCAACCACAATAGTGATTTTAATAATGAATTATTAACAAATGAGTGATAAGAAGTAATAGATAAATGATTTATGGTATTATATATATATATATATATTAATATTTGTATAAAATAGATATATTAAATATTTGTAATTATTATATAAGCGGTTTTTCCTCATACTAAGAAACATGATACTTAGGGTAAGGGTTTCTCATCTCACTATTATTTATGTGAGACATATATGAATTGACTAGTTTTATATATTTTTGGGTTTATATACTACAAATAAATATATGTCTAGATTATTATCTAAAAAATTAGTGGTATTTTAATATCCATATATGTTTAAATCATTCGATAGGATTCAATTCTTCAATTTTCAATGTGGTAAGAGATTTATGTTAGAATATCATTTCTTTTTAGGATTTTATATATTAAATTTAAATTGAGGGAAATTATATGATACGTATCATTTAGACTCCATATATATTTCTCCAATTTTTATTTTAGGGTTCTATATATTTTTCATAAATTTTAATCTATGTGTTAAGAAAAATGACAAATATTTGGTTTTTATAAAATACAGAACATATTTTTTCCTTTTGGTTGGGATTATTAATCCTCCATATCCTTGATGTCAAAATTTTTTTGAATAAAATTTATAATATGCTACAATTTTTTTTATTTTTAACCTTTATATAATATTATTTACAATGGTTTAAAATAAATATATTTTTTTAAATTATGTACATTCGAAATTTTCTGAATATATTGGTGGAATAATAATTTTAACAATTTTAGAAAGAATTTATTTTTCCCTAATTATTAATATTGTTTTTATTTAAAATTTCATTATATGTTTGAATGTATATTTTAAACCAAAATAATTTTAGAATTATTTTTTGTAACGATATCGCATGAAAATAGTATTTTATCTATTCGGAATGAAATTTTAATTTTTTTTTGAAAACATATTTTTCATAGTTGTTAACAAATTTTTTTGATTTATATGATTCAATTGGCATATGATATTATGAAAACATCCAGTTTTGTTATATGGATGTATTGTGAGAATGATGACTTGAGGATTATTTTATGAAACTAATTTTTTTTCCACACGGTATGCAATGATTATATGATGAATGTTTTACGATGATATGGAACACATATGTATGGGTTTAATTATGTGATGTGTAGTTACCTTATAAACCAAGGATGGTTTGATCCATTATAAACCAAGGAAGAGGGGTCACATTATAAGCCAATGATAGGTGGGTCTCTTATATCCCTCTCATTAATTTGGATATTAATAATCTATCGTGAGATTAGAAGGACTGGAATGTGGTGTTGTCTATGTTTGGTATGGGGCTATGTCTGCTATTGTAGAATTGAAAGTTTCCCTTGACATTGGAAAATATATAATAGTGAGTGATCCCATTCTAATATGATAACTTTGGAAGTGCTCATTAACCATGTTATTTATTATCTACTATTATGTTTGTTCTAAAAACATATTCCTTATTCTTATGGTATGTTATAATGGATACTTTTTTATTATTGATGACTATGTACTCTTATATATTATTTATTTTAAAAAAAAACATATAACATAATGCATGACTAAGGATATTTGATTGATGGGTTATCACATTGTGAATGTATGGCAATGTTCTCATTACATTATTCTTATTTTCATGTGTGATCATTGATTGATATATCCTATTTTTATCCTTATTGAGAACCTAATATCACACTTTATTATGTTTTTTTTACCCAGTATAAAAAGGAGGTATCTATAGATGATTCCATGGATATACTAAAATAAATAATAATGTTCCCACATGATTTTTATTTTTTATTTCATATTTTCTTATATTATATGAGATTAATTTATGTACAATGTCTCCTATTAAAATATAAATATTTTTTCATTAATGATAAGATATGTTGTACCTTTTTTAAATATTGAATAAGAACTACCAGAGCCATGTTACTAGAGTCGGGGTGTTATAGATTGTATTAGAGGATGTTTTTTAGGACCATAAGGAAATAATTTTAAGAAAAAATTGATCATAGAACATTACCCTATGATAGATTCTATTAAATATTCCATGATTATGGTAATATAATTATTAATTTATAAGGTAGATATTATGTGGTTTCCTATTAAATTAAATTACTGTCCAGAAGATAACTTGTGGATATAACTATGGTTATGATATACTTAGGGATATAAACTCATAAAAGGGACAATTGGGTATTATATTGATCATTATTAATGCTTTATGATTTGGATTAAAAATACACATATTTCTATATAATCCTATAATATTTTCGAGGGATAATTCCCATCTTCATTATGAATTATTATGATGAACAAAAGGATTCAACATGCGGTAACATATGATATGACATAGTGATATGGGATAAAAATAATATTTCTTGGGTTGATAAGTGTATGGATGATTACATTCTTAAGTACACAAATACACATTTTTTGAGGATTTATGTGTGTGGACATTATGATGGTTAAGGACATTTTGGGAGATATTCATATGAATTCAGCCCTCTGGATTAGTATGTGTTTTAGTGAAATGATTTTTGGAAGAATGATTTTATATCTTGTTTACATATGTATAATTATATTGATAAAAATTAGTTTTAATATTATATTTTATGTAAATATTATTAATTTGGAAAAAAAATTCATAATATTTTGGGACCATATTTGTTAATCATAAGTATAATAATGTGAGTAAAAAGATATTTTTTGACATAATGATTAATGTTATTATTAAAGAAGTAAACTTTATATGATATAATATATAATTAAGTTAAACATAATTTAATGAATTTATATTGAGGTATTTTTTGGAATCATATATTATTTTACTATGGTTATAGGATGGTTTAGATTTTTTATAAGGGAATAGAATTTTTTATGAGAATATATTATCATAGTATTCATGTGTCTGTTATGTGACAGTATGAGAGAATTTTTCTGGATTGGTAAATTTATACTTATATAAGTAATTACATTTTATTTTTTATATATTGTAAGATCCAATTACTATAAATTTTAGTCCTCTATGTATAGAAAAATAATCTTTAATATACATTTCCTTAGATAATAGTTGAAATTTAGCAAAAAATTTTATTGAAGCACTACCAGATGTTCGAATTATTCTTATGAAATTGAAGGAAATTAATTAAGTATATTTTCTCATGTAATCTATCATAATACTAAAATAATCCATAAAAACTATGAAATGCATTCTGAAATAAAAACATTATCATTTTAACATCACTTCTAATGAATAGAAGGTGTTCATTATCCCATACCAATGTATGGTTTTGTAGTCAATAACTTTCTCATGATCATGTTATATATCATACTCTATTATTCAATGAACAATCTTCTTCTCCCCCATATTCATATTTTTAGTTTTTTCTAATGGTCCTATTATATAGGAACATAATTATGTGTTATTTCAGTTAGCCTCTACGTTTTATACTTCCCCTTTTAAAATATCATTTTATTATCTATTTATCAATTATGGTTTTGCAAAAAATGTTTTATAAAATATTGAACATGTATTAATGAGATATAAATTTTGAATAAAAAATTTATTTATCTAGTAATAACATAGAACCTGGTATATTTAGTATATAAGAATTCTATTACTGATTAATTTATTGACATGGTAGACCAATCTTTAGGTGAATTAAGATGTACTCTAAACATATTATTATTTAAATTTGAACAATATACATAGACATTAAATTGGAGATATTAATATAAATAAAAACATTATGATAAATATTTTTAATGGTTTTAGATAATAAAAATTTATTTATTAATCCACTATAAATATATACACAAATTTTAGTAACGACATTTTATGTGATAAAAATATTTTATTTTTAAAAATGTTATAAATTACATTTTGTAGAGTAGATTTATAATTAATTTTTACAATTTCATAAATGGTATTATTATTAATGAAAATCAAATTTTAAACCATAATTTCAAAATTTTCTTAGGGTGAAATATTGGGATTTTATATTAAAACATTTATTTTTCAGTGAATAGTGAAAAATATAGAGTTTTATAAAACTGTAATTTCATTTAATTAAGTCAGGCAATTTAAAAGAAACATTTTCAATGAATTTTTTATAAAGAAAAAATAAGGTCAATTTTATTAAACATAATTTAAATAATTTCTTATGAATTAAATTATATTAAATATTCTAATATATTGAATTTGATTATTAAAACATAATTTTCAAAACACAGCTTTTCATTCTATTTTACGCATTTATATTAAAAAAATTAATGCTCTTTTATAAATTGAATCCTGAAAAACTAATTCCATATTTTTAATCAAATGTTGGAAAAATAGGCCCCTTTTGATTTTTAGTCATTATGAATAGTAACTATGATAAGTATTTATCACGTTGGTAATGGGTAAATATAAAAAATGAGGGGTTGAGGCCTAAAAATATCCATAAACCTTATATTTATCATATTTTATGAGTTTTTTGACCAATTAATTCCTATAAAATAACATATTTAATATTTTTCCATGTTACTTTTATTATAAAATTTATATTATTTTAAGAAAATGAAATGTACAAAATGCCACTTTTTTATTTTAATTTATCATACATGAAATATAGTGGAAAAAGAAATTCTGAATAGATTTCGATGGTTATTTTGACCATAAATAACTTATTATCATTATAATAACTTATTATTAGTTTTTTGGGTAATAATTATTACCTGAAAATCTTACTCAAATTAAATATAAATCTTACGTAAGCGGTATAGAAATTATTTATAATAATATTATATAAATAAAATAAACATCTTTTGGATGAATTATTCTATTAAATGAATTTCAAATGAACTAATAGATTGTTAATTATTTTAAATGAGTTTATATTCTAATTTAACTATTGAATTGATGTATTTGAAGTCAAATTAAATAAATAGTTCAAGAAAATGATATTAATTATATTTAATGATGAACACAATTTTATTGACTAATTTAAAATTAACTTTTTGAAATGATATAAGTTGATTCCAAAATGGGTATAAATTTGTTACATAGACTATTTATGCGACACATTCCACCGTAGATGTAAATTTACCACCCTTAAAAAATAATCATGTAACCACATTTAATCTTAAAATGTATTAATGATGGTGTTAAACAAAAATATGAGGTATAAATTATATCATAAACATGTATAAATTATATTTAATAAATTAATTAAACATTAAAATTTAGTTAATTATATATTAAGTTAATTTCATTCAACATTAAATTATTAGTATATATATTGAATTTAAATATTTTACATAATTCCACATATGTCCATTATCATAATTATAAAAGGACACCTCCACTTCTTCTTTAAAAAAAATGTTTGAGAATTATAGATCAGGATGACAAGAACTAATAACTTTATATTACACTTCCAGTCAACATTGATCATCATTTGTATTCCTTTGACGTTCCTATGAAGGCTTAATGTGCATGACCAAGGTTTTCTATCCTTAAAGAGTAATCATCTTACACAACTCTTTCAATGTTAATTACTTATTATTATTTATAGAAATCATATCTATCCATCATAAAATCATGAATATTTTATCATAAATATGATTTTATTTCATTATAATTATTATAAATCTATTTCACCTTCTTTCCATCAAATGGGAAATAATGGTATCACTTCTAATTATGTGTGGACTACCGCCTCTAGGCAGCGATATGATCTGTTATTCATAAATATAATTTTTGTATGGTTATAATTTTGTTTATACTATTTATATTAGATAATTATGAAATAATTTTTATTATGTAATTATAATATATTATCATCCTCCTTAAATTACCTTCTATTGGAAAATGATAACACCGCTCACTTGTACGTGTGGTCTATCACAACCTAGAAGTGATGTGATTACATTTTTCTTTAAAGATAACGTGTATTTTAATAAAGATATATTTAATGAATATATTATGATATTTATGCCATATTAATAATTAAATAATGGTGAAATATTATTTATCTTTATTTCAATCCATTAATTGAAAAGTGGAAACATCACCCATGTGTTTGTATTGATTACCACCTCAAATATGTGTTGTAATTGATTTTTCATTGCTAATTTTCATGATATATTTAAAATAATAAATAATTATTAAAAATGATACTAATAACAAGATTGAAATTATGGATATGATAGAACAATGTTCAATGAATAAGGACCAAAATTGTTGAACTGAAACATGTATGAAATGTGAAATATTTATCACTAGGAAAAATCGATTTAAATAAAAATTATTAATAATAAGGGGATAAGATATTATAATTAAATCATATACATAATGATATGTGTGGATATAGATCTAATAAATATTTATAACAAAATAATAATTTTTTTAAATGTTGTTTGGGCTAGTATAAATAAGGATTTGATTTGAGTTAGGGGTTTCTCATCTCACTTATATTTCAGTGATACATATTCAGTATTCACCACTATTTTATTTATTAAGGTGTATATACTACACAATAATGTATATTTTATTCTTCTCAATAAAATTATCTATTTTTTTAAAACCATTTGTGGTTATGAATTTCATATATTTTTTATTCATAGATTATTAATCTGGTTATGGGTGTATGTTACAATCACATTTCCCTTTATGATTTTAATGTCATATTTATATTAAAGGAATTATTATTATCCCTATCATTTACAACTAATATTTTATTTTAATATAATTATTTTTTTGGGATCCATTTTTCCTTAATTTTTTTTCATGTTGTTACTTAAAGTGACTCAAAAAAATTATTTGGACAAAATCAGACATTATTCCACTAATTTTTTGGGAATCATTCTCCTGTATATACATATCCTCTAAAATTAAATATCTAAATGTTTTTAAAATGATATAGTTATATTAATGTAATTTTCAACTATACTTGACATTATTTAGAAACAATTAATAGAAATCATCTAGTTTATTCCATACATGATATCGTTGACAATTTACCCCAAATCTAAAAGGAATCATTATTTTAATATTCATTACCCAAATGAATTTTCCCTCAAGAATAATTTTTTTTGAATATTTCATTAAATGTTTCCTTAAATATTATCAGATAAATTTTTTTCCCCAAATTATGATATTTTTAGTTTTAAATGATTTCAAAAAGGATATATTAACAGTAAATAATGAAATGTTTCAATTATTTTCTAAATGTTTTTTCAATATTTGTCATCATAATTTATGGATTTTTATTCTTAATAAGTTATATTGTATTTTTATAAAAACAAATTCATTTTTTATTTTTTATGATGATTATCATTTGATGATTATTTTATGAAATACATTTTATCTCTACAGGTTTTTCTATGATGATATACTGAATTATTTATAATCTTGCAGGACATATTCATAAAAGTTTTATTATATAATGTGTGGTGACATTATAATACAAGGACAATTGGTTCTGTTGTATACCAGGTATGTGTGGTTATGTTGTGAATAAAAGATGACCTTGTTTGTTATATCCATCTAATGCAATGGGTAAATAATGATATCTCCTAATATAAAAACAACATGAATAGGGAGTGAACCTAGTTCTATAAGGGATTTGTCTAATATTATATAATTGGGAGTGAACCTAAAATAAGAAATTAATGTATCTAGGAGTGAAAAAAATTCCTTTTTTTGAATGTGATAATTAACTAAGAGAATTATTTTCTATGAATTTGTATATAATAAAAAATTATGTATTACGATTCTTCTTTGTTCTCATGGATTAGAATAAATTTTTGATGATTATACACTATTATATCTAATTTATATTATGATAAAACCTTATTTCGTGAATTATAATTAATTAAATCCTACTATTTAGTTATTAATTTTTCATTTTTTCATAACATTAGAATACACTTTTGCTTATGATCACTTATGGTCATTTATTGATATCCTTTATGATTACCCTTATGATCCATCCAGTATCACCCCTTTTTATGATTTAAATTCCCCATGATACCAATAAGGGATCTTTGTATATTTATATAGATATACTAGAAGAAATAAAAATGTTTTCATATGTATTATTATTTATATTTCATATTTCTAAATGTAATGTGAGTATCATGTATGCATATCATATCTAAAGACTAAGGAACTATTTGATCCTTTATGATGTGATATCATATATCTTGTTACAATATAGATCGATAACTAATGAATATATATTACAAGAGTTGTAATGTTACAATCTATATAAAATTTATGAGTAAATCAAAAGATGATTTTCTGAGCATCAAAACATATGAATTATTGGGATGGGTTTGAATAACATTTGTGATTCCTATAATCCCCCACTTTATGATGATAACTAATGACACAATAATTTAAAAAAGTTTATATATTTTAATTATTAAAAAAGTTAGAGAATTGATAAAATATATTTTTAGTTAAAATTGAGATATCTATTGTTCATTTTACATTAATTTCTCTTCTCTCGTTTTATTAAATTTTTCATCATGGTGTATAACAGATTTGTGTTTGTTTTGATAGATAAGATAAAAGTAGAAGAAAATATTTTTGTTTGTTCATATATTATTCCTGTTTTTATTATATGAATTATATAAATATGGTAATCAGATAAAACACATTCATGATAGAACGATAAATGAATAATCTCATTGAATATAAAGTATTCAAGTGAATGAAGATATATCATTGAGTTGTTTATATATATTAAAAGTAAAAACATAATATGTAATCAAAAATCAATATTAAAAATTCAGGTTTGTAAAATAAAATAACATTAGGGAAAATCATATTTCCTTTATTTTAAATTTAAGCTATATTGGAATATTTTTAAATAACAAAAATATAATAATATTTGAATTTTGTTGATCATGAGGTGGATTAGTAGCATATGGTTTATGATAAAATTTATCGTTTATATTTATATACCCTAGAATATACAAATATAGTGGTAAAATAAAATATAATTTCTATATAGAATCTAAAAACTTTCGTCATAACAGATATCTATTATCATGATGAGCTATTATTTTAAAAATCATGGATTACAAAATATTTTTGTGACTACTTTCGTGAAAAAAATCAAAGTCAATACTAAAAATATGACATATGGGAACAACACATCATAAGTCTCTTCAAAACATAAATTTTATGAAATGAAAATCTAGAATAAACAATTTCAGATAAATAATATATTGTGAAAATGTGATATTATAATTGAAAAATGACACCTTTTGAATTGCAAGAGTCCTTCTAAACTAGAACTTCTTTTCTCATAATATATCTAAAACTTCTCCTCATAATCAGATGTAACAGATTTATGAATTTCTTTTTTAATATCCTTTATCCAAGTAATATTCATTTTAAAATTTTAATTTTATACTAGATCCCAGTTCTATAACAAATTTATAGTGTTTTTTATAGAAGGTGATATTATCCATAAAGGTATGTTTCAGATATGCATTCCATTCCTCATCAAACTTATTAAGGATTAAAATAGATGTTTAAATTCATTAAATACTATGTATTTATTTAGGTTATAGACCATTGATTTATGAATTTATATCTCAATTAAATTATAAATAAGTGTTCATATAAATTTAATCAAATTTTAATTCTATAGCTCTTCCTTTAAACATATTCTCAACTAATGTAAAATTTCTCAACATTTTTTAAATCATATTTGTATACATATATTTAAGATATTATATATATATTTGAGATTATATAATGTTTATTATATACTTCAATTGTGATATCACCAATTTCATATAATAATTAATGTTTTATTTGAAGTTATCTTTAACATACCTTATAAACTCTAAGAAGAAAGTAGAAACATATGAAGGAAAAATGTGAAAATTATAGATCAATTTTTTAACCCTATACAACTTATATTATCTCATAAAGATCTAATATTGTAATTTTTATTTTATTTCTTCCACTTGGTATTTCAAAATAGAGTTTTTCCCTCTTTAAGTTTAATTGAGAATATTTTTTAAAAAAATGTCTGAAGTTGACTATCTAATTCATGGGCTTCTATTTTTTTAATGCACTATAGATTCTTATACCAAGTATTTTAATTATTTATGTTATGGTTATATATTGAATAATATCAATTTGTAATTGAATTTCAAAGGATCTTCATTACTATTACTATATATTTTGTAATGAACATTTTTTTATTTCTTGATTAAAAATGTTGGTAGTACAACTCTCCCACCAATGTCCCTCAAAAACACTATGCCGGATAGAAATTTCAATGAAACAATTTTCTGAATATTTTTCTCCAAATAAATACATGTTTCTATGTTTTATTTTCATCAATTTTATGTCACTAATCCATATCAGAAATATTTTATTCCCACATCATCAAAGAGCATCTCTACATTTATCTATCTAATGAAATTTCAATAAACATTCATGGGATCTTTTAAATTTACAACTTAGGAATCCTCAATTTAATAAATGATTTTTCCATCTATTGTTCCCTTAAAAATTTTCATTAATTTTATAGAATAGAAAAGATATAGTCCTTTTAATAATATCTTGCATAAAGGTAGAATGAGGAAACACATAGGAGTAAGTTTCCTTAAAAAAGGTAACTTACAACCGATAAAATTTAGAAGAATGATTATTTATACTTTTCTACCATTATGTAAAATTTTAGAAACATTATAAAATGATGTTATTGAATTTCTTAATTGATTATCAATGTGTAACTTATTACATCTACGAATTAAATAATTCATTCGAAATGAACTTCTCAACCTTTGTACTAATTTATAAAAATTCATCTTGGATAATGAAAATATTAATATTAAGAACATTAAAAAAATGAAATATCATCTTCTAACATTGTAACAAACCATTCATACCCTATATATTGAATTATTTTTATATAACATCAAAAGAAAACATTCTTAACCTCTATATGGTGTGATTCTTAAAGCCAGCTCAAGAATGAACTTTACACAACGTTCACTAAAACCACATATTTATATATTGAAAAACATGAATGAAAAAATATTTATGAACAAAAATAATCCCTTTGTGTTTTTTATAAATCAGGAATCTTCTTTGGTTTACTGTGAACCGGTCACCCAAACCAGCACACGAAATGGCCCGAGAGGCAGTTCTGATCCTCTCGTGTTGAAAACTAGTGCCGAGAAGAAAATATAAACAATTGAGAAATAGTTTACCATTTAAAAATCAATAATAATTAAATGCAATTTAAAAAATTGAAAACATTAGTTGTGAGAAAAAAATAAAACTATATATACCTCCATATGACCCTTC
This sequence comes from Viscum album, assembly GCA_963277665.1. NCBI lineage: Eukaryota > Viridiplantae > Streptophyta > Magnoliopsida > Santalales > Viscaceae > Viscum > Viscum album. The sequence goes on along the minus strand of OY728128.1, from coordinate 159,315,129 downwards.
ATATTAATGCTTACAAGTAACCAGATGATACCCAAGGGAAACCGACACTGAGTTGGAAGAATGAATCAAGATAAAAACACAAATTATGATATATTATAGAGTATTTATAGTTAGTATGTTTTCTTGAATAATTTATTACAAATTATATATATTAAAAATAAAACCATGTCACTGGAGTTTTAAAAAAATACATAATAAAAATAGGGTTTTCTATTCATTTCAAATACATGTAAAATGTTTCCCATTTCAAGATAAACTTTTTCCATTACATCACATTTAAAAATTATATTCAAATCTCTCATAAAAATTATAAATAGAATTAAAAATATTTATATTAAAATAGGGTTTTCATAAAGGAGGAAACCTGCATGAATCAAATAAATTGGAAATCAAATCACAAGAACCATGGGTAATTCGTAAGAAGCTAGCATTATTGGGGACCTAGGATACCTATACCTTAGTAAAATGGTATAAAAACCATAATCTAAAACATCCTTCGACACGATCCACTAGAGAGTAGTCACATTAATGTTTTAATGGTCAAAAATCATCATAAACCGTTTATTTAGTGTTATTCATCAATAAAGTTACGAGAATACTAGTCCTCATCCCTACTGAGCTTCCTAATGTACTAGTCATACTCTTCCCATAAACCGTTTATTTAGTGTTTACCCAAATACACATTCACCCTCTCACCTCCAATCCCCCCGGAGTTCACCCTCTTTTGAAAGTAAAAAAATAATTTACAAGCCATAACACTCAACACTTGTCAGAAATCACACCTTAACACTTACATCACATTTATAAAATAAGGGGTGTTCCTATAGAGTGGTTTTAATCTTCCACAAATAATTATCAATGTGAAAAATATAACCCATTACTTTTCTTGGATTACATTTATTTTAGAAATCACAATTTCTCAACACATTTAATTAAAAAAAGAATTTCAAAACCCAATTTAATATTCATTGATGATCCCATTTAAAAAAACATGAGAACATTCTTAAACCAGATCAATACACTGTAGAATATTTATATAATTCTTAGAATCCATGTAACGAGCCACTTTCCTAGAACTTCAACTAATTATATATATATAACACATACATTTCATATAAATTGATAACAAATATTAAAATATCATGAAATTATGGATATCATTTTTTGAGGACCCGGCTTAGGTGACCTACATCAAACTGAAGGTGTGATAACTGACGACAAAAATATAAATCATTCCTTTTTATTAGAACTCATAGTCACCTTCAGATATATATATATGAGAAAATATCCCCTATGTATGTATTTTCATGGAAAAATATGAACAAGGGTATCCTTATATATATCCTTATACTTTCATATTACCCTTTACACTTACACACACATGCATCATCAAATAATAATATAATAACTCCTTAACACATTATATATATTCATACCACCATGGATGAATATATTTTAAGGGGTAGCATACATATATACATGCCTAAATAAGTATACACTTGTTTGTCTTCAACATCAGGGACTCGAATACACCTCAATGTTATCCGAGACGCACTAAAATAATACTTGGAACCAAAAAATAATAAAACAACATAATTAATATTTGGAAAAAGAAATAAAAGATGGAATCCTACATTTTAATAGTGGTTAATGGACTGAGATGGTTTGAAACACTTTCCCTTTACTGGTGGATATCAAAACTAACCCGAAGACGAATCGAGAGACACTCTCCACACCCTAAAAATAGAAGAAATAAAAAAACATAGTAAACACTTGAACTAGGGTTCAACCAAACATTATAGTGACAAGGGGAGAAGAAAACCCTATATAAATGGACTGGGAGGGAGGAAAAGGCCACAAGTTAGTGTAAATATAATAAATATACCATAAATCTAGGAAAATCCTACATGTAGAGATGTTATCGGGTGGAGGGAGTAGTGCAAGAGTAAAGAAGGAATAGAGGGGTGCTATTGTGTGACTCCAAAGAGGAGGATGAGGAAAGAAATAAAATAGATGAAATTAAATGAAAAATGAAAATAATAATAATAAGAAACCCCATAATTCATAAAAATTTGTTACCCAGCATGTTTGTGCACACATTACCTAAATGTGCAGTAACCGTGTTCTAGCCACTACCTTGAACATGAACCTTCACATGATTACCCATATAGAGGAACATAATTGAGAAAACAGTTCTCCAACTATTGCACTTGGCACTCTCAAACTAATGATCCAAACATCACACTTTCCACACAGTTTAATAGTCCATGAAAAAGTCGAGCACCACATGTCAAACTCACATAGGCACCCGCATGGACACCAAATGGTAGCTACTGACCATTCAGTCTGACCATGAAAATATTAAAAAGACTTATAAAATTATATGTTATCCCAAAAAATAAAATAACTCCAAAGAATCCCAAAAAATAATTCAACAATTAAAATAACAAATATTTTAGGGTCGGAATGTGGAAATTATCCCAACCGTTAAAATTTTGTTACTGCAAAATTCACCTAGCTGAATACAGAATGAAACTAGAACACAAAATACACGAACTATATGAAACCAAACACTTTAATGGGTCATTTTGACTATCCATGTCACACATGACTAAAAATATAGAAATCTAAAAATAAGAGAACTGTGGAGAGGAGAGAATGGAATCCCCACCATAAGAAGTCATATTTTATAGACTAAATGTAGAAGAACACACAACTTGATCAATGGTGCGTCTCCCCACCATTGAAAAACTGGATATCGTAGACCCACCTTCAAAGAATGAAATGGGAAACCCAACATGAACCAACTATATAAATCCTCACATAGACCAACAACCACCAATAGGGGGCCCTGATATAGGAAGATCTTAACCATGTGGAAAACCCAACCATAGTTCATCAAATCTAGAAGACATCAAAATCTCTAATACGAGAAAAAATTGAATTCAAAAATAGATTCATGATAAGGATAACCACATATATTTTGAAACACCAGGTGAAACCACTGAACCATTATAACAATGAGAATTATTCGAAAATAAATAAATATATAAGAAGAAAATGTGAACTGTTTTTTTCAAAAGCCTTGGAGGCAAAAGCTTGTTTAGATCTTAATCCCCCCTATGATTTCTAATTTCGTTTCACGATTCTCTATGGGTTCTATGGTCAGACTCATGATGTCTGAAGTATCCACTACATCAAACTCAAAATCTAAAATCCCCTGATAAGGACTCCAACTTCTAATTCCACTGCTTATATAACTTCTCTAAGTGACCTAGATGGACACATCATCGACACTATTTTGAAATATTTTTATAAGAAAACATTGAAATCCTGGAAAACCCACTTTGTAAGCCCCAACGTTGTCAACCAAGTGTATAAAATTTAGAATATGAAAAATATACTTTTCTATAATAGGTTCCTCTAGTTCGAATTCCACACCCAATGTTGATCCTCTTTGATCAATGAAATAAACCATTCCTTAGACCTTTATTGGAGACCCCATATGAAAATAATACCTTTAACTTATCGATCGACATAATATATAGAGAAACAAAAACCAATTAATTGAAATTAAAAACAAACCCCTTTAGCATCAGATTACCTTTTCACATATTGATGAGATCTGGAACATTACCCTCATTCACATTCTAGAGAATAAACCACTAGAAGAAAGTGTTCTTGAAAATAAAAAGTGAAATTTAAAATAATAATGAAAACAGAATGATCACCTTCCACTAGTATTGTCTATGTAAATAAAATATACCAAGGAAAAATCACACTATAAAATCATCACGAGTTCCCAAAAATAAGAAGACACTATAAAATTCTCCAAGATAATCAGTAACCTATAAAAGACTTCAACGAAAATAGACAATAGATGCCAATTGATAATATATACACTCCACCACTCTTCAATGAGTTTGGGTAAGGCCGATAACTTGAAAAGACCCCTTATAAACCTCATGATACTTTCTAGGAGGAATAGTCTCATAAAAATAAGGGGAAAATCAAATAAAAATCATCCATTCCTCAATAATTTAAAATTTTAAACCAAACCCAGTGCTCATAAAACAACACATCACAATCCAAATCAAATCCAAATAAAATATCTACTAAAAACCATAAAAAATAATAAAAAATACAAGAACACACTTTTAGGAATCACCATTCTAAAATTCATCCATATTAAAAGTCAACTTCCCATATCGAAATGAGAATCATCTTCTATTTCAAAAAATAACATTGGAAAAGATAATTCAACCATTTGATTTTAAATACTCACTCATGACATCCTACAAACTATCACATATGTGTGCATCCAACATCAACTTATATCATACACACATACACATCAACATGCAAATTCAAAACACACACACAAACAAATATATGTGAACATGCATAAGGATTACCAAGGGTTATACATATCATTTTTTTTCATAAAAACCAATCATTTAAAAATTCATTATTCACTTTTCTCCACATATTCCAAACTTCTATAAAATTGGAATCAATTTCAATTTTAAAACCCATATTTTCAATCTAGAAAACATTTAGAAAAACAATTTTCCTTTCACATTTAGTAATATAGACCAAAATTATACCAAATCATCACCAATACCAAAATAACTAAAATAGGGATCCAGGGGCCATTCATGTCTCATCCAACTGGTTAACAAATTAATCACTGAGTATAAATCAAAAATTAAAAGAATATTGAACCATGAACATGGGATATACATGGTTTATTATGATGTGTAAGCTCACTGAGTAGCATAATCTCACTTCTAATGTCATATAACAACATATAAATCTCATCGAACAGAATAAATGCTAACAACAAAAACCCAAAAAAAAGATTGGAATCCCAACTAACCTTAGTGAATTATGTAACAAGGTAAGTGGTGGTGATCAATCACCAAGACATGACCTAAATAATGAGGTCCAAAAAAACATACCACTAATCTTCCATACACCCCAAATAAGAAGAACGTTCTTCGATTCCAATTATACACAAATAAACTCGTTTTTACCCAAAACCAGTCACCCTAGCTAGCCCATGATATGGATTGAGAGGCGTTGCCAAACCTCTCGAGTTGCAAAATATAGATAGCCATCAAATAAAATCATTTGGGAATTATTTTTTCTGAAAAATGAGAAATAAATAAATATAAATGGGATTGGAAAAATTAACACTTGATGTGGAATGAAAAAACACATACCTCCATGTGAATCGAAAGGACATCACAGACCACTAAACCAATGTCACCCTATGATGAAGGAGACCAAGATGGAATCATCACAGAAGCTAAAAAATTAATTAAAACAATATGAATGATTATTAAAACATAGTAAGTATGACCAAGTAATGCTTTATATCTTCCTTCCATTAAAAATAAAACCAAGACATAACATTTCCAAATATGAAAAAATAAAAATAAGGTTTTCCATTATTTACAAATTCAAGTTTCATGTTACATTTTAAAGAAAATTTTTTTTTGTTACATCACATTTTCAAATTAGTTTCGGAAAATGCATAAACATTTCAATATGAATGGAAAATAGTATAGATTAACAAATGGTTTTTATAAAGTTGGAAACAATAATGAAAAAACTAAAATGGAAACCATATCATATGAACCATGTTTAATCCTTATGTAGATAGGGTTAGTGGTGACCTAGGATCCCTAAACCTCGATAAAATGTATAATATCCATTAACTAGAGTTTCCTCATGTACGACCCAGTACATATCTGTCAATCCTAAGATCTAGTAATGTCTAATCATCATAAAAGGTTTATCATGTATTTTAGCATCAATATAGATTGGGGGCAACTAGGACTCAACCATGCCGATCTACCTAATATTTTAGTCCTAGTCATCCCACGTAGGAACCTTGGTTTCCCCTGTTCACTACGTCAAATGCTTCTTTGTTTTTATCCATATAATATATATATACATATCAATTTATTTACCAAAAACACATCCAATATAATGTCCCAAAGTTTTAGGAATTGAATTCCATTCTTATAATTATTCATTATAATATAATCACAACATGATGAATAATGACATATTATGATACTAAATATTATTTAATAATTAAAAATAATTTTCCACTTCTATGTTTTTAATTTTGAAAATTTGACATACACGGTTGCATTCAGGGTGATTTTTGGAGTCTAATAGAACAAAAATATTTTTTGGTTAATAGTAAACAACCCTTATGAATATTAATATGACCCTTATAAATAGTAAATCATCCAATATAATAGTAACCTCACCCATGAATGATTAAAAATAATTTATGAATCTTATAAGTGATAATATGACAATAGTAAAATTAATGGAATTTTTGCATGACATAAATAAATAATTATAAATAATTATTTAATTTAATAGAAATTGTATTTTTCAAACATTTTTTCATTAATTAAATATTCTACATATTCTTGTTTTATGATAATTTCATATGAACTTATGTAATTTTTGAAAGCATTATGAAATCAGTTTTAATTTTCAAATCTGTTTTTTCAGGTAAATAATTATTTTAATTAAAAATTAAATTAATGGTATTTATAAAATTAGCTGTGAGTAATGGAGTTCAGTTTAGAATTATGCGATTCAAAATATTATAAGGGTAAATTTCTAGGATTTTTCTGAAATACATTAATTATTTATGAATAGTGAAATGCTATAATTTACATATAAGGTAAACACATAAATTATAGTGTCATTTATGGTATTATGCTGATTTAAGACCAATTGGTTTGAAAAAAAATGAACACATTACTATTCCTAATCATGGAATCATCACTATTACATTCCTTGTGGAGAAATAATAAATTAATAAATATAATATTGAGAAAACTCATCTCCCCTCCACTATAACTACCACCATTCACACCCTCAATTCCTCACTCCACTGAAGCTTCAAGACTTGTTTAAAATATATCCAAACATCGTCCCTATCCCCTCTCCCACAACCAAATATCTTTTGGTCTCATAACAATTCTAATCCATGGTGTTTTAAGGCGGACTCAAGAGGACATTAATGTGAAGACAGCATTCTGATACAAGGTAAGGGGAAAATCTCAAACCCAACTCTCTTTTTTTGGTTTTCCCTTTTCAACCCATTTATAGTATGTATATTCCATAGAAATAATTTATTCATCACTATCTTATATTTTATGGGATATAATATTTCTCTAATTAATTTTATTAAAAACACAATTTTATCCATGTGAACTCTTCATTCAAATAAACACACCCTTTTTATTCCTCGAATATGGTTTCACTCTTCACTCAAGGTTAATAGTTATATATCAAGAATTGTAACCCATATTTACTTCGGGAACCAAATATTTATGAATGTATGTTTTTTGATGTGAAACTAATTTCATACCATGGTTTATTTTTTTTTCTTATTTGACATATTTCCATTGTGGAAAGAATGATAATGTAAATTTTAAGTTATGGCGGGTGCACCCAGAATTATACTATGCAATATGAATGTTTGAATGTGGAGGGTGAAGCCAGAATTAAAAAGTTCTCCAATGAATTGTATAAAGTGATGAATATCATGGGCTAATGTGAAATGATGTCTAAACATGATGTTGGGTTTGATCACAACTATGTGGGTTTGTTAACCACTAAGACATGGTTTTTTTTATTTTTATGTGTTTCCGCATTCCAAGACTTTATCAAATTATTCCTCTCATTATTTTGATAATGATGTTATGAAAATTCTCACCCCGTTCTATATTATTATTATCTATCCTCATGCTGGGATTTCATATCACCCCTTTTTGATGTATATCTTTAGGAGATTAAGTGTACAAAGTATTTTTCAAGGGACCATAAGAATATGGAGAAGAATGAACTAAATAAATGATTATGTATGATGTTGTAAATGTTAAGTTTGTTACAATTTTATCCAAGGAACTAAACCTATGGATCCTATTGGTGTAATACAATTATTATTTTTATATTAAAAATGATTCAATATCAATGTATATAATGTCTGGGTCGCTATTGTTGGTATCAAAGGAAAGGTTTAAGTAATTTTTGAATTAGGATTAGTGAACCCTAGAAAAATTCTATTGTATGAAACAAAGAACAAATATGAAAAGAATAATATTTAAAGAGTGTTACCACAATTTAATATTTTATATTAATTTGTACAAATGAATAAGTTATTTATTTTTTTATTGTTGACTTATGTTTTGTTCTAACCTTTTCTGTTTTATAAAATGGTGGGAACCAGGAGAAACCAGTCCATCATCTCATCCAAGGTCCAATGTAACGATTTCCTGAACGACATCCCCATTGCTTTGGGAGGTTGAGTGTAAAACCTCATGGTGATTCTTAACCAAATATCTTTGGTAATGAACAATAACTTGAATAATGAGGGACATTCTTCTTCACCAAAGAGGGAGAAACTGACTATTGAGTTCTTTATGCAGAAATGATCACTAACATTTAGTGGGTTTTCTGATCCACTAGTTATGGAATAGTTGTTCAAATCCATGGGGAATATCTTTTCTGTAGATCATTGTTATGAGATGGAGAATGTGAAACTATCTTTTTATCATCTATATGGATAGGCTGAAAAATTGTGGGAATTGATTAAGAACACCATGCCAAGGGACAAAATTGAAGAGATGGAATGTGAAGACATTAATATCAGGTTTCATAACAATAATTTCTTACCATCTCTTCATACAATGATGGATTGAGAATTCATAGATCTCATGAAAAAGGATGGATAATCTGTCAAGTCTTATGAAGAGATGTTCACAAGTCCATTAAGGTATTCTTCAAGATTTTTTATAAATTTTTTTAGAAAAAATGATATATTTTTTAGTGGATTAAAACTACACCTTCAAAAGTCTCATTAAATTCAAGAATTTTGTAGTTATGAAGATGTTGTTCAGGGTGACCTCAAATTTTAGATGTAGTTTGGATAATGGTCCAATGGCTATTATGATAAGAATCAAAAGATGGAGTTTTAAGCCGGGGGATCTAATAATAATGGTGGGAAGAATACTCAATGACCCAGATGAAAAAATGTTGGTAGTTGAATCATGGGAACTACCTCAAAGGCAAGGGGAAATGGTTCATGTGTGGGAAAGAAGGACACCACACTCCAGAGTGTATAAAAGTCATGATAATGAAGGATAATATAGTGGAAAAAAGGGGAGCCCCATCCATGGTTCAATGCTACAACTGTAGAGATCAGGGGCCCTATAAAAGCTAGTGTACTAAATATAAAGTCCTCGAGGTTAATCTACATTAGAAGAAAACCAAATCCAAAGGGATGAGGGAAGGCTTAAGATATCACCACTATAGAAGTGGAGAAAGATAATGAAGTTGTAAAAGGCACACTTTCTATTAAATCAATAATTTCAAAAGTCTTATTTTATTCATGTTCTATGACTTCTTTTATATCCTGAAAGTCTTAGATTACTATAGAATGGAATCACCAAATCCTTGAAGCAATGTTATCAATAAAAACACAATGTGGTGAAATCATTCCAGCCCAAGTGTTTGACTCTTCTGTTGTTGGACTATTTTGGATGATTCTTCTATTGGATTTTTTAAGACTTACATAGGTTGAATTTGACCCTATAATGGGAATGGATTGGCTCTTGTTATATAGAGGACATATCAACTGTCGGGAAAAAGAAATATATTTTATTATTCCTAACCATCCCATGATCCTATACAAATTCAAGGACGATCGTAAATATCGCTTTAAAAATACATAAACGGTGAGGGTTTTGATACCCTATGAATAATCATACCTTTCCCAAATGGTAGAGTCAAAGGAATGGGACAACCTTTCCAAAATTCACATAGTTTGGGAATACAATGATGTATTTCCTGAGGAGTTACCTAGAATTCCTCTGGATCATAAGGTAGGGTTCTTAATAAAACTCATTCCCAAAGCTACTCCTATATCAATGTATCCATAAATGATGGATCTAATCAAAATAGAGGAGATAAATATGCACCTGCATGAGAATTTCGGAAAAGGGTTTATATACCCTAATGCCTCACCATGTGGTGCACCAGTGCAGTTTGTTATGAAGAAGGATAAATAAATGTAGGTGTGTATCATTTTACAAGAACTCAACACGATCACCATAAAGAACAAGTATCCTCTTACAATTATTGATGACTTGTTTGATGAACTTAAAGAATATCTATACTTCTCAAAGGTTGATCTTTATTCTCGATGTCATCCACTGAAGGGGAAGAATGGAGATATTCATAAGACTTCCTTTTGTACAAGATATATGCACTATGTGTTTCTGGTGATTCCCTTCAGACTTACTAATTCCCCTATAATCTTCCTGGATTTCATGAATAGAATCTTAGGACATTACCATGACAAATTTGTGGTAGTGTTTATCAATAATATTCTCATCTACTCATAGAGAAATCATAAAAATTATAAACATCTAATACATGTGATGGAGACATTGATAATTGAGTATTTGTAAACCAAGTTTAGAAAGTGTGACTTTTGGATGAAGCAAGTGACCTTCTTGGGAAATGTGGTCACAAGTGAGGTAATTTCATTGGACCCTTAAAAAAGGAGATTCAGGAATGGACCAAACCCTATTGTATCACAAAAAATCATAGTTTTCTTAGATTATCTGGGTACTACCGACATTTTGTGAGAAATTTCTCATGATTGTCAAGCCTTCAAACTAAGTTAACAAAGAAAGGGGTAAAGTATGTGTAGACAGTATAATGTGATGGATCCTTTAAGGAGATTAAAAGAAGGCTGATCACTGCACCAGTACTCACACTATACAAAAGTGGAGAATGTTTTGTGTTATACAGTGATGCTTCAATGAATGGCTGGGGTAGTGTACTCATGGAAAATGATAATGTGATTTTCTACACCTCATGGGAGTTCATGGTACAGGAGAAGAACTACACCACACATGATCTAGAGCTAGAATCTATAGGTTTTTTCATTGAAAATATTGCATCACTACCTTTATGTTGATAAGTGTTACCTATAAAATGAATAAAAGAGCCTAACATATATATTCACACAAATGGATCTCAACATTCATCAAAGGTGATGGTTAGAGAAAATCAAGGACTACAGTTGCTCTATTCACTACCATCATGGAATGGAAAACAAGGTAACTGATGCTCTAGGAAGAAAAGAAGCTACTACTCTATCCATGTTACAGATAGAGAAAGACCATGTCTTTAGAGATATTCCAAGGATGGATTTGGAAATCATAAGGGAAAGGGATACATCCTACTTTTACCTAATGATTTATCAACCATCTATCCAAGATAAGGTTAAGGAGTCACAAAGGGATGATCTGGAGTTACAAGATAAATAGAATGCAGTAATGGTTGGGTTTTTTCCAGAGTTCCATATCAATGATGACAGTATGATTCAGTTTGGAATATGATATTTTGTGCCTTCATTATCGGAAATAAAGAAGAATCTATTGGAAAAGTCACATCGATCAAAATTTTATATCCATTTTCGTATCACCAAGATTTATAGAGATCTCTGAGAACACTTATGGTGGGATAACATGAATAAGTATATTGCAGAATATATCCCAAGGTGCTTAATATGCCAGTAAGTAAAACAAGAGTGAAATATTACAAAGGGATGATTCATCCATATCCTATAATCATGTGGAAGTAACATAATGTCACTATGGACTTTTTCACGGGTCTCCTAAAGACGTTTAAGCTAAATAATGCGATATGGGTTGTGGTTGAATGACTCATGAAGACTACCCTTTTTAGCACAAAATGGGATTATTTCTTTCTTGAACAACTTGAAATGATATATGTGAAGGAAGTGGTGAGACTACAGGGTGTTCCACTCTCGAATGTCTATGACCATGATCAAAGGCTAACATCTATATACAAGAGGATTCTTGAACAAGATTTGTGTAGTAAATTAAATTTCAATATAGACTATCACCATCAAACTGTTGGCCAAACTAAAAGGGTTATTCAGACGTTTGAAGATATACTAAGATCCTTCTCTTTATAATTCTAAGGCTGATAGGATTAGAATCTCCCATGGGTTATGTTCTCATAAAAAAATATCTTCCACTCAAGTATTCAGATTGCCCCATATGGAGCATTGTATGGAAAGCGATGAATAACACATACATGTTGGGATGAAGTTGGAGAAAGAAAGCTATTTGGACCCGATCTTGTACAATAGATGCCATAGAAGGTTCAATTCATCTACAAACATATCAAATATACTCAGATTAATCAAAAGCGTTATGAAAAAAACCATATAAGGGAAATGAAGTTCTTCATTGGAGATAAAGACTTCCTTCAAATATCACCACGGAAGAGAGCAATGAAGTTTTGAAAGAAAGGGAAACTATGCGCAATGTACATTGGACCCTTTGAGATCCTTGACCGCATAGGAGCTGTGGCTTATAAGCATTCACATCCACCAAATATAGATCAATTTAATTATATGATTCATTTATCACTCATGGGGATGTGCATAAAATATCCCTCACATGTACTGAACTCGGAGGTGGTACGGTTGAAAGATGATCTTTCTTATGAGGGGTAGCCCGTAATGATTCTGGAAATAAGAAATAAGGCCATATGAAACAAGACAAACCATCTTGTTATTGTGTTGTGGAGGAACCATAACTTTTAAGAAGCTACATAGGAACCAGAATAGGTGATGAAGGAGAAGTACCCACACCTGTTTGTGTGAAAGGAAATTTTGTGGGAGAAATTTCATAAGGGGAAAGAATGTAACGAACCAATGTTTTATGAATAGAATTACCTTCTTAAAATTATGCATTATAGTACAATTATAGTAGGAAGCACAATGAAATGTCATGATACAAAATACTATGTGATCATTAGACATTATTTTTCCACTTCAATGTTGTGAGTTTCAAAAATCTAACATACATGGTTGGGTTTAGGGTGATATTTGGTGTTAAATAGAAGAAAAATAATTTATTCTGAATTGTAAACTAACATAATGAATAGTAACCAAACCTTATGAATAGTAATATAACCCTTATGAATAGTAAATCCTCAAAAATAATAGTAACCTCATACATGAATGATTAACTAAAATTTTGGCATCTTATATGTGATAATATGACCATAGTAAAATTATTTGTATTTTTGTACGTCATAAATAAATAAATATAATTAATAAATTAATTGAAATGACAATTTATTTTAATAAAATGAATCCAAAAATTGAAAATTCTAAGTATTCTGGTTTGAAAATAATTTTAAAATAACTTATGTAATAATTTAAATCATTATGAAATCAGTTTTAATTTTAATATATGTATTTTCATGTAAATTATGATTTTAATTAAATATTAATTTAATCATATTTAGAAAATTATTTTTGAATAATGGGGTTCATTTTTGGATTTAGAACATTGAAAAATGGTTAGGGTGAATTTTTGGGATTTTTCTGAAATACATGAATTTTTTATGAATAGTGAAATGCTATAATTTAAAAAATAAGCTAAACACATTAATTATAGAGTAATGTAAGATGTTTTGATGGCATACGCCCAATTCTATCGAAAAAAATAAACGTATTACTATTATTGGTAATTGAATCATCACTATTACTTGTCCTATGGAGAAATAATAAATTAATGAATATAATATTGAGAAAACCCCTCCCTCCCTTGTATAAATACCACACTTCACACCTTCATTTCCTCACTCCACTCAAGCACCATGCATTGTCTAATATCTGTAAGACCATAAACCATATCCCCTCCCCCGCATCCAAATATTTTATGGTGTCATCAAAATTACAATCCAAGGTTTCTTTAGGAGGATACAATATGACATTATAGTGAAGAAAGCGTTCAGATATAAGGTAAGGGGAAACTCTCAAACCCTACTCTCTTTCATTTGGTATTAAATATTCAACCCATTTTTAGTATTGATATTCCTTAGAAATAATTTATTCATAAATATTTTACATTTTATGGGCTAAACATGTTCTTTAATTGATTTTATTAAAAACTCGATGTTTTCCAAAGGAACTCTTCTTTCAAATAAAGACACCCTTTTTACCCCTTGATGATTGTTTCACTCGTCACTCAAGGATAATATTTATTTGACATGAATTATATCCCATCATTATTTTGGGATCCAAATGTTTATTATTGTATGTTTTATGAATTGAAACCAATTTCTTCCCATGTTTTTTTGTTCATGTTTAACAAATTTATAATCTGGTATGCATGATAATGTAAATGTTATGATGTGACGAGTGCACCCAGAATTATATAGAGTAATATGAATGTTTAAATGTGATGGGTGAACTTAGAATTATATATCTCTCCAATTCATTATGTTATGTGATGAATCTCATAAGCTAAAATGAAATGATGTGTGAACTTGATGATAGCTTAGTTCACCCCTATGTGTTGTAGTTAACCACTAAGACCTGATGTTTTCATTTTTATGCATTTCCACATTCTATGCCATTATCTAATGATTTATTTAATGATTTTGATGACTATATTATTATTATGCTATCCCATGCTAAATTATTCTTATCTATCATTTTACTTGGCTTTTAGCTCACCCCATTTGGATGTATATCCTCAAGTGATTATGTGTACTAAATAGTTTTCAAGGGACAATATGAAGTTGAAGAAGAATGGATCGAAAAATGCATATTTTGGATGTTGTAAATGTTATGTATGGTCTTAATTTTATCAAGTCACTAAACCTTTGTATCCTAATGGTGTAATACTATTATATTTTTTATATTCATAATGTTATAATTCTAATTTATGAAAAGGCTGGGTCGCTATATCCAACCTATCACCTCCAATCACCCTCCCTGAGCACACCCTATTTTCAAAGTCACAAAAAACTGAACAAGCCACAATAAAACACACATGTCCCAAAATACACAATAACACTTACATAAAATTTATAAAATATTGGGATATGCCTCAAGAGTGGATTCCACTTCTACAAATCATTCCCAATGATCAAGATGGGGCTCATTAATTTTCAAGGAATACTTCCATTTTTGAACAATAAATTTCCAAAAATGTTAATGTTCCAAATAAATTAAAAATCCAAATTAAATTTTCAAGGAACCTCATATTTAATAACAAGCATAAAATCATGCTTAAATTAAATAAGTCTATTTTAAAATATTAAAATAATTCTTAGAAACCATGAAACAACCCACATTAAATGAAGGAAACCCAATTATGTATAATTATATATATAACACATAAATTTTATATAAAGAGAAAATACATTTTATAACATCATGAAATTATAGATTTCATTTTTAATGGAATCGGGATGTGAGACCTAACTCAAACTCAAGTTTCACTCCTTGATGATGTAAACTGGAATCTTCTCATTATGTATACACATATATGTATCCTCTCACATATATAAGGACACATATCCCCTATGTACATTTTTACAGGGATGAATATGTTTATGGGGATCCCCAGATATATGCTTATACTTATATATACCCCATTACACATACATATGTATTCATCTTCATGTACACATATAATAATACCAAACACAATTATCTATATTACTACAAAAAATGGGTGAATATATATAAAGAGGTAACTAACATATATTTATGCCTACCTGAACACACAAGTATTTCACATACAACGGTTTCTGAAATCAAACTCGATGAGGTCTATAATGCACTAAAAAAATAATTTAAAATCATAAATTAGAAACACCCTAATTAAAATTGGAAAAAATCAATAGAAGAAGGAGTATATCTTTAAAACTGTGGTGGACTAACTGAAATTGTCTAAAATTCTTCTACTTTAACAGAGGATGCTGAAACAGGCCCGAAGATGACCTGAGAGACCCACTGCACAAACTAACAACAGAATAAAATCATTAGAACAAGGTAAACCATTGAATATGGTCTTGTACGAACATTATGGGGTGAATGAGGGAGGAAAAACACAAAATAATGAGAGGATTAGGGAGGTGAATACCATACCATAGAGAGAAGACCAATAATCCTCTAAAAATCTAGGAAAAATGATTAGGAGACTTGGGATATGAAGGAGGGAGTGGAACACAACTAAGGAAGTATGGGAGGGGGTTTTCAAATGATTCAAAGGATAATGAAAAGGATTTAAATAAAAGGGTAGAAATAAAAATAAAAAAAATAAAAAAACCACAAATTATTAAAAATAGTTCAACCTCTATGGTTTTGAAATGGTTTAGAAAACCATGAATCAACAATGCACTGGACACTATTTAGTACTAGATCATTTTCACAATTACCGCTAATAATATGGATGTTTGAGAAAAAATTTCTCCAATGGAACCACTCGGGACTGTCGACTCACATAACAAAACTAAACACCTGTTTCGATGTATAATAGACCATACACAATCCGTATGTTGCACCTCAGACTCCCATGGGTACCCAAAATGCTACAAATAGATACATGACATACAAAATAAGGATTAAATAATCTCATATAATGTCATTTTTAGAAACATGAAATAATATTATATATAAAATTGTCATCTCATGATATTCTTAACAATGATCACTTGTCTAAACATCTATAATTCAAAATTGGTAAACCCATTATAGAATATAAGAGTGTATAAGAAAAGAGATAAATGTCTTCCATAACATTTAGATCATGTAATACATTATTCAAAACACATCCTACATTATTATATTTTGGGAAACCAGAGAATTTTTGTTATGTAAAAACCTACGTCAATAAAAAATGTATATCATCATAGTTCATGTCTATAAACACAAATTCCATAGATTCTATTATTTATTTTCATATATATATATATATATTATTTTTAGAAAATTTGGATTCTCATAACTTATCTTTATCTTTCATTCCCACTTTAGGGTAGCACTTCATTATACATCATGGTTATATAATATTGCAATATATAAATATTTTCTTTATGTAAAACATCTATTTTACATAGCCTATTTTTCACACTTATTATCCTCCAATTCTATGATGGACAGAAAAAATAAGGATGTATTTATGGAATTAGGTGGAACCTTGATGTAAATGAGAATTAATTGTTAGGTTGAGTGTCTTATCATTGTGCATACCTCTACTTCTTCTTCTTAGATTGTGTATGGGATAAAATTTCATTTTTTTTAATTTATAGATTCTTTAGATAAAGCTTCCATTTTCAATTCATCATTCTTAATAACAATGTAACATTAAATTTATCATATACACTTCATGATTTCTTATTTGGGTTTTAATATAGTTTTAATTTATTCATCTTTACTATATTTCACACATATAATGACTTAATTTTAAATCATTAATCTTCTATATTTTGATAACTAGTTAGTAACTATGTTCTCATTTCATGAAAATTTTTTCGTCACTTTTTCTTCATCAGAATTTTATGCTTTCTCCATATTTATAGCTATGGACATTTGACCTATAGAATGAATATTCAATCTTTAATTTATACTCAACATTCTAATATTATTTTAAAATATCATTTTTCTCAGGCCTAAAATATTTCTCTCTTGGAGTTCAAAATTTATCACATTATGGAAAGTTATTTTCTTCCACATCACCCATTATTGGAATGTCTCTTCTTATCCATTTATTTTATCTCCACATAGTCTCATACCTACTTTCTAGTAAAGAATATTTCTTCCAAAATTAGTATTCTATATGTATGAAAACACCACAACACCAATATTAACAACATAATATTATTCTTTCAGACTAATAATAGTACAAATATGATATTATTTTTTGTTATTTATTTACTATGAGTTCCTTAGTTGATGGATATATTTTCAAAGTTTACTACACTCTTTCTTAGTAGAATATTTTTTCTCAAATATATATGATTTTGAATCAGTAGTATTATCAGAGGAAGATATAAATTTAAATTATTTAGGTATAAAGAAACATGCTTTTAGAAATCCATATTTTCACTATCTTAATAAGAGTTACCTTTAACATCAATAGGTTTGATTATTTAATATGTATTGTTTCATAAATAACATTTTCCTTTAAAAACAATTACTTTCTAACAAATCTTCTTCTTCCTTAGAAATTTTTTTATTAATAAAAATTATTTTCTTCTAAAGATCAACTAAAATCATCATATTTGGATTACATTATTCAAATAGTATAGTTTGTACTATTTAGAGATTCTCCTGTCAAGATTACGTTTCTTCACAAAAATTTTGTTACCTCTAATGGTCACCAAATTTAATTTTCCAATATATATCATATTAAGGTTTATCACCACATTTTGTACCTCCTCACAAGTCTAAAAAAGTTATTTTATTAACTTCTTTCTTAATCATATTACTTTTATTTTTAGGTTCATTACTATACACTAGTTATGATTTGAAATTTTATTTAAGAATCCACTAATTTTCTATTCATTCTTCACAATCATCATCACTTCCAAATAATATAATTCATTTTGTAACAAGATTTGTGATGTTTTAATGTAAATCATAATAATTATTGGATGACGAATCATCCTACTCTCATCATCTCAAATAAAAACTTATTTTTTATATTCTTTTCTTATGTTTATTATTCTAATATTTTTGAGACTTTTCATCTAATTACACAGAAATATAATCATCTTACATATTCATAAAAAAATATTCATAAAACATTACAGTTACATTAAATTTAAAACAATTAAGATAAATTTTATCTTTTCCTTTTTAATTAAAAATTTGGAATCTTTTAGAATGAAGAAGGATGAATTTCAAAAAGCCACTTCATTATTTCTCAAATTTTATATCACTTGCTTATTCATTATACTCTTTGTCTCTGAGATTATTTTTAAAAAAATATTTATTTAATTTACTTATTCTTAAATATTGGAGACTATATTATTACAAATTATAAAAGAATATTATAAATTTCATTAAAATATAAGTTTTATCTAAATTATAATGCTAATAATTTTCTTCCTATTTTTTCTTTAATTATTATCATTATACTCTTAAAGATAGTATAATCTTCCATGTTGTGCCAAAAACCACTAATATAATTGATAATATCATTCACTCTAGAAAATTATTCATCAACATATCCTTCATTATAGATCATAACATCTTTAATCCCAATACTATATATTTATATCTTAAAATCCTTAACAATATCATTTCATTCATAGATTCATGTAACATTATACCTTGTTTTTATCAAATAGAAGGCCTATTATCATTATTTAAAACATTTTTACTTCAATAAAAATAGAATTCTCATTATTACCATTTAATAAAAAATGTCTATTATTAGAAGTTGTTGTAAAAACGTAATTAATGGGATTAAATCCCACTATTTCAGTATCTCTAACATCAAGTCCATGAGATAAAATATTGGATGAAATCATATTCTCTACACTATAATAGTTTTTCTATGCAATAATGGAACACCAATATTATTAACCAAATTGAGCTTCTCTATATTCAATAGTTAGATCATTTAGAGGGAACCATGTTTGATACCAATTTAATATCCATTAGAAGGGGATTTTATACATTATATGAAGAATGTTAATGGATGTAATTTTGTGATGTCGATCGGTCAAAGGAAAAATGTGATAAGTACTATACCTACGAAGAATTGTGAGAATTATTTAAAAAAAGTAATTTCCCTCAAACCTTGTAAACTATAAAATTTACATCCAAAATAGGAGAACTAAGGATCATTACATAAGATTTATAAATTCACTAATAATTAAAATTTTAATTATATCATTCCACGTTTTTTCGCAGTGAGTTTAACTATTTTTGATGAAGTTCATTAACATTGAGTTTATGATAATATGAAGAAATGGAGACATTCATTAACATTTGTGCGTGATTATGAATGTTAAATAATAATTGAGGATATTTTAGTAAAATATGGGTTTAAAAACGAGACTAAATCATGGTTGAATAATTTTCTACATAATGAGAATGATTCATTAGATAGTTTGGAATTAGACCAAGAACATAAAAAAATAATGGAATAAAATAGGGAACACCAGACAAAATGCTTGTAATATGATAAGTAACATATGTACACCATTTAGATTCAGACCAGTCATATGGAGGGTATATTGGGTGGCATTTTTCAAACATTGGTAAGTATGTTTCTCTTAAAATTCTATCAAAAATTTTAGTTTGAAATTATCCAGGTGTTCTTAAGTGTAGGATAAATATTCAAGGCCAAGATAATGTTAATAGTTTTTTTAAAATTTCTTTTTGTTTTTATAGTAGTAAACTTGATCAAATATTCTTATAGATAAAGAGAATAAAATTTTCTAGTGGATTAGAAATGAAAATAATAGAATCTTATTATTTGGTAGTAAAAATAGTTTCAAAAAAGAAATGTGTTTTGGTCGTATGAACGGCTACGAAGGAAGTGGATTTGAAAAGGATATTTGATGGTTGTAAAAATTAATATAATAATAGGTGATTCATTGGGGGTAGAAATAGTTTTACCAAGATTAATCATTATAGAGATATTAAACTACTTCATCATTATGATTTTTTATTCCTCAATTAGTTAAAAAAAATACATGTTTGGGCAATAACCAACAATGATGTGAAGCATTTATTTAACTTCATGATTCATAAATTTCATCTCTAGAAACAAAACATTAAACCATTAAATTCTTAGAGTCATTTTCTCTTAGATTTCTATAGTAACTAGCAATATAATAATATCACTTACGTCTTATTTAATCCGGGATCATTAATTATCAATAAAAAAATGAGGACTATTTATGCACCCTACCAGTAGAATCATTTCTTGTAACTACCCTCAACTCTAGTATCCCATTGATGGTGGTTACATTATTATATTGGAATAAGATTAAAGGAACAAAATTCAAAAAGATTGATTAGTTTAGTATTCCTGGTAAACTAGATACATACATTATATTAAAATTATATTTTAGAAAATATAAACAAAGTTATGTTTTTGAAAAACCAAATATTCCTGTTAGTGAAACTCTATACATAAATCATGAAACACTTCCTAGTATCATGGAGAAGTATAATAAATTTATAATATGTGAGATCAAATGATGGATATGGGTTATGAACAATTGAATCTATTATGAATCAATAACAATAGTCAATATTTCCCAGTACATAATTTAAACAAATTCCATTTAATCAACATGTTGAGAATGATATAGAAGGAATAAATGATGACCAAATAATACCATATAAACAATCAATAGAGCATAAATTAGAACCGTGGATATACTAGTAATTGATTAATCCCATGGAATATAAATAACTAATCTCGAAATAAGGGAATACATAATTTTGGGCTAGTAAACCATATTGTTGAGGCTCGATCAGGACATTTAAAAATAAACGGTTAAAGGCCTCAGCTATATCCCAATATTGTTTGTCTCAGGAGACATACCTATATATCAAGGGATCATAATAGGCCCCAAAATTCTCCTTCTTAGTTCAATGAATCCCTCATATAAATATAAACATTATTATTGTGAAACTAGAATTTGAAATGTGAGTACTTTCCCCAATAAATAATCATAATCTTGAACCATCCAGAGTAATATGAAAAATTGTTTCAAAATATCTTATCCACAGTTAACTTGATTAGAAACCATCCATAAACAAAATAAGTATTTTATAAAAACAACATATACCCAATTGATTAATAATTTATAGTTTTTGTCATTGTTGAATTGAAATACTATACAATATCTTTAAAACATTATTGATGAAAATATTTTTTTAATTTTGAAAATCATTTTGAAAATCATTTACATTTAAAATCAATTTTAAAAAATAAAATTTCAAAAAAAAATTAAGAAAATGTTTTTTCGTGAAAATAGACTTTAAAACATATAAAATAATCTTGAAAAAAAATTTAATGGTAATAATGCATAGTAATTCCACTCATTTAAAACACTTTAAAAAAATGTTTCCTTTCTATTTTTCAGTAAAATAATAATCATAATTGTTTTTATTGTGACATATAGATTCATATGATTTTTAAAAGACAAAATTAAGTTAAAATTTAATTAATATATCATTTTAAAAAGTTCAAAAAATATATCAATTTGTCTTAGAAAATACTATTTTTGGAAGAAAACATATTTCTGACTAAATAGAGAAATGAAGCCTCATTTTCTAGAGATTTATTATTCATTATTTTACGTATCAAATAGTGGGAAAATGGTACTATTATATGAAAGTGTACATTATTATCTAGATTATATGAAAATGGATAATTATAATATGAAATTTTCATGTAATATTATTCCAATTATATTCAAGAATAAATAATATTAATTACAATTAGAATTTATAATAAACCCGTAAAATGATCATAATGTTGAAGTAAGAATTAATAAATGATTCAGTTATGTGTATCCAATAAAATTACATGTAAAAAATTTAAAATAAATCATAAAATAATCATAATCAATTAAATACATAATCCTTTACTAAAATAATCTACGATGTAGATGTTTAACTTTATGAGCTGTATTTGAGTCATCAAATCCATGAACTTGTACTTTCATTCAGTTGAATAAGGTTTATCCTCCTCTATAATGGTATAAATAATATCATTAATTTATTATATATTTTTATTCCTATTTATGATACCATTTATGATCCTCTTATGTAATCATATCACTCATTCATTAATAATATTTATTTATTACCCTTGATTTGGGTGTTAACTACTTCACTTTATTATACTTTTTCCCCGATTAGTCCATTTTCATGGGAATATCATATAATATCATCAAATAAATAATCACATTAAGGTCATAAATATCATATTTATTCGTTATATACATTTTTATAACCATTTTTTAATTTTTAACATAGACATTGAATCAAAACTCATTTCGAAGATAGAAAGTTGTACGAACGCACATGAAATGATATCATCAATAAACACTCGAAAAGGTGAGTTATTTGATGTTATGCTAATTTTTTAAGAATAAATATCATTTAATTATTTTAAAATAATTCCAATATTTTAATCATTATTACCATCCAAGTAAATTTGTGTGGAAAAGTGAATTTGACCCCTACGTGGAGACGGTAGGGCATACATAAGCATCAATGGTGAATTATTTTTTAATAAGATGGATAAAATAAATAATATGGATGTTTAATAATAAAAATAAAATCTATGTATTTATTATATAGTGGATTTATTATTTTATAATGGAAAAAACACATGAAGTGGAAGTAGAAAAATAGAAAAACATGAAAGATTTGGTATGGTGATTAGTTATTCTCCAGCGATCTTTATTTAGATCTATTCATAAGGAAACTAGTGTTGGTATTATGATAATAAAATCACTTGATGAAATTTCATATTAATTTTCTATGAATAAATTGTTAGGTTATGGTCGAGCTAGATGTCTCAAAGTGGTGTAATGAATAGAAGTAAGGGGTGGTCTTTCATAAATTTGGTGAGGGGCACTTTAGGAATTTCATAAAATACTTATTTAAAAAGATTTAATTTTCAACCCCAAACAGTTCATAACATATTAATTTAGAATTTAATATTATTGTATTTCATATATACCCTATTATAATAAAATATTTAAAGGTTTTGACAAAATTTATACCATTATATTTTGGTTTTAACCCTTACGTAACCTCTTCAACTCTTACAATGACAACATGAATGTTTATTATTTTAGTGTTAATATAGTTATTATGAAATTAAAAAGGACCCAAAAATGGATAATTGATGAAATAATATATATTGTCCAAAGAATTATTTTAAATTATAATTTTTATGAATTTTACATGACTTAATAAAATATTATTTATTTTAAAATATCATAAATGTTAAATTAGATATATTCCATTTCATTGAATTTTTAAAATATAAATATAACTAGATAACCAAGAAAAAATATTTTAATACATCCATAACATGAAAAAATAATCTATAAAATTATTTTTTCATCTTAATTATTTCCAATTATATAAATTATAATATTTGTTTTTTATTTATTTGATTTTTCCATTAATTGAATAGTCAAAAAATCATCATTGAGTAACTATTTATGGTAAATTTTTCTTTACTAAAATTAAAAAATTAATTAAAATGATTAATATAAACATATATTCATTAAAAAGTGTAATTACACTCAAATATAACATTTTCATAACACCATATTAAAAATGATATTGTTCTTAAAATCATGAATCTGGCATCTTTGACTTTTCATTAAAAATATTATAGACATGAAAATATCATCCAAATAGCCATAGATGGTAATATAAACCAATCATGAATTTTTATTGAGGTAAATTACTCGTTAAATAAAATTTGGTCAAGTTTTATGATCTTTATGTAGTTTATATCATATTAATTTTAAACTATATTACACAATTTTGCCTTTATGGGGATGACGAAAATTACAAATGTTTCTATTCATATTGGGAAAAAATAAATGTGAAAAATTTATTGGATTTTGAACTAATGAATCCAAATATGGAATCCTTATTTAAAAATTCAAAAAAAAATCATAATTTATTTTAAAATTAATCCTCCTAAAAGAAACGAAATCTGTTTTCTGGAAAAATTCATCTTTAAGACATAAAAAATTATTTATACTAAAATAAAGTATAAGGATGATTAAAATGATATAAATAAAATTATAAATAAATAATGAATACAATATTTAAATTTACCTAAAATTAAAATCTGAAAATTACTTTTAAATATAAAGAAATTGAAAGTTATATAAACAATGATATTTATTGCAATTAACATTGGAAAATCAGTGTTTTACAAAAATTCAAAAGAGATAAATATAGTATAATTTCAATATAATGACACAAAAAAATGTAATTAACTGAAAAAAAAAAATTAATTTTTGAATCATATATTTATTATAATATTTACTCATAAAAAAGTAACACATTATTAAGGAAACATGTTTTTTGAATAAGAAAATTATTTTTCTAAAAATTGAGCACATGTTCACAGAGAATTAATTAATAAATTAACAATGAGTATGAAAATTAATATTTCATTATATGATAAATTTTATTCATTCCCTTCAATTTAAAAACTTGTTTATAACCATATTTCATTTTTTTAATTTTGTAGTTGCGTGAAATGTATGTTATTGAAGAGGTTAAATTTAAAAAGAGATATACTATAAAATCTACTGGGGTTTCATTATCCCCCATGTCAATAAATTGAAACCTCATATTTTAAATATCACTTCTAAAATCAATGGTAAATACATGAAATATTATCTTGTGGGAAACCCACATCTTTTATAGTGTTAATAAAACATCATCTTAATGAGAATGAAAGGGAAATGTGATGGTCACCATTAAATTTGGATTTCTAGTTGGAGAAAATTATCAAGAAGTGAAAATATGGACATGAAAGGGAAATATAAATATCATGTTATGAAGGAGAGGGATAAATAACATGATCATTTTAATGGTAACCACAACAAAACTATAAACTTGTTATGGTTTAAAATTCCCTTGATTTCATAGTATGAAAAGTAAAATGATAATATTTTTTTTCAAAAATCACACTCCTAGAGTTGAAAAATTATTTTAATATCAATATAAACACAAAATAAATAAAAAAATACTTTATTTTTTTCCATGTCAGATGAATAATATCATCCTTTGGTGGTTTTTTTTATCTATTTTAACTTTATATCAGAAAATATTAAATGTATGTTCAATATGACGTTTTAATTCTTGAAAAACAATAATGTAATCTAAAATAAAAAAGAAATTCCTTCATACATTAAATTATTTATATAGAGAAAATGTTTTGAATGTGTTACAAACAGACAATATTATCCAAATTTTCTCTTAATTCATTCCATATGTGTTTAGTATTATGAATTTTCCAAAATATTCCTATCCAAATTGAATGAAAAAACTTTAGATAAATGGTTACTGGATTTAAAAATATCAACATAACATTAAAATTTCTCGAAAAAAATATCATATCTCATATTGTCACATTCCACATATATGATAACCCTAATCAAATTTAAAACATAATGAAAAAATGTATTCTTACAAAAATAAAATATCAGGTTATTGAATATATTTCTTAAATCAAATCATCTTACAATCCTTGAAAAGATAACCCAAGCCATAAAATCATTAACAATCTTTATAGTAACCAATAATATCCCATAAAATTTTCTTTATCATTATTATCACAACATCAAGAAAATATTATTCTTATCTTACCAAAATAGCATGTTATGAAAAATACCAACATGCCATAAAATCACTTCACATGGTTGTGGGAATTATTTATCACATGATTCCAAATCAATCATGAAAAATAACTATAGTACAATACTTATACATCGAATTATTCTTAGGACTAGAATATCATTGATTACATACAACAATAACATAATTCTGATATCGTAACTCAAGAACATTAGGAATTCCACTGCATTCTAAAACAATTATCTAGGACTTATTATCAAATTCCAAAATACATCCTCATTTTCATATTCCCTCATCCTTAATATAACCATTACACATAAAACATTTTGGTTTCACTACATCATATTTTCCCTAAGGATATAAATTTTCATAATTCCCATACATACAACAATTAGAAAATTCTACCACTAATAATTCTTTAGGATGAATATTATTCCAAAATTTTAATTTTTATTTGAAATCACACTCTTGATATCAAAAATAAAATTGACTTTTAAAAACATAAATTTAATGAAATATTATAGATGTGTTTTAAAAAATTAGTAATTGAAACAAATATTATTTCTTCTTGTATAAATCTTTTAATATAATATTTTTTATAAAAATTAAATCTGTTATTTTATTATATCAATACCAATTGTAATTTTACCAAAAATTAATTATATTATTATTATTATTAATTATTATCATTGAAAAATAATTTAATATTATGAAAATATAATTCAATATATTATCAGATAATAAATAATATAAAACTAATTATTGAATAAATTTATATTATAAATTTATAGCATACCATTTTTGATAAAAACAAATTTTTATACATTAAATAATTATATAAATAATTTAATAATGTTTTAGTAAATAAATAAAATTAATATAAACTTATTTAAAAATTATTGAAAATAAATTTCACCATTAAAATCACAAATTAATAAAATGGATGGGTATCAATTAAATTATGTTTTCTTACATGTTAATATTTTTCAACTATTAGTATTTATTTATAAAATTTATCAATTTACCACAATGAAAAAATACCATGAATCCATTCTAATAGCCACACAAAATCCATGATACCCTAAAATGATCAGCTAGGTAGAGATGATGTGAATCGCTCAGCAACCATGGAAATTACATGAACCTTATCGTCATGAATAAAAATTCCTTGGTCAAAGGGTTGTGTTCGTATATTTTCTATACAAGCGTGAACCATACATGGATTATAGCCATGGGAGATGATTCAGGTATAATAATATGAAATATGCATGTTCCTCTGTGATAAATCGCAGGGAAATACATCAATGGAGCCATGAAAATCCTTGAAATATTATTTTGATTCCTCCACAACACAATTGTTGTTCCCACCTATGAGGCTTGGAAAACATGAGTTGGAATCATGATCATTTGAACTAGAGGTGGTGTTCGGGGAAAGATAACACTCAAATAAGGAAGAATATTAGAAACCATTGGGTTTATTAGTATCGTAGATAAATAACTCTTGATAAACACATACAAAAAATTATTTTGGGATCTCTATTTCCGGGAAAGGGGCTTTCATTTTTGAGATGTCGACCCTATACTAAAATCATACCTAGATTAGCTTTTATCACTTGAAAGAATATAGAAATGGATCCCATTCCTCAATTATAGAGCTCACAATTTAGAGGCCTAATATAATAAAATATAATTTTGGGTGAGATGATCTTGGGGACTATAAATTGTAGGGATACAAAAACATTGAGGTGAACATTCTATTATACCCTGTAGACATCCCAATGAATCATGGGAATGATTTCTTAGAACACGGCTTCTAGGAAAAAGATTATAGGATATATGAAAAAATAGGTTTTAGATCTATTGTAATAGATATTGATTTTACTTCCAATAAGATTCCATCAAAGAGTTCGAGGCAATTTCATTAATTCTCAATGGACACCTGAACGTGCTAGGTTTGGAATAATTGAATATTTAATTCATTTTTTTTATAGATGAGTTTGAAATTGGATTTGATGGGTTTTATTGAAGATTTTTAGTTCTCTTCAATGATGATGAATTTCAAATTAATTGGTTGTTATGATTTTATTTTCAATTTTATTTCTAGTGAAGGAGTTTGAGTTGGTTTTTCTTTCTCATTCGAGAAAATTGTTTGTGGAGAAGGTGATGTTTTATATTAGATTTATCAAACATGAGGATGGGTATAACAAATGATTAGATATTGTTTTAATATTGAATGAGATTAGTGCTCTAACATATAGTGATGTTAAAATTGACTCTCAAAATCTCCATTAAAATTGAGTTATGGGTCCACACTATATTTTGAATTTGGGGTTTCATTTATGTAGGACTAGGTTGAAAAGTACTAGGTGTCTCATTGGATTCAAAAACAGAGAATGGAAATTTGACTACCAAAATGGTTTACATAATTGTTTTATAATGTAGATCATTGTCATCCATAGTTTTCTATATAGGGATGGAGTCCAATAATCCTTAGATTTGTATTTTTAATGTCATCATATCGTTTAAACTAAGGCAGTTCTTGTATTTCATGTTCATGGGCTTCAATCAATAATATTTTGTCTTGATGATCTATTTTGGAATTCTCGTGTGAAGCTTCCCAGGTTCATTGAATGAAGATTCACTAATTGATGTGAATATTTGAGATATTATTCATTATGTGGTCAAAATTGAAAATTTATTTCTCTGCATGAGGTTTGGAGGCCCAAAGATGATATTTTATTGGAAGCTAGTTGTTTTGTTAATTCTATATTTATATGATCTTGAATGAGGTTATTTTTGAAGAGGAGGATTAGACATGGTTACTGAACCAAAATAAAGTTGAAATCCAATGATTTGAATATTAATAGAAAAGAATAATAGTATTTTGTTGAGCTATAGTTAATTGGAATCATGGACACATGGATAATATTATAAGAGTGTAAATATAATATTACAAAAGTGGAAGAAAAAATTCAAAAGAAACCAATTTTACATGTACTCAAGAATCAATTCATGGTAAATTCTATTCAATTAATATTATTTAATTATCTAAATAGGTATATTACCTCTTATGAATACTATTCCAATCCCTCAGACCTCTTGGATGACTGCTTTCTTTTATTCACTTCTTTTGTTTTATCTTATTCACTCCATAAAGGGAACCCTCTAGTATTTTTTTCTTTAGTTTGATCTTGTTCTTATTAGCATGAAATGAATGTTTCCTCTCCCCTAAAATGATGATATCAGAGTGCTTTTCTAATATCTATTGGGAAAGTACAATCCAAAACTCAGGAAAAACAATTATAGAGCTATAAAAATTTTATATTATTTCTTCAAAATCTATCTTTTTTTGTTTCTCAAAATAATGAATATTTTTTTTGATAGAAATAAATGAATTTCCTCACTATGTTATTATATTTTTCACCTTTCCAATATATAATTTATATAAAAATTAATGATTTACAAATTATTTTAGAGTTGAATAAAATTCTAAACATGATTTTAATTTTTTGTTTATGTTAATAGGGATTGATCATAGTGATTTCTAATGTGAATTTTTGTGTATAACATGTAGTAATCCATTCTAATGAAATGAATGAAAATTTTTATTGAAAAATAATATTTTTCTAGAAATGCTAATGCATTTTGTTCATTCTAAGTCCATTTTTTTCTATTGGATTAACTATGGAATTGTATTCATCATTTCATTTCACTAATCAATATACATTTCATAGAAGAATTTTTATATTATATCCCATGACATTATTTTATTAATAACAACTTTTGAATACTTTATCCCCACTTGTTGGGGAATGACACTAAGTGAAGTCCATAGAACTGTGATTTTACTACGATTTTCCTCCTTGTGTTATGTTCCGTGATGACAGATGTAGTATTCATATTATTATTTAAAATAATTTAGTTAAATAATAATAGTAGGAATATAGATACAGGTTGTGTGAGTAGACTAAGAGGAATTATTAGTATAAAAACATTGAAATATGTCAACTTTTAATAATATTGAAGTTGGTTTTATGTTGTGATGGAATCAAAGAACAATGAATTCAATATTTGAACCAAGATTCTGCCAATTGAAAATGTCTTATACTATAGGGTTCCACCTCAATGAACATTAATCTTTGCAATTCACTTATTTTTTTTCTATTTTAATCAATACTTGAACTTAATTAAATGTTAAATTATGGTTATAAAACCAAGAACATAGATATATCAATAAATAAATTTATTTTATTTCAAATTTAGATGAAAAAAATTTGTTTTCCTTTATGTAGTGTTGACAAATCTTGTTGGATTATTGTTAAAATATTTTCAACCTAATCATCATTTGTTACTTGTTTAATGTAATTGGTTTATTTTCAAACTATTTTATTATAGATCCATTTTATTTGATAAAGAAAAACATGCTTTCCTAAAATGAGGACTAACCAATTTATGATCAAATTAAGATGAAAATTATTGTTTTCTTACCCTTTTTGAGAAAAAATTATTTCCATTCTCTAAAAAACATTAGAGTTTTTGGTATCTATTTAAATTGCCATTTTATTTAAAAATGGTGAATTTTTTTTATTTTGGATTCCTAAGGAGAACAAAATCATATTCTACTATTGTGAACCTGATTATACTACATTAGATTATTGAGTTAGGATGATCTGTGGCTTCCATCCAGAAAGTGCAAGGTGAACTGGTTACATGAGTCATGATGATGAGCTGCTTCCGGCTAATTGCATTTGAAATTGGGGATGACCAAATTCATGGTTTGAATGTGATTCTACTTTAGGTTTACTTCCACCATTACATCGATTTTATGACTATGTGTTTGAATTACATGCTTGGACCCCACCGCATGGGTGAACCGTGATAATGATATTTGATGTGTGAGTATTATATTTTTTATAAAGATTAGAGGAGTTTCATTTTACGTCTCATGAAATTTGAATATGTTTTTACTATTTTTCATTAATATTTTTTTCTTTTTAGGGTTTTAACATGTTTTTAACTTGGGGGTGAACATGTTTTTTCAAAAAATTACACATTATTTGTTGGAGTATCCTATAATCTAATTTTAGATTTATTATATAACAAAATAATGTAAATATATAATATATAATTTTATTAATAAATATAATACAAAATTTTAACCACAAACATTCAAACAGAAACCCATAATATTTTATTTAAAATATAATATTTTAATGGATATTAATTTTGCCATTGATTTTGATTATTGATAATAAACTTACCAAAGAATAATTTTTTTATAAGAATATATGGGTTAAATGTCTATCTGGCATATATATTATCTGTTAGTATTATTAAAATTGATAAAACAAATTATATGTTATATCATAATAAAATATAGTTACATATATTTGACCAATAATTATGTGATAAGATAATTTTTTTAGTAAATTTTTTTGCCAAATAAATTATATTTTACTAATAGGGAAATATGTAACACACCATAAGATTCCATGGTACTTTTCCCTTTTAATAATGCAATAGCTTTCATTGTACGTAACTTCAAGATTGTAACACACCGTGACCAATCAAAATAGCCATTATGAATAGTATACACACTTATTGAAATTATATAAATTTTATCTTTCAAAATAGACTTCATTTTTGGATACAGAATATCAAAATTATCCTAGGGTGAAATATTTGTATTTATCTGAAAACATTCAATTTTTGATGAATAACGAAAATTACTAAATTTTAATTAAAAACAAATTTTTTAATCGAAATAATTAATAGTGGTAAATAATGAATTTGAGTGGTTTTAAAGTATATTTAGAATATATTTTTACCATTTAATACAATTTTGGTCATTGGACATAATTTCACATTTAAAACGGACATAAAAAAGTGTCAATCTTTTGATAGTAATTATTTCTTAAAAACATGCTTTCTGTTTTGACAGCGGTAATTAATTTTAAATTAATTTCTTTCATTTCTATTTTTTAAATTTAGAGAAATTGATTCCATTTTTAGAATTAGGAGGTCTAAATTGTGTAAATAGGTAACTTTTTTTTACACATTTTGAATAATTACTTCGGTAAATATTTTATTTACCATGGTTAATGGGTAAACCGGTTAATTAAGGGTAATAAAATAATATTATTATAATAATAATTTATCCTAAAACGTGTCCTAACACTATTGGTTGATACATTCACGACCATGTACATCTTTGGGTCGATTTTGGGACCCCATAGATCAACTTGTAAGTGATAGTGACACTTTATATTAATTATGTTAAAGTAAATACAAAAATGACATAAGCATACATCTTTTAGAAAAACAATTTTTACAGAGGGTTATTTATGCTATATTTTTTACTATAAATATTAATCCAAATTTAAAAATATTTCCTACATAATGGTATTTTATTTATAATTTTTAGACCTTGAATAATTAAATTTATTTATGACACAATAATTATGCAGTATTTTCCCTAATAATAAATGAATCAAATAATTAGTATTATAAAGTTAAAATAAATATAAATTGAACGTTTTTATGAGATACACGAATTTTATAGGTTAATATTACATGTTATTATTTCCTAAATTAATTTTATTATAATTAATAATGTTTTTAAGACTAACAAAAATCAATTGTTGAATAGTGTCAAAATTTACATAAATGAGTTTTTAAAAAAAATATTATATTATTAATTGATATTCTATTCCTAAAATTCTAAGGATCGGCCAAAGGACTTATATAATGGTAGGTGTATTAATAATGGACCACTTGGTGGTCGCTTGGATGTATATTTTAAGTTTATTAACTATATAATATAAAAATACAAATTGACATGGTAAGTGTCAAACTAATTAAATAAGAGTTAAAACTAAAAGATAAGGTTAATATAATTACCCAACCCGGTCTAAAATATATTGGTTGAAATTATATCGACCCATACCCACATTATACTATGAATAATCCACTTTGGAGCCATTATAAAAAGAATATGAATTTATTATAAAATAATACATTACGTTTTTCATAAAGTGCCCCTCCTCCCCTTTATAAAAGGACACCACTTATAACCCATTATTCACACTATCAAATCCTTTTGGCTAGGCCAACCCTGACCAAATATTCTCTCAACTTCCCTCACTTTAATCTAGAGGCCATAGTTTGCTAAAAAATCCATCCAAAGGAGCCCTTTTGATCAAATCAAAAGGAAGAACCTGAAGAAGAGGTAATGTTTTCACCAACCTCTATCATGTTCCTTTCTTCTTCAACTTCTTATTTCATTGTTATTTCCATTATAAAATAATAAATCCAGTATCTTATATATATTATGATGTTATTATAAATATGGTACAACCATATTCATTATTCTATCCATAATTTGAATGACATGTCACCATACGTGCGTACGTAAGGCTTACCGTCTCCACGTCGTGGTGTAATTGTTATTCAAAACATTATTATTTGGATGGGTATGATAATGATGTGTAATTTTAGTAAATAATAAATATAACATGATAATGATTATACATATAAGATATAATGTCCAATTATATATTATTTTAATATCAAAAGAATGATATTTTTAGTCGTACGTACGTATGGACTACCTTCTCCATGAACGCGGTGAGATACATTCCCATCATATCCGTTCAAGTATAATTCTCATTTGATGATTAAAAATAATGTTTAAGGACTTTATATCATTCTGGATATGAATTATATACATCCTTTCCATAACAAACACAGCTTATGTAACAAAACATATAAAAGAAAACGAGTATGTTAACACCTGAAACGACGATAATACTAAGATATTATTAACAAATCAATGTTAAAAGATCATATATGATATCATATTAATTCATATGATTCTTGTATAATTTAATAAAAATTACTTTACCATTATACAGGATGTTATCCTACCCTCGACCAAGGAAAAGTACAAGGTAAGGGTTTATTTCACTATCTCTTCATTATCCGAGGGTGTTTATACGTAATTAT
The DNA here is from genome assembly GCA_963277665.1 of Viscum album. Classification (NCBI taxonomy): domain Eukaryota; kingdom Viridiplantae; phylum Streptophyta; class Magnoliopsida; order Santalales; family Viscaceae; genus Viscum; species Viscum album. The sequence goes on along the minus strand of OY728128.1, from coordinate 159,280,859 downwards.
CTTCTCAGACCTCTTTATCATCCACATCCATGTTTCTTAAAAATGTATTTGAAATCATACTTACTATTTTATAGAGTATGGGTTAAATTCATTTATACCCATGTTTTACTTTTTATAAGGTTTTTCTAAAGGAATCGTTCCATCGTTTTCTAAACAAGGTCCTTTTAACATTTTCTACAGAATTAAGGTAAGAATGTATTTTTTAACTTATACGGTGGGTACGAATATTTTCCACTGTTAAAAAATTGTCAAAGATTTCCTTAAATGATTATAAGAATAATTTCAATGTAAATGTTTCCTTTCATAATTATGTGACTTTTAAATGATTTCAAAAAATGATATATTTCGCTCAAATATTTTTGATTTCATATATGTCAACATCCTTTGATGGATTTTATGTTTATTTGAAGTTTGTTTGTTATGATACAAAACTTCCATATTTTATTGAAGGTTTTTTGATATGATTGATTGTGGATGTGTTATTTTTATACCATTCATGGTTTATGGAGAAAGTATTGACATTTCTTATTCTATTTTTAATACGAAGGTTTTTGTTTTGTTTAAACCTCTTCATATGAAGAATGCATTGGACTTAATAAGTGACTGGTGGAGCCTGTTATAGCTCCTCGATGCATCGGTAGGTCTCATGATACAAACTTGTTTCTTGGAACAAGGCCTTGAAAAAATCTTATCTGTAGTTTTGGTACAAGACCTTGACTATGTGGTTATCATAGTCTGGCATTATGAATTCCATCATTATGAAAGCGGTTATTGATATTGCATGTGATTATTCGAATAGTAGAATATCCAAATGAATAAGTAAATATAATTATTTCATTTTATTTCTTCTATATTATGTTGAAGTTCTAGTTTAAAAGGCTTTTGTTTTATTTATAAATTACCTTAAATGTTTATGCTTATTTAGGAATCTTTCCGCTATATTGTTATCCTTACTAAGCATCTAAGTTCCCCCCGTTCAATGTTTTATTTTTCCCATGAGGTGAAGAAGTATTTTAGGAATGAACAGCAGGGTAGTATGCGGGGTCATGAAGACAAGATGTTGTTGTAGTTTTCACTTTATGATTTAATGTAAACATTATGAATGTATCTAGTGTTTCAAAGGCTACTAAACTAATCGGTAGTTTAGGATTTGATCTTTTGTGATCATGCCAATGTTATGTAATAATGCATCGACTCTGGTTAACTGGAGTCGGGGTGTTACATTTTGTATCAGAGGATGTTTAGTATAAACCTTGGAAGCTAGATTTATATGAACTCTGATTAGAGCACATATCCCTAAGATAGACTTTGAGGATTAATATATAAGAGAATTTTGGTATGGTAGAGATTTTGTGAGTTTTCCGAGCAATACCTACCTATATAGATACGAGAAGGTAGAGGTGGCTCTTGAACAGATGTACGTAGGGGTAAAACCCGAAAACACTGCTTTGAGCTAGACTCGAACGGGAACTGGGGCACGACAACGAGCCTTGCTGCACTCTTGGTTACGACACTCCCGGGGGATATGCTTAGGATAACTCTCATTTTCATTACAAACCATTATGAAGGGTTTATGAGTATATACTTCCTCAAAGAGTTTTTTTTTATGATTATGGATTATATCCATAAACTATTTAATTTATGTTATGTGTTTTACAAGTTTTGGATTAGGTATTGCTTTTCATAAACTAATCTAGTGTATGCCATTGTTTAGAAATGGAACCCATTAGAAGGAATGAGAACTCCAGCAATACGCATGATCCAAAGAGTAAGAAATATAATATCTTTCATGGTCTTCAGACAGAATTTAGAAAGGGAATAGTCTCCCACGTATTATCATCATATGAAGAAATAATATCATGTGTTGATAAGATAAGTAAAGAATTTTTTATCTACTATAGCTTTGAAGGGAATCCAGAGAAGGAAAGGATGGTAGAGAAAAGGACATATAAAGGGAAGAAGGTAAAGAATGATTTTCCCATATGTGATAACTATGGAAAGAATCACCTTGGAAAATGATTGAAGGGAAGGGGAGTATGTTATTAGTGTGGAGAAAAAGGACACCAAGTACGTGACTGCAAGGGTAAGAAAAGCGATTTAAATGTACAATGCATCATCTGCAAGGAGTTTGGACACTATGCGAACCAATTTCCCAGTCATCAGACTATGCCACAAATGATGCTGTTGGATAATAATCATGTTTTGATACTACCACAGATGAATAGGATTGACTAGTGTTATTATGTTGTTATTTTGGAATTATTTCATTGAAGTGTTGTATCAATGATGTACTGGAAATAAATAAGGATTGTACTGCAGTACTATTTCATTGAGGATTTGAGATTTTATGGTACTAAGAAAAGTGAATCTACAGCGAGTTAAATTTTTTGGAAATTACATGGTTTAAGGAAAGGTAATCCTTAATATGGTCCTAATATTGATGTACTGATTTTGGAATAAGATATGGTATATTTGGGTATATTATATTGGATATTCATTAATTTCTTGAAACTAATTAAAGATTTGGTATTCTATAATGTTGGAGTTTAAATTTGTTTTGGATGAATGAAGAATATCTAGTATTCTATAAGAAATAAGGGAGCATGAACGTAATCAATAAGGTTTTATGGTAATTCAATATGTATCAGTGATTTAAAAGAATACATGATGAAGGTATTCACATGCTGTTATAGGGTAAAAAGGATCTACATTATGTTTACCTTTCATATAAATTTTGGACTAAGAGTGTACAGAGGTACTTTGGATAAGTATAAAGGTTGGAATGGAATATATTTTGCATTGGATACTATTGTTAATGTTATTTTTGGATATTTATAAAAATTACAACACGCAGACTGTGTAACAACTCGTCACGTCGAACAAAGATGCAGGAATCAAAGCAACAAACATAGTGAAATTGGGATTTGTAGGCTACTACTACACTACATGAAGTCCCTAGAGTGTATAATGTAGTTTTTTTTAATGTTCAGGTAGATGAATTAAAAATTTATTTTTGGAACCCGATACGGTTCGGATAAATAGAATATTTTTTAGTTTTATTAGGTTTTGGAGTAAAAGATGGGTTTGTGGTAAAAATTTATTAAAGAATGAAAGTCTAAAGGACAAGTAAGTATATTTCCTTCCGTTTTTAATAAATCTCCTAAATAATTTCTCAACTTTATGAAAGTTAACTTAAAAAAAATGTTGTCGGTTGACTTTTCCTTTTGGGGAATCAAACACCATTTATCCAATGACAAGTTTGTGATTTTCATATAGTTAACTTTCTCCTAATCATGTTATCTACAAATATCCATTAGACCATGATGATTTTTTTCTACTTCATATACTTGTTTTCATAGAATCCTAGTATGGTCTATCTCGGGTGACCTTTTTACTTCTCTATCTTTCCATTAAAGTTATATTTTTATTTACCCTATTTCCGATATGGGTTTTCCACAAAGGTATTTTCTATTTTCAACCTTATATTTTCGATGAAAATTTTAAAATTGAGAGGATAGAATTTATTGAAGGAGGGGAGAATGTAACACTCCATGCTTCCATGGAATGCTTCCATTTGAATAATTCAATATCTTGCATTGTACGCAACGTCGAGATTCTAACACACTATGACCAATCAAAATAGCTGTTATGAATAGTAATACAAACATTTTGAAATTTTATAAATTTTATCTTCCAAAATTGAATTCATTTTTGGATTTGGAATATCAAAATTATCATAGGGTGAAAGTTATGTATTTTTCTGAAAACATTCAATTTTTGATGAATAGTGAAAATTACTAAATTTTAATTAAAAACAACTTTTTAAATCGAAATAATTAATAGTGATAAATAATGAATTTGAGTGGTTTTAAAGTATATTTAGAATATATTTTTATGATTTAATACAATTTTTTTCAATGGACAATGTTTCACATTTAAACTGGAAATAAACAAATGTCAATCTTTTGATATTTATTATTTCTTAAAAAGACGCTTTTTATTTTGACAACGGGAATTAATTTTATATTAATTTCTTCCACTTCTATAATTTAAATTTAGAAAAATGGATTCCATATTTAGAATCAGGAGGTCTACATTGTGTAAATAATTAACATTTATTTTTAGTCATTTTGAATAATTACTTCAGTAAATATTTTATTTACCATGGTTAATGGGTAATCCGTTAATTAAGGGCAATAAAATAATATTATAATAATATTAATTTACCCTAAAACTTGTCCTAACCCTATTGGTTGATAGATGTCCGACCATGGGAATCATTGGGTTGATTTGGGGACCCCATGGGTCCACTTGTATGTTATAATGACACTTTATTTTAAATAAGTTAAAGTAAATACAAAAATGACATAAGCATACATCTTGTAGAAAATTTTTTTTTATACAGGGATATATATGTTATATTTTCAACTATGAATATTCATTAAAAAGATAAAAATATTTCCTACCAAATTTTATTTTATTTATAATTTTTAGACATTGAATAATTAAATTTATTTATGACACAATAATGATGCAGTATTTTCCTTAATAATAAATGAATCAAATAATTGGTATTATAAAAAATAAAATAAATTTAATTTAAAAGTTTTGATGACATAAACGAATTTTATTGGTTAATATTACATGTTAGGATTTTCTAAATGAATTTTATTCGAATTAATAATATTTTAATACTTTAACAGAAATCAATTTTTGAATAGTGTCAAAATTTCCATTAATGAGTTTTTAAAACAAATGTTATATTATTAATTGATATTCTATTCTTAAAATTCCATGGGTCGGACAAAGGACTTATATAATGGTAAAAATATTATTAATGGACCACTTGGGGTCTCTTGGATGTACATATAGTATGTTTATTAACTATATGATATAAAAATACAATGTGACATGGTAAGTGTCAAACTAACTAACTATGAGTTAAAACTAAAAGACAAGGATAACATAATTATCCAAACCTGTCTAAAATATATAGGTTGAAATTATTTTGACCCATACCCAAATTATACTTTTAATAATCTAGTTTGGATCCATTAGATACTGAATATGAATTTATTGTAAAATAATACTTTGTGTTTTTACTGAAGAGTCCCTCCTCCCACTTATAAAAGGACACCACTTCTAACCAATTCTTCACACCATAAAAGACTTTTGGATCGGCCAACCCTTTCCCAAATATTATCTCATTATCCCTCAATTCAACTTAGAGGCGTTAGTTTCATCATAAATCCATCTTAAAGAGCCCTTTTGATCAAATCAAAAGAAAGAACCCGAAGAAGAGGTAATGTTTTCACAATCCTCTATCAAGTTCTTTTCTTATTCAACATATTCTATCTTTGTAATTATCATTCTAAAATAATAACTCCAGTATCTTCCATATACTTTGATGTTATTTTAAATATGGTACAACCATATTCAGTATTCCATCCATTTTTTGAATGACATGTCACCATACGTGCGTACGTACGGCTTACCGTCTCTACGTCGTGGTGTAATTGTTCTTCAAAACATTATTATTTGGATGGGTATGATAATGATGTGTAATTGATGTAAATAATAAATATAACATGATAATTATTCATTATATATGATATACCATCCAATTATATATTATTTTAATATCAAAATAATGGTATTGTCGCTCGTGCGTACTTACAGACTACCTTCTCCACGAACGCGATGAGATTCATTCCCCATCATATCCGTTCAAGAATAATTATCATTTGATGATTAAAAATAATTTTTAAGGATTTTATATCATTCTGTATATGAATTATATACAACCAATCCATAGAAAACATGGATTATGTAACAAAACATATAAAAGAAAACGAGTAAGTTAACACCCGAAAAGATGATAATACTAAGATATTATTAACAAACCAATGTTAAAAGATCATATATGATACCATATTAATGTATATGATTATTTTATAATTTAATTAAAATTATTTCACCATTATACAAGAGTTTAACCTACCCTCAACCAAGGAAAAGTACAAGGTAAGGGTTTATTTCACAATCTCTTCATTATCTGAGGTTGTTTAAACGTAATTATCTTCTAGGTCTTCTTTATCATCCACATCCATGTTTCTTAAAAATGTATTTCAAATCATTGTTACTATTTTATATTCTATGGTTTAAAGCCATTTATACCCTTGTTTGACTTTTTATAAGATTTTTATAAAGGAATATTCCCGTCGTTTCCCAAACAAGGTCATTTTAACCTTTTTGACAGAATTTAGGTAAGAATGTCTTTTTTAACATATACGATGGGTGCAACAATTTTCCACCATTATAAAATCTTAATAGCATCTATTACAATCTTATAACAGTATTTTTATAGTAAATGTTTCCTTTAATAATTATGTGACTTTTAGATGATTTCAAAAAAAGAGATATTTCCCTCAAATAGTTTTGATTTCATCTATATCAACATCCATTGATGGATTTTAAGTTTATTTGAAGTTGGTTTTTTATGATACAAAACTTCCATGTTGTATTGAAGGTTTTGTGATGTGATTGACTATGGATGTGTTATTTTTATACCATTCATGGTTTATGGAGAATTTATTGACATTTAGTATGCATGTTTTAATATAAATGTTTATGTTATGTTTAAACATTTTCATATGAGGAATGCATTGGACTTAATAAGTGATGGGTAGAGCCCGCTATAGCTCCTCAATGCATCGGTAGGTCTCATTAGACAAAATATTGTCTTGGAACAAGCCCTTGACAAAATATTATTTTTAGTCGAGGCACAAGGCCTTGACTACGTGGTTATGATAGTCTGGAATTATGCATTCCATCATTATGAAAGTGGTTATTGATATTGCATGTGATTATTTGACTAGTAAAATATACAAGTGAATATGTAAATGGCATTATTTCATTTTATTTCTTCCATATTATGTTTAAGTTCATGTTTAAAAGGCTTTTTTTAGTTATACATTTCCATAAATGTTTATGCATATTTATGAATGTTTCTGCTATATTGTTATCCTTACTGAGCATCTGAGCTCACCCATTTCAATGTTTTACTTTTCCCAGGATGTGAAGAAGTATTTTTATGGATTACCTACAGGGATAGTATGAGGGGTTAATAAGACAATATTTTGTTGTAGTTTTCACTTTATGATGTAATGTAAACATTGTGAATGTATCTATTGTTTCCAAGGCTACTAAACTAATCTGTCTTTCGAGATTTGATCTTTTGTGATCATGCCAATATTATGTAATAATGCACCGACACTGGGTAAATGGTTTTGGGGCATTACAATTGTCTGTTGAAAAAATCTAAAATTTTTGTAGTGTATCTATCTTTTCCACTCCCAAAACATATTATTATTCCACTAATACATTCACATGGTTGTTTCTTCTCACATTCTCAATATATGAAAAAAAATCTTATTTTCTCTATAATCTCCACTATACAAGGTCTTAGTAAACTACATCATTTTTTGTCTTTATTGAAACAAAATTTGGTGAATAGGCATGTTTATTATAATATATTGCGATAACTGATTTGGAATAGACATAATATCATTTATTCTAATCAGCATCCGATTTGATTACTTATAAGAAATTTCTAAATCATATTCAATTTTAACCTACTTCTTTTTGTTTCTATAAATTGACCAAAACTAAAATCTCAATGTGAGAAAACAGATCATAGTGGTAAATCACATAGCCATGAAGAATTTTTTATAAGATGTCTAAATCATGACACTTTCTCTATCTACAAGTATTTAGGATTATCCTAGGTTTTCCTTGATTATTAAAAAATCATTAGGATTTCATCATATACTTAGACATCTCCTCAATGTAATTCATATGGTTATATTCACTAATCTAGGTTTTCCTAAATCTTTATCCCAATGATTGTAACAAAATTTCTCAGATAAATACTCTAATGAACCCTAACTGTAGTCACATAATGCAAGTGGTTACTATATTACATTGGCATAATATACAAGGAAGGGAATCATAGAGGACCAAATAGTTTATGAGTCGTCATAAAATACATTGATACATGAAATTAAAATTATATATATATAACATAAAATACAAAAACAATCTTCTTCGATAACACCATTATTTCTCTTAGTTTTTCTATGAATATTAATTATAAGACACTTCTTAGTATCCTAGGGAAAAATAAAACATAATAAAGGGGTGTGCTCAAATATTCAGAATGGGTTAAGTACAATGTCATCTATCATGAGTCAATAAGTATAATCCACATGGAATGGTAAATTACTAAAACACGTGAAATTTAATCAACAACATCAACATAATACATCATGAATAATTGATGATCAAATAATTCCCCATAAATAATCACATGATCATCAAACATATCCATGGATATTGTAATATTTGATTAATTATATAGAATATCAATAATGAATCTATTAATTGGATAATGTGTAATGTGGTACATATGAAACATACCATTGAGGTCTTGACCATGACATATGAAAATGAGTGGATAAAAAATCAACTAAAAGCAAATATGGTAGGTCTAATTAGACCAACCAATGCATCGATGGGATATAATGGGCCCCACATATAACTAACAAAGTCAAATTCATTCGTCATTTAAATATAAACATTTTTATTGAGAGACTAAAATTTTAAATATGAATTCATTCTTAAACAAATAAACATAACCATAAACCATCCTAATTAATAGAGAGAATGGTATCAAAACAACACATCCACAACCTAACTAGTTATATTCCATATATAGAATCAATAAAGATGGTTATAATAGAATGTATGTACATTTTCATATGTGTAATGTGTTATTTTCATTAGTGAATAGTAATTCCATAAAAATATCGATAATAATATTCATGAAGAAAAATACTTTTTTTAATTTGGATTTTTTTAATCCTTTTATTGTAAAATATTTATATAAAAATAAATATATAGAAAAAAGTTTAAAATTATTTTGATTAAAAAAACCATTTAAAATTATTAAACAATTCTAAAAGCATTTGAGTGGTCATGATGGATCAAATTTGTTTCCTGTTGTACACGTTAACACAAATATTCCTTACACTTTATTGGTGAAATCCAAAAGTGAATTGTTTTTAAAATGACATAAATTGTTCATTGAAAAATAATTAGAGGGTTAAAATGGGTTAAAATTAATTTTACAAATTATTTTGAAAATAATGAAACAATTTCAGAAACATTTTTTGAAAACAAGGTTTTGGGTGAATGATTATTTCAGACCAAATATGGAAATGAAGCTTGTATATTTTGAATTTCTTTTGAAATTATTTTATGTAACAATGATTTGATAAATGGTACTTTTACTTGAAATAGTTTATTAGTAACTAGAGGATAATAAAATTAGATATTTTATTATGAAATGACTTTGAAATTTTCTTCATCTGATATTCAATAATAAAAATTCTCAGTTAAAAAGAGATTATGAAATAATCCATTAATATAATCATTAAATTGTAGTGAGAATTAAATAATGAACCAGTTATGAGTATCCGTTGTCAAAAAAAATAAAAATATTGAATAAATCATTATATAATAAATATTCATTACAAAAATAATCATGGAATGACTTAATCTATTATCTGGAAGATCATCCTAATGAGTGGAAATTGAGTTGAGAAATCCATTACCATGTGCTTTCTATTATTCGAACATGATTTAACATCCTAAATAATTTTTTAAATCATGTTATTAATATATTACAGAACCATATTCATATTGATGATAACATATATTACCCTCTTATACTATCTTTTCACTCATTTGTTAATAATATTTCCTTATGACACTTTTTTCAGGGGTTAACTACTTTATTTTCATATGATTGTTTTGGTGTGTATGTCCCTGTTAATAGGAATATTTTATAGTTAAATAATATCATGAATTATTTTAAGATCATAAATGTTTAATTTATTCAAAATATATATTTTTATAAACATTTTTTAATGTCAAACATAGAAAATGAATCTCATCTCTTCAGAAAGATGGTAACCCACACATAAACCTGATGGATGAAGTAATTTCTAAATTCCCCAAAGGGTAAACAATTGGATGGTATATTCATTTTATATAATCATTATAAATGCGTAATTATCATATATATCCATTATTTCTATCATTACAACAATCGAAGTAATGTGTTGATGGAAAATAAATTACACCACTTCGTGGAGATGGTAAGTCGTATGTACGCATATGTGGTGCTTCTAATATTCATAGGATGGAGAATAGGTAGAATAAGGTTATTTCATAATAATAATAACATATTAGAATATATATTATAATGAAATTTTGTATTATTTTTGAAATAACAATTGAATAATAAGTTGAAAATGAAATAAACTTTAATTAGTCTGTAAAGATGATTTCCAATTCATTAGATAACATTCATTAGCTATCTTATTTCGGAAACTGAGGTTGGTAATTTGAAAATAAAAAACCTCAAAAAAATGGAAAAGGAATTTTGGAAGATAAATTGTAGTTTTTCATTTATCTATATTGAGGAATGTGTTGTAATGAGTTGAAATAAGTGGGTCCCTTATATAATTTATGTGAGGGGAACTTTAGTAATTTCAAAAAATAAAAAATAAATATAAATTTATTTTCAATCCTAAATTTCCCAAAACATATTAACAGAGAATATAAGATTCTAAAGGTCTGAATAAACTTATATAAATAATTCACATTTTTTTGACTAAGTTTAAACCCTTATCATTTGGTTTTGATACTTATTTTACATCATTCACTCTTACCATGAAATCATGGATTTTAAATCTCTAAGGGTTAGTATAAATAATATAAAATTACAAAAGAAACAAACATGGATCTAATATTAAATTTTACACCTTATCCCATTCCATTATACAAATTAAATATTTTTAGTAAATTTATATTATTTAGTTAAATATTATTTATTTTAAAATATCATTGATGTCAATTTTGAAAATAATTTTTGTATAGAATTTTAAAAAATTATTAAGATACGATAAATTTGAACCAAATATTCTAATACCTAAAAAAATGTAAAATTCATCTACAAAATTATGGGTCAACATTATTATTAAAATTATATTACTTATATCATTTATTATATTTTTCAATTAATTTAAACATTACTACAACATAGTTGTTTAATAATTGAAGGTATTTATTTATTCAATAAAAATTATAAAAAATAACCATCTGTTTGATAAATTTGTTATGTTTAAAAACAATACTTAAAATCAAAAATACCATCTAGATAACATTAAAAAATTATTATAGTTATTAAAATCATGAATGTGAGATCATTGACTATACATTTGCAAAACATTATAAAAATCATAATCTCATCCAAATGGACATAAATTGAAACATAATGGTATAGTTAATAATTGTGGACAAAAATAACTCATCCAATAAAATTTATTCATGTTTTAGGGTTATAAAATAATTCTTATCATGCAATTTTTATCATATATTACACAATTTACCCTTTACCATGGTAAAAAAATTTACCAAGGTTACTATTCATATTGGAAAAATATAAAATATAAATATTAAAAAAATTACACATTATGAATACATATATTGAGTTAATTTTTTGAAATTCAATAAACTTAATTTTTATATTCATTTTAAAATATATGACTCAAATCGCAATGAAAAAATGTTTTCTTGGAAAATGCATCTTGAACCCAAAAATGTATTTATAACTTAATAAGGTATAAGGACGATTAAAATGAAAAACATTAGATTATATCGAACTAAATGGTAGTTTAGTTAATTTTTAGATAAAATTAAAATCATAAAAGGACATTTTAATAAGATGAAAATGACACTTTTATAAACATTGGTATTTTTTTATTATTTACAAGAAAATCAATCATTTCAGAATATTTAAAAAAATGAAATAGAAGTTAATTTTAATATGGTTTTTTAAAATATTATATTTTTTATACAAATAAATTTTTACATGTTTTAAAATTTTATTATAATATTTACTCACAACATGTAAGAAACCCATTTTTGAAGAAAATATTTTATTTTTGAAGAATACATTGATTTTGGTAAAAATTAAACGGTTATTAAAAAATAATTAACTACAATATAAAAAATGTGATGTAAAAATATATATATATAATTTTTTGGTTATTAATATTAATGTCATGATACGTCCTCGGGGTCCGTGCCGTGACTACCCCAAGCCCGCCTTCTGTAGGCTAGGGGCTGGCGACTAGCACCAAAGGCGTAAATCCCAATAAAAAGGGAAGAAATTTACTTTATGAAACATAAACACACACAACCAGAGGACAAGCAGAAGAAAAAACTAAGTCAAGAGGTATATAAAAAACGATTTTCTAGAATGTAAAGGGGCCAGAAATAAAATTCCATCAGTAAAGTACAAGGAAAAGACAAAACAATAGGAAGGTGTCAAGCTGTTCCTGGATCGTCCTCCAGAGTTCCAACCTGAAGGGTAGGAACAGATGGCCACCTCAGCCCTCCACGTCTGTCTGTCACATCCGGGTACCGCCTCGTCGTGAAGTCCTTCTCTGGGCATCGTCGATCTCTACATTCCTCAACCATGATCAGTGTTGTCCATCGTCTACATCCAACACAACAAGGTGCGGGCAAAGCCCGTGCAAGGGTGAGTATAACGATACTCAGTAGGGACCTCGAGACACTCATGGTCTCACTAAAATCAAACAAGGATAGACCACAAATAAATATCTCAATATAAAACCTTTACATAGGTATATCCCTATGAATATACCTAAGTTATCATGTAACCCATTTCAACCATAAAGAAAACACAAAAGTCATTGACTTAGCTCAAACCATGATTTTTTATTCATGATGTCGAAAACACGACTGCTGGAGAACTCCTCCTATGTAGAGACCAGTGGTCTTTCCACGACTCTGAGGTGCTACTCACTAACCTCAGACTGCTGAGGTACTCCTCCTCTGTCGAGTATCACAGATCTGCCACCCCAACACAGTAGTGCTCCCCGCCATGGGTCTGCCGCCCCAACACAATAGCGCTCCCCCTAATAGCATACAGAGATAATCCTCCTGTCGAGTACCGCGGGTCTGCCACCCAAACACAGTAGTTCTCCCCGCCATGGGTCTGCCACGCCAACAAATAAGTGCTCCCGACTGGGCTATTCAAGTCACTCTGAAACAAATCGGACTAGCAGTCATCACGTCTCATCCAACTACAAGGTCTCCGTACATCATATGCTCATCTTCAGGAGGATCCGATCCACGAGCTACTGGTCAATACTTCCAAGTGTCACGTAATCTCTCTTGGAAGTATCTCAATGGACCACCTCATCATAGGTGTCACAACTCAACATACAACACGTCAAACTGACGCCCGGTCTGTGATTTATTAGCATTTTTGTTCCAGGGGCCTGGTTGGATTTCAGGTATATCCAACCCGGCCATACTCCAACTGCGCCCACACCTCAGGTGAAGTATGCTAAAAGAACCGTCTCATCAATAAGAATCCAACATAGTCTATGGAATATCAATCATACGTCTGGTCCTTAAGTTATAAGTGTTTCCGCTCTGAGGTCCTAGTTGGAATTATGCTCATTCCAGACCCGTCGATTTTCCAAAGTTGTCCAAAAATAATTAAGAGTAATGAAAAATGACCACCTCGTCGCAAGGGTCCTAGTGTCTCATACAGCGCGTCAATCAGACACGCGATCATTATGACATTCATGTTTAAGTGAAAAAGGGCCCGGTCCGTTAGGCTCGAGGGGATGACGGGTCAGGTCGTCTCGGTTTTGGCAGGTCCGTCCCGGAAAAGGGGTCGGACTGGCTCAGTGAGTCGTGTGGCCTGGCCCACGGGGCGCGGCTCGGCCCGGCCCAGCGCAGCTTATCCCAGCGCAGTGCGGCCTGGCGCGGCTCAGCGGGGCGCGCGGCCTAGCTGGCTCAACCCGAAGGGCGAGAAATCCGAGGGGGGCACAACCCCCCCGCATGTCCGAAACAGCGGCGCCACCTTGTCAAACTGGATGGCTTGGCCGGCCGGCCTTCTGGCGAAAGCAGCCGCATGGGTAGGCCGTGGGTCATCTAGCGCGGTGCCCTCCTGGGACCGCGGCATTTCTCCACACGGCCGGCCGACGGGCCGTCCAGTCCTTCCACCGAAGCGGTCTGCAAAGCAGGCCGCGGTTCCCGCTGCACAGCCGGTGTGACTACGCCGGCTTCCTCCGCTGTGGCATGCGCTGGCCGAGACCCCGCATCCTCGGCATGGCACAACGACACCGTTCTTCCTCCGCCGCAGCCCGCATGGCCACGACATTTCATTGAGGGTGCGACGACGGCCCTTGCGCTGCCAGTCTCTTCTGTGTTACGCCTCCGATTGTCAATTCTAGAAGATCACGTTCTAGCGGAGGGTCGTCGGGCCTTGTTTGTTCAGCCCGAACCCTCTACGTTAAGCGATAACAATAGGCCGAGACAATCGAATAAAAACAACGATGAATCAAGGAACAATTTTAATCCTTTAAAAAATTAACATAACCCCTACCTCGATAATTGTCGTCGCACGTCGAGCATCACGGAAGACAACGTCGTGGGGAAATGATTTGTAGATGACATTGAATTGCGTCCAAGTAGGAAGTGGCATCTCCTCACATGTCTTGGTGATGAGAATGGGTGGATCATCATTGTTCTTCATAGAACCGGTGTTCTTCATTGAAGAAGTCACCGTTCTTCGTCAGAGAAGAAAATATTCTCTCCAAAGCTCTCTCCCCCTAAACACAACGAAAGCCCTCCCCACAATAAAATAATAAGCTACCCTTATTATTTTATTAAAAAAAGCCATTTAAAAATCAACCATTCAAACAATTAATTAATTAAAAGAGAAGGTTCCATTAATTAATTATGGTATGTTGCAAAGAGTTAAAAGAGAGAGAGGGAGAGGAAAGGTCCTCATAAATTTAAGGGGTTGTTATGAAATAATGAAGTGAGGGAGGTGGAGAGTTTAGAAATTAAAGGGGTGTTTCCAATTTAATGAAGGGGTTTAAGGATTTTAGGGGAAAATGAAAGGTTGATGCTCGTGTAGGCCCCCCCCCCTCTCATTTATACACACACGGGAAGTTGAGGGGTTGTGGACCCCACCAACAACATCCCTTGGGAGGGTTTAACTTCCAAAGATACAAAATAATATTGTTATAACAATTTTATTTGTTTTAAACCAATTACCCAATTAAAAATTTACAACCCGCATAAAACGCAACTACGGTAAAGGTCCCCAAAAGCAATTATCAGCGCTGCGAGTTCATCGGTGCCCTCCGATTTCAATTCTGAGCACTGGTTCAAAAGATAGAAAACCCGATCATTCGTTTATTGAACGTACCTAAGATAAATTTCGGAAATTCATTTCGGGCACACCGGGCCTCGGAATCGAGTGACGTCATAAGCTACAGACTCGTAAAATTCAAAATAAATTAAGAAAAAAAATTCCTTGATATTTATGGGTCTTTACATTACTCCCACCTCATGTATTAACATCCCTGTAAACTTACAACACAAACTATGGAATCTAAAGTAGGTACCGAGCACACATCTGAGCCTCTCGCTCCCATGTGCTCTCCTGGAGGTTCCCGTACTACCAGCGAAAGCGCATAAGATGAATCAATCATCCCTGTAGGACCTGCTCATGTCAATCCTCATCCTCTACTGAATCCCCATGATGGTTTCCCCTTCATCAATGTCCAACTCCCCGTGGTTGATGATTTGGGACGAATCATGCACACATCTTCTCAGTTGAGATACGTGGAAGACGTCGTGTACCCGGTGAAACTGAGGTGGAAGGGCCAGGCGGTAAGCCACCTTTCCTACTCTGCTGGGGACCTATAAAGGTTAGCTGAAACACATAGATAACTTTCTGCCTTAGCCAAATATCTATAGACCTCGATGTGGTGAGACCCGTAGGAGTGGTTTCCACCCTCGAACTCTAGTGGTTTCCATCTCCTGTCAGCATAAGACTTTTTTTTGCCATGTGCAGTCTTCATCCGTTCCTAGATGGTATGCACCTTATCTGTTGTAGTCTGAACCATCTCTGGTTCTACACATGCTGACTCCATCACTATCCACAATGTATATCTGAAACACGGCCAGATGTTGTCTCACCACTCCCAACAACTGAATCCCAATATCTCACTAAGAGAATCTTCTACAACATTTCCCCTCTCCAGGAATATAAATTATCTCAAATACATAGTCCTGGAGGAATTCAAGCCATCATCGATGTCTCAGGTTCATTTCCTTCTGAGATAAGATACACCTAAGACTATTGAGTTAGAGAGAACCATAAACCGTTCACTCAACAAACAATGGATGAGACTAGACAATTGTAAGAACTCATCTCTACCCTTGTTCTTCTACGTTCTAGAAGAGCTTCAAGGATTTCATCTTTTCTGAAAAGAGAAATCAGGTCTCATCCCCTTAATGAACCACGTTCTTTGCCTAATACAGTCATTCCTATCATGAACAGCACAATTCATGTCTTGAATGATGTCGTAAGGCCTCGATGCTACTACTAAGAGATCCAACCATTACTCTCTCCTCCATGGGTTGAGTCACATTGTCGGCATCAGTGCGTCATTACTGGGTCTCCTCCAGTAGAAATCTCACAAGTGAGGGTCTAGTCAATAGTTTTAACCAGAACCTCTTAGTATCAACCATACCAAAAGGATAGAAAATGAAACGTCAAAATGATAAGTGTTTTTTATTACTGAAGCTCGAAGTAAAAAGACACAAGGCAAACACAACAACATCAACATGGAAACTGGAAGCCCCAAGAACAAATTCCTCCATGCCTCGAACTAGTCTCTCTCATGTCCACCTGCTTCCCGAGCTCCACTACCTTGTCCACCGCTAGGCTGTTTCTCAAGCACCCACCGTTGCTTCTGTCCCGGTGGGTCCTTCAATGCCTTCGGATTAACTGTGCGGGGATTCGGACAGTCACATGGCATGTGACCAAGCATGCAGCAGGAAAAACACTATGCATTCCTGGTATGCCTGGCTCTGACTCAACCCCGGGTGCCCTGCACTACCGAAAAAATATCCCGAGGTCTCCCGCCTGTTGGCCTAGTCTTATTGGACCTCTGCATCATCCGTCTACTACCTACAGATGACTCGTCTACTAAAGGAAAACCCTGCGACAAGGGAAGAAACTCCTGAGCATGCTCAGAGTGTGGAGTCTCTGGTATAAACTCCACCCTGAAGAAAGCCTCGAAGTCTCCCCAGGTGAAGTTGATTTCCTTGCAAAACCAGGGCATCTGGATCCACCACCTCTCATCCATTCCCTGAAAGAGACTAACAACTAGGTACACCATCAAGTTAGTGGGTGTCCCAGCTATGTGGAAAGCCTGTGCTACAAACTCCAGCCAGTGCCCAACTGTCTGAAAATCTGACTCGCCTCAAAACCTAAGAGGCATCTATCACTAGAACTCATGCAACGCACTCATGCGGCATGAAAACTCTTATGGTATGTCAACTGGGAGAGGGCCCTATACTGAGGCCTCACTACTAGGTGAGCTATCATCACGCTCTCCACTCGGTGCCCACGCTGACTGACTGGGTGAAAACATCCTGAAAGAAACAGATGTGACACGGTCAATATAAGAACCCAAATCTTTGTTTCAGGTAATCCTTTCATTTTTCTAGAGTTTTTGAGAAAAATGGAGTTTTTGGAAATTTTCGAAGTACACGCTGTGTACATTATGAGTACACGACATGTACTCTTTTCCAGCTCGAAGTCGGGTGCTGGCCGTGTCCAGGCCACACACGTGGTGTGTAGTGATGATGTGGAGGCAAATTTTAGAAGAGTACAGAAAACCCCAGTACACGCCGTGTACTTCGTATTTTTTTCATTAAACGGATCGAGGTCGCTCCTGACACACAGAAAGGTCTTCTTCTAGGTTCTGTTCATCCGAGAGTGCCGAGGATCCGTGAATCTTTGATGAGCCCCCGCCTCTCTGTCCGTTCTCCATTTCAAGCACCGATGATTGCATTGGAATCACAATGGTGAGTTCTACCTTCTAATTGAGCCATGTTTTCCAATTCCTCCTCTTTCCCAAGTTATCATGGTTTATGTGTTTCAGACGTTTTCTCATATATACAACATTCTAAGGAGAATATTAATTTTTTTTCATGTAGATCGATCTCCTAAGATTGAGGTAGGTGGTTTGTGCCTTTCTGTAGAAGTCTGTGAATATTTTATGCAAATTCCACCAATTCCCTTGAACGGGGAATTGTGGGTTTCCTATTTTTCTATTGTTGTTATTCTTCTTTTCTTTATTGCTTGAGTAGATATCATTGTTTGTAAACTGGATAATTAATATTGTGTTCTTGTGCTTAGCCTTGCATGGTTTGCTTGTTTAGTGTTTTGACAGTTGCCATGCCTAGTAGTAGGATAGTGGAACTCTTTCTTTGTTATGCTATTGAGCCTTATGATTATATCCAAGTAGTTATTGAGGTTTACTTGGATGATACAGGCATGCTATGAATGTTTATTTTTTACACGGGGCTGCGAGAACCCAGTGTAGTGGACCATATGGAGAATGGGTGGAAGGGATTCTCTAGAGTGTCTTTAATTACGATGTGAGACCATAAGGGGAATTGACGTTGAGTTCTTCCCTAGAGAGTTTGTAGTTCCTCGACGCGGGATGCAGGTGGAATTGACGTTGAGTGCTTCCACAGAGAGCCTTTAGTACCATACGAGACTATAGGGGGGAATTGACGGTGAGTGCTTCCCCATAAAGTCTATTAATTCTTTTGCTGAACCGGAGGGGTGAGACGGTGCGTGCTTCCCAGAGGGTTGCTAGTACGTGGAGGCTGAACCTTAGGGGTTAGGATGTGAGAACTACCCAGTGGTTACCTTTTTGTTTTTCTTTTTTTAGTGGTTGTTTCTTGTTTATAGATTATATGCTGGAAACTATGGATTGTTACAGCTGTGCATTACCCTATTTAATTCTTGTTATATACTGCTTACTGTACATTACCATCCATATATTCACTGACTGTTAGGCACATATCTTTGGGTGGTTGCCTATTGGGACTTTGTCTCATACCCTGTTTGGGTCATGCTTTTGGGCCCAAACAGATTATATGGTTGTAGGTATAGATATGGGCAAGCACCCTTCTACTTCAGGTTCTTGATTGCAATGGAGTTGGAGAGCATGGGACCGAGCCGAGGCTTGCTATGCTGAGGAGTTTCTCATCTGTTTTTCTTTTGCACCTTGGTTTAGTATTGTATTAAACACTGTGACTTGTTTGGATGTTTTCTAGACATATGTATACCATGCATCATTTACATATATTTCAGCTCCATTTGTTTATTTATCAGTCTTCCGCTGTTACTCTTATATGGATGTCTACTTTTTCCACTATTGTTGTTATTTGTTTTCTCTTCCGTTGTGTACTCTGCTGATGAGGGCATAGTTTCCCCACTATCACACCCAAGGCCCTCACTGCTATCGGCAACTTCTGGCTTTTGTGGAAATGTTCTTGAGGCCATGTGACCAACTAGGTATGGGGCGCCTCTCGGTGGCTTTCGGAACCGGGACGTTGCAAAGTGGTATCAGAGGTGTTCTTTCCTCTTGATTTACTGTGTGGAGACTTTAGCGAGGGATTGGATGGATTCGGTACTTGGTGTTGAGCTATGCTCGGGAGTAGACAACCCATGTATAGGGAAAATCCATACTACCTCGATTATTGCAGTTTTCATGTTTTGAGAATTTATGGTTGATATGATTTCACCTATAGTGATTCACATGACTTTTTTTGTGATTATTGTTTCTATTCTAGTTCAATTTCTGTCGAAACCCTATGAGATGAGGGTGTACCATCTCATGCATCATATAGGCACTTATAGAAATCACATACCATGAATTCTTTCCATGCCATCTTGGGTGAATTAGTGATTAAATTCTATTGTGATAGAATTTGTGTAGATTATGCAAGCTGTTGTGATAGATGCTTGATAGAATCTCTGCTTCCTTGTTAGAGGATTGTTTATTTTTTTACTTTGCTTAAATGAATGCCAAATTTTGATTATGGAGGTGTTATGGGCCCTCTTGAATCGAAAAATGGTGGATCATGATCATGTTTTCTCTTGTCGATGAGTGTGGGTGATTCCAAGCCTTGATTTTTGGGGAGTATGGGCCCTCACGAATCGGAATTTGGCTCCTTTTTGCCTTGTTTTCTGTGTTTTCTGGGCTTCTATGCAGTTTCTGAGCTACTGCCCAAAAAAACCCAGAATACACGGCATGTGCTTTTTGAATACACACTGTGTAGTTTTTAGACCGTGTCACAGACCATGTGCGAAGGGACATGCTTTTGTAAAAATAACTTCAGGAACACACCGTGTATGGTTGGTACACGCCGTGTAGTTCGGAGCCATGTTCCCGGCCGTGTCACGAACAACACAGGTCAGGGAAGCTCTAGTAGAACACGCTGTGTTGAAAAGGAACACGTCGTGTAGTCCTGTCCAGGTACCCAGCCATGTCACAAACAACACAGGTCGACGTTACCTTCTCTTAGACACATCGTGTTGTTTTCGTAACACGTCGTGTAGTCATGTTCATGTACCTGACCGTGTCACAAAACAACACGGGACGGTGTCACCTTCACCTATACACTTCTTGTTTGTTCGGAACACGCCGTTTAAGGTTCATCCGTGTAGATGACCATGTATTTAACAAACCAGGCTGCTGAAACTTTGTCTAGTACACACTGTGTTTTTTCAGAACACGCCGTGTAGTCTCGGGTTAAGTCAAACCGTGTGGGTTAGCCGTGTAAAGAGACTAGGGAAGGGGAATAGTTTTCAAGTACATGAAGTGTGTGGTGTCAACACGCCATGTAGTTTGAGGTATTACATGACCTGTAGGCTAGGGGCACATGCCCATGTCAGTGGCTTAAGAAGACACGTCGTGTAGTTTTTATACACGCCTTGTAGTCGTGTTTTGTAAACTTGTGTGTTTTCCTTACCCTGTTCTCGTTTTGTACTTTTGTGTTCTCTATCTTTGTTAATTCTGATCTAAGGTTTTCTTTTGATCTTTCATAGTTATGCCTCCGAGACGTCCTCTGGTTGTATGTCAGTTTTCAGGCAGTGATCAGATTCCAGATATGGCTGATTAGGGACTTCCTGCCGATCCTCCTGTCGGGCCAGTCATGGCACCGACTATCATACCAGTTGCAGGCGCTGATGTGCTATTCAGGGAAGGTTTCATGAGGATGATGCATACCTTTCAGGGAGCACCTCCACCTTTCAGGACTATGGATGACTTGACGTGGGTTTTCCAACAGCAGCATCCTCCTACTTTCGCGGGGGAAGGAGGACCACATGCTGTAGAGTCATGGATGGAATACATGATGACTATCTTCGAGCATTTGGAGATGCCTCCTAAAAGGTGGGTCAAGCTCTCTACCTACATGAACCAAGACTCCGCCAAAGGTGGTGGTACATGATCTCACAAGCCGGTCATCATTAGGTTATGGCTGGGGAGGAGTTTCAGCGTGTGTTCTACGACAACTTCTACCCGGAGACCCTGAGGGCTGATCGAGCCCGGGAGTTCATGAGTCTAGTGCGGGGTACTCTATCTGTTATAGAGTATTCTTCTCGTTTTACCGAGATGCAGCATTCCACACCCCTCCGGGGTGGATATGGGATGTTCTTGGCATGGAAGTTAGAGGATGATCTCAGGTGGGAGATCCGCTCGTAGGTGAATCTCTTCTAGTTGAATTCCATATATTCTATCTTCATCCTAGCACTGAATGTGGAGCACAATTTGATAGACTCTAGAGCTGTGATCCAGGGTAGTTCTCCTTCCAGAGCTAGTGTTCCTCTAGTTGACAGCAGGAAGCGCCATAGGGAGCCTACGCGTGTTGATCTGAGGAGGCGAGATACGTCTTCCGGTAGCCAGGTAGTATGATACCATTATGGAAGGGAAAGGCACATGAGGCTGCAGTGCCAGAGAGACCTAGTGGAGTGCCGATCATGCGGAATTATGGGTCACCTTCAGAGTTTTTTCCAGGTGTTCTCACCAGTTTCTGGTGAAGGGGGTTCTTCCATGACTCCTCGTTCAGGAGAAGCACCACCATTTTCACAATAGTCGGGGAACTGGAGTTCCATCGGCCGTTCCGGATGAGGTGGAGGTTGAGGCCATGGTAGTCAGTCACCGGTCTATCAGCGCCAATAGGTAGGTTCAGCTTAGAGTGGTCACGCATGGTCACAGGGCTGCGGTGCAGGGTAGACCTTTGCGGTGGAGGAGACCTGTCCGGAGTTGGATCCCAGACCTTCTACAGTTCGAGGTACAATTTTAGTAGCCTCAGTTTTATCTTCATCTCGTTTCGATATTGGTTCTACGCATATCTTTATCTCTGTTGCTGTTGTGGAGAGCCTTGGGATCTATGTCTTTTTTTCTACTGACACGTTGACACTAGACACACATTTGGGGACGAGGACATCTTGTGTACGCCAGTGTAGAGAGTGCCCTCTAGAGGATGTAGGGTGTCGTTTCTTATGGGATATCTATGTCCTAGATATGAAAGGCTATGATGTCATCCTCAGGATGGACTGGTTGGTTCCCTTCTAGGCAGTCATCGACTGTTATTGTCGCAGAGTGAGTTTCGTTTCACCATAGGGTGATTTTTTTCTTCATAGAGGCGAATGCGATGTTCACGCGAGTTGAGAAGGACTCGAGCATCATGGTCTAGGAAGGGTGATGACCCAAATTTCAAGTCTTTATCTAGATGATCAGGGGACTTCTCAGTTGGACTTTCCTCCAGTGGTGTATCGTTTTAGGGATGTCTTTCCAGAGGACTTTTCGGGTTTGCCTCTAGAGTGTGAGGTAGTCTTTTCTATTGAGCTCGTGCCAGGAGCAGCACTGGTGTCCATTCCTCCTTATAGGATGGCTACAACTGAGTTGAAGGAGCTTAATAAGTAGTTGGAGGTGTCGCAAGAAAAGGGCTCCATCCAACCCAGTACTTCTCCTTAGGGTTCGCTTATCCTGTTCGCAAAGAAGGAAGACAGTACCCTTAGGATTTTTGTGGATTATCGGAAGCTGAACCAGTTGACGGTCAAGAACCGATATCTCATGCTGAGGATCGATGACCTCTCTGATCATCTTTGATGAGATCGGGTATTCTTGAAGATCGAATTGAGGTATGGTTATCATCAGTTGTGCATTACACCATCAGATATACCTCTGACAACCTTCAAGAGCAGGTATGGTCTATACAAGTATACAGTCATGCTATTCGGTCTCACGAATGCGCCTACAGTTTTCTTGCCTCTGATGAACTGAGTGTTCCATCCTTACATGGACTCCTTCATCGTGGTCTTCGTGGAAAATATCTTTGTGTACTCTCACACTCGACACGAGAATTCCACACATCTTGAGATCGTTCTGAGTACACTGAGATAGCATCAGATCTATTCTAAACTCTCGAAGTGCCACTTTTGGATGGAACAAATTCACTTCTTGGGTCACGCCATCTCATAAGTATGAGTATCGGTGGACCCAGAGAAAGTGAGATCTGTAGTCTCCTAGGAGTAGCTGAAGAATTTTTTTGAGGTACGGAGCTTCCTGGGGCTGGCTGGATACTACATACACATCATTCAGGACTTCCCATTCCTAGAAGCACCATTGAAAAGTCTGACCAAGAAGTGGGTGAAGTTCTTATGGTCATATTCTTATGAGTTATCCTTTTAGGAGATGAAGGGAATATTGACGTCGGCACCGATACTAGTCTTGCCAGAGCCAGGAAAGAGCTATCCTGTCTTTTTTAATGCTTCAGGTATCAGACTAGGCGCCGTTCTTATGCCGGGAGATGGAGTCATTGTGTACGGGTCTCGGTAGTTGAGGCCACAAGATAGGAACTACCCTACGTATGATCTAGAGTTGGCAGTTGTTGTTCATGCCGTACGTTGTTGGAGACACTATCTTCTGGGAGAGCACTTTGTGTTCTTCACCGACCACAAAAGTTTGAAGTATATCTTTACTCAGCATTATCTAAATCCAAGACAGTGCAGGTGGGTCGAGTATCTTCAGTCTTTTGATTTCAAGCCTGCCTATACGTCGGGAAAGGGCAACGCGGTGGCAGATGTGTTGAGCAAGACAACTCAGATTCAGGCAGTTCAAGAGGCCAACATTGAGTGGTATCTTGTGGCTCTGTTCTCTAAGATGCATCTGGAGGTGCACAACATATAGGGACAGACCTTCCTATCTTTTATAGTTTTTACCTCTACACTACTTGATCGGGTACGGATGAGGCAACTATCAAACTCAGAAGGCTTAGTCCTGCTGGAGAGTGTGTCTGGAGATGACCCTCTTCCTGGATGGACATTGGGCGAGGATGAGATCTTGTGTTTCTAGGGACGTGTATGGGTTCTAGCAGCCATACGTGAGGATATGATGTGGGATTTTTATTCCTCAATTTGGACAGTTCATCCTGGCGTCACCAAGATGTATCGGGATCTTCATCACCAGTACTTGTGGCCAGGTATGAGGAAAGATGTTGCTGTGTTTTTCATGAGATGTTCTTCTTGTTAGCAGGTGAATGTAGATCATCAGCGACCGTCTGGGCTTTTGCAGTAGTTACCCATTCCGGAGTGGGAGTGGAATGATTTTGCGATGAACTACATGACCGGGTTACCGATGTCACCTTGGGGGAATGAGACTGTTTGGGTTGTTGTCGACAAAATCACGAAGGTTACTCACTTCTTGCTGATCAAGGAGACCTTTAGTGTCGATTATCTCGGACGACTTTACATTAGAGAGATCATTCCTCTGCATGGAGTTCCACAATCTATTATTTCAGACAAGGATACACACTTTACCTCTCAGTTTTGGAAGAGACATCAAAAGGCCTTGGGTAAAAAGGTACTTTTGAGTATGACATACCATCCCCAAACTGATGGCTAGTCCGAGCGCACCATCTAGGTGCTTGAGGATATGCTCGAAGCTTGCATCCTAGAATTTGGCGGTTCTTGGTAGAAGCATATACCTCTTGTGGAGTTCACTTACAAAAAACAGTTTTCAGGTGACCATTCAGATGGAACCATACGAGGATTTGTATGGTAGGCCATGCCAATCACCCTTATGCTCGCTGGAGGTAGGAGAGGTAGCTTTGCTGGGACATCATCTTGTTAAAGAGACTTCAAAGCAGATAGGGCTGATTCAAAAAAGGATGGCTATAGCACAGTCTCAGCAGAAGTCTTATACTGATCACCAGAGACGACCTCTGGAGTTTGAGGTCGGGGATCAGGTTTTCCTGCATATCGCACCGAGGTTGGGACACAAGAGGATTCAGAGGCAGGTTAAGATTTCACCACAGTACGTCAAGATGTTTTAGGTTTTGGAGAGAGTTGGGATGGTCTCCTATCAGTTATAGCTACCCTAGAGGTACCAGGAAATTCATGACGTATTCCACATCTCTCATCTCCAACGTTACCTTTCAGACCTGTCTCATGTATTACAGCCTGAGGAGGTTGAGCTCGAAGCGGATGCATCATTTGAGGAGCATCCCATCCAAATTTTCAATCGCAGAACGAAGGTTCTCCGTGGGTGGTCAGTCCCTCTTGTACGGGTGCTATGGCAGAATGGGCGAGTATAGGACGAGACCGAGGAGGGGGAGGCCAATGTATGATCACAATGGCCGGAGCTGTTCAGGGTTTCTTCTTTTATGCCTCGCTAGGGAAATTCGGGGAAGAATTTCTTTAAGGGGGAAAGTTTGTAAGAACCTGGATCTTCGTTTTAGGTACACCTTTCCTTTTTATGGAGTTTTTGAGAAAAATGGAGTTTCTGGAAATTTTCAAAGTACATGATGTGTACTCTATTCCCGCTCGAAGCCGAGTATTGGCCGTGTCCGGGCCACACGCATGGTGTGTAGGGATGATGTGGAGGCTGATTTTAGCAGAGTATAGGAAAACCTAGTACACGTCGTGTACTCAAAAACTACACGTCGTGTACTTTCTTTCTTTTTCATTAAAAAAACTGGGGTCACGCCTGACGCACAGAAAGTTCTTCTTCTAGATTCTGTCCGTCTGAGAGCACCGAGGATCCGCGAATATTCGATGATCCCCCACCTCTCCTTCCGTTCTCCGTTTTGAACACTTTTGATTGCATTGGAATTGCAGCAGTGAGTTCTCCCTTCTGCTTGAGACATGTTTTCCAATTCCTCCTCTTTCTCAAGTTATCATGGTTTATGTGTTTCAGACGTTTTCTAAGATCTACGACGTTCTAAGGAGAATCTGTCATTGTTGTTCACGTATATCGATCTCCTAGGATCGCGGTAGGTGGTTTGTGCCTTTCTGTAGAAGTCTGTGAATAGTTTGTGCAAATTCCACCAATTCCCTTGAACAGGGAATTGTGAGTTTCATGTTTTTACCTTGATGTTTATTTTGATTGATTTATTGCTTGATTAGAGATCATTGTTTGTAAACTGGATAATTTATTTTGTGTCCTTGTGCTTAGCCTTGCTTGTTTTTCTTGTTTGGATTTTTGCAAGTTGCGATGCCTAGTAGTAGGATAGTGGAATGGTTTAATTATTATGTTGTTGAGCCTTAGAATGATAGCCAAGTAGTTCTTGAGGTTTTCTTGGACTATACACGTGCGCTATGCATGTTTGTTTTTTACACGGGGTTGTGAGAAACTAGTGTAGTGGACCCTAGGGAGAATGGGAGGAAGGGATTATCCATAGTGTCTTTAATTAAAATGCGTGACCACAGGGGGAATTGATGTTGAGTGCATCCCCAGAGAGTCTGTAGTTCCTCGACATGGGCCATAGGAGGAATTGACATTGATTGATTCCCTAAAGATCCTTTAGTATGATACAAGACTATAGGGGGAATTGGCGGGGAGTACTTCCCCAGAGAGTCTATTAATTCTTTAGCTAAACCAGAGGAGCGAGACTTTGTGTGCTTCCCAGAGGGTTTCTAGTACTTGTAGATTGAACCTTAGGGGTTAGGCTATGAGAAATACCCATTGGTTACCTTTTTTTTTTCTTTCTTGAGTAGTTGTTTCTTGTTTATAGATTATATGCTGGAAGCTGTGGATTGTTACTACTGTGTATTAACCTATTTACTGCTAGCTTTTTACTGCTTACTGTACTTTACCTGCCATATATTCACTGACTGTTAGGCACAGATCTTTGGGTGGTTTCCTATTGGTACATTGTCTCACAACCCTATTTGGGTCATGATTTTTGGCCCAAATAGATTTTTCTGTTGCAGGTATAGATAAGGGAAAGATCCATTCTACTTCAAGTTCCTGATTACACTAGAGTTGGAGAGCATGTGACTGAGCCGCGGCTTGCGATGCTGAGAAGTTTCTCATATGTTTTTCTTTTTCACTCTGGTTTAGTATTGTATTCAGAACAATGACTTGTTTGGTTGTTTTATATACATATGTGTACCATGAAAAATTTACATATATTTCTTCTCCAGTTGTTTATTTATCAGTCTTCTGCTGTTACTCTTTTATAATTGTCTACTATTTCCGCTATTTTTGTTATTGGTTTTATCTTCTGATGTGTACTCTGCCAATGAGGGCATAGTATCCCCACTATCACACCCAAGTCCTTTGCTGCTAGTCGGCAACCTCTGGCGTTTGTTGAAATGCGCTTGAGGCCATGTGACCAATGGGGTACGGGGTGCCTCTGGGTATCTTCCAGAACCGGGAAGTCACTGTCAAAAGACTATACCTGGTGAGCTGACTTGGTTTGAGATGATTTAAAGGAAACATTTTGACAACACACACACAATTAGTGTTTTCGTGCGCTGAGTTGGGAATCGGAAGTTATGGTCCTGCTGTATGGATACGTCGGCCACCCGCACCAACACTGGACTCTCTAAACTGAAAACCAAACTTAGTACCCTTTACACTATTGCTTCACAGAAAGAAAATATCAGAGTCCTAAGTTCTTTCATAGAACCGAATCCTTTGATACAAATTTGTCCCGACCCGTCCTCAGGGCTTGTGCCACGACTACCCCAAGCCTGCCTTCCATAGGCTAGGGGCTGGCGACTAGCACCAAAGGCATAAATCCCGATAAAAAGGGAATACATTGCCTTTATGAAACATAAACACACACAACCAGAGGACAAGAGGAAGAAAAAACTATGTAAATAAGTATATAAAAAAAGATCTGTTGGAAAGTAAAGGGGCCAGAAATACAAGACCAATAGTAAAGTACAAGGAAAAGACAAAACCGCAGGAAGGTGTCAAGCGGTTCCTGGATCGTCCTCCAGAGTTTCTACATGAAGGGTAGGCATAGATGGCCACCTCATCTCTCCACGTTCGTCTGTCACCTCCGGGTATCATCTCGTCATGAAGTCCTCCTCCGGGTACCGTCCAGCTCTACAAGCCTCAACCACGATCAGTGTTGTCCGTCGTCTGCATCCAACACAATGAGGTGCGGGAAAAGCCCATGCAGGGGTGAGTATAACGATACTCAGTAACCCATCTCAATCATGAAGAAATCACAAAGTTCATTGACTCAGCTCAAACTAGGATCTTTTATTCATGATGTGGAAAACACGGCTGCTGGAGAACTCCTCCTCTGTCGAGAACAGTGGTCCTGTCATGACTCTGAGGTGCTACTCACTAACCTTAGAGAGCTGAGGTAATCCTCCTCTATCGAGTACCACGGGTCTGCAACCCCAACACAGTAGTGCTCCCCGCCATGGGTCTGCCGCCCCAACATAGTAGCGCTCCTCCTAATAGCCTACAGAGATACTCCTCCTGTCGAGTACCGTGAGTCTGCCACCCCAACACAGTAGTGCTCCCCACCATGGGTCTGCCACCCCAACACAATAGTGATCCCCATTGGGCTATTCAAGTCATTCCAAAACGAATCGGACAAGCATTCATCAGGTCTCAGCCAGCTACAAGGTCTTCGTACTCTGTACTCTCGTCTCTAGGAGGATCCTCTCCATGAGCTACTGATCGATACTTCCAAGTGTCACGTAATATCACCTAGAAGTATCTCAAAGGACCTCCTCGTTATAGGGGTCACAATGCAACAGACGGCGCGTCAAACAGACGATCAGTCTGTGAGTTATTAGCTTTTCTATTCCAGGGGCCCGGTTGGATTTCTGGTATATCCAACCTGGCCGCGGGTCTTCCAGCGCGGCGCCCTCCTGGAACCGCGACTTTGCTTTGCCTTGTGGGCCAACGGGTCGGAATGTCCTTCCACCAAAGTGGAACGCAAAGCGGGCCGTGGTTCCTACTGCACAGCCTGCACGACGGCGCCAGCTTCCTCCACCGTGTCCTGCGCTGGCCGCAGCCCTGCATCCACGGCAGGGCGCGACGACGCCGTGATTCCTCCGTCGCGGTCCGCTTGGCTGTGGATTTTATTTGAAGGTGCGACAACGGCCCTTGCGCTGCTGGTCTCTTCCACGTTCCGCCTCCGATCGTCGATTATAGAAGATCAAGTTCTAGCGGAGGGTCGTCGGGCTGTGTTTGTTCGGCACGAGCCCTCCGCATTAAGAGATAGAAATAGGACGAGACAATATAAGAAATACAAAGACGAATCGAGGCATAATTTTAATCCTTTAAAAATTTAACATAAACCCTACCTTGATAATTTTTATCGCACGTCGGGCCTCGCAGAAGATGACATCGCTGGGAAAGGATTCGTAGGCGACGTCGGAGTGCATCCGAGGAGTAAGCGACGTCTCCTCACTTGTCGCAGAGAAGAGAATGGTTGGCACATCATCATTCTTTATGTAACTGGAGTTTTTCGTTGAATATGTCACCGTTATTTTTCAGAGAAGAAAATATTCTCTCAAGAGCTCTCTCCCCCTTAACACAATGAAAGCCCTCCCCACAATAAAATATTAAGGTACCCTTATTATTTTATTAACACAATAAATTTAAAATTCAAACATTCAAACACTTAATTAATTAAAAGAAGAGGTTCCATTAATTAGTTAAGGTATATTGGAAAGAGTTAAGAGTGGGAGAGGGAGAGTAAAGGTCCTCATAAATTTAAGGGGTTTTCATGAATTAATAGAGTGAGGGAGGTGGAGTGTTTCGAAATTAAAGGGGTGATTACAATTTAATGAAGGGGTTTTAAAGAGTTTAGGGGAAAATGAAAGGTTTGGGATTGTGTGGGACCCACCTATCATTTATCCACACATGGGAAGTTGAGTGGTTTTGGGCCCCACCAACAACTTCCCATAGAAGGGTTTACCTTCCAATGATACAAAATAATACTGTTCTAACAATTTGATTTATTTTAAACCAATTCCCCATTTGAAAATATTCAACCCGCATAAAACGAAACTACTGTAAATGTTCCCTTAAGAAATTACCAGCACTACGATTTCATTAGTGACCTTTAATTTCAATTCTATGTACCGGTTCCAAAGATAGAAAAACAAAATCATTCGTTTACTGAACGTACACATGATAAGCTTTGGAAATTGATTCTGGGCACACCGGGCCACTGACTCGAGTGCCGTCAGAAGCTACAGACTCATATGATTTCAACGAAATTAAGAAAAAAAAATTTCTATCAAATTTATTGGGTCTTTACAAATAATTCCATCCAATTTAATGTCGTGGTTATAATCATATTACGTCATTTGTTTAAGATGGGTGTTGCATGCAACGTAAGTTATTGAAGTGGATAGATTTAAAAATTGACAAACAGTAAAATATTTAGTTATTACATTACTAGTAGGAATTAAAGGCGTAGAAGTATCATAAAAATATTTATATATTTTATAATCGCATTTTTTATCTCTATATTGAATATCAATCAAGGATGTATCCTTAATGATTAATTAAATTAATCGCCTTAGTATAATTGGTCATGTATACAATGTATTCTATGCTTCATCTCCAATAGAGGAATCCTATTTTTATTGGGGATAATTATGAGATTTATCAACCTATAAATCATATGATATATGAAAATATGAAGTTCCTTTATCATTTGAATCCATAAATTATTGAACGTGAGCATCTGAATTTATAATAAGAACATCAGTCATAACTTCTGCACCTCTCGTTTTTTGTCGATCAATAGATACCATATGATACTCCTACCCAAAATGAGTAGTGTACTATTAATATTCATCATCATCCCCAATTGGAATATTTTTCTTTAAATAATGACATTTTAATTAAATCATATTCTTGATCACTCCATAATTATTTTAAAATTTATGCACTTTGATTCCACAATATCACATAGCCCGATATTAACTCTTTCAAACATTAGAGTAAAAATACCTCTGAATGGATAAAAACCCACAATATTTCTTTTATCATGGTGCATATACCTTTTAAAACACCTAAAAAATTTCCCTTTAATCTCAATCGTTAAAAGATTAATCAAATGAGCCACCAAGAAAACATTCTGAAACTCGCAATTGTTTTTGGGGAATCCATATTTAAATAAATATTTTTTGGATAATTACATTATTTTCAAAATCCTTGACATGATAATTCACAAAAACCAGATTTACTAAAAGTTTATACATACAAATTGTAGAACATAACACTTATATTCAATAAAAATATCATTTTAAATCATAACACGTTGTAGAATACATCAACTGACTCAAATAATGAAATATAAAAGTTATCAATGAATAATTTAGAAACTACTTGATCTTTATCTTCATAAATACACAACTAAGATTGTTAATATAAAGATTTATCGTTTTTATAAAAAAATGGTCCCTATTTCAACTGATATAACTCTTATCCATGTATCTTTAGATATTCATTTAAGAATAAGTTTGTGTCACTTGACCAGTTAAAATTAATAGATTATCCACAAAACAATTTGGTTAAAACATAGATTCATTAGATATTCCTAAATTAGTATCATGTGATATTTTAAAAATAACCATTATAATAATATATATTAAATATATGATTAAAATGTGTTATGATTAGGAAAATAATGGTTTGTATTAAAGAGATAAATTGATATCAAAATTGTTTTCAATTGAAAGAGTGTGTGGTATTTTTATCTTAACAATTGAAAATACATTGTATAATTAATACGATGAGTTTCATTAAGAGTGACATAGAAAATGAAGCAAATAAATCAATAAAATCAATAATTTCATGGGTCAGTTTGGTGACATGACTAACTATTTAAATAAATTAATGGTAATTTTATCACTAGGAACATCACATCATATAAAAATATTCAAAATTATAATATAAACATAAAACAATCATTTAAAATAAATTAATCCAAATTTATTTTTAATAAAATCATATCTATGAACTGATAAAAGTTTTTTCAATATACTAACCAACATATATTTAGTACAAAAAAATTCAAGTGTTATATGATCTTTTTTTCTAATCTATCAAAAAAGGACTCTTTAAATTAAGATATTATATTCTCGAATGAATTATCAATTTTTTTTAAATTTATATAAATGTTTTTTATCTCATTTAATTTGGACATGATCAATGTTAAATAAAAAATCTATCTTATAGTGTTCTATCCTCATCACATAAACATCAAACATACAATCTGTATTGTATTCAGCTTCCGAAGGTGATAAAGAAAACAATTTCTCTACTTAAATGACATTGAATAAAAATATTTTCCTTTGAAGTGGATATATATTTGATGAAATTTACTTATCTACCTTAAAATAACCAAAATAAGAATATTAAAATGAAATAAAATTACATTCAAATATTTTTGGAATGAGTAACAACAGATAAATTGTTCCTTTAAAATAACATACAATTCCTTTACCAATAATTAAATATGAGTATTTAGGGTTTTCATGAAATATATAATTAAAAAAACTTATTATATATCATAGCATATTTTATATGTAAAATAATTCCAAAATTTTATCTGTAAAACTTGTAAATAATTTCCATACCAGCTTCATTAAAATCATGTTTAATTTTGAAACTCATGGGATTTTTTAATCATTTTTTCGTTTAAGTAAAAATATTTGATATAAATTATATCTCTGTTTACATTGGTTAAAAAAATTCAAAAAATTTATTTTTATGTATAAAATCCATGGAACTAGTCTAAATCACCTGTTATGTTTATTTCAAATTCTATTGTCATGTGTTTCAAGAAGTCATTAAAAAAATTATGAGTTGTTCAATTGAAAAACACACCATCGAAAGAAATTTGAATAGGTAAAATACTTTTTAATGAAGTTTTATTAATGATTTTATGGTTTCCCAATCATGTTATATAATAATTTTATAAATGTTAATAACAAACTTGGATTATGGTGCTTGTTTGAGACCATAAATAGATTTAGTATTTCTGAAAAATTGGATTTGAAATTTATGTTTTTTAAAAACCTATAGTTTTTTAGCATATACATGTCCCTCAAAGAAAACCATTTAGAAAATAATGCATAAGATCCTTATAGAAAATATTAAATTTTATATGAGATTCAATTCATTGAATGATTTAAATGGGTACTAAATTTTTTTTGGGGAAAAGGGTTTCTCATAGTAAATTTATTCGTCTTGATTATAACCTTCACCTACTAATCTAGCTTTATGTATAATGATTCCCGAATGATATTTATTCTTATTTGAAAATATCTATTTATTTTCAATAATTGGATAATCAAGGGACGAATAAGTCATTTCCTATAACTTGTTCCTATTGTACTGGTTGTCTCATCATACATTAATAATATCCCATTATAATTACTCAAGGGTTCCTCTATGGTTTTTTCTATGTAGGATAAATAATAGATAACTCATATATGATTAAAACAACTCTAATAGTTATATTTATTTATTTTAGAGAAATACTTAATTATTTTCTTTTGAAAATATTAATTCACAGTATAACTGATTAAATGATTCTAATATTTGTTTTGATCTAATGATTTTTATATTTTTTGTATGAATTATTTTTGTGTTACTGTACTGACAATTTCAGTTATATATAAATAACTTATGTTTAGTTTAAAATAAAAACTTTTACTGTGTATATAATATGTATATAAAAAAAGTTTTAAAAAAAATATTTGGGATTTTTATTATAAATACTACTAACAATTGCATTAGGTGATAAAAAAAGGTATATTTATCGAAATCGATTTTTAGAGATAAAAAATTAAATCAGAAAAAAAAAATTATCATATATAACAGATGTGGACTTATACAACATATATGATAAATATTTTTATGTTTTCTGATGTATGATTATATTCACTGTAGTGGAGAAAATCAAAATGATCATCTGGAAGAGTTGTTGTGTTCGATGTTTTAATAGAATAAAGAGTCAACTTATCTTGTTCAAACTAATCACATGAATTGATGTATATTACAATCATATTTAATCTATAATTAGAGGAAATTTTTAAGGATAAGTAGATTTTTAAATTTCACCAATCAAAAGTTGTTGCAATTTTTTTTGAAATCATCTTTTTTGAGCATCATTTTTATTAACAATATAGTGTTTCTCTTATGATATAAATTTAGGATTATTTTTCTCTAGGTTTGATCATATTTGTTTTTTTAATTGATGTTTGTATGATCTTTGTGATCAATGGATCTCATTATTAGAGAAAAAGATGGTTATTCCGATTGGATTTGTCAAGTTTTCTTGAGGGTAGGGAAATAAATCATTGTCCTATCTTTCTGATCAATGGCATACATGGTTTGGAAGAAATAAATAATGATAGGTTAAGTGTTGGACACTAAAAGTCACGTTTAGCGACTTTCATTACAATTATTGGTACTTTTTAGAACATTGAAAAGAATTAATATATGTAATTTTTCTTCTAAGGCGTTTTAATAAATCTTGTATTTATTTACAGTAATTATTGTTAAATGTTTTATATTTCTATTATTTAATTATAATATTTTTATATAATTAAATAATACATTTATATCTCTATTTTCAAATTTAATTTTAACAAATAAATCTACTATACCATTTACGATAATTTTTTTAAAAAATATTATATGTTTGAATTCTATATGAAATAATTCACTACCCTCATTTAGTAGTTTGTATGATTTTGTCTCCAAAATTAATTATAAGATAAAGGTTTTTAATTTTTATAAACATGATCAAAAAATTGTGTAAAACCAAAATATTTTAGAACACAATTATGTTTGATAGAATATACAACACATGGCACAATGCTTAAATAAACCATAAATAATTATTGTTTAAATATGACCATTATAAACTAGAGATTGAAATAGAATGTATGAATAGGGTTAAATAAATCTTGAAAATATTTATTCAGGTTTTATGTATTGTATTTATTAATAGTAAATATCCACATAATTTTTAGGTAAATAATTTTATATATCAAGAAATCAATTTATTCAGAAATAGTTTTATTTTTCATTTTTTGAGTAAGAAATAAATTAATTTCTACCAATTTTAGAAATCATTATTTATAAAATAAACCAAATTTTGTAAATCTATATATTAATATTATCTTATGCCGAATTTTTGAAATTTTTTCAAACTGATTAATTTTTTAGTGAAAAATTAAAAATAACCATTTTTTCCAATAATATCCATTCTTTAAATTGAATAATGTAATTAAAAAAATTATATTCTTTATTTTAATTTTAATTTTCATATGATCTATTTTATTTATAATAATATAATAAGAATAAAATAACTACATGATTTTGTTATTGGTTAATATTTATGTTTAAAAACATATTTTTCTAAAAACTATTTTTCATTGGGTTTTACAAATTTATATTACAATTATTGTTTCTACTTACAGAAAATGAGTCATGAAAAATATAAATCATAATTCAAATTAAGAGGTTAAATTTTGAGAAATACTCCCTTTTACTTTTATCCAATATGAATAATAATAGTGGTAAAATTTATCAAATCGGCAAATGGTAAATCAGGTATGTTTGAAAATAATGTGTTATGACTAGAAACCCTCACTATTACTGGTACATATCTTGTTAGAATTTTTTTTTCGTCCTTTAGTATTCATGATTCTAAAGGGTCTATTTTTTTAACTTTACATTGATTATAACAATTATGGGTTTTTATGTAAATATAATGTCAAAACATTCACTCTCATGCTTTTAATGTATATAATATTCTTGAGAGGGATTAGAAAACTATTATCCCTTATAACATTTTATTCAATATACAGATTAATTTTTTTTTCATTGATATTTTTATATTTAGTTATGAAAAATTTACTTTAAATTCTTATGCAATGACAATTCAAAATTTATTTAATTAATAGAAAAATAAAATAAATGCCTTTAAAAACAATAAATGTATAAACATTTGGGTGAGTTAGAGTGAACCACACATTTTATATATTTATATGGCATACTATATAGTTGTTATAAGTCTAGATATTTATATTATATTTTTCATGATGTCTTAAAAATCAAATTAATGTAACAATTTCAGAAATGAAATTGAAGATATTTTATGACAAATAAAATATTATTAAATTCATTAAAGGTATTTTAACCATATAAAAGTTAATGTTCCAAATATAGAAAAAATCTATGAAAATTTTATTATTTGAGTGGATTTTAAACATATAATTTTTCTAATTATTCCCTTTTTTATCCACTTGTATATTTAAAACAAATTATTATACTTAACTTTTTATTAATTATACGTGTTTCCTTTCATTATCAATAAAATTAAAACATCTCCCATCTATATTATACACAAACTAGAGACTCTACTATTGAGTAAAAAAATTAAAAACTATTATAAACATCCTTACATAAGTTCTTTAGGGGATGTTGTTTCCAGACGGTAGATGCTAGTTCCCTTTAGGGGAGATCTAAAGGAAGTATATCAAATAATATTTAATCATCATTATATAATCTTTCAAAATTTTAAATATAATTATGATAATTCTATTATTTTCACATTAATGAAATTATTATTGTATAATAAATATATAAATATTATTTTATTTTATTTTTTACCCTTTTCCACCTCTTTTCCATTCCAATGAAAGAAAAAACCACTCTCATGCATATATAAGACTTTCTATCTCCACATAATGATTTATTTCATTTTAATCACCACTATACTTGGTTGGTTCTAAATATGGAACTGATTATATATATTATGTTATGGACTTAACTTTTATTATTCTACATTTAAATCAAATAATTCTTCTTACCTTGTAATCCATTGGGAAATGATAACATCGCTCGAAAGTATATTTGGACTGCCAACTCCATAAAGTGATGTTATCCGTTTTTAATATTCATTGTACATGGAAGGTATTGAGTTCAGATTAAATTGATATATAAGATAGTTATTTCAAAATTACCATTTTTAATGTTAAGGAAAAATTATATATTAATGAATAATCGGACCCCCATGACACAACATGTCTTGGATTATATAGTAGTTAACTCCCAAAAAATGATAATAATGAATGATTTTTTATGAAAGGTTAATAAGATATTATAATAATATCATATAAGATATTAAAAATATTAATATATTTGTATTATAAATTAATATCTTATTAAAAACCATTATACATGAGGTTAAATTATGTACAACTAAGTGGCATATGAGTTAAGGGTTTTCTTAAGTTAATTTTCCTCCAATTTGTTATACTTCAACATTGCTAACTATGTTATACCATGATTATGTATTAATTTTCATTTTCTTAAATTATTTTGTACATAATATTTTTCTCTGTATTTATATTTTTTTGTACATAACCAATTCATTTTCCAATTCTCCTTTCAATGATATATTCATTGCATGGGATTCTATCTCGATTTATAAACCATTTAGAGATATTTTGAGTTATGTACATGTTTGTTTTTTGTTCATTATATACTACTCCAATGAATTATTTAAATATAAAACATATATATTCATTATGATTATTAATTCATTTATTACTTACACTTTCATGGAGTTGAGATTTGAATTTTAAAAAACTATTATGAATTTGTTTTACAAACTCTTTTTGTAAAAGATATTAATTTTTTGATGGAGGATTATAGTATATCTTTCAGAAAATCCAAATATTTTTTTATCACTGAAATATTTAACAATTTCTAATATACATTTCCAAATTTTCATTAAATTTTAATTAGAATCATTAAAAATAATATTTTTGATGAGTTTGGATCTTATTTTTCTTTTTTATCTGGTATATTATTCATTCTTGAATTTATTTTTCAAAATTGTTTTAGAAAAGACCATTTATTAACTGAAATCATTTATTATAGTAATTTAATGTCATCTATGACATTTCAAAAGATTTTAAATTAATATTTATAATGTTCTATGAAAGGTTCATTTTTAAATTTTTTTACAAGAAGTCAAAAGTAATATTTTTTAACGTATATGACGCTAATAGATTATCCTATCTTCGTAACCATTTTATGCACATAGAATCTTATATTGGTTTTCAATTATTTTACAATGAAAAAAATTTATTCAATTTCTTTTGGAAGGATTCAGTCATATATTCTCTTATTATTTTAATAACATTACATTAATAGAATTTCTACTTTTTTAATAGCCATCTCTCATCTACTGGTTAATTTTGAAGTGAATAATATTTTCATGATACAATAATTTTTTTGCGATCTTTTGATAGTAAATTTAACTTAAATATCCACATTATTTGTACCATGAATATGATTATTTGAAAAATAGTATAACATTTATACATATAGTCTTTTAATTTTATTGTTTTTATTGATTGATGAGATGATGATATTCAATATTACTTTTACAATGTTTATATTTAATGATAATGAATATTATTTTTGAATTAAATTGATTATTAAAAATATTAGGAATGCATTGGCCATGCAGTGATTAGTGTACACAAAACCATTGTTTAAACTGTTTAGAAACAAGGATTTTATGGTAGAGATATCATGTTTTTTGGGATCATGAAATCAAACATTATAAACATCCATCATTGTTAATGTAGTTATTATTTTACATTATCTTATTTCAATGAAATTATCCATGGTTTCATTTTTGTGATTATGTTATTGATTAAATGGATTTTTTTTCCAGTTATTACCTTTCCATATTGATTATACATTACATACTTATAGTATATTTCATTATACTCAATCCTTAATACGAATTTCAGCTCAATTTCTTCCAATACCTAGGTTATTAAGGATATGTTTTGGAATGAATTTCATGGATGCTGAACATTTTCTTTAGTTAGGTTTTTTATTTTATTTCCAATGTAAAATGGAAATTAAATCTGTATTATGTTTTTTAAGACTAATAAAGTGATAAATACTTAAGGAAAATATCTCTTATATACTATCAATATTTAATAAAGTAAACATCCACAATGTGTTAAAAAATTTAGGGTTGTCACAATTTGAATCTGAGGAAGTTTAGTAGAATCATTGGGAACTAGATTTTTAGTAACATAGAATTCCTAATATATCCCTAAAACAAAAATTAATGTGAAGTCTACATAAATGATTAAATCCTAAAATTATGGTATGTTAGATATTAATATGGTTTCTAACTGTTATTATTGTTTTTAATTCTATGTTTTTTGTTTTAGTTATTTATTACGACATGGAGAAATGATTTCAACACCGGATTTGATGGAAAAGTTGGTGATTATGAAACTCAAAATTAGATGATGGCTAGGGTGAAATATGGTGTGATTATTTCTAATCAGTTATTTCGATATATGATTAATAAACTAAAACTTAATGAACTATTGGACTCACCAAACATGATAATAATGTAGTTGGCTAAGATCCTAGGTGGTGGAGGCCATGGAGTAAGGAAATCTAAATTTCCATCACATCCAAAACGTTGAAAGAGAAATCCTACATAATATTTTAGAGGGTTTGGGAAATGTTTTATATGTGGACAATAATTTCATTTATCAACAATTTGTTAAGGAAAATGATGTTTTCACTGGAGGGACATTGTGATCACCAAAAAGTACAATTTATAGTTCAATTTCCTATGTGTGGGGAATATAAGGT
The DNA here is from genome assembly GCA_963277665.1 of Viscum album. Classification (NCBI taxonomy): domain Eukaryota; kingdom Viridiplantae; phylum Streptophyta; class Magnoliopsida; order Santalales; family Viscaceae; genus Viscum; species Viscum album. The sequence continues at coordinate 159,240,867 of OY728128.1, read as the reverse complement.
CTATGCATCATGATCCCCTACCTACAAAGATGACCTTCCAGAGCTTGAAATGGAGGATGTGATATAATGACCCTAAGACCCACCTTGAGTACTCCACGGGGTTGGGACTAACCCCGAGGGTATAAAAATATCAAACAAATTGATGGATTCCCCTATTATAGTAAATAATATCCAAAGACAATATGTATCATCATCCAAAAAATTCCAAAAAAATATAAAATAAAAAAATTCAAAACCATCACACATGCCGGTTAAAAAAACTACTAAAAATACAAATAAACTCCAAATTAAATACCCAAAAGTAAACCTATGTAGTGACATAGTAACTTTCCCAACATTTTATCTTGTAATGCCTATTACGACCTCCATTTTCCTATGTGAAACCTGAACACAGTTTTATAATGTTGGGATATCATACTAGTATACTCAGTAGGAAAAACCAAAGTCTTTAGTGCACAAGTGAGAGATGTGTACAAATGATCCCAAGAGAAAAACAATAGAAACAAATTGAAAATAAAAAGGAATACTATCCTCCCAACCTCAACAATGGAATGCTCAGAAAATACAGTAATTCATTTAATGTAATATAGAATACATCAATGATTAGGTACCTGACACAAATTTCCCAATGAATAGCCTCTCTCACACCCTAACGTTAAAGATCATTTTTCTCCAACCTATTTTGAAATAACTTCATCAAAACCCACCCAGACTCACCTATTCCTCACAAATACGTATCACCCATAGAGCCTTGGGCCACATAACAGATCACATACCGCATGCACACACCTTGGCCTATCAAATACGACTTGATAGAGGACACCTGGTCTAAATACCACATCACATCCAAGAAACACATGGGAACAAAACGCCTATCATCCTGAAAAAACCTAGGAACAATAAACATCCCATCCCAAAGATACATAGGATACAAAAGGCGCATGAAAACACCTGGGCCTCATGTATCATAACCCACCAGAATAATCATGGTCTATCACCATATAGAATAGGGAAAATGGATGACTAGGTGGCCAACCATCTATCCTTCCTTTAGGATGTTTGGGAAAGACACCCTCCACTATGATAATGGGGATGTTTGGAACATAGAATTAAACTAGGGTTTGGTGTGTATAGAAATCAAAAAAAAAAATACACACACACACACAGATACACATATAATAACAAGCATTCAATTCCAATTTATGAGATTCTAGAAAACTATTACCTCTACATGGATTTATCAACATCAACAATAGTTACTTATGTAATGACCTGAAGATTTTCAATGGAAATTCCATTCTTATATTTATGTCATAAAATAACATGAAAACACAACATAATAAACTACTAAGTGATAAGTGACCTTTAAACATAAGTTTTTCACTTCTATGTTTTGAATTTCGAAAATCTGACATACACGGTTGTGTTCAAGATGATTTTTGGAGTCTAATGAATCAAAAATAATTTTTGGTGAATAGTGACATACCCTTATGAATAGTAACATACCCTTATGAATAGTAATATGAACCTTATGAATAGTAAATCATCCATCATAATAGTAACATTTCCTATGAATAATTAAATAAAATTTAGACATCTTTGAAAGTGACAATTTAACCTTAGTAAATGTTTCGGTATTTTCGAAGTCATAATTAATTAATTATAATTAATTAATTAATATAAAAGAATATTTATATCCCTAAAATTTATTTATAAATTATTTAATCAATGTATTATAGTTTTATATAATTTTATATGACCCTGTGTAATTTTTGAAAGCGCTATAGAATCATTTTTATCTTTTAAAAAACTATTTTTAAGTAAATTATGAGTTTAATTAAATATTACATTAATTATATATAGCAAATTATTTTTCAAAAATGGACTTTATTTTTGGATTCTACAAGTTAAAAAATGGTAGGGGTAAATTTTTGGGGTTTTTCTAAAATACTTCAATTTTCCGGTGAATAGTAAAAAAATACAGTTTTTCGCATAATCGGTGTATACTAAATTGCATCATTAATGATGTAATGATGACATAAAAATTCTCAAAATTTATTTTCTTCCAAATTATATTAAATTTCATTAATGTTTCCTTAAAATACAATAAATCCAATTATCAAAACTAAAAAGATCTTTCCAAAGCCTAAAGTCAAAAGGTGATTTCATAAAGTGTCTTTTTCTCTTTCTTTCACTTTCCTTTTAATAAGTTAATGAATTCGAATTATAAAGAATAATTAAAGCCTAAAAAGAATTATATTATATTAATATATGATTTAGGATGTCAAAAAAAATACTATTACAAGTCCAACTTTTGATATATTATTTTATTTAATATTTTATACTAAAAACTCCTCCCTCCTCATGTATAAATAAGCCATCCCCCTCATCTTTCCAAACCACACCAGTAAAGCTTAAATAATTGTCTAAGCTCTACCCAATCATCTCCCCTATCCCCCCCACGTCCAAGAGCTTCTGCTCTCATCAAAAGACCAATATTAGGCCCTTAAGGAGGTTCTCAATAGAAAGATTTAAGAGGTAATTTTCCTCCCTCTTCTCCTTTAATTCCCTTTCAAGTTCATGTTCATTTCTTGATCTCTCAACACATATCTTCATCCAAATTGTGTAGTAACTCTAGTATTATACATATACTGTAACTTTATGATTCTAATTGTATATTATATCATCCAACCCCCTTTCCCTCTTCCTTTTATTTTATTAAATAGAACATTGTTCGTGAGGTGTTAATTTATCACCTTCAAGAACAACATGCCTTCTTCTTCTATTTCTACCTTCATATCTGGTAATGAAACCATTTTTATGGTTGAAAAAGAATATTTTATATGTATTATGTTCTATTTAATGTTATTTAAATAACCTAGGTCCATCTTACTAAGTGAAAAGATAAAACATGTTCGTTGTGATCCAAAAACCGCTCAAATTAACCCAAATAACCATCATTTAATTATTATCTAATGATTCATCCACATGGATATAATATAATTAATTATTAAATAATTAAATATCCTTTAATATCATTAATAACATGTTATATCATTTCTTCATGTTTACTCATGTTCTACCCAAACATCAATTTAAGAAAACATGTGAACCACCCCAGAAAAACCATAAACACAAACATCCCCGAAAAATGTTTTTAAACTCTATAGGTCTTCCAAATGATCATAATATGACATAATGAAACTATAATGATCCCTATTAATTTACACATGGTTCTGGATTTCTTATTAATTAATATAATGTCACTATATAGGACATTAAAGAGAAGGAAGCATTCGGGTACAAGGTAAGGGGAAATCTCGAACCCAATTTTCATCCTTCAGGTTCTCCCTCTTTCACTCCATTTTTGATATGGTTACTCCATAAAGATCATTTTTTCATCATTTCCATTACTTTTCTGGGATATAAATGTTTGTCACTGGTTTTTATGTCCAAAATGTTTTTTTCCAAAAGAACTATTCTTTTAAGAACGCCCCTTTTACTTCTCACTCAAAGAGGACGATTCTTGTAACATGTGTGTTATTCCCTCTTTCTTTTGGGATCCCAATGATTATGGATGTGTTATTATGAAATGAAACCCATTACTTTTCATGGATTCACTATGTTTATTTATGTTATATTTTCATTTTTTCATGCATGATAAATGATAATGTTATGATGTGGCGAGTGCCCCCCGAATTATATAGCGCAATATGAATGTTTAAATGTGTCGGGTGTGACCAGAATTATATAGAGCTCAAATGCATTGGGTAAAGTGATTAATCTCATGAGTAAATGTGAAATTATGTGTGAAAAAGATGCTATATTGTTTCACATGTATTAGTGGTAGTTAACCACTAATACATGATGTTTCTTTTTTATGCATTGCCACATTTCAAGTCTTATTTATGCTCCTTCCATGTTCAGGATCTCTTTCCTATGTTATGATTATGCTCACCCCATGATATATTGTTTTTATCTATCCTCTTAATGGTCTTCTATCTCACCCCTTTTGATTTTTATCCTCAGGTTCCTACATGTACTAAGGAGAGGACAAGTTCCACTTAGAAGCTAGAGATGAAGAAATTAAATAAATGTTTATAGTTGATGATGTATTTGTTATGTATGGTACTAGTTTTCCCAAGAAACTAAACCTTCGGATCCTCTATGTGTAATACTATTATGTTTTTTATATTTTAAATAATGTAACAGTAATTTAAGAAAAGTTCAGGTCGCTATAGTTGGTATCAAAGGCAAGGTTTAGTTAATTTGGGAATTAGGATTAGTGAACCCTAGAGAAAACCTCTAGTATGAGACTAATTAAAAATATGCACACAAGAATATTTACTGAGGGATCCCATATTTTATTTTTTTGGTATAATTGATTAAATGAATAAGTTATTCAGGACTTGTTTACTTATGTTTTGTTATATACTTTTCTATTTTTGGAAATGTTGGGAACCAGGGGAAATCCAGCCAACAACCCATGTGAGGGACAATGCAACGATTCCCCGAACGACATCCCCAATGAATTGGGAGGTGGAGTTCAAAACTTCATGGAGATTCTAACCCAATTATCTCTGGTTATGAAAAACAATCATAATAATGGGGAACATCCTCCTTCAGCAAAGAGGGAGAAACTAGCTATCGAATTTTTTAGGCGGGAACAACCACCAACGTTTTGAAGATCTTCTGATCCACTAGTTACAGAATAGTGGTTCAACTCCATGGAGAAGATCTTTTTTGTGCTTCACTGTTCTGAGATGGATTTGGTGAATCTAGCTGTTTATCATCTATATGGAGAATCCGATCAATGGTTTTCTTTGATTAAGAACTCCAAGCCAAGGGAGTAAATTGAATATATGGAATGGGAAGACATTAAAATAATGTTTCTTAATAAGTATTTCCAACAAACTCTTCTCACGATGATGGAGAGAGAATTCATAGAGCTCAAGAAAAATGAATGAGAATCTGTCACAACCTATGAAGTGAATTTCACAGGGCTCTCAACGTATGATTCGTGTTTTGTTATCAACAATGATAGCAAAATTGATAGATTATTTATTGGATTAAAACCACACATTCGAAAGTTTCCTACAATTCGAGACTTTGGGAGTTATGAAGAATTTGTTCCTTGTGCTCTCAAAGTGGAGATGGAGTTTGGGGAATGGTCCCATGGATATGGTGATAAGAAAAGAAAGATGTATTTTCAAGCTAGTGGATCTAATGATAAAGGTGGGAAGAAAAATCAATGACCCACATGCCAAAAATGTGGGATGTTTGACCATGGGAACTGCCTCAAAGGGACAAGGAAATGCTTCAAGTGTGGGAAATAAGGACACCATTCCCAAGAGTGTCCAAAAGACACGACGAGGAAGGAGAATATAGCCGATTAAAGGAGAGAACCACCCATGGTTGAATGCTACAACTGTAGGGAGCTAGGGAACTATGAAAACCAGTGCACTAAACCTCGAGCTCTCAAGGGTAATCAGTGTCAGTAGCAACCAAATCCAAAGGAACAAGGGAAGGCTTATGCCATCACTACTATAGAGGTGGATCATGATAATGAAGCCATACAAGGTACACATTATATTCCCTCAAGAATGGAAAAAGTCTTATTTGATTCTAGTTCTACGAATTCTTATATATCATGCAAGTTTTGTCGAACTATAGAATAAAATCCCTGAAACCTTGAAGTAGAGATATCTGTAAAAAAACAAAGTGGTGCAATCATTAAAACCCAAGTGTTTGACTATTCTCCTGTTGACATATGTGGGAAGATTCTTCCGGAAAATCACGTAATACTTCCCTTGGTGGAATTCGACCCTATACTGGGGAAGGACTGGCTCTCGTTATATAGAGCACATATCAACTATCGGGAAAAAGGAAATATCATTTCATATTCCGAACCATCCCATGCTCCTCTATAAATGTAAGGAATATCATGCATCTCCTTTGAAAAATCCTTCAATGGAGTGGGTGTTAATTCCCTAGGAGGAATCATACCTCACCCAAATGGATGAGTTAAATGAAAGTTCCAACCTTGAGGAAATTCCCATCGTGAGGGAATACGACGATGTATTTCTTGAAGAGTTACCCGTAATTCCCCCATATAATGAGGTAGTGTTCTCAATTGAACTCATACCCAGAGCTACTCCTTTCTTGAAGTGCCCCCATAGGATGGCTCCCATCGAACTGGAGGAGATAAAGAAGATGCTGCAAGAGGATCTGGATAAAGAATTCATAGGACCTAGTGCTTCTCCTTGGGGTGAACCATTTCTATTTGTGAAGAAGTAGGATGGAACAATGAGGCTGTGTATCGATTATCAGGAACTCAACAAGATCACCATATAGAATAGGTATCCACACCCAAGGATTGATGACTTGTTCGACTAGTTAAGATGAGCTCAATACTTCTCAAAGTTGGATCTTCATTCTGGATATCATCGGGTAAAGGTGAAGAAGGACGATATTCAAAAGACTGCCTTCCGTACAAGGTATGATAACTATAAGTTTTTGGTGATGCCCTTTGAACTTATTAATTCCCCTGAAATCCTCATGGATTTGATGAATAGAGTCTTTAGACAATACCTTGAAAAATTTGTGGTAGTTTTTATCAATGAAATTCTCATATACTCCAAGAGAAATGAGGAATATGAAGAATATCTAAGACTTGTGTTGGCGACATTAAGAAATAAGAAGTTTTACAACGAGTTCATAAAGTGTATCTTTTGGATGAATCAAGTCACGTTATTGGGACATGTGATCACAAGTGAGGGAATTTCTGTGGATCCTTCAAAGACAAAGGCGATTGTGAAATGGCATAGGCCCTCTAATGTCACAGAAATCCGTAGTTTTATTGGATTAGCTGGGTACTATCGACATTTTGTGAGAAACTACTCATGATTTTAAGGTCTGCTAACTAAGTTAACAAGGAAAAAGGTAATGTATGTCTGGACGGAAGAAAGTGAGGGATGATTCAAGTAGCTAAATAGAAGGCTGATCACTGCACCTGTTCTCACACAACTGAAAAGTGGAGAATGTTTTGTGATATACAGTGATGCTTCAAAGAAAGGCTTGGGTTGTGGACTCATGTAAAATGATAATGTGATAGCCTACGCATCACAATAGTTGAAAATCTATGAGAAAAACTACCTGATGAAAGATCTAGAGCTGACTGTCATGATTTTTTCCTTGAAAATCTGGCGGCACTACCTTTATGGAGAGAACTGTGACATATACACCGACCACAAGAGCCTAAAGTATATATTCACACAAAAGGAGATCAATATTCATCAAAGGAGATGGTTAGAGATAATCAAGGATTACAATTGATCTATTCACTATCATCCTGGAAAGGAAAACAAGGTTGCTCATGCTTTATGTAGAAAAGAACCTTCTACTCTATCCATGCTGCGGATTGAGAAAGACAATATCTTTATGGATATGGAAATAATGGATTTGGAAATCATAATGGCAGGGGATACATCCTATCTTTCTCAAATGATTGCACAACCATCTATCCAGGAGAAGATTAATGAAGCACAAATGGATGATGTGGAGATACAAAAGAGGGTGAATGCAGTAAAGGAAGGGAAGCTGCATGAGTTTCATATAGACGATGATGGTGTGATTCGGTTTGGAATGCAACTTTGTGTGCCTTCATCACCCGGGATATGGAAGGAGCTATTGGATAATGCACATAGCTCAACTTTCTATATCCATCATGGGAGTACCAAGATGTACCGTGATCTCGGAGAACACTTCTGGTGGGATAACATGAAGAAAAAGATTGCGGAATATATATCAAGGTGCTTGGTATGTCAGCAAGTTAAAGCTGAGCAACCAAAGTCCAATGTTATGATGCAGCCATTGCCTATACCTATGTAGAAATGGGAAAATGTTACTATGAACTTTTTCATGGGTCTCACAAATACGTTAAAGGGAAATAATGGGATATGGGTTATGGTTGACCGACTCACCAATACTACCCATTTTATCACTATTCGGGAAGATCTCTTGCTTGATCAACTTGCAATGATATATGTGAAGGATGTTGTGAGACTTCACAGTATTCCAATCTCAATTGTATTTGACCGTGATCCATGGTTCACATCTAAATTTTGGAGGAGCCTTCAACATGCTTTGAGTACTGAATAATATTTCAGCATGGCCTATCACCCCCAAACAGATGGCCAGTCTGAAATGACTATTCATGATTCTTGAAGATATGCTAAGAGCCTACTCTCTTGAATTCAAAGGTGGTTGGGATCATCATCTACCATTGGTTGAGTTCTCATACAACAATAGATTCCACTCGAGTATTCAGATGCCTCCGTATGAAGCTCTATATGGTAAGTGATGTAAAAATCCAACCTGTTGGGATGAAGTTGGAGAAAGAAAGCTACTTGGGCCTGATCTTGTTCAAGAGATGACCAAAAAGGTTAAAGAAATCCAGAAACACATCCAAGATGCTCAAAGTAGGAAAAAGATCTATACTGACAACCGTCGAAGGGACTTGGAGTTCACAGTTGGAGATAAAGTCTTCCTTCATATATCTCTATGGAAGACTTTCATACAATTTGAGAAGAAAGGGAAGTTAAGCCCAAGGTATATTGGCCCCTTTGAGATCCTTGACAGCGTAAGATCCGTGGCCTATCAACTAGAACATCCACCGAATATGGATCTAGTCCATGATGTGTTTCATGTATCACTACTGAGGATGTACATACTAGACCCCTAACATGTACTAAACTCAGAGGTGGTGCAGATGGAAGATGATCTCTCCTATGAGGAGAAGCCAGTAAAGATTCTAGATCAGAGAGATAAGGTACTATGCAATAAGGCAAACCATCTTGTCAAAGTGTTGTGGAGAACCATATGTTTGAGTAAGCAACTTGGGAACTAGAAGAGGCAATGAAAAATAATTACCCTCACCTGTTTGTGTAAAGTGAAATTTTGGGGGCGAAATATTTTAAGGGGGGAAGAATGTAACGACCCGATGTTTTTCAATGGAAATTCATTTCTTATATTTCTTTCATAAAATAACATGAAAACCCAACATAATAAAATACTAAGTGATAAGTGACCTTTAAACATAAGTTTTTCACTCCTATGTTTGGAATTTCGAAAATCTGACATACACGGTTGTGTTCAAGATGATTTTTAGAGTATAATGAATCAAAAATAATTTTTGGTGAATAGTGACCTACCCTTATGAATAGTAACATACCCTTATGAATAGTAATATGACCCTTATGAATAGTAAATCATCCAATATAAGAGTAAAATTACCTATGAATAATTAAATAAAATTTAGACATCTTTGAAAGTGACAATTTGACCTTAGTAAACGTTTTGTTATTTTGTAAGTCATAAATAATTAATTTTAATTAAATAATTATTTTAAATGAATATTTATTTCCCTAAAATGTATTCATTAATTATTGAATAAATTTCTTAAAGTTTTAGATAATTTTATAAGACCCTGCGTAATTTTTGAAAGCACTATAAAATCATTTTTAACTTTCAAAAAACTGTTTTTAAGTAAATTATGATTTTAATTAAATATTAAATTAATAATAATTTGAAAATTATTTTTGATAAATGGACTTCATTTTCAGATTCTACACATTGAAAAATTTTATGGGTAAATATTTGGGTTTTTTATAAAAAACTTCAATTTTCGGTTGAATAGTAAAAAATACAGTTTTTCGAATAATCAGTGTATACTAAATTGCATCATTAATGATGTAATGATGAAATAAACATTCTAGAATATTAGATTCGGCCAAATTATATTAAATTTCACAAAAGTTTCCTTAAAATACAATAAATCCAATTCTCAAACCTAAAAAGAACTTTCCAAATCCTAAAGTCAAAAGTTGATTTCTTAAAGTGTATTTTTCTCTTTCTTTCACATTCCTTTTAATAAGTTAATGAATTAGAATTATAACGAATAATTAAAGACTAAAACGAAGTATATTATATTAATATATGATTTAGGATGTCAAAAAATACTATTACAAGTCTAACTTTTGATATATTATTTTATTTAATATTTTATACTAAAAACACCTCCCTCCTCATTTATAAATAATCCCTCCCCCTCCTCTTGCCAAAATACACCTCTCAAGCTTCCATAATTGTCTAATCTCTGCCCAATAATCTTCCCAAGCCCCTAACCCATGTTCAAGATCTTCTAGTCTCATCAAAAGACCAAGGTTAGGCCCCTAAGGAGGTTCTCAAGAGAAGGATTTAAGAGGTAATTTCCTTCCCTCTTCTCCTTTAATTCCCTTTCAAGTTCAAGTTCATTTCTTGATCTCTCCCCACCTATCTCTATAAAAATTGTTTTGTAACTCCAGTATTATACATATAATGTAAATTTATGATTCTAATTGGATTTTATATCACCCAACCCCCTTTCCCTCTTCCTTTTATTTTATTAAAGGGAACGTTGTTCGTGAGGTGTTAATTTATCACCTTCGAGAACAACATGCCTTCTTCTATTTCTACATTCATATCTGGTCATGAAACCATTTTTATGGTTGAAACAGAATATGTTACATGTATTATTTTTTATTTAAAGTAATGGAAATAACATATGCCCATATTACTAAGTGAAAAGTAAAAACAAGTTCGGTGTGATCCAAAAACCGCTCAAATTAACCCAAATAACCATCATTTAATTCTTATCTAATGATTCATCCACATGGATCTAATATAATTAATTATAAAATAATTAAATCTCATGTAATATCATTAATAACATTTAATATCATTTCTGAATGTTTACTCATGTTCTACCCAGACATCAATTTAATAATACAAGTGAACAACCATAGAAAAACAATAAAAATGAACATTCCCGAACAATGTTTTTAAACTCTATAAATCATCAAAAGGAATATAATATGACATAATGAAACCAGAATGAACCCTATTAATGTACAAATTGTTATGGATTTCTAATTAATGAATATTATGTCATTATACAGGACATTAAAGGGAAGGAAGCATTCGGGTACAAGGTAAGGGGAAATCTCGATCCCAATTTTCTTCCTTCGGGTTCTCCCTCTTTCACTCCATTTTTAATATCGTTACTCATTAAATATCATTTGTTAATAATTTAAATTAATTTTATGGGATATACATGTTTGTCACTAGTTTTTATGTCCAACAAAATGTTTTCCAAATGAACTCTTCTTTTAAGAACGCCCCTTTTACTTCTCAGTCAAAGTGGATGATTCTTCTAACATGTGTGGTATTCCATCTTTATTTTGGGAACCTAAAGATTATGAATTTATTATTTTGAGATGAAACCCATTACTTTTCATGGGTTCTTTATTTTTATTTATGTTATATTTTCATTGTGTCATGCATGATAAATAATAATGTTATGATGTGACGGGTGCGCCCGGAATTATATAGCGATCCAATGCATTGGGTAAAGTGATGAATATCATGAGTAAATGAGAAATTATATGTGAAAAAGATGCTATCTTAGTTCACAAGTATGAGTGGTAGTTAACCACTAAGACATGATGTTTCATTTTTATGCATTTCCACATTTAAAGTCATTTATTTGTGCTCCTCTCATGTTCATGATCTCTTGTCGATGTTATAATTATTCTCACCCCATGATATATTGTTTTTATCTATCCTCTTATTGGGCTTCTAGATCACCCCTTTTGATGTATATCCTCAGGTGGCTACATGTACTAAGGAGAGGACAAGTTCCACATAGAAGATAGAGAATAAGAAATTAAATAAATGTTTATGGTTGATGATGTATTTTTCATGTATGGTCCTAGTTTTCCCAAGAAACTAAACCTTTGGATCCTCTATGTGTAATACTATTATGTTGTTTATCTTTGAAATTATGTAATAGTAATGTAGGAAAAGGCTGGGTCGCTATACTGAAGGTGCTGATAATAATTTCCATTTCTAAATAATCCCCAAACTCAATCCATACCTCTAGCCAACTCAATTGACTAATTCAAATTCATTTTTAAATATTCATTTATTCATTCCATCACTACCTCGGAAATTACTAATAACACCTAGCAACATGAAATACATCAATATGTCCAACACCAAAATAGTCATTTCAAAATGTGAAGAGACTACTAGTTTATCACAATTAACATTTACACTCTATTTAACAAATATTAATGATATAAAAAAGTTCCAATACCAAGACACATAGAGAGGAATTCTTTATACTACTCATGGATAATGTTCTGGTAAATTACACTTACCAACTACTTCCATAGTAATTATTCAGAGTTATTCATCCCAGTGTATCACCTCAAACACAAAAAACCCCCAACTCATTGCTTCACACAACACAAATAACCAAAACCACACTTGGCAACCCTGTTGTACAACAAAACCACACCCATCACATCAATCAATACACATATCACTCCCCGATGGAAGCATCACTGCACAACACTTTCCATCAATTCCGTAATCCATCAATCCATTAACTTGATATTACATTAAACCACTCGAACCACCCCAAACACATTCGATCATGGGGAATCCATTTATTAAACTATATACGCTTGGTTAATTAGTGGAATATATACAGTAATTAAAAACATGATAAATAACATGCCATGATGGGTGTGAAAACAAATAACACAAAAAAAAATGTTTTTTATTTGTAATTTTATCCATAAAATTCACGATATTGATTGAAATATCTATAAAATAATATGATCATCATCATTTTCCCCAGCCCCTATTATTGGATTGAATCTAATTCAATTATATTTATTAAATTTAGTGATCAATTTTCATGACATGGTAAATAATCATACACCAACCTCACATGACACAACATTAAGATGTATGAGGGGATTCCCTGCCACTATGATCATAAGATTAAAAGTTCCTCCATGCGCTAGAACAGTGAGTTCACAAGAAGTAGGAAAAATCCTATAGTGAAACATGATCCAAAAGACAAAATAGAAGAATAAAATTTCTTAGAAAATAATTTTTATGGGAAACTCATTCCTAGATAAAGGATAAAGAATGTAGTGGGGAATATCTCCATCTTTGATGGTTAAAATCTGAGGATAAAAAGATACGAAACCATAACAAATTCCCCATTAAAATTTGATCTTGATCGAGGAAATGATTTTTGACTATTTTAAAATCTTCTCATGAATTAGTAATTGATAGATATAATTTATATCCCTTGAAAAATATATAAAACTACATAAATTTGGTTTTAAAATCAATTCATCTCTAAAGAAATGTTAAATAGGGAAAACATGAAAAACTGGGGAAAATCGGAATTTTACAAAATATTTGGAATGACTCAACATTGGGTGAGTCAACATTGCGTGTCATTGGTGGATGATTCAATGGTACAAGCTACCAGTAAATGAGTCACTATTAGATGACTCATAATTGAACAAATCACCATTGAATGAGTCACTGTTTGAAAATTATTTTGTGGATGAGTCATCATTAGGATACTTATCATTGGATGAATTAACATTGGACGAATCACTGTTGGATGACTCAACCTCAGATGATTCACCATTGGATGAGTAACTTTTTCAAGTCACCATTGATGACCTATTTGTGTGATTCAATGTTGTGGATAACTGACGTTACCTACTGTTGTGACTTACCATTATTGACTCATCGGTCCTAACCCACCATTGTGATTCCCCATTCTAATCCACTGACATGACTCACCGTTCTGATGATCTCCCTGTGGAAAAACATGAATTTTTTTAAACTCCATAAATGAGTCACTGTAACCTCATAAACACCATAGTGATCATAGTTTCATAAATTAATGGAAAAAAGTGGTCTGGTCATTACATAAGATACCTCTCAAAATATTCTTACTCTCAAGATATCAAAACCAACCCAATAAAAAAAGAGGGGTTCAAATAACCACAGTACATGTTACTTATCATGGATCTCACTGCACTTGAAACACCACTATAGACATTAATGTTCGATGAAAAACCACCTTATGTTCTTCGACTGATGGAGTGAAACACCAACATGTAATAACACCTCCTCCAAAATCTACTTACACAACCGACCAAAGAAAAACCACACAATCTCAACAACCACACTGTCTAAACACATTAATCAGAGAATCTCATCCACCACTTCATGATAATATCTTCTCTCTGTGGAACTGACTCACATACACTGGTTAAATCACATCCCGATTAATGTGTCTTGATTAGGAATCTGATCATTCCATTTTGACCTTTCATGTATATATTTCACACTATAGAACAAGGAATCATCTATACTCATAACAAACATGTTTCAAATATCACATTACAATTAAATTAGAGCAACTAAAAAAATCAAAATAACATTGGGTACTGGGCATGCTTCTATGATTATGGCTCCCATACACTATCTTATAGGCCACCATGTCTCTACAAAACATGAACTATACGAATGACCTATACACACAAAAAAATTCTACCTATAATACAATATTTATACTAGTTGATCCACATATGTCATGTCACCATCTATATCCATCTCTCCCCAGTCGATGGCATGTGAGTCATCATTAAGATATTGGTAAAGCTGATAGACGTGAAACAATTCATGGATCATCTCTAACTACTATGGAAATTCCAACTGTAATCCCTACTTTCCTACTCTCCCCAACACTTTGATGGTCCAATGAACCTAGGGGAATGTATACTCACACTACCAAAACTATTCTTCCCACATAAAGGGTAATATTCAAGAATACATGGCCCCCAAAATCGAACTCCAAGGGCCTCCTCCTATGCTCGTTATATGATTTCTTACTGTCATGCAATGCCTTTATCCTCTCATGAACAATCTGAACAATCCCTTTCATGATTTTCACTACATCAAGTCTAACAACAGCTGTCTCCCAAACCTCTGTCCTACACAGAGGTGAAGGACACAATCTTCCAAAAAAATATTCAAATGGATCCTTTCCAGTGGAAGAGTAATCACTGTTATTATATGAAAACTAGACCAATGATATGTGTCAAAACCTAGACCCAATAAATTTCAAGATGCATAACCCCAACATATCTCCCATTATCTAGATAGTTCGTTCTATCTACCCATATATTAGAGGGTGGTAGGTAGTGCTGATGTGTTTCTGGGTGCCCAATGAATTCTACAATCCCCTCCATACATGTGAGGTTAAACTTGTATCCTAACCTTAGACAATGGATCTTGGAATATCATGAATCTAATCCCCCTCATCCATATACCTAATTTTCAAGGTGCCCAGTGCCCCCAACTCCATAATTTCTATGAAGTGATCTGATTTCATCAACTGATCCACATCCACTTAGATAGAATTGTATCCTCCCTGATCTCTCAGTAACACTATATTGTAATCCATCACGATTTCATTTTACTTCTACTCGGTGATAAACAAGGTCAACTATAAACCACTAGAAACATGATGATCAAAATTCACCTACTGGAAAACCATGCTTTTCTCTATACGCTCGGCAATGTCCCACTACATCCCAAGTCACAAAAACATCATCTCAATCCATGGTACATATTGGAAACTCATGGGTGTACCGATAATGATGATCTTTAAAACACACGAGGGAATCCCACATGCATCTCCATTAGAACAAAAAAACATCGATGGAACAACATCTAATTCTGACCATCCTCCAAACATCCCTTAGAATCATGATCACGGTCAACATGATCGCGCATCACCTCATCCTCTGAGCCTCCCCATTGAGTATCCTACAAGTATTGCATCAGAAAAGACTATAATTACATCTGAATTAAACAACCTCTTCCACCATCCATACTTTCATCCTTTCCCATGCCAGCCAACTCTTCCATTTCCTTCTAATCATCCACATATTCCAAAAACACCTCCCCACATGAAAGACATCTCAAGGAATCAGTCCCAACATTCCCCTTTCATGAGGTGTAGGAGATCTCAAAATCATAGTCCTGAAGAAACTCCATCCATCATTATATTCTTAAGTTCAAATATCACTAAGAAAAAATTTACATCCTACTCTTTTGATTTGTGAAAACCACAAAGCACTCCACAATGAGGTAAGTTCTCCACAACTTCTGCACAAACATGGACGCTACAAGTACCCCATCACAGTTTGTATTATTTTGTTAGTGGGGACATAACATCCTAGACCCATAAGAGATAACTACCCACTTCTATATCAGCCTACATCCCAAGCTAAGATTTGAAGAAACACAAATCTCTTCAAAAATATCACATTCTTCTGAAAACTAATGAAATGGGGGAATATCCATATCAACCTTCAGATATTAGACAAATTCTAGGAACTACACACAGAACACATAGGATTGGCCAATACAGGTCAGAGTATATACTGGACATTAAACTATTGAGAAATTGGGTACAATTATTCGATAATAGTCCACAAGACCACATAAGCTACGAACAATTGGAAAATTCTCAGTTTCTTCCCATGAAAAAACTACTTCATCATTTGAAGGTTCTACTACTACACCCTTTTGGGGACACATGAAAAAATTAATTCAATTCTTGTGTCCATAAGAAGAACCTGGAAAACATTATGTAGAGTTGGTGGCATCGAAGGACTTGTAAGACAATACTTAAATTCTCGGAATTCCCCCCCCCCCCTTTGACTTCAAGTATATCATGATTTCATTGGTGAAGACAATGAAAAACTAGTCTAAGAACTCACATAATATGGAGCTAATAATCCCCATGAACAAGGATGGTTCATTCATAAAACCAAAAGGAATGACTATGAACTCAAAGTTCCCGTATGTGAATCTAAATATATTCTTCATGATATCACGCTAAATCACCCTCAACTGGTGATACCAAGAATGAAGATCGATCTTTAAAATACAACTCACACCTATTCATAAAGGAAAAAGATCTTCTATCCTTGGGAGTGGGTAAAAGTTCTTGGTAATCATCTAGTTCAACCTCTTATATTCTATGCACAACCTCAGACCACCATCCACCTTCTTTTTAGATGAAACTAGAGCACCCCATGATGACAAACTAGTTCGGATAAATCCCTTAATCATCAAGTCATCTATCTGGATCCTCAAATACCATATCTCATAAGGTGACATCCGATAAAGAGCCATCATAATAAGATAAGCACCAACCTATTGGCATATCCCAAAGTCAACATAATGTAGATGGGATAGAGAGATAACCTCCTCCAAAAAACTATCAAAAAAACTCCCAAATTACCCTAGGGTCTTTAGATTCTACTACTCCCACTAACTGATCATCCAATAAAGAATGAAGAGGATCCAAAAATGATTTTTCCACCTAACAGCTCCACTCACTGATGAAAGACTGACACTGACAATCCACATATGAAAACATGAATCAAATCTGAATGAAGTCTAAAATGTAACTCACACAACACAACTAGTTGATGTTGGGAATGAAATTGCATGGATGCATCTAGATACAGAAAAGTCCTCCAAGAGATTAATGCAACCCAATTATCAGTATACATCCCCAAAAGATTTCCAAAAGGTTTGTCAGACCTCCAACTAGAATACACAACAACTATGGAACATACATCCATTCCACGTCTAGTCCCAGAGCATGGAAAATACTGGGTAAAAAAATTAATGTAATGCTCTTGAATGTAAAAAAACACAGGAATGGATACTAAACTAGCTAACCATACCTCATATGACCTCTATCCCTACAGGAACAACTACTTCTACTTCATGTAACTAACCATGCCCATCTCTAATTCCCCTATTCTAATGACTAACTCCATCACAATGGCCTAGTTGATGTACCTAATGAACACCCTGAGGTCAGCCTCTACCTGCTCTCTCACCCCTCAGTGGAGCATGAGCCTGCTGTCCCTACTGCTAAAATGGCCTTTCCAACAACTATTTTAGAGGCTGGTGTGGAGCCTATCCACCTCCACCATACCGATCTTAAATGGCATTTAGAAACTGATTATGAAGATTCCCATGGACTACACTGAAGAAACATATTGTCCCTAAGAACACGAGAAAGGAACGAGGACCAGAAGGTCAAAACAGAAACTACTGTGGTCAAATCCCCCTTGTTGAAACATCAATGGACATAGAAGCCGATAACTACTATTTTTAACCCTACCTCTCAAAGAACCCTAATGGATAACCTCTCACGATATACCTCAGCATCAGTGCATCTAATCAATCACTTATACCTTTTTATGAACCTCCATGACTGTTGTCATATTAAAGGGTGTGTCTGCGTATTGTATAGACGGAAAAAGTGCCTCCAATAGGCATCTCGCATGAGACTACACATACAGAAAGATATCTGGGAAAAAATAATTGAGATCCTTGAACATAATCCCCAGCTCCCATACCAACATATTCCCCTACTAGATGGAGAGTAATTCCATCCAATACATAGAATTAAAGGTTGATAAAAAGAATTATGCACAGAACAACTTCTAGAAATTGATCCATAGAATTTCAGCCAAATTCCTATCCCCCGAGTATAGCATCCACCGCTAATGCACAACTCCCCTCATCTGGAATACTACCAAAGGAACCCAATATTGTATGGATCCAAGATGAAAATGTATGTGATCTCAGGATCCTTAAGCCAACTCTCCGTATCAATATATGAAACACTTTCCACATCCATTCCCATGGTCTTCTGCTGGAAATCAGGTAACATTCTCTTCCACAGGTCATCATCCTCCAATGTATTAACCCTCTCCCATTGAGTTGGATCATCCTGCTGAGCATCAACTACACAAGTCACACACGGATGAAGATCTAGATCCCTATCTAAAAAGGTAAACAAGGAATTTCTAACCCCGATTAGTATGAAATTTGATTTAAGATTCATTTTAAATAAGTTAATTACCCATTTAAAATTCCACAATAAACCCCAATTCCAAAAATAACACAAGTCAACTTGATGTATGTACCTTTCATTGGGTCTCTACCGTAAAAATGGTTTATCCTCACTTGGTCGTTTGGTAGGCTCATAGTCCATGCATCATATCATGAGTGGGCTCCAAAATTCACTGCCCTTGCTGGTCTTCCCTAGACTATATCACACACCAACATCACCTGACATTTCTTCCATATAAACCTATGTAATCCTCAGTATTCCTTACTCCGATGTCCATCCTGTCTCTCAACCATCACATATGATAGTATTCAATGATGACCCCTCCCTCCAAATATGACCCTCCTGAGATGAAAATTGATAATGAGAGATAATGACCCCCATGTCTCGTCTCCAGTAGGCCTTGAGGTAGAGGCAATCACTAATAGTATAGAAATCTTATAAAATGGGAGGCATTACCATTTTTATAGAAAACTTGTTCAGGAGATAAGATGAATCAACCTAAAAAAACTCCATTATTTATATATAAATAAAATAAAAAACCATCCAAAATGAATGTTAAAAAAATATAAATAAATGAAAATGATCTCCAAATTAAATTCCCAAAAGTAATGTTATGTTGCGACCCATCAATTGTTCAAATATCTGAGCTACTAAAGCCCAACATGGTAACCGTAGTCCTCCTAGAAACCTGAAATCAGTTTTATAACATTGGGTGAGAATATAAGTATACTCAGTATGAAAAACCAAAGCCTCTCATACAGAAGTGGGGGAAGCTTACTAATCCTCCCATGAGAATACAGTAGTAACCAACAACACCTAACATGGTATTCTAGCCACCCCAACCGCACCAAAGTCACCCTCACCAAATAATGGAATCCAGTTAATGTATTATAGAGAACATCTATTATCAGGAACCACAAACAAAATTACCCTGGATTAGACGCTCTCACACCCTAATAGAGAGCATCTTGAAACTCCCAGCTCCTCAATACGAACCATGTCACAAATCTCCCAAACACACTCTAAACCCACAACTATGTCTCAACCATAGTCACCACATCCATATAACACATCACATCCCACCATAGACACTTGGGTCTCACAAATACGTGTCACTTGTAGACACTTTAGCTACATACCACATTACATACACTAAAAACCCGGGAAGACAACACATCTCTTCTTGAAAAAATTTGGGAAAACAATTAATCTCATCCAGAAAACACCTGGGAAACACAACTCACTCAGTTACACCTAGGCCTCATGAATCACAAACTACTAGAAGAATCTTGGGCTATCAATTCATGAAAGGAGTAGGGAATAGAGGGTGACCAACTATCCATCCTTCTATCATGATGTTTGTGAAAGGCACCCTCCCCCAAGAAAATGAATGCATTCACCACATTGTGGACTACATTGGTGTGGTGGATATAGAAATCACAATGTAAATACATGTATATTTATATAATAACAAATACTCGAGACCATCCTATGAGATTAATGATAACTAATCCCTCTAAATTCATTTATTATTATCAACAACAATTACATTGGATATTAATAAATGAAATCCATTCCATAAAAAACCCCAAACAAATTTCATACCCCCAGCCAACTCAATCAAACAAATATCAATCTTTATTAACTATTCATTTATTAATTCCATCACTACCCGAGAAACTACTCTGCACAAATAGAAACATCAATCAGCAGAAAGTTTTCAACATCACCATTTTCATTTCAAAAGGAAATGAGCTTTCATGCTTAACCCACTTCACATTTAATCTCCATTTAACACCCATTCATGCTATAACAAATTACATATCTCAATACATGAAGAGAAGCATTCTATGTTCTACTCATATAGAAATGTTGTGTAAATTGGCCATAACAACTATTTTTTAGCATCATTCTCCAGAGTCATTTCACCAAATCCATCACCTCAGCAATACAAAAACGTTAACTCACATATGCTAAGAACAAAACTCACTGCAACCACACCTGAATGCCATAGTACATAAAAACACAATAGCCATCTCATACAGAAATAACCGTAGAACAACATTATGTTTGAATCTCTCCAAAATAATACCCATCAATTCGACAACCAATCAATCTCACAACATGAGATTCCATTAAACCACCTGAACCACACCACACATAGATATACCCAAAAATATTTCACCATTCGACCATACAAGATACTATTTATAGATTTATTATGGATCCCATTATTTAATTACACTTTATTTAATTTTGTGTTGATTATAGAACAAGTCTGATCCCAAGGCATCGATTTATTTTTACCAAACATTCATGGTTAATCAATTTAATATATCAACCATTCCCAACATGATCAATAAAAATCCATCATAGGTTCTCAAAAAAATGAACACCATCGACCATGATTTTAATTTGTAAAGTAGCCCATAAAATTCACAATATTGATAAAAATATTAGTAAATAATATTATCATCATTACATACCCCAACCCCAGTTATTGTTTTGAAACAGATACACTTATATTAATTAAATTTGGATGTAACTATCACTACATAGGATAAAATTGTACACCCACTCTGCAGGACACAAAATTATGATTGGTAAAGTTATTACCTATTGAGAGGAATATACGATCAGTATCTCATCCTTGCACTAAAAAAGGTAGTGCACATGCTACTAGAAAAATAATCCATGGAAACCCTTTTTGAAGGCCACAACACAAGTGGATGATCACCAGAGGAAGAAAGGTTCTGGGCACCTCGTTCAAGGGAATAGAGAGGGAAAGAAAATTGGATGGCCTCCAGTATTGAAGGATCAGATCTAGGGCTAATGTGATATGAAATTGTTTTGAATTCCCCATTAAAGGTGGATCTCGACAAAGGCCAAGAACTTTGACTATTTAAAAATCCTCGAGAGGATTTCAAATTTAATGATATAATTTATAACCCATGATAAGGCTTTCAAACCACATAATTTTTTTAAATAGTTTTGACATCAAATGAAATTTTAGAGGGGTGAAACAAGAAAAATAGTGGAAAATAATAATTTTGGAAAACGTTTCGGTATGACTCACTGGTGGGTGAGTCACTAGTACATGTCAATGGTGAATGAGTCACCTGTACAAGATACCAGTGAATGTGTCACTATTGGGTGAATTATCATTGAATGACTTAACATTGTATATCTGACCATCGAATGAGTAATTGTTGGATGAGTCACTGGTGGTTGAGTCAACACTGGGTGACTCACCCTTGGACTAATCACTATTGGACGAATCCCCCTCGGAGAACTCACCGTCAAATGAGTCACCATTGGAAGAGTGACTGTTATGAGTCACCGCTAGTGAACTAACAGTGTGAGTCACCATTGAGACTCACCTTCATGACCTACCATTACAGGATATCATTCCAGACTCACTGGTCCTAACGTACCACTGTGAGTCATCATCACGAGTCTCTGATGCAACATACTGTTGGGATGACCTACCATTAGAAAGACATTAATTTTGGAAGTCTCATCAAATGAGTCACCATTACCTCACAAAACTCTATAAAGAACATATTTTCACATTGAAATAGACCAGATAGGTCTATTCCATTAATCAATCTAAGCTAATGACATAATCCTATGTTTTTTTGATAGACCAAACAAGGACCTATAGGATTCCAATCTTCGACCTGTAAGGATTGATCTAATTTTTTATTGGAATAATGGAATGATTGGTATTTATGAGTAAATGGTATAAAATTAGTAACCTTGAAATTGGTTATTGATTGAAGAAAAATTGACTTATGTCATCATTGTTGATGTTTGTATCATTTTTATATTTATAAAGATTTTCAATATTTTTATTTTTGGAATAATGGTTGTGTTAATTTTTGGAAGACTCTATGTTTGTATTAAAGTTTCTTTTATGATCATTGGAAACAATCATTGGTATATAATTATAATTTTCTCATTAGTTAAATGGAATATAAAGCCATATTTTGTTTTAAATTGATGATATTTTGTATTCATTGGGAACTTTTTCTCAGCTTTTAGAAGAATAATCTATTAAGGAATAAATAAACCACTGGGTTAAAATATGATTTGTTAAAATTTATTGTATAATAGAATGTATATAGTCATGATGGTTGAAAAAAATTCATTGAGGTTTATTGGGATAGTGGATTACTTATTATTTTTATTATCTTGTTCAATCATTTGTTTTTATTATGATAATTATTATGTAGAATATATAATTTATTTTTATGAAGAATTATAAATTTTGGAAAAAACCTTACCTTATGGAAAAAAATTTAGTTTTGGTTAAAATTTAATGATATTATGAATAAATTATAATGATTTTATGTATTATTTGGTCTTTTATATGATTTTTTTAGGTATTAGGGAATGAAAAAATTATCTTGAATACTCATTATTTAGTTAAAGGATGATATTATGGTAAAAATTTATTATAGGATGAATTAATACATATAATGTATGTATATTTCTTAATATTATTAATCTATACGATAATGTAATTAATCAAATAAATAAATACAACCTTGATAAAAAACTTTTTCCTATAATGATTATTTGCAATGAATTGATGGTCTTTTCCACATAATTGATTTAAGGTTGTGTGGTTATTAACTTTAATTGGACCAGGTTACTTAATGCTCTATTATTACATGGTAATTAATATTCTCATCCATGACTATATTTTAACTCTAACTAATGTTATTCTTTTTTATATATATATTTTTTATTTAGATGAACATCTTATTTCTATTTTAATGTTTTTATGGGGATTTTTTTAAACCTATTAAGGTTTTGGGATTTTAGAAGAGGAATTTTCAAATGTCAAACACTGTATTACCAATAAAATTCTAAATTCAATATGACAAAAATTATATAAGGGGTTATAATGTGACAACCTAGTATCATAAAATAACACTATGTTCGATTGTTGATACGACACAAAACATATATCTTAAAAAACCACTCATTATTATTTTTCAAATATGGACATTATCACCTAGATATTGAATTGGTGAATATGAATAGGGTTAGTAAAATTTTTATTATATATATATATAATGTTTTTATATAAAATATTTATTAATAATAAATAAGTACTTAGGTTTTATTAATTTTATTTTATACTTCAAAAATAAATTTTCTTCAAAAGGAATTTATTTCCATTTTTTCTGTGGGAATTAAATTAATTTTATGAAACATCATGAAATTTTATTTTATAAAAGAAAAATAATTTTTGAAATAAGAATATTAAAAATAAAATAATGTGATCTTTTTTGAGGATTTCAAAACTATTTATTCTTCGGTGAGAACTAAAAAATAACAAATTTTCCTGTACTTTCATTTCATTTTATAAAAACATATCTTTTAAATGTACCATTGTATTTTGGATTTAGTTTTAAATTATCATATGATACGTTTAAATTTGAATAATATAAATTTAATTAAAAAACCATGATTTTGATATAATATAATTTATATTGTTAAAAACGTATATCTTGAAAAAAAATTGACTTGGAATACACATGTATATTAAAATAATTTTTTTTCAAATCTAGAAAATGAATAATGAAAAACTAATACAATATTTTTAATTATAAGGTCTATTTTTTGGTAAATAGTGGCCTTTTTTTGAGTCCTTATGAATAGTAATAGTGAAAAAATTAATCACATTAGTATGGGTAAATCGAGAAATTAAGGATAAAAATAATATGTAAAGACCTAATAATCTCCATAAACTCTGTATTTATCTAATTTGATACATATTTTTAGACCTTATAAAATAATAACTTGAAAATATCAAAATGTATTCTCTCATTATTATTAATGAAATTTGTCTTTTTTATTTACAAATAATATGAAAATTTTCATTCTACTGTATTTGATATTTATAATGACTTTTGAAAGCGATAAAAATATATTCTATTATCAATATTTATTCGATATTAACATTATTTTATTAATCATGAAAATTCATCTTTAATTATCAATGTTTAAATAATTACCAAAAATCCTTATTCAACACTGACATAATATATTTTCAATTAATGGAAAAATATAATAAATTATTTTCAACAAAATAAAAGTAATATTTTTTGGTTGATTTTATGTTATCCTTTAATTATATATATATATATATATATATTAAATAATCAAGATGTATTAAATTATATATTCAAATTTAATACTTTTCACCATGTATTTTAAGACAAATTAAATGGATAGTGTAAAAAATTACATTGTTGATATTTTTTCTAAAAAAATATTAAATTAATTAAAACTAATATAAAATATTAAAGGGAATATTTTGGTTCATAAATTATGTAAAACATCCTCCACCTTTTATTTATAAGTAAATAATTATCTTATAAGTAAAATTATAAACCTATAAGATTGAAAAATACATTAATGAGTTTGTGGTTAAAACTGATTGATGTAGGGGTTAAAACAAAAATATGGAAAAAAATACCAAATAAAATAATATAAATTCTATATTTTGATAATAGTTCAGCAATGTAATATCATAAAGTTATAATTATTTCCAAATTAATCCAAATTCAAAAAAAATTATTATAATTTATTTATTTTATTAATTAAATTTCTTTCATTTCATTGACTATAAAAGCAACCACCTCTTATTTATTCAATAAACCAACTATATCCTCTTATTTAGACCAAAACCTCAAAAAATACTCCTAAATACATTGTAAAAAATTTTAGTCTTTTTTCCAAAGTATAAAAATGATGTCTTTTAAGAGGAGATCAAAAGGTTGTTTACTGGTGAACATGTAATCATCTTTGCTAAGTATTTAAATTTTCATTATTTTAATAATTTGAATAAATATACATTAATAATTATAAATTAATTAATATATTATAATAAATATAATAATATTCCATTATGATTACGAGACAACCAATTTTCACTTCTTTTTAATCCTATAGATGGTGAAAACATTAGTCATGAAAACATACAACTTACCAACTCCACATAGTGTTGTAGTTCATTTTTCATCATTACTTTTATTATATTGTTATAATGATAAAAATAATTAATATCAAATATATTTTTTGAAATTACAATCATTATATAATCTTAATATCATATATACTTTATTATCTTATAATAAACTAGAAAAAAAAAAACAAAATTGATCATGCGTATATATGGACTGAAACTGCAAAAAACTGATGTGATCCATTTTTCATTTTATTATTAAAATAAATGTAATAGTCATAGATTTAATGGATATATATGAAATTTAAATCATTATTTAAATTATGTATATTATTCAACCACTATCAATTTAGGATCAATAGATCTCCCAGGAAAGAACATGCTTTAGAATATAAATAAATTAACACCGAATACAATGATATTATTGAAATTTTGTGATCAAATGGGTGAATATATATATTTAGAAAAAATTTAAGATAATAATAATACTAATATTTTTATTTTTAAAATTAATACCATGTTAACATATTGTCATACATGAGCTTAAATAATGTTCAACTGAAGATAAATGTGAATTAAGGGGGTTATTAACTAGATTTTTATTAATTGGGTTATACGTATAAATCATTGACTATGTTATCCATGAATATGTGGTTCATGAAATTTTATTTTATTATATTTTATATTTAATTTTTGAGTGTGGATTTTAATTAGTGACACATGATATATTCATTGAATAAATCTCATTTCAATTATAAAATCATTGTAAGGGGGTTTGTTTCAATTTCCATCCCATTGAGAAAAATTTAGAATTATGTACTTGATTATTATTATTATATAGTGTACCTAATAACCCTATTAAGTATTTAAGAAAATATAAATTTAATTATGTTTATGAGTAAATCATTTCAAGATTACTCTTTTAATGTGTTGTAATTTGGAAATTACAAAAGACGTAAGAATTTATTTTATAATCTTATTTTTTTATTATTTCTCTTATTTTTATTGATGGAATATTAAAATCATTCATTTATAAACACCATGTATATTCTCATCATCGGTAAATTTTATGATTTATCTTGTTTTATTTTAAATTTTTCATAATTTGGATGTTGAATCACGTATATTAATATTTTTTTGAAAATTCAATATTTTTTCTCTTTTCAATCTATCATAATTTTTATCATTTCCATAAAAAAACTTTTATTTGTTAAATTATTTAGTACTATATTTTTAACATATACAATATTTCATATATGGTTTTAATGGAGTATTTATAATGTTTTAAGAATGTATTATTTTTTAATTACATAAAAAAATATTAATGGAATGTTTTTAATGTTTATGACATTACAGATTTTTCCACTCAAAAACAGATTTTATGATCATAGCTTCTTCTACATAATTATAATGATTTTAAAAAGAATATTATTTTCCAAAAATTATTTTCAATGTTTCTCTTCTATTTACTTTTATTCATTAAATGAATTTATTCTACTACAAAATCTCAATTCTAAAGGTCATCACTCATCTATTGATTAATTTTGTAGTCCATAAATTTCTATTTGAAAATTCACATTTTTTGTGATCTTTAGAAATTATAATTATACTAAAAATCCATATTTATTTTATCATGGATAAGATTATTTCCTACACTATATACCATTTCATCATACATTTTTTCACATAGAATGTAATTTGATTCACTAAGTGAATTCTGATATTATATATTCTTTATAAATCAAATATATGTTTTGATAGTGTATAATTTTATTGAATTTTATTTATAATTAAATATATGAATAATTCATTGGAATTTAAGGATGTATGTGATGTAAAATTATATATCCCCTCAATGCCTTGATAGGGCTCATGGGAAAATTTATTTGGATAAAATTATTAAATGAATAATTTGTACCTACCCACTGTTTAATCATTCTAAAAAACAAGGATTTAATGGTAGAGATATCAAAAACAGTGTGAACAAGAAGTCTAATATTATGAATTTCCTTTATTGAGAGTTCATGATTTGTTACCTATGATATATAAGCGTTGATATTATCCATAAATTCATTTTCCTTCACAATTTATTGGTTAAGTTGGATTTGTTTCATATTATTTTACTTTCCATATTTATTTCTACTTATTTTCTAATAATATAATGAATTTTTACTCAAAAAGTAATATGTGTTAGAGATCTCACTTAGTTTGTTTACATTCCCACGATAATAGAGATGAAAATTCTAAATAAGTTTCAATTATATTAAAATTTTATATTTTAAAAATTTAATGTTATTTTTCAATTTAAAATGCAAATCAAATAAGTATATTGATATTCGATATGGAGACATTTATCAATTAATCAAGATGATCATTCATTTATGTTGGGTAATTTTATTAATGTGGACACCATCTATGGGTTACTTGAGTTGTGGTTGTTACAAGCCTTGGTTTTTTATAAATCATTATCATCTTTTTAATATGGTAGGTTTCCCCATAGGAAATAATGTGATCCATATTCCCAAAATTCCACCAATATTTGATATTAAAAACTTTGAATACAAGAAAGATAGAATTATTTTTTATCAATATTGGTGAAGATAATTTTTTCATGAATATGGGTTGTTATAAAAATTCTAAATAATAAATTTAATTCATTTTATAAAGAATAAAAAATATAATATATGTATAACTATCATGTTTTAAATAATTGGTTTTGATTTATAAATAAAGTTGTTTGTTATAAAATTTTACCTTGTGAAATGTGTAAGAATATAATGATGAATTAATATGTAAAACATTTGTGAAGCTCTAAATTATTGGGAAATTGAAAGAAAAGTATATATAAATATTATCAAGAATTTTATTTTCTATCTAAGGTGTGTGTAAATATAATGTATAAATGGTTTTTGACTATATGAATAGTTTATTGTCCTTTTCTAAAAAAATAGGAGAACTATGATCATATGGTAGAATAGATTATTTATATAATTCTTAATGAAGGATGATCAAATCATACATCAATTTATGATATAAATAATATTTTAATTTTTTGATATGAGTATTTAATTGTAAATTTATTTTAATATGAAAATTATATAAAACAAGATACTATAAATTAATGGAAGAAGAACAAGGTCATCATTTTTTCTACATACACTATAGAAAAGAAATGTGGATAATGTGAATGACTTTAAAAATATTTCAATTAGTATATTGATAATATTGAAACATATATTAGTTTATTATAGAAAAGAGATAATTAGCATGCTCAATTTTTTAAAAGTCTGAATGTAGTCATTGGTAAGAATGATTTTTGTTATATGTATATGAAATTTTATTAGTAAATAAGTGATAAATTAAAAACTAGTAGATTATTTTTTTATGAAATCAAGAAACCATAAAACATTAAAAGATAATTTACATATTCTAAAAAGAATTATATAAATAAATAATTTACTCTATGAAAATATTAAATAAATACATAAATGAATCAGAACCTTGGATTATTTATCGAGGAGTCAATTAATTTTAATGTTCATCATATTATAAAATTATTTATTAGAAATTTTTCAAATTTATTATAGAAAATAATAAGACCATCCAATATTATATGAAAAATGTTTTAGTTGAAGAAATTAAAAAATTAACCATAAATTCTAACAACCCAAATTAAAATGATTAATACAGTTTCACTTCATTAGAAGATGAAAAAGTAGTTATACTGTATGATGATGATACTATACATAACATTCATGAATTAAATTAATATTCCACGTTATTTGGAAAATATAACATTATATTTATGAAAGCATTTTAATTTTTCAAGATATAAAACTGCAAATGAAATCTAATAATTGAAACAATTAGTTTAGATATTTTGAACATTAAATTAGAGTTTTATAATAATATTCTAATTATAGTTCAATACATGATGTAAAGGATATACTTATAAAATTAATTTTGTAAATAATATTTTCAATTAATTTTTTATCAAATGTTACATAAGGGAAGAAATATATTGGAATTATTTATAGAAAGTTGAAACCACATCAAAATAGATTTATAAATGGTTTTTCTGTTGAAAAAACTCATCATTAGTGTAATTATTCTGTTGCAAAGAGTTTTCAATTCTATAAAATTTTCATAAGGGTGGACATATGAAGAATAAATGTTCCTTTAATGTGGTAAAATAGTTTGAATTTCATAAAGTATACATTTTCATGGAATCAACTGTTTGTTTAATATATGAATTTTTAAAATATGTTGATTCTAAATATTATTTTTTTAAAACAATTTGACCCCAGCATATCCGGGTACCCAAATACTATAGTTTCTATTTCATGGAGATAGATTTACTTCAAATATCCAACATATTTTGTATTCTTATTGTTTTTTTTCATGTAATATTATTTGAAATAATAAATTTCTCTATAAGATCATTAAGATGAAAGGTAGAAAAGTAACCTTAGGAGATAATTCCCAAGGATTTCATTATAGTACTAGTGATATTGAGATATTTCGTATAGCATTAACATCAAATGATTTTTTTAATAAAGTAAATAATAACAATAAAACCAATATAATAAAATTATGAGATGATTGGAATATTATGAACTTCATTAATGATAAATGTAAAAGTCAATGTTGAGAAGGTAAATTTATTATTTTAGCTGACCAGCTTGAGAATACATACACTGCAAATTTGTAAGACCTTATAATACAATGTGTACCATTACTAGGTCAAATAAATGATAAATCATGGTTATCAATCATATGTTTAGAAAAAATAATTTTAAAATTCTGTCTAAAATTTATAATAACTGTCTTAAATAAATTTATCGGAGCTTATGTTTAAGTCATCTAACATTTTGGATCCATGTCATTATGGTAGATAACATTATACTATATTTAAAAAAAATAAATAAGTTTGAACATGTAAATCATTAATACTATTTCACAATTATTTACTTGGTCTCAAAGAATCATGGTGAATTTTAGGAAAATACGTTGTATATGTCGTATTTGATGACAACACTAGAAATACATGGGTTTATTTTAAAGTTGATAAAGGATATGATTTTTCTCATGGAAATAATTATATCCCATGTGAAACATTATTCAAAATTATATTTGGATATTATTTATATTAATCAGGGTAGAGAATTTGAAAATTATTATTTTGATACTTTTTTAGTTAGAATGGTATTATAGATAACTCTTCAACTCCTTAAATACCTTAGTAAAATGGTTTTATGGAATAATGAAATTAAATTCATTAAAACAATACCAGAACCATGTTGAGTGAATAATATATTGGTAATAATATTATGGATTAATAAGAATATACATCATCTTATGATATAAATAATGTATTAATCAGAACATTTATTAATAAAAATTTTATGAATTATGGAATAGATGAAAGAATAAGAATTCTTATATTAGAGTTTTTAGATGTATGGTATTCATTCTGAATTATAATGATAATTTACATAAATTTTTTATAAAATATTTTTAAGGAATAGGTCATGGATATTCCATAAAAAGTTAAGGCAACTAATTTTTTAATGAAAAGAACAATCACTTTTGACAAATTAATGAATTTTATGTTTGAGAAAACTAATCATTTTTTTAAATTACCCAAAAAACATCTTGGGTTGACTATTTTAAAACTAGTTTTCAATCAATGATGAAAAATTATTACCTGATATTATAATTGAACACTTATTTTTTGATTTTATACCTCTATAAGAAACCCAAACATTCATTAAAGAAAAACATTTTACAAATCATATAAATAAAAAAAACATAAGGAATCATCCTAGTGATAATATCATTGTTGATGGAGATCAACAAGTCAAAACTATAATTCCATTATATAATGAATATTAAAATTAAATATTCTTATTTATGTTCGATCCTAAAACAACAAATGATAATTTAGGTGATAATGATAGGTTATGGGAATTACAAGATGAAGATAATGAATATTAATGTAAAATGAATTGTACTTTTTTTAAATACTTAAATATTTCTAATGAAAATAGAAAAATGAGGTTTCATTAATAAAAATGTTTAAAGTGGAATAATTTTAAGAAATATGTCATGAATTATGGATAATGGTTATAATTAACAAGAATTCATAGATTATGAATTAATTATCACTCTATTTTTCATACTTAAATTAATTCAAATACATCTATCCTATGCATTATTCCTAAACTTTTCCCTTTACCAATGTTATTTGAAGTGTTATTTTCATAATTCATAGGTATAGGATAATTTTTACATAGAAATACCACATATTTTATAAAACCCAATATATCAATAAAATGTCTATAAATATAAAAAGACACTATGTGGAATTAAACAATCACCAAGATCCTGGTATTACTGAATTAAAATATATTTTCATCAAAATGATTTGTTAATGGAGCTACTAGTCAAACCCTTTTTGTTTATAATTATTTTAATATAAACATAATTATATATATATATCAACTTATATTTAGTTTATCTCAAAAATTTTATTCATATTTATTTGTGGGATTTATGATATAGTAGTTTAAAATGATCATGATATGTGTACTTCAATTTTTTCTTTCTTTTTAAAATGTCTCAAACTCAAGAATGTAATTTATTAACTTAATAAATTTATATTAAATATTCACATAAATTTTTCGTGAATAATATTCCTAAGGGTATTATTATTCTTAACAATACATAAAAATTTCTCATTCTTGATGAACTTGGGATACAAGTTGACTAAAAACATCAGAGAAGAATGATTGGTAGTTCACTACAACATACTAGTAGTCAAAAGTTAATTATTTCATAATTCTCATGGTAAATAATTATATCTAACCAAAATTAATCATCATTAGTTGTTGTTAAATAAATTTTTCTTTACCTTAAGGAGGTATGGGTCTTATATTTTTCCATTCAAATGTAAATATTTATGAACTTAAGAGTTTTTCTGATGCTAATATTTGAAGATGTAAAATGTGTATGAAATTTATATGAAAATATTATAATTTATTAGGATATGGTTCATTTTCGTGGTCTTTTAGGAAATAATTAATATTATTTATTAATAGAATTAAAGCTATATAAGTAGCAGCCTAAAGTTATTTTGATTAGGTCTTTTGTATACTGAACACAATCATTTATTTCGGAATTTTTTTTAATGAAAATGATTTTTTGTTATAAAAAATGTTATAAAATTTTAATCCAAATCCATGTACATCACCCTTGATCAATGAGAATATATATAAGACAACATTTAATTTTGGATCACACAAATAACATATATTATTTTATATTTTATTAAAACCTAAAAAACATGCTAATATTTTTGCAAAACCTTTCAATTGTAATAAATTTTAATATATAAAATAGAATATTGTAATGGATAATATAAAATAGTTATTTATCAATTTATTTTTTAATTATCTTTTTATAGTGAAAAAGCTACTCAATAACATGGGAGAACCTTTTTTCCCTATGGGTTTTACATTTTATTCCTTCCTTAGTGATCTATTTAATCCTACATTCCAAATGATTGGTAAAAAATCCACATAAAGTTTTTTTAACATAAATATCAAATGTTTCATCAAATCAATCTTCTTACAAAGATTCAACATACATTTTATTTCTGTTTTCATTATTATATAGCCAACATGTTCACATTTCAATTCAAAACAATAATGAAAACTCTATAGGTGGTAAATTTTTCATAACAGTTATTATAACATTTAATTTTTCTTTGTAAAAGTACATTTTCAGATAAAAATATCAATTTATTACAATTTTTAAAAGAGATTTATTTTTCAAAAACATTTAACATTCTATAATTTATTCTTACACAAATATTATTCGAAGATCATATCACATCAATCATTATTGTGCGGGTTTTTCCTTATCTACTGGATCATGTTTCATATTGAAGCATCCCTTCATTAAACTATATATAAGAGGGATGTTTTATTTGTTTTTATGATAATTTTGAATTTGTGAAAAACAATAACCAACTTAATTATTTTTAGAGTTATATTTTTTTGGTTAATATGATATTTTTCTAGTTTTTTCAATTTTAATCATCATGAAATATATTGATGAGTTTTCTAAATGAGAGGCTTTAATTGAAATTTTAACTGATATTGATTTTTTTATATGTATAACTCACATCGTAAATCAATAATTATATTTTAGTTTTGTGGAACCCTTATTTGTTTGAAAAGATGAGTTAAATCTATATTATCCAGCAGTAGTAAGAGAATATTATGTACCTTTATAGTTCAAGGAAGAATATAGTTTAAGGAAATATTTCTCAATCTCATATAAATGAAATAAAATATCAACATTGAGAAAAAATATGATATTATTTAAAATAATTAAATTTATAATCAATATATCTGACTAACATGGTACTAGGAAAATATGGGATTACTGAAAAAATTACATTCTAAGACATCTCTATTTTTTATGAAAATGATAGGATGTATTCATATCATTCTAATGATTTAAGGACTATATGTATTTTATTAAAAATTTATTCATAATAAGAAATTATTAAATATACAAATTAATGGCTTATGATATCCTTGTCAAAAAGGTTCCTTGCTTCATTAAAATATACAATATTGTAATGTTTATGTTTGAAAATATTAAGGAATTCAAAACTGGAACAATAAATATTATGATACTGGTTTATCCAATATTTATCAAAATGAGTTTTTTTAATTTAAAATAAGATAAAAATATAAATAATATTACTCAATAGTCATAGAAAATGTTTCCATATTTGGATATGAAACCATTTTTATGATGAAGAATGTATTTATTCAAATTTTGGAAATTTTGTAGATAAGGCATCTAATGGTTCATTCGTTTAAGAGGTTTTAGATATCAGAAATAAATATTTAGACAAATAAAATATGGTGAGTCCTTTATTATGTCTCCTCATATACCAATAATTATTTCCAAAACAATATTAGATGATGTTTTTTAGAGATGATGAAAATTATGGTAGAAAATAATTATCATGATTTATCTTTGAAAAAAAATATTTTTATGAATTTTCCATTGAATGATATGTTAATGAACATTTGAAATTGGAAAAATAAAGGAAATGTCCAACCATCAATGTAAGTAATCCAAAATAAAAATTTTATTTTCCTGGATAGTTTCAAAAATCTATTTATCTAGTAATTGAGAAATAAGTTTTCCTATCGTAGGAATTCACTCTATCATCCATTAATCATCTTTATTTTATTTAATCGAACAACCCATATAAATTTCAATTTTTTCGAATCCAATGAACATTATTAATGAAAATAGTAGATATGATTTTATTGATCATGATAAAGAAAAATATGCTAAATGATTTTCTGAATAAGAATTACATTTAATGAAATCTTCTCATTCCATACATCTTACTCAATGACTTGGGGAATGATAGTTAAGAATTGAAGATGATTTTTTATAAAACTAAATAATATCAAGGGTTTTGATGAAATTTCATATCATACCATAACATATCTATCATCTACATTTGAGAAAGTGGATTCTATGAGTTAATGTGAATAATTAATAATAAAAATTCAAGATAATGCATCTAAATCATAAAAATTCGAAAAATAATATATATAAGAATATATTAATGTGATGGAAATTTTATAGTGTCATTTTTTAGTGGAATGAATCTAAACCATCTAGAGTAGCTTCCCCCTATATTCTAGATGTTTCATGTGATTCAAATAATTCCACAACATTTACATCAATAAAAATAATGGATATCAAAATGAATTAATTTAATGGAGTAATATAATTAATCAACAAATTTATTCATGTAATTTATAAAAACTATGATCAGTGCAAATACTTCCATGGAAACGATTATATGTTAAAATTTTGATTTCCTTTAAACAAAATAATGATATGGATATCCAATATGAAACCAATTGTGATGAATTAAATTGGAAAGACAAAGTGTAGTCTTTTAATATAGTAATTATAATTAGATGGATTAACCCCATAGGGAGGAATACCATGTTTTAAATTTCATGTTAATGGAATTAAGAGAAAAATAAAAATGGTCTCAAAGACTCAATACCATAATATCTTATAATTTTTCATGTATGTTTCTCTTTGAGTTTTTTATTAAATTTAATTTTGTTTATGATTCTAGTCATCTTTAAACCATACATGGGTAAACCATAGTGGATCCACAAATGATGTTTTTTAAATTTAAATTACATAACATTCATGGATGTTTGTTTTTTTAATTAATGGTGTCTTGTAATAAACAAGTCAAGTGTATCAAAGGTTCTTAGTAGGTCGATATTATTTAAATGGGGTACAATTTGTTTAATGGGAAAGGTGGATGAAAAAACATCTTTAGAAAATTTTTAGGCCGTGTCAATTTATTACACATTGTGTAAAGTATTGGTTTTTTTATGAAAATATCCAAGGATGTGACTATTTCAATATTTCCCAATAAAAATATATACAAAATATAAAAATAGTTTACAGGACATGTAATTTTACGAACATTTATTTAAAAGTATGTTGTGTGGATTATTTTTTAGTATAACACACTATTGGATTCATATTTTGACACTATGTAACCTTCATGGTGTTTTGGAAGTGCTATCCATCCTTCCAGATAACTCGATAACACCATAATTTCCTATTAAGTCGTTCTATTATAGTTTCTCACTTCTCTTACATGATTTTCCAACCAATGTGGTGAAATACTTTTACCATGTGATTTTTTTGGTTTGATATTATTCATTGTTTTCTCTAGGATTCAATTTAAGAAAATATAGAACTTCTTCCTTGTAGGAATATTCCATTTAGAGCATTATTGGATAATTAGTTAAAGGTATGGGGTCTTAATATTAACCATATGGTTTGATAATCACAATGTTTATTAAATGTTATGATTATCCTACATTTTGTGTGCCTAAATAAATTATGTAATAAATTAGATCATTCCAAAGAGATATTTGTTTTCAATTTTCTTATATACTAACTTATGGATACCCATTGGGTGAGCACACCATTAATATAATTGAATTGGTTAATGGTTTAATGTATATTTAGCATGAACTCTCCAAATTACATTTTTTCCGTTTTCAAATCCAATTACAATGGTTGAGAGTGATCTTGAACATATAACCACAATATCAAAAAATGATAAATACTATATGGCATAATCAAACCATTCATAAATTGTTTTTACTTATTAGAGTTATGAACCCTTTGTAGTATCCATTCAACAGAGAGGAGAATATTAGAACCATCAATAAAAAGACACATGAATAAATAATCAATCTTTTCATGGGACTTTACGATATGTTATAGGATAGTATTACCATCATTTAAGTCATAAAATATGGTGTGGTGTTGATTTTTTTTATCAAAATCATTAGTCTTCCATAGGTATCATATTGCAAAATTCTTTCGAAAATTTAGTAATCATCCTCTTTATAGGCATTTAACTTATCTATCTCAATTTCGATTTAATTGAATGTGATATATGAATGATTAAAGATAATTCATAGAATTAACCATTGATATTAATTATGTGATATTGTGATATCCATATTGTATGATAGGAATTATGTCCCATGCAAAAATGATTATCTATCGTGATTGGACCTAGAAAATGCACACTTATATGCTATAATGATAATATTGACTGGGATCTTCCTAGTCTCATGACCTAATTCTTATAGAGTAGGATTTTCACAGTTTCATGTTTTAATTATTAGAGGGATTTGACCTAGGTGCAATAATTCTTATAGGGCTTTGACCTAGATTGTTGTGACTATTCCCTGGTTATATTTTTGTGGTTGTCATGGTCATAAGGGATTATCTAAGATATTATTTCATGGAACCTAAAAAAGTTATTTTACCATGGTTATATGGTTATGGTTGACATGGTTGGAAGACATGCAGAGAGATATTCATGCAGAAAGCTAATGAAAGATGTTGTTTTATTTTATTAATTATAGATTTAATTATAACATGAATTTATCACATTATTGCATATAGATAGTATCAGACAAGTTTTTTTAGACATGGGGGTGTCAACATAATATGTCATCCTCACACCCAATTCAGGCCACCGTTTTGTACCCATGTATAGTATGTTGATTCAAGTTGGGATAATGGAAAATGACATTCCTATCGATTTTTTGATCACAGGATGGGATGAAGTTCAAAAGTGGTAATGACATGGGGTTTTTTGCTGGGAACTTTTGACACATTATTTATGTTCTCATGTTTCCTTATTTTATTTCATCTAGAATAACATTTAGTTACATTCTTTCACATAATAACAGTATTCCAATATTAATTATTCGATTATCCACTTTAACCTTATTTCTATTTTCCACAATATCTAGAATTTTAATTATTTCATTTATATGGTTTACGTTTACACTTTGAGACTTCATAGTAGGGGTTCTAGTCATCCCAATATATATTTCACAGCCTCATAACTTGTCGGCGGCCTCTAGAATATGAGAAGGTGGACTTGAGGATTCAAAACCAACATGTTTTTTCACGTGAGAGTGTTCTGGATAAGGAGACGTTTCAAAGAGGTATCATATGAGTAGGTTTTATATTCGCCTTATTTTCTAATTTTGAAAGGTAGAAAGGATACTATAATGTGTTGGGACTTCGTAATGAGCTTGAACATGGGAGAAGCTAACCCATTTATGGGAGAAATCTGAGTGCTGAGGGATTGGAATTGTATTTGTGATGTGTGTTCGTTGTAGTTGATTTTATTTCATTTTGGGTGATTCATATATTGTGTGAGGTTATTGTATGAAGAATTTACTATTTCATGATATATTCCCTCATGGCCCATTAGGGTGAAAAGGGATAATTCAAGAATCATAATAGGAACATGGGGATATATCAACATGAATTCTTCATGATAGGGGTATATATATTTTTCTCACGTGATATATGTTTTCCTATTGAAATGTGATAAGATATATCTATTTCACTTGATAAATGAAATTATTTGATGTGTCATGATTAAAAAATTGTAAGACATGTTTTGTGGGACCACGTAGTAGTGGTTCTCTATTATAGTCACCTTTTTAGGTTAACCATGTGGCTAACTAGTTCTCAATGGTCTGCATTTTCATTATTGATAATATGCATCCTCATCATCTTCGACCAGAGCGTCAGTCTAGTGGAAATTAGCATGCTAATATAAATTTGAACAAGAGATTCCTAGATTTAATGATGATCATATGGATATTTATCTTCGCAATAGCATCCTTAGGGTCATGAAATCCATGGAATGGGATACTATTCAGAAAGATCCTCCAATTTTTTAGGTAAAAAGAGTGTTTCAATAACAAAACCCATCAATATTTATTTGGGATGGAGGACTCCAGGAAACTGAGTTATAGATTGAGTTAGTCCATATAATCATTAAGCATCTTAAGACACCTATATATAAGAGTGTGATTCTCACTGTATATATGCTTCATGGAATTTCCATGTGTTGGTGGGATATTCGGGAGGAAGCAGTGTAGAAGGATTTTCTATATTGGAATAACATTGAGAAAAAGTTTGTAGGCCTTTTCTATCACTTGATGTTTAGGAATCAAAAAGATCATGAGTTCAAGAATCAGACACAATATGGAATATTAGTACTAGAATATTTGGTATGTTTTATTAACTAAAACACTTTGTTCCATATTTGGAAGCTTATGATATTTCCATGGATATATATTTTCCTGATGGACATCGTTAAATGATTACATAGTAGGTGTAAAATTTTCTCTTGACAATCATTGAGTACATGATGAACTAGGAACTCATCACATAGGGAACTAAGCTAGATTCCTTGAGTTGTTTCTAGGATATTTCATTAAGATAATCTAGGATCTCTTCATCGATTGGCATGATGAACTACTATGATAGTTTCCACCTAGGTAGTAGTGGAAAAATCAGTCAAGGAAGTGAGAAACATCTCTAGTTCATATTTCATTCCAGCATTATTAGTGTCGAATGTTTGTCTATAGGATCCCATTGTGTCCTCATCCCGAAGTTGTGTATTGTATTTGTTGAAAACTGGGTCATCATCAGAGGTTCTTTGCAGTATTTCCCTACAAGACCAATGGAAGGGGATCAAGACAGTCACTTTAGTTAGGAAGGAAATTATCTACCATTTAACATGATGGTACCTAGAGTTCCATTGTGAATTTAGGATATGAAGGGGGCGTGGAACCCTAGTTCATGAGAAGATGTTATTTGAAAGAGAAATATCCATGTGTATTTATGATTAACCCAAGGTAGGGGATAATTTAGATGTAAATTGGGATGATTACTTCATCTATCATGGATGACGTGATATATATGGTCATAATAATGATTCTTATATCATCTACCTTAGCTTGTTTATTGTTTATTAAATTAAAATAATATTCTAATCTATCATTTCATTTTTAAAATTGGTTGTTATTGGATGTGGATGTCTTGAACTATTCTTTGACTATTGACACACCATTGGGAGTGCAATATGATTTTATTAAATGTTTCATGGTGTATTCTATAAAAATTGGTGGTTACCGTTTCATTTGGGAACCCTTCATGATGGAAATGAAAAGCATCTCATAGACTCTTGGTATGGATTAGTTAATTATATACTAACATGATATCAAAAATTACACAACAATAGATGTCATTCTATTTATGGAAGGAGGTAGTTATTATCAGACAGGTGAGTTGGATCTTCATATTGGCCGTATAGGACCAATTCAATGCATCATGGATTGTCTAATGGCTCAGATAGTCAGTCATTTGATTGATGATAGTGTAATTCCATTGGATTCATTTACTCAAATGGTATACCATTTCTAGGATGTTTTCCTTGGTGAGTTCAATATATTACATCTCGAGCGATGGATCGACCTCACGATCGAGTTGGTGCTGGGGGAATAGTTATATTATATACCACCTTATAGAATGGAACAAGTAAAGATCTGGGAGTTGAATGTCCAGTTTTATTATGTAGAATTTTAGGACTCAATTTGTCCTAGTTATTATCCTTGGGGTTCTAAAATTATCTTCACTAAAAAGGATGGATGGTCCTTGAGATTATATATGGATTATTAGAGGTTGAACCAGATCAAGATCAAGAACTGATATCCTCTTCCAAGTATTTATGATATTCTAAATCATTTGATAGGATCTAAGTTATTCTCCAAGATTTATTTGATATTAGATTACAACCAGTTTAGTGTGATACAATTGAACATATCACGTACTTTTTTGGATCATGTGTGGCATGTATTATTTTTCTGTGATGTTGTTTTGGTTGACTAACGTAATAGAAGTATTCATGACCTTAATGAATATGATCTTTCATCATCTTCTGGGTTAGTATATGGTGGTTTTTTATCAATGATATTTTAGTGTAATCCTCGTAAATAAATGATCTTGAAAAACATCATCATGCCATAATTTGTATATTCTGAGAGCATCATCTTTACTTAATGATAACGAAATTTCATTTCTAGATTAATAATGTGAACATGATGGCCCATAACATCTCATAGGTATAAGTGTTAGTGGACCTAGATAATTCATATCGATGGAATCTGATGAATATCCCAAAAAAATCTACAGTAGGAGCTTTTTGTATTTATTAGGTTATTATTTTCATTTTATCAAGTATTTCACCGGTTTGGAAGCACCAATGCTTGAGATGACCAAGAAATGGGTGATGATTTTTTCTTATGAATCTTGAGAGTAATATTTTTTGAAGATAAAATGAAGGCTAACCTTTGCACCTATCCTCAAATTATCTGTTCTTGGTATATAATCTAATATTTATTGTCACATATCAAGAGATGTTATCAGAGAATTTATAATATATGTTGATCAAGTGGTTGATTATGGATCACAGAAGCTGAGGAATCTTTAGAAGAACTAACATACTTATGATCTAGATTTAGAATAGGTGGTATAAGACCTGATATGTTGGAGAAACTATTTCATGGGAGAGAGGTTTTTTGTATACACAAACCACAAGAGCATT
The DNA here is from genome assembly GCA_963277665.1 of Viscum album. Classification (NCBI taxonomy): domain Eukaryota; kingdom Viridiplantae; phylum Streptophyta; class Magnoliopsida; order Santalales; family Viscaceae; genus Viscum; species Viscum album. The sequence continues at coordinate 159,198,936 of OY728128.1, read as the reverse complement.
ATGTATATCTTTTCATTGGGATACATGAACCTTTTGGAGTGGGATTGGGTCGAGTATCTAATGTATTTCAAACATGAATTGTCTTGTTCATAAGAAAATTGAAATTTTATTGTCAAAGATTTGATTAGAAATACATAGACATAGGTATTAAAAGAGTGTTGTGATGATTAGTAGAGTTTGGACCTTTTAAATAAATGAATCTGGATGTTCAACAGTGTCATAGATGGGTAGCTATCACTTAAAAATCTATTATTCCAGTGCTGTTGGACCATATTATGATAATGTAGTTTTCTGATTTAGAGGGTTTTATCCTGAGAGAATAAATATATGGTGGGGTAGATAACCTTTTGATTGCCTCTGAATGAATCAAAAATAACTTTTTATTGATTTCGAAAACACAACAAACAAGAAAATCCACAAGGAGGTCAAAAATAGTGGGAGTTATCTTCTTCTATATGGTCAAGTATGGGTTCCTACGGGCATATATTGGAGGACACAATGGTGTTTAATTCCTCTAGATCAGCATTGTATCCGATTATAACAATGATTAATCGATATATTCGTATATAGTAATGTACATCATGTATGAATAAGGAATTGAAAAGCTTTATGGAAAGATGATTCTCCTTTCTATATGTTAAAGCTATGTATTTGAGGTTAGTATGGAATTTTCATCATTTTAACATTCTTGAGTTGAGATAGGATGAGGTATTAATGGATTTTGTGATAGGAATACCCAGGAAAACATGTAATAATGATGTTATAATGGTTATTTGGGATTGAATAATTAATGAATGTCACTTCTTTACTATTAGGTAATACTTCAAAGTTGATGATGTGGATAGTCATTACATGCGAAATCTATTTTGGTTGCTTAGTGTTATTATGAGTACCATTTCAGATAGAGATCCTCAATTCACGTCATTTTTCTAGAAGGGTATTGAAATGGATTTGGGATCATAGGTTCTTTTTAACACAACCTATTGTCTACATACTGGTATTCAATCTGATCAGACTATTCGGGTTATAGAGTACATGTTATGAGTTAGTGTTTTGGATATTGATGTTTCATGCGAGAAACATTTAGAACTCATAGATTTTTCATATAATAATTGTTTAAAGGCATTGATTTGAATGGAAATTAGTGATTCATTGTATGAAAGGTCATTATGTTCCGCTCTTTATACGATGGAGGTAGGTCATTGATCATTTTTTCTTTCTTGTATTATGCCGAAGACATCAGTGATTTTTTAGTTGATCGAATATTGTTTTGTGATATCACAAAGTTAGTATAAATATTATATTGAACATCAAAGGAAACCTATGTAATATGAGGTTAGTCATCATGTTTTACATCAGGTTTCACCTATATCATGGAAAAACTGTATCAAGATATAAGAAACATAATAGTTTAGGTTTGGAGCACAATTTGATATAGTGGAAAGGGTCTTTCTAGGGTCATACTAATTAGGCCTTCTATAGTGCTACACATCCATCCATGAAATGTTAAAGTTGTTCTAGCTATATATGTTTCATCCATACCCAACCCATTTGACAGACATAATAGATGTCGAGCGTTGGGATGATGTGCCCTTTGAGGATAATTTGATCTAGGTTGTGGGATTTAGTGAGAAATATCTTCAGGGTAGGAATATACCATTGGTTTGTGTGTAGTTTTAGCATGAAAAATATTGGTAGGATACCTTGGAGAGAGAGTCATATATGAGAATTTTTTTGAAATAACTTTTCACTACGATATCACAATGATGCGTAGAGAAGCTCTGGGATGAGATCTCATATGGTGGGGAGGTTTTAAAATCACTTCTTTTTCTATGTATGTCTCTATTTAAGTTTTTCATTGTATTTTCATCAAGGTATTTTCTCCATTTCATTAATCAAAATTAGGGAAAACTAGAGGGGGTCAATCTGTGGATTTTTTTAGTAAAATGAATTAATTTTCAAAGAAGTATATTTTTTTAATTAATGTATTATAGGTATAAATGAGATAATTGTTTCATAGGTTATTCGTTTGTTGAGAATCCTTAAAGAGTGATCAGTTAATTGAAAGGTAAAATAATCTATAAACACTTCAATAGATCATTTACAAATATAAAAAATTTATTCCACATCCAATAATGTTTCATTATTTAACAACATAATCTTGGGTGATGGGTCTTTTAGTATATCCCATAATAAATATTCACACAATGGTTAATAATGTTAGATGACATGTAATCCCCTGAATTTCAATTGTAATTTATGATGAGTAGTTGATTTCTCACTGAATCTCTTGGAAACCATCTTATATTGAACCTTGGGTGCCTTCCAGGTGATTTTGGAGTGCCAAAATTGCATTTGGATAACAATATATTACATTCAATCCATAGTAAGAGGTTTTGGTATAGTTTCTCCCTTCACTTCATTGGTTCTCAAAACGTTTCTATGAAATCCTCAGTCCTTGTGCATTATTGGGTATGATCTTGATCAGTTTGGATATCTAATTAGAGATCATCCACAACTTCTTCCACTTGGTATTTTTTCATTGGAAGCGTTATTGGTTCATTAGTTAAAGGTATGGGTCTAAATCATAAACTTATGGGTTGTTAATTACCATGTTTAAGAAATATTGTGATTTCTACGTTGTAGTTTCCACACAAATAAATAAATTAATGAATTTTATCATTAAATGGAGTCATTTGATTTAAATTTTCATATATCATGAAATATGTATACCTGGTGGGTGAGCAGACCATGAATATAATTGAACTGGATAATGATTTAAAGTATGTTTAGAATAACATGAGGCCTTATGTGATTACCTGATATAGAATTCCTAAGATTTGCTTTATTCCTTATGGTTATAAATGTTAATAAATTTTAATTTAACTTAATTTGGTATATGAATGATAAATGGTAATTCACATAATTAATCATCATGTTTCATGATGTGTTATTGTGATATACATGTTTTATGACAAGATTTTTGTTCCATACTGAAGTTCTTATATATCAGGATTTTCCCTAGAACACGTTCACATACATGATGAAATGATAATATTGAGAATGCTCATCCTTGTCCCATGATGTAATGCTTATAGAGAGAGGGATCTTCAAAATTCTATGTTTTAATGCTTTTTGTAATTTGACATGGATATTATAGTGATTATTGGGATTGGACCCAGATAGTTTTGACTGTACCATGAATATATGGTGGTGGATGGCATGGTCATAATTCATTCTCCGAGATATTATAGAATGTCTCCTAATTATGTTTTTTACCATTTCATTATTGCTGCTGTTGTCATGGTTTTAAGACATGCTCCAATATATTCTGACACTGATTCTAAGAAAGTTCTTATTGGATTTTATTAATTGGTGAATTATTTAATACATATGTTTTTCACTTTTTTGAATATACTTTATATCATTCTTGATTATTTATTCATGGTGGTGTGTACCTACTAAGTAATACTCTCAAAATATTTGGGACATCATTTGGTACCTGAGAAGATTACATGGATATATATTTTGAAACAGTCAAAGGACCTTCTTGTTGATTGTTTGCTTTCTAGATGGGTTGAAGTTTATAGGTCAGACCAATTTGGGGTTCGAAACCAGAAAATTTTGAGCATTTTTTTGGATTCCAATAGTTTATTAATTTTATTGTCTTTGGAATTAAATTTTGTTACTTTCTAGCATGTATTTACATTATTAAATTATTATTTATTGGATTATTCTATTGGAATTTATTATTTTTTCTACTATGTATATACGTTGATTTATATATTTTATATTGTTTATTTTTTTAGTATGAAACTTTATACAAGGGGGTATAGTCTCCCCACTATAAATTTCACACCCCAACTATGAGTCAACTGCTTATGTTGTATGTGGGGTGGGAATTCTTGTGATCTCATAACCAACCCATTTTGGCCATGTGATAGAGTTCAAGATCATGTGACATTATATAGAGAGCATCAATAATCAAGTACAAGAATCAACTAGATAAATATATGATTTTAAAATTCTTTAAATTCAATAATATTCAACACATTCCAAATATAATAAGATTGTTTAATCCCTAGAAGGGATATTACAATGATTAAGTCACTAATATTAGATTCATAAAACACTCAGGATGAATTAATGATGATGATTGTGATTATCGAAAAACTCTATATGAAAGTATATTTTTTGAACAAAAGGATGTTCTATAATAGACATACATAATTTTTTTTGAATATGTATGTACGCTATATTTTATTTCTTCATATTTTTTTGATGGATGTACTATTTTCACACTTTTTTAAGAACAGTTTTTATAAAATCAATTTCTATATAATTTTTGGAGAATTGATATACTTAATTCTTCCCATTTATAATTTTTAAAAATCAAAATGGGGGATAATGGGAACAAGTATGACTATGAATTTTTTTTATTTTTTGGAGGTTAAGTATTTAAATTTTCTACTTCATGTTTTTTTTATTTTCATGAGGGGGAGATTATTGATTCAAAATTCAACCTTATCTCAATTATATTTAAAATCAATACTCACACACTAATTGATTATATCTTTTTAATATGTATTTTTATCATACTATTTTTAGTTATTTTGATGGAAGATTTATAATTTTAAATTATTTATAATTTAATTATAATGAATATTAATTTTTATAGTTTACCTGACATGCATGTATAGTGTACAATGAATTTAATTTTATGAAGTCATCAGAGTGAATGTTTTAAGAGATTCACATAAAAAGTACTAAAAGGAAAATTACAAGGAGTAATAAAATGTTTACCAATATATTTAATTTGATGGAGATCTATAAATATTGTAGAGAAACATTTATCATATCTACCAGATGAAGGCTTATATAATATATCAGATGGAGATTTCTTATTTTACCAAACATAATGTTATAGGCACTATAGTGGTTAAAATTATGATGTCCATTGGTATGATATTTTATAATCATCCATACAAGATAACGAGTTTGATTGGAGTGGTTTAATCTATGATTGATAAATGTAGATCATTATGATTAGAATTTTTCTATAAATAGTAAGACATTTTCAATGAGAAGTATCTTTCATATTTTCATCTATATATTGTTTCAATGATGTGTTTGTTACATATTATTACCTCAATGTACTTATTTTTTACCATTATAGGTTTTATATTTATGTGTATGTTTCTGATGTTTTCATTTTAGGTTTTTATATATTTTTAATTATAATCTTTATTTGATTGTTCATGATGATAAAGGGGTCTCAATTTTAGAGAGAGAGAGAGTTGGTTATTCAAAAAAAAACTATCGAGGGTTCTAAATGATAGAGAAATAGAGTTCTTTCTACTTATTCAAATAGTTGGCCTCTTAGGAGTGGAAGAAAAAACATATGATATGTTTAGCAATGGAAATGTAAATTAAGGTTTATACAATTCCATAACACATTAGATTAAAGTGATGAACATTTTAAAGAAATTTCCTTTAATTTTTATTATTACATTCTTTAATATAAACTTTAATTATTTATTAAATCAATATTTAAAATAATTAAATTTCAAAAATAATTAATATAAATATAACAAGTATTTTTTTATTTAAATGTTAAAAATATATTTACTAAGTTAATAGGAAGTAATTTTTCCAAATAATATTTATTAAAGAGATTGGAAAAATTATATATTTTATTTTTTAAACTAAAATTTTCCCCCTCTTTTAGCACATTGTATAATATTTTGATTCTATATTAACTCCTTCATTGAGGATTCCTATGACACTATATAGGGTATAAAGTGTCAAGGTTTTAGGTAATTTATGCTATGTAATTTTAGTTTATTAATATTTTATCTTTTCTGGACAAGATTGAACTAGATCACATTCTAGATAATCATAATTTTAATTGTTAAATTTTTTCATGAATGATGTTTGGAAGAAAAATAAAATTATAAACATGAATTTTATTTTATGAAAGATGATCAAATTAATACTATTTTAAATTATTATATTTATAGAGGACCAAACATTTTATTCCAAAATATTATATTATTTTAGAGTAATATTCAATAAATTTTACTATAATACATATTCTAGGACCATAATAGTTTACTATATTTTGATAAAAGGCACATAATCATATTATTTATTGAATTAATGTCAACATAACCCAATAATTATTCTCAAAAATTACACAACGTAGTGACACCCTACTAAAAACATTCTTCATAACATCGTGAAATGAAATATTAGAATGGGTGATCTTAGTTTCGTAGTAAGGGTAAACATGGGAGATATCAGTCAATGTTCATAAGTGTGAACCTAATAAGAATTATGGTCTGCCAGTTTGATATTAACAATAAAAAATCATAGCTTACTATTCAAGGATCAAAAACATGAATCATCGAATACTACCTTTTTAGTTCAAAATACTCAAAAAATAAGAGAAAAATTGATCATGAGAAATGAAAATATTAATTTGAAATAATAAATTTTCATATGATTGTGGAATAAAGTATGAAATGGTCATAATCATTGAAATATTATGTTAAGGATGCACACAAATACATTCATCACATTTTATTCTTGGGAAAACCACCCATGTACTAGTTATGGGATTGTGATTACCATATGTGTACCCTTTTATGGTATTGGATATAACCTCCCATGGGCCCTCTTTTTGGATGAGAATAACCATCACTATAACCTATTTTGGGGTTGGGATAAGCTACTATGCACCCTATAATAGGATTTGAATAACCTCTCTTATAACCTATTATGGGCTTTGTATAACCTACCATGTATCCTTTGAGCTCAAAAAATATTAATCATTACCCAATTAATTGGAGGACTACAATGGACCCACCAATCACAAAATCATTATTCATTCCTATATATGATATAACGTTATATAAATATTTACCTTTGCATTAATGATTAAATTGTCTAAAAGAAAAACTATTTCATTAATAATTTAACATCATAATCATATACCATAAATAGAATGAATAAATAGGTTAACCATTAATCATATCCCATTTAAACTATTAGAAATATCAAATGATTTTTTATATATATTAAAATCCCATTTTTGGAGTAAAATAAAATTATTATTTTCACATCTCCTATTCAAAATATCTATATTAAAAATTAATAAGGAAATTATTTTCATTGAAAATATCTTTTCAAACATGTAAGGGACGTGTCATGGTAAACAGAAGTCATTATGAAGGGTGATGACATTAATTTTGTGTATGTAAGAACAAAAATTCCCTTATCATTATTTAAAAAATGTTAGAAGTCGCTCTCATTATGTTTATTGGAAAAATAATCCTTCAAAAAATTATTGAAATTCTAAAATAGTAGAAAATTACATTATAAAATCATTAGGGGATTGTAAAAACATTCTTGAAAAATATTTAAAATAAAATATCGACATTGTACGATATGTTTCCAAAATTAAGAGAGAAATGAAAATGACTTTCCTTAAAATCATTATTTTATTCTCTTGAGTACATAAATGGGGAAATAATAATAATATAACATGTATTATAATTAAATAACCATTGTAAAATGAAATTGATACTAATTGGGAGATATAAATCATATATATTTTTTCTTTTAGTAAATTAATCATAAACAATCCAGGTAAAATGAGATTCTATTTATTACCCAAACTCCATTGGTAGATTTTATGTCGCAAATCCCCTAAATTAGAAATATCAAAAATACACATTAAATGACATAAATATAAATATCTTAATGAAACAACATATCAAATGTGTTATAGATACTCCTCATAAAAAATAGTTACGTATCATAAAATATGCCTCAACGAATCAATATTGAGATAATGAACCCTTACCTTTTACTAGAATTGGATCATGAGTTCTACAAAATGATTTATAGTAAATTTAAATTTACTATAATTATATAATATAATCATATTCAATATTATAATATCATATATGATCTAATAATTACATTTCATCACTCATTTATTAACAAATATCTATTAAATTCATCATATACGTTGTTATCTACATCTTTTAATAGGTATGTTCGATTTTGAAATTATTGTTCCTCTTATAGTGATAAGGGTGGTGTCATATCATGAATTTTAATCATTTAAGAAGTATCATATTTGATCACATTATAATTTTCTCTAATCATTCATTAAAAAATATGACGAAAAAGGAATAGCATCAGCCTGTGAAGATGATAATCCGTACATACACTCATGTGTTTTCTCCACATTTCATTGGACGTATCAAAATGAAGGTAAACTAAAATTCAAAATTATATAATCATTATTATATGAAATATATATTATATATTAATTAAACATAATCTTATTTCCATCCATGGAAATTTAAAATGAAAACCAATCACATTACTTTATAGAGGTTGTAGTATATACATACAGACAAGTGACATTATCTTTTTCCAATGGTCAAGAGGGAGAGAACATATAAAAAATATTATAATTACAAAAAATATTTATTATAATATAATAAAAATTAAATCCATCACAATTACCTATTATGAAATTTAGTGAGGACATAGGAAATGAATACACCATACACATAATAATATATAATTATACTGATGAAACTATATTCATAATTTTAGGAGGGAATAAATAGTATTGGGTTTGGTGTAAGAATAAATAATGTTGAAAGAGATTGGTTAGGATTTATACCTTTTCATTGGAAACCCTCCATTATATTACAACATAATCCATGGATGGGTGGTATTAGGAAAATATTAGAATATATTGGAAAAAGGTAATGAATATATGAAGGGTTTTATGTTGGTATTCCATGATATAGAAATATTAAAAAAATTTAATAATAAAGTACACGTGGTTTCTTTTTATAAGAGAGGGGAGGGAAAATTAATTAAAATATTTTAATAATATAAGTCCACAATCATGTGACAGTGGATCTGAATGGCCATGAATTAGATGATAGGATAATATAGGTTTTAAATATCTCCCAACAATTAAAACTAGGCTTGTTAAAGTGGAATGAATATGCTTATTTCATATTTTATCCCCTCATAGTGATTTTTTTTATCATTGACCTTTATGACAAAATTTTAATTTTTTACTATTCATTGTGATAATAAATCTAAGTTGAACCTATTACAGTATATTAATTATGAGGAATAAATATATTTATTACATATTAACATATAAAATTTATATAAGTCAAAGAATTTAATTTTTGATCAGTGCGAAAAAAACAATGAAAACATGTTTTAGCAAAATTAATTTTAAGCATAAAACTGAATGTTTTTCCATACAATTCCATGCCAAACCCAAAAATAGATATTAAAAATTTTATCATATATATAATAACAATATTTAATAAAAAAATTGATAAATTTTGATGAATGTGATTTATTAATATAATAAAGCTTTGTCTTCACATAACCTATTTTTTTAAAAAAATTATCTAATCCAAAAATATAAAATTATAGAAATTCCAGTATAATGATGATTATTATATAATATTTATATTTTTAATTTTTAAAAATGAATATACTACTATATCTTGGAACTAAAATCCAAATGGGCAATTTAAAATACATTATATAAGTAAATGAAATTATTGTTTTACAAAATTCACCATTTTCACTATTCAATAAAAAGGAAATATTTTTTGAAAAAAAATATAATGCCATTAAAATATAATATTGAAATGATAATTTAAAAAAAAAATAATTTCCTCAAATAAATTATGATATATTGTTTGATATTAATTATAATTTATTTACATGAAATGTAAAAAATCAATCTGGATGGAAAATTATTTTTGATGCATAAAATGGATTTAATAAAAATTGGTTATTTAATTATTATTATTTAATAAATAATTTTTAATTATTTAAAACTAATATAAATATTTTATATAATGTGGTGTTTACTGTTCAAAAAGTCAAATTTATTTTATAGTATATAACAATCAAATTACAAAAATGCTATTTTATTATATATCACATTTCACAAAAATCTCGATGTTGCGTGTTATGAAAGATAACCAGCATGTTGTTATTTTAAACTAACTATTAATGGTGTTACATCCTCCTCCCCATAATTATATTATGTCTTTAATATTTTTATCTTAGTAATATAGGGTTCAATGTTATGCAATACCTTGTTTGAGTACCCATATTATACACACGTATAATACAATTCATTTGAAAATGGGAAGTGAGAAACATAATATCATATTAATATTTTGAATGTTGAATTTTTAAATTTGAAAGTGGGATGTTGTTCCTATTTGAACTGTGCAGTTTGGATGGATGTTCGGGGTACCGGAAACCCTTAAATCGAGTATTTGAAAATGGAAAAAAATGGTTTGGCATTATGCTAATAGTAACTGAATCCCTAATGTCAAGGACAATTATCTTGAAATGAAAATATTATATTTTTACATTTTTTATCAATTTATGCTATTCTCAACCCCTCACAGATTTTGGGATTTGTGGTCCTTAAAATTATGATAGATTGTTGAGACTTTAAAGATTAATTTATTGTCCAATATTGTGATGTTTTATCTTTATTATATTTGTATAGGTAACAAATTGGTTTTTTTAAATATATAAAGATAGATGGTTATTCATAAAATTACTATTAAAACTTCTGACCAAATTCTAAACAACAACAAAAATAAGAGTGATTTGATCACTTAATTTTTCGCATTTCCTATTTAAACAATTATCCCAAAAAAACATAATGTACCCCATAAATTCCCACACTAAACATGTGAATACCATGATCATATATTATACTAAAACGTGACAATAAAATAAATCACAATAATACTTCAGTGAAAATATATATACATTAAAATAATAACTCAATCCTTATTCCAAAAATAAATTCATTGACTATCAAAAAGTTCCCATAGATTAAATTTTTTTTATGTTAACTAAATATAACGTTAACCATATTTTTATAAAATAATAAATTATTTTCATGATCACTAACACAATAAAATATAATTTATTAATATCATTAATCTATTTATCCTTTCTAGATATTATAATATATTCATCAGAAACAAATTAAGGGTTATATTTGCTATACTCATCTGTTTTCCACAAATATAATCTTACAATAAAATAACTTTTCTAGGTTATCTGTACCACTAAAAATATACTAGAAAAATCCTTAATGAAAAATTTATACAGAATAATACATAGATGTTTCATCATTCCAATCACTATAATAGCATTTATAAAACACATATAAACCATAATTTTTAAATCCAACTATATAAATACTTGAATCATTCCACTTCTTTATTAAGCCATTAACTAGCCGTTGTCATTTTATTCGTTAATACATTATTCATATTATATGAAATATAAGTCATGTATTAAGATTAATAAAACACAATTTAATATTATTTATTACATTTAACATATGTAATACTATTATAATATTTCATATGGTTTATATGTCCCTTATATCGACTTTATTATAAAAAATTAACATTCAATCAAACAATATTTTTCATTCTTTTCAGAAGCTTTCCTCATAGGAAAGATATTTTCATTTTATGCATAAATTACACAATTAAAACATTTACCTATTTATGACACCTTATTTTGAACATTATTTCCATACATATAAATGACCTAACTATTGATTTATTCATAGATATTCATAGAATTATTCCCTTGATTTAAACACATAAAACATTTTCATGTCCCATTTAGACACTCCCTTAGGTTCATATTTAATTATTTTAATAATGTAAAATTTTAATCTTCTTTCCACCATGGGTTCCATGAAACATATTGTTTCCCTTATTTGGTTCATTTGGAGCTCACTAATATTTATTTTATTAGTCATATCTCAAGACATATGGTTAGGCCAAACAAAATTCTTTCACATTCCATCTCCCATGTCATTTTATTTCTCATCAGTATAATCACTACATTTTCCAGTATAGTAAATAATAACATGATTTCTTCTAATTCCAACCATTGAATAAAAAAATAACTAATCTGAATAAAAAAATCTGATTTAGAAATATCATAATCCTAATAATTGATTATAGCAAGTCTATATCATAGAGTATTCAATTCAATCGATGACTCCTTTTTTATCCTAGTTTATCCATGGTCACCACCTATTTAAATAAATTATCATTGATCATAAATAAAATGTTAATAAACTCAATAATATCACTATAGAATTTTTATCTTAGTGTGTAGTCTTACAACCTTTAATTGAACACCGGTGAATATAGAACACATACCCAATTAACATAATTTAGAGTTGTTACCCCTTACATAATCTATGCCAGACTTGAATCCGTATATTATTATATAGTGTGGGATTTAATTTATAGGAGACACAGAATCATGTTTTCTAAATGTAGATATTTTCATATTCATAGGCACATCGAAAGGGCTGTCAATAATGTTTTATGAATATTATCTAAAAAATTAACTAAAAAATATATAATACAAACTATAGAGACCCAAAAATTATACAAATAAATATTAAATAATTTTAGAAGAATATTAAATACATTTTGATATAATTTATTCTTAAATAATGTAATGGTTTTATTTATTTGGTTACAAGATACATAAACATTTTATTTTATGAATGATCTTCAAAATATCTCCAATAATTTTTCACATAGTACTCCACTTAGTGAAACCTTTTTGAAAATAAATCATTACATCATTGCAAAATGAAACATAAGAAAGGGTTATCTCATATTCATAGTAAGGATAAACATGGGAGATATATGTATATAGTAATAAGGAGGAATACGATATTAATAAGGGTACGAGAGCATGATATTAATATTATAAAATCATTCCCAATTGTTCATATATCATAAACATGAATCCAAACACAATAATTTAGTAGTTCATTAATCATGAATCATAATTTAATCAATTTTCATGACCCATCCCTCCGGGCTTGTTCCATGACTACCCGAAGTCTGCCTCCTTGAGGCAAGGGGCTGACAACTAGCGCTGAAGGCGTCAAACGATTAGTGGGAGGAATTTTCCTGAGTACTTTTATGCACACACATGCCCAACCATGTACCAACACATTTAAAGTGGAATAAAAAGTATACTAAAACATGAATTATTATAAAGTCCAACTAAAAGTAAGTGGTCAAAAATAAAAAACCATCAAAATGAACTTAAATAGCAAGGTTTAAAAAGGAGCTCGGATGTCCATCTATGGGACACCCCAAATGATTGTAAGAGTAGTGAAGATACTGGATGATGAAGTAAAATGAAATATCCACCAAGTCCTACTAGGACCCACAATGTTCTAGTAAACCAAGCCCATTATCAAAGTGTCAATTAGTCATGTCTAACTGGGCTCCACTGGGTCCCGGTCCTCCCATGTCTCTATCAAAGTGTCGATCATCTACACGGGACACGAAATGCATGGGAGGGGAACATGCAGGTGTGAGTAATACCAAACAGAGAAGGGACCCATAACAAAAATGAAATACCACACAAGAATACCAATGTAATGCATGAAGAAAAATACAACTCACACCAAGTTTATTCTATGGTAGTGATGGTAGCATGATTAGTCATATCATCCAACTCCTCGACTGATAGAGAATTCATCCTCTATCAGTTATAGTGGGCCTATCAGGTCACACAGAGCCACTTCCCTCTAACCATTGATTGATGTTGTACTCATCCATGATTAGTACTTTGGGTATGCTGGGTCACACAGAGACACTCCCCACTATGGGCATGTTAGGTCACTCAGAGCTGCTTCCCACCTAAGACAAAGTGAGGTACTCCTCATATCGAGTGTTGTGGTTCTTTGAGTTCACACAATACCACTCCCCACCGATGGAATACCATGTGACATAGGGCCTCTTCCCACATTTCCATCATCGAGCAGTCATCTGTTTTCTGCCAACCGTAGGGTTCTGTACATAGCGTGTTTGCGAGAACCGCTCCTCAATCTATTCATTGAATATCTATATACATTAAAGTAACTAGAAATAATTCCAGAATTATCTCCTCTTCAAGAGGGTCCCAACTCTACAAAATTATCATTAATAAGATGCATGGTTTGCAATATTTGAGAGTTCTAGTAAACAAGTTGCTGATTGCGATTGGGCTCGGTCCGACCTAGTCAGACAAACCCAACCAACCCAGCCCTGAGGTCCCACTTACATCAGTTAAATTTGATGGACCAAACTAGAAATGTTTCGGGTTGGGGTCGGTGTGGTCTAGCCTGACCAATGGGACAGGCCCAATAGGACTAATTGGACCCGGCCCGGTTTGGCCGTTTGTCCAGCCCGCCGGGTAGCATAGTGACCCGGTCTATTCCGGGGTGGCAAGCTAGCATGTTGACCGACAACACGATGCAACCGGTGGGAGCGCTTGGCCGAGAAGTTACATCTGGTGTCGGCCAGTCTCCTATGTCCTACAGGACACCGCGAGTCGTCCTCCACTAGCCATAGTCGATGGAACATAACTCGTCCAATCGAACCGGTTTTCTAGGTTGTGGACCACCCCATTCAGACAGTACCCACCAACCACAGCGACTCCCACCACCGCAGCTTGTTGGATGTGGCATCCTACATTCACAACGCATCATTAGGTGCCCTACCATCCTCAAGTGATGTTGGCAAGGCTCGAACACCTCCACTACTGCCATGGAACCAAGTGATGTCGCCCCCTTTACGTGGTTGGCATGGGCCAACAGCTTCCATCAGTCAGGTGTGACACTTTATGCGGGCCACCAGAGTTTCTCAAATGGAATGTTTTCCAATATTTCTGTGCCTAATGACCTATCAAGTCGCCTCCATCCCTACTCAATCCCCAGAATCGAATTTCTACCGCATCGTTTATGCAGATAAGAAGACAGCATGAGCAGAGGTGGTCGGGACTTGTTATTGTCCGCCATGGCCCTCCGCATTTGAGGTTTAAATGAAATGGTGTGGTTTGGGAATTGAAGTTCAATAATTTCATGAAAGGTTTGAATCACATATAAAAAGTCCCCATAAATATTAACCCTTCCTCGTAAATGAAAAAATTTCAGATCAACTTGTTTTTGGGTGGATTCATGTTTGTCGTTTCTAGAAAATAGAAGAGTGGGGATGAACTGTGAAATAAAAAATGAACCCCTAAAACTTTGACATTCGATGCTAAAGAGTTCATCCTCTAGGATTCAAGATTTCAACGCCATCACTTCCATCTCTGCACATTGAGGTGCGTCGAAGATGATGAAGATATGCCAATATTTCTCTTTCTTCATTGGAGATGAGTTTTACTAGAGTTTCGTCAGATAATCCTATAAGTTTTAATTCTCCTTCCACCAATAAGTTATACAACACAATGGAAATCATGTCGAGGAATTTTTGTAAATCTGTGATGTCGCGTCGTTATCCAACTTCATTAATAAAACATCATCGATGTTATGCTTCCTTTATTACATCGTTACACTGCGTGATACATGCCGTTAATGAGAATCATTAATGAACCCCATTGGCACTTATTCTCCACACCACAACGTTTCCATCCTCCACTCAACAGGCGAGAAAGAAAATATAATAACATTTTATGTTATAATATTATTTTTCTCGAAAAGTATGAAAATTAAATATTCCTTTCAGCCCCTCCTGGGAGATGTTAATTCAATTCTAGGTGAATCTCGTCATTTGGAGTTAAACAATGTCCTCAAATTTTCAATCTGAGCACTAGTTCAAATGATAGAGAAAATATCTTGTACGTTTATTGAATGTACCATAAAAAGTTCAAAATTTCATTCTGAGATCTCCGGGCCTCGGAATAATTTATCCATAGAGCATGCAATCTTTGAAAAACTAAACATAATAAAAAACATTACTTGGACATTTTGAGTCTTCACATTCTCCCCACCATAGGTATTTTCTACCACGAAATCCAAAACAAAAACTAGACAAACATATGGGGGTACTAGCCATGAATCTGAGCCTCCTACCAAATGTGCTATCCTGGAGACTCTTATAAAGCCACCAAACATGTACCAGAGGAATCGACCATCCTTGTAGGACCCGATATTATTGATCCTATATCTCAAATGACAACTCTGCAATTGTAACCCCATCTTCAATATCCAACTCACCCCAGTCTATGAGGTGTGATGGATCATTAACGTACCACCTCAGTTGTGAGATGTGGAAAACCTCATGCATCAGGTGCATCTATGGGGAAAGGGCTTCATGGTACGCCACCTCTCCAAATTTGCTAAGGATCTGAAAGGGTATGATGAACCTCAGAGATTGTTTTCCACCACGGACAAATCTCTGTAACCCTCATCGTGGTGAGACTCGAATGAATATATGGTCTCCCTCCTCAAACACCAAGGGTCTCTTTCTCCTGTCGAAATAAGACTTCTTCCTGCACTGTTTCGTCCTCATCTTCTAATAGATGATCTGTACCTTCTAGGTGGTATCCCATACCTACTCTGGATCCATGAGTTCGAACTCCGCTCGGTCGGCCCAAGATATGGGTGGTCTATAAGGACACATGTACAAGGCCTTGAATGGTGTCATGCCAATGTTGGAGTGGTAGCTGTGGTTTTATGAAAACTCCACAAGTGGATGTGGGTCCTCCAAACTACGACAAAAGTCATGTACACAAGCATGAAACATGTCCTCTATGGTCCACTCTGTCTTACCATCCTTCTGGGGATGAAAAGCATGATCAAGAACAACTATGTCTCGGGAACCTCTTGAGATCCCTCCAATTGTTTGGATGTAAAACATTAATCACGGTCTAATTCGATCATCGAAGGAACCCCATGGTGCCGCACTATATCCTAGACTTAGAGGCTTCCCATGCCCTCTACCGGTGCCTACTACCCAATAGGTAGAAAGTGATTCAAAATAGTGAGTTGGTCAATAATCACCCAAGTAGAATCTTTGCTATAGATGTACGTGGTAACCCCTTCATGATGTCCATCAAAATACCATCCCATTTTCACATTGGAACCTCGAGTGGCTGGGTCAATCCCTCTAGAACCTGATGCTTGGCCTTCACTTGCAGACATGTGAGGCTCGTGAAACAAATTCAGAAACTGTGTTATTTATCCCTGGCCACCATTACTAATATTTTCGGTCCTTGTAAATCTTCACCACTCCATGATATTCATCGAAATGGGATGTATGGATCTCCCTCACCAACTCCTCCCACAACATGACTGGAACTATAGTGCACCATATTAAAATGTTGATGTGCTCCGCACCTATAGAAAATCTTTCAGGAGCACATCCTGAGGATAAGTGATCACGTTGGGATTCACAGTCAATCTCTAAAATTTGTTCCTCCTCAACTCACTATAACAGTGGTGGAGTGATAGTCATTGATAGAAGGTATGGTTCCCCATTACTATCCACTAAGGTTACTTTCATTTGGGCTAGAGGCTCTGTCTCCTCACCCATCAGATACAACATAGTCCTCCTTTTGAGCGCGTCTTCTACCATAATTTTCTTTCATGAAGTACGGACTCTTTCAAAGTCATATTACTGGAGGAAATCCATCCTTCACCGTGGTCTTAGGTTCATGTCCATCTGGGAGAAGATACACCAGAGACTCTTGTGGTTGGACTAAACTGTAATCCGTTCACCCTTCAAATAGTCCCACCACAACTTCAAAGGGAATATTACAACTGCTAACTAAAATTCATATGTTGAGTAGATATGGTTATGCTTCATTAATTAGAGTGAGCCATAGGTGATTACTGCATGCTCCTATTGTAGTCTCAAGTAGGGTCGCCCTAGTCATTCTCCCCCTCTACTCCTCAAAACTCTACTGACATTTCTCCATACCAAATAAGGGATATATCTTCCATGTTAATGATGAAAACTGTCTTGCTACCTGAAGCTGGCAATATATTGATCTAAGGTCTATCTTTGATAACCAATTCTCTCCCTTCAACTGGTTGAAGAGGTAATCAATTACCGATTGTGGATACTAGTTATTCACGGTCACCTGGATCAGGCCTCGGAAGTCCACACACAAATCCAAATTCTCATATTCCTTTTTGGTGACAAGAACTAAGGATGTACATGGTGAAACACTGTGATTTAGGATCCCCTTATACTTCAAATCCTCGAGCAATACCCTCACCACGTGAAACACCATGGGATCCATCTGATATGATATTGTGGATATCAGCTCCATCCTAGGGTACAAGTTGATGCCATAGTCTACCTCTCGGTGAGGAGGTAGTCCCAGAACATCCTCAGGAAAAACACCCTCGTACCCTTTCAAAACAATAGGAAATATCAGAGTTATATCATCCACTCAACCATGGGTGACGCTAGCCAACCGGTGAGTGATCAGCTGCACCTACCACCAAGAAAGTACATCCTGCACTCTAATGGTTTACTTCTCTCTGATGAAGGAAACCATGGTCCCGTCTCCATGGGCACACCGTACTATATGCCTAAAATAGTCAATATTAGCATGGATTGTGGATAGCCCGTCCATACCCAAGAGTAATTCATAAGGCCTCGACACCACTACTATGAGATCTCAGCCGAAGTACTTTCCTCCAAGAGTATTCTCACACTGCCAACCCCAGTGGGTAATCATCAAATCCCCTCCAATAGGAGTCTCTAGACATACGGATCGAGCCAAGGACTCCACCAAAATCTCTGAAAGCTAAACAAGAGTTTTAGAATGGAAGGAGTGACTAGCACCCTTGTCTATAAGAACTTCAGCTCGGGTGGATAAGACACAGATCGTACCTTAGATCATCTCTGGAGTGTCGTGGTCATAAGCATCTTCTTCCTGGCGATGAGCCCCCCCTGCCATCTTACTCCCTGATGTTGGGGTGCACCAAATAATGTTGGTTCTAGAAACACTTCAAACTGTCTCCCACCACCTACCGCCCATCCAGCTCCCCTTCCACCTCTGTCGCTTAGTATACCTCCTTTCTCGAACTGATGTCTCTACCTCGGTGATCGCTCGACCATCTAGTGGTCATCTATACAGTGGGTTCGGCAGTCAGCTGCCATGTGTCCCTACCAGCCACAAGCAATGTGCTACCTTGCTTCCCACTGACTCCCCCTAGATTGTGAGCCTTGCAGTACTGACCCTGAGTCCCGGGGTCATCCTTCAAACGACTTGGCCCGCATGGGCCCATGTGTCTACTTTCTGTTGCTTGAGGAAGACTCTGCCTCCAGGGATCTTTTGGAGGCTCTATCTATCAGTTCCTACTATGCCATGAAGATCTATTTAATATGGTGTCTCTCTAACACCATGGCCTGGGTAGGTATGCTTATAGAAAAAACTATGTCCCTAATCTCCATCCTAAGTCCCTACTCGAAGGATCAATCCCTGAAGAATGGGTCTCACACTATGATTGTACAGTAGCGCGAATGCTTATTCAATCTCGTAGAGTGCTCATCCACCATTATGAGGCCCTGCTGAAGGGTAAGAATCTCATAAATTGAGAAATATCACATGTTAATAAGGAAAACTCTTCCCCAAATTCGGCTTATTTCTTACATGGAGAGGGTCACCTCATCATTTGTCTGTGTGGTCAAGCACCATCATCTCCCAACTGAGCCCCACAGAAGGATCACTTCCAAGATCTCCATATGGTCATACGGTAACCTCTCTAAGCAGAAGACGTGCATCACATCCTCTAGACTATCCTCAGCAACCAGAGGATCCATCTCTCCCATGAACCTTGGAGTTCTCTGTCTCTAAAACTCATGTAGGGAACTGATCCTACGACAGTCCTCTTCTGGATCCTCATGTCGTATATACTGACCATCAGGTGCTTTTTTCATAAATGCATCACTTTGGGGGGGTGGAATCTGAAGCACTATTCCCAGAACTGATGGCTCTTCACTAGGAACAATGTCCTTATGACCTCGTATCGGGATCCTGACCGGTCTTCCACATGGAGGCATCCTGAGATAGATCATGATGTTTCATTATTAGAAGGTTATTCCTGGTGAGGTGACTTTTATTCAATAGAACATAAGGAGACAATTATGTAACCAATGTTTTCATGTATTAGATGAAAATCATAATTCATGGTCCTGTTGTATGGATACATCATCCACTGCACCAACACATGACTCCCCAAATCTGAACGTCGGACTCACAAAACCTAACACTATGGCCACAAAACAAAACATAGAATCCTGGTCATTGTGGGAGGAATGAATTCCCTTTGATACAACTTTCACAAGACCAGTCCATCGGGGCCAATGCAGTGACTACCCCATGTCCGCCTCCCGGAGGCCTGGGGATGACGACTACCATCGAAGTAGTAAACCTATAAGTGGGAGGCATTTTTCATAGTGTCTGTATGCACACACACGCCCAAAAATGTCCCAACACATTGAAAGAGAAAACCATGTATTCTAAAACATGGCTGAGTACAATGTACACTTGAAATAAAGTGGGCCTAAATAATAACCGAACAAAATGAACTGAATCAACAAGGTACAAAAAAGATCTTGGATTACCATACATGGAACACCCCACCAGATCATAAGAGTAGTGAATCTTTTGGAAGTCAATGTAGTATGCCATGTCTACCTGGCCCTACAAGCTCCCTCCAGGTTCAAGGCCACCATATCCACCATTGAAACATCAATTATTCTTGTCTAACTAGGATCCATCATGTCCTAGTTCACCTAGGTCTCTATCAAAGCGTTGATCATCTACATTGGACACGACAGACATGGGTGGGGCATGTTCCCGGGTGTGTAACATGAAACTCAATAGGGACCCCAAAACAATTAGGAAAGACCACACATCAATCATCAATGTAATCAAAGAAGCACAAGACAACTCTAACCTAGTATATTCTATGGTAGTGATAGTAGCATCATTAGTTATATCATCGAACTCCTAGGTTGGTGGATAACTCTTGTTCTATCGAGTATAGTGGGCATGGCAGGTCACATAGATCCGCTTCCAATTTACCATGAACTGTTGTGGTACTCATCCATGACTAGTACCATGGGAATGCTAGGTCACACATATCTGCTCCCCACCATGGCCCTGATGGGTCACACAGAGCCACATTATACCATTTGAGTACAATGGTACTCCTCCTATCGAATACCATGGTTCATTTGGGTCACAGCGTGCCGCTCCCCACCATGGGCCTACTGGGTCATATAGAGATTCTTCCCACTAGGTCGTCGTCGAGTAGACATCAGGTCTCACCCCATCGTAGGGTTCTGTTTGTAAGGTTCTTGGGAAAACTGCTCCTCAATCCTTTCATCGCATCTCGATATCCATTAAATTCACTGAAAATAATTCTAAAATACCTACCTCATTATGTGGCTCTGAATTCCACAAATGGCTCATCAATAGGACTCACAGATCACAAGATTCAATCATTTTAGTAAACAGGGGTGTCGTTACGACGTAGTGTGGTCCGATCCGGTCTGACCCACCAGACCAACCCAGCCCAAGTGTCCTACATACCCTAGATTATTTTGATGGGCCCGACCTTACCTAGTTCGGTTCGGGGTTTTATGGTCTAGCATTTCCAGTGGACCCGACCCAATATTCCATGCCGGACCCAGTCCGGTTTGGCATAGGGTCTAGCCTTCTGAGTCACACAATGACCCAGTCTAGTCTGTCATGGCCCAAAGAATGCGGGGCCAGCCTTCCAATGCTTATCCGGACTACCATCATGGGTATGGCTTGGCCCACCAGACCATTGACTAGTCACGCGGTGAGGCTGGTGGGAGTGCTTGGCCATGACACAACCACCAGCCTCATCCTATCTCCTTTGCCACGCAAGACACTGCGAGGAATCCACCTATAGCTACTATCGACGGACCCCAGCACGTCCAGCCAAACTAGGTGGCCTGAGCCTAGTTCAACCCTTCACACACTACCTAAATGCTGTCGAGACACTTAAAATTGCATTTGATTTTCCCCGGCACACCGTCGAGTGAGCCACCGTCTTATAGACGGCTAGTGTTGGCCGATGGCCCCCGCTGCTGCCGCAGCGTCGGGTGGTGCCAAGCCTTCACGTGGCCAGCATGGTATGACCACCACCTGTTTCCAGATACACCTTCCACGGGCCACCAATGTTGTTTTGGTGTTCCATTTTCTAATCTGTCTGTGCCTACAGACCTCTTGGGTAACTGCCATCACTCTTCTGGCCCCGGAATCAAATTTCTACCACTACAAGAATGAAGACACCAAGAATTCATGAGAGTAGGTGTTCGGTCCTTGTTTATATCGGCCCGACCCCTCCCTGTTAGAGGTATAAATCAAAGGTGGAGGTTCGACGATTGACCTCCAATAATTTCATACAAGGTTTCAATCTCTGATAATAAATCCCCATGGAAATTCACCATTTTTCCTGAACACCTGAATCATAGAATAACTTTTTGATGGGTTCATCGGTGTTCATCTTTCCCAAAAAATCGAAGACATGGGTAGATATTTAAATTAAAAATTTATCCCCCACCCCTTTTACTTTCAATATCTAAGCATTTTTCCTTGAGGATTCAAGATGTTGACGTCATCAATTCCAGATCCATTCATCGAGGTGCTTTGAAGATTATGAATACCCTATGGTGTTCATAATTCGTCATTGGATTGGAGATTCACTATAGTTTGGTCAGAAAATCCTCTATGTTTTAACACGCCATCCACCAATGCATTAAAAAATAAAAACGAAATCACATTGCAGCAGTTTAGTTATGTTGATACATCGTGTCGTCACACTATTTCATTTATGAATCATTTTCACTACCACACATCCTTTGTTGTACCATTACACTATGTGATACAAGCCATTAATTATCCACATTAATACGACCCATCTCTACTTCATCACCGCACATGATCGTCCCCATCCTCCTCTCCATAGATGAGAAATAATATAAAATACATTTTTATGTTATTTTATGATTTTTCACAAAAATTTCCCAAAATAAACATTTCTGTTCTACCCATTCAATCCTAAGATAATTCCATATATTATAATTTTGGTGTTTTGAGTTCTACATTGTCCTCATAATATTTATCTAATCATTGGTTCAAAAGATAGAATAACACACTTGCGCGTTTACTGTACATACCTTAAAAAATGATAAAAATTTCATTCTTGGCTCTATGTGCCTTAGTATCACATGTAATCAGAGTGAACTATCTCATAATAATCTCATATAATAAACAAATATACAGAAATTATATGTATTTACATCAATTTCCATGATTCATTAGAAAATAAATATTTTGTATAAACATTGAATAGAAATCTAATGTCAAGGATACCCACTAATACGTTCATTACATGTTAGGCCTAGGATAACCACCTATGTACATGCTTCAAGATAGGGATAAACTCACATTACCTGTAACACCCCAAGCTTCCACGGTACGTTTCACTTCGAATAATGCGATAGCGTGTGTTGTACGCAACCTCGAGTTCTAACACACACCACAACTAATTAAACTAGCCGTTGTGAATACTAATACCTACTTTTTGAAATTATATATATTTTATATTTGAAAATGGACTCCATTTTTGGATTCGGAATATCAAAATTAGCCTAGGGTGAAATTTTGGTACATTTCGGATAACTTTCATATTTTGATGAATAGTGAAAATTACTAAATTTTAATTAAAAACAACTTTTTTAATCAAAATAATTAATAGTGATAAATTGTGAATTTGAGTGGTTTTAAAGTATATTTAGAATAGATTTTTACCATTTAATATAATGTTGGTCATTGGACATAATTTTACAATTAAACCGAACATAAACAAGTGTCAATCTTTTGATAGTTATTACCTCTTAAAAACACGCTTTTTGTTTTGACAGCGGGAATTAATTTTAAATTAATTTCTGCCACTTCTGTATTTTGAATTTAGGAAAATGGATTCCATATTTGGAATCAGGATGTCCAAATTATGTAAATAGGTAACTTTTATTTTTACACATTTTGAATAATTACTGCGGTAAATATTTTATTTACCATGGTTAAAGGGTAAATCCGGTAAATAAGGGTTAAAAAAATAATATTATAATAATACTAAATTACCCTAAAAACGTGTCTTAACCCTATTGGTTGATAGATGGAAGACCATGGGCATATTTGTGTCAATTTTGGGACCCCATGGATCCACTTGTAAGTGATAATGACACTTTATTTTAATTTAGTTAAAATGAATACAAAAATGACACAAGCATATATCTTTTAGAACAACAATTTTTACATAGGGTTATATATGTTGGATTTTAGATTATAAATATTCATTAGAAAGCTAAAAAGATGTCCTACATAATGATATTTTCTTTATAATTTTTAGACATTAAATAAGTTATTTTATTTATGACACAATGATGATGCAGTAATTACTATTATAGTGAAAAATTAAAATAATTGATATTATAAATACCCAAATAAATATAATATGAAACTTTTAATGAATTAAACTAATTTTATAGGATAATATGATATATTAGGATTGATGTAAGTGACTTTGTTCTAAGTAATCAATCTGTTATGAGTTTCACAAAAATCAACTATTGAATAGTGTCAAAATTGACATAAAAGAGTTCTTAAAACAAATATTATATTATTAATTGATATTAAATTCCTAAAAATCTAAAGTTCGGCCAATAGACTTATATTATGATAGGTTAATCATTAATGGACCACTTGGGGGGTCGCTTGGATGTATATAGTAAGTTTATTAACCATATTATATAAAAATACAAAGAGACATTGGAAAAGTGAAACTAATTAACTTAGTGTTAATACTTAAAGATAAGGTTAATATAAGTACCCAAACCTGTCTAAATTCTATTGGTTGAGTGGTTTTAGACCTATCCCCACCTTAACCTTTGAATAATCAACTTTGGAGCCATTAGAAACCGAATATGAATTTATTATAAATTAATATTTCTAGCTTTTCCAAAGGTGCCCCTCACCCCTCTTATAAAAGGGCACTCCTCCTTCTCATTTCTTCACACCTTCAAAGCCTTTTGGTTCGGCCAAACTCTGCCCAAATACTCTCCCAACATCCCTCACTACAACCTAGAGGCCTTAGTTTGATCAGAAAGCCAACCTAAGGAGCCCTTTTGATCAAATCAAAAGGAAGAACCCGAAGAAGAGGTAATGATTTCACCACCCTTTTCTAAGTTCATTTCTTCTTCCACTTCTTTTTCCTTTGTTCTTACCATTCTAAAATAATAACTCCAGTATCTCACATATACTGTGATGTTATTATAAGTATGGTACAACCATATTCAGTATTCTATCCACCCTTTGAATAACATGTCACCATACGTGCGTACGTACGGCTTACCGTCTCCACGTCGTGGTGTAATTGTTATTCAATATAATATTATTTGGATGGGTATAATAATGATGTGTAACTCATGTAAATAATAAATATAACATGTTAATTATTCTGTATATATGATATACCATTCATTTATATATTATTTTAATATCAAAAGAATGATATTGTCGCTCGTACGTACGTACGGACTACCGTCTCCACGAACGCGATGAGATTCATTTTCCATCGTATCCATTCAAGTATAATTATCATTTTATGATTTAAAAATGATGTTTAAGGACTTGATATCATTCTTGATATGAATAAGATACAACAAACATGGCTTATGTAACAAAACATATAAAAGAAAATGAGTAAGTCAACACCCGAAACGATGATAATTCTAAGATATTATTAATAAATCAATGTTAAAAGATCATATATGATATCATATTAATATATATGATTCTTCTATAATTTAATAACAATTATTTCACCATTATACAGGAGGTTAACCTACCCCAACCAAGGAAAAGTACAAGGTAAGGGTTATTTCACAATCTCTTCATTATCCGAGGTTGTTTATATGTAATAATCTACTGGGATCTCTTTATCATCCACATCCATGTTTCTTAAAAATGTATTTCAAAACATTTTTACTATTTACAAGAATATGGGTTAAAGTCATTTATACCCTTTTTTGACTTTTTATAAGAGGTTTATAAAGGAATCTTTCCGTCGTTTTCAAAACAAGGTCCTTTTTAACCTTTTCGACAGAATTGAGGTAAGAATGTTTTTTTTAACTTATACGGCGGGAGCGGTTATTTTACGCCGTTATAAAATCTTCAAAGCTTTCCTTACAAGCTTATAAGAATATTTTCAATGAAAATGTTTTATTTTATATGGATCTTAAATGATTTCAAAATAAAAGGAGATACTTCTTTAAAAAGAATTTTGATTTCATCTATGTCAACATCCTTTGATGGATTTTAAGATTATTTGAAGTTGATTTATTATGATACAAAACTTCTATATTGTATTGAAGGTTTTGTGATATGTTTGACTGTGGATGTGCTATTTTTATACCATTCATAGTTTATGGTGAAATTATTGACATTTCGTATGCTAGTTTTAATACGAATGTTTATGTTATGTTTAAACCTTTTCATATGGGAATGCATTGGACTTAATAAGTGACGGGTGGAGCCCGCTATAGCTCCTCGATGCATTGGTAGGTCTCATGAGACAAACTAGTGTCTTGGAACAATGCCTTGACAAAATCTTATTTGTAGTCTTGGCACGAGGCCTTGGCTATGTGGTTATGATAGTCTGGCATTATGCATTCCAACATTATGAAAGTGGTTATTTATTTTTGCATGTGATTATTCGATTAGTGGAATATCCATGTGAATAAGTAAATGGAATTATTTAATTTTATTTATGCCATACCATGTTGAAAGTTCATGTTTAAAAGGCTTTTGTTTTAGTTATACATTGCCTTAAATGTTTATTCTTATTGATGAAAGTTTCCGCTATATTGTTATCCTTACTGGGCATTTGAGCTCACCCCTTTTCTATGTTTTATTTTTCCCAGGAAGTGAAGATGTAAGTTATGAATGACCTGCAGGGATATTATGAGGGGATTGTAGTGTGGACTGTGGAAACATTATGTTGTTGTAGTAGTTTTTGATTTTATGATGTAATGTAAAACTTATGAATATATCTAGTGTTTCCAAGGCTACTAAACCAATCGGTCTTTCTAGATTTGATCTTTCTTGTGATCATGCCAATGTTATGTAATTAATGCACCGACTCTGGGTAGCTGGGGTTGGGGCGTTACAGTTGGTATCAGAGGAAGTTTAGTACAAAACTTGGAAGATAGATTTAGATAAACTCTGATTAGAGCACATAGACCTAAGATGAACTTTGATGATTAGTATAGAAGAACTTCCTAGAATTTTGGTATTGTAGAGACTTTGTGAGTTTTCCGAGCAATACATCCCTGTCTGGATACGAGCAGGTAGAGGCGGCTCTGGCACAGATGTACCTAGGGGTAAAACCCGAAAACACCGCTTTGAGCTAGACTCGAACGGGAACTGGTGCACGACAACGGGCCTTGCTGCACTCTTGGTTACGACACTCCCGGGGGATATGCTTAGGATAACTCTCACTTTCTTTACAAATCATTATGAAGGGTTTATGAGTATATACTTCCTCAAAGAAAACATATTTATGATTATGGATTATATCCATAGATAGTTCAATTTATGTTAAGTGTTTTATAAGTATGGGATTATGTATTTTGATTCATAAACTGATCTAGTTTATGCCATTGTTTAGAAATGGCGCCTAGTGGAAGAAATGGAAACCGTATCAATGCACGCACTCCATGTAGGGATTGCCCTCCTACTCAAGATAATTATAGTGGGGCTGGTGATGCAACTGGTGCTGATCAGCTAATCACCGTACTGGGACAACTTACTCAGGTTATGAATAATAACCTTACCCGTATGGAGCACCCTGATCCACAGCGTGGAGGATCAATGTTAGATCGATTCATGAGACAAAAACCACCAACGTTCAATGGGAGTACAAATCCCTTAGTAGCTGAGCAATGGATATTTTCCCTAGAGAAAATATTTCAGGCTTTGGGGAGTAGTGAAAGGGAAAAAGTTACCATGGCAGTTTACCGCCTCACTGGAGATGCTGATCAATGGTGGTCATTGATTCAAAACATGAAGGAAGATGATGAAGTATCAAACATGGAATGGAGGGAGTTGAAAGATCTGTTTTTAAAAAAATACTTTCCTCGCGACCATCGAGCAGATATGGAAAGGCAATTTCTGAGTCTGAGACAAAAGGAGGATGAGAATGTCACAAAGTATGAGGCTAACTTCACAAGGTTAGCGAGGTATGCTGGAGATTATATTCGTAACCCAAGAAGTAAGATTGATCGTTTCTTTGATGGGTTAAAACCATTTCTCCGTCGAGCATTAGTCTCACAATCCTTTTCGTCGTACGAAGACATTGTCTCATGTGCTATCAAGACCGAAAAAGAATTCTCTAAGTCTTATGACTTTAAAGCGAAGCAAGAGAAGAAGAGACCTTCTGATCAATCTGGGAATGGAAATAAGGGGAAGAAGGGAAAGGTTGAATATCCATCTTGTGGTAAATGCGGGAAGAAACATCCTGGTACTCGCTTGAAGGGAATGGGAGTCTGTTACAAGTGTGGTGAAAAAGGCCACCAAGCTCATGATTGCAAGGGGAAGAAGGAAGCTACCAACGTTCAGTGCTACAATTGCAGGGAGATGGGGCATTATGCAAATGCATGTCCTAAGCGTCAGGATAACTTACCTCAGAAAAGGCCAAGGGATCAAGGCCAGGCTTATGCTATCACTACTGCTGAGGTAGAAGCTCCGAAAGATGTGGTGGCAGGTAATTTAATGGTTTCCTCAAGTTTAGCAAATGCATTATTTGATTCTGGATCATCGCATTGTTTCATATCTTCCCAGTTTGCTAAGAAAATTAGATATTTCCAATTTGATTTAATAAGGGAGTTGTCAGTTAAAACTCCTAAGGGAAGTATCTTTGCAACAAAGTTTTGTGAATCAGTCCCCATTAGAGCACATAAATTTTCTTTATCTGCTGATTTCATCGTCATACCTATGATTGAGTTTGATATAATCCTCGGTATGGACTGGCTTTCGGACTATGATGCGAAGATTTATTGTAAGAAGAAAGAGGTTACGATTCTTGATGATAATGATAAGGAGCACCTTATTTTTAGAGCAGAATCGTCACCACCTAATTCTTATTTAGATCCACCCCCTGTAGCTCAACTTAATTCAATTATCGGGGAGGAAGAGAATGAAATAACTGTCGGTGAGGAAAGGAATGTTCAAATAGAGGATGTACCTGTTGTGAAAGAATTTGTAGATGTATTTCCGGAAGATTTACCTGGACATCCTCCAGAACGAGAATTTGAGTTTTCTATTGATTTGATTCCTGGATCAATGCCTATATCGAAGACCCCTTATAGAATGGCCACTGTAGAGCTAGTCGAACTAAATAAACAACTAGAGGAATTGAGTAATAAGGGATTTATTCACCCTAGTGTTTCTCCATGGGGAGCCCCTGTTCTTTTTGTTAAAAAGAAAGATGGATCTATGAGGTTATGTATCGATTACAGGGAGATCAATGCTATAATGATAAAGAACAAGTATCCCCTACCTCGTATTGATGATTTATTTGACCAACTGCATGGAGCTCAATACTATTCAAAGATTGACCTTCGATCTGGATACCATCAGTTGTGTGTAAAGAAGGAAGACATTCCGAAAACAGCATTTCGAACCAGGTACGGGCATTACGAGTTTACTGTAATGCCGTTTGGATTGACTAATGCACCCTCTATATTCATGGATCTGATGAATAGAGTTTTCAAGGAGTATCTCGATGAATTTGTGGTGGTATTTATTGATGATATCTTGGTATACTCCAAAACCTACAAAGATCATGAAAATCACTTGCGCATTATCTTGAAGACTCTGAGGAGGCATGAATTATATGGAAAGTTTATCAAGTGTGAATTCTGGCTTCAGGAGATTTCTTTTCTTGGCCATATTATCTCTAAAGATGGAATCTCTGTTGATCCTTCTAAGACCAAGGCAATCCAAGAATGGCCAGCACCTACGAGTATAACTGAGGTACGTAGTTTTATTGGCTTGGCAGGTTATTATCGACGTTTCGTCCAGAATTTTGCCCGATTGGCTAACCCATTAACGAAGCTCACACGTAAAGAGGTTAAATTTGTTTGGACAAAAGAGTGTGAGGAATGTTTCGAAGAACTGAAGAGAAGATTAGTCAATGCTCCTATATTGACTCTACCATCGGGGAATGATGGGTTCGTTATTTATAGTGATGCATCAAAGAAAGGACTTGGTTGTGTCCTTATGCAGAATGATAGAGTTATTGCCTATGCATCACGACAGTTGAAAATTCATGAACAAAACTATCCTACTCATGATCTTGTGTTAGCAGCTGTGATCTTTTCTTTGAAGATATGGAGGCACTACCTCTATGGTGAAAAATGTGAGATTTATACTGATCACAAGAGTTTGAAGTATATTTTCTCACAAAAAGAACTCAACATGAGGCAAAGGAGATGGCTTGAATTACTCAAGGATTATGATTGCACGATACACTACCACCCGGGGAAGGCAAACAAGGTGGCAGATGCTTTGAGTAGAAAAGACCATGGAGTTCTGAACATGATGAGAATTGAAAGGGATCCAATTTTCATGGATCTAGAGAAGATGGACATGGGAATAACCAGGGAAGGTGAAACATCAATGCTTTTTCAAATGGTTGCCAAACCATCTTTACTAGAAAGGATTAAGAGTTCCCAGACCAATGATGAAGAATTCCAAAAGAATATTAAAGCTGTGAATGATGGGAGATTGAGAGACTTTGTGTATGAAGATGGAATTTTGAAATTCGGGAAGAGACTTTGTGTTCCCAATATACCTGATCTAAAAAGGGAATTGCTGGATGATTCTCATAGTTCCAATTTCTCTATACACCCTGGGAGCACCAAAATGTATAGAGATTTGAAAGAACATTTTTGGTGGGACAATATGAAGAGGGAGATTGCTGATTTTTTGTCAAGATGTATGGTTTGTCAACAAGTGAAAGCTGGAAGGCAACAGCCTGGAGGAGTCATGCAACCGCTTCCCATACCGGAGTGGAAATGGGACAATATGACGATGGACTTTGTCATGGGGCTACCAAAGACTCCTAGAAGGAACGATGCAATATGGGTTATTGTTGATCGTCTTACCAAGTCAGCACATTTTCTTGCTATAAGAGAAGATCTACCCCTGGAACGTCTAGCAAGACTATATATTAATGAAGTTGTGAGACTTCATGGAGTACCTCTATCAATTGTTTCGGATCGTGATCCCCGTTTTACTTCAAGGTTTTGGAAAAGTCTTCAGAAATTCCTGGATAATGAACTTCATTTGAGCACTGCTTACCACCCTCAGACAGACGGACAATCAGAACGGACTATTCAAACCTTAGAAGACATGTTGAGATCTTACTCACTTGACTTTCAGGGTATGTGGGATCAATATTTACCTCTGGTAGAATTTTCCTATAACAATAGCTTCCATTCGAGTATTCAGATGGCACCATATGAAGCGTTATACAGAAAGAGATGTCGTACACCAACCTGTTGGGATGACGTCGGTGAAAGAAAACTTGTAGGTCTAGAACTGGTGGAGGAAACGATGGAAAAGGTAAAGGTAATCCAAAATCACATCAAAGCAGCTCAAAGTAGGCAGAAGAGCTATGCCGATAATCGAAGGAAGGATTTAGAATTTCAAGTCGGTGATCATGTTTTCCTGAAGGTATCTCCGTGGAAGGGAGTCATACGTTTTGGTAATAAAGGAAAATTGAGTCCCAGGTACATCGGACCTTTCGAAATTCTAGAACGAATTGGGGATGTAGATTACCGATTGGCAATGCCGCCAAGTCTCTCCAAAGTTCACGATGTGTTCCACGTATCTCTGTTGAGAAAATACATGCCTGACCCAACGCATGTACTCACCTATGAGGAATTAGAACTGGAACCTGATCTTTCCTATTGTGAAGAGCCCGTCAGGATTCTTGATACAAGAGAACAAGTACTGAGAAACCGGATGACGCGTCTGGTAAAAGTTTTGTGGAGAAACCATAAGATGGAAGAGGCAACGTGGGAACCCGAGGAACTTATGATGAAGAACCACCCGAGTCTTTTCATGTAATAAGTATTCTAGAAATTGCGAGGACGCAATTATTTCAAGGAGGGGAGAATGTAACACCCCAAGCTTCCACGGTACGTTTCCCTTCGAATAATGCGATAGCGTGTGTTGTACGCAACCTCGAGTTCTAACACACACCACAACTAATTAAACTAGCCGTTGTGAATACTAATACCTACTTTTTGAAATTATATATATTTTATATTTGAAAATGGACTTCATTTTTGGATTCGGAATATCAAAATTAGCCTAGGGTGAAATTTTGGTACATTTCGGATAACTTTCATATTTTGATGAATAGTGAAAATTACTAAATTTTAATTAAAAACAACTTTTTTAATCAAAATAATTAATAGTGATAAATTGTGAATTTGAGTGGTTTTAAAGTATATTTAGAATATATTTTTACCATTTAATATAATGTTGGTCATTGGACATAATTTTACAATTAAACCGAACATAAACAAGTGTCAATCTTTTGATAGTTATTACCTCTTAAAAACACGCTTTTTGTTTTGACAGCGGGAATTAATTTTAAATTAATTTCGGCCACTTCTGTGTATTGAATTTAGGAAAATGGATTCCATATTTGGAATCAGGATGTCCAAATTATGTAAATAGGTAACTTTTATTTTTACACATTTTGAATAATTACTGCGGTAAATATTTTATTTACCATGGTTAAAGGGTAAATCCGGTAAATAAGGGTTAAAAAAATAATATTATAATAATACTAAATTACCCTAAAAAGGTGTCTTAACCCAATTGGTTGATAGATGGTCGACCATGTGCATCTTTGTGTCAATTTTGGGACCCCATGGATCCACTTGTAAGTGATAATGACACTTTATTTTAATTTAGTTAAAATGAATACAAAAATGACACAAGCATATATCTTTTAGAACAACAATTTTTACATAGGGTTATATATGTTGGATTTAGATTATAAATATTCATTAGAAAGCTAAAAATATTTCCTACATAATGATATTTTCTTTATAATTTTTAGACATTAAATAAGTTATTTTATTTATGACACAATGATGATGCAGTAATTACTATTATAGTGAAAAATTAAAATAATTGATATTATAAATACCCAAATAAATATAATATGAAACTTTTAATGAATTAAACTATTTTTATAGGATAATATGATATATTAGGATTGATTTAATTGACTTTGTTCTAAGTAATAAATCTGTTATGAGTTTCACAAAAATCAACTATTGAATAGTGTCAAAATTGACATAAAAGAGTTCTTAAAACAAATATTATATTATTAATTGATATTAAATTCCTAAAAATCTAAGGTTCGGCCAAGAGACTTATATTATGATAGGTTAATCATTAATGGACCACTTGGGGGTCTCTTGGATGTATATAGTAAGTTTATTAACCATATTATATAAAAATACAAAGAGACATTGTAAAAGTGAAACTAATTAACTTAGAGTTAATACTTAAAGATAAGGTTAATATAAGTACCCAAACCTGTCTAAATTCTATTGGTTGAGTGGTTTTAGACCTATCCCCACCTTAACCTTTGAATAATCAACTTTGGAGCCATTAGAAACCGAATATGAATTTATTATAAATTAATATTTCTAGCTTTTCCAAAGGTGCCCCTCACCCCTCTTATAAAAGGGCACTCCTCCTTCTCATTTCTTCACACCTTCAAAGCCTTTTGGTTCGGCCAAACTCTGCCCGAATACTCTCCCAACATCCCTCACTACAACCTAGAGGCCTTAGTTTGATCAGAAAGCCAACCTAAGGAGCCCTTTTGATCAAATCAAAAGGAAGAACCCGAAGAAGAGGTAATGATTTCACCACCCTTTTCTAAGTTCATTTCTTCTTCCACTTCTTTTTCCTTTGTTCTTACCATTCTAAAATAATAACTCCAGTATCTCACATATACTGTGATGTTATTATAAGTATGGTACAACCATATTCAGTATTCTATCCACCCTTTGAATAACATGTCACCATACGTGCGTACGTACGGCTTACCGTCTCCACGTCGTGGTGTAATTGTTATTCAATATAATATTATTTGGATGGGTATAATAATGATGTGTAACTCATGTAAATAATAAATATAACATGTTAATGATTCTGTATATATGATATACCATTCATTTATATATTATTTTAATATCGAAAGAATGATATTGTCGGTCGTGCGTACGTACGGACTACCGTCTCCACGAACGCGATGAGATTCATTCTCCATCGTATCCATTCAAGTATAATTATCATTTTATGATTTAAAAATGATGTTTAAGGACTTGATATCATTCTGGATATGAATAAGATACAACAAACATGGCTTATGTAACAAAACATATAAAAGAAAATGAGTAAGTTAACACCCGAAACGATGATAATTCTAAGATATTATTAATAAATCAATGTTAAAAGATCATATATGATATCATATTAATATATATGATTCTTTTATAATTTAATAACAATTATTTCACCATTATACAGGAGGTTAACCTACCCCAACCAAGGAAAAGTACAAGGTAAGGGTTATTTCACAATCTCTTCATTATCCGAGGTTGTTTATATGTAATAATCTACTGGGATCTCTTTATCATCCACATCCATGTTTCTTAAAAATGTATTTCAAAACATTTTTACTATTTACAAGAATATGGGTTAAAGTCATTTATACCCTTTTTTGACTTTTTATAAGAGGTTTATAAAGGAATCTTTCCGTCGTTTTCAAAACAAGGTCCTTTTTAACCTTTTCGACAGAATTGAGGTAAGAATGTTTTTTTTAACTTATACGGCGAGAGCGGTTATTTTACGCCGTTATAAAATCTTCAAAGCTTTCCTTACAAGCTTATAAGAATATTTTCAAAGAAAATGTTTTATTTTATATGGATCTTAAATGATTTCAAAATAAAAGGAGATACTTCTTTAAAAAGAATTTTGATTTCATCTATGTCAACATCCTTTGATGGATTTTAAGATTATTTGAAGTTGATTTATTATGATACAAAACTTCTATATTGTATTGAAGGTTTTGTGATATGTTTGACTGTGGATGTGCTATTTTTATACCATTCATAGTTTATGGTGAAATTATTGACATTTCGTATGCTAGTTTTAATACGAATGTTTATGTTATGTTTAAACCTTTTCATATGGGAATGCATTGGACTTAATAAGTGACGGGTGGAGCCCGCTATAGCTCCTCGATGCATTGGTAGGTCTCATGAGACAAACTAGTGTCTTGGCACAAGGCCTTGACAAAATATTATTTGTAGTAATGGCACGAGGCCTTGGCTATGTGGTTATGATAGTCTGGCATTATGCATTCCAACATTATGAAAGTGGTTATTTATTTTTGCATGTGATTATTCGATTAGTGGAATATCCATGTGAATAAGTAAATGGAATTATTTCATTTTATTTATGCCATACCATGTTGAAAGTTCATGTTTAAAAGGCTTTTGTTTTAGTTATACATTGCCTTAAATGTTTATTCTTATTGATGAATGTTTCCGCTATATTGTTATCCTTACTGGGCATTTGAGCTCACCTTTTTCTATGTTTTATTTTTCCCAGGAAGTGAAGATGTAAGTTATGAATGACCTGCAGGGATATTATGAGGGGATTGTAGTGTGGACTGTGGAAACATTATGTTGTTGTAGTAGTTTTTGATTTTATGATGTAATGTAAAACTTATGAATATATCTAGTGTTTCCAAGGCTACTAAACCAATCGGTCTTTCGAGATTTGATCTTTCTTGTGATCATGCCAATGTTATGTAATTAATGAACCGACTCTGGGTAGCTGGGGTCGGGGCGTTACATTACCAAATTTTTTTCTTCAAATATCCAAAGACAAAGTCTTTTTTAGGATAAGGATAACCTCTCACGTACCCTCTTTATGGTTTGATGTAGCCTCCAATGCACCCTCTTCGATGTTATAGATAACCACCCATGTAATATTTTATGTTCTAGGTAAGACATTTAGTATACCCATGGATCTCTTAAATTATTTATATTTTCCTCACGAATTTTATAGAAATAAGTATCCCACGAAAAGCACAATCACATTCCATTTATATTTATACAACAAGATCATGATAATATTTATCATTATATCAACACATAAACCGTGTAAAATCATGGTATCATATATATTTCATCAATAAAATAAAATAACTTATATGGGAAGAATACATGTGATAATATTTGATAACATCCCTAATAAATCATAAGAATTATCAAAGGATATTATTGTATGTCAAATTATCCTTAAAATATCATTGGATCATTTGCTGAAGAAAACACCCTTTCCATTTTGAAATAAAATATTTAAAATCAAAAAACATTAGAAATATTATGGTAAAAAATTTAATTGAAAAGATCAATGGGAAAATTGGAATAAATATTCATGGTTTTTTAAATTCATGGTTGTGGGAAAATTATTTTATGTTGTCTGTATTGAAACTATAATTTCATCCAAATATTTAGTAAATATTAATAATTTATTTTCATAGAAAACAATAATAATATTAATTTTAGAAATCCTAAAATAAATAATAATAATGTGTAAAAATTTCATTATAAAATAAAAATGTTATGATAAAAACATTTCATCATTTATATTAAACTAAAAATATACAAGGAAAGATAATATTTTCGACCAAAGGGAGAAATAAATCCAGTTTTACTTGAAGACATTTTTTCAGTAACATGAGTACTTAAATATAGGAAAATTAATTGAATATATGAAATATCATAAATTAAATTTATGAGTTTATTGTTTAAATTAATTGTTAGCATTAGTTATTTTAATATCACCATCCAATAATGTATCCAAAATCAATCTTGGTTAAAAAGAGGTTGTAACTTAAAACCCTTGCTTCTTTTGGAACTTTTTAGTTGCATGCCCAATGATATAAATAACATTAGATGATACATTAAATACATGAAGACAATAATATTCATGATTTAAAATATAAAAGGGACATTAGATAAAACTCATAAAAATAAATGGGTACATAACATCAAACATGTCTCATGAAATTAATTTTGAGATGAAGAACCCTTACCTTATATCTGACATGATTCATAAGCATTATGATATTATGTATAGAAAACATGTATTTATTATAATTATTACCCCAATAATACTCATATTTATAATTTCAAACACAATTCTATTATAATATTTAAACTCCATTTTAACAATTATTCTCTATTAAGGTCGTCATTTTGGGTGTTATGTGATCCATTTATTATGTATGTTTTGGTTTAGATGTTTCTGTCCGTATAATTTGATCATGATTCTACCACCTCCATAATATTATTCATTAAATATGTATCATATTTAACTAAAATATAATATTTTATAAAAATTTATTCATATTTTTGTTAAAACATAAATTACATCAATTCATGGAGTTGGTAATCTCCACGTAATAATGAGTGATGTTGAAACTTTTTGATGAATAGAACAAAAAAGGTAAATGGTAATTAAAAACTCTAAAATAATTATTATATAATAATTATAATAATTACCATTTATTTATATCTTTATTAAAAAACATATAAATCAATAAATACAAACAAATCATATCTCTCTAGACAGGTGGAATTCCACACACACATGTGAGTGACGTTATCATTTTCCAAAAGATGATAATTCAATAATATAGATAAAATATTATAATTATATATGTATTAATAATTAAAAATAAATATATATTAAAGTTAAATAAATCATAATGACTATATATGAAATATTTTTATGAAAATAAATCATATCACTACAGGGAGGAGTTCGTCCAGATGTGTGACAGAATGATAATGTCATTTCCCATTTGATTGATATGAGTTCTAAAATGGTTGATACATAATAATAATAAAATCTCATTTTATTTATTATCTTTTAATTATAATGTCATTATAGATACAATGTGTTTAGATAATGCTGAATATGATATGAAATTGGAATATCATTATTTCTATTTATTCCTCTTCTTCGAGAGACCTCATATGGGTTATACCTCATGTCTTGAATGATTACACTTAAGAATAGACCAAAATATCTTAGATAAAGAGAATTAATCATGTAGGGTTTATTTTTAGCATTTATCTTAGATATATGTATCAAATTATGTGATGAAGGTAGGATAATAGGTTCCCTTTTGTATGTGATGGGAGTGAAAAATAAGGATCCACCTAAAATATTTGAATAATATAATGTCACCCTTATGTAGAAGTTGATAAAAATGTAAACAGTGAATAAAAATTGAAGTGATAAAGATAAAATATCTTAAAATACTATAAATTATAAACTTTTTGGTGACAATACTACAATTATCTCTTACTTCACCCCATGGACGACATTTTCATGCTTAATTTTGAAACGAGAAATTTACTTTTTTTACTATTAATAAAAAAAACTATGACCCTTTAAAATTATATTAATTATGATGAATAAATATATTTAAATTATATTATAAGAATAAATTTCTATAAGTGGTATAACTTAATTTCAAATAATCATGCCAAATGTAATGAAATCCAGTGTTAGTGAAATTAATTTTTTGAGCATACAACTGAATTTACATCCATTCAATTCAATTTAAAAACCATAAATTAAGGTGACACTATTTTATTTCATATAGAATATATAAATTAAATTAAAACTATTAAAAAAATTTATTTTAACAAAATATACTATGATAAGAACAAATTTCATTTATAAAGACTATTTTTAAAAAAAATGGATTTTAATGAAATTAATTAACTTATAACAAATTGAAGTATAATTTTTATTTCTATGTAATTACATAGAATATTTTTAATCATATTAGTCAAATTATAATTTAAGCTAAAATTAAAATTATAATAGGTTATTGAAATTATTTATTTATGAAAAATATTTGATTTTTTGAAAAAAATAATTATTTTCCAGTAATCACTAAAAAATAAATATTTTTATAAAAATCATAAAAATTAACAATAATATAATATTAACCTAATTATAAAAAAATTATATTCATTACATCAAAACAATTTTTTGAAATTAATTTTAATTTCCATGAACAAGATGAAATACAATCTCTTTTTCAGTTAACAAATTTTTAAAGCATAAAATGCCTTTACTGAAAAATAATGACTTATTTATTATGTATTAAAAAATTCATTATCACTAATTAATAACTCTATAAATTAATTTTTTTATATTTTTATTACTATTCAAAACTTCTAAATTAACGGTTAGGTTAGGAAAATCTCATTTATGTATTATTATTTCAACATTAATCACATTATACTTAATGATAGGGTTTTCATGTATGTATGCTATCATGAAAGGCATTATTTTTCAAAATAAATCTTATTCGTTTTATAATATTATTCTAATATATTTTAATTATTTTTTAATAATATATTATATTTATAAGAGGTTTAATATGAAATGAATATTCCTTTATCATTCTTTGAATCAAAATTTCCATGATTTCCCTTGGAGTTCATGATGTACACTTTACATCCAAAAACATTTATGTATAAAAAATTTGGTTTTCTATTATTCCAAATATCTTAATCTCATTATGAATTATTAATAAACTATTAGTGACTTGATATTTGGTCTTTATATCTTCCAAACCCAAATAGTAAGCATTCTAAATTCACATAATATAGTTCTAGAAATTTTCAGCTTGGTCATATTCTTCTATTAAACCATACCATTCTATTGAGGTGTAATTCAGACATAGATGTAATGCAAAATTCAATATTTTTAGAAAAATGAATTAGAATACTGATTCTAAAATGTTCCCATGACATAAATTCTAGATAAAAAAAATTGACATCAATTTAATTCTACAATAGCATAGATAAATTTATAAAAATAGAACATGCTTCACACTTACTTCACAAAAATTGAACCCATGTAAATATAGAACAATCAGCTACTAACATATAAACCAATTTTCTAAAAAATAAGTAAATTTTTCTATATCTTTAATAGAATCATGTTAAATTTTTTACATAGTATATAATTTACATCCTCTTTGATTTCTTAATGATGATTTGTGATGATTTCACATTGCAGAAGAATTACATAATTTCTTTTTATGAAATTTATGATTAGTAAAATTTTAATCAAGTTAATATTATATAAAATTCGCAATGAATTAAAATTTCAATATATTGGTCATCTACCAAAAATACAAGATAAATCTATTTTCATTTTCAAGTAGTTCTAATTCTATTTACATAACAAATTTAGAATTAATGTGTAATTTTTTTTGTTTTAGGTTCTCTAAATATATAAAATTTATCATTAAAATAGAATAATCATTATTATAAAAATAAGAAAAGAAATATATATCATCATAAATTTATGGGATAATTCTCATTTTATGTTTTAAAAATTATATAAAAATAAATTTATTAACAAGAACTAAATCTAGATCTCCCACATAACCAGCTCCATTGATCTTTTCCATTATCATTTTCACCAAAGGTGACATATATTCCATCAACCATTTAGAGTGAGTAAAAAATTAAAAAAATATCCAATCGAATTCCTTGAACTACCAATACCTATATATAATTTCATATATTTTTCCATGTGAATTTTTCCTACAAAAATAATTATATGAAGTTGTTTTTTGCAACAAAAATTTAGTTCTATCCAACAATGATATAAATAAATTATTTAGGTATAAAAATATATTTTCATTGTGTATATGTTCTATCAATTAATTTAGAATAATTATTTGATATAAAATAATTTTCAACACTCTTGAATTGTTAATTTATAAGGAAAAAACCATATTAATAATATACATTTACTATATATTGAAAAAATATTTTTTAGAAATATTTTTCTTATATATCTAGCTAAAATGTAATTTTCCTTTATCACAGTTATTTCACAAATATAGAATATTAAATTTTTATCCATTTTTTATTTGTTATTAACATATTTTTTATTAGGCTATTATCCTCATTAGTAAATACAATTGATATTTATTTTAATGGTTTATGATCATTTAATAAAATGTTACTATTACTATCACGTTTAGTTGAAGGAAAAACATATTTACCCCACTATGTCATCAAATAATAAATTAAGTTTGTTTATAATTATTTGTAACTAATTATAGACTCATATTATTTTATAAGAGTCATTTTATTTCATACAGTATGTAATGTTTCTATACAATGTTGAGAAATACTCATTAAATTATTGAAAATTTTAATTATCAATTTCAAATTAGTATTCAAGGGGATAAATATATTGTACCTATGTTGATTGAGAAAAAAATAACATATTTCCTTTTACAAGAATGTATATATTTGTTGTTATCAAATCAATCAATAGTAGTGTCTTTATAAGAACTCAATGTACATTTATTTTCCATCATCTCATTTTTCATATAATTATATATTTTATATGAAAATTCATCCAAGATTTCATTTTATCATTAGTTGAGGACACATAGGATTTTTGAGTCCTAATTTCATGATTTCATAACCTCCCACATAAATTTAATTTACATAAAAATTCTAAAAATTATTATGAGATATTATGGATCATCTTCTCTCATTATTGAAAATTATGATATTCTAATTGGTACTATTCACAATTGAAATTTGAAAATACTGATTCTGCTACATCAAGTAAGCTAGATAATAATTTTCATTTTATATTATTCTTATCCATTTATGTAGAAATTTTTTTAAATTTTATTTTATTTTAACTCGTTTGGTATGTTCATCTTTATCCATAATTTCTATAATTTACAATATAAGAGTTCCTATATGATACTATATTTTTGATCATTAGTTTTTGTTAATTTTCATATTAAAGAGAATATTACTCTCTATTTAGATAGTAAAAATATAATAACCATCAATTATTGATATCATTATGGAATTGGAGTACCTAATATAGCTTCATTGTGAGTAATATATATTATTCTTCAATTTAACTTTTGGATGCTTTCACCTTTAACTATTATGAATGTTTCAAAACCCAACATAACATTATTTTACATTTTTCATGAAAGTATCATTCCCTTCATTAGCAAAAAAATATTTTTCCACGTATCATGCATTTTTTTACACTATGAATATTGATTTAATTCTTTTAGGAATAATATGTACTTAAAATCCTTCATTTATTTAGAATATAAATTGGATTTTTTTTACTAGAATCATGTTTTTCTAGTTCATGTTTTAGAGCTTCATAACGATTTATTGTTTTTAGGTACACTATCGAACAAGAAATTTTATATAGATAATTATCATAGTTGTCCAAAACATAAAATTTTCCTCATTGAAGTACTGAGAACAAATCATAGGCATGATTTTATTTGAATCAACCATTATACCAACGTGATTGATCAATATAAATTAACTAGTGACAATGGAGAATATTAATGATACTAATATAATACCATTTTTAACTTACAATGGTTGCAATGTGACATAAAATGGAATGGGGAGAGGGTGGAATGAGTTTATAAAATTTTCACCAAAAAATCACCCTCCTAAAATAGTAATTTCATCAAAAATTCACTACTTATCATATATATAGTGTATACATAATATTTAAAAGAAAGATAAAAAAATAAATTTTTTTTATAGTTTAGGGAAAGATG
Source organism: Viscum album (assembly GCA_963277665.1). Taxonomy (NCBI): domain Eukaryota; kingdom Viridiplantae; phylum Streptophyta; class Magnoliopsida; order Santalales; family Viscaceae; genus Viscum; species Viscum album. Next base: position 159,156,185 of record OY728128.1, on the reverse strand, counting down.
AACATCCCTTAATACTCTCCACCAACACTCAATGCTTGTTTGTTTATTTTAAAAAGCTATCACTATTCTTATGGGCTATCCAGAAGAGTGGAAGTTGATTTCACTTATTAAAATCATCAAATAACTTTCAACATGGATATCCCTTTAGTAGATCTATCCAAAACCTTCACAAATTTTGTACAAGGAATTGTTATATAATAATTTAAGATGTTTAGAAAATATTACCTTTATAGAAAATAGTTGTGACTTAGATTTGAAATATGAGGAAACATATTTATAAAATTAGTAATATAATAATAATATTTAATTGGACATCAATTCATATAGATATATCCTAAAAGAATAATTCAAATGTAGTATTTTTTTCATTGCCAAACTATGTTTAATGAATGAGATTGCGAAAAATAGAGTATTCTTTCTATGTTAATGAATAAAAAAAATATTCTCACGTATTCATAATATTATTTTTTTATATAAATAGTTATGATAAAATAATTATCACTTAGAAACAACATTTTATTAAATTTATATAAAATTATTCTCTAAAATTATATAAAATAGAGGTTGGAATACACTAAAAATGTTGTCTCCCATTTAACTATATGATTTTCTAGAAATAAAATAGTTCTTTAAATTAACCTGTCCATATTTAGGAATAACGAAATTTAATAAAAAAATCTAGTTTGGAAATTGGTTGCAAAATAGAAACAATAATATCTTTATAAAAAATGAATTTATGTAATGGAAAATACCCACCTTCATAGTTTATTAGCATTATATGTCTTTATTTCATAATACATCTGATTATATGAAATTATATCATGTTGTAAGAATTAAAATTATATCATATGACTATAGTTTTGTCATATGAATTCAATCTGATCATATCCATTATTGCGAGACTTCATTTTGTTCATATTACTTTTCTTCAACCAACAACTTTTAGCATGACATATGAATCTATTAATAAATAAAAAATACGTAGTATGTTATTTTTCTCAATAGAATTATATTTTTATGACAATAATTTTTTTTATATTTGAAATAAATATTTACCTTTTTAGTATATTATTTACCATATGATATTTGAAATACATGAGAAAATATATAAACATTATTCCATAGGTTAATTTCTCTTCTTGTGGGATAAGTCATGAGTGTGTATTAAATTTAAAGATCATAGGACATTTGAAAACCCAAATAGAAATAGTGTATCCAACTTTCCTAGCTCGTATGATAATTTACATTATAAAATAAACGAAAAAAATTTATAATATTATTAGTTTGTTTACATAAGAAATTTTATAATTTATTCAATTTTCACAAAGTTGGATGATAATTTACAAACACTTTATGATATTTATTCTATGTAAAATATTCTAAAAATAATTTACTTTTTCAAATAATGAATTCACGAGTCATCCTGTAGGATAATTATAAAAAACATCGGATAATTTTTTATGATCCTATTGTTTTTTTACTTATGAAATTTTCCCTATTAAATAATATCATTGATTGAAATAAAAGTCATTTTAATGAAATAATAATTATGAAAATATTACATTTCCAATTTAAATATTATATTAATTATTAATAAATAAGAATTTTTTGAGCATCAAAAAATTTAATTATTCAAATACATAAGAAATGATTTATTTCATCCAACACATTCAATGGAAAAATCCATTCATTACATAATTAGTAATTGTTATTTTTGAAAATACCACTGAAAATTACGTATAAATGTATCCCCCTTGAACCCATATAAAATCACACATTTCATTGATTTCCTTTGTCAGTAACTACCAAAACAACCTATAGTAAATTCTTTATAAACATTTGTTAGCCTATGGTCCTAAAAAATAATAATAAAAACATTATAAAAATAGAAATTCTTTTATGGAGTGATTTCTTTAATATAATTTTATTTTTTTTTTAAATTTTTCAATTAAAATTTAATAATTACCCCTTCTAAACCTAAAACAATCAAAAAATTATGTTATATTCACATAATTATTCTTCTTTAAAAATTATATTTGTACCATATAACTATATACTCTTACTCATTCCTTAGTATAAAATACTATTTTTTGGTTAGTTCAACCACCATCATTAACGATATTATTCCACCATCACCATTACCTAAATGAGATATTTTGAAGTCCTTATTATTTGTAATATATGATATTATATAGTAATTTATGTTATCAATATAAACATGTAATGGTGAAAAAATAATATCTATTAGAAATTAACAAATTATTATTGGTATAATTTCTCAAAACATTCCCTTCATGAAATCCATTCACATGATTCAAAGTAGTGGCTCTCATAAACATAAAATGGTTACACATAAATTATTGAAAAAAATATTTCCTCTATATTGAATAATATTTTAATGATTAATTTTTATCAAAAAAAGAATTTACATCTATATTATGAATCTTATTTAAAAAATCCAAACAACTAACATCTATTAATGAAAATAAATAACAATTTACTAATATATCTATAATAAATGATGATAAATGAAGATTAAAAGCTAATTTATATAGTTACTTTGCAATAATAATCGATTAATTTTAATATTTTTTATTATAAAATAGGTTAATTATATATCATAATATTTGGGAGTAAAGGTAAGGGTTTCAATTCCAATCAAACATCATAATCATGATTGTTTATGTATAAATATACATCATGGGAAATTATATGTTCAATATCTATAAAACCTATTCTATGTTATTCTCCTAAATTTATTTATTTGGTTTACATGTCTCCTGACCATTTCACTGACCATTGGATAATAATTAAAGTAAATGGATAATTGTAATTTGAGGTGTCCTTATATCATCATTTTGATTTGTAATCATTCCCCTCTATAACCATATTTTTCATATGTTTTTATATATATCATTTTCACAATATATATAACTTTATAATTCAATTTTTTATATTCATTAACATTTTTTACAATTGATATAATGGAATTTTTTTAAAGGAATTTCTATATTGTTTCATTATACCACACATGTGTTCAGGTTATTTTATAATGTTTCCATTCTATGTTCCCGGGTTTAAAAAAATTATTATTTTTAAATTTCCCATTATTTTTATAAAACCATTTATTTATTAGTTTTTTTATATTTAAATTAAAATGTACAAAAAATTTAAAGGATATTTCTTCCTATACTAAATTTATTTAATGATATTTAGAAATGTTTTTCATCATTGTTAAAATCTATTAATTTTTTTTACATTTTTATCAGCATATTATTTGAAAATTTCATACACATTATTTTATTAGATGTCTTCCAATCATTTCTTTTGACAATTTTAATGATATCCATTTCATTCTCATGGGATTATTAATAATTTATAGATTTATGAATGTAATCATATTCAAGTAGCATGCATGTGTTTGGTATTTCATTTAATTATAAAAGGCATGAAATTATATATCCCCTACTAAATTTGGTAATTTTTTATATTTCATGATATTACATGAAAGGGACTAGGGATTGAACCCAATCCTCTATGATTATGAAAATGGGAAGTGAACACAATTCATAACAGGAAACTATCTTCAATGTGATGATGGTCTTGGAGGTGAAACTTGATATAATAAATTATTTTTTATGATTAATTATTTTACCAAATATGTATGTTATTAAAATTATCTTTTTATATTCCCATGTCTTAAGATTATCAATTACTGTTTCTATACTATTTTTTCCTCATTTATAATGATTTTTACAAAATCAATTTATTATTATTCATATTTTATTACATGTGATTCTTTGGGTATGTTTTTATTAAGATAGGTTCATATATCTTGATTATATTCTCAGACCAATATGTTGATACTATTATCATATATTTTTTTAATTAATGGATATATCTTCTATTTACCCTTTTTAGCATATAATCTCAGATTTTCTTATGTTTTCATTAAAATGTTTATAAAAAAGGTAACTATGTGTGCATTGGTTAGAATTTTTTCATGTGTAAATATAATGTGTTTGATATGGTTAAATAATTTTCAAAAAGAAATTAGTTATGTATCTATTCATCAATGTCACAAAACGTATAGGTTTATGGTTGAGATTTATTCTGAGATGTAATTACTATTCATGTAGAATGTCATATTATGTATTTATGTATTGGTTGGTATTTCATAGCATTTATTATAGTTAATTATAAATAATTTTATGTTACATATTATGAAGAATACGTGTATAGATCATAAAACAACCAATTTTTCATCAAATGTGATACAGGTTGAAAAAGAAGTATCATATGTTGAGAAAATGGTTTTTTAAATTTTCACGATGTAGGTTTTATTTTCATTTCCATACGATTTGTTACTATGGTGGATGTGTATAATATTGAAACTAATGATTTTTATGTCACCCAATGGATGAAAGGGGGATAAAATGATTAAATTGTTTGTTTAGTGGACAAAGAAATTCTTTTCATAATGAAAAACCATCAAGGATTAGAGATAGACTATAAAATTATATTGTGGTTCTCATAAAAAATTATAACTATATGAACAAATATCATGATCCATTTCAAACTACTGAAAAAAAATATGTAATAAACAAATCTCCATTTGTTCATTTATGACATAATTTTAATGCTTCTTTTAGTTGATATTCATATCCATTAATTTTTTAACAATCGATAAACACCTGAGGAAATATATTTTTCTTTTTCCATGTTTCTCTGTGAATTTTTTTTAACCATTTATCATTGAAATCTATGTATGAATAATGGTATTCACTAATGAAGAACATAAGGAAAGTGGAAAATTTCAACTCTATGGAGTGTCATGAATTTAGGATGATATTTATCAATAAATATTTTTATAATCCTTTTAACAATATATAGGAGTGAAAATTATTTAATCAAAACAAAAAGTAGGATTAATTTATTAGTACATATTTATTAATTATCACTAGAATCGTAAGGTATACATACAATAATATCATTAACACCAATATCAAAATTTACCATTTTTTAGTGGTTTTAATCTATGTCTCTTACAATCATTGGTTACACAAGGATTTGGATGCAATGTAAAAATTATTAATTGTTCTCCAATAGTAAAATATGGATTTGGGAAACAAATGTTTCTCATGATTTCTAGGGAAAAAATATAAAAAATGTGTTCCATGTAAAAAAATGGATAAAATGCGTGGAGTAAAGTAAATTTATCTTCTGACATGCACAAAATCATGGTATGGTTGTGGAGGAAAACTTAACAATGGAATAGGGAAATTTTTAAAATGTGGAAGAGAATTCTAAACTCACAAGAATTATAAATATATTCGAGCCATCAAACTAATTAAATTTATAAAATAAATATTGACCGAATGTACCTAATACAAATCAATGATTTAATTACATTAATTATGGACATTACACAAACAGGTAAACCAATACAAGGATTTATGATGATAATAAATGTCAAAAAACTCTTATATATAGGGAGAAAGAGAAATTTATTGCAATTGTAATTTTTTAAATGCATGGCCAAAATAATGTGGGGAAAGGTATACTCAACTTAAACGGATGAGATACAAATATATTATTTGACTCTAGATCTACCAATGCAATTATTTATAAAATATTTTATTGGATCATTAAATTACAATCCCAATTATATATTTAAATATCAATGAAAAATACTTATAGTGTGTTTATTGAATTTAATGTATACCACCCTTCATTATATCATTTTTATGGAATGTTTCATCATAAGTTTTTTTATTCCCACTTTTCTATAACTCAATTTGACCTTGGTAATGGATTGGACCACTTTATAAATATCCCATATCAATTTCTTTGATTGGGTATACAAAATTCATATTAAAAATCATCCAATGATCATCTATATGTACAATTATAACCTTAAACACTACATGGAAATTAAATCCCTTCTATGGGTCTCAATACCATGTCATGAGGGGTATCTAGATCAAATGGTTAGAGAGGAATCCAATATTTAAGATATGCCTATTTTTTGTTTATATATTTACTTATTTAGTGAATATTATTCGATTATACACCCAAATCATCCATTTTAGTTTCTGACAAACCACATTCCTTGTGTTAATATTATAAAACATGCACTTTAAAAAATAGACCTGATTGAATTGGAGTAATTGAATAAGAAATTCGAAGAGAATTCTAATATGGGTTTTATATTTTATAATGGTTTACCATGGGAAGTACCAATCCTTTATGTTAAGAATTATGATTGATCAATGTATCACTATATTTAATATCATGAATATTGCATGATTATGATAAATAAAAATTTTCTTATACCACATAATTATTATTATTTTTCAAAATTATTAGGGTCTCTACACATTTAAAATATAGATATTTATGCTGGTTTTCATCACTAATGTGTAAAAATGGAGGTGATACCCAAATAATCCTTTTATATGAGAGATTAAATCATCAAATCAATTCTGAATATTTTTGGAAAATAAAATACCTCTAGTTTTTTAGTTGTTTGTGGAATATATACATAATATATTACCACAATCAATTTTTGGTAGTATTTTAAGATTATATTCTAATAAATTTATGAGCATGAATGTTCAAAATTATCATTTGAGGATTTTTATTAGTACATTGAAAAATTAAAAACATGGTGTGAAATTTATCTTATATCTATTCAATCTAGAGAAAGAATAATTCAGTGGCCATGTAGTCATAAGTGAGGGGATATATAAGGATCATACAATGATGGTGGTAATTAATGAATAGTACAAAACCCCAATATAGTATATAATTTATTCTTCATATGACTTGTCAGATAATATCAAAATATTTATAGAATGTTAATATTACACTTAAATTCAAAATGAATGTTCACAAAGAAGAGAGTCATGTTCCTTTGCATAGATTAATTTAAAGATCATTTCATGAATCTTATGTAAATTTGGGTGACAACACATATACTCTAATAACATTGAAATTGATTATTTTTGTGATTTTTTTGATTATTTAAATATGTTCTTATATTGTGTCCTTAATCAATGTTTTATTTTTTAGATTATGCAACATGTAAATTAAATTTTCATGAGAAAAACAATCAAACACATGATTTCAGCTACCATGGGTATTATTTGAATTAAAGATATAGATTTATTATATTCATAGTAAAATTAGTGCTATGTATACTAGTCATGATTCCATAATGTACATGTTCAAATAAATTTATTCGAACATGTTCTAAAAGAGATGTTTAGAGTTTATCACAAGATACAACAACTCAATAAATTACATCCCTTGGATGGATAAGATATAGTATGATTACCAAAGTAGGAATGATAATTATACTTTATACATGATTATAATTTAATGTGACCCAACACACATGTATTTTAAAATTATTCACCTTAAAATTTAAGGGTAAATAGATAATCATATATTTTTAAACCAGCTATATAACCACCTATCCATAAAATGATCAAGGAGTGATAGATGGAGGATTTGGAGATATGATAGAAGGATGGAAATATTTCAAAACTAAAACAAAACCATATAGGAATGTTAAGGTTTGGGAAAATATTTTATGTCAATTATATACAATAAGTAAGGAAGGATATTTTAATAAGGCACATAGCTCCTCATTATCTATCAATTGTTCAGTCACTAAGATATATAGTGATCACAAGAGTCATTTTTAGTTTGAAATGATCAAAATGAATATTCAAGAGTATTGATATCAATGTTTGACCTACCATCATGTAATTTTAAAATATCACATGTTTATGGTGATGATTCTTACACTACCTATATCTTTATTTAACATGGGGAACAATACCCTTGATTTTATGATATTACATCCCATGATGTATAAGTGATATAATTACGTTTATGTTTGGGAATATTTTCTTATGAATTTATTCAATTTAATTTCAATCTAATATTATTTACCACTCAATAAATTTTTCATGATATAGTTAATAAAAATAATAATACATTATGGAGTACTAATTTCAATCGTCTCTAATTGAGATATGAGGTTCAACCAAATGTTTTGAGAAATTATTACGAAGAAATAAATATAATGTTCAGGGTTATAACTAATTATTGTCCTTAGATGGATGTCTAGTATTAAGTGGTCATTAAAACTCTATAATATATGGATAGCTAAAATTTAATGTATTTCAATGTTTGTTGGGATCAATAAATTTTTTTGGTTGAGTTCCTATATAATAGTTTTTTCCATTATAAAATTTTATCATAACCATATGAGGCATTATATGGTAAATGATATAAAACTATAACATTTTGGATTGATATTAGATAATTGAATCCTTGAGGACTATATAAAAAAAATAGGTTTAAAAAATATTCTATCTATTATGGGACATATCAATGAAGCATTATGTAAAATAATATTTACAGATAATCATCATTGAGATTTTTATTTTGATGTTTGAAAGATGTAATAAATCAAATATCACCATAGAATATAGTTAAAAGATTCAATAAGAAGGAAATGTTGAACCCAATATATATGAGAACCTTTAAAATACTCAACCATATTGGTATGGTGGTTTATTACATTGAAATTTTATTAGACACCTCATAAGGGAATTATATGTTCCTTGTATCTCTTACGATAAGTTATATACAAGATCCATCATGTTTACTGAATGTTATGTTTTCACAAATATAACATGACCACTCCTATGTGGAAAAATAATAGATAACCTAAATCAAAGATATAATGTATTACCAAATAATACTTCTCACCATGTATATATTTTTGGGAGGAATAATATGTTTGAGGATGCGACGTGGGAAATAGAATATATAATAATACAAAAATATACTAATATATTTTCATATGATTAATAAAATTTTGAGTGTGGTATTTATTTTAATAGAGTGGGATATAAAACCCCATATTTTTTAATTTGATGGATTTAATTACTTATTTCATATAAAACACTAAACTGAATAAAAACAACGAATATTTTATAGAGGTTAAACACAATAACAATGTATTCAATAAATTAATTATTAATGTAAAAAATAAAACATCCTTATGAAAATTTTATGTGGAACTAAACCATATTTAAATAAAAAACCATGATCATGAAATCTATAAACCATTTGTTTCATAATAATATTATAGAATATATTATAACATTAAAAATAAGGGAAAACTATACTTTAAATAGACATTTTTTGATTGAAGTTAATTATTTTGAGGAATTCATTTTATTGTAGTATGTAATGTTACATGAAAATTATTTATATGGTTTTGGATATTTTGTTGTTGGTGATATGGTAATTGGATATGTGGTAATTGTGTACACATTTTTGTAATAGTTATATTGAATTTTTTATGGTTACATGTAAAAACATTATTAATTATAAAATATTTTAATTTTAACTGACATAGATAATTTTTAATAAAATTTAATGATACTAAATTATTATTGAAATATATCTATTATTTTATAGAATATTGTTTAGTACAAAATTAATTTTAATACGAATTTCTATAAAATAATTACTAAAATCAAGTAAATTTTCTTTATAGAAGGAATTTTTTTAGAATATTTAAATAATATCTAGTTAAAATTATTATTTTATAAGTAATAATAATTTAGTAATTCATGGTCATTGAGAACTATTTTAATTGAAATAATTGAATTTATAATATATTATATGTTTTTTTAAAATAGATAATTTTTTTTTCACATTTTGAGTTTAAAATATAATAAAATGTTTCCCTTATATATTCAAACCAATGAATTAAAATTCACATAATGAATAATACATGTTAGAAAATAAAAATAATTCCTCGTTTATACTTAATATATATATCTAAATTTTATTATCTTATGTTTTTTTAATTTATTAGTTAAAATAAATTTTAATATTTTTATAAATTTAATTTGATATAATATATTTCATTATTTTAAATATGTTATTGAAATCGGGTTAGAGGATTAATTTCATTTTGCGTAATAAAATATGTTTATGGGATAAATATTATGTTTTAAAAATAATGGTAAAACAAGTTCAGAAGTGGTAAAATGAGATTAAAATGATTAAATATATTTAAAATTAAATATACATTGTGAATATGATGTTTTTTAAAACCCATGTCTCTTGGATTTCTACATTGAATCTGAATTCTATGCAACAATACATTCATTACATATTAGGGAATGAATATTTTGGAAAATGTTAGTCCGAAAAACAAACAAAGTACCCCTCTTAGACACACATTATAGAAAATAATTAATTCAGTTTTATCATCAATACGATATGAAATTCCTATAAACAAATTTCTGTATATTTTTATAGCCTTTGTTCACATTAAAAAGTAAAACATTCTAAATTATTGGCGTACCAATTTTTAAAATAAGTGAATTACTAAAAGTAAGAATCAAGTTGTTCAAAATTTTTTCAATTACATTTTAATATAAATCCTTTATGAATAAAATTCACTTCTATAGTTATATTATATTAAAAATATTATTCTAAAATAATAATATGACTACTATAATATTACTTTTTACTATTAATCATTCTGTAGATTAACATGTCATTATTTGGGTCGATTTAACAACCATGTGGAATTAAACTATAATGTCTACCCCATTTTCAAAATGAATGTAAATGAAGGAAATAATAATGATATTATATTATATAATGTTTAATTTATGTCATCACTATATTTCTATAGGGGGAAAATAAATATATTATATAATGAAACTCATTATTATTGGAAAATTTCCCAAAAACATACTCATTGTGAATTCCATTAGGAAGATTCATAGTTATACCCTCTAACAAATGATCATTCAATTGAATAAATCATTCCAAAACAAATATTAAACTAAATTTAATTTTCTATAAATTTTGATTTTTTTATCATAGAATGACAATTAGCTTCACCATTATGAAACATTTATGAAACCATAAAAATTAAAAACATTGGATGAGGAAAGATTAAAATAACTAAATAATATTAATGTAATAAATCATTGTAAATGAATATTATAAAGGAAATATATTTGAATAATGTTTTAAAATATGTAATTATCATGGTTAATTTTATTTTTAAGGATGTGAAAGTGATTTAATGAAATTAGGGAGTAAATGTAAGGTTTTCTCCTACTATCTCAATTATAAATCGAGATTGATGAAATTATTATTCATGAAGGTAATATGTTATTTATTTGAAAAAACAAACTTATATTCTTATATTATGGTTATTTATGGTTTTTACATGTCTCTATACCTTAGACTTATTTGTGGTTAATAATTCAATGAAACGAAAGCTTGTAAGTGCAGTGAACCTTATTCATTTTTTGATGAGGAAGATATATCTTCCATGTCTATTTTTTAATAAGATTTTATAGATTTACGTATACATAATTCAATAATTTCATAAGCTCATTTTCAATAGAATTATAATTTATATATAAATGTATAAAATAAATGTTTTTCTATATTTTCATCATGTTCAATTTTTCTAAATGTTTTCATTGTTTTTTATGAAATATATATTCCTTATTTTAATTGTTCATCAATAAAAATTTTAATTAATTTCAGATTATTTTTCTAAAACCAATTAATAATTACTTATTTCAAAATTTAATAACAATATAAAGAATATATAAAATTATTTGGAAAATAGTTTTATAAAATTCTTTAAAAGTGTTCTTAATATAAGTTATAATTCTTCAATGCTTCTTATACATCAATGGTGAAATACTCTAATGATAAAATCCACCTTATTTATTGGTACGACTTATTATCATCATTTTTTATAATTTTATATGAAACCTATTTACGTATAGTGGGTTAATAAAGCCATAATTAGGTTCTGATTTTTTTCATATTCATCTAAATGACATATGTATTATTTTTCATAATTTTATGGGAGAAAATAGTATTATAAATCCCAAAAATGAATTGGGTATGATTTTCGATACTAGGAGATTCCATATATGAGATTAAGGATTAAAACCAATCCTCTATGTTTATATGAATGGAGAGTTAACCAATGTAGTATGACACTCTTTCCATAATGTTGAGATGGTCACATTAGTGAACCTTGATATTAGAAACAATTTTCGATGCTTATTCTCATGAGATGAGTTTTTTCACATCCCAATTTTATTTTTTTTATGTATAATCATTTTCGACTCAGTTTTCACAATCCTCTAACTCATTTTTATGATTTTCAAAACATACCAAAGATATGATTCATGGTATATGATCAATGTTTTAGTAGTTATGATTTCTTTATGAAATTTTCATAGATATTGAGGATATTATTATAGACAAATGATAATCGTTTTCTCACTTATTGCCTTTGATTTATATCACTTATGTTTACCATTAATGATAAATTCATCTCACCATTTCTTATGTCACAATTACCTAGATAATTATGACGATTACTAATTCGGGTGAGTTTTTAATACTATCATATATAAATATTATCTGCTATAATATCGATGAACATTTATAATAAACTTGTCTACGTATCTGATAACAATTATTACTAAACCTATTGGTTTTATGGTTTTATTTATTTTGTGATTTATGGAATATTCATTTAAATTATATTTTTTTTTCTATGTCATGGTTGGGTCATCACAAAGGGGCAACAATGATCTATAAATTACACTTTGAAATCATATAATAAATAGTTTGATCTCTATATTTTACAAATAATAATATCTATATTCTATGAATGGTCCACCCTCAACCTAGACAATTCCAGAATAGGATCAACAAAAACCACCAAAAAAAATCTATAATATTAGTGTAATATCATATTTAACATAAATAAAGAAAAAAATAATCTATATGGACAACATCACATGATTATCATAAATACCATATCTACTCTTGGGAGGAGTATAATGATTATTAAAAGGAATTACTCAGAATTCATACTAAACCAATCATATTTTGACCATAGAAAACCACAAATCTATCCAAATCTAGTGAAATATATCATTTACACGGGGAATAGTATAGCAACGCTTGACCATCACCTAGTTTGACCATCAGTAATCCAAACATAAGTTCAATGATCTCCCAACATTCTTTATGAATAAAAGAAGACCCCACAAGGGGGTGTATTCAAATGAATAAAAACCATCACCTCATGATCATATAATTGATGATTATTTTATCAACACACTATACTATCCAACCATTAATTAGGAATAGATATAGGTTCTTTTTCTAGAATATGATAAATAATAAACATGACCACTTACTTGGGTGGAAATTCAATTAATCAATCCTCAAGGCTTCCCTGTAACACCCCAGGTAAATAAAGAGTATGACATTTTCACATTTATCCATATTTTTTAATAAAATATTAATATATCTTTAAAGGGGACGCTATGCTTGATGGCGTACCCAACACACAAGAACGAGTTTCTTGGGAACCTTACGTTGAACTCTAATAATAAAATAATATTATTTTAAATGGTAGTTAATGCTTAGCCATTGTAATGGAGGGAATGAACAGAACTAACTAAAAACTGATTATATATGTTTTTATATTTATCCAATAAAAACTAAAGGCTTAAAATAAGAAAAGAATTTAATTTTTGGCATATATACTCTAATTTTCACTAAAAGGCCGAACTATCTCCTTTTGATGGTGAACCCTCTTTAAATATAGTTTTGGTTACTCTAATACATTCTATTGGACCAAATAAAACTCTTCTTTGGAATCGGGACATCAAATATTACTTTGTATAGATTTTTGGTATTTTTTCTGATAATGTTCATTTTTTAATGAATAGTGAAAACGCTGTATTTTAATTCAAAACCTCTTTTTAATCTAATTTATTTATATGATTAGATTATATTTTTAATATGTTTTAAAGTGTAAATAGAATATATTTTTACCATTTAATCCAATGGTGGTCATTGTAATTAATATCACTTTAAGATTGGACATAAACGACTGTCAATCTTTTGAAAGATATTGTTTCTTAAAAACACGCATTTTTTTAACAGTGGGATTTAATTAAAAAATTAATTAATTCAACTTATATGTTATGAATTTGGTAAAATAGAAATCATTTTTGAATTCAGAATATCAAATATATCTTAGGGTAAATTTTTGGTATTTTTCTGAAAAACATCAATTTTTGATGAATAGTGAAACCACAAAGTCGTCGTTACAAAATTTGATTTTTCGTTTAAATGGGTCTTTACCACTTCTATGATTTGAATTTAAAAAATACAATTTAAATTATTTTCATTATTAAGTAAAATTAGGTTCAATGGGATGAAAATAATTTTTGATGAAAATTAACTTTTAAGTTTTATTAATCGTGATTAAAGGTAATTAATGTGATTTAAAGTAAAAATGATATTATAATAAAATGAAAATATATTGAAACTTGTAAAAACCCTATTGGAAGAGTTATGGCCGACCAAGACAACCCATGGGTCGATTTTTGGTACCCCATGGAGCCACTTGGGTTTGATAATGACATTTATGCCTTTTATTTAAAGTTAAAATAAAAATGTCACAAACATGATTTGTTTTACTAAAACAATTTTTACATGTTGTTATACAAGTCATAATTTTGACTATAAATAGTCATTGGAAAGAAAAAAATATTTCCTACATCATAGTATTTGTTTTATAATTTTTATACCTTAAATAAATTAAATTCTTTATGACATCATGATGATGCAACAACGACCTCATTATTTAACGATTTAAATAAAATGGAAAGATAATGCAAACTCTAGGACCTACACATGTAAAAAAACTATTGTATGGGTGGATTTCGAACCCCTGTCACCTTATCCTCGAAACAAATCAATGCGGGACCATTAAAATCCGAAAACCATATGAAAATAAAGTAACATTTTATACTTTACCAAGAGTGCCCCTCCTCTCATCTTATTAAAGGCCCCCACCTCTACCACTTTAACCACACATCTCAAGCCTTTGGTTCTGCCAAGATCTGATCATTTTTTCTCTCCACATCCCTCTCCTCATCCTAGAATCCTTTACTTAGGCAGGAAGCTCTTCAAGAAACACTTTTGGTTCAAACCAAAGGGAGTTACCCAATTTTAAGGTAACGTCTTCACTTGTGCTCTTTTGTTTTATTTTTCTTCTCCAACCCCCTAAACTCTTTTTATTCATTTATTTTGTAACAACTCAAATATCTTAAATATACTAGGATTTTGTTATAA
The DNA here is from genome assembly GCA_963277665.1 of Viscum album. Lineage (NCBI taxonomy): Eukaryota > Viridiplantae > Streptophyta > Magnoliopsida > Santalales > Viscaceae > Viscum > Viscum album. The sequence continues at coordinate 159,140,939 of OY728128.1, read as the reverse complement.
TATGTATTCGAGATACACTTACACACACCTTTATCTAATGGTTCAAGAACATACTGTTTCTGTGGATGGCGAATTTCTGCCTCACGAAACGATGATTGTTCAACACTCGTATAACACCTTCGAAGGTGGCCATTAAGATGTCACTATGTTTATATATGATATATAATATTTTTATGTTTTACATATGCTTATGTATTTTTCATTTGTGGAATACCTTTATGGCTTCCATTATGGGTATACGCGATATCTTCATTTTAGGAAGTGCGGACTACCGCCCCTCAAAGTGATTTGATTCGTTAATGCCATATGTGGGATGTATAAAAGATGGATTTAGAGTTATTATATATGATGTTATACTAGAATAATAATATAACTTTATATCATTATTGTTTCCTTTCCATTAAAGTATGAGATAGAAATGAAAGTAGCGTTCATGCGTACGTATGGCTTACCGTCTCCATGAACGGTGCATTTCATTTCTTATCCTCAAATGTAATGTACTATTATAAGTAAATATAATGGATATATATGATTTATGATACATCTAAAGGATGAATAAAATTCTGGAATTAAAAATATATACATCTCTCATTTAATTTTACTTCCATTAATATGACATATAAATGAAAGTAGTGTTCATTCTTACGTACGGCTTATCTTCTCCATAAACGGTGCATTTCATTTCCTACTCTTAAATGATTATGTAATATTATAAATACATGTATATTCCGGATATATATGATATATGTGATATCCAAATCATGAATATCATTATTGAGATAATGGATATTTGACTACGTGAACAACTTGTAAATATAAGAAGTTCACTTTTGACTTAAGTACCAAATATCGACAAAACAAACATTATTAACTTAAATGATTACAAAATGTTTATAACATGTCAATAAATGATATAAAAGGAATAATGAACTCGAAAAATGTTCTTAATAAAGTATAAATTAAATCAAGTTTATTATTCAGGGCTTTAAAGAACGACCGAGTCAAGTCGGACCCGAGGTAAGGGATCCTACTCCTCTCTTTCTTTTTTAAGTACACTCTTTTATGTCATTCCTTTTAAAGCTCATATTTATTGTTATTGGGATGTTCTTTTATATTAATCTTACTGCAATTTTTATGTTCATATGATGAGATACCCTATTTGATCTCATCAATCCATTTTGGATGTTTTAAGTGGCGCGGTTAGGCTTCCGAGTTATCATAAGAGATTTTTCATCTCACTTTTATTCCCGTGAGATTTATGCTACATTTTCCACAATGTCCTTTGATTGGTGTATGTACTATCCATTATTTTACTCATTGTGTAATATACTTTCATTTATGATTATTTACATCAATGTTGTATTTTCCTTCTTTCATGGGGTGTATGTTTGGAAAGATACCCATGTCGGTAAGGGAACCTTTCACCCTCCTTTTTTTAAAATACTTCTTTTGTTATGTCTTTTAATTCACATACTATTATGATGGGATTTGTTATTCTATATCCTTATTTATGTAATTTTTATGTCCAAGTGATGAGATACCCTTTATCTCTCTCATCAACCCTTTTTGTAAAATTTAATGTGATGCCGTTAGGCTGTCGAATTTTACCAAGGGAACTTCTTAACCAAATTTCTATTTCTTTGGGTTCAACATGTAGTTATTGAATATGTCATCCTTTGAATATGTGTGAATAACCTTTGATTGTTTTACACTTAATATCCACTTATATTGGGTGTATTTATATTTTCCACACAAAATTATGAGATTGATTTATCCTTAATTTAAGGATAGCTTCTTTATAATGGATTTCATCTCCTTTTACATTTTTTTGAGACTTCATTGTTGTCATGCACCAATTCACTCTTATATGGTGTGCATACTATCCTTTGACCTATTATATCATGAATCCCTTTATTCTCATGATATTATAAAGTTCGGATTAAATGTTATTCTGCTATTATTTGTATTCAAGAGTCTCTCATTTAGTTAAAAACTCTTTAACAAAAATATCGTTTTAAATGTTTTAAAGATTTATTATTCTAAATATTTATCTTTAATTTCAATGTTTTCAAAATGTTTTTCAATATGTACTTATATGGACATTAATGTTTTAAAATTATAATCCCAATAAAAGCTTCAAAGTGGTATGGGACACTTTAATTCAAAAATCTCTTTTAATGATTTTTGAAAATGGATTGATTAATTCAATATCTTCGAATTACTTATTTTGATTGAAAATGAAATGTTGTTATTGAAATGTATATATTTTCAATATTTTATGTGTAATTATGGTACTTGGATATTTTACGGGTGGTTACGTGATAAACCACACGACGTGTGGTGCCGTGAATACCAGGACGGGTGGTTACGTTATAACCTCCAATGCATTGGGTATGGAAGTCGGCCGTATGGCTATTCCATTAAGTATGTATGGAAGTTGGCCGAATGGCTATTCCATTAAGTGATATGTGTGTAAGTCCACCTTATGGTTATTACACTTAAGTATGTTTATGTCCCAAGTTACCTTTATATGTTATGTGATCTTTATATGGGTTTTATGGTAATCTTTTTGTTACAGAAGGGTAAGTAATGAACTTTTATTCAGTGATGAGTTTTTACTACTTTGAAAAGGTGAAAAGTATTATTTTGATCAAGTATACATGGTTTACTTGTTGTTTTGAAAAACTAACAGTTTTCATTGTTTGTGTATCCCTTACTGAGATTTTTGTGCTCATCCCATGTTTTTGAAATGTTTTTCACAGGACATAATGTGGAATAGGGTCAAGGATGGGATCAAGGGAAATTCATGCAACCTAAAACATTGAACTGGACATGTTTCTTTTTAAGAGTTTTTATTTTATAGAAACTTAGTAAAAGTTTCTACTTTATAATCTTTTGAGATGTAATAGTTATGTCCTAATTCTCTAAAACTCTAAACCTGAAAAGATCCTCAATGTGAATTATTCATTTAATTCAATATTAATTAAGGTTTATGGCTGGGGCCTTATAGTTGGTATCAAAGGTCGGTTTAGATAACTTTAGAGGATAGGGTATTATTTAAGCATAAGTGACATGACCATAATGGTTAGGATTTCATAAATAGTCCTAGTTTTAGATAAAGATAATGAGTAATTATATCTTAGTGTTTATCTTCCTCTTTATTACATTATGGTTTTGATGATATACTCACACTGACCTTTTTGGTTTTAGTAAATGGATTGATCTAGAAGGCACCAAAGTAACGGTGGATGTCAAGGAAACTGTGACAGTTTTCTGAGTGAGAAACTGAATGATATGGGAGATGCAATGAGAGCTCTTATGTTTATCCTCAACCAACTATCTAGAGTCATGATTTACCACCTAAACCTTGGTTATTTCTATATGGCATAAAATATGCGAGAAACAAATCCCTACCGGACTACATGTAATAATCATAAAGGTATGTGTGTTCAAAAACCAATGTGTCATAGATGGGGAAAGAAACACATAGGAAAATGTTTCAAAGGGACATAAATATGCTATAGATGTGGAAATGAAGGCCATAAAGAAAGAACCTTCCATGGAAAAAGGAAGCATCCAGTTGACTCGAGGAAAGGGAAAGAAGTTCTTTCTGAGGGATCAATTGAATTTTTTAAATGTGGTGTGCATGGTCATTATGCAAACACATGTCCTATGAAGTAGTTTCGTGAATGGGATCACCATGATTATACAAATACTCGTTTACCAATACCTAATTCCATTCTGATTGAGGATGAAGAAACCGACAATGACCAATCAAAGGTATGGATTATTTCTTAACTTTTGTTTTCTATTTTGGAATCTTAGGATATGATTCATGATTTTGTTTGAAGGAAAGAAGTATTTCATAATAAGTTGGAAAGGAATGGTTAATGGATCATGAAGAATGTTGAATGAGTAAGAAGTCAACATATAAGGGCTTCAAGAGTTATGGTGAAATTCTTAAGAGTATTAAGTGTCTTTTGATGATGGGGTACATTAGAAGACTTTTTATAGTATGTGTAACATTGATGTTTGATATATGAAAATTTTATTCAATGAATAGTAATTTGTTCTTTTGTGGACATTGTTATAAAGAACCATTTGGGTTTATATGATCCTTACATTCGAGGTAATTATGGGTTACTATATGTAATGATGGAAAGTGAAAGTCATGAGATAAAATTGAGGTTAAATTACATTATGGTTATTTTTGAAGATTTTATATCGTTATTGGGGAATGTTTTAAGAATTATGTAGTTCTGGAAAAAATGACAACACGCAAACCGTGTGACAACCCGTCGCGTCGGACAAGGCTACGAGAATCGAACCCACATCCAAAGTGCAATGGGTATTTATCGCCGACCACTAGACTACGTGAAGTCCTTGGTTAGTTTGGCTAATTATTTTTAGTTAAATGATTTTATGAATTAGTAGTATCTTGATTTTGGGATATCTATGGAAATTTATTAACTTATCATTGAGGATATGTGATTAGGTTAATTACTTTTCAATGCGAGACTTTAGGAGCAACGGATTTTTTTTGGAGATAAATGTTACGACTTAACTTGGAAGACTATGTGACTAAATCCTTCAAATATTTGGGTTTCAATCTTAGTTTGGTTTACTTTGAGGAATTTTATGGACAAATTGTTTATCGAATGGTCCTCGTTGAACATTGGGTTTTGTTGGACAAATTTTGTAGATTAAGAATAGATTTTCTTTTTATAAAGGGTTATCCTTTTCTGTATTATCTGATCTTGTACTAAAATTTTTGGTTTTGGTTTTGGTTAGAGACTAAAGACATGGGAAGTGTATAGTTCTCTTTTGTGGATTAGGTGATTCTCTAGAAATTGATTATCGAACTCTTAATGCGAACAAGTCTTCCTAAATACCCATCTTTTTGAGAAGATATGAGTTTGATTATGGAATCTAGTAAAATACGAAAGTCTACATGACAAGTAAGTATGTTTCATTATGATTTAGTTAAGCTCAAAAAATAAATTCCTCCATGAAAAGTAACTTAAAACAAAAATGTTTTCTGTTAACTTTTCCTAATGGGGAATCGAATACCGTTTAACCCATCACAAGTTTGTGATTTTCTTATGTTTAACTTTCTCCTAGACATGTTTACTATCACTCTCCATCAGAACATGACCCTTTGTTTTTTCCTCCATTTCCATATTTTCATACATGGAATCCTAGTATGGGTTAACTCGGGTGACCTTTGTACTTTCCGTTCTTTATTTTAATGTGATAGTTTAATTTACTCCTTTTCCGATGGGGGGCTTTCAATGAAGTATCCAAGCCCAATTTTAAAATTGTGAGGACGCAATTCCCAAAAGGGGGGAAGGATGTAACACCCCAGGTAAATAAAGAGTATTCCATTTTCATATTTATCCATATTTTTGAATAAAATATTAATATAACTTTAAAGGGGACACTATGCTCGATGGTGTACCCAACACGCAACAACGAGTTTCTTGGGAATCTTATGTTACACTCTAAAAATAAAATAATATTATTTTAAATGGCAGTTAATGCCTAGCCGTTATAATGGCGGGAATGAACAGAACTAACTACAAAATGATTATATATGTTTTTTTATTTATCCAAACAAAATAAAGGCTTAAAATAATAAAAGAATTCAATTTTTGGCATATATACTCTAATTTTCACTAAAAGGCCGAACTATCGCCTTTTGATGGAGAACCCTCTTTAAATATAGTTTTGGTCACTATAATACATTCTATTGGACCAAATAAAACTCTTCTTTGGAATCGGGACATCAAAGTTTACTTTGTATAGATTTTTGGTATTTTTTCTAATAAAGTTCATTTTTTAATGAATAGTAAAAAATGTTGTATTTTAATTCAAAACCTATTTCTAATCTAATTTATTTATATGATTAGATTATATTTTTAATTGGTTTTAAAGTGTAAATAGAATATATTTTTACCATTTAATCCAATCGTGGTCATTGTAATTAATATCACATTAAGATTGGACATAAACGAGTGTCAATCTTTTGAAAGATATTGTTTCTTAAAAAGATGCCATTTGTTTTAACAGTGGGATTTAATTATAACATTAATTAATGAAACTTATATGTTATGAGTTTGGTAAAATATAAATCATTTTTGAATTCGGAATATCAAATATAGCTTAGGGTGAATTTTTGGTATTTTTCTGAAAAACATCAATTTTTGATGAATAGTGAAACCACAAAGTGGTCGTTACAAAATTTGATTTTTCGTATAAATGGAACTTTACCACTTCTGTGATTTGAATTTCAAAAATCCAATTTAAATGATTTTCATTATTATTTAAAATGTGGTTCAATTGGATGAAAATAATTTTTGATGAAAAGTATCTTTTAAGTTTTATAAATCGCGATTAAAGGCAATTAGTGTGATTTAATGTAAAAATGATATTATAATAAAATGAAAATATATTGACACTTGTACTAACCCTATTGTATGAGTTATGGCCGACCAAGAAAACCCATGGATAGATTTTTTGTACCCCATGTAGCCACTTGGGTTTGATAATGACATTTATGCCTTTTATTTAAAGTTAAAATAAAAATGTCACAAACATGATTTTTTTACTAAAACAATTTTTACATGTGGTTATACAAGTCAGCATTTTTACTATAAATAGTCATTGGAAAGATAAAAATATTTCCTACATCATAGTATTTGTTTTATAAATTTTAGACCTTAAATAAATTTAATTCTTTATGACATCATGATGATGCAGCGATGACCTCATTATTTAGTGATTTAAATAAAATGGAATGATAATGCAAAATCTAGGACCTAAACATGTCAAAAACCTATTCGATTGGAGGATTTCTAACTCTTATCACCTTATCCTCGAAAAAAAACAATGTGGGACCATTAAAATCCGAAAACCATTTGAAAATAAAGTAACATTTTATTCTTTACCAAGAGTGCCCCTCCTCTCCTCTTATAAAAGGCCCCCACCTCTACCACCTTACCCACACCTCTCAAGCCTTTGGTTCGGCCAACCTCTGATCATTTTGTCTCTCCACGTCCCTCTACTCATCCTAGAAGCCTTAACTTAGGCAGGAAGCTTTTCAAGAAACTCTTTTGGTTCAAAACAAAGGGAGCTACCCAATTTTAAGGTAACGTTTTCACTTGTGTTCTTTTGTTTTATTTTTATTCTCCAACCCCTAAACTCTTTTTATTAATTTCTTTTGTAAAAACTCCAGTTTCTTAAATATACTACAATGTTGTTATAATAAGTATTCGAGCTACACTTACACACACCTTCATCTAATGGTTAAATAATATATTGTTTCTGTGGATGGCGAATTTCTGCCTCACAAAACGATGATTGTTCAACACTCGTATAACACCTTCAAAGGTGGCCATTAAGATGTCACTATGTTTATATATTATATATAATATTTTTATGTTTTACATAATATTATGTATTTTTTATTTGTGGAATACCTTTATGGCTTCCATTATGGGTATACGCGATATCTTCATTTTAGGAAGTGCGGACTACCGCCCCCTCAAAGTGATTTGATTCGTTAATGTCATATGTGGGATGTATAAAGGATGGATTTAGAGTTATTATATATGATTTTATACTGGAATTATAATATACCTATATATAATTATATTTTTCTTTCCATTAAATAATGATATAGATATGAAAGTAGTGTTCATGCGTACTTATGGCTTACCGTCTCCATGAACGGTGCATTTCATTTCTTATCCTCAAATGTAATGTACTATTATAATTACATATGATGGATATATATGATGTATGATACATCTAAAGTATGAATATAATTCTGGAATTAAAAATATACACATCTCTCATTTAGTTTTAATTCCATTAATATGACATAGAAATGAAAGTAGCGTTCATGCGTACGTACGGCTTACCGTCTCCATGAACGGTGCATATCATTTCCTACTCTTAAATGATTATGAAATATTATAAATACATGTATATGCTAGATATATATGATATATATTATATCCAAATCATGAATATCATTATTGAGATAATGGATATTTGACTACGTGAACAACTTGTAAATATAAGAAGTTCACTTTTGACTTAAGTACCAAATATCGACAAAACAAACATTATTAACTTAAATGATTACAAAATGTTCTTAACATGTCAATAATTGATATAAAAGTAATAATGAACTTGAAAAGGTTCTTAACCAATTATAAATTAACTCATGTTTATTATTCAGGACGTTAAAGAACGATCGAGTCAAGTCGGACCCGAGGTAAGGGATCCTACTCCTCTCTTTCTTTTTAAGTACACTCTTTTATGTTATTCCTTTTAAAGCTCATATTTATTGTTATTGGGATGTTCTTTTATATTAATATTACTGAAATTTTTATGGTCATATGATGAGATACCCTATTTGATCTCATCAATCCATTTTGGAAGTTTTAAGTGGCGCCCTTAGGCTGTCGAGTTTTCAAAAGCGATTTTTCATCTCACTTTTATTTCCGTGAGATTTATGCTACATTTGCCACAACGTCCTTTGAGTGGTGTATGTACTGTCCATTATTTTACTAATTGTGTAATATAATTTCATTTATGAGTATTTACATCAATGTTTTATTGTCCTTCTTTCACGGGGTGTATGTTTCGAAAGATACCCATGTCGGTAAGGGAACCTTTCACCCTCCTTTTTTTAAAAGACTTATTTTGTTATGTCTTTTAATTCACATACTATTATGATGGGATATGTTCTTCTATATCATTATTTATGTAAATTTTATGTCCAAGTGATGAGATCCCCTTTATCTCTCTCATCAACCCTTTTTGTAAAATTTTATGTGACGCCGTTAGGCTGTCGAATTTTTACCAAGGGAACTTCTTAACCCAATTTCGATTTCTTTGGGTTCAACATGTAGTTATTCAATATGCCATCCTTTGAATATGTGTGGATAACCTTTGATTGTTTTACACTTAATATCCACTTATATTGGGTGTATTTATATTTGTCACACATAATTTTGAGATTGATTTATCCTTAATTTAAGGATACCTTCTCTATAATGGATTTCATCTCATTCTACATTTCTTTTGAGACTTAAATGTTATCATGCACCAATTTACTCTTATATGGTGTGCATAATGTCCTTTGACTTATTATATCATGAATCCATTTATTCTGATGATATTATAAAGTTTGGATTAAATTTTATTCCGCTATTATTTGTATTCAAGAGTCTCTCATTTTGTTAAAAACTCTTTAACAAAAATATCGTTTTAAATGTTTTAAAGATTCATTATTCTAAATCTTTATCTTTAATGTACATGTTTTAAAAATGGTTTTCAGTATTTATTTATATGTACATTAATGTTTTAAAATTATAAATCCAATAAAACCTTCAAAGTGGTATGGGACACTTTGATTCAAAAATATCTTTTAATGATTTTTGAAAATGGATTGATTAATTCAATATCTTGGAATTACTTATTTTGATTGAAAATGAAATTTTGTTATTGAAATGTTTATATTTTCAATATTTTATGTGTAATGATGGTACTTGGACATTTTACGGGTGGTTACGTGATAAACCATGTGACTGGTGGTGCCGTGAATACCAGGATGGGTGGTTACGTTATAACCTCCAATGCATTGTGTATGGAAGTCGGTCGTATGGCTATTCCATTAAGTATGTATGGAAGTTGGACGAATGACTATTCCATTATGTGATATGTGTGGAAGTCGACCTTATGGTTATTCCACTTAAGTATGTTTATGTCTTAAGTTACCTTTATATGTTATGTGATCTTTATATGGGTTTTATGGTAATCTTTTGGTTACAGAAGGGTAAGTAATGAACTTTTTTTTAGTGAAGAGTTTTTACTACTTCGAAAAGGTGAAAAGTATTACTTTGATAAAGTATACATGGTTTACTTGTTGTTTTGAAAAACTAACAGTTTTCATTCTTTGTGTATCCCTTACTGAGATTTTTATGCTCATCCCTAGTTTTTGAAATGTTTTTCACAGGAATTAATGTGGAATAGGGTCAAGGATGGGATCAAGGGAAAGTCATGCAACCTAAAACATGGAACTAGACATGTTTCTTTTTAAGAGTTTTTATTTTACTGAAACTTAGTAAAAGTTTCTACTTTGTAATCTTTTGATATGTAATAGTTATGTCATAATTCTCTAAAACTCTAATCCTGAAAAGATCCTCAATGTGAATTATTCATTTAATTCAATATTAAGTAAGGTTTAAGGCCGGGGCCTTATATTCCCAATAACTGTTTGAAAAAAATATAGATATTATTTAAATATCTATCTATCATCAATAGTAAGATAAAATTCATAACTAATAGTGTTTCATTTTATTTATATTTATGTTTCAAATGACATGTCCACAAATCCCAATAATTGTAATATGTATAGTTTTCATCTATAACTAACATGAAAGACACAAGTAAGTGTTAGAAATTGATATATTTTTAATCCAATGAAAATAAATCAATTAATAAGATCACATAAAGATAGAAAATTAGTCACATAAAAAATTCTGAGTGATCCTAATATTTTTTCATTATGTGAATATAAAATGAAAATAAATGAATAACCCATGATAACATCACTAAGTGGAACTATATGGTCCACCTTAGATCAAATTCATACTGAGATAAAATTAATGAATGTTTTATATCTGTGTCATATAATTAAAAAGATAATATATATTATTCCAAATTCTTACCATGAATGGTTGAAGGTACCCCTTCATGTTCATAATATTTAATCTAAATTGTATCAAAATGGACTTATTTGGAGCCTCAAATCAACAATAAATTTTCAAGACTACCCTGAGGTGCATTACTCTACTAACTTTGTAGAGAATAATAACCATGAACACCTCTATGAACTAAACATCTAAATGAAAATAAAAATATCAGAATATTTCATCACATTGTCATATAAAGATAACTAATCATGGATATCACCATAACCAATAACTAGTTGAGATTTATCAACAAAAAACACTAAAAATTTGACATCTCCCTATAAAATTGAAACTCCTCAGAAATTCAATAATGTTTTGGTCATGTATTCTCCATTGTAATATACTGGTTAATTGTTGGAGTAACATTTCCTTTTTCAAAAGAATATAAACCATATATTTATATTCTCTTTCTATCACCACTCTAGTGGGAATCTTTGAAACAATTATTTTAGGTACCTGATGATCCACTATGGAACCTGTAATAGAAACCTTACTACTTAGAATCCCTACCATTAGTTATGTTGTTTTATATTTAATGGGATTGAATCGTGGCCTTATATAAATATGTAATCTAAGAAATATTCATCTAAGAGAGAAATCGAATTTGTCAACCCATCCTCATACTTGAGAACCATATATATTTCATCACTGTATTGTAAAATATATAATCATAAAATCATTTCAAAACAAGAAACATAGTCTATCGCCAATATAAACAAATTAGGTAGATGAATTAAACATTGATATTGTTTAACTCTCTATATTAGGGAAAACAAATTACTAATGGATTGAGAATGATCATATGTGTAAGAAAACCCAATTTATTGATAGTACAAGAAACATGCATCGAACCAAAACTCAATGATTCTCTTATATTTTTCTTTTTTGGGTTCGTCAACCTCTTATAGGGAATATCTAGATGATAAAATAAATATGATATTGACTTAATCCATATCAAAATTGAATATGGTCTACCATCTTTCTAAAATATTGGTTGATGATGCAGCTATAATTCTTTCATGGGATTTGATATGGATGGATCACCATTAGGAGCTCTATATGAAAAATAGATGGCATCATCGAGTCTATCATAGTTTTTTATATAATAAGGAGTTTTATGAACAATTTGGGAATCAAAGTCAACCACATATGGGAAATTCTCATTACCCTCCTCATGGAACTCAATGGGCTATTATCACAGTGGAAATAAATTAGTTTTTCATATGAATAACTTAAATTAATATACTAAATTTGTATGAATATATTAGATACTAGAACATGCATCTTACAAAGTGTATCACTTTGATGTACACTAACCATATCATATTATTTTTCTAACATAACCTCATGAAGTCTTTCTATCTACCAAAACCTACTCCTTATCTAGTGTAGAATGTGATACAAATATGATTCACTTTTTCAATTTAAAATAGGGTAATATATTTTTTGAAAGGTTATGTAGAGCTCCACCACCACATTAAATATTAAAATACTATATATGTTTTCTTTGAAACATTAAATAAATAACATCAATTTATTATAAAATTTCACAAACACATGACTGAAAATGAATGTATTTTGAACTATACATGTCAACAATTATGCATGAATGCATATTCCATTTCCAAACTATTCTATGGGTAAAATAAAATAAATAATAAATCAATACCATGATGAATTTTATATGGTAAATGTAATCTAACTCTTTAATATTAAACAGTGAAAAATAATCATTTCCCAAATATAGACTTTTCCAAAATGTGGGTTCACTATATCTATGAATAATGTAAAAATAATATTATAATCATATATTTTTTCTTATATAACATATCAAAATAAGTTATAAAAATGAAACTATTCAGGTCTCTCATATCAATTTATAGTTTCCATGATCTAGTTCACCACCATTTTGACTAAACTGAGTGAGGCATAGATCAAGAGAACCTTTCCATGTGGTAGAGGCTATCAACTAGTACTGAGGACCCATATATAATTTGGGGAGATAATACACAATTTGGAATTGATAACTATGAAGAATTTTACAACTAATATAGTCAATTATAATTATAAAATAAACCAATGAAATAAGTAAACTTCATTTATTCTTATGATCTATAAATAAGAAACATTTTCATGATAAAAAAGACGAGAAACATTATCAATAAAGAGTAATACATTTATAAATGCATTCTACCATAGAAAATTTATACAAAAATTACATAAAAAATAAAAAATAATAATGAAAAAACTATTACTAGTTGTGAGATCATTCTCAGTACAAACTCACTTCTCCTTCCAAGTAACATAACTAAAAAAAGAGTAGTATATATAATGACACATACTTTACACATATGGTTTTACAATAGAATTGAAGAATACTTATTAAATCATATAACAAAACCATGATAATACCGTATAGGTATAGTGTCATTAGAAATTGGGAAAAATAAACAAATGGTTCATAAATCATCTACATTGTGTTATATTTATTTCATCATATCTTGAGTCCCTTTGGAGTATCCAACTTAATAACCTTCTTCCTGACAAGGGGAAAGGAAAACATAATAAAGTGTGAGCTCAAATGCTCAGTAAGGGTAAACAATAGAAAATCAATCATATCATATTCCTAAGAACATAACATTTTAAAAATCTTAACCCGCAAAAGATATCATAATATCATAATTTGGGATAAATCATAGTAGAGAAATGTAATGACAATAATCATAACTTAAAACATGAAACTTTGTTTCATTCACACATAATCATTGAAAATAATTTCATATTTGTCAAGGCTCATTTCCAAGACCATCATAGTGGAAAAAGTCCATTACTGAACTGAGTTCACTCCTCGTTCCAGTCCGGTATCTCTGAACTAGATCAACTTTCCATTCCAGCCATGTCTATCTAATGAGATAAAAATATTTACCAATTTCATTGGTGGGAGATATATCTCCCACCCATCACATAATGAATCCATTCTTATGTGTGCCACAATGTTTCATTTTTAAGTTAAGATTATTGGGATTAAATTTCACTACTATGATTTATCCTAGGTTATGATATTATGATCTGTTTTTTAGTTTAATGTTTTCAAAATGTTATCTTCTTATAAATATGATATGATTGATATTTCTTTTTTTACCCTTAATGAGCATTTGAGCTCCCCCTTTTTTATGTTTTACTTTCCCCTGGTCAGGAAGAAGGGTATTAATTAGTATATGCCAAAGGGACTCTAGATAAGATGAAATAAATGTGAGACAATGTAGATGATTTATGAACCAGTTTTTTATGTTTCCCAGTTTCTAAAGACACTATACCTATACAGTATAATCATGGTTTTGTTATATGTTGTAATAATTATGCTTCACTTATGATGTAACAACAATGTATGTAATGTATGGGTCATTATATTTTGTATCAGAGGAAAGGTATAGTTATCCTTTGGAAAATAGGATATGAAAGCCTTAGTAAGAACCCTAAGGATATGTCTAAACATAGAACACAATATTAGTGTTTTAGAAATGTCCATGAACAACCTATGATAAGACATAAAGTGTGAAATTTTATTCTTGGTTATATGGTTTTCCTGTTATTATTATTGTTTCTCAAACTATGCTTCTTGGTTTTAGTCTATGGATGGAACCTGGAGGAACCGTGTTAATGCTGAATGCGATGGGAAATACAATGATTATCCCACTGAGAAACCAAAATTTATGGGAGCTGGAATGCAAAATTTTTCATCCTTGCTCACACAAATTTCTCAAACTATTAATCATGAAGGACTTCCAAACGAGCAATGGAAGGACAAATATTCTGTTGAATCCCTCATGAGGCAGCATCCACCTTCATTCAACGGGTCTTCTGATCCATCAGTGGCTCAACAATGGAATAGTACCACTAAAAAGATATTTTCAGTTCTACAATGTTCTGAACATGATAAAGTCATCTTAGCAGTATATCATCTTGAAGGTGAAGCTGCTCAATGGTAGAATGTTATTAAGAATATGAGGCAATGGGATGAAATTGATTCCATGGAATGGGACGAGTTCAAGAACTTATTTTTCAATAATTACATCCCTCGTATTCTACGAACAAAGATAGATAAGGAGTCTCTTCAACTGAAGCAAAAGTATGTTGAATCGGTTGGTACTTACGAATCAAATTTTACAAGACTTGCAAGGTACACTTCTGAAATTATTATCCAACATGAGAGTAAGATCGATCGATTCTTTAGTGGATTAAAACCATGTCTTCAAAGGGCATTAGCCATAAGGGGCTTCAATAGCTACGAATAAATTGTTCAATGTGCTCTCAAGGTTGAGATAGATATTGGAGTAAGCCATTAGTCGTATGGGTTTGATAAGAAGAGGAAAATGGGATTTTAAGGAAAATCTAAATACCACAATGAAAAGAAGATGAGTTTTCTTTTATGCTCAAATTGTAGAAAGAAACATGGAGGGAATTGTCTTAAATGGAAAAGAAAATGTTTTAAGTGTGGAAAGGAAGGTCACTGGGCAGTTGAATCTTGAAATAATGGGACGAAGATGTCTAATGATACGAACAAATAAAGAGAGACACAGAATGAACCTCCAACACTTCAATGTTTCATGTGCAAGGAGATGGGGTATTATGCCAATCAATTCCCAAATCCAAGGGTTGTTGATGATGATCGACGTCAAAAAACTCTTAAGGCCAAAGATAAAGGAAATTCACATTCAATTACAATCATCGACGTGGAGTGCGATAACGAAGTGGTGAAAGGTACACATACCATCAAATCTAAAGTATAAAATGTTTTATTTGATTCTGGATCCACCCACTAATTTATTTCTAAAGAATTTTATAAGGGTATCATCATATTACCTCAACAATATGATGTTTAGTTATCAGTGAAAACTCCTAATGGCACAACGGTCACATCAAAAATTTACAATTCTTCTCCGATTGAAGTTTGTGGGAATGTGTTTCCTATAAATCTTGTGATCCTTCTTATAGTGGAATTTGATGTGATTCTTGGCATGGCTTGGCTTTCTTTATATGGAGGTCATATCAATTTCAAAAGAAGGGAAATCACATTTAATATTCTCGATCAATCTATGATCATATATCGATGCAAGGATGAATATAACCTTCCAGTGGAAATTTATTCCATCTTATGGGTCTTGATTCCACTAAATTAAGGTTATTTATCTCAAATGGTTGGCAAGAAACTCATGATTAAGAATAAACCCATTGTACGGGAGTTTGATGATGTTTTTCTGGAAGAATTTTTGGGTCATCCACCAAATCGTGAAGTTGAGTTTTCAATAGAACTCATATCTGGTGTTATGCCTATTTCAAATACACCTTATAGAATGGACCCAATTGAGTTATAGGAACTAAAGAAACAACTCCAAGAGAATCTTGATAAAGGATTAATATTCCTTAGTGCTTCACCTTTGGGAGCACATGTTCTGTTTGTTAAGAAGAAAGATGGATCAATGAGACTCTGCATTGATTATCGAGAACTTAACAAGATCACTATCAAGAACAAATATCCTCTCCCATGCATTTAAGACTTATTTGACCAACTACGTAGAGCTCAATACTTTTCCAAGATTGATCTTAGTTCAGGGTATCATCAATTAAGGTTCAAATGGGAGGATAGCCAAAGACAGATTTCCATACAAGGTATGGACACTATGAATTTATAGTGATGCCATTTGGTCTTACTAATGCCCCTGCTATCTTCATGGATCTATTGAATAGATTCTCTAGAGACAGTCTTGATCAGTTTGTGGAAGTGTTTATAGATGATATTCTTGTCTATTTAAAGACAAAATAAGAACATGATGATCACATGAGAATTGTATTGATAACCCTAAGAAAGAGGAAGCTTTATTCCAAATTTACCAAGTTTGAATTTTGGCTTCAAAAAGTTTCATTTTTTGGGTCACATAATCTCAAAAGAGAGGATATCTGTGGATCCTGCAAAAACAGATGTTATCGAATGATGGTCGAGACCAACAACAGTAACTGAGATCCGAATTTTTCTTAGTTTGGCTGGATATTATCGATGTTTTGTAAAGTATTTTTCATGTTTATGTAATCCACTCACAAGGTTGACTCGAAAAGGAGTTAAGTTCATTTGGATGGAGGAGAGTGAATAAAATTTCAAGGATTTAAAACGAAGGTTATCCAGTGCACTTGTGCTCACACTGGTTTAAAGTAGAGAAAGGTTTGTGATGTACAGAGATGCATCCAAGAAGGGATTGGGGTGTGTTCTAATGAAAATTGATATGGTGATAGCTTATGCCTCACGAGAGTTGAAAATCCATGAGCAAAATTACCCAACTCATTATTTTGAGTTAGCCGCAGTAATCTTGGCATTAAAAATATGGAGGCATTATCTTTATGTTGAAAAGTGTGATATTTATACTGATCATAAATTTCTAAAGTATATTTTCACAAAAAAAGAGTTAAATATATGCCAAAGAAGATGGTTGGAGTTGATTAAGGATTACGACTGCTCAATTAACTATCACCCTGGGAAAGAAAACAAGGTGGCAGATGCATTAAGTCGACAAGACCATGCTAGCTTATCCATGATGAGGATCACAAAAGATAAAATTTTTATGGATTTACAAAGGATGTATATTGTAATTATAATGGAAGGGGAAAAATATTAGCTTTCTCAAATGAATGTTCAACCATCTATACACGTGAAGATTAAAGAGGCACAAAAAGAAGATGTATAGTTACAAAAGATGGTGAGAAATGTACATGAATTCAACCATGATTGTGATGGGAAAATAAGGTTCAAGAATCGAGTTTGTGTTACTCTCATCTTAGAATTTAAGAAGGATCTTCTGGATGAGGCTTATAGTTCTTCATTCTCTATTCTTCCTAGAAGCATGAAGATGTATAGGGATCTGAAAGAGTACTTCTGGTGGGATGGCCTGAAAAGAGATGTTGCTGAATATGTCTCTTGATGCTTGGTTTGTCAGAAAGTTAAAGCTGAGAGACAGAATTCTAAAGGGATGTTACAACCATTACCCATATCAGAATGGAAATTGGAAAACATCACTATGGACTTTGTCACCAGACTTCCTAAAAAATACAAAGGCAATAATGCAATCTGGGTCATAGTTGATCATCTTACGAAGTCGGCACACTTCATTGCTATTAGAGAAGATTTCTCTCTAGATCATCTTTCGAAGATATATGTGAAGGAAGTGGTATGATTTCATGGAGTACCACTTTCCATTATATCTGATCGGGATCTGAGGTTTACCTTGACGTTATGGGGAAGTCTTCAACATACTCTAGATACAAAGTTGAGTTTTATCACTACTTATCATCCTCAGACAGATGGTCAGTCTGAGAGAACAACTAAAACTCTAGAAGACATGTTAAGAGCTTTATCTATGGATTTAAAAGGTTGTTGGGATCAACACCTACCTTTGTGGAATTTTATTATAATAATATCTTTCACTCCAGTATTCAGATGGCTCCTTATGAAGCTTTGTATGGAAAGAAATTCTGAACTCCAACTTCCTGGGATGTAGTTGGGGAAAGAAATCTATTCAGACCATATCTTGTTGATGAGATGGAAGAAAAGGTCTGATCTATTCAACAACACATAATAGAAGCTTAGAGTCGACAAATAAGTTATGCTGACAACCAAAGAAAAGACCTAGAGTTTTAAGTGGGTGATAAAGTGTTATTACATATATATCCTTGGAAGAGAGTAATGATATTTGGAATGAAGGGAAAGCTGAGCCCAAGGTATATTGGTCCTTTCGAAATACTGGATCGTATTGGGAAGGTAGCTTACCGATTGGCGCTTCCACCGAATCTCTCTCAAGTTCATGATGTGTTCCATGTATCTCTCCTGAGAAAGTACATACTCGATCCTTCACATGTACTAAGCTCGGAAGTTGTACTGCTGGAGCAAGATCTTTCTTATGAAGAACAGCCGATAGAGATTATGGATCGTAGAGAAAAATTTCTACTAAACAAGACCACTCACATGGTGAATGCTTTATGGAGGAACCACCAATTAGATGAAGCTACATGGGAGCTTGAGGATATGATGCGGGAGAAGTATCCTCATCTGTTTGTTACGAAGTGATGAATTTCGAGGGTGAAATTCATTTTAAGGGGGGTAGAATGTAAAACCCGGATATTTTATGAGAAATATTTTTTTATGCCTTATGTTATACGCAACATCAAATTAATCTATCACTATACACAACACTAGCTTGGCCTGTGTTATACGCAAGATCCACCTTCCTTGATAGCGTGTGTTGTACGCAATATCGAGTTTCACTAAACAACGATATATTGTTATAATATTATTATGGACTAGCCGTTATGAATATTATTGAAGAAATTTTTAATTTTATATAATTATTATTCATCTTAAACATTTTATAAAACATTTTATGTGAACAAAATAAATTTTGCAGGTAAAATAAGTATTTTTCAAAAAATGTAGTTTTGTCGCCTTTTGATAGTGCACCACCTTTAAATCTTGGTTTTTGACAAATTTATAAGTACAATTTGACAAAATAATATTCTTCCTTGGAATTAGGATATAAAAACTTAGTTTAGATAAATTTTTCATATTATTCTGATAACTTCCATATTTTATTGAATAGTTAAAACACGCTATATTTTAATTAAAAATAACTTTTTTCATCGCAATAATTTATATTGTAAAATTATAATATTTAATGGTTTTAAATTATAAATAAAATATATTTTTACCATTTTATAAAATTTATTCCATTACAATTAATTTTACATTGAATGCATAGGTAAAAACATTTCAATCTTTGGGAATGTTTTTACTTTTAAAACCCGTTTTCTTAACAACGTGATTAATTTTTAAATTAATTAATTAAAATTATGTGTTTTGAATTTTGAAAAATGGATTCCCTATTTGGATTCAGTGGGTCAAAATTATGTTAATAGGTTTCTTTTTTTTTGACATTATGAATAGTAACTATGGTAATTTTTATTTACTGCAGTTAAAGGTAAATCAGGTAATTAAGGGTAAAAATAAGATTATAAAATTACTCTAACAGCTGTAAAAATTCTATTGGGTGAATAAAAATCGACTGATATCACCTGAGGGTCGGAATAAATTCATTTCATGGAATTTTTACCATTAAAATAATTTAATTATTATTAAAACCAAAGGAAGTGACTACATGTCACTCTTTTCATTCTTATAAGTATAATAATTTTACTTTAGTGATAAAATTCATGAAACTTTATACATGAATGGTATACAGAAAGATAATAAAATTATCTACATCATGTGAATTTATTTATAATTTTTAGGGATTAAATAATTATCATTAAATTTGACACAATAGTGATGTTGAAATTATTTTTTTGATTGAAATATCAAATAAATGATTTTAAATGTATTAAAATAAATATTATATGAAATATTTAATGTGATCGAATAATTTTCAAGATACATATTACATGTTATGAATCTATTAAATATTTTATTTTTAACATATCTTCATGTTTATATTTTATTTAAATTCCAATAAATGAATAGTGTCAAAAATGGCACTATTGTTATTTTAAAAAATTTAAATATTATAAAATTGTTTACAAAGCACTAAAATATTTAAAATTTGTAAATTAAAATTTATATGGTAGAAAATTTAATAATGTATAAAATTATAGACAATTCACAACATATAAGTATTTATTTATAATGATTTAAAATTTATAATATTATTACCACAAATAAAATTAAATAGATTAAATAAAGATAAATCAAGTTGATAGTGTTTGAAATAAATTCCCAACATGTCTAAATTTTTTTGGTTGTAGAGATTACAACCTTATCTCATCTAATCTTCGAATTTGAGTAATTTTTTATGTTTGTATGTGGGGTTTGAGTTTATTATAATTTAATATTTTTGAGGTTTCCAAAAGTGCCCCTCTCTTCCCGTATAAAAGGTCACCTCCTCCCTCTCTTCCTCACTCCATTTTGAGCATTCAAGCTCGGCCAAAACCTTCCCATTTCACTTCTCAAATTCCCTAGTAATATTCTAGAGGTCATGGTCTACTTCAAAGACCAACATTAGCTCCTTAAGAGGAGGATTCAAAGAGGCATGTCGAAGAAG
Organism: Viscum album; assembly: GCA_963277665.1. NCBI lineage: Eukaryota > Viridiplantae > Streptophyta > Magnoliopsida > Santalales > Viscaceae > Viscum > Viscum album. Next base: position 159,120,037 of record OY728128.1, on the reverse strand, counting down.
AGGTAATATCCGTTACCGATTCTTTCAAATTTATTTCTTCTTTTACTTCCTCTTCAATAGTTGTTTAATTATGAAGTAATATCATAATTATCACTCATATACTGATATGTTATTATAAATATGAAACAAACCTATTTCACCTTCTATCCATCCTACAGAAAACAAAATCACCACGCATGCATACATACGGAATACAGTCTCCACGCCCTGGTGTAATCTGTTTTCCACCACCACCTTACTTGGATGGGTATAGTGGTGTAATGAATAACTATATATGATTATTTTAAAGTGATATTGATTCTGAAATATTATACATAAACTTCAATACAATTCCACGATCATGGGTATGATATCATCGCTCATGCATACGTAGGGCCTACCGTCTCCAAGATGTGATACAACTCGTTCTACATGATCTTCACTGAATAATGATTATATAAATGAAATGAATGAATGAAAATGATATATATTACACTAAAAAAAACTGTAAATGAGGTATCTATAACTTAAAAAGAGGAATAAGTATTTATTCTACAAAACATGCATAAGAACATAAAGCAACGAACACTCGAATAACAAGTAGCAATGAAATATTACTAATAAGAATATATGAATATGACAATATATGATATCATAATAATTAATATGATTCTGTAATAAGTCAATGAAAGTATTTAAATCATTATATAGGAGGTTCAGATACGTACAAATCATATCAGACCTAAGGTAATGGAAAATATCACAATCTCATTTTTATCGGAGATTATTTATACATCATATTTTACTAGGGCATATTTATCATCCACATCCATGTTTCATCAAAATATAAAATTATTTATATCCTACTACAATTTTTTAAATAAAATTTTATCTATTGTTGAATTTTTAGTAAAAGATATGAAAGGAATCATTTGTCGTTTTCAGTATGAGATACTTTTTGACTTTTCCGGCAAAAGTACGAGAATAATGTTTTTTAACTTATACAGCATGAATGGATTTTTAAGATTTACATACAACAATATTTCCATGAAGTTTCCATTAAAAATTTTCAAGTTTAATTTTAATTAAATTCTTTTAGATTAAAATTTTATGACATGTTAAGAAAGGAAAAATGTTTTTGAAGTAGAAAGGATATTTTCCTCAAGAATGGAGTTCAAGAGTTTTATCAAAATTATTTTCCATCTAAGATAATATAGGGTTCTGTTTCTATCCCTATTATTACATTGATTTTATTATGTTGTGATGTAATTATTTCTATGAGGTCCTTTATCTTATATGAATTGTTTTATGATGTCATGATGTTTAAGAATCCCATTTTTATTACATGGGTTATCCTACGATAAATGATTTATGATTTTGTGGCACACATAAGAATGGTTTCATTATGATATGGGTGGGACCAATATCTCCCTCCAATACATTGAGTATAGATTTATTTCTCATGAGACAGACATGGCAGGAATGTCATGTTAATCTGGTTCAGTGATACATGACTGGAACGAGGAGTGAACTCTGTTCAGTAATGGAATATGTTTGCTATGATAGTCTTGGCAATGAGTATTGACTAAAATGAAATGATTTTCTATGATTTTGTGTGTATTCCACATTTTTTCATGTTTTATGTTTTGATTATTGGGATTACATTTAACTACTATCATTTATCCCATGTTATGATATTATGATCTCATTTTCAGGTTACAATATTCAAAATGTTATGTTCTTATGAATATGATATGATTAATATTTATTTTCTTAACTGTACTGAGTATTTGAGCTCACCCTTTTGTATGTTTTCTTTTCCCCAGGTCAGTAAGATGGGTATTTATTATGATATTCCAAAAATGGACTCTAGATATGATGAAATAAACAAGAGAAAATGTAGATGATTTATGAACCAGTTGTTTATGTTTCTCAGTTTCTAAAGAAACTATACCTATACGGTCCTACCATGGTTTTGTTATATGTTGTAATAAGTATGCTTCAATTATGAAGTAATAACCATGTATCTAATGTATGTGTCGTTATAGTATAGACCTTGACCCTACCTAGATCAAAAATCATAATGTATAATCAGGTTCTCGTGGAACCTGTGTATAGTTTTAGAAGAACATAGTCGGCCACTCCCAATGAGATTCTTATATATGGTAGTAAAATCTAATTTATTCATGTAGTGATATTCTAATATAATAATCCAATAATGGATAACATAATAAAATTTACTCCACGGAGTTCTCAGCAATCCATCATTGGGGTTCCCATTATTTCATTGGTAAGTTCCTGAGGAATCTATAAATATATTACTATGTACACTAAGACTTCTATGAAAATATGTTTCACAACCTCTAAGGATTGAACTAATACATTCCTTCCCATAGTACTAAAATCCAATTGGAAAGGTGACTCTTTCCTATAATATATCATCAATATAGAATATTAATCATGAATAAAATTATTGAAATTTCATGAGAAATGATGATTTTTGGTACATATATCTATATCCAAAAGTATCCCAATGATATTATCACAATAACAATCCAATGGGAAAATCATACACTTTATATATGGTCTTACCCCCATTAGCTTCATAGAAATTTAATAGTAACACCAGACAAATGGATAGGTAACCCTATGTATATGATTCAACATATAGGTATATCAATCATAGAATTATATTATTAAATGAATGGGGGAAAAATCCTAAATTATAAAAAGTAGGACCAATTATTAAACACCCTAAATATAGAATGATATTAGTCCCCTAATTTCTGGATCTGAAACCACATAAAAAATGAGGATGGGAAATGGAGGCCTTGTAATATTGTTATCTTAGTGAAAAAATATCTTGATATGGTGTATAATATCAATAAAACTGTAAAAATGGTTTAATTGGCATATAGTAGTGTAATAACTGTTGTTTCACAAACCCTAATGCTAGCATGTTATTTTTACATCAACCCATGACTAAAAAATAACTTCTGACCTGAAATAACACCAATACCACTGATGTGATATTCTATGTCACCTCTCAATCACCAAATCCTATACTAAAATCCAAAACCAATTACATTACTGATAATATAAATTTAGAAATTGGATAACACTTATCCAAACATATAAATCCAAGATAATGTTGATGACATGGCCAATGATCTCACTATAAGGACATCCCATAGAAACCATTATGACATAAAAGAAACTCTATACTCAATTGACAATAAAAAAACCTAACAATGACCATATAATCCAAAATATAACCAAAGGAAACCTTCAATGGGCACAAATAATAATTCATAACACAATAAAATTCAACCAAACAACCATTAACATCTATTCCATTATAATATATTCATTTTCTATGAGGTCTTAGGCATCCTTACCATACACATAATGGTAAATGGAAGAAAAATTAGATAATTTTTTTTATCAATCACTGCAGGGTGGTGAGACCACATTTCACACAATGAAAGAAGTAAAACATAAATCCTATTGAAGGGTTGAAGACCACACACCTTTATAAACCAAAATTTATATATTAGGAAAACGTAATATTAAATATATTTGGTTTATATATTTCATTACATATAGAAAAAATATATAGTTGAGGGAACAAAACATCGAGTAGTGTGGAATCATAAGAGGAACAATTATGTGAGCAATGGGAGTTGTAATATACTCCAGAGAAAACTATGATGATAGATTCCACATGATATTGGATACACATGACGACAATATCAACCTAGATTATAAGAAATCATCATTATTTTGAAAATGGGAATATCTTATATGGTAAATTTAGAGAACCTCATTTTCTGGGTTTTTTATATTAATGAAATAAAATTTGATTTATTGAAAAACATAATAAAACATGTTTTATGACATTAAAACAACAGAAATGATGCAATACCACTTCTAGCTTTTCCCTTTATAGAAGATTCTGAGGACATGAGGTTTTCCTGAATGATTTTTCAACCATAAAAGAAGAAGATAATAAGTTAATAATATATTAATTGTATGTGGTTGATGTGTTTTCATTTGTTTTAAACAAATAAATTAGGTTCAAACTCAAATATTTAATGTCTGGTAATTTGAAGTGATGTTATGTACGTTTTTTTAATTATTTGAGGGAAAAGAAATTTTTTTGAAGTTGATCGGTTGATATTGATTGTGTTTTAGGTTCGTGTGACACCTTCACGCCATAACAGTAAATGAATAAAAGTGTTTATTTGGTCTAGTAAAATAAAACGATGAACTTTTTTAGGGAATAAGTGTTATGGTCGGATATGTTATATGGAATGAGTTTTCATTGTACCATGTTTCAACAATGAATACGTCCCCAAACAATATCTCATTAAGAAATCCAGTAGATAGTCTATACAATGGGAATTTCACAGGGTGTTGTGATATTGAAAGTTACATATGGGATATGGTGAGATAGAACATTCCACGAAGGTAGTCTTGGTGTCTTGACTGATAGATATGGTATATATTGATATGTAGAAATCCATGTATTGGTATATTCTTTGTGGCCATTTTAACAATCCCCATAACCATCAAGGGTTATTCCCAAAAAATGAGAATCATCATATATTTTAAAAAATGGTTTAAAATGAGAAGTTTCACACAATGGTACATACCATAGTGTAAAAGAAAAGTACCTATATTAAATTGATAGGGGAAAAATTTCATGCCACTATGAATTTTGTGGGAAATTTGAATTAATTTAAGAATATTTGGATTTGAATTATATCTAGAATTCCATGGTAGAGGCTGCTGATGATGTGGTCATAGGTGAATTAAATTTTTGAGTTTTTTCGATGATGTGGTTCAAATTGATGAATCAATTTCAATTAATAATTGATTAATAATATATTTAGTAACATAAATTGTTATCAATATATCAAGAATTATATATAGGATTATGATGAATGTATATTTTTTGTAAAGTGGAGTAAGATAGTTTTTGTTTCAATTCAAATTTTAACTTTAAAAATGATTCTTCTACTATTGTAATGGATTAATAAGAACTGTAATCATTCATTAATTCATACTTATTAAATATGAAGGGAAAGGGGATAAAAAATAGGTTTATGCATCATCATCAAAATTGTGAAGTGTGGTGAAGAAAAAGGCCGACACAATAGCTCTATAAAGTGAATAATTATAGAAGAATATATATTGTTGAAGAGAAAATAATCTATGGAAGAATGACAATCCTGACATAAAATATAAAACATAGTGGTTCATCTTTTAAGGAATATATTGGAGATTAAATATTAAATATTATTCGTGAATCTCAAATAAATTGAATACACTAGTAATAGTGTGACACCAATTTTTTTATTTTTTACATTTGATATAGTATATTTTTGTCTATGGATTCTGTCTCATGTCTCTGGAGTGATGATTTTTTTTATTTCAGTCTCTTTTATCATGTCTAATATTAAGCACATGGTTAGATGAAACCATGTAGCTCAGACCAGAAAATAGTATGGATTTATATTTATTATATTCGAATGTTCAAGGCCCATAAATAGTCACTCAAACCATGTATATAGCATGATAAAATCCACTGTCTCATAGAAGAACCATTCCACGTGGTTGGTACATAGTTTACCATTCCATGTGGCGAAACTATGTCACCTTCCCAAAATTAAAATATGGTGAAATTCATAAACAAATCCTATATTATTTTATCCCCAAATCCACCAAATTTTATCCAAAATGATTCTTATGGCCCTAGGGGGGCTCTCCTTGGTTCTCCATGAATCCTTATTCCTCCCATGATGTATATATAAAGATTTCTTAAATTTTTAATGGTGGGTTTACAAGGGAATTTCTTCTCCTATCCTATATATTTCTCTTTATTTAGATTTTTCTTCAGATATAAATCACCCATGGTAATTTGAATATATAGTTTTTGATTAACTTTGATTATTTTGGATGTGTTTTCTTGTTTAATTTTATTATTGGTAGATCTTGGATCTTGTATCCCTCATGGAGTGGTTTCAGTTGTGCGTTGATTATGTACTGTGAGATTGAGGTAGGTTTCCCTTTTCATTTTTTCCATTAAATTTAAGAATAATTGGTCTCATTATTTTTTTTCCTTATATGATAATTATTGATGCGTGATTTAGGAATAATTATTTTTATTGAAAATTGGTAACATCATTCTTGTTATGAAGTAAATGGAATTATATTATTATAAGTTTCTCGCAAAGTGTTAGATAAAATTCCCAATTGGATTTCAAATGTGATATTTGTATTTTAGATCATGGTTTGGATTTTAAGTATTTTTTTGACATCTTAATAGTGGTTTTTGTTTCCTTAAATAGATTTAAAAAGGGTTGGATTTGAGAATTTTGTGCAATCGATTCATTAAAAATGATGTAGTATGTCCTATTGATATGATGACCATTTTGAATTTTGGTGAAAGAGAATTCATTTTTACATGTGGTGTATTTATTTAAAATATATTTTAAAAAATGATTAGTGAATGGAAAATGGTTTATTTACACCTTTAAAAAAGGTGGATTTGGTTGTATGAGAAATTATGGTTTTTTGAAAGGTTTTTGAGGACCGTTTGGAAATTTTGGAAAATAGTGGATGTATTTATCATAAAGAACGTCATTGGGTAATTCTATTTCATCGTTTATATTTAATAGATGAGATTAGATTATTTTGGATTTCTCATGATCCATTTAAGTTAATAGCTGCGACGTCCTCACTATAGACTCCAAATTTCCCATTTTTTAGAAGAATGAGAGATCCTCGATTTGAAATCATTTGATATACATTTTTTCATGGAATGATATTGATCTTTGGGGTTACATTATTGATGAATATTTTGTAAATTATTATATACTTGTATATCATTGGATGCATGGTTATAATCAGTTGGACCATAAGCTGCTACACTCTTGACATGGATAATATGGAATAAATTTTGAATTTTCGGGGAATGATAACTACAATCGTTATGATACACATTATATAGTGTCCCATAACACAATTATATATTGTGTTTTATTGCTATCATATTGCTCACCTCGGTCTGTACCATGTGGGGTGTGGCCTAGCATGTTGTTATTTTGGATTTCATCATGCGAGGCATGCATTTTAGGATGATTCACCACGTATTTGTATGTCATCGATTATTCATGAGCTTGTAGGATTTAACCCATTTCTTTTGGTTCTTAGTTTCTTATAGTGATGATTGAGATTATTATTTTTTGGTTACACTTATGTACATTCTTCTATTTACCTTATTATATAATTGTTATGGTATGTTTTATTGGGAAATGATTTGATGGATTTCAGTGGTTTATGAAAAAATTTAATATAGAAATGTATTACACTATTTTTTCCATTTTGGAAAATATGAATACCTTTTATATTGAACATGTTAATATCTATCAAATATAAAAGACCCTAGATTTGGAATAAAAAGGTAAATGTAATGTATTTTGTTTTAAATTGAAAAATAAGGAAAGTATTTATTTTATGTATATTGTATTGAAAACATGAAGTCGATGTTTCTTTTATTTTAAAGGATATGCATTGGGAAAATATTACATTGGGCAGTCCTACTTGGTTTTAATACTCACTGTGACGTCCCAGACCTAGATTCAACTTAATAGATGTTATGATCCTTGTGGGACAGAAGAATTCAAGTTCATATTCTCAAATGCTAATGTTTCCCAACTTGTAGGGAGGGCCAAAGGTGTGCCCATGAGGATACTATTACCTCATCACCAATGTGAAGAAAAATGGATAGATAAAACCAAAGTTATATATTGAATGAATTATAAGTAAATATAATTCACAATGAATGGAAAAAGTCAATTGTAAATGAAACATCTAAATTACATACAATATCTGATGATGTTATATGTCATGTCTCTGAAAAACTCAAAAACAAGGATACAAAGTATATGGAATACATGGAAAACCCTATGTAGGAAAAATAAAATACATACAATATCCCATGAATTCGGAGATATAACTCAATTATCTACTACCTGCTCTATCATAACACAACAAGAACTAAAGTGTCAGATGCATTATGCTTCCCTTTATCTACACCTACATTCATGTAATCTTCCAAGGGTACCAAATGGAGACTAAAGGGGGTGTTAGATAAATATCAGTGGTCCACCAACAATTTTGTCTATAACTTTTGACTCGAGTAGTGAAAATGTAATACTATAGAGGCATGAATATATAATGTAAATCAGTCTAATGTAACAAAATAACCATGTACCACCTTCATCCCTCAGATGCTATTTGAACATGTAACCAATTTTTTAATTAATTGATAACTTGTTTACATAAAAAATCCACACGAAGCATATACAACACTTACATCACCTCATGATAGTGTAAATATTAACGATTCTTAGATGTCATAACTAAACCATAAATGATAAATAATATGATGTGGTTCCATGGTATTCACCAAGGAAACCTAGAAAACATGGGTGATAACGTAGTTGTAAATGAGTCTAGACAAAGGGATAAGAGTATAATACAATGAGGTTTATATAAGGAATTCCCACCATAATATTTCGAACTGGTTCTAAGGAATATATCCAAGGTGAAATAGGAGATAATCAGTGGTCAAGACTATGGATGTAACCAAGGAACCTAAAGTCATGTTGGATACTAGGAGTGTATCTGATGGATACATTAATAATAATTAAGGGTATCTAGGGTATTATATAGGGTATCCAATGGTAGAAAAGGATCGAGTTCCTCGTTAGATCTCACCCAATGAAACCAACATCCTTTATTGATAATGAGATCCTCGAGTACCCAAGGAATTCCAATCAAGAATCCAAGAGCTAAAACAATTTAAACATTCGTATAAATTTTTCAAGGTTCATCTGCATAATTATTCATTTTCATTTAATTTATGTTGTCTCATATACATAAGTATTCTAGAAAAAATATTAGTTCATTAAAATACATACATTTAGGAACATACATTGGGCTGGTAAACTGGATGTGACTAGGTATGAGCTATAAAACATTTCAGGATTCAATGGTAAATTAATTTAAACAGGCTTACCATTAGTGTGGTCACTATCGAATATACCCTAGCATTGGCTCAAAGGTGTCAAAACACTAAAAACCCAATTATGAAATATTAACCTACAAGGGTTATTGTACGTTATTAATATAACCACTAATAACCAATAATTTTTTTGGAATGATGATAACCATATGTTTGAAATGAAAATAATTATGGAATATAAATTCAATAAATGGATAATGATGAAATTGATGGGCCCCACACGCCAATTCCAAAATCAGCGAACTAGATGGATCAGTTATAGAACACTCACCTACTGATTATAAAAAAATCCTATAGTATAAACATGTAATTTGGATTTTATGAGTGTATATTTTAAAAGGGAGTATAAGAACTCACACCTCAATAACATTTCCGATTTGAATAGAAATGAATAATGGCTACAAAGGACTCGAGTACTTACTATTGTGAATACAACATGAGAAATAGAAACTTGATTGGACCCCTGACAAAGGAGATATCACAATCCAAATATTTGGGATTCAAAAGCTTAAAATTGGGTGATGTAGAGGTTCATCCTAATAGAACATGGATTAGGGAATAAAGATATGGATAATTAGATCATTAATGGAAAATATTAATATTACCCAAAAATTAGTCTTGGCAATTTTTGGCCGCATGGTTATCCAAACCCTGCAGTAACCTTGTAAATAGACATAGTGGAATGGGGCATATGTACGGTTATGAAGAAAAGTTATGGAAAATATGGGCCAACCCTATTATATGTTTATGCCTAATAATTTATAACATCCCAATGGTTAGAACTAACCATAAGTCCTAGCCACACTGTTTACTCAAATAATGCGATCAGACCATTTTTTCAAAAAACAATTGTGTTCCAGGCTCTGAACATGACCCAAATACCCACGAACCCTTTGTGAAATCATTAAGAATATAATTTAGGTCCATAAAAGTGAAATAGGCCATATTTTTTAGGATCCACACCTGTATTGAAAATAAGGTTCTCACAGTCTTCCCCCATTAAAGGAATTTATCCATGAGATCACCTTCCAAGGGAGGTGAACTACTATCTAATAATAACTCCTCCCACTGAGCATGTGGATGGGCATCTCACACCCATGTTTCATCAAATAAATTGTCAATATGTAAGAGCACCCATACAAGAGGGAAATACCAGCCACATGGATCATTTGTGCTCCTATCGACGATGCATATAGGATACTCCTCAAAAAAATAATTATAATCAATCTCATCTTCCTTCTGGTCAAAATGTTTAGAAGGGGTGGAATGATAATGGGAAATATGTGAAACATGGAATATGAAATGTATAGAATGAAAACTCGAACGTTGTAACAAACCATATGCTACTTTCCAAACACTTCCCAATATATAAAATAATCCTACATAATGTGGTAATAACTTCACATGCTTCTGTAACCATCTATTCTGTAGTAAGGTTGATACCCATTGGAAAATAAGATTCCTAACCTTGAACTCTATATCTCTTTAATGGAGATCTACATATGATTTAAATCTAGACTAAGAAGTAGTTATACAATTCCTGATCAACTAAACCTACCCCGAAGTCACCGTTATAAGACAAGGACCTTATAGGGCTGCCTCATATTCCTCTATCCAGAACATGAGTGAATGACATAGCCTACCATATAGGCATCAAAAGGATCTATATGAATTATTTTTAAAAGTTATTATAATTGAATAATAATATGAGAGGAATATTCTTCTATGAAGAGCCTCTTAAATCAAGGAAACATGCTCATAGCATGTCCTCTAGATCATATATTATCCATTCAGATAGTCCATCAGTCAGAGGGAGAAAATATTTTTCCTTATGCACCTGAATACCCATATCCTTTTGTAACTCATGACATAACCATGATGTAAAATAATAATCCCTATCAGAAATAATAGAATGTGGCACCTATGTAGTCATATGATCCCATGGAAATATAGTCTTCCCATCTCATCAACTGGCAATGTCTCCCTAAAAATAATATTGTGAGAAGATTTCATTAGTGGGTCAACAACAACCCATACAGTGTCGCCTCCACTTGGTGACCTAGACAATATGAAAATTAAATCCATATCAATATATTCTCATTTCCATATCCGGATTGGATGTGGCTGTAACAATCGTGTAGGTCTCTAGTTCTCCACCTTCACTTGCTGACATGTTGAACACATATTTTTAAAGCCTTTTATTATATGTTTCATCCCAGGAAACCAATACAAGCACTGCCTATCCCGATACATTTTTGTGATTCCTAGATAAACATACCAAGGAGAAGTGTGGGACACCTGTATCAACTATGCTATCATATATATACGAACCTAGAAATGCCCATGAAAAGTAAGAATGTCATCTATGTCCAACAACAAATATAGAGGTAGGTGAGCTCCAAACATTCACCCATGGAGAACCAAGCGCTAATGACATAAAAATTTTCAACCATTCACATTCTCATTGAGGGAAGAGTATAGTGTCAAGGATGAGAGGAAATATTAATCATTACAGTCATGAAACACTAGATGTAGCTCAGAAAAATGGGCCATTAACTTCCATTCAGCACTAGCATCCCATACAGCCTATGTATGAGTTTCTTAACTCCTGTTATTGGAATCTAGGTTTCCATATCCCGGATTATATGCAAGCTTGAAATAGATTAAATAATGTTATAAATCATATAATCTCTATCTGAGTTTACATTCACACAATTAAAAGATATATATGAGGCCCCTTTAGTCAATGTACGCCTCAAATTTCTCACCAAAAATATTGTGTCACCAATAACTTAAGGCCTACACAATTGCTACTATTTAATATCATGCATCAGATATTTTCTCTCAGGATGACTCAACACCGTGATATATATATAATGACTCTATCCACCTGCATCAACAATACTCCTAGGATAAATTTTGATGAATCATAGAAGGAGATATAACTTCTATCAGGCTATGGAAGTATTAGAATAGGTGATGTGACGACCCTTCATTCTGGATAGTGAAAGACTTTCTCACATGCTTCTGACCAATGGAATATAAACAAATTATTTATAAGGACAATCATAGTAGAAAATGACATGAAAGGTCCTGTATAAAATTCATGTAATATCCAACTGGTGCCAAGAAACTCCATATATCAAACACATTCATGGGGTTCTCCATGGAATCCACCCCAATAACCTTCTCCGAGTCAACAGAAACTCTTGATTCTAAAATAAAATGACCCAATAAGTACTCTTTTTCAATCCTAAAGTGGCAATAAGAAATTTTTGCATAAATTTGATGATCACTCAATGTACTCAGAATGATACCACGGTTCATGAGATGGTCACTACGAGTATGAGAATTCACCCAGATGTTATCCACAATGACTATAAAAAAAATATTGAAAATAGGGGTGTAATACCTATTAAATATTGACATGTTAATTGTTGGAACATTTGTAAGAATGAATGACTAAACAAGGTACCCATACAAACCTTAAATGATACAGAAATATGTATGTTTTATCTCTGATGTCCTAACACACACCTAATGATATCATAATATTTGGTCAATTTTAGAGAAGACCCTAGACCCTCATTAGTGGATAAATAGTTCATCTATTTGAGGAAGGGGATACACGTTATAGACTATAAGATGGATCTGATTTTTTTAATCCACACACCAACGAAGGGTCACATCCGCCTTCATGGAAAAAGAATGAGAAAACCACAAGAGGGTGTGTTGGGCCATATGAAATCATTGGACACCGATTCCTCTATCTACCAATTTATCTCTTAGGGCTTATAATTACCCATCCAATAAAGAGAATTGGTCATTGGAGATAATCCTGGATGTAGATTCATCATAAAATCTACCTCCATCTCATGAGGTAAGATAGAATATTCATTGAGGAAAATATCCATGAAATGATATACTATTATATGGAATTCATCTGGGACTAAACCTTGATCATCCTTGAAAAGACTAGAAATCTAAGTAGATAACCCAACTAGACCATGATTCTCTAATTCGGATCAAGGAGCATGGACATCACACTCACTCATATGTAGATAAATAATACCATGTAGTTATGTAAATGATACCCTTTGGTGATCGCAGTCTACAAAGGTGTGATACAGATCCAACCAATCCATCCGAGGAAATATATCATAGCTCATCATATCAATAGAAATTAGATCCCATATAAAATTATAACTTCATTCCTCAAGGGTTAGTCCCTTCCCTGGAATATTCACTCTGATTGTACCTCTAATGGTGTATGTAGGGTCATTACACCATAGTAACAATTTATTTTTTCCCATGTGTTTCCACATTATGTAAAGAGATAAATGAGTGTGATGAACCTATATGAAATAATACAGATTCTATATAAGAGGATACAAGAATAACACCTCATATTATTGATGATCCCAAATCCAGAACTGTGAGGATTGGCTATAATTCAGGCATCTGGCCTAATCCACAACTGTGTGCAACAATCAGACTACCATGATCAAATTTTTTTTATTAGCGTTGCTATTGATCAGTGGTCTGGATACCATGTCCATGATCTCCTCCTCATATATTCCAATTAATACTACTCCATATCCCCTCCCATTGTGGCATATAAAAAACATCCCCTGAAGGTGGATCACGTGTAGATCATCCTTTACTATAAGATGATGGAATGTTATGAAAAAAATAATGATTCCCTATAAGACAATAATCCCGAAACTCCAGTGGGTCTCTATCAGACTGAGGATTTAGATTCCCTTTATGTCTAAACATGTGCCACAGTAAAGAGCTACTTACACGGGCACCCTAGTTTCCACTTCCATTATGAAAAAATATCTAGGAAACAATTCCTTCCACAAGAAGAACTACTAAAATAATGTGGGAGTTGACTTCTATGCTCAGTACAGTCAACAACACGTAGGTTATTCTCAGTTATAAGAGCCTTATTTACTATTTGAGAGTAATTAGTAAGGTGTAATATATTCACTTGAGTATGGATAGTATAATTGATCCCATTCACTAATCATCTAGCACACACAATTTCATCGTTGACTAGACGTGATGCAAATCACTGAAACTCAGTGAAATTCGTTGAGTACACCATTAATGAAATAATACCCCACTAAAGATTAATGAATTCTATGAATCGTTCAGATTTCATCATCTAGGGAAGGAAATGATCATAAAAGCCTATCTAGAAATCAACCCATAACATGCTTTGATAGAGACTAACCTACGTAATCACATCCCAATACTTCTTTCTTGAATCACATTTCATGCATGTAGAAATTTTACCATCCCCTCTAGAAGCCTATGCATATTTACAATGATAGATAAGGTGTCCTCTAAAGAATAATATGTAGCCCGTAGACCACCATTACTCTAGATGGTGTGAGGATGATGCAACTAAAACATCGTACACAAATCATCCACTATAGGTGTAGATCATGGGTCACCTTGCATGGACTTAGTCAGAAGAAAAAACCCATCAAGGACATGGGAATCATTTCTGAGATAAAGTATAACACTTTGAATCTGAAGTGGATTTACTAGATATAAGACTGGTGGTTCAGGGCCCACCACGTCTGGAGCATGGTCCTCTCCACCTTTTTACGGTATGATATTAGGACATCATGGAGAAAATGGCATAAAAATTTCATGAAAATGCCTAAAAATATAAAAATATAAATATAGAATCAAAAGAAATATCTAAATTTATTAAAAATCACTATGAATGGAATAATACCTTAATTACCCACTTCGATTCCATGGTATCCATAAGTGGCCAGATATTAGTTTTAGGGGTTCCTATAGATGAAGGGTCAATATAACCATGCTTAATCCTTTACTGGAAACAATATAATTTAATTTAACATTTAATTATTGGGTTCACTACATTACCCTTCATGAACATGGAAAATAGGGATAAGGATGTGAAACTATTTCACTTTTATATTTTAATTTTCATAGAACAAGTATCAATGTTCCTTTAAAATGAGTTGTTTGTTCCTCTGAATTAGGGCCCACACTCGTTATCACTACGATGAGAAAAAACTAAAATTTCTAATAAAAGGCACGATTCTGGAAATTACTCATCCCAAAACATGAGAGAATATATAACTAAAATAATTGAAACATTAAATCACATAATAATATCCCAAAAGTGGAACATACACATATACATGCAAGGATAATTCTAAAATGAAATGCATACTATGCAATTCATGTACGGAAATGAAACTCTATGGATTTCAAATATGCATGATATGAAAATTCACAGTGCCTTTATGATTCATGAAACAATTCTCATTTCCCTTATATCATCAGTCCCCGGATAAAATAAAATCACAATTAGAAGAATAATCAACAACACCACATTTCATGTTCATCATCCAATAGTGAAATGATATCAACTATAATAGGAAAAGTATGAAAAATAATTATAATGTAGTAGACTCAACCTTTAACATGAACATGGGTTAAAGACTCACAAGAATAGGTTGTGACCAATTCCCAATCATTCCTAATCTCTTGACTATTTTCTCTAAATATTAAGGAATGAATGGAAATATCTAATATGACTTTATGATGTCGTGGACCCGAATTCCACATAACAGATGCCTCTTTCACAGTGGGCCACATTTTCTCAAGAACATCTTCCTAAATTTTAGAGGATATTGACTAGTATTGAGGGTCTAGGGTGTGTCCTTTGTAAGACTATTCCATCATTAACATAGTGTATCATAGTGGATAGTAATAAATTATGAATATAGTGGATTTTATATACATAAATAAAATACACAGTGTATGGAACTAGATAATTTATAAATGATACAACTTTAATAACATACAATACAATATTCTGATACATTTGATGTCCCTATAAATATAGAAAACATGGATACAATGTTTAATGAATACATGGAACACCCAATGTAAAAAAATTAAATATATAATCTATCCCCTGAATCCCAAGCTAAAAATCCGTCATCTATTACCTGCTCCATCTTAGAATAGTATGAAATCAAGTGTCTAATGCATTATGATTCCCTTTATCAAAACCTAAAAACATGTCATATTCCCATGGTACTAAATGATGCCTGGAGAGGGTGTGAGATAATTCACAGTCGGCCACCAATGGCGTCTCTAACATCCAACTCATGTAATTGAAATGTAACAGTGTGTAGGAATTAATACATAAAGTAAATTAGTACACTATAACCGAAGACCCATCTACTTTATTCATCCATAGGTTGGTATATGAACAAGAATCTCGATTAATAACTGAAATATTACCAGTTTATATAAAAACACCATATGAGTCCAAGCCATCAATTACATCAACTTGTGATAGTGTAAATATTGAATGTTCCATGATGTAATAAGGCAACAAAAATTGATAATTAATAATAAGTGGCTCCATGTAATTCAACAATGTGATCTATACTTCAGGGTGTTCTAACTCAATAGTAACTGTGTATAGATAAGGGGGTTAGAGTGAAATCCAAGTAGCATTGTCCTAGGCATTCAAACAGTAATATTTATAACTAAGTCCAAGGAATACATCAATGGTATAATGGGAGATAATTTTTCCTGGTCCCATGGATGTAACCACAGAATATCATGTCATGATGGATCAAAGGAGATAAATTTTTGCCTCCTGTAAAAATAATGATGGTATCATATGGTGCCATATCATGCATCCAAAGGTATATATGGATCGTGTTCCTGGGTATGTCTCAGGCAAGGAAACTAACATCCTTGAATTATATTGACTTCCTTGAGTATCCTAGGAATTCCCAGGAGAATCCAAGAGCTGACATGATTCAATAATTACTAAATAAATTAATTGTCCAATTTCATATTGATAAAACTTACATTTTATTCAATTCAATTAATTTGGTCATATGATAACTATGAAATTAACAAATTCACTTGTTTCATGACTTTCCATTCCTTAGTTTCATAGGGCAATTTTTAATGAATCATATTAATTAAATCTATTTATGTAATGTTAAATTAATAAGGTACACTTTGTTTCCTTTCATGAACATGGAATGGTGTTCTAGAGATGTGCAACCAAACATTAATTTACATTTTAAAAGGCCCTGTTTTATACTTATTTATGGCTTCCATAATATAATTTGAATGAATCACCTATATTTAGACACATACCATTGTCTGGTCAAGGGGAAGTGAAAATGTACAATATAATCAAAATATATTTATTAAATATGAACATAATGTTAGGAGGCTTACAATTAGTATGATCAATCTTTTACAAACCAAAATGGTGGCTCAAAAGTGTCAAAACACTAAAAACCCAATTATTGTATATTACCCTACATGGAGAATTTTGTTTAATTAATATAAATAACAATAAAAAAATTTATAGAAATATAATTACAATATAATTCTAATGAATATTAAAATGGTATATAAATTCAATAAATGTAACCTGCTCAAATTGGAGGTCCCCACATATCAATTCCAAAATCAATAAAATAGATAGATGTGTTATAGACCACCCACCTAGTATTTTTAGGACTATCCTCCTCTCGTATCCTCTTCTAATTTGTCTTGTAACAGAGAAGATATAAAAAAAGATTATATTTTCTCACACATCGATATGTTGGTCGAGTGTAATATAAAATAAGAATGGTTAAAAAGTACTTGAGTACATACCATAGCCCTTCCTTCTTGAAAAATGTAAGCTCAATCAAATCCTAGGCAAAGGATAACTCTAAATACCATGATTTTTTCTAAAATATCAAAAATTGGAGAAATTTATGTTTATACCACAAGAATTTTGATTTGAGAAGGGGGAGGATGATAGTTAAATCATCAAGGGAAAATTAGTAAAATAATCCAAAAATTAGCCTATGGACAGTTTGGCCACATGGTTTTCCAAACCACATACCAACCATTAATGGATACCATGTGAAATGGGAGAACTCTCATGGTTATGTCCCATGATTAGGTAAGTTGTTTTCCAACTATGTAATATGGATCTGCCCAAAAATGCATACTATCCATATGGTTTTGAATTACCATGCACCCTCAATGAACAATTTACTCTAAACATGAAACCCATCAGGAATTCCAAAACATAGTTTGGTTACTGGATCTAAACAAGCCCCAAACACCCCTATGACCTTCATGAACTCATTAGGAATCCACATTAGGTCAATAAATTTTAATTAGAAAAAACATTTTAGGATCTTTACTAGATTCAAAAAAATGTTCTTACTCTCAAACCTGCAATTCTTTCTCGATTTTAGCTAGTGGTTAAATACTTATCATGTCTTTGATCACAATGGAATGGGGTTGGATTTGGTATCATATAGTGACCCTCAGGGTCACATGGAGCAGTGTGGTTTTTTGGTGCAGTTTTAGTTTTGTTGTATAGTTTGACGTATTACAAATTTTGTTGTAAAAGATGTTCAGTGTGGATATTATTATATTATTTGGTATAATTTTATAATCATTCCCTAATTTAGATTATTTAATTAAATTGGTTTACGTATTTATTTTTTTCTTTGATGATTTCTCTCTCTAGTTTCCAGTTCATGGGTATTGGGAATCCATTTCGGAAATTGTCGTGGATCGGCACGGGTCACCAGTTCGGGGTCAACAACTATTAGTTAGGGAATAAAGGAATCATAGAAGGATGGTTTTGTATGGAACATATATTTAATAGGGCCCTCTATTATTTTGAATTTCAAGATTCAATGATTAGGATTGATAGATCTAAGAGAGCATGTCTCAGGGAGTGTATTCCCTACACTTTCTGGACTGATCCTTGTGTTTCCATGGGAACTAGGGTTTTATTTTGTATATATAGTTCTTTTGTATTGTTTACTATTTTGGATTCAAAAAGGGGGTTGGGTTTGTGTTCTTAGTGATCTCAAAGGTTCTTTAAATCCACATGGATCTAGGAACATGGTCCTAGGAGACTCTCCATAATGTTGGCATGTTGGGCATATGGCCACTAATCATTTGGTCAAGTCAACCATCAATACATGTTGTCTCTTTTGAGTTGTTTTGGGTTTTTCTTGATTTTCAAGATTATTTAGGAAATTAGTGTTTTGGAATTGAGAAATTTTTTTATAATGGAAATGGTATTGTTTATTTTATGTGGAAAATGGGATTTCATAATCATTTTGAGGGAATATTTACAAAATCGATTTTTTAAGTTGTTTTTGGATTAAATAGGATTCCATTTACAATGATGGGATTTTTATAGTCATATCATAGGGTTTACTTCAATAAATTTATTGAAAGAATAAGTTTTGTTTTGGAAATTTCTTTAAATGAGAATAAATTATTCATTAAACAAATGACTTTAGGGTGGTTAGGTATTTTTATAAATCAAAAAAATGATTTTAAAAGATAGAATTAGTATTTAGAATGGCATAAAGTGGATCAAAGTGTAGAGTTTGAAAATGGTTTTTGATTAATAGTTAAGGATCATATGAAAATGATAATGCAATTTGAAATGGTTTGAAGATTAATATTGTGAAAAATCATGGGTGAGATTCTTGTTTTAAAAATTGAGTTTTTTTCACCTTTGGTACTTCTATAGTTGTTCACAATAAATGTTTTTTTGGGGATATGGATGGATGATGATCTGGGTGGATTTGTTCCATGGGCATCATATGAATGTTGATATAAGTGAGACTCTATGTAATTCCATCAGTGATTAGGAAACACACCATGTTTGTTGTTTTCTTTAATAAGTGATTTGAAGAGAAGAATTGTGATGATTTTAAACCAAATGGTCATGTGGATCATTTTCCCAATATTTTGGATGTTTTCCTTATGTTTTTTTGAGTGTGAGAAATTTAGTTGATGAGATTTTATTGATTGAGATATTTTCCTTTATGTTTCCCAGTATCTACACACATTTATATTTGAGGGATAATCCATGTTTATAATTGTGTGGTTCCCCATTAGTAGACCCTCAAATTTATCCACCTAAGGATTTACTTACTGAGGATTAAAAGTTAAATCCACCTCTTTATCATGATTAGGATAATACATCTGAATTAGAAGACTGGATGTGAAAAATACACAAGAAATTTGTTTTTCTTGAGTTTCCATAGTCTTTAATGTTTATATTCATTACCATTATGCTTGAAGGACTGACCTGGATGTGGTGAATGTTGGTTTATCCGAACATTCATTTGGAATTTCTTATTTGGGCGTTCTTTAAGGCCATGTTCACCAGGAATTATTTATCTCAAGTAGTCAAGGTTAGAAAGGTAATAGAGATGATATGTTTACAACACGGTGAATGAATGGTGTTGGAGTACTTTTGTCACTTCATGGATCTAGTCATATACCTTACATAATATGCTTCAGAATAATTCATGAAGGCTCGACATTTTGAGTTTGGGGAACATCCTTATCTTCAGCCAAAAGTTTCTGATTTCGTACTATCTTCATTTGTCGACGTGTTGAGGATTTCTGTTTGTGTTGAAGCTATGATAATTGGAGTGCATAAGGAAATATTACCTAATTTAATCCATATATGTGATGAGGGTATTTATAGTAAGGAAGTGAGGAGGAATCCAGATGTTGTTGGTGTCAGTCAGGGGATTAAATGGCCTCTAGATCTATCATTAACTTCTTCTGGGCGTGGGATCATGGTGTGTCATTAGTGCCTAAAGAAGGATCATAAAAATTCATCATGATAGAATGTTATTAATATATTTCATGTTGTGCATTCCCAGGTCACTTGTAATGTTTCTGTCTAGGTGTTTCTAGGAAGATACATATATCTTGTTTGCAAGAGTAGTGTGCCAGTTGGGCTTGGGTTTAATGTCCCTTCCTATGTGTTATATTTTTTTTTGTAATAGTCAGATCTTATGGCCCTATATGGTGCACTATTTTATTTAAATGGTATAATTCAATGTTGTTTAATTATTTATAAATTGTATTTCAATAGAGGTGTGCATGGACGTTAGGAGAATTAATGTCTGATTGGGGATTATAAGAATCAGAATAGGAGGTAGGAGATGCTTCCAACATTAGGTATATTGATATAGGCCCTGGATTGAAGCTTTCACATTGTGAGAATTGTAAAAACCCTATATTTTATGAGAATTATTCTTTTTAATTTCATTTATGTCTTTTTTTGTACTCTATATGAATGTTATCTTGTTCTATATGCAACACCGTATTAGCATGCAGTATACACAACACTATTCTTGGCTCGTGTTACACACAATTTCAAGTTCATTTTGTAGAAATTATTCTACGCAACATTAATTATAGATTTTGTTTAATTTATAAGTGAAATAATTTTTGAATTATGTTATACACAACACCAGATGGAGCTTTCACTACACGCATCCCTAACATGGCTTGCATTACACGCAATCACGACCTTCCTCGATAGCATGTGTAGTACGCAATACCAGGTTTCACTAAACAATGATATATTGTTATAATATTATTATGTACTAGCCTTTATGTATAGTATTAAATAATTTTTTAATTTTATAACATTATTATTCATCTTACATATTTTCTAGAACATGGTATGAGAACAAAATAAAATTTTCAGGTAAAACAATTATTTTTTTAAAAAATACAATTTTGTCTCCTTTTGGTGGTGCACCAATTTTAAATCTAGTTTTGACACGTTTATAAGTTAAATTTGAAAAAAAATAAAATTATTCCTTGGAATATGGATATAAAAATTGAGTTTGGATAAATTTTTCATATTATTCTGATAACTTTCATATTATAATGAATAGTAAAAACATGCGATGTTTTAATTAAAAAGATCTTTTTAATTGCAATAATTTATATAGTTAGATTATCTTTTTATATGGTTTTAAAGTTTAATTATAATATATTTTTACGATATAATCGAATGTTGGTTATTTGAATTAATTTCACTATGAAATTGGACATAAACAAGTGTCGATCTTTAGATAGTTATTGTTTCTTCAAAACACGCTATTTGCTTTGATAACGGTAATTACTTTTAAAATTAATTAATGCCACTTCAATGTTTTAAATTTGAAAAAATAGAAATCATTTTTTAAATTCATAATATCAAATATATCATAGGCTGAATTTTTGGTATTGTTCTAAAAAAATCAATTTTTTGATGAATAGTGAAACCATTTAGTGGTAGTTAAAAAACTAACTCATTCATCTAAATGAAATTTTACCAATTTGGTGAATTTAATTTAAAAAATATGACATACAAGGTTGTTATCAAGAATTAAAAAGTGGTTCAATAAGATGAAAATAATTTTTGGTGAATAGTTAATTTTGACATTTATTTACTGCGGTTAAAGATAATAGGGTAATTCAAGGTTAAAAGAATATTATAATAATTCAGAATTACCTTAACACTTATCCTAACCATATTGGATGAGTATTGGCCGACCATGGGAATCCTTGTGTGGATTTTGGGACCCCATTGAGACACCTGGTAGTGATAATGACAACTTGGATTTATTAATTTAATGTAAATACAAAATTGACATTAACAAATATATTTTAGTAATTAATTTTTATAAGTTGTTATATACATTATATTTTGTACTGTAAATATTAATTGTAAAGCTAAAAAGATTTCCTAAATGATGTTATCTATTTTATAATTCTTAGAAATCCAATAAATTAATTTATTTATGACACAATAATGATGCAGTATTTACATCATTAATAAATGATTTAAATAAATAAGATTATAATGATTAAAATATTTTCCAAAACATGTACAATCCTTATTGGATGATTTTATTTCCACCCTGAGTCATATTATATTCGTCTTTAATGATTTTTGGACCTTTTTAAATCGAAGATATGTTTATTATAAAATAATATTTTCACACTTTCCAAAGGTGCCCCTCTTCTCCCTTATAAATGGGAACCTCCTCCCTCTCCTTTTTACACAACAAAGAGCCTCCATGCTCGGCCATCCCATGCCCATTACTCTTCTCAACACCCCTAGTTATTTTAAATAGGTCCTGGTCTTCTTCAATGACCAACATTAGTGCCCTAAGAGGAAGTTTCAAAGAGGCGTGTTGAAGAAGAGGTAATATCCGTTACCGATTCTTTCAAATTTATTTCTACTTCTACTACCTCTTATTTAGTTGTTTCCTTATGAAGTAATAAAATTAGTATCCATAATATACTGATATGTTATTATAAATATGAAACAACCCTATTTCACCTCTTATCCATCCTACGGAAAACGAAATCACCGCGCGTGCGTGCGTACGGAATACCATCTCCACACTGTGGTGTAATATGTTTTCCACCACCACCTTACTTGGATGGGTATATAGGTGTAATGAATAACTATTTATGATTATTGTAAATTGATATTGATTCTGAAATAGTATAAATACACTTTAAAATAATTCCAAGATCATGGGAACGATATCATCGCTCGTGCGTACGTACGGATTACCGTCTCCACGACGCGATGGGATTCATTTTCCTTGGTAACAATTCAAGAATGATTATAAAGTACATATATTAAGTAATCATTAAATATATGAAATATTAATGATACT
Organism: Viscum album; assembly: GCA_963277665.1. NCBI lineage: Eukaryota > Viridiplantae > Streptophyta > Magnoliopsida > Santalales > Viscaceae > Viscum > Viscum album. Next base: position 159,096,412 of record OY728128.1, on the reverse strand, counting down.
GAATTTATGTATAGTTATTTACTTACATCTATTTAATTTAATAAGGAACCGAAAACAATGTTCATGCGTACGTACGACCTACCGTCTCCATGAACGGTTTATTTATTCCCACTTATAGATATATTATATATATGTATATTATGAATATATATTATATATAAATCACGGTTTATTTATATAATTATGTAATCATGATCTAAGTAATTATATGAATAATTACATGTTAAAACACGGATAATAAATGAAACGATTTTACCCAAAATGCTTTTTAACATGGAATTTACAAAAGAACGGGTAATATAATGTCCTAAGTGAACCATATATGATATCATAACAATTAATATGATTCTATAATAAGTCAATGAAATTATTTAAATCATTATACAATAGGTTTATATACATACGAATCATATCAGACATAAGGTATGGGATAACCTTTCCAATCTTGTTTTTATCCGACATTATTTATTCGTAGGTTTTTACTGGGGTTATATTTATCATTTATGTCCATGTTTTCTAAAAAATGGTTTCATGTATGTTTAAAGTCCTTTTTACAATTTTTTTACTTTTACCACATGTTATGGAAGGAATCTTTCTTTTGTTTACCATACAAGGAACTTTTTGACATTTCTGACAAATGTACGAGGAGAATGTATTTCTAACTTATAAGGCATGAACTGATTTGTACGGTTTCATAATGAATTATTTTCAAGAATATTACTCTACAAGATTTCATGATTTTTTTCAAAAAAATCATTTTCTTTTTAAATTTCATTACATTTTGTGAAAAGAAAATGATTTTGAAGAAGAAAGGATATTTTCCTCAACAATTCATTTCAACTGTTTTGTCAAAACTATTTTCCATATAAGATTAAATTATTTGTATGTTTATGTTTCAAGTATAATGTATATATGATTTACATGGTTTCACTTTTCTTATGATGAAATTATATCAAATTGATTTATATGGATTATGTTATGATGGGATGATGTTTATGAAACCCATTTTACTCTTTTGGTTATTATGAATGATTTATGATTGTTTTGTGGCACAAGTAAGAATGATTTCATTATGAGATGGGTGGACCTATATCTACCTCCAATGCATTGGGTAGATATTTATATCTCATGAGATAGACATGTCTTGAACGGAAATTTAATCCGGTTCAGTGATACAGGACTGGAACGAGGAGTGAACTCGATTCAGGAAGGGAAATTGTCCACTACGATGGTCTTGGAAACAATGCCATGACTACTATGGAAATCATAACATGTGATTAAAGGTTTCCACAATTACATGTTTTATTCCCATGCTATTTTATCATGATTAATGTTTCATTATGACTTATTCTTTATGTACTTCCATGTTTAATGTCATTGCACAATATTTTGATGTTTAGAAATTATGTTCGTGTTTTTAAGTTCAAATATATATGATTTGTTTTATTTTATCCATGATTACCCTTACTGAGAATTTGAGCTCACCCTCTATATGTTTTCTTTTCCCCAGGATTTAAAGAAAGGTTTTAAGTAAGAAAACAAAAAGGGATGATATTTAAGGGAGATGTTAAGGATCATTCACCATGATTATAAGATTATGTTCGGTGTTTCCAATGACACTAAACTATTACGATCCTTGAGTTTTGGTTTTTGTTATGTATTAAGAATTCCGAAAAAGTAATGTACTTTCCATGTACGTCCGGCTTCAGGTCTCTACAGTTGGTATCAGAGGAAATGATTAGTTAACCTTTGGAAACTAGGATGCGAAAACATTAGTGAGATCCCTAGAGATATTTCTAAGGTATGTCTGGGGAATTCCCAAATGTTAAGTATAACTATAGGTTATAGTCCTAAGATTATGGTAATGATCATAGAATTAAACCTAAGATGTTAGATATTGAAGGTACTCCCCCTTTATTATGTTGTTTTACTAGAATGAGTTTTTCCTCTCACACAATTCTTTTTGGGTTTTAGACGATGGAGGGAACCAGAAGGAACTGTGTTGATCAATGTAATGGACAATGCAATGATTGTCCTCCTGAACAAACCAATGTTATGGGAGATGGAGTAAAAAATCTTATTGTTATACTAACACAAGCTATGAATCATTCTGGACATCCAAATGAGCATAGAAGGGAACAATATTCTATTGAGTCCTTCATGATGTAACATCCACCTTCTTTTAGTGGGTCTTCTCGTCCACTTGTTTCTGAACAATGGATCAGTACCACTGAAAAGATATTTTCCGTACTTCGATGTTCAGATCATGAAAAATTCATTCTGGCTTTTTACCGTTTAGATGGTGAAGCAGACCAGTGGTGGACTCTAATTAAGAATACAAGACCCCAATGTCAAATTGACTCCATGGAGTGGGATGAGTTCAAGAACATATATTTCAATAAGTAATTCCCTTGTATTTCTCGAACAAATATGGAAAAGGTGTTCTTTCAGATTATGCAAAAGGATGATGAATATGTTGGTATATACGAAGAAACTTTTACAAGTCTTGTAAGGTATGAATCGGTCTTTATAATCCAACCTGAAAGTAAAGTTGATCGATTTTTCAGTGGCATAAAACCCATTCTTCGAAGGGAATTAGCTATAAGAGACTTCAGTAGCTATGAATAAATTGTGTGTTGTGCTATCACAATAGAAATGGAAGTTGGTGTTACATATCCATCTCATGGTTTTTATAAGTAAAGAAAGATGGAGTTCAAGGAGAAATATAAGAATAATGGCGAAAATAATATGAATGTTTCTTTACGCTCATAGTGTGGAATGAAACACGGTGGATATTGCCTAAAAGTTACTAGAAAATTTTTTATGTGTGGAAAAGAAGGTCATCAAGTAGTTGAGTGTCGAACTAATGGGAAAAAGGTAGCTAATGATATGAGTAGAGGAAAGACTAAAGAGAATGATCCACCAGCACTTCAATGCTTCATGTTCAAGGAAATGGGGCATTATGCTAATCAATTCCCTAATCCAAGGGTTAATGATGACCGACATCAGCAACCACTTAAGGAAAAGGACAAAGGGAAGTCACATGGGATCACTATTGGCGATGATGAATATGAAAACGATGTGGTTGAATGATTAAGTGTTTATGTAATGGGATACCAAAATAAAGTTGTATATAGTATCGCAGAATATTGGAATATTTATGTATTGGTCTATTGTGGTTTCCAATAATTTTATAGTTCCAGTAACCATGAAAAGTGATTGAAATTTTTTCGAAAACAGTTGAAATATGCATAATTAAGGGATAAGAAGAAAATAAAATGTATGATAGTATTCATGAGCTCATGATTGATATAAGGACAATGTTTTAACATGGTTTAAGTATATAGATTTTCTGGATTTTGGTTTGTGCAAAGAGTTAACTTTTGACAGCATTCATGTATTCACTGAGGTTTAATGGGTATTCAATTTTCAGGAGAATACACGATTAAGGTATTCACATGTTTTGAATGTGATCAACAAGTTATATCTTGGGATATATGAGGGATAAATGTAGGTATTCACATGCTTGTTATATGCACATTTTAGTAATCGTTCTCTTTATACTATGAGTTTGGAAAGAAGTATATAGGATAAGCCTAATGATTGGAATGGATTATGTTGAGAATTAGTTAGTATTGTTTAAGGATAGAGTTTTTTATGATATTATAGATAGAATGATATAATAGTGTAGTTTATGAAAAGGGACAACCTAAAAAACGGGTGAAAACCTGTCACATCAGACAAGGTTGTGGAAATCGAACCCACAACCAAAGTGCGACTTGCCTTTATCGCCTACCACTGGCCTACAAGAAGTCCCTGGTTTGTAGAAACTAGTTTAATTTTATTAAACAGGATGATAGATGTAGTATAAATCTATTTTGGAACCATATTCGATTAATCTCACCATAGATGTACTTATGTATATAACTTTTTGATAACTTATGTTTGAGACAGATGGAATGGCCTATAATTCTATCACATTATCTTCTATAACTTCGTGAATGACAAATTAAACATCATTTCTTTAAGAGATTAAGTGGAAATTGTTTGATGCACGAGCAATGTTGATATTGTACCAAAATCAAGTAAGAATTTCTTTTAATTCAAAAAATTTTCATCATTAGGGAAATGATCTTGAAAACCAAAAATGATGTCCTATTGCCCTTATATCGGATGAATCATATGGAACGTTAGATCATCACAAATTTATGGCATTGTGATTGTTGGATTTTTTATATCAATGATATCTACCACTCTCCTTCAGAACGTGATGGTTAGGTTTCTCTTCCATATCCATACTTTCACCTATGTTCTCATATGTGGAAACCCAGTGATGAGTTAATTTGGGTAAACGTTATGTTTCATACTTTACTTTTTAAAATTAAGTTTTATTATTCCTTTTTATGATGTGGGTTTCTATGAAAGAATCTTTCAAGTAGTAAACCATTTATAACCCCGACAAATTTCGAGGGAAAAATTCATTTTAAGGGGGGAAGAATGTAACAACCTGAGATTTTATGAGAATTATTCATTTTAATTTCATTGATGTCTTGTGTTGTATGCTACACCAAAATTATCTTGTGTTATATGCAACACGGGTATTAGCTTGCAGTATACGCAACACTATTTTTGGATCGTGTTACACAAAATTTCAAGTTTGATTTTTAGAAATTATTCTACCCAACATTAAGTATAGATTTTGTTTAATGTATAAATCAAATAAGTTTTGAATTATGTTATACACAACACTAAAGGGATCTTGCACTACACGCATCCCCCACATGGCATGCATTACACAAAATCACGACCTTCCTTGATAGTGTGTGTAGTACGAAATACCAGGTTTCACTAAACAACGATATATTGTTATAATATTATTATAGACTAGCCATTATGAATAGAATTAACACCTTTTTAATTTTATAACATTACTATTTATCTCACATATTTTCTAGAACATGGTATGAGAACAAAAGAAATTTTTCAGGTAAAATAAGTATTTTTCAAAAAATGCAGTTTTGGCGCCTTTTAATGGTGCACCCATTTTAAATCTAATTATTGACATGTTTATAATTTAAATTTGAAAAAAAATAAAATTCTTCCTTGGAATCAGGATATAAAAATATAATTTGGATAAAATTTTCATATTATTCTGATAACTTTCATATTTTAATGAATAGTAAAAACACGCTATATTTTAATTAAAAACAACTTTTTTCATCGCAATAATTTATATGGTTTGATTAGCTTTTTAATTTGTTTTAAAGTGTAATTATAATATATTTTTACCATTTAATCAAATTTAGGTCATTAGAATTAATTTCACTTTGAAATTGGACATAAACAAGTGTCGATCATTTGATAGTTATTGTTTCTTAAAAACATGCTATTTGTTTTGATAACGTGAATTTCTTTTAAAATTAATTAATTCAAATTATATGCTTTTAATTTGGAAAATTAGAAATAATTTTATAATTCAGATTATAAAATATATCCTAGGATGAATTTTTGGTATTTGTTACACCCGAACCCTAGATACCCAGAGTCGGTGCATTATTACATAACATTGGCATGATCACAAAGGATCAAGTTTCGAAAGATCGATTAGTTTAGTAGTCTTGGAAACACTAGATATACTCATAAGTCTTACATTACATCATAAGGTAAAAAAACTGCAACAAAATCTTGTCTTCATATCCCCTCATACTATCCCTGCAGGTCATTCATAAATTACTTCTTCACATCCTAAGAAAAATAAAACATTGAAAGGGGTGAGCTCAGATGCTCAGTAAGGATAACAATATAGCAGAAGTTTTCATAGATAGCATAAACACATAATGAAATTTATAACTAAAACAAAAGCCTTTTAAACATGAACTTCATCATAATATGGCAAAGATAAAATGAAATAATTCCATTTACTTATTCACATGGATATTCTACTAGTCGAACAATCACATGCAATATCAATACCCACTTTAAGAATGATGGAATGCATAATTCCAGACTATCATAACCACATAGCCAAGGCCTCGTGCCAAGACTACAAATAAGATTTTTCCAAGGCCTTGTGCCAAGACACTAGTATGTCTCATGAGACCTACCGATGCATCGAGGAGCTATAGCGGGCTCCACCCGTCACTTAATAAGTCCAATGCATTCCTCATATGAAAAGTTTGAAACATAACATAAACATTCGTATTAAAACTATCATACGAAATGTCAATACTTTATCCACAAACCATGAATGGTATAAAAATAGCACATCCACAGTAAAAAAAACTCATTCAATACAATATGGAAGATTGTATTGTATCTGATTAACCTCAATCGAGAATGATGAAGGATATTGACATAGATGAAAATAATCATCAGAACTATTGATAGAAATATCCCTCTTTTTCTTGAAAAAACATTTAAAAGTCACACTATCTTTCAAGAATCCATTTAAAATATATTTTTGAATCAAAGTGTCCCATACCAAATTGAAACTTGTAAAATGAATTTTGAAATTAAAACATTAATTTCCATATAAATTACTCCTTAAAACCATTTTTAAAACATGGACATTAATGAGAAAGATTTAGAATAATCAATCATTAAAACATTTTAAAATGTCATTTTAGTTAGAGTTCATAACCAAAGGAGAGAAACTTGAATAAAAATAATTGAGGAAATAAAAACATTTTAATATCATGAGAATAAAGGGATTCATGATATATTATGTCAAAGTACATTATATACACTATATAAAAGTGATTTGGTGTATAACAATAAAGGAGTCTCAATGGAATGTAAATTGAGATGAAATTTCTTATAAAGACCATATCCTTAGGTTAAGGATAAATCAAAGACATAATTATGTGTGACAAATATAAATACACTCAATATGATTGGGTATTTAGTTTAATTCAATCATAGGACATTCACACATATTCTTGTAAAAACAACACCAATGATTTGGATATTTAACTCAACAAATAGAGATTGAGTTAAAAATTACTCTTATCAAGTTCATACCGATCACTTGAGAATTTATCAATGGAGTGATTATGTGTATCAAAACTATATCCACATAAAGGGGAGTGTAAATTTTGAAATAAGAAAATGAATAGTGATTCCACACATAATGCTGGAGTAAAATAATCAATGAAGTATGTGTAAAGCCGAATGAGTGGAAATTGAAATTTCAAATTCCCTTATAGATTTGGCAACTTATGAAACATGATCCCATGAAAGAAGGATCATACAATGATGATTTAAATATACATGAATTAAATTATATTACACATTGAATACAAACATGGGCAATACACACACCACATGTAATAAATAAGTGGTGAACAATGGAATTCTCACAGAATTAAAAGTGAGATAAGAAACCCCTTAATTTGTACTTTTTCCTTGGTAGATGGTTGGTTAACCTTATGTATAATGGTGAAACAATTTTTATTGAATTATAAAAGAATAATTTACATTAATATGATATCATATATGATCTTTTAACATTGATTTATTAATAATATCTTAGTATTGTCGTCATTTCAGGTGTTAACTTACTCGTTTTCCATTATATTCTTTGTTACGTAAGCCGTGTTTGTTGTGGATAGGTTGTATATTATTCATATCCAGAATTATATCAAGTCCTTAAACATTATTTTTAATCATAAAATGAGAATTATACTTGAATGGATACGATGGAGAATGAATCTCATCTCACGTTCTCGGAGACGGTAGTCCGTACGTACACACGAGCGACAATATCATTATTTTGATATTAAAATAATATATAATTGGATGTTATATCATATATACAGAATCATTATCATGTTATATTAATTATTTACATGAATTAAACATCATTATTATACCCATCAAAATAATAATTTATTGAATAACAATTACACCACGACGTTGAGACAGTAAGCCATATGTACGCACGTATGGTAACATGTTATTAAAAGGATGGATAGAATACTGAATATGATTGTACTATATTTATAATAACATCACAGTATATATAGGATACTAGAGTTATTATTTTAGAATTGTAATAACAAATAAAGAATATGTGGAAGAATAAAGGAACTTGAAAAAGGGTGGTGAAAACATTACCTCTTCTTCGGGTTCTTCCTTTTGATTTGATCAAAAGGGCTCCTTAAGTTGGCTTTCTGACTAAAGTAAGGCCTCTAGGATGAATTTAGGGAAGTTGAGAGAGTATTTGGGCAGAGTTTGGCTGATCCAAAAGGCTTTGATGGTGTGAAGTAATGAGAAGGAGGAGTGCCCTTTTGTAAGAGGGGTGAGGGGAACCTTTGGAAAAGCTAGAAATATTATTTTATAATAAATTCATATTCGGTTTCTAATGGCTACAAAGTGGATTATTTAAATTTTAGGGTGGGTATAGGTCGAAAAACACTCAACCAATAGAATTAAACAGGTTTGGGTCATTATATTAACCTTATCTTTATGTATTAACTCATAGTTAATTAGTTTCACTTTTACAATGTCTCTTTGTATTTTTATATTATATGGTTAATAAACATAATATATACATCCAAGCGACCCCCAAGTGGTCCATTAATGATACAAATATCATGATATAAGTCTCTTGGCCGACCCGTAGATTTTTAGGAATTTAATATCAATTAATAATATAATATGTGTTTTAAAAATTCTTTTATGTCAATTTTGACACTATTCAATAATTGATTTTTGTGAAACTCATATAAGAATGATTACTTCGAAAAGAGTCAATTAAATCAATCCTAATATTTCATATTAACCTATAAAATTAGTTTAATTCAATAAAAGTCTCCAATTATAATTATTTGTGTATTTATAATATCAATTATTTTAATTTTTCATTATTATGGTAATTACTGCATCATCATTGTGTCATAAATAAATTAACTTATTTAATGCCTAAAAATTATAAATAAAATATCATTATGTAGGAAATATTTTTAGATTTCTAATTAATATTTATAATCGAATTTATCTTATGTGTAACCTTATATTAAAAATATTTTAGTAAATATACTTTGATTTTAACTCTTTTAACTCTTCTTTGAATTAAATAATAATAAATGTCCTAATCTAATCCAAGTGGACCTAAATGATAATATTTTATTCCTAAGGTTGTTCTTTGTCGAGATACACTTTTCCAATAGAATTAGGACATGTGTTAGGGTAATATTAATATCATTTTGCCCTTAATGACCCTATTTACTTTTAACCGTGGTAAATAAAAGTAAAAAGTTACTATTCACAAAAAATTATTTTCATCTCATTGAACCACATTTTAGTCTTTGATATTAACCGTGTCTCACGAATTTTTGAAATTTCACTCACAGAAGTAGTAAAATTATGTTTTATGAAAAATTTAGTTTTTTAGCTACCACTTAGTGGTTTCACTATTCATCAAAAATTTATGTTTTTCAGAACAATGCCAAAATTTCACCCTAAGAAATAATTGATATTCCGAATTCAAAAATGATGTCTATTTTAAAAAATTACAAAAATATAAGTTGGATTAATTAATTTTATAATTGATTCCCGCTATCACAACAAATAGCGTGTTTTTAAGAAACAATATATATCAAAAGATTGACAATTGTTTATGTCCAATTTCAAAGTGAAATTAATTCTAATGAACACCATTGGATAAAATGGTAAAAATATATTATAATTATACTTTAAAACCACTCAAATTCATAATTTATCACTATTAATTATTTTTATTAAAAAAGTTGTTTTTAATTAAAATTTACTAATTTTCACTATTCATCAAAATATTAATGTTATCCGAAAAGTACCAAAATTTCACCTTAGGCTAAATTCAATACTCCAAATCCAAAAATGAAGTCAATTTTGAGAGATAAAATTTCTAAAATTTTAAAAGGTAGGTATTACTATTCTTAATAGCTAGTTTGATTGGTTGTGGTGTGTTAGAATTTCGAAGTTGCATACAATGCACGCCATTGCATTATTCAAAAGGAAACGTACCATGGAAGCTTGGGGTGTTAAATTCTCCCCTCCTTCAAAAAATTTCGTCCTCGCCATTTTTTAAAATTGGGCTTGAGAATATAATGGAATGTCCCACATCGGAAAAATAGTCAATAAAACTATCACTTTAAAATAAAGGAAGAGATGTATAAAGGTCACCCAAGATAACCCATACTAGGATTCCATGTAGGAAAATATGGATATGGACGATAAACTAAGTGTTCAGTTCTGATGGAGAGGGATAGAAAACATGATCAGGAGAAAGTTAACAATAAGAAAATCACAAACTTGTGTTGGGACAAACGGTCCATAGTCTCCTAGTAGGAAAAGTAAACGGAAAACATTTTTATGTTTTAAGTTACGTTCCAAAAGGATGAGAAATTCATTTATGATAATGACTACGAACATAAAGATATATACATCCTTTTTATGTAGAGTTTCATTCTTTAATAAATTTTTACCACTAACTCATTTTTTTTAACAATGAGTATTCAAGAAGACATGGTCACAATGGAAGAGCTAGAATGAACGTCTATATAAATACATGATCCACGTAGGATAAACTATATATTTACCCTGTCTTTAGAGATTAATCAAAACCAAAATGGTTAGTATAATATCTGATGATCCCCAAAATGGATATTCCATTAGAGAGAAAAAAACACTAATCTTAATTTCTAAAATTAAACCATAAATACCCCAAAGTTAAATAAATACCATTCAATAATAAATTGTCCTTAAAATCCTTCAATATAATCCAAACTAATATTAAAACTCAAAACTTATAAGAATGTAGTCTTCCATGTTAAATTTTATCTCCAAATGACATTAATTACTCTTAAAGTCACATCCTTAAAAGTAATTAACCTAATAATTTCCATAAACAACCCAAATCACTATAAATCCACAATAAAAACCTAGATAAAAATCCACCATTACTCCTCAAATGAAATCCCATACTATTCTATTTTCCATAAAACAAAGGAAACAACTTCCAAAATAACATTTATCACTTAATTACCAAATTGTTTTCCTATAGTAAGGGTATTCATTTGATAAGACATAAGATCCCAAATCAAATTATTATTTATCAATAAAATCATTTAACTAAAAATAATAGTCACACTAACCAGGGACTTCACGTAGTCCAGGGGTAGGTGATAAATCCCAATTGCACTTTGGTTGTGGGTACGATTCCCACAGCTTTGTCTGACGCGACGGGTTGTCACACGGTCTGCGTGTTGTCCCTTTTCAAAAACTATATTTTATAGCATTATCAAAATGAGATAAATTCCTCAAAATAACCATAACATAATTTAACACCACATGTTATGTCATACCTTCCATTTTCATCCCAAATTATAATAACCTATAATTTCCTCAAACCCAATGATCATATAAAACCAAATGGTTATTCATAACTATATCCAAAAGGGAAACGATAATTATTCCTCAAATATCATTCTCACATGGAAAACTGGAGGGTTACAAATACAAGAGAAAATTATTCCAAAGTAAACCCATCAACAAGGAGCACTAACACTTTTTAAATATTTCTCCAACCATTTATTTCCACATAGCTTCTTCTTTGTCAACGAAAATATCCTATAGAATAGGGAATTCACTCGGGTCATGGGCAGGTCCCATATTTTTACGGAAAATGACTGTAAATGGATTCTTGGGACCATTTTTATCTTCTTCCATAGTACTCTTCATTTTTCTTCGACAATTCTTCACTTTATGTCCTTCCTTCTCGCATGTAAAGCATTTCTTTGTCCCATTGAGACACTTTCCTGGGTGTCTCCTTTCACATTTCCTGCATTATGGAAATTGAGGATTCTTTTCTCCATGGTCTCCACTACGGGAGCTCATATCATTCATCACCTTTCTATTCTTTATTGATTCTGGTAATTGGTTAATATATATATTGTCTATCATATTTTTTAAAAATTTATTTAGAATAAAGAGGATATATTTTACGCCTATCAACATTCCATTTTGTTGCTCATTGCAGCCACCGTTCCCACCTTGTACATCATTCTCAAAGTCACTATATCTTCCTTGGAATCCATCCATTGACTAAAAACAGAAAGCATTGTGTGAGTAACAGCAGTCATAAAATCATTTAGAGATTAACATGTCACCATATTCTCAATTTGAAACACATTAGGATTAACCGGGGTCATTTACTCTCATCTTATATATATAATACCTCAAATTTGTTTGTAATGAAAATGTAAATTATCCTAAGAATATCCCTTGGGAGTGTCGTAACCAAGAGTGCAGCAAGACCCGTTGTCTTGCACCAGTTCCCGTTCGAGCCTAGCTCAAAGTGGTGTTTTTAGGTTTTACCCCTCGGTACATCTGTGCCAGAGCCGCCTCTACCTGCTCGTATCTAGACAGGGATGTATTGCTCGGAAAACTCACAAAATCTATACAATACCAAAATTCTAGGAATTTCTTCTATACTAATCCTCAATGTTCACCTTAGGTCTACGTTCTCTAATCAGAGTTTATCTAAATCTAGTTTCCAAGGTTTGTACTAATCTTCCTCTGATACCAATTGTAACGCTCTGACCCTAGATACCCAGAGTCGGTGCATTATTACATAACATTGGAAGGATCACAAAGGATCAAGTCTCGAAAGACTGATTAGTTTAGTAGTCTTGGAAACACTAGATATATTCATAAGGATTACATTACATCATAAAGTAAAAAAACTACCACACAATCTTATCTTCATATCCCCTCATACTATCCCTGCAGGTCATTCATAAATTACTTCTTCACATCCTGAGAAAAATAAAACATTGAAAGGGGTAAGCTCAGATTCTCAGTAAGGATAACAATATAGTAGAAGATTTCATTGATAGCATAAACACATAAAGCAATTTATAAATAAAACAAAAGCCTTTTAAACATGAACTTCAACATAATATGGAAAAGATAAAATGAACTAATTCCATTTATTTATTCATATAGATATTCTACTAGTCGAACAATCACATGCAATATCAATAACCACTTTCATAATGATGGAATACATAATGCCATACTATCATAACCACATAGTCAATGCCTCATGCTAAGACTACAAATAACATTTTTCCAAGGCCTTGTCCCAAGACACTAGTTTGTCTCATGAGACATACCGATGCATCTAGGAGCTATAGCGGGCTCCACCCATCACTTACTAAGTCCAATGCATTCCTCATATGAAAATTTTGAAACATAACATAAACATTCGTATTAAAACTAGCATACAAAATGTAAATACATTATCCACAAACCATGAATGGTATAAAAATAACACATCCACAGTCAATCATTACTCATTCGATACAATATGGAAGATTGTATTGTATCAGATTAACCTTAATCGAGAATGATGAAGGATATTGACATAGATGAAAATAATCATCAGAACTATTGATAGAAATATCCCTTTTTTTCTTGAAAACATTTAAAAGTCACACAATCTGTCAAGAATCCATTTAAAATATATTTTTGAATCAATGTGTCCCATACCACTTTGAAACTTGTAAAAGGAATTTTGATTTTAAAACTTTAATGTCCCTATAAATAAATCCTTAAAACCATTTTTAAAACATGGACATTAATGAGAAATATTTAGAATAATAAATCTTTAAAACATTTTAAAATGTCATTTTAGTTAGAGTTCCTAACCAAAAGAGAGACACTTGAATAAAAATAATTGAGGAAATAAAAACTTTGTAATATCATGAGAATAAAGGGATTCATGATATATTATGTCAAAGTACATTATATACACTATATAAAAGTGATTTGGTGTATAATAATAAAGGAGTCTCAATGGAATGTAAATTGAGATGAAATTTCTTATAAAGACCATATCATTAGTTTAATGATAAATCAAAGACATAATTATGTGTGAAAAATATAAATACACTCAATATGATTTGATAATTAGTGTAAATCAATCAGAGGACATTAACACATATTCTTGTAAAAACAACACCAATGAATTGGATATTTAACTCAACAAATAGAGATTGAGTAAAAAATTACTCTTATCAAGTTCATACCGATCACATGAGAATTTATCAATGGGGTGATTATGTGTATAAAAATTATATCCACAGAAATGGGGGTAGAAATTTTGACATAAGCAAATGAGTAGTGATTCCACACATAATCTTGGAGTAAAATAATCAATGAAGTATGCCTAAAGACGAATGAGTGGAAATTGAAATTTGAAATTCCCTTATCGATTTGGTAACTTATGAAACATGCACCCATGAAAGAAGGATCATACAATGATGATGTAAATATACATGAATTAAATTATATTACACAATGAATACAAACATGGGCAATACACACACCACATGTAATAAATAAGTGGTGAACAATGGAATTCTCACGGAATTAAAAGTGAGATAAGAAACCCCTTACTTTGTAATTTTTCCTTGGTAGATGGTAGGTTAACCTCCTGTATAATGGTGAAATAATTTTTATTGAATTCTAAAAGAATCATTTTCATTAATATGATATCATATATGATCTTTTAACATTGATTTGTCAATAATATCTTAGTATTATCGTCATTTCGGGTGTTAACTTACTCATTTAACATTATATTCATTGTTACGTAATCCGTGTTTGTTATGGATAGGTTGTATATTATTAATATCCAGAATTATATCATTTACATAAACATTATTTTTAATCATCAAATGAGAATTATACTTGAATGGATACAATGGAGATTGAATCTCATCACGTTCGTGGAGATGGTAGTCCGTACGTACACATGAGAGACAATATCATTCTTTTGATATTAAAATAATATATAATTGGGTGGTATATCATATTTACAGATTCATTATCATGTTATATTTATTATTTACATGAATTACACATCATTATTATACCAATGAAAATAATAATTTATTGAATAACAATTACACCACGACGTGGAGATGGAAGCCGTACGTATGCATCTATGGTGACATGTTATTCAAAAAATGGATAGAATACTGAATATGATTGTACCATATTTATAATAACATCATAGTATATATAGGATACTGGAGTTATTATTTTAGAATTGTAATGACAAAGAATGAAGAAGTGGAAGAAGAAAGGAACTTGAAAAAGGGCAGTGAAAACATTACCTCTTTTCGGGTTCTTCCTTTCGATTTGATCAAAAGGGATCCTTAAGTTGGATTTATGACTAAAGGAAGTCCTCTAATATGAAGTGAGGGATGTTGAGAGAGTATTTGGGCAGAGTTTTGCAGAGCCAAAAGGCTTTTAAGGTGTGAAGTAATGAGATGGAAGAGCGCCCTTTTATAAGAGGGGTGAGGGGAACCTTTGGAAAAGCTAGAAATATTATTTTATAATAAATTTATATTCGGTTTCTAATGGCTCCAAAGTGGATTATTTAAAGGTTAAAGTGGGTATAGGTCTAAAACCACTCAACCAATAGAATTTAGATAGGTTTGGGTCATTATATTAACCATATATTTAAGTATTAACTCTTAGTTAATTAGTTTCACTTTTACAATGTCCTTTTGTATTTTTATATTATATGGCTAATAAACTTACTATATACATTCAAGCGACCCCAAAGTGGTCCATTAATGATACCCCTATAATTATATAAGTCTCATGGCCGAAACATAGATTTTTATGAATTTAATATAAATTAATAATATAATATTTGGTTTAAAAACACTTTT
This sequence comes from Viscum album, assembly GCA_963277665.1. Lineage (NCBI taxonomy): Eukaryota > Viridiplantae > Streptophyta > Magnoliopsida > Santalales > Viscaceae > Viscum > Viscum album. Next base: position 159,080,684 of record OY728128.1, on the reverse strand, counting down.
ATGTCAATTTTGACACTATTCTATAATTGATTTTTGTGAAACTCATATCAGAATTATTACTTCGAAAAAAGTCAATTAAATCAATCCTAATATGTCATATTAACCTATAAAATTAGTTTAATTCAATAAAAGTCTCCAATTATATTTATTTGGGTATTTATAATATCAATTATTTTAATTTTTCACTATTATGGTAATTACTGCATCATCATTGTGTCATAAATAAATTAACTTATTTAATGCCTAAAAATTATAAATAAAATAAATTTATGTAGAAAATCTTTTTAGATTTCTAATTAATAATTATAATCGAATTTATCTTATGTTTATCCCTATATTAAAAATGTTTTAGTAAATAAACATTGATTTTAACTCTTTTAACTCTTCTTTGAATTAAATAATAATAAATGTCCTAATCTAATCCAAGTGGACCTAAATGATAATATTTTATTCCTAATGTTGTTTTTGGTCGAGATACACTTGTCAAATATAATTAAGACATTTGTTAGGGTAATAATAATATCATTTTTACCCTTAATTACCCTATTTACTTTTAACCGTGGTAAATAAAAGTAAAAAGTTACTATTCACCAAAAATTATTTTCATCTCATTGAACCACATTTTACTATTTGATATTAACTGTGTTTCTTGGATTTTCGAAATTCCACTCACAGAAGAAGTAAAATTTTGTTTTATGAAAAATTTAGTTTTTTAACTACCACTTAGTGGTTTCACTATTCATCAAAAATTGAAGTTTTTCAGAACAATGCCCAAATTTCACCCTAAGCTATAATTGATATTCCAAATTCATAAATGAGTCTATTTTACCAAATTCCAAACATATAAGTTGCATTTATTAATTTTATAATTTATTCCGCTGTCACAACAAATAGCGTGTTTTTAAGAAACAATATATATCAAAAGATTGAAAATTGTATATGTCAAATTTCAAAGTGAAAATAATTCTAACAAACACCCTTGGATAAAAAGGTAAAAATATATTATAATTATACTTTAAAACCACTCAAAATATTAATTTATCACTGTTAATTATTTTTATTAAAAAAGTAGTTTTTAATTAAAATTTAGTAATTTTCACTATTCATCAAAATATTAAAGTTATCCGAAAAGTACCAAAATTTCACCATAGGCTAAATTTGATACTCCAAATCCAAAAATGAAGTATATTTTGAGAGATAAAATTTCTAAAATTTAAAAAAGTATGTATTACTATTCATAAGAGCAAGTTTGATTGGTTTGGTATGTTAGAATCTCGAAGTTGCGTATAATGCACGTCATTGCATTATTCAAAGGGAAATGTACCGTGGAAGCTTGAGGTGTTACATTCTCCCCTCCTTCAATAAATTGCGTCCTCGCAATTTTTTAAAATTAGGCTTGAGAATATAATGGAATGTCCCAAATCGGAAAAAGAGTCAATAAAACTATCACTATAAAAGAAAGGAAGAGAGGTATAAAGGTCACCCAAGATAACCCATTATAGAATTCCATGTAGGAAAAGATGGATATGGACGATAAACTAAGTGTTCAGTTTTGATGGAGAGATATTGAAAACATGATCAGGAGGAAGTTAACAATAAGAAAATAACAAACTTGTGTTGGAAAAAACGGTCCTTAGTTTCCCAATAGGAAAAGTAAATGGACAAATTTTTTGTTGTTTTAAGTTACATTACATAAGGATGAGGAAATCATTTATGATATTGACTAAGAACATAAAGAGATATACATAATTTATAAGTAGAGTTTCATTCTTTAAATTTTTTTTACCACTAACTCATTTTTTTAACAATGAGTATTCAATAAGACTTGGTCACAATGGAAGAACTAGATTAAACTTCTATATAAATACATGATCCACGTAGGATAAACTATATATTTACCTTGTATTTAGAGATTAATCAAAACCAAAATGTTTAGTATAATATCTGATGATCCCAAAATGGATATTCCATTAGAGAGAAAAAAAACACTAATCTTAATTTCTAAAATTAAACCATCAATACACCAAAGTTAAGTAAATAACACTCCATAATAAATTGTCCTTAAAATACATCAATATAATCCGAAATAATATTAAAACTCAAAACTTATAAGAATGTAGTCTTCCGTGTTAAATTGTATCTCCAAATGACATTAATTACTCTTAAAGTCGCATACTTAATAGTAATTAACCTAATCATTTCCATAAACAACCCAAATCACTATAAATCCACAATAAAAACATAGATAAAAATCCATCATTACTCCTCAAATGATATCCCATACTATTCTATTTTCCATACAACAAAGCAAACAACTTCCAAAATAACATTTATCACTTAATTACCAAATCGTTTTCCTATACTAAGGGTATTCATTTGATAAGACATAAGATTCCAAATCAAATTATTATTGATCAATAAAATAATTTAATTAAAAATAATAGTCACACTAACCAGGGACTTTACGTAGTCCAGTGGTAGGTGATAAATCTCAATTGCACTTTGGATATGGGTTCGATTCCCACAGCTTTGTCGGACGCGACGGGTTGTCACACGGTCTGTGTGTTGTCCCTTTTCAAAAACTATATTTTATAACATTATCAAAATGTGATAAATTCCTCAAAATAACCATAACATAATTTAACCCCAAATTTTATGTAATATCTTGCATTTTCATCCCAAATTATAATAACCTATAATTGCCTCAAACCCAATGATCATATAAAACAAAATGGTTATTCATAACTATATCCACAAGAGAAAAGATAATTATTCCTCAAATATCATTCTCACCTGGAAAACTGCAGGGTTACAAATACAAGAGAAAATTATTCCAATGTAAACCCATCAACAAGGAGAACTAACACTTTTTAAAAATTTCTCCAACCATTTAGTTCCACATAGCTTTTTCTTTGACCAAAAAAATATCCTATAGAATAGGGCATTCACTCAGGTAATGGTCAGGTCCCATACATTTAAGGAAAATGACTGTAAATAGATTCTTGGGACCATTTTTATCTTCTTCCATAGTACTCTTCATTTTTCTTCGACAATTCTTCACTTTATGACCTTCCTTCTCGCATGTAAAGCATTTCTTTGTCCCATTGAGACACTTTCCTGGGTGTCTCCTTCCAAATTTCCTGCACGATGGAAATTGAGGATTCATTTCTCCATTGTCTCCACTACTGGATCTCTTATCATTCATCACCTTTCTCTTCTTTGTTGAGTCCGGTAATTGGTTAATATATATATTGTTGATCATATTTTTGGAAATTGATTTGGAATAAAGACGATATCTTTTACGCCTATCAACATTCCATTTTTTTGCTCATTTCCACCACCGTTCCCACCTTTTACATCATTCTCAAAATCACTATAACTTCCTTGGAATCCAGCCATTGACTAAAACCAGAAAGCATTTTGTGAGTAACAGTAGTCATAAAATCATTTAGAGATTAACATGTCGCCATATTCTCAATTTGAAACACATTAGGATTAACCGAGGTCATTTTCTCTCATCTTATATTTATAATACCTCAAATTGGTTTTTAAAGAAAATGTAAATTATCCTAAGAATATCCCCCGGGAGTGTTGTAACCAAGAGGGCAGCAAGGCCCGATGTCGTGCACCAGTTCCTGTTCGAGTCTTGCTCAAAGCGGTGTTTTCGGGTTTTACCCCTAGGTACATCTGTGCCAGAGCCTCCTCTACCTGCTCGTATCCAGAGAGGGATGTATTGCTCGAAAAACTCACAAAATCTCTACAATACCAAAATTCTAGGAAGTTATTCTATACTAATCCTCAAATTTCATCTTAGGTCTACGTGCTCTAATCAGAGTTTATCTAAATCTAGCTTCCAAGGTTTGTACTAAACTTTCTCTGATACCAACGGTAATGCCCCGACCCTAGATACCTAGAGTCGGTGCATTAGTACATAACATTGGCATGATCACAAAGTATCAAGTCTCGAAAGACCGATTAGTTTAGTAGTCATGGAAACACTAGATATATTCATAACTCTTAAATTACATCATAAGGTAAAAAAACTACAACAACATCTAGTCTTCATATCCCCTCATACTATCCCTGCAGGTCATTCATAAATTACTTCTTCACATCCAGAGAAAAATAAAACATTTAAAGGGGTGAGCTCAGATGATCAGTAAGGATAACAATATAGCAGAAGCTTTCATAGATAGTATAAACATATAAAGAAATTTATAACTAAAACAAAAGACTTTTAAACATGAACTTCAGCATAATATGGAAAAGATAAAATGAAATAATTCCATTTACTTATTCACATGGATATTATACTAGTCAAACAATCACATGCAATATCAATAACCACTTTCATAATGATGGAATACATAATGCCAGATTATCATAACCACATAGCCAAGGCCTCGTGCCATGACTACAAATACGATTTTTCCAAGGCCTTGTGCCAAGACACTAGTTTGTCTCATGAGACCTACTGATGCATCGAGGAGCTATAGCGGGCTCCACCCATCACTTACTAAGTCCAATGCATTCCTCATATGAAACGTTTGAAACATAACATAAACATTTGTATTAAAACTAGCATATGACATGTCAATACTTTATCCACAAACCATGAATGGTATAAAAATAACAGATCCACTGTCAAACATAACTCATTCGATACAATATGGAAGATTGTATTGTATCAGATTAACCTCAATCAAGAATGATGAAGGATATTGACATAGATGAAAATAATCATCAGAACTATTGATAGAAATATCCCTCTTTTTCTTGAAAACATTTAAAAGTCACACTATCTGTAAAGAATCCAATTAAAATATATTTTTGAATCAAAGTGTCCCATACCACTTTGAAACTTGTAAGAGGAATTTTGTTTTTAAAACTTTAATGTCCATATAAATAAATCCATAACAACCATTTTTAAAACACGGACATTAATGAGAAAGATTTAGAATAATCAATCTTTAAAAAATTTTAAAATGTCATTTTAGTTAGAGTTCCTAACCAAAAGAGAGACACTTGAATAAAAATAATTGAGGAAATAAAAACTTTGTAATATCATGAGAATAAAGGTATTCATGATATATTATGTCAAAGTACATTATATACACCATATAAAAGTGATTTGGTGTATAACAGTAAAGAAGTCTCAATGGAATGTAAATTGAGATGAAATTTCTTATAAAGTCCATATACATAGGTTAAGGATAAATCAACGACATAATTACTTGTGACAAATATAAATAAACTCAATATGATTGGATATTTAGTGGAATTAAATCAGAGGACATTCACACATATTCTTGTAAAAACAACACCAATGAATTGGATATTTAACTCAACAAATAGAGATTGAGTAAAAAATTACTCTTATCAAGTTCATACCGATCACATGAGAATTTATAAATGGAGTGATTATGTGTATCAAAATTATATCCATAGAAAAGGGAGTATAAATTTTGACATAAGAAAATGACTAGTGATTCCACACATAATCTTGGAGTAAAATAATCATTGAAGTATGCGTAAAGTCGAATGAGTGGAAATTGAAATTTCAAATTCCCTTATCAATTTGGTAACTTATGAAACATGAACCAATGAAAGAAGGATCATACAATGATGATGTAAATATACATGAATTAAATTATATTACACAATGAATACAAACATGGGAAATACACAGACGACATGTAATAAATAAGTGGTGAACAATGGAATTTTCACTGAATTAAAAGTGAGATAAGAAACCCCTATCTTTGTACTTTTTCCTTGTTAGACAGTAGGTTAACCTCATTTATAATGGTGAAATAATTGTTATTTAATTATACAAGAATAATTTTCATTAATATGATATCATATAATATCTTTTAACATTGATTTGTTAATAATATCTTAGTATTATCCTCATTTCGTGTGTTAACTTACTCATCTAACATTATATTCATTGTTACATAAGCCATTTTTGTTATGGATAGGTTGTATATTATTCATATCCAGAATTATATCAAGTCCTAAAACATTATTTTTAATCCTCAAATGAGAATTATACTTGAATGGATACGATGGAGAATTAATCTCATCACGTTCATGGAGACGGTAGTCCGTACGTACACACGAGCGACAATATCATTCCTTTGATATTAAAATAATATTTAATTGGGTGGTATGTAATATATACAGAATCATTATCATGTTATATTTATTATTTACATGAATTGCACATCATTATTAAACCCATAAAAATAATAATTTATTGAATAACAATTACACCACGACGTGGAGATGGTAAGCCGTACGTACGCACGTATGGTGACATGTTATTCAAAGGAATGGATAGAATACTGAATATGATTGTACCATATTTATAATAACATCACAATATATATAGTATACTGGAGTTATTATTTTAGAATGGTAATAACAACGAAAGAAGAAGTGGAAGAAGAAAGGAACTTGAAAAAGGGCGGTGAAAACATTACCTCTTCTTTGGGTTCTTCCTTTTGATTTGATCAAAAGGGCTCCTTAAGTTGGCTTTCTGACTAAAGGAAGGCCTCTAGAATTAAGTGAGGGAAGTTGAGAGAGTATTTGGGCAGATTTTTGCCGAGCCAAAAGGCTCTGAAGGTGTGATGTAATGAGAAGGAGGAGTGCCCTTTTATAAGAGGGGTGAGGGGCACCTTTGGAAAAGCTAGAAATATTATTTTATAATAAATTCATATTCGGTTTCTAATGTCTCCAAAGTGGATTATTTAAAGTTTAAAGTGTTGATAGGTCGAAAAACACTCAACCAATAGATTTTAGAATGGTTTGGGTCATTATATTAACCATACCTTTAAGTATTAACTCTTAGTTAATTAGTTTCACTTTTACAATGTCTCTTTGTATTTTTTTATTATATGGATAATAAACTTAATATATACATACAACCAACCCCCATGTGGTACATTAATGATACCCCTATCATGATATAAGTCTATTGGCCGAAACGTAGATTTTTAGGAATTTAATATCAATTAATAATATAATATTTGTTTTAAAAACTCTTTTATGTCAATTTTGACACTAGTCAATAATTGATTTTTGTGAAACTCATAACAGAATTTTTACTTCGAACATAGTCAAGTAAATCAATCCTAATATGTCATATTAACCTATAAAATTAGTTTAATTCAATAAAAGTCTCCAATTATATTTATTTGGGTATTTATAATATCAATTATTTTAATTTTTCAATATTATGGTAATTACTACATCATCATTATGTCAAAAATAAATTATCTTATTTAATGCCTAAAAATTATAAATAAAATATCATTATGTAGGAAATCTCTTTAAATTTCTAATTAATATTTATAATCGAATTTATCTTATGTGTAACCCTATATTAAAAATGTTTTAGTAAATAAACATTGATTTTAACTCTTTTAACTCTTCTTTGAATTAAATAATAATAAATGTCCTAATGTAATCCAAGTGGACCTAAATGATAATATTTTATTCCTAAGGTTGTTTTAGGTCGATATACACTTGTCCAATATAATTACGACATGTTTTAGGGTAATATTAATATCATTTTTACCCTTAATTACCCTATTTACTTTTAACAGTGGTAAATAAAAGTAAAAAGTTACTATTGACCAAAAATTATTTTCATCTCATTGAACCAAATTTTACTCCTTCATATTAACCGTGTTTCTCGGATTTTCGAAATTCCACTCACATAAGCAGTAAAATTACGTTTTTTGAAAAATTTAGTTTTTTAACTACCACTTAGTGGTTTCACTATTCATCAAAAATTGAAGTTTTTCAGAACAATGCCCAAATTTCACCCTAAGCTATAATTGATATTCCGAATTCAAAAATGATTTATATTTTACAAAATTCCAAACATATAAGTTTCATTAATTAATTTTATAATTTATTCCCGTTGTCACAACAAATAGCGTGTTTTTAAGAAACAATATATATCAAAAGATTGACAATTTTATATGTCCAATTTCAAAGTGAAATTAATTCTAATAAACACCATTGGATAAAAAGGAAAAAATATATTCTAATTATACTTTAAAACCACTCAAATTATTAATTTATCACTATTAATTATTTTGATTAAAGAAGTAGTTTTTAATTAAAATTTAGTAATTTTCACTATTCATCAAAATATTAATGTTATCCGAAAAGTACCAAAATTTCACCTTAGGCTAAATTCGATACTCAAAATCCAAAAATGAAGTCCATTTTGAGAGATAAAATTTCAAAAAATTTAAAAAGTAGGTATTACTATTCATAACAGGTAGTTTGATTGGTTGTGGTGTGTCAGAATCTCGAAGTTGCGTACAATGCATGTCGTTGAATTATTCAAAGGGAAACATATTGTGGAAGATTGGGGTGTTACATTCTCCCCTCCTTCAAAAAAGTGCGTCCTCGCAATTTTTTAAAATTGGGCTTGAGAATATAATGGAATGTCCCAAATCGGAAAAAGAGTCAATAAAACAATCACTTTAAAAGAAAGGAAGAGAGTTATAAAGGTCACCCTAGATAACCCATAGTAGGATTCCATGTAGGAAAACATGGATATGGATGATAAACTAAGTGTTCAGTTCTGATGGAGAGGGATTGAAAACATGATCAGGAGAAAGTTAACAATAAGAGAATCACAAACTTGTGTTGGGAAAAATGGTCCTTAGTTTCCTAGTAGGAAAAGTAAATGGACATCATTTTTTTGTTTTAAGTTACATTACATAAGGATGAGGAATTCATTTATTATATTGACTAAGAACATAAATAGATATACATACTTTTTAAGTAGAGTTTCATTCTTTAATAAATTTTTACCACTAACTCATTTTTTTTAACAATGAGTATTCAAGAAGACTTGGTCACAATGGAATAACTAGAATAAACTTCTATATAAATACATGATCCACGTGGGATAAACTATATATTTACCTTGTATTTAGAGATTAATCAAAAGAAAAATGGTTAGTATAATATCTGATGATCCCCAAAATGGATATTCCATTAGTGAGAAAAAAACACTAATCTTAATTTCTAAAATTAAACCATCAATACCCCAAAGTTATATAAATACCATTCAATAATAAATTGTCCTTAAAATCCTTCAATATAATCCAAAATAATATAAAAAATAAAAACTTATAAGAATGTAGTCTTCCATGTTAAATTGTATCTCCAAATGACATTAATTACTCTTAAAGTCGCATACTTAAAAGTAATTAACCTAATCATTTCCATAAACAACCCAAATCACTATAAATCCACAATAAAAACATAGATAAAAATCCACCATTAATCCTCAAATGATATCCCATACTATTCTATTTTCCATACAACAAAGAAAACAAATTCCAAAATAACATTTATCACTTAATTACCAAATCATTTTCCTAAACTAAGGGTATTCATTTGATAAGACATAAGATCCCAAATCAAATTATTATTGATCAATAAAATCATCTAACTAAAAATAATAGTCACACTAACCAGGGACTTCACGTAGTCCAGTGGTAGGCGATAAATCTCAATTGCACTTTGGATATGGGTTCGATTCCCACAGCTTTGTCTGACGCGACGGGTTGTCACACGGTCTGTGTGTTGTCCCTTTTCAAAAACAATATTTTATAACATTATCAAAATAAGATAAATTCCTCAAAATAACCATAACATAATTAAACCCCAAATGTTATGTAATACCTTTCATTTTCATCCCAAATTATAATAACCTATAATTGCCTCAAACCCAATGATCATATAAAACCAAATGGTTATTCATAACTATATCCACAAGAGAAAAGATAATTATTCCTCAAATATCATTCTCACATGGAAAACTGCAGGGCTACAAATACAAGAGAAAATTATTCCAAAGTAAACCCATCAACAAGGAGCACTAACACTTTTTAAATATTTCTCCAACCATTTATTTCCACATAGCTTCTTCTTTGACCACAAAAATATCCTATAGAATTGGTCATTAACTCGGGTAATGGTCAGGTCCCATACATTATAGCAAATGACTGTAAATGGATTCTTGGGACCATTTTCATCTTCTTCCATAGTAATATTCATTTTTCTTCGACAATTCTTCACTTTATGACCTTCCTTCTCGCATGTAAAGCATTTCTTTGTCCCATTGAGACAATTTCCGGGGTGTCTCCTTCCACATTTCCTGCATGATGGAAATTGAGGATTCTTTTCTCCATGGTCTCCACTGCTGGAGCTCTTATCATTCATCAACTTTCTCTTCTTTGTTGAGTCCGGTAATTGGTTAATATATATTGTTGATCATATTTTTGGAAAATTGTTTTGGAATAAAGACGATATCTTTTATGCCTATCAACAATCCATTTTATGGCTCATTTCCACCACCGTTCCCACCTGGTACATCATTCTCAAAGTCACTATAACTTCCTTGGAATCCAGCCATTGACTAAAACCAGAAAGCATTGTGTGAGTAACAGTAGTCATAAAATCATTTAGAGATTAACATGTCACCATATTCTCAATTTGAAACACATTAGGATTAACCGAGGCCATTTACTCTCATCTTATATATATAATACCTCAAATTGGTTATTAAAGAAAATGTAAATTATCCTAAGCATGTCCCCCTAGAGCATCGTAACCAAGAGTGTAGCAAGGCCCGTTGTCGTGCACCAGTTCCTGTTCGAGTCTAGCTCAAAGCAGTGTTCTTGGGTTTTAACCCTAGGTACATCTATGCCAGAGCCACCTCTACCTGCTCGTATCCAGACAGGGATGTATTGCTCGGAAAACTCACAAAATCACTACAATACCAAAATTCTAGGATGTTCTTCTATACTAATCCTCAAAGTTCATCTTAGGTCTACGTTCTCTAATCAGAGTTTATCTAAATCTAGCTTCCAAGGTTTGTACTAAACTTCCTCTGATACCAACTGTAACGCCCCGACCCTAGATACCCAGAGTCGGTGCATTATTACATAACATTGGCATGATCACAAAGTATCAAGTCTCGAATGACCGATTAGTTTAGTAGTCTTGGAAACACTAGATATATTCATAAGTCTTACATTACATCATAAGGTACAAAAATACAACAAAATCTTGTCTTCATATCCCCTCATACTATCCCTGCAGGTCATTCATAAATTATTTCTTCACATCCTGAGAAAAATAAAACATTGAAAGGGGTGAGCTCAGATTCTCAGTAAGGATAACAATATAGCATAAGATTTCATAGATAGCATAAACACATAAAGCAATTTATAACTAAAACAAAATCCTTTTAAACTTGAACTTCAGCATAATATGGAAAAGATAAAATGAAATAATTCCATTTACTTATTCACATGGATATTATACTAGTCAAACAATCAAATGCAATATCAATAACCACTTTCATAATGATGGAATACATAATGCCAGACTATCATAACCACATAGCCAAGGCCTCGTGCCAAGACTACAAATAAGATTTTTCCAAGGCCTTGTGCCAAGACACTAGTTTGTCTAATGAGACCTACCGATGCATTGAGGAGCTAGAGAGGGCTCCACCCATCACTTACTAAGTCCAATTCATTCCTCATATGAAAAGTTTGAAACATAACATAAACATTTGTATTAAAACTAGCATACAAAATGTCAGTACTTTATCCACAAACCATGAATGGTATAAAAATAACACATCCACAGTCAAACATAACTCATTCGATACAATATGGAAGATTGTATTGTATCATATTATCCTCAATCGATAATGATGAAGGATATTGACATAGATGGAAATAATCATCAGAACTATTGATAGAAATATCCCACTTTTTCTTGAAAACATTTAAAAGTCACTCTATCTGTCAAGAAACCATTTAAAATATATTTTTGAATCAAACTGTCTCATACCACTTTGAAACATGTAAGAGGAATTTTGATTTTAAAACTTTAATTTCCATATAAATAAATCCATAAAACCATTTTTAAAACACAGACATTAATGAGAAAGATTTAGAATAATCAATCTTTAAAACATTTTAAAATTTCATTTTAGTTAGAGTTCCTAACCAAAAGAGAGACACTTGAATAAAAATAATTGAGGAAATAAAAACATTGTAATAACATGAGAATAAAGGGATTCATGATATATTATGTCAAAGTACATTATATACATCATATAAAAGTGATTTGGTGTATAACAATAAAGGAGTCTCAATGGAATGTAAATTGAGATGAAATTTCTTATAAAGACCATATCCTTAGGTTAAGGATAAATCAAAGACATAATTATGTGTGACAAATATAAATACACTCAATATGATTGGATATTTAGTGTAATTCAATCAAAGGACATTCACACATATTCTTGTAAAAACAACACCAATTAATTTGATATTTAACTCAACAAATAGAGATTGAGTTAAAAATTATTCTTATCGAGTTCATACCGATCACTTGAGAATTTATCAATGGAGTGATTATGTGTATCAAAATTATATCCACAGAAAGGGGAGTGGAAATTTGGACATAAGAAAATGACTAGTGATTCCACACATAATCTTGGAGTAAAATAATCAATGAAGTATGTGTAAAGCCGAATGAGTGGAAATTGAAATTTCAAATTTCCTTATCGTTTTGGTAACTTATGAAACATGCACCCATGAATGAAGCATCATACAATGATGATGTAAATATACATGAATTAAATTATATTACACAATGAATACAAACATGGGAAATACACACACCACATGTAATAAATATGTGGTGAACAATGGAATTCTCACGGAATTAAAAGTGAGATAAGAAACCCCTTACATTGTAATTTTTCCTTGGTAGACGTTAGGTTAACCTCCTGTATAATGGTGAAATAATTTTCATTGAATTATACAATAATAATTTACATTAATATGATATCATATATGATCTTTTAACATTGATTTGTTAATAATATCTTAGTATTATCGTCATTTCGGGTGTTAACTTACTCATTATCCATTATATTATTTGTTACGTAAGCCGTGTTTGTTATGGATAGGATGTATATTATTCATATCCAGAATTATATCAAGTCCTTAAACATTATTTTTAATCATCAAATGAGAATTATACTTGAATGGATACGATGGAGAATGAATCTCATCACGTTCGTGGAGAAGGTAGTCTGTACATACACACGAGCGACAATATCATTATTTTGATATTTAAATAATATATAATTGGATGGTATATCATATATACATAATAATTATCATGTTATATTTATTATTTTCATGAATTACACATCATTATTATACCCATCAAAACAATAATTTACTAAATAACAATTACACCGCGACGTGGAGAGGGTAAGCCGTACGTACGCACGTATGGTGACATGTTATTCAAAGGATGGATAGAATACTGAATATTATTGTACCATATTTATAATAACATCACAGTATATATAGGATACTGGAGTTATTATTTTAGAATTGTAATAACAATGAAAGAAGAAGTGGAAGAAGAAAGGAACTTGAAAAAGGGCGGTGAAAACATTACCTCTTCTTCGGGTTCTTCCTTTTGATTTGATCAAAAGGGATCCTTATGTTGGCTTTATGACTAAAGTAATGCCTCTAGGATGAAGTGAGGGAAGTTTAGAGAGTATTTGGGTAGATTTTGGCGGAGCCAAAAGGCTTTGAAGGTGTGAAGTAATGAGAAGGAGGAGTGCCCTTTTATAAGAGGGGTGAGGGGCACCTTTTGAAAAGCTAGAAATATTATTTTATAATAAATTCATATTCGGTTTATAATGGCTCCAAAGTGGATTATTTAAGGTTTAAGGTTGGTATAGGTCCAAAACCACTCATCCAATAGAATTTAGACTGGTTTGGGTCATTATATTAACCTTATCTTTATGTATTAACTCATAGTTAATTAGTTTCACTTTTACAATGTCTCTTTGTATTTTTATATTATATGGTTAAAAAACATACTATATAAATCCAAGAGACCCCCCAAGTGGTCCATTAATAATTCACCTATCATTTTATAAGTCTCTTTGCCGAACCTTATATTTTTAAGAATTTAATATCAATTAATAATATAATATTTTTTTTAAAAACTCTTTTATGTCAATTTTGACACTATTCAATAATTGATTTTTTTGAAACTCATATCAGAATGATTACTTCGAAAAAAGTCAATTAAATAAATACTAATATGTTATATTAACCTATAAAATTAGTTTAATGCAATAAATGTCTCCAATTATATTTATTTGGGTATTTATAATATCAATTATTTTAATTTTTCACTATTATGGTAATTACTGCATCATCATTGTGTCATAAATAAAATAACTTATTTAAGGCCTAAAAATTATTAAAAAAATATTATTATGTAGGAAATACTTTTATCTTTCTAATTAATATTTATAATATAATTTATCTTATCTGTAACCCTATATTAAAAATGTTTTAGTAAATAAACTTTGATTTTATCTCTTTTAACTCTTCTTTGAATTAAATAACAATAAATGTACTAATCTAATCCAAGTGGACCTAAAAGATAATATTTTATTCCTAAGGTTGTTTTTGGTCGAGATACACTTTTCCAATAGAATTAGTACATTTTTAGGGTAATATTAATATCATTTTTACCCTTAATTACCCTATTTACTTTTAACCGTGGTAAATAAAAGTAAAAAGTTATTATTCACCAAAAATTATTTTCATCTCATTGAACCACATTTTACTCCTTGATATTAACCGTGTCTCTCGAATTTTCGAAATTCCACTCACAGAAGCAGTAAAATTATGTTTTATGAAAAATTTAGTTTTTTAACTACCACTTAGTGGTTTCACTATTCATCAAAAATTGATGTTTTTCAGAACAATGCCAAAACTTCACCCTAAGCTATAATTGATATTCTGAATACAAAAATGATTTCTATTTTAAAAAATTCCAAACATATAAGTAGCATTAATTAATTTTATAATTTATTCTCGCTGTCACAACAATAGTGTGTTTTTATGAAACAATATATATCAAAAGATTGACAATTGTTTATGTCCAATTTCAAAGTGAAATTAATTCTAATGAACACCATTGGATAAAAATTTAAAAATATATTCTAATTACACTTTAAAACCACTCAAATTCATAATTTATCACTATTAATTATTTTTATTAAAAAAGTTGTTTTAAATTAAAATTTAGTAATTTTCACTATTCATCAAAATATTAAAGTTATCCGAAAAGTACCAAAATTTCACCTTAGGCTAAATTCGATACTCCAAATACCAAAATGAAGTCCATTTTGAGAGATAAAATTTCTAAAATTTTAAAAATTAGGTATTACTATTCATAACAGCTAGTTTGATTGGTTGTGGTGTGTTAAAATCTCGAAGTTGCATACAATGCACATCATTGCATTATTCAAAGAGAAATATACCATGGAAGCTGGGGCTGTTATAGTATTGTTCTGAAAAACATCAATTTTTGATTAATAGTGAAACCACTTAGTGTTTAAATGAAATATTACCACTTCTGTGAAGTGAATATCAAAAATCCGACATACATGGTTGTTATCAAAAAGTTAAATTTGGTTCAATAAGATGAAAATAATTTTTGGTGAATTGTAACTTTTAACTTTTATTTACTGCGGTTAAAGGTAAATAGTGTAATTCAAGGTTAAAAGAATATTATAATAATAAAAAATTACCTTAACACTTGTCCTAACCTTATTGGACGAGTAGTGGCCAACCTTGGGCATCTGTGGGTGGCTTTCAGGACCCCATTGAGCCACTTGGTAGTTATAATGACAATTTGGATTAATTAATTTAATGTAAAGACAAAATTGACATTAATAAAAATCTTTTATTAATTAATTTTTATAAGGAGTTTATAAATTATCTTTTCGACTATAAATATTCAATGGAAAGGTAAAAAGATTTACTAAAAGGTGTTTTTTTATAATTTTTTGACATCAAATAAATTAAATTATTTATGACACAATAATGATCCAGTATTTACCTCATTAATAAATGATTTAAATAAATAAGATTATAATGATTAAAATATTATTCAAAACATGGCAAAATTCTGATTGGATGAATTTTTTTTCGACCATGAGTATTTTTATCTTCTTCTTTAATGATTTTTGGTCCTTTAGAAACCGAAGATATGTTTATAATAAAATAATATTTTCAGACATTCCAAAGGTGCCTCTCTCCTCCGTTATAAAAGGGTACCTCCTCCCTCTCCTCATTACAGAACATTAATTATTCATACTTGGCCAACCCCTGGCCATTAATCTTCTGAACTACACTAGTAATATTCTAGAGGTCCTGGTCTTCTTCAAAGACCATCATTTGAGCCCTAAGAGGAGGTTTCAAAGAGGCTTGTCGAAGAAGAGGTAATATCCGTTACCGATTATTTCAAAATTATTTCTTCTTCTACTTCCTCTTCATTAGCTGTTTCATTATAAAGTAAAAACATCAGTATCACTCATATACTGATATGTTATTGTAAATATGAAACAACCATATTTCACCTTCTATCCATCCTACGGTAAACGAAATCATCGCGCGTGCGTACGTACGGAAAAACGTATCCCGCCATGGTGTAATCTGTTTTCCACCAACACCATACTTGGATGGGTATAATAGTGTAAATAATAACTATATATGATTATTGTAAAATTATATTGATTCTGAAATAGTATACATATAGTTCAATACAATTCCATGTTCATGGGAACGATATTATCGCTCATGCGTACGTATGAATTACCATCTCCACGATGTGACGAGATTAATTTTACATGTTAACAATTAAAGAATGATTATAAAGTATATAAAATAAGTAATAATGAAATATATGACATATTAATGAAAATTAATTTATGAATATGTTATTTACTTACATCTATTAAATTTAATAAGGAAACTAAAACATTGTTCATGCGTACGTACGACCTACCGTCTCTCAGAACGGTGTATTTCATTCCATTTATCGATTTATTATATATATATATATGTATATTATGAATATATATTATATATATATATATAATGGTATATATTCTAGAATTAAGTAATCATGATCTAAGTAATCATATGAATAATTACTAGTCAAAACACAGATGATAGATGAAATGATTTTACCCAAAACACTGCTTTAAAATGGACTTTACAAAAGACCGGGTAATATAAAGTCATAAGTGAACCATATATGATATCATAACCACGAATATGATTCTTTAATACGTTAATGACATTATTTAAATAATTATACTGGAGGTTCAGATACATACAAATCATATCAGACATAAAGTATGAGATAACTTTTCCAATCTCGTTTTTATATGAGATTGTTTATTCGTAAGTATTTACTTGGGTTATATTTATCATTCATGTCCCTATTTTCTAAAAATGGTTTCACGTATGTTTAAAGTCCTCTTTACCAATTTTTTAATTTTACCCCATGTTAGGGAAGGAGTATTTCTTTTGTTTACCATACAAAACACTTTTTGACTTTTCTGACAAAAGTATGAGGAGAATGGTTTTTTAACTTATATGGCATGAATATATTTTTACGGTTTCATATCGTTTTTTTCAAGAATCTTACTCTAAAAGATTTCGTTATTATTTTCAATATAATCTATTTCTTTAAAAATTTCATGGAATTTTTTGAAAATAAGATGATTTTGAAGAAAAAGGATACTTTTCTCA
The DNA here is from genome assembly GCA_963277665.1 of Viscum album. Lineage (NCBI taxonomy): Eukaryota > Viridiplantae > Streptophyta > Magnoliopsida > Santalales > Viscaceae > Viscum > Viscum album. The sequence continues at coordinate 159,062,979 of OY728128.1, read as the reverse complement.
AGAATTCATTTAAAGTGTTTTGTCAAAACTATTTTCCATCTAAGATGAAATTATTTTGTATGTTTATGTTTCAAGTATAATGTCTCTATTATTTACATGGTTTCAATTTTCTTATGATGAAATGCTATCCATTCTTTTATGGATTATGTTATGATGGGAGGATTTTCATGAAACACATTTTATTCATTGGGTTACGAAGAATGATTTATGTTTGTTTTGTCGAACATGTATGAATGATTTCATTATGTGATGGGTGAGACATATATTTCCCTTCAATGTATTGGGTAACGGTTTATATCCCATGAAATAGACATGGTTTTAATAAAAAGTTAATCCGGTTCAGTGATATAGGACTGGAATGAGGAGTGAACTCAATTCAGAAAAGGGACTTTGTCCACTAAGATTGTCTTGGAAACAATTCCATGGATACTATGGAAATCATAACATGTGCTTAATGTTTTCCACAATTACATGTTTTATTTCGATGTTGTTTTATCATTATTAATATTTCTTTATGATTTATGCCTTACGTACATCCATGTTTCATGTCATTGCTCATGATTTATATGTTTAAACATTATGTTCATGTTTTTAAGTTCAAATTTATATGATTTGTTTTATTTTCCCCATGATTACCCTTAATGAGCATTTGACTTCACCCTTTATATGTGTTCATTTCACTAGGATTTAAATAAAGGGTTTAGGTAAGAAAACAAAAGTGGATGATCTTTATGGGAGATGTTGAAGATCTTTCACCACAATTAGAAGATTATGTTCCACGTTTCTAAAGACACTAAACTATTACGATCCTTGAGTTTTGGTTTTTGTTATTTATTAAGTATTCTACAAAAGTAATGTAATGTACATGTACGTCAAGTTACGTGTCTCTACAATAATTCCCGATGGTGTGAAGGAAATTTTTCTATTTTTTATTCATTGTATAAATCATGATATTTTATGATTATCAATAGCAGCTCTAGTATTCCATTTTTAGTGGGTGGGGTTTAGATCGGTTTTTATGTTTTCATGTTGTCTTGTGCTACTTTCTTCCAAATAGTGGGGAGACCCACCATGGTTCTCGTTGGGATTTTTAATGTAATAAATCGTTGTGGGTTGTTTCTTAATAGTAGGGAGTTTATTATAGCCTCCCATGTTGAAAGTGAATTTTTTCACTAGATGCAACCCAATAGAAGATGCTTTCTTTTTTATGTTATCTAATTTTAAAATAACATATGGCTTGGATAAACATTGGGATTTTTAGAGTGTAACCATTGGTTTTGTGGTGGTTGAAAAATGGTTTCTTTTGTCATTTTTAGAAAAATAGTTGGATTTTATTTTTTTGTTTTTGGAAGTCGCGTGAGTTTCATTTCGTGTTGGTAAGGATTTTCATAGTTTAAGAGGTAAAATAGTGTGGTTAAGGAATCCTTAGTCATTGATCAATCAAATTGGATGATTTTATGGCTTTCTTGGTTTAGAAAGCATTTATTGTGGAATGAATTTTCACACCTAGATTTTTATTTGAAACCTATGTTGTTCTTTATCTATTAGAAATGGGGTTTTTGCTCATGTAACAGGTGTGGTAGTTTTTATGTTTGAGTTTGATGGTGTTTTTCTCTTAGATCATGATTATAGCACAGTTAAAGGAAACTATGCAGCTCAGCCCTGGTAACCATGTGACTTTAGAGTTCCTCTTGACAAAGGCGCACGACCCCTACATGTTTTGTAAAATTGTGAAGAGAGTGTGAAGGAAGACCATATCTCATGGAAGAAGCCTTAAACACAGTTGGATCATGGTTTAGAATACAATGCATCCAAACTGTACGAGGTACCCAATACATAAAAATTATAAAATTCCAATACTACCCTTACAGATGTTAAACCCCAAATCTCTCCATTTCTCCACCACCTAGTTCCTATTTCCATAATCGTTCCTCTCCTTAGTTATTCAAGCCTCATTATCCATCCCATAGTGTATATCTATGGATTTAATCATCTTATTAGAGTGATTTATCATGATAATCACTTATATTCTCTTCCTTATTCCCCTTTATTCAATTTTATTTTGAGAAATCCATCTCCCATGGTTATATGTATCCGGGCATTGTGATATCTTTCATTTGGTTTTGGGGTTTTTTTCTTGTTTAAGGATCCTCTTGGTAAATGTTGTCTCTTTGATCCTTTGTGGAGTTTTTTCATGTGTGCGTTGTTGAATCACTATGATATTGATATTTGTTTCCCCTAGAATATGTCCATTAAATTTATGAATAATTGGATTCCAGATTTTCAAACCATCCTTATATGATAAATATTGACATGTAATTTTTGGAATAATTTTTTTTGAAAAGTGGTTATTCATTTATTATTTTTAGTTAAATGGGATTTTTTGTTAAATAATTCATAGTAAGTGTTTAATAAAATTTTGTGTTTGATTTCTCAATAGTTTTATATATTTGTAGGATTGTTTTGGATTATTAAATGTAGTTGTAAATTTTTTTTGTGTTTTTGGGTTCCTAAAATGGATTTATAAATAGTTTGGAGTCGAAAATGGAGTGTGTTGGGTTATTTAAAAATGAAATGACATGTGATTTTGATATGTGGAATGTTTTTAATTTTAATGAAAATGATTTTTTTAAATGTGGTGTAATTATCTTAAAGAGATTTGGTAAAATGATTTTGAAATTGAGAACACTGTGTTTACACCCTTTTTAAAAGGAGTAATCGGTTCTTTGAGAAATAATAATTTTTTTGAAAGTTGTTTTAGGCCCATTTGTTTATTGTTGAAAATAGATAAAGTGTTAATTTGGAAAAACCTCCTTAGATAATTCTATTGCCTTGTTTATATCTAATGGATTGGATTTCCTCATAGTGGAGGCCTTGCAATCCATTTATGTGAATGGGTGGGATGTCCTTATTGAGTAATCCTTCAGACCCATTAACTTTGATAAAAATGATAGATCCTTAGTTGGTATTACTTTGATATATATTTGTATGAAAGTATATTGATCATTGGTGTGACTCGGGTGATGCATATTGTGTCAATTATTATATATGTGTATGTGATTGAATGATTAGTTGGAATCAATTGGATCAAAGTCTTCTATGCTATTGACATGGAGAACCTATAATAGATATGAAATTTTTTAGAATTATTGATATAGAAGTTAGGTTACACACAAGCTAGGGGTAAATTGCAGGGCGATATATTACGTTTTATAGATATAAGATAGCACCACGTAGTTTTTACCTAGTGGGGTGTGGACGAGAATGTGGGATTTATTAATTTCATGAAGTGATTCATGCTTTCTGGGATGATTCACCATGTATTTGTAATTTCTTTATTATTCACGAGTTCCTAGGATTTCTACCATGTCTATTCGCAAATAGTTTCTTGCAGTTATTATTCATATGTTTTTGGTTGGTTACTCATGTGTTCTTATATACATCTACCTTATTATATAATTATTGTCATATGTTTCTTTGTTATGTCATGTATGGGATTTTGATGCATTATGCTAAATGTTTTAATGAAATACTTTTTTTTACTCTATTGTGATTTTATGAAAAGTAAGAATCGCTTTCTTCTTGAAAATGTTAACCTATATTTGGAAAAAAAATATAGAGATTATTTTTTTTAAAAGTGAAAAAATTAGAAGAAAATAGTTATATATATTTTTTTTTCAAATTTGAAGTTGAGGTTTATTTTATTTTAAAGGATGTGAATCCATAATTGACTTTTTCTAGAGTTCCTACTGTGATTTGGTACTCATGCCCATATATCATTCTAGTTTTAATCTTGGGGTTTTTGAGTAAAATTTTCTTTTATTACCATGGGAGATGGTTGTTTTTGTATCAGAGAGTAACCCTTTATTTCAAATGGATATGTGTGGTAATTTGGAGTAGTTTTATTTTTGGTGAATGGTTTGTTGTATTTTTATTTTTGTTGAAAAAGATGTTCAGTTTAATATTTTTTATTATTTGGGCTCTTTTTTCTATATTTTCATATTTCATATTATTTACTTCCATTGGAATAAATTTTTCCATTATCTCTCTATTGATTCCCAGCACTGGTATCATGCCTGTTGTGATCGAGCATTCCCTTCAAGCCTTGTCACATATCATCTTAGGTGACCGGTTCGGGGTCTGTTGAGGTTGGTTCATAAAAACGTATACCCATAATGATAATTTTAAAGGATTTTATAATCTTGGGTGTGTCCATATTGGATCACAGATTAGACATCTCTTTCTAAGAGGTGAATGTTATAACTTGTGTGTGTCCTTATTTATTTATTTATTTCCTTGATATGTTTGATTTATGCATTGCGACTGATAAATCTATCATGTGAAAAATGATTATTTAAATAGAGATCATTAAATGAACTGAACATATATTATTGACTACCTGAATAGACCCCTATACCACTCAGTGAGACATCCTTACATGTGAAAACCACAATTTGTATTAGATACCTCCACGTCTTCTTATGAGGATAATAAAATTGTTGTTTTCTATATTAATAGTTATTTATGATAGATAAAATTTGATTTTAATAAAAAAATCTCCCTGTTGTTTATTTTTATTGAATTTATTATCTTAAATTAGAAAATATCAATTAACTAAACATAAAAATGATTAAAAATTTAATAGGAATAATTTATATAATTATATTTATCAAATGATTCATTATATCATTTTTTTGAGTTTAAATATTTTTGAGGCTCCCATAGATGGTTATATTCGACATGTTTAAGCTACTTCTACAAAAAATAGTAGATATTAAGAATTTTGAGAATGATGTTCATTCTCAAAATTCTATTCATTCTACTATATTCGTGAATTAATTTCTCATTGACAATGAAATCAAGTCAAGAATAGAAAATTTGGAAAATTTTACAAAATATTTATGCATTTAATATAAAATTGAATCAGGAAAAGTATAATATTTGGAGATTTGATTATGATAAACTCAAGATGAATGATTATTTATCATTATATGAGTTATTAACTATAATAAATGAGATTTTTAGAAACATCATAGGTATTATTGAGAATTTGGTTGAAACTATATTGGTTGAGAAGATATTACATCTCTTGTAAAAGAGATACAATGCATTGATTTTGGATATTAAAGGTACTAAACATTGTAAAAATAAATTTCATGATCTATATATAATCTTTATCTACAATAAAATTTTATTGGGATGTGTTTTAAAGATGAAATTTACATTTTATAGGTAATTTTAATTAAAGTGATTAAAAAAAGAAGTGTTAATGAATTACTTTGAAGAGAAAAATATTACATTGATGAAGAAGATACTTAAGTGACAATTAAAAATCATAAATAATTCATTTTAAGAGATGAGTGGAACTATAAGGAAAATATTTCATGTAAATTTACTATTATATTTGTTTCGGTTATGTGGGTAATGAAAATTTTGTGTTAACTATTTATTGTTGAGTGAAGATGAATATGAATACATTGATGCTGGGGAAGAAAACCCATTTAGTTCAATGTAGACTAAAATTTAAAATAATTCCATGAGTAGTAGGGGTAATAATTTCTCTATATAACTGAAGAAAAAATTCTTATCCAAGAATAATTATTGTGATAGTTATGACGATGATGAATATGATGAATAATCTGGCGAAGATGGTGAACAATTGATTATTATAAAGGTTAATGAATACAAATCAATAACTAATGAGACCAATATTTATGAGAGTGATGAATACAAAGATATGGCGTTTATTTCGAAATGGGATGTCAATGAGACTCTATTAACTATTTATAAATTAGAGAATGAGAATATCAATATTAAGATGATTTTTCAATTTTTAGTGAATTATTAAAATTATCATTATGAAAATGTGATGGAGTTGAATTATGATATTTATAGATTTAATAAAATTTTATATGAATATAAGAAGATCTATATTGATTTTGAATACAAAATATATGAAAAATATAATGGGCATGTTATATTCCAATGGAAATTTATTATTGTAGAATAGGAATGGAACACTTTCAAATCCACTTTTCATAAATCTATTCAGGATGCTGGATAATGATCAAGGAAAAATAAAGAATAATATTTTGAAATATTCTTGAAAATATTAAATTCATTGGATGATAAATATTTGATAAGTGTGGGTTAAGATCTTGGTTCAATGTCATAATTAAAATAAATCTGATTAATATTAATTCAAGATGATTATGAAAAAATAGAAATTTTGGGATTGATCATTAAAATTGAAAAACTGCTACATGTAGTGATTTTATAATGGATATAATAAAGTATATATTAATGAGGTAATGATATGGGAGTTTTCAATAATATTTTATTTCTATAAGGATGAAATATTTATGTCTTAAGGAGTAAAAAATTTATGATGCTAGATTCATAGAAGAAGGCTTCATTCATAAGTAATTATGATTTTCATAAATACTATTTATACTATGGATGCATTGGGATCCCAGAAATAATTTTTTTCTCAAATTATGAATATCTGTATAATTCCCTAGTTTATATGAAAGATTTTTTTGGGATTTTTCCACAATGAGTAGAAATTATCAAAAGAAATTTTGGAAAATAAAGTCTGATGGTTTGAAATACATTCTAACCATTAGATTGTTTTATGTATTTTTTGATGAGTTAGGTAACTTTTTAAAGGAATGTGTTACCTATATATTTATCTAGTTGAGAATTAATAATAATATTAAAAAACTCAGAAGAAAAAAATTTATTCAAATAAGAATGATTTTATTCTTTAACACTCACAAAAACAACCATAAAGGTAACATCCAAGGCTATTTGATAGTTGATATTTAGAACATATTATATGATATTTAAAAATATTTATTGTTTTTTAAAATTTTAATGTTATAGGTGATGTAATATGATAAATGTGGGTCATTCAAAATTAGAGGAATTGGGTCACTAATTACTATTAATGGCTTAAAATAATTTAATTATATGAATTGATGTGTTGAAACCCAATTTTTTATGATACTCTCAAATATATAACAGATTATATAGATTTTAATTTAAAAATAATTATATTTTTAGTAATTTTTAATATGAATGTGTTTTTATTATGGTATAATGTACTATAGGAATCATTATTCATGTTAAATTAAATTTGAAGAATATGATTCCTAACAAAAAGAACACGAGAGAGTTTTTTATGAAATTATAGATTTTTTACACTAAATATTGTGTAAAAACATATCTATAAAAATTGATCCTCGATGAAGTGATCACATGAAGCAGATATCAATGAAAAATTGAAGATGATTCTTTCAATTCATGAAAACAATGAAAATGTTCATAAATTGATAATGTGAATGAAATCCGGAAGAAAAAATAATTATAATCTCATAATGCTAATGAAAATAATAAGCTGGTTTGAATGATTTAGAAATAATAATTTATTTATACTTTGGAAGATCGATGATTTTATCCATCATGTAAAGAGTTTACTATCAACACAAGAGTTTGAGAAGAAATTAGTAGCCTTTAATCATCAAATCCTAATGTTTGTTAAATATCCATCGCCTCTCTCACATATTTTTTAAATTATCATCTTCATTGAGTTAGAAAAAAAATCAAAATATTCTTTTCAACATATCGAGTTACACTGTGATAATATAAATGAATGACTAGTATTGATAGTATATACATCACGTAACACCGAGTGTAATAGAATCATCAAATGTAATTACTTTAATATAATCATTATAACATAGCCACTAAATTATCACATATGAATAATGATATCTACAATATGAAATATATAAAATGATCATCAAAAATATAAATTTAGTAATTAATTAATAGGAACACTAAATATTTATTAAATCTATTTTATTATTAAAATACACAAATTCATAAAAAATTGTTTTATTACATTTTCTGAGAAAATAATAGTCATTAATTTATTGAATATTTATAAGACCTATTTGATAAATTGAAATTAATTTCTAAAATTAATATATATAAGTTATTATATGGTGAAATTTTGATAATTTCTTTAAAGTATTGATTTTTGGTGAATAATGTATAATAATATTTTTATAGAACATTATAATTATCATTAGATTATTAGAAAATTAAAATTATCTTTTGATTTTGTTAAAAAAAATTAATCTGGCCCTTTTTATTTATATTGATACAATAATTTTTTAAAAAAACTTTATATTTAAATTTAGTATAAAAACATGTTATATTTATAAATAGATATTTTCTGAAAACCCAGTATCCATCATGTTTTATTAATTATATTTTAAATTATGATTCATCAATTGTGAGTGTTGAATTTTGAAAAAATGATTCCATATTTTTAATATACATTTCTATATTTTTCAAATAGGTAACTTTTATTTTTGATTCAAAGAATTAGTAAATTAATATATTTATTTATATCGGTAAAACATAAATTAGGTCGTTAAAATTTCAAATTATATGATAAGGATAAAAAAATGTCTATAAAACACACCTGAATTTTATATTATGAGTATATATCGTCCATAAATATCCAATGTTATCATATATGACCTCTTTCGGGATTTTCATATTTTTTTGCCTTTATAATATTTTTGGGAATATAATCCAGAAAATGTCACACTCTTCTTTTTTATTAATATTATATTTTTATCATATGGAGAAATAGAGGATATGTTTGGTTATGAATAGTCATTTTAGGGATAATTTGTTTTTAATCATTGTAATTACAATAAATTTTTTAGTGAATAAAAAATTACCTTAATATTTTATGCAACATGGATGCTGTAATTTTACAATAAATGAAAAAAAAATTGATATGAAAAATGGTAAAAATAAAATAAAATTAATGGATCAATATGTTTTAACATTTTTAGACACTACCTACATACTATAATTTTTTGGATTATTTTTTTGAAATTATACATTATGTATTGATGTTATTAAAGTGAATTCATGTGAATAGTTCTAAACTAGACATTAATTTTATTTTATAATAAACAATATTTCATTAAATGATTTAAAATTAATAAAAATATTATATTCATAGAATATAATTTAATATATTTTATGATATCATTAATGGCCTATTATGTGCCATTTTTCCTTTAATTATAAGTATGCTTACCCCTTAGGAGTAAATAAAAAGGATATCACCATAATCGTCAAATGGGGTTGAAAAGGGTTAAAATAAAAATTTATGTACAAAAATGAGATCCAAACATCTAAAATTTTTATAAGATGATAGTATATAGGATCATAATGATATTTTTTTTTAATTTTGTTAATTTTTCACCTTTGTATATCAAAATTAACTTATATTAATTTAATATTTTATGATAATCCAATAGTGCCCCTCCCCACTCTAATAAAAGGGAACCTTTGTTCTAATTTTTCAAAAATCAATAATATTTTGGTTTGGAAAATATTATCCAAAATATACTCTCAAAATCCATATCCAGATTATATAGGTCCTCATTTGATATAAATACCAACCTTAGAAGGATTAACATGTAAAGAAAAAGATGTTGTCTAAAGAAGTGGTATAGGTCTTAACTGTGCATTTTCATTTAATTTTTTCATCCACCTCCCTCAAATTATTGATAACCATGATTATTATCTCCCAAAAATTATGATTATTTTATGTTAATGACATAACATATATCAATATTTATCAATTATGAAATGAAAATGCAATCCATTTATCATGTATATAGTTGACTACCTCCTCGCGAGATGACATAATTTTATTATCGATCATCTCAACTCACAAATATTTATAATGAGGGATTTATTGGGTGTGTCTGTCTATATATATATATATATATATATATATATATATATATAAATTAAACCCTAACGGTTTTGAAAATAAATTGAAATACATAAATCAATGAGCCTTTACATGGTGAATCAATGTTAGGAAATATATTTAAACTATACAATAAACATATTTTTTCCGCTTCATTGTTTTTAATTTCAAATAATGGTCATGTGTAGTTGTAAACAGTATGTTATGTAAATTCTAATAGATACAACTTGTTTTTTTGGTGAATTTTTAAATACTCTTATGAGTAGTAATATGAATAATAATATGACCCCTATGACTATTAAATCATATTATTATTTTATTTTCATAAGGTTATATAATAATGAGATTTTAATTAATTTTTGAGGGGGATATAAAATCTGTTAATGTTTAAAAATTGTTATTTTTGGAAAAAATATTATTTTATTAGAAAATTAATTTAATCATATTTAGAAAATTATTTTCATAAAATAGAGTCTATTTTTTAATTCTACAGGTTTAGAAATGGTTAGGATAATATTTTTGGATTTTTATAAAATATTTTCATTTTTTGTGTATATTAAAATTCAATAATTATGAATTATGATAAATAAATGAATTTATATATAATTCATGAGTCATGGATGATGCAAATGGCCTTTGGATTGAAATAAAATGAACTTATTACTCATTTTGGTCCCATGAATCAAGAATATTAATAGTCTTAAGAAAAATATTTAACTAACGATAAAAATATTGTAATACTCTCATCCCCTCCATTATAAATAGCTCCCTCACATACTCCTCCTCTCAATCCACTCAATCCTTGATCCTTTTCTATGTTCTTCAAAATAATCTTCTTAAGCCCCTATCCCAGGTCAAATACCTTATGGTCTCACTAAAATGCTAAGCCAAGGGCCTTAAATAGGATCTCAAGGAGAAGAGATCAAGAGGTAATGACCCTCTTTCATTTTTTGGTGTTTTATTTTCAATTAGTTATTCTATTATACTCTTTTATGATAATTTTATCCAAGAGAAAATTAAGATCTATTATTATATATATTCTGAATTTTTATCATGATTATGAAAAAATTAATCATCATTATTCCTCTCCTCTTCCACAAATTCTAATAAATAAAAACATCGTTCGTGATGTGCTGATTTAACAAAAATCATGGACGATGTGTTTCCAATTTACTTTATTTCCATCAAAAGTGTTTATAAAAAAATTTTAATGATTCAAACCAATTTTAATTTTTATGATACATCCTATTTCATTTTATGGAGTTAACACACACTTATATATATGTAATATTTTTTTATATAAGGAAACCAGGTTGTGATTATCAATGAACCACCAAAATGATATAAATAGTAATCACTAAAGATTTATCAAATGATTCATAATCATAATATATAACCCTAATTATTAATTTCATAATTTAATTTCTGGAAACATAAGAATAGCATTTAATTTGACTTATTTAATTTCATTTCCATTCAAAAATAAAATCAAATACAAACCGACCATCGAAATCAAGTAAAGCACCCATTTGAAACAATAAAGGAACAAAATACTAATAATTAATGGTTGAAATGATGTTATTAAATGATAATATAATGGGTTATAAACATGAATATGTTTTATTAATATATTAATAATAGTCTTTTAACCATTACACAAGAGTTTTAAACACATTTTATATAAGATGAACACGAGGAAAGGGAAATCTTAACCCAATTTCCATTCTTTGGGTTAACCATCTACTTCATTAATTATTTGGTATTAAAAGTTTGTGTGTGATGATTTTTTTGAAATTATGTTGAATTATTTGTTTATTTATAGTTTATATACATATTCAATCCACACTATTATGTATTACATCAATTATATGATATTTGTAAGGGGGTATTCATTAAAAATTCCTTTATGAAAATTTGGTTTTACAAAATTCAAATGCTATCATTTCATTCAAGTATTAATTTTTATCTATTATGTTTTATATCATGGTAATTGTATATGATGAATCATGGAACCAACATATACTTCTAATTCATTGGTTATAGGTATTTTTGAGGTAGTTCGTATGGTTAATCCTACTGTAACTACAATGGTAACAAAATAATGTAGCCATGATGGTTATATTGTAAGGTAGCCATGAGGGTTACAAATCATAAGGTATATGATAGGTTTAGAAGATTGTTTTAGTAATTCCTATTATACCTTTATGGTTCTACTTATGTTATTTATGTTTATTTAATCTCGTGGAAATATCATGTTTAAAAAATTAACTATATTTTGGTGACTGGTACGTCTTTTACAAAATGATATCATACGTTTACAACTATTCATGGACAAAAGTTTTCTTTCAATATTTTTATATCCTTAAAACAGGTTTTTTCATTCATCCTATGTTATTGAATTATCTTAACTATTTATAAGGATATGTATGATAATGAAGGAATATAAGGTTAATTTCATTAATATTATTCAACGAAAACCTTTTTTATTTGAAAAATATTAAATTTGAGAAGAAATTGATATTGTTTTGTGGTATCCTCTATGAATAAATGTGGAATGTTATGTATTTATTATATACCAATTCCATAAAAAAATAAAAATGAAAAGATTATCAATGTTAATGGAAGTGAGAAAATTATAGAAATTGAATATTATCCAATGTAACAAGGCCGAGTCTTTATAGTTGGTATCAAAGGATGGTTTAGAAAATTTTAGTGGTTAGGATGATGACAAAATAATACCATGAATGATTTTAACTCAATGTTTTATTAGAGATATTATAGAATTTAATGATTACCATGTTTCCTTGACTAAGATATGTTTGTTTAGAATGTTTTTCTATAAAAGAAATTGGGAAGATGATGTGGAAAGGCAGTAACAAAAATAAATTCTTCCAAATCTGCTGCCTGGAATGGTTGGTATTGGAACTGATAAGATTGTGACAGTAATGGATCAGTGGATATAAAAAATAAATGGCGGTGGCATCCATTACAAAGAACAACTAGTGCAACCTCTTGGGAATATAATGATCGTGGAACATTTTATAAGGCAACACCCTTCGGCAATCCTTGGACTTCAGACCCAATAACAGGAAAAGGATGGATTAAATACCTTGAAATTATATTTGATTTTATGGTATTTTTTGATAATAAAAAAGGCACGTCTTTAAATCGATCATTTTAAATGTGAATATGATCAGTGGTGGTCAATGTTCAATAATATCATGGATATAAAAGAGATTTAAACCTTAGAGTGTGATTAATTTAAAATCATTTTCCATGAAAAAATATATTCCTTAGGTGTTATGACTTAGGATAGAGTAGAAATACAATTAATTTTAGCGAATGGAGGAAGACTCACTGGATGTGTATGATGAAGAATTCACCTAACTAGTGGGGTATTCTCAAAAAATTATTTTAGATATTGATAGCAAAATCAAAAATATTTACTCTGTACCAAAGACAATATATTTAAGGGAACTGGATTCCTATGACATCAAAAGTAATGAACAAAATCTCCAATGTGATAAGAGGGTAGAAATTGAGTTTACTGATTTTCATGTGCACATTGAAAAAAGGAGAAGAAGTGGTCCATATAGCATGTGATGGGTAAGAATCAATCTAATAAATCTAATTGTAGGAAATTCCATTTTATAGTTTGTGAAATTTGTGGAAGAAATCACCATGGTGAATGACTTACCAAACACATGAAGTGTTTTTATGTGGTATAATTTGACATATGACTAATATAGTAATGAAAATAATCCGAAGAATAATCCTAATAAGAAAACTGTAATGTGTTTTAAATGTGGGGATATGGGTCATTATGAGAATTTCTCCCATAAATGTTATCTAAATGATAAAAAGAACCTAGAATATAAGCAGAAAGATGTTGTGGGATAATTTGAGATTGTGTCTTCATAAGTAGGTTCTTATAATGAGGTATTATCAGATCCATGGAACACAATGTTTTTCTATGTTTGACCTATGGTCAATGTACCATTTATTGTATTTAAAGGAAGACGACATCTCGAAGAATGTGTTCTGAACTAGATATTTGCTTTATGAATTTATTTTTATGCCATTTTAATTAACTAATGAACTATTCATATTATTGGATCTTATTAATAGATTATTTTATGAGTTATAGGGTAAATATGTAGTAGTGTTTTTTGATGCTATGATGGAATTCTATAAAATTAAAGTGGAGAATGAATAACATCTAAGAATTTTTTTACAATTCTTAAATGAAAATAAAATGTTTGGAAAATTTAGAAATAATAATTTTTGGTTTCATCAAATTTAGTTTCATGGGTAAATTGTAAATAAATATGGAATAATAGTCAATCCTACAAAAAAGTGTCTAATGAATGGGAAAGACCTAAAAATGTTAGAGATATTTCTATTTTCCATTGATTAAAGTGTTATTACTGATGATTTGTTAAAAATATTTCATATTTATCATGATCACTAGCTATGTTAACACTAAAAGGGATTTAATTAATTTTTATAAAAAAATGTGATGAATGTTTTTAGGAATTGAATAAGAGAATGGTGAATGCTTCGGTTTTTTACTACCTTCTAGATATGGTGATTTTGTCATCTATAGGGATTCTTTATTGAAGGGACTTCATTGTGTTATGAGGTAGAATGATAAGATTATTTATTATGCTTTAATACAACTATAATATAATGAGTAAAATTATCCCACAAAAGATATTTAATTAGAAGTTAGGGATTTTTATTTGAAAACTTTGAGGAATCATTTAAACGGACCCAAATGTGAAATATATAGTACCCATAAAAGTCTGAATTATGTATTCACATAGAATTAATTAAACCTGAATCAAAGAACATGGATTGAACTATTAAAGGATTATGATTTCATGATAAATAACCATCATGGAAAGGTAAACAATGTATTGGATACCTTGATTCTTAAACCTCATGCATCATTAATCATGTTATGTTGGGAACATGATCCCTTGATTAATTATTTGATGAAATTTTGCATAACAGTTGTTGGTATTGGAAATACCCCTATTTTGTTTCTCGTTTCAATCCGGTCATCACTATCATACCGAGTTAAGAAATCATAATAGGAAGATAGTGAGATATAAGAAATGGTAGAATTGGTTGAAATTGTTATGTTACCAGAATTTAACCATGATAAAGATTTATTTTTAATATTTGGAAAACTATTGTGTGTGCATTCTGATTCTAAAATGAGAAAAAATTATTTTTAGATGTTCATAGTTCTCTAATTTCTATTCATTCTTGTAGCACAAATATGTACAGATACCTTCAAGAGTAATACTGGTGGGATGAAATGAAAAGATAAATTTTATATTTTATCTTGTAATGTTTGACATCTCCAAAGGTTAATACAGAGCAACAATTAATAAAGGGGATTCATAATCATTTACCTATTATTGAGTGAAAATGGGAAAATATATCCATGGACTACATTAAGGGACTACCTAAGGCTTATTGTGGAAAAAAAAATCAAAGTTATTGTTGAAATAATGAATAAATTTAAACATTTCCTTCATATTCGAGTTATGATGTATTTGGATAAGCATTTTAAAGAGTTACTCAATGTTATTTTCTTGTTACACAAAGTGACTCTTTCCATTATATCAGACCGGGAACCCATGATAATTTCTAATTTTCATAAAGTCCTTCATAAATCATTAGGCACAAAATTAAATTTTATTACAGCTTTACATATTTAATTAGGTCGATAGTCAGAAAAAAATGATTTAATTGTTAGAGTATATTCTTCATGCTCATAAATTGGATTACCATGGATGTTGGGATCAAAAAATTTCTTTATTATAGTTTTCTTATAATAAAATTTTTCTTTTGAGTATAAATATGGCACATTTTGAGGCATTTTATGGGAAGCAGTATTGATCTATATATTTATGTGATGAAGGTAGTGAAATGAAGTTGATGGGACCAGAATTAGTAGAGTAAGTGGATGAGAAAGTGATGTGGATAAATAGATTCATGATGACCACATAGAGCACGTATAAAAGTTATGCATAAAAATAGAAGAATGGATTTTATTTTGAAGTATGGTATTATGTTTTTCATAGAATTTCTCTATGGAAATGTGACATGATTTTTTGTAAGAAAAGGTAAGATAATTCCACGATTCATTATACGTTATGATATCCTGGAGAAAGTTGTTCTAGGAGCCTACCGAGTAGATTTACTTTGATTTTATATCAGGTACACAATGTTTTTACTATTGGGATGTTGAGAATTTTTGTTCTAGATTCATCTCATGTCTTGAGCTCCAAAGTAGTTCAGATGGAAGAGAATCGTTCTTATGAAGAGAAACCTGTTCATATAATTGATCAAAGAGAACTAGTATTGCTGAATAAGGTAATACACAAGATAATATTTTTGTGGAGAAACCAAATGGTTGAAGAAGCAATGTCGGAAACTAAAAATTCATTGACAGAATGTTTTGGAGGAAGTGACACCCATAGGTTTAAAAAAATGAAATTCCAGATACACTGAGTTTTTACATAATGAATTTTTTAGGAGATATTTATTAGCTATCTATTAAAAAAAATTATTCTTCTATGATTTGAATTTAAAAAAATGGACATATACTATTGGGATTACAAAGTTATATAGAGTCTGATAGAAACAACATGTTTTTTATGAATATTAACAAACCCATATGAATGTTATGAATAGTAAATAATAATAATATTTTATTTTGTTTTGAATATAAAATAATTAGATCATGATTAATTTTTAAAGGGAATATAAAATCGGTAATATATTTTAAATTATTATTTTTGGAAAAAAATATATTTATATTTAAAAATTAAATTTATCATATATAGAAAAATATTTTCATAAAACGAAGCTAATGTTTTGGATTCAATAGGTCGAAAATTGTTTAAATTGAATGTTTGGGATTTTCCTGAAATATTTGATTTTTTTTGGTGAATTGTGACATATGATTATTATGAAATATGATAAATAAATGAATTTCTATATCCATATTGAGTAGTAGATGATGTAAATAACCATTGGTTTGAACTCAAATGAACTTATTATTATTTTTGGACACATGAATAATGAATATTCATAGTCTTGAGAAAAAATATATTAAATTAATGATTAGAATAATTTAAAACCTCTACTCTCCTCCACTATAAATACCACCATATCCCCCACTTCCTCTCACACCACTCAAGCCTGGATCCTTGTCTATATTCTTCCAAATAATCATCTCAATCCCCTACCTCATGTCCAAGACCTTTTTATCTCATTAAAAGTCCAAAACCAAGGGCATTAAAGGGGATCTCATGGACAATAGATCAAGAGGTAAAAATCGTAATTACATTTTTTGTGTTTTCTTTTAAATTATTTATTTTCTTATACAATGTTCTACTCCCAATATAAAAGAGGAACGAAAGATCGAGTATTATATATATTATTTATTGTTTTCATGTTTTTGGAATTATTCATCATTATTCTCCCTCTCCTCTTCCTATTATTCGAAAAAATAACAACACTTTCCAGGTGGTACCGATTTACAAAAATTGTTGATGATGTGTATTCAATTTCCTATACATCCTTCCAAACTAGTTAAAACCCCATTTCAATGGTTTAAAAATAATTTAAATTTTGTGATATGTCCTCATTTATGTTCTAGAGTTAAAATATATACATAATGTTATATTATATAATGAATCATTTTTGTGATTATCAAAGAACAACCAAAATAATCTAAACGAATATCACAAAATATTTATCTAATGATTAATAATCATATCATAAAACCAAAATAATTTATGGAATCATTTAATATTCTATAAGAATGTTAACAACCCTTCCTTCCACTTCTATAATTTATTTTCCACATTTCATGAAAATCCAATACAAACCATCCATGGAAATCATGTAAAGAACACACCTGAAGCAATTAAAAAGAACCAAATACTAATAATGAAAGGGTAAAATGATGTTTTGTAATGATCATATAGGGTGTTATAAACAATAATATGTTTCTTTAATATATTAATAATTGTATTTAATCCATTATAATGGATTTTTGAACACATTTAAATTAACACAAACATGAGGTTATGGAATTCGTAAACCCATTTAAATTATTTGTGTTATCCTTCAACTTCATTAATTATGTGGTATTTATTTGTGATGAATTTTTTCTATATGTGGTATAATTATGTGTTTATTTACATGTTATATACTTATTACATCCACTATATTATGTCTCACATCAATTATATAATATTTATAAAGGGGAATTCTTTTAAAAATAAACTTTTAAAATTATTTTTTTTAAAAATTCAATAGCACAATATTTTGAAATTATTTATCTTGAATGATTATGTTCTTGTTCATGTGGATTGATTATGGTTATGTTTGAGACCTTTATATCCATCCAATTCATTAGTTATATGTATGTTTGAGGTCAGCCCTATGGTTACACCATGTTTAACTGTGTTGGTTACACAATAATGTAGCTGTGAGTGTTACATTGTAAGGTTAATGATATGGTTAAAAATCAAAATGTAGCTTGTATGGTTACAAAATTACATACGTAATACCCCAATATACATTTATGTTTATATTTATGTTATTTATGTTTTGTGGAAATCTCATTGAAATATCAATATTCACGGAAAATATTTTGGTTTTAAGTATGTATTTTTGAAAATGATTTCATATGTTTACAAGTATTTATGTTCTAATATTTTCATTCCTTATTTTTATATCCATTAAAATGTATCTTGTTCTCATATCATGTTTTAAAATGAATTTAATCGGTTATAAGGATGTGTAATAAAATAAGGAAACCAAGTAAATTACTATGATGATTTGTCAATGAAAACCTGTTTTATACGAAAATTTATATATTTTTGGAAGAAATGGATACTCATTTTGTTGTATCCTCTCAGTATAAATGTGGAATGTTATGTATGTATAATATCAAAATTCTCTATAAAACTAAATATGAAATGATCATCAATTTTGAAGAATGTGAGTTCTTCACTAAATTTCAAAAATATGTAATGAAATAATGACCGGTCCTTATATATATTATACATGAAATATTTATCTTTATAGAAATGAATCATAAAATCTATTTTCATACTATTCCATTAATAAAAAAATTATATCATATTTCCTTGTTATGAGTTGATTATCGACTACATAATGTGATAGGATCAGTTCTTCATACCCACATCATATGGATTGAAAATATAAGTTCATATGAAGAAATAATATTTTATTTATGATATCATTATAATTTTTAGCTAAAATAACCCTTACCTTATTTCCATAATGATAATAGAAAAATATAAATGTTCCTCAAGAATATGTATGACCTACCATCTATATGGTTATAATAAAAGTAAACTTTAAAAACAATATATCTTTGTCATTTATAAAAGTACAATTGATTTATAAAAATTAAAAAATTGAGATGATTATTATTTTAGTAATGATGAAATATTGACATAATTAGTCATATTCAACTTAACAAAACCAGTTGGGACAGAAGTGCTAAATATCATCAAAACGTCTAATGTAAACCTAATTAACTGAGTAATTGATTATAACATAGTAAGATAGAAAATAAAATGATGAATAAATATGGAAAATATTATCATTTTAAAAAACAATTTACGTAGGATTATAATTTACTCTGATAAGGAATGAACTTTTTGAGTTGGAATCAAGGTAGGGGTGTTTAATTTACAAATCCACTTTTAATGTTTTCCCTTACTCTTTTTAATCCATGTAAATATTTTTAACATAATTTGATATATGTATGAACATTAATGAATTATAAATGAAATTATATATATATATATATTTGTAATTCGTTAATTTTTTATTTCAAAATGAATAATTTTATGATTTATATATAGAACATTTGAATATCCTTATAAACAATAAAATGAATTTTCTATTTTAACATATATGAAAAATGACCTCATCTTCCACCATAATTTTTTTTTATTTTTTAATAACCTCTTAATGATTCCATGTTTTCTAAAAATAATAAAACTATCATTCCCTTATTTAAAATATTTTTTTTAATAATTTTAATTAAAAAAATGGGATATATGAATATATAAGAATGTTTTCAACCTTCATTTATGTGTTTGATTATATTTTAGATATTGAAATATATTTATGATGACTCATGGATCTTTTATAAACTATGGATGGGTAGGTCCATGATATCCCACAAATGCCTTTAGACATATGTATGTTTATAAGATTACAATGGGGGTTAACCCAAGTATAACTACGATGGACATTTGAAGTGTAACTATGATAGTTACTTCAAGTGTATCTATGATTTTTACTCAATTTTTAATCATTTTGGTTAACATATATTTGATATTTATTTGAAAATAATTCCTCAAGTCTCTTATATGTTTTATCTATGATTCCTATTGGATTTTATAAAAATTTTATAATTTCTTCGGGTAAATTAATGTTCTTTTATTAATGGAATGTATATAGTACTATTTAAGGATGAAAATTATAATATCATGAATTTTATATGAGTTTTTTATGATTTAATGAAACCATTTAAGAGCATTAATTTTTAATTATGATATTAAAATATGTTTTTTATGAAACCATTGTCATAGATAATGTGAATTATTTGGTAATAAACTAATTATTTTGAGCCAAAATTTTATTTTTAAAAATGAAAACTTTAATAATAATTCATTCACTAATTCTATATTTGTTTCTTTTTCTGTACCATATTAATATTTTTGTGCTCAAAACATGTTTTAAAATGTTTTCATAGGGTTTTATGGATGATTATAGATGAGGATGTATTCATGATAAAAATTGAGAATATATTTCATTTAAAGAAAACATGTTTCTTAAAAGTTTTATTTTGTGAAAAAAATTGATACTAGATAGAATTTTTCACTTTTTTAATATATGTGTTTTTTATATACTTGTTATAACATAAAATTCTAAAACTATAAAAATAAAATTTCCTTGGGAAATAAATAATATGATTTTTACAATATAGTCACTATAATATGTAATGTTTAATGTTGATTCGTTGTAGTTAGTACCATATATGGGATTAGAAATCATTTTATAATATGATTTCTTTTTCAAGAAAGGATATATAATGAGTTATGAATAACATCATCATTTTTTGAGTATTAGTTTTAAAAAATTATCAATCTCTTACACACCCCTATTTTGGTTTTAAGTGATAAAATTTTAATGTGATTGATTAGATTTTGATAGATGTTTCATAGGGTTGATGTTTATGTAAACCTTATGTTTAATATGAAGAAAATTTTCAGAATAAAACTGTTACATTTCTGGGGATGAAAGAATAATGATGTGATATAAATTTGGATGTTAAAAAATACTTTAATAATAATTTTATTAATGTAATTTGTAGGATTCTATGGTTATTTTGTTACAAAATTTATATGGGAAATTTATTTATAAGGAAATTTTCATTTTAATGAGAAAAATATAATTTCATGTTTTATGGATGTTATTTTATTAATATTAATTATCATTTATCATTTTTTTTAAAAGTACATCACACAAAAATTTTAATCCCTTAAAAAGTATTTATTCATGAATATCATGCTAAAATCATGCATAAATAATAATGATATATATTTTTGACAACGAAAATCACTTGTAAGAAACTATTCAATCTATCAAACATTTTATCAATTTTTAAAACATACGATGGATCATGTAATCAATTTTATTATATTTAAAAATATGAACTCATTAATCTCCTTTAGAAATGGGAATAAAAGTAAGGATTGTACAATATATTTTCTTATGATTTGGTCCTAATAATAGAAGATAAATGGGGCATGAAAAACCTAAAATAAGGCCATGGTGTGTTGATTTAATGCATGATTCATTTTATCATGATCTAATTATGAATCGTGATTGAGTTGATATATATGAATCATAAAAAAGTATAATTGAATAATATGGAAAATAACGGTCAGATTATTCAAAAAAAATTTAAGTGAAGGTTGTTTTTATTAATGATATTATGATGTAATATAAATATTAGGAAAATCATAAAACACATAAGGATTATTCTATAATTTATTTTTTCATAATTTAAAATAATAAGTTCGATTGAAAAATTACATTAAAAAAATTGTGTAATTAGATAGTGAATTTTTTTGGATACATCTATTTAAGGAAATATGATCAAGGGATAAATAAACCATTGTGATAAATTTTTCAATATGTTCGTGAAATGATAATAAATAAAAATTAGTTGATTCTTTTATAAATATGATATATATTGGAAACCATAGATATTAAATTTTAATTTAATTATTATTAATATTTATCATGATATTCATCGTAATTTTTGGAATTAATTTCATAATTTTATACGTCTATTTTTAGAAAATAGGACATCCTAGCGATTGAGTAGTAACCCACCACAGTCATCAAGGCTACGAGGCTTGAACTAACAACCAGAGGGTGACAAGTGTTCATCACCTACCACACGACTATACGATATCCAAGTTAGTATTACATTAGAAATAAATATTGTGTTGACTTTTAAATCATTATATGAATATGTAAAATATCATATTATTTTATTTTTTGATTATTAATGGTAGAATTATTTTTTGGAATAATATATGATTTTTATGTGGAATTATGGCGATTCATGTTATTTATGGAAATTATTTCCAAATCACGACGATTATAAAATTTGAGAATATAGATTTTTGGTATGGATATTTATGAGTGAACAATGTTGTTTGGAGAGAAATTTTTTATGAATATGTTATCAAAAAATTCTTATTTTTTGGGATTCAGTATTTGGTAGGGTTATATTAAAGGATTCTGAGTATAGTAATGCACATAGTGATTTATTACAACCTTTTTGTTATACTATTTAATTTTGGAGATTAATATATAATCTCATCATATTAAGTATTATTAATTTTGGGAAATATATTACCTTATTCTAAACATTTTTTAACGAAATAATGTATTCAGATTAGAAAATTATTTTTTTATTCTTTTGTGTATTATGTGATCCATTGGAAATTAATTTTAGTAAAATAGGAAAAAAAATTCATTTTTAATACTCATATTTCGAATAAAAATTCCGAGATTGGATGGAAATTGATTAAATGATGAAATTATAATTTTCAATCAAGTATAATTCTTTATGTTCACAGTATATATATTAATGGAATGCCTCGACTCTGGGGAAAATGAAGATTAAATTTTTAACTAATACATTCATTTTTGAAGAATCAATTCCCCCTTCATCCAACATTTTCTTCTTCTTATTTGTGTTATTAAATATCTCCAGACCATGTTCTACATAACACATTATCTATTCATGTGAATTAGTTTAATATTCTATGTCCGTATTTTCACAACTTAGTAATTTTTCATACATGGAAATCCATATTTTTTTTTTTCTGAGTGAACATTATACTTCCATTATTCACTTATCAAGAAGAAATTTTATTAATACTTTTTATGAAGTGGGATTTCAATAATCGTCTTTTTAAATATAAAAAATTTACTATCTATATGATGTTAAAATTTTCAAGATTCTATTTTTAATATACATTCATGTATCACCTAAATATTTTAAAACAAATAATATGATTGATGGTATATGAAACATGCAATACTGATCCTAAATGAATCAGGACATATGCTTATTTTAATAAGACTATTATTACATAACTGTGAAATTTGTGGGAATGAACATGATTATATAAATTATGAAATAAATATATATAAAAGTCCAAATTAATACATGTTTATTGATTAATTATTCATAAAAAAGTACTCATTTATAATTCAATTTTATTCAATTAAAACATGATTTTTAAAAAATTGGTTTTATAATTTTTTTAGAAAAACAATTGTAGTTAATATCTCGAACATTTTGACAATTTATTTTATAATATGAAATTCATTCCTTATATCATAATATCTAAATTACATTAATGGTAATATTTGATAATTTTCCGAATAATACTATTTTTCAGCGAATCGTGATGAAATACAATTTTTAATTGAAAATTTCATTTTATTTTACTTTATTTCCAAATTATTATTCTATTAAAGATTAATTTATTAATTTAATTCATTTTTGATTATGTGACATAACCCAATAATGATGTAAGGAATAAATTTTATATTTAAATTTATTAAAAGACATTTTATACCAAAAAAGTTTATTTTTTTGAAAACTATTATTCATTATGTGTTTCCATATTGATTTTAATTTAAATTATTCCAAGTATGTTTTATCAATTTTAATTAAATGTATTAAATATTTTTTATATTTGGAGGACCATATTCATTAAATAGTTCCCCTACCATTTGGGTCAACATGAAAACGTTTCTTAGTAATTTTTGTTACCATAACAAAGGGAAAATCGAGTAATTAAAGTTAAAAATAATATTATAATGCTAAAAAATGACCCTTAGAATTTCAATAACTTTATTGGATGAGTAAATACTATATATGATGAACCAAAATGTAATTATATTGATTTATTGTCACTATTTGGAGATGATTTTTTCTTTTATAAGATTTACAAGTATATAAAGCCAAAAAATTTGATCCTTTTAATTTTAATAACTATAAAATTTTAAACAAAGGGACAAATAGATGATAAATTAGAAAATAAATATTAATTTTAAATATAAATTTTTTTTTATAAAGTTATTCTAATTTTAATTTTCATTGATGAAATAATTATCAAAAAATCTTACGCAACAATGATGTAGTAATAATTAAATTAATTAAAAAAATTATGTTAAAATATCAAAAATAATATTATTTTAATTAATAAATATCTTCCATGATTAATTCAGAAAAAATACATATTATTATATTTTTTATTCATTGGATTTAAATTTAATTTTGTATTGATGTTGTTAAATTCATGGTAAAAGAATTGATCTTAAATTTACATTAATTATATTCTATAATATATATTTTTTAATTAAAGGATTAAAAATTAATACAAATATAGTCTTAAACAAGGTGAATTTTATATGGTTTTTGATGTCATACATGGTATATTTACTGGATTTTTTCTATTTAGATTAACTATAATTACCATATAATTTCAAAAAACAATGATATGAACACAATTATAAATAGCGTAAAAACAAAATTATAACAACACCAATCTGATAAAAACATCTAAATATTTTATTTTATGATATTATTTATATTAATACTCTTAATATTTTTTACCTACATCAATTTTATCCATTTATTCATCATAATTAATTTACATTAACTTAAAATTTTAAAAAATATCACGTGTTTTCCTCTAATCTCTTATAAATGGGAAATGAGAATTCTCATTTATTAATAACTCAACAACCATTTTTTTGACCATTAAATTACCATATCGAGTCATAAAATTATTATTCACACTATATATTTCTTGTTTTGGTCAAAAATAGAAATCATGGTGGTCTTAAGGTTTAATTTATTGGATGTTATAAGAAGAAAATGTATAGTTCTCAACAGATCATTTGGGATTTATTTATTATACAACCACCATAATATTTTAATAAAATATGATAAGAATATAACATATATTTAGATAATATTATGTTAATGAAATAACCTCTATCCATAAATTTAATTCATCAAAATTGGAGAGGAAGACATCATTTGTTTATAAGGCATACTATGACCTCAAAATCTTTTTTAATACATTTTCCATCACCGCCTCTCTTGGTTATTTATAAGGAATGATTAATTATATATATATATATATATGAATATAATAAAATATTAAACATTAATGAAATATTATTTAACTATTATTTTATTACATTATTATTCACTAAAAAATTATGACGTTGTTAATGCGTACATGTGGACTACCACCCCCATAGAGCAATGTTCTTCTTTTTTCATCAACAAATCAAATGGATTATATTTTAACTAATTTTATTTTAATAATGTGTTATTTAATATAATAATTATTTTTTTAGAAAACAATATAATACTTTCCATTTTTCCATAATGAAATATGAAAAATTGAATGGTCCCTAATCCGTACGTATGACCTACTCTCTACTTTATTGTAATGAAGTACATTTTTTTATTATAATATCTCATAAATGGTTTTAAATGTATAATTGATGTATACAATACAAAATATGGAATTATTATGATTCATTAGATTATGGAATAATGAACACATTAACTATAGTCAAAATTTTGAAGCCATAATGGACATATGAGATATATAATATCAAAACATCTATCCTAAAAAGAATTGATTAATTAATAGATTATTGAATTCTAATTGATAAAATAAATGTAATAATAAACCTAAAAAAGTTCAAAATTAAGTACATAACACATTTTCATTATTCTAGAAGTCATGAATGCACATTTCATAGAAAACTCATGGTATTGAACTTTCATTTAAAAAACATATTTTAATGTTTTTATTACAACTGTTTCTCTCTAATATCAACATTTTTAATATTATTTTATTCATATATGAAAATAAATGAATTATAAAGGATATTTTAAGCATTTTTTTACATTCATTAAATGTTTTACAAAATGAATATTTTTTATATATTTTATGTTGTACATTTCAAATTCTTTATAAAATATAAAAGAAACATTCCATTAATGATAAAGATATTTCCCACAACCATAACCATCATTTAATATTTGACATCCTTTGGAATATTACATGTTCTATTGAATAAAACCACATATTTATCATTATTATAGTAATGTTAGGTTTAAAATTTTTGTTTCAAATGAATGAAATATATCAATATCCACAAAATGTTTCTTATGGGTAAAAAATGTGTCTATGATTGATTTTTTGTGTAATGATTATGTAATTGTTCTAGAGGGTTGTTTAAGATTATAGTTGGTTCTGTTATAAACTATGGAATATTCCCCCTGTGATAGTCATCCAACACATTGGGTAATATTTATTATTTTATGAGGATCTTTAGGGTCATTCCATGTATAATAGTAATTTTTATTTTAGGTTTCACTGTGATAGTTTCTCCAAGTGTAACTGAAATAGATAATCATTCTATAACCATGATTTTAATTCTATATACAGAAGTGATTAGAATATAATTCCTAATGTTACCATAATCTATTTATCTAACCATTATATGACTTTTTAAATAAATATAATTATTTCTCAAGGTATGATAATCCTAAAATTTTTAAAAAATTTCATATAATATGGTTTATGTGTAAAATATATAAATGTTTGAATTTTTTTTAGTATTCACGATTTCAAAGAACCATTTATGTTTTGTTTCCATTAATAATTCTTTTGAAATTTTTTATACATATCATTGTACAGGGAAATTAATTATATGGGTATTAAAGTGTCTATTCTTAGTTCATAATTAATTATGATAAATGTAAATTTTTATAAATACTCATGTAATAATGGTTTCATTTTTTCTTTTTATGTCCCTTAATGAGATTTTTCTAATCATACAATGTTTTGAAAATTTTTTCATAGTGTATTAATGATGTGTATGGATAAGTATGACATCAATATGAAACATTTGAAGATTTATTATGAAAGGAAAACACATCTCCTTAAAAATGATTTTTAAATGAACTAATTTATATTGAATAGATGTGTCACCATTGAAATATATAGGGTTTTATGTCTGATTTGTGACCAATATCTATCAAACAATAAACCTAAAATGTATTTTGGAATTTATGAATGCAAATTCTTGTTTAATTTCACTAGAATATTTAATTTTTATAGATAATTCATAATATATTCATTAGAGTCTTTATAATGGGGGAGAGAACAATATTGGGGGAGGTATATCCTGATATAATTGTTTTTAATTATGGGGAGAGATATCTTATTTAGAGGGGGTAAGTATATAAGTATAGTTTTTAAACTGGTGAAATCTATGAATTCATCATGTGAACTATAATTATATGTTTTGTGACAATGTATGAACAAATTTGTTATATATAGGGTTAATGGTGTGCATTTTTGTAATGAAAGTAATGTTGGAGTTGAAAATAAACAGATATTTAATTTATTTACACCTGATTTAATCATGTGATCTAAAGGGTAGAGAGAGAGTGAATTTTTATTGGTTTCAATCAAATAAATGTTTGTGAAGATGTGGATTTAATTCACTATTATATGAATAATTATATTATGGATTACTGTTATAGTATTATAGATAGAGATCACTCACATAGACTTATCGTTCGTGAATAATTATTTTATACCTTGTGTAATGAGTTTGATGCTTATATACGTTCCTTGTTTAGAAAAAATCATAGTGGGAGGATATTTATACCAAAATATGTTTTGGGGAGATTGTTGATCCCATAAATAAGAAGATGAAACATGAAGTAAAGAAGGGGCCGATCTAATGGTTTTTTATTATTATCCACAAATAAATCATTCAGATCCTAGATGTTTTTGGATAATTCATTTTATTTTTACATTTTTCATTAGTTTTAAAATAATATCAAGAAGATATATTAAGTATTATGGTTTATGATGTTTTTAATGTATTGTCTCAATAATACTCTATATATTAGATTGATTTGGTTGTTAAAAAATACACTTGTATTTTTATAATGATCTTTTGTAATGTTAGTTTTATAGGAATTTATATTCTATTAAAAGAAATTTAGCATTATGAGAATGATTCTAGAAATACTATTTTCATCCCAATGTCATATTGAATAGCTAATGTTTGCATATAGTATCAACCCAATGTTACGCTAAAGAGTTTTTATTTGGATCTTCAACTTTACATTTAAAAAATTGACACTCAAACTAATCAGAAACCATAAGTTTTAGTCTACATTTACTATTTGAAACCCTATGTATATGATAGTTGAACGGATGGTTTAGCATCTCCAAATTTATGATTTTACGATGAAAAGGATAAACATATGGATCATCATCCCAAAACCACTATTTTCCCTATATTAGATAAATATAAAAGTATCATTAAAGAACAATACACTGCACAACGGAACCCTACACTATTCAAAGGAACCCAATAGTACACCAAAGATTCCTATGCTATGCAGCTCAACCCTATGTTGTGTTCTAAACTGTGATGTTCATCCAACAATGATTTCAATAAGAGATTACTTCAATAGTAATGACTGAATTGTAGTTTTATTCAAAAATAATTTTGATTGTTTCAAAGACCTGTATTCATGGAAGAAAATCTCTCATATTCTTAAGGAATGTTATGAATCCCATATTCTATAGAAATTTAAATTTCCATGATCCATCAGGCTATTCTTTTGGATCTGGAATATCGAAGAGTGTTTTTCAGTTCTATATATTCCCTCAGAATATCAATTCATATATATGTGATAAGTGAATCACATACAATAAATTTTTATTGAAATTATTTTCATAGTGATACAACCAAAAAAACACTAATATAGGGCTAAATTTTAGATATGTATATGTTCTATCATGTTCTACTATAAGTTTGAGACTGCCCTATTTTATTGCTTATTTTTAACTTGAATATCTATGTGCAACCCAGATTGCTTCAGATATATTATCTTTTGAAGAATATTATCTCTAATGAATAAGATCAATCTAATATCAATTTCATGCTACTATAATTATGATGTTTAACCTATTTCAACAAATCGATATATATTTATTTATTTGTGTTTCAATTAGTCGTACTCAGTTGTGGTGGAGTATCTACTTATCAATCTAAGCTGTGGATAATCAGGTTTCTGATATTAAACAAGGATGACTTTTATATAGTCTTGTAATGATGTCAACATCCAGAAACCTGTTTTGGATTCATAGCCTCATGATAAGAGAACCATACTTTTTGAATTTACTAAGATCATAGAGAGATTGATTGGTAGAGTGGATAATGGGATCATTATGCCGCAAACCACTATAAAAATATGTGTTACATATTTCTATTTATCATATAAATATTTTTATATTTATGAAACAATACATATCCAGATAAATTTATGAGGGTATCAAAAGAAATAATTGTTGGAAGAATTTGAAAAGACACAATTCACCCACCAACTTTTGTGTTCCATTTTATATTATGACCTAACAATTGATATCAAAGAATAGATTTTTGATAAAAATAAAGAAAGGTAGAAGGTATAAGGTTTTTACATACATGGAAATGGATGATCCTTTAGAAGTATTGTTAATGGTTAAAGCTCCATACATCAATGATGAAAATTATGGGGGTTGAAAATGAAGGATAATTATCTATAATAAAAATCAAGGATTAAGAGTTTACTAAAAAATCATTACTCCTTATAAGATTCCTAGGAAACCAGAAACATGGGATGTTGCAAAAGAATCTGAATATGAAATGGATTCAAAAGATATAAATTCGATTTTTTGGTCATGTAAAAAATGAATTAAATAGTGTATCACAGTGTAGAACTACATATGACATGTGGAAAAATATTACAGTTTCGTGTGAAGGAACATATAATGTAAGACACATGAGGTATGAAACAACCAAGATAATGTTTCACACCTTTAAAATGATCAATAGAGAACGTATCACAATGAATAATGATGTCTTAAAAAAATCTTCAATAAATTTTAAGCGTTATGAGAACCCATTACACAAGATGATTAGTCATCAAAAGAACTTATTGAACTATCCTCAATATGGAATTTCATATATGCTTCAATTTGAAAATCATCATTAGTCAAAGATATGATAATGAAATAAATAATTGGGAAACAGATTATTTATTCAGTAGAAATGAAATATAAAGCTAAATATCATTAAATTAAATTATTTAATTAAAATACATCACTAAAAGACATCTCAAAAACATAGGAGAAGATCAATTAAATATGTCAAAGAAAAAGAAAAAATTTAGATTCCTCAGATTCAGATATGGAACTAGCTCAACTGGCTAGAATGTTAAGTACGTTGTACAAGAAGAAAATATGATTCAAAAATTAATTCAAGAAGGAAGAGAAAGACTCTAGAGATATCAGATGTTATGAATTCACGAAATTAGGTTATATAAGACGTGATTATCACCAACTAAAAGATTAAAGAAAGAGGCCAGAACAGAGATACAAAAAAATGATGATTATGACCATAAAGGAAAGAAGTACAATGAAAGATACATGGAGTGTATCCTAAGGCTAAAACAATCCTTCAATTTCTAATTCAAATAAAGGGAAATCAAATATAATGGATTAGATGTTCATAATAACCAATAAAGATGATTAAAAGGAACAAACATATTGTTCGTATGATTATGATATTATTAGTTTCTCAAATTATAAACTAGTATCCTACTACTCAATGTTAGATGAAAAATATGAATCTATAATAATAAAAAAACAAGACATAAAAATATTAATAATTATATTTTTGGTGAAACATATAAATTTCTTAAATAACATTAAGAGTTAATAGAAAAATTAAATTCATCCAAAAAAACATTGGTGATCATAAAAAAAAGACCAAATCATTACAAGATGATGATGAAACTTATTAGAATGCTTCTTTTTTTACTATAGGAGAATATATCTTAAATTAAATTCATTGAATTAACATCATTAAAACATATTGATATGGAATAGAAACCAATGGTGAGAAATCAAAAATATATCAAAACAATTTTCTTCCCAATACTAACAAAATAACATGTTATCATTTTGGAACAAAAGGCCATGTCACAAATAACCATTTTTTGAAATATCCAAATAGTTGTTACATTAAAAGATATTTAATTTCTATGTGTTATTTTGAAGAAAATGATATAAAAACAAAGATGTTCTAGAATCCCAAATAATTTCTAGCTAACACTACTGCACCCTAGAAAATATGGGCATGAAAAGAAAAATTTGTTTAAATGATTTTATAGGTAACATTCCAAATAAAAAATTTTGTATAGTATATGAAATAAAGAACAATATAATAATTATTTCTCCAGTTTTTTAGGAGGGTTTTTCTGTCATATTTTCTAAAAATTCATGCTCAATGTTTAAAAATTTGTTACTTAATTTTTTGGAACCTAGAACTAATAATGTTTATATATCCAATTTATATTCTTATTGTAAACAAAAAGAGAATTGTATAACTATTAAGACAAATAAATCAAGGATTTGGAAAAGATGAGTTAGAAATTCCAATATATATGTTTAACATAAATTATCCAAGAAAAAATTTGTTTCTGATTTTCCTATTATTAAGATTGACAATAACAAATTCAATGATGCATGCAAAATTGGCGAGAAGCAGAAATCATCATTCAAATATGTTAACAAAATTATTACATCTAATCCTTTAGAACATATCCATATGGATATTTTGTACCATCACGGATAGCATGTTTGGATTGTAAATTATATGTCCAGTGTTTAGTTGAATATTTTTCTAGATTTTCTTGGGTTTTTTTTTGTAAAACTAAATAGATATTTTTTCACTATTTTAATGGATTTTTGAAAAAAAATCACAATAGAAAAGGTTTTAAAATAATTTCATTAAGAAGTAATCACTATAAAGAATTTGATAATAAAGAATTAATTTTTTTTCTCAAGTAAAGGTATCAAACACACCTTCTCTTCACTAATAACACCTAAATAATGTAATTGTTTCATGGATAAATCTAAGTACTCATGAAATAGATAAGACTATGCTAAATGAATACAATCATCATGCCTATCATTGGGTAGAAGTAATTTTCATATCCTTTAATATCATGAATTGGGTTATAGTTATGCCTATTTTCAAAAAGAATCCATATAAAATTTGGAATAACAATAAACAAAAATTAAACTAATTTAATGTTTTTGGATGCATGTTTTATATCATGAGTACTAAGGAAAACCTATGTATGTTTGACAGATAAAACGATGAAGGAATATTTTTATGATATCCTATAGCCTCTAAATCTTATAGAGTGATTAATAAAAAGTATAGGATTGATAGAGAATCATTTTATGTGATTATTGATGAAACTGAACCCTTCAATAAAAAGAATTATCAAACTAATAAATTCACTGACTATTTTGATAACATGAGTATTGAAACAATTAAAATTATTTTGATAACGTTAATTCTAGTTCATAAGAACATGATACAGAATAACCTGAATATGTGTTGCCTAGACAGTCTAGATCCCTAAATAATCATACTTCAGAAATTGAAATAGGAGATCTAGATACCAGAATTATAACTAAAAGAATTATAGGAATCATAGATGAATATTTTTTCATTTATATCGTAGTTATAATCTTAAACTATTGAAGAAGATTTAGATAAGGAATGTAGGACGTCGGCTATGCAAGAAGAAATAAACTAATTTAGAAGGAATGAAGTTTTTGCACTTTTAGAAAGACAATCCAATTATTCATTTATTGTAACTAAGTGGGTATTTAAAAATTAACATGATTTTCAAGGGATTATTACCAAGAATAAAGCTAGATTAATAGCTAGAGGATATATTCAGGAGGAAGGTATAAATTATTATGAACGGTTTCCCCATGTAGCTAAATTATAAGAATTTATAATCTTTTTAGATAATGCATCTCATATGAATTTTAAATTATCCTATATGAATGTTAAATATGACTTTTTAAATAGTTATTTGATGGAGGAAGTTTATGTTGAACAACCCTGTTATTTTAAATATCATTAAAAACCCAATTTTGTTTTTAAACATAGAAAATACCACTATGGTCATAAACATGAAACTAGAATTTGGTATGAAATATTATGTGCTTTTATTTTGAAAAATGAATTTACACTTGGATTGGAAGATCAACACCTTTCAAGAAAACTATTTTTAAAATATTTTATTAGTCAAAATTTATATTGATGATGTAATTTTCTCCTCAACTAATAAACATATTATTATTTATTCTTCAAATCTAATGAAAAAATATATTCAAATGAATATTATGTGAGAACTAAATTTCATTTTAGGATCACAGATTTACCATAAATATTTTGAATTTTTTTTAAATCAATGATAATATATTATTGATTTATTGGAAATTTTTATACTTGTGAATAAAAAGACATATAAAACTGTTATGTGTACCAATATAAAACATTATTTGGATAAAGTAGGAAAATCAGTTGCAAACACGTTTTATAGAGGAATGATTGTGTCATAGTTATATCTTACTACTAAAAGACCATAAATTATTTTTTTGGATGTATTTTTTCTCGCATTCTGTAAAATCATAACAAATCCCATCATCCAAATATTAAATGAATTTTTAAATATTTAAAGGGAATTATTTTTCTATCTCTCATTCACCCTAAAACAGCTGATTTTTATTTAATTTCATATTCAGATGCTATATTTGGAGGATGTAGATAACATATAAATAGTACCTTAGGACGGTATCACATTTTAGGAATATATTTATATTCATGGTCAAACAAGAAATAACACCAAATTTCCCTGTCAACTGCTGAGGCAGAATATGTCATTGATGGATGTTGTTGTTCTAAATTATTATGGGTGGAAAACACTCCACTGGAATTTACACTATACATAAATAGTGTACCTATTTTATGTGATAAAACTAGTGATATTAATATTTTCTAAAAATCCAATGAGTTATTTTAGGACTATGAACATTGAAATAATATATCATTTTCTTATATATCGTGTCCTTAAAAACAATATTTTTTTAGAATATATTAATTTGGAATTTCAATTAGATTATATTTTTATTAAACAACTTCCCAATCCTAGTTTTCATTTTATTAAGGTAGAGTTTGGAATATTTTATTTCAGGTAACTATTTTTAAATTTATTTTTAGTTCTCTATTTTTTAGTTTTAGTAAAATTTATTTTATTTTATTTTATTATATTTATTCAATTCCATTATAATTTGTTTTGAAAAAAAATTCATTTAAATTTTATTTTCTATGACTTTTGAAAATTAAAATGTAATGAGTACATTCTTAAAATGCATAAAAAAACCATTTTACTTATACAACTCACTCTATACTCTCCTACACTTCCATTCATCATAAAGAGTACCTCTCTATTTTGATTAATATCTACTAAAAACCCAAAACCGTCAATCCCTTCACACTTGAAACCATCACGGATAGAAACTATAGATGCTCAATAGATTCTGAGTTGTACAACATTATCTAATCCATCAGGAAAATATTACACGGTGTTCTAAGGAATGGTATAATATTTTGACTAGCTATACTCTACAAATCTATCTCTTATATAAGAAATGGATTTTCATGGTCTACTTTATTCTTTTTCTGAGGATAACATACCAATGAATTACGACATGAATGTTAAATAATTTTTCAAAAATTATACATTCAATATTGGTTTCATTGAAGACATTATTATCTCATTAATTATAATAATGAATTTTCATTATCCAATATGGAATTGGAAGAGATCCTATATTGTACCCATATGAAGAGTTTCAATTCTATTTAAGACATATCAGTAATGGAAAAAAGATATTTTAGGACATTATGTTTTCTTTGTTTGGAAATAGAACTATCAAGGTATTGTTTACAATAGAAAATTTTCCTGACCACCGCATGATGAAGAAGCTTATTTCGTAATGAATATTTCATATGACCACTATGTATGAGAAAGTACTTTATCCAGACATGTATATCACGTTCGAACTTCTGAATAATTATAAGTCTAATTTATGTCAGTTTATAATTATATATCTATATGATTTCTATCATAAAGATGAAAACTCATATATTGTCTCTACAGTAAGATTATTTCATTATTTCTTTGAGTAAAATGAATTTTTGTGAAAATGTTTTTATGGTAAAAACATTAACCACATAAATACCTTTAATGAAAGAATATTTAATAAGATTATTTTTGTTTAGATAAACACCTGAAACAGTTTTCTAAAAGTTGGTATAGAGCAACAACAGAAATTGTAAGCTGTTTCTGAGGGGGATAAATGGATTATCCCTTCATTCAGCTCAGTTTTTTAGAGTACTGATAAAAAATCCACTTCGAGGAAAGAGAATTCTATTGTTTAGAAAATAATAATAACTTTATTTAATGTTATAGAAGTTTTTTTGAATCCCCTTTTGGTGAAGAGGATGCCACTATACATTGGGGAAAAGAGAATCAGGGGTGAGGCTCAAGAGATGGAGAATGTAGAGAAGGAGGCTCAATGTCAACAACCTCATAGGGATGATATCCATGACCAGGGAAATCAATTTTTTCATAATCCTTGTGTTTTGGGAGATTCTGATTTGGGAAACATACTAGAAAGAATTAGTGAGCCCAGCCACGATTTAATTCAAGTTCATAATGCTTGATCAAATTGTCCTGAATTATTAAATTTATAAGGAAATGCCCCGGTATTAAAAATATAATTTTTGGAGTCTCCTAATTCATTTTTAAGAGAATAGTTTGAAGATGATGATAAATTTCATTAAGAGTAAAGGGTTGTTTCAATATCGAGATCCATGTTTGAAGCTCAAAATCATCCTTTAATGTAATTCAACGAAAATATCATTTCATTTAGAGATCATAAGGAACATATAGTAAATATTACATGCGAATTTTGTTCATTAAGGAATGTGTATGTCATGAATACATAGATTGATGAGTTTATGCTGATAATAAAGAGAGTGTTTAATCCTCTGAGAGTAATAAACCATGCATATACTTCTTATCAATAGATACGACCATAATTTATTAGGATATTTGAAGTAATTACCTATGTACTAGCCAATTATAATGATAGGATAAACACTCATAAGTGTGAGAAAATTACATTAAATGTTCCATTATACAATTAATGAAATATGGGGAGTCAACTTACATAAACTGAATCCCTATTGGGACCAGGGATTAATAAATTTGGTTGAAAGTATGATGATTGTAAATGATTCAATGAATTTGATTCATAAATACAATGATGTGTTCACTGAACATTTCCAGAGCCTATTACTGAAGCTGATTGATTATGGTAGTGATGTTCATGCCATTCCTTATCTAGAAGAACCCTATGTCCATGCTAAAACTAAACTCTATCCATTCATTTTGAAAACCCTTGAATATTGTGTATTGTACAATAAAATTTCAAATATATGGATGTATTTTTGAATTTTATTTATTTTTATTTAGATTTATTTTTTTCTTTTCAATACTTCACTATAAATATTATATATATTTTTTCTATTCAAGAATTATTTACTATTCAATTCTAATTCTGTGCTATATTAACTATGGTTTATTTCATTTATTCTTTCAAAAAAAAATTATTTTGATATCAAAAAAAGTGGGATAAGATTCCAGTTTATGGAATGGAATACTATCTCTAGTTGGGATGAGGGAAATATTTTCCACCACAATATTTTATTTTGGATGTTTTTTTCATCAAAATAATTCTGAGAAATAAAATTTTCGAACAAATTTCTATATTTACTTTTCTGTTCTATAAATCCAATACATTATTTAATTTTCATTAATTATTGCGTTATAGTTGTTTGGATCTTCATGAATGGAGTGATTGTTGGGTATATATTTCCTGAAAAATACTCTATAAATTATGATGATTTTGATGTTCATAAATACGTATGTTTGTTTTCTAATTTTTTTAAATGAGTTTTATAATGATTTTTATTCTATTTAAAACAATTTATTGTTATAGAAATGATTTTAGAAACACTGCAATCATCCATATGTTACACTAAAAATATAATGTTTGTGTTTGGTATCAACCCAATGTTACACTAAAGAGTTTTTGTTCTGATTTTCCTCCTTATGTTCAAAATATGGAAATGTGTATAGGTTAGAATACTTTTGTTGGGGTCTGGATTTTCTATTTTCAACCCTACATTTGAGAAATTTGATAATATGGTCAATCAATTATATGTTTGGGTCATTATATTTTTAAGGATTATCATATGGATACTAATCATTATGCAGCATTGTTCCATACTATACTTATAGATGAGTGTATCACCAAGGAACCCTATGCAATGTAATGGAACCATACTCTTTGAAATGGATCATTACGCTACACAATGGAACCCTACATTACGTTTCTCAATCCATCATTGTGGTCTCTATAGAATAGTTCTTCAAGATGCATTTTCAATATAATATTACTCCAATGGTCAATTAATAATTTAAGACCAATTAAAGAATCATTTTGATTTTTTCAATTTATTGTGTTCATCGTAGAAAAAATTAACTATTTTTAATGGATGTTAAGACAATACTATTTAATTTATAATTGAATTTTTTGTGATTAATCAGACTATTTTTTGGATCTAGACTACCGAAGAATGTTTTTTTGTTTTATATATTCCATCATTATATCTCTACATAGTTATGTGATAAGTGATTCACATACAAGACTTAATTATTGAAATTATTTTCACAATTTTATATAAAAAAACTCTGATGAAGCACTACATATTGGTGATATAATTGTTCTATCTTGATCTACTGTATGTTTTCGATGACATAGATTGGATTATGAAATTATTTTGATGATCAGTGTCTAACCTAGATCACTTCTGACTCATTCTCTCATAATGAAAATTATTTCTAATGATGAAGATCCATCTACTATCAATTTCATGTTGTATAATTATGATTAGTAAACTATTTCACCAAATCAATATCTATTAATTTTTGTGGAGTTTTAACTACAAATACTCAGTTGTGGTGGAGTATTAGCCTCTCGATCTATGTTTTGGATAATGGTATCTATGTTATATAGCCTAAATGATTTTTATTTATCCTTGTAAAGGTGTCAACTAGCAGCACACACTTCTGGATTCATGGTCTTCTAATAAGAGGACCATACTGGGGGAATTTACCAAGAATGCAAAAAGAGTGACTGGTAGAGTGGGATAGGGGATTTTTTTCCCTAAACAACTATAAAAATTATTGTTCATTATTTATTCTTATGCACTACAAATTTTTAAACAGAATAAAAACACTACATATATGCCTAAATAAAAAATGGTGTCAAAAGATAGACTTGTTGGAAGAATTTGAAAATACAAAATTCACCCCTTCTTTTGTGTTAAATTGTATATTCCCACAAAATAGATGTTTGAAGATTGGATTTTATTAAGTTTTTGTTACATCACCATGCTATAGATGTATTTGAAAACGAGAATGGATAAGGATAAGGAAGTCAAAATTGAGATGATTCTTAGGAAATAATTCTTTTTGTTTGGTATTCTAAGAGAAAGATGTTATGATTATTTCTTAATGAAATAGAGAAAAATTCATTATATCTTTTATTTGTATTAAAATAGTGAGATCATCTATACAATGGTTGTTTCACAAGGTGTTATGATAGAGACAATTCCCTATAGGAAATTGTGAGCTATTACCTTCCATGGAGGTAATCATGGTGTCTAGTTTTAGAGTTGATGTTATGAAATTGAAATGGAGAATATCATGACATAATGTATTCTTTGAGCCTATTTTGATATGTCCTTGATGAATTTAGGCTTATTCCAGAAAAGGAGGAAATGACTAGTATTTTAGTTTGTGGTTAAAACAAGGTTCTCAATTCCATGGAACCTGTTATTTTTTGAATGAAATGTATATAGTTATAATCAAGAGTTAAAATAATGTAATTTTTTTTGTAATTTTGGTATTATTACAAAATTATATCATATCATTTAGAACAAAATAGGGTCTAGAGGCATTGTTACAGGAAAGAGAATCTAGGTTGAGAGCTTAATTATTATTTTTAGTGGAACTAATTACATGGACCAATGGAATTACTCAAGGACCATTCATACACAATTGATAATGTTTAAAAACTTATTAATGGCGAGTAGGATATCTGGAATGATCTATACACATAAAAGTAATAAGGATAATTTTTGAATTTATTGAAGGTATTTATTGATTAAATTAAAATTTTAATTTAAATATGGATTTCATCGCATCTATGAATGAATAAAATGAAATGGATCATTCTTATTTACATATATATACAAATAAATTAATATCAATCAAGGATACAATTGTAATATATCTCCACTGATATTAATAAAAGGTTGTGTAGTATAGATTATGATCATGTGATATTTTTAAACAAATCATTTTTCATAGAGCAGGAAAATAGGAATAGAGTATCTACATATAGTGAATGTTGTAGAATAATAAAATGGTAAAGATGTTAAAAATATATTTTTTATATGATCACCACAAATATGATATGTGATGATGAAAAAGGAAGGAACATCTATTCTACAATATGAAGAAGTTCAATAGAAAATTCATATTATTGTAAGAAAATCATAAATATTTGATGGATAATTATTTCCTTAAAAATAAAAGGATAGGTGATGGAAATTCATATATCAGGATTAAAGGGCACACCTATTTTATTTTAATCATGATAGTGATTATGGTTTATTTTATTTTCTCAGGTTATTCTGGTTCATGGAAATTATTATCCATCTCATTTTGAGAGGAGAACCTCAAATATGGAGTTCACATTTTCTTAGTACTCCTTATGTGTGTTTCAGGTATTTTTATTGACAAATTTAAAAATTTAAGATGCTAGGATTCATTATAAATTAAAAAATAGAATTAAAAAACATATATTTCATTGATTCACCACTATTAGTGAAGTGAATTTTCTTTTGGACACTTCAATTATCCCCCTATATCTATGAAATGGAACTCTAAACCCATATAAACCAAAACCTTTTGACCATATGTTCATTGAGAAACCAAAATGTCACTATGAAAACTCCGGCACTTACCTGCAATCACAAAATATCCCTAGAGCATCATGGGGTTACTCATCCCCATTGAACAGGCGGTAAAGGTCCTACCCTGGAGGTGTGGTGTGGCCAATCACCCATATAGAAAATTTAATATTACATAGTCTATAATGATATTAAAATATTTCCCTCAGTATTCTATTATGACACATATTATGAATTTCTTTCTCTATACTCTTTAATAACTAATCTATATCATTACATAACAAGGTGTAGTACCCTATGGCTATAGAAAAATCAATATCCTATTTAAGATATTTATATTATGAATAATAGTTTACATGGAGTAACATTGTAATATATGACATGGTTTTTAATATGATGTTTAATTCTTGTCAAATCCTTGTAAAAATTCTAAAAAAAACCCCATATCCAAATAGAAGTCATCCAAAATCTTGAAAATGATGAAATATATATTTTTAGAAGGGAATTAAATATTCACAATCCTATTACTGATGTAGGTTTCCAACAATATCCAAATTCTATTTTGGGGGAATTTTTATAATATTGAATGGTCATATCATCAAGTCACATGGTATATCATTAAAATTTCACCTATAGGGTATTTTATTATACAATTTAAATAAGAAAAGGAAGGAACTATAGAGTGAAACACCACCAATAATATAGTGAGTGTTGAATAATAATTTATTGATATTAGGATAGTCATAAAAGGTTTCAACTGATGTTTCATAATATCCAAAAATTATTAGAGGATATGTTCTTTAAGGATTGTTACAAAAGTATAAACAGATTGTGATGTAGTTTTTGGTCTCCATTCATTGTTTAATGTCATAAATGTATTTTTTCAATCAATGATTATGGAATATTTTCAACATTTTTTATTTCAATATTGGAAGTAAACGAGTTTATATTGGCTATATTTTCCATCTAGGATTGATATTTGGAAATGATAGTGTTTTGTCTCATTGAGGATGTTGGAATGGTATGGTAGAGTTTTGTAATGTCAAGGAGGGTGGAGTGGTTTATTCTTGAATTTTGATCCATGTAGTAAGGTGAATGTTTTTTAAATGTGATGGTAGATAACACAATTTTTATATTGTAATTGTGAAAGAATTATTCCACATCCTAACTCGAGTGAATAAATTAAAAAATAGTTTAGTCTTAGAGTGTTATATTTTATAAAAAGGCATGAATGTAATTTTTATTATTTTAATATATCAGATTTTTGATGGAAAAAAGGAACAACATGAAGTTAAAATATTATTAATAAGATATACATCTCATCATTAATAATGAGTCCCGCCAATTTGTTCCATATATGTTGGTGGCCAATGTAATTTAAAATATTACAGTGGTTAGGACATAATATATATTTTAAGGTTATTCTATCCATATAGTTCAAAGGTACGTATGAAGCACCATTTGTGTTCCATTTATTAATGTATGAAATGAAAAATTTTCATATAGTTTTATGTCATATAAGGAGAAATATTGAAAAATTTGAGACTAATAATTTATTTACTATGGGATTTATATATAAGAATCCATATATTAACAATCAAATAAATAATTTTTTTAGGAGTTTTGGTGTTTCAAACCTGAAATTTTAGCCGAGGGACTAAATTATAATAAGTTGAATTGTCTTTTATAGAATATTAATTGGATGTAATGGACCACTAAAATTTGGAGGATTATATGGATTCTGTAGGATATAATCTAAGGAATATTTAAAGAATCTATGTCTATTAAATCATCCATGCAAGAATCTTGTAGAGGAAGATACGTTATGAGATCCTAAAATTACAACATCCTAATTATTATGGAGGAATGAGATTGACCACTCCTTATTAACCAATGTTAAAATATGTAAAAAAATGTGAGGAATATTTTAAAGTAAAAAAATTCAAATCAAAATGGAGATATATGAAAATTTAGTCCACATGAATTCATGAGAAAATAATTGCAAAAACCATCCTTAGAGGAATTATTATTTTTAAACATGTTGTAATGTGACAATTATAGGATTGTGAATCAGGGGGGATGGTTTAATTAATTTTTATTTACTATGTAAACCATAGTGATATGATAAATTTTAGGGATATTAATAAATCCCATCATACAATATTGGTGAGAAATATAGTTTTTATATAGCATATATTTGTCTTAAATTTGTAGCATCTTTATGGAAAACACATAATTTTTTACTTTGGCGATTTTAATAAATATTCCACCAATAATTTAAGGAAATGTCATAAGGAATTGTTGTCCATGATCATGTTAATAAATTTCCTATATTTAAACAATGGTTAAATGTTTTTCCTCAATATGGGAACACAAATTAATAATTCATGTAGGTGAGTTATGAATTGGTTTCCCCTAAAAAATTCATGTTCAAGAACTATATATTTCCATTGATTTTTTATTAATATTAATTGTATAAGAATGAATGGGGTACATGATTCTAAATAAGAACACACTTTCTCATTCCAAATCGTATATTGTTATGACATATAAAAGTATATAACAATTTTTTTTTCACAAGATGAAATTTCAGTGAACATTTCTCCATAATTTGTATCAATTTATTACCCATTTTATTAAAAGGTTAACCCCTATGAATTGGAACTATTCAAGATAGATAATGTTGATTTTTGAAAATGGCCATTCATATTATGTCTTAAATTTTTGTTGAAATAGTATTAATGAAGCATATTATCATTATAAAATATCATTCCCCCACTTAAGATGGGAGCCCTTTAGTTTCATGTAGACTGATCTACCTTTTGATAGATTGGAATAGTCCAACTTTTTTCACAACTACTATTAATCTTACAAATTGTTTGAAAATATGAAATATGGATCGATGATATAGAATGGTAAAAAAATAAAATTATTTTATATTTATGAAAATTACATGGATGTGTCCATTCCATCCTAAAATATTATTATTAAATAATTATTCCATTAGATAAGTCAAAGCCTAATATATTCTGAAAATATGGGCACAACCTATTTTTTATTTCGTTATGATGTTACATATGACAACTCATTATCAATTTCCATTTAAGTTGATAAAAAAATAATTTCATCAAGTCAATTTTCACCGCCATGTTTATTAATTTTCCTTAATTCCATATTTAATAGAGTACGTACAATAAAAAAAATTACAATGTGTATGATTGGAATCCTTTGGTAAATTATTCTTCATGTGTCCAACCACAATATTTTCGGGAAATTGATCATTCCACTAATAATCCTAAGATGATAAAATATCTTATTAACCATATATAGTATCTAAAAAACTATTCCAAACATTGAAACATTCAATAGTATTCAAAAATGGAATGAAAATAACTTTAATAATTTATAGAGCCTAAAG
Organism: Viscum album; assembly: GCA_963277665.1. Classification (NCBI taxonomy): domain Eukaryota; kingdom Viridiplantae; phylum Streptophyta; class Magnoliopsida; order Santalales; family Viscaceae; genus Viscum; species Viscum album. The sequence continues at coordinate 159,019,000 of OY728128.1, read as the reverse complement.
TATACAACTACTAATCTATTTTCTAGGATTCAATCACTAAATATCAATATTGATTGCATTTATTTTTGAAAAAATACATGGTTTGTGAGTTTGCATAATATTGATCTTAAGAAAAATGATTTCACTAATGTTATATATATTTTGATGTAGAATATAATTTTTGGGGAATTAATGTTGATATTGGTTTCTCAAAAGGCATTCTGTATAAGACATGAGATATCATGGAATATACATTGGGGCATCCGATATAACAAATTATGATTTTCCACCTACATCATGGTGAGTTAAACTTATTTTATCTATCATCTAAATGAATCAATGGATCACCATTTTAATAGATATTTTTCATTATACTATACATTCATGTTTAGTTTTAATGTTTGTGGGAAGTAATTATCCCCTAGATTAATAACAATTTATATAACCCCAATCTACTTTAGGTAAAGAGTCTCTTATACATATATTATTTTCATTTTCATATAGGTTTAGAGATTTATAATGAAGATAATTTGGAAGACATTAGAATAAATGGTAATAGGATTTCAAAATTATGAAAATTTACATAAAATATGAAGGTAGTATACTACTCTAGAAAATGATAATTATGATTCTAGGTCTAGTGTTATATTCAAAAAAATTCTAGATGATTTTATATTGTCTAATTTTAGATAGTTTTATAATGTTGGAATTTTTTTCTAGTTTTGGAGCCACACTTCCATTCTTGGATAGTCGCATTTATCAAATGAACCCCAAATTCTCTAGGAAAATCTACCAAATTATTAATGGGAGAACAAGAATAAATATTTAGGATATTGTGGAATACCTTCAATTGAAAAGGGTAGTTAAATTTCATTTGACATTTCTAAATCATTCAGCGAAGGTAAAAAATGTATACTAAAAATGATGAATATTAAAATATAATATCAATCCTCTAGTCTGGATTCAGGACATTCCTTCAAAGTGCATTTAGATTTTGACAATCATCCATGGATTCAAGGGTGATTAAAGAACTATTTGGGCATCACTCCTAATTCTCATTCTCATCATGCAATGATTTTTCCTCCAATTTAATCCTTTATTTAAAATCATAAATCTATGAGGAAATTTTTTAAAAAAAGTATTCAAAAATATGAAGTTCGTTGAATGATTTGATTGTATGGATAACTAAAAATTATATGAATCATATCTATATGATCAAAAACACAATTCTTATGTAATCCTTAATTACATCATATTTCTATTCTTGGGTTTAATAGAATGAAATAGAAATTAATCCATTATAAATAATAATGATGAAATAGGAATCATATGGCCGAGTAACCTTTCTTATTTTGGTTTCCATTTTTAATATCCTTTGAAAGTATGTGATTTACTGGGATTATTCATACACTAACATGATGTTAAAATAGATTGTTCCTTATAAGAAATGGTATTATATCCAAAAAATGTTAATAATTTGAAAGATAATACAATGAAGTGGAGAATAGTGATACTACGGAAAGGATGAATCCTACCACAATGAAGATTACTCTTTGTATAAGGAATGATTATATTCCAATGAAGAAATTATTGGGGAACTAAAATCATGGATCCAACACTATGGTCAAAGCAATTACCAACATTATTATATATGGTTTGTACCCAGGGACATGGTAGACATAAAATACTATGAAGACTATACTATCCCTAAAAAGAAAATCTCCCCCTTCAAAATAATATTGAATATCTCAAGTTTTGGGTATATCCTAATTTTGGTAGATATAGAATTATATGTTTGAACTAGTGATTTATGCATCTATGATCAAGATATGATTGGAATAGTGTTCTATATAGGAAAACAAGATAATATATTAGGTGATTTTTTTTATCCTTAAATGGTATTTTTTGGTGTTTTATAAATTATATTTATGGTTGAGATCTGGGGGAAATCTAAATTTTTTAAAAAATAATTTTAAAATATAGAAACACAATTTACACAATGTTTAATTGTGTTCTATATAACCAATATTATTCTATTCATTACGTACACTAAAATTCATTGTGGGGTGTGGATTACATATAAGTGGTTAAATGTTCTGAAGGTGGTTGACAACCTTTTTATATGCTTCCTTTATTATATAGGAACAATCAAGTATTATTTCGATTTATTATGGAATAAAAATTGATAATATAAATTCCTTTTATAATGTTATAACAAATCATAAAAATGACATTTATTTTAGAAAAGCACACAAAATCTCAGAAGATTTTTTTAATATAATAATAAATGTTTAATTATAAAAGAATATGGAAAATACTTTTAATGATGTTTTCACGGTTGTTCTCAAAATAATAATAAATTTGATCACAACAATGTATGAATTATTACTAGAAAAAATGTAGGATAATTAGTGAATCTAAAATAAAATTTATGATTATGTATTCATCTTCCTCCTATAAATAAATATCATGTAATGGATATAATGACGTTTCCTGAGACAAAGATACTTAGAACATAATATTATCTTCATATGGAATTAATTTCATTCTATTGGCAGCACATGGATGAAACCTAGTTTTGAATGTTAAAATAAACTATTTATGGAATTATTCTCATTCAAAATAAAGTAATTAAAATTGGAAAAATTAAATGTGATATATAAATAAAACTTTCTAGAATCATTTAAATTCGATTAGAAATAAAATATCATATAAAAAATCAATCATTGAAAGAAATAGATACATGAAAACTCCATATAGATAGAAATTTCTCATTACCAAGACACTAAACCTCCGTTAATATCATTATTGTGGACCTATAGAACACCAATATTATTGTTGATGATAATTCCATTACCGATATCATGACATATCATATTGAAATAATTGAAAATGTTTTCATATTTGGTTAATACAAAGTTTGTATTACTTAAACTAAATTCTAATAAATATGTATACATAATAAACTATAACAATTCATTACTAACCAAAAATATAAATAAAAATTATTTATTTAAATGAAGTATTTAATAAATAATTTAAATATCATGATTTCAAAAATTTATATATGAGTGTCATATTCTAAATAAAATTGATATTTATTGATACAAAATTAATCATGGATTTTTTATAGATTTACATATTCTTTTTATCCAAAAATCCTCTTCTCAAAAAATTTCTCATTCCACTAATTTAATATAAACACATTATTTTACCAAAAAATTTTAAAGCATCTTTTTTCTAAAATTTATTTCAATGTCCCCACTTCTGGAAAAGTTTACTTATGCAAATCCATATCGGAGAATAATAAAATGATGTTTCGTATTATCTATAATTATTTTTCATGTATAAAATAATTAATCATCCATTTGATTTTTTACTGTAATACCTACACCTTACCATGATAAATAATGAGTTTATCCCATTTACCTATCAATATCATGCATTTATATGTTGAAATTTTTACTCTTTAACATGAAAAATCATTGAGATTTTGAAAATAATCCTCAAAAAACAGTTCCAACAATTCCAATCTTAGTTGGTGAGAGCATCAAATAAAAATAGATTTAATTCAATTATAAAAAATTCACCACATAATTGGGTACTTTAAACCAAATAAGATCGTCAAAAATTTATATTTAAAAATAACAACATGGTTTATTACCAAAAAATAATTAATCAATTATTGAATTTTCATAATCAATCTGAAAAACAAGGATAAATAATGCAATATCACTGAAATTATGAAAGTAATTTACCTATATAGGATATCATTTAATCATTACATTTTCCAAACTATATTTTCCTTTACGATAAACCACTGAGTCATATCACAAAACTTCATCATAAGTCACAATTGATGAATAAAAGGTTTCCAAAATTTATTTATTAGAAATTTTTCATGGACTTCTCCATATTGGAATTATAATATAAAACAATAAATCCTAAATTATAGGACCCCCATAGAGATGTATGACCACTGTTTTAATTGGAATGACCAATATCGCTCTCTAGTTAAGAGGTATATAGGGAGGAGATTAAAACGGGAAAAGTACTAATGGGTGGAATATCCCACAAGAAAAATTAGAAATACTCTTGAAAAATGTTTTAAAATTTCTTATAAATTATATAATTGAATGACCATCAATAAAATATTTATTATGACTTATAAAATTCAACAAAAATTAACAAAATATATCCAACAACCAATTATATATACTTTAATTCTCTTACCAGTTCTAAACATTCTAATAAACTTCCATTAATATATCCATTTGAATTACAATAACATTATATATTCATTTGGCATGTATATAAAATAAGGAAAATGATATATTGACATCTTATTTATTGTATTTATCATTTATCTCCCTATTAACCAACCATGGAAAACGTTATTAATGAATTTATTCCTCCCTCAATAATTTCCTCTAAAACCAATGGTTTCATATTCCATGCTAACCCCCATTACATCATTCATGAAAAATTTATCTATTCAAATTACTACTCCAAATTAATCCGAAAAATTCCTAAGTAACTTCTATTATAAATTCCACTGATTTAAATTCTTTATACTAAAGCCCATTTTTATTTTACTCTACCAAAACCCATGGAATAAATAATTTTTAAAAATTTTATAATTTTATTTCTCATAGAACATTATACATAGCATGATTCCTTCAATTTCTCATATATATATATATATATATATATTCACTATCAATAATTCTAAATACATGATAATACCATAAATCCAAAAATTATTGACATGTCACATGTTAATGAAATGTTCTCCAAATTAAATCAAAAAAGCTAATTGAATACAATATATAATAAAACTATATCATTATATCAATATAATATATGAACTCAATTTCCATTAATACTACAATATATTGTATAACCTAACTACCAAAATCTAATGATTTCTTAATCACTCCATAATTAGGAAAATTACCTTATAATAGTATCTTCATGTCTAGAACACCTACAAAAATAAATCGAGGAAAAATTTTATTTTATAAATATCATGTATATAATGTTATTTTATTTACCAATTTCATTGGAAATTTTCCCTGAAAATTTAGGATGTTGATTCATCAATGGAAACATTTTTTCACTGTTGTTCATTGTCGAAATAGTTATTGTTATGTATCTTCTTGAATTGGTCAATTTTTTATGAAACAAAACACAAATGAATTCTATTTTCTCTGAGAATAATTATATTGAATACATAATTAAAAATAATTTTCCACACAAATTTAATTATGTATTAGTTCATCCACATACCAATTAAAGTAAATAGAATAAAGGAAAAAATATTTTTTTAATTAAAAGATATTAAAAATGTATTGAATTTATATACAATTTTTTATAATGAAAACACATATTAATATTTTCCAATTTTTATATGATTTTAAAAGTTCCCACATCCAATGATATTTTTTTTATTCAATAACAATATTTTGGTCTCAAAAATTATAATTCAAATTAAAAAAATCCCAAATTTCTCATTTACGGAGAATTTTTCAATGATTTACAGGATACAGTTTCTAAATAAGAGATAAAACCATTGGATTGAAAATTAATTTAATATTTTCCACTATATAATAGGAAAAATCCAACTAAAATCTTTTTATCTCTTGTATCATCCCAATATAATGGTGACATAAATATTCAACCATATAATTATTCCAAAGTTTCTATAGGAATTTTTATATAATATATATTTTTATAAACCATATCTAATTGAGAGAGATAATCCGTATAATATTTTCTATATTTGTTTATAGCTATATGAATCATGTGCTATATATTATTAATAACTCACCCCATTTATCCTTTTTATTAGTCGTGGTAGGTTATACGCGTCACTAATTATATTGCAAAACTATTCACGAGACTATCTAAGAATATTGTTGTATGTAATGAATCCCAATATGAGACAATGGAAATCATAAAAACACAATGACTGATAAATTAATCTTCTAATTTTTCTCAAGGTTATAACCTAAAAAATATTCTTAAATTGGAATGAATGTTTTTGCAACGTCTCATCCAGGCATACCCTCGAATCGGTAGCCGGACTAGTCACCACATGACTTCAAGAGTGTATCCCCATATTCATGAGGCTACTGACTATATGTGAGGGTCTATGGGTTGTCAATGGATGTACTAAACCATTATATTCAGAGTGAAAAAAGAAAATAGGTAAAAAACCAAGACAACAGCAGAATTAGATATAAAGAAATAGTCATCTGAATAATGAACATGGCCAAGGATAGTTAATACCATGCATGAAAGTCATAGTGATACTTATATGAATGTTGTAAACAATAAAAAATGATTTACATATTATTAAAAATAAATAATATACTCAATGCCCCAGGGGCGATATCCATGAGCATTTTGAGATCCCACTCTGTCCTTTTCTCCTTCCCAATCCATTGATCCTAACTAAAAAGTAAAATATAACAACAAAAAGAAAGATCCAAGGTCTTCAAAACAAGTTGGGTCTACTCAGGCAACATAGTGAAATGGCGGCCCGAGTAGTGGGTGAGATATAAATATAAGTAGGTTGGTACCACTACTGTCTAACTCAATCTAGATAATTTAATAAAATAATATAGTGTGAAGGTATAACGAATTTACAACAGAATTGAATAAGAAAATTACAATACATCAAGGATCCTATGGGACACCAGATTGAGATACCTACTACAGCTTGTATCTAGAAATAAGAGTCCAAACAAGAACTATATATATTTAATGCATAAATAAACTCATTAGCACATTATTTGATATTCTTTATTTAACCACAAATATCTGTGGGTTCCCGAGGAAACCCTTTTCTCAATACCTGTCTAAGTCATGCTAGTGTCTAGAACATTTCAGAAATTCAATTCTCTAATCATTACATCACATTAGATTTCATTAACCATTTAATTCAATTCATATACAACTAATTAGAACCACATTCCAATGATAATTAATTGGTGTAGAACGTCATTCCTAGCACCCTCAAGAGTATTTGGAGAATTAGTCAATGTCTCGCATCCCATGGGTATTTGGAGCATTAGTCACAGTCCCAAAAAAAAATTTCTATTCATGGTGGGAATTGAACACCGTGTCTATAACACTATGAGTATTTGGACCATATGTCCTTGTCTCACAACCTTTTTATCAAATATATATATATATATATATTGGGTTTAGAATTTAATGTTCTGCACCCCAATATCCCATCAATTTATTAATTTATAAATTAATTAATTGGGTTTGTTAATTAACACAATAACTAATTAACAACATAAAATCCTCTAAAAACTCAAAAAATAATTAAACCCCACAATTCCATTATATAAATCAAAAACTAATTAACAAATACTATAACAATTATTAATATATCCATGAATTAATTTCATCATTTCCAATTGTTAATTTAACAATGAACAAATAAAAAGGAAACCATCTCAATATTACATAATTAATTAAAAAATATTTACCTTTAAATAACCATCACAATATAACAAAATTAATTCAAAAATTAATTATCTATATGGAATCGAAATCAAAATCACAAAATTAATTCTTAAATTAATTATCTCATCTTAGCCCAAATCAATATCACAAAATTAACCCCCAATTAATTATCAATATTATAATATCATAACACATAATTAATTCACAATTAATTATCTCTACATAACAAGGTTAACGTCTCATAATTATTCCCATGATTAATTATAATCTCAATGCACATAATTAATTCATAATTAAATGTCTCAACTGAACAAAATTTGAATCTCATAATTTATTCCATGATTTATTATCATCCCAAAGTACATAAATAATTCGTAATTAATTAGGTAAACTTAAAAAAATTAATATATAATAATTTATTCCTTGAATAATTATCATCTCAAATCACATAATTATTTCATAATTATTTATCTCAACTTAACCAAATTAATTACACATAAGTAATACCCTAATTAACTATCATTTCAAATAACATAATGAATTCATAATTAACTATTTCAACATAACCAAATTAATTTATCATAATTATTCCATGATTAATTATATTATAAAAGCACATAATTAATAAAAAAATAATTATCTCAACATGACTAAATTAATTACACATAATTAATACCCCAATGAATTATCATTTTATAGAACACAATTATTAATTATTTTAGCTAAACCAAATTAATACCTCAAAATGAATTCCACAATTAATTATAATATCAATGAACGTAATTAATTCATAATTAATTATCTCAACTTAACCAATGTAATTACTCATAATTAATCCCCATATTAATTATCATTTCAAATGGAATAATTAATTAATAATAAATTATTTAAACTTATCTAATTTAATTACTCATAATTAAACGCCTGATTAGATATCTATTTTACAAAATCTATGAATAAAATTAACTCAAAATTAATAATATCATTCACCCAATAAATAAATTACTCTAATATTTCAGTCAACTTTATCCAAAGAAATAAATCAAAAAAACTGCATTTAATTAATTCGGAAAATCATAGAACCCTACATTAACGAAAGTGGATGAGCAAAAGATTCTTAGCTCAAATCTTGACCCGCTTGCATACACGTTCCTCCACAAATTTTATTACACACTCAGAATTTATCATCACACCTACCAATAGTTAACCGACACCCATAATTATTACGGTGGCGACCAACAAACACCAAAAACATTAACCGCAATACTAAAACTCATAGGCATCTAATTCAAGGGGTGAGAAACCAATTATAATGTTCATAGGCTTAGCCGAAAATTATTGTAGTGAAACAAATCGATCCAATCCTCTTCGCCTTATCTGGTGGTCGTCAAAATATTGACCAATGAGTCCTGAGATATCTTCTGCACCTCTAGAACAAAATGACAAGAAGAAACAAAATTAAACTTGACTAAATGGTTTCAACCTAACAGAGATAGAGAAAAAGAGATCCAAAACCTCAGATATGAACATCAAATTGCATGGATAAGGACTCACCTCGCCATGATGAGCATCATCCTTAATGATACCACCAAGATCTGATGCGTAGGGAGGGAGCTTGGAAAATGGGTGGTGCGACCACAAGTGAGAGGCGAAGGGTGGGTGGGTGTCATGCCTCACCTATCTTGTGAACCTATCCCACATTTTTTCTATATAAATAAATAAAATTCCTTATTGTATTATAATAAGAATAATAATAATATTAATAATAGTAATTTTATTATTATTACACATTAATATTACACATATATGAAAAAACCCAAACTCTATAGTGACACATCATTTTATAAAATAATTCTCCAAAAAAATTAATTAAATAAATTTTGCAACTCATCATTATTTATTTAACTTATCTCAACAATTTTTTTTAAATAAACCCTTATTTTTATCAAATAATTAAATTCATCATAACCACGAATTTAATTAGATTAAACACCTTCTCCACATTTATCTGATTATTTAATTGAATTCATTTCCCACTAAATTTAATTAAATAATTTGTCTAATTAATTATTAACTAATTAAATTTTCTCATCATAATGTAATTAAAAAATCCCTGGGACCTAATTAATCTTCAATTAATTAAATTCATTCTAACTGAATTGTATTAAAAAATTCCACCAAATCATGTTATTTTATTAAATTATCTAAAAAAAATTAATTAAATTAAAACACTAACACATCAACATTATTTAATTAAATTCACTGAACAACAATTTAACTAAACAATAATCCTCATTTCACAATGATTAATTAAATTCTTTTTAACTGTTAATTTAATTAAATAATACCACTATTTATCATTAATTAATTAAATACCTATTTAGATTGAATTTAATAAAAAAAACCCCAACTCCTCATTTACACAACATTTAAATATTACCATTTAATATTTTTCATCTTTGATGACCCATAACTAATAATTTATATGTTATTTAATAACATTATTCTCATTTAAATTTAACTAAATAAATAATCTATGTCATCATCCTTTAAAATAATTTTCATCATTTCATCTAAATTTATTAAGACAAGTAATCCATCTTAATGTAATGTAATTAAAATCTCTCAACATGAATTTTATTAAATGAAACCCACAATAGCTCATTTAATTAAATTCCATTCATTAGTGATTTAAATTAAATTAAATTAACTCAAATCCCACAAATTGGGTAAACCACATTGTTCAACTCACATAGTCTGATAGACGATGTAGAGACCATGTGCTCACTATCATATACCTTTAGTATCATACATAACTGAACCACATGGATTGACTAAACATGTGTATCCCATGTGAGGACCATTGCCTTTCCTTTTTAAAACTGAGTTTCCGAGACTGATGTTTTTAAAACCCATCGAGGCACCCAAGAAACATCTAAAGTCTTTACTATATAACAATATCAAAAATTAAAATGAACCATAATCACAAAACATCATCTTGAAGAATGGTTTTAAAACTACCAGATAAAAAAATGAAAAGGTTTAAAGAATCATATTTTATCATAGTTCAAAAAACATGGGACTTTACAATTTACCCACATTGATAACTTATCATCCCTAAGAATCCATCAAGAGCTACTACAACACTGGACAACCCACCATGGTCAAGAATTATTGCTTGAATGATCACGTTGCATTCGCAAATTCCCGACACACCATTAACCATTTTTGAACCCCAATCCATGGAACTTTATTTGAAAGACATTGTTGACCCATAAAACCCATACTGATCATTAATCTGGAAACATGAAATTAAAATGGTTTCAAAACCATCCCCATGTAAACGAAAGTCATTAATTGAATTCTGGTGACCAATCCATTTCATTCCATCTCAATGATATATTAAAATTTTCATACCCCAACATGAATAAAGGAATAATCCTATAAACCATGCATCCTGCATAAAATGAAAATAACAATAACATATCAACACCAATGACTTTTAAAACCACAGCACAATATGAAACTGACACTATCTCAGTGCCTCCAAGACAAGGTCATGATTGGGGACATGCTCATCTCAATTTGGAAGTGAACAAAAATAGTAATCCCAGGTCACTAGAAGATCTGTCAAAACATCACCAGTTAACTATTTATGAAAATATCAACTTCACCTACCGATGCGGCATCAACCAAAACCCGATTCCTATTTCAACAAATGCATTCATGATCATTCAAATCATAACACTGAAACTCATCCAAAAGAAAATAGAGTACCCAAAATTTTTGGGACACTACCATCCTTATCAATTCATGCTACAAAGAAAGCACCGACACATTTACTAAAACCAATGTGAAACTACCCACCATAGGAATGTACATGTCAATGAAAGAAAAAACTAACTACTCCCAACAAAAAAATTTCAGAAACAACATAAAAGCACGTGTGACGTTGCATAAAAAATAATCGCCACATCAACAACTATCATGAATGTAGAAAATTTTAAACTGGCTGGCGTGTAAAAACATCTATGTCCCAAATTTATCTTATGGGCACTGGCATGATCTTACAATAATGACCCAATATCTCTACTCCAATGATAACCTAATACTTTCATTAATAGCTGACCATGTCCAAGTCATGTCTAACATGCAAAACAGAAGCATTTTTCAAGGAATATTCCCAAAATAATAGTCAATATAGAATGAACACCGCTCAAAAAAAGTGTGCCATTATTTAAAAACCCAAAAGTCATATAGGGGACAAATACAGTTAAATGGTACCATCATAAAGAAACTCATAGAAGAAAAAAATAACCCCCCTAAACATTTTACATTCTTTATTATTTCATTATAAATAGGAAATTTAGAATCTAAATTCATTTTATACACAAATGAGACCTTCGAGTGTCCCATTTATTCTAATCCATGTTCTTGAAAAAGCAACCCACAATAGTTCATTCAATAAAAACACACTAGATTTACATTTATAACCATGTATAGACACACTAATAGGCCCAAACACATTGTTTTCCATCTACTAATAGATAAGGCACACATACACCATACCACTAAATTTTGGATCCCATTCATCCCAATCAATGTTCATTTATTATTTTAACTTTACCATCCCTTTTTCAATCATTTGAATATGCAGGTTATAGTTTTCCCTGTTATAAGGTTCCATAAAGATTATAATTTAAATTGGATCCCATTGTAAACACAATCAATAAATTTATACTCATGCACCCATTTACACATCAGAACACCTCAATCAGGTTATCAAGAGAAGTAATAGAACAACATTTTATAACACATAACAATGGTATATAATTATCTTAATATGGTATACAAGCAGGATTTCTAAAGAAGATCAAAACATAGCATTCCCCCTAAGTCCAAAATAAAAATTAAGATTCATCCTAAAAATAAAACTTCATGAAATGTCATGTGCGTGGAATGGGAATCTCAAAGTGTCTAGGAAGATACATGTAATTAAAATTCCTTTCCATATCAATCCATGGAAAAATTTCAAATTTCTCAAAATCAATAAGCAGTTTGAAATACAAAAATCAATCAAGGTTAAATCACATCAGCTGTAATCTCAAGTAGTATAAAAAATCAATTCCTATCCCTAGACACTTGGTCATTTCCCGTACGTGGGGTGATCAGTCCCAAGAATGACTATTAACTGATCGCTGAAACCTTTCTAGTCTCAAGCCTAATACTTTTTCACGTCCCAACATAGCTTACCCTCAAAATGGTAGCTAAACCGGTCACCACATGACCTCAAGCACATCACCCCATTTTCCCGAGACTACCAAATATCATTGAGGGTCTATGGATAGTCAGTGGTAGGATGATACCCTCATATTCAGAGTGTATAGTGGAAAAATATAATAAACACAGACAATAGAAGAATCATATATATTAATATAGTCAACTAGGTAAATAATCTGGTCAGCTGCAGTTTATACAAGGCATGCATGTCATGGTGATATATATCTGAATATAGTAAACAGAACCACATGATTTACATCTTAGAAAAAAATAACGAAAAGACTCAAATCCCTAAGGGCGATCTCCACAAGAATCCTAAGTTCCTGATCTGTCGTTTTCTCCTAACACCCCTATACAACAAAATAGAATGTGGCAAGATCCAAGGTACTGCAATCAAGTAGATTCTTCTCGAGTTCCCAAGTGAAATGGTGGCCCAAGTATGGGGTCCATTATAAATCTTAGTAGGTTTATACTGACCGTGTTTAGCACAATCTAGACAATTAAATAAAAGAAAATATTGTGCATGTTTAACTAAGTAATAACAGAATTGAATAAGTAAACAACAACCCTTCCGGATTCCTCAGGGACACCTGACTGAGATACCTGCTAGATCTCATTGCTAGAAATAATATTATGAATTGGAAATATATATATATATATATATAGAATTCATAAATATACTTCTTAACACATTATTTGAAATTATTTATTTAACCGTAAAAATCCTCAAGTTCCACAAGACACCCATATCTCAATACCTAACTTGGCCATGCTTGAGTCGGAACCATTTCACATAATTAATTAACAAATAACTACATCCGATCAGATTTGACTAAACATTATACCCATCTCATGTACGACCAATTTCACCCACAATTTAATGTCAATTATTGGGTGTTGAACGTCATGTTTAGTACCCTCATGTGTTTTTGGAGCATCAGTCCTTGTCTCGCATCCCATGGGTATTTATGCATCAGTCCATGTCCCATAAAAGAAATCTAGCATGAATGATAGGTATAAGACACCATATCTAGCACCTCGTGAGTATTGGGAGTATCAATCCCTTTATCACAGCCCATTTATAAATCATATATGTAAATATATCATGGATGTAGAATGTCATGTATATCACCCCATGATCTCGTCCATTAATTAATTTATAAACTAATTAATCGACACTATTAATTAATTTAATAACTAATTAAAAACATAACATTCACTAAAAACTCATAAAATAGTTATACACATAAATTCAATTAGTTAACTCCTTAATTAACTAATAATTACTATAACCTTAGTTAATTCAATCATTAATTAACCTCATCAATTTCTCTAATTAATTTAACAATTAACTAATAAAAATGAAACCATCTCAATATTACATAATTAATTCATAAAATAATTATCTCAAGTCAACCATCCCAATATCACATAATTAATTCAAAAACTAATTATATAAAATTAGCCCAAAATTTTTTCTCATAATCAACCCTCTAATTAATTACCTAAATTATAATATCATAACCCACAATTAACTCACAATTAATTTTCTCAATTTAATGATTTTAATATATCATAATTAATCCCCCGATTAATTATCATCTCAATGTATATAATTAATTCGTAATTAATTATCTCAACTTAACCAAATTAATATCTCATAATTAATCCCCCGATAAAAAGTCATCTCATAAGAAGATAAATAATTCATAATTAATTATTAAAACTTAACCAAATTAATATCTCATAATTAATTCCTCCATTAATTATCAAGTCAAATAACATAATTAATTATATCAACATAACCAAATTAATTCCTCATAATTAGAACCTTGATTAATTAGAATATCAAAGAACATAATTAATTAATAATTAATTTTTCAACTTAACTAAATTAATATATCATAACTAATTCCTAAATTAATTATCATCAAATTTCACATATTTAATTAATAATTAATTATCTCAAATTAACTAAATTAATTACTCTTAATTAATACTATGATTAATTATCATTTCAAATAACATAATTGATTCACAATTAATTATTTCCACATGACCAAATTAATATCTCATAAATAATTTCCCAATTAGTTATCATCTCAATGCACATAATTAACTCAAAATTAATTATCTACACTCCACCAAATTAGTTACTAGTAATTAACCCCTTTTTAAATTATCATATGAAAGAATATAATTAATTCTATATTAATTATCTCAACTTAGAAAAATTAGTTTCTCAAAATTATTACCTCGATTAATTATCATTTTAATGCACATAATTAATTAATTATTAATTATTTCAACATAAACAACTTAATTACTCTTAATTAATCACCTGATTAATTATTTATCTTACAAAAAAATGAGTAAAATTAATTCACAATTAATCATCTCATTCCCCCAATAAACAATTTAATAAAACATCTCAATAAACATTATAAAAAAATAAATTAAAATAACTGCATTTTATTAATTAAGTATAGTTTAGAACCATATCTAAACAGATTTGGCTGATCCAAATCATCTTCTCTAGAACCATGAACCGCTCGCATACAAACACCTCAACAAAAGAACATGCTCACTCGGAATTTATCATCACACCTAAAAACCATTAACTAGCACCTTAATTATTACGCTAGGGAATAATTCACACTAAAAACATTAATTTTCAATACTAAAAAACATTATTATATAAATAAATGGGTTTGAAACTAATTATTGGGTTTATAGACATACCTGAAAATGAAAATGGTGAACTGAATCAATCTGAACCACTTCACCTTTGGTTTTGTTCATTGAAATATAATGCAACGGGTCCCTAGACATCTCATGCACCGCCTAGAACCAGAAGAAAAGAAGAAACCGAATTAAACCTGGCTTATGGGAATTTGCCTAATATATACTAAGAGATGAAGAGATGAAATAGCCAATGATAACATCCAATTGCATGGATAAGGACTCACATCGCTTAGATGGACAACTTCCTTGATGATACAGCCATGATTTGGTGCGCAGAAAGGGATCCATGAGGATAGGTGGAGCAGCACCCACGGGAGAGCCCGGGGGGGGGGTCGCGCATCACCCATCTTATTCCCCCCTCCCTACTGTCTTCTCTATAAATAAATTAAATTCCTTATTTTTTTATAATAATTAGTATAATGAAAACAATAATAAAAATAATAATAATAATAATAATAACCATCATCTAATTATTATTACCCATTAATATCCCACATATTTGATAAACTCCAACTCCACCATTTACAAATCATTTAATTAAAATTTTCACCAACGAATTTAATTAATTAAATATTCCAAATTATAATTATTTAATTAAATACATTGAACAAAATTTAAATAAATTAAACCCCATTTTTTCATCAAAAATTATATTATTCTTAACATTGGATTAAATTTGATAAAACCCCAACTCCACATTTAACACATCACTAAATTATATTCCATTCCATCCAAAATTAAATAAATAAATTATCCAACTCATTATTATTTAATTAAATTCCATCAACATAATTTAAATAAAAGAACCCATCACACCTCATTAGTAATCCTTCAATTAAATTCATTAAAAATTAGTTTAATAAAATAATCTCTTCAAATCATGTTATTTAAATAACTTATTTAAAAAAATATATATTTAAATTAATACTCCAAATCATCAACATTATCTAATTAAATTATATTAACCTCACTTCAATTAAATAATAACCAATATTTCTCTATGAGAAATTAAATTCTACTTAACCATGAATTTAATTAAATAAAACCTATATTTATCATTAATTAATTAATCTCCTACTTCTCATGATTTTAATTAAATGAAACCCCAACTCCTTATTTAGACATAATTTAAATTTTACCTTTTAATATTACCCCTCTTTGTTAATCCCCATCTCATCATTTACAATTATTCAATTAATTTCTCCTCATCTAAATTTATTTAAATAATGACTCCACCTTATCATCATTTAAATAAATTTAATTATTTTCATGTCAATTTAATTAAATAACTTATCCATCTCAACATAATTTAATTAAATTCTAGAAACATTAATTTTATTAAATTAAAAATCCAACCACTCATTTAGTTAAATTCTTTTCAAAAACTATTTTAATTAAATTAATTTAAATTATCCCCAAACTAAAATTTGGGTAAGCCGCATGATTTAAACAACACAGTCTGACAGACTGTTCATAGACCAAGCTCTCACTACTTGATACCAGGAGTATCCTTCATGGGTGACCCGCACAGTTTGACTAACCGTGCGCAACCCATGTGAATGCCTCTACCTTGCAATTTCAAAACTGGGTTTTCAGGTCAGGAGCTTCTCAAACCCATCGAGCCACCTATGAAAATCCTAGATCCTTTACTCAAACCTGATATAAACACATAAAACCATACCAACATGAAAAAAATCAACCCATAGATTGGTTTTAATATGGAACTGAGAATAAAATGAATAAGTTAAATAAAATTGTATTTTAACCATGTTTAAAAATATGGGACTTTACATGTGATTATTTGGTAAGTTGGTCAACCACTACCGATGTAACAAAATTTTCTTATTGTGTCCTTTATAAAGAGTTTATTTAATTTAAATTAAAATATTAATGTCTTCAAATCCAAATGTGTTAGGGATGGAAAAATCCATTCACTTTTCATTACTCAATGTTTATTCATTTACAAGTTAAGTATTAATATAAGACTATAATATTCTTCCTCATTACAAATATATAAAATTATAATCATATATTAGTATATTTCTTTGTAGATATGGGGTGCCTTAGTTAACTCTAAGGATTTTATTTACAAAATCACCCAATATTTTGGTAATAACTACCATTTAAACTCTAAAATAATAAACTTAATCAAGACAAACATCCAGTTGATTAGTATTATCCTCATGATATGTATATTTAATAATCCTTAGATATCCATCAACTAACACAAGTTGAAATTTTACTTGGTTTTTCAAAATTATAGTCACAATAAAATATGTAAAACACATAACACTTATTTTTGACATTGTCCCTTTGATAATGATTACAAACAACCCAATGAAATTAAAATAATATGTATTAACATTAAAATATTATTTTCACCGAAAGAGTTATCCACTGTATTATTTTATTAATTTTAATTATATCATAAAAATCATTAGTTTAAAGATACTTCACCGACCTATTTTATTTTAGTTAAATATCACATTATAAAAAAAAATATTTCAAAATCCACTGGTCAATATACACAATGAGTTTTTTTAAATAGTTCTTCCTAGTCATAAAATTTGGGGGGGCGGGGGCGATATCCTAATCCTAGTCATAAATTTGGTTATTATTTTCATGTTTCCATTGTTGTGTACACCCATATACCATGAACATACCTCGATGTTCAAGAATGCACCCATTTCCTAAACTAGAACCATTATAATATAAAACCTATGCTACTCATAACTCATGATGAATTAAAACAGGGAGGCGAAGAAGAATATTCTTTAATTCATTAAATTATTCCTTAATATTTTTATTCAAATATTTCATTAATCTATTTTGTGTAAAAAATATTAGGAGAAATGATAATATTGAGATGTAATAGATGAAGCATGAGTAATACAATTCCAAAAAAAGAAAAAAATTATATATCAAATCGAATCATTTTTTCTATCCCCATGGATAATTTTTTTTTACATTCTCAAGAAAAATGTAAATTCATTAATATGAGATAATGTAACTGAAAACTTACACTATTTGAATCTATAATAACAATTTTTTGGTTATCTCATTAATATTACACATAAAGATGATTTCTAAAATATTATCTAGTTCTTTCTTATGGTTTTCTTCTATATTAGAATATATTAATATATATACCATTAATATAATTAATATCAATCCAATAATTTAAAGAAGACATAGAATATTAATTCTATAAACAATAATAGAACATTAATTTCAATAATGTGAATGAAAAATATTCATAAAATGAATATATTAATATTGAAATATTGTTTCAGGAATGTAAATTTTTTTCATCTCTAACGATACCTTGAACGAAGGAAAATTTAAAAAAAATATCTCCCATCATTTTTTTGGAAATATCATCATCTCATGGAATGTAATGTATATTATTTAAAATCACCTGGATTATATTTTAAAGATAAAAATATAAATTATAAATACCCATAAAATTTATTAGGAATTAAAACTATTATATTTCATGGGGAAACACGTAATTGAATAAATTCTTTTTAATGAAGAAAATCTAGCAGAACCGTAAATTCTCTAATATATTCTCGAGTCATGTCATATGGATTATAAAAAATATGATTCATTTTTTGTAAAATATTAATAATATATTGAATATTTTTTATTAATCATATTTTTTAAAAATTATTCATGAATTATTTTGGATTCTTATCCTTGATTAATCACAATGAATGGTATACTTTACTCTTTTATCATGAAATCACCAACCCTTCCAATTAACTAATAGTTTATCTAATGATTATTAATGTTAGGGATTCCCTACCAGTAACAATATCACTGTCTCATGTGAATGTATGCATATTTTCATATTGAATCAGGAAAATAACTCCTCAATAATATCCATTGACTCGGTCTATTAATTTACACATCCAATCCATATTGATATTTAATTCATATATTTTTATCAAAATTAAAAAAACTAAAATGATATTTCAATTTTGTATTTAATTATTTATTATGAAGGATACATATACCCTCACTTAACCATTTTACGTCATTAATAATTTATTTTCATAACATACAACATTAACTTCTATAATAACCCAACTAATAAATCATTCCTGTAGATATTAATTAATATTATGATATTATAGAATATAAAGTAAAAATAATCATATAGATAATAAAAAATTTCACCCTTCACCATATATGGTCCTACATCTGTATCTACATCTTCTGTTGTCTATTTGGAAACAATGTTATTTACTCACACTTTTGAGGAAATATATTTTTTCCGACAAGGTCTTCCCACTATACCATGGACCCTCATCTCAACCAACTTCTATCTATCAACATTCATCCATAATCCCGATACATTGTTTTATAGTAAAAAATTTATTTCATATTATAATATCATATAATACATTATCAAATAACTATATTTATAATATTTTTAATGCAAAGAGGGTAGAATTGAAACCCATTATTCAAAATGGTTTACTTTACTATAAAAAAATTAATAAAGCACAATATATTCCTCATATATGTGTGAATAAAATTATATTGTCTTTATTTTAGATACATTACTCTATCTCCACTAGCCAAAAAAATATATTTCATTCCTCACCTAGGTAGTAAGAAATTCATCTTATGTAATGCTTCAATGTTTACCACTACTGAAGAAATCATAATAACCACATCTATATAAGTAAGTAGTTTTTGTATTATTATTAAAGACTATATACACAATAATTGTTTCGTAAATAACCTATAATAATTATGATTTTATTTTATCATCAGTTTTATTACATATTTTTACATCATTGAAAATATATACACATACCCCATAAATAACATGTTCTCTTGCCCAAAATATAATAACTATTTATCTCTTGTTAAATTAGTAAATTAGTTCAATATTAGTCATTGAACTGCTTTTAGTTTTTCTCTTATGATATTTATAGAACTATATTACCCCACATGACTCCCACAACTTCCCAATTAGTACATATAGAAAATAACACCCTAACTCAACTTTTAATATCTTATATGTTTTTACGTACATTAAGATATGATATAAAAATTCATTTCATTCCTCATAATAATTTATATTAAGACAACTTTTGAAAAATGAATATTCTTATTTATTTATTTAATTTTTTGTTCTTCCACTCTTAACTAATAATGGAAGTCATCCCTTCTAATCCCTTTGGATTTAATTCGTATACTTATTAAATATTTTTAGATTCATTGATGCATTCTCTACCGCTTGGTCATATGAAAAAGATGAATCATTCTAGCAGGGAAAAATTCCATATCTTATAAATAAACTATATTGGTTACATAGTTATTAAAACAATCATAATTACAGGAATCTCCTTCTATAATATTTCTATGTAGCTTTATATCCCTTTATTTTGGGTAACCCCATTTTTAGTGATTAATTTCAATAATTTCGAAAAGTTCAACATTTTTTTATCATAAAATATTTTCAAACTAAAAACAAAATGAGTCATTGAAAATCCAATTTTGTTCAATTTAATCCTCATTGAATTGAAATCCAAGGCCATATAATTCAATTCCTTACTATGCATGAATTAAAACATGAACTCTTTCATGTTTCGATCAATTATGGTCTAACATGTAATGAAAAAAATCATTCATATTAGGTCACCATCATGTATTCATTTTCCCTAAACTCAAAGTAACTATAGGTTGATAATAATAAATATTTCCACTCCTTTTAATGCTTATATTTCATGTCCTATACATCAAATTATTTTCCCACTATCAATTTAAATACATATTTTAATAACAGCCATCAGAACCAATTTGTAATAACCCGACCTTAGGTCCTAAATCCTCAAGCATGTACGATATCTAAATATGACCATAATAATTGTTTGATGACCAATAGTTACTTCATTCTAGTGAAAAGGGATAAAATTTATAAGTTCGAAATATATTACCTTAAAATACATAATCAAGAATGATGAATAATGTATGTGATATGTAAAACTATTTCTACAAAACATTATCATTAACAAGGTAAATAAAATAAAAATGATTAAATCAAACACCAAATTATAATAAAACATTATGAATCTTTTTAGATGACTATATATCATAAATAATTAATTAAATATACTTTATATATATCTATTATGGATCTACATATCCCCATTATTGAATTATAGGACTCTTCAATTATTAGTATCATGAATAATTGTTCCCACATTCTCAGAAATGTTGTTACGTAAGGAGAGATTATTAACTCAATAAAATTACAATAGTATATTATAATATATGAATGTATAATATAATTATATTATTTAATGGGAAATAATATTTTTAAATATAAATAGATAATTCCAAAATTATTTATTTTATAAATTTATTAAAAAAATAATGATGTTAAAAAATATTATTAAGAAAATTTTCTAAAAAAATTATCATAAAAACGTTTTAATGTAAAAAAAAAATTTAAATTTAATTTCCAAAAACTTATTTTTCCCAAAAAATAAATTTCAGAAAACTAATTATTTTCCTAAATCATTAAAAAACAATTTCATTTTTACAGAGCATAAAAAACTTATTACCAAGAAACCCTCATAAAAACATTTAGGTTGTGTTTATTGATTCATTTAAAAAAATATTATATATTGAATGTTAAAAGAATGTAATTTTCATGTTTTATGATGTGGGAAATAAAAAAGTCTAGGACCCCAACCATGTTATGGTTTTATAAGAAATGGTGTATGTGTCTATGAAAAGAGTCAATGACCATAACCATTCCCTACAATGTATTGAGATGGATATATCAAAAGAATGAAACAACAATGGTTCTGCATCATGGTATTCCAGATTTTGGTGTTAAAATGTGCCAATATAAATTGAACAAACAAGGATGACCACACCATAGAAGGAGTGATCCATAGTCAATAAAAATTATTACCATGGAACACAACTATCTAATCATAGTGAAATTAGTTTAATATTCTATGGTGGAGGAAAAATCTGATAATGTTTTTCACCAGTTTTTAGAGGGGAACCTATGGTCAAATGATTGTTTTATAATGAAAAACTACAGATGGTTTAGGGAAAAAATATCAAGAACATTCTATTTCAGAAGGCATGGAGATCTAGTAATCCTCTTATGATCCCTAAGGTATGAACTTCCTTCATGATGATTGTTTTCGAACAGTGAAACACACCAATGAAAAATGGATTATAATAAGAGTTTCCGACACTAGATATTAGCGTAATGAAGGTAAAATTTCCAAGATTAACAAAACATGATATGGTTCATTTCATTTTATTAAAGGATTCATTAGATATTAAAAACATTATGACACTCAAGGAAATTCATTATATGTTTTAAATTCCATTTAATGGGTGGTTTCTAGATAGTCGTTATCTTTCAATAATTCATGCAATCACGGGTACAGAGTAATGAACCAGAAGGATTAGATTTCAAGCGATGAGAAGATATTGAGTGTTGATACCCATGAAAAAATAATTGAATAATCTAAATGGAATAGAAAAATGGTGTTATTTTATCTCTCATCTTTATTGTTCAATGTTTATAGAGGTGTTTTTAAAAGAGATTCATTCTCAAACAAGAAGTTTGACAAATCATGTGATTATGAGAAAAAAAATTCATGCTGTGGATTTCAATTATCATTATGTGAATAACAATTTTTCAACAAGAGTATTACTGAGTTCCCTTATTTGGGAATGTAATTCTATTTCAGAATGTTCATGGTTGTAAACCAAGTATGTTAGTGAGACCATTAAATCTTATACATAATATTCAATGTTCATTTA
This sequence comes from Viscum album, assembly GCA_963277665.1. NCBI lineage: Eukaryota > Viridiplantae > Streptophyta > Magnoliopsida > Santalales > Viscaceae > Viscum > Viscum album. The sequence continues at coordinate 158,995,702 of OY728128.1, read as the reverse complement.
ATGATTCCAGTTCACCTGAAAATTTCCATTCATGATCCATAGATATATCAAACTATGGTAGATCAATATAAATTCCTCAGGTAATTTATTTCATTTATCATTCATTGATATGGAATACAGAGGAAAATATGTGTTTTACAATGTTTATAGAACAATATACATAACTAAGGAAGAATAGATTTAAAATTATACACCCTTATTCACCCCACCCCACTCTTAGTGAATAAATGTCGATAAGGGTCAAATAAGTTATACCAAAGGTATGTTTTCAAATTTTCCATTTTAAAATCATTGTGATGATTGTAAACCATAATGGAATATCCATTTTTAAATGTTTCCCTACAAAATTAAGGTAGACATGAATGTAAACTATTTATGATATTTAGGTATATACCTATATATAGTATCAATTTATTGAATTACTACAATCATGGAGTGTGGATCCTTAATAGAGAAATATAATATGGAAATGTTTAAGATTAATTCTCCACAAATGACTTGTTATGTGTCACATCCTATCCCAGAGGGGCCCTTGTCGGGACTACCAAAAGGCTGCCTCTAATAAGCCGGAGGCTATGGACTAGCCCCGAGTAGGCATCTCTCACATATGGGAGGCATTATCCAAAAGTACATGTATGCATGCACACATATCCCATCCAAAAATGATAAAATGTAAAAACAATAAGTAAACAATGGATGGATTCCCCAATATCCCACTTCCAGAGAACAGTAGTGAATTTTCTAGAAAATATATATGGAAATATACAAGACCTAAAAAAGATATTGTAACCACATGTCCATCCAATATAAAAACGTTATTGGGTCTACTGTCCGAAAAGACACATGAACACACCTTAGTCTGTCTGGTATAACAGAGCACAGCCTGGTCTTTTTCTACCTTGGAATTCATAGAAAGAATAATAATCTTCACAAGACACAACAAGTGTGGGAAAATCCCATACAGGGTTGATTTTATCACTACTAATTAGGATACCCAAAAACAACAATGGAATACCACCAGGATATAACAGAAAGGAATGTACAGTAATCTCTAAACTGTTATAATGAAGTTTGTTTTTGAGAGAACTCACTCATTAATCCATGATATCAACGTATACACTCAAGAAGCGGTTAGCTCATTTGGGATATTCCGGAAGAGAATACATTTTTGAAGGAATACTATGATACATAGAAATGGGATGCATCGTGGAGACACATGGGAATACCAAATACCCAATTTGGATTAACCAGTAATGTAGAGGATCCTCTCCAGAAACACTGGAGAATACCATTGACCCTAGGTATATGGACTAATAGGTAGAGTACATGAACCCTTCTCTCGGTTGTTATGTAAATTCCAATAAACATTACTAGGGGAGATAACATATCAAAATCTTGTCCCATTTTTGAATATCATACTAAATATGGGAATTATCCTCTATAGGGGATTACAATCCAATGATGAAAATATAATGTTGTAGTAATTCTTTGAGAAAGGGGCCATGTGAATTACCTAAACCAATACAGTTCTAAACTAAAAAATCACTAGTTGACTCAAAATTGCCATCTCAAAGGAAGGGTCTCAACTCCACAGATGGCTTGCCGATTGAAATATCCATTTATAATTTCTGGTAGTTTGACATTTCAATGGTGGTCACTCTGCCTAATGGTTGTCTAAACAGTAGGTCTACTAATTGTGGTAGTCTGTCATGTAGGTTGACTTCCGTATGGATAGGTCCTCATTGACCAACGGTGGAGGTACGACCATTGCGCCCACAAAAGCTATTGTTTTCACAAATCACAGTTGACCTTCCCGGTCAACTGTGGAGCGAATCTATCCTAGTCACCATATGTTCGACCTGAACCACCTGGCCCAAGCCCATTAAACATGGCCCACATGGTCCACACCACCTGGGTCAGCCCACCTAGGTTTTCGCAGATAGATCACCTGGCCACATCCCATGCAGTATCATGAGTCTGACGCAGTTCCGCAGCATCCAACCACATTCTTTTCATTAGTGTCCCATATGGCTACGCCAAATCAATGTGGCTCTACTGCATGTAGCTTTGGTCAGATACCCGGTCTTATTGTGACACCATGTGATTCCACTCATGTTTGACATAGCCACCAACTCCTCTCCTAGACACAAATAAAATTCTGATGCCTTTGATTATATATGGTCACAAATACATGTTCATCATGTACTGATCTACACTGATCTGTCCTCTCTTGTCAATTCTACTCCAATCCATCATTTCGATCAAATTCTGATCCATGTGGTAGGGTTGATCCATGATCACTGGTATTCAAAGGCAATGGATGAAGGGTTAAAATAACCATTGATACCCAAATGAATGAACCTCATCTTTTATACATGTCGTCCTCAATCAATTTCAATTAGAATGATAATAAAATATGAAAATTGTCAATCTCTGGATAATCCAAGAAAAAATATCCCACTCAGAAAATATGAAGATTAGTGAGCCAATCTATTTTTATATTGGTTTTTATTCATAATAGAATTAGAGATTAGGAAAAAAAATAAAAAACAACATTCCCTACCTCGATTCTAGTTGATCACTGATGAATAATTAAGTGTTGTTTTCCTCATTGGAATGTTTCATAAAATATGAGGTGTGTATTTTAATCTATCTATCGTTATCCACCAACTTTTTTTAGAGGTTCCTTCTCCATTCCTCCAGAGAAAATATAGGGTTATTATTCTAAGCATATTATTGTGAAAAACACTAAATCATAAGAAAGTAATTGTGTCAAAATAAATACTTTATTAAATTATTTTATTTACAGTTACTTCCATGATGATGTAATTTATAGATGAACCATGATGGGTAAATTTAAATCACATATAGGATAATGGAACCATTTTGAGCTGAATGGTTCCCTTATATTTCTGATTAGGAAACCCGTTTATGTTTCCTTCATCTTTTTCAGAAAAGTATGTGCACATGCTATTAAGAAGATTAATATTTTTCAAACAATTTCTCAGGGTACACCAGGCCTCAGAATCGCATATTATTCCATATTTTAGTTTCGATATCATTCAATGTAATATCTAAAAAAATAAATGGAAAATATGAGATGTTATATTTTCCTTTCCTAAGGGTTTTATGTCCCCAAAATACAAAACAAATGTTAAACAAATAGATGGGTGTTTTGGGAATGAATCTAAGCCTCCTACTCCCAAATGATCTCTTAGAGATTCTCATACTTCAATAAGACATGCACTAAATAAATAAAACACCAAATGAAGTATATTATCCTACAAATCCTCGCTCCATCCTCTATTTTGAGCTTACACTAGTCGATGACGTGCGATTGGTCATACATGTACCTCCTCAACTGCGACATATATAGAAGCCATCATTTACCCAATATAACTGTGTAGGTAGAGGAAAGTGGTATTACACCTCACAAAATCATCAATGTATCATTAATGAGTTGATGAACCTCAAAGAAAACATGTCGACCCAACCAAATCTCCACAATCCCTAATGAGGTGAAACCTTAATGAACAGATGGTCTCCTTCGTAAAAATACAAAGTCCATTATCTATTATTAGCAAAAGAAATATAAATTCTATTTTATATCTTCATCCTCTCTTGGATGATCTGTAGCTTCCTTATAGTATTTTTCACTAATTATGTGTCCATGAGTGTTCAATCTCTTAGGTCAGTCTAGCAAAGGGGGGACCTTAAAGGTCTCCCACACAAGGCCTCGAATGGTGCCATACCAATTATAGAATGACAGCTGTTATTGTATGAAAACTCTTCTAGTAAAAGGTGATCCTCCAAACCATGGTGAATGCCTACCATGAAATCCCATGTGACGATATGAGGAACATGAATGGTTCACTCAGTCTAGTAATCTGTTTATCAGTGGAATGTTGTGCTCATGAGTAATTGTATCTCAAATGCCTCCTACAATCACTTCAACAACCTCGATGTAAATACAGTTTCATGATATGAAACTATTTTCAATTTAAATCAATGGATTCGAACTATCACCTTCTTGTGAAGGAATCTCAGGCCCTCGGTTGAAATCTTCTCTCAGATAGATATGAAGTGGGCTGACATGGTTAGTCATTCAATGAGCACCCAGATGGTATCGTGTTCCCTGGATGTACGTGGTAAACCCATCACAGGGTCCCTCAATATCCCCTCCGACATTCATTCTAGAACATTGTGGGGTTCCACAAAAATCACTTGAAATTTTTTCTCATCCTTGAATTAATGACATGTAAGGCATCGATAGACAAAATCTGCAACTCCCTTCTTTATTCGTGGACACGAATACTAACATCAGAGGATAGGGTACAATATTACCACACATGGATGTATTTTCAATGGGAAAAAATGAAACTCTCTCATAATCTCCTCTAGGAACACGACTGTTACTACTGTAGGACCTATGAAAAGAACGATGTGATTCCCACCGTAATAATATCTATTAGGTTCATGCCCTATGGAAATATGATAATTTAAGGTCTCAATGTCGGTGTCCCCAAACGATGCCTTCCTAACTCGATGTATGATTGGTTGTGTGACAACCATTGATTGGAGGTAAGATGCTCCATGTAAAACCCCAGGTAAATAAAGAATATGACATTTTCACATTTATCCATATTTGTGAATAAAATATTAATATTACTTTAAAGGGGACGCTATGCTCGATGGCTTACCCGATACGCAATAACGAGTTTCCTTGGAATCTTACGTTGCACTCTAATAATAAAATAATATTATTTTAAATGGTAGTTAACGTCTAGTCATTGTAATGGCGGGAATGAACAGAACTAGCTACAAAAGGATTATATATGTTTTTCAAATATTTTTACTCTTTACAATAAATGTTAGAGGATTAAAAATGCGAATGAATCCAATTTTAAGCGTAAACACTCTAATATTATTTAAAAGGTCGATTAACCGCCTTTTGATTGAAAACCTCTTTTAAATCCCCATTTTGACAATTTTATGTGTTATATTTGACAAAATAAAATTCTTCTTTAGAATCGGGACATCAAAATTTACTTTGTGTAAATTTTTGGTATTTTTCCGATAAAGTTCATTTTTAATGAATAGTGAAAAATGTTGTATTTTAATTCAAAACCACTTTTTAATGTAATTTATTTATTTGATTATATTATCTTTTGAATTGGTTTTAATGTGAAATTAGAATATAATTTTTCCATTTAAGTGTTCGTTGGAATTAATTTCACTTTGAAATTGGACTTAAACTAGTGTCAATATTTTGATATATATTGTTTCATAAAAACATGCTATTTGTCATGACATCAGGAATTAATTATTAAATTAATTAATGTAACTTATACGATTTTAATTTTTTAAAATAGACATAATTTTTGAATTTGGAATATCAAATATAGAATAGGGTGATGTTTTGGTATTATTCTGAAAAAATTCAATTTTTGATGAATAGTGAAACCACTAAGTGGTACTTAAAAAACTCATTTTTCGTTTAAATGAAAATTTACCACTTCTGTGTTTTGAATTTCAAAAATCTGACATACATGGTTGTTATTAGGAAGTAAAATATGGTTCAATGGGATTAAAATAATTTTTTTGGTGAATAGTAACTTTTTTGTTTTTAATCGAGCTTAGAGGTAATTAGTGTAATTTATTTTAAAAATAATGTTTTATTAATATGAAATTTACATGACACATGTCCTACCCTCATTGGATGTGTCATGGCCGACCAAGACAATCCATTGGTCAACTGGGGACCCCATGGAGCCACGTTGGTTGGAAAATGACATAAATACCTTTTTATTTAAAGTTAAAATTAAAATGTCACAAACATGAGTGGTTTTACTAAAACAATTATTAAAGGGAGTTATACAAGTCATAGTTTTGAGTATAAATATTCATTAGAAAGCTAAAAAGATTTAATACATCATGATATTTTTTTATAATTTTTATACATTAAATAAATTAAATTATTTATGACATCATGATGATACAACAATCACCTCATTAATAAGGAATTTTAATAAAATGAAAAGATAATGTTAAAACTATAATATAAACTTGTCACAAACCTATTGGATGGGTGGAGTTCGAAACCTTATCACCATATCCTGGAAATATATCCTTTTGGGTCCTTTTAAATCCGAAAATCATTTTATAATAAATAAATATCTTATAACATCCCAAGAGTGCCCCTCCTCTCCTCTTATAAAAGGCCCCCACCTCTACCACCTTACACACACCTCTCAAGCCTTTGGCTCGGCTAAAACCTGACCATATAGTCTCTCCACATACCTCTATTCATCATTGAAGCCTCACTTTGGGAATAATCCTTTCCAAGGATGTCATTGAGCTCAAATCAAGAAAGATAACCGATTTAAAGGTAATGTATTCCCTTGTGTTCTTTTGTTTTATTTTGCTTCTCCAACCCCCTAAACTCTTTTTATTCTTTTCTTTTCTAACAAAAACAGTATATTAAATATACTAGGATGTTGTTATTTGAATGATTAGAGCTAATATTACACACACCCTCGTTTAATGTTTAATGAACATACTGTTTCTGTGGATGGTGAATTACTGCCTCACGAAACGATGATTGATCAATATTCTTTTCACACCTTCAGAGGTGGCCATTAAGATATCACTATATTTATATATGATATATAATATGTTTATGTTTTCCTTAAGCTTCTGTTTTTTTCATTTATGGTATACCTTTATTTTTTCCATTATGGGTAAACGTGATATCTTCATTTTAGGAAGTGCGGACTACCGCCCCCTCAAAGTGATTTGATTCATTAATTCCATATGTGGGACGTATAAAGGACGAAATTAATTTTATTACATATGTTATCCTACTGGAATTATAATATACCTTTATATCATTATTATTTCATTCCATTTAATACAAAAAAAAGAAATGAATATAGCGTTCATGCGTACGTACGGGTTACCGTCTCCATGAATGGTACATTTCATTTTTTATCTCCAAATGTTATGTACTATTATAAGTACATATATATATTGGATATATATGTAATATATTACATCTAAATTATGGATATAATTCTGGAATTATAATATATATATCTCTCATTTTGTTTTAATTCCATTAATATGACAAAAAATGAATGTAACGTTCATGCGTACATACGGCCTACCGTCTCCATGAACGGTGCTTTTATTTTTTTATCTCCAAATGCTATGGAATAGTATAAAATGAATATATACTGGATATATGTGATATTTGAAACATAAATACTATTCTGGATATGATGTACCTATAACTACATGGAAAATTCTTTTCCAACAAGTTCAATTTTTACTCATGTAATGAACATCGACAAAAACGTCTGATATGAACTCACTTTATTAACCAATTATTATAACATTATAATATGTGATATGAACTGAATAATAATATTTAAAGGAGGTCCATAAAAAATTATAAATTGAAAAAATTTTATTATTCAGGAGAATAAGAATGATCGAGTCATGTCGGACACGAGGTAAGGGAATCCTACCCCTCTCTTTCTTTTTAAGTACACTCTTTTCTGTCATTCCTTTTAAACTCATCTTTCTTATGGTTGGAATGTTATTTTATATTACTATTACTGTAATTTTTTATGTTCATATGAATAGAGACCCTACTTTCTATCATAAATCCATTTTTGATGTTTTGAGTGGCGTCGTTAGGCTGCCGAATTTTCGTAAGAGATCCAACCTCTCTCTTTCGTTTTAAGTACTCTCCTTTATGTCACTTCTTTTAAGCTACTATTTGTTATTCTGGGGGATGTTCTTTTATATTCCTCTTGATGTAAATTTTATCTTAATATGATGAGAGACCCTATTTGAACTCATCAATCCATTTTTGGATGTTTTAAGTGGTGCCGTTAGGCTGTCGAGTTTTCATAAGGGATTTTTCATCTCACTTTTATTCCCGTGAGATTTATGCTACATTTTCCACCATTTCCATTGAGTGGTATATATACTGCCCATTATTCTACTCTTTGTGTAATATAATTTCTTTTATGAGTATTTACATCAATTTTGTATTGTCCTTCTTTCATGGGGTGTATGTTTTGAAAGATACCCAAGTTGGTAAGGGATCATTTCACCCTCCTCTTTTTTAAAGAATTATTTTGTTGGGTATTTTAATTTACATATTGTTATGTTGTGATATGTTCTTATATATCCTTATTGATGTAAATTTTATGTCCAAGTGATGAGATACCCTTTTTATCTCTCATCAACTCATTTTCTGAATTTTGAAGTGACGTCGTTTGGCTGTCGAATTTTTGCAAAGGATCTTCTTAACCCAATTTTGATTCTTTGAGATAAGCTTGCACTCCTTGAATATGTCGTTCTATGAATACGTGTGACTATCCTATGATTTTTTTAGACTTAATATCCACTTATATGTGGTGTATTCGTTTGTCATACATAATTATGTAATTGATTTATCCTTAATCCAAGGATATCGTCTTTGTAAGGGAATCTGTCTCAATCTCCTTTCATTGAGGCATATTTGTTTTATAGACAACTTTCTTTTATACGGTGTATAAACCCCTTTGACTTGTACAATTATTCAAAAGGAATATTTTTATATGAAGCGTTTACTAGATGACAAAAGGGAATGTTTTTTTGTCGTATGTATGCGGCGACAACGACTTCTCCGCCGCCATGACCATTATATGAGTTTCGGCTTCCTCTATAAGCCATACCTTTTTTTAAATGAAAAAATAAATACCATGTTTTACTTTTCTATTATTTGGGTAATGAAAATGGTTTTCATAATTTTTTTATATCAATGTGTTCTATTGATATCTTGTGATTGAAAAGTGGAAATGTTATGTTTCCTTTATGCATGTTTTATATGATACGATTATGTTATGGTTATTGGGATTATTTTGAAGACGGGTGGTTCTGTGATAAACTAAGGGCGGGTGAGCCCGATATAGCTCTCCAATGAATTGGTTAATGCGAAGGGGTTAAACGTTATGGTTTCTCCGAAGAGATTTAGGGAATATACTGTGATGGGTATTCCAAACGTAACCAAAAGGGTTACTCCCTACGTAAGAATGTTATAAATTTCTCTAGTTACCTTTATTTCTTATGATTTATATGATTTATTCATGATTTTTTGAGGCATGTTAAAGTTCTTATGATTTATGGGTAAAGTATGATTTCATTCTTATGTATATATGTACTCATGTTTCCTTTCCATACTTTTTATAACCCTTACTGAGCTTTTTATGCTCATCCCAAGTTTTTAAAATGTTTTTCACAGGTCAAGGGAAAGGTTAATGATGTGATGATAGTGTCAAAGAAGTGTCAAGAAAGAATCCATGTTTTATTTTAAATATGTTTCCATTGATGGGAAAAATGAATACTGTCTTTTATGTAACCACTTTGTTTAAATGTGGAATGTAATGCAAGTTTCATGATATAATTCTCTAAAACTCTAAACCTGAAGAGATCCTCAATGTGTAATACTGTAATAACTCAATATTAAGTAAGGTTTAAGGCTGGGGCCATATAGTTGGTATCAAAGGTTGGTTTATATAAATTTAGAGGTTAGGGTATTCTTTAAGCATAAGTGACATTAACATAATGGTTAGGATTTCAGAAAGAGTCATAGTTTTTAGATAAAGAGAATGAGTAAGTATATCTTCCTCATTAGTACATGATGGTTTTGTTGATATACTCACACTAACATTTCTTTTTTTAGTGAATGGATGGATCTAGCAGGCACCAAAGTGACAATAGGTTTGAAGGAAACTGTGGTGGTTCTATGATTAAGAGACTGGATGAAATGGGGATTCAATGAGGAAACTCGTGGTTGTTCTAAACAAACTATCAAGGAGTCATGATCAATGAATTGAACCTTAGTATGTTCTGTAATGCATCATGTACGAGATGACCAATCGATGTGGATGTTTAGGTAATAATTATAATGGTAACCATTAGGGTTTTTATGATCTTTACTTTTGAGGTAATTATGGGTTATTATATGTTATGATGGAAAGTAAAAGGAATGAGATAAACATGAGTTAAAATATGTTATGATTATTTTTGAAGATTTTATCTCGTTTTGGGGAATGTTTTAGGAATTATATTGTTTTGGAAAAAGGACAACACGCAGACCGTGTGACAACCCATCGTGTCGGACAAAGCTGCAGGAATCGAACCCACAACCAAAGTGTGACTGGTATTTATCGCCTACCACTGGACTACGTGAAGTCCCTAGTTATTTTGACTAATTCTTTTTATTTATATTATTTTAGGAATCAAGTGTAAGTTTATTTTGGGTTATCTATGGAAATGATTAACCTATCATGGAGGATATGTGATTAGGTTAATTACTTTTCAATATGAGAATTTAAGAGCAAATGATGTTATTTAGAGATAAAAGTTAATTTGTACCTTGGAATACTATGTGATTAAATCCTTCAAATATTTGTGTTTCAATCTTAGTTTGGTTTACTTTGAAGAATTTTCTGGAAAATTGTTTATCGAATAGTCTTCGTTGAACTTAGGGTTTTTTTGGACAAATTTTGGAGATTAAGAATAGATTTTCTTTTTATAAAGGATTATACTTTTGTGGATTATCTGACCTCATACTAACAATATTGTTTTTGGATTTTGTCTAAAGACATGGGAAATATATAGTTCTCTTTTGTGGATTAGGTGATTCTCAATAAGTTGATTATAGTACTCTTAATGCGAACAAGTCTTCCTAAATACTCATCTTTTGGAGAAAATATGAGTTTGATTAAGGAATCTAGTAAAATTTGAAAGTCTACATGACAAGTAAGTATGTTTAATTATGATTTAGTTAAGCTCAAAAATAAATTCCTCAATGAAGATTAACTTAAAACAAAAATGTTTTCTGTTAACTTTTCCTTCTTGGGAATCGAATACCGTTTGACCCATCACAAGTTTGTGATTTTCTTATGGTTAACATTCTCCTAGACATGTTTAATATCACTCTCCATTTGAACATGACCATTTTTTTCTCCTCCATATCCATATTTTCCTACATGGAATCCTAGTATGGGTTAACTCGGGTGACCTTTGTACTTCTCCTTCATTATTTTAAAGTGATTGTTTTACTGACTCTTGTTCTGATTTGGGATTTTCAATGAAATTTTCAAGCCCAATTTTAAAATTGTGAGGAAGTAATTCCCAAAATGGGGGAAGGATGTAACACCCCAGGTAAATAAAGAATATGACATTTTCACATTTATCCATATTTGTGAATAAAATAATAATGTTACTTTAAAGGGGATGCTATGCTCGATTGCGTACCCAATACGCAACAACGAGTTTTTGGGAATCTTACGTTGCACTCTAATAATAAAATAATATTATTTTAAATGGTAGTTAAAGCCTAGTCATTGTAATGACGGGAATGAACAGAACTAACTACAAAATGATTATATATGTTTGTCAAATATTTTTTCTCTTTACAATAAATGTTAGAGGATTAAAAATGTGAATGAATCCAATTTTAATCAAACTTTCTAATATTCTTTAAAAGGTTGATTAACCACCTTTTTATGGAGAAACTCTTTTAAATCCAATTTTTTACAATTTTATGTGTTATATTTGACAAAATAAAATTCTTCTTTAGAATGGGGACAACAAAATTTACTTTGTGTAAATTTTTGGTATTTTTTCCGATAAAGTTCATTTTTAATGAATAGTGAAAAATGTTGTATTTTAATTCAAAACCACTTTTTAATATAATTTATTTATATGATTAGATTATCCACTGAATTGGTTTTAATGTGAAATTAGACTATATTTTTTCCATTTAATCTAATAGTGGTCATTGGAATTAATTTCACTTTGAAATTGGACTTAAATTAGTGTCAATCTTTTGATATATATATTGTTTCATAAAAACACGCTATCTGTCATGACAGTGGGAATTAATTATTAAATTAATTAATGTAAATTATACTATTTGAATATTGTAACATAGACATCAATTTTGAATTCGGAATATCAAATATAGCTTAGGGTGACGTTTTGGTATTATTCTGAAAAACGTCAATTTTTGATGAATAGTGAAACCACTAAGTGGTACTTAAAAAACTGATTTTTCGTTTAAATGAAACCTTACCACTTCCGTGTTTTGAATTTCACAAATCCAACAAACATGTTTTTCATTAGGAAGTGAATAGTGGTTTAATGGGATTAAAATATTTTTGTGGTGAATAGTAACTTTTATGTTTTTAATCGCGATTAGAGGTAATTAGTGTAATTTAAAGTAAAAATAATGTTTTAATAATATGAAATGAACTTGAAACATTTCATAACCTCATTTCATGTGTCATGTCAGACTAAGACAATCCAATGGTCAACTTGGGGACCCTATGGAGCAACTTTGGTTGGAAAATGATATAAATACCTTTTTATTTAAAGTTAAAATTAAATTGTCACAAACATGAGTTGTTTTACTAACGCAATTTTTAAATGGGTTTATACTAGTCATATTTTTGACTATAAATATTCATTAGAAATCTAAACAGATTTCCTACATCATGATAGTTGTTTATAATTTTTAGACATTAAATAGATTAAATTATTTATGACATCATGATGATGCAGCAATCACCTCATTAATAAGGGATATAAATAAAATGAAAAGATAATGTTAAAAATATAACATACACTTGTCACAAACCTATTGGATCGGTGGTTTTATACACCTTATCACCTTATCCTTGAAATATATCCTTTTGGGACCTTTTGAATCTGAAAATCATTTTATAATAAAGTAATATTTTACAACTTTCCAAGAGTGCCCCTCCTCTTCTCTTATAAAAGGCTCCCACCTCTACCACCTTAAACATACCTCTCAAGCCTTTGGCTCAGCCAAAACCTTCCCATTTAATCTCTCCACATCCTTATCTTCATCATTGAAGCCTCCCTTTGGGCAGAATCCTTTCCAATGAAGCCTTTGAGCTCAAATCAAGAAAGTTATCCGATTTAAAGGTAATGTTTTCCCTTGTGTTCTTTTGTTTTATTTTGCTTCTCCAACAACCTAAACTCTTTTTATTCTTTTCTTTTGTAACAACACCAGTATGTTCAATATACTGGGATGCTGTTAGGTGAAAGATTCGAGCTACACTTACACACACCTTCGTCTAATGGTAAAAGAACATAATTTTTCTGTGGATGGCGAATTACTGTCTCACGAAACGATGATTGTTCAATATTGTTTTAACACCTTAAAAGGTGGCCATTAAGAAGTCACTATATTTATATATGATATATAATATGTTTATTTTTTCCTTAATCTTCTGTATTTATTATTTATGGAATTCCTTTATGGTTTCCATTATGGGTAAACGTGATATCTTTATTTTAGGAAGTGCGGACTACCACCCCCTCAAAGTGATTTGATTCGTTAATGCCATATGCGGGAAGTATAAAGGATGGAATTAATGGTATTAAATATGTTATCAAACTAGAATTATAATATAACTTTATATAATTATTTTTTCATTCCATTGAATACAAAAAAAAGAAATGAAAGTAGCATTCATGCGTACGTACGGCTTACCGTCTCCATGAACGGTACATTTAATTTCTTATCTCCAAATGTTATGTACTATTATAAGTACATATATATAGTGGATATATATTTAATATACTACATCTAAATTATGGATATATTTCTGGGATTATAATATATATATATATATCTCTTTTTGTTTTAATTCCATTAATATGACAAAAAATGAAATTAGCGTTAATTCGTACATACGACCTACCGTCTCCATGAACGATGCTTTTAATTTTTTATCTCCAAATGCTATGGAATAGTATAAAATGAATATATACAGGATAAATATTACATTTAAAACATCAATACTATTCTGGAGAATATGTACCTATAACTACATGGAAAATTCTTTTCCAACAAGTTCAATTTTTACTCATGTACTGAACATCGACAAAAACGTCTGATATGAACTTACTTTATTAACCAATTATTATAACATTATAATATGTGATATGAACTGAATAATAATATTTAAAGGATGTCCTTATGAAATTATAAATTGACCAAATTTTATTATTCAGGAGATTAAAGAACGATCGAGTCATGTCAGACACGAGGTAAGGAAATCCTACCGCTCTCTTTCTTTTTAAGTACACTCTTTTATGTCCTTCCTTTTAAGCTCATATTTATTATGGTTGGGATGTACTTTTATATTGAAATTAATTTAATTTTTTATGTTCATATGATTAGAGACCCTACTTTATCTCATCCATCCATTTTTTATTTTTTGAGTTGCACCGTTAGGCTGCCGAATTATCGTAAGAGATCCAACCTCTCCCTTTCTTTTTAAGTACTCTCCTTTATGTCAATTCTTTTAAGCTACTCTTTGTTATACTGGGGGATGTTATTTTATATTCCTCTTGATTTAAATTTTATTTTAATATGATGAGAGACCCTATTTCATCTCATCAATCCATTTTTGGATGTTTTAAGTGGTGTCGTTAGGCTGCCGAGTTTTCGTAAGGGATTTTTCATCTCACTTTTATTCCCATGAGATTTATGCTACATTTTCCAACATTTCCATTGAGTGGTATATATAATTCCCATTATTATACTCTTTGTGTAATATAATTTCTTTTATGAGTATTTACATCAATTTTGTATTGTCCTTCTTTCATGGGGTGTATGTTTCGAATGATACCCAAGTCGGTAAGGGAACCTTTCACCCTCCTCTTTTTAAAAGACTTATTTTGTTGGGTCTTTTAATTTAAATATTTTTATGTTGGGATATGTTCTTCTATATCCTTATTGATGTAAATTTTATGTCCATGTGATGATATACCCTTTTTATCTCTCATCAACTCATTTTCTGAATTTTGAAGTGACGCCGTTAGGCTGTCGAATTTTTGCAAGGGAACTTCTTAACCCAATTTTGAGTCTTTGGGATAAACTTGCACTCCTTGAATATGTCATTCTATGAATATGTGTGAATACCATCTGATTGTTTTACACTTAATATCCACTTATATGTGGTGTATTTGTTTGTCACACATAATTATGTAATTGATTTATCTGTAATCCAAGGATACCGTCTTTGCAAGGGAATCCATCTCAATATCCTTTCATTGAGGCATAGTTTGTTTTATACACAACGTTATTTTATACAGTGTATAAACCCCTTTGACATTTACGATTATTCAAAAGGAATCTTTTTATTTGAAGCATTTACTAGACGACAAAATGGAATGTTTTTTTTGTCGTACGTATGCGGTGACGATGACTTCTCCGCCGCCGTGACCATTATTTGAGTTTAGGCTTCCTCTGCAAGCCATACCTTTTTTTTAAAATGAAAAAAATAAATACCATGTATTAATTTTCTTTTATTTTGGTATTTAAAATGGTTTTCATAATGTTTTTGTATCAATGTGTTGTATTGATATCTTGTGATTTAAAAGTTGAAATGTTTTGTTTCCTTTATGCATGTTTTATATGATACGATTATGTTATGGTTCTTGGAAATTATTATGAAGACGGGTGGTTCTGTGATAAACTAAGGGTGGGTGAGCCTGATATATCTCTCCAATGAATTGGGTAACGAGAAGGGGTTATACATTAAGGTTACTCCGAAGAGATTTAGGGAATACACTGTGATGGGTATAAAAAACGTAACCAAGAGGGTTACTCCCATCGTAAAAATGTTATGAATGCCTCAAGTTACCTTTATGTCTTATGATTTCTATGATTTATTCATGATTTTATGAGGTATGTTAAAGTGCTTATGATTTATGGGTAAAGTATGATTTCATTCTTATGTATATATGTACTCATGTTTCATTTCCATACTTTTTATAAACCTTACTGAGATTTTTATACTCATCCCAAGTTTTTGAATTTTTTTTCACAGGTCAAGGGAAAGGTACATGATGTGATGATAGTGTCAAGGAAGTGTCAAGAAAGAATCCATGTTTTATTTTAAATATGTTTCTGTTGATGGGAAAAATGAATACCATCTTTTATGTAACCACTTTGTTTATATGTGGAATGTAATGCAAGTTTCATGATCTAATTCTCTAAAACTCTAAACCTGAAAAGATCCTCAATGTGTAATCTTGTAATAACTCAAGATCTAGTAAGGTTTAAGGCTGGGGCCTTATACTCTATCTCCATCTACAAAGGATAAATGAATTGTGGTTAACTAATATAATACATCTTTCACCAATTGTGAACAAAATATCCTTCTAAGAGAATCTTCCAAAGTATTCCCTATCTCAAAAATATAGGCAACCTAAAATTAATTGTCCTGGTGTAACACTTTTTATCCCCTCTTCCTATGGTTCATATCCTTCTGATAGATGATTTAAATGAGACTATTCTTAGAGGAATTGTTGATAAACTTCTCTACCATGTGGTAGTGTCGCTACATCATCAATGAAAATACTATCATTGGTATCTCTAGATCATGGGCAGTGTAGTTATACTTGTGTGGTCTCAAATTATGTGAACCATAGGAAATCACCACTAACCTCTATATTTGGACACAACCAAACTCGATTCCTAATACATCATATAACACTATATATTTGGAACCCTGATCTTGAATACTCATGACGGGAGAACTCATCAATATCCGCCTCAACTACTGATGACTCTACGGGAACATTTCTATCCTCAAAAAATGATTCCTGTTTCATGTTAGTGCTGTCATGGATGCTTCGACCTTGGAGAATTCAGGTACAAATAACTGATAGTACATTATCAGTCCATGTAAACACTGCACCTACTTAAAACTTTTGGGTGGTCCCCAAGAAATAATTTCCACAATCCTCCATGAATTAACTATAACTTCATCCTATATAAGGATTTGTTCCAGAAAATGGGCCTATCGATTAACAAAATGACACTTCAAGATATTTCTACATATTTGGTGCTCTCAATTTTTTTCCAGGACCATCCCCATGTTTCTCACATGATTCTCATAGGACATCGAGTAATGTAGGATGTCATAAATGAAGACCACCATGAGCCGGTCTATGTAGGGTTGAAGATCTCATTCAATGGCTCCATGATTACTGTTGGGTAATTATTCCAACCAAATAGCATCACCAACTACTTTTAGTGGCCATAACGATACCTAAAGGCTTACTTCGGTATATTCTAATCCAGTATCCATAGCTCTTGATATAAAAATATGATGTTATTATTCGAGAACCATCACACCCCATTCAACTGATCAATAAGGTCATTCATCCTCCAAATTGAATACTTATTCTTCATTGTCTACTAGTTTAATAATGGTAAACCGACAAATATCCTCATTCTTCTATATTCCTTCATAGGAAAAAAATTGTGGTTTCCCTTGGTCAATCATTGGGTCTCAAAAATCCCTACCCCATAAACTACTCCAACATTACCCTCACCTCATGAAGCTTTTCAATATCCATATAATATGTAGTTGTAGATATCAATGTCATCATGGGGTATAGATCAATGCAGATGTCTATATCTCTATAGGGATGTAAACCTAGAACATCCTTAATAATGATGTCCTCATAATCTTCTACCACTGCAGGAAATTGAGGATTCTTATCATCCACTGCATTGAGGTTTAGTATAACCAAATGATGAGTGATTAGATACAACATACTAAGTGTGAGACCTTTCTGCACTACATGTGTTTCCTTTTCACGTACAAAGGAAAGTATTGTTCCATTACTACAGAAACACCTCACTCTCAACTTAAAATAGTAAATATAATAATGAATAATGGGTAACCATTCCATACCATGAATTCCATTGTAAGGGCTAGACATCGCTTCCCAGAAATCTAAATTGGCACTCCTCCCTCCAAGATTTAGATCTCACTATCATCTATAGGGTGTGATCATAAAATATCCTCCCATAGGAGACTCAAAGAGTAATGGTCGGGTTAACAGTTCAACCAGAATCTCCAAGACTAAAACAAGATTCATAACATGAAAAGAATGACTAGAACCGGTGTCTATGAAAAGAACATATAAGGTGAAAAAGACATATATCATACCTTGAATCATCCATTGAGCCTCAGGGTCGTAAGACTCTATTGTCAATAACTAGTCTCATCCTTGTACAACTGCCCCCTCATCCACGAGTGGACAACAAGGTGTAGTGGTGGTAATAAGTCAAACCTCTGACCACCACATACAATCTTACCAGTTCCTCTTCTACATCCACTTCTTTATATTCCACCCTACTCCTATCTCTAGGGTTTCCATAAAAATACTTTGAACATCTCCCATTCATCTATATGATGGTTCAGCCAATCTCATTCCATATGTCCCAGACTGCCACATGAGTAACACCATCAATCCCATAGCTTATTCGTGCCACCCTAGGGGCCATGGACCACTGAACATGAGTCATGGGATCCCCTCTTGAAGAGGCTGACCACCTTGGATCCCCACATCAATATTTTCATACCTGATGTGGAGGTATTAGTAACTCATTTCCCATTGCTTTCTCCCACAAGCGGTGTATTCTCTACTATAAATCTCTTCACAAGATGGGCTTTCTCAAGTAACCCATCATATATAGGAATCTAATGGATACCGCTAATTCCCTAAAGTCTTAACCTTATCCCAAATCAAAGGTATTATCACTAAATAACTAGTCCCCCACCATATCCCTAGAGTGGAAGAAAATATTAGTAAACTTCGTTGAATACTTCAATATAGTTATAATTCCCTAATATAAATGTAGAATCTCCTATATGTGCACCAGATGTAAAGTGGCCATACAGAAATTTTCTGTGTAAAGGTGCTTGAAGTCTATCTAGAAGAGTGATTTCTCATCATTTTTTTGAGTCACTCAGCTCCACCTTCCCTCCCACATCACCCTGAATAAGACACCTAAAAAAGACTGTCATCTAATCATCATGCATCCTCACAATGTGGAAAATAGAGTTGGCTATCTCTAGTAAATCCACTGCCATATGGGGATCTAAATCACCATGAAACATGGGAGTCACTATATCAGATACACGTTCAATGCGCTCATCCTTTGACCATCATTGTATGGGAGTGATGGTATTAGCTGATACTCGACAAGTGTCGGTAAAGATGGTAAATCACATGGAGGTGATATCTCTAGAACATGCCCCTAGTACTGATGCCTCATCCATAATTGTATCTTCATCGTGATCACCCAGAGGAATCATGGATGACTGTCTATGTGGACGAATTCTAAAAATAAAAAAACGTGTACCACTATCAATAGATTATATTTGGAGAGATGACACAAGAGGGGCATGGAAAACACAACCACTCCTATATGATGAATGTACCAATTTATTCCATCCAAATAATGATTTAATGTTTCAAGTTGAAAAGAATATTCTTAGAGTCCTGGTGTATGGATATTTCGACCACTACAACAACATTGAATTTCATATTTTGAAACCCAAACTAGAAATAGTTAACACTGACACACTATAAAAAATTTCTTAGATTCCCATTCTTAACGTAGAACCAACAACCTTGGATACAACTATGTCATGAACCATCCCAAAGGGGTGTGTTCTTTGACTACACCAAGCCCAACTCTAATTGGAAAGGGGATGGTGACTAGCACTGAGTAGTGATATTCCAGAAATGGGAGGCATTAGCTTAAAGTACATACACACATAGAGACATAACCTAGATATAAATGATAAAATGTAAAAACACTTAGTAAATAATGCATGCAGAACACTATATCAAACAAAAACAAGTATAATATCCAAAGTTATGGAATATAAATTGGTCCAAATACATTCCCATCAATATGAGTCATTAACCACAAGTCCAACCTGTAATAAAAACGTTACTTAGAAAACTGTCTGAAAAGTTGTAGGAACACACCTCTGTCTTCCTGGTATAAAAAAGAACCACATGGTCCTAGTCTTCCAATAACTCCATCGATAGGTCAATCATTTCCATAAATCAGGATATGTGTGGGATAAACCAATGCAAGGGTGAGTATAACAATACTCAGTAGTACACCCTAAAACCAAAATGGAATACCTCCATGAAATACCACAAAAGAATGTACAGTAATCTCTATACACGTGTATATCTACAAAATACATAAAAATAACATCCTTATAAACTCAATCCAATGAAAAAATTCTCGAGGTATGAATAACATATTATCTGCAACAAGATTTTTTTCGAATCATGCTTGTTCTGAGAGAACTCACTCCTCAAGTCGTGATATCATCAGTGACACTAATGAAGAGGTCTAGATCATTTGGGCCCCACCAAAAAGATAACACCTTTGTCATGGAATAAAATCAAACGTAGATAGGGGATCCTATTCAGACATAGTGGGTAATAACACGCACTCAATCTGAATATACCACAATGTAGACGATCTTTCTAAGATAAAATGTGGAAAACCCCTCACCCTACAAATACAACACACAAGATTGAGAACCAACACCCATATCTCAGTGGTTACGTTACTTCTAAAAAACTCCTCATGTGGTGACATGGGATCATACTCAAGTCCAATAGTGGTATACTATACTCTATATAGGACACAACCACCAGTGGGGATTACAATCAAATGATGAGGATGTAATTTCATACTGAATCCTCAAGGAATGGGCCAAGGGAACACTCTCAACCTAAACTAGTCCAAACAAAAACTCTCCACTTATCTCAAAAGGAAATTCTCAACGTCAGGGTATCAAAAACTTATAAAACTCACCAATTTGGCGTTTTGATTAGAATTTGTGGCCATTTTATGTTTTAAAGGGGATCATTGGGCATGCAGACCATCTTTATGGCCGGTCCACCGAATCTAGCACTCATCCTTGGTGGTCGACTGTGGAAGTCGGTCCACTTATCATAGATGTGGCTGTGTGGTCGCTATGCTCACAACACATAGTGCTATCACGGATAATTGGCAAGCTTGGCACAACTACTCCCCATTCACCCCGAGTCCTACCTAGGTCCGACCTATCCCACCTATCCCGGGCCCACTGGTCCCTGACCGCTTAGCCCGGCCCACTGACACATGGGCCGCCTAGGCACTGCACATAGCCCTCCTGGAAGTGTCCTTTATAGCCTCCCAAATATAATGTGGTTTGGTGTCCATTGGGGTTCTAAGGACTCCTACCAAACAGATTTCAACCATATCCCTTTTGACTACTGTCGTGGACTACTTCTGCCACCTCAATGTGGTGACCACCACATCCATACAGATTCGTCGTCAGTAGCACCGACAACCTCCACCAATCCTTCCAAGCCACCATGTGCCTCCAACTACAATGGTCGGTATACCACCATTTTAAACATTCCTCAAATACTCCTATGTTTACATTAATGTGAAACTTTCATATATCATGGTTTCATGGGTCCCGATCTAAATTGATATAGCCTCTGTTGTTGATTTTCCTTCAATAGGAGGCTCTAATCACATTCGGATCCACCTGACTAGGTTGATCCTTGAACACATAGATCCATCATAGATGAAAATGAAGAATGGATTGATAAAATCACAAAGTTAATCCTTGAGGAATTTAAATCAACCTTTTTTCATGTCATCCCTGATTTGTTTCTTTTAGAATGATTAATGAAGTGGATTGAACATCAATATCTTAATAATCTTACAGATAATTTCTCCTCGTGAAAAATTGATCAATATGTGGGAAATTATCTTTGTTTATTAGTATAAATTAATTATATAAATATGGAATGGGGTAAACAACCCCTAAAAACACACCCTGCCTACATTCAGTTTGATCACTGACAAATAATGAAGCATTATTGTCAACGTCGAAAATATTCATTGAATCTGAGGACCATCATTCAATCGATCTATCATCAGCCACTAAAGGATTCTACAGTGGTTATTTCTCCACACTTATAATGAAATTATTGTGTTATGATTCAAACTCTTAATTTCTTAAAAATACATAATAATAAAATAATCACTTCTTTAAAATAATTAATTAATGAACTTATTTTAATTACACAAATATACTACATGACATTTTCTACAGATGATCTGCGTCAACTAATGTTATGTCACACCTATCATAGAGTCTCCATTATGAGCTCAATGGTGACCTATGATTTCTAATATTGGAACCATTTTGAGTGTTATTCCGATTTTTTTAAACCACTCACATATGATATTAAAAAATTAAATATATTTTTTTTCATTTATTATGAGAACATCATGCCTCAGAATAACACGCCTTCTTAGCACATGTTCTCGCAATAAATCAATATAATATCTAGAAAAAAAACAAATGGAAAATAAATGAGGTTATTATATGTACCCCTTCCATCCACATTTTCTAAAAAAATATTTTCCTGATAAATGTCTCATGTTATATGCGAAAATCTTTCGAATAATTATGAACAATATTTAATGGTTTTTTAGTTAAAAATAAATATTCTATGGTAAAAATATTAATGTGTCATTAAGAATTAAAAGGAGGTGTTTGATTGTATTTTTTTTCGTCAAAATGTTATTTTTGATGATAAGGGTGATGATGATGAAGGTCTCAAGGATGGTAAGATCATAAAGAGAATCCTGAGAAAACTCTCACCTTGTTTCAAAGAAAATTTTTTAGTTATAGAATATAATGTCCAAAGATAAATATAAAATGATGTTTTTAAAAGTATTATTTAACCTTATGAAATTATAAATAAATAAAATTAGTTCTTTTTGAAGGATAGTATCCAATATGAGGAAATTAATTCCATCAAAAAGCTCAAAATCAAGGATAGTTTAAATGTCGGCAATGTTGATCAGGTTTTTACCATTTTTTTACCTCTAATCATTTTAGGTCTATGGAAAAGTTCAATAAAAGTTTCCATATTACTTTAATTTGATGTATAATGGTGAGAAATATTATGGATAAATATCCTAAGAACCATGAATAAGATAATAATGATGAGAAGAAACCCAAGAAGGTAGCAAGAGTTGAGTAAGTTATAAATAACATCAATTAGAGATCCTTAAAAATGATAATTTTTCTTCTTAATGTTTAATATATTTTAGGTAAAATGAAATTGATGAGGTTAATGATTATATAGTTGAAGATGTGCTAATGGATCTTAAAAATTATCCAAAAAATAATGAGTGTTGTGAGGGTAATGGAGGTACTATTTGAAGATTTTATCATCAATAATAACATGAGGTAGCCCTTGATAAATTTATTTCCAAAGAGAATGGAATAATAAGTAAAATTTATTGGTAAATGAATCCCTATAGTACATGTAAAATGAATGAATGAATAATTGAGCGGTCCAATGAGATTGAAAACTATTAAAAACATTGTATTTTGTGAAATTTTGGAAACAAAGTTTATTTGAATCCATAAGTGATAAAAAATCTAAACCATAAATTATTTAGAAAAGATATCAAACAGTAGTTAAATTATTTAGAAAATCAAATAAGATGTTTATATTTTTCGTTATATTTTTTATGATTAATAATTTCAATTAACACCCATTATAATGTCAATGAATTCAATATCGTCATCATTGAGTCTGGCCAATGGGATTTCATTGGAAGTGAATATACCTAGCACTCATTTGTATAGATTTAAAGAAAAAACATCAGTGGTCAAGAATCACGAAGGGAATTATAATCTTGTGCTCATTTGTAAAAATTTCGAACCATATTACTAAAAAATTTATTTCTTCATACAAATAGAAATTCTCTAAATCATGTGGACAATATAGATATTTCTTCATAAAGGGTTATTTTTTGCAGAATGTTAGAAACAATTTATAAATGTGTTCAATATCAAAGAGATTTATCTAGGAGAAAAACCATTATAAATTTAAATATATAATTTTTAATCATTTATCATCTCTGAATAGATTTTTATCTTATTTTTAAATCTTCATGAATGGAGAAGTCAAATATTCATCTTGAAAGAAATAAAGGGAACCAATAAATTTTCATAGTGGAAGAATAAAAAAATATGAATATTAACCCAAAAATTCAGAATAACGAAATGTTTCTCAATATTTTAAGAAGAGGAGGAGTTCATGGAGTAATATATTGATGAGATTCAATCATAACAAACATTGATATGAAATTAAACTATAGGGAAAACATATTCCTTTATATTCCATGAGGGAAATAAATAAGTTGAGGTAAAGGATATTTTATAGTGTTTCTGAATCACACATGACTATATATGAATAAATTATTATGAATATTAATAATTAACGAGATAGTTTTATTCATTTCATGATTGGTGATGTTATTGAAATTGTTGGTTATGGAGAATCTAATTTTTTTCTACGATCACACACTTTCTAATGTTTTATTTATTTCACGGATTAACAAAATATTATTAGTTTTATCTAATATGATACATTGTTCATGTGGGGGAGATGATGAAAAATGTATATATTTTTATACCTTATGATATTTTACCTTTATTATATGGAATAAGAAATATGAAAAATATATTTAGTATAGAGTGATATTTTATTGTATGTTTCCTGTAGTGGGGGAACATAGGATATGGAATAAGTGGAAAAAAATTTGATAAAATATTCTATAAATAATATGGAAAATAGATATATTCTATTTTAAAATATTTTTCTTACAAAATATAACAGAAAATATTTCATTTCAGGTCAAAAAGTGAATTTCTTTTGAAAGGAATGATGCCAATGTAGTTGAAGATATAAAATCTTCCTGATCTATTGAGTTTGGATATATATGTGATAATACCACACATGTTCAAAAATTAAAAATGTTTTTCAAATTGTTTAATTTATTATTTCAAGAAGATGAAATTGTTTATTACCATCACATAGAAGACTATGGTGTAAAGATGTATTACTCATAATCAAATAGGGATTATAGTGGTTATTTATGTAAATAATCAATTATTCTAAATCAAAATTGATTTTTTAATAATTATCAATGCAATTAATGTTTCAAAAATCAGGTAATCCAACATCATATTTTTCAGTTATAACATCCCAAAAATGGGGTATGATAAGAAATAAATTTCATTATTAACAACATGTCACACAAAATGCTTTTAGAGAAGATCCTTCAAGAACAATATTGTATGTAAGATATTACTGATGTTGGGTAAACATAAAATAAGTTATTTATATATGAAACATAAGGGATAAAACCATATGAAATATGGAATATAGGGAATCCTTTGACTATGTAATTCTGACAGATGGAAGTAAGTGTTTTCTCCTCAACAAACGGAAGAGTATAAATTTTAAATATCTAGAAAATAATGTCTTATATCATGGTTATTAATAAAATAAAAAAAACCTATAACTAAATAAACATGATACATTGAAAAATAATTGATAGTATTGACGTTGTGGTGGTTGAATTTGACAAAATGAAATAAAAAATTGAGCATACTATTTATTTCAACCAAATTGAATTTTCGGTTCAATATAATTATATAGAACATATAATAGGGGTATTTTTATAGAAATAATTAAAATTGTCGTAGGAAATATGATAGTTCATAATATAAAACCATTATAGTACGTATAATAAGACTAATGAGTAAGGGAAAACCCAATTATGGGAAAAGTGTTAGAGACTAGACGATGAAAACTTAATGAAAATGAATAAAGGTTAATCAATCCGTCTCATTAACATATTTTTCAGAACCAATATCATTTATAGATGATAAAAATAATGAGAATTGGGTCAATTATATGGATGAAGATCACGATAAAATAGAGAATAATGATACAAGGGATGTTTTTTCATGGAAAAGTTTCGGGAATATATTTTGAACAATGTGGATTTACTAAAATTATCTACATAAAGATGGAAATATGGTTAAAAATAATGAAATGAATATTTGTGAGTGTGATTTTCAAAAAATTTATGAAATTTTGATGTTAGAGTTAATTTCAACTAGAGATCAGGTACTAGAAATCTTGATAATTAACGTCCCAAGAGTGTGGTTTGAGAATAATTTGTTGGAAAGTGGAGTCTAACCATATCCATCATATTAATTGATCTTAGAAAAATCCCCCACTCCTTTTTGACTCTGTCATGTGAAAGAAATGCTTTATAACAATTAATTTTTTGATTTATAATCCCCTATTGTAAATTATTTGAGAAGCTTCCACATTGCGTTCAATTGTAATAGGGGAAAAATATCCATGTGTGTTTGAAATAAGGGAATACTTTTGGAAATGTGAGACTCCCAGTAAAAACAATTAAATGTAGAGAGTAATACAATACACAATTAGGGGGATAGATGTGTGGTTGTAGGATGAATTATTGGTATATTGTCATAAAAAACATATCATTCAATTCAATATTGAAAAAAAAATATTGATCATGTGAGCTAAAAAATAGTGATTTGTAACTCATTGATACACATCTTTAATGTGGTTATTTATATTGTATGTGAAATTATTATTTGAGTTTTTGGTGTATTTTAAATAAACCCAAGGGGGTCTATTGTTAGAAAAAAACACCGTATTAAAAAATTTTGGCGTTTTTTGTTGACTTGTTTGATGATGTATTTTTCAAGAGATGTTTAATGAATGAGTTCATATTGGTCAGTGATGTACAAATACAAAATATTAAGGATGAAACCAATGTGAAGGTTTTTTAGGATGTGGTATAGGGGGAAACTATTGGAGTTAGTGACAATTCCCATTATAGATGGAGTATTTAGTTGAAGATACAAAAAATAGAAATAGTGAAAGGGAGCATACTGTAATGGTCCCCGTGGTGGAGTTATAATTTACCTATCCAAAATAACAAAATCAAGTTGAAAATTCCATTGAATGGGGATTTAATTGATGAAATGAAGTATTTAACTAAAATATGTCCAAATAATCATAGTAATTGTCATAGTACATGGAATGGTGGAGGCAAAAC
This sequence comes from Viscum album, assembly GCA_963277665.1. Lineage (NCBI taxonomy): Eukaryota > Viridiplantae > Streptophyta > Magnoliopsida > Santalales > Viscaceae > Viscum > Viscum album. The sequence continues at coordinate 158,968,797 of OY728128.1, read as the reverse complement.
ATCCATTATTTTTACACTAGGATGTGGAGGAGAATCCAGGGTCAATTTTATGATCTAGAAAAAAGGCTTATAAAAAAAGGTGTTCAACTTGGGTTAGGCAACACAATTTCATTGGGATTGGAGATTAGTATATTCACCTGTGTCCAATAGGGATCGCACTATGACCATATTGATGGCCATGGCATAAAGAAAATCTATCTCTTAAAATGAGGATAAAAAAATAGGCTACCAATGTGGAGGTCATTTGTTATTGGAAATGAATCCATGGTTTTTAGACAATGACATAGTGCATTCTGTTTTGGTTCACGAGTCATTATATAAAGAACAAAATAATTTTTACACCATTGGTCCTTTATGGTATTTGTAACCTCAATATAATATATGGATTATGGTTTGTTTTTTCTGATCTATAATTCCTGAATTCATTTCCATAGAGTAATGCATGTGAAGGATTTGAGTTAAATATAGAATCAAGAATCAATGGGAGATATCTATATATAATATATTGAATATTTTAAAGGAATGAAGGATGCGGGAATATTATATATATCACATATATGGTTTACTTTCAATGATGGGTTTTTAAAGATATAAATTCTCTCATTGTAAGTTTGATAAATCATATAATGATGATAAAAAATCATGGTTATGATTTGCATTATTTTCATGAGAAGAAAAATGTTCCATCAATAGGAGAAGTGATTTAAATAATGTGGGAAAGTAGTGATCATTCAAATCATTTTTGGTAGAGAACAATAATTTTTCTTGGGGATACTAAATACATATACATTTAAATCTATGATCCATTGGTGATTTTAGTGGACATGCACATCCACATTCACACTTCTATGATGTTTAATAACATGGTTTCACTAAAAAATTAATATTAGTTTTTTCATCATTCACCTCTCATTGAGAGGGAATATATAGAGATAGAGAATGATAGGGAAATTTAGTAGTTTTTTAAGTAAAGATAACAAGATCCAAAACCGTTGAGGTATATTTCTAAACATTTACTCTATGATTTAACCCATATCAGAAGGTTCAATCCTCGACAAGGGTCTAGAAATTTTTTTTTCTAAAATAACCAAAGAAAATTCATCACTTTTTAAAAATTTAACTCAGGTTAAGGAATAAAAGATGATAATAAAATAATGATAGTTTTTTATTACTATATTTCTCCTGTAGAAACAATTTTATTATATTCTCATACATTTAGCATTAAAACCACTTAAATTAGAGGAGAAAGATTAATTTTTATTTCTTAATACATTGATCAAATTAAATCATACTCTATATGGTCCTTATATTACAATAATATTGATCGAGTTCATTTTCTAGAAGAAACTGACAGTTCAATATTGACTGCGATAATATTAAAATGAATTAGTAATAAAATTTTATATCACATGAAGAGTGTTTTTATATTTAATATTAAGGTGATTATTTTCTTATATTATTTACCAAATAAAATTGTTATAATAGTTCTACACTATTATTATATCTTTTATTTTCATGGAAAATGTTATTAAACAATCATTATGTGTTACAATGAGATCTATGTAATGGAGAAAATTGATTTTTTACAATAATGTTGTTGTAGATTATAGGATTTTGAGACATAATATCAAGAAATTAAAAATTTGTAAAATCCAAGATGTTTGGTTATAATAATATAAACGCTATAAGGAATTATACAGGTTATATATGACACTGGATATTCCTATCTAAATAGGAGTGTTTTAGTACGTAAACGGGTGATAATTATGAATGTATATCATAAATAAAGTACATTGATACATTGATGGAAATACTAAATGCATATTCTCATATATAGATAAGATACGTTGTGTCTATGATAAATGATATGAATTTAATTTAATATTCTATGACAGTATTTTTATTTACTGAGTTAATGAAATTAAATATCACTCGTTATTTAATTGAAATGGGAATATATAATTAATTTAATGGACATGGATTTTTATCTATGAATTAATTTTAGAGATTCAAAGAAAAATAATTAAAACATATAGGATAATAAAACCAATATAAAACACATTTGGTGAGATACAATTACAAAGGAGTTAAATTAAAAGTAAGTATTTGTATGAAGTATTTTAAATTGTTAAGTTGACTTCTTTGTAAATATTTTTCCCAAGAATATGTTATAGTACTCTTCCACCCCCTCAAGACTACGAAACCATGTGAAAGATTTTTCATGTCTTGGAGAAATAATTTTTCGATCAGTGTTGAAGGATATATATAATTTGAATCATCGATGCTAGCACTCGGAGTGCAAGAAATGATGTATTGAGATATTTTGACCTATAATGAAAATTTCTAGAAGAGTTTTTCTCTGAATTAATCATTAAAAAGACGAAATTACATGAGAAAATACCAGATGGATTTTTGAAAAAATAATTAATTACATAGTCAATGTAATTCTATTTCAATTTAATTACAAATTATTTTTTTTAGAAAATCCTATCTATTAATAAAGTTAGTGTTTTTATATAATTTTATATGGATATTTTTCAAAGAATTTGATATAAATAATTATTTAAATTTGTATTTACCTTTTATCTTATGATTCAGAAACTTCTTGGGGAATCAAACTATTGTAATTATATTTTATTATCTATTATTTTTATTTTTATTGTATTCTAGAATAGTTAGAGGTATTTTATTTGTAGTTTTTTATTCAATAATATGAAATTGAAGATAACATGATCATTCTGTTTCTTATGACCATGACTATGATTCGAATAGATTAAAAATGATCAATGATTCCATTTTTATGTGATGAAGATATAGGGAGAGTAATAGAATTACATGACATGTAACTACAAAGTATACATGTTGTACCCATGGTCAACCAAAATTGGTTGATCCATGAAAATCAAAACATGTTGTGTTGGGTTGAGTGCACAAAATCATTACATTCCATGTTTTTAAATCCCATTGGGACATAGTTTTTTGAGATTAAATTTCCTATAATTGTGTTACACACCATGTAACACCAAATAGGTTATCCCCACATATATCATGGAATAATAAAAATAAAATGATTTTGGATGTAATTAATACATGATTAATATTAACTTCCATTAATGATAAATGGGAATACATAAATTACATAGAATTTAGTGGGAATTACTAGAAATATGACATGTAAAAGTTTTTTAAAAGTATACACCATTCACCTAGTCCTATAGTGTTGGAAATGAGGAATAAATTACACACTATGTAACTTGTTCTACGCATCATGTAACTCAAACAACGTCATTCCGGGTATACACTGATACATGGGTGTTGTGTTAGTAAAACATATGGAAAAGATTAACTAATTATAGAAAGAACAATTTTTTTTGTAATTGGTTATATTTTTAGTCTGATAGGGTTTTCCATCTCTAGGTACATGCTATGTCATTTTCAATGTGTCAAGTGGATTTAAATACAAAAAAACTATTTTCTTCATTTTTGGAAAAGACATGACATTTATGTATATCATATAGAAAATATACTTCATGGGTATTTCCGATGGAACATGAAGTCTATATTGAAGGCATCATACTTATTCATACATATCAACAATACTACTGTATAGACTGAAAGAACAACATTTCATGTAATATCAGGACATTCCATGTAAATAACAATGTCATTATAGTATATAGAATATAGGAATTATCATATAAAATGTTAGTCACTCACTATGTTGAGTGATTGAACATTCCATGTGACATTTTAATTACAAAAATTGATTTATTAAAATGTATAAGGATACATATCATGCCATTTATAGTTTATAGTTTTCTCTTGAAATGTGGAGACCCGAAGCTTGACGTACATAGATATTACATTACTTTTTTGGAATAATTAATATATAACAAAAACCGACACACAAGGGCCGTAATAGTTTAGTGTCTTTGAAAACATGGAATGTAAACTTCTAATCGTGGTGAAAGATCTTCAACAGCTCCCATAAAGATCTTCCACTTTTTGTTTCCTTAACTAAAACCTTTCTTTTAATCATGGGGGAAAATAAAACATAATAAGGGTGAGCTCAAATGCTCAGTAAGGGTAAGCATGGATAAAATAAAACATACCATATACATTTTAACAAAAAACATGAACATAATGCCTAAACATCAAAAGCATGATAAATGACATAAAACATGAAAGTACGTAAGGTATAGATCATAAAGAAACAGTAAGAATGAGAAAAAAACATGGGAATAAAACATGTAATTGTGGCATCCATAAAGCACATGTAATGATTTCCACAGTAGCCAGGGCATTGCTTCCAAGACCATCTTAGTGGACAAAGTCCCTTTCTGAATTGAGTTCATTCCTCATTCCAGTCCTGTATTTCTAAACCGGTTTAACTTGCCGTTCCATCCATGTCTATCTAATGAGATATAAATCTTTACCCAATGAATTCAAGGGAGATATAGGTCCCACCCATCTCATAATGAAATCATTCTTACTTGTGCCATAAAATAAACATAAAACATTCATCATAACCCAAAGAATAAAATGGGTTTCATAAACATCATCCCATCATTTCATAATCCATATAAAACAAATGGACATTTCATCATAAGAAAAGGGAACCATGTAAATCATAGAGACATTAAACTTGAAACATATACATATCAAATAGTTTCATATTAGATGGAAAATGGTTTTGATAAAACATTTGAAATGAATTCTTGAGGAAAATATCCTTTATTCTTCAAAATCATTTTCTTTTCAAAAAAATGCCACGCACTTTTAAAATAAAAATATTTTGTTGAAAATATTCATAAAATCATGTAGAGTAATCTTCATTAAAATTAGGCGTTATGAAACCGTGAAAATCCGTTCACGCCTTATAAGTTAAAAATAACATTCTCCTCGTACTTTTGTCACAAAAGTCAAAAAAGTACCTCGTAACGTAAACAAGAGAAATATTCCTTACATACCATGTAGTAAAATTCAAAAATGGGTAAAAATGAATTTAATCATACATGGAAACAATTTTATAAAACATGGACATGGATGATATAAATAACCCAAGTAAATACTTACGAATAAGCAATCTCAGATAAAATTGAGATTTGAAAAAGTATCCCTTACCTTAGGTCAGATATGCTTCGTACGTATCCAAACCTCCTGTATAATGATTTAAATAATGTCATTGACTTATTAAAGAAACATATTCATTGTTATTATATCATATATGGTTCATTTATCACTTTATATTACACGTTCATTTGTAAATTAATGTTAAAGTAGCGTTTTGGGTAAAATCGTTTCATTTGTCGTTAATGTTTTAACTTTTAATTATTCATATGATTACTTAGATCATGATTACTTACATCCAGATTGTAAAACATGATTTATATATAATATATATTCATTATATATATATATAATGGAAAGATAAATGAAAAAAATACACCGTTCATGGAGATGGTAGGCCATACGTATGCATGAACGTTGTTTTCGTTTCCTTATTGAATTGAATGGAATTAAGTAGATGAAATAAATATATATATATATATATATACATAAATCCAGTAGCATTATTATGTCATATATTTCATGATTACTTATTATATATACTTTATAATCATTCTTGAATGGTTATCATGGAGAGTGAATCTCATCGCGTCGTGGAGACGGAATTCCTTACGTACGCACGAGCGATGATATCATTCCCATGATCGTGGAATTGTATTAAAGTGTATGTAAAATATTTACATAATCAATATCACTTTAAAATAATCATATATATTCATTACTTTAACCATTATACCCATCCATGTAAGGTGGTGGTGGAAATTAGATTACACCACTGCGTGGAGACGATATTCCGTACGTACGCATGCGCGGTGATTTCGTTTTCCATAGGATGGATAAATGGTGAAATATGGTTGTTTCATACTTATAATAACATATCATTATATGATTGATACTTATGTTATTACCTCAAAATGAAACAACTAAAAAAGAAGAAGTGGAAGAAGAAATAAAGTTGAAAGAATTGGTAACAGACATTACCTCTTCTTTGAAGCACCTCTTTGAGACCTCCTCTTAGGGTACTAAAATTGGTCTTTGAAGAATACCAGGACCTCTAAGATGTTTCTAGGGAAGTGTAGAAGGTAATTTGGCAGGATTTGGCTGATCTTGAAGGCTCAAAGTGGTGTGAGTAAGAGAGGGAGGAGGTGCCCTTTTTTAAGGGATTAGAGGGGCACCTTTGGTAAAACTAAAAATATTCTTTTATTATAAAGTCATATTCGGTTTTAAATAGCTCCAAATTGATTTATTTCGAAGTTAAGGTGGGGATGGGTCGAAATCCTCTCATAAAATAGAATTTAGGAAAGCTTAGGTTCTAATTTTATCCTTATCATTTATATTTAACTTCAAGTTAAATAATTTTACTTTTACCGTGTCTTTTTGTGTTCTTACACTATAAGGTTAATAAACTTACTATAACAAGCCAAAATAACCCCAAGTTGTTTATTATTAATATATATAACCTTATCTAAGTCATTTGGCCTAACCTTAGAATTTTAGGAATAAAATAACAATTAATAATATAATATTTGTTTTAAAAACTATTTTATGCCAATTTTGACACTATTTAGTAATTGATTTTTGTGAAAATCATCACAGAATGATTAATTCTAAAAAAGTTAATTAAATCAATAATAACATGTCATATTAACCTATAAAATTAGTTAAATTCATAAAAAGTCTCAAATTATATTTATTTGGGTATTTATAACATCAATTATGTCAATATTTCATTAATAAGATAATTACTGCATCATCATTGTGTCAAAAATAAATTAAATTATTTAATGTCTAAAATTTAAAAATAAAATATCATTATGTATGAAATCTTATTATATTTCTAATGAATATTTTCAGTCAAATTTATCTTATTTATTACCCTATATTAAAAATTATTTACTTATTAACCTTTGATTTTAACTATTTTAACCCTTCTTTAAAGAAATTAATAAGAAATGTCCTAATCTAATCCATGTGGGCCTAAATGGGAATATTTTATTTCTAAGGCTGTTTTTGGTCGAATTACACTTATCCAATATAATTATTACATGTGTTAGGGTAATAATAATATCATTTTTACCCTTATTTACCCTATTTACTTTTAACCATGGAAAAAAGTAAAAAGTTACTATTCACCAAAAATTATTTTCATCTCATTGAACCAAATTTTAGTCCTTGATATTAACCGTGTCTATCATATTTTTGAAATTCCACCCACAGAAGTGGTAAAATTAAGTTTTATGAAAAATTCATTTTTTTAACTACCACTTAGTGGTTTCACTATTCATCAAAAAATGAAAGTTTCCAGAAAAATACCAAAAAATTGGCCTAAGCTATATTTGATATTATGAACTCAAAAATGATGTCTATTTTACTAAATTAAAAACATATCAGTTGCATTAATTATTTTAAAAATTAATTCTCGTCGTCAAAACAAATAGCGTGTTCTTAAGAGATAATAACTATAAAAAGAATGACACTTGTTTATGTCTGGTTTAAATGTGAAATTACATCCAATGACCAAAATAGTATTAAATTGAAAAAATATATTCTAAATATAATTTAAAACCACTAAAATTAATAATTTTTCACTATTAATTATTCCGATTAAAAAGGTTGTTTTTAATTATAATTTAGTAATTTTCACTATTCATCAGAAAATAAATGTTATCCAAAAAGTACCAAAATTTCACCCTATGCTAATTTTGATATTTGGAATCCAAAAATGAAGTCCATTTTGAATGTTAAAATTTATAAAATTTCAAAAAGTGGGTATTACTATTTATAATGGCTAGTTCATAATAATATTAAAATAATATCTAGTTTAGTGAAACTCGGTATTGCGTACTACACACGCTATCGAGGAAGGTCGTGATTGCGTGTAATTTGAGGAAAGTCAGTGATGAGTGTTGTGAAAGCTCATTTTGGTGTAGCGTACAACACAAGACATTAATAAAATTAAAAATAATATTTTTCATAAAATCTCGGGGTGTTACATTCTACCCCCTTTAAAATGAATATCTCCCTCGAAATTCGTTGGGGTTATAAATGGTTTACTACTCAAAAGTTTCTTTAATAGAAACCCACATCGTAAAATGGAATACCAAGACTTGGCTTTAAAAACTAAAGTATAAAATGTAACGGTTACCCAAATTATCTCATCACTAGGTTTCCATGTAGGAGAACATAGGTGTAAATATAGATATGGAAGAAAAATCTAACCATCAAGTTATGATGGAGAGTGGTAGAAACATGGCTATGAAAAAGCCAACAATCACAAAGTCATAAATTTTTTATGATCTAATGTACCATCTGCTTCATCGGATATAAGAGCACTAGGAAAAAAATTTTGGTTTTCAATATCATTTCCCCAAAGTTGATGAAATTGGAATTAGAAGAAATACTTTCGTGATTTTGGTACAGTCTCACCGTTGGTTGTTCTTTGGAAAATTTCCACTTCATCTCTTAAAGAAATGAAGTTGAATTTGTCATTCGTGATGTGTTAGCAGATCATGTGATAGAATGATGGGTCATTCCATCTGTCTCAAACAAAAGGTTAGAAAAGTTATCAAAAAAAATACATAAGTCCATCTATAGTGAGATTAATCATATATGGTTCCTAAAATGGACTTATACTTCATATAACATACTGCATAATATAATAAAACTAGTTTCTACTAAACAGGGACTTCCTGTAGGCAAGTGGTAGGCGATAAAGGACAGTCGCACATCGATTGTGGGTTCGATTCCCACAGCCTTGTCCGACGCGATGGGCTGTCGCCCATCCTGCAGGTTGTCCTTTTTCTAAAACTAAATTACTATAAAAACCCATAAATAATAACAAAAAAACTTCTATCCTTAAACAATACTAACTTATATCTAATATAATCCATTCCAATCTTTAGGCTTATCCAAAATACTTCTGTCCAAACTCATATTATAGTGAAAATTATTACCAAAGAGTTCATAAAACTAGCATGTTAATAACATCGTTGATCCCATATATCATGAGATATGTCTTGTTGTTCACATTACAAGCATTCTAAGGCCTTAATCATGTATTCTCTTGAAAAAAAATGAATACCCATTGAATCATAGTGAAAACATGAGTGCTGTCAAAAGTTAACTCTTTTCACATACCAAAACCTCGAACCGTGATATAACTATTTCCTTATATCAGTCATGAGCTCATGAATACTGTCAAACATTTCATTTTCTCATTTTCCCTTGATTTTGCGCATATCATCTTTTTTTGTCAAAAATATCTCAATCACTTTCCATGGTTACCGGTACCATAAAATTATTGAAAACCACAATAGACCAATACATAAATATTCCAATATTCCATGATACTATATACAACATTATTTTAGAATCCCATTACATAAACACTTAATCATTCCACCACATCGTTGTCATATTCAACATCACCAATAGTGATCGCATGTGACTTCCCTTTGTCCTTTGCCTTAAGTTATTGCTCATGTCGATCATCACTAACCCTTGGATTAGGGAATTTATTAGCATAATGCCGCATTTCCTTGCATTTGAAGCATAGAAGTGTTGGTGGTGCATTCTCTGCAGTATATTCTTTATTCACATCATTAGAAACCCTTTTTCCTTTACTTCGACACTCAGTTGCTCGATGACCATCTTTTCAACAATTAAAACATTTTCTAGTACCTTTAAGACAATCTCCACCATGCTTCTTTCCACACTTTGAGCATAAGGAAACATTCATATTCTTTTCACCATTATTCTGAGATTTCTCCTTGAACTCCATCTTTCGTTTCTTGTCAAAACTATGAGATGGATATGTAACACCAACTTCAATTTCTACCAAGATAGCACAATGCACAATTTCATCATAGATACTAAAGTCTCTTATAGATAATTCCCTTCGAAGATTTGGTTTTAATCCACTTAAGAATCGATCGATCTTACTCTCAGGTTGGATAATAATACCAGAAGCATACCTTGAAAGTCTTGTAAAATTTGCTTCATAGGTACCAACTGATTCATCATCCTTTTTCTTTAGTTCAAGAAACTCCTTCACCGTATTTGTTCGGAGAATACGGGGGAAGTACTTATTGAAAAATATGTTCTTGAACTCATCCCATTCCAAGGACTCAATTTCATCTCTTTTCCTCCTAATCTTGATTAGATTCCACCATTGATCAGCTTCACCTTCCAAACGATATACTGCTTAGATGACTTTATCATGTTCAGAACATTAAAGAACTGAAAATATCTTTTCAGTGGTACTGATCCATTGTTCAGCAACAAGTGGATCAGAAGACCCACTGAAAGAAGTTGGACATTGCCTCATGAAGGACTCAATAGAATATTGTTCCATTCTCTGCTCATTTGGAAGTCCAGAATGATTCATATCTTGTGTAAGTATATCAATAAGATTTTTCACTCCATCTCCCATAACATTTTTTTGTTCAGGAGGACAATCATTTCATTGTCCATTGCATTTATCAACACGGTTCCTTTGAGTTCCAGCCATCGTCTAAAACCCAAAAAGAATATTGTGAGAGGAAAAAATCATTCTATGGAAAACAACATAATAAAGGGGGATTACCTTAAATATCTAACATCATAGGATTAATTCTAAGAACGTTACATAAATTCTAGGACTATAACCTATACTTATACATAACCTTAGGGACATCCCTAGACATACCATATAAATATCTCTAGGGATCTCACTAAAGTTCTCGCATCCTAGTTTCCAAAGGTTGACTAAACCTTTCCTCTGATACCAACTGTAGAGACTCAAACCATGAGGTACATAGATATTACATTACTTTTGCGGAATAATTAATACATAACAAAAACAGACACACAAGGACCGTAATAGTTTAGTGTCTTTGGAAACTTGGAACGCAATCTTCTGATCATGGTGAAAGATCTTCAACATCTCCCATAAAGATCTTCCACTTTTTGTTTCCTTACCTAAAACCTTTGTTTTAATCCTGGGGGAAAATAAAACTTAAAAAGGGTGAGCTCAAATGCTCAATAAGGGTAAGCATGGATAAAATAAAACATACCATATACATTTGAACATAAAAACATGAATATAATGTCTAAACATCAAAAGCATGAGAAATGACATAAAAAATGAAAGTATGTAAGGCATAGATCAAAAATAAACATTAAGAATGATCAAATAGCATGGGAATAAAACATGTAATTGTGGAATCCATAAATCACATATAGTTATTTCCATAGTATCCAAGGAATTGCTACCAAGACCATCTTAGTGGACAAAGTCCCTTTCTGAATCGAGTTCACTCCTCCTTCTAGTCCTGTATTACTGAACCGGTTTAACTTGCCATTCCAGCCATGTCTATCACATGAGTTATAAATCATTACCCAAAGCATTGGAGGGAGATATAGGTCCCACCCATCTCATAATTAAATCATTCTTACTTGTGCCACAAAATAAACATAATTCATTCATCATAACCCAAAGAATAAAATGGGTTTCATAAACATCATCCCATCATTTCATAATCCATATAAAACAAATGGACATTTCATCATAAGAAAAGTTAACCATGTAAATCATAGATACATTAAACTTGAAACATACACATGTCAAATAATTTCATCATAGATAGAAAATGGTTTTGATAAAATATTTGAAATGAATTCTTGAGGAAAATATCATTTCTTCGCCAAAATCATTTTCTTTTCAAAAAAATGCCTTTCACTTTTAAAATAAAAGTATTTTGTTGAAAATATTCATAAAATCATGTGGAGTAAGATTTATTAAAATGAGGCGTTATGAAACTGTAAAAATCCGTTCACGCCGTATAAGTTAAAAATAACAGTCTCCTCGTACTTTTGTCAGAAAAGTCAAAAAATTACCTCGTAACGTAAACAAAAGAAAGATTCCTTACATACCATGTAGTAAAAGTAAAAAATGGGTAAAAATAACATTAAACATAAATGGAAACACTTTTATAAAACATGGACATGGATGATATAAATAACCCAAGTAAATACTTACGAATAAGCAATCTCTGATAAAAATGAGATTTGCAAAATTATCCCTTACCTTAGGTCTGATATGCTTCGTACGTATCCAAACATCCTGTATAATTATTTAAATAATGTCATTGAGTTATTAAAGAATCATATTCATTGTTATTATATCATATATGGTTCACTTATGACTTTATATTACCCGTGCTTTTGTAAATTCATGTTAAAGTAGTGTTTTGGGTAAAATTGTTTCATTTGTCGTTCGTGTTTTAACTTGTAATTATTCATATGATTAATTAGATCATGATTACTTACATCCAGAATGTAAAACATGATTTATATATAATATATATTCATAATATATATATATAATGGATCGATAAATGGAAATAAATACACCGTTCATGGAGACGGTAGGCCGTACGTATGCATGAACGCTGTTTTCGTTTCCTTATTGAATTGAATGGAATTAAGTAGATGAAATAAATATATATATATACTAAAATCCAATAGCATTATTATGTCATATATTTCATGATTACTTATTATATATTCTTTATAATCATTCTTGAATGGTTATCATGGAGAGTGAATCTCATCGCGTCGTGGAGACGGTATTCTGTACGTACGCACGAGCAATGATATCATTCCCATGATCGCAGAATTGTATTAAAGTGTATGTATAATATTAAAAAATCAATATCACTTTAAAATAATCATATATATTCATTAATTTCACCATTATACCCATCCATGTATGGTGGTGGTGGAAATTAGATTACACCACGGCGTGGAGACGGTATTCAGTACGTACGCACGCGCTGTGATTTCGTTTTCCGTAGGATGGATAGATAGTGAAATATGGTTGATTCATACTTATAATAAAATATCATTATATTAGTGATTCTTATTTTATTACCTCATAATGAAACAACTAAAAAAATAAGAAGTGGAAGAATAAATAAAGTTGAAAGAATCGGTAACAGACATTACGTCTTCTTTGAAGCGCCTCTTTGAGACCTTCTCTTAGTGTACTAAAATTGGTATTTGAAGAATAACAAGACCTCTAGGATGTTTCTATGGAAGTGGAGAAGGTAATTTGGCAGGTTTTGGCCAATCTTGAAGCCTCAATGTGGTGTGAGGAAGAGAGGGAGGAGGTGCCCTTTTATAAGGGAGGAGAGGGGCACCTTTGGAAAAACCAAAAATATTATTTTATTATAAAGTCATATTCAGTTTTAAATAGCTCCAAATTGATTTATCTCGAAACTAAGTTGGGTATGGGTCAAAATCCTCTCTTCCAATAGAATTTAGGCAAGTTTACGTTCCTATTTTAACCTTATCATTTAGATTTAACTTTAAGTTAAATAATTTTACTTTTACAGTGTCAATTTGTGTTCTTACACTATAAGGTAAATAAAATTACTATAACAAGAAAGAAGAACCCCAAGTTGTTTATTATTAATATATATAAACTTATCTATGTCATTTGGACGAACCTTAGAATTTTAAAAATAAAATAAAAATTAATAATATAATACTTGTTTTAAAAACTATTTTATGTCAATTTTGACACTATTTAGTAATTGATTTTTTTGAAAATCATAACAGATTGATTAATTCTAAAAAAGTGAATTAAATCAATAATAACATTTAATATTAACCTATAAAATTAGTGTAATTTATAAAAAGTCTCAAATTATATTTATTTGGGTATTTATAACATCAATTATGTCAATATTTCATTAATAAGATAATTACTCCATCATAATTGTGTCATAAATAAATTACATTATTTAATGTCTAAAAATTACAAATAAAATATCATTATGTAGGAAATATTATTATATTTCTAATGAATATTTTTAGTATAATTTATCTTATTAATAACCCTATATTAAAAATTATTTACTTATTAAACATTGATTTTTACTATTTTAACTCTTCTTTAAATAAATTAATAATAAATGACCTAATCTAATCCAAGTGGGCCTAAATGGTCATATGTTATTACTAAGGTTGTTTTTGGTCTAATTACACTTATCCAATAGAATTAGTACATGTGTTAGGGTAATAATAATATCATATTTACCCTTAATTACCCTATTTACTTTTAACCGTGGTAAAAAAATTAAAAAGTTACTATTCACCAAAAATTATTTTCATCTCATTGAACCACATTTTATTCCTTGATATTAACTCTTTCTCTCAGATTTTTGAAATTTCACTCATAGAAGCTGTAAAAATAAGTTTTATGAAAAATTCATTTTTTTAACTACCACTTAGTGGTTTCACTATTCATCAAAAATATGAAATTTTCCAGAAAAATGCCAAAAATTAGGCCTAAGATATATTTGATATTATGAACTCAAAAATGATGTCTATTTTACCAAATTCAAAACATATCAGTTGCATTATTTATTTTAAAAATTAATTCTCGTCGTCAAAACAAATAGCGTGTTCTTAAGAGATAATAACTATCAAAAGATTGACACTTGTTTATGCCTGGTTTAAATGTTAAATTACATCCAATAACCAACATTGTATTAAATTGTAAAAATATATTCTAAATATACTATAAAACCACTCAAAATAATAATTTATCACTATTAATTATTTCGATTAAAAAGGTTGTTTTTAAATAAAATTTAGTAATTTTCACTATTAATCAGAAAATGAAAGTTATCCAAAAAGTACCAAAATTTCACCCTAAGCTAATTTCGATATTCCAAATCCAAAAATGAATTCCATTTTGAAAGATAAAATTTATAATATTTCAAAAAGTTTGTATTACTATTTATAACGGCTAGTTCATAATAATATTATAATAATATCTCGTCTAGTGAATCTTGGTATTGCGTACTACACACGCTATCGAGGAAGGTCGCGATTGCGTGTAATGCAAGGCAAGTCAGGGATGAGTGTTGTGCAAGATCATTTTGGTGTAGCGTACAACACAAGACATTAATGAAATTAAAAAGAATATTTTTCATAAAATCTCAGGGTGTTACATGAAATGATCAATTTGAAATTATTATATATAATTTTAGTAATATAATATTAAAATAGAGTATAAATTATTTTTTGGATAGTAAATTTATATAAATAAAAAAATTAGGTAATGAAATAAATAATTTATTAACATGAAAAATTTATATTAATAATGTTTGAATTAAATGCATTATTGAAGTATTTATTGGATTTTGTGATAGTTCATAAGCTTAATTGACCAAGTAATGTGTTAGGATTCGATTTATTTGAAATATTTATAGCATCAATTTTATGATAAATTTGTTATTATTTTAAATATTATTAACATAATATCTTTACATCTTCTTTAATATGTGTTGGTTTGTGTGTCCATAATTTATTTATGTATCCTTATACCCTTAGTTCCTCTCAAATATGAGTGTGTAAAAATATGAAATGGAAGGAGATTTATTTAAGATGATATAGTTCACAATTGAGTTGAGGTGAAACTGACCTAATTAATTCACTGGTTTTAAAAACCCAGTTAATTTTTTAATAAATCACTTTCATTTTTATTAATATACTTATATTCATTATAAAAATATTTAGCATGTTTACATATAAAATGAAATAGAATTAACAAAACACTTTTCCTATAAATACTTTAGTTAAAATTTTAATTTATAAATTATTGATTTTAAATTATAGAAAATGAATTTAATTTGGAGAAAATTAATATTCTAACTAACATACGGTGATATCTGGGGATTTTTCATAAACTATTGAATTTTAGTGAATAATAGAAAATATAAATTTCTATAAACATGTATTTTGTTTCCTATAAATTCTGTAATTTGATAGCATAATAAACATTTGAATAATTTTTAAAAAAATTCTTTTATTTATAAATAATCTACATAATTACTTTTTCATCATGTTTATGTTGGATTTTATTAAAAGGTTGTTTTTTGGTTTATAAAAATGTTTTTTTAGAAACAAATTTAATGTATTTAACGTTTATCGATTTTAATTAATTAAACTAATTCCTTATGATGAATTTTTTTACTGAAATGTAATTATTAGATAACAATAAATATTAATTTTTATTTATATAATTAATATTATTAGTTATATTGTTAATATAAAAACATATTTTCTTATTGAAATATACTCTTTTGGAAAACCATCATTTTCATCATGTCTGCTGGTTTAATATTAAATTAAACCCTTCAACATAATTGAATATAATTTTTTAAAATTGAATATATTTTTTGATTCTAATTAATTTTATTATTAAATAGTTAGAATATATTTTTTCTAAAATGTACTATAAAAACTATAAAAATGATTTATAGGAGTTAATGAGAATACATGTTTACAGGGTGGTTAAACTAAATAGATAAATATTAAAATATTATAATTTTTTTTATAAAATCAATTTTATTTCCATATATCAAACATATAATTTCTATGTCTCTATAATTGACCATTATAGAGCATTTTGGAATGGGTAAAATTTTGGTGCCCCATTTCCATTTCAAAGATTACCATTGTCCCACAAACCCTGCATATAAAATGTCACCATATCTGATCATATCCACACCGTATAATACCTTTTTATCATCTAAAACATAAAATAATACCACCAAAAATTCCCTCATGATGATTTAGATCCATTATTTTTATTATAATTTAATTCATATATGTTTTGTGGGTCTTTTCTAAGGAAGATTTCCCAAGAAGTGGAATCATGTTTAACCAAACATATTTTTATTTATTTCCTCTTCCAAATACTTAAAATTTACATTTATTATGATTATATAATATAAATGTGTTTATTATATTTATATATATAGTATTTTTTCAACAGAAAACTTAAATCTGTCATATCTTCCATCAAATGTGATGCATAATCATCATTCATGGGTACGATGAACTTCTGCCTCACGAACCGAGGTCATTTATTTTTCATCATCACCTATAATGCCCTATTATTAAGAATTTTTTATGTAAATATGAATTAAAATCATAACACATTTATACTTATAGAGTTATTATATCACCCATATCTTCTTAATTTTTATTCCTTGAGGGATATGATTTTGTTGCTCGGGTATATGACGGACTACTTCCTCAGAAAAGGAAGTGATTTATCTTTCAAAAAAACATCACATGGATGCTAATAATGATAAATATAAAGATTATATTTCAAATAAATGAATTTATTATATTCTTTAAACGTTTTTCATTTGAAATTGTTAATATATTATTTTATTTCTTACATTGAGAAATAATAATGTTGTTCGTACCTGCATGTGTACCACCACCACGTCGAAGAAATTATTATCTTTTTTCATCAGTAAATAAAATTTATGATATATATAAATATATAAATATAATAATATAATATTTAATTTATGATTTTATTATCATAATATAAATAAGAAATCATACTAACCTTCTTTCAATAATGATATTTTAAAAATGGAAACAGTATTCAACAATACGTGAGGCATACCATATCTATGGCCATAACATAATTCATTTTTCATAAAACTAATTCATGATTGTTTTTTTAAATTATAATTTATGTATAAATTTGATAATTATAATATTATTATTGTTTTTTATTGGTTTAACTTATAGATTCTTTAAACAATTCTCCACCTACATATGTCATTTTTGACACATAATCAAAATATTGTCAAAAAACTCAACATAAACATAATTGATTAGTTAATTTAATATAAAATAGTAATAAGTGAAATAAAATTAATAGTAGAAATGTAAATTTTTCCTAATAAAATAAATTATCAATATATGTTTATTATATAGAAAGATAAATAATGAGACTGACAAATCAGATTTTAGGTAAGGTGTTGTATTTCCATTTCTTTTGATTAAGGCATATTATGATGATAAGAACCAATAATTTTTATTTTTATGTGTATATATAGACCGTTTGAAATTTTATATCATGAATTTTTATATTCTAATGAAAATTAATTTTTTTATTCATTTTATTCCGTAGCATGACTTACAAATCATGTTTTCCCAATCTCGTAAGGGAATTTTCTATAAAAAAATAAGCCATTAATGTTTTCCTTCTAAATATATTTTCATTCATATTCCATGTTTTTAAAACAATTTAGTAAAATTATATAATTATAAATAAGAGTTTTATAATGTTATTTTTTTCATAAATTCATTTTTTTAAAATATGTAATTTTTGTTCCTAATGTTTAATTTTCATTACAAAAAATTGAATGATCTATATAAACATGTAGATCTAGAATGAGGTTTCGTACCACCATAATCAATATTTTATATTTGGATTCTGTAATAATATTTTATAATTTCTTGAATGAAAAGACGTATTTTTTAATTTTTATGTATTTTGTTACTAAAAATGGTTTTTTGAAAGAAAGGGGTATTTTGGTATTGAAAATATTGTTTAGATGAAATGGGAATTTTGATATAAATATGATTTTTCTATATGATATTAATATATATTTTAAAGGGGTTCATAAATAAAATGAAATATTTAATATTTCATGATTATTCAACGTTTATGGACATTTATTATAATGATGGGTGGATTCATTATAAACCAAGGATGAGTTATTACATTATGAACTAATGATAGGTTAGTTAATAATAAATTAAATAAGTTTGGTTTCATAATTAACCAAGGATGGGTTGTTCCATGAAAAACCCAAGATGGGTGATTCCATGATAAATACAAGATGGGTTTGTCTAGATATCCATCTAATGAATTTGGTACTCTATATATAAAGGAAGACATTGTTGATTGTTCTATTTGTATGTGAGAAAAGACTGATGATGTCCCAAGTTACCAACATGTTTTATATGTTGATGTTTCTAGTTTTAAATGAATTCATTGAGATAAATGATTGTCTGATTTCATATGAAATTTATTTATATCATTTCTGTTGAAAAACATAGAGATAATGGTATGCATTTCACGGGGATTCATGATTTTCACTAGACTAACAATGTACATCTTTTTTATGTCCCATAAAGTGATTTTTGTTCTCATCCAAAATTTGTAAATGTTTTTGAAAATTTTTAAGGTTTTATAAGTGAGAGGAATATTTCATTTTCAATGTAATGTAGATTTGTCATGAAAATAAATCATGTTTTATTTAAATTTTTTTAGAATTTAAAAAATAAAACTTATTAGATGTTTCCACATTGTCTATGTATGGTTTTTTAATGATATAATTGAGAACTAATTATCTAAAAATCTAATCCTATAATGATCCTAAAATTTTTGAGAATAAAATCTTAAATAAACACATGATTATGTTAAATTTTTTGAAAGGTCACTATCATTGGTATCTAAGGTTATTTTACCTAATTTTTCAGTTAATATAATTTTAATAGAATATAACAAAAATATTTAACACTATAGTTATGTTTAAATGATATATCATTTTCATATTACCCTATTTTATTATCTAAAATATAAATATTTAGAATAGTTTTGTTCATAGGAAACAAGGAATATTTAGTGGGAATGCATAGAGAGAAATAATATCATTTCAAATCAGTATCCCATGATGGATGAAATTATTACATATCCATTTTTAGTGATGGATTAGTTGAGAGAAGCTACAAATAGTGGTATAATCCATTCTAGTAAGATGCTAGATCTTCCAGAGAGGAATATATTAGTAGTGAACATTTTATTGAGACAACACCCCACATCATTCAATTGATCATCCGACCATATGGAAGCTGAAGGACAGATCAATTTCCTAGAGTAGGTAATGTGCAAGAATCATTCCAAGAAATATATAGGTATGAAAACCATGTTCCCATATTCTAAATAATCCATAAAAAATCATCCTAGAGAATTTATTATGATGATGGGATGTTCTTTTTATGTGGTAAGATTATATATATTCATAATGAATGTATGGAAACTGAGTATAAAAATAATAAAATGATGATAGAAAGATGATTTAGTAACTATTATGTGGGAGATTATGCTACCATATTTCCAATTATAGTCACTCAATGTTCATATCATCGATAATGAATTAAGAAAGTGGTGGAAAAAATATATTTTTTATATTTGTTGAAATTGGGTCAACAAGTGAAGTGGTAAAATCTATGTTACATATTTATTGAAATTATAAGAACTCAATTTTTGGATCTGTATCTTCACATTCTTCCATTTCTCATACATTTTTAAATAAAATAGGAATATCACCACATGAAAAGAAGGTATAAATTTTGGTGAAAACTTTTTGTGTAAATATTAAATCAATATCTATTTATAGGAATAATATTGTTGCTTTTAGTAGAATGGTCACTCTTATAATTCATTTAAAAGTGTCCATGGTATATTTTTATATCATTCTTGGTATGGAATGCATTTTAGTTTATGTTTCTAACATAGATTCCATATTTTTGAATGTTCTTTCCAAATATTTCATTATATTTATAACATACCAAGAAGTTGATAAATTTATTTGAGATTGAATTGAATGATACTAAACTAATATTGTTCAAAAGGAATAATAAATTCAAATTAGGTATCATCTAGTAGTGAATTAACATGAGGATGTTTGTAATTATAATTTTCCTAGTATTATTTATCATTGTGAGGATGAACTTAATATTCAATTAGTGGATGATTGTAATCCAACTGTAAAACTCCCTTAATGAATTGATGATGTTGTAAATTAAGAATTGAAAAATAAATTATATGAAATATTATATAATGGTTTCATTTACCCTATATATTCACCATGGTTATCACCTATATTTTTTGTTAAAAATAAATTATATTTGATGAGGCATTTTACTAATTATATTACTTTTCCTGTTCGTCAATCACAATGATTATGTTAACTAAAAATTGAATTAAATTCATTTGGATAAGATGAGTTTATTTGGAAATAAAAAACATATATTAGTGTATGAACTAGTTTTGGACCTACTAGACGTAGATAATTATTAATTTATAGTGGTTCTGCATTGAATGGGCATGGTTGTGTCCAAATATATAATGATTAGTTATCTATGTGTAATTAACATGAGAAGGAAGAACACGAGTTAAACTACCATACAATAGTTCTTGAATTTTCAGTTGTGTTTTTTTAAATACGTAAGCATTTATTGTATGAAGTATAGTAAGAAAAATATTCTAATTAAAAAATATAAATATATAAAAAAATTGAACATGTGATAGAAAATATGGTTTAACCTAATAAATAATTATGATTGTATGATTCATTACTATCTTGAAAAATAAAATAATGTGGTTGATGATTTGAGTCATAAAAATAATGATAGATTAACCATTCTACCTTTTAAACATGAAAATTTGGTTAATGATTTGATTATTTCATCCAAGAAGTTATGGATACATGGTTATCCTAATTTTTGTTTTTTGTGTATTCAACATTATCAGAAAAAATTATGAAAACCCAGAAGATGGATCATTATTTTTAAAAAATGGTGTAATCAATAAAGAATAGAAATATTCAATGTTTTTAATATTTATTATGAATGTGTTTTATGTATTTGAAAATGATTTATAATTCATTAGGATTCCTAGTTCATGAATCTCTTGTTCATTGAATCTCATTGTTCTCTATTATAGGTTTAGACAATGAACACAATGACATATAGAGACCATCATTATTGTTAATCATGGGATCAAATGAAATATATATTTATATCTTTTCACTAATGTTTTTCTTTGTTAGAAGATTAATGTATAGTGTAAATTATTAAAGGGTAATCATCAATCATTCCTAGCGGGAGATTCCGAATGGGAATGTGCATCAATGGATTTCATGTTGTGATTGAAAAATACTTCTCAAGGTAGAAATGTTTTCCTGGTTATTGTTAATCGATTAATTAGATCTTTACATTTCCATCAAATTCAATAATCATTGTATTTAGATATTTATTTTTGATTTTATAAAAAAAATAATGTTAGATGGTTTTCATCTCACCAATGTGCCAAATCATGATCCCCGATTCACATCTGATTTTTGGAAATGAATTCATAGGTCGTTGGGTATAAAATTATATTTAAGTACAACCTTTCATCCTAAAATGGATTGTTTGTTTGAATGGATGATTCAAACCATGTAATATATTATAAATTCTTTTTTAATGAAATATTAATTTATTTTGGGGAAATATAATTCCTTGGTTGAGTTTTCTTCTAATAATAGGTTCATTATAGTATTAAGATGGAACCTTTTGGGGAATTATATAGAATTTGGTGTTGAATGCATAAGTATATGATGATGGAGTAGAAATTAGGATTGCAGGACCATATTTGGTAGATTATATGAATTAAAAGGTGTATTTAATTCACTAATATATGTTGGTGACTCAAGGTAGGTAGTAAATTTATTTGGACATATAGAGGAAAGATATTTCTTTTAATATAGTTGTTCATTTTTTTCTTAAGTTTTCTTAATAGAAAATTGTTATTCATTTTTTTTAAAAGGGAAATATATTCCCTTTATTCATTGGACCTTATAAAATCCTAGAGAATGCAACTAACCTAGTACTTATAGAATAAATTTTTTCATTCTAGAATTAAATATTTTATTTCATTATAATTTTATAATGAAATACGTTGTATTTAGAAGAATTAACGAAATATATACTAATGGAATAGTAACCTGGCCATTAGAATAGTGATGTAACTTTATGGAATAATAATATGGACAATAGAATAGTAAACTCTCCTATGAATGTGTAAATAAAATTTATGTATCTTATAAATGAAGATATGATATATTTATATCCTTTAATAAGTATGTAAATATTAAAAAAATTTAAATTATGTGTTTTTATTTTTGTGAATCTTAAACGTTTATTAAAATTTTTGTAATATATATAATGATTTAGAAGGAATTTTTTACTATAAAATAGATTCATAAATTATTATCTTTTTAATTATAATTATAAGATTATTTAATGGGACACAAATTAATTTTATAAAGTATTATAAAATCTGTTATAATATTAAAATTTCAATTTCTCGAATAAATTATGATTTTAAGAAAAAAATTAATTTTTCCCTTTTTAGAAAATCATTTTCAAAAAATTGTGTTATTTTTTTAAATTTACACATCAAAAAATTGTTATGGGGAGATTTTTGTATTTTTTATGAAATAGATGAATATTTGTTGAAAATTTAAATACAGTAATTTACGGTATTTGAACTTATAAATTAAATACATGAATTTTTTAGTCATTTATGATGTAAGAAACCATTATTTCGTACTCATATGAAATATTTTTTTATACTTATTCAAAATAATCAACACTATATATAGTCTTGATCCAAAATAATAATCAAATGAATAAAATGAAAAAAAACACCCATATCCTCTCCCTATATATACCCCCTAACCATCCCTTCACATCACACCCCCCCAAATCCTTGTATCTTTTCCAAATTATACAAAATTACCTTACTAGGAATACTAATCTTGATCCTGTCTTTTTTAGAATCACCAAATGACCTAGACTATCTCCTATAAAGATGCTCTCTAAGAGATGATATTTAAGAGATAAAATCCTCTTTATTCACCTTCAAATTATTTCGTTAAACCATATCATCACCCCATATACAATGTGAAACGATAACTCAATTATCATACATATACTATAATTTTATTGTGTTTGTGCAATAAATTTCATCAAACCTCTTCTCTTGTCCACTTATTCTACAAAAATGAAAACATCATTTGTGACTTGTCGATTCAATGCCTTCTTGGATTAAGAGTATTCAATTTCTATTACCTCCTTCAAGGATGGAAATAAAAAATTGTTATGTTACAAACATATTCTAATTTGTATTTAATTACTTGTATAATATTTTGGATATAATTTATAGGAATTATATTAATGAAAAATAAACTAGTTTTTGATGGTCGGAAAAACATCCGAAAATAATCCAAACTATTTACAGTAATATTTTATTAAATGGATAATCATCATATTGAAAAAAATGATATATGGAATTATTTAAAATATTGGATACATATTAATACAATTTTTCATAATTCTGTATTGTTTTGTCCGTTTGACCAGAACTCCCACAATTATACTCAAGGAAACTGACCATAAATCCATGAAAATAATGATATTAGAACGAATATTATACTATTTATAACTCATTATCATTTCCATAAATGAGATAAATAAAATTAAAATAATTAAATTATGTGTGTAAAAGTTTCTGAATTATGTAATTACTTAGTATAGTTTAATTATCCACAATATTATGTATACATGAATAACACTATCATACCTAAGGTAAGAGAATTTTTAACCTAATTTCAAATCTTTGGGTAAACCATATACTCCATAGAGTATATCATACTAAGATTTTTTGTGATATGATTTTTTGTTAATTTATGTTTCATTTTGTGTATTTACAGTGTATACACACATTCCATTTATTTGATTAATTCAGACTTTAATTATATTAAATTTGTATGGGACAATTCGTTAAACTCCTCTTTGATGATTTTTTTAAAATCATCACAAGGATGGTTTTTCAAAATATATATCATGAAAACAATTTCCCCCTTTCCTGATGCAGTAATATTTTGAAGTATTATTTACTTGATAAAAATTTTATTTTCAAATGAAAGGTTTTTATTTATGAGTATCTAGCTTTTTAAAAATGAAATCTGTTTTAAAAATTGAAAATTTATATTCCTATGAATGATTTATCTGATATACTTATTTTTAGGTTATATGGTTTTTTATGATGATGTGTGGTTCAATGATGAAATTAGGGATGGTGAGCCATTTATATCATTCTAATGAATTTGGGAAAGGGATTGAGTTAGCTAGTTAGGTTTCTCTTAAAAGAATATGTGAATATACTATGATGGTTATTCTAATATTAACCATAATGGTTATCCCCTATATTATCATGAGGAATACATTATGTTTCATACAGTTATGAATATGATTACACATGTTACAATTTTGATTTATGTATTAATTACAGGGTTTTATTGTATTCTTGTGATTTCATAAGGTGAGCTAATGATCTTATGTCTTATGCGCATGAGTTATAACATTATGTAATTTTTTCATTCATGGCTAATGATTTATTTCATCATTTTAAGATCCCTTAATATTTTTCTTTTCTCATCCAATATTTTTAAATTGCTTCCATATAGTAAATAGATGGGCTAAGGAAAAGAAGAATCTTATTTTAAAGTCATGATGTTTATTATGTAAAGGAAGCATGTTTTATTTTAAAAATTCTCATATTGATAAAAAAAGTAGATATTAGGTAGAAGTGTCTATTTTTGTAATTTAATGAGATTTTATGTATACATTGTGATCATATTATCTAAAAATATAAACAAAAAAGATCATTAGGAAGGTAAAAAATTGAGTTGTAGTTGATTTAACTAGATTATATAATTTTTATATTTGTGTCCTTACAATTTCTATCAGATAAAGTTTTAGGTAAATTTTGGGGTTCATATAATCTTATTAGAATACAAAATAATTATTTTTAATTTATTGATAAGTTGAAATGATATAAAATTTAATGATTACAAGTTTTATTTGTCTATGATATATATCTTGAAAATTGATTTCTATAGAAGAATGAAGGAAACTAATGTAGAAAATAAATGAGATGATGATATCCCTCTAAACTTGTGACCTAGAATGGTAGGAATTAGGAATGAGTAATTTGAGAAAATAATGGATCAGTTGATGCTTGATATAAATTGAGGTGACATCCATGGATGAGATCAGCTAGATCAACCAAAAGGGAATATATCACTGATAGAACATTTTATGAGATAACACCCACCTACATATATTGGATATTATAACCTAGTTGTAGATGAAAGTTTGTTTAAATCCATATAGAATATTTTGGATGTAATGAGGAGTTCTAACCATCAAAAGGATAGTCTTTATATTTACCATTTTGAAGTTAAAGTCGACATGTAGTGGATAATGGTCAATAATATAATGTATATTAAGGATATTGATGCATATGAATGGGATGAATTAAAAAATCTTTTCCTAGTGAAATATGTTACCAATGAAACATGAAATCAGATTGAAATATAATTATTTTAATCGAGAAAATTGTTGATTATTCCGTGACTACATATGAAGAAAAATACACTCGACTTTTGAGTTACACTCAAATTTTTTTGTTGGAGTTTGATAGTAAAATCAAACAGTTATAATCAGTATTGATGATGAAATATCTATGGGATTTGACTTCTCATGAATAAATTGATATAAAAATTATTATTATGTGGATAAGGTGAAATAAATTTTTTTAATG
The DNA here is from genome assembly GCA_963277665.1 of Viscum album. NCBI lineage: Eukaryota > Viridiplantae > Streptophyta > Magnoliopsida > Santalales > Viscaceae > Viscum > Viscum album. The sequence goes on along the minus strand of OY728128.1, from coordinate 158,942,423 downwards.
ACCATGTTCACTTTGAAAATATATAGAAAAATATATCGAGGTGGAAAGAAAAAGGAACAAATTCATGTGTAATGTTTGATGGTAAGAAGTTTATTCATTGTGTTTTTCAGAATCGTAGTAAATAAAATATGGGAATACATTTTGATGTCTATAATGTTTTTCCTATGAGTTATGTTTTTCAAGTGGCTTGTAATTTAAATGATCAAAATCATGGATGGGGTATAAACAATTATAAGTACAAACAATAAAACGTTTTAAATGTAATGAAATGGGTTATTATGGAATTGAATGTTTGATGAGGAATCCAAATGATGTGAATAAGACAAAATTATAGTATAATGGTGTGGTGAAATACTGAAAAACTACGTTAGAAATATTATGTTCATCCAATGAAGTGGTATCATGTGTATTGTTGTTTTAGTCATATTTTGGTAATGTCTTGTTTGATTCAGGCTCTGTAGATTGATTAATATATCATAAGGTTTTTGAAAATTTTTAAATATTACCTCATTAAATGAAACTAGAGCTTATGTTAAAAACATAAGGTTAAAATATTAAGGAAAAATGAAATTATTATAATGATTTTTATGTATTGGGAATGAATTTACCTTTATAACTTGTAGTATTTTTCCTTGTATAATTAATAATTATTACGGGTAATGATTGGATTTTTGTATATCATACTAAGATTGATTTTATATATAAAGATGTTGTTTTTTAAAGAGTCTCATTTTTAAAAATGATCAAACCATACCATTGGTAAATTATGAGGAAGCTGAGAAGCTTTTAAAATATTGAAATGAAAGTTATCTTCAAAATAATGTTGAATATGAGTAAACTGTTCAGTTTAATTCTTTATTGGTTATAAATGAGTATCAAGATGTTTTTCTTGAATAGTTTTCTAGTATTGTACCTGATCAAATGGTTGAGTTTTCTATTTATTTAGTCTGTAATCATAAACTCATTTTATACCCCATTATCGAATAGATCAAATAGAACATACGAAATTGAAATAATAGTTGTGTAAGTTCCTAGATAAGGGTTTCATTCATTCGATTATGTATCGTTGGGGTGATAAATGTTTTTAGGAAAATAAATATTGTTTTGTGTGGTTTTGTATTTATTATATAACATTTATTAACATCCCAATTAAGAATAATAATCTTATTCCTCAAATCGATGACTTTATTGATCAGATCTAGTGAGCTTAATATTTTACCATGATTGGCTTCAGGTTTTGGTCTCATCAGCTGAATGTGAAGTAGGATGAAGTTCTAAAAATAACATTCTTTACTAGATATAGGAATTATTAGTTTTTAATTATGCCCTTTGGATATAACAAAATATCTTATTGGATTTATGGATCTTTTGAACAAGATCATCTATGAATATTTGGATAATTTTTCTTTTTTTTATTGATGATATTTTCTCTTTATCAAAAGTTTATTAGGATATTGAAAAACATATGAGAATTGTTTTTAAAACCCTTAATGAAAAATATTCATATTGGAAATTTGGAAAAAGTTATTTTTTGATACAACAACTTACCTTTTATAGGAACATTATGAATAAGGATTGCATAACAGTTGATTCTTATAGAAAGTGGTTTGATGAATAGCTATGAGCTATAAATGTTATTGATATTCATAGTTTTCTTAAATTACGAGACTATTTTTTATCATTTGTTAAAAACATTTCATTGTTCTAAATCCTTATGACTTAGTTATCATGAAAATGGGTTAAATTTAATTTGAAAGTATCATGTCCTTTTTTTTTCAAGAACTAAAAAAGAGATAGGTTAATGCTCTAATTTTGGGCCCACATTCCTATAATGTATGGTTTTTTATATATATTTATGATTTGTTAAAGCAACATGGTTTCATTCTGATGTATAATGTTTAATCAGTTCCTTTCACTTCACGTCAACTAAAACTTCATTGGATAAAGAAAGCCAAATATGATTTGGAATTACCATTTTCAATTTATCTTTAAAAAATTGGATTCATCATCTATATAGATCAAAATGTATAATATATATAGATCATAAAATATTTTAGTACATATTTATTTATAAGGAATTTATCATGAGGAAGAGAATTTGGATGGAACTGATAAATGATTATGATTTCATGATCAATTACTAATATGGAATAGAAAAGAATGTGGTTGACACATTGATTCATAAAAATATGTTACATTGAAAATGATATGTTTGGAACATAACCACTTGGTTAATGATTTCATGAACTTATCCTTGTAATATTTTGGTAATTGATATTTTTTTTATTCTTTCAGGTGTCAGTGCAATCACCTCAATATTAAGAAAATATGAATATATAGAATGATGAATGTGAGTTATTGAAAAAGGTAGGATTGGTTAAAAAGGATATTTCTCCATAATTCAACATTGATAAAGTTTTTTTTAGATTTAGGAAGATATTATGTGTACCTTTTGATTCTTAGTTCAATGGTGAGTTTTTATATAAAGCTCATAGTTCCCCTTTTTTAGTTTATCATGAAATCACAAAGATATATAGGGACCTTTGGCAGTATTACTGGTTATATAGAATGATAAATGATATTGTCATCATTATAATGAGATGATTCAATTTTAAATAGGTAAAAGAAGAAGAAAAATTACCAAATATGATGCTTAATCAATTTCCTGTGCTATAGTGTAAATGGGAAAATATATCCATGGATTTCATTATGGGTTTACAAAAAAAACTCTCAAGGTAACAATGTGATTTTGTCTATTATTGATCAACAAACTAAATGTGAACATTTTCATCCTAGTCAAGACACATTGGCTCTAGATTAACATAAATTATTTTAATTTATATAAATATCAGGGTACATGGATTTCCTCATTCCATTGTACCTGATCATTATCCCTGGTTAAATAATGAGTTTTAGAAATTATTTCATAATTCATTGGGAATTGAATAAAATTTCAGAACATTTTTTCAACAACAATATGAAGGATAATCAGAGTGAAAAATTAAGACCTTATAGATTATTATTAGACCTTTTTAAGGGATTAAATAGGGAATTGTGATCGAAATGTTTTTTAGGTTGAGTTTTCAAATAATTAATGTTTTCATTCCATTATATAGATAGATCCATTTGAATCATTATTTAAAAAGAGATGTTTCAATCTAGTGTTTTGGGATGATGTAGGTGAAAGAATATTGATTGGAACATAATGGGTATTTGAAAAAAATATATAAATATTAGTTGATTCAGCAACACATGCAAATATATCAAATCAGGAAAAAAAAATATATGGATAACTGGTGGAAGGATATTTCTTCTATGGTTGGTTATCATAAATTTATCAATGTGTTTACTTGAGAAATTTTGATGTATTTTGTTAAATAGGGGAACATAAGTCCATGTTTAATTGAATAATATGAAATCCTAGAAAATATGGATCAGTTTCCAACCGAGTGGCACTGTCTCCAAGTTTTTTCCAAGTACAGAAATATTTTAATTTTTCGATATTAGGATGGTGTCTCCCAGTTTTATCTCATGATTTTTACCATAAATCATTTCAATTGGAAGTGATCCATTATTTTTTGGATAATCCTATTAATTTTTTTGACTATATATTGAATGTATTATTGAATAAGGTAACTCCCCAATTTATGTTTTTGTAGATAAACTACATGGTTGAAGAAGAAACATGTGAATATTAAAATTACATGAGCGAAAGGCTTCCATACTTGTTTAATAATTGAAACAATTTTCAAGATACAATTTTCAAAGGGGGTGGAAAATGTTACAATTGAGGTACATGAAAAATAATTTTTTTATTTATTTAATAAATTTTTTAATTCATTGTAAATATTTAATTAAATAGGTGATAATTTAAGAAATCAATGAATTTATACAAAAGGAATAGTAACAGAACTGTAGGAATAGTCATATGACTATTTGGAATAGTAATCTGGGTAATATAATATTATTTTAAACTATGAATGTATAAATGAAATTTATGTATCTTATAAATGAATGATTTATAAATTAATATAATGGAATAAGTAAATAATTTTTTATTTAATGATAAATTTAGTGTTGGTATTGTTTGTGAAATGTAGATGTTTGTTTAAAATTTTATAATTAATAGATTTATTTTAAATAAAATTTAATTTTCATAAAATATATTGAAACATTAATATTTTTTGGAATTGTAATTATAAGAAAATTTTATAATACCTTAATTAATCATTCTAAGTGTCATAAAATCAGTTATAATATTAATATATATAATTATAGAATAAATAATGTTGTTAATCTAATTTTAAAATTTTCATTTTTTGAATATAAATTTCATTAAATGGGGTCCAATTTTGAAATATAAATGTTGAAATATGTTTTGGGTTATTTCATGGGGTTTTTTAAATATTTGAATTTGTGGTCAATGGTGAAATACCAAAATTTATTGTATTTAGCATTACAAGTAAAAAAATAAATGTATGAGATATTGATGATGAAACAACCCATTAATGCATAATAACATGAAATTTTTACTTTAATTATTTTTAATAATGAACAATATTTATTTTCTTTAGATAAAATAATAATCAATGTAATGTTAAATAAATGTATGTTAATAATCAACAATATTTATTTTCATAACCCCTCGAAATTAAAATAAATAATCATAATAAAATTTAGATAAATAAATGTTTATGGAAAATGATCACAATTAAGTAATTAAATATTTTGATTTGATTATCCCAGAAATTAATTACAAGTGTCGAACACTTTCAGACATAAGGAAATGTAATTCCCAACCCAATTTCCATTCTTTGGGTTAACCATCAACTCCAATTGTTATGTCAAGATACGAAAATTTGTGAAATTACTTTTTTAATATTATGTTGTATTATGTGTATATATAGTGTATAAAAATATTATATTCATTTGATTAATTATCACTTCAATGATATGATATTTTCATGAGTCATTCCTTTAAACTCATATTTTCTATCTCTTTTCTGAAAACTCAAAAAGAATGTTTTTAACAAATAAGACATGAGTATAATCTCTTGATTTCATGAAGCTTTTATTTGTTTAAGATTAAATTACAATTTTAAGGTTTTATTTTCAAATAAAATGTTAAAATTTATTATTTCATGAATTTGTAAAAATGAGAAATTATTTGAAAATGGAAAAATTATTTTCATCAAGAATGTTTATTTTATGAAATATTTATCTGTAATTCTTATGTTATGGCCATTGTTTGTTGTTTTGATGTTGTTCAGCTATGTGATAGACCATGTATGGGTGAGACTATTATATCTCTCCAATGAATTTGTTAAAACGAAAAATTTAACTGATTATTTATCCATAATGATATTATGCGAAAATATTGTGATGGCTATTCCAATCATTACATGGATGGTTACTCGATGTGATTGTAGAGATATACATTATGTGTAAGAGAAATAGAAATTTTATTCCACTATATAACATTATAACTTATGTATTATTTCAATGGATATATGGGAAACCTATTATTTTATATAGTTAGATAAAGGGATTATGTTTTATGAGTAAAATTTCTTATATTGTGAAAATGTTTTCATTCATGACTAATTGTTTCATTCTTCATTTTTTTTCGCATATCATGTTTTTGTGTTGATCCCTTGTTTGAAAAGGTTATTCATAATTTTAATAGATGGATAAAAAAATAATAATATAATTTTAAATTAATGAATATTGTTATCAAAATAAAATCTTTTTTGTATAAAAAATCTTATTTTGATAAAATTGATATTATGTCGAAGTGTTTTCATTGTAATTATATTAGTATCTATGCATATGTTATGATCAAATAATATAAAAATATAAAATGGAAATATCATATAGAATTTTAAAAAGATAATTATAATATAATATACTATATTATATAATATTTGATGATGGTTCTTTACATAGAATGTTTGATCATTTTCTTAAAATGTGTCTTTTTTCCCATGTTTTATCAAGGTACACTACATCATTTATGTCTTAATGTTATGAAAATGTGTTCCTGATTCATATATTATTTTGAAAAATGTTTTTGTTCATTTTTAGGATACATATTCTTAAAAGAAATGTACTTTTTTAAATTCATTTTTATAGAGATAATGTTTTCCTAAATATGGTGACATACCATTTTAAAAAATCATTGAAAAACTATATGGTTGAAGAAGGAACAAGGGAATCATAAAATGATATGAGTGAAATATATTACCACTTTATTAATAAGTTAATACCTATTTCAAGATAGAATTTTAAAAAGGATATAATAATGTAAAATCCATTTAAATTCATAATAAATAAAAATATTATTTTTTGATATAGTTATATTCTTACAAAATTATTATGTAATTTCTATATCAAAATGGAAATAGACTTACCTAAACTATTTACACGTAATGTATATCTATAAAATATAAATTTATCAATTTTTGGATTTAAATCAGATAAATTTGATTAAAATTTTAAAATCATAATATCAAAATTATATAAAGGTTCTGTTTTTGGATTTTTTAGAATATATTCATTTTCTATCAATATTGTGAAATTTCGATTTTTTTAAAAAATATTTTTATTTTAAAAATTATGTAATATTAAAGTTCCATTTTTCTGATTAAGATTTAAATTTAAATATTTATTATTTATTTATATATAATCCACAAAATTACTTTTTTATTAACTATATAGTGGAATTCAGTATAAGTTAGTTTTTGGTTTTAAAAACGGGGTTTTTTTGCAACATTTTTTTTAAACGCAAAATGTTTCTCAATTTTATTTAATTTAAATAATAAATAATGATTAATGTTTTAAAATAATATTACATAATATATATTGGTAAATATTAATTTATAATCACATAATGATGATTATTAGTCATATTATAAATATAAAATATTCTTTTAATCCAAAAATAGGCATCCTGAAAATCAAATGTTTCCTTTTGTCAAAAAGTTTAATTTTAAATAAATTTTTTCCAAATATATTGATTGTATTTGGATTAATGGAATAAATAATTTTTTAGAAAATCATTACTTTTATCAAATTAGGTGAATTGAATTTTTTACATTAATGTATAATGAAAGCAGTAAAAATTAATTACCATGGTTAAGTTGAAAACTGTTTTACCAAGGGATAAGAAAAACACTTATGTGTTAAAATTAAATAAAAAGACATCTAAAATTTATTTTATTGACATTTTTAGTCTTTATAATGTAAAATTCTATATAATTGTGTATTTTGGATATTTTATTCTTTTGAACAACATGGGTCCACCATTTTCTTTTCAAAAATTAAAATTTTCCCAGTCACATAACTTATAAAAGGACGCTCGATATCCTGTAATTATCACAATTAAAAATCCATTTTTATTATCTATGATCTACCCAAATTTATTAATAACATCCCTTAAAAAACCTAGATCTAATATTTTAATCAAAAATCCATCCTGTGAAGGATATTGATTCTTTTCTAAGGAGGTTGTGTGAATTAGAGGTATCATAATTAATCAAGAATATTTAATTTATTTATTCTTAAAAATAATTACAATATTATTAAATTGTAGTTATATATTTAAAAAACTATGTAACATATAATTTAATTTTAATATAATAATTTAATAACCTAAATAACTCTCTTATTCCACAAAATGGGATACAAAATCATCATTCTTGTCTAGAGTGGACTACAACCTCACGAACTAATGCAATTAATTTTCCATCATAGTCAATCATGTCATGTTATAATAATTTATTTAAATAATATATATATTTTATTTTTAACATATATATTCTTATGGAGTTATCATATCACAAATATATTCTTTCTTTTTATTATGTGGGTGTTACGGTAACATCGCTCGTGCGTACATCGTATTAGCTTATCACAAAGTGAAGTGATTTGTTGTTTACTAACACATTAAATGGAAGGTAATAAAGATAAAAATAATTATTATATTTTATAATAATGAAATATTTATGATATTCATGACATATTTATCATTCTTAAAAGTTAACATATCAAATTTATTCTTACAATGAAAAATAATAACGTCGTTTGTGTGTTTGTGTGGACTACCACCGCCACAATGTTGTGAGACTCTTTTTTCATCAATAAATTACATTTATTATATATATTTGTATATAACAAGGTATTTATTTTATTTTTATCATTATGCAATGATAAAATAATGAATACCTTTTTTCAGTGATGATCATCGAAAAAATGAAATGTTACTCTTGTGTGTGTATAATTGATCATCTCCATGATCATAAAATAATAATTTTTTCATAGGAATCCTTATATGTAAGGTTAAAATTCATTTTGTTTACCAAAATTAGATTTTTTATTTCATGATTCTTATAATGTATATTTTGAAATAAATAACTCTTTGAACAATATTCAATATACATATGTTATTTTTGACATATAATTAAATTTTTGTTGAAGCATCCAATGTAAAATTAACTGATTATGTAATTGAAAATGATATAGTAAAATTTTAAATAATTGGAATAATAAACAATACTTAGTTTATTAATAAAGGATATACTTATCTTATGTTTACTATTTGAAAAAATAATGAATTCTCTTAATGAATCAAACTCGAGGTATGGGACGTTATCTCAATTTCAATTCAGTGAGGAATATTTATATGTTATGCACCTAAATTAAATTAGTTGGTGTATATAGTGACATGTTGACATGTTATATCATAAATTTATGTAATCACTAAAATTTAATGTTTTAAGGGTATTTTTATGGACATTCGGATTCAATTTATTCAAAAGTGGTAAGTGACAGTTCATTAAAAAGAGACATCTACAATTTTATCCCCAAAAAATATATTTCAATTTCATGTGGATGTTTTTAAAAAGAATTTATGAATGTAATTAAATTAAAATTATTGTTTTATAAAGTAAATTATTTTCAATCGTTAAATTATATTCAAAAAATGAATATTTTTTATGAAATGTTTGACTTTTTTACAAATGAAAATGAAAATTTTCTATTTTATCAAGTATAATGACAATGAATTTTCCAACCTATGTAATATATCAATCCGACCATAGAAATAAAATATGTTGTTACTTGTATCATTACATTATAATAAGACAATAGGAAATGATTCCAAAATTTTCGATCAGTTTAGTAGTCATTTTAAATCAGATACGTACATGAGTCTTACGTTAAATTTTAATACATAAATTAAAACAAAATATTTTTCCTATAAGAAATTTATTACCACAACTATACCACAATATATCATTCAATGTAAATTTTATGTTATCATGAAAATGTAAAACAATATAATGGTGATCTCAGTTTCTCAATAAGTGTTATGCGCATTGGAAGAAATAAAGAATCAATGAGCATAATAAATATGAATTATAAATCAATAAATCACAATCCAAATACTCAATAATGGAGAATAATATGCATGGAATAAATGATGAAAAAATAATTTCATATAAATAGTCATGTGAACATGAATCATCACCATGGATATTCTAACTAAAGGAATAATCACATGTAATATCAATAATTGATTTCATAATGATGGAATTCAAAATGATATATATCTAGAACACACTATCAAGTATTCATTTGATGACCTAAAATAATTTCAAGGATGTTTATAATTAATCTAATATGGTCATAGATTCATTACAAGAATCTTGTAAATTAGATGGAATTGACCAAAACATTTATATAGTTTGTCTCACGAAACATATTGAAGCATCGAGGGGAAATAAAAGTCTCACACATCACATATGAAAACAAATTCACTCCTCACATGAATGGTTTGAAACATAATCAACACAAAAATTTATATTAAAATTATTATACATAGTGTATATACATTCCCCAATCAATAAACATAATCATAGACCATATTGAGTAATGGGAATGGAAACAAAATAGTATGTCTCTTGTCAAACTAATCATAATCCATCTGGATAAATAATAACGATGGTATCATTACAATATATACCAATTTTTTTATGGTAAATTATTTTCTCATTGTTTATATCTAATAAAATGATAATATCATTAAGAAATATTCTTGATGAAAATATACATTTAATGATTTATAACATTTTAAAAATCCATTTTAATTAAAAATTACCAGTAAAAACATATTTAAGGTGTTAAATGATAGGAAAATTACTTTTGTAAAAAATATTTAAAAACATAAAACATTTTGAAGTCAATTTTATGAACCATGTTTTTGTTGGAAAATATATTTCTGATCAAAGAGATAAATTATGTTAGGTTTGTCTGAAAACATTTTATATACAATTTACATAAAAAAATTATGAGAATGGTAGTATTATATGAAAAATATCATAAATAGAAATATTATAATAGGATTAATGGACTTATTAAAAAATTACAAGATATTTTATTTTAATGGATATTTGAGTATAAATAATCTAAATTATTAATAGATTTTCAAATAAACCATTAAAAGAATCATAACATTGAAATGTTAAGTATTAAATGTATTAATTATCTATATCAACTATAAATATACATAAATATGTTTAAATAAAACAATATATTGTAAAAATAAAATATGAACATAATCATAGAATATAAATGAAAATAAAGAAGTAATATAAACCGATGAAAATGAATTCAGTTATTAAATTTATTTACTACTTAGTGATTTTATACTGAAATCCCAAAAGATAAAATAATTAAAATTGAAAGATAGAACACTATAATTAATGAATTATTATTAATTTACATTTCAATGGGCTATTCTATAATCCATGTAAATGTTATTTTGTCTATATCATGATAATATTCTCTAATGATATTATATTATGATGGAATCCATTACCTTATGCTTCCTTTTGGTTAATCATTATATAACCTGCTATATAATTTTTATAAACATGATATTAAATTATTCAAAAACCGTTATAATATTTATGATTTCATCTATTATTCTTTCTTAACATATTATTACTCATTATTTAATAAACATTCATTATTTTCAATGTTTCCGGTGATAACTTCTTTGTTTTTCATGTATGTTTTGCGTTGTTATTTTTTTGTTCACATTAATTTGATCATAATTTATTAATATTATGAATTATAAAAATTATATAAATATCATATATATTATTTATATCTTTATTTTGAGTAATCCATAAAATTTAGTGACATGAAATGAAATTAACTGTTCATGGAGATGGTAAGTCGTACATACACATAAAAATTATTTACATTTTCATTTAAAATTGAATGAATAAAAACAAAATTATCTAAAATTATATTATATTTAAATATTATTATTTTTAATGTTTATCATAAATATTTATTAATCCCTTTCATAATATATTACATGTAATGAATGAATGAAACTCATCGCTTCACAGGGTGGTTGTCTTTCGTACATGTGATCGGTGATATCGAGTTATCAAAAAATAGAAGTCATTAATTTATGTGTAATATAACTACTATAGAAGAATAATAATATCATATATATCATATATAATTATAATTTTTATAATTATTCAATATCTTGAGATGTGGTAATGGAAGAAATAACTATATTAGTTCATGAGGAGGTAGTCTATCTTATAAATGAACAATGATTGTATGTCCCATTTGATAGAAGATTTTGAAGATGTAGCCCATTGAAATAACATAGAAAAATATTAGAATATTTAATATAAATTGGTTATTATATAATACTGAAATAAAAATTATTTAAGGATGTGGGGAAGAATATAAAATAAAAATTCTTTTAAGAAAACATTACATCATTTTCAGGTATCCTCTTTAAGATTCCACTAATTCCATCCTATGTTGATTTAATACTATTATAAGGCCTATATGAGGAGGTTATGAATGATTTGGATTGATTTTTTGTTGATATTGGATGATTAAATTTGGTATTATAAGTGTGAAGAATGAGGGAAAGGGGGATACATTTTATAATTGGTGTGAGTGGTCAACATGTGAATTTTCTAAAGAGGGAATTCCATCAAAATTATCCCTATATAATTTGGATCCAACAGTTAAAAACCATAAAATATTAGTTAATGTATATATATGTCTATAAAATGGGTGTTGTACAAGTTTCAATGTAATTGTCCCCCTTAAGTTTAATGTTTATCCCATTGGTAAACTAGCTTTTCTCTTAATCACTATAAATAATTCTATGTTCTATTACCAATCACTATGGTAAAGAAATTATTTTTAATATAATATAAATTATAATTTATTAGTATTAAAAATATTTTAATCTATATAAATTATTCAGACCACATATGTTTAATAAAATGTATTTATAATTATTCCCTCACATAGAATGACAATGTGGGGTTTAAAAGTGAAATTTTTGAATGTTTACTATTGTTTTTTATCATAATAGAATATAATTTTTTTAAATAGCCTTAAATATATTAATATATTTATTTCAGATCTAATTTTACAATAAAACTAATATATAGTAAAATTCATCATTGTTAATTATTTATATGAAGAGTTTGTTTTCAATTAAAATTCTGAATTTCTCACTATTCAAGAAAATTTGAAATATCTCAAAAAATACAAAAAATTAAGAATGAGATAAAAATCAATATATTATTTTTAAAAATAGTATTATTTTTTCATATAAAATTTATAATAGTTTCATACTTTTTTCTAAAAAATGTGCATTATTAAGAGTCGGCAAAACATTGTTTTGGAAAAAGATGTTTTATGAGTAAGATTAGACTTTTTCATATATTATGCCAACCAAATATATTAGATGAATTTATAAACATTTTTTTTAAATATATAATATATAAATTACTTTAATATCACCCACTAATAATACTTAATTTAATTTATTATGATAAAATAAATTGGAACATATAAATATTTTTTATTAAACTATTTCCTTTATATTAAATTAATTTTTTATAATTTATAATTAATTGTTATAAAATGAATTAAAAAATATATTTTCATATGTTTTTAGAAAATATTTATAAAAATAAATTTAATTTATATGAGATAACTATCATATTATTTAAGAATATTATTTATAGTATATTGTTGATTAGTAAAACATGGTCTTGCTTTTAGAGATAGTTATCGAAGAAACTCACGGTTGTGTGAAACGAAATATAACTCATTATTATATAAATTATAGGATACAAAATATTTTTTAATTTATTTAATATAAGAAAGTATATCTTTAAGTATTTAGAGGTTATTTTCCCTTTAAATATTGTTTTTGTGTATCATTCATGCTATTGAAATTGGAGTACATATATTAAAATTTTATGGTGTTACATTCTCCCCACATTAGATAAATTTCATCCTAAAAATTAAAGAATGACCATGGTAATAAATATTTTCAAATTTGGAAATTCCACTATTTAAATACCCACATCCTAATAGATATGAATACAAATACTCTTAAAAATTGAAAATTTTATGCACAAAAGTTCCTATAGAATAATAACATAACTAGGTTTCTATGATGGATAACATATGTGGAAAATGAAAACATGGACATGGAAAATAAAACTGACACCCAAATTCTTATAGAGTGTGATAGAGAGAATTTATCACAAAAATGAGGTTTATCCAAATAAGGTTTATTTCTAGAAATTAATAAAAAAAAGTTGTGTTAAAATGGACATTAATATCATAAAAATGTTGAAAATAGGAATAAAACATGGTTCAAAACCCTTATCCAATAGTTTAGGAATTATTTTACATTATATAGAAAAATTATTAATTAATATTTTTTTATTTCCTGACAAAAATCTTATCCTTTGGTTGTTCCATGAAATATTTATACTTCATCTGTTAGAACTATATTCAACATATGAGGATGCAAAAAAATAATCATGAAAACATTTTCGAAGGTTCAATATATACCATTTCATTAATGGTATCCCATATAACATTGAAAATAAATATTTCCCAAACATTAGAAAAAAGGTCGCTGAATTTAAAAAAATCATCTTATCATTAATCATTTATAAGATAATTATTATTATCAGATTTTATTTATCTATATCAATCATATCATTATACAAAAACCATTCTCTAAACATTGGGAACAGGTTATGGGTTTTACTTCCATGAAAAATGTGTTTTTAGATGTATTACTTTTTATTGAATCATTTTTCTCTATACCTACAACATATTCTCTAAAATTTGTATGGAAATATTATGTAAGTAAAATGATTAAAAATTTAATTATTAATAGATCTAGTATTTCACTGATAATATACACAAATGAAATAATTTCAAAACACAAGCATATTTGTCGTTCCAATTCATCAGTAATAGTAACATAAGATTTAATTTCCTCCATTTTCCTCCTATAAGTTATATTACCTTGGATGTTGGGGTATACATTCATATAGTGAAAATTATAAAATTTTTCGTTCCCTTTAAATCATAAGCATGGGGGCATTTTTCTCCAAAATTGATGAAAAATCCATCTCCTTTTTTTCATATGCCACGATGTTTCCATAAACATGTATCACAGGTTGTAAAATCATTCTTTTCTGTGTTCCTTTTATTCACTATTTTCTCTGTTGTCCTCTTCCTCTCTTGATTCAATTCAAATCTTCCAGACTTGGATAACTATTTATATGTATTAATAGAACATGTTACTATGTCCCCATATTATTATAATTTTTGGGATAATATTACCCTCAGTTGAGTAATATTAATCTCATCAGTGAAACAATCAATATTTCTCTTTTAATTATATACCTAGTATATAGCATGCCTTGATAACCATAATAGTTTAATTATTATTATTAACATTTTATTCTTCCTCCAATATTAAACTCTCAAACCATATTTCCATGTATTCTTTTTTCTCATGAGGAAAATAGATTTCATTAAATATTTGTTAGAAATTATTCCACTCTTTGATTATTACTTCTTCCTCATCGTTATTATTATAAATCTATTACCATTATTTATATGATTCTCTTGGGAGAAATAAACCTCCCAGAAAAATTTCATCATTTAATTTCACTGTTGAGTGATAAATATCTTATATAATGACCATATACACTCGTTATATAAAAATGTACATGTAGTCCCATTGAATAATGGAGATATCTAATATATGATGTTGTTTAAAACTATTATACATCATGTTGGTTCTATAGGATACTACATATGGAAATTGTTATTACTCATAATCTTAGAAAAATTCCCCAATGTGGTTCTAATTCGATCTGTTCTAATATCATATCAAGATCAACCATAATTATCATTCCATGTAGGGAAATCCATAAATGGATTATGATTACTAGTATAGTTCCCATTTATTTTGTAGACAAAATTTCAAAATAATGAAATATAAAATAGTATACCCTAATATTAAGAAACATTACTTATAATCCTAAAACTACTGTAATAGTTAGGATAGATAATCTCATTATCATAAATAAGTTTTCATTGAGAATATCTTTACCTTAAAAGCATTTACATTTGGTTTGTTATGAAAATGTGAATCATCTAATTAGTATCCCAGGTTAGTGTAGAACGAGGTTTGCAGTAAGGATCTATTATGTTTACTTGGTTATGCTTGAGTCAATCCTAATACTCCATTTTTAGAGTTCTTACACAAAATTATATCTCTGTTAGAACCACATCGCAACGTAGTATCTATATAGGGATGTATTTATAGGAAAGCCCACATAATAATTTCCGTACAAAAAATTTTGAATTTTAATTTATACTTATCTTAAAATTATAACTTCAGTGTTTGTTCCCTAATATTTTTTTTAAATATATTTCCCAAGGTTTCTACTAAACAAATTTTGATACCCACTGTAGTAAATGAACCCATAACTCCTAAAGTCGATACGTGCTATCACTACATTGGCATAAGGTCCAATGAAACGAATCCCAAAGGACAAATCAGTTTAGTTTTCATTGTAACCTAGATACATACATGATTCTTAAACTATATTAAAACCCATACATTTTAACATAACATATTTCTCGTGAATAAAATTATTCCATATAGTGCATCCCTTTATATAATTCCTAGTAAACATCATGGAATCTAAGTAGAGGGAAACAATAATATTGACCACAAATACCTAGTAAGGGATAAGTACAATGGGAGAAGAAATGAATCTTATAGAACAATAAATATATAATGGCCATTAACTGAAGCACTATCCATTTAACCAATAAGATGAGAGAAAATATAGAATTAAAAATTATGATTAAATAATTCCATATGAATAATCACATGATCATAAAATGTGACTTTGGATATTCCACATAATTAAATAAAGAAATATAATATCAATAACTGTATATATAATTATAGAATGATCAAAGATCAATGTAAAGAACATATCATCAAGGCTATGTGATAATACATTAAACTGTTAAAAGGATTCATGCCAGGAATTTATTACCCTAAAGGATTCATTCCAAGAATCTTATAAATTTGAAGGCCTTATCCAAAAGTATATCTAGTTTTTCTCATGAACCCTACCAATTCATCAAGTGGAAATAGTGGGAAAGTCCCATAAAATATGAAATCTAATGAATTCCATAGATGAAATGGACGAGACATAATCAACATAAGCATTCGTATTAAAACAATCCAAAAAAATTTAAATACATTCCCCAATCAATAAACATAATCATAGACCATAGGGGGTACTGTGAATTGTATTAAAATGGTACATCCACATTAAAACTAATCATAAATAATCTAGAGAAATAATTAGGATTATATTTTTATAATATATAACCTTTCTTGGAAGGGTTAAAGGTTTTTTTATTGATTTATATAAATAAAAGTAAAATATCTTTAAAAAATATATTTGAGGAGTATATCTATTTCATTTTTACATTAATTTTTATATGAAAATAATTTTCATGAATTATTTAAGGATAAAAAATCGTTGAAATTTATTTTTATATTTCCTTTTTAAAAGGTTAAACATTTTGAAAACAGGTTTAAAAACACAATTTTATAAGAAAACTTATTTCCAACTGAAGGGATAAATGAATACTTGTTTTCTTAAAAACATTTTCTAAAATATTTAATGTTACAATGAGTGGAAAAATTATACTATTACATCAAAAATAATATTAATAACCATATGGGATGATAATGAAATTTTTTATTAAAAAATAATTAAATAGTTTCTTTAACTAGAAATTCATGTATAAACATATCAATTAGAATGAGACAGTGACATAAACCCTTAAAATGATCCAAAAAATAAAGTGTAAACTAGTTAATGGATTGAATAATGTGTATAAACTGAAAATCCACATAAAAAATGTAAATAAAAAATAATTTAGGTTTAATTATTCCCAAAATCATAGAATATAAATGAAAATGAAGTAGTAATATAACCTAATGAAAAAGAATTGTGTTATGAAATTTTTTGCTACATGGTAATTTTATAATCAAATCATATAAGAATAAATAATTAAAATTAAAAATAAGAATACAATAATGAATGAATTATTAATGAAATTACATTTCAATGGTGTAGTATATTCACCATGTAAAAGTAATTATGTTTATAGAATTATAATATGCCTCAACAAAATGAAATTGAAAGGAAATATAATACCTCAAGATTATTATTTGTTGAAAACTATTTATCTACCTATATAATGGTTTCAAACATGTTATCAAATTACTATAAATCCATTTTAATATTTATGATATCATATATGATCATATTGTTCTATATTATTACTTTTCATTAATAATCATTCATTATTTTCATCATATTGAGTGATACTTGATTTTTTCCCATAGTTTGTTTTAACTTCATATTATTTTATAAATATTAATTTGATCATGATATCACAATATAAAAGATCTAAAACCACATATTATCTTCAAATATATTCATTATAATTTTATTTTGATTAATTGATAAATTTTTTTGAAAGGAAATGAAATGCACAGTTTATGGAAATAGTAGGTCATACATATACATGAACTCTATTTACATTTTCATTACTTATTAAAAGAAGGAAAAGTAAAAGATATATTTGTATATTATAATTAAATTTTAATATTTGTGTCATATATATCAAATATTTTCATCAAACCAATCATTAAAATTTTCAATGTAAAGTGTGAACGAATCACATCGAATCCCAAGGTTGTTGTTTGTTGTACATGGAAGCTAGAATATTATATTCCCATAAAATTTAATGAATGAAGGTATGTGGGATATAAAAATTTCAGAAGATTATTAATATCATATATATTATATATATTCATAATTTACATCACTATTACAAAACATGATAGGTGGTAATGGAAGAATGAATTACATCATTTTCTAAGGCAGTAGTCCACCGTAAACATGAACGCTGATTGAGAATTTATTTGATGAAAGTGTGAATAGTTTTATATAGTAACAAAAACATAAAAAAATATCATTATATTCAGGAAATTGAAGTTATTATATAATCATGATATCAAAATAATTGAATTATGTGGGGAATAAAACCAAATAAAAAGTATTTTATAAAAACATCCCCACTTCTTCTAGTATCCTGATTAAGTTCACAAAACATATTTCCTATCATGGATTAAAGAATAAGTTAAAGCCTCTAGAATAATGTGAGTGAATGTTTATAGTGATTAGGGTATGTATTTTCCATCTGATGTTGTTTTAGTAGTGTGAATAATTTGGAGAGGGTGAGGCCTTTTATAAGTTGGGTGAGAGGAAAAATTATAACTTTTTTAAAAAATAAATTCTTCCCACATTTTTACTTTTCATGAAGACCAAATAATTATCTAATCCTCATAAATGAATATTTAAGGTCAAAATAATTTCAATAAAATGGGATTTGGAAATGTTTCTAGATTATTTGATCCCTTCAGAATAATGTTATTCCCTCGATAACCTCTCTTTTCTCGTAAATATTATAATTAATATTAACTAAATTCACAAAACACATTAGTAAAAAATTAAGTTGAATTTATTATAAATTAAAAAAATTTCTTATTCCAATTATTTAATAAATTTTTCTAAATACATGTAACATTTTTTGAAAAAAATTATTATAAAATTAATCCCATAGGCAGAACCAGAAAGTAGGGTTTATATTTAAAATATTTAAATGTGTACTATGTTTTTATATATAAATTCAACATAAAAATGATTTAAATAAACATAATTGAATTAATAAAAATATAATTGATCTAATTTTACATTTAAATGAATTTTAAATATAATTTATCATTATAAATTATTTAGATTAAAATTTTGTTTTCAATAAAAAATCTGTATTTTTTAATATTCTTTAAAAAATGATAATTCGTAGTAAAATACCTATGATTCAATATTAAATAAATTTTTAATTACTATTATAAAAATAAATATTATTTTTTCAAATTAAATTTATTAAATTGTAAAAATTATGTTTTATTACAATTTTCCCATTAAATGGTGGAAAAATTGGCTTTAGAAAATTACAACTTTATATGCATAAAATTGTTTTTTTTCTTATTTAATACTGATAAAAAATATTGGATTAATATAAAAAAATTACTAAATATATGATTTTTAAATTATATAATGTTCACCCAAAAATAATAATTAATTTAACTTATTATGATAAAATACCTTTGGCGGATACAAATATATTTCTATAATAATATTTTCCTTATATACAACTTGTTTCATATTCAGTTATAATTAATTTATACCCAATGAATTCATCCATATATTTTAATTATTTAGTTAATCTTATTTATATCGTCCATTTTAACATCTAATAGATAACTATAATATTAAATAATAAAATTAATAGTATATTTTTGTTTGTTAAATCCCAACCATGTGTATAGAATGAGATATCAAAGAAACTCATAGTACCCTATGATGTAAGATGACTCATTAATTCATTAATTATAAGGTTTATAAAATATATAATTTATTTAAAATATTAAATAGATTTTTATTTCATGGGATTTTATATTCCATTCTATTCATATCATTTCATTTCATATGCACTATCTAATATTAATTTAATATATTGAAATGTCTTTGTGTTACACGTACACAATTTTTTAAATTTTCATTTCCTTATAGAAAATTTATGTTTTCTTTAAATAAAAACCTCATTTACCTTAATATGATTTTTTTGGTATTATAAATTGTTTTATAAAAGAAATAATAATTTTTTATAAATAATGGTTTTTAAAAGAAATTTTTATTTTTATATGTAATGTTGTTTTTCATATAAAATTAATATAGTTTTCAAGGAAATCATGTTTAAAATTAAAGAATAATTGATTTATGATTGTGTTATATTTTTTAGTCATTGTGTATGATGATGGGTGGTTCTGTTAAAATATAAGGATTTGTGGTAACATTATAAACCAATAATTGGTGTGTCCACTATAAACCAAACATGTAGTTATGTTATTAAAACATTTCTTGTTGTTCCATGATAAACCAAGGATGGGTGGTTCTATGATAAAATCTATATAGATAGGTCCATTATATCCCACTAATTCATTAGTAATTTTATATTAGCAAGTTGTCCATATCAATAATTCTATTTGTAAGAGTTATATGAATAATGATGTCTCATATTATAGACATGATTTAGATATGATGAATAATAGTTTTAAATGATCTTTTTTAAAAACAATTGTTCATAATTTCTTGGGAAAATGATTTTTTGAATATCATTCAATGAACATTGAGATAATGTAAAAAAAATTTATGGGTTTTAAATTTATTCACCTAATGTGAAACATTATTATATTTAGGTACATTACTATGATATTTTTCTCATCTCATGTTTTAAATTTGATTCATTGAGTTTAATGATAGTTAATGGAATGGAAGAAGTTATGTTAAAGGTTGGGAAGAATTTTTATAAAATTAAATCATCTTTTATATAATATTTTTTATATTATTGGATAAATGGATACTTTTTAGATGTTTCCACTGTATATATATGTGTGTGTGTGGATTTTTAATGATATATATATGACCTAATTCTCAAAAACTATAAAATTAAAAATATACCAAGATGTAATAGAAATGATACATGATTGAATCTAAATATAATTCTACATTTAATAACTATTACATATATATATATATATTTATTTATTTATAACAGGATGAATTATGAATATCAGGTGAGGAATTGTCTTAAAATTTTATTTCCTTTAGATAAAGTGTTGGTTTGTATTACTATTACTAAACCAACTATTAGTTAAAAGATAATTCCTATATTAAATTAATTTTTTATTCATTTTGGTTGATGTCTAGTAATTTTTTTATGTGATGAGATTTTTATGTGTTGATTACACACAATCACATAATGTAAATAAAGAGAAATTAATTAATGATGAAATAAAATTATGTTTTTATTATGAATTTTTTTCATTAATGGATAATTAATTATTTAAAGTCCACAAAATATTAAAAAAAATTATAATTACTAAATAATTAATATTTATACAGTATTCTAAAATTTTCAAATTCATGTATTATTCAAGAATCAAATCTAATTGATGTAG
Source organism: Viscum album (assembly GCA_963277665.1). Taxonomy (NCBI): domain Eukaryota; kingdom Viridiplantae; phylum Streptophyta; class Magnoliopsida; order Santalales; family Viscaceae; genus Viscum; species Viscum album. Next base: position 158,920,864 of record OY728128.1, on the reverse strand, counting down.
TTATAATGCATCCATGGATTAATGTATTGTTATAACCACTATAATGACACTTTAATATATTAAGTAGTTCACATTGATATTTTTAGTTGACATCACGATGTGAGAATCATATGTTATTTCTTACAAATACTTTTCGATAATCTGGATGCATGTGTTGAGGAAATCCATTTCTATTATTTCAGGATTGGGGAGTCCACTCAATAGATCAATGTAGTTTTAGATAATGTTGTTATTAATAAATCTTACATAAATAATTTCGAATAAGTTAATAAGAACCATAGTAGGGATATTCAAATGTGAATATGAATCCCTTAAACAAGAATATATATCTATAAAACTATTCCAAATCCAATGTTTAGGTATATATTTATTTATTAAATAGTGGGAGACTATAAAATATATTTTTATTAATAAAATGTTAATATATATAAAATAGTAATATATTATTTTATTTTTCAGTAAAAAATGGAAACACATTCATCGAAGACATTGTCACAATGATCTATATCGTATAAAGACAATCTCTATACTATCATGAAATTTCAAAAGTGGCACCAGTGCATTAACTTAATATTATTCAATGTGAACTTGTTTTAGGTGATAATGTCCATATTTCCTATAAATACCTATAAATAGGTTTCCAAGGATGATCATTATAACTTCTTGAAACATATACAAAATACATGTCTAATGGATCATTCTATTATTAAAAACCAATGAGCTATAATATATTAATTAAGGCAACGATTTATAAACCATGTTGTCTCATATTGATGAAATTAATTAAAACAAAACAAGACATGATTGTTTTTAGATCTATAATTCACACATTAGGTTCTATGATGTAGAAGTTTAACTAGCTAGACCTCACATAGTTATGATAATTTCGTACATTATGAATTTATAATTCATAGGATTCAAGAATCCTAAGGAATTTATCATAAACCAATGTCCCACCTCATTTTTATAGATATAATAAATTTAAAATTTTAATTTAAATATGAATAATATGTAAAATATTCTTCTAGGTGTTTTCTATATAATTATCTATGAAGATAAGGAAATTTATCATAAATAATCACTAGTTCATATGGTGAACAATAAAATTGTAATACTAATAGACCTATGACAAAAACCATGTCTAAGAAACCATCACAGTAATATTCAATGAAGGTAATGATCAAGGAGTATGATAAGGTGTAGAATGAAATGTGTATTTATTATTGAATGAATTTAGACAAGAAGAGTAATTACCTCTCAGTGAATAAGTGATAGGATGATTTTGGGAAATTCATTATCAAATATAATTTATCCATTCACATAATACAGATTTTACAAATAGCTTCTAGTTCTCACATGTATATTGAAAAAAAAATTATAATAGGTTCTGAAAGGTTATGAGAAGTGTGGATGATCATTGAGTAGGAAATTGAGAAAGAATAACTACGGTACAAATTTAATAGTATATTATTATGTTTCAAAAAATATGGATTAAAATATTAATAAATTGTTATTATTTTAACAGTGAAACCAATAAATACATATCTAATTACTTTTCAGATATTATTACAATAATTTTAATGTTTGGAAATAATAGTTTCTACATTTATTAATATAAAAAATGTTGGGATATGGAATATCTAAACAAAAACAATTTATACTAAAATATGAAATTAATGTGTGGGAACTAAATAATGACTCATTCTTACAAGTTCTATATCACACATAGTTATCAAATCATCTGTTTAGTCATGTTAATTAGAAGTTCCAGAAGAATCTATATTGAAAATAGTATTTAGATTATTTTTTATCCAAAACGCTTAGATATATTTAATTCTTAATTTGATGAAAAAACAATAGAATCTTTTTTTAGTGGAAAGTGTGAAATCTCTTAAGATATTTTATAATTAGTTCATACATATGTGTTTGGATTTTTATTGTTTAGGGTAGGGTTGAATACTTTTTTTCATTCTTTTTACTAATGAATTTAATATACACAATTATATATATATTTTAGGAGGTATTATTTAGAATATATTTAAAACATTAACCATTATAAAATTGAAATTTAGAATATTTTTTTAGATAAATGATAATTAAATTCAACATGAACTAAAATACGATATATCTCAATCAAGAGTTCATCAATTATCTATCGTATCATAAATTTATTTTTTCACATGTCTTACTATTTGGGTCTTTTATGGGTCAATAGTATGTAATGGAATTTGGTAATTAATATATTATTGGATATAGAAAATCAATGTATGAGGGAGACCAAAATTACCCATGATGGTTTTCTGCTATTATTTGATTACTCCTGAAACAATTGATATTATTTAACCATTTGGTTGGTGACCATCATGTGTGATGTAGTTATTTTTTTAATTATTATTAAGGATTTATTTAACTTGGATTGTTGAATCATGGTAATTTCAACTAATGAATCATTCTATTAACCTTAGGACATAAATTTCATGCATTATGCATTTCAATATATATATTTATTTATTCATGAATTACCTTTATTGAATGATACTTTGTGTGTACCAGAGTTGTTATATAATGAAATTATTACGACCCGTACCTCGGGGACCATGCCATGACTACCCCATTCCCGCCTTCCATAGGCCAGGGGCTAGCGACTAGCACTGGAAACACGTATCCTTAAACCGGGAAGGAATTTCCTTTTAACATGTACATACAAAAAGTCAAATAACACAACAAAAATAAACCACGAAGTAAACTGCTGTAGAAACTGTGTGCTGAATGTAATGGGGCCGGAATTCAAGCCCAACTGAAAACTACAAGTACAACTGAAAAGAACAAATACAACTGAAAAGTGAAAAATATCTCCTAGATTGTCCACCGAGGATCCTACATGAAGGGTACGTACAACTCATGATCATTAGTCCATATGTCACATCATTCGAAATGGTCCACCTCTGTGCACTGTCCATCCCTGGCTCCCTCAGCCTCAATATTTTTTTTCTGTGGTATACATATGACACAACAAGTTTTGGGTGTAGCCCATGCAGGGGAAAGTATAACGATACTCAGTGGAAACCCCAAGACCCATATAGGTCTCCCAGAGTTCCCGAAAGGATAATCCACATAGCATGACCTCCATCTCAAGCACTAAGAGATACACATCAACTCTACTTAGGTATATTCCAATACATATACCTAATATATCATGATATTCTTATTCATACAAGATGGAAGTATACCTCAATGGTAACACCACGAAGGTAGAAGTACCACACTGATAACACCATGAAGATAGAAGTACCACATAGGTTACACCGCGAAGATAACACCATGAAGGTAACACCACGAAGGTAACACCATGAAGGTATAAGTCCCACAAAGGTAACACCACGAAGATAGAAGTAACACACATGAAACACCACGAACATAACACCAAGAAGGTAGAAGTACTGCACAGGTAACACCATGAAGATAAAAGTACCACATAGGTAACACCATGAAGATAACACCATGAAGTTAAATACTCATCTCACCCCAAGTATAACATAATTATAGAAGTATAGATGATTAGTCGTAAGAGTAGCTCATCTTATTCTATTATGTCTCAGTGCTTCAGACCCACACTGTTTAATTGGTAAATTACCCCCTCTACCCACATAGGATCGATAGGTAACTGACCCCCACTGACACACACAGTATATAACCCACATTGGATCGATATATAACTAACCCCCGCTGACCCACAAAGGATTTGACCCACACAGGATCAGTATGCACTGAATCACACAGGATCACCGAGTGCTGAACCACATATGATCTTACCTACCCAGGATCGATATGCGCTGAACCACAAAGGATTACAGAGAACCATCCCACACATGAACTGATAGATATTGACTCGCGCAGTATTAACCTTCTTTTTTATGTTACTGTCAGCCACATGATTCTTTACACCTTGTTCAATAGAGTTCTATAGAATCTACCCCTCGAGATTTAGGTCATGCATCTACCACCACCACTCTCCAAAAAGGACTAACCCAAAGGACATCTACATCGTAAGGTTTCCAACACAACAAACGTTTCATCAATCAGACGCTCGTTTTGTGAGTTATAATTGATTTAGTTCTGAGGGACTAGTTAGATTCGGGTTTGATACAACCCTTTCTTACTCCAAAAATTTCCAAAACATGTTTTTATTATACAAAAAGGACATTATTACCCCAAGGGTCCATGTTCCACAGACGGTTCATCAAATGGATGCCCGATTCTCAAGATATGGATCTTTAACTATTTCTGCGTCTGTTGGGGCCCGAGACCGGTCTGAACCATTCGGACCGACCCAACCCGACCTGGTCTGAGCCAGGTTAAGGTTTGTACCGTAACTAAAGTGGCATCCCACTACTGGCGGCCCACAAAGGGGCACCCCGCATGGTTGGCCGGACCTGTAAGGGGAAACCCGGCCCACAAGGGGGACATAGCCTTCTAGGTGCGTGACCCACTTGGTAAGCGACCTATTGGGCAGGCAGCCTGGCCACATGAGGTGTGACCCTCAAGAAGGCGGGACCTGGTTTCCTCTAAGTTGGAAAAGGGGGAGATTTTTACCTTGGTAAACGGAACGACATGAAGGCCCTTTGGTTTTGTGAAACGGAGGTCACTACTACAAAAACGGGCATTAACAGCTCTAAAAACGGGCTTTAACAGTGCTAAAAAAGCACTGTAAAGCTCGGCACTGATAAAGGGGGTTCCCCTTTTTCATCCCTTAGTAAGTGCTAATAAAACAACCCTTTATCAGATCTAAACAAGCGCTTATTTAGTGCTGATAAAGGTGTAGTTTATCAGTGATTTTTTAGCGCTGATAAAAGAATGATTTATCAGCTCTAAAAGAGTGCTGATTAATTCCCTCTCTATTGCTATGATAAATCTGTAGCAGCACACCCAAACACCTGAAAAAAATAGCATCTCAATAATCCAATTAAAGCAAGAATACCCATACAAAATTGACTCATAAATCATAAGAAAATTAGACCAATTATACCCATACAACAATTATACTCATACACCCTTAACACAGAATTTATAAGATAATCATGTACTTAATGAAATCAATTCAGAATTCAGGAGGTTTGGGGGGTTGGGGGTAGTTCAAGGGTTTGGGGTGGCTTTCCAAGGGGGGTAGGGGGTGTCCAGGGGGATTTCTAGTTCAATCCTAAGGCGCCACATGGGTGTGTTTTATCATCACATAAATCTTTGGACTTTTCTATATCCACTATGCATCATGTTCTCAACCTCAAAGAAGTTATAAGGTTTGTACACACACTGAGGTGCACAAACTGGGGGGGATAAATCTCATTAATAAACCCCCAATATTAAAACTACAATAGGATATTGTAAGTGCATCATCAGGAAATATGTGCATCCTAGTTGAAAAAGAACTAGAATAAAACCAATAAAAAATCCTTATTGATCCTCAAATCCATGACCTTGATTAAACCCAAATTAATTTTCCATGTGCTGAAATTTTACCAAGCATTTCACACGGATCGTGTCGACATTATAAAAATATATTTTGACCAATTCCTTCCCCATCTACATCAAGACACATTGATTCTCAAGTATTAATTCTTGATCAACAATACCTACTTCATCCAATGTTAGGGTTTCTCTGAGTACATCATAGGAACCACACAAAACATAAAATATACCATGGTCTCCCCACTATATACATAATTATCACTGACCTCCAATATGTGAGTTTTATTTGTACTCTATCATGGAAATCCACTTATGGGAGTTTTCTCATCCAGGGAATACCCTCAACAGTATCTCAGACCACCCATATGTGTTCTTCCAATTCTGAGGCATAAGACCTACAAGGATCTCATCCCTATACTATGGGAGTACCCTTATTTAGGGAATAATACTATGAAGTGTATATTAATTACCATATGGGAGTATTATCATCCAAATAATAATCCCTAGAAGCATATCAACCCTACAATATTGGTGTATTCTCATTTGAGGAATAATCTATATAATCATCTCAACCCTCCCCTATGGGATTATTTTCATTTAGTGAATATTGACGATAAGAATCTCATCCCACTCCTATGGTTGTATTCTCATTTGGGGAGTAATACCTGTATACATTTCATCCCTCCCCTATGAGAGTATTCTCATTTAACGAATAAGACCCACAAGCATATCCACCCTCCCAAATGGGAGTATTTTCATAGAGATATAAGCCCATAAGTATCATAGACCCAAACACATGATCACCCTAGTATACCAGAACAACCATACCTTGATATATATCAGGCCTCTGATATATCACATGCCATGACCCCCCATTTAGATGATCAATGCAACCCGAATGCATATGAGCGGATTTACGTAGTTCAGTTGTTGTTTTCACTTAAAATCTTGTCCATTTTCAACAAAATAGAGACACTTTGAGTGATAGCGGCCACACAGTGCCTCATATTGAGGCGGGGGTTGACTCCTACATGTTCCCAAGGACCCTTGGATCGTTCTTATAAAAGATCAATGCAATCCAAATGCGTTTGGTCGGGTTTCTGTAGGTCAGTTCTTGTTTTCAATTAAAATCGTGTCAACATTAAACAAAATAGATACCCTTTGAGTGATAGCGGACACACCGTGCCTTGGATTGAGGTGGGGTAGACTCGTACACATCTCCAAGGACCCTTGGATCTTCTTATAAAATATCAATGCAATCCGAATGAGTTTGGTCAGATTTCTATAGGTCAGTTGCTGTTTTCACTTAAAATCGTGTCCATTTTAAACAAAATAGAGACCCTTTGAGTGATAGTGGCCACAAAGTGCCTTGGATTGAGGTGGGGTTGACTCTTACACATCACCAAGGACCCTTGTATCATGCTTATAAATGATCAATGCAATCCAAATGTGTTTGGTCGGAATTCCGTAGGTCAGTTGTTGTTTTCAATTAAAATCATGTCCACTATAAACAAAATAGAGTCCCTTTGAGTGATAGCGGCCACACCATGCCTCAGATTGTGGTGGGGTTTACTCTTACACGTCACCAAGGACGCTTGTATCATTATTATAAATGATCAATGAAATCCAAATGCGTTTGGATAGTTTTCCGTAGGTCATTTTTGTTTTCACTTAAAATCTTGTCCATTTTAAACAAAATAGAGACCCTTTGAGTGCTAGCTACCACACCGTGCCTCATATTGAGGTGGGGTTTACTCGTAAACATCACCAAGAACCCTTGGATCGTTCTTATAAAATATCAATGCAATCCAAATGCGTTTGGTCAGATTTCTGTAGGTTAGTTGTTGTTTTCACTTAAAATCATGTCCATTTTAAACAAAATAGAGACCCTTTGAGTTATAGAGGCCACACCGTGGCTCGGATTGAGGCAGGGTTGACTCTTACACATCACCAAAGACCATGGTATCGTTATTATAAATTATCAATCCAATCCGAATGCGTTTGGTCATATTTTCATAGGACAATTGTTGTTTTCAATTAAAATCGTGTCCACTTTAAACAAAATAGAGACCATTTGAGTGATAGCGGACACACCATGCCTCGGATTGAGGCGAGGTTGACTCGTACACATCACCAAGGAGCCTTGGATCATTATTATAAATGATCAATGCAATCCTAATGCGTTTGGTCAGATTTCCGTAGGTCAATTGTTGTTTTCAATTAAAATCTTGTCCATTTTAAACAAAATAAAGACCCTATGAGTGCTAGCGGCCACACCATGCCTCATATTGAGGCGGGGTTGACTCGTACATGTCATCAAGGACCCTTGGATCGTTCTTATAAAATATCAATGCAATCAAAATTCATTTGGTCAGATTTCCGTAGGTCAGTTGTGGTTTTCACTTAGAATCTTGTCCATTTTAAACAAAATAGAGACCCTTTGAGTGCTAGCGGCCACAACGTGCCTTGGATTGAGGAGGGGTTGACTCGTACTCATCAACAAGGACCCTTGGATCGTTCCTATAAAAGATAAATGCAATCTAATTGCATTTGGTCGGATTTCCATTGGTCAGTTGTTGATTTCAATTAAAATCGTCTCTACTTTAAACAAAATAGAGACCCTTTGAGTGATAGCGGCCACACCGTGCCTCTGATTGAGGCGGGGTTGACTCATACGCATCACCAAGGAACCTTTGAACTTTCTTATAATATATCAATGCAATAAAAATTCATTTGGTCAGATTTTCGTACGTTAGTTGTTTGATTCAATTAAAATTGTGTCCATTTTAAACAAAATAGAGACCCTTTGAGTGGTTCAGCATTCTTGCATGTTGCTGGTGCATATCATATGTTAAAATGGTAAAATGAATAATTGGAGAAAGGTTGTTTTATTTAATAACAATTACAATTTTCATACGAACATGTACATACAACAATGCTTTATCTTTAGATCCCCTTAACCCCTCTCAAAAATGACCACAAATTATACATGTCCACAAGTCAGATCTTCATTGTATTTGTGTACAATCTTCCATCAGGTATGCGGCCCACTCAATTCATAACACATCTATATCATCTTGTGAGTATGAGGATTTTTGGTAGTCATAGTAGTACTGCAAAATACAAAAATAAAGAATTAATAAATAACTTAAACAAACTAGTAGTTGTTTTTAAAAATATATTTTTCGGGATGCTTGTTTGCTGATGAAAAATGACCTCTTTCATAAATTTACAAACATAATAACCGCAATCATTATCGTCTGTTTGTTTTGGACACTGCAAAAAAAATTGATCATTATGAGAATAAGTAACTTTTGTTGAGATGTGTTTGGATTAAGAAATTTTATTTTATATACACTGATATTTGTCCAGATGTAGTACATGCTCGCCTCCTTATACTTAGCCCCTAGCCTCATTCCTTTTTTAGACGATAATGATACACCTCCCTATCAGTAAAAGATAATATAAATTATATTACTTGATGTTTAGACCTAAAATGTAAGATGTAGTGTCTTACAGATTCACAAACTCCATCATGTGTGGTTGTTTTGATGGATATCCTTGCTTTGAATCCAGAAAATAAATCTTCAGAGTATCCAAGTTCACCGCAATTATCAACCAATGTTTCCTAAAAACACAAAATCGAATAAGTAATAAAAGAAGTGAAAGTATAATTGACATGATTTAATCGTAGAGTATTACCCCTGGAAAATTGGTATTAGGAAAAGTCTTTCATCTGTAATCTTGCATTCAAATGTTTTCAGCAAGTCGTTCACTATTTCATCACTTTTTGATGGCTCTATTTTTGTTAGGTGTGTTGATGTGATATGAGGACTAACCAGTCCCAATCTTCGCTCATGGGAATATTCCTCCAATTTGTTTCATAAATGCATCTGTCAATAATATAAAATGCATTTAGTCATAATTTTCACGCTAGATCGGCTTTTGGAAAATCAATTCATGGAAACATACCTCATATATACATTTACAACTGTGATACCTAGCCAAGCGTTTTCAAGGATTTCATTTACATTTTCAGTAGCAACGAAATCTTGACATTACTCTTTGTATATATTCTCTTCGAAACCCACTATAGGACTATTACCATCTTTTAGCTTCGTATCCACATTAGTCTTCAATGCTAGTAAATGTGGAAAGAGAACAGGTGGTGTTATTGTGCATTCAGTAGATCCTTGGGAACAGTTGGTCGATCCTTTAGATGGTTTTGAGCTGACGTTTGTTACCCCTTCCCTTTCTCCGTCTATAACAACAATCATTGGTTCAGAACCTTTTTTCATTAATTGTTAATGGTTTATCATGAAAGGAAAAGGAAATAAATACCTCTTTGTCTGCATGTACTCTTACAAGTTGTGACGTCCATGCAATGAATTTCCCAATAGCCTTTTCAACCGTATTAATATCATCATCATCAAGTGGAATAGGTATTTTTGCCTTTATCTCATGAGCTACAGTTATCGTCACTTTCAGATGATCATTCGGAAGTGGTCTATTATGCATTGTGGCGTCTGGGATATTGAACATTGTATCCCTCACTACAACGTGATAGGTGGGTGTTGACAGATATAAATCACAATCATTATCACCCTGTAGAAGATGAGTACAGAAAAATTATCAGTGTTTTTCGGATTCATATTTCATGGGAACAATTAATAGAATATTGATTACCATGGCTAAGACAGTTCTTTGAGGTGAATGGCTCACCTCAAAGCTGGTGGGCGTGGGGAGGGATGTTCATGTTACAGTTGTTCTTGAGTTGTGGCTTCCCTTTGCTTACCACCCATAAAATTTGCTAGAAACTCTCCCTGCCATTGCAATTGTTCTTCAAGGGTTGCTATTTTTTTGCTCATTTGTTCCAATTTTTCATCTGTATAATCCATTTTTCTCTTCTTTTCAAAATATACTAAGGGTGTCACCCCAAACCCTACACCTCTGACACAACCGTATTTTTCTGGCTACTTCAAAGTCGTCGATAATAGGTCTGTATCAGCTACAGGAGTAGCTGATCCCTGTGACTGTCAGATATAGGAAAATAACTAATTATTTTTTTGTAATGGAAATTTTAAACAAATTATTTTATCATCGTGTAATACTTACCCATATTTCCCACACTTTCTGTGTGTTCTCATCTACTAACATCCCATCTTTTTTTACACGTTCCTCCTTCCATAGCACATGACGTGGGATGGAAGTTCATTTGGTTTTAGACTCATCAATCTACATATAAACATAGAAAATGAAGTATGATTTTGTTTATTGGCACCTAACAATATCATTGTAAATTTAAAATACGTACCATTTTCTTTTCTAATGAAGAGTACCACATCCTTGATTTACAATTGGGTATTCTTGGTTTTGAAGCACGTTCCTTATTTTTAGTACATAGTTTCTGTTTCATAAATGAAATATTGACAATCACAGTGATGAATACAGGTATCCTAAAAAACGTATTATCACTCACAATGTACCTAAAACTTCTCATCCCCAAGAGGACCAATAAATTCATCCCATTATTATTGGGATATTAGGTGAGAATAGACAATGGGTGGGTGTAGGTTTATTTTACCTTTAGAATCTTTGAGGTGACATCTTCTTAAAATAGTGGGAAAACCTCGATGAATATTTCCTGCAAGCCTTAGTACATAATCCTTGTGTGAAATGTCTACTATAAATGTACTCTATAAGATATTGAGAAGAGTAATACGTTGTTTCATTATTTTATTTTCTAGTATATTAAAGAAATAAATTCATAATGTTACCATAATTTCATCCCAGATCACAGCCTTCATCCCAGACACAACATGGTTCCATGAAACTATGCCAATCTGCATGCATTGCCGAGTGACAACTCCAATGTAGCTGCTAAACATAGCCTTGTTGGGATTCACATGTTGGCCTCGTGCATTCCATCCGACTTCAAATTTGATGCCTTTGCTTTTCGCCTTAATAATTTTGGCTAACACCGTCAAACTACGATGCACCTGTGATTTCTGCGATGCTGGTCCTTCATTCTCAACCATTTCATCGATATCAAAATCATCAATATGTTCATCTATAATGGTATCAACGACATGTGTTGATTGTTGTTAGACCTCAACACTAAGAGAAGCAGGAGCCGCAGCAGTAGGAGGAGCAGCAGGAGGAGCAGCAGCAGTAGGAGCCACAACTGGAGGAGCAGCAGGAGCAACCGGAGCTGCAACATGAGCAACAGCAGTAGCAGCATGAGCTGTAGGTGTAGCAGTAGGAGAAACAGCAGCAGCAGCAGCATCCGCTGTAGGAGCAGCAGCAGCAGCAGCCGTAGTAACAGCTGCTTGAGAGACTTGTTCATCCTCAAGGTTAGGATCATCAGAATGCGCAGAAGTCATTATCTGCAAAAGTGGTTGAACAGTTAATTCAGATTACATAAATTAAGTAATGATAATATAATAACATGAGATAACAAGATCTATATTACAAACAAAATAGAACCTGTTTACTGAACTCTCTTTCTTTTTTTCAATGGTTGAAGGTATTTGACACCTCTATTGACAATCCAAATCCCTTCATTGTGGTCTCCTCTAACATACAAAACATCATCTGCATTGGGACTGCTCCAAAATGATTGCGACGTACCACTAAAAGGATCAACCTCAACAGAATTTTTATTTGAACCTTCAGTAGTTTTGGACAATAACAGGACAGTCGACCACATTCGGTTTTCGGGATCTAGAACATAAAAAACATGCACCGCTTGTGATGCCATTATAAACTGTTTGTCTTTGTACCCTTCTTTACTAAAATCAACTTTCACAAATCCCCATTCATCTATTTTAACACCACTGTTGTTATCAATCCATTTTCATTGAAAAATTTGTAATTGGAATGTCGTATAATCCAACTCCCATATTAGTTAGATAATTCCAAATTATGACATATTTGCATAAATTGGATTTCTGTCCTTACTAACAGAAACATGCATCACTTCAGCCACTAGTGTAACTCCACTATTCTGCATGGTACTATCTTCATCATGTTCATCTGTATATAATGTATAAGCATTAATTACATAACCACTATAAGATAATACATACACACTTGGTCTAGCGGCTATCCATCGAAGACATTATGAAATTGAATTCGGATTTTCATCCAACTGCTTAAAAATATGGCCCTAAAACCATCCTATAAATTGGTGATTATGTGTATCTGATAGACATTTTTCAGACCTCGATGGATTCAACTGCCTAAGAATATCTTTGTGAGTTTCAATATATGGAGAAACCTCCCAACTGTTATGACAAACATAAATATGAGCCTGCTCCCGATCTGTAATATTGATTGTCACAAATTCTCTTCCAGAAATTTCCTCATCCCCAATGCGTCCAGTGTGACGAGATTTCGGGAGACCAATGCTTTCCACATCATATAGGTATTCAGTAAAAAATTCAATGGTTTCCTCAACAATATAATGCTCCACTATACAACCCTCTAGCTGACTTCGATTTTTGACATAACCTTTCAAAATCACCATATACTGTTCAACAAGATACATCCATCTATAGTGCACAGGACCACAAAGTCTAATCTCTCTCACCAAGTGAATCGTCAAATGAACCATCTTATTAAAGAATTTTGGAAGGAAGAACATTTATAATTCACATAATATGATGAAAATTTCTTTTTCCATAGCTGGAAATTTCCTTGGGTCTAAAACTTTACTACATATAGCTTTGAAAAAGAAACAAAGTTTGGTTAACGTATGACGAACATTCTTGGGCCAAATGCAACCTAAAGGTATAGGAATTAGATCTTTCATCGAAACCTTCCAATCATGTGATTTTAAACCTTTTAACTTCAAATCATTCATTGACACAATGTTCTAGATATTTGATGAGTACCCCTATGGATCCTTTACATCATTGAAGAAGTTTCAAAACTGATATCTCTCTGCCTTAGAAAGAGTATAAGCAGCTGGAGGAAGAAACATTCGATATTCACCCTTCACGGGAGCCAACTCTTCTCGTATTCCCTTGTCAACCATCTCCAACCATGCCTTAATTCCATATTTTGTTTTTCAGGGGAATTTAGAAACATTTCGATAACACTATCACATACATTTTTTTCCACATGCATCACATCATGAACATGTCTGAAGTACAAACAATTCCAGTATGGTAATTCAAAAAAAAAACTGATCTCTTTTTCCAACCAATTTTTGTAAGGATTTTTTAAAATGGTTTACCAAAAATAGTGTTCAGATCTTTTACTTTCTCAAACAGCTGATCACCTGTTAGTGGAGACGGTGTTGTGCATTTTTATGAACATCCATTGAATGATGTCGTCCAAGATCGGCACTTATACCGATGTGGTAGAAATCTAAGATGTCCTAGAAACATAGATTTCGATGAATGTTTCAACCTAATTGATTCTGTATCATCTTCGCACATGGGAAACCCTTGAGTTAGTTTAATGATATGGCCTCACAAATTTCCATAAGCAGGGAAATCATTTATTGTCCCATACAACATCACTCTCAACATGAAGTATTCACTTTTATGAGCATCATACAACATTACACCTGAGTCCCACAATAACTTCAAATCCTCGATCAAAGGAGCCAGATAAACATCAATATCTTTGCCTGGTTGTTTTGGTCCTGATATAATCATAGATAACATGATGAATTTCCGCTTCATGCACAACCAGGGTGGAAAGTTATAATTTACCAACATAACAGACCATGTACTATGAGTGCTGGTTTTTAAACCAAAATGATCCACTCCATCTGTAGATAACGCAAGACGAAGGTTTCTCGGCTATTTTCAAAATTCAGGATACTAATGATCAATTTTCTTCCATTGATGAGAGTTAGCTAGATGATGTAATTACCCATCATTATTTCTTTTAACTGCATTCCATGACAATTGTATTGCATTTTCGTCACTTCCATATAGATGCCTAAACCTTGGAATTATTGGAAAGTACCATAAAACTTTCTTAGGATTGGATTTATCTTTCTTGTATCGAGAAGCACCACACTTTGGTAATTTTGTAAGTGATTTGTTCTCTTTCAGAAACAATATAAAATCTTTCGAACAGGCATGCATTCTTACAAAAATCATTCCCATCGAGCATACCATTCATCTAGATTCATATGTCCGGCTTGGGAGCTCATTATCTTCCGGGAGCATGTCATTCATGAGAGAAAGTAGTTCTGTAAAACTGACATCACTCCATCCATTGCCTACTTTCAATTTATACAACTTCAGTACAGCTGACAATGTTGTATACCTAGTGCAAGCAGTGTACAATGGCATCTTTGCACAACTCTTTAACTTCTGAAACAATTTTGGGCAATCTCAGAGTTCATCTTGAATTGTCGTTGTCATTTCATCAATATTATCTTCATCATCATTAAAATCTGTAATCACATCTTCCATATGGTCTTCTTCAATATCCATATTTGTTTTCATATCTAACGATCCAGAAAACATAGTTTTATCCTATCCAGTAGCTACATTCGCTTTTTCTCTGTGTTTATTCCAACATTTATAACTTCGATCTATTCTGTGACATATCAAATGTTTTTGAAACTCCTCTGGAGTAAGTAGTCTAGAATAACAACAAAGTAAACACAGACAAAGGATTTGAGGCGGATCCTTTGTGTGATCCTTTGCAAACTTGATGAACTCTTTCACTCCGTTCTCGTACTCTATTGTTAAACGATTAGCATCCATCCGATCATTATTCATCTCCATCCAATTTAAATCTCAAATATTAGTATTTATGGTTCATGTACACAAAACAGGAATTCCAAATACAGTAGAAGTGAACCAATTCCTTATAAAAATGGAGATTAATAGAGCATAACCATTAGTATTTATTCATCATGCGTAAATACTCACTACTGGTGGAAGTGAAACCGTTCCTGATGATCATGCCAAGAATAAATGGAAACAAAAAGGGGGAGTGAATCAAAATACCCCAAACAAGATGAAAAAACATGGTATTTGAGAATAGGTTAGTGGCTTTCATGTTGGATAGACGCCTACCCAATAGACTCCACAAGTGGTGATGGCCCCTACAGTTGTTGCGCCAGGTGAAACTGTCACCTGAGAAGCTGAGATGAATGAGGCCCTTCCCAGCCATGAACTGAACAAAATCAATAATGGCCTTCCTCTGGAATGGGCTTCTACCTTTCCATTCCTTTGGGTTCAAAATGACATTAAAGTCACCCCCAACAATCAATGGATGGTGGTCAGGATCGAAGGTATTTTGTTCAAAAGGACAATCAATCCCCCTAAATTTTTTAAAATACCAATAACATAAACCATTTAAAAACAAGACATTTTAATTTATTTTGGAAATCATTCCCAAAAAATCAATAAAAAAACACATGCCAAACCATTTGGAATTTTATTTAAAGAATCAATTTATCTTTATTTTAAACCATGATTTTCATTTATAATATCAAATCCACCAACGATAGAAGGAAACCTAATTTATTTCAATGAAAAAAGTTAATTCACAACATGATACCATCCATTTCATATATTATTTTCATTAATAGGGTTATTTTGTGCTTCAAAATGATCAAAACAGGTCTAACCAAATTCAAATGGATAAAATATGAATTCATGAAACACATGAATCCCAAAAATAAGATATAGTATAGAAACACCAACTTGGAATCTGAATGAGTCTGCTCAAATGAAGAACATCATACATCTCTAACTACATCGATGCATTCTCATATACAACGACCCCACTAGCTAGATAATGTCCCTCACCAAGAACATCATACATCTCCAAATAAGAGACTACAACCACTAACCATGAAGATCCACTAAGTGAATAATTTGAATAAGAGAGCTTCTGATCATCACTTAGGGTATTCTTAGGCATATCCCCAAATGAATCTATTTATAATCTCATGAGGTATAATCAAGGGAACATTATTTGGGAGATAAATAAGTTCTCATATTCCCATAACATAGGGACTTCATATTCTCGTCAACTAAGGAAACCGAGGATTATCACCTAGAGTTGGATGTTTCATGAATTAAGAGTGGTCATAGGTTTATATCTCAGTAAACAAACTCACATATTTGAATTTTAGAAGAGGGAACCACCCGATACACTCATTGCGTAGTGGGTGAGCATAGTTTTATAGCCACCATTTCATTTTAATCAATGAAGTTATTCAATTACCACCAAACCCTTTTCAATTTCATCATTAACAACTATATTCTATGTCACTGGGGAACGAAAAGGAAAACCCATATCAACTAATGATGTCATCTCCCACAATAACCCACTCATTACATATTTTTAACAATGGAAAGGTTGATGCTTCCCCACTGCACGATGTACCACCTCAACCATCTCACATTTTCCCCCAATGGAATCTATCACAACCAAACTAATAAAAAACTTCTCAAACAAACCCACCAAAAAAATTATGATTTTCAACAATAAAACTAAACAAGCACCATGTTCTTGAGAATTATAATGAAAATTAGTAAACACATGTGAATCATCCCCTTTATATCCTATTCCATCAAGTATGGTCCATTTTCTTCAATCGGTCAATCCATAATACTCACCCATAGAATAAAAAAGCATGTTAAAAAATGAAATACAAATGGGAGAGGAGAACAATATTGAAAAATGATTTGGAAAACATGCCTAAAAGGAGGTCCGAAAAACCGAAGCTTGAAAGCATTGTGGGAGGCGGAGGTTCGGCAAACTGAAGCTCAAGGGCGGCGGAGTTCTGGAAATGCGAACTCAGTGGGCGGTGGAGGTCCGACAATGAGAAGCGAGGGTGGAAGAGGTCCGACAACATGATATCAGTGGGCGGAAGAGGGGAGTCGCAGGGTTCCACTATAGTGAGAGCTTTAGGTCGTAATAAAAAGAGGGCACTGTGCGACCGAATTTATAAAAAAATGCAATGAGGTTTTATCAGCGCTAAAAAGGCGCTGATAAAGACTAACTTTATCAGCGATAACATTTTAGCGCTAATAAAGGTGTCCATTATCAGCACTTTTTTAGCACTGATAATATTACCCTTTATCAGCACTAAAAAAGCGCTGATAAATCCTTATTGTATCAGTGCTAAAATTTTATCGCTCATACATGGAGTCTTTATCAGCGCTTTTATAGCGCTGATAAAGGGTCTTTTTATCAGCTCAATTTTAGTGCTGATAAAGGTTACCCTCTATCAGTGCTAAAATTTTAGCGCTGATAAAGGAGATATTTATTACCACTTTTCTAGCACTGATATATTGCCTCTTTATCAGCGCTAGAAAAGTGCTGATAAAGACTCCCTGTATGAGCGCTAAAATTGTGGCACTGATACAGGGTTTCTTCATCAGCACTGAAATTTTAGCACTGATATAGGGTAACCTTTATTAGCGATTTTTCTTAGCGCTCATATAATGGGGCGCTTCACTTGCCCGTTTTTGTAGTAGTGGGTGTCATGTGGGAACCTCTTGGTTGTAGAGTAACCCACCATATAGGTGCGGGTCCTTCCTCCGTTGCGGCTTCGTCCATATTCCTATGCTCACTGGTGGCATGCTTGTCGCGCATCCTCCCTACATGTTGGCAGGGTGCTGGTCATGGCACCTCCTCTTTTGCAGCCGATTGATGTTTCGGTAGCCTTCTCTGGCCACCACGATTGTGAAGCTACAGACCCATGTTCAACCGCAGTGCGTGACGGTTCACTGCACCTCCTCAGTGGCCAATCAGTGTTGGCCGCTCTAAGGACGGCTGCGGCATAGTGCGACAGTCTCCTCTTGCGGCGTGTGTCTGTGCACCACCTCCATCGTATCCGGTCGGTGTCGCCGCACCAATGGTCTTCCATGGAGGGCGCAAAGGTAGAAAAGTATCGGAAGCTTCGTGTTGAGTTCCTTATTCCCACACCCTACGCGTTAGCTTGTAATCATGTGGGAGGATTAAGGGGTTCATGATGTTCACCTGAATTTAAAACCAGAATCAAACCCCTTTCTCATGAACGATGGAGAAATATCATTAGTTTAGGATTGGGTTCATTGTTCACCATCTCCAACAAATAGCCTCCAATGACGTCTCTTGGTCATCGATCTCCAGTTTGTGGTTTTGGTGTCTCTGATCACCGCCCACTGGAACCAGCTATCTCCTCCAACGGTTTGGTGTCTCGACACTTTATCAGTACTTTGTTTCTCAGAGAAGCAGTGCCGACACCTCTCCCCATGCTCTATATAAATAAGAGAGAGGGAGGGTGTGCAACACTCATGGAATTGTTAGAGGCTCATTAATTAGGAACCTTCCTAATTCTCCCATGGTGTAGTTACATATAATTGATTAGTCATGCCATTTTTTGGCTTGACACGTCGCATGTCCCACACTCCTCTTGTCCGTTGGAGGAAAAATTAATGAAACAATATAACATGTTTATTTTTTTTATTCTTTTAAATGTCCCAAAAATTATCATTTTCATGATACCTACATCGGTCAAATAGATGCCTCCCATAAGAGAATCTTAGTGTTTTGGATTCAATGGTGCCCTCGTATTTTTAATCTGAGCTTCAGTTCAAAAGTTTGTAAATTCCGCTTGTGTGTTTATTCAACGTAACATAAAAAAAGTTCAATAAATTAATAGTGTTCACCCTCGACCTATGCTAGTCATTGTGTGGCTCCACCAAAGGGGAACATGCCCCCAAAAAATGAAAAAGTACCCTCGAATTTCAAATTTTAGTTACCATCTAGATGTTATCGATTTTAACAATAATATTATTTATTCTTAATTATTTTATATATCGCCAAAAATTAACATCCATTGTTGGCCCGTGCCGATCAATGTTAGTATATTCCTAATAAAATCATACCGTTGTAAGCATAGCGGTGGTCTCAGATTTTTAATTTGAGTCATTGTTCGTGATTTATAAGAATCCTAGAAAAATAACTTTATTTTTTTATTTTATTTACATTTATGCCATTTTCATGGTTTCTCACAGAAGGCATGCTCTGAATAAACTGAAGTTGGGCCTACGAAAAATCCACCATCTTAAACACACTAGGGCCCCATAATATCTATTAAGGGAAACCGTTTAAGAGTTATTCCACTTTTTACGAAAAAATGCTTACAGAGACAAATTAATGCATAACAAAACTGCAACGGATCATTCTGAGCACTCCGGGCCTCAGAATTATATACGGCCAGATTTCATAGTCTCGAAATATTTCTATATAATTAAAAAAAATATGGAGAAACTGGGAAATTAAATTCCCTCCATTATTGGTATTTCTTCCCTTGAAATCAAAATAATATATTAAGGAAACAAACAGTTGTACAAAGTATGAACTGAACTTCCCACTCCCATTTTCTCTCATAGAGGTTCTCGTGCTGCCAGCAATTGTGTCCAAGCGGTATCGATCATCCACGAAGGACCCTCTCCTATTAATCCTCAATATCTAATGGAACCTTCGTAAATGGCCCCCCATCATCCTGGTTGAGCACGCCATGGTCAATGATGTGAGATGTTCCTGCACGCATATCCTCAACTGCAACACGTGGAAAACATTATGCTCATGTTGCATCTGTGGGGGAATAGATAGACGGTACACCACCATGCACACTATACTGAGAATCTAGAGTGATCTGATAAACCTCGAAGATAGCTTGCTGCCCCGACCAAAGCTCTGGAATCCTCATTGTGGTGGTACATTTAGAAAGGCATGGTCTCCCTCCATGGACCCCAAGGGTCTTCATCTCTCATCAGCAAAAGACATCTACCAGTTCTATGAATTTGTCATTTAATGACAAGCGAGGCATCAAGATACAAAATTATTCATTTATTCATTCATTTCTTACCACCAATACTGATGCTAGAGGTTCTAGTATATCTTCTCTGCTCTGGGATATATCGTTAATGGGGATGAATGAGTCTCCTTCCACACCTCCTCCCGAATCTTCACTGTAACCATGGTGATTCCTCTAAAGAGGATGACATGCTCCCCAATATCAAAAAATCTTTCAGGAGACCATCATGAGGATATTTGAGCACGTTGGGATTTGCAGTCAATGTCCCATACTATGCCTCCCGAATTCACTGAAAAATTGGGGGAGATTCAATCATAGACTGGAGGTAACCTGTTACATCTTTATCCAAGAAGGATATCCACAACATGACTAGCTTCTTTGATGCATCACTCTGCAACTGTAGACCATACCTCCTTCTATGTGTGTCTACTACCACTCTCCCCTTCCCTGGAGTATATAATATTTCAATGTCATTGTCTAGGAGGAACTCTAGCCATCATTGTGGTCTCATGTTCTGGTCCTTCTATGTGAAGATATACCTAATACTCTTATGATTAGAGTAAATACTAAAATGTTTACATGTCAAGTAGTGCTTCCAAATCTTTAGCGCAAAGACCTCTACTGCTAACTCCCACTCATGGGTAGCATAGTTATGCTTGTCAGTCTCTATCTCAGCTCTTGTAGAGAACTATGAACTCCAAACTCCTACTGCCACAAGGGTAAGGCTGGCTGACTCAAGAGTGATTGGATACACCATCCTTTGCATGAGTTTATCATGTGCTGCATGGGATTATTTTTTTCGGCCAAGGAAAACACTATTACAATGTTTTAGATTAACCAAACCTCTTTTCTAATACAGTCAATTTGAGTATGAATTATGGATATCCCGTCCATTCCTAAACTAATGTTGTAAGGCCTTTATGCTTCCACCAAGTGGATCCAACCGAAAATATCACCTCAAGGGTCAGATCACACCATCGACATAAGTGTGATTATCGAGTCTCCTCATAATTGTATCTCCAAACATAAGGGTTAACTCAATAGTTTAATCAGAAACTTATAGGTCTGAACATGTTTCATGGAAAGAAGGAATGATAGGATCCTATACCTATTAATATGGAAGCTAGTAGTTGACACATACCGTACCTCTAATCATTCATGGAGCCCTTGGGTCACACTCCTTGACCACAGGAAGCTACTCTTTTCCCCTGTCCCCCACCTCCCTAAGCCAGGTGGGGACCACATTGAGGTTGAGGTTGTAACATGTCGAAATTTATACCACCTCATGCTGCTCTCCTAGCTCACTTCCATGTCTACATCCATAAAGATTCATCTGTCCCTATCCTTTCCCCTTCCAACAAAAACTTACATGCCCATGTCTCTATGACTGGTATCAGTTTCCTTCTTTCCCACTATTTACATTCATTGGATACATCCTCTTAGAAATAGAACATTCAAACACAAAGGATCTATCTATCTCTCTAACATAAGTAAGAATGCATAGAGGATTAGTTTTGGCTCAGATGTCCATAAACACACCTTTTTTGGAGGTCCGTTCACTAAATCACTGACCGTACTGTATTCATCACGTACCTGGGATGGTCAGTATACCTCAATGAATACTCAACTACCAACATGTCATCTTGATGTAGCTGTAGAAGGTCTAGGGAACAATCATCCCTTAGCATTTTATGGTAAGGGATCCCCTTATCTGAAGAAGGTTCTCAAGGATTTCCACAGAAAAAGTCACCTATTCACATGATCAGGACATTCTAAACCCTATCATTGCCTTTCCAAGCCATGAATAATTCTCTCTAATAGGAAACCCATATGATCAAATGGTACCATGGATAGATGGAAACTCAGCCACCTCCTCAAGCTAGTCCTTAGCCACCCGTGAGTCTATCTTGCCTCCGAACCTGAGGGGTATGTGATGCAGAAACACGTGTAAGTCAGTAAGCCTACATGTCTCATCTCTCGGTACCACTGGTAGTAACTAATGACCAATGATCATCGATAGAGTTGGTACACCACCCAAAGGTATTAATGTTATAAGAGGGACATGCACCGAGGCCTCATTGCTCTGTGTTCCATCATCTTGTACTCTCGAGGAAATCTTAACTAGTCGTCCATGAGACGAAATTCTGATAAGAACAGGAGCGCCATTATCATTATGTTATACCTAGTGAGATGACTCCAATGAAACCAAGAAAAAACACATACAAAAACAAACGCAATTAGAGATTCCATGCATAGATTCAGAAATCAGAATTCTGGGTCCTAGTGTATGGATACGTCGGCTACCACTCCAACACTGGATTCCACAAAATAAAAACCATACTAATAACACTTAACACCATTTCCACATTAAAAATATCAGATTCCTAGATCTTCTATTGAACTGACTCCTCTGATAAAAATTTGTCATGACCCGTCCCTCACAGTCTGTGCCATGACTACACCAAACCTACCTTCCATTGGCCAGGTGCTGGAAACGAGCACCGGAATGTTGTATCCCTAAAATGGGAGGCATTTCCTTTTAACATATAGAGATACATAGTCCAAGAACACGACAAGATGTAACCACGATATAAACTGCTGTAGTAAAAGATTGATGAAGGTAATTGGGAAATAATACGATCCCAACTAAAAATTACAATTACAAATGACAAGTATAAGTATATCATAAAAGTGAAAATTGGCCCCTGGATTTTCCACTGAGGATCCTACCTGAATGGTAGGTACAACTCACGATCAATAGACCTCATGTAACGTCATGCCAAATGGTCCACCTCTGAGCAACGTCCATCCCTGGCTCCCTTAGCCTCGATCAATGATGTATGTCATCTCCATAAGACACAACAAGGTGCAGGCGTAGCCTGTGCAATGGTGAGTATAATGATACTCAATAGGGACACCGAGACCCCTGTAGGTATCCCAGAGTTTCAAAAAGGAAAAAATACAAAGAAAGACCTCCATCTCAAGTACGACACAAAAAATGTTAGATCTACTCTGGTATATTCCCAAACATATACCTATGTTATCAAGATATACTCATCTCATGCATGGGGTAATAATAACACAAAGGTAACACCATGAGGGTAGACGTACCACACAGATAACACCATGATGATAGAAGGACCACACAGGTAACACCAAGAAGATTACATCATGAAGTAAACACCATGAAGATGACACCATGAAGGTAGAAGTACCACATAGGGAACACCCTGAAGAATGAATTTCCACCAAGGTAACACCCAGAATACAACACAACGAAGATAGAAGAAACAAATAGGTAACACAATGAAGATAAGTTTAACAAAGAGGTTACACCAAGAAGATAAAAACAATAAGGTAAAGACATAGCTCACACTAGGTATAACATAATTAAGGAAGTATATATGATTATTCATAAGGATAGATCATCTTATTCTGTTAAGTAGCACTGCTTCTGTCCCACGTAGGAATGATAGGTAACTTACACCCACAGACCCACACAAGATTGGACCCAGACAGTATCGATAGGCATGTCACTCACTCTAACCCACACAAGATCTAACCCACATAAGATCTATAGGTATCTAACCCCTGCTGACCCACACAGGATCTGACCCATATAGGATCTGTATGCACTGACCCACTAAAGATTGTTGAGTGGTGACCCACATTGGATCTGACCCACAATGGATCAGTATGCACTGACCCACAAAGGATCACAGAGCGCTGAACCCAAAAAGATCTGATATATTCTGACCCACAAAGGATTGTTTTTCTTTATTCATGTTACTACTAACCATAGAATTCCACACACCCGGTGTGCTCGTGTTTCATAGAATCTTCCTATCGTGATATAAGTAGCAACATGGCATCCCCTAAGCTTCAAAATGGAGTAACCCATAGTACTTCCCAGTCGTAAGGGTTCCAACGCAAAATACAGTGCGTCAATTGAACACTCGGTCTTCGAGTTATAAGCATTTTAGATCTGAGGGCCCTGTTGGATTTAGGCTTGATCCAACCAAGACATTCTCCAACTATCTCCAAAACTCATTTGATGTATTCCAAAAGAACCCCCTCACTCCACGGGTCATATAAACTTAGAAAGTTCATCAAAAAAGAATCAGTTTCTCAGGATAAGGCCATTTAAGTGTTTTAGGGTCTGGTCTAACTTGGTCAGACCAAACATACCCGATCCAGTCCGGGCTTGGCCAAGGTCCGACCCGACCCACAAGGGTGGACTAACCCACAAAGGGGTGGGCCAGAAGTGTGGACTGGCCTGTAATGGGAAGCCCAACTAGTTAGTGGGCACCCCAACCCTCTGATCCTGTACACAAGGTGGGAACGGCCCGCTGGGCCGGCGGCCCGAAAGTGGGCATGGCATGATATCCGCTGAGCTGGAAAAGGGGAGGCATTCCCACCCATATCCCAAACATCATAGAGGCCCTTCGGTTTTGTGAAATGGTAGTTCCACGTGGGTGTTGGCCCGTCATCACAGAACATGTCAGGTATATGTGGGTTATGCATCCATTGTGGCTTCGGTCATGACCCTTTGCTCGTTGGCGACATGTAGGTCACGCGACCTCCCATTCCCTAACCTGCCGATCTACCAACCGCCTTCTCTAACCACAATAGATGATGATTCACGAACCCTTTCTCATCATTAGTGTTCGATGGTGCACCGCATTGCCTCCACAGCCAGCCGAGGCCGGCCACTCTAACGTCCACCATATTTTAGTGCCACACCCTCCTCTTGTAGTGGGATTCAACACACTGCCTCTTTTGTAGCTGGTCGGTGCCTCTGTGCCAGTATTCTTCTACGTAGGGCACAAGGGTAGAAAATAAGAGGAGGGTGAGAGACTGGTTCATTAGTCATGCTCCCAACATGTTAGCTCGTAATCATGGGGGAGGGTTAAAGTGTTAATGAAATTTTATTGAATTTAAAAAAAGAATCAAACTCCTACCTCATGAATAATGGAGAAACATCCGCAATTAAGGATGTGGGTTTGTGTTCAGCATCTCCCACAAGTATCCTCCAACAACGTCCCTCAGTTGTTGATATCTGGTGCAGGGTTTTGGTGTTTCTCATCACCTCCCACTAGAATTAGTGTCGTCCTCCAATGATTTGGCAACTTGTCACTTTTTTAGCACTTGTTTCTTGATATAGTAGTGATGACACATCTCCCCAATCTCCATATAAATAGAATAGGGAGAGGATGTGCAACGTTAATGGAATTAATGACGGCCCATTAGTTATGAACCTTACTATTTCTCCAATGGTGAATTTACTTATAATTTAATTTTTAATCTATTTATTTGCTATACACATCGTTGGTCCCACACTCTGGTTGTCTGTTTGATGTAAAAGAAAAGAAACACAATAACAATGTTATTTTTTAATTATTTTAAAAATACCAAAAATTAAATTTTTCTATAGACCTACTGCTATCGAAGTGAAACCTCCCATTAGTGAATACTGATGCAGCATGTTCAGTGATTCCCTTAGATTATTAATTCGAGCTCCTATTCAAAAGTTAGAAATGTCGCTTTTTCATTTACTAAATGTACCTAAAAAAGTTCAATAATTTACTAACATTTATCCTCAACCCACTCCGATCGTGGTGAGTCTCCACCTAAGGAGAACAAAACCCATAGATCTCAACGGTACTCAGATTTCCAATCCGAGTTACTATTTAGATGTTATTCATTTTAACAGTAAAATAATTGTTACTTAATTATTTTATTTACGGCCAAAACAAACTTCTATTGTTGGCCCGTTCCATACAATATTAGTATCTACCCAAAGAAAGAATACCCTCTTGAGCTCATTGGTGGTGTTTAATTTTTAATCTGAGTCACCATTCATGAGTTAAGGCATTTAAAAAATAATATAACTTTATTTAATTATTTTATTTAGAGTTATGCCATTTTTGTATTTTCTCACAGATAGTCTGTGGCGACTAAAATCTTTTTGTGCCTAGGGTAAAACCGCCATCATGAAGGCAATGATGGCCTCAGATTTTGGTTCTAGAAAATAGTTTAAGAGATACTGCACTTTTTCAAGAAAACTGCTTACATGCACTAATTAAAGCTTAACAAAACTTCGACTGATCATTCCGAGCACCCCGGACCTCCGAACCACATGACGTCAGATTTTCATTCTTGAAATATTTTTATATAATTTAAAAATAATTACATAGAAGATCTATGTTGTTTTGTAGTTTCAATATTGTTTCATCTAGTGATAACATTATTAGTTTAATTAATCTTCCTAACTCAATCTAAATGCAATTTTCCAGCATAGAATGATGGTGACACTTTATTTAACCCAATTATACTAGGGTTGGGAGAATAACCAAATTTTATATGGGATGAAATATAAGTTAATTTTATTGATGAAAACTAATTAAAATATATTAAGAGTGTACTTATACAAATTTGGAATGGTGGTTATTGAATTCAAATACCAATACATGGCTTGTTACAACCACATGTTTGACGTAAATGTCACATTACAGTTATGTGATGTTCCATTTCCAATCATTAAATATTAAGCCCCTTTAAAAAAATTTAATGATGAATTTTTTTACAAGATATATATATATATATATATAAACATTAAAAATGCAGTGTTGCCAAAAAATGTAACAATTACTGCTAAATGGGGTCAAAATTTCAATGTAATGGGTCTTTTACTCTATAAAATATAACTAAAACCCCATATACTAAAACATCTTCTATGTAATATGAGATCATCAACTTTAAGTAGCCTATGATCGGGGTGTTTGTAGTGTCACTCATGAATTATGACAACTTTTATCACGTAGAACTGGCCTATGGAGGAGGAAGATAGGAGTAACCTTATTATAGAAAGACATTGCACATGTCTTTTATGTTATCATTTATCCAATATGATATTATATATTATCTGAGGTATTATATTTTAAACTTTATAC
Organism: Viscum album; assembly: GCA_963277665.1. Lineage (NCBI taxonomy): Eukaryota > Viridiplantae > Streptophyta > Magnoliopsida > Santalales > Viscaceae > Viscum > Viscum album. Next base: position 158,893,651 of record OY728128.1, on the reverse strand, counting down.
CTATGCTTCCTTGATATTTGAGAGTTTTTCTTCAGGAGGGTGGTGATGACAATGCTCTAAAGATGGTGGTCCTAGCACCACTGGTATTCTCTCTGGTAGGTCCAACTGAGGCATGTGGAAATGAATTTACACTTTGGGATAATTGCCAGTTCTGAGAGAGTTTCTGTCACATCATATATTATATACATTATTCTCCCCAACTAACATATACTATTAAAGATATGACCGAGGGATTTGAACAGCATAAACCTCCCACTTTCAATGGGGATTCCGAAACTCTGGCTACCGAGTCTTGACCTGTGTCCTTGAAGTAAATCATTTAGAATAATGTGATGCATACAGACTATATTGTTATGATTCCCACCTATATACTCCTCGATTTTGAAAACATTTTATGGATGTTATCTCTCAGGAAAGATGTCAATAGGGTATGATTTGGTTGTAATTACAAAAGTCCTTCTACGACTAATTCATTCCACAAGCGCAGAGAGTGGACCTTTCCATAGTGATTATGATCCTATAGCATGGTTTCATATCGGTGATGGAATATTTTGATTTTATCACAAAGGTTCATCATTTTTCTTTTACTTTTAATAGGGATGAGATGACGACAATGAGATAATTTTAGGATTGGTTGATGTACACAATCTTATCTTGGTTGAATGTGTTTTGGTCAACAACCATTACATAAATACTGAACGATAAGTTCATTTAAATACTTTATTTTTTGTTGTTTTAATATATTAACTTCCTTATATAATTTATTATTCCTTCCGAATTATGGAAAATTTGAATTTTTTTCTAATTTTTTTGTGGGAAAAATATTTGGAAAATGGTTGAAAAGGTATGAAATTTTGATCATAAAGACACTGTTTAGTGTTAACAATTTGAAGTGTCATGAAATAATATTTTTGAGTTTAAAATTAGAACGCATGAATGAACATGGTGGTGAATAACTGGAAAAAGACCATTTAAACGTCATCTATCCCACTACATGATGTGAGATTCTAGAGAATCTATGACCACTAACGACAGATTATTATGTCATTACACCATATGGAATGAATTTACACATAATTTATAATTTATTCTACATGAATGGTAAAGATAAAAAATTATATGAAAAAGATGTTGATGACATGGATTTGTTGCAGTGTAAAATTTAAAAACATCATTGTTTCGAGGAAAAAATAATGTTATGTATATATAGTATTTGATGATGTGGAATATTTATTTGGTACTATTGTTATTTCCATGAGTATCCCAAAATGATTGGGGATGAGGTAAGATAACCCAGACCGAGGAGAATCCATGGATCCCAAATTTATCTACCTTTCTTTAGGGTATTATTTGTTTTTATGTACCTTATCATGGACATATTTAATGGTTGATTTCTTTGTATTATATCGTTCGTGATTAATGTATATTGATTGTATGATTTTTTTATATTTTATTTATATTTATGTCAGAATGTCATTTTTTAATTGATGTCTCTATTGTGGTTTTTCTTGCTTGATTACTATGTTTAGGGTTAAGAAAAGTGCTAAAATTCTTAATTAAATGAGCATGATTATTTCCTATGCCAATTTAATTACATTGTTCAATGTGAGTTCATATGATTATAAATCCACCATGAACATTTTTTTCATTTTTATATGATCAAATAATGATTATGGTTACCAATACATTGTCATATAATGTTACTGATGATTTGAACATGACAGTTTTATAAGGAGAGTGTCACTATGGCCATTATTGGTGATATAACCAAATTGTAATGACATCGTTATTATTAATTAACTATTTCATGACATTTTTTCCTATGAACCTATATTCATTGATTTCGTATGGTCATTTTATATTTTTTCTCCAACTTTCCTCACTAATAACATTCTCAGTAATTTAAATTAATTTTATGAAAATTGAAATTAGTTTAGTTTATCATTATCAAATTAATATTTTCTCTAACCAAATATCTATGGGTATGAAATAATAATTCCACAACCTATAATTCCCCATTGTTTAGAAGTTTAACTGATTCGTGTTTTAAATATCAAAATTCTATAACCCTATTGGAATTAATGATTCCCACATAGATATTCTTGAACCAGGCCCTCATCACAATGTAGAACCGACATGAAATTGGAAATGTGATATGGGGTTGTTTAGTTTCTAAGAATAGATATGGATTATCTAGCCTTATGAATATTACATTCTATTTTTCATGTGGGGCCGATGTGAAAACTAGATAAAATAAATCTATAACTATGTGGTGTATCACTAGTGTGGAAAGAAAGGGCATAAGAATCCCTAATAAATGAGGAACCTTATTGAGTGCCAATATTGCATTAAGATGGGTCACTGTCATCTCCTCTGTTGAATGATTACTCATACATCTAGAATGAAGGGATATTTTTCCAATTCCACTCTTAGGTAAATGAACAGTATCTTTTCATTATTCTGTGATTTTTTCTATCATAAGATCTAGATGGAGAGGGGGTCATCGCAGGGGTAGTCAGGAATATGAGGTTCAGGGTAAGTAGAGTTGACATACCTAAAATAATAAGAATGTGTATCAGGACTATAGTTTGTGCGATTTCAATGTAGTGTACCCTGTAACTGAGGATCAATGTCTATGTTCTCTTTATGGTTAATGTAACTATTCTAGTAGCCTTTACAATATTATCATCCATTATTGATACGATTTCATTTCTTTCCATTATATCTCCAACAATCATGGAGTTATTGGGATTATCTATGGTGCACTTAAATGGAATTTGGTATATAGACACACCATAGGGGTCTGACCTAATAGTATACACCAGTTATAGGAGTTAACCCTTGTTATAGGTGGGAACTATTTCGTATGGAATTTATTTATTTTTAAGATGACAAGATTAAATGTTATTCTCCTTATATATTGTTTAGTACCTTATTGTTCCCATGAGGGTTGATATCACTAACGGTTGTCCATTACATAACCCATGGGAATAATGAATGTTCATAATGGAAAATGGGACAACTAGTGGATTTGAGCAAGATTTGATTGTATTGATTTGGTTTCAGTGACAATGCATATGGTGACACACTTCATATGTGATCAAAAAATTTAGTTAAAGAAAAAGATTCAAGATTGGATCACTTCATGGATTTATTTCCTAATGAATTATTTGGGTTTCAACCAATAATACAGGTTGAGTTCACGATCAAGTTAATTCAAGGTGTATAACCAATACAGATTCCTCTATATTTTTTGGAACCTACATATTTTCAATAACTAAATAAGAAGATAGAATATCAAGAGGAAAAGTTTTTTATCCAACCCATCACTTCAAATTGGGGTTTACATATCCATTTAGAAAAGATATTAGATGGTTCCCTCAAGATGTATATGGATTATATATTATTGAACCAACTTATTTGGTAGAATAGATATCCAAAGCCTCATATTGATGACCACTTTGACCAACTTCATGGAGTGATCACTGTCTATAAGATTTACTTGGGGTAGGGCTACAATTAGGTGTGTGCGAGTCCATTATAAAAAACACATACATTATTAAAAAGTAGGTCTAACATTTATGTATATCTAGTTATGTCTTATGGCCTGAAGAACCTGCAAGTAGTATTTATGGTTATAATTTATTGGGTTTTCCACTTGTACTTGGATCCATTTTTTGGTAGTCACCATTGATGAAATGTTGGTGTATTACCTCACTTCCCACGACCATGACAACTATATTGAGATGATTCAGAATGCTTTGAGAGGCCATCAAATATATTCTTATAATTTAAAATTATGACTCTTTTTCTATAAGGTTTACATCATGGTCCATAACCTTTCAATGTTAAGTGTATTTATTGAACCAGAGAAGGTTAAAACCATTGTTTCCCAAAACCATCCAAAAAATATATTTGATATTTGTAGCATATTGGGGATATCGAGCTGTTATATAATATTACATCATGATTTATCATTCCAAGAAGCATTTATTAGTAAAATGAACAAAAATAGTGTGAAATTCGTATGGTTAGATTCTTTTTCTATAGCCTTTCCAGAGTAGAAATGTATACTGAATTCAGCACTGATCTCGATTCGATCGGAGTCAGGTAGAAGTGGTATTGTCATCTTTGACACTTTAGAAATTAGGATATTATCATTTTTGATTCTAGGATATTGGGTTGTAGAATATGGTTACCTCTAGCTAAGAACCCATGAGAATAATTTGCTTACAGAAGTCCTTAGCCACTAATCCTATTTTCTTGAATTATGTTCTTAAAGGCATTATCTTCGGTGCGAGATGTTCCTTTTTTAAATGAGTCACAATAGTCTCAATTACCTATCTATGCTACATTAATTTAATATTAGTTATAATAGGTTGGTTTAATACCTATAGTCTTTCAAATTTAATATTAATTGTACATTAGGAATGGGTAATGTAGTGGCATACGCGCTATGATGAAAGACCCAATCATAGGACACCAAGAGGGTACCAGTGAGTGGGAATTGAGGGATTTGTTTTTTGAGATACCCCTATAGGTTCAGGAATAAGACTGTTAACATTTTTAATCATCTCTAGAAGTGGAATCCTCCCTCCAGTAATTGGTGAATTTGAGAAACATATAATATATTGATGGACCCATCTTGAGGGAGAGTCTCTCATGTGACAACCTAATGCTCGGTTGGTTTTTTGAAATGAATGAGATCCTAATACACCATATGAGTGTATGGGTTGCTGTTGATTCATTGTAGGAGTTTATTCTATAGAATCATTCCTATTTTTGGCTAGTTCAACCCTATATTACCAATATGATCCAATATTCCTGCTGTCAGTATTGATGGTCGGGTATAAAGAGGTAGACTGTAGGTTTTATCACTTAGTGATCCTTCTGTTATGAGGTGAAGGGTGATAACCAAAAACATAATGGACTTCTCTATCCATTATTGGGTGGAATTTGAATGGCTTCACCATGTATTTTTTGATTCAAAGACCTTCTCATGAAAGTGATACAATATGGGTGATCGATGATAGGTTGACCAAGGTAGCACAAATCCTACATATATGAGATAGATGTATAGCTGATGATATTTGTAGGCTTTTTATCTAGAAGATAGTGTGTTTTCCTAGATTTCAATGTTATATTTTTTCAGAATGAGATTCCTAGTTCACATCATGGTTTTGTAAGGGTATCTAAAAGAAACTTTATTCATAGGTTCTCTTGAGTACATCTAGTCACCTTCAAACTGATGAGTAATCCATGTGGATGATACATGTGTTAGAGGATATCCTATGGGAATGCGTCAATAATATTAAAGTCTCATAGGGAAACCATATATCTCTAGTAGTGTTTTCATACAATAACATATATTAAGAAATTATTTAGATGGTTCCTTTGGAGTCCCTTAAAATTCTCCATCCATTTCATCATTGATCTAGTTAGAGGAACGTTACGCAGTACAGCCGGGTCCTTGTCTCATTTTGGATTCATTATAAAATGTAAAATTGATTTAGAATCATATTTCCACAGATTAACCTAACAATAAGTCTTATGAAGATTTTCATCATAGATGAATGGTGTTTGAGGTGGGACATCCATTATTCCTACATGTTTTTTAGGGATTAGGTCATAGATGGATTCATAGATTGGTAAATCTATCACATAATTTTATTAGAATTTATAATATTTTGGGTAGGGACTGGTTAGTATCCTATCAATTGCAATCAAATTAGAGGTTTAATTCCATGAATAAAATCAACCATGTATCACAACATTATATTTTTCATGAAGAATCATTAATTTAATTTGACCATGAGTATAATAATCCATGGATATATGAATCCATTAAGGATCATATGATAAATATCATTGATCAGGGCACTTAGGCTCTCTGATGTAGGCTTGTTCCACAAGACTGGGTGCTTTTCATCAAGTTTGTGTACATGACAGGACCTTGGATAGAGAGGTTAATATACGCGCACAATGGTCAATAAAATTTGTATATGATGATTCATTTCCCATGGAAGATATTATTGTGGATGATTTTTTATATGTCAGGTTGGTTTTAATATCCCAACTTTTCAATATGGTACATTTTTTTGTTAAACCCAGACATGATACCAAACAGTGGGTTTGTTCCTCTTGTAAGGGAAGGTTGTATATGGGATGGGGGATAGATATAGACATAGTATATGGATTGTGATAAATACACACCATGTATTTTTTATACATGGATTGTACTTTGTACACAATTTGTATTGAGTAAACAACATTTATTAAGTACATGACATGTAATGGGTATTCCATAACCCTTTTCACATCACTATATGAGTTTCCATTGTGTGGGAACTCAATATTTATAAGTAATTTAAATCATTTACTTCCAATTAAATACCTATTACATGTTTTTATAAAAAATCTGGGTCACATTTAAAAAAAATCATTTCATATCTTACTCAATAGGACCATGCGATTAGTGCACCTCCCATCTCTCACCCTAGGCATTGGGTCATCTCATTCGTTTGAGGTCTATTTTATATTCCATTGAGTGGGTAGTAATCCTCATGATAATATCTCTAATCATCTTATACATATACCTAGTTTTCTTTCCCAATTGTTATTCTCTTTTGGTGTGATTTGATTATCCTTATTTTCAAGATTTATCTCTGCTTTTCTGTTTCCTTCCACACTAGCTCAAATCAAGGGACAAAAAAATATTGGACATCTATAAAGTTATGGTATGGGGCTGATCTCATTTTAATAAGTTTACATTCATTTATTTTGTGTGAGGTCATGTTGTGCATCATAATTCTCCCAGAATGTACCCGAAAAAAATTGGAAAATTAAATTTAATGTCTTCACTATGCCCTATATGGTCCTAGATAGTAGTGAGTCGCACCATTGGATTTTTTCCTTGACGGGAACCATCCAATGAGGGTTCCCTTCTATTGAGCCCTAATTGTCCATTTTTCCATAAACTATAAACAAATTATTTATTTCCTTGGAAATAAATGTTTTGAAAGTGTAATTTTTAAAATAATTGAAAGGATAGGAGTTAGGACCATTTTCCTTAAGCTTTATGTTTTTGCCTTTATTTAATCATTTTCCAATTTGATGTACTAAGACCTATGGAATTAAATGCATATCCAAATTATCGATTATTTCAAACAGGAAATTATTTTTATGGTGACTAAAGAATTGATTGGTAATCCTCAAATTAATATGTTTCCCAAGTGATAAATGTGACCAAATTAAGGATACCTTGTATAGTCTAACCGTACATAGTAGTAGGAATTGAAGATGTGTGGGGACTGATATGTGGATTCTCCTTATATGAAGTCACCTTGAAAATTATGTTCCCATATGAGATACTATTTCCATCAGAGCCACATCATAGATAGCCTCATTTGAATGATGGTCACACCATTCCTATAGTGATACTCAGTCCCCAAAATGAGATACCTAGGATTGGATCAGAAGGTATTGCATAGACCAAACCTAGACTGGTACATGGGATTCTTTAGAAAAAAACCATTGATGGACTCTATGGGGTTGGGTATTTATAGTTCACCTGGATTGATACGCATGATACATATACGGTTCATCACGGATGAGCCTAGGATGGCGCTTGACTAGACTCTAGTGGATCCATATCATAAATCCTTATTATTCCATCTTACTATGTTAGGGATGTGACAACAAATCCAAATCACATGCTTGGGGTTAGTCCATTTAGGACTCATTAATTATTATTCACCCATTTATGACCCTTATCAGACTTCTATAGGTTCACCTTTGTATAGACATCATACTTAGGCCAAAGTCAGTGGTTTTATTTGTTAATATATGTGGAACCCGAGATGTTATGTTTACTTATTTATTTATTTATTTATTTATCAATTTTTTATTTTCACATTTCTCATTTTACATGAATATAATGTATTAAACAATAATATGTACATAGGGTTCTACTATGCATATCTCTCACCTAACTTGGCCCACCTCTTGTACCTGAGAATACTTCTTGTTTTCCGACGTTGAAATAAATGCAAGAATCTGAATTTTAATGCATTATATTTAGTTTTACGTTGGACAATGAGAGAAGAGGATAAAGCCTATGCTCGATATTCTACTAGTGAGAGATGTCAGCCCTTTGTATTTTTTAGATTGTGATATATGAAGGTTTCTTGTTACTATTATATCCTTCATTTTTTTAAACAACATGACATCATGATCATCATAATTTTTATCTATTTATGATTTAGTTTCTACCATTGTATTTATATGGTTGTTTTATTATCATTATGTTACTATTCAGTTATTACTTCTTATTTTGTTCTTGTTTATTTATATAATATTGTGCTCTACTCTTATATATGATATAATAGTCTCCCCATAGATTCACCCTAGGCCCATGCTACTAGTTAGAAGCCTATAGCTTATGGTAATGCATGATTGAGGTATTGTATCCCACCATCTCGGGGCACTACTAAGTGAATATCGTGTTGGGATGCTAAAATGGACTTCTATATGAATTTTTTAAGGAAATAAATCCATTTATTTCATATTTACATGTGTGGGGGTGAAAAAAAATAATTACAGTTACCTAGGGAATAAAACATTCACCTTGAGGAATAAAGTGTTTCAATATATGATATCTGAAAGAAAAAAAGAAACATTTTAAATGTTAACCCTCAGTAAAAGTATTAAGTAGCAAGAAACACAATGATTTTTGAGAGGTAATATATATGTAAATGATATTATAAAAGTATGATACAAATCTATGCGGTCAAGGGTAAAGATCCATAATAGTAATCATACAACCATATTCCACTAATCCTTGTGGAAATGATGTTCTTTAAACACCAACAATACATATGAGCCCTATATAGGTTAGATAACAAGATAAATGTAGTATTTAATCATCGATGATGGAAATATTTTTTTATATTATAATTTTAAAACTATTTATGTTGTAAACATCTAAACTTTATTCATGTGGAATGAATACATGAATTCTAAACTGGATTCCACATGATTTAACCATGTTTTTTTTGGCTAGATCCTTTTATTGATTTTAAATGTGTCGGGATCAAATTAGTGTTCTAGATGAATATGGAAATGGATGGTTAATTAAGTTCTAATAAAGAAAGACTTCTGAAAATATATTTTATGTTAAACCTTCCCATACACTTATGAAACCCTTCATCAATAACTATACCAAAATACATCATAATTATACTATCCAAATGAATTTACAATGAGTTAAGGCTTAGAATATAGATTTAAAAATATACTTCCTTTAAAAAATATTATTGTACATATTTATATGACATATTTATAAGGATTTATGACTCCAAAGAAGGATAATATAGTATGCTTATTATAAAGATCCACATATAGGTTGACCCAAATTCGAGATCCTTGAAAATTAGTATTGATGAATCTATGAAACTATTTTATTTCATAATGAATTAATGTTATATATTTATCAATCATAGTTGCAGTAGGGCTGCAATTATTATGCTTGTAGTATTTTTGGATGATATACTAATAAAGAGAAATGTCATAATAGTCATATAATTAATTATTATATGTATACAAAATGTTTCTCTATTTCATACATAAGTGTAGAATCTTATATTTTATGGAACAAGATCACTCATGATATATAAAATATCCTAATTTAACTATGTAATAGTATGTAGAATGAAAATGTACATAATATATTCATAATGGAACATGTTGATGCTTAGAGGTTTTGAGGTTCTATGAAGAATATGGTTGAGAAGATTAATTTTTTTCCTATGTATTGTATTTTTTTATCAAAAATAAATCATTTTTCAACATCGATCGTTATATAGAAGAAGAATATAAATTTTCATATATACATTATTGTTTAGATATAGTCCAAAAAATAGAAGTGATCAGATAGAGTGTATCATTAAAATGTTTATTGGATTATATTCACATTACTATAAGTTAGAAATTTTATATAATGTTAAATAAGATAGTGATTTTATAATCCTTGATATTCTAAAAAACATTTTTATAATAAAATATTCATCATTCTCAATTGGAATAATTAAATAAATAATGTTTATAAGAAAAATGAAATAATGATATGGGGATTAAACTAATGATGTTGAATTAGATAGAGTGTATTATGAAATCTAATTAAATAACAAAACAAGTATATCATGATGATTTTTATGAACTATATCAAAAAGGGAGTCTTAGAGCCATTAGAGAAAATTTTTCTGATATAGATGTTTTAGAAGATAAAACATAGAGGGTGTGGGGAAGTATTTATTGGTTATAAATATGTATAAAGTCCATCCAGATGATATTTTGTGTGTTTATCATAATGAAAGATCATTTTTAAATGGCTCATCAAAGGTTTCCAGAAAAAGTCATTGGATAGTGAAAACATGTTACTATCATTGAACAAAAGTTACCAGGTGATGTTAATAGACCTCAGTATCTAAATAATGTCATCAGGATGAAGTGTTTGAAAGAAATCAATAGTGAGATCTATAAAACATAGTAACATTAATGGATTCAGATTATTAATTCCATGTCATTGGGAAAATGAAATCAAATGAATCCATCAACTAATGAATTCTAGATAGAGTCCATCAGAAAGAGAGATACCCTATAGTGTTTTATTAGATAGTGTCCACTAGATGGATAATGTTTATATTAAGATAAAACATATGAAATATTGAGAATCCTTAAAGAGTTATTAAAAAGTCAATACATTTTACGATGATAAGTTATATTTTTAATGATTCAATAAGAACATAGAAGAAATATTGATCCTAATAAAGTTTAATACATGGTTGTAAAACATAAATGATGAATTTTTGGGATTTAATATTGAAGAATGGGACTCTTATATATTCAGAGTTTTGTGGGAGGACAAATATAAAAATCTTTGATATAAAAGATCAAAATTTGAGTAGGAAATTTTAATTTTAAATTTTCAATACACCCTATGTTTTTAGAGAATGAACACCTATATATAGTCGAGAAACTATGTTATGAAAAGGTCAGTGGTTGTTCTATTGGATTTTTTTATAAAGAGTTTTGGTTTCAAGTAATATGTTTAAGTGTTTTTCTATTAATGTATCAAATGTATTAGCACTAGACTGATTTTTACTCAATAGAGTCTCGCTATCATTTATTAATAGATTTACATGGTGAATAGACGATTGGATGAATATTGAATCAGTTGGTATAATTAAAATGTGGTTAAAATAGTGTGTGTTAGAATGAGTGAATATGACTAAGGACAATGGAAAATGTGTAGTGGGTAGAGTTCATCAGATGGAAATGTCAATAAAAATAATTTTATATTCGAGTTGGTTTTTTATATTTTTTAAGTAATTGAAGAGGTATAAGAATAACCTAAAACCAAAAAAGTGATAAGAAAGATCAAGAATCAGAGTATACATTTTATAGAATATTAGGGAAGGTTCTTTGGTTGTTTCAAAAATTGTTATTTCATAATATCTATGTGATTTACACATTCACAGTTGAATGAATATAGTTCAATGAATGTGATGAAAAATCCACTATTGGTATAATAAAAAACTATTAGTTTTTAGTGGTTTTGTGGCATTCGATAGCTTATGAACAATGGCCTGTTGAAGATACTCTTATTTTGTAGTAAAACATGTAATTACTTGTTTTCTCATCGGAATTTTTCTTTGATTACTTCTAACAGATTCATTTCTCAGTATCTAGAGAATAATATTATTTTTTTATCAAAATTAAAAATAGATGATCAAAAATACATCCCTCTACCTTTAAATGATCACGTAGATAGTTATGTGACCTATTAATTGGAAACATTTGAAAGGATAACTCATTTAATATTTAATGATGTTTTAATTATATGATGTTTTATATGGATGTTCATAACCCTATCAATTTTAAGGGGATATCTATCATTGATAGAAATAAGTATCATATTTTGAAGGATAAAATGTCATCTAATATTATATCCATTGGTAATGAAGTTCCTGATGTTTCTATGTATGATTTCTCTCCTCCCACTAAGGGTTCTTCCATAAAAAATGGTGATTAAAATAATTTGAATAATGATGCGAGAAATATAAATTATACACTATCCTCAATCATTTAATGTGAATTTCTATGTGTTAATGGAATCAGAACACGAAATGGTATCTTTAACAAGTTTAAAAACATTCACGAATGATGTATAGAATAGATGAATTAAATGTTATATAATTTTATATTAGTATTTGAAGATATTAAAATTGATGATGATAAATCTATTATATATTTCATTACAATAATTAGTGACATTATAAGCACTTTTAGAAGATTCAATAAGAAGTTATAATATTCTACTATTTTTTAAAATATTAGAAGATTTATAATTGATACATTAGATACCAAGGAGTGAAATTTATAAGATATATTTTCTAAAACATTATTTGGGTTATTTAAATATAATTCTAATCGCATATGCAATGAGAATAGAAAATTTTTACAGTAATAGACAAATATTTCATTGGGAAATATATATTAAAAGCATTAATGAAAAGAATATATAATAAAATACACATGGAAGAAGATTGTTTCACTCACATATATATTGAGGATAAAAATAAATTTTATTAATTCATATCTTCGATTAATAAAATGGTGAATAGAGGTACATTGAATTATAAATGAATGTTACTATTGAATTGCATTAGATGAAATGAAATTTGAGAATTTTCTACAAACTATCAAAGACTAATGGAACATGATGATATTGATGAAAAAAATGAATGTTAAAGATTATCATAGAAAAATAATACATTAAAATCCTTTTCCTTATTAAAATTATTATATAATAGGATCTATATATATAAATATATATTTTTTTTTCAAATTTGGTGAAAGTATGCCAGTGAAATTGAAGTTGAAAAATATGTTGCTCATGTTTCTATAGAAATTATTATAAATAAAAGATATTGATTATAACTTTACACATGGTGAAATAATAAACTTTGAAGAAGAATAAGAGGTGACTCAAAATGGATTTTAACATTAAATTATAGTATAAATAATATCATTACATTATTATTATAAATGGAATTGAGAACATGAAGGTGGAGAAAGAATCAATTTTAGAAGAAAATAATGAATTTATTCTTAAGAAAAAATAAATGTTTCTAAAAGTGATTGATGATATGATTAACATACTTATTGAAAATAAGTCCTTAATATATATAATAATTATATTATCATGGTGATGGAGAAATAATTTGATATATATAGATAAAAATATTCGATCTTACAAGTACCGAAAAAATGATTTTAGATGATAGAAAATTTTACATGAAGTATAAATCATAGAATGATCAAAAAATATAATCCTAATAGTTTTACTATAGGGCGAAATGCGTTCATAAGAAGAAAAAATTCAAGAATAATTTATATATATATATATATAATACATTTGAAAAATTATAATATTTATAATGTCTTAATGTCTGAAAAAAACCTACAACTAGAGACATTGTTAAGGATTAGAAGAAGACATTTTTGAAGAAGAAGTCAGAATGATGCTACCAAAACATTGGTTAACAAAAAGGATCCATGATTGGTTATAATAATCATATTGGAATAATAGTTTATAGTTCTTTGTAAAAATTAATTGTAAAGAGGAAAATATTATTTCTATTTATATTGCTGGTATTGTGGGGGATTTTAGTACACAAAAAATTATATTTGTTTCATTATCAACACAATAGTGAATCCAATTGGTAATGTTGGATGATATTGAGAGGGATTTGACCCAATCCAATTTGGATAACTAAAAACATAGGTTGATGATTGAAAATATATTTCACCCTCTAGAAACTACTTTTGAATGGTATGATGACCCAAAAAATATTACTTTTTATAAATATTTATGTTATAATCTTAAACAATATTCTATAACAAGTCTTAAATGATTCTTATAATGGATTGAAAAGGTAAGGAGAATCTTTTAGTGGTCAAAAGTACACTCAAATATACAGAAGGAGAATCAGATTGGAATTTGGTTAGTGGGTGCTCCTCACATAAGACAAGATAATTGAGGATGTTAAAGAATTTAAATGATTAAAATGAATGTATAATGAATTTCAGAAATGATTAGTCACTTAGAATCAATGTATTCTGATCTATTGGCTCTGTAATGAAAATTATAAATGAAAAAGAGCATTATTTGTTGATGTAATGAGACATAACTTGTAATGTGTTTCAGAACTCTATGATAAAGGAAGTTATTTTTTCTATAATGTGTTATTTTTTAATATCAAAAATATGGGAGAGTTGTAAAAATATTGAATCAAACTAATAGAACCATATTCCATGTCGGACATGCATTTGGTCCATGAAATCTAAGCATTGTAGATGAAAATAAAAAATAGAATTATATTATGGGACTAATGTGATAGTAGAATATGATAAAAGATATAAAGTCAAAAAGTGTTCATGATATTTATAACATTAAAAGAAGATGTTATTGGTGTTGTTTTGTATGACCAAATGTGAACATTACAAACTATGTTAATATACAATTTCTTGTATATTCAACTTGTACATTGGATCATATGAATTATAACAAATTCAATACAATGATAATATCCTAAAAAAATGGAGATACGTAAAATATACAATATTTATGATTTTAGTCACATTATAATTTTTGTGATTCCGAATAAAAAATTAATTTCTTTATAAATGTTTGAGAGTTTCTAGAGAAGTCTTGAAATGCAATGTGGATATAACATGAAGAATATTTGAAATGAAATTGTTTTTGAATCAACAAATGAAATTTTTGAGGAATATATTTAAAATCATGGAATTCATCATTAATGTAGTTCACCATAAAAACCATAACACAATGGTCTTTGTGAAATAATTAATAGTTTTTATGTTGAGATTGATTGAAATGTACTAATTGAAAATGTAATTTCTGGATTCATTTGGAGACATCTTAACAGATAATTAGTACACAATCTATATCAATACATATTCTGTGTAAAATAAAATATTATTCCTCAAAATATATATTATAATGAACCCCTTGTTTTAAATACAGATGGGTTCTTGGTATTCCATTTATTATCAACATCAATGTTGAGAATCTATAGGTGTTTGTTTGAATTGGTGTTGATGGTATATTTCATTACTACCAACCTAATGGAAGAGGATACATGTTATATAATAATTAAACATGAAATATTATGTAATTTATAGATGTAAATGTTATATGACATTTCGGTAGAAATATTTCACTATCAGAAAAAGATATCAGATAACGTGAAGATGAATTTTTTTACTTTTAAATTTCATAACAAATTGTAGGACATAAGTAATGATATTGAAACTAAAAAAAATGTATATTTTGATTCATCCATTTCATGTGATGAGGGAAAAAATATTTTATCTCATCCTAGTACAAAAATTTATGTGTAAATCTTTATTATCATTAGTTATCAAAGAAGATAGGTTTAAATTATAAGAACATTGAGGACAATATCACATAATTATTTTTGTTAATATCTTGGGAAAATAGATGTTTAAGTCACGTTGAATCGTCATTATTGGATTAAATCCATGAATTATGAATTTAAATAGATTGATAAAAATCAGATATAGGAAATTATTCCAAGAAAAGAAAATAACAATGAGATGATAATTTTTTTTTCCAAAACAAGATAGATAATAAATTTAATGTGATAAGAAAAATGGCATGTCTTGTTTATAAATTTTAATCATAGATTTAATCCATTGAACTTCCTAAGACATTTTCTCCATTAAAGATACTAAAACCCATAAAAAATATTCATTAAATTTTTGAAAAAATGAAATACAAGATATTCTAGATGGATTTCATGTATACTCTTATTAATATTGCTAAAGATGAAGATGTATATATTGAGAAATAATGTGGATTTTTTTATATATGTGATAGATATGTATGAATATTGAAGAAAAATTTGTGTGGATTAATGTAATCAACGAGATCTTGTATTCTAAATTAGATACATTGTTATGGAATTTGAATTTAGGAAAATAATGATTTTAATGTAACATTTTTGTAAAATGTAATAATTTGGATTCCCCTATTTTAATTTAAAAAATTTAAGATAGAAAATTATCAGGGAATAATGAAGAACAATGGGAAATTTTATTGAGGAGATGATGAAGGTATTTTAACTTTTTAGTATAATAGAAATGTAACACATTATTATATTACACAACTATCAAATGAAATTATATATTTTACTATCACCACTGATGAATGAAATATAACTCAAAATGAAAATTTTCATGAATGATTGAAATATTTTTTCTTCACCCATTTTAGTGCTAATTTTATTAATGATATGAAATTTATTGTGGTAGATCAAATATTTTTATAATGTTGATTAAAAGTCTATTATAAAAAATAGATTCAAGAATAAACATAATATATGAAATTATAATATGTCTTTGGTATCAAATATGAAAAAGCGAAACTATTATTACAGATATAAAATGAATTACAATATATATGAAAAGTATTATAAATTTCATAATAAACTATGGTAGCATAGGACTATTTGAACTTCTTGGGTATGAAAATGAATATTGTGAAAAAATTGATAACTGCTGATGCACATATTTTGGAGTATTCATCATGGAAACAATGTGTGATTTCACATTCATAATAATTAAATTTTTATTAAATAGCAGACAATAATAAATTTTTATTGATTCCACTCAATATGAAAAAAATATGGCTGAAGACACAATTAAGTCATTTTTTAGTTGAGAAGAAGCCTCCCCCTCCCATAGGGTGTGATTATTAATGTTTTTTTAATATCACAATATATATATTAATTTTTTTTGATTAAATAAGAATAGAATTTTAATATCCCTTCATCAAATAAAATCTTGAAATAAATTATCTAATTCTGATGATTATCCCTATAATAGATAATGTTGAAACAACACTTATTAGACTAATGATAATGGAAACACATCATAAATAGAGTTTGATTATGGGTTTACTATCTCACTAGCCTCATGTATAAGTTTTTTTATTCCATACACTCTTAACCTATATTTTTTGATTATTGGAAAGGGGTATAAAAAGTACATCATAAATCTATCTATTGTTATATTCTATTCCTTCCAAAGAAAAACAATATTTTGGGGGAGTTATTAAAATGAATAAGCTATTATTAAACATGTTTGAAGTATTTTAACTGTTTGTTGAAGTGGATATAGGAATAATTTTATACAGGCTTTATGTTATGAAGTGTTGAAATAATATATATTGGGAAATATTATTAATGATTTTTACTTAATCAATAATTTTTTTTGGATAAAATGTAATTATTGTTCTATGATTCTTTTCTTCAGCACCATATTCACTTATATAGGGTTATAATTATTTTATAACTTATTAATTTTATGAATTTACAATTTTAGTGATTTATATTTCTTAAATTAAATGAAAATACTATGTGGGAGACTACATAGGAAAATAGGTTTTGATGTTCTGAGGAAAATCTGGTTGAGAAGAAATAAGGTATTTCTATGTATTATATTTTTCTATAAAAAAATAAATCACTTCATAAGTATTATCATTAATTAAAAAGATGAAATGATAGATTCCAATAGATTTATTGAATCGAATGGTGTCTAAAGTAATGAACGAGTAAGAAAGAGTGTTACACAAATATTATTAACCAATTATATTAAATGTTTTTTCAAATATACATGTTCAAAAAAGTCATATCAGGTGACTCTTTTCTAATCACTAATATACTCAAACATAATTAAACTATTAATATATTGAAGATTATATGTTATTATGAATTTTGGAAGAATTTCTCTAAGACCAATATACAGAAGTGTTATAGAATATGTTGATGATGATAGATTAGATGTATAAGAGCCTGAATACGATTAAATGGAAATTTGAATCCCCCCAAAAGACTACTAAGAGTTATATCAAATGCAAAAACTCTGATTCATCAGAACATACATATTAGATATGTAAGTTCAATATGAAGAATCATGTTGTTTTTAGAAAGCATGTATTGGATGGAATGATGTATAAAACACATTCGGATGAGAATTCTGGAGTTCATCATAGAAATGAAATGATACTGAATATGTTCATAAATGGTTCCTAATAAATACCTCAAATATATAAAACATGTAAAGGCCATTATAAATAACTTTCTAATAATTGTTAATTGAATATGATCATGGAATAATGTCCTCAGAAAGAATTGTTCAAGAAAACTCATCAAATATAAACATAAGATATAGTAACATGATGGGATTTACACAAATGATTACATGTAATTTGATAGAGGATTTTTAATAAATACATTATATATTTAAATATGGAATGAGGATATATGTTAGGAAACACTTTTAAAATGTTATAACGAATCGAGGAAACTATATTGATAAGTTCCTATGAAAATCGAATGAGAGAATATTTATGAATATTTAAATATTAATTGCCATGTAATTAAATTTGATTATTATGAGATGAATATTAAATGGATCAAAAATCCGGGAGGATGAATCTTGATTGTGGAAAATATTTTAATATGTCTTGAATAAAACTAAGATTGATATTTTAGTGAATTATTCATGAATATTGTTCACTTAAAATTACATAAGGGTTCAAAGGTATTAAACTTTAGAATATGTCAAGTAATATTTTCAAAGAATGTGTGAGAACATTGAATTTAATGTTTACACTACTACCCAAAATTGTTGGAAATATGAAACTAATATATAGAAGATAATGTTCACTATGAAAATTTTTCTATAATTTTCTTCTTGGAATCTATTATTATTTTTGGGGATAGATGAAGAGATTGGGAGATCATGTGTTGATGTATTGGAAGGTGTATCATTAGAAAACGTGATCCCAAAGAGTGTATTATAGTAATTTTGTATTAGAATAATATGGTGGAGATGAAAATAGGAATAAAAAAAATTAGTCAACAACAATCAGATTAGGTTCCAGATAGAGGGTATTACACATAGGGTATTAGATCATGGATCGTTGATCGAATGTACATAAAAATTGAATCTGATTGATAGTTCCAAATAAATAATTTGACACCATTTCTCCTTCTCTCTTATGCGTAGTAATGTGGATAAGAGGAATAAGAACACAAAATAAGGTAACTATGATGAAATTCCAACCAAACAGTGACATCTTATCTGCATATTGTTGCAGGTTCATTAATTATTTCTAAAATTATTATATAATTATATCTAGGGGAGGACCACATAAAATGTGGATATACTATAATTCTTATAAATTGATGGATATAAATAATATGATCTGAACACAAAAATCTTGGTTTTATAGAATTTTTCTAGTCTTTTATTGGCTCTAAAAAATGCTAAGGACAAGATACACTTAGGGTTTATTGAGCCCTGAAAATTCCACTATTATTATGGTTGTGCTTTTTTATTAGTTTCCACTGAATTATTTTATCATTATCTAGAGTTAAAGGATGTTTATTATTAAATAACACATAATGATGGGAGAAATCTAATTCACTGCTTCCCACTCCCAGTGACCACTTAGATCCTAGTGGGTCTATTCAAAACAACCCAAGGGCAGAATTTTTCCATGGTCATGTTTTATGAATCATTCAAAACCAATTTTTCATAATAGACATGGGAAACGATAGAGAATCATTAGGACAATTTAAGCTTTAGTGATTTTATCATTCATTTTTTATATTCTATGTAACAATATTACTATTTCATACACATTTATTATGAAAGTAAAATATAATCAAAACCCATGGGATCATCATTTGGATCCTATAATAATGTTCTTATAGTATCTATGTATTATAAATTATTTAATATTTTATGTAGAATATGGTGAACTAGTCCTTAGTGGTTACACATATTCTAGTTTCTATATGGATTTGAATGATCATAATTCACAATGAGGATATATATTCTGCCTTTATAGGAGAGAAATGACTTCGAATAGTTCTAACTACATTGTGGAATTTTATTATTTTACATAGAATAAGAATATAAAAATCAAATTTACAATAGACTTATCTCAGAATAAACATGAATATGTTGTGAGACTTGGAATACTAATTGTTGTCAGCAGTTATCTCTAGTAGAAGTTGGTGTCTATTTTAGTAGGTTTGATCGAAACAATCTAATATTGTTTTTTCAATTACCAGAATATTCAAGGAAATAAATTTTAAAAATTATATTATCACATTATTAGTTTTCTTTTCCAATAAATGAATGTGGTAATTTACATATATTATTTTCTCCTCAAATTATTATATTAGTTCATTACTAAAATGAGAACCTCAAAATTATATGATACTATTAATAATCATATATGTTTTTAATATAAGAAATTTATATGATAGAGAATAAATAAATCTTCATTATTAGGTTATAGGGGCTTATAATTCAATTATACTTCATCTTAATAAGGTTTCTAATCGTAATCTCTAAGAGGCGAGGTAATGAGAACAAATTCACTTATAGGGAGTTAACATATTATATGTTTCATTTGATATTCCTATATATGGACATTTATAATATTCCATAGAAATTAGATTATTATTAATGTATATCATGAATCGTGAACATTAATATATTGACTAAGATCATGATAACATGTGATCACAATAGGATGAGATACATTGTGTTCACTATAAGTCATCTGAAAATTATTGAATAATTTATGGAATGATCTTCCCTTCTAATATAATTTAAGTATATATATTTATATCATTGCTTGAAAAGGAAGTATATGATTAAGTCTATGGATAAGAGTCTTAATCAATGAGTTTATTTAATAGAGTCAATGTGATTATATATTGTGGAAATGAGCCTATGTTACCCTTTTGAAATTCCTGTGAGGTAATTATAATTTTGATATTAAAATCATTCTGTATGAGTTTCTTGATGAGATACTTGATGAAAACCATGGAAAATATCTACATTTTCCTCATGACACTAATTAGGATTCAAAAAGGGACCTAAATAATGTATATCTATAATCATAGATAAATTCCATTTGACTGTGATACAAGGGAAAAATATTACTATAATAATTTTGAATAATGAAAATTCAGGTAATGTTTGATAACATAAATTATATCACTAGTTGTTAAAGATTATAAAATATATGTGAGTATAATGTTAATAAATATTTACTCATTAGTTAATTGATTAATTTTATTTTTTTATTTAATAATATAATGTTGTTAAATTAGGTAAATAATTTTTTATTATACTTGGATAAAAAATAGAGTTGGATTGATTGGATGAGTAACGGTTATGGTTGAAATGATATATATTATTTATATCAATTAAATGAATATAGATATATATTTTTTGGGAAATGATATTTAAATATTCATTGGTTTATGAAGGTTATGAAATATAATTAAAATAATATTAATATTTGACATGGATAATATGTTTGTGTGAATATTTAACAAAGGGACAAAGTGAAATTTTTAAATACATAACAACAACTATATATTATATTTTCTATCACATAATAGAACTATATCATATATTGTGTTCCGTGTATAATCTCAAGATAATTATTTCAATATAGGGAGGACTTATCAATAACTCACAAAACAAAATAGAAATCCTATAACATCATGTGATTTTCAACATTTCAAAATTCTAGAACCAAATTGAATTTTCATATGTTCTTGTCTGAAAAGTAATTCTATTGACGCTAAAAACATAATTATTTTATTTTTACTAAATCAATTTATTTTTATATGGTTTCTATAGATCGTTATTTTCAATGACGTTTTAGATGATTTTAGGTGTGTTGGACTCTGTAAACACAGTTTTGGGAAAGTGAAAACAGAGGCACACTATTTGGTTAAACCATGCAATATTCCCGGAGTAACTGTGTGGCCCACCAAATGCATTAGAAATGGAATATCAGACCATGTGGGTGGGGAATCATAGACATGTGTCCCCTCAATAGTTTATAATTGTGTTCATTCACATGTTTTGTTCATGGTTTAAAAAATAGTTCCACTAACTCATGTGTGTCTGTGTTTGTGTGTGTGATGCTTGGATATTGGTAAACACGCTATTATCGCACAGTTATCAAAACCATGGAAACCATCCATGAGAGACTCTAATAAAATTAAATTTAAATTTTTACAACCTCACAGTATCATTATTTCCTTTTTCATCCTCCAACATTCAACATACACACTGCGATGCTTCTCCCTTCCTTCCTCTTCCCTTAATTTTTGTATACTCACCGTTTGATGTGTGAACCGAGCATAGTTAGTATTGTTATAGGAACATTGATATGTCATTTAACACACTATCTTCCTATAATATTTTCTCTAAACCTATAAAATTATTGATCCATATGAGCCATTTTCACCTATTTTTACGTTGTTCATCTAAAACAAGTATATCACTCATTTATGATCAAATTTGAGGCCAATATAAACCAAACAATCTCCTAAAAACCCATGGTAGTTGGTGCCTTTATTTCTCCTTAATTTTTAAGAATAATTTGGGGGTTGATTTCTATATATTACATGTTGTTAGTATGATATTGACCCCTATCTATTTTATGTTTTCCATTTAAATCGTTCAATTGATGATATGATATACATTTTTGGATGTTCTTTCTTTAATAAAATGGTTAAGATGGGTATGGGGGTTGGACATCCCTAGGAATTTTTGTATTGATGTATAATTTGAATCAAAAAAATTAATAATCTTAATTTCTTGAGTTACAGGGGAACATGACGATCATGGACTATTAATTGATGTGATGTTGATCAGCTGGACATTGGTGACATGGTTCATTAGGTTGGGCATGGAATAAGTTACATTAGGTTATTTTAATAACCATGTTGAGGTGACATGGTCATTGGTTTGAGGTGACTATGTCATTAATATTAGGTCATGGTTCCCATGACATTAGATGGTGTTTACCATTAGGATTTAGCAACATAGTCATAGTGGTATGAGGTTCTATATTATATGGAACTGGTTATTTGTTGATTTTCCATCACTGGTGTTGGTTGAAACTCCATTGGATTAAAGTACACATAAATAAGACTTAGTTGAGGTGTTGTTTAATACTTTTATGTGGGAATAAATTCCTTAGACAATGAATCTTATGGGATGCTATTTTATATCATATATGCTAGAGGTTCTATCTATATAAATCCTCCTTAAGGGTGATATAACTTCTTTTGAAGGTGTTGGGACCATTAATTATGGGTTGATTCTTATCATTATACTCAAGGATGTTAGTCCTAGATATTGGGAGAACATAAATCATTATTCATTCATATTCCTACAACTGAGCTGGATGTGATTATATATTCATGAATAGATATTGTTGATCTTCCAGATATAAGCTTTTGATATAATGATGATTATAAATTGGAGGAACATCATCATTGTATGTCAGGACCTCAAGCATCTATACAATAGTGATTTTATGAGATGATGTTTTATGGACTAGGGACATGATTGGGAATTTCCTTTGTACATAGTATAAACGATCGATGGAACAAGTATCCAGGGAATTTATTATAGGAAGGACTTGAGGGTTCACCTTGTATGATATTCATCAGGTGATTCCATAGGATTTAATATGTGGATCCACACCACTAAAATTACATATGTGTTGAAATGTGTTGTATTAAATATATATAAATTGGGGTTTGTTATCATATATTCTGGTTTTGGATTAATTATGTAACACTTCTTTATAGATGTTAAGAACAAGTGAAGTACTTTATTTATTTAATGGGTGTGCATTTCATTTTAATTATATTTTCAACCATCTTCATATTTATTGATTTTGGATACAAACACATTATTGGTGTACAAATCAGTTCATACTCACACCCTACAAAATCCCTTAAGGATGGGTGTAGATGTTATGTCTCTGATATCATGTAAGGTATCACACATGAGAGATAGACCTTAGTGATCGGATTGGAACTGCTTAGTATGGGATGGATGGCTGTGGACCAAGGTTGTTAATCTACATTAGTTGGTGTTTCGTTTTCTTAAGTTTTCATTATTTAAAAATATATGTAACTATATTTTTAGCTTTGAGAAACTCCATTATCCAATTTTATATATAATATGATAGTTGTTTTTTTGTATAAAAATCGTATTCCTTTGGTCTTGTTTATCACAACTTCTTTGTATATTTATCTTTTAATTTCAATTTTTCTACTTATTCTTTTTCATATATTTATCACACTTCCATATTTATATTTTTAGAATTTTAATCAACAACACCAATTGTAATATTCTCTCCAGTATAGCATAATCATACACTTACTTAAAATCATGCACCTTTTTTCATATGAAATGTCATTCGAGAGGCCTATTGGCTAACCATCCAGTAGAACAATTTAGGTATAAAACGAGTTCACAGAAATACAAATTGTATCATAAGAGTTTTATTTTCTATTTTTATAATACAATTTAGTCAATGGTATCCTAGATACAAGTATTTAATTGGAATTGGGTGTAGAGGTCATGTTTTTGTGACTATATCCCATTTCAAGGTAGAGAGACAAAGATTCCACTGGTGGGAATCTGTTTTTATTAATGGTTTTGAATTTTTATATATTTCATCCTCATGTGGTGCACTTGGGGTTGAAGGTTATTTGTTATGTGTCATTCTATACTTTCATTGGAATGGAAAGTGATGTCTGATTACGTGTCTTGATATGATCTTATTATCATATGATGTGTATTGATTGGGGTTTTCATTAAGAACCTGAAATGCACTAAGAAGTGTTTGGATATTTATAGTGTCCAAAAATATTCTAAATATTTTTTTCATTCTTATCCTCTTTGTTGGAAGTATACTCGTCCATCCTAGGTATTTGGTTATTTTTTATATTGAGATGTGATATGTGGAATTTACTACATTATTATTATGAAGGGATTTTTGTGTAGAGATTCATAATGTCAGAAAAATGAATCTAAAAGGTATTTCTCAATATATCCACTTTGGTGGATTTATAATTAGCTACCCCAAATGGATATACCATATGTGATGTTAGGCTATGATGTGGGTAGGAAGGGTTTTATTAGGATGTATTATATGTGATTTATGACCTTGATGTGGGTAGGAAGGAGTCAGGTGGATAGATGATACTTGATTTATGACCCTAGGAAGGGTAGGTAATCGGAAATGAGGATGGATTTCATGTGACAATGATGTGGTAGTGGAGTTTAAGTGTATTGAGATTTTATTCTTATCATATCATTCCCTATCTTCAATATATATATAATGATTTGGAAATTTTACCATCGTAATTGGTATTTAGTGAGATTCAACCTAGATAGATTTCATTGGATCCATAGGAGTCTGTTGATATTGTTCCTTAAAAGTGTGCATTGGATAATGGCCTAGAGGACTATGATGATTCCCCTAAAGGATGATATGATCTTGTAATACAACTATGGGTTTCAGTACATTAGGAATAATAGATGATGGATTATTTTGAACCGTGGATAGAAAAGAATCCCTGGGTGAAATTTGTAAAGACATTATAATGAATCAACATGGGTGATTACATTGATAATACATGTATGGAGTAATTGAATTTTGATTTATAGCCTCAAAACCACCATTATTTTCATATGAGGGTGGACCACAAGTATTAGAGAACCAGATAGATTTGATCCCAAATATCTATGATCAGTAGGATACAAAACCTGGTCTGAGGTTGAAGTAGGTGAAATACAATCTCAGGGGTCTATCAGGGAAATGGTGGGATGAAAAAGTTTAGAGTGTCTAATATGAGTTAATAACATGAATGAATTTTGAGGCTAATATCTTTGATAAATTAATTACATATATTATATCTTTAGAATATGTCCATGAGCTCATGAATTTAAACCAGGGGGATACATCAATCATGGACTGGAAATCAAATTTCAATAACATCCCATGATTAGCTCCTACTATGGTGTGTGATGATATCACTAAGGTGCGATGATTTGATGATGTTTTGAGGAATTTAATCAAGGGTTAGGTGTATATATTCAAGATTATAGCCTTTTCAGAAGTGGATAGTTAGGGGCTGTATGTTTATGGAAACATGATGGATGAGTATTATTCAAGCATGGTGATCGTGTCATGTTAGTTGAGTAGTGACACTTCTATAGGCTAGAATCTATGGAGTGAGGAGTCTCAAAATGGTAGTTATTCCATAGATTCATCTAGACAATTTAGTAGTGCTTCATCATAAATGTGCTACTATTAAGGCCATATGTGGCATGTTCAAACCTAGTGTGATTGGGCTCAATAGGTGTTTCAGGTAGAAATCCGTACGATATATCTTGAGTGGTTCTAATATAATCCTTCTCAGATAATCATGAGTTAGGGACCAAGGCATAATA
Source organism: Viscum album (assembly GCA_963277665.1). Taxonomy (NCBI): domain Eukaryota; kingdom Viridiplantae; phylum Streptophyta; class Magnoliopsida; order Santalales; family Viscaceae; genus Viscum; species Viscum album. The sequence goes on along the minus strand of OY728128.1, from coordinate 158,867,179 downwards.
AGTGATTTAATGTTGGACTAGGAACATTACCAAGGGTTAGTAGCTGGGTTCCAACTACAGAAAGAGGTCACAATAGAGATAATGGGACTAAATTGTTGGATTAATGGACAATATATTTGGTACTGCAGCTTGGATACAAATCCCCAGTCGACAAGAAATTAGTATAGTTCCATGAAATTGAGCTACTAGGTGTAGATAAGGAATGATAGTCTAGACATTAAGGGTTATTCCATTGGTATAACCTGGTTTTCTTTTCGTTTGGATTGGAAAACATTGTAACAAGAGCTATGTGAGGATTGTTTTAAGACTATCCAAGAACTAGTTAAAAAGATTGAATTGGTTATGATTCCTTATATATATATATATGAGGTGCATATGAATATGGATTTATTTATGAATTGATGTGATTTGGGATCCATGTGAGGTTCTTAGGAATCTTTAATTTCATGATCATGCCTATTTATATATGATATTTTATTATTTATGGAATCTATTGGGATATAGTATCAATTGGAATCTTAGGTGGTGTGTGATTTTAGGATTTTTGAGATAGAATGGGTATTGATTGGCATTTGATGGATGCATGAGTCGATGGGTGTTAGGTATGACATTGGCCAGATTGGAGTAATTTATGAGCTGATGGATTGAATATGCATCATGGGAGGACTTTTGATTCAATGTTTTGTTTTTTTGGATCCATAAAAATATTTAGTTTTGAGTTACAAAGAGAATAGGTATGTAACACCTAAGGTAGTATGTTTCTGGAATGGTGTTTATGTTTTTTCGTGAGACCTGGGTAGGGCAAGTTATTATAAATTAGAATGGTATTATTGGAACCATCTCATGGTAATGTTTGATTTTTCAGTGGTGATCTATATTAATTCGGGGAGCCTATAACATCCTAGGTTTTTCAGTGGGTCAAAAATCATTAACCTATTTGAATTATCATATTTTGTTGACTGACCAACCATTCTCTTTATCCTCTCAAACAAAATTTGGGAGTCTGATTGATCAATTAAACATTTATATTGGTTTTCTTACTCCAAAATATCTTAATGGATTTCAATGTTTTTTTGAGTGTGTCAGACCTTAGAAACATAGATTCTAAAATGTGAATAATCGGGAACATGGTTTGGAAAAACTATGTGACCTCCCTATAGTAACTGTGTGTACCACCAAAGGAAATGGAAATAGTTTTTCAAACAATGCAGGTTAGGGAAAATGGATTTGGGTACCTTTTTATTTTTTATATAGTTTATTCTTATGGTTTTTATATGTTTTGGAAAACCTTGTGTCGAGCCTATGTGCATGGGGGGCTTAGACAGTGGGCACCACACAGTTGGTGCATGGTTAACCAAACCATGCTATCAAACAATGCAAGTATTTAAGGAGGAAAAAATTATCTTTTCCACATCTTCCATTTATATTCTCTAAATAACTATACCTCCACCTTTCCAGGCCAATTTTAGGGGGATTCTCTCATTATTTATCATCACCCGGATATAAGGGATCTTCTTCATTCGAGCAACGATTTGAGCTCTATTGGTCTCATTGTAAGTACATTAGTAAGGACATAAGTCCCCATGAATAATTTCATCTTTTATCTCTCCACATGGAATTATAAATCTCTATGACCCCTTTTACCCTATTATTCAGGGTGTTCATATAAAGTTATGATATCTCTCATTTCATCTCGAGTTGGAGGATGATATTTGATGAGAAATCACCTAGTAAACCACTGTAAATAGTTAAAACAAATTCATTGATTTTTCATATTTTTTGGGAGTTTATTATATTTAAACAATGTGTGTATTCTAAGAGATAACCATAATTATTTAATTATTTCCATATAATGGTTCTGTTGATTATATGAGATGCCTATGGTGAGGATCTTTCATCACTAAAATGGGTAAGATAGTTAAGGGACTTGGACCATTTTGGTATGTTTAGGCTTGCTGTATAATTTGAAATATTATTAATTTTTAATATTGATTTCATGGGTTCCATTGGAATGAGAAATTTTTTTCTCAAGGAATGAAATGATGTTGATCACCTAGACAGAGGAAATATGGTTTGTTGGTTTAGGTATGGCCTAGGATACATGAGTTCATATTGATTAACAAGTTAAGGTGACTTGGCCATTAGTTGGATATGATGTGGGTCTTAGGATGAGGGTAGGTATCTTAGGACTTGAAATAGTTTTGACCGTCATGATTAAGTGACACATTAATATGGAAAAATGTGTCATATGGTGTGCCTTAGGTTCATTAGTGATTTTTGGACACTGCTAAGGACGACCCTCCATTTGAGTCATGTCCACATAGATATGACTCAGTCAATATGATGTTGAACACCCGATTTGGGTGGAGGCCAAAGTAGACTATGCGGTATAGGGGATGGTGTTGAACAAGAGATATGATGGGGGTGATCATCGTAAAAATCAATATTGATTGGGATGAACCCTTAGTTGATGGATGTGATACCATTGGTTGGGGATAAGGTCCACCATTATAATTCAGGTCTTTGGGCCATGATATAGGGAGGAAATATATCTCCATTTCATGGAACATCAGTTGTTGTGATGACGACGATTATATATTTGATGAAAGATATTAGTGTTATTTGAGATGTCAACTGTTTTGTCGATGGAATTTACATATTGAGGGACATACATCACATTGCCTCAGGATATAAGGCTTGTAGCTAATGGATATTTCTTTAGATGAGTTCGATGGATGAATGAATTATGTGGGAATGTTTTTTGGATGCAGACTTCAATATTGATGGAACGAGGTTCATATGTCATGATTATTGGTATAAGATGTAGTGTTACCATAGATTATACTCTTCAAATCATTACTGGGGCTTTAATCCATGGATCTCTGCCACGAAAATTATATTTATGTATACATGTTCTATATTTAATAAATATATTTAGGGGAATATGGTCATAGTTTCATTCATTGTTTGTTATCAGTAATGCTTCATTGTAGCTACAATGAAGAAGGGAATAAGGTTATTTATTAAATGGTTTAGAATTGGATTTTAATTATTTTTTACATACAATTGAATAAATATGGATGTAATACAAACACATATTGGTGGTTTCCTAATGAGTTTATACTCATGAACAACAAAAGCACTTCAGGATTGATGTAGACTTTATGCCTATGAGATCGGGTAAGGGATCATGCTCAAGAGCTGGACTGTAGTGAAAAACCTGGGGCAGGTGAGCCTGAGATTTCTCTCCAATGCATTGGTTAAAGTGACAGAGGTAAACATGAATTTTTCTCCTATGATATTTTGGTAATATACTGTGAGGGTTTTTCCAAATGTAACTCCCTACATAGCTATGAATGAAACAATGTATATATGTTATGGATTCCACAAGATACCTTTATGTTTTATATTGTCTATGTGTTATTCATAAATCTTCTGATTTCATGAGGTATGTTATAGAACTTTTGTTATGTATGAAATGATGAACTAATTATTTCATTCTTTGTTTTATAACCCTTACTAGGATTGTCATGATCATCACAATTTTTAAATCGTTTACACACGTCCTAAAGATGAATATGGTCATGGATGTGATCAAGGAAAAGTCAAGCTATCTAATATATGGGACTAGACATAACTCTTTTTTTCAAGAGTTTTTATTTTAAGAAAAAAAATTGAAACTGAGAAGAAGTGTCTACCATGTAATTTTTGAGATGTAATGTAATAGTTATGGCCTAATTCTATAAAACTATAAACCAGGAAATATCCTCAGTGTGAATTATTCATTAAATTCATGATTATGAAATGCTTATGGCCTGGTCCATAGAGACAGAATCAGATTTCAGATTATATAGATTTTGGAGTTTGTTTATTTTTAAATTAATATCCAAAAATTAAATTATGTTAATATTTAAATGATATATCATATAATGTTTACCATGTTTCTTTGAGGAAGATATTTCTATGTTCGGAATGGTTTTCCATTGAGGAAACATGGTAACTGTGTTGGGAGGACATCAAGACGAAGAAAACCTTATAAATCAGCAACATGAGATGGTCAGAATGGTAACTAAACAGTTTGTTTCAGTGACGGAACAATTGACTCAGACTATAAATGGCGGTGGTATACATGCATGAGATCATCTAGATCAACCACAGATGAACATGTCAGTAGTGGAGAATTTCATGAGGCAACATCCCCCATCATTAAAGGGATAATATGTCCCTATGATGGCTGAAGGGTGGATTAAATCACTAGAGAAAATTTTTTATGCTAGGGGGTTTTTAGAACATCAGATGTTAAAAATTTATCAAGAATTTGTTTGATGAACAGAGAATGTGGAAATGGAGTTTTCTGATGATCAGGTGTTCTTTGAAAAACAACAGAATAAGTGGTTAAGGTGGAATACAAAAGGGAATAACTCTTTAAAAAAGTATGATTGTAAGAATCTTATGTTTATAGTTTGCGAAAATTGTGGTAAAAATGAAGCTATAGAAAGGCTTTTGAATTATAGTAAGTGCTACCGATGTGGTAAAATGGGACATAAGGCTCATAATTTCACTGAAAAATAGAAGTGTAATGGTGAGACAAAATCTGATTTACTTTTAGTACAACTCATTAAGTGAAATAAAATGGATAATTATGCAAATGAGTGTCCAATGAAGAACTCAATTGAGGGAAATATGCAAAACTACAAGTAGAAAGGGGTGGTGAATTCCTTTGAAAATACTTCAACAGTGTTGGTCCACTAAATGAAGTAGTATCAGGTACACTGTTTGTTTGTTCAGATCATACCAATGTGTTTTTTGATTAGGGGTCTAAACAATTGTTCATTTCAGAGAATTTTTCAATTAAATTTGTAATTCCATATCAAGATATGAATCCCGAACTTATGGTAAAAACACCAGGAGGAAATGTTGAATCAAAAAGAAATTATAAGAAATTTAATTTTCTTGTGTGCAGAAATAATTTACCTACAAACCTAAATGTTTATCTTCTATTAGAGTTTGATGTTTTTTGGGAATGGATTGAATTTTTTTATTATCATCTGATGTTTGACTATAGATCTGAAGAGTTTTACATTCAGAAATATTTTCAGTTTTTTTAAAGGTTTGAACAATTAATTTTGATAACATATCCGGAAGATGAGAATCTAGTAAAAGATGAAAATGAATGCTACCTTTCACATATTGCTGAAAACAAAAAAAACCTATCATATTAATGGCGTGCTAGTGATAAATGAGTACCCTAATGTTTTTCTGGATGAGTTTCCTGGTATTATACCTAATCAAGAAGTTGAATATACTATTGACTTTGTTCCTAATGCTAAGACAATTTCTAAACCCCCATATCGAATGGATCAAATTGAACTTTTATAGTTAAAGATGTATTTTTAAAAGTAATTAGATAAATGTTTCATTTGACCTAGAACATCACCATGGGGTGCTCCATTTTTTATTGTTAAAAAGAAAGGTGGGTCAATGAGACTTATCATTGCTTATAGAGCATTGAATAACATCAATATTAAGAAAAAATATCATTTGCCTCACATCGATGATTTGTTTGATCAGCTCTAGGGAGATCAGTATTTTTTGAAGATTGATTTGAGGTCAGGGTACCATCAGTTAAAAGTAAAAGAATCCTACATTCTGAAGAGCACATTTCATACTAGATATGGCCATTATGATTTTGTAGATTTTTCTTTCGGTTTAACCAATGCACCAGCTGTATTCATTGATCTTATGAATAGAAATTCCCATGACTTCGTGGATAAGTTTTTTTTGTGTTCATTGATTATATTTTGGTTTATTCTAAAATTAAAGTGGATCATGAAACTCATTTAAGGGTTTTCTTTAAAACCTTAAAATAAAATAAACTATTTGGAAAATTCAGAAAGAGATATTTTTTGTTACAGAAAATTTCATTCCTTGGTTACATTGTGTAAAGACCTGGAAATTTCAAGTAATATTTTTTCTTATATTTTTTGGAATTTCACGAGTCCACAGTTTCTAATAGCACCTGATTCCGAGGCCCGGTGTGCCCAGAATCAATTTCTGTTGTTTGGTTTAGTTACATCGAGTAAACGTATGTATGAGATTTTATATCTTTTGAACCGGTACATAGAATTGAAATCTGAGGACACCGATGAACACACAACGCCGGTTTTCGCCTAAGGGGGCCTTTACCACAATTGTGTTTTCTGCAGGTTGAAAGTTAATTTTTGGAATTTTATTAAACTAAATAAACTTTATCTGTTATATAAATTTTATAAAGGTGTTGGTTAAATAAACAAAAGGGTGGTTAGAGGTGGGTCCCACACCCCGTATAACCTCCAATGAGAGGATAATGTGTGGTGGGGCCCACACGAGAAACAAACCCCCCATTAACCCCCTAAAACATTGGGCTTCCCATTAATGTTCCATCTTTCCATTAACTCCCCTTTAATTAATTTGACAACTCCACTCTTTTAATGTTAAAATATCCACCTCCCACTTGTTGTCATTTTTATGAAAACACCATTAATTAATTAATTGAACACCACAGTTAATTAATTAATTAATTTTTTAAATATTTAAAATCATGTGATAATAAAATAATACCCTAAGCTATTATTTTGGTTCGCACTTGTTGTGTTGGGGGATTTTTTGGAGAATTAGAAAGTGAGAGTTCTTCCAAGAAGAATGTCATATACTCTCTCACCGAAGAATGCTCCACAACTGGAAGGATGTGAAGCATCTTTTAACTTCTTCTTCCTCAACGTCAAGGGAGAAGACATCGCCCGTGGGGAATGTCGCCAATGAGAATGTCTCTTCCTCTGACGTTGACAGAGCGACACCGTTTTCCGCGACATTGACGAATGAACCATGATTCGAGGATGGGGGGTTTGTTTTATTTTAAGTGTTTAAATTGTACCTCATTCTTCATTGAATTATTTGTTTTTACTTGGGCCATATGCTATCACATAATGCGGAGGGCGCGTGCTGAATGAACACGGTCTCACGACACTTCGTTGATCCTTGTTTATTTTCGAGATAGAGGAGGTGATGGAAGAGGTGGCAATGAACATAGGCGATGGTGGAAATGGTGGTCCTGCGCTAGCCCGTTACTGGATTGTGGCACTAGGTACAGAACGGGTGGAGGAGACCGCTTCCCGCAACCGGGCCGCTCGGCCGAAGAAGAACCGGTCGGCTTTAGCCGGCTGGGATGGAGAACCGTGGCACCCTTTTCGCGCCGCGCAGTGGAAAACCACGGCCCGCGGGCCGCATCAGTGGTGAACCGGCTGGTTGCCTACCGGCTGGGATGAAGGGAGTCGGGGCACCGCTGGTGCCGCATGCGGAGGAACAGGGGCCCGCTAGTGCAGGTCGCTCGGACCCGTTTATCTTAAATGCGAATAACTTCTTGATCGTGTGTCCGATCTATGAGCTGTCTATTGCATTGGGACACTAGAGATGAGGTGGTACTTTTTCAATACTCTAAATGTGTTTTGGACAACTTTGGAAAACGTCCGAGTTTGGAATGAGCGTAATTCCAACCGGGCCCCTGGAACGGAAAAACCAATAACTCTCAGACCGAGCATCTGATTGTCGTGATGTCTGTCGCGTTGGGTTTATTTTGATGAGATGAAACCTTGGGATGCATACAATCTAGACATCGTGATAGTTTATGTATCGAACCCTTTACTCGTGGAGCGGACCCTCTCGGAATCGAGCGTGCTGTGTGCGGGAACCCTAGAGCTGGCTGCGACTGCAATGACCACTGTACTGGAATCCTATGTGTGTTTGACAGCAATGTCTACTGGTCTTGTATCCTGTGTGGGTATGGAAGTTTACAGCAATGACTAATGTTCTTGTATCCTATGTGGGTCTAGCAGTTTGACCTCTGTACTTGTATCCCGTGTGGGTCTGATAGAGTAGCTGGTCTTGTATCCTCTACGGGTCAAACAACATAGTTGGTCTTGTATCATGTGTGGTTCCGACAACTTAGATTAATCAATGACTACATTTGATCATCTCTATCACTATAAAAAATATGTATACTGGTGTGAGTTGAGTCTTCACTTTCAAACATTATCATCGATGTGATTGACTTTACTTCCTTTGTGGACTGGGTTGTGCTTGGGATCGAGAGTTGGAGCCGAACTGAGATTGATAACTTAGGTATATGTATCGGAATATTCCTAAGTAGAGTTGGCTGATACTTTTTGATCATGTATTTCTTCTGTGGTTTATCCTTCTTGGATTATGGGAGACCATCGGTGTCTTAGGGTCCCTACTGAGTATCGTATACCCACTCCTACACGGGCTATGCTTGCACAATGTTGTGTTGGATGTAGACGACGGACAACACTGATCAAGGTAGAGACTTGTAGAGTTAGACAGTACCCGGAGGTGGGCCACTTGGAGAGACATAAAGGAAGAATACGGACGGTCATGTGGTGTTGAGGAGGCCAACTGTACCCACCCTTTAGGTGGGATTCCCAGAGGATGATTAAGTTGTTGTTGTTTTACATTACTGTAGTTGTACTAGCTTTTCAGTTGTACTATACATAATGTTGGGCTAGTATTTCTAGCCACTTAACTTTTGTATTCACATTTAATTCGTTTTTACTTTTTGTTACGTACTCTGTTGTGTTTGTTTACTTTTATAAAGGCAATGCATTCCCATCATAGGTATTTACAACATTTGTGCTAGTTTCCAGCCCCTGGCCTATGGAAGGCGGGCTTCGGGTAGTCACGACATTGGCCCCGAGGAAAGTTCATGAAAAATTGGTATTAGAAGAGTCGGTTTTACCACAAATCCAAGGACTCTGATCATTATTTTCTATGAAGCAATAGTGTTAAGAGTATTGGGTGTGTTTTTCAATCCAAGGAGTCCAGTGTTGGTGTGGCGGTCGATGTTTCCATACACCAGGACCCTGAACTCTAATTTCTGACTTAGTGCATGAAAACACGGATTTCATGGGTGTTTCAAATGTTTTATTTGTGATTACATTGATTTAGATCACAAGGTATATCATTTTGACAGTGGCACACCTATTTCATTTCACGATATCTCCATGAAGGCAGCCAGCTAGGGTTCAATGTTACGTATGAGATGGTAGCCCACGATTGACGAGGCCTCGGAGCAGGGCCCCATCACAGCGGAGGTACTAGAGGCACCTCTATCCGCTGGACCACTGATTCCACCATCCCCAATAGTAGAGAGTGCACACCACCTGATTTCATTTCACGAGTTCCAACAACTAAAGCCACCCAGTTTCCGTGGAGAGACGGATCCACAGGCAGTTGTGGATTGACTGGAGGTTGTCGTCAGAGTTTTTAGATGAGTAGGGACACCAGCTGACCTTATGGCGATTCTTGTCGTAAGTCTCTTACATGCAGAAGTAGGTAGATGGTGGATTCTGATGCTCCAGGTGCATGACGAGGCATCTTTACACTGGCTAGAGTTCGAGAGGCTCTTTTGCTCATAGTTTGTTCCAGCCAGCCTTCGTGTGGTGTGGATTCTGCAGTTACTTCATCTGAAGCAGGGTAGCAAGACAGTAGCTCAGTACTCAGTGAGGTTCACCGACCTCTCATGCTACTCCACAGATATGTTATGGGACACGTTCTTTGGGCCCAGAACTTCGATCCGGGACTCAGGCATGATATCAGGGCTTCAACGATTCCCCTCACCATTCCGACGCATGAGGGGGTGCTGGAGTGAGCCCTTCTAGTAAAGAGTTTTATCATTGAATAGTCACCAACAGCGATACCCATCATAGGGAGACACGTAGGAGAGTCTTCTACAGCCAGCTGTAGATAGATTTCATAGTGGTCCAAGAAGACCAGTCCATTAGGTGGGCGACCTCAGGATGCAGGTTCGGTTTTGCAGGGAACACAAAACAGAGCCAGCCTTATGATTACCAGGTAGATCTATGCATGCGGCAGGCAGGGCCACATGGCTCATGACAACTCGAGCCGTCAGGTAGATAGGCAGCAGACAGTAGAGGGACCTCCCATGCAGAGGTAGAGGTTCGACCGTGGTGGTCCTTCAGGAGAAGGCAGAGGATGCAGAGGAGTTGGCCGAGTAGCGGGTGGTGGAAGACGTTCCGAGGTTCTACCACAACCACCACCAGGAGGTCCACCCCGACCATAGGGAGCTGAAGGACAGAGGTCGGCTTAGCTCCAGCCAGTCAAGGTCTACGACCACGGAAAACCTTAGATGATTCGATGTACTATCTATGTCTACTCCACCCTTGCTGCAATATTTATAGAAACAGGTGCGAGTCATTCTTTTACTGCCGCTGCCCTTTTTTGGAGCTCGGGGATTCCGACAGAGTCGTTGGATCAATCCTTATGGCTAGAGACTCCTACGAGAGTAGAATCGACAATTACACACTCGTGATGGTAGTGTGATCATACTATAGTAGGCAAGAGCTTTGGCTCAGATCTTCCTGTGGCGGTGTCGAGGCCTTACGATGTCATAATGGGTATGGACTGGTTATCTAGAGTCCATGCTCAGATCGACATTATTAGGCACAATATGCGGTGTGTCTGCATGGATGGGACTAGGTCCACCTTCACCGACGAGAAGGGAGCCTTTGCAGCACAAGATGGACTTACACAGAGGAGAGGGAAGCCGATCACACATCAGTTGTCTAGTCTCATCCTCAGAGTGGTTAATGTGTGGAGTCTGAGTTTTCTTGTTCTGGTGGATCAGTATGCAGATGTTTTTCCTGACAACATTCTAGGACTACCTCCTCACTGAGAGGTAGACTTCTACATAGACCTATACCTCGAGACAACATAGATATCTACTCCAGCATATCTTATGGCTCCCAATGAGCTTCATGAGCGGTGGGTACAACTTGAGGACTTGCAAGGGAAGATATTTATCCAACCCAGTGATTCACCCTAGGCATATTTGATTTTTTTCACCACGAAGGCGGATGGGAGCTTGCGACTGTGTGTCGAAAACCATCTCCTGAATCAGGTGATCGTGAAGAACAAGTACCCACTTCCGAGGATTGACGACCTCTTTGATAAGCTCAATGGATAACGATGGTCCTCGAAGATAGACCTCAGGTTAGGCTATCAACAGCTCAGTGTTCGAGAAGAGGATGTGCAGAAGACGGCCTTTAGGAGGCGGTATAACCACTATGAGTTATTGTTTATTCCCTTTGGCATAACCAATGGTCAAGTTGTGTTCATTAGTATCATGTAAATGATCTTCTTGCCTTACCTCAATCGATTTATCATAGTCTTCATCGAAGACCTACTGATTTACTCGACTACTGAGGAGGAGCATGCCTACCACTTGCAGGATGTACTGGATACACTCCGAGAGCACCAGATTTAGTGTACGCTCTCGAAGTGCTAGTTCTTGATTCAAGATGTTCACTTCTAGAGACACATAATTTCAGAGGATGGAGTTGTGGTGGATTCAGTGAAGATCGAGTCAGTACTTGCTTGGGAGCCACCCAGGAGTGTGATGGAGGTTCAGAGTTTCCTGGCCCTGGATGGATACTATTAGTGATTTGTGCCAGACTTCTCTAATGTTGAAGCACCTCTTCTAGCCTTGAAAAAGATGGGTAAACCCTTTGTGTGGTTAGATAGATGTCACAAGATCTTTCAAGAGCTGAGTCAAAGATTGACTAGTGCGCCCATATTGAGGCTACCGGAGGAGGGCGTTTGGTCACTACTACAAACACGGCCTTTATCAGCGCTAAAAATGGTCTTTATCAGCGCTAGAAAAGCGATGATAAAGCCAACGTAGATAAGGGGGGGGGGGGTCCCCTTTATCAGCGCTTCCTTTATCAGCGCTCTCATTTTAGCGCTGATAAATGACCCTTTTATCAGCGCTTTTAAAAAAGCGCTGAAAAAATTTAAAAAAATTTAAGAAATACTGCCAATCGGGGGGGCTTTTATAGCGCTTGAACCCCCCATTTACAGCGCTTTTCGGCCCCTATACAACACCCCATGCGCCCCACACACCCCCTCCTCCCTTTAACAGCGCTTGCTCCAATGTTCCCCATGCGCGCGCACCCCCGCATCCACCAGGATTTGAACTCGAGACCTCCCCCCTGCGCGCCTAAGCCCTTACAACTACTCTATTTTTGTTTTCTTTCCAATTCATGATATCTATATATATATATATATATTTAGTTATATTTATTCGTATAGTAATATATATTTATATAAATATATATATATAGTTATATTATAATATATATAGTAATATTAATATATATATAGTGGTATTAATATATATATATATAGTTATATTTATTCGTATAATAATATATATTTATATTAATATATAGTTATATTAACATATATATAGTTATATTAACATATATATAGTTATATTAACATATATATAGTTATATTAGCATATATATTGTTATATTAACATATATATAGTTATATGAATATATATTTATATAGTTATATTAATGTATATATAGTGATATTAATATATATATATTTATGGTGATATTAATATATATATTTATAGTAATACTAATATATATATGTAGTTATAATAATATATATATAGTTATTAGATTAATATATATATTGTTAGATTAATATATATATATAGTTAGATTAATATATAGGTATATAAATATTCATATATTGGTATTTTAAATAAAATGGATATTTTTTATTATTTAGATAAAGCTAATATATTTTATATCTAAATATTTATAATTATTTAATTAAAAAATTTAATTTTTAGGTGCGAATATATAAAAAATATGTACATATAGTTATATATTTGATTATAAATAGCAGTTCATTATAAAAAAGGATGAAATTTCAAAGCTATAATATCAATATGAATGTAATACCTTGGAATAAATTTAGTCCCCACTAAGAAAAGCTAATAATACCCTCTTAAATGAGTTTGAAAATCCACAAAATATTAAAAAATCTGGGTACCCCGACAAAAACCTCAGTTTTAGAGGCCTTCTGGGCCTCTTTTTCCCTCGAAAAACGCTTGATTGTGGTCCTCTCGAGTCACAGCGACGTAGCGCTCGTCGCAGGCTTCGATTTGATATGTGGTAGAGCTCAAACGGACACCCGGATCAAATGTTATGGCCGTTTGAAGTTTGAGTTGCGTTTTCAACATATTTTGGATCTTTTTTAAATTTTTTTAAATTTTTTAGTCCTCAAATTGTTATTAAATGACTATTACTCCATAATGATTTTCAAATTATTAATTAAAAATATTTTTTTAATTTTTTAAAAAGCCATTTTCACTAAATATCTTATATATATATATTAAGTATAATAAGTGAAAATGTACATTTATACTTATCTAAAATATATTTAAAAATTATATATTATATTTATATAAAAATATAACTATATTAATATATTAGTATATTTGTAATTTTTTTTTTAAGCCGATCCTTTATCAGCGCTAAAAAAAGTGCTGATAAAGGCCCCCCTTTATCAGCGCTACTAAGCAAGCGCTGATAAAGGGGGGCCCTTTATCAGCACTACTAAGTAAGCGCTGATAAAGGTGGGCCCTTTATCAGCGCAACTAAGAAAGCGCTGATAAAGGGGGGCCCTTGATCAGCGCTAACCAAATCGCTGATAAAGGGGGGCGCTGCAAAAAACTGTTTTTGTTGTAGTGGGTACGTAGTTTACTACGATGCATCAGGGACCAGAATCAGGTGCGTCTTGATGCAGGAGTGAGCAGTGATCGCATACGGTTCACGACAGTTGAGGTAGCTTGAGAAGAACTATGCTACCCCTGACCTGAAGTTATAAGAAGTGGTTTTCGCATTGAAGATGTGGAGACACTATCTGATGGGCGAGTGTTTTACAGTCTACTCTAACCATTAGAGTCTCATGTGCATCTTCTCGTAGAAGTACCTAAACCTGAGATAGCGATGATGGCTTGAGTTCTTCCAAGACTATGACTTTGAGATAGTCTATACTCCTGTGAAGGGTAACTTTGTAGTAGATTCTCTCAGCAGGAGATCGAGCATTCAGCTGCTAGGGTATGCGACAGAGCAGCTGGCCGCATTGAAGATATCCTTTGTGGATAGAGATGGAGCATCCTTTCTTCAGTCTCTCACATTCACTCCTCCACTTCTTCAGCGAGTCAGAGAGGCGCAGTGTGGGGATGTTGACTGTGACATGCGATGTGCTCAGATATCCACATGACAGGCACCTGATGGATTTTATGAAGGTGGAGAGAACGTTATCTTATTCAGAGGACGTACCGTGGTACTAGTTGCACTATAAGAGGATGTGCTGAGAGAGTTTCACACTTCCTCTCTAGTGGTGCATCCCGGAGTGGCGAAGATGTATGAAAACCTCAGACGACAACACTGGTGGATGGGTATGAATAAGGCTATAGTATAGTTCGTTTCACGATGCATCACATGTCATCAAGTGAAGGCGGAGCACCAGGTACCAGCAGGCTTGGTACAACACTTAGAGATCCAAAATGTGAAGTGGGATGCGATATCTATGGATTTCATGATGGGGCTTCCACATACATCCAAGGGACATGACTCTCTCTGGGTGAACGTAGACTGACTCACCATGTCGGCCCACTTCCTACCGATCAGAGTGTAGGGCTCAGTAGAGAGCTGGAGACGCCTCTACATTCATGAGATCGTATGGCTTCATGGTTTGCAATAGACTATCTTCTCCGATCGAGATGCTTGTTTCACATCCTGTCTATGGAAGGGGTTGTAGGAGGCTTTTGGGATGCAGCTTCGCTTGAGCACCACCTTCCATCCTCAGATGGATGGCTAGACTAAAAGGACTGTTGGGACTCTCGGGGACATGCTCCATGCATGTGTCATTGAATTTGGTTGCAGTTGGGAGGATCACTTATCCTTGGTGGAGTTTTCATGCAACAAAAACTATCACTCCACAATCGGGATGTCACCTTATGGGTCATTCTACGGTTGACCATGCAGATCACCTCTGTGATTGACTGACCCAAGGGAGTCAGCACATGTAGGACTAGAGATGGTTCAGGCTATGACGGAGAAGGTGCAGATCATCTAGGAGCGAATGAAGACTGCACAGGGTAGATAGTAGTCCTATGCTGATAAGAGACGAAGACCACTGGAGTTCAAGGATGGCGACCACATCTTCCTATGGGTATCAACTTGATGATGTCTATAGAGATTTGGCCGGGCAGAAAATTATCTCCGCGCTTTATCAGACCTTTCCAAGTCCTTAGTAGAGTATGCGAGGTGGTATACCACCTGGCCCTTCCACCTCAGTTTCATTGGGTGCACGACGTCTTCCACGTATCTCAACTGAGGAGATACATGCATGAACCGACCCACATCATCGACCATGGTTAGTTGGACATCGATGATGGAAAACATTCCATGGAGGTCCCGGTTGAGATTGAGGATCAACATGATCGGTTCCTACGTGGATGGTCTATTCCTCTGGTGCGCATTCACTGGCAGCACGGGAACCTCCAGGAGCGCATATGGGCACGGGAGGCTCAGATAGGTGCTGAGTACCCCCATTTGTTTCCCTATGGTGTGTTTTAGATTTACGGGGACGTAAATCCCTGAGGTGGGGGTAATTTAAAGGCCCGTAAATTTCAATGAAAATTGTTTGTTAAATTTTTTGTAATTTTAGAAATCTGTAGATTCTGAGGACGCCTGATTCTGAGTCCCGGTGTGCCTGGAATCAATTTCTGAAGTTTTGTTCGGATACATTCTGTAAATGTACATAGGCTATTTTCTATCATTCGAACTGGTGCTCGGAATTGAAATCTGGGGACACTGATGAACTCACAACGATGTTTTTCGTTTAAGGGGACCTTTACTGCTGTTGCGTTTTGTGAAGGTTAAAAGTTAATTTTGGGGATTTTACTATACTAAATAAAATTTATGTGTTATATAAATTTTATAAAGATGGTGGTTAATTCCACCAAAGCATGGTTGGAGGTGGGGCCCACACCCCAAATAACCTCCCATGGGAGGATAATGTGCGGTGGGGCCCACACGAGCACCTAACCCCCCTTTAACCCCTTAAACATTAGGGCTTCCCATTAATGTGCCAACATTCCATTAACTCCCCTTTAATTAATTTTGACTACTGCCCTCTTTTAATGTTAAACTCTCCACCTCCCACTTGTTGTCATTATTATGACAACACCATTAATTAATTAATTGAACTCCATAGTTAATTAATTAATTATGTGTTTGTATTTTGAAAATCATGTGAGAATAAAATAATAGCCTAAGCTATTATTTTGGTTTGAACTTGTTTTGTTGGGGGAGTTTTGGGAGAATTAGAAAGGGAGAGTTATTCCACGAAGAATGTCATATACTCTCTCGGCAAAGAACGTTCCACAACTTGAAGGATGTGAAGAAACATCTACATTCTTCTTCCTTCGCGTCATGGGAGAAGACATCACCCATTAGGAACATCGCCAACGACAATGACTCTTCCTCCGATGTTGACGGAGAGACACCATTTTCTGCGACATCGAAAAACGAACCTTGATTCAAGGTAGAGGTTTTGTTTTATTTGAAGTGATTAAATTATACGTCATTCTTTGTTTAATTCCTTGGATTGTCTTTGGCCATATGCTATCGCCTAACTCAGAGGGCGCGGTCCGAATGAACAAAGTTCGACAACCCTCCGTTGATCATAGTTTTTACTCGTGATGAAGGCGGTGATGGAAGACGCAGCGACGACCGAAAGCAGCTGCGGCAATGGCGGCTGCACACTGGCCCGTTAGAGGAATGCGGCACCAGGTACTGCACGGGCAGAGGAATCTGCGTCCTGCAACCGTGCAACTCGACCGAAGAAGAACCGGCCCGCTTTACCCGGCCGGGCTGGAGAACCGAGGCACTCTTTTGGCGTCCAGCTGCGGAGAACCGCGGCCCGCATTTCGCGGGCCCCTTTGGTGGAAAACTAGCCAACCGCCTACCGAACGGGATGAAGGGCTCCTTGGCACTGCTGGTGCTGCATGCGGAGAAACATCGGCCCGCCCGTGCGGGCCACCCGCAGCGATGGAGACCAGCCAACTACAGCTGGTCGGGCAGGAGGGGCGGTGCTGCTTGGCGCCGCCATTTCACGAAACACCCCCCCCCCTCTCACACCATGGCCAGTTGGTGGGGCTGCGGCCGACCACGGGCCGAGACGGACCCCCAGACCGGGCCGACCCCCCAGCCATGTAGGACCTGCCGATCCAACACATGCCCACCCGCCAGCCCACCGGGATTGACGTGCCGGACCCGTTTCGCATAAATGCGAATAACATATTGATTGAGCGTCCGATCGACGCGCTGTCAGTGGAACTAGGACCTTTGCAATGAGGAAGACCTTTGGATATACTCTAATTGAGTTTTTTTCAAATTTGGAAAATGACCGAGTTTGGAACAAGCGTAATTCCAACCTGACCCCTGGAATATAAAATCTAATAACTCTCAGACCGGGTGTCCGATTGACGCGCCGTCTATCATGTTGGGTTTCTTTTGATGAGACAGAACGTCGAGATAAATAAACTCTAGACTTAGTGATATTTGAGGAATTTAATCCTTTTCTCGAGGAGTGGACCCTCCTAGAATCGAGCGTGTTGTGTGCGGGAACCCTAGAGGTAGCTGCGATTGCAATGACTACTGTACTGGAATCATCCGTGGGATCGACAGCGATGACTACTAGTATTGTATCCTATTTGGGTCCAACAGTTTGAACTCTGTAATTGTATCCTGTGTGGTTCTAACAGAGTCGCTGGTCTTGTATCCTGTGTGATTCCGACAGATTAGCTGGTCTTGTATCCTGTGTGGGTCCGACAGCTTAGATGAATCGGTGACTATATCTCATCATCTCTATCGCTATATAAAAGATTTGTACCTGTGTGAGATGAGTATTGAATTAAAATCCGTATCATCGATGTTATTGAAATTACTTCCTTTGTGGACTGGGTTGTGCTTGGGATCGAGAGTTGGTGTCGAACTGAGATTGATAACATAGGTATATGTATGGGAATATATCTAAGTAGAGTTGGTTGATACTTTGTGATAATGTCTTTATTTTGGGGTTTATCCTTCATGGATCTTGGGAGACCTTTGGGGTCTCAGGATCCCTACTGAGTATCATATACTCACCCCTGCACGGACTATGCTCACACTACGTTATGTTGGATGCAGATGATGGACAACACTGATCGAGGTAGATACTTGTAGAGATGGATAGTACCTAGAGGTGGACGACTTGGCAAGACATATATGGAGCTGACCGATGGTCCATGGGGGCTGAGGAGACCATCTATACCCACCCTTCATGTGGGATTCCCGGAGGAGGATTTATTAGTTTCTGTTTTACATTACTGTAGTTGTACTAGCTTTTCAGTTGTAAGGTACTTACTGTTGGGCTTGTATTTTCGGCCCTATTACTTTTCAGCACTTATATTGTGTCCATTTTTACTTAGTGTTTACTTCCTATTTCATACTCTGTTGTGTTTGTTTACTTTTATAATGTAAATGCCTTCCAAGCGTAGGGATTTACTCCTTTAGTTCTAGTCACCAGCCCCTGGCCTTTAGAAGGCATGCTTGGGGTAGTCACGTCATGGGCCCCGAGGACAGGTCATGACACATTGTTTAAAAAATGGCACAACTGTTGATCCTGCTAAAACTAATGTTATTGAATAATGGACAAGACCCAAAATTATAACTGAGATTCGTAGTTTTCTTGTTTTTGGAGGTTATTACCGGAGGATTGTTTATAATTTTTCATGTTTATCTAGTCCAATGACTATGTTATCTCGAAAAGGTGTAATGTTATTTTGGAAAAAATAATGTGATGATTGTTTTCATGAACTAAAAAGAAGATTGGTGAATGCTCCAGTTTTGGCCATACCTTCCAGAAAAGATGAATTTGTTGTCTACAATGATGCTTCATTGAAAGGAATTAGTTGTGTCCTTAAAAAGAATTACCAATTAATTTCTTGTGCTTCATGTTAGTTGAAACCTCATGAGTTAAATTACCCTACACATGATTTTGAAATAGCTACAGTTTTTTTGCATTAAAAATTTCGAGGAATCATTTGTATGGGGTAAAATTTGAAATATATACTGACCAAAAAGGTTTGAATTATATATTCACTTAGAAAGAATTAAAATTGAGACATTGGAGATGGATAGAACCACTCAAGGATTATGATTGCACAATTCTTTACCATCCAAGAATTAAAAATAAACTGGCCGATACTATTAGTATAAAAAGTAAGGCTTCATTAACCATGCTACCTTTGGAACGAGATCCTTTGGTTTTGGATTCAATGAACTTTGGAATAGATGTTTTTCAAGTAGGAAATTCGTCTGTTTTGTTTTAGGTGTCAGTAAAATCAGCTCAAGCTGTCAGAATAAACCAAGCACAAAAGGAAGATAGTGATTTACAAAAAAAGGTAGAGTCAGTTAAGAAGTGTAAGTTGCTTGAATTTAATTTTGATAATGATTCTATTTTGAGATATTGGAAAGAGATTATGTGTGTGTTGTGATTCACAGTTGAAAAATGAGTTGTTTTGTGGAGTTCATAGTTCCCCATTTTTTGTTTATCATAGAAGTACTAAGATGTAAATAGATCTTTGGGTGTAGTCCTGGTGGGATGGAAAGAAAAGTGATATTATTTATTTTACTATGAAGTGTTTTAATTTTTAGAAGCATTTACCGAATGGGATGTTTCAGTGTTTACCAGTTCCATAGTGAAAACTGAAAAATATACCCATGGACTTTATTATGAGATTACCAAAGACATCTTAAGGTAATAATGGAATCTGGGTTATTATTGAATAATTGACTAAATCTACTCATTTCCATCCTATTTCAGAAACATTTTATCGAGATAAAATTTATATCTTGTATGTTAATGATATAGTCAAGTTGCATGGTGTTCCTCTCTATATTGTATTTGATCATGATCCCCGGTTTACATCTATCTTTTGGAAAGGCATTTAGAAGCTGTTGGGTACTAAATTTAATTCTTGTATTGATTTTCAATGCCAATTGGATGGGAAGTCAGAACGAACAATTCAGACCATGGAGGATATGCTATGTGCTTTTTCACTAGATTACCAGGGACGTTGGGCCCAACAAATTTCTTTGGTTGATTATTTTTATAATAACAGTTTAATTCTAGTATATAGATGGCTCCATTTTAGGCATTATATGGGAAGCAGGGTTGAACTCCAACATTTTGGGATGATGATGGTGAAAGGAAGGGGATGTGACCAGAATTGGTAGAATAGAGGGCATAAAAGGTTCTGATGAATAAGAAGCACATGAGAATAGCTTACAGTAGGCAAAAAAGATATGCTGATAACCGAAGGAAGGATCTTTCTTTTGAGGTAGGTGATCATGTCTTTCTCAAAGTTTCTCCATGGAGAAGTGTGTTGTGTTTTCGTAAGAAGGTAATGTTGAGTCCAAGGTTAATTGGACCTTATGAAATACATGAGAAAGTTGGATCAGTTACTTATACAGTGGCTTTACCTCGATGTTTATCCTAGGTACCCAATGTTTTTCAATTTTCAATGTTGAGAAAGTATATTCCATATTCATCTCATGTTTTAAGACGAGTGGTAGTTTAGTTGGAATAAAATCTCTCTTATGAGGAAAAACCAGTCCAACTTTTTTTCCGGAGTGAGAAAGTGTTGCGGAATAAGGTGATTCAACAGGTAACGTTTTTGGGGACAAACAATATGTTTTAATAGGCAATGTGGGAATCTGAAATTACTATAAGGGATAAATACCCCCATTTAATTTTTAAGTGAATAAAATTGCGCGGACACAATTTCCAAAAGGGGGGATGGATTTTACATCCTAATTAAAAAAATAATAAGGCATTTCCCATATTTATTAGTATTTTTGAGTTAATTATTAATTTTACCTTAAAGGGGAATCTATGTTTTATGCCATACCTGATACGCTACAATGGGTTTCCTTGTAATCTTACATCCCATAATAATAATATAATATTATTATTTTAAATTGTTGTTAATTCCTAGTAATTGTATTGGTGAGAATAAATAGAACTAACTAAAATATTATTATACTTGTTTGTTAAATGTTTTTACATTTACAAAATAATCATTATATGCTTAAATTGTGAATGAATCTTATTTTAAGCATAATTTACATTAAAAGGTTGATTTACCATCTTTTGATTGAGAACACTATATAAATCTAGTTTTGGTCAATTTTATATGTTCTTTTTTTGATAAAATAAAATTATTCTTCAGAATAGGTACATCAAAATTCACCTTTGGTAAAATTTTGGTTTTATTCATTTAAAATTCAATTCTTGATGAATAGTGGAAACTACTGTATTTTAATTCAAAACTGCCTTTTAATCTAAATTATTTATATGGTTATATTAACTTTTTAATTGGATTTGAAGTTTAATAATATTATATTTTAACCATTATATCCAATTTTGGTTATTATATGTAATTTTACTTTGAAATTGGAAATAAAAAAGTGTTGATCTTTTGATAGTTATTATTTCATAAAAAAGGCGTTTTATATACAGCGAGTATTAATTTTAAATTAATTTATGTAAAATATTTATTTTGAGTTTAGAAAAATTGATTCCATATTGGGAATCACTAGGTCCAAATTGTGTAAATAGGTAACTTTTATATTTATACATTTTAAATATTTACTACAGTAAAAATTTTATTTACCATGGTCAAAGGGTAAATCTTTCCAATAAGGGTAAACAAATATTAATATAATAATATAAAATTACTCTAAGAAGTATCATAATCCTATTGTTTGATACATATCCGACTACGAGCATCCTTGGTTAGAATTTGGACCCCATTGAGCCACTTAAGAGTGACAATGACACTTTATGTTAATAAATTTAAAGTAATGACAAAAATGACATAAACCAATATCTTTTAGTAAATTAATTTTTAGAAGGGGTTATATAAGTTATCCATTCTACTATAAATATTCATTGGAAATATAAAATTATTTAATAAATTATGTTATTTGTATTATAATTATTAGACATAAAATATATATAATTAGTTATAACACAATAATGAAGTAGTGTTTAATTTATTAATAAATTATTTAAACAAATAATATCATAACGATTAAAATAATATCCAAAAACAGTCATATTCTTATTTGATGATTTTATTTGGGCCATTAGTCTTGTTATATTCTACTTTAAAATGTTTTGGACCTTTAGAAATCTAAAATCATTTTATAATAAAATAATATTTTCACACATTCCTAAAGATCACATCCTCCCCTTATAAAAAGAATTCTCCTCTAACCCATTTATCACACCTCTCAAGACCCTTGGATCGTCCAACCCCTACCCAAATATGCTCTCATGATCCCTATATTCTACCTAGAAGTATTAACATAGGCAGAAAGAACATCAATATGTCTTTTTGGTTCAAACCAAAGGGAGTTACCCGAATTAATGTTAACCGGTTATCTTAAATTCATTCCTTTTATTATACTTCTGCAACCCCTAAACACATTTTATTCTTTTCTTTTATAACAAAAATAGTGACACAACTATTATAGTATGTTTTTATAATAATTATTCAAAATACACTTACCCACAACTCCATCTAATGGTTAGTGAACATTCTATTTATGTTAATGGAAAACTAACACCTTAAGAAATGATAACTATTCAATTATCTCCGACCGCCTCTCATGGTGGCCATTGATATGGAACTGTATTTATATATTATATATATTATGTCTATGTTATTTTATTCTTCTGTATTTTTCATTTATAGAATACCATTTTTTCCATTATGGGTAAACGGGATAATTTCATTCAAGGAAGGGCGGACAACCGCCCCTCAAAGTGATATGACTCATTAATGCAATATGAGGGACGTATAAAGGATGGAGTTAATGATTATATATATATGATATTATTCTATACTTATTATATAACTATTTAACAGTATTTTTCAAATCCATTAATATATGAAATTGAAATGAAAGTAGCGTTAATGCGTATGTACAAGTTACCGTTTCCATGAACGGTGCATTTCATTTCTTACCTCCAAATGTTATGTTCTATTATAAATACCTGTATATACTAGATATATATGATATATATGGTATCTAAATCATGCATATAATTCTAGATATAATAAACATTTTACCATGTGAACAACTTTTAATTATAAAAAGTCCATTTTTGACTCAAGTACCAAATATCGACAAAACTAACATTATTAACTTATATGATTACATAATGTTTATAACATGGTTTTAAGTGATATAAATTGAAAAATAAACTTTTATATTTATCTTAAGAATTTAAAATTTAACTTTATTTTATTATTCAGGAGATTAAAAAATGAAAGGGTAAAGTCGGGTAAGAGGTAAGGGACTTCGTCTCAATCTCCTTTCATTGAGGCATATTTTGTTTTAATACACAACATTATTTTATAGGCTGTATAAACTCCTTTTACTTTTAATATTAATAGATGGAATATTTTTCCATGAAACATTTTACTCAATGAAAAAAATGAATGTTTCTCTTTAACATAAGTGGTGACAACATCCTTTCCACCACCGTGAGTATTATTTGATCTTTGGCTTCCTTAACTAGCAGTAATGTTTTTAAAAGGAATGTAAATACCATTTACTCTTTTCTACGTGTATTGGTATTGAAAATGGTTTTGATAAACGATTTATTATTTCCATATATTTTAATGATATATTGTGATTGAAATGGAGAAATTTCAACTTTAATTTATATTTGTTTTATGTTTTATGAATATGTCGTGGTTGTTGGGAATTGTTACATATACAGGTGGTTCTGTGATAAAACTAGGGAGGGTGAGCTCAAGATAGCGCTTTAATTCATTGGGTAAAGTGACATAGGTAAACATGAATGTTTCTCATAAGAGATTTAGTGAATATAATGTGATGGGTATTACAAATGTAACTCCCTACGTAGCTGTGAATATTACAATGTAAGTATGTTCTGGATGCCACAAGTTACCATTATGATTTATGTTTTCTATTTGATATTCATAAATATTTTGATTTCATGAGGTATGTTAAATCGAATATATTGTGTATGCAATGATGAACTAATATTTTCATCCATTGTTTTTAACCCTTACTGAGCTTTTTATGCTCATCCCATGATCTGAAATGTTTTTCAGATGACCTAAAGATGCATTGGGTCAATTAAAAGTCATGATGTCAAAAACATGGGACTATACATGACTATTTTTTTCAAATGTTTTTATTTTATGAAAAAATGGAAACTGTGTAGATGTGTCTACCTTGTAATTTTGATATGTAATGTAATAGTTATGGGATAATTCTCTAAAACTCAAAATATAAAAATATCCTCATTTTGAATTATTCATTTAATTGAAGATTATGTAATTATTATGGTAGGGTCCTTATAGTAGTAAAATAACCTAATGGTCAAGTATAATATTCATGATAAATGAAATTAATCAATCATATATTTTATAGCTTCATTTTAAAAAGATTATTATTTTTTTACTTCCATGTTTATGAAAATTATATTCATTGTTTTGTTACTATATTATTGGTAAAAATCATTAAACATCCATGTTTTACAATGGATATTTCCATTTCAACTATGAATTATTATATTTATTTGTTATGATAATACCTTACATTATTTATATTTTAATCAAAATAATACTTGTTAAAAATTATTAATACAATTCAGCATCATTATTTTTATTAATAGTCTATACTTATCCTTTGGGTATTATATGTAGATTAATTACTCCATTTTATGATTGACTAGGAGGAAGATCTGGTCTCCTTTCATCATTACGTTTTATCAGTGTCACCTTTGGGTTGTTTTCTTTTAAAATATTATGGTGATCATCCATGTTATACCAAATTAATGGATCCTATGAAATATGTACAATGTAATGTCCACCATCCGTCATATAGTAATCATTCTTGATGACTTTTATATTTTATGTTCTCAAAAGGAATATCCATTTTGTGTTAAATTAGGTACCTAAATCTCCCATATACCAATGCTTATTTTTCTCTAAATGTGACAAAAATAATAAAATTGATAATTTTTAAATATATATTGATTTTGTTGATGGGATTAATTATTCATATAAAATTGAGAATATACAAATTTTTTATGTTAATATTAACGTAATAACTAAATTATGGAAGAATATTTAATGAAATGATCACTTCAATTAATTGTTGATGATAATTAATGTTATGTTATATTTACTGAAGAAGATATTTTTTGATTTCATTTCTATGTCATGATTTTATATCATGAACGAATTACATGATAATATTAATATTTTAATGGATTTTATGATGTTTTTGTGATGTTTGGTGATATATAGAGTATCTTTGAAGATGATTTTTATGTGTTTGATGTGATCCTAAATTTAAATAGTCTAACTTTGATTTTGATGGCAATCAAATTTATTTGATCTGAGGAAAGAAATATAAAGGGAATAATCTTTTTTGGATCAATGATGAGTGTATGACAATATTCTTTTTTCATACTTTTTATCCACATTTTAAGGAAAATATACTATTTTGAGGTATGTAAAATAATTTTTATACCTTTTCTCATTAGAATATTTATTATTATCATCAAAATAATGAATTTTATATTATTTCACTAATTTTCTACTAATTTAATTTCTTTATTCTCAATCATATGCCTTTGATACTAAGTTTTATGCCAAGATATATTGTTATATTTCTTAATAATGGTTTCAATAGATCATTATAAATATGATTCCATGATTTCATGTATCACATAATTTAAATTATGATGATGAAAAGTTGCATATAAATAAATATAACCTAAATAAATGTAACCATTATCTACATATGTTTAATCTATATCTATTGAAGTGGAATTAAAAATAAAAATATATGTCATAAAAAGGTATGTGGACTTATAAAAATATAAAATTTAATGAAGAAATATAATATGATGCTTCATAAGGGGATCCTAGACAGTTTAAATAAAATATTTAAAGTACGACTACAGTTATTCATCTATGAAATTGAAAAATATAATTTCAATGAATATATTTTTGATTCTTCAAGGATGTTTATATGAAAAATGGTTGTCAAACTCAATGTACTAACTATTGAAGAAGAACATTTACATATTATATATGGAATTTAAATTTTACTATTACAAGAATTATTATTATTAAATTAATCACTAGAATAGAGTTTTGTAGTGAATCAAGATAATATTTTCCAATTTTTAGATTATTTAAGAAATTTTTTCCCAACGATGAGTTTCATATGTCCATAAAATGAAAATTGATGAGTTTTAGAAGAAAAAATGGTAAATATAAGATATGTAATATTATAATTCATAGAATTATTATTGTGAGTTTTTTATAATAATTTAATTTGAGTATTTTTATAGAATTGATTTTTGATGACATATCATGAATGCTGAAGAATGACAGTGGCGCTTCAATACTATCATGTTATTAATAGATTGAGATAATATTTTATGATCATGGGGAATGAAGTTGAGATTAAACAGAATAGGAAATTATATATGATCATGTTATATAATTTTTTGTAATGAAATTTTGATAATGATTCCTTAAAATTATTTAATTTTGAATTAATATAAATTTTGGAGTTTAGAAATTATAGAATATGTAGATAAATCAAAAGTGGAAGATGTGTGCATGAATATTTAATAAAAATGTTCTCAAAGAACATATAAAAGATGTAGAGAGTTTGAAATTGAAGTACAAAGTATATTATCAACATCTATGTATGATAAATCATTCGTTTTAATCAAATATAAGTCTAATTTTCAAATACAATATCATCATTTAATTTTGTGTTATTTGTGCATATTGTTCACTAAATATCCAATATTGACATTTAATTTAAGAAAAAGTTTCAATGAAAAAAAATTCCAAAGTGTTCATTACTACTTCGTTTTGATCATTTTATAAATTGGGGATCCTATATACATGTCAGAAGGATGTTTAGGAACAAGGTTCCAAATACAAAATGTATTAGATAATTTTATTTTATAATATATTTTTTAATGTCATTCTGTAATATGTAATCAATCAAAAAAATGCATACAAACCAATAATTGGTATTAACATTATAAAAACATCATGTTACTTAACATGTTGACTTGTCTATTTCACATCGTAATGAATGATTTAATTACATTAAGGGATATTATATAAATTTTTATCATATGTTTATATACAATCGAATGAAAATTTTAAAATAAAATGACCATTGATTCACCACCTATAAATGGTTTATCTATTCCTTGGGAAATTCAAGTTATATAAAAAGCCATGATTCATTTTTTGAGATCCCTAAATGGTTTATGTTTCTTAATAAAAATTAATTTAATAAAATGTGTATACCATCCTTATATATAAATAGCTAGCATGGATGAATGAATATAATTTTTCCATTTATTTTATCACATGAACTTTAAGTTGTTGGTGTAGTTACCATTGGTCTCCAAATATTTTATTTAAATTCAAATATAACTTCTACTATTATGATAAATTTAGAGATTCAATCTGATGAAATATATTCATTTATTATATTTTGTTCTAAAACATTTTATAGTAAGGTAAAGGGACTATAAACTGTAAAGAATATATAGAAAAATAATGGGGGAAATGTTGAATGAAATTTTAATGTCGATTAATCTAATATTAAATTAAAGAGAAGAAAATTTGAAGACTTCATGGTTAAGTATAATAAAACATTACTTATATTGATAAAATGGTGATTGAAATTTTTAGTATCATCTGATGATTTGGTGGGAAATAGTAAAAAACTACTATTATCCTAAAAACTTATTTGGTGATTCTCGGACTAGTTTGATCCTATGATTTTATCTATATAATATAAAGATTATTTTCACCTTGATAAGATTTACAAAACACCTATTTATAATGAAATCAAAAATATGTTAATACATAAAAATAATGGAAAAGAAGAAATGGAATTTGAATCCATGAGGATTTTGATGATAAATGATAAAGAATCTGATGGACCACATGAATTAAATAAGGGATAATATACACGTGACTAATATAAAAGAATAATTTCACTTATAATATGGAAATTCCATGGAAAATGCCTCATAAATGCTTAAATTTTGGAGATATTTGACAATTTTCTAGTCATTTTTCATTGAAAAATTTTGGTTATTATAATTAAGAGGATGTAAAACCTCAATATAATTTTTCGGGAATGATAATAATTTTATAAAAATAAATATAGAGTATTATGAAGATTTAATTATGAAAAAGATTATAAAAGTTTGAATGATTATGGGAGGAGGAATAAGTTTCTTATAACTACTAAAAAGAAGATTAAATTATTAATAAATTAAAAAATTTCATTAATCATGTGGTGATACTATAACGAATCATTCATTATATACATTTAAATTAAATCAGAATTTATGTTAATTTAAAACAACATGTCACATAACTATAACATGACCATATAGGTATAGTGCCCTTAGAAACTAGGAAACATAAAAAACTTGTTCATAAAACATCTACATTGTCCCGAATTTATTTTGTGATCATTAGACTCCTTTTTGGAATATAATACATAATACCCTTCTTCCTGACATGGAGAAAATTAACAAACGAAAGGGTGAACTAAAATGCTCAGTAAGGGTAATCAAAGGTGATATCAATCATATATAACAATTTAAAATCTTATCCTACATATAAGAGATCATAATATCATGTCATGGGATAAATCATAAAAGTGAAATGTTGTCCCAATAATCATAACATAAGACATGAAATTTTGTGGCATACACACATAAGCAT
The DNA here is from genome assembly GCA_963277665.1 of Viscum album. NCBI lineage: Eukaryota > Viridiplantae > Streptophyta > Magnoliopsida > Santalales > Viscaceae > Viscum > Viscum album. The sequence goes on along the minus strand of OY728128.1, from coordinate 158,838,351 downwards.
AGAAAATCATTTCATATTAGTCAAGAAACTTTTCCATGACTATTATAGTAGATAAAGACCTTCAGGGAACCGAGTTCTCTCTGTGTTCCAGCCCAGTATATCTAAACCATATTAACATTCCATTCTATCCATGTATATCCCATGAGATATAAAATTTTACCCAATGCTTTGGTGGGATATATAACTCACACCCATCTCATAATGAAACCATTCTTATGTGTTCCAAAAAACATAAAAACATTCCCCATAACATAACCTCTAAAATACAATGTGTTTCTAAAACATAATTCCATACTAACATAGTACATATAAAAAATCATTCCATAATTAACAAAATAAAATCATATTAATAATAGGGATATAGAAATTACCCAATTTAAAGAGAATCATCATAGATGGAAAATAATTTTGATAAAACACTTGAAATTAATTCATTAAGAAAATATCCTTTCTTCTTAACAAAGGATTTCTTATCCCAAAATATCAATCAATTTTAAAAGAAAAGGATGGATTTGAAAATAAAATTTTAATCATGTAGATTAAAATTCATGGACATAAGGAATTATAAAGATATAAAAACTCATTCATGCCATATAAGTTAAAAATCATTCTCCTCGTACATTTTCCAGAAAATTCGAAATGTAAATCATATGGTAAAAAAATGATCGATTCCTTCCAAACCATGTAGTAAATTTAAAAATGGGTAAAATTGAATTTAAACATACATAGAAGAATGTTATACATTTTATGATAATATTTTTCAAAAACATGTACACGGATGAAAAATACATACCCTGTAGATACTTAGAAATAAACAATCTCAGATAAAACAAGATTGGAAATGTTTTCCAATAACCTAAGTCACATATGATTCTTATGTATCCAAACCATCTATATATTAATTTAAATAATTTTACTAATTTATTACAGAGTAAAAATAATTATTATGATAACATTTATGATCATATTTTCATATGATAGTTATTAACATTTCAACGTTACTTGGTATTTTTATATTAACTTATTTATGTTCTTATTTATGTTTTGTCAGACAATTCCTTATACATCTATTTTGGTTATAGTTATATCCTTTAAATAATTTTATTATTATAATATATATCATATATATTCATTCAATTCATTCATATAATCATGTTTTAATGATGATTATGTAGAACGAAACACATCCCACTGTGGAGACGGTAAGCTGTCTATATGAACACACAATGATATTGTTCCCATAATTGTTGAAAGGTATAGATTTGGATAGTGTATAGTATCTGTTAATTAGTATCATGTTATAATAATAATATATAGTTATTATTTCCACCAATATACCCATCCAAATAAGGTGGAGGGCAAAAACAGATTACACCAAGGTGTGGAGACGGTAAGTCGTACGTACGCATGGGCGGTGATTCTATTTTCCATAGGATGGATAGAAGGAGAAATTGGGTTGTTTAAAATTTATAATAACATATAAGTATATTATTTATACTGATTTTATTACATTAAAATGAAAAAAATAACGAATTGGATGTTGAAGAAAAAATTTATTTGATAGAATCGGTAGAAGAGATTACCTCTTCCTCGACGTGCCTCTTTTAAATTTCCTCTTTAGGAACTATTGATGGTATTTTGAGATGACCATAACATCTAGAATGTAACTAGGGATGTTTATAAAAGAAATGGGTAGGGTTTTTAGAGCTTGAACACCCATAATGTTGTGAATAGGAGAGAGGGGAGGTTCCCTTTTATAAGAGAGGAGAGGGGTACTTGAGGAAACTCTAAAAAATATTAACTTATAATAAAATAAACTTTGACTAAAAAGGTTCCAAAATTTGTTATATTGAATGATTATAGGATACTAGTTCGAATAACCATCATAAAATAGTATTTAGATAGGTTCTGAATATTTTTTTTCACCCTTATATTTTTGGTTTAACCCAAATTTTACCCTTTTTAATTTCACCATGTTATTATGTTATTTAAACATTTGTGGGTTAATGTAATTAACATATCATGTCAAACGACCCAAAAAAGTTTAATTATGACATTTTGGGACATATATTAACCATTTGGCCGAATCATAGATTTTATGGAATTTAATATCATTTCATAAAATATTTTATGTTTTAAGTTATAAATTGTGTCAATTTAGGACACTATACACACATTTCTTTTTAAAAATTCATAAAAAATTTATTCCTTAAAGTATAAGGCATTAAATCAATGTTAATATGTAAATTTCATCCATTGAATTAGTTTATGACATCAATATAACTAGATTACATTTGATTTTAAATTTATAAATTCATTTATTTAAATATTTCATTAATGATATAATCACTACATCATATTTGTGTCATAAATAATAATATTTATATAATCTATAAAAATTATAAATAAAATACCATTATGTATGAAATATTATTAGTTATTAAATAAATATTTATTAGAAAATATATCAGTTATATAACTCTATATTAAAATTGATTTAGTAAATGTTATATGTTTAGGTTTTAAATATATTTACATTAAATTTCTTTTTATAAAATGTCATTTTCACATGAATATGAATCTATGGGGTCCCAAAATTTACCAACGAATGCCCATGGTTGGATACAATTTATCCTCTAGGATTGGGTCACGTTTTATGGTAGTATTATATTATTAAATTATAATTTCTTTACCCTTATTTACCAGATTTACCCTTTAACAATGGAAAATAAAATAATTTCTAATGTTACTATTCAAAATATACAAAACTAAGAGGTGCATATTTGCCATAATTTCGACCTTATGATTCCAAATATGGAATCTATTTTTCAAAATTCAAAACACATAATTTGTCTTAATTGTTTTAATATTATTCTCATAGTTCAAATGGTAAAACGAGTGTTAAAAGATAAAACATTGCAAAGGATTGAAATGTTTTTACCTATAAGTTTAATGTAAAATTAATGATAATGACTACAATTATATTAAATAGTAAAAATATTTTCAATTTATACTTTCAAAAAACTCAATATTATAATTTACTATATAAATTATCTCGATGAAATTGTTTTTAATTTAAATTTATCGTATTTTATACTATTCATTAAAACATACAAGTTATCGGAAAAAACATCAGAAATTTTTCCTAAGTAAATTTTTATACCCCTCATCAAAATAGCATGTTTATCTTTTCATATAGGAATTATTAATGTTCTAAAATCATAATTTAAAATGGGTTCTCCAATCAATGTTATAAAATCGACCTTAAAAAATTGGTTCTTTTACATAAATAGGGTTTTATTCATACCTTATAACTAAAATATCAATTGGATGAAATTAAAAAAAATATTATATTATGTATATAACACATATATCTCAGTAATATAATTATCAAATGTAACTAACACAATAAAATATAAATATCTAATTAATTCATATTTTTAAAAATAATTAATTGCAAAATAATTCATAATGCATTTTCATAAGTTAGTTATAATTATTTCTGCTAACCTAACGACTGTACAATAATTGAAATTTTATATTAATGGAATCTCATGGATTTTATAGTCTCACAACTACGTGAAAAACAAGAAATTGAAGGAAAAAATTATTAAAATTATATATTTCATAATAACATCATGGTGTAACATTATACAACCCTTAAACTGAATTTATCCCTCGAAATTAATCACATGGAAATAAACAGAGGAGGACAACCCCCCCCCCCTCATTATATTGTCAATTTCCCATGTAGATTCTTCTATTTTTTTCTTCCTCCATAAAACATTAACCAATTGAGTGGTCTGGTTCCGTAGAACTTTTTCACTACGATCCAGAATATCTATCAGATGTTATTTATAAGAATGATCATGCACCTGTGGTACCACTTCTAAGATTAGTACATGTGAAGGATTAATTATGTAATTTCATAGGAGGGATACATGGAAGACATCATAATTTTGAGAGTGATTTGGCAGAAGCGCCAATCAATAATCTACCTTTCGAACATGATCCATAATTTCAATTGGACCAATATACCTAGGGATTATCTTTCACTCCATTCCAAATATCATTACACTCTTCCCAGGAGGTTCTCATAAGAACACATTATCACCCACTTCAAACTATTGATGTTTAATATAGTTTCCACCATAAATTATTTATCATCTCTGAACTACACTAATGTTTTGTAGAATAGGTCTGACAATTTCTTCCATTTCACCATCAAAATTATTTCATAATATCTTTCTTTCCCCAACTTCATCCCAACAAGTTGGAGGTCTGCACGTCTTTCAATAGAGGGATTCATAAGGATCCATCTTAATACTAGAGTGACAACTATTATTGTATGAAAATTTCACCAATGGTAGGTGTTGATCCCACCCACCTTTAAATCCATAGAGAAATCTCTCAACTTGACTTCCAGATTTTAATTTGTCATCTCTGATTGATAGTCTATCTAAGGAAGATTAGCGGTGCTGAAACATAACTCTATATCTAGATCATGCTGAAGACTTCACTAGAACATCAAGGTAAACCTTTCATCTAGATCAGATATAAAGTAATGATATACTCCATTTAATCTTAATACTTCCATTACACATATCAATGCAATCTGATCAAGAGAGAAATCCTCTCTAATTGCAATGAAGTGTGCCGATATCATAAGGTGATCTAATATAACCCAGATAGAATTATTTACCTCGGATGTTATAGGAAGTCCGATGATAGAGACCACAATGATTTTTCCCCATTTCCATTTGGGTATGGGAAATTGTTATAACATTCACATAGTATTTTTCCCTCATCATTAACTTGTAGAAAAACCCTGAATCAAGATACATATTCAACAACAAATTTTTTCAATCCGGCCTCCCAGAAGTACTCTTTCAGGTCCCTATACATCTTTTTTCATCCAGGTTTAATAGAGAATAAATAACTACAAGCCTCATTCAATATATCTGTCTTTAATTTTGGTATGGGAGGAACAAAAAAAATATTCATGAACATTATTATTTCATCACTATCAAGGTGGAATTCAAGAATGTTTACCACCTTTTTTGTAACTATAAATCTTCCTTCTATGACAATTTAATCATCACTTGTATAGATGGTTGAAAAATAATTTTAGAAAGATAATATTTCTACCCTTCCATTATAATTTCCTGATCTATCCTTTACAAATCCATAAATAATGGATCTTTTGTGATCCTCATCACGGATAATCAAGCATGGTTTTGTCGACTTAATGAACATTCCACCTTGTTTTTATTCCTAGGGGGTAATGTATTGAGAATTCTAAATCACTAATAAACTCCAACCATTATCTTTGGCACATATTCTTCTCCTTTTGTGTAAATATAATCCTTAAACTTTTATCACTAGTGCAGAAAACGTTTTTTACGTCGGTTATTTTATATTATTTACGTCGGTTTTTAGGCGACGTTAATACGGACGACGTTATAAATAACGTTTTTTACATCGGTTATTTAAAACCGACGTAATATCCCTAACATCACGGTGGTTATCACGTCGGTTCATATAATAACCGACGTGATAAATATGCGCGTGGGGCTTTATCATGTCGGTTATTCCCTAAACCGACGTGATAAAACGCCTGGGATATCGTTTATCACGTCGGTTATGTCATAACCGACGCGATAAACCCTTCCCCTGGCCTCTTATCACGTCGGTTATTTAGGAAACTGACGTGATAAAAAGGCCTGGGAAACGTTTTAGCACGTCGGTTATCCAATAACCGATGTGGTAAATCGATTCCCAGGCCTTTTAGCACGTCGGTTATATTATGAACCGACGTGATAAAATCCCCGGGAACGGTTTATCACGTCGGTTCTAGAAAAACCCGACGTGATAAACCCCTCCCGATTTATTTACCACGTCGGTTATAAAATAACCGACGTGAAAGAAATTTTTTTTTTAAATAATTGCACTGCTCTCACCAAAAAGCAACCAGAAACCAAACAAAAATAACCATGCCAGCCCTCCCCCAAGCCCCAACTGAACCCCACCCTCATCTATACCCACCTAACAACCTGGCCAGCCCTCCCCCACCACATTGGAGCCCGACCACAACCCTTGGACACCCCCACCCCTTGGACAGCCCCCCACCCTCATTTACACCCCCACGACCCCTAGTACAGCCGCAAACACCCATTGGACACCCCCCCTCATTTACACCCAACCGGCCCCTTGGACAGAACTCCCAGACACCTTGGACACCCCCCCACCCCTTGGACACCCCCCCCACCCCTTCGACAACCCCCACCCTCATTTACACCCCCCGAACACTAGGACAGCCCCAAACACCCCTTGGACACCCCTCCCATATCCCTTGGACACCCCCCACCCCTTGGACACCCCCACCCCTTGGACAGCCCCCCACCCCCTAGACACCCCTCCGACCCCTTAGAAACCCCTACCCCTTGGAAACCCCCCCATCCCCTTGGACAGCCCCAAACACCCCTTGGACACCCCTCCTATATCCCTTGGACACCCCCCACCACTTGGACAACCCCCACCCCTTGGACAGCCCCCCCCCCCACCCTCATTTACACCCAACCGACTCCTTGGACAGCCCCAAACACACCTTGGACACCCCTCCCATATCCCTTGGACACCCCCACCCCTTGGACACCCCCCACCCTCATTTACACCCCCCGACCCCTAGGACAGCCCCAAACACACCTTGGACACCCCTCCCATATCCCTTGGACACCCCCCAAACACCCACCCACCCCCTTGGAACCTCTCCCCCCATACCAAAATCCAGACCAGAAAAACCATCAACAGTAGACCAAAACAAGAAGTAGAGAAAAATTAAACATTCACTTATATAACATTCAAAACTTACACTGTCAACTTCAAAAAAAACAAAATCCATCCTAAACGACTACGAAATACACATTTACATTGACAATATTCAAAATTACATTTTACATTACAAACAACTAAAAGTCAATCAAACCTGTAAAATAATTTGACCACTCCACTTGTAAGTGTTTGATATCTTCAGCAGTAAAGGGTTGAGGGTCATCAAAAAGCTACAAAGGAAAAGGATAGTAGTCAACGTGTATAATGAATAAATCAAATTGAAATATTATGAGAAAGAGGAAATCTTACCAGGTCAAAACTCAGAACTTTCCCAGTTGTTATTATTTCATACATAAATCTTAACATGTAATATCCGCATTCGATGATGCCTTGTTGCTCATGACATCTCTGTATGAATGATTGTAAATTCAATATATTATTTTTATGTAATAAATCAAAATGTACAAATTATAAATGGATATTTACCTTCGCATGTACATATTTGATCTTGTAATTCCTTTTCTTTGCGCTTTTTCGAAAGTGGACCCATGCCCTGTTAGAAAATAATACGAATGGGGTAAATTTAAAATTCATTATAATATATAAAACTATTGTGAAATTGAAACTTACGTTTCCAATATATTCTTAAAACTTTCTCGCACATCATCATGGAGAGAGCATATCCAATAAAGTGTTTTCTCCCTAGGGAAAAAAACCCCTAACATCCAATGATCCCTGAGAAAAGGAAATTTAAGAAAAGGAAATTTAACGTTAGTGGTTTTTTATGTTAAAAGATAATTAACTCTTTGAGAGGGATGTGTTTCATACCTCTCACAAAAAGGCATCATCCAACACTGTGTGATCACATTCTTTTCAAATCTATCAGCAATATAAAGCATTCTTTGTTCCTCATCCAATGCACATGCTTCAGGGGAAATCAATTGTGGGTCCACGAATCCATATACATCTGTCAGCTCATTCCTCTCACAAATTTTATACATATACCTAATACAAAGCAGACATAAGTATACATTTTTAATAAATATAACGCAAGGAAAAGGTGTTAAGACTTACATGATAAAAATTTGCACCACGTTGATGCCCAACTTATCTCCAGTGACAAACTCCATGATATCAGTTTTCATAATCCCCACACATAGTTCACATCCACAGACATGATCTTTCATTGTAAAGTCATAATGATCTGCCAACAAATTTGAATATCTTGACAATTTGTCAAGACTTCTAGTATCTGCATCTGATGTCATAGCTATATGTCTTTGTTGTTGTCTATACAGTATTTCTTTACCTTTGAAGTATTCCTGTAAAAATAAATTGAAAAATATATTAGTTTTCAAATGATAAAACATTAATAAAAATATAAAATAAAAGATATAACATCCATACCTCTATGGTAATGAGTCGAAGAAGTCTGGATGGCCAAAGTAAAAAATGGCCGATTCTATGTCCAACTGTCGTCACCTCATCTGTAGGTAATGGTATCCGAGCTAATCTATCTATAATATCATGTACAGTGACCCTCTGATTCTCTACCTCTAACTGTTGATGATGAACTGTATCTCCTATACAATATACCATCCCATATGCAACTATATGATGTTGAGGATCATCAACATACAACTCACAATAAGTAGGTAGCTGCGGCGGAGGAGGAGGATCAAAAATGGGGTCCGCAGGCTGAGGTGGGTGAGTGGGAGCTACTGGGAGAGGTGGAGTGGGAGCTGCACCCTGAAATTGTCTTTGCATGTCTGCAAACATTAACTGCACCGATGCTCTAATCTTGTCCTCCAATGTCGCATTAATATTATGGACTTCAGCCACCAAGGATTCTATTTTTTTTATAAACTCCCTCTACGTTAGAAGTTGAGGAACGTGGAAACACTTTTCTTACTGATACACCTGCCGGATATCCTCTTACACGGCCAGGATGTTCGGGCTTTCCCAATGCCACAGATAAAATATCTTCCCTCCCAGACGGTGTAAATGTCCCCTGTGAACTCTGCTCCTCAAGAGAGTCCTGTAATAATTAATTTAACATTTCTATAATGATTGGAAATATATGACGAAAATAGTAAACTTAAATAAATAAAATAGATATCTTACAATCCTCTCAACTACGAGTCTCGATTCTTCCGAAAGATATTGTCCTTTTTCGCCCTTCCGAGCTCTTTTCCATTTCTCATGTCTAGATGGAGGGGATGGAGGGGCCACCTCTCCAGAGCTTGAAGACTCAGCTCTTAGTTGTTGAAATTTTTCTGCCATCATTTGTTCTTCCAATAATGCATACCCTCCCCGAGATAAACTATGAGGGTATACATTTTTAGATTGGATCTCTTGATGAGCTTTCCTTGTTTGCTGTAAATTAAGAATAAGTAATCATTAACAAAACAATAATAAGATCATTTATATAAGAAAGCTTATAAAAGTTTACATTTCCCTTACCAAAAATGAATCTTTTCTTCTACTTTCAAAAAATTCTCTCCATGTGTCTTCATCTATAAAAGGATATATACGACATGGATTCTCACGACTCCTATGACCATAAAAGAAATCAGATGAGAGGGTTGATTTGAAATCCCTCCATCTCCTAGCAGCCAACGATAAGCATTTCTTCCTGACTCCTCCAGTGTCAGGAATATCAAATGTCATCTGATAAAAAAGAGGTTAAAAATATTATATATACTAGAAACATTTAAAGAACAGTCAAACAATAGCAAAAGATCTTACCAAAATGGTCTCCCACAGCTGAGAAATTATCGCCTTATCCACACTTCTCCAATCATCATAGAGAATGCTTACTTTGCTCTTAGCCTGAGTTGCTACAAAACCCTTAAAATCTTTAGCATTTGGACCTCTAGGAAGATCATCATCATCAAACTCCACGACTATCCTCTCCTCCTTCGCACGGGCAAGTGATAATTTTGGTAAACGTGTGAACCCACACTTACCAACCTTTGAACTCTTTTTCGTAATTGGAGCATGTGAATGTTCCTCCGCAGATGTATGACCAATATGCTCATCTCCAGAATCATGTGGCTGATCAACTGATTGATCTGTCATTTTCCTTCAAATCAAAAAAACAAACATTAGTTCACAAATAGAAAAGTGTACTAAATTACATAATAGTAAACATTGGTAATATGGTAAGCATGTTAAACAATGATAAACATGGTAAACACAGGCAAAAGGTTGCCAAGGAGTTGGCCCAAGAAAGCTGAAAAGTGGACTCACTGATGCCACCGGCCGGCCGCTGGCTCACCACCGGCCGGCCGGTGGACTAGACAGAGAGCCTTCCTCTCTGTCTCAACCACCGGCCGGCCGCTGGCTCCTCACCGGCCGGCCGCTGGTGATCCAGACAGAGAGGAAGGCTCTCTGTCTGGTCCACCGGGCGGCCGGTGGTGATCCAGCGGCCGGCCGGTGGACCAGACAGAGATCCTTCCTCTCTGTCTGAACCACCGGTCGGCCGCTGGCTCAACACCGGCCGGCCGCTGGTGATCCAGACAGAGAGGAAGGCTCTGTCTGGTCCACCGGCCGGCCGGTGGTGAGCCAGCGGCCGGCCGGTGGTTCAGACAGAGGAAAGCTGTCTGGACCACCGGCCGGCCGCTGGCTCAGCACCGGCCGGCCGGTGGACCAGACAGCTTTGTTCTGGACCACCGGCCAACCGGTGATCCACCACCGGCCAGCCGGTGCGCCCAGGACTTCTCCTCTTTACGGTTTTTATTGTTTTATCGTTTTGGTTTGATACATATTTTAATAAGTAAAAAATTTACAGTATCTAACATTATATTAAAAAACTAAATGTAAACAAGAAATAAACTTGTGTTACCTGTAATTTTAGGAATGTACAGTTGGATTGTTTTCCCAAATTCCTTCGTCGTGATCGTTCCTTATGGCACAAACCATGTCTTCAACATACTCATCATTATGTTCTGTTAATCTTTCATGGAAGTAGGGATCTCACATAAATCAGAATCTTCATCAAATTCATCCTCACCAACATATTGGTTTTTCCCTTGTAAAACAACAGCCCACTGCATATCTGATTGATCTACTACATAGAAAATTTGTTTGGCATGTGTTGCCATTATAAAAGAATCAGCTGTGTCTTCCAATCTATTCAGATTAACAAGTGTCATTCCAAATTCATCGTGTCTGACACTGTTGTTACCGATAAACCATTTACAGTTAAAAACGGGAACTTTAATTTTAAAGTAATCAGCCTCCCATATGTCTTCAATCACTCCATAATATGCACTTGATGCCGAAATTGGGTTTCTATCCTTAGCACTCGAAAAATGCATTGCTTCTGCAAACACCATTACACCACTATTCTGAACTGCACTTCTGTTGTCCTGAGCTTTCGTATGAAATGTATAGCCATTAATGTCATAAGCGGACCATGTTATCACATTTAAAGATGGACCACCCACTATCCATTTTAATGTCTCTGATACATCTGATCTACCAAGCAAGGTCTTTTTAAACCATGGCAAAAAAGTTTTGTTGTGCTCATTCAAAATCCACATTTCTTTCTTCTTTGGATGACATTGTTTCAACTCATTAATATGAAATGTGATATACGGTTGAACATCAGCTATGTTATTCAAGATGTATGATTCTAACTTCTTCATATGTTCAGCTGACAGTGATTTGACTTTCAAGCCACGAATCCCCTTTCCCTCATTAGTAACCCGTTCATGGCGAGATGGAGGCAAACCTATGTGTTGCGCCGTAGCCAAGTAGCTCGTACAAAACTCTGCTACCTCCTCAAAAATAATCTTTTCAATAATGGAGGCTTCAGGTCGATATGGATTTTTAACATATCCCTTTAATATTTTCATATACCTTTCAAAAGGATACATCCAACGAAGATATACAGGTCCACAAAGCCTTATTTCTCGAACCAGATGAATCAGTAAATGCACCATCATATCAAAAAAAGTTGGAGGAAAATACATTTCCAAATGACAAAGTATAAAAATTGCATCCTTTTCCAAAATGTTCAAAGCATTCACATCAATCGCCTTGTTGCAAATTGAATTGAAAAAATAACACAACCTCATTATAGTCTTTCTGACACGGATGGGCAATATTCCACGCAGTGCAACTGGTAGAATTTGTTGCATCATGACATGAAAATCATGTGATTTCATACCTATCAACTTCAAGTCTTTCAATGAGACAAAATTTTTTACATTTTAAGAATAACCTTGAGGCACTTTGATATCATGAAGACACTGACAGAAGCTACTTTTCTCCCTCTTCGATAATGTATGACAAGCCGGGGGAAGAAATGTTCGTCTTCCTTTAGGAGTGGGAGCTAACTCCAAACGTATTCCCATTGACAGTAGGTCTAACCTTGCATTAAACCCATCTTTTGTCTTTCCTTTAATATCTAGAAATGTTCCGATCAAAGAATCACAGATATTCTTCTCCACGTGCATGACATCAATATTATGTTTGACTTCATGATACCTCCAATATGGTAGCTCAAAAAATATTGACCTTTTCTTCCAAATATGTCTATCATTACCAGATTTCTGTGTCTTTCCCAATGTCACATCAAGGTTTTTCACCCTCTCAAAATACAATTCTGGGGATAAAGGTTGAGGAGCAGTATCAAATTCTTGTGAGCCATTGAATGCCTTTTTTAGTCTTCTATAAGGGTGATCCATATGCAAAAACTTTCGATGACCCATGTACACTGTTTTCCTCCCATGATGCAATTGACAATATGACGTCTGTTGTTCGCAAATTGGACATGCTTTATGCCCTTTAACACTGTATCCAGACAAATTTCCATATGCTGGGAAGTCATTTATAGTGAATAGAAGCACTGCATGCAGTTGAAAATATTCCATTTTATAAGAATCATACACCCTAATACCATCAGCCCATAACAGTTTCAAATCATCAATCAGCGGTGACAAGTATACATCAATATCATTGCCGGGTTGCTTTGGACCAGAGATCATGATACTCAACATGAAATATTTGCGCTTCATACAAACTTCAGGAGAGAGGTTGTAAATTACCAATAAAACAGGCCATGAACTATGTGTGCTAATGAGGGTTCGGTATGGATTCATTCCATCTGTGCACAAGCCTAGTCTCAGATTTCTAATTTCATTTCCAAATGTAGGGTACTGGGCATCAATTTTCTTCCATTGTGGACTATCAGCTGGATGACGTATTTTTCCATCACATACCCGCTCATCAGCATGCCATCTTAACCTTTTTGCATCATGTGAATTAGCAAATAAACGTTTGAAACGAGGAATTATAGAAAGATACCAAAATACCTTTGAAGGGAGCTTTGTAATCTCTACATCAGCTTGTGATTTTTCATTCACCTTATACCGTGATGTCCCACATTTAGGACACTCTTTTAGAAATTCATATTCCTTCCTATATATAATGCAGTCATTCGGACAGGCATGTATTTTCCTGTATCCTAATCCCATCGGGCATAATATTTTTTTGGCCTTATAATGTGAATCTGGAAGATCGTTATCTTTTGGAAGAATGTCTTTCATCAATTGTAGCAGCTCTGTAAAACTTCTGTCACTCCATCCATGTTTCGCCTTCAGGTTAATCAATCTTAACACCGCCGACAAAACCGTAAAATCTGTACAACCAGGATATAATGGTTTTTCGGCATCACCATATAGACGTGCGACTCTCGGTTCTATCTCAATTTGTTCTGCTACAATATCGCGAATCATTTCTTCAATTCCATCGGAGTTACCATCTTGCGATTCATTATCATCAGTGACATTCTGTCCAGTTTCGCCATGCCAAATCCAAGGGTTGTAACTCGGATTGAAACCATGACAAATCAGATGATCTTTTATCTCTCTACTTTTCAACTTCTTCATATTCAGACATTTCAGGCATGGACAGAAAAAAATGTCACTACTTGGAACATTTCGTTTAGCAAATTCCAAAAAGGCATCAACACCTTCCTCATATTCATTGCTCATTCGATGTGCCGTAATCCAACTTCGACTCATTATTACCTATAACAAATAGCAAAAATATATATATTTTTTAGATAAGACAAATATATGTTTATATGAAAAAAATCATAATTTGAATATAACAATTTTGAAATATAAAACAAATCGATGTGTAAACCCCCCTGGACACCCCCCGACCCCTCTGGACAGCCCCCCACCCCTCCTGGACACAACCCCCCACCCCCGACCTGCTTGGACACCCCCCTGGACACCCCCCAACCCTCTGGACAGCCCCCCCACCCCTCCTAAACACCACCCCCACCCCTACCCCCTTGGACACCCCCCTGGACACCCCCCGACCCTCCTGGACACCACCCCCACCCCCTACCCCCTTGGACACCCCCTGGACATCCCCCAACCCTCTCGACAGCCCCCCCACCCACCCGGACAACCCCAAATACCCTCTGGAGAGGCCGCCACCCCCCTGGACAGCCCCCCACACCCATCCACCCCCTTGGACACCCCCTGGACACCCCACCGACCCCTCTGGACAGGCCGCCACCCCCTTGGACAGCCCCCCACACCCACCCATCCCCTTGGACACCACCCTGGACACCCCCCGACCCCTCTGGACAGCCCCCGACCCCTCTAGAAAGCACCCCCACCCCTCCGGGACACAACCCCCCACCCCCGACCTGCTTGGACACCCCCCTGGACACCCCCCAACCCTCTGGACAGCCCCCCCACCCCTCCTAAACACCACCACCCACCCCCTACCCCCTTGGACACCCCCCTGGACACCCCCCAACAGCCACCCACACCCTTGGACAGCCCCCCACACCCACCCACCCCCTTGTAAACCCCCCTGGACACCCCCGACCCCTCTGGACAGCCCCCCGCCCCTCCTGGACACCACCCCACCCCCTACCCCCTTGGACACCCCCCTGGACATCCCCCAACCCTCTGGACAGCCCCCCCACCCACCCGGACAACCCCAAATACCCTCTGGAGAGGCCGCCACCAACTTGGACAGCCCCCCACACCCATCCACCCCCTTGGACAACCCCCTGGACACCCCACCGACCCCTCTGGACAGGCCGCCACCCCCTTGGACAGCCCCCCACACCCACCCATCCCCTTGGACACCACCCTGGACACCCCCCGACCCCTCTGGACAGCCCCCGACCCCTCTAGAAAGCACCCCCACCCCTCCTGGACACAACCCCCCACCCCCGACCTGCTTGGACACCCCCCTGGACACCCCCAACCCTCTGGACAGCCCCCCCACCCCTCCTAAACACCACCCCCACCCCCTACCCCCTTGGACACCCCCCTGGACACCCCCAACACCCACCCACACCCTTGGACAACCCCCCACACCCACCCACCCCCTTGTAAACCCCCCTGGACACCCCCCGACCCCAAATCCATGCACCTATGCCATGGTTGTGTGTGAATAAAGTAGTAACAACTGTAAAAGGGCAACCCATCCAAATGGACATGCCCCAACCCTCTCGGGGATTTATAGAAAACGATGAAAAATTAGTGAAATCATAAAATTACTCAATATTGCAAGTCGAACAAATAGATCTAGGGATGATAAATAAGATTATGGTGCCAAAACGAGTTAAAAGGGTTCGCAATCGAAGAATCTTAGCTAGTTTCAACAAAAAAATCACAACACATATATATTTACTATCCCCGAAAAAAACGAACGAGTGGGAGGATTACCTGAGTGCTGCGAGTTTAGATGATTGATCCGAGGAGATTAAATATGAGAAACGATGATCGCAAAACGAATCTAAACCAACGAAATGGACGAGCCGATTCGGGTTTATGCGCGAGAGAGACGAGTCGCGACTGTCGAAGGTAAACTCGCGAATGACAATCCACGGGTCTGGGTAAATTTTTAAATGAGTTATCACGTCGGTTATTCAATAACCAACGTGATAATTGTTTTAAAAACATTTATAACGTCGGTTATTTCAATAACCGACGTAAAAACCTTCCTCCGATTCATTTTTGACGTCGGTTATTTTATAACCGACGTTATAAAGGGCTCAAAATCCGCGTTTTTTTACGTCGGTTATGGAATAACCGACGTCAAAAACATCTGTGGATTCTTTTGTTACGTCGGTTATTCAATAACCGACGTCAAAGGGCCTTCGAAAACCGCGTTTTGTACGTCGGTTATAAAAATAACCGACGTAAAAAACGAAGCCGCGCGATTAATAATGTCGGTTATAAAAATAACCGACGTTAAATGTGTACCGAACACAGGTTTTTACGTCGGTTAAGAAATAACTGACGTAAAAAACCTCGTTTTACATATTTTGACGTCGGTTTTATATAACCGACGTAAAAAATGGTGACGTAAAAAACGTTTTCTGCACTAGTGTATGATCAATATAAATATCACACCTTTAACCATAATGATTATGCCTACATATCATTAATACAATGATTACTATAGCCAACTCCAAATCATGATTTGGGTAGTTTTCTCATGGATTTTCCACGGTAGTGTGTCATAAGAAATCACCATATAATTTTTCATGAGAACACACCCCATCCCTATAATGACCCAGAAATTTCAAGGAAATTTTTTTCTTAAAGATTTTGGAATTTTACGAGTCTGCGGTTTCTGAAGGCACTTGATTCCGAGAGCTAGTGTTCCTGGAATCAATTTCTGCAATTTTGTTCGATTACGTTCAGTAAATGCATGTGCGGGTTTTTCTATATTTTGAACCAGTGCTCAGAATTGAAATCCGAGGACACCGATGAACTCGCAGCGCTGATATTCTCTTAAGGGGACCTTTACCGCAATTGCATTTTATGCGGGTTGAGAGTTAATATTTGGGGATTTAGAATAAAAAAAAATATATTTAGTTCACAATTTCATTTATAGATGTTAGTTATTTCCTCCCATGGGGATTTAGTGGTCGGGCCCACACCCACTTGACCTCCCATTAGAGGGTTTAGTGTGGTGGGACCAACACGAGCCCTCAAACTTTCATCTCCCCGTAACTCCCTTTAACTCCCATAAACGTTGTTGTTTAATTGGACAACCCTACCATTATTTATGTGATATCTTGACATCCCCCTCTCCCATTAAATTTTCCAACTCTTGAAATTAATGAATTGAATCCTTCATTTAATTAATTAATGTGTTTGAATTTTAAAAATACATGTGTGAATAAAATAATAGCCTTAGATATTATTTTATTTTTCATGTCGTTATGTTGACAGGATTTTGGGGAGATCTATTTAGAATTAGAAGAAGGAGTTACACTCTTAAATGAAGAACATTGTCCTTCCAATGAGGAACCACCGAAGAAATATGATCATCCCCTTCGATATTCTACCAAGACAAAGGATAAGGAGCCACCCTCAAGGCACACCGACGATGCACCATCCTGAGCTCCTTCCTCTTCGACGTCAATGAGTTGACGCCGTCACCCCGCGACGTTGTTTTCTGAGATTATCGACTACCGCAATCCTTTTTCTAGGTAGGGGTTTAGTATAATTTATAAGTGAATAAATTATATCATTTGTGTTGATTTATATGGAAAAACTTTGGCCACTTGTTACCGCCAAATGCAGAGGGCGCGGGCAGAACGAACATGGACCGACGACCCTCCAATGGTTTCCTAAATTTATTCATGATAGAAGAGCATTGGAAGAGGCGGTGACGAGCGATGGCAGTGTCTGCGTGGAAGCCATGTGAGGAAGAACCACGGCCGCAACTGTGGGCCACTCAACTGACGAAGAACCATCCTACTAAGCCGGGTGGACCAAAGAGACCACCGCGCCACGAGGGTGCCGCGCTGCGGAGGACCGCGGACCAAGTTCTGCAGGCCTCTCGGTGGACAAACCACCCGGAAGCCAGGCGACCGGGCAGGGAAAACCTGCGGCGCCAGTAGAAAACCATGCTGAAGGAACTGTGACCCGCCCGTGTAGGCCGCTTATTCCAAGAAGACCGGCCGGTTTCTGCCTGCCGGAAATGAGGGAAGTGCTGCCGGTTCAGGAGACCCCCCCCGGCAGCGCTCAACCACCCGAGCTGATCCACTTGGCCAGCCGGGCCGCGCCCTCTCAGTCCAGGCCACACCCCCATGGGTCGGGACCCTCGCTTCCCCGGGTCGGACCCGCCAGCCCACTGGGCTTGACGGGCCAAGCCCGTTTTGATTAAATGTTAATAACATAAAGAACATGTGTTCGGTCGACGCACTCTCTGTGGCATTGGGACCCTCACGATGATGAAGTCTTTTTTCATTACTCTAAGTGAGTTTTGGAAAACTATGGAAATTATCCGGGTTTTGGAATGAGTGTATTTCCAACCGGGCCCCTGTAACATAAAAGCCCAAAACTCTCAGATCAGGCATCTGAGTGACGCGTCGTCTGTCGCATTGGGTTCCTTCGAATGACACAGAACTTTGGGATACATCAAATCTCAACTTCCTGATAGTTGATGTATCGACCTCTTTTCTTGGGATCAGACCCTCCCGAAATCGAGTGTGTTGTGTACAGGAACCCTAGAGATGGCTGCATCTACGACGTCTACCGTACTGGAATCCTCCATGGGTTCAGCGACTATGACTACCGTAATGGAATCCTCTGTGGTTTCGGCGATGACGACTACTGTACTAGAATCCTTCGTCGGTTCAACGACGATTACTATTGTTCTTGTATCCTACGTGGGTCTGACATTTTTACTTTTGTTCTAGTATCCAACATGGGTCCGACAGTGTAGCTGGTCTAGTATCCTACGTGGGTCTGACAGATTGGATGGTCTTGTATCCTATGTGGGCCTGACAGTTTAGGTAAGTCAGTGATTAGATCTTATCACCTTTATAACATTACAAAAGATGTATACCTGTGTGAGCTAAGTCTTGAATTTCAATATTTATCATCGATGTGATTGAATTCTTTCCTGTGTGGAATGGGTTGTGCTTGGGATTGAGAGTTGGATCCGAACTGGGATTGATGACTTAGGTATCTGTATAGGCATATACCTATGTAGAGTTGGTTGATGCTTTGTGATTGTATCTTTACATTGGGGATTATCCATCATGGAATCTGGGAGACCTTCGGGGGTCTTGGTGTCCCTACTAAGTACTATTATACTCACCCCTGCACGGGATATGCCCACACTACGTTGTGTTGGATGTAGACGGGAGAGAACACTGATCGTGGTAGTGACTTTTGGAGGTGGATAGTACCCGGAGGTGGCCCACTCGGCGGGATGTACACAGAGCAGACGGACAGACCCGAGGTGATGACGAGACCATATATACCCAACCTTTAGGTGGGATTCCCAAAGGATGACTTAGTGGATTCTTCTTTACTTTACTGTTGTTGTACTAGACATTCAGTTGTACTGTACTCACATTTGGGCTTGTATTTCAGGCCCCTTTCTTTTCAGCACTTACTTTTGTATTCAGTTTTACATGTGCTTACTTCAGTTGTGTACTCTGTTGTGTTTGGTTACTTCTATAAAGGAAATGCCTTCCTATTATAGGGATTTATATCTTTGTTGCTAGTCGCCATGCCTTGGCTATGGAAGGCGGGCTTGGGGTAGTCACGACACGGGCCCCGAGGACGGGTCGTGACAAATTTGTATCAAAGGAGTTGGTTCAACCAGATAACTCCGGACTCTAATTATTTATTCTCTTTGAAGCAATATGGTATTTGTTTTGGGTTTGGTTATCAGTTTAGGGAAATCGGTGCTGGTGCGGTAGCTGACGTATCCATACACTAGGACTCTGACTTCTGAATTCCGACTCAGTGCACGAAAACACTGTTTGCATGTGTGTTTCAAAATATTTATTTATGATTACTTTGTGTCATCTCACTAGGTATACTGTTTGACCGTGGCGCACCTGTTTATTTTCAGGATGGCCCAACAAAGGTAGCTCGCTAGGATTCTGAGTCGCGTACGAGATGGCATCCCACCAAGCGACGAGGCCTCGGTGCAGGGCCCCATCATAGTGGAGTAACTAGAGGTACCACTATCCACTGGGCCACTGATACCACCATCTCCAGCAGTAGAGAGTGCACTCCGCATGAGTGCACTGCACGAGTTACAACAATAGAGGCTGCACAGGTTCCGTAGAGAGACGGACCCTCAGGTAGCTGAGGATTGGCTGGAGGCTAATTTCAGAGTCTTCAGATTGGTTGGGATACCATCCAACCTTATGGTGATCCTTTCTGCAAGTCTCCTACTTGAAGAAGTAGGTATATTGTGGAGATTTATTCTCTATTTTCATGAAGAGGCATCTCTACTTTGGACAGACTTCGAGAGTCACTTCCACCCGGAGTTTTTTCCAGCCACCCTTCGTGCATTGCGGATTCAAGAGATACTTCATCTACAGTAGGGCGGCATGAAAGTAGCTCACTACTCAGTGATGTTTTCTAACCTATCATGCAACTCCACCTACATGGTACGTGACCCACTCTTCTGGGCCTGGAACATTGAGTCGGGACTCATACATGAGAACAAGGATTCAATGATCTCAGTTATCATTCCGACGCAGGCGGGAGTGCTGAAGCAAGCCCTTCTTGTGGACTGTTTTCTCACTGAGCCGACACCAGCAGTGAGACCCACCACAGGGCGACACGTATAAGTGACTTCTACAGTCGAAAATAGACAGTTGATGTAGAGGTCCAAGAGGACCGGGCCATCAGTTGAGAGACCACCGTATATAGGTTTGGTTGTGCGGGGCACATGCAATAGATCTAGCTATACGAGCACCAGGAAGTTCTATGCATGCAGTGTGCAGGGTCACATGGATCAAGATTGCCTAACCCGACATGTAGATGAGCAGCAAACAGTGGAGGGACCTTAAAGGCAGAGGCAGAGGTTCGACCGTGGTGGTCTGCCGGGATCAGGCGGATGAGGCAGAGGAGCTGGCCGAGCAGCGGGTGGTGGATGACGTTTCGAGGATCTACCACCACCACCACCAGGTGGTCCACCCCGACCATAGGGAGCTGGCGGAAAAAGGCAGCCTCGGGTCCAGGTATTCGAGGCCTACGTCCACGGTGGACCTGAGATGATTCGAGGTACTATCTGTGACTACGTCATCCTTGTTGTGGTCCTTATAGACACAGGTGCGAGTCATTATTTTATTGTCGCTGCACTTGTTCGAAGCTCGAAGATTCTGACAGAGTCGTTTGCTCGATCTGTATGGCTAGAGACTCCTACGAGAGTAGACATTATGATTACATACTGATGTCAGTAGTGTGAGTTTACTCTAGGAGGCAAGAGCTTCGGCTGGGATCTTCTTGTAGTGGCATTGAGGCCTTATGAGGTTATCTTGGGTATGGACTGGTTATCTTCAGTCCATGATCAGATCGACTGTATTAGGCACAAGGAGCGGTGTGTCTACATGGATGGGACCAGGTTCACCTTCACCGGTGAGAAGGGAGCCTTTGTAGTATAGGATGGACTTACGCAGAGGAGAGGGCAGCCGATCACACCTCAGTTGGATAGTCTCATCCTTAGAGCGGTTGATGTGTGGTGTCTGAGTTTTCCTATTATGGAGGTTCAGTATGTGGAAGTTTATCCTGAAGACATTCCAGGACTACCTACTCGTAGATAGGTAGACTTATACATTGACATGTACACCGAGACAACACTGATATCTACTCCAACATATCGGATGGCTCCCACCGAGCTTCGTGAGCCGCGGGTACTACTGGAGGACTTGCATGGGAAAGGATTTATCCGACCCAGTGTTTCACCATGTGCTTCTACAATTTTTTTCACCAAGAAGGGAGATGGGAGCTTGCGACTGTGTGTTGACTACCGTTTCCTGAATCAGGTGACCTTGAAGAACAAGTTCATGCTCCCAATTATTGACATCCTCTTTGATTAGCTCAAGGGAGCATGATGGTTCTCAAAGATAAACCTCAGTTCAAGCTATCGTCAGCTCAGAGTTCGATATGAGGATGTGCAGAAGACAACCTTCAGGTGTAGGTATAGCCACTATGAGTTCTTGGTTATGCCTTTTGGCATAACGAATGCACCAGCAGTGTTCATGAGTCCCATGAATAGGATCTTTAATCCATACCTCGATCGTTTTTTAATAGTCTTCATCGACAACATACTGATTTACTCGACTACTGAGGAGGAGCACGCCTACCACTTGTGGTTTGTAATGGATATACATTGAGAGCACCATCTTTATGGTAAACTCTCAAAGTGCCAGTTCTGGATTCTAGAGGTTCACTTTCTGGGAAACATCATCTCGAAGGCGGGAGTTTCAGTGGATCTAGTGAAGATCGAGGTAGTACTTGCTTGGGAGACACCCAGGAGCATGATAGAGGTGTAGAGTTTCTTGGGTCTGGCTGGGTTCTATCAGAGATTTTTTCCAGATTTTTCTACTATTTTAGTGCCACTTTCATCCTTGATGATGAAGGGGAAACCCTTATTGTAGTCAGATATACGTCAGCAGTGCTTTTATGAGCTGACGCAGAGATTGAGCAGTGCACCAATCTTGAGGCTACTGGAGGAGGGCGTTGGGTACGTAGTGTACTGTGACGCATCAGGGACCGGACTCGGGTGTGTCCAGATGTAGGAGTGAGCAGTGATCATGTATGGTTCACGATAGTTTAGAATGAACGAGTCGAACTATGCTACCCATGACCTAGAGTTAGCAGTAGTGGTCTTTGCCTTGAAGATGTGGCAACACTATCTGATGGGCCAGCGCTTTACTTTCTATTTGGACCACCGGAGTCTCGTGTATATCTTCTACCATAAGGACATGAACCTGAGACAAAGGCGATGGATATAGTTCCTCCAGTACTATGACTTTGAGATAGTCTATACCCTTGGGAAGGGGAATGTTGTAGCTGATGCTCTCAGCATGAGATCTAGCATTCAGCTAATAGTATAGGCGACAGTGCCGCTAGTCGCGTTACAGATATCCATTGTGGATAGAGATGGAGCAACCTTTCTACATGCACTCATAGTCACACCACTCCTTTAGCGAGTCATAAAAGCACAACGTGGGGATGTTTATTGTGAGACGAGACGTGCTCAGATATCCACAGGGCATGAGCCTGATGAATTTTCTAAAGGAGGATATCACGCCATCGTCTTCAGGGGATGTACCATGTTAATAGTTTCACTACAGAAGGATGTTTTGAGGGAGTTTCACACTTCCCCTCTAGCGGTACATCAAGGAGTGGAAAAGATGTACCAGGACCTCAGACAACAGTACTCGTTCCCGGGGATGAATAAGGATGTAAGAGAGATCATCTCACGATGTGTCACTTGTCTATAAGTGAAGGAAGAGAACCAGGTACTAGTGGGCTTCGATCAGCCCTTAGAGGTTCCAGAGTGGATGTGGGATGAGATATCTAGGGATTTCGGGACGGGGATTCCATGTACATCAATAGGACATGTCTCCATTAGGGTGATCGTAGACTGACTCACCATGTCGGCCCAATTCTTACCAATCAGAGAGCAGGGCTGAATAGAGAGTTTGGGAATTCTATACATTCAGGAGATCCTATGGCTTCTTGGTGTACCATCTTCTATCGTTTCCGATCGAGATGCTCATTTCACTTCCCAGCCATGGAAGGGGTTACATAAGGCTTTTGGGATGAAGCTACATCTGAGCACCACCTTCCATCCTCAGACAGATGACCAGACTGAGAGGACCATTCAAATTCTCGAGGGCAAGTTCCATGAATGTGTCCTTGACTTTGGTCATAACTAGGAGGACCACCTACCCTAGGTGGAGTTTGCATACAACAGCAGATATCACTCCACCATCGGGATGGCACCTTATAAGGCACTGTACATCTGACCTTGCATATCACCTCTATGAAGAACTAACCCTGTGGAGTCAGCCCTTGTAGGGACATAGATCATTCAGGCTACGATGGAGAAGGTTCATATCATCCAGGAGTGGATGAAGATAGCACAGAGCAGATATAAGTCCTATGATGATTGGAAACAGAGACCACTGGAGTTCAAGGATGGAAACCACGTCTTCCTACCGGTCTGACCTCGCTGAGGACTACAGAGATTTGGCCGGGGCTGCAAGTTATCCCCACATTTCATCAGGCCTATCCAGGTTCTTAGCAGAGTAGGAGAGGTGGCTTACCGCCTAGCCCATCCACCTCAGTTGCACCGGGTGCATGACGTCTTCAACGTATCTCAGCTGAGGAGATACCTGCATGACCTGTCCCACATCATCGATCGCAGGGAGCTGGACATCAATGAAGGGGAGACATTTACGAAGTTCCTAGTGGAGATCAAGGATCTATAGGAGCGGGTCCTACGTGGATGGTCGATTCCTCTGGTGCGTATTCTTTGGCAGCACAGGAACCTCCAGGAGAGCACTTGGGAGCAGGAGGCTCAGATGTGTGTATAGTACCCCCATTTGTTTCCCTAGTGTGTGTTGTAGCATTACTGGGACATAATGCCCTGAGGTGCGAGTAATTTAATGACCTAGAAATTTCACGGAAATTTTTTTCTTAAATACTCTGGAATTTTTCGAGTTTTCGGTTTCTGATTGCACTTGATTCTAAATCCCGGTGTGCCCGAAATCAATTTCTGATGTTTTGTATGGGTACATTCAGTAAAAGTACGTGCGGGTTTTTCTATCTTTTTAAACGGTTCTCAAATTGAAATTTGAGGACACCAATGAACTCGCAGCACCAATATTCGCTTAAGGATACCTTTACCGCAGTAGCGATTTATGCGGCTTGAGAGTTAATATTTGGGGATTTATAATAAAATAAATACAATTTGTAATGAACAATTTTATTTATGGATGTTAGTTATTTCCTCCCAAGGGGATTTAGAGGTGGGGCCAACATCTACAAAACCTCCCAAGAGAAGATTTAGTGTGGTGGGACCCACACATTCCCTAAACCTTTCATCTCCCCATAACTCCCCTTAACTCCCATAGAACACCCTTGATTAATTTGACAACTCTACCATTATTTATGTGATCTCTTCACCTCCCCCTCTCCCATTAATTTTTGCCAACAATTTTAATTAATGAATTGAATCCTTGAATTATTTAATTAAAGTGTTTTAATTTTAAAAATTCATGTGTGAATAAAATAATAGCCATAGCTATTATTTTATTATAGCACTTGTTGTGTTGAGAGGATTTTTGGGAGAGCTTTTGAGAATTAGAAGAAGGAGTTCCTCCATTCAACGAAGAAAACCGTCCTTCCAATGAAGAACCAACGAAGAATGATGATCATCTCCTTCAATATTCATCCAAGCCAAAGGATAAGGAGCCACCAGCAAGGAACACCGACGACACGCCATCATCGGCTCCTTCTTCCCCGACGTCAAGGAGTTGACGTCGTCTCCCCGCGACGCCGTTTTCCGCGACTGTCAACTACCACAAACCTTTTTCGAGGTAGGGGTTTCCTATAATTTATAAGTGAATAAATTATCTCGTTTTTGTTGATTTATTTGGAATAACTTTGTCCAATTTTTACCGCCTAATGCGGAGGGCGCGGGCCGAATGAACACGTGCCGACGACCCTCCGATGTTTTCCTCAATTTGTTCGTGACAGAGGCGCGTTGGAAGAGGCGGAGAAGAGAAAAGGCAGCAGCCGCGTGCGGAAGAACTGCAGATCGCAACCGCGAGCCGCTCGGCCGAAGAAGAACTAGCCGCCAAAGCCGGACAGACTTAAGAGACCGCGGCACCACGAGGGCACTGTGCTGTGGAGGATCGCGACCCGCTTTCCCCGAGCCACTCAGCGGATGAACTGGCCGGCATCCGGCCAGCCGTGCCACACCCGCCATGCCCCCCTGGCCAGGCCAGGCCCCTCACCTCAGTTAGGTCCACGCGCTTCACCGGGCCGGTCCGACCCTCTGTAGGGTCGGACCCGCCGAACCAGGTCGGGCCGACCCGACATCCCACTAGGCTTGACGGGCCGGACCCGTTACTCTTAAATGTGAATAACTTAAAGACAGTGTGTCCGATCGATGTGCCATCTACGGCATTGGGACCCTCGTGATGAAGCAATCCTTTTGAGATACTCTATGTGAATTTTTGAAAAATTTTGGAAGCAGATGGGTTTTGGAACGATTGTATTTCTAACCTGGCCCCTGGAACAGAAAAGCCAATATCTCTCAGACCGGGCGTCCGATTGATGCGCCATCGGTCATGTTGCGTTCCTTTTGATGAGATGGAACTTTGGGATACATAAAATATGAACTTATTTATAGTTGATGTATCAACCCCTTTTCTCGAGGAGTCGACCCTCCCAGAATCAAGTGTGCTCTGTGCGGGTACCCTAGAGATGGATGCGACTGCGACGTCTACCATACTGGAATCCTCTGTGGGTTCGGTGATGACGACTACAGTACTGGAATCCTCCGTGGGTTTTGTGACGACGACTACCATACTGGAATACTCCTTGGGTTTGATGGTGATGACTTCCATTCTTTTATCTTACGTGGGTCTGATAGTTTTACTTATATTCTAGTATCCTACATGGGTCCCATAGTTTAGTTGGTCTTGTATCCTATGTGGGTCCGACAGCTTAGATGAATCAGTGACTACATCTGATTGTCTTTATCACTTTACGAAAGATGTATACCTATGTGAGTTGAGTCATGACATTCAATCTTTATCATCGATGTGATTGACTTCTTTCTTGTGTGGACAAGGTTGTGCTTGGGCTCGAGAGTTGGAGCCGAACTGGGATTTATGAATTAGGTATATGTATGGGAATATACCTAGGTAGAGTTGGTTGATACTTCGTGATTGTGTCTTTACTTTTTGGATTATCCTTCGTGGATTCTAGGAAACCATCGGGGGTCTCAGGGTCCCTACTGAGTATTGTTATGCTCACCCCTGCACGGGCAATGTCCGCACTACGTTGGGTTGGATACAGACGACAGACAACACTGATCGTGGTAGTGACTTGTGGAGTTGGATGGTACCCGGATGTGGACCACTCAGTGGGACGTACACAGAGCGGATGGACAAACCCAAGGTGATGAGGAGACCATCTGTACCCACCCTTCAGGTGGGATTCCCGGAGGATGACTCAGTGGTTGCAGCTTAACATTACTTCTATTGTACTAGTATTTTAGTTGTTCTGTACTCACTGTTGGGCTTGTATTTCAGCCCCTTTCTTTTCATCACTTACTTTTGTATTTAGTTTTACTTGTTCTTACTTCAGTTTCATACTTTGTTGTGTTTTTTTACTTCTATAATGTCAATGCCTTCCTATTATAGGGATTTATGCCTTTGGTTCTAGTCACTAGCTCCTTGCTTATGGAAGGCGGGCATGGGGTAGTCACGGCACGGGACCCGAGGACGGGTTGTGACAATCCATTCATGGATTCATCACTATAGATCACAAACATTTCCCCACTATAAGGAAGTGAGAGCACAAGTGCACTAGATAAACTTTTATTTACTCATTGAAATTCCCTTCACATTCCTCCTTCTGAACAAAAATAACTCCATTTTGATTCATCTAGGGGATTGGATTAGATAATCATGAGAAATCATTCACAAAACCTCAATAATATCCATCCATACCTAGAAAACATTGGATCTATGTTACTATAGTTGGTCTTGTCCATCATTCAATAAACAGTTTTTTGTCTTGTTCCATAAATATCCCCTGACATGAGATTATGTGATCTAAATATTAATCTTTTTGATGCAAAAATTAACACTAGGAAATTTTGGCATAAAGTGTATCCTTTATTAGGTTCTTCAGTACAATTATCAAGTGATATTTATGTCCTTATTTTCTCTTTGAATGGACAAGAATATCATACATTAAGGCAACCACACATCTGATCCATATAGTCCTTAAAGACTCTATTCAATAGATCCATGATGATAGTAGGGGAATTAGTAAGGCCAAAAGCCCTCACTATAAATTCATAGTGTCCATAACCTATAGGGAATGCTCTCATTGGTAAATTATCATTTCTTCACATAATTTATGATACCTAGAACAATGATCAATCTTGGAAAAGTATTGAGCACCACATAATTGGTAAAATAATTCATCAATGTTTGGAAGATGATATTTTTTCAAGATAGTGATCTTGTTAAGTTCTCTATAATCAATGAAGAGTCTCAATGATCCATCTTTCATCTTAAAAAATAGAATAGGTACTCCCCAAGGGGGTGAAGAATGGTTTATGAATCCCTTATCAAGATTCTGTTGGAGTTACTTCTTCAATTCTAGAAACATAATTGGGTCCATTCTATAAGGTATCTTTGAAATTGTCATAGAACCAAGTATGATTTCTATTGAATACTCAACTACATGATTTGGTGGAATGCCCGAAAATTATTCTAGAAAGACATCATCAATTTCCCGCACAATGGGCGTATTCTTAATCATGAGTTTCTGAACATCCATTTGAGATAAATAACCTTCATTTATTTGAATGAATACCCATAACATGGAAGAAATTTCCATAGGAAGGTTATATTTATCCTTTCACTGATAAAGATTCATAGATTGATCTTGAATATGAAATGTTACTTCCCATCTTTGGATGCTGATATTAGATCCATATAAAAAAAATCCAATCCATGCCAATAATCACATGCAATTCCACTATAGGAAGGATCACATTATTAGAAGGAATCACTTTCCCACAAATGTCATTTGGAGAAGAATTTTAAACTTATGAAGCGACTGTTGTGAAATTAAGATTTTTCACATATAACTCAATATCTAATTGTTGAGGTAATTTGGATATACCATTAGAAATTTATTTAGAAATAAAAGAGCTTGTGGACCGAGAATCAAATAAAAATATTTCTCCATTAAAATGGATGGTATGTATACCATTCAACAATTTAATATCGTACTCCTCGTCACTGATGGTAATTGTAGTTGACTTTCCCTTGACTTGGGCCTTAATAGTTATTGACGTCGATCATCATCAATAACCCTTGTATTAGAACATTGATTCACATAATTCCCCATTTCTATTCACTTGTAAAATTGACGTGTAAAAGACGCATTCTGTGTATCCTTTTATTTGTTCACATCATTAGACATATTTTTCCCATCACTTCCTCATTCAATTTCTCAATGACCTTATTTTATACACATAAAACATTTAGTTGTTCCTTTAAAAAAATTCCCTCCTTGTTTCTTCCACACTTTTATCATAAGGGAAAGATAATCTTATTTTTAGTGTGGTCTTTATATTTTCCATTGAATTTAATTTTCCTCTTCTTATCAAATCCATATGACTGATCAGTTACTCCAATCTCCATATAAACCTTGAGAGCACAACATAGAATTTCTTTGTTTCTATTTATGTCCCCTATGGATAATTCCCCACAAAGACTTTGTTTTAAGCCACTAAAAAATCAATCAATATTACTCTCATGTTGGATAATAAATCAAGAAACGTACCTTTCACGTATTGTAAAATTTGTATCCTAGGTTCCTATAGATTCCTCATCATACTTATTAAGGTCAAGGAAATCATTCTCTATCTTTGAATGAAGAATATGAAGAAAGAACTTATTTAAAAATATGTTCTTGAACTCGTCCCATTCCATGGACTCAATTTCATCTCATCGCCTCATATTCATGTTATGATTCCACCATTGATCAGATTCACCTTCCAAATGATATACTGCTAATATGATTTTATCATCTTCAGAGCATTGTAGAATAGAAAATAAATTTTATGTGGTACTAATCCATTGTTTAGCCACTAATATATCAGAAGACCCACTAAATGAAGGTGGACGCTACCTCATAAAGGATTCACCAGATGTTTTCTCATTCATTTTCACATTTAGAATTCCTGAAAAACTCATATCATGATAATGTTTTATGAGCATGGTTAATGATTTTTCATACCATCTCCCATAACATTTGGTTGCTAAAGGGGACAATCATTGCATTTCCCTTCACATTCAGTGTTACTGTTGTTCCTTCGGGTTCTATAAGTTGACTAAAACCTAGAAGAATAGTTTGAGAAACACTAATCATAACAGGGAAACCACATAATTATATATAAAATTTCATTTTGTCCCACATTTAGTTTTATCATAGGTTATTCATGGTGGTTTCTAAATTACTAGGATTGTATCGTATACTTAGATATCTCCTTATTTTTCTTACTAAGGATTTCCCCTACTAGTTTCCAAAGGGTAACTATACCTTTCATATGATACTAATTGTTACAAAAGATACATTAAATACATTTATATTACATTAGAATTGATGTATATTTATTACAACATATAACAAAACAATAACAGGACCATATAGGTATAGTGTCATTAGAAACTAGGAAACATAAACAACTGGTTCATAAAACCTCTATATTGTCTCCCATTTATTTCATTGTGACTAGACTAATTTTTGTAATATCATACCTAATACCCTTCTTCCTAACATGGGGCAAGGAAACATATGAAAGGGAGTTCTCAAATGCTCAGTAACAATAAACAATGGAGATATCAATCATATATAACATTTGAAATCTTATCCTACATATAAGAGATCATAATACCATGACATGTGATAAATCATAGAAGAGAAATATAATCTAAATAATCATAATAGAAGAAATGAATTTTTTTGGCATACACACATGATCATAGAAAATATTTTCTTATTAGACAATGATCTTTTCCAAGACCATCATAGCAGACAATGTCCTTTACTAAACCATGATATGTCCTCATTATAGCCATGTATCACTGATCCAGATTCTCTTTCTATTCCATCAATGTCTATTTTAGGGGATATAAATTGGTGCCCATTGCATTAGAGGGAGATATAGGTCCCACCCATATCATAATGAAACAATTCTTACATGTTCCACAACACATAAAAACATTCACCATAAGATAACACATGAAATAAATAGGGTTTCTTAAACATAATTCCATCATAACATAATCAATATAAAATATCATTCAATATTTAACAAAATAAAATAGAATTATTAATAGGGATAAAATCATAACCCTATTTAAAGAGGATCATATTAGATGGAAAATAATTTTGATAAACACTTGAAATTAATTCATAAGGAAAATATCCTTTCATCTTCAAAAATGTTTTCTTTTCTAAAACTATCGTGAAAAAATAAAAGAAATAAATTTAGTTGAAAATAAAAATGTAAAAATGTAGAGAATGATTCAGGGGAATAAGGCATTATGGTGATGTAAAAACCCATTCATGACGTATAAGTTAAAAAAACTATCTCCACATAATTTTGCTGGAAATGTCAAAAAGTACCTTGTATGGTAAACAAAAGAAATATTATTTCCAAACCCAATTGTAAAAGTCAAAATGTGTAAATTTGACATTAAAAATACATCAAAAAATAGAAGAAATTTTATGAGAATATTTTTAGAAAACATGGACATGGATGACAAATATACACCAAGTAGAAACTTATAAATAAACAATCATACATTAAAAGAGATTAGAAAAGATATCCATTACCTTAAGTCCCATATGATTCTTATGTATCCACAAATCCTGTATAATGATTTAAATAATGTTACTGATTTATTCCAGAATCATTATCAATTTTATGATGACATTTATGATCATATTTTCCTCTGTTTGATAGTAACATTTCATTGTGAATTGTTTTTGGGTATTAACTGCTTCATGTTCTTATGTATGTTTTTTAAAATAAGTCCTTCCACTTATTAGGATATAGTTATATAATTTGGAGATTGGTTTTAGTAAAATAGATATCATATATATTAATTCAATAAATTCATATAATGATGGTTTAATGATGATTATGTATAACGAATCACATCGCACTGTGGAGATGGTAAGCCAAATGTACGCACTCGCAATAATACCATTCCCATTATTGTTTAATTGTATTTAAGTGGATGGTGTATTTTATATCATAATTAGTATAATTATATTATAATTAAATATAGTTATTATTTACACCATTATAACTACTCACTTTATGTGGTGGTGAAAAATATAATACATCATTTCGTGTAGACGGTAAGCTATACGTACGCATGCGCGATGATTTCATTTTTGGTAGGATGGATAGAAGGTGAAATAGGGTTATTTAATATTTATAATAACATATTGGTATATTATTTATAAATATGTTATTACTTTTTATGAAACAACTAGATAATTTTAATTATAAGAATAAATATATTTGAAATAATCGGTAGAAGAGATTACCTCTTCCTCAATGCGCCTCCTTTAAATTTCCTCTTTAAGAACTAGAGTTGGTCTTCTGAGAATACCTACAATTCATGAATGGAACTAGGGATGATTATAAGTGAAATTGAAATCGGTTGGATGTGCACGAAGGCTCAAAATTGAGTGAATAGAAGAGGATGTAGGTGCCCTTTTATAAGAGAGGAGATGATAGTTTAGGAAACTCTCAAAAATATTAATTTATATTTAATTCAATTTTGACAGATTTTAACAAAAATTTATTTATTTAAAATATAAGATAATTTTGGATCTAATAAATATCATAATATAATATTTATACAAGTTTATAATATTTATAGTATCCTTATATTTTTGGTTTTAACCACATTTTACCCTTTTTAATCTTACCATGATATAATGTTATGTATACATTGTGGGTTAATGTAATTACAATATAATGTCAAAAGTCCCATAAAGATATTTATGAAATATTTGGACTTATATAAACTATTTGGAAGGAAATTATATTTTTAGGAATTTAATATCATTTTATCAGATATTTTATGTTTTAAGTTATAAATAGTTTTCATTTGGGACACCATTCATACTTTACATTTCAAAAATTCATAAAAACTAGATTCCTTAAAAATAATTCATTGAATAATTGTTAATATGTCAATTTCATCTAGAAAATATTTGTGTGAAATTAATATAACCAAATTACATTTCTATTAATATTTATAAATTCATTTATTTAAATCGTTCAAAATTGAGGTCATCAATACATCATATTTTTGTCATTAATTATACTATTTATATAATTAGTAAAAAATATTAATAGGATACCATGATTTAGGAAATATATGTATATTTCTAATTACTATTTATAAGCAACTAGATATGTTATATATCCTAATATTAAAATCAATTTAGTAAAAGTTATTTGTTTAGGTTATAAACATCGTTACTTTAAATTAATTTTTATAAAATCTTTTTTTCTCATCCATGTGAATCTATTGGGTCCCAAAATAAACCCAAGGATTCCCATGGTCATAAATATTTCATAAAATTGGATTAGAACACATTTTATTGTTGTATTACATTATTAAATTATTTTTTACCCTTATTTACCAGATTTACCATTTAACTGTGGTAAATAAAATCATAACATATGTTAGTATTATTAATGTCCAAAAATTAATGTTATGTAGTCAAAAAATTTATAACTACTGATTTAAAATAGAGAATATATTTTCCCAAATTCTAAACACATAAGTTGAAATAATTTATTTAAAATTAATCCCAATGTTGAAATGAAAAAACATGTTTTAAATGTTAAAACATTATAACATTTTGAAATGTTTTTACCTTAGAATTCAATGTAAAATTAATGAAAATGACTGACATTATATTAAATGGTAAAAATATATTATACTTAAACTTTCAAACCGTTGAACATTATAATTTTACCATATAATTTATCTTGATGAAAAATAGTTGTTTTTAATTTTAATTTAGAATATTTTTACTATTCATGAAAACATTAATGTTATAAGAAAAATATCAGAAACATTTAGAAAGTAAATTTTTATATCTTGATTCAAAATATCATTATTATTCTGTCAAATAGAAATTATTAATGTTCCAAAATTTTAATTTAAGATGTCTTCACCATTCAATTTTATAAAATTTACATTAAAAAATAGCTTCCTATACAAAAATAGGGTTTTATTCATACCCTATGACTAAAATAACAATTATATTAATATGAAAAAATATATTATTAACTATATAACACATATATATAATTAATCTAATTAATAAATTTAATTGACTAATGAAAATACAAATATCTAATTGATTTATAATTTTCTTTAATAATTAATTTCCAAATAATTCATAATATATTTTCATAAGTCAGTTATAATTATTCCCTATAACTAATAGCTATGATATAATACTAATTTTATATTAAGTGCATGACGTGGATTGTTCAAACACATGATTGTGTGAAAACCGTGTTACTGAAGGATAAAAATTATTGAAAGAATATATTTCATAAAAACATCTGGGTGTTACAGATACATGAGTAATATTTTAATTTTGAAGTCAAAGAAGATGAAATAGACAATATATGTATATGTTTAAAGCAAAACTAGAATAATTTTTATAGAAGAAATAAAAAACATGAATGAAAATAACCTCTTAAATAAGGAGATGGATGTAAAGGGAATCTTATGATGTTTTTTATTTAAAAGAGATAGCTGATGTTAAGGATAATAAATTTTTTTGTTGAAATAAATTGAAAAAAAATTCTGGAAGATCACTGGATATATTCTTATATAATAAGTTGATATTTTCATGAGTCAATAAAAATTCCAAGATGCTAAAATAGAACTAAATAAGGAAAGACATTATAAAAATAAATATATTGAGACGAAGGATGAGTCATCAATGTTTGTTGAAAATGTGAAATTATAGTAGCATTATAAATACATATCTATTATATAACATTATAAATATAATTTTCTTAAAAATACTCGTCTAATTGTAAAAAAATTTATTCATTTTGGATAAGAAGAGTTAATATAATCTATCTTCTATAACGAAAAATTAGAATAAAATCAATACATAAACTGTCTATCTATGGTAGTATCAAGAAACACCAGTTTCAACAATACTATATAAAATATTTAGATAGATTATATATTAATATGAATACATAATTTTTTTATACTACTATTATTGTTGAGTTTTTTGTAATAAATGATATTTCATTTTTTTAATATGTATCTACTAGGAAGAAAGTATGAAGAAATGGTTAACGACACCAAGAATATAAGGACAAGTACATAGATATATTAATGAAATTGAAATGAAATATTACATCATATAAAAATATAATTGATTTTTTAGATGAAGTATGTAGAATATGTAAAAAAAATATGGTTATAGAGTTAATGATTTGGTTACTATTCTTCCTAAAAAAAATTCCCAAAAAATTAATGTAAATTCATTTATAAAATATTGATATTTTTTTCTATTATATGTTTTGTAGGATAAAAACCTGTGGACATTGGACATTGGATGTTCTTCAAAAATGTTTAGTGTCAAATAACTCGATTAAAAATACTAAGGGACATGATAGAGGAGGACTAAATTTTTGAAATTAAATTTCATTAAAAATTTAATGCATCAGTTTAGATGATATTGATAAATATTAAATAAATGACTGGGATGATATTTTTGGTGATTGAATTATGAATAATGTTTTCCCAATGAAAAATGTATTTGATAAATTCAAATATGTTCTATTCATGAAGAAAATAACATGTTAAAAAAACTAAATATTGATGTGTCATTATCATATGATAAAAAACAAGTGGAAACAAATTCCAAATTTGATATCCAACTATCTAATTATACTTGAGATCCAATAAGGAAAGAAATTGGGGAATATGAGACTGAACCACAACATATAAATGATTGATTATAAAATATCATAAAATTAAATGGTATGTGACCTTACGAAACAAAAAAATGAAAAATATGTGATTTTTAAATATCATTAAATTTTATTATTTTCCAAAATACTCATAGAATAGTAGTTATTTAGTTAATTAGAAAACATGAAATAATTTATTTTGATATGTTATGATATATTTAAAATTATTATAGTAGTAGTGATTTATATTTCACTACACTCAATGATGGTTTCACTATTACAAATACATTAATGAGCAGAAACATTATTTTGAAGCCGATAAGTCCATTAAAATATAAATAATACATCTTGAGAAGGTTATGGTGTGTATATTATGAATTTAATAAAGGAAAATGTAATGAAATATAGATGTAATAAATTCTAAAATTATATATTTCATAATATGAAACAATATTTTTTTGATACTTATACTCTATAAACAAATATAAACATTTAGAGTAAAAAGACACACACTTTTGAGATCGTTAGGAATCTGTAAGGTGATCAAAATTTTTTAAACTCTTTTGGAGAGAAACTTTGATAAAATTTTTCTATTATTATAAGAGATACTTGAAGAGACTTATGTGTAAAAAAACATGAATATATATAGTTCCATAAGAATTATATTGTGAAGTAATTTGTGGTTATTGATTCAGATATGACCTAAAATCTAGATTATATTACAGATAAGTTGGTAATTTTTTAATCAAAATATGAATAATGATGTTGATATCGAAAATACCATTTTTATCATGCATTAATTGTCTAAACGAGATAAAGTATAATAATTTAGAATAAAAATACTCTCCTTTTAGAAATTGAAAAATGATTTATTTTAGAGGTTGTTGAACATAAATAGTGTATATGTAATAGTAATAAAGATATTTATAAAATTGTGAATCACACCACATGTGATCAATATCCACATATTGAAAATAAATTTTTTTAAGCGACAAGAGGGTTATATGAAAAAACTCAAAGATAAAAGAGATGTTTCAAGGTAGAACTCCTGAATAGTTTACAAGCGATAAACTCAAATTGATAGAAAACTATTTGAGGAAACTCTTACCCCAATTTAATCTTTATATTATATCATGAAACATTGATAATTAGTATCTCAAAAAATTAAATCTTTATCAAAAGGATGTGAAGTGAGGTCGTCTAAATGGAGATATTGAACATGATATTTTTATTGACTAGAACTAGGGTCATATAATTCATATATATGGAAGAATTGTATATTATATTAATAATGAATTATGTGGATTAAAATAGGAACCAATGTCATGGTTCTTTAACCTGTATGTATTCAGGAAGAATATAAATATTTAAATATGAATGGTCAATAAAAACATGTAAATGAAACTGGGAAAATATTTTACTATTATCACTAAAATCTATCGTTATGATACATAATTTTATATGGAAAATTTTTATTTTAGTGAATAATTTTTTTTGAAAATGAGGTATAATGTTGAGATATATTTTTTGGGAGAGAATCAATATTTCATAGTATTACAATATTGACATGGGGATAAATATTTCATTCCATCTCTTGAAATATATGTCCAATTATTGTTTACAATATTAAAAAAGGGTTTAAATGGGGACTCCACACCTATTATTAGACGAAAAAATTAATTTAATATGGGGCAAAAAACTAATATTAATTAAAATGAATTTAAGAATAATTATTTGAAGTATTATCTATCTGAAGGAATATATAATATATATATATTTTTACATTATATGTTATATTTTAGATGGATTCAATATTATATAATATTGTAGAATCTAAAAGAATCCTAATAGACAACAAAGGGGGTACTCAACTATGACATTTGTATAAAAACATTATTTAGAGATTCTTGGGTACTATAATACTGATTAGGTAAAAGATTATATTCATAAGAATCTATCATATTTTGGAACTTTCATCCTTGTTGAGATATCTACATGTTAGGAATTAAAATAGGAACATTCATTAGCTCTATCTATAACTATGGAATAATATATTACAACTATACTCTCTTTTAATAAAATGTAGTGGAAGTGTAGATGGATAATTAATATGTAATTTTTTTTGAAGAATTACATTTTTCATAGGAAATTTTGTGTTCCATAGTTCTCTTATATTATCCCTTATAGTAATAATGATAAAAAATAGTTATATTTGATAACATTTTATTAAAAAGATTGAGGAATAATATGATATTATTCATTGATTTAAAATCACTAAGAAACCAATTATAGATACATATAGAAATGATATTCTAGGATAGATATTAGAATATATTTGGCTAAAAAATAAGGTCCATCCTTCCCTTATTGTGGGATGAATTATGAACCCCAAAACTATGCTTTGGAGTCCTTTGAAATGGGGGAATATAGTTATATAAATCATGACTAATGAGGGGGAAATTATTTTTTATTGGATATTTCAAATAGAATTTACATTTAATGATGTGGATATTGATATATGTGGAGACATAGAGATGCAAGGATGAGTTTTTTGAATTTATATGGAATTCATTTAAGTCACATTTTATCACAGTCATAAAACAAATGGATTTAAATATCTAAATAAAAAATCTTATCCCACTGTATGGAAAAACTTTCTTCTCATAAAAGATGGGATGTGATTCTTTGGATCTCCTAGCTGTTCATATGTTGTTAAATTATATTGAGATTATTTGTAAATGTTGATCCGTGTTTTCATCAAATCAAAATGGGAGAAATTATTTTTCCATTTGAGTGTATGAATATTTCGTTGAATGTTTTTATGATTTTAATCATTCAAGTAGTTCTTGAATCAATCCTTTAATATAATATTGTTGTTATTTAATTTGTATTATGTTTTTAGAAGATTTATGTGGGATAGAGTATCTTTGAAGAGTTTTGGTCAGTGTTTAATGTGATCTATCATTTTGGAAGTCTGTTCTATTAATTATATGTTCATAAAATGTGTTTTAGATGAGGTGGTAAATGAAAAATTCATGAGCATATGTATCTATTATTTTTATATGTTTTTTGATCCCATGTTTAATCCTTTAGTCTCGTGTGTAGGTCTGGAAATTAAGAGTAATAATTTTCTCTAGTACTAAAACCCTTCGAGCGTTACTATTAGATTGTGAAACTTATCAAAAAAAATTTCTACTGATTGTTTTTATTTGAGCATATATATAAGGATTTTAATCTTTGTACAAGTGTAAAAAATGTTTTCCTCCAACCTCAAAAAGGTTATTTATACCTATGTAAGGTTGAGATAATGTTTTTTTCCCATGTAATGATAGAACTATAATTTATTATTTTTACAAAGTTAACTACTACCTATGTAATGTTAAATTGTAACAAGGTATGGTTTGTATGAACATATGTAAAAGAAATTATAATGTAAAATTGAAGATATTTAATGGAATTTTTTTTAAAAAATGAATGCATTTAGAGGAAATCCACTATTCAAATTTCTAATCTTATCATCCATGGTTAAAAAAATCATATTTTAAATTTGACAAAATATTCTTTATTTAGGATGTTAAAAAGGATAATATTTATGGATATATATTTTAATTTCTCTGCTTAATCATATTAAAAGATTATTTAACTAAATATTTGAATGTTGAAGATGAATATTTAGATATTAAACATGAAATAGAATATTATGATATAAATTATTATTATTATTTTGATAATCAATGGAATCAGTATATAAAATGATTTAAGAATAAATTTTTTATTTTGATAATGAGATCTTGTGGTTTGTAACATTGACCAATTTCTCATTCTACATGATTAAAAGAAATTATTTAGAGTTGAAATTATAAGTAAAAGAATATGGGATATACTGGAAATATAAAATATTTTATTGTTAATTATTTTATAATTATCAAATATGTAAAAGGTTCTAGAATATGTTTTTTGTGTGATATAATGAAGGAATAGATGTATAACATTTATTTAACAATTGAAATTTATTTAAATACAATAGTAAACATTCTAAGATCATAGGGCATGAACATGAGCTTAACTAAATGAGAATATCATGCAGGATCATTTTTTTTACAATATTGAATTAATTTTCATGAAAAATGGGATATAATTTTTTCCTCCTTAAATATGATTAATATTTTTTAGAGGTATTTAATATGGTATCTATCATAAGAGAGAAGGAGTGAATGGATAATTTAGAAAAATTAACCATACAAAACTGAAGAAAAATAAATTCAAGATACTAATTTTTAGAATCTATTATCATCATATATGTGAGATCAAGCATTAATTTTAATTGAATATGTGTTTTAGTTTCAAATATTATATCATCATTTTATTTTATGTTATGTGAGTAAAATATATTTTCTATATTTATGGATTAATGGGAATATCATATGTAGTTGATGAGGAATCAGATTCTCAAGAGATTTATAGTAAATTATATTAATAGTTGAATAACCTGTGAGATGTTATAGAAATTTCAATTTGATGATGATGAATTAAAAAATAGGATGATTTATGTACAATAAATATACATTTGAC
The DNA here is from genome assembly GCA_963277665.1 of Viscum album. Lineage (NCBI taxonomy): Eukaryota > Viridiplantae > Streptophyta > Magnoliopsida > Santalales > Viscaceae > Viscum > Viscum album. The sequence continues at coordinate 158,798,376 of OY728128.1, read as the reverse complement.
GATAAAAAATTATTTTGGTTAACTGTCTGTATAGGAGTCCAACAAGGAAAGTATTAAAAACCCACACTGGGTTTGAACATTATAAAAATGACTTATAACTTTTATTGTTTCCATTTATATTTTATATGGTTAAGGCAGAGATATAATCTTTGGTGTAAAGGAAAAAATAACTAATTCATCCCCTGTTATTATTGTTGTATAAGTTCTTTATAGGATTTATTTAATTGTGTATTAAAATCCATTATATTTTAATACTCTCTATACAGTTGGTACATTTAATAATTTACATCCAATTTTATTATTTTCACCAAATTATTTAATAATAAATAAGATATAAGAATATTTATAAGGGGTAAAAAATTAAGTACTCACTAATCATATCTCCTTATATGATTCCATAATATCCTTTTCAATCATGTTTCCATTTTGTGTAAATATAAAAAATACATTATATTGTCTATTTGGGTTGTGAATCATGTTTACTTTTTTTGATTCCATCAAGAATATAAATAATGAAATAGAAAAAAAATATAAAATTCGAGCATTCTGATATCTTTTAAAAATAATTATTTCATACTCTCAAAACTATGAATGTATTCAATGAAAATAGCCTCTATATATTTAATAATTATATAGAATTCACAAGTTACAATATTTTGTAAATAGGAGAATAAAAAATCACAATGCAATTAAAGAAACTTTTACATGATGATAGTCTAATTTTATTTATTTTTTCACTAATCCAGTTTTGGGGTAATACGAAAATGTTTTTTGTATCATTAACAAAAATTAAAATAAATAATAATGATAAAAAATTATGGATTTATTGATTTTGAAGTATGTCGTTTACTCTTTCTACATTTTAGGTAGAGATAGAATACATGATGCTTCCTCATGGATAGAAGCAGAAAAAAATATATTAATTCTCCATATTTTGAGGTCTGATTTATAAAGCATCCATATAGTTTTTTATATCGAAAACAATAACACATACTATGTTTTTTTTACAAATAACATAATTGGTATAAATTAATATAATATTTTTTTTTCTGTGCTATATATTGTAAAAAATAGTAAATTACATCGAATATGGAAATGAAAAAAATTTAATATATCAAATGAATTCTACAAAATACTCCATTAAATATTTTATCATAATTATAACATTATTTCTTTCATCATATGAATTTTTAATGAAATCTACCATGAACTCTCTATTTGAATTATTTAAGTGCCAATGCATCCTTTTTGAATTTGGACACTGATTAAGTGATTTCTCTTTAAAATTTCATTTTTAATAATGAATTCATAATGCTTATTAGTAATAGAAGATAATGATAAAATATAAATTAAAAAGGAATATGTTTATATAAAATTTTAAATTCTCTCAATTTTACTATAATATATAGATTATATTCACAATAACTTACAACAACAATATATTATGAATTTTTACTCGATTAAGAGTACTAGTGTATTTTTATTAAACTCGATGAATGAAAAATATTCCAAATAATGTGAAAAATTATGTTATTTGATTTATGTTAATCATAAATACTTTAAAATTTAATTCTATCAACTAAAAAAAGTAAAAGAGGTTATGCAAGGATAAAACACACCAATGATTAATGTACTATTAACTAAACTAAAATTTCTCTTTTCCATAGTCAAGTGTGAAACCTTCAATTTATGTCAAAATATTACATTCATTCATATGAATTGATAATTAATCTAGTTCTACATGTATTCATGTATAATATTAATATAATAATACCACAATAAAAATTTAATTCAACTGAATGGTGAAAAATGTCTTCATCGTGTTTTCAAAAAAGACCCATAAGTGCTCTCATGGGTTTTCCTAAATTAAATCTAAATAATATGACAAGTTATTTTAGATAATTTCATGAATATATAAATATTCCATTGACATATAAAAATATCTCAAAACCCATAAAAGTTTATATTTAACAATTTAGGATCATATCAAATTCAATTTCAATAATTTAAAAAACTAATTACTGATGGATTTAGTATATTATCCAAATACAATTTCATCCCCACATATATGATTAAAAAATATATATTTAATATATCCCAATGAATAAAATAGGGTAGTCCATACCAATATCAAAATGGTTTTGTTATTGAAATATATAATTTCTCATATAAACATACTAAGGTTCTAGAATAGTTCCAAATAATGAATTTATAGGATTAAATACATAATTTTAATTGTTTTAACGCTCAAATCAATGTATTTTATTTAAAAATAATTTTCTATAAGTGAAACCAATCCATAATTTACTATCTACATTTATCTAAAATTTCATAGACCATTGTAGGACATATAAGTCAACAGAAGTAAAAATTTTACAAAAAAGAAAAATGGTATATAAGTATCACCATAAGTGATTTATTCATTATTTAATATTACTACAAATTAAATTATAATTTTTTTAGAAATAGATCCTCACTAATCAAGATTATTTTTATATATCCATTTAGTTTCAATTACTTTATGATCATCAGGTGGGATTATAATTTCACAAATAATTTTCCTTATAGACAAACCCAATTCCTCTTGCATAGAAATAACACAAATTATATTTACAGTTTTTTAAAAAATAAATTTAAATAAAATATGAGAAATGAATTTAGAATGATTTCACATAATTGGGTAATAGGATTATAATTTGAGGAATATGAGTTTAAATATCCATTTCACCGGCACAAGTTTATTCTCATGATTAAGTGTTGGTGGGTCAAATTTTTATGGTTCATGAGTCATCACAACAAAAAAGTTTATCCCCTAAGGTCTTTTATACACATTATTAGTTTCCATTTAATATTCATTGTAATTAATATTCTTAAAACACAATATATAACATTTCAAAATGTTACGTAAAAATGAAGGTGGAATACAATGACTTCTTAAGTCATCAATACAAATAAATTTTAAATACTATATAATTGATATATATTGGTGCGTACCAAATCCTTGTATGATAAAATTTATCTTGTATTCATTGGGTGTCCTATATTAACAAAAATGTATCCAAAATTTTTATTTGGAAGGATTAAAATTTTGCGACATATCGAAGGTTTAAGAAAATGGAAAACTTGATTTCTATAAGGCCCCATCCTTAAAAATTAAATAATCTTGAGTAATGACAAGAATTAGACATTTAGTATCTTTTAAGTTTTGTTTTTTATATAATTATTCCAAACCAATTACATTACATCTAAAATAGTAAAATGTACACAATAATACTCTAACAAAAGTTTTTAAAAAATTTAATCTCCTTAAATAAAACAAGAATTATTTTCTTTATATAAATTCTCTTGAATTTTTCATTTTCATACCCTTCCTTATATAATGGAAATTAAAATACATAACAAAAAAGAAGTCTTTTACTAAAGGGGTGGGGGTGAGTGGTTCCCTTAACATGAGTCTAACTTGTCTGATTCAATATTTATTTTCCTAAATAATAAACATAGGTTAATTTATACTTTATTGAAAACCTTTTTCATGTTAATTATTCATTTCATATTACTTATCATCAGGATTTACAAATTAAATAATTATTTAACTTCATATCTTTCATTTTGTCTATATTCAGTACGAGAGTAAAAAATGAACCTGATATAATTACCAATTTTCAATGTTGTCAAAGGTGAATTATCTCCATAATAGTAATAATGATTTAAATATCATATTTGTAAAGTATATATATATATGTGTGTATTTATCTAATTCCATAACATATGGATATAATAAAGGAAATTCTCCGTTCTTGGAGATGGTAAGTCGTACATACACATGAACGCTAGTTTTATTTCTTTTTCATATTTTATGGAATAAAAACTAAATGACACACATGTATATTATAATTATAGTATAATATCATATATTATATATGTTAAATTATTTTATTAACACCATCCATTATATGTTCCATCTATGGCATGAAAGAGTCATATCACTTTAAGAGGGTTGTAGTCCACACTTCCTCATATAAAAATATAATATTCAAACATTGTAAAAAAACAATGGTGTGCTGGAAATAAAAAAAGGATCATAAAAGAAATATAAATATAATATATATCATATATAAATATAGTTCCATTATAATGGACACCATGATTGGTGTTATGTGAAAATTTAATAATCATCGTTTCATGAGGCAGTAGTTCACCGCCCATATGAACAATATGTTCATATCCATTAGATGGAGGTGTGTGTAAGTGTAATTAGAATGAATTTCATAATAAAATCCTTGTATATTGAAGATATATTATTTAATGTAATCATATAATATTAATAGTATATGGAGTAGAGAAGTAATATAATGAAATGGCACATTAGAGAAGATACTTCCACTTAAAACATGTAACTCTCTTTGATATGAGAAAAAAGGATTTTGTGAATTTCCTAACGAAAAATTTAATGATTCTAAGGGGAATATTGGGATGATGGGATATTATTTTGGAATATTTTGTGTGAAACTAGGGTCACGAGAGGTGTTATTAATTTGATAGTGGTGATTTCATTTTATAAGAGAGTGGATGGGAACTTTTGGGAGGTAATGAAATATTATTTTATTATTAAATGAAATTCTGTTTCAAATGATTCCAAAGATAGTTATATAAAATATAAGATGATTTTGGATCTAAAAATTCTCATCCAATAGGTTTTAGACAATCCTATGTCACAAATGTAACCTTATGTTTTAGATTTAACCATCGGTTTACTAATTTGACTATTACCATGTCTTTTTGTTTATTCATACTATATGGTTAATAAATTTACTATAAATTTTTAATAGAACCTAATGTGGTTCATTAATAAAATTATAGACATTTTACATTCCATTTGGATGAATATTATATTTTCAGGACAAATATATCATTCAATAAAATAGTATTTGTTTTAAAAACACATTTATGTTAATTTTTATTCTATTCATATCAGGACTTTTTATAAATCTATTAAACCTTGATTATTTCTAAAAAAACTTCATTAACTAAAAAATAAAAATTCATAAAAGTTCCTAAAATATTTGGATGGAATAATAATTTTCAAAATAAATTTATTTTAATATTTAAAATCTCATTTATTTAAAACATTCATTAATAAGGTAATCACAACATCAACAATACGTATAAAATACATATATTTATATGATGTCAAATATATTATAAATAAAATAAAATGACGGATGAAATTGTTTTATCATTCTAAATACTATTTATAGTCGATGAAATATATTTTATAACCCTGTTTTTAATTTTTTAGTAAAATATTATGTTTATGTAATATTTTTCCTTACAAAAATTTAATTCTTATGAAATTTAATTTTCACATCCATACTGATGCATCAGGTCCCAAATCCAACCCATGGATGACAATGGATTGACATATAACTTCCAATAGGATTATGACATTTCTTTGAATAGTTTATTATTATTATTTTATTTCTTACCCTTATTTACTAGATTAACCCTGTAACCTTGATAAATAAAATCATTACTGATGTTAGTATTCATAAAATCTAAAAATAATAGGTACCTATTTACTCAATTTGGACCTCAGGATTCCAAATATGGAATCCATTTTTCCAAATTTGTTGCAGAAATTAATTTAATATTAATTCTAATTGTCAAAACCATAAAGTGAGTTTTTTGGAAGTAAAAACATACAAAATATTTACATGTGTTTATGGATAATTTAAAAGTAAATATACCTCCAATGACCAAATTTGATTAAAAGGTAAAAATATAATCCAATGAAACTTTAAAAACAATTAAAAAACAAACTAACTATATAACTAAATTATTTTAAATGTCGGGTTTGACTTAAAATGTATAACTTTACACCATTAATTAAAAATGAACATTAATAGAAAATTAATAGAAATTTATCCAACGTAAATTTTTATATCCCGATTTTATAGAACTAGTTTATTTTATCAAATAGAGCATGTAAATTTGTAAAAAGTATATTTAAAAAGGGATCTCCATAAAAAGGTGATAAAACTCCCTTTAAAAAAATATTAAAATATTTCATGCTTAAAATAAGATTCAATCTTATTTTAAGCCTCTAATATTTATTGGATAAATGTAATGACCTTTAACAAACATGTATAATCATATTGTAGATATTTATATTCATTCCCTTCAATACAATGGCTATGTTTTAGGTACCATTTAAAATAATAATACTATTACATTATTTTTTGGTATAACTCAATGTAGTGTGCAATGTAAGATTTTAAAGAAACTCGTTGTTATGTGTTGAGTACGCTATCTGAAGAATTTTCCTACTTAACAGAAAGTTAATATATTTTTCATAAATATTAATAGATATGAAAATGTATTATTCAATTAATACCATGGTTGTTATATCCTTCCTCCTTTTAGAAATTGTGTCCTCACAATTTAATAATTTGGATCAGAAACAACATTGAAAGTCCCAAATATGAAAAAGAGTCTATAACACTATAAATTTAAATGAAATAAAAGATGTAATTTTCTCACCTAAGATGAAACATTTTCAGGTTCCATGTTGGAAAACATGAATATGGAATAAAAACTAACCATTAATTTCTGATGGAGAGTGATAGAAAAAATGATCATGAGAAATTTAACAACTATAAAATCATACACATGTGATGGGTTAAATGGTCATTGATTTCATAGTAGGAAAATTAAATGAATAATGTTTTTGTTTAAATAGACTTTTCATAAATTTAATAATTTTATTTATTAGCTAGAATAAGAAAATAAGGAAATATTCTTACGTGTCATGTATAATTTCATCCTTTAAAAAATTTCTACCACAAACACATATGTTCTCCAAACAATGAGTAATCAATATGTATTGGTCCTACCTGATGTGATATAATAAACTTATAGAGGATCAAATAAACCAAAAAATAGTAATTATATATTTCCCATATCTTTAAACATTAACAAAAATAATAATGGTTAGTAAAAGATCAGATAATACCCCGGATAGAATAATATTTTAATCTCCAAAATTCAACAAAAATACCCAAAGTTCCACAAAGACCATTAAAAACAATTCACCTTTAAATTGATCAAATTTATCCAAAATAATATTCATACCCAATAATTTATAAGAATTTTATCAGTTTGTCTTCCTCGATAAATCCTAGCATTTATCTCCGAAAAACTCTGACTACTCTTCAAGTATCATACTAAAAAGTAATTAACATAATCAAATATTCTCCATGACATGTTAATCATTTGAATAAATAACTCAAATCACTACTTGTCCACAATAAAAGCACTTATTATTATATATTAATTAAACCATCACTAATCATAGGTAATCCACTATTATTCGATTTTCTTTATGCATATACTAATCCCAAAAGAGAGAACGTCTTCAAAAATGATATTTATCACTTAATCATCAAAAATTCCCAATACTAAGGAGATACATTTAATAAATCATATACTCTCGAAATAAATTTATTCTACATCCATAAAATCATATAACTAAATAGAATAAGTAAAATAATTTCAGGGATTCGTGTTGGATAGTGTTAGGAGATGTGCCCTTATCTCCCTTAGATTATTGGTTCGATTCCCTAGGCCTTGTCGGGAGTGATGTGTTTTCACCCTTCCAAAGGTTTTCCCATTTCCTGAATCTATTTAATTCTTAAAACATTCCACAGATGAGATAAAATCATCACAAATAAACATAACATATTTTAACCTCAAAGGTTATCTCATACCTCACATTATTCATTTAATAAAACCCTTAATTGCATAAAATTCAAGGATCATATAAACTATAATGGTTATTTATTACTATATCCAAAAAAGAAAATATAATTCTTCCACAATTAAAATTTTTATATAAAAAACATAAGGGTTAATAATAAAATATGTCTTCTAATGTAATCCCATCATTAATAAATTTAATCATATACTCATATATAGATCCAACATATAACATCATGTCCTAAAATGTATACATCTTAATCATCGAACAATCTTAATGATCGTTTATCCATGTTTTTTCAACATATTATTTCATACATCCATTATAGAAAAAAAATCATGAATAATTTCCTAAGATTTCAATAATTTCAACACATGAGATTTGAAATAATCTATTCTTTTCATAAGACATTTATAGTGTCCTCGTCATCAATTGGAATGACATTAGAAATTTGAAATCATATATTTTAAAGGTCATATTAATCCCATACTTGACTCTTGCTCGTAAGACTTCTCTATGTTTAATGACTATTCACACCACATTTAAAACATTCAATTGTTCCCTAGGAAATAACTTCTTTCCCTAACCTAGTGCCAACTAAACACTTCCCTTTTCCATGGATTATAAATAAATTATGATGTCCATTGAATCATCTATATAATCTTTCCGTCCCTTTGAAACATTTTACTATGTGTTTATTTCCATATCCTTGACACATAGGTTTTTGAATATACTTACCTTTATTATTATTACATGATCTTCCATAGAGATTTGGTCCTCGCATATATGATGCCTTAGAGAAATCAACAAGGTTCTAGGGGTCAATCATGACTCAATATAGATGGTTAATAATAACCACAAGAGTTCCCATTTCCACTCCCATCTCAGGTAGTTTATTATTAGTAAAAAATAATCATTTACATCGCATGCATTGTTACTTTAGTGTCTCCTTGGACAAGCTATTTAAGAAAATGAAAAAGATCAGTGTGAGTATATCAGAAAAATCATAATATACTATCTTGTGAGGTGGGTAAAAAATAATATTTAATTATTTCTATAATCTAAAACAAGTTCAATTTATCTAAAATAAATATGGGTCTTTCTAATATTCTATTCCCTCTGGTTATATAAAACAAGTCACTAACGCTTAAATATTACCCTCTCCTCTAAAGTTATCTTAACTGACCTTTGATACCAACTATAACTCCCCATCCATAAACATTACATAATGTTGGGTTAATTAAAGAATTATATATTGAGGATATTTTTAGGTTTATTGTTTTAGAGAATTATGTCATACTTATTACATTCCATCTAAAATATTTCGTTGTAGAAACTTTTACTCTAACTAATTTTTTCAATAATAATAAAAAATATTTAATTAAAACAAAAAATATTTTATTCATGTAAATCTCATGTATCTCAACATTTCCCTTACCGTTCTACATACCCTGGGGAATAAAAATTCAAAAACATGCGATGATCATAAAATGTACAGTAAGGGTTAAAAAATAATAAATGAAAATATTAGTCCAACAATTCCTGCAAATCAATGAAATCGTTCCTTTCACTCAAAAAACATGATCTCCTAAACATACCTCATGAAATCATAATATTTATGAAAAAAAATTGAAGTCATAAATCATAATGGTGTCTTTAGGATCCATAAAATACATAGATTTTTTCTTTAACCGGTACATAGGTAGTTATGTTTGGAAAACACATCATTGAATATTCCGTAAATCTCTTAATAAAAACATTAAAATTTTCCTCTATCACGTTACCAAATGAATCATATATAAAAATAAGGCACACCAACCTTGTATTATAAAACAACCACCCATATATGTAATAAATTTCCAAGAACCATAACACAATCAAAACACATAAAACAAGTAGAAAGGAATGATAACATTTCCACATTGCAATCAAAATATATCAATTCAATATATTGACATAATAAATACATTATGTCAACCATTTTCAATACCAAAATACATAAAAATGGTATATGGTGGTTATTTTCCTTTTAATATCATTATATCTTATTAAGGAATAAAAAAATCATATAATACTCACCGTGGTGGAAATGTGGTTGTCACCACAAATCTTAAAAAGAAAAATTCCCTTTACCATTTCGTAAAACGCATCATGAAACAAAGATTAATTTTTAAAATAATTGAATGAAACAAAAATAAAATTGTCATAATAATATACCAAATAAATGTTGGTCATGTATAAACCAAAATATGCCTCAATGAAAGGTGATTGAGACAAAGACACATAAGAAAATTATGCGGCATAATAGTGTCACTTAAAAATTCAGATAATGAGTAAATGATAAGGAAAAATTTATCTTATCACATGGACATAAAATATAATGAACTAAGGATATGTAAGAACATATCCCAACATAGTAGAATGGAAATTAAATTACATAACATAAAAGAAATCTTTGACTAAAATAGGATGGTGAATGGTTCTCTTATATTGAGTCAAACATGTCTCGTTCATTCTTTATATTACAGAGTAATAATTTTATGTTAATTTGAACTTTCATCGGAAATTTTTTCAAATTTTCTATTAATTTTATAATACTTATCATTCTATTATAAAAATTACATTATTATTTAAGGTCATATCTTTTATTTTTTTTTTATTCGGTACTATTGTAAAAAATGAACTTGATATAATTACTAATTGTCCATGTTGTCAATAGTCTATTATCTCCAGAATATTATTCATGATTAAATATAATAACATTCTAGTATATATATTAATTTATTTTATTACATAACATTTGGTGATAATTAATGAAATCCACCATTCATTGAGATGGTAAGCCGTACGTATGCAAGAACCATACGTTCATTAATTTTTCATATTTAATGGAATGAAAAAAGATAAAAATGTATATTATATTTCTATTATAATAAAATATTTAATATAGTCTAGATAATTTTATTAATTAAATATTTTATAGATTCTATGCATGGCATGAACGAGCCCTATCATTTTCACGGGGCATTAGTTCGCACAACCTGAAATTAAATTATCGTATTTTCATATTATTGAATTTTTAAAGGTTTTATTTAAAAAAAAGTATAGAGACAATGGAAATATAATATATGTCACGTATAAATACATTTCCACACTAATGGACACAATTAGAGGTGTTAGAAGAAAATTTAACAATCACAATTTTGTGAGGCAATAGTTTTCCATCCATAGAAATAGTAAGATAATATCCATTAAATGGAGGTGTGTATAAGTGTATATTGAATACTTATAATAACAAAATAGTAGTATATTTTGGTTACATTTTTTATGTAATCAAAAAATAATAATAGAATAGGGATTGGAGAATTAAAATAATGGGAAGGAATTTTACAGAAGATGCTACCTCTTAAATTGTTTAACTCCCTTTGATTTCAGCAAAACTGATTTATTGAATTTACTTTCACCTAATGTAAGGAATCTAAGAGTAATATTGAGATGTTGGGAGCTTATTTGGTAAGTGTTTTTATGTTTCCAAGGGCTCAAGAGGTGTTATTAAATTGTTAGGTGTGATTCACTTTTATTAGATGGATGATGGGCACATTTGGAAGTTATTGAGATATTATTATATTATAAATTGAATTTCGGATTCAAATTGTCCCTTTGTCATTTATTAAAAATATAAGATGTTTTTGGTTCTAAAATCTCTCAAGTAATAGGTTTTATACAAGTGTATGTCACAAAATAAAACTTATATTTTAGCTTTAACACTTAGTTAACTAATTTGACTCTTACCATATCATCTTGTGTATTCATACTATATAGTTAATATAGTTATAATGAAATTCCAATAGAACATCAAGTTGTTCATTAATGACAAGTTTTACATTATATATGTAATTTAGATGAATATTATATTTTATGTTATATTATATCTTTTTTTAAAATAGTATTTTTTTAAAACTCAATTATGTTATCTTTTTTACTATTAACATCCTAACTTATAAAAAAAATAACAATTTGATTAGTTCAAGAAAAATTAATTAATTAAAATATAAGAAGTCATACTCATCCATAAAATTTGATTATGGAATAAATACTTTCAAAGTATTTTTTTAATATTTATTATCTCATTTATTTTAATCATTCATTAATATGGTAATCAGTACATCATCATTGTGTCATAAATAAATTTATTTATTTGATATATATATTTAAAAATAAGATACAATGATATAGGAATGATTTTTATATTTATAATGACTATTCATATTCAAAGGTACCATTTATGTAACCCCATATAAAAATTGTTCTATTAAAAGATATATGTATACGTTATATTTTTCTTTACTTTAAATTAATTCTTATAAAATGTCATTTTCACATCCTAGTGGCTCTATGGGGTCCCAAAATAGACCCAAAAATGGACATGGTAAGATATATACCATAATATATGATTAGGTACCATTTTAGTATAGTATAATGATAATATTAGTATATTATTTTCACCAATATTTACCAGATTTATCTTTTAACCGTGGTAAATAAAACAATTACTGAAGTTACTATTCATACTATCTAAAAATAAAAGTTATAAATTTAAAAAATTTTGAACTAATGATTAAAAATATGGAATCAATTTTTACAAATTCAAAAAATATATTTATCCAAAATTAATTAAAAATTAATTCTCATTATCAAATCATAAAAGTGAGTTTTTAATAATTAAAAACTATGAAGATTGGCATGTGTTTATGTCCTATTTCAAATTTAAATTATATCCAGTGTTCTAAATTGGATTAAAAGATAAAAATATAATCCAATTACACTTAAAAAACAATTAAATGTTTAAAATAACAGCAAAAATAAAGTATAATAAAATGTTGTTTTACTTAAAATGTGATATTTTTCAGTATTCATTGAAAATGTACTTTATCAGAAAATTACCAGAAATTTATCCAAAGTAAATTTTGAGATCCTTATTCTATATAAGAAGTTAATTTTACCAAATAGAAAATATAAATATGGATAAAACATATTTAAAAAAGGTTCACAATCAATGGTTGTTAAAATGGGATTTAAAAATTATTAGAGTATTTCATGATTAAAATCATACTCATTCTTATTTTAATCCTTTAAAATGTATTGGATAAATATAAAGACATTTATAAAAAATGTCTAATAATATTTTATTTTTTTCTGTTCATTCCCTCTAATAAAATTGTTAGCCACTAACTACTATATAAAATAATGATTATATTATATTATTTTTGGGTATAACTAAATGTTTTGTGCAACGTAAGATTTCAAAGAAACTCGTTGTTGCGTATTGAGTACTCAATCGGGAAAAGTTTCCTCTTTAACATAAAATAATTGTATTATTCAAAAATATTAATAGATATGAAAATGTATTATTCTATTAAAACCTGGGTCATTACAAGTTCAATTAGAGATAGAAAAATTATAGTATCCAATTTGGGATTAATAGTTGTAGTTAAGAAAAGGATATATGATTTGGGACATACTATATTTCATATGTTATGCAATATGATTTTCTAGAATATCAACTCTATATGAGGATCTATCTCATGAACATGATGAAATTGGAATGGTGTGAATGGGTTCCTCAGTGAGAAGATAAGGGATATATATCTATGTGAATTAAATAAATACATCCCTAATAGATCATAACAATGATCATTTAATTAGAAGTATATGATCATTGTATACACCCAATTATCAAAGGCAATGACATAAACAATATAATCCTATGAAAACCAGTCATTCCCAAAATAAATGTAGGTTATACAGAAAAAACCACTCAATATAGTTTAAGTATCCTGTAATATAAGAAATATTTCATATAGTTTAAGGTTATATTAATAAGGCATTATATTATTGAGTCATTGTTCTATGATAAGGATCATAAATCATAAAAAAATTATTTTTGAGATTATGAATCTGTTTTATACTATTTACAGACTTGACATGGGGACCTCTAAAGCAATCTTGGAGTTATGTGATGTATTTAATGAGCAACCAAACATTGGTGGGATGTGTGATACACTATCCATATAATGTAAAAAACGAATCTGCTGCATTTGTATAAGCCTAATCTATAATATAAGGTCATTCCAAATCGAATTTTAATTTCATGGAATAACTTTTATTTATGTTTTTACATCGTAATACAACACAAAGTATCCCTGAATAATAGAGTTGTGGTGAACATTGTTTTTGAATTCTCACTAATAGTAAATTCATATAGGTGATTTAAAATAGAAATTTATAGTTCTGAATAAACAATATGAGAGATGAGACAAGTTTTTACTCAGGTATACAAACTAATATCCTCATGTCCCTTCACTCATATTAATATTTTTTTTATTATTAACAATAGAACACGGATGATATAAAAGAATTAGAGACAAAAAATAACATAATTTAAACTATTTTTGGGATTAAAGTTAGTGGTCCTTATTTATATCAGATGCATACTTCATTATCTTATGGATTTCCAAATCTCATCCAATGAAAAATTCAATTATATATGTTGAATACTCTCATATCTCCATGTTGTAGGAATTCACACAAATTTCATTCATTTATATGTATATCATATCCATCTCTTGTAGAGTGAATATGCCTATAATTCACACAAATGGGGCATCCATTGTCCAAACATATAGCTCCACCTTTTGAGATTCATCCCCCAATCCAACAGACCCAACCATATGAAGTATATACTATGAAAATGGAGGATGAATATATTTGATAGATAGTACTAAAAAATACTATTATTATATGATCATATAACATCCATAGATCGATATCCCCTTCCATCCATCACAAATCATGTATGGTAAGGAGTATTATATATTTGAAGAGCGAGGACTCAACCACCTTTATGCTCTCCCCCACAAACTATACCATGAGTTTCTCATTCAAAACTACATACGAATAAGATAAGATTTGATTTTTTGGATAAGGAAAAAAAATAAATAAATAATTTTGTCCATATTTAAAATTAATGTATTGAAAATTTAAATATTAATGTTTACACTAATACCCATATGTGGTACCCCAATCATTGGGGGGTTCACTGACTATTTATTTTTTATAAGCCTCTATAAATTCTATTAAATTTAATTCATATATAAAATTGAAATATTTAAACCATAATTTATTAATTTCATTATTGTTCAACAATTGTAGATGTTCCATGGAAATCCATCCATTGGGGTGAAATAGATTCAGTTAAGTGTTCACCTTTCCCAATTGAGCTTCGTACTACCTTGGGATGAATATTCACTAATTCATGAATCTTGCAGAATGATATTTTTGAAATGAGATCACATTATTCATAATATTTGGGGAAGATCATGACTACTTATGAAATGTGTTGTTTCTTTATTATAAGGATATGAAAACATAAAGTGTATTCTATAATTTGTTTTCTATAGGGATTTCCCTAAAAGTATAATCAATGATGAAATATTTAGATTTATCATATAGGGAGAATTATATATATAGGAATTAATTTAAAAGTCTCTTAAAAATGAATAGTTATATGGGGTTTAATATTTCATGAATAAACAATATTCTGAAAAGTATTATTTTTACATGAGATCCAAGGATTATCATAACTATGTTGTGGAAATTCAGTAGTTCAACTAATGTGTAGTAGTGTAACACGTGGTTATTAATATTTGAGGTGTTCATTAGGTTATTGAATAATACATGATTTTATGTTTATTCTAACATGAACTATGATTTATTATGACATAGTATTATCTTGATTAATTTGATGCACTTGAATTTATTTATTCATTAATTACTCGCTAGTGCTGTATGATTCATATGTTAAGCCTTTATCTACTATGTAATCACTTGATATATATCACTAACCAATTTATTAATATATAATAACCTAGAAATACTTTAATATATTACATCCAAATAATTTTTTTTTCATTCCTAAATTTTTAATCATACATTTCCCTTGTTTGTTATATTACATATGCAATTTATAGATTGATATCTATACTAACTAGAAAACATATTTTTTTTACAAAATAAAAATATTAATCATAACAATAATTTCATACATATGGGGAATATCTTATCATCAAGGGAAATTTATTAAATATGTTATTTTATTTCTTATACATTATAGTTGAACAATTTGGAAGATACATACCTTTTCCGAAAAATCAATTTGATTCCCTACATCAGGTTTATATCTGAAAATTTCATTTTAGAATAAATAAAAATATATAAAATAAAAATATATCCAATTAAAATTTAATTAATAATTTTTGTAAAAAAATAAGCATTTTGAGTGAATTTCCACCATGAAAAAAACAAACATAAAACCATGATATCAATACAGTAACAATGTAATTCCACACTATTCCTTTTATTAAAATAATATTATTTACTCATATCATTAAAAAATACAGGTATTTTTTTATTAAAACTATTTATTAATAATATTTCATGATCTATCATACACCCACATATAAAAATTTTCAAATCCTGGAAAATACATAAATGAATGTGGGAAAATCACTACACAGCAATGGAATAAATTTTATTTTATGTCACCTTTCAGAATATCATGGTATTTATATGAAATTAAACTCAATAATTAATTACAATCTATAATATTTGATTTATTTTTTGATTAATACCGGTGTTAATTTTTCATTGATCTTGTCAAAAAATTTATCACACATTAGTTACATTATTTTTGTTGATTTTTTCAAGTTATATAGATCATTGATGATCTTCGTATGAATCATTTCATCATAGTCACTCAATTTAACAAATTCATATAAATATATCCATCATGAGTACTTTATAATGGGTAGTTTTTTCGTGCTGACGATGGATGATTTATATATGAAAAAACAAGAAAATAACATGTTTCATACCACTATAAGGAAAATGAATTATTAAAATAAGATGCACTCATTGTTACATACCTAATTTATTCATGTTAAAATGACCATTAAAACTCAATCCCCTCATCAAAATATATGTATAAACAATAGTGAAAATAAAAAAATGTATCTCCATCTTATCTCCATCTTTTAAACTTTTATTTTTCTCAATTTTTAATATAGAACTATTATTTATCTAAATAATTTTCAATTAATGTTAAATTTGTTGTATTTTGAATGATTGTAGTATCATTTTGTAATAAATAATGTGAAGTCACCTACACAAATAAAGCATGGAAAACGCCATCATATTTCAAATAAGAAAATTATTCTAACTAGAATCCCATGAAGGAACCCTTACACCAAAAAAATATTTTTTATAGAATCATGCATATTAATAATGTCTATAGAAGAGAAAAATATTTTCGACGTGAACTATGTAGGAGTACAGAGGTACTTTGGGGGTTAGTAAATGCCTTATATTTTATTTCCATCAAACCTATAATCCCATATAATAATTCAAAAAACATCTGCCTAAAAAAATGCTGAAAAGAAATGGAGGAAATAACAATAGATAATGATATTTACATCCATAAGGATGAAAGTAACCTCGATTTTAGGTGGTTTTTACATCAAACACAAAAAAATATACTTTTAATTACAAGAATAGATATATTATACAATATAATATTGGACATAATAAATGTTCTGGAAAAAATAAATTCAATATTTCTTGAATATTATATGTATTTTCCCATGATTAATGATCATTAACTAATGTAACAACATCCTCATACTCACTAAAGACGTTGATTTTGTTTCACATCCATATAGATCACTATTATATGGTATTTTTCACTTATTAAACCTCGATATATCAACATATTATTTAAACTCAATCAAAAATTTCATATTATTCACATTCAACGTGACTAATTAATTATATTCATAGAATATTTAGTGAATATTATTTATTTAATTTTTATAGAAATATCCTTGAATATTATTGGAATAGATCAACTCGTTCAAAATCCTTAACTTTTTATTGATGTTCCTCCTTTTAATTTTTATTAAGACTTGAGAAACCAGCCATCAAATGATGTTTTTAATGTCTACAAAATCATAGTCTTTAGAAATATAAAAAATATGAACAATATTTTCCTTATAAGTCATCCATGTATGCAAAGATCCGAGTAAATGTGGTGTGGAACCACATTATAGGGAGTGTGGTTCCTCGGGTAACAATAAGAACCATGAATGGTTATTCTCTATTGATCTCGTCTATAATAAAATACCATGACAATGATCATGATATTTTATATATAAAGAGTAGTTTAAAAAATCATTTGATAAAATTATTAATTTATTTAAAAAATGAAAACTATTACTACATTTTATATAAATTAGTTATTAGAAATAATAAGTTACCGTTATGTTGGTTTAGAGTATCCTTTTTCAATAAAAATCACACCATCCAAAAAAAATTAGATATTCAGAGTATTTTTTTTGCTCTGGGTATCCTTTTCATAGCCTTTAAATTTTTTGATATTCTAATATAGTTTTCATAAAACATAACTTCTATTGAAGAATTAACTTATGATATGTAACTATAAGATAGTTTATTTAAACAAAATCTCAACATCTTTTGGCAAGGTCATATTTTTTAAATAATTTGTGTTCGTAGTCACACTTCTCCAAAATTATATTCATGTATTTATGTAGATAAAAATACTTTCCCAATTTTTATGACATAGATAAAATGAATTTCAGGTATCTAAATTTTTTTATGTGAGTCTCCATATATAAATTTCCATTGTAAATATTTTTAATTCTAGCTCTAGGATAATATATATGGAATTAAATTCTCATTTCTTTCATTAAATATTTCAATGATTAATTCTCTCTCTCAAAATCTGACTAGCTCAAATTTTAAATAGCATATTCAATATTATCTTAAAACCACTCAGAACTATTTCCAATCATTATGAATCCTTTTTAACACCTAAAATATTATCATGGATTTAAAAAAATTAATTATTTTTATCTCATACAAAAATTTTGTTTCTTTTCATCCTTGAATATCATCTCATCAAACGTCATACTCAAATTGGTATTATAAATAAAGAAAAAATCATCAAAAAAATTATATAATATATATATTTTGATAGTTTTTGGAAATTACACCCATTCCACACAATTTTATATCTAATATATCCATAAATAACTCATGATATGGTTGCACTCCCAAAACATAAATGTAGACATTCATGAGAAAAAATATTCTATGGCCACCAGATAATCCAATTTCATGAAAATAAGAGTTATTGAATAAATCATTTCTATTGCACATTAAATACCTCCCCTCAAACATTTGATTCATCATTCTCATTTAGGTGAATAAACTATAGTATATTATACATATTTTTTTTACTAAATTCATTAATAGGTAAAATAAAATAGCACAAATATAAGGAGAAAAAGTTTCTCCACTATATAAAACATTCCCTTAAGAGTTTATATAATAAATATAAGACGAGGGAATTCTATAAATTTCATACCTCTGTTTTGATGTTTGGTCTGTAATACCATGTGAAATATTAATAAAATAGAAGTCTCTAATGCAAGTGTGTTATTCTGAATGATAGTTACTTGGTCATTGTATGGAACAAAATATCGGAATGGGATACCATATTTTTTCTTTTACTTTAATAAAATATATATTACAGAAATATGGTTTCACCTAGAATAATGAATCATATTTTTAGGCAAATTTAAATCACTATGATTATCATAACCTAAAATTAGTCGACCTCTAGTCTGAGCATTAAATTCATCAAAATGTTTTCACATCTACATAATTTTAGTGGGTTCTGGTGTAATGACCAAATCTAGATGTAAATATATATTTATTCAAAATTGAGGAATAATAATTACAAAATAAAACAATGTAATTGAAGGAACATATAGGTATACTATCCATAGAAACTAGGAAACCTAATAAAATGGTTTATAAGACATATACATTTTCTCCTGCTTATTCCATCATAACTAGACCCCTTTTAACATATAATACATAATAACATTCTTAATTAACTAGGAAAAAGAAACATAAGTGTGATATCAGATGCCCAGAAAGGGTATACAGGTAGATATCAATCATATCATAATCATAACACATAAGAACATAACAATTCCAAATATTATCATGCATATGAAAGATCGTGATATCATGCCCTATGATAAATCATAAAAGTTGATAAGAATAAATTAATGTAATACCAGAAATCATAACATAAGGCATTGAAATATTTGGCATAAAAATAAACATATAAAATCATTTCTAATTTTCTAAGGTTCATAACCAAGACCATCATAGTGGAAAAATACCTTTATTTAACCGAACTCACTCCTCATTATATCCCTCTATTACTGAACTAATATCATTTCTAGATCCAACCGTATCTATCTCATGATATATAAATATTTACCCAATGAATTAGTGGGATATATAGGTCCCACCCATCTCATAATGGAATCCTTTTTATGTGTTCCACAATAATATAAAGCTTTCATAATTTATTAACCTATGAAATAAAATTTCTTCATAAACAACACTCCATCAAAACATATTTCATGTAAAAGTAATCGATGTCATAAATATAATTGCATGAAAAAAATAAAATAATAATAATAATTATTATAGTTTACTAAAAACAAAACCCAATATAAAAATTTCCACATTGATGGAAAATAATTTTGATTGAACATTTGAAATTAACTCTTCAAGAAAATATACTTTATTCATTTTTAAAGAAAATTTTCTTTTATACATGAAAATATCATTACTTTCACAAAATTAAACAAAAGTTAATATTAAGATAATTTATTTGAAAATAACCATGGAATCATTGAATGGAAACCTCATGGAAATAATTCTTTATAAGCACATAAAAATTTTAATGCGGTATAAGTTAAAAGAAATCAATTTTCTTTTTATTTTTTCAGAAAGTCAACAAGTAACTCGTATCGTAATTGAAAAAAATATTCCCTTCATAAAATTTCATAAAAACTAACTACTTGATGTAATTGAAATGAAACAATAGTATAAAAATATAAATAATATTTTTAAAAAAAAAAATGAATAAAACATGTACATGGATGATAATTATAACCATATAAATACAAACATATAAACAATAGCATATTAAAATGTGATTGTGAAATTATCCCTTACAAATTTAAAATTAATAAAATCATATGGATAATTAAATAATGAAAATTATATGCATATCATGACCTTCATAATAATAATCATAAAAACATTCATGGGTAGAATAAACTTAACCTAAAAGAAATAAGAGGGGTATAAGGCATATATTAGAGTAAAATAAAAGTGAGAAAAAATAATCTGTTATATTTGGTAAGATATACATTGTATATTTTTGGTCCTCCTGTATAATGATTTAAATAATTTCCTTTATTTATTCCAGAATCATATTCATTTTTATGATATTATATATGAGCATATTATCATCCTTTCGTAAATAACATTATTACTAATCCCTAGGGCATTACATGCTTTATTTTCTTACACATGATTCGTCAAATATGTTATTCTTCCAAAAAATATTTTATAATTATATCATTTCATAATGATATTAAAATAATATATATCATATAGTTTATTTTAATACAATTACATTGTCATTATTTAATTGATATCGTGTAGAATTAATCACATTGTATTGTGGAGATGGAAGGTCATACGTATGCATGGGTGATGATATCATTCCCATAACTATGAAATGGTATAGAAGTGGATGGTATGTATTTTGTTGTAGAATACATAAAATTTTATAATTATAATATATAGTTATTATTTCCATCATTATAACCATCCAATTATAGTTTTAGAGAAAAAAAGATTACACCCTGGTATGGGGAGTGTAAGCCATACGTATGCACACGTTGTGATTTCATTTTTCATCGCGTGGATAGAAGGTGGAATATGCATGTTCCATAATCATAATAAAATGTTAATATATAAGTGATACTATATTTATTAAATAATAATGAAAAAAAACTCCAAAACATGAAGTAGATTAATTAATAATTTTGAATGAATTGGGAGAGGAGATTACTTCTTTTTTGACATTCTCCCTCTAGACCTCCTCTTAAGGGTACTAGAGTTGGTATTTTTAGAAGAAAAGAATGTATAGAATGTATATATGGAAGTTGAGAAGGGAAATGGGAAGGTTATGGCCGAGATTTAAGGATCATTGTTTTGAAAAGAAGCGAGGGAGGATGTGTTTTTTTATAATTGTTGTGAGGGGAACTTTTGGAAACTCAGAAAATATTAATTTATAATAAACAAAAACCAAATCAAAAAACCAAAAATATCCATATTTATATGATGGGATGCTATAATATTTTAATATCATCATCCAATCATTTTATACATGTTTTAATGTCATCTTAAACCTTATCATTTCTTATTGACCATAAGTATTCTCATTTAATTTTCACTAGGGTAATAAATTGTTCAATATTAAAATAGTGTAATTTTTAGTAATTAATGTCTATTATTAAATAAATTAATAATATTGACGTTTTTTGGGTAAACCAAAATCACTTAATATATTTTAAAATATTTTATGATTTTAAAATAATTTATTAAAACATTATTTTGACAAAATGTCAATAGTGTCATTTAGACACTATTAATTCAATGGATATAAAAAAGATAATATTTTAACCTAAAAATTATTTTTATTATATATATAAGGGGTAAATTTATTTTATAAATGTTTCTTGGATATAACAATTATCCCAAATTATATTCATTTAACTTTTATTCGTAAAATTAATTTGATATTTCCATTAATAATACAATAATTACCTCATATTTTTTGAATCCTGTAATGCATAAAAGTAAAATACTATTGAGAAGATAAATCGTCAAGATTTCATACGAATACATATAGTTTAATTTATCTATAGGAAAATAATTTCTACGTTATCAATGTATATGAATTTAGAGTAATTATTTTTTTACAAATGTTTTAAAATAAATTATCATGATTAAAAACACATTTTATCATTAAAATAGGTATTTATAGTTGAAAAATCATATGTTTATCCCTATTTTAAAATTTGATAAATATATTAATGTATGAGTAAATTATATTTAACATTTCATTAATTAAAATATATTAAATATCCTAATGTTATCCAAGTGTCTTCTATAGGGTATCATTTCGTCCCAAAAATATTTTAGGTCGAAAATAACTAATCCAATAATATTATGTCTAGTCCTATGGTAATTTATAATATTATTTTTACCCTTAATTAACTGATTTACCTTTTTACATTATTACTAAAAATTCATGAATTTATTTTTCATAATTCCCTAAAATAAATTAATAATATTTGCATAATTTTCACATACTGATTCCAAATATAGAATCAATTTTTTAAAAATTAAAATATAGAAGTTGGAATAATTAATTTAAAAATAATCCCATTTTCAAAATGATATATGGGTTTATGAATGTTAAAAAACTTCAAAAGGATGAAATGTTTTTACATCAAAATTCATGGTAACATTAATGCCAATGACCAAATTTATACTAAATTATAAAAATTTATACTATTTTTACTTTAAATTAATTCAATAATATAATTTATCCACATATATTATTTCAATAAAAAAGGATAATTTTATTTAAATTTCAGTATATTTTATGTATTTATCAAAACATAAAACTTATTAGAAAAATATCATAAAATCATCCAATGTAAATTTTTATATCCTTCATATAATGAAGAAGTTTATTTTTAAAATTATAACATATTAATGTGACAAAACCTATATTTCAAATGGGTGCTCCATCAAAAGGCAGCAAAACTTCATTTTTTGAAAAAAAAAATTGTTTTTTCTGAGAAATTTTATTTTTTCTTATATTATGTATAGAAAACATATAAGATGAAATTTAAACATTATATTGAATATATGAAATTTATATTTCATTGATAAAATGATTATAGAGTGATTTCATTATTTTCTAAGCTCACATATTTTCATTTAAATAGTTTTTTCGAAAAAACTTATCATTTTATTTAAAAATGGTTCTATTTTCATTTACCGTTACTTTCTCAAAAAAAATTATATATACATGTGTAAAGAATATTTTCCTAATTTAGGTAATATTGTTCATATCCTCCCTTATAATGGATTTTTATAAGGTTATATAATATCATTTAGTTGTTTTCTTAAAATAGGTCTTGTATGAAATATATTATATAAAAAGATCATGAAATTGTCTATAAAATAGCCAAGAATAGTGGTGAATATACCGAAAGAAATGACGTGCTTTTATGTACTAAAGTATTACCTTGGGTTATCATACATCATAATAAATCAATGAAATTAGAAAAAATATCTTATAAAAATATCAGGATGTTACATCATGTGTTTTAGAAACATAATCCTCCTCATGTGTACTTATGGAAAATACTATTAGTTTCTTTAAAATCGATGAATCACATTTTTCAAAAATGAATAATACTAAAAAAGAAGTATATTTTTATCACCCATATATCATTAATAATAATTTTATGAAACCCCATTCAAACTCAAATCACTATCATTCTTTCATATTAGTCAAATGTTGTAAAAATTAGAAAAATATCTAAGAAATATTTTGGGTGTAAAAAGATTGTATTTTTTCAGATTTGAGGGATACATGGTAAAAAGTGTAAATGATATTTCAAATGTGACCACAATGTTTTTTAATTTTTAGTACTAAGATGAAACTCGTTTAAATTTGAAATGACATCAAAGTATTCTTTTATATATGAGTAATAAAATCTAAACTCACTTATCCTTCATCATAAGAAAAAAATTATCATCAACATACATAATCATAATTTGTGATGTAATGTTGAATTTATTTATCTATTTTTATACACCTATTTATTATTTATTTTCATTCTTAAAAAATATTCACCAATATTAATGTATAGGTTTATTTGGGAATACATTAATTCATAAGGAGACTTTTTTTAGTTTTTCAAATTTTCTGGCATCTTTATGAAACTATAATCCAATTATTTATTATGTTTAACATCTGAAGTATAGTGACTATATATAAATGTTCACTTAAATCAATCTAAAATCATTATAATTTTTTTTGTAATAATATGTAATATTATTATCCTTTCAATAGGATCCAGTAGAGAAAATTCCTCCGCAATGTATATTAAATCAATTTTTAAATATCCCTTATAGACATGTTTAGATTTTCATATTTCCAAACACCTATCATTAATAAATTGTTTTATGAATTCACATTCATTTTTAAAAATATATTTAAAAAATAAATACTTACAAGTTCCCATGTCACATTATTCTATATTTGATCTTACTCATCATTCATGGATTGGATCCACAATAGGCATTTGAAATCTTCATCAACACCTTTGGGTTCAACCCTTGAAAATATGTATTTTGAACAGTTAC
The DNA here is from genome assembly GCA_963277665.1 of Viscum album. Classification (NCBI taxonomy): domain Eukaryota; kingdom Viridiplantae; phylum Streptophyta; class Magnoliopsida; order Santalales; family Viscaceae; genus Viscum; species Viscum album. The sequence goes on along the minus strand of OY728128.1, from coordinate 158,773,157 downwards.
AAATATTTTTATAAATGTAAGAACTGTAATAATTTAGTTATTTTTATTATCCACATACATACTTTTTATTTAATTTTTAATGGTGATTTTTTATCTTCTATCTTCATTAAAAGTTCATAAAGAGTCAACAAAATCTTATTTATACAATGTAGAATCTTTAATGACTTTAATGTATTCATCATCAACATTATTTACAACATTTTCAATCATAATAGATTTGTTCGTAGATTATTTAACCATAAGAACAATAGAATCATCAAAATTAATTATTTACATAGGGTTCTTATTATATCACGGTTGGAACATTCATTTAGTTTGTAACAATCAAATTTAACTTCATCATCATTCTCATGAAATTTACCTTGATATAATCCTTTCATTTTTATGAAACAAAATCTTTAGAATACACTAAATTGTTTCCCAACATTTTTTATTGAAACATAATTCCCAAGGTGACATATGAATGTTAGTCCTAAAAAATTGTTTTTTATAATTCATGTAGTTTTTTTTCATTTAGCTAGTAATTACATAATTCTAGATAAAAATTTATAATTTCTCCATATATATTAATTATTTATATATTCTTACACTTAAAACCCACTTTAAAATAAGGGGTTTATGAAGTATTAAACTCATGTTTAATTCCATGTTTTCAACTCATTATATGAAATGTCTATGGGAATACTCTACACCATTTTTTAATCTCATCCTTTGAAAATTTTAACCCATTTCTAATAGATCCAATAAATACTATGAAATAAATCTAGAACTTGATATATGATAGACATAAACATAATAAATATTATTTCAGTAAAATATTAAACAAATGTGATGAAATACCACTCTAAATATGGTGAATTATTAATAATTTGACTACAAAAATCAGTATGAACAATCTTAAATGGTTCATCTATTTGAATAAAATAACATTTTTTATGTTTTTTCATCATAATGAATTTATTTTAAGTTTATAAGTTGGTATATTTATCTCATATCAGTATTTGTATGTTTCTCATGGATTCTCCTTCGACCAACACTCACATTTTCTTCAATCCAACATGGATTCATCTTATATGTGGTAATCTATTTTCATCTTATTAACTCAAATAATAACATTATTTTTCATCCACAACATGAAATAAATTACCTTATATTCCAAAAAACTATGAGATAATATTTTATCTCTGATTATATATAAAGTAAATAAAATTTTAAGAAATTAAATTCATTTAGTTAATTAAAATTTTATGAAACACTTAATAGGTTGTTATTTAGTTTATAAAAAATATGAAACTATTAGGTCTCATAGGAGTATTCATAAGATATTGTATTACCACACCATTGATTTTATGTTTTTTTTCATTTCCAAAAGTGACATAACTTCACTCAAACTTTACTACATTTATTATGTTATTTATAAATCCATACTTCTGAAATGAAAAACCACTATCTATTATGCCTAGATTATTAATTTTGGATGATCTAATGAAACCCATAACAAAATTTTCATATTGATCTTATGTCCAAATATTTCATAAATATTGATTAATGTTAAATTGAGATAATATAATAGTGAAAAAAATTCAATTTATGAATCCCCTCTACATGAAATCTTCAATGTGACTCCAACAAACGTCCAACTCTATTTATCCTCTCAATAAAACATTCTTTTTGTTTTTATATTAATCTATTTTCCACCTATTATAGATGTATCCTCCTTAAAAATTTATCTCTCCTTAAACCTAAATGATAAATATTATTCTAAAAGTGTGTCATTTATGGGAAAACACACTATAGTACCAATAATAATAATGATAAAATTGGTATATTTTCATAGTCTATCAAAGAAAATATATTTTTTCAATTTAAGGCGTTTTAGTGAGACATTAACCAACCCTTCTTATTTGATTACTCTAAATATATAAAGGATTTTGATGGAAGTTCATTTATAATTTATCTCTTTCATGATATGATAATATTTTTAACATTATTATAACTTTTTAAATTTGATAGGTTTCATTTTTTACATTCTATCGTGATAAAATAAGAATAAATTATAAAATGTTTGTCCAATTTAAATTATAAATTTAGTGTCACCAAATAAAATTAGAGATATAGTAGAATAATCTTGGTTAGAGAATTCACCATTAATTAAAGTATTAATATTAAATGTTGGTATATTATTATCATTAAAATTTTTAAATGAAAAAATCATCTTCATCAATATGTAAAACTTTTTATCCATGATTATAATAGTTGATGTAATATATTCAATCACCCTATTATTTTATAAATATATAACATATAATGTAGTCATTAATTATAAATTATTACATTTATCAGAATAAAAATATCTAATTCCTACTGATTACATTTTATATGAATTTTATTATTTTTCAAACCTCCATTTTTTGGATAGCACATTTTAATTTCTATTGTCATAATATATTCTATAGAAAATCCACCATATTTTAATGAATGTTTATTTTCTATGAGTGAATTACCAAATTAGGTGTTGTCTTGATAATTTTCTTGTACCATGATATTTCAATAAGAATTTATTGAATGTTACTTCTAAACAGCATACATTTAAAACTATAATAAAACCCCTCATTAAAATACAATAAATTTCAGTTTAAAAAACATGTGATTAGTTATATTCTTCCCCTTGAATAGTGATTGAATTATTTATTGAGATATTAAATTGATAGATGTTTTTTTAATTTCTTACACATTTTGATTATATCCAAATTATTTTGACAGTATTTAGTCAAGGGATTAAAATTATGAAAGTTGAGACATTTTATTGGAGTTTTCCATTATACTTACATAAATCTCAAATTTTAAATCTTATTGATATTAGGGAAACATTTTCAAGATATTTTTTATGTTATCCTATCCATATGATTATTTCTTCATTACCATTCATCAAATCATTAAGAGCATTAAAATAATTATACATCCCCTTTTTTATATTTCTCTTAAGAACATATCATATTATCATTTCATAATATATGAGAGTGTTATATGAATAATCATTATTATACAAATCATCATTTCCATCTTAAAAGTTGATGCATTTTCATGAAACCAATCATGATGAATTCTTATAAGAGTCATTACAATATTAGAACATTAGGATTCTCCCCTATGCCTTTCATTGTGCTTAAAATAACTTATATTTTTTATAAAAACTCAAATATCGATTCATATTCTGGTTTTATATCTTATCCAAACTATTATTCTCTTTTATTATTTTTATATTCATTCAATTTTCTTCCATTATACATTCAATGGATTTTTCCATAGATTTACATGTTATTATTTCATCACAAAAATATTATTCATTATTTTTTAGATGAGGAATAGATTATAATATTTAATTCACTTTTATAATTTTCAATATTCATCTTATAAATATGATTAAAAAAGAAATTTTATCTCCCATAATAAAAACATAATGAGAAGCATTAAAAATAGCATCTAATGGATAGAAAATAAGTCACAATATTCTCATTATATATATGAAAAATAATTCTATTGATGATTGGGACTTTATTATGGTTAACTGAGTAATGAAAATCCATTGAATATGGAAAATATATTATGAAGGGAATCCTGTCTTTGATAACTATTAATTTATATCAAAATGGTGTAGAGATGCAGATAACGTTGGGGGTTAGGGGGGGGGGGAATCAGTGCCACATATTTTATTTTTAAACAAAAAATCTCTTAAACTAATTGAATAAAATATTTCAAAAAAAAACTATTATAATAAAATATGAACCACTCATTTTTTTCATATGATTTTCATCTATATGTATGTAAATGTCCCCACGGTATGATAGATTTTATCTGATACATGGACGACAATACATTTATTACATAGAATTGAAATGTGAAAGATAATTGTCTTATTCGTTATACACATACCAGTACCAACAAAAAACAATCAATCTTTCGAAAACCAATAATATCCTCCATAATAAAGATCATAGGTAAATATATGATCCAACTTATGGACTCAATATATATAAATATTTCTCCTCTTCATTTCAAAAACATATCTTCAAAATATTCTCATTTATCATACATTAATGATGTTACATATATGTTACACTTAATAAAAATCCTTATAACATTATTTTTTATGGTTGTTTATTTATATTTATTAAATATACTAAAAATTTTCTTCCCATTATATTTTCTAAAATCTCTATAATACTCTCTGTTCATATCAAGTCATTCAAGCTTAATATTTTCATTAGATGATTTTGTCCTTTGAATACTCTATATGTCTCCAGAAAAATTCCTTCAAATGATATTTTAAATATCAATATCCTCTTATTCATTATAATTATAGGGGAAAACTAGAAGAATATTTTCCATAAAAATGGTCCAAAAAAGTGAGGATTCCTAAAACAATGATATGGATCTTTATTCTATAGTGTGGGATTGTTTAATATCTAAAAAACCCATCAACGTGTTATTACCCTCTGCTCTATACTATAGTTTTAGTAAATTATATTGTCGATGATATTTTATTCATTAAGATAAGTGTAGTAGCATAATCAGATAAAATTATCCATTTCTATTGAATATGAACTCATGTACATAGTTTATAATTACATAGATTTTTAAAAATAATGGTTACTCTTATATAGATCATGAGTAAAATTTTCATTGAAATAATATTACCATTATAGAACACTATATATTTAGATTACCTTTGCATTGCTCTAGGTGACATAGACATAACCTACCAAAATTGTAATGTACCTTTAATATTTTTTAAAATAATATATAAATAGATGAATTATTTTATGAGTTGGATCCATTAGATAATTACCATAGCCCAAATTTTATGTTCCATAAAAATATTCTACACATTTAAAACTAGATTTACTTCCATGAACGCATGTGTAACAACCTGAAATTCTAAAGTAAGTACACTTGTTTCATTGAGTTTATGACACATAACACCATGTTCGTAAGGGAATACTATATCCCATGTCATTAAAGTATATTTAAAATCACCAATATATTATATATATATTTAATTGAATGAAAACAATAATATTCCTTTTTATACATGCATGAATGGCCATCTTTCATAGATTTTGTAACATGAAAAACCAACTTTTACAAAATAATATTATATTAGTAACAATATTATTATTTAATATAATAATATAAATCCATAGCTGTTAAATTATAATTTATGAATAATATTAATTAATTTATTTAAATAAATGTTTTAAAGAAATTAAATGAATTCATGTGTAACAAATTAATTAGAAATTAATGTGAGAACCAAATGAATATAAAATGAATGTTTTTATATGAAATTATTTTTATGCCCAAAATGATGTTTTATCCTAGTAAATTGAATTATTATCAAATATTGAGCCATATTAATTTAATATATAATTTATATTCCATAATATATTTTTAATATTCATCAATGTTATTTTATATGAATATGATAAGAACAAACCCAATATTTCATATAATAATCTATATTTTCAAAATGTCCCTTTTACAACCTTGTAATGAATAACCAATTATAAATCTAATTATTAGAAAATTTATAAATATTATATGTTAAATTAAACATAATTTTATTAAATAGGTACATGAAAATAATGTTATGGATATTTTAATTATTTTTCGATGACGTTTAAATTTTATAATGAATAGTGACACATACTGAATTTTAATTAAAAATTTATTTTTCATCAAAATTATTTTTAAATGTTCATTTAATTTTTTGATTATTTTTAAATAACAATTAAAAAATTTTAATATATTTTAACTGAATTTATTTCATTGTAATCAATTTTAATTTGTATGTGGATATAAATACATTTAAATCATTTGATCATTTTTAATTTAAAAACACACCTTGTCGTCATATCTATGGGATTAAATTTATATTAATTTTTTGCACTTCTATGATTGGAATTTCAATAAATGGATTCATTATTTTTAATAAAAAGTTAGAATTTATAATATTTCGCATTTAGTTTTTTAATAATATTCTCAGTGACTATAATTTAAATTTTATATAATGATTAAGAGAAAAATTATCTTAAAAAGGAACTTGTCCTAAAACCTAAGGGGAACCTGAACAATTAACAGTTCAAAAATCTATTTCCGTTCAGTATTTATACCCTATGATAAATTTTATAAAATTTTGATTATAATTGGACCCACTTTACATGGTAAAAACATCGGTTTAATTACATTTTAAAAAATTTACAAGAAAACTACTCACCCTCCACTATAAAAAGGAACTCATACCCCCATAATTTTTTCTCTACACTGAAGCCTTTATTCTCTCCCAAAATATAATGAAATTAGCCTCAAACATCCCTACTATCATCCTAGAATCATATTTTTGTTCACAAATCCATTTATGGAAGTCATTTGGTTCAAACCAAAAGAAGTTAACCAAAGAAGTTGTTAAATCCTTCCTCAAGCTATTTTTTTTCTATTTTCATTCTCCACCCAAACAAATACTTTTTTATATTATTATATAACAAACATAGTATCATAAATATACTGAGATGTTTTTATTATATGCTTTCTAGGTAAATTTACACATAAATACATCTAATAGGTATTGAACATATCATTCATGTACAACGAACTACCACTACACGAAACAATGTTTGTTCGCGTTTGCTTTAGAACCTATAATAGTGAAAATTGTGATGGGAAATTTTTTTATAGTATAATATAATATATAATAAGAAATTATTATTTTTTCATTTTTATATAACACTTACTCTCATGATTACTATTTTTGGGAATATGATAACATAATTTGTGGAAGTGTGGTCTACCACCTCCTCAAAGCAATGTTATTCATTCACATTATACATGAAATGTATAATGGATCGTTTTATTCAAAGTACAGGAAATATATAACATAAATATGATACATGACTTCTTATATAATTATACATATATATATATATTTGTGTGTGTGTGTATCATTTACATTTCATTCTTTTAAATGTTTGAATGAAACGAAAGTAGTGTTGATGCGTACGTATAACCTTCAATCTCATGGAGCCGTGCATTTAATTTCCTATATCAAGATTTTTTAATTTTTTCTAAATACCCATAATAAAAAAACAAATGATATTTACATCATGTTTTAAATTATTGAGATGATGAAAACATTATATTAACAATAACTAACAAGTCAAAACATACATAATAAACTAGGAAATTAAAACTCCAAATAATGAAAATAATGAAGGATTACCAATAAGAGATTAATAATATATTATAATAATATGATATATGATCTAAAAAATATAGTTCTGGATTATGTTATTAAAACGTTTTAATCGCTTACAAAATAGTTGAAAGGACATTCATCAGAATGGGAATGCAGGGTAAAATATTTTCATCACACATTTTACTTTTTTGAGATAAATGAATCATTCAACACTTACTTATCTTATGTGGTGTATCTACATACCCAGAAGATATATTATATCATTAATTATTTTATCATAATATTATTTTGAATTTAAATTTTAATTACTTCTTCGTTGTTTATTTTAATTAAATTTTACTTAGTGGAAAATAATTTCACTGCATGATTCTATTTCATTTGGTTATATAGCATTATCATTATCATTAGTCCATTATGATTATGTGTGTAATAAAATTTAAGTGAATAATTTTTTATTTAATTTTTTTTATTTATATATAACACACATAATGTATTTATTTAGAGATTATCACATCAACATTTTGGCCTTTTCTAGGATATACCTCCCTATCGCATTTTGATTAGGATAATTTACAATTTAATATACTTTAGAAGGATTTATTTTATCATAAATTAAAATAACCATTTAATTTTCTTCTCCTCTAGTTATTCTTCACCCTTTTCATGTAATAGTACCATTTTCTCACTCATTAGTAGTAGAAATGTATTATTTTTATGTAATCTCGACTTGATTTCTCTCTTTACTCAGAGAAAATTTTTTCTAATAAAAAACTATTATTTTAAAAAATCAAAAAAAATTATCCTTCCCTAAATAATTTATTAATTTTTTTTTTCAATTTGTGTTTTTAATTTGTTTTTTCACTGGAGACCTCTTTTTTCTTTTTGAATTAGGACTTTTTCTATTCTTTATACCCTCAAAAATAATGTGTTTTTTACCACGTAAAACATGTAAAAATTTACCCATTTTAGTTTATTTTAATATTAATTTATATTTTTAGAGTATTATTTATAATTAAAATGATTAAAAAAATGATTTTCTATGAAAATGATTTTATAAATGTGTATAAAAATAAAAAACTTTTTTCTACAGGAATGTTTTTTAAAATTTATTTTTATTTTATTTCTATTAATCCAAAACAACAAACTTTAATTTTAATCCAGTATGGATATATTAAATTAATCCTATCCTCATTATTTTTTTGGGTGTTATTATTTATTTTTATAAATATTGTATTGAAATTCAATTCTTTAATTCATTTTTTAATCCAATTTAAGTATTATATTTTTTGTGATCATTTGGCCATAGACATCCCCTAAATATTAACATAATTTATCATGGAAATATTCATTACTCAAATTATATAAATTATTTACATATGGTTTTCACATAATAGTTTTTCTATTTTATTTGGGAAATATTGTTAAATCTGTATCCCTTACTCAGTATGTATATTTTATAATTTTCATTTAATAGGAATTTAAATCTATTATTCAATATATAAGGAATTCTTTGGATATGAATGACACATGGTGGGGACCGTATACTGAAATCCCCATGATTTGGGACTTGTTAATACAAGCATGACAATGCTTTTGAGTCTTATGGGATGAAACTAGTTGTTTATCATATGTTAATGGGTTTACACAAATTTTTTTGAACTGTCATTACGGTAAAGGTATCATGTTCATGGGAATCATGATGTATAATAATTAAAAATTTAATTTATTTAGAAATAATTTATTATTATTATTATCCATGGGATTATTGAATTTAAATTTTATGTGGATTCACTTTAATTATCATTTTTTTTTAATGCCTTGTGTTTTCAGATATTTTCCATTACCTATTTTTTATGCACATCCTTCTCAATTTTTTGATTACAGGGAATGTGTGCTCAGTTATTTACCATTTCATAATTAATAATCTTATTGTTTTATTGTTTCTCCCACTATACTAAACCCATAATGATCATTTGAGGTGATCATTATTTTTTCCTTTCTTAGGAATCTATGAAGTGAACTATGATAGATATCATTTGATATTCTAAGTGAGGATAATGTTTTCCTCATAAGGAAAAAAATATTTTTTTAATTATTCTATTCAAATATTTTATAATAATCATGTATTTATCCATATTACCTAGAAAAATAAATTCTTTAGTCCTTTGGAATTTGATACCCTGTAATATTACAAATGTAATGTTAACAGACATCAGATCTATGATTCTCATTTCAAGAAGATATAGTTGGTGTCAAAAGAAAGATTACAAAAAATCCTATGTACTAGATTTTTGAAAACATAGACTATATAAAATAACCCTAAGGATAAATTTAATGATAAGTATAGAAAAAAATTATATAATTTGGGAAGGTATATATTATATTATTTTCCAAAAAATACATCACTATATGGATATTACATGTAAACATCATTCAGGAAAAGATATACCAATGGGTAAAAATCCAAAAAAGGTGTTTCAGGCATGACTCAAACATTACTTGGTACATGAAAATGGGACTTACTGAGAAACTATTTTGACACACATGGGGGATATTCTTAGGATAACTAGCACATTCTCTACAAAACCTTATGAAGGATTAAAATATTTGATGAAATAGAATTACCTAAAATAAAATTAATTTTTTGATATAAAATAAGCTTTCATGATTTAGATATCAAATAAATAGTCCTACAGTTTTCTCATATGAGTATTTTTACTCACTCTATGATTTCTATTTTTCTCAATAGTTATAATCTGAATGAGTCATGTGAAAATTGAACAAAAATGACAAGGTGGTGAAAATTAACTACCAAATGGGCTATTGATTTGAGTGAAAGATATCATTATTATTCTTAATAAGTTTTTTTAAAATATTATTAACAACATAAACCATAAATAACTCCGAAAAACACCAAATAAGAGAAGGATAAAGGTTACTAATAGCTCAATTGGTGGAAAACATAGATAAATTCAAGATCAATTACCATCATGCAATAATAGTGGATGGAGACACCCTAGAAACTGTCTCAATGAAACATTTAATGGCTTTATTTTTAATAAATAAGGACATAAAGTAATTAATTGTTGTGGAAAAATAAATAGTATGGTGGATTGAAATGAATCTCATCCTATTGATCTATTTATAATTTATACCATAAATGGGGGAATTCTATGAATTATTCAATTCAATTCCATCATCTATAGAGTATACACAATACCAATAGAAAGATCAATGTGATAGAAAATGGATGATGAATATATACATTATTTTTTTATTGAAAACCTTATTTTAAAGGATATTTAATCAATAAATTTCAAGGATGGCCATCATATTTAGTTTTGATATTATATAAATATGGGTTATGAAATAGAATACATGTATAATGATTGACAACCCAAAAAAGTCATCCACGTCGATGGGACATGAATCCATGACCGAAGGACGATAAGGGTTTCACACCTACCACAGGTATATGTGATTTCCTTGTTAATATGTCATTGTTTTTAGTTAAAAAAATTGATGAATAAATATTAATGAAAACCCATTAATATTACTTTTTAGTAATATATGTTTATTTATTGACCATATTAGTTTTATAAAATATTTATTGGAAAATGTAATGATTATTTCATGAATTTTACAATCTGTAACAATTATATTTATGTCTTTATAGAAAATGGGTTCATTCTAGGATATAAATTTCTTGGAGTAAGGAATGATTTAGAATTTGATATAAACATAGCCAAATTATGGAATTGTTCATATGAAATTAAAATGTATCTTGTATGTAGATTTATATAAATTATTAATCTGTAAAATCATTACTAAATTTTAAAAAAATGATCAAAAAATGTTTTCCTAATACCATATTTTTAAATAAAACAATGCATTTTTAAATCATCCTAGATTTATGGATTTGAGTCCATTAGTATTCTATTAATCATTGACTTTTTTTTGATTGATGTCATAAATTATTCTAGATTAATATTTATGATATTCATAAAATTGAGTATCACTACTTTCCACTAATGTTCTCCAGCATAGAGACCAAGTTATATTTTAGTCCATGTGAACATTAAAATCCCCATTCATTATTATCTTAAGTATGTTTCCCAAACCCTTCTCATGATGTTCTTTTTAAACATGTGAATAATCAAATAGTCTACTACTGAGATCAAGATAACATTGTGAAGACGAAATTTAATTTATTTGGGAGAATGTAACACCCTAAAATTATAAAGTATGATAATTATATAGGATAGTGTGTATGAAACATAACACTAAGAATGTATGGGAATATACTATCCCCTGACATAAAAATATATATTTTATTTGTAATATATTATATATATATATAAATTCATGAATACAATAAGATATCTTTCCTTACACGCAATAATAACCTTTCATGGTAGTTTTTGTTACATGCTATACATAGTATTATTAAACATCAACATATTATTAAAAAATATTATTATTTGATATAATTATATATAAACAGGCTATTAAATTATCATTTTGTAATATAATTACCTAACTTATGAAAATATATGGTTTAAAAAAATTAAATGATTTCATTAGATAAAAATGAATTTAAAATGGACATAAAAACCAATTTAATATTAAGGACTAGAAATTAATATTTCATTTTCCAACACATTTATGAAAAGTGATAAACCAAGAGTCATATTAAGGGAACGTGATAAACCGAACAAGACCATAACTGAAACCAACCATAATTGAAGTGCACGAAATCAATCGATAAAGACATAACAACATAACCTCTACCAGTCATAATATTCATACTCGTCACCACAACCAACATAGGTTTCCTCCTCCATAGTGGTTGATTCCCATTTAGTAGCTAGTTTATGATGCATCAAGAGATTTTCACAAAGGTTTTGACTCCTTATTTTATCTAGAGAGGGCCACCTCAGAAAAGACTACATGGAGATACTATATTTTTTCAATGGAAGGATCACCCTGTGATCTCACTTAGATGTTGCTCCAGTATTCACTGGGCGTTCCATGATAGGATTATCCTTCCTTGTATTTTTCGTGGTTTAGCAAACAACATTCCTTCATCCCCAATAATCAAATTTTCCTCCCTGATTACAATATCAGTAAATGAATTGGTGGGAAATCCAGTTAGATTTTCATTATCACCACCTGAAATATACCCTATTTGTCAAAGTGATTCTCTAAAACAGGTTCCTTGAACCCATTGTCATTTCCCCTCTTCGTGTAAGGCGTGTTGCATTCGACCACCAAAAGACACCTAATTGTAGCTCCATTGTAGTTAGATGTATCATTCCCCTCACCCTCAATCGATGCCCTATGTTCATCTTCTTTAACATGCTGATAGTTTTTATCAAGGCTATGAAGCTCCTCCACAGCCATAGAGACATCCTCATGATCCAAACCTTCATCTATGTGGTTCTCCTAGTAGCCCCCCTCAACATCTTTGAATTCTGCAAGATCGATGATCAATACTTATTATGAAATACCATCGAACATGTTTCTCAGTTGGAGAAAAGGCCTGGCCGGGTGGGCAGAACCCCAACTTCCCTAGTTCTAACTGGGATAGCCACATCCAAGGTTGAAATAACCCCCTCTCATTCTTCCAGTTTCACCCTCGCCTCCACAGCTCCATTACTATGTTGTTCCACCTGATTATCCACAAAAGTAGATGAACCCTCCAAGTCCTTCCTCATCCTTCTAAACACTTTAGTCGCCTTTGTGTTACCTTTCATCATCAAAGATTGTAATGTTACAACACAATGAACGTTTACCTTAGACACCTTGTAAACTGCCTCCAAGACTTCCTGCTCCAACAGATGAGGTGACTGAACCACACCGCAACTATCTCAACAAAGCTCTCTCTGTTCTGGACCATTTCCCCCATAAAAGACCGGTGCTTTACCCTTGGACATATCCTCTATCATTTCCAAGAAATGAGATTACCGATGACGAGTCTCCACCTTTTGGGTTGAAGGTCTCCTTTAGTAAACATCTAGAGAGTGTCCCAAGTGGTTGAATGATGAACAAAAGTTGGTCCACTTTTCCTAAATCACATTCTTCTTGCATATATATTCCTCTCCAAAAGTAATCCAAAGAAAATCAAAAGGTAATTGAGATGCATCTACTACTACACAGACCCAATGATTGACAAGATGACACACTGCCTCATTTCAGCTATCCGCGCATAAGAACCTCCCGATGAGGTTACCCAACATTTTGATTACAGGTGGATTTTGAAAAGTTAATACATGTGGATTTTGAAAAGGTAAAGGATGGTTTGGGATGCTTACCCAATCCTTCGCAGAGGGTAAATCGTGGCCTATCTGAATGTTGAAGGACCAACATAAGAGGAATAATTGAACCCCACTACATTTACGAGGGGTGCTCAATCATGCTTTGATGTGTTACACCACTAATTTAAAGCGAATCATGTTGTGGTGCCTTTCCAGTAAGCCTACTGTCACCTTTTCTTGGAGGTCCCATGAGGAGAGAATGAATCTTTCAGATGCGTCTATGGAATGCATCCTCTACTTAAATCGTGCGATCAGGGTGAGGTTCAGAAGAGATGAGGATTTCGTGACCTTAGAGGTCGATATATAGAATTTAGGTATTCCATCATGATGATTTGGGACTTTCAGACTTAAGAATTATTTTGGAAAAGGGGGTAGAAAATCAGGGTTGGAGAAGGGCCGTAAAGGCACCCCTGCTCTCCCGAGGGAAGATGATTCCCCCTCCCCTTCAATGGGGGAAGAGTCGAAGCATTGGTCATCTTCACCACCCACTGGAAGAAAAATCCCAATATTTTGCTAAAAAATCAGTATTTTTCTAAATGAACATTTTCTTCCTTTTAATGGTGAACCAAATTAAAATAAAAAAATTAACTATTCAAACTTATATCATTAAAAATTAACATCATTATTGAAATAGTGATATCAAAATAATGTTAGGGTGAATTTTCATTATTTTTCTATGATGTTATATTTTTTTACTAATAGTGAAAAATACATAACATTAAATCAAAACTGCATTTTAGCCTAATATATATGTAATGTTAAATTAAATTATAGATTAATTTTTAATTTTTAATTGTTTAATTTTAAAAAAATGAATCTTTAGGTAATTCTAATAAATATAAAATTGAAATTGGAAATAAAAACATCTTAACCATTTAATATTCTTTACATTAAAAACATGCATTATCGTCCCGTCGGAGTTATTGAATTTAAATATATTTCATCAACATATAATAGTGGATATTTTTAAAATTGATTCAATATTTCCTATCATAGAAATTTTATATTTCTTAAAAATTTAACATAGTTATTGAACAAAAAATATTATTAAAAGTAATTAAAATTAACAAAAGTGATTAAGAGAAAAATTATCCTAATATGTGATAAAGCCTTAAACTTAAGGGTTACAGTGACCTTGAAACATGTACAAATGTTATTTTGTGTTCATATTTAGATACAATCATATATTTGAGCTAATTTATTCTGTTATTTGTGTCAATTTATGTTGTAAAACATCGGGAAAATTTCCTATTAAAAAATTTAAATGACTTTCACTCCTCCTACAAAATAAAATAGAGCTCACAAGTACCATTTATTAACACCTATCAATCACACTGTATATCCAAAAATCTACTAAAATATTTTCTCAAAATCACTATCTAAATCAAATAAGTCTCCATTTTCTAGATATACATTCACTGAAACCCATTTGGTGCATACAAAAAGGAGTTATCCAAAGATGAGTTAATATCCTTCCTCAAGCCCTTTTGATTTATTTTCATTCTACACACCCAAACATATACTTAATAATTTGTTATAAAATAACCTAAATTTCATAAATATTCTGATAAATTTTATTTCTATGGTTTTTACATAAACATAGACAGACTTCCCTCTAATGGTTAACAAGCGGACCGTTTCTGTACAAAAACTATCGCCTCGCGAAAAGATGATTATTTGTTTTTTAAATTAGCACCTATCAAAGTTGTCATTATGATGGGAAAAATTTTATATAATATATATTATTTTAATTATGTATTTATTCTTATGGAATTTTTATATACCACATACCTTCTTACTTTCTATTCTTTTGGAATATGACAACATCATCTATGGAACAGTGGATTACCGTCTCCTCAAAGATATATGATTAATTCCCTAAATGCCTAGAATGTATAAAAAATGATTTACTAATACTATGAGAAATATATGAAATAAATATTAAATGATAATTATAATATGAACAAAAATATAAATATAATTTACTTATCATTCTTTTAAATAAGTAAAATAACTAAAAGTTGCATTCAAGCGTACACATGTCCTTCTGTCACCCTGAATGGTGAGTTTCATTTACAATATCTATATTCTATGATTTAATATAAACACATGTATTCCGAATATATATTATTTTTAAGTTATGGAATAAAATATGTACATGATGAAACCATGATAGTAACAACATGCATCAAGTCAAACCATACTTGGTAAACTAGTCAATTAAAACCCAAAAATCTAAAAATAATGAATGATTACTAAAAAACTATAAAGGATACTTTATAATAAGTAAATATATCATATCATATGTATTATTATGATTATAGAATATGTTATTTACCTATATAAAAAAAATTATTCAATGATAATGTATGTTTTCAGGAATGGAAACACAAGTTAGTGATTTTTATCTCACTATTTACATTTGTGAGGTAAATGTAACATTCACAATATAATTTTTTTGTGGTGCATCTAATAACACTTTTGATTTATTATAACAAGATGATTATTATATTCATGGTATTTGGTTTTTTATTTTAATTTCATTTTCATTGGGAATTTCAATTAAAATTTACCATGTGGTAAATAATATCATAACCCGATTCCTTTCATTGGGTTATATTACATCCTTGTTGCCGTTAAAACACTATGATTATGCCTGTAATAATAATTTTCTATCTATTGATTTTTATAGATGTTTCATTTGTATTTTTAGGTTGCACACATTATATATTCATTTATTTATTCTCACTTATACATAATGGTATTTTCAATTGTTTACATCATAATTGTTTTTTATTTGGTATTTTTCAAACATAAATTTCCATTTGATGAAATTATTTTATGATTATTTAGTACAAAATATGATTTTTTAGATGGATATTCATGAAAATTTTCATGTAATTTAACTTTTTCCCAAACATTGGTACTAAAAATATTTTACAAATTTTTTTACAAAAACAGACTTCATTTCTCTCTATAATCGGAGAACATATTTTCTTCAATAAACTATGTTTTATAATAATGTTTCTAATAATTATTTAAGTTTCAAAAAAATATTAATGGATGTAATTTTTACATTTTTCTTTTACAAAAGTTTACAAAGGAATATTTATATCACTTTCTAGTGACGGAACATTTCATTCCATTTTTCACTGAAAAATGAATTTTGTTTTTACATCATACTGGATGTTTAGATTTAAACATAGAAATTTCATTAAATATTACATTTTAAGTTTAAAAGGATTATTTTTTTAAAGTGTTGTTAAAGTTGAATTCCAATGAAACATTTGTTAATTTTTTTGAAAAAAATATGATATTTCCTCAAGAATATTTTTGTGAGATCATTTTACTGTATTTCCATTCTTTGATGCCAGCGACCCTTTAATATACACCGTATGGGATATATTGTATTAATAATATAATTATTCATACATTGGATGTTTTATTTTTTATTTGGACTAGGATAGTATTTTAATTCACATCAGTGATTAATTTTTGTATTCTATTTAAAATATTCAATTCTACATGATCATTAGATATTAAATTCATCTAAATATACATATTGTTTTTCATCGATATGTTTATTTCATAAATAAATTTCAATATATACAAATGGTTTTTGCATTTAAGATTGTTTGATTAACATGTGATATATTGATAATTAAATATCCTTTACTCAATACATCTCTTCGATATTGGAACTTTTTTAATATAAATCAATTATAGGATATCTGAGAAATTTTTTTGTCATGAAAAAAATTGGTTGGGGACCATTTAATAGATTACCTACAGGTTAGGGACCCATTAATTGAAAGACCATGAAGCATCAGTAAACTCATGGGAAGAAACTATTTGGCTGGCCTGAGGTAATGGATTTATAGCCAGTATATTTTAAACCATCATTATAGTAATGGAATGATATGCCCATAAAACATGGTATCTAATAACTAATAATTGACTTTATTACGAATTAATTAAATAATATCCATGGCATTATTACATTGACATTACATATAGATTCACTTTCATTTTCAGTTTATTGATTAAATAGTATCTATTTTCATTTATTTACCTCTCCATATTGTAGATGCAATTCCTTATTAGTTTCTTGATTACATGGAATGTGTTTTCAGTTATTTACAATTCTATATTTAGTAGTCACATTGATTCATTATTTCTGTTGATATACATAACCATTATTGATAATTTATGCTCACGCTTATTTTTTTTCCTTTCCCATTAATCCAGGAAGTGTACTAAGAATGACATGCAAGGATATGCTAAGTGGTAATAAAGTTATGATAGATAGAAACAAATATGTTGTAATTAGTGTGTTCAGTTTTAATAAAATGCATTTTAATGTTTATAGTTTTCCAATACTAACAATCTCTTTGGATATTTGGGAATTGATTTCTTTTTTTCATGAATGTTTAATAGTAGTAAACAACAGCTCTGGGATTCTAGGGTATGGTATATATATCATGTATAATTTTTTTTTCCAAAATTAAATCATTTATTTAATATGTCCTAATGACCAAAAATAACTCATATAATTTTGATAAAGTAATAATTTTTATGTGGATTTTTCAAACACCAACAGTAGGCTCATGTTGATAAAATTGTATTTCAATGAATAAAAACTATTACATAGTTGACTTACCTTTTTTAAATTTGAACAATTAAAATATCATACGGGATAATATAGATTGTATCAAATCATATTAGAATGATATCAAATATTATTGAAACATTCTCAAACTCCAAAAATAATATTAATACATTCAAATACCACTATCAATATTTTTTGTTTATACTCCAACATTTTCTTTTAAATTTGTAAGATCATATCCTAATAGATCAAAGTCATGATATTAATACATGAAAACACTACATCATCCTCAAAATTTCAACAAAATGATCATATAAAATGGATACCTATATGGAATTTTGTGGTTTTTAGTGGGGTTAAAATAATTATCATATGTATGAGTGACTGAAATAATGGTTGATATTTTAAATAATCATCTCCAGAGATTCCAAAATCATATTTGATAGAATTCATTATTTCTAATTTCATTAAGATATAGATAATAAGTATGTTCATTATCTCATAAAATTCATTTAGACTACATAAATAATTTGGATTGTAAAAATGTGTGAAAAAATATACAGAACCACAAGGGTAAGAGGTTCATGAAATTGGGATGTTGTAGTTCACATGGGTTTCAAAATTGAAAAAACAATCCTTACAGGTTTAATATGGAAATGAACAAATAAAATATATATTAAGATTAATTAAAACTAATATATTATTGAAAAATAAGTTTTATAAGTTTTATAGATAACCAATATTTCAAAAATATTTTAGTGAGGATCAATTTTTCATATAAAAATTTTATAAACAAAAAAAAAGATTCCAAATAAAAGTCTAATTTCCTTTTCATTCTCTTAGACACACAGTTTCTTATAAAATTTTATTGTAGATCATGTACAATTTAAATAAAAGGGAAACATAGAATAATGGAAATTATAGAAAATATAACGTGTTATGAATGTATACTATTGTATAAATACCATTTTATTTTTAATATACCCAACATAAGCTACCCATTCATACTATATTTCTTAAGAGGTTAGTCAAAAATTGATTTTTTGTTATAGTGCTTTGTAGTACAATATTACACCATCAATATAAAAATAAAAATAATACAAATCTATTCTTAAGAATATGATAAATTTAATGAATATAAATAATATACAAAATGATGATACAATGTGTTTCACCTACCATTGGTTTGTATTGTTCTACTTGTCTATTTATGGATTGTTTAAAGGTCACACTAAATCCATTAGAGAGTTGAAAAAAAATTAAGTACTACATCATGTTATTCGTCACATATATTTTTATTAATGCCCTTTTTGTGCCCCCTTATTGAAAGTGACTGATTTATATGCTTGTTATAAAGATAATTATGAAGAAAACTTTTTGTGGATGTGTGATATTTGAATTTTCCAATTTATTCTCAGTATTAAGAACGCTGATTTGTTTAAAATATTTTAGTTATGTTGATTTTATGACCTATATCATCATGTATAGAACCCAATAAACATTTATATATCATATTTACACATTAAAATATTCCAATTGTTTAATTTATTGCTTGTATTCTTCACCACAAAAGGAATGATCTATGGAATGTTTCTTTACATTATGAAATTATGGTGAAATATTAATTAATTTATATTCAATAATATTAGAATAAATTGAATTCAAAATAAATTTTTCTTTGTCAACTATATATACTAGAATGTGTCCTTATTCATGTATAAGCATGGTATATAGGCTTATGGATTTATCAGTATGTTTGATCAACAAGTTTTCCACAAATTATGCTAACTCCATGGTATTTTCCTATAGTTTATTCATTATAATGACGTCTTCAGAGTATTTAGGGAAATTAAAAAATAAAATATCATTAGTATGTTCAAGTTTTTAATATTATATTATAAGTGTTTAAATATGAGTTTTATTCAGTGAAAATATGAATATAAAACACCATTTAATATTATAATACAATTAAAAATACAGCTGTGGTAGTTAGTTTTTCATCAATCCTTTCGTAAAAAAAAAATCCAATGTTGCTTCATCTTCTTTCAAATCATGAAATAGATTAATTGATATATTATTATATAATTTATATGGAATAGTTTTTCTTCCATATAAAATGTAGTCTATCAAGTATTCGTATAATCATGGTCTTCCCTACTCGATGATCTCATTTTTAAATGATTTTGGTTTTTCAATATCCTATGGAAGTTAACAAACTTTGGGAGATAGTGGTATTGCCATTTTTTATTCTACATCCTTAATTTCCATTTCATTTATATGTGGAAATTATATTATTTCATCTATATATATCATTCACGACTACAATTGGAGGACCTTGTGGATTTGGAATAACCAATCCACCACCTATTTCATTCTAGTCTTAGTGATATATTCTTCGTTTTTTTCATAAATGGAATTAATGAAAACTTGTTTTAATTTTTTATATGATAAAAATGACTAATATTTGTTATATCAATGGATTTCACCCCATATAAAAGTGTATTTTCCTTGTATTTGTGATAATTTTTACATCGCGAAGTGTGATATTGTTTATTATAATTCTTTATACACCTAGGAAATTTAATCATAGGTGTAGTAAATTGAATTTATCTCTTTAAAAATTCATTGTCCATTTTTTCAAGTACATAATTATCCAATAGAAATATTTTGAAAATCAATTTTCAAAGTGAGGATTTTCTTTTCATAGTAAAATATACGCATAAAACATAGTTAAGATATGAAATTTATATTATAAATGAGATGATACAATGAAAAAAACAATGTTCACTAAAAATAATGTTTCATTTGATCGGTTGTTTATTAAGGGTGTGTTATATAGAAATTGGGAACACCTTGTATGATGACATTCATACTCTCTGAAGGAGTTAATCTAAAATAGTAAATTTTAATTAGAATTACTAATGTATTTGTTTGGATTTTCTAAATAATTTATAGGAAAATTGATATATGTATTGATATAATGATATAAAATAAAAATATAAATAATGAATAGGGTGAAATTGAATGGTTCCATGTCAGGGTACATGGGTATATAAATTTTAATGTTCTACCCCATGATCATCCAAAAATAAAGTGATAACCAATCATTAATTACTCTCATCCATCATTGTTATAGAAATGAATACGCTGGAAACTTTCATACGCATATCTAGTCTGTCTTCTATATATTAAAGAGGTATTGAAAACACAAATATAAATAATACATTATACAAAAAAATAATCTCTGAAATTTTTGATTTACCCAACATTCTATACAACTCAAACCTCCTAAGGGGTATACCAGGATATGGGAGGGGTGATAATATGTATAAGGAATAATATAACAATAAAAGGGAAGGGTGGAAGATAATAAATGTTAATCCACCTATCCCCACACTCACTATAATATCATTACTAAAAAAGATAATAATAAAATTTAATAGTGGTGATTCAAAATACCATTAGTCCATGCATATGAAAAATTCATTCATCCACCATCTATAATCATGGAATTATAAGATAAAATTGGATGGATGAGATAATGAAAAAAGTAATGTATGGAAATAATACTACTGTTAATATTAAATTAGATAATAATTTCAATGTAATTCGTAAAAACATTCCTTGATGGGGAACAACTTTCATAGTTGTATTCCACTTATATAGTTAAATGTGTAGCGATTTTTTTAGTGTATATTGAAATTATTTTCTTGATTTTATAAACTTGTCGTGAAAGTGTTTAGGTTTCAGAACAACTGATATGTGTAATTCTAGATTATAGGTCAGAAGTTGGCATGATTCAAAGATGCACAAGTCTATTTCTAGGGGATCTAATCAATTATATATTTATATTAACATTGAATACAACCAAATTTGAACCATAATTTTGGATCCATAGTTTTATAATTGCTCCGTATATTTAAATTATAAGGGCTCAACCATTGGGATATTGAATCCATATAAATTTAATCTCATAATTTAGAATTTGATTTTTTTTGAGAAAAAAAAAACTCCCTCAATTACTGATATAGATAAACATAACTGAATTTCCTTATATATGGTCATAAAATTATTATCTTAAGCATGATATGTTCTCTTAAAACTCCCTCCTTGAATCATAGACTTCATTTATAAGGAAATATTCACACACATGTCCTCATTTAATACAATTCTAAACTTGTATGAAACCCAAACCATGGTGATCATCTATATGTGGCACATTTTAAAAACATAATCATTGACAATTTGAGTCCTTTTGGGTCACTCGCACTTATGATCTATATTTCATTCATAAAAATTCCATATACATGGAATGTATTGTCAGAATTTATCCCCTTACCCTTTTTAATAGTCATGGTTAGGGAAGTATCCATGCAAGTTTCTCCATTAATAGGATATCTAATACCAAAAACATTTTCCCCAAGAATGGGTTGGCTCAAATATAAACATTCGTCTCCCTATCATGGAATGTGTAGAACATAGACTAGTATTAGCCGCTAATGTATTCGTGATACTCCAAAAAGAATACTAGATCATATATGAATTTTATTACGTATCCATGTAATCAATAAGGATGAAAACCACATCCCACTCAACGAGTCACGACTTTCTCAAGGAGAATTAATTCATAAACTAAACTATATCCCTTAATGTCAAACATTTTGTGGCATATATGTTATTATTTTATAAAAAACATAGGATAGTTCTATCAAAGGACCATAAAATGTGCAACGAGAACTATTTAGAATGCGAATAAATTTCATATAGGAATAATATGATATAATTTTGAGGATAAATTATTAAAAAAACTACCATACCATCATATCACCCCTTGGAGTAATGATAAAACCAAATCTATCATGCTAAACCAAAAATTATTCTCGACTGTCTCCACAGGACTCATGAATAATAGATTCTCGTATATGTTGAGAATAAAGGGATTTCTACCACTATAATTTAAATCATGAAAGC
Organism: Viscum album; assembly: GCA_963277665.1. Taxonomy (NCBI): domain Eukaryota; kingdom Viridiplantae; phylum Streptophyta; class Magnoliopsida; order Santalales; family Viscaceae; genus Viscum; species Viscum album. The sequence continues at coordinate 158,750,008 of OY728128.1, read as the reverse complement.
CCATATAAAATAATAATCATATACATATATTTATATGATGTGAAAATTATACTTTCCTCAATAAAAATTTACCTAGTTTTCAGTTATATGATGAGAATACATGGAACCTATCCTATGGTCACATTCATAAGACAGACAATATGATAGGAAATGTATGATTCAAATCTCCTAATCTATTATAAAGTAAAAATTTCTAATTTTAAAATAATTAAATAATTCATCAAAGATCATAGGGTTCTATAGGTGTAGAGCCTATAATATCATTTGTGACAAGAGCTAAATGCCTTATATGAAGAGTATAGGAATATTATGTGATGATCATGGGATTTATCATAAATTCACATAGGTGAAATGAAAATTATTATACCTTTCCCTATATTATAATAACTATAACCTTTAGAGAAAATCCAATTATTACTTATTTTTAAAAAATAATATTCCTTCAGTGATGACTATTGTATTCCATGGGCAATGAACTAGTGGTTAATTATATGACATACATATGATTCCAAGTGTGATGAGAACTAGATGCCTCATTTAATGAGTATTATATTCCTCAATTGATGAGTATTGTATGAATTGTGGGATGATCATAAAATTAATTATGTTAAAAAATAGGGATCCCTAAAGGATTTTCATGAGTATTATAAAATATATTCCCAAACTAACCAAAAAGCCTTTATATATATGTCTTTTACAATCAAAATATCTCACCTAAAATGGAAGATACTGAAATAAATTACCAATACACACCTCATTATGGAATTGTTAATTGGATTCATGAATATATCTTTAATCAATAATGGATACACATAATAGGTAAATAAGTCTATGGAGGGAATTATTGATTTTATTTTATCCCATTCCAATCAACAAGTTGACACTATCACCCTCTGGATATAGATATCCACTTTTGGAATCATTAATTTTTTGAACTAGATTATTATAATTTATAAATAACCAGTTTAAATAGGTCATTGTGAAAAATGATGTATAGAGACAGGGAAGCTGATGAGAATCACTTATTTTACACCATGACGTTTTGATTAGTTAACGCATTTTTGATTAAGTAGGTGTGTATGAGGTTGGATTCTTTATGGTGTTATCTTTGTCATCAACACATAAAGTAGTCTATATTAGTAGGAAGAGATATTATATTGGAATAATTTTAATATTTTTATAAGGTTTAAAATATTATCTTGTTGTGGATATCAAACATTTTTTACAATAATAACGAAGATATCATGGGTGCTGGAGTGATCAACTGAGGTATAAAGTCACAGTTAGGATAATGACCACCTATTTAATATATAAAATACGATTTGAAGGAATTAAAACATACTAAATAATTAAAGTATTACATAAAACTTGATGGAATAAGAACACCCAAGATTATAAAAAGATAATCGGATCTATGATGAAATTCAATCATATCATATGATGAAAATGGAACCTACCACAAGATGGAATGTGAACCTACAAAATAACTAAATAAAATCCTACTCCAAGTTGAATGTCTTAACTCATGTATATATGGTCATGTAACCATTGTCATGCATGGTAGGTCAAATGACCAAGGACATGAATTTTAGGTCCAGTGACTAAGGATTGACTTGGCTAGATAATCTTCTTGGGATTTATTGGTATTTGATTGATCAGATGAGAAACTATATGAATGATCTACCAGGTGTAGACCATTTATATCAATAGACAATTATTTCAGTTGATTTTCAATATGATAATCTTTAATATTCCAAATATCATTGGAATTATCATTATGATTCATTCTATAAAATAGAAGAAGAAAAATGAATTTCATAAATTGTTTTAGAATATGGATTATCTAAACCATTAAATTCTAGTACATTCACTCTTGAAGATATTAATCAGTTAAAACCCATAATGATATTTCGTTTCAAGAAGTTATTCTGAAGAAAAATCTATGTTTTTTGAATGACATCAAACAAAATATTATGACAACATAATGTGCAATATATATTTGTATATTTATATGAGTGTATGTATTTTAAGACGTGAATATGAATATAATTTAGATTATAATTATTCTATCACTTTAGAATTTATATTCATATGTGTTCAATGGTGCTTAAATAATTATAATTGGATGAGAATGAATCTTTGGATTTTCATATGAAATCTATTTAAGAATTTGGCTAAGAATAGGAATTCTATGTAAGTATTTGGATGCGAACATGTATTCTATGAAAGAAATCAATACATATATAATTGTTATGTTTATAGGTGAGATAATATTTATGAGGAATAATTACATCAGTTGAGTTTTTATAGCCACATTCATGTATTTATTTATAGCATGGTGGTTTATATTTGAAGATGATTTCTGTTGGAATTAATGTAGAATAAATTAACGTTTTAAAAGAGATATATATGTATTGATATTTAAAAAAAATTCCATGTAGTTATACTCATATATGGATGTAATTTTAGTGTATGTTATAATGAGGACACAATTTTATTATTTTCAAATATTTTGAATTAAAAATATTCACACCATTTCAGCAAATATTTTAATAAAGAAGAAAGAGAATGAGGAATTTATTATGAATGTTTTTTTCGGATAAATAATTATGAGATAATGAAATGATAAATAGGTTACTTATCGATAATGTATAAGAAATCAATAAAGAAGAAGAATATAATTATAAAATCATATGTGTAAAAAACCAAAGAAACATCGTGAGGAAATTTGTAATCCTATTGTTGAAGTTATATTCCATTTTTGAAAAAAAATTGATTTTTCAAATAAAGTATGCAAGGATCACATGCACTATCAATAAAAAATAGTGAAATTCCAGCAATGGATATGTCCAATTCACTATAACTACAAGGATATTACTCAAGTAGAATGTCTAATCTTAAATTTTTTCTAGATCATATGAATGTAAAAATAATCTTTTTGTGTATTGATCCTCTTAATGTATCATGTTCAAGTGGTTGTGCGTTATGGGATTTAGAAAAGTATTTTCTCTACAATTAGATGAAATTGGTATTTTAATAAAAGAATGTATATTCCACTGATTCAACCCCATATTCGCAGTTTAACAGATCTGGTCGGGTCATTACAAATAGTAATTGATGTATATTTACTCAATTGACTCTTGTATATCTTGATATTGAATAATGTTTCCATGTTTGTTTATAACATTGTTAATAATTTGAGTATTACAATTTTCAAAGGAAATAACTATCATATATAGAAGGATTGAATGATGCCGTATATATTACACATTATATATTATGCTCTATAAGTTACTATATAAGTTTTCACTCCTCATACTGAGGGTTATATTATAAAAGAAACCAGTAATTAGAATCATGATAATGATGGGGAATCAGGAAATATTATACATTCCTCTAATAAAAATGTGAATTCATTAGTTTTAATGTATGTTGAATAGAAAAGGGGATTGGTGAAAATATAGATAAAAATAATAATGGAACAAAATGGCCAATAAATCTATGATACATATTTGGAAATTTATTTTTCAATATCTTAAAAATGGGAGATGAATTCCTTAGTGAGTTTTTTACAAGGAATAATATCATTTTAAGAACCCTTCAATTATTTCCCGAAAAATAGGATGAATTGAATTTTATAATGTTTATAATAAAAATTATTCATTATTAATGTGATGATATTATTTATTTATTACAAGATAGGGATCTTGGAATAGTCTTTTTTTAATTTTCATAGTATTTTCATAATATATGAAATGATACGAGAGAATAATATCGTGATGATATTGAATGGTGGCCAATAAATGTATTTGAATTTCACTGAGTATGAAAACAAAAATAAATATGTTATTGATCAATATGTCAATAAATCCAATTTTGATGATGAATCAGGTAATATGTTTGATGAACTCATTTAATATTTTTCTATAAATTCAAAAATAGAAACAAAAAATATAATGGAATGTTTCCATTAATGAGATATTACTAAGGTTCCATTGGAAATTTTATAATGATATTTTCAACACTAAATGAATATTTAGATTGTGATGAAGAAAATTGAAGTACTAGAAGGCCAGAATAATGAATTGAAAAAAATAAATGGCCTTAGAAAAATATTGGAAAACAATTTTTAATAAATAAATATATAAGAAATTTTCTTCTAAATGTCTAGGAGATGATGATAGTAAATAAGATATTTTAGTTCAGAGTTCAATTGATAAAGGAATATAAATGTTTATATTGAAATGGTGAATTATTAGAGTATTACATTTGATGTATGAAACTAAATTTATTAAGAGTCATGAAAATAGGACCATAATTGTAGCTAAAATAAGAGAATTACAAAATTGTATAAATCTAGGGAAATAAATTATTGAATAAAAAACTACTGATAATATATAAAATAATATGTCCAAGAAGACGTATAATATGATGAATTATATTCCATGGGTCTAACAATTCTTGTTTTAAAAAATAATATCAATGCTTTTTGGTCAGTAGTATGTTTGAAATTAGATAATCCATTATGTAAAGCATGAAGGATTCAATGAAAATTCAATTTCAAAAGATATTTTGGTTATTATAGATGATTATTGTTTTTAGTAAATATGTGTTTTCTGGATATTAATCACTATAATTTATCCAAGATGTATTAGAGGCCATGTTTTTGGTTAAGTCAACACACACAATGAAGAAAAACTCAAAATCAATCTAGTAATACAATTTAAATACAGAAAATATATTCTAAATTATTATAACTCTCTATTAAAGGTGTGATCATCCTTGAAACCATTCAATTTCTTTCCCTATGATGCTAGAAAGTAATTATTATTTTTAGTAAAAAAACAAAAAACCATATAGATTGGGGATAAAAAAGAAAAGGGAGTGATCTAGTTTTTGAAACTCCTCTCAAGGATACAAAAGGAGAATTATAATGTATTTTGAATTGTGAGTTTCCTTAATATATGTCAGTAGAAATAATCCATCGGAAACTTGTAATATTTTCAAGATGATCCAAATTTATGTTACTTAAGTTTGAAAAATTAAAATAATTCATGTAATAGTATTATTAAAACTGTGTTAAAGATAAATAAGAATATGTTATCAGATCGGAAGTGTTGAACCAAGTATAAAAATTTCTATGTTGGAGATACACCAGAGTCATGTTTTCTAAGTATTATAAAATAATATTTTTTATCAAATTAAATTCATGGAAATATGTTCATGATAAATAAGTACAATTTAAAATATGTTAAAAAGTGTTCATGGTGTACTTAATGTGATGAGATACATATGCATGATTTGTTCGATAGATCAGTAATATAAATTTGAAAAATTATTACATTGGTTGGTTGAGATACATAAATATAATCCATTGGAAATTATTTATTAAAACATATATGGGAATACATGAAAAAAATCTACAAAATTTTTATCTATTTATTTTCATTTTTTAATTTTTTAAATAGTAATATCAGTTTCATGATTTAAAAAAATATCAAAGGCTCCTGTACAGTTCAAAAGCATTGGGAGAAGTGTCGAAACAATGTGAGGCATTTCTATAAAGAATATTTAATGAGATAATGGTTTTGAATACACAAAGTATATGTTTCATGTTAATATTGAAATAAAGGGAATCATTCATGATCATATATCAAATTATATTCCTTAAAAAAGTTTTTTTTTGAAAATATACAATCTTAGTTGAGATGGATTGAACCACACTGATGAAATATAATACTTATTGGTTTTTTAGAGAGAATATATCAGTTTAGTAGTCCATATAAAAAATCAATTCTATTACTGACTTTATTAATACATGTCTCCATAAGATATTTCTTATATGAACTCCCTATGTTTCTAGAAAATCAGTGTATTGGGAAGACAATATATTATCAAATTCAATGGTGAGAATATTTGGATGTCTGGTCAAATATCATTTGATGGTATCTCTCTAGGATACCCTCAAAATGATAGAATAATTTAATTCAAAAACAATTAAACAAAATGAATTGTTTATACTACAATGGTGAAATCACCATAACATTTTGAAATAAATGATTCACAATTGAATATAGAATTATGAAGTAGTTCAAAAGTTTATTCTATTAAAGAAAATTTCAATATATTTGATATAAGTGATGATATAGAATCAGTGCAATATGAATATGTTGATTCATCCTTTTGTTTTTAAGATGTAAATTGTATTTATATTATCAAAGGATGTGGAAATACATAGAGGATCAAAATACAATTGGGAATAATGTACAATATTATTCAAAATAGAATAACTAAGAGAAGTGATTTACATGACAATTTTATTAAAATTTGATCGTATACATTTTGAATGAGAATGGGATATTCAATATTGGATTTATGGAATAAATGTGTAATTAGATCATATTGAGATAAATGAAACAATGTATTTGTTACTCAAACAATTTGATAAAAATGTGATTGTATCAAAATTTGATATAAATAAAAAGATAAATTTAAAAAGAGAATATGTTTGAAATATGGAAAGAATGGTTTTTAAGGTATACTCACATGTTGAAATAATATTTTTCCATATAGAATTTCCTCAAATAAGAAGTCATTAAAACAATATAATTCTACCATATTGGATGATAGAATAGGAGACAGATAGCTTGAGAGGTCGGATAAGTGATTAGGGTTCTGTGAGGACAATTGATATTTCCTGAGATGATGGAAATGAGGTTGAGAAACTCCCCATTGGAATATTCCTCAAGAGTTCATGGTTAAGAACATAGGATATTTAATAATATGGGATATATTCATAATGGAATAATCACTAACCTGTAATTGAATGTAATGTATGGGTATCCTTTAATCAATGGTATTTCATAACAACATAAGAAGTCGATTCTGGATGAATTCATAAAAATTTCGTCATCGCTCGGGTCAATGCGAGGTTATATGTTATTTTAAAAACCTTAGGTCACATTATGAAATTTATTATTGGAATGGTTTCCCATCATTAAGATATGAATCTGTGGAATGTTGATGATCTTTATTCCATTTAACAATGAATATCTTCTTCTTTATCTTTCATTTCATTTCAGTAGGCCATTATAATTTTCAGTTCCTCATTCCCAATGGTATACATAATAAATGAGGATAGGTTCATGGTTTTGTTTCCCTCAAACTAGGTTTTCTATCCATCTATGAATGGAGTTTTAGCTTCAACACATTTTAAATAAAAAAATCATATTATCATGTTTGTGTCAAAATATTTTTTTGAATTGGATTTTTTAGAATACACACATACTTTATGATATTGTTTCTTTAATTAGAATCCCCATTAAGATGAAATAAAATAAAATAAAATATATATTTGATGCCTCTTCCAAATTTGTATTTGAGGTATATATCATCATAGTTATATAAGAAAATTATATTATGGTTACATCTAATGATGATTTAAATAATAAAATATTCAGTGATTAGATTCCTAAATACTTTTTCTGATTTCAAGATCAATGGAGATCAAAACAAAAAAACTAGGATGAAAATAACTTACACATGTTGTTCCTTAACTGGAAATGATGTGAAAAATTATAGGAAGCAGGTTTCATTGAATAAGAGTAGAAATTCTACTAGTTATATTATTCAATGTCGAGGGACTGCACTCTCTCAGACTGAATCTAAATAGAAAAGGGAGAGTCAGATTACCCCTATGAATCATTTGGATTTTGATTCATTGGGGTCCTATGATATTCTTATAAAATAGGGTAACAGAACTTCTATTGAAGGAAAAAATCAAATCAAGAAACTAGATATCTAGAATTTATGTGCTTCATCATTTTCTTCTGACGGGGTTCCACCCATGAGATCTGAAAGCAGTACTTAAAAGGGAATATTTGAGTGCATGTTGAAAGCATGGATATAGATAATGAAGCGGTGGGCTGAGGGAATATCCTAAATGTGAGGAGCATAGGGAACCCTTGATTCATGTTCCACATATATATCTAATTATTTATACTCAAAATGTAATGATATATTGTTACCTTCTTTATATTGGGACTCAAATCCTATAGGAGTTGAATATGATGTGGATGCTGAATAATATAGGAAGAAATTGGGAAACATTGAAGATCATGATCTATCACCAATGAACCCATACCAAAATGATTTTATTAAGTTTAAGATAAAGGATGATGAAATTTTTTCTCTAATTCTTATAAATAATTAATGGTCGAGTAGAGACTACTCTCATATCAAGACCACCATGGCTACCCAATTGACACCTCTTTCTAGTGGGAGGATGCAGTAGGGATAGTACATCTATTTTTTGGAAGATGGGTCATATTAAGAGATAGAATATGAGGATCATAATTGTAAATATTATGATCTATGAGGTATTTCAATTATTTAATGTGGTTATTTTATTTTATTTTAAACACCAATACATTCTATGTGTTCTAATTTTTCATTTTTTTTAATAAAATGGTCTTCACCCCAACCATTTTATAAAAACATTACAATCATTCATTACATTTATAAAAAAGGAATTAAATGTTATACTAATTTTTTTTCATGTCTTATATTCCAATGTATAGGTAAAAGAATAAGTACATATACAATAACAACATTTCATTTTTATTAAAGGCAGAAAATATACAGTACATCATGGGTGTATAAAGAAGTTAAGGTTGATGGAATCACCTAAAATAATACCCACTCTTCCTAGGGGAGGAATAGTAAACTACATTAATCCAAAATAGAAACATTATTAGAGGACAATGATATTTAAATGTTGGAAACTCGGTTCCACTCACACCAAGTATGTAAGAGAGAAATGTGGTTATGAAGAAGTTTACTTCCCTTATATATTAATTATATAACTTGAAAAAGGGTAAAATAGATTCCTTTGAGGGTGAAAAAATAATCATTGAATCCATCTCCAGAAAAGAGAGCTAGATGTTCTGAATTTTTCCCAATTCTATACCATTAAGAAGGGCCATAGCCTCAGCCTTAAGGGAATCACGAGTCCGAGAGATAGCACTAAAGGCATACACCACCGATCTAGAAGGGTCATAAACCATAAATCCTTCCATAATGTTACCCTAGTTCCATGAACCATATTTTTTTAGTTTGAATCATTTGGAGGGGGGTTACAACACAATCAGTGTCCTAATTGTTGGGGAGAATGAATGACTATGGGGATCTAGGCAGATAAATACCTCCTCAGATAAGGGATAGCCTCATGCAGTTTCAGAAGACCAGCCTATTCTGCCATAAGATATATTTCCTTAACCACCGGTTACAATACCGAGGGGGTGGCCCCCATTCCTAACATGGTTATGGTCCTTCCAATGATACTAGTATACCACAGAAATGATCACTATATTAGTATTCTCATACAATGTATTTTGGCTATCACACCCAATCCACAGTTGTGAAAAATCTTCGAACAAGCCCCCCTGATGTAAATTTTCCATAAACTCTCCTAGGATGCACCCTAATTGAGCCTCCTATTAACTATGTAAAAAAGGTGAGACATGGTCACCTTTGTTAGAATGATAATGCAAGTTCACTTCAAATCCATATTCCCACCCTTTCTCCTAACTTCTCCATCTATTGTGATCATGATATGATGAATCATACAATGATGGAAATTGAATTTTCACATGATAACTTTACACCAGATAAACCATTCAAAATGATCATTATTAGGATTTATATAAATATATTTTTTGTAAGAATTTGTAGAAAACATAACTGAAGAGGACCTAGTAAAAATTCACTAATGCATAACCTCTTCTATCTATATACATTTTAAATCCCTTTTTATTGAGTCATTGAAAATTCCATGATTGATACAAGGAAATGAACATGCATGTATGAAGTCATATCATGAACATAAAAACCTTGATACCCAACATACCGCATCCTTAGTTTCACTCCGGAAAATAAACGACACCAAACCCTAAAATCCACCCTGATAGATCTTGTTGTGCTGGTGAAAGTGTCGGTATTGAGTTTCAAAGGGGAGGGTTTCTTACTATTCTATCCTCTAGACCATATCCATAAATTACCTTAATTAACATATTAAATAAGTAGTGACCCTAAATTATTTCTCGTGCTTGTTTCCCCTGAATACGTTATATAGATTATTTTACATTCTTATCATTGATTCCTACATTATCAAGTAGTTTAGTAAGATTTCTTTAGGAGAAGTATCACATCATCTTAACATAAAGAAAGTATTCAAGACAATATTAAGGAAATTTCACATTTATGTATTGATTAAATTTTTCATTGAACTTTCTAAAAATGGTTCCACGCAAATTTAATTTGAAAAAATATTTTTAGGGATGAAATTTTTGTTGATGTTAAGCATAAGAAATTTAGTAATGTAATTATAATCCTACAATATTTTGCAATATCTATAATATACTTGGTTTATGTTCATATCTTTTCTACTAGTTTTCATTATGCACAAAAAATATCACATTCCTACCTTGAAAAAACTTTCTTTAATACATTATTGTTATTAAATATTATGTTATAATTTTTTTCAAATGAAGGAAAACAGAATATTTTTCCCTAGATGGAAAAAAACTAGGATGGTTTTGTCGATAAAATGAAATCCACATCTAGTGAAATCTTCTTTATAGGAGAATGATGTGTGAGATGAAATAAATAATTTAAAAATTCATCTTTCATTACACTTCATATGTTAATTATATATTTTTAACTAGAGATAGGCCTAGATTAACACTATTGAAAACATTATGGGAGTAATTTTTAGTTTATGGGAAGCATCAACTTCTCATTGGTTATGATAATCCAGTAGTCGTCATTAAAATAAAAAATATTGTAAAAAATTAAAGATAAAATCATATTGACATTAATTATAAATACATTGAGGATATTAAGTAATTATAAGAAAGAAATATAGCATTTATTTATATGGTGGATCATGTGGATGATATTTTTACTAAATTATTACTATAGTATTATTTTTATTAAATACGGTTGATTATAGTTTATAACCTCCCTCCATTCAAGGTTATGTTATGTTATTTCATCTCCACTATCATAGTTCCTTGGATATTATTTTCAAAGAGTGAGAAATATGAAAACATAAATATATCCATTGACATTTTCATTTACTATTTAGTTTCCAAATATATTTATGGGGTTCTTCTCAATGGTATGTTCTATGATTTCAACATGTGTTCTATATTCTAATTATTTTAATTGTGTGATGAGGTGGGGGAATGGCCTCTCTCTTTCAATAAATATAATTGGGGTATTAATGAGAGAAGATTGGTTTGGGTCGTTGTTGGATTGTTGAATAACATGGTGAAAAATAATTTGGATTATTTATGGTGTTATATTTTATTATCAACACATAAATATATAATTAATTGGAGTAATAGTTCAAAAACATAAAGATTTTTCTTTAATTCATATGATTTTTAAAATGTTCTATTCATATCGATTTCACAATTTTTATAATAATGATGATTCCAGAGTAGTGTCTGGATTGAATGCATTATGATAGAATTCATGAATATTCTATTGATAGTGTGAAGAAAAAAGAATGTACTACCTAGAAAAATTATATCATAGATTATAAATAAGCGGTATTCTACCAAAATAAGGAATTAAAACCATCCACATGGAGAAAAATGAACCTACAACATGATGTAATTAGATACTACCACATAAGGACAAAAAATACTTAAATATGAAGGAATGAAAACATAGCAGTTATAAAAATATGGGATTTCGGCCTAAATTATTTACTATCTCATGAACAATAGGTTATTTTAACATAGATACATACAAAAGGTAATATTGTCAATGCAAAAACAATAGTTCATGTGATAAAGGACTTTCATGGTTGATTTGGGACTAGGGATCATATAGTAGGTCTAACAATCAAACGATCAATGACTTGGAAGATTAGGCAATGTAATGATCTTCTCAAAAATGGAATAGATTATATTATTGATTACAAGTATACTAAGATTCATTACTCCGAATATCATGGTAATTATAATAATTATTATACCTAGGGAATAAAATGATAACTAATGAATTCAAGAATTTATTTTCACCATTGATTATCAAAATCAGTATATGGAAATAGATTTTATAGGGACAATCATTATCGATTGTTACTCACAATTATATTGTGATTTGTGGGTGGAGGTTGATGATAAAATGATGCAAAGTGGAAAAAATAAAATCATGAATAATGATGTGAACATGATCAAGCTATTATTTTATTTTATTAGGAGTGTAATGTGTTAAATATGAGCGTGAATCATTGTTTCTATGAAAAAAATTTAGGATCATAATACCTCATGAGTTTATGACTCCATTGGTATATAATAATAATAATATAATGAGTATAAACCTCTAACTATATGTATAACATCTATTCAAGCCTTAAAAAAGTGTATGTCATTTTCAAAGTATTCATGTCATAGATAATTTAATATGTTAATAGGTTCAGTGGTGTTTATGATGGAAAATTCAATGGATAGAGTTTCTAGGGGTTCATGTATGAATATATATCTAATATAAAGATTTTAGTGTGATGATGAATTTTTTGGAATTAATGTGGAATAAATATATGATTAAATATGTATGAAGAGGATGGCATATTTCTATATGTTTACCTAAAACTACAATCACTTATAGAATAAAATTTTTATGAAAGTTATTTTGAAGACATGTGTTGATAATTATTGAAGAATTTAAGTCAATCTTATTCACATAGTTAAATATAAATTTTAATATAGATGAATGAAAAGAGAAAACTGATGATGCATTATTTAAAATTACGTTTTCTATATATATTAGTGTAGTGTGTGGTGTATGACATATTTATTTGAGGAAGATGAATGATGATAGAATTAATGGATGAATCATTTCTTGCTCACTATTATGATTGGGATTAATGAAGAATCACTATATTATTTTATCCCATGTGTGATGAATCTCTGAAGTTTATAGAATATTTTATGATGCCTATTTGGGATGTTTTATTCAATTATTCAAAAAATTATTACTATTAAATCATCTATGTGAGGAGAACATGCACTTTCAGAGGATTATAGGGAAAAAAAGTGATATATTTTCCAAATTTTTTGAAATTATAAAGAATATTTCTAGGGAACTATCTAATATTAGATTTTTTCAGATCAGGTAGAGGACTATATACTTTTTTTGTGTAGTAAACATTTTAAATTTATATGTTCTTATTGGTGCTCTTATATGATGCAATTTTTAGGATAAGTTAATCTCTATATAGTAGTGAATGATTTGTTGATATCAAAGAATATAAAAAAGCTTGACCATATAATCACCAAATATATTTGTAACTGAGAACCCATCTAGTTCTTATATCCTTCTCCATTAACAATGTCAGGATGAGTAGCATTGGATATCCCACGAATAGAAATTACTGACATTAAATATGTTTTTAAAATTGAAAATAAATTTTTTCTTGGTTGGAATTAAATATATTTTAGAATTAAATAAATATTATATTCTAGGTGGGTTATCAAAGAACAACCAATTGGAATAGTGGAAGTAAGAACACCTGATATTCTACTAACTCCCAAGAGTTCCAAAATATGGGGATCCGACCAAACAATATCGATGTGGTGAGGACCTCCTATCTCAAAAAAAATTGGTTAAATCTCCCACATTTCTCATTAACGATCATTCAATATAGCGTAATGAATTATATTTTATAATAAAATTAGGAATAATGAAACATCTCCTCCCATAAGATTCTTTTGGTTGATCTATTAGCCATGGAACTAAGGAGATGCTTCCAATAGAGGCCTCATATGGGGAAAATCCCACCCCATTTTCCATTTCCTCCTTTTTTGGAATCCAATCCCACAATGGAATAATTGAACCTTCACTAATTCCAAGTAGGTTAGAAAAATTCCAATTTTTTCAGCCATAACTACTACTTGGGATTTAATAAGGAAGACTCCATACACTTGACTCCATCATTTGTGTGGGGCCTCTAATACCATGACTATGAAAGTAAATGTCGACGTCACTCTAGCAATATAGGTTTAGGCATCAAGACACCCATGTCAGTTGCAAGCCAACACCTCTACTCTATTGGAGTATACTTGTGAATCTCTTGTCACATCCCCAACCATCTAGACCACTATTGAGGTGATTTTCCATTCAAGAGTAATGATATCCTGACAACCCAACAAGGATGTAAGGATTAATACCCCATATCTCATTCCACCACCATCCATTTTTAATTTCCTTCCCATTCTATAGAATTTCAATAGAATGAGGGTCCTCCCCTGGTAGAGTCATCTCATGTGATTTTTAATTTCTTCCATGAATCCCATACATTAATTCTCATAGGAATCCTACCATTTACATACATAATATTACATTCATATAATATAGATGCTGACAAGGAATATAGATTATCTGGTTACAAAACCATGTTACCCATTATCTATCCAAAATAAGGACGATCGAAGGATAAATGTTTCCACCTTCACCATAATAGCCACGTATATGATATATCTAGCTAAGGATATCTATTTTTGATTTCAATGTGAATAAATTATAGAAATACATTATAAATTTTCCTTCAATGGATGATGTACTGGTTTTATTCTATGGACTTTCAATATAAAACCATTATCACCATCATCATATCTTATGTTTACATCTCTACTTAATGTAGGGGAGACATTATGTTCCATCCTCACAATATTACATGATAATAAATATTAGGTCATTCCACATGATCGAGATGAGGTCCCAAAAATGTTAGAAGGGACTTCCCCTTCAATGTTAGAATGACGCTATGTCTTAATTCACATTAATTGAATACATACTTATTCAGTGGAGAGTGTCTCCGCTGATAGAACCCCATACATGGAATCATAGAATATGAGATATTCCTCACCCATTCTTAGGTATTCACACATGATAAATAATTTTAAGAAGTATTTCAAATCAAAAAAAGTTGAAGGGAAAGGTGACAGACAATGGGAAATCCTAAATAGTGTCTATAATTAACTATAGTTTTGGCCATATTTGACGTTCCATTCTTCCATTGTGAAATAGCCCAAGGAATTTTAAATGGAATATATCTGGAAAATCATATGGTATCTTTTCATCCACATTTATGGAAAATATATTGAATATCCGTCTGTCTTTGAGAAAATTTTGGATTCCAATAGTATTAGTGAATGATTGATATAATAACCCCTCTAGTGGATCATAATCCATAATTTAGTGAATATTGTCAAATCCAAAATTACTTTTATATTAGAATCATTATAATACTACACCATATCATTGAGTAGGTACCTATTATGTGAAAATAAAAGTTCGGGTGAATTAAGTCAATTTTTAGTTCATTCCTCTAATATGACAATGATTGAACCCTTTATATAGTCAACACTATGACTTCAAGGAACACTCCACCATTGACTACTAACATGGGGGATGTTTTCATCACTGATCTCTCTGATTATATGTAGTGTTTCATTGGTTATTTAGATAATAAAGAAGGTGTTCCTTTATAGGACCATAAAAAAAGGGTTAACCATCCTATTTGTGTTAACATCCATCAGTAATGAAATCCCAGGGGCCTCAAAATTCAATTTGTGGTACTGTTTTAACCATATTAATGAAACCATGAAATGAGAAATGATTGGATGAGATTTTTTGTATTCTATAAGCCCATGTGGGAATCATGGTGGATGATAAATCTTCTTCCTTTCTCAATAAGGTCATGATTAGTTGATATCTAATAAATGAGTCCCTAAGGTTGTATTATCCTTATCCAAAGGATGTTCCAATTTACCCTAATATACTACATATGGATCACCATTAAACAATATTCCGTCAACATCCCACTAGGATTGAAGAAGGATACACCCACTAGAGACATATCAAGGTGTTCCATGCATATTCTTCTCTAATATATCATCGTAACTTGCGACTACTGATCATGCTTTCTTTTTGTAGAGGATAATTCATTCCTCTAGGGGATGGCACATGTGGATGTCCCCAAACCTGACCAAACCAGTAATATCACTTCTTTATTGGATGATGAATTGATAAATTGATCCATGGTATAATGTAAAAGTATTATATACCCCAAATGGGTGGACCATTTTTCGACATATCCATATTTGGGAAACCTGAAAATTTTCATTTTCAACTCAATATGAGATAAGAAATAATAAATTACCCATTTTTTGCTTTGGCTCCATCCAAAATAATAGGTAACCCATTGAAACATTGGGTGTATCAACATTGATACTATGTATAGGCTCTTTAAGGATATGATCTTAAATAGTATATCTATATGGGTCTATGGTCCATCACCTTCTTGGAGGATCTTCCACAATAGTTCATCTACCCTGATAACTTTTCCAGGAATAATACTACTATCATTTACCTCTCAAAGTATAATATATAAGAGAAGGAAGACGAACTAACATCATATCATTGTTTACAATATCTACATAAACCATTTATATCTAACTCCCAGATTTATAGTATTTGGGGATGTGTATACGGATCATATAAGATGAGCCTTCCCAATGAATTTTCTCCTTGAGTTATCAAGATAGGTTCAATGAATTCATGAATAGAGAACATTTTCTTTATTGGTATATATAAAGGTAAAAAAAGGTCCCACCCATTTTCTCCCACTCATTTGAAAATTATTAATAGATATTTAATTAAATTTTAAATATATACTTTGGCCCCTTCCATTATCATGCTCTAGGAAACCCCAAATAAAAATCCCTGTAGACAGAAACTCACATAGAGAATTTCACCCAAAACCACAATTAGGGATGAGTAGATATACAATTAATAAATTATAATAATGTGGTAAATATATTAAAATATCTGAATCTTATAAGAATCATTATTTTTCTATAGAGGAAAAATATCTTATGAACCTAAAGACCAAGAAACTGTAAAAACCATAGTTATAGAACCATCCCAACTACTTTATATACCATATGTTATTAATACACACCATTATAGACTGATTTAACCATATAAGTAGTTTCTTGGTCTAGTAATATCATAATATAATAGAACTACATGACATTTGGAGTTTTTTATAATGGTCTACTATATACGTAATGATGACCAAGTGTATGAATACAAGTCTCAAAATGAGGATCATTGATTTTTAATTAATATAAATCCCAAAGAACAATCAAATGATCCCATGGTCCCATAAATGAAAATATAAAATGTCCATAACATTCCCCATTTATCAAGGGCAGGACGAATATGTCTTTTCAAGCATGTGGTAATCTCAAAACCGGTTTACTCTCTCATGGTTTATATGTGGCCTACCTCTGTTGTGAAAAAAATAAATTCCATGATGAAGAAATTTGTATGGAGTGGAAATGTGTTGGACAGGAAACTCATAACTACTAAATGGAGTACATGCTGCCTTCCTATCAAGAAGGGAGGGCTATGACTTAAGAAGCTAAACTACTTCAATCAGGCATTACAAGCCAAATTCATTTGGAATATTATTCACAGTATATCTGCCTCTCTCAATATCCCGAAGAGAATAATTCTTGACAGGCTAATTGATGGGATGCCTGAATACATGGACTCTTCAATCTGGTCTGTCCTATGAATGGTGTTCAACACATTCATGAAGAACTCATGATGGGTGGTCAATCGAGACTCAAGTCTAAAATTCTGGACCACCAACAGGACTGGAAGAACATTTTTTGACAGATTTAACAATGAGGAACGGATCATTGACAGAAACAGATCCATCAAAGAACAACTCAAACATAGGGGTGAAATTCCAAAAGATATTGCCTCCATTATTGATATATACGACTTTATAAATCATGATGACTTGTTGTTATGGGAAGCGTCCTAGGATGGAATGCTGAATTCTAAAAACTTCTACAGACACATGATGCTGGCCGAGACATGATGGATTGGTGTACTTCACGAAAAATGGATGCTTCCCTCTGTATTTTCACTAATCTGGAGACTTTTTCAAAATAAAATTCTAGTGGAGGTGAACATTAAGAGGCTCGAAATCTCTTTATGCTCGAGATGCACTCTATATGGACAACATAGGGAAGATTTCGATCACATGTTTTTTCCTGCAACACGGCATCATCCCTGTGGAACATGGTTTTAAATATATTTGAGCCTAAACCCCCCAATACTCAATCCGATATATAGTTTATACAGCAGCTACTGGATTTCCAGCAATCCAAACAAGTTACTACCCTATTGCAGGTCACCTGTGCATAACTCTTTCATGCTATCTGGAGGGCTCGCAACAACTATGTTCATATGCATGTAAGATTACATGAATCCACTGCAATCAGTAGTATTATTTTGGCTATTAAAAACGCCAACTCACTGATTAATGAGAATTTAAACAAATATGTTAGGGAGTTTATGATTCTCAGGCGCTTAAAGGTTGCAGGTAACTATCTCAATACAAGAGGCATGATGGAGGTGATTTGCACTGCCCCCTTCACTGGATGGTTAAAATGAAACACGGATGGGGCCTCCAAAGGAAACTTGGGCCCCACAGGTTTCGGGGTTATTTTTAGAGATCAACATGAGGAGTGTGTGATGTGTAGTTATGGTCATTGTGGGCATACTACATTCTGAAAGCTGAAATGATGGCACTCAAAAGTGTGGTGGACATCACTTGCCGACAATGTTGGAATAAAATTTGGTTTGAATTTGACTCTGCAACGGTGGTCCATGCAACAAGGACAATAAAAATAAGACTATCATGGAAACTAGCAGACATGTGGAAAATTGTATTGACCAGATCTCCCCTATGAACTACATTATCACACACACATTCTGGGAGGCGAATCATATTGAATATGGACTTGCAAACAAAGAGGTGTTGGATGAAGGGATCATATGCAGCTACACCATTCCTACGGAAATTTATCCTATTCTCACTAGAGACAAATGTAAAATGCCTTTATTCCGACTTGTATAATGTTTAATCTTTTTCAATTTAAGAGCCCATGCGCTCACTTTTCTCAAAAAAACCTATCTTTATCCTTCCATTCATCATATCACTAGTGCCTCAAATACTCCATCCATTGTTGAGTGGGGGTGATACATTAAAATACAGACCCATATATTAATTTTATACCTACTACCATGATGATGGAAATTACCAAATGTATATATAGTTACCATAAGTTAAAGGATATGGTTTCCATAATTCCAAAAATCACATCCCAATTTCTTAGCAGATGACTGGTTGGAATTGAATAGTATATTGACATTTCTTATACACTCACTTTAAGAGGGAAAAAAAATCCCTGAGAACCATTATATCATTATAAAAAATGATATGGTCTTTGATAATCTATTAATCATACAATGAACAATTTTCATTGAGGCCTTTAAATACCACCATGTTTTATACCAAAATTTTTATTCCATGATCGATAATAAGAATCTCCACAAAGTATAATAAATAATCAGATTGAACCAATCACAGTCACCCAAGAAACAATTCTTGTACATGCTAGGAAGACCGAACAAGAATAGTCAACATATAATATGATCCACAACTACCAATGGCATGGAATTCACAAAAATATTAATTCAAGGATCTAATTTTGTTGGTTTTCTATCATAATAATAGAGTAGAAATTTTTGTAGGTATATATTCCAAAGGAGTCATATCTTTACTCCCTACCTAATTTTTTGTATGAATAATTCCTAGATAAAGAACCTCTTTTCTTATAATAAGGAATCCCTACCATTGTTGATCAGTAGATATTGGTGATCCACATTGCAGTGGAAGACCTGATCCTGTCAATGATTAATGTTGTCATACTTTTTTATGAACAAGAACATTAAATTTCATTCTGGTAAAATTACCCAAATTTAGATGTGTGTAACAACATGAATATTCTATGTATTTTTCTCTTGGTTATCTTCAAAAAATCATGGACTTTCTAAAGGCTAGAATGGATAAAAACTACCACCTTGAATGATTCATACCTCCCATAGTTCCCTATTTGAGGCCAATGTTGATAAGCATATATTAGATAAATTTATCAAGGACTCTAATTTCAATAATTCAATAGCTATAATTTATAATCATGAAGAAAACAAGAATGACTAGAGCATTCATAGACATCAAATATCAAAATATCTCCCACACAAAGGATGAATTATACCTCCTTTTCATAGAGTTTTTAGCTGATATAATGGTTGGGTTCAAGGGCCTCTACCTCGTGGATGGGTACTCTAAAACAATATAATATATATGGCCCATGAATTTGAGGAGTTAATGACATTATATATACATTACGGGATATAAAATTTCTGGCTGATGACATTTTGTTTCAAGATATGTAGATCAGCCTATCAATAGTCTATGAGTCACAACATAAAAACCATCCTGAGAGTAATGGTGAATTGTTACATAGAAATCATAGTGGTAAAGTAATTCTAATGTTAGGATCATCTTAAATATTATGAGTATGTTTTCATCATGGTATGAACTAAAAAATATTAAGATAAAAGTGTTGAAGTGTGCATTGAAGGTTACCTATGGGATGTTTCTTGGCATATTTTTCAAGTATGAATATATCAATATCAACCACAATAAGATTAATTAAATTATTTAAATACCCCCACTACACAATATGTAAGTTCTCTAAGGCTACCAAGGTCTGTTAGTTTACATTTGGAGTTTTTCACTAACATGGAAGGTAATTGTACTTCACATAATAATGAAATGAATAGAGTCATTAGGGAATTTATGGATGAAGAATAATAGGATGAATTCAATGACATAATGATGAATAATCTATATCTACTTATCCTCATTACAAAAAAATTGTAAATAAAATGGTATTATTTATCACATACCATAAGAGATCCATTCACACCCTTTTGTATTAAAAGAACTATGATGGTAATGAGAACAGTCTATAATAACATTAATGCTTGATTATAGGATGTGTCGAAAAATATTATAATATATAGAAGATATTTCATTATGAAGGATTTATATTTGTGAAGTTGTATCATTTTCTAGAACATTACATGTTCATGTAGATATTACGTATCAACCCCTTGAACTACAACATCAAAAATATGCCTTACTGATAAGGAAGTTGGAACAATGTGTGATGATCCTTCATTAGTTTGAAATTGGTTTTATACCCTATAAAGTAGTAATGGGTAAGATTTGTTATATTTCTTTAATATATTGTAAAACCTAGATGTTTTACCACTATATTTTGACTTCATAAATTAGGTAATCCCCTTGATCAACAAAGCTACCTAATTCTAATAGATTCACATTGACGGTAGAACTTGTAGCTTAATATGATGATGGATGAAAAACCCTAAAATTAATACAGTCAGCCTTGGATTTTCCATTTCCCATATTATAAAATAATTTATTTCGTAATAAAACCTACTCTTAGAGGAGCATGACAGTTATAAAACTGAATATCTATTTCATGTCAGTAGTCCTAAATTATACCTCAATATATTGGTCCCTTAGTTCTATATCAATAAGGAATCTATGCACTTAATTAATAAATTTAATGGGGACTATATTATCTAAAAATATGAGGCTGTATCCATAAACAAAAACAACCATGAGTTTATTCTTCAATTCGAATATATTCTTATAGTGTATCATAGACCAAAAATCTACAATTATTGTATGAATTCCTAAAATTTCAGTTCATTTCTCTTTTCAAACTAGACTAGTATGACTTGGTTGTCTCTTATAGACATTATAATATAATAAATCTAAAAAATAGTAATAAATCAAATAGATATGTGAATAAAATATTAAAAAAATTTCTAAATAGGGTCCCATGTTACCCTTCAAATCATGGATAACTCTGATTATACAACATGAATCATTAAACACATCCGACAAAGAACTCATACATCAATCTATGATGAGTGAGAAAAATGTTCTTCATTATAAGGAAATTTTTTCCTTTATGAATGTCAAAAATTATTTAATGGTATATTGAAGATCCTATTTGATAGAATATTTCTCTAATGTATTCATGTAAATGGAATTACATTCATCATGAAATGTATTTTTTATGTAACATATATTACTCATAAATCAGCATTCAATATCCCCCATTAGGTCAAATGGTTGGGATACATTTGGCCCGTTGTAGTTCATGAATGCATGAAATTTACAAGGAAGTGTAACAAATTTTCGGTTCATGACAAATTATTACATACTACAACAGATCCTCTCAAAATGAACATATATTCATAGTCCTTTGATAGAACGTTATCAACACCATTGATCCTTACCCTCATGTAATAGAAAGATTGTTCTATAACATTCCATCGTAGATCACACTAAATTGTAACTCAATTGGGGGTGCTATATGATTTCAGGAATGCCTTACATACACCTGGGGCTACTGACTAGTTGATGTAGTCTAAAGAGGTGACTTCGATTGGCTTTTACCATTTATTAAATTGTGAACTCATTAACACAATGACCAAGTATCATATATATTAGAGTATAATGAATGAATAAATAACTGGTAAAGATATAATGAAATGAAAATAGTCTTATAGGCATACAAAATTGATTACCCACTTAGATGATATCATATAAAAAAATAATGAAGGAAAATAAAAACATGGGCATCTTATACCATTTTGATCCCCACCTTATCATACTATCTAATTTAATTCAAAAATTCCCACATGAATATGTGATGTGTGATCCTTTTCCCCAAGTATACCTTTCCTTACAGTTACATTCATGTGCTATATAGGATCCCAAATTTACTAGAATCCAAAGTACAGTGTGATTAAAAAAATCAATACAAAACCACTAATTCAATCCCAAAATAACTAGTATATGTTGTGTTATGTGCATGTGTCATGATTAGAATAAATAAACATGAAAATAAAATAGTTAAGAAACTACACACAATATCTATTTATTCATAACAATATAATGTCTCTGAGAACATCTCATAGACCATTCCATTCCATGTAACTGAATCCTTTCCATTATAAATCGATAGGATCATTACTATGATCAACCAAACCGTCTTTGGATAGTGGTAGGGTGTCCGTTTATAAATCATGATAACTACACCCAAAACCAAATCTCCTAGGCTCCATGTATGTGGAATACCCAAACAATTTCATCCATACTAATGGATTAATACCATGATATACCATTAAGTATATTTAATTTATAAATCCACGGAATCCCCAAAATTTATCCTCATGAATCAATGGAAACAATGAATGATACCCACATACATGTTCCAAATATGTGGAAACCCCCAAACCATATCCTCATAGAGCATGGGATAGAACACATTATTGCTCTAACTGACATCATAATCTATGAAATAATTTACATATTGTAACATAGGCCTCCAATGTTGTATTTTTCCCATCTCGAGGAATAACACCAATATAAACACAAACCTTCCAATGTAGTTTTTCAAATATAGTAAAAATAACCACCACCCCATGGGTATTTTCAGTCACATATAAAATTCCACATGGTTGTATACCCAATATAATAATAAAATCACAATACCAAGGGAATTTTTTAAAAATAATAAAGGAATACATCCAGGGGTATTGACTATATAAAATAAAAAAAACTGGACATGAAACAAATAAATAGTGTTGACTAAATTCTCAAACCTACATTTCCAATATAAAACCATATATTATTATCGAAGGTCTAATCATTTAAGGGAACCGATTGGAGTCACTTAGGTAACCCATAAGAGAATCCACCAAAATGGGGTCCAGTGTCTCATAAATGACACTTGGATTACAACATTTCACTTGGAGGATGTCACACTTCTTGCAAGAGTAACAATATAGCACAACCACATAAGACATAAAGGGTATTTCCTACAAAATATAGCCTAAAGACAAACCTCATGGACAATCTCGTACATTGGTTCATTCTATGTTGAAATAATCACCCATCCAAGTCCAAAAATTAAAGAATCTATAAGGTGTCTCAAGGATCCTTACCTAACCCTCTTGGGTGAATAATATAATGTCCTTCCAAACATATCCTCTTAATGGGGTCTTTGTATATTAAGAATAGGGGAAATAATTCTAATCATGAAAATTAAAATTTAGGAATACCCCTCAACGGGGTGTGTTCCTAACATCCATGGTATTCAATTTATAACTCATATGTGGCCATATATGAAAGAGGAAAATATGCTACTACACAATTCCATTGTGGCCTTGTAACTTGTCCCAAATTTTATGAAAATACCTTTGAAATTAAACAATTAGCATATATTAAAAAATCTAATTAATAATTCATAGAGGGTAATTCCATTAGTGGAATGATGATGTACAACATGAAACATATCTATGTTTCATTAATCTATAGGGAATGTGTGGAGTATCACCTATTTCATTCAAATGATTTTTGTAATTAATTTCAGGGGGCTAAATGACGCTGCCAAGGCCCAACCAATTTAATTGATCTGTATTCTTCCCTCAGAAAATCCTATCAAGAATCATAATGCAATTAATGTAATTAATTGTAATTATTTATGATTTATTAATAATTTTAAAAATATTTAATACTAATATTTATCATAGAATGTTTACTGAAATATTTATAGACAACCTCATCACATTGAAACTATGGTAAAAACCCATGTATGTCCCACAAAGGACCTCCAACAATAACACTGGACAAGGATATATCATAAATTAATTATCCCATTATTAATTACATTTATATTCAATGAAAAGTCCAAAATAAATCATTTTTAGGTTATGAATCATGTTGTCAATGGACAGAGACTGACAAACATCATCTCAGGATTCAATCTATTGAATTACTTTGAAACCAATATTAGTATTAATTTATTTTAACATTCTTCAATTAAATTCCAATAGAAACCCTAATAGTGGATTGAGAATATTAATGGATAGGGAGGCTGGAAAACTAGGTATACCACAATGGTGAAGGTATACCATAAATCATAGATAAACATCATCAAATGTATACTAAAACCATGAGAAATAAAATGAGGAAGTATTGGGGATCAATGTATCATGATCACCAACAAGTGTGTGAGAGATTAATATGAATTCTAAAATCCTCTGAAAGGTAGTTTGAAAAAATATCCCTCTTTAGGACACCCAATGGAAAGATGGACCCCATGAATTTCTTGTTGTCATGGTGGTGGCATAGGTTATATTCATTAGATTTAACGAATCTGAATTATCCACGTATTATTTTTTTATATTATATAGGAAATTTTATAGAGGGGGATCTAAGATATCATGTGATTCTGAGGCTTGGTTTTCCCGGAGTAAATGATTGAAATATATTAATTACATTGAATGCACTCAAACACAGTTTTCATAAAAAAGTGAAATAACATCAAAATAGAGGCCTAGATCAGATATATGAAAGAACCATTGAGTTTAGAACAAGGGTTTTACTATAGGTGTGATATAACATTTGTTAACACATTTTTTTGTTAAAAATTAACCTTGGGTACATAATGAATAAATTAATTATATTAATTATATTATTTTAATTTTTGACACATTGAGTGACGTTTTCAATAAGTATATAGTTATGATGAAATTTTATGGTTGGGTATATAAACATAGACCCATGAGATAAAGATATCATGGAAATATCATAGATGAACATCAACCTCATTGATGATCAATGATCAGGGAACAATAAAATTAAATAATCTCTCCAATAACAATGAAAAAAATATTTTCTTCATCAGTGTTCCATCGAAATCAAGGTGGGGAATTTTATTAATTATATTCCTTATTTTATTATCATTCCTACAATGAATGTTAAACAATAGACAAGTAAATTGACTCACATATTGGGCATATTACTGGTGTGGGATAGATTTTTTCTGGAATTGGAAAAATAGATTTGTGATTAGTTTTTACCTGTTTGTTCATAAATATAATTGAATTTTATCAAGGAATGCTTGAAAATTGCCCAAGGATTGTTTCTCTATTTTGTGATTATGATTTCATTCCCTATTTATACTTTCATTACGGGTGATTATTTATCTCATGGTTCAACTACAACTGAGATATTGAACATTACTGACTCGTTTCTTAGATTAGTGATTCAATATCATTGATCTGAGACTAGAAAAAATGGAATTTTTTATATGATGGAAGGAATAGATGATCCAAGAGCCCTGGAATACACTATTATTTGATCTTAATCTCTTGACCATGAATTTAAAACAATTTTGTTTTGTGCTAATCGGGTGAATGGAATCCTGTGAATGGTAACAGAAAGGGAAATCCAAACTAGGAAAACCATCTCAAGTGTGATTCGTGGTCATATTTTATGTTTCAGGAGTGTGTGGATCTCTTGTATGATGAATGAGTATTCTATTAAAATCCAAATACACATGGTATTTATTTTGGGAACATACACTCTATGGGAACCTGGTGCGACTACATGGTTTTCCATGAGAAGTTCGTTATTATTGGTCATGTCACTCTATTAAATGACGTGTGACCCTTCCCTGGATAACTATCATAAACCTCAGAGTGTACATAGACATGTCAATGAGTACATGTGAATGGGGATGTCGTTTTCTCCCACATAGAGATAGACATTCTAGGTGTATGTGGGAATAACCATGTACAGGGTCACTGGTATAAGTACACATCCATGGCCATGCCATGTACATTGATGAAGACACCTGCATGGGCTATTTACAAGGGTAAAACCCAAAATCATAGGGAAACACTGTATACTAATAGAAAATTATTTGCAATCATTCAGTGTTGGATTAGAGTTCTTATACACTATATGTTGGAAATGTTTTTTTAATGTGCATTCCCTATAACCATCACTTGAGTATTAGTATGTAATCATGTATTATAGATAGGATATTAACCCCTTTAGAATGACTTATTAGATGTAGTTTTTGAATTCCTTCCATGGGGATCCTTGCGAGATCCTAGATTAGCTTCTTTCCCTAGGTGGAGTTCTTGGTATCGTCCTGACTAACACTATAAGGGATCCAATCTTCTACATAGTAGTTTAGTCCATATTAAGATGGTAGGATACCCTGTGTCTATGGGTGTGATACTTACCTTTGTATAATGTATCTTTAAACATGTAGAATATCCATCCTATAATGAAACCCAATGAGAATTACCTCTCAGATGGATGTCCATTGTGATATCTGACTCATGGAGTGTGTTATATGGAATGAGTTCTATGTGGAAACATATAAAATTAATTCTAGAATTTAATTATTGTTGTGGATTTTCCTAGTGATTGTGGGAAAATTTTCAATTTATTTGGATATTTATATTTAATTTTTTTATACATATACATGTACATATGTGAAAATTATTCTTGTGATATATGATTTTTAGTTTTAGGGTTTCCTACTATGTATTTTTATACCCCACACTGCATGAGATTTTCCAACATGTGAAGGGTATAGTGTATTTGATCAATCATATCACATATTCCTAATGGAATAGGTGCCATGTAGTTCTTTATGAGCCTGAAATACTGAGTCGTGATCCTAAATTTATCTTGACAAAAATCACCGAATTTACTTATAATTTGGGATTGTTTTCATATGCTCTGTAGTAGGTATGTATTTTCTCTTACAAACATTCCTTGATATGTTTTATTACAATGATTGTGGTATTTATATATATAGATGGATGTTTTTTTTGTTTTTTTACATTTCAACATTGTATGGTCTTGGAGATCTGTACGTCTGTACAAGTACTTAATGATAAGGCCTCAAATATTATTGATATGCCAACTTGGAAAATGTTTCTAGTACCGTGCCTATTGGAGGTGGGATTGGGTAGTCATGGAATACTCCCCATTTGGATGGGACATGAAAGAGTAGTGTTAGGTGAGTCACCTCTACCAGAAGTCTAGAGTAGGGAGATTGATTTGAGGAAATAGTGTAATGTGTTTTGAGATCACCATTTAGGTCTAAAACTGCAATGTTAGTGTAGAGAATGATTCATCCATGCACCATGTCTCTATTAACATTCCATTCGACTTGATACATACAGACATTGGATGTAGGGAAAAAATTACATTCATCATGTAATAATGGATTATGGTATCCAACTCCTTTTTTGTTTAGCTCTCTAGATATACTCACTGACGATGATATAACATATTAATTTTAGTAGGTCTTTATGATATATACAAAATTGGATTTAACATCTGAAACATTAGTACGATCCATTTCATAATGAGACGTCAACACATGGACTAGTTCCATAGGTTCCATGTATGTGTGCTTCACTATCTATAGTTCCACCTTTTGAGTAGAATATTCTACATGTAGTAATAGAAGATGTGGTTCATAGGATGAGTTCTGTTCACAAGATTCTTTAGAATAGAACCCTTTGCTTTTTAGTTCAATCCAATCAGCCAGAATATAAAGACTCGCTGGAGGTGGTGATGTGTATTTTTGTCTAGTCAGGACACTAGTAGATTAGACAGTTGTCCTAGTGGTGATCCTTCCTTATGGATTAGTAGGGAAATGATGGTATTTAGTGACCCAGTCATATGATGAGGTAACTCTAGCATGGTCCTAAACTGAGTTCACTTTCATAGAGTAGTTCTCAACAGCCACAATAAGGGTTGTATGTATCTAGAATATTCTACTACACAGTAGTGATGTATGCTATTAACTGAGGTTCATTGTGGTTCACCAACCTCTCTATGTAATCTATGAATATGATTGAGGATAAAATAATTTTTCCTTGTACCTTCAAGAATGTACTTAACATAGGTATATGAGACATTGTTATACCTCTATAAATTCCATCCCATAATGGGGTGAATGATTAATCATTAGTGGTGGTGAGTTTCTTAGTGTAGAAGAAGTTGAGAGTGGTTTTTGGATGTAGGAACCTAAGAGTGGATACATTGGCAGATGGTAAACGATGTCGGTATTTGATAAATATATTTGTAATATATTTGAAGAAGTGTTTTAATGATATAGATTCTATGGATCAAGTCTCACAAAATGTGTCTAGTCATTCTATGTTGAGGGACTTCTACTCTGGTGATTGTATGCGACATATGGAATGGGATTATATGACCCATAATGTTGCAATCATAGAGATAGGTTATAGTTGACTAAGGTTTAAGAATAGGTAATACAAGATAGATCCATATGGTATTGGATGTGATAGATGAGTTGGGAGGGAAGTTGGAGGTGGGAGTTGAATCGACGTGTTACCATAGCCACCCCCAGGTGGTTCATTAACACTCAAAGAGATGGAGTATAGGGGTGAGGAAAGATATAGGTAGTTTAGGATTATGGGAAAGATGCATAGAAAATGATATGAGTTATGATATTTTTCATTTAAACCTTAGGTTTAGTAATGATAGACATAGCTTCCATTCATCCATATATTTCCACATCTCATGTTTGATAATTAGACATTCCTATTGATCCCTTGGATCAATCCTTGTGCATGGAGACACCTAAAAGAGATGACACATTTATCAAAAATATGTTATGAGATTGTGACCAGACACATATATGTGATAATTTCTATTGGGTTCTCATTGTATTAGCGATGATTCCATATGACATCATCTTTTGTATAAAATGGATATCAAATTTCCTTCCTATGTCAAATATTTCAAGATGTGGATATGGTGCGTCTACAGATATGGGACTCAGTTTTCTTTTTTTGGGTAAAAGGAACCCCATACAATGATATATGAAATCATGCATATGAGAGTGAAGCTGATTACTCATAAGTTGGCTAACATGACATTGTGTTTTTTGAGATGAGGGTGCAATTGGAGTACATGTAGAGGGTGTTCTTCATAAGAACTTGTGTTTTATTGGGGGAAGCCCCAGTGTTGTTCAACAAGAAATCTAATGAATGTATTATTCTATGTGTGGGATCAAAATTCCTGAAATATGTGGCCATAAATAATAACTATCCACTACTAAGGATCAATGACCACATACACTGGTTGATTGGTTCATGATGTTTCTTGATGGTTGAACTCAAGTAAGGATATCACCATTTACGATTTTGGAAATATGAAATATTGAAAATGGAATTTATATGTATCTAAAATTAGTATGAGTAATTGGTGATTCCATTTGGAAGGAATAATTCAACATCATTTATCATGGGACACGTTATCTAGATCATTCGAACCTTTTTACGCTGGTTCATAATAGTCTTCATTGACGATATCCTTCTGTACTCAGTTTTTGATGAAATTTATTTCAGACAATTGAGGATGGTTCTAGACATACATCAAGGGAACCAAATATATAGGGATCTCTCAATGTTTCTTTTTTTATTTAGTAGGTCCACATTCTGAGACATGTTATCATAACAGATAGTGTGGTGGTGGACCTGGTGAAGGTTGAGGTAGGGATGGATAGGGTTCCAACTAAGATTGTGGTGACGGTGTGGAGCTTGTCTAGTTTGGTAGGATACAATCAAATATTAAAACCTGACTTCTCTAGGTTATCATCCCCCATTTAATATTAGAAATGAATGGGGAAACCTTTTGTGTGGAAAAATAGGTTCTAACAGGATTTTAAAGTGTTGACAAAGATGTTTACGAGGGCTCTATCATGAGATTTATAGAGGATGGTGGTGACCACGTAGTGTTAATGATACACCATATAATGCTCTTGGATGTATTCTGATGTAGGGGAACGTTATGATTTCCTAATTATCCCTTAATTTTATATAGAATGATAATAACTAGATGACCCATGATCTTGTGTTTGCAGTGTTAGTATTCTCCATAATGTTATGGTGAGAGTACTTTATTTTGTTAGTTTTTCCATCTATTCTGAAAAAAAGATTATAAATTATGTATTCTCTCAAAAATATCATATTAAGTGATGAAGGAAATTATTAGTGTTCCTCTTGGATTTTGAAATTGATATTTTCAATACTCATGGGAATGGAAAATTGGAAGCAAATACTCTCAATATGACAACTTTTACATAGTTTTCTAATGAGGAATCAGAGTTGTTTCCCTCATTGTAGTTATCCATTGTGGATGGAAATGGGGATGTTTAACTCTAATTGATGGCGTTTATCCCTCTTATTTTATTTCTAGTCAGGGAGGCACAATATAGTGATGCCAACTATGAGACCCTACGTACTCAAATATCCATTGGATATGTGTTGGATGGATTTTATGACTATGTCAATCATTTCATTCTTAACCAAGAATGAGTGATGGAACAAATGGAATTATTGGAGAAGGTTTTAGGAAAGTTAAATTAATTAACTTTAGTGTTACATTAATGTGTTTAAATGATGTACCATGACTAGTAACATTAGTTTAGGTTTCCAGGGATGAAGAAGGTATTTCTAGTGTTTTCTAATTGTTTCATTAATTATCAGCAAGTGAAGTTTGAGAACCATGTGCCTATGGGTTTATGTAAAACTATTAAGGTAACCTATTTTATGTTCGATGGGATATCAATGGACTTTATAATGGGTTTACCACCTATATCCAAGGGTCAAGATTCTATTTTGGTTATTGTAGAGTGAATAGACTAGTTAGCCCACTTCCTACATATACCAGTGCAGATCTAATTTGAGATTTTTGGAATACACTACATACATGAGACATTCCAAATCCATTTAGTTCAATTTAGGATCACTTATAACCATCATGATTTCTTTAGATCTCGATTGTGTAAAGGGATTTCATAGGTTTTTTTGGAATCACTTACACATGAGCATGAAATTTCCCCCCCATATTGACATCCAGACTAGGGAACACTGTTCAGGTTCTAATGTTCATTCTATGAGCATCCATGTTGTACTATTTTTTTATTTGGGATGGTCAATTACCTATATTATAGTGTACATATAACAATAGCTACCATTCCACCATATAAATAGCACCATTTTAGGCCTTGAGTATGTACCCCTACATGTCAATACATATTTGGACCAACCAAGGAGAGTTAGCACTTATGGGCCCATAGTTGGGGTGATCGACAACAGAGATAGTTTAGATCATCCAAGAGTAGACGAATAATTTATTTATCCCTCATAATTATTATACTAACCCATAACAATGGCCTTTGGAGTTTGAGGAAAGGAAAATGTGTTTCTATATTGTTTAACTCAATTTGAATAATATAGATTTTACTGGGGTGAGAGGATTTATTTTAGAATCATCTTCTATTTATATATACTATTTATAGTTTTCTAGGTGGAATACCACATTTCCCTTCCACCATAGTTCAATAGGGCATTTGATATTATCCACGTTTCGCAGCTGTGGAGGCATTGCAATGATACCACACATGTTATCAACTAGTGTGTGATGGACATCATGGATAGTGAATCCATTAATGAGTTCCCTATAGATATCTAGAATTAATGTGAGAGGATAATTCATTGGAAAAGTATTCCTTTAGTGTGTGTCTAGTGGTAGCATGAGAATATTCCAAAAATAACCTTTGAGCGAGAGGCTTAGATGCATGCATAGTACCCACATGTTTTTTTTATAGAATCATTTTTTTTGGATTTTTTGGGACATGATTCCCAAGGTTCATATAATATACGTACTCATATTTTTTCATTAATTTTTTTTATACTTTACATATTATTTTGGAGACCATGTGCTGAGACACTGTGTGATTTTGATTCTTGATGTGTCCACAATTTTTATTTGAATTATATTAAATATATTGAATGAAAATTCAAGATTTTATCCTTAAAACGTGAAATAACTTATACAAAGTGTCATGGATAATATATTTTAGGGTAACATTGACTTCAGAACTTGATTTTTATATTATTTTATCATAAAAATCATGTCATCTCTATGAATTTGAAAAATCCATCATGTGAATAAAATGAATAAAACAATTAAATATATTATATTTTTAATTAATTGATGTAGCGATTAATGTTGTATATATGAATAAAGTTATAATTACATTAATGGGTTATCCACATAACCCCGGATCTATTTTATAGAGTTTTGGATTATCTCCTTTATATGAAGATCAACTAGATCAATAACCAAAGAACAAATGTAGTCAGTTTATCTTGCTATCAAATATATTGCTATATAATTCTTTATTAGTGATCGATCCAAATCACGGTTTGATTTTTTGGATTCAGTAACATTTTATGAATCCAATGATGATTGGGAATAAACCATATAACAAACTATTTCATGGATCGAGCATATTGTGGGTGCCAAAAATATTCGTTCTGGAATTCGTGAAATTTCATTTTGATTAATTTTTTATCTATTCTTTTTTCATTCTAATAGAAATATATCAAAGAAAAAACTGACATTGGATTTGGTTTATTTACCATGTTTATGATTTCTATTTTCTTCATTAATTGTATGTTCATCACAGGAAATCGCTTTCCCCACAGTTTAATGAACATTGAGAAATTAAACATTGTGAACATGTTTTAAGGAACGGCGGTTCAATATCATAGATATGGGATTGGTAGAACTTGGTGATTGTGTGATGTGGGAAGAATAAAAGGATAATTTGGATTTGGGATACCTGATTGTATGATATACGTTGTGTGACCATGAATAATGAACATGTTCATTTTCCAAGAGGGTCGGATGACCAGAATCTGATGAATGGAGTTAGAAAGGGTTGTCAAAACCAGATAGACCATATCCAATGTTATTATTGTATGGATTTGGTGTTAAAATAGTGCATGAATATATAATAAAATGAAAAATCGTGCCATAAAAATATCAATACACATAGAATGTATTTTGGGACAACAATCCTTGTGGGACTCCGGTGTGGTAGCTAAAATTCCCATGAGAATTTTCATATAAATAATGCCTAACTTGGTTCCACAGTATGTGACTAGTCCCTAGAAACATGGTGGGTACCATATAAGATACTTAGATACATAAAAAATTACATGGGAGAGGGAACACTATGTAATCCAACATTGAAATGGATTGGGAGGGTGCACATAGTAATAACTAAGCTATAATACATGAGATGATGTACACATGAATGGAAAATCCATATAAATTTAACGAGTCATAGGCATAGGTCATTCACATTGGAAGAAACCATTGTCTAATATACACATCATGTACAAAATCATAGCTTTCTTAGATCTCTTTTCATCTGTATGTTAGAAAAGATTCATTAAGGATGTGTTCCCAATATCCATCCCTTATATTTAGAATGGAATTGTGTCTGACATATAGGATAGTGATTCATATATAAGTACTTCTTTGATAGGGTTTTTGAAATACTTCTGTGAGGCCCAAAGAGAGATCCTCTATATTGTTATTTTCCTTAGTGGAGTTCCTAGTAACTTCATGACCAACACTATTAGAGAAGTTCCAATATTTAATTTCACGTTGAAATATTTTCCAAGATCTTTGGGGTTGACTTCTATTCAGACCTCTTTACTTTCCATTTCGTGTTGTCATTATATGGTTTCAGGATTTAGATTTATGAATCAATGGATTATAATCTATTTGAAATTTAATTATTCTATGCGAAAGGTGATGTTGGTGTGTGTACATGTACTTTAGGCCATGGCCTCCCATGGTAGTGATATTCCTTCTTAGTGCTATTTTCTTGACCGTATCCCATAGGAGGTGGGCATGGGGCGTCATGACATTGGACCCATTTGGATTAGTGATAACACTATCCACAACTACACTAGTCAGTAAAAAATTAATACGATGACACCCTTTATCCTCCAGTTCACTCTCTATCCTCCATCAATAATCATACTGTTGTTTCTTATACAAACATCTTATTTAGTGTCTCTCAAAATTGTACAAATTTATTTTATGACCAACAGAAGACAAATATCAACCTCCAATTTTAAATTTAAAATTTAACTTAGAATTAAGAATTCATATATTAATATGAATAATAAAACCTCCCCAACAATAAAATTATGTTCCACGATAATAATTTTTTATCTACCATTCTTCAATTAAGGATAAAATAGTTGCATTCTATGTCAGATTTCCCAAAACCCTTTCATGGTCCACCATTGTAAAAATAAATCTAAAACTATTTATCTCCCATGACACCCAATGTTTTCATTTAATTGGAAACATAAGATATGCCTCTATCCAGAAGATTATTCATCTTAAAAAGGACAATTTTCAATAATTTGATCCACCCCACCATCATAAATTCCAATCAAATAACTATCTTGATATCCTAATTATTCTTATGATGTGGTTTACACAACCAAAACCTGTATTTTTGGAAAAAAATTAGTTCAAAATTGTCACGAAATACTAATTCTTAACTCCCAACACAAGAAAGCAAGTTCTAGTCTCTCAGGAAAAGTGTTTGATTACACCAAATATTCAATAAGAGCCCGAAAAAAACTCAAAAAAAGTTGTATCTAACTATATTTATTGTAATTTATTTAAATCTTATTGAATTATATTCCATGAAACAAAAAAATCCAAACAATATACAGAGGACGAATCAAAAAAATACATGTATATACCGACCAACATGCACCCCAAAGCACTCGACCATGATGTCGTTACTCATGATGGAGTCATGTGATTTATTATACAACACCACCAAATCCCACAATCAAATTTTTATTGAAATATAATATTTGAACCATCGTCCAACATATTCTTCCATCATAATCTTACCATGAGCATAGAAACACTCTAAAACTGAACATGCATGCATTATATGAAATTCAACCTGAGTGTGATTACATCACTCTAACCTGATTTGATATCATATCTATATTATAATTGGAATTCAACATAAAATATTGATCCTATAAGTTCAATTCTATCTCCAACATCAATATTCAATAATGACCAATTAACTTTTATAGTCACATTCATCAATGAACCCTCTCATTCACGGGTCGACATCCAGAACTAATATCACATTCCCATTCATAAGTCATTCCATTTCATTGATTGACTTGGAAAAATCCAAATCTACATGTACTATATCACATATTTCACCAAACATAATGATCATAAATTTTTAAACTCACTCATTCACATGTTCTAACAAAAGTAACATAAAATCAACCATTCTAGGAGAAAGAAACATCATCCATGATATCCACTAATACAAAATTCATAATGAGTGCCACCACATCAAATCATCCACTAATGTACTAAAGATAATGTGGATTTTTTATAGCAATAATTGATTAAATAATTACATAGTTATTCAATTACCATATGTGTGACACTCCACTTGATCCATGTTTATCAAACCCCAAAGCTTCTAGGATAAACACCAACTAACTAAACCCTGTTGATCATCATATATATCATAGCCATCAACGATTAAAAATTCAAAAGGATCTATTGGTGAATTATATTTATCACCTTTATATTTCTATAACATAATATTTATATAATCCAATACCATGAAATTCTATAACCGTAATCATAATCCCTTGATTCATATTGCTACTCGACCTAGCTCATTTTCCTAATTCAATAGATGAATATTCCACTTGTATGTCAGTTTCACCAAACCTAATGATTTTAATTGATCTCCTCCAAAAAGGGGCCTCACATCTCACCTATGTCAAGGATCCACTCTAAAAATGGTCGACGATTCACATAACAGACATTATATCTTTCTAAATATGAGTTCCTTAGGCACTCTTCAAAAATTTTCACTTCACATGTTCCATGGTTACTCACATGGCCATAATCTAGTATAAAACATTACAAAACCATGAATGTATACGTATTATATCACCAGGTAATAGTAATGAATTTATTAATGATTAGTTCAGTAACATGAAAATTCTTCCATTTTGAAATTGGCCTTGATTCCAAAGCACCATAGGCACCCAAAAATCTAAAAATTTAGTAGTCAAAGTGTATACAATTCAAAATAAATTAAAAGGATTATTCATGGCTATAACATTTCCTCAATTCAACCTCAGGTACACTAATCAAGTCAATCTAGGTATCTAAAAAATTATTTCTCCCCCTATGGAACTCATATGCACTAGAAAACACATGTCATGGGTTACCATTACAAAAATGAGTCACCGACTCACAAAATTTGACGTCATATCGAATGGGTATGTAGGTACTCCGTTTTAGACCCACAAACTATTTATAATGAAGGCTCATATGTCACATGATATTAATAGATACCCTTTATTCAATTACCGTATGAAATATCATATTCTTAAATAATCACTAAATAAATCTCACGCAGACCACAACATTCAACTTTCCCCAAACATAAACAATAATACAACAGAGGCCGATCACTAGAAAACAAAAATATCTTTAGTTATAGACAATATATATTATAATTCAATCCTTGATGATCCATATTAATTGAATAATGTTCATTGAATTGGTTGGGGAGAATTTCATTCCATGAAATTTAAGAAAACTACATTATGATTTTTAGTGACACATTACATTACTAATCATAAATAATAACAACCTAATAGGGGTTTCTTGCTAATTAATAAAACTAATAATATACCAACTATGGTCACTTTATCTTTGAGAGGATTATATAATTTTTTAATCATTATCAGTGACCAAATCACTATAAATTACAAGTTACCTACCTTTATAATGAAATACATATCTCAAGACAATAAAAATGAGTATAATTGCAACAAAATAAATATATTAAAATGTTCTATATGAGTATTTTTTGAAATTTTAAATAATTTTACTTTTCATGGTGTCAAAATTCTAGTAGTAAGACTATATTTCTAGTGAATCAGACAATCAAAATCCTGATGAATGAGATGCCTCCTTCCTCAATGAACCAAGATCGACGTCCAATTAATAGATCCATTCCAATGGTCAAATATAAAAAATCCAATATAAAAACTAAACCTAAAACAACATGTGTTGAAAGAAATTTATAGTAACAAATAACTATAACCCCTCAAACAAAGAACATAAATCCTAGCCATCATAAACATGACTTCATATAGGAAAAGGTGTTCATGAAGAACCACTTTGGTATCCATCAAATGATCTAAAAATTTCTTGAATCCCTAGACAAAATTTTCAAAAAAGATATAAAAATGAAAAAAAAACACAATGATATCGAATTATAAGATCATGGACCAACTCACACCGAATAGAAACAAAACTGATGATGTTACTTGACATCAGTAATTTTGGAGATATTCCAGAGGCGATCCATACGTAGTGGTGGTTTAATGAGGTATTATGGGGAGGGTATACACCCTATATTACTATGAAATGCATTAATAAAATAACTATGAATCATAAATATATGTGTATATGGAAGGAATAAATTATTTTCAATTCTACAATGAAATGGAAAAATTTACAATACGCATAAAAGACCAATCACCCACTATGAAAATCAAATTTATAGAAGAACAAATGAAAATAAATTCATAGGGATTTTCTGCTGCTTCAAGTATCACCTCATCCTGCTATCCAATATCAATAATCTATCTCAGCTGATTATAAAGAGACTGATCTGGGACCTCATCCTAATATGTTTCTCCAACACCATGTAATAACATCTCAGGTACCCAAATCCAATGGAATCCTAAGCCAGGTGTAAGTAAACAACCCTATGGGAAACCCCCTAACCGAGTCTCATATAGTCCTATATATACTGGGATTTGTTCATATGACATGATCATAAAAAATAAATAGATGATGAAAATAAATAAAAAATATACCAAGATTATGTACTTTGATCCAATGTAAGAATGTCTTAGGACAGATCATGTAAATCGTGGCAACCAATGTTCCATAAATCATACCTTTTTTGATCATTAGGTTCCTAACCCTGATAGACCATAACTACTAGAGATAGTTATAGGTAGTTTATGGGAATGCCACATTAAAAATTCTAACCCGAAATCACCCATGCACAATGTTCATTGAATCATAAAAAAATATAGCCATAGATTGTGGCTGTTAACCCCAAATATCCTCATTAGTATAACAGAGCTCCAAATCCATGGCCTTCCATAACAATATTATCCCCACATAGTGGACATAACCCATGAAAATAATAACGGAGTACCCAATCAGGGGAATCCAAAAAATAATAATTATAAGTCCTATTATATAACACATGATATACCTAACTAAGATCCAATACTATGGAATTCCAAATGCTTATTAATGGAGACCTCCTTTAGAATGGATTTATCATCTGATTTTTATAATACCAATAGTAATATTGACATCCAATAGGATTTTTCTTAAATATATTACAAAACCCATGTGTTCTAGTTATTTTCTATTTCATATCAATCCACCCAATGGTTTTTTAGAATTTCAAATAACAATAGAACCTCCCCATGGGAGTTTTCTGAAAAAAAAAATTTAACCCCTCCAAAAATAGTATTTAGCATAATGAAAAACACAACGATCAAATTAGAAACAAATAAATATGTTTGAATAAATTTTTCAACCAAAATTCTAAATATAAAAACATAAATGACCACCAAGGGTCTAGTTTGAAAGGGGAACCAATTGAGAACCCATAGGAAAACACATAGGTGGTGGTTCCCAATAGGGGTCTTTTATCTCATGTATGATTCGCATGTCACAAAAAAGTTACTTGGGGGATGTCACATTTCATGATAGAGTCACAACATAAAAAAATTCCATGGGCCTCAAAGGGAATCTCATACAACCAAAAAATTAAATATATAGATCGCGGTGCCTCTCATGACATTGATCATACAATTTGGGTCTACTCACCTAGACTAATTGAAAAATTCATGTTTCAATTTGATGTCTCAGATTTCCCTACTCAAAAAAATGGTCTATTAAACTCATGTCACATAATAATCCATCACTTATAGGTGTATATGTATCCAATGAAACTTCCACAATATCACAAATATACCATACCAGTTTCATAACATCCCTTAGGGGGTCCCAACATCATGATAATTCAATATGTATCATGGCCACATTAATATGTTTCATAAGCTTACTAGCTAGTGAAAAGGTGCAATGTTTCTTTATAACATGTCCAAATAATTAAGGAGTGAAATTTTAAATTTATAATTAAAATTAGAATGAATAGATTTAATTCATTTGACATATAGTTCAATACATTTTAGGGAATTAGGACTCAACACTCATAACCTAAATAATATTAATTAATCCATAGGGAATGTATTATAGGACACCTACATCCCATGAATCATATTCAAATTTATTCCCATTGAAAGACATCCAGTCGTAGGGTTTATTCTAATATTCATGTCTGCATTACATAATTGTAATTTGTATAACATTTCATCATAACCATTGTAAATCATACAAAAGGACGAAAAACATTTTTACATTATGTTAAATAGTATTGGTTTTGGTTCTATATTTGTAATGATAAAAAATAAGAAATTTTTTATATATAATTTCTTATATATATAACTATTTTATAATCCTCACTTGAGTTTATAACACACCACTTATAATGGTGCTCACATAACAAATCATCATAATGAATTGTGTTTAGGTTTTTTCTTACCACACTGGACACCTACTAGTTCCCAAATATATAATCTCAAGGTTAGCCATGGACATGTAGTAAATTTCTCTATAATACGAATCATATTTTATTACTCATTTTGTTCTATAAATCACTAAACCATTTCCTACTCTCCTATATGCATGATCTAGATATATATTTAGTGCTATAATCCTCTAAAAATATATGTATCTTGATTCTTATTTAATTGTATACATAGTGATGCTTGAATCCCCAATCATGGGTGAGACCACAAGAAACGCATCATCTACACATTTTCTTAGTTTCTAATTCCACTTTTTATGATTTCATTACCGTTATTCAATAATTTTGTTCCATTAATAGATAATTAAAATATAATAAGTATGCCAAAAAAATACAGTCACGTGATCTAAGAATCATGGCCTTAAACAACTTCCATCCACCCCTCAGATCATTCTTTATTAGCTTTGCGCTAATATAGATCATTTGGTATACTCTGTCACCCATTACTATAAAGACCATATTGCCCCATATTTTTGACTTCATGATGTAATAACACACAATTTCCCTAGATAATTTTCTTGAACATTAACTTTGTTTTGAATAATCTGTTTCACATAAAATAATGAACAAAAAAATCAAAATCAA
Source organism: Viscum album (assembly GCA_963277665.1). Classification (NCBI taxonomy): domain Eukaryota; kingdom Viridiplantae; phylum Streptophyta; class Magnoliopsida; order Santalales; family Viscaceae; genus Viscum; species Viscum album. The sequence continues at coordinate 158,708,834 of OY728128.1, read as the reverse complement.
TTTTATTTAGATAAACATAACCATAGTAACATAGCTATTTAATTGTAATGTATAAATTGTGTTCACCACTTTATGAAATAGGTATAGAAATAAAAATAATGGTCACTTTTAATATTTTTTTATTAATGAAATTCAATTTGTACAACAAAATCACCAATAAAATCAATTTAGGATAAAAATGATACTTTTATAAAATTTGATTCTTTTCGACTATGAATTTTTATATAATTTAAAAAGTAGTATTATAGATAAATAATTTTAAAATATAATTCCTAAATGAATATTATAATATCATTAATTATATTGAAATTTAAATAGAATAAGAATAATAATAATTGTTATTTGAAAATGAAATTTTCATATAAAATATGTTTGGGTTATATTTTATAATCCCATATAAAATATGAATTCCAACATGTTATTATTTCAATTTATAAAAAATAATATTCATCTTTGGATTCAAGATAATATTATTATCGTAGGATGTTTTTTAGGTGATTTATAACATTCATGATTTATAGGTGAATATTGATATGTATATTTTTAAAAAATACATTTATATTTTTAAAATAATAAGGATATATAAATTTTATATATTTTCAGATACATTTGTTGATAATAAAATTTACTTTTTAATTTAAATTAAATCTATAATGTGTAATTTGACATTTTATTATTTATGTTTCATTTTCAGTAATGTTATTTTTAATGTGTCGTACATTTATTATTTTATAATTATATTTACCACTTTTAGAAATTTTATATAATATAATCGAATTCAAGTGTTGAATAATAAATTCAAAATTATATAATAACATCCATTTTTTGAAATTAAAATAAATTAATTACACTAAAATTAGTTACTATAGTTATATTAAAATTGTGAAGAGGGTTAAATAAAAGGGGTAAAACCCAAAATTCAGAATAATGCGTATCACAAAAAGAGATGATGAGGGATTTCTAAACCATACATTAATATAAAATCCATTAGCATCCACTTTGGACTAAATTTTATTTTGAGAATGAATTTATTTTTATATTCTAATATTTTATTCAGAAAATATTATTCCATTCACATATAAATTGATCCACATATATCCCCTAAAAATATACATCATAATGGAAAATTTCAACTATAATCTGCCTAAAAGTTTTCCAAAAAAATCATATTCCATGTTATTCATATTGTAGTCCCTAAATATTTCTCATATATATTCAAAATAAATAATTTTTCCAATATAATATAAAATTCATCTACATGATGACTTCTAATTTGAAGAACGATGTGTTTAATTTTACATCGTCCAATTAAAAGATACATAAAAAGTGGAATTTGATGAGCGAAAATTGTATTTATAATTTGATTTATATTTTGAAAGTATAATGAAATTATTATATTATTTCCACTTCTAGAAAATGAAAACCTCATCTATGTGTTCTTGTGGACTACCGACTCAATGAAATAACATTATTCATTCATCATAGAGACCATAAATGGATTATTCTAGGAATGTATTTAATAAATTTAATTTGTTTTTATGAAATTATTAATCTTATATAATGTATAAATAAATATTTAAATCATCAAAAATATATCAACCATTATTCATCAAAATATTCCCTAAAAAGATCGATATTGAATTTATCACAAATCATGAAAAAAACCATCCAGGAATGAAACTAGAACAATATAAATCATTATAAATCCTATATTATATTACCTTGTATAATCATGTAATTAGATCATGGCAACATTGAATGGATTTCAACATCAATATTTTAAATAATTCATGAATCAATAAATATTTCTAATATTCAAGGATAAAAATAAATTATAAATAACTAATAAATATTTAATAATTTAACATATTTGATGATTAAATTGCATAATAGTTGTGAATAATATTCTAAAATATGAAATAATTTTTTTATTTTTATTATTTAGGTGGAAAAATAAATTGCATGGAAGTCGATAATAAATGGAATTGGACTTAACATCTCAATTATTATTCCTTCAGATATATGTCATATTTTATACATGTTATTTTTGTGGTGTATATACTACCCAATGGATTCCCATTTAATAACATCAATTAAATTAAATGAATTTACAAAAAAAATTAGCTTATTTTTTACAATGGATTTTTATTAAAAAGTTACTAAAGTCATAATGAGTTTTCTAAAGTCAAGATCCATTCATAACTCATAATTATTCCTCATTCAATATTCTTTTAAAATTCTATTTCATTTTATAATATGATTATATCATTACTTATTTCATCCTTTTTTTGTAGGATAAAATATTCACATCAAGTACATATTCATTGATTAATTTTGGGTTCATAAAATTGGATGATGTAAAGAATAATTCCTATACCCTTAAAATAAGCTCTTTCCATTCCATTTCTAGATTCATAAATCCTTAAAATGTTATACTTTAATATTTTTTAATAATAATATGAATTATTTATTATTAAATTTAAATATATTTTCTCCTAAAATCTATTGAAATATTTAATTAAATTTTATAATGTGGATATTAAGAAAGTTATTTTTAATATTGAAATATGTTTTACATTCATTATCATATAAATAATTTTACAATTCACATTTCCTTTTGAAGACTGTTATATTTTTTTCAAGGTGTTTCTATTGTTTTTTAATAAAAATAACTAAAATTATATTCATGATAAAATTTCATAAAATCTATTTTTTTAAATTTACAAATATCATGGTCTCGTTAAAAACCTGTAAAGAAATATTTTCTAAAGTCCATTTTTGTCATTAACTTGCGTTTTTTACCTCCAAAAGATCAATCTCCCTTGGAGTTTATTTTTTTTAAATAAGCCTTCAAATTTCCTTGATAATTACTCTTTTTTTATCAATGGATCTAATTCATTGTGATATTTTAGATGATAATTTTTGGAAATGTACCAGAACTAATTTTAATTCAAGTTTTTTATGATATGATGAATGATTTATTATTGTACAACTATGTATGAATTATGAAACATGAGAGCCTATATCATAATAAAATTCAATATTATTGGTTTTATATCTCATAAGACAATGGATAATTTGAATATTAGTATATTTTAAGAACATAGAGGGTGGGAATCCTATGATATAATCACAAGTAAATGGGTGGGTCTTCTAATATATTATTATAATATGGGGATTCATTTTGATTATTTTTACGATTATTTTCCTTATTATAATATTTTTTCAATGTTTTTCCAAATTTATATGTCATATGAATATGTTATGCTTCCTATATCATGATTATTTTCTCTTGATTCTGTATAAAAATTCCATGGTATATGTTTAATTAATATTATAAAAAATGTACTTATATTTTACTATAAAAAATTATTATGTCATTATATTATTTACATTCTATATTTCTCCCACACCCAATTTTTCTCCTATTTTTATGATATAAACATCATTAAATGTTTATGAATTTTCCCTTAATAGGTTCTTAATCTCACCACTTACTTAATTTTTTATTCCATGGTTTATGATGATTAGTATAATATATGAGATGTATAAAATGGAGTGTAGTATGTTATGAAAATGAAGAAATATTCACCCATATAATAAAGGTATTTTATTATCTATCTGGTCCCCAGTGAATATATATATGTAGATAATGGTAATGTGTGATTCTTTTAGAGTTTTAATTTACAAAATATTGAAATGATGTATAATAAATATATGTTCATATTTGATCACAACAGTTTGTATCAATGTAAGATTTTTTAATTTGGCGGGGTCTTAGATATTTTATTTAGATTAATATAATGGAATATTAGTAAACATATAAGGAAAATATTTAGTATATTATATCCTTAGGAAATTTATTTGTAGTTGAGATTGTGTGGATTCATAGTAATGAAATCCAAGCCAGATAAAAAAATTATACATTCTATAGCGTTGATTTAATAATGGGTTATAACCCAGGAATATAAATTTGGGTGATGAATCCAGCTTCACCTGGATCATGAAAATGGGCCTAACTAATGTCATATCTTAAAACATATTAGGTATATGGTTTGGTGAGTCAAATACCATTTAATAACCATTATGAAGGACTATAGAACATCTAATGAGATTGATAGACAAAATAAATAGTAAATTATCAATTAATAACCAATATCGAATACTACATATTTATGAGATATGTTATATATGTAAATTTTAATATATTAGTTTTAAATTAATTTATTTCACCTTCAATATATTATTATATTTAAATTTAGTGAACTTATTTGTGGATTGTAAAAGGAGAAAATATGTTAATAATGGGTTCAATGAGGAATGAAGTGATTATCCCAATGAGTAACCAAACTGGATGATATTAGTTGTATATAATTGTATTATGATTCTCATTGAACAATCACATGAAATTAATAATAATTAAAATAATATTATACTCTAAAACACACCAAGGAATGGGAAACATGAAATTAAGTCCTCTATTTGGAAACATTCACCATATATTAATATGTATTCACACAAATAATCATGATGAGAATTGGATCAATGTGTCGAGAAGATGTTTTCTATTTATATTTCTTTAACTATAAAATTATTGTCTCAGTTTTTTATCATCAATAAGTGTAGCTGAAATAATTTTTCCCCTAATTATGAATAAAATACATGAGGGAAAATTAAATTTTTTATGATTGTAAGAGTTTTAGAAATTAATACCACCCACATATTCTCTCAATACACATCACATGAAAATGTAAAAATAATTACTATACTTGAAAAAGGAAGATGTGCCCATTATATATTATAAGAATAACATTACATGACTTTGATGGTATATATCCATATTTTTTAGTAACATATAAATATAGATCAACTGATTCATTAGATTCTTAAAATCTAGTCTTAAAATGGAATTATAACTATTAGAATTCAGTAGCTAAGAGAACATATTTTTAAATGTTTAGTAAAGGGGAATATGTAAAGTAGAGAATGTCCTGTTTCCTATGGATCAAATACTGGAAATGGATAACTGATTTATGTTGAATCTATGATGAAAAATAATGTTGATGAATGAAATTAAAATTTCCAAAATTTAAAAAAAATTGGGAGAAACATGTCGTAAATTATATTAATGGAACATAAAAATGTGTTATGATTGGTAAGGTTGAACATCTTATCATAATATTAATTGAAGTGAAAATAGGATGTTCACTCAAAATGTTGAATATTTTGTGATAAATAATGTTCCTCCAATAGTGTACTTATATAAATTCAGGGTGTTTAGAAAAATATATGAATCCATTCCACAATTCGATTATTGATGGAAAAACTGAAAATGATAAACCTCTTAAGAGAACGGGAAAAGTGAATTGCTATGTTATTATAACTATGGAATAGTTTCTTAAAAACTATGTTTTAAAATTACACTTAAGATATAATCTTGAAATATGAATGTTTTATTTAGTTCTGGATTTACCCGCTTAATTATATATGGTTCATTTTCTAAATACATGAAATCTAAAACTGACTGATTAGATACTAAAATTTAAATATAAACACATTGTGGAAGGAAAATATCATCTCATTTTTATCAATACCATATAAATGAATCTTATTTAAATTTTCATTCGTATAATATTATAATTGTTCATTTATTTGATTATAATTTCATTTTATGAAATTGTTTCTCCTTTTTATATTGATAAAATATTAACTTTAGCGATATAGAAGTCATTTATAATATCTAAAATTAGCTAGAAATCAACTAACAGTTCATGAAAAACTAAGAACCTCTATAGTAATAAACTTCCATATTAGGTTTCTCAATACCTTATCATGTAGTTTATTTAGCTGAAATGGTTACCAAAGAACACTAAAACATATATATGATTATTCAATTTAAATTTATCAATATATATTTTATGTAATTTCATTGTATTATCTGAGTTTATGAGGGAGAGTTGTTAATTAAAATCATAACTGATGTTATGTTGAACGAATATACTCCTCATATAATTAATCAAGTGCAATTAGTTGAATTGAACAACCAATTATGTGATATGGGTTTTATCCACAATGGCGTTTCACCTGAAGGTTTTTTAGTTCTATTTGTTAATAAGAATGGTGAATAAATACATATATACAATGATTGTTGGTATGATAAATATATCAAAATAAAAAAAAACCCAACCACACTATATTGATGATCTATTCAATAATATATGGGGAGTTCAATATCTCATTAAGATTGAATTAGGATATAGATTTCATTAATTAAGTGCAAAATTGAATATATACCCATGAATACCATCTACACAATATATGGACACTATAAATTCCAAGTGATTCCATTCACCAGTATACAAATTTCCCTACTCTATTCGTGTATTTCATAAATATATTCTTTATATTTTACATTTAAATTTTTTATTCAATATTATGATATTATCATATATTCTAGGATAAATGAAGAACATAGTGTTTATTTGATGATTATTATAATGAACATATGAAAGGGGTAATTATATATTATATTTATTAAGGATGAATTATTTCTAAAAAGAGTATCCTTATTGTGTCATATAATCTCAATTGAGGGAATACTTATGGATTACTTTAATATATAAGTGATCAATGAATGGTTGAGAAAAACCAATGTGACTTTATTTGGATATTTTTTAGATAAAATAGATACTGTTGGTTATTAATGAGAAATTTGTCATGGTTTTCCAATCTGGTCATCGAGATGGCTTGCGTGGGAGTAAAATTCCTCTAGATATAAGATTTTGTGTAATGTTTCATGGATATTTAAATGAGTTTAGTCACCACAATTTTGATTAAATTACCATGTAGTAGACAATACATCATTATATATTGTTATACTACAAAACAAATTGGGATGAATCCTTCTTAAGAATGATATGGTAATTCCTTCTAACCCATCTTAATTAAAAACTCAATATCTAAATTACCAAAATCATGTTTTCGAGCTGGATATAGTTATCCATTGATAAATGATTTAGTGGATAAATATATATGGAATTAACTAAATTATATATATTAATAAATAAAATTTTCAATATTTATTTACATAGATAGAGATGAAAATTTTCCAATATATATTTTTTGAATTGTTCAAAGGAAGGAAAACAACATAATTTGGGCTTAGAGAATGATCATACTACCTTATACATGTTGACGGTTGAAATAGACCCAATACTCATTGAATTTAAAAGGACAAAAAATCAAGAAGTCATAATGGAAGTGGAGAAATACCATCATTACAAAATGACTACCCAACTGTCCATCCAAATGAAGGTAAAATAATTATATAAATATGGAATAAGGATAAAAAAATATAAAATGAATATAATGGTGATGAAATTTGGTTAATTAAGAGAAATATATTTTCGAACATGGATATATGTACTTTAAAAAAATAAGTATACGGGGAAACATTAATAGGATACACATAACTCATCATTCCCTTTTTATATATTAATCTTCATGATATATAGTGATCAAAATAAGACCTTACAATGGGATTACTTAAATAGGGAGATTATAAAACATGTATCTTGATGTTTGGTAAGCATGAATTTTATTTTTGAATTACCGAAGACCAATCATATTTTATATCCATTATGCATACCTTTTCAGAAATTGGAAATGTCACAATGGATTTTTTCATTCGAATCCTCATAAAATTCCATGTTAATAATTCCATTTACATTATAGTTGATCTCCATATTGATTAAACATTATTTATTTCAATAAAATATGATTTAATTCTTGAAAACTATTGAAAATTTACATAAGTTATATCTTAAGGTTATATAGAGTACCACTCTCTAATATTGGTTATTGAGATTTGAGGTTTATCATGATTTTCTAGAGAAGTCCTTAATAAGAACTGGAGACATATATGAGCTTCAACATTGATTTTACCTTTCAAATAGATTTTATCTATGAGTTTAAAATTAATACTCACCCGGATACATTGATATCCTATAAAAATTGATTTAATTGGATTTTTTATCAACATTTCCCTTTTAAGAGATCACATATAATAATATATTTGTATATAGCATTCATATTGAACCATTTGCGTTGTCTATGGGATGAGATTCCAGATTCCAATATTTAGTTATGAGGTTTGATAGTGGATATTGATATGACCTAATGATTTTCATGAAATTAAAATGTTGTTCCATACCATTTAAAATCATTTTAAATTTTTACAAATCCAACATTAGAGTTTTGAAAATAATCATCAACCAAATCTATAGTTTTAATTTGGTGAAAAATGTTTTCCTTTGAATATCTCATTGGAATAGGTTATGTGATTAATGAATAATTGGAACTAATCCCAATGCATATCAATCCCTTAATGATAATTGATTATGATTGGTGAATATCTTATATCTTATCATTCCCACTATACATATTCAGAGTACAAGACGGGTTCCTTGTAACAATTTTTAAAATTTATACCAATAACTATTGAAATGTAATGGATTATGATGTCTTGTAACATGAACATGTTCTGTCATATGAGGAATAAATATTGGATATCCTTTATCTATGAAACAATTTGTTTTGTAAAAGGAATACAATGTTTGTCAATGTTCAATGGAGGAATAATATCATCGAGGAAGGTTGTGGGAACTCGAGGATGTAATGAAACCCAAATAACCATAATTTCTATCATCCTAGTAATACAATCTCAAGGATAAAATTATTATTAATGGGGTATAATGTAACAATACTAAACTAAATTTTATATTCTTATTTATATTATGAATTATGTAAAATATAATTTTTTATCATGCAAGACTAAACCAAAACCAACCACGACGCAATTAATTAAGAAAAATATATCCGTGTAAAATTATTCATAAAAAAGAAATAAATAAATAGAGGTTATCAAGTAATAAAATACATAAATATATAAATTTAATTAAGGATACATTTAATACTCATGTATTGATGATAATTAATTTTATTTGTAAACAAAAAATAAAATTATTTTATGATTAATAGTGTATTGCTTTGTTAAATTGTCTTTTTATTTACAATGCATTATTATTGGACGGAACTATATACATTATGTATAAATGATGAGAGAAAATATTATTTATATTATTTATTAATTAATTATAATTTAATTATAAATTGGTATGATGTGTGATTAGGAATAGAATATATTTGACCAATTTATTTTCTAATAAAAATAATTTTTTTATATATAATGTTTCTATTGAAAATATAAATTAATTTTCATTATAGTTACCATTGGAAAATTTGGACTTCAATAATTGATTTATTGTAAAAAAATAATATTAATTTGAATATTTTTTTTCCTCAAAGGACTCTTTTTTTGCTGAGTAGTACAAAATAAAATTTTCACAAACAGAATTATTTTTATAATATCATTACTATATAAGAATAACATAAAATTGATATAATTATTTTTACTCAAAATATATTAAATTAATAAATAAAATTCTACATTTAAAAATATTATAATAAATATACAATCCAATAGTTGAAATTTTACAATAGAATTAATATTTTTTATACAATTTTTTTCAATTTCATTATACATTTATTATTTTAGGACATATTTTGAATTTTTTTAAGTTTTATCAAACATACTAGATTCTATTTTTGTAAATAGAACATAAGAAATATTGAATAAGATATTTGTTAATAGTAGGAATAACATATTAATTACATAAGTTATAATTAATTACCAAACCAAAGTTAAAATGGTAAAAGGGTTACAAGTATGGGGTAAAATATATATATAACGTTTTGAAATGAGTTAAATTTTTTTAGAGTGATATATTTTCATTTATTATTCCTATCCTACATTATTTTCCACTTTTTATCTACTTTACTTATTGAAATTGATTTCTATTTTATTTTATTAAATTGTATTTACAAATATTCAATTCTCTCCACTCATAGATAGATCATCTCACCACTACTTAAATGTTGAAAAATAAATTATAATTATCCCATGAGTATTTCCTCATTTATTTAAAAAATAAACCACTCCCTTGTTATTCACATTATGTTCCATATAGATTTCTTAAATTAATTTTAAATTAAAATTGTTTCCAAGAAGAATTAAAATTCCCTTATGGAGGTATTATCCTCTCTACAATAACTCTTTAATTTATTATTCTTCAAAATAATATTAATAATTCATTTAAAAATAAAATATATTGAAATATATAATATTATTATACAAAAATGATTTTATACAGAATGAATAACCATTTTCATCCATTCCCCCATCCATGAAAACATAGTTTTGTTGTTCAGATAACATTTGAATGAATGCCTCCAGTAATTTTTTTTATTATCATCAACACCATACATGGATGGTTAAAAAATTTTATTTAATGAATAAATATGGTATATAAAATTTAACATCATGTTACTTATTTTTAGATGGGTTGGCCAATTGATTTGAGTTTCTAGTGATTGGATCTCATCAAGGGTTTTTTCTAATGTTTTTTTGAGAATTATTTTTAAAAATGTTAGGTATTTTTCCTAGATTGCACACGGTATGTGAATAGTTATACAAACCAAGAATCTTACATCGAATGGGTATTGTGGATTGAGTATGATTAAACTAAGTGTCCTACCTTAGTGTAAATCCCATCGAGTGGATCTGTTTTGGGAGAATAGTTAGTACTAATCATGTGATAATACCCATGAAACTATAGATAATGTAATTATATACACAAATATCAAGATTTAATTTCCAATACCCATTAATTTACCCTTAACTCCTCCCATATGATCATAAATTTATCCATATCCTTTTGGGATACCTCTAAAACCATTTTTTGGCCCTCCCAGCCTCATCACATGGTAGATAAAACGTCCATTAAAAGCGAGGGTCTTCTCTTCTAGTGAGATTCCTTCATTATGATCTTGGATATCTAATATTTTATTTATTCATTCCTCATAGATTTTGTGATATCCTTGTGTACCATTGTTCCATGGATTATTGATGTGTAGTTATAGAGTAAGGATATAATCTTTCTTTTTTTGAGATCTACCTTAATAGAACATGTGATCTCCATTGATGGTAAAAAATCTCAAATTCATTACAGTTGTACTCCAAATATTCAAACTATATTTTCCTATAATTTTCATTAGTATTTTATTACATTGTTATTTTATAATTCATTAATATGTTTTTTAAAATTTGTAATTCATTTTCTATGAATATTTTTGATCAACAACCATGTGAATGATTCTTTGACCATATTCTATTTGAATTTAACTTGGTATGATATAAATGGTTTTTATCTTGATTCACCATAAAATATTATGAATTTTTTCAATGGATTGTATAGATTTATTTTTATAAATCATTTAAATATTTTTCTATGAAATTGCGTACATTGGCTATCTTGTGATTTCTAATATGCAATTCCATAATTCTAATGTAATTAGTTTTATAATTTTATGTATTCTAAATAATTTCAATATAATGAATTTTTATTTGAAAAATATAACCCTTAATTGATTGATTTGACCTTTTTTGATGTGGGTATTCATGGGTAATTTGAAATAAAAAAATTTATTCACATTGAAATTGGGTGTAATCCGATGTTTTGTAGTGTATTCAAGTATATTAAAATGTTAATAAATTTTTTGAATGATATACGTTACATTGAATAAATGACTCTGTTAATGTCATGTTTGGTATTAATATGATGATTTGTTAAAGGAAACATGTATTATTACAATTTTTAAAGATTAATTTTATAAATGGATTTGAATTGAATTGATGAAATTTGATGTCCTGGTTGGAAATTTATGATGACCCAATCTTATTAAGATCCCTTATTAGATCAAGTTAATCTATTGAACCTGTAATTTATGGGTGTTGAAAAATTGATAATTTACCATGATAGGGTTTGGGGCTTAGGGTGAGATGTGAATTGAGTTCCCGATCCCAATATTGATATTGATAAGATCGCTATATGATCATTATAACTTGATAATCTCCCTTACTGATTTTGAGTGGCCATGGGAACTAGCTTTTTTAGATGGTATGACCTAGATATATTCTTTTTAGGGGACTCACACACCATTTAGTGGATCTATAATGAATAAGAAAGTTTCAGGCTATTTATATGCGTCCATAAATGTTGGTGTCTGTGGATTTAGAGTTTTTGAGACCCATGAGACTTGATGTATTCCCAACTATTAGTGACGATGTAATTTTATTAGCTATTAAGAGGTGGACTTACTATTGTACATAGTATTTACCAATGAAATCCATATAATTGATAATTGAAACATCATTATTTTTTCTTCATACATGGAAGTGAAGTTTCATTTCTTGAATCATTTATTTTTATTATGCACCATATATATATTGTATTGATAATTTTTAAAATTTATATATCATGTTCTTATTCAAATATTTTCTTGACTATATACTATATCTTGTGAAATAGTTTTCAAATAATTTCTAGAATTTTTTTTAGAAGAGGAAATGCAATGTTTTATTGTTTCAGTTTGATATTTTTTAAAATTCATAAAAATAATTTTTTAAACTAATCCTCATACTATATTTATTAAAATCCGATTTTATATTATTTGAATTAACTTATTATGTAACAACAATGATTTTTTTTGGAATCCTATTTTATCATTAACTTATACCATCCTTGAACTATTTGGTGTTTTCAACCATTGTGATCCTCTAGAATGTGATGGTTCCATCACATTGCTTTGTGGTTTTGCATTACAGAGACCAAGGCTAGGTTATTTGGTACATGGTTGGTGGTCATCAACCACTATGATATTGTTTTTAGGTGGATTGATTTGATTTCCAATTTTTGTATTGTCTCATAGTACATGCTATGATTTTATTCATTTTGGTATCTAATGATTATTATATAGTTTAATTTTAGTATTACAATATTTTGAGGGATAAGTCATTCCAAATAGTTATTTATTGATTTTTTCGGTGTTTTTCATCAATACATTTAGTTAAAGAAAGCTCTTCCAGTTAGTTGATAATCAGTTCAGATATAGGTTTATATGGTATCTCGGGATTGATCAACAAAAATGGAATCAGAGGATGACATTCCTTGAATGAAAATTCTTCTCTATAAAATAACTTATATTATTTAGGGTGAGGGAGTATAGAATGGTTAATAAGAATGTTTTTGGACCAAATATTTCATTCAAGAGTGGGGTTTTATCACCTCCTCTACAAGAGGAGATGCGAGTTACGAGGGATTGTAGGGACTTGAGTAATTTTTTAGAGTTTTTTACAACATAAAAATAAAAGTGATTTATATTCTAGATGATATAATATTTTTTTGGTACTCTGTTATGGGTTTTATGTTGGAATTTAATAATGAACAAGGTTTCCCTACACCTTAATTATTATTTAAATTATTATTTAATGTTTTAACCGATCTAGATTTCAATCCAAGAAAACTTTTCTGATTTGTGTGTGGTTTACTAGCCCCATATACAAGGCATTTCATAGTTCTACTCTAACCCAAACTTAGAACCTTATATGTTGTCTTCTAGGTGAATTTGGATGAGTTAGTTTAGTTAAGAGAGTTATTTATATGGTATTTTTCATGATCTTTTCTGGTTTTTCCTTCTTTAATAAATTTTTAGTGATTTTGAATCCTTTATGAAATATATATTTGGGGCGGGAAGGAGGCCTTGTAGAATGTTTGAAAAATAATTATAATTACCACAATGAGATTTATAATAAATTATTGGTTTCGATTTCTAATTTTTAATGACTATTGAGTGAAGTTATAATGAATTCTTTAATAAGGAATTTTGGATTTTAATGAATTTAATAATAGAATTGTTTTGATATTTGGAAAATGGGATTAATGCTTTTTAAACCATGTAATAATTTACTTGTGATAATAAAAGGATTATGAAATAATGATGGATTTATAACATGATATATATTTTTATAACAAAGGGTAATGTTTTGTATGTGGTGAAATAATTTGTGTTATAAAATCAACGATTCTATGACAATGTGGTTTATGGATTGATTAAAGGTTTTCAGTTATTTTGTGTTCTGTTTCTATTTAAACTACAATTAATGAGTATATATTTTCTGATGATTAGAATTTTCAACTAGAAATATCATTAGTATAAATAGAATTTTGATCTAGATTCATCATTCTAACATCGGAGTGGAAAACGATTGAGTTTTTCTTTTTATTGTTTTCCATTTTTTTGGAAACCATTTATTTACGAATCATTGTAAATAATATCTTCCGGAAATTGGTTTGGGTTATCTATGATTTGATGATAGGATACTATTTTTATTTTCTTGTTATATCCTTGGTTCGACCTCTTTTTTTAGAATCATTGAGATGAATGAGGATTTTTGTTCCTACTACCCTCTTATTTTTACTTGGTAGTTATAGCACAATTTAGATTTGATGGATGATCTCCCTTGGGGGATTATAGGTCACTATTTGAAACTAACAATGATGTTAGTTATTTATCTTGTTGGAAATAGACAGGCAATGGGGATGTACTCAAGTATCTCAGATGTTGTAGACATTTAATGGACCAAATACCCAGTGGTGATGGAATTTGATTTCATGAGCTTGTCAAGGGGTGAGGCTGAGTTTTAAAATTCCAATGTTACCATCGATTACGTAAATATGGTAGATATAATTATAATTTATTTTATTTTATTATGTGAAATTGATCTTATATTTTTCGTTATGGTGAGTTATTAATGTCTCCACTTGAGGTCTAAGGGACATTCATTTATTATTTAACATCATTTTGATGAATATTTAAATAGTATTGATAATTTTTAAAGGTATATACTCCATATATTGTTTGGGTATGTGTGATTATCTTGGATTGTAGATCCTAGATAAGTGTGTTCATTTTTAACCATATTGTGAGTTTCTCTCATAGACTATAGACCATCTCTCTCATAATATGAGTGTCGTAGTTGTTTTTATATCATTGTGTTTTATACTCTGGACAAGATGTTTTTAGGGAAAGAATGTCTTACGTTGGGAGTTTGTAACATCACATTGAATTTTTAGGTGGCATAACCCATTTATTGTAATATCCAGTTAAAAGATCTATTTATGGCGTTTTCCAAAGTTCTTATGGATTTTTTTAAAATTTTCATGGAATGTGAAAGGTTTGTGCATATTATTTAACAATTCAGAAAAATCATGCAGCTAAAATAGAAGTAGTTCACACAGTTTGTATATCATTAAACTATGTGTGTATCATTAATCTTCAAGTCTTCTAGTATATCGCTTCTAGGCACAAGGTTGGGAATACAATTATAATAATCGTTCGACCTATCCTACGAAACCCTGCAGAGAGTAATTAATGCCCCCAAAATTTTAAATTATTTATTGAACCCCAAAAATAACCATAAAATACTCCCACATGAACATAAATAGATCATATGGATTTTTGGACCCCTCTAGCTCAGTTTTTGTGCTCCTAACCACATATCATTGTGAAACCATGTACAAATTTATGTGAGGATACACTCTTTGAGTGAGTTATTTTCTTCTTGATCACGAATATCCTAAAACCTATTGACTCTATCTTCATAGTGTTATGATGGGGATTTTTCACATTATGCCATGGGTGACTGATGTGAAATTATTGAATGAGGATCTCTTGTATATTATTTTTATATATATCTTATTAGATATTGTGATCATCATCGAAGGAGACACAAAGTAGATTCATTATCATTGGATTCCAAATATTAGATGTAGGTTTTTTTATGATCTCACTTCAAATTGTACTCCATTATTGATTTTCAATTAATTGATATGTGTTTCTTAATTTATAACAAATATTAATTGAGAATTTATCATTTAATTACTTATTAAGGATTATTTTACGGTATTCTCTTTGAATTAAACATGGAATGAATTAAATGGCTATGATCGGGATCTATCATAACATTTTCTGAAATTTTTAACGAAATTTGTGTTTTGATTTATATCCACTGAACATTTAAAGGATGTTTTTGTGAAATTGCGGGCATTGGCCCTATTTTTATTTCTATAGTGAAATTACATAATTTGAAAGAAATTATTTGAACTACTATATGATTTTTAAATAGTTTCAAATGCATAAATTATTGAAATGGCCATGAACCTTATTTTATTAATTTTATCTTTCATTAAAATGGTTATTCTTATGTTATTGGAATGAAATTATTTATTCACAAGAAAAAAGCGAGTAAAATGATGTTTTGAATTTTATTCAATCCTATATAAATTGTAATACTTCCGTAAAATTCATTATGGTTTCTTTAAAAAACTTTATTATTTTAAAGCCTTATTTTGTATTAATATGACGTTTTGTTAAAGCTAATGGGTATGATTACAATTTTAATATTGAATTATATAAAATGAATAGAATTTAATTGATGATATTCAGTGTCCCAAATGGAAATTTATGAAGATCATATCTTTTAATAATACATTATTGTATCATGTTTTATTTTTTTATATAACATTTAAGGGTGTCAGAAAATATATTAATTACTTTTAGGGACATTGGCGTGATGGAGATTTTTTGATTTGAGAGCATGATATCCTGAATTATATTGATATGGTTCCCCGTGTTATCCTCATAAATTTATTGTCTCACTCACCACATTCCACGGGTCGTGGGAACCTAAATAGTCAAATGAGATTGAATAGATATTTGTATCATTAGAGGACTCATACCACATCTAGTTGATCCATAAAGAGCAGAAAATTTTCTTTCTAGAGACCTATGGTCATTTTCATGGAACTAGTTGGTTTGGAAAGAATGAGTCTAAATATAATCTAAAATATTAATCATGTTGTTATTTTATTATCTAATATAATTTGGAATAACTTTCATTCTTAGGTTATACCGATGGCATATATATACTTTCTATTCAATAAATTCTACCATTTTTTTCCCTACATGGAACTAAATATTTCCTTCAAGATTCATTTATTGATATTATGCACCATGAATATATTGTATTGACTCTATTTTAGATTTATATATTAGGTGAAATTTCATATATTTTCATGATTTTCAAAATCCCGCTTATGAAATAGTTTGAAAACAATTTCAAAAAAATTGTTAATATATTAGATAGTGGAATGAAATTTATTTAGTTCTAGTATGATAAATGATTTTTAACAGTTTAAAACAACATTTTTAAACTATACCTAATACTCACTTTATTTTAATATCCTTTATTATATTTTATTTACCTTAAGATGTAACTTCTTAGAATATTTGTTTGAATACTAATTGTAACTTTTTCTTAGACCATTTTAATATTCTTTGGTGTTTGAAACCTTTATGATCTAATAGTATCTGATTGTGGTCTCACATTTTTTTTGTGGTTTTGAATTCGGGAGACCAAGGGTGGATGAATTTAGACATTTTTTGTGGTCATGGACCACAAGGATATGTGTTTTTGGAGTTGTTATTTTATTCCCATTTATTCTCATAACCAGGAACATGTTATGATTATATTGATGTATGTATTTGATATTTTTCAGTATTATATTTTGATTATTGTAATCTTTTGAGGGAGAAATTCACTTTGAACTATTATTTATTTTATCTCTTATGCTATTATATAGGCCATAGATATTGAGAACACACTTCAGGATAGTGATTAATCGGCTCAGATATAAACTTAGATGGTATTATAAGTTGGGTTTTCTCATATTTTATGAATAATATTCCAAAAATATAAATAAATATCTAAATTCTATTAATTTTATAGAAAATCAAAACATTGTATGTCTGTAAGTATGGACTACCAAATAGATAGAATGATGTAATTTGGTTTTCATCACCACACTACAAGGATGAAACCAAGAGTTTATTTAATAAAAACTATTTATTGAAATTACAATGGTTCTTAAATTGTTATATTATTATTCTAATCATATTTAATATACCAATTTGTGCATGTAAAAAAATTACAGAAATTATCTCATCAATGATTTAATCCTCACAAATTGGGACTAAGGTAAAAATGAAATGAAATTAGAAGATTATAAATAATTAAAAAATCTATATTATAATATATCGAATAATCAACATATGATGAAATTGGTAACAATGTTTAAGAATCACCATTTACAATTAAAATCACTTGAGAGACAATCAATAATGCAGCCAGTTGATTAAAATGATAATCAATAGTGACCTAATAAATATTAAATAATTGATTATAATAAATGATTATATATGTTAATAGAAATTAATAAGGTAAAAAATAGTTTGTTTTGATGGTTATGTTTATTATATATGATTTTAATGAATTTTCATGGTTGGAAAGAGTAAAATATATGGGATTTATTTTCTCAATTCTTATTCTTGGTGAAAAATGGAATATTCAATCATATTTGTACATTTTTTGTGGAATATATTTCACTAAATATGTATTTTATACCTTTTATTAAGTAAATTTTATTTCCACATCATTTACATATTATATTTTTGTGCGGATCAACTTTAAATGTTACTATTGTTGTAAGGGGTTTTCATGAGTCATATTATTTTTTCGGAGTAATAATTTTTCCTCTATTATTATTGTTTTAAAAAATTATTTTCATCTATTCTACTATGAAATTAAATGTCTCTTAAAATTTGTTTTTGAAGATTTTTTTTTTCAAATAAAATATAGAATATTTTACGGATATCAGTCATTATAAATATTAATAATATTTAGAATAATTACAACACATCATAAATATTCTTTTTATCCTCTTACCCATACTCGATATTTACACCAATGATATCTATTTTTTTAAAAATTCACATATATATTAATTTTGGTTTCCTTCAAATATATTCTTACCACTTCTAATATGGATGCTTTGTAATTCTATTTTATTATTGGGGATTTAGGAATGTTATTTATAATATTGATTAATAATTTCTATTCGTGATCCAATATTCCCTCTTTATCTTTAAAATTATTTTAGAAAAATAATATATTTTTATAGGATGTATTATTGAGATATAATATTAAATATTATTTCATATTAAATTACCAAAAATTCTGAAATATTTTATATTTATGGTTACTGATTACTTTATCAAAATACAAACACATCCGGAAATGTTTTCTAAATTTATTTTTTTTATTTTTTTTCAATATTACTCTTTAACTCTAGTAGATATATCTCCTATTGAGTAATTTTTTTTGAATCACCCACATAATTTTTTCAAGGAAAATTTGTTTTGGTGAAGTAATTTTATATATAAATCAATGTTAATCTTGGTTTAACGACTCAAAATATACCAAATATAAAATTACATGAATATAAGATGGCATTATGTTTGTTAAATTTCAATGATATTTTTGGATCACAGCTTTAGATAATTATGTAGAGAATTACGCAGATTGGCCTACACTTCTACAAAGTCTAAATTGTTTATCATATAAAAAATTCTTTAAGTTTACACCAATATATTAATCATGACCCTTTTTTATCATTTCAGATTATTCCTCATATTTGAAATATTTACCCTGAAAAAATTTTACTCATCATTATACCGGTTGAATTTTTTTAAAAACATTTAATGAGGTGAACATTTCTCAACATAAAATATATGAAACAAACCTAAATTAAGTTATGTGAAAAACATCAAACCCATGTTGACATTTACCATTTTCTGAAAAAATTATTGGGAACTTTAATAAAAAATTTCTATAATTGAAAAACAATCATTTATGAAATAAATCATTTTCCCCATTATATAGATTATGAAAACCCATGACGGATTCATAGGGAATGGGAAAACTCAAGAAAACATTACTATTATAAAATAAAAACCTCACCTTTAATCATTCCATAAATTATGAGATCATATGTTTTTTATTAATGACATTTTCAAGATTCATATAGGTATCATGGAGAAACATATTTATATCATATGATTATTTATATTTAAAATGTGTAAGAATAAATGAATCCTAGTTAATTCTATAGGTGTAACTGAACCTGTTATCTCAATCATCTTCTCCATCGTAGAATACATCATTAATTAGTGAATTGGAGAGTTATAGCAGGTTCCCCTGACAACATGAGTTATAATGGGCTCAATCTCCATAATATATAATTCTCAAGTACAATATTATGACTTTATTAGAAAAAATTAATTTTTTTTAAAAAAACATGTGTAAATCATTTATAAAATTAATAAAACACATTTATTCACAACATAATAAAAATTGAAAAATATAATTTTCCCTTATTAATTAT
Source organism: Viscum album (assembly GCA_963277665.1). Taxonomy (NCBI): domain Eukaryota; kingdom Viridiplantae; phylum Streptophyta; class Magnoliopsida; order Santalales; family Viscaceae; genus Viscum; species Viscum album. Next base: position 158,688,534 of record OY728128.1, on the reverse strand, counting down.
TAAAAATGAAAAAGTTACTGAATATAATGAATATTATCTTCTCTGAAAAAAATGATTACTTTCAATGTAATCATGATTAAAAATAATGACCATGAAAATTTTAAATGGTATTTGATTAGTAAATGTTTAAAAAAAAGTTTTTCACCTTCATAATAAAATTAAAAATAACCCCTATGATATCTGATTAATACATTCCTTTTTAAACCCACTTATAATAATAATTAAAGTAGTATAATATTTTTTTTTTAATAAGAATATTATATTAAAATTTTATTTTACATCGATATGGTGGATTTGGAGATTAATCCATTTAAAGAAACATTTTAAAGGATAATCTCACACCTCATGTCCTAAATCATTATGTTCAACTATAAACCGTTTTGTATAGTAAATTGATATTATATTTGAACATACATAGGAAAATTTTCATTTCCATTACATAATCACATATCTCTATATTTCATTTTATTATGTGTATTTTATGGATTATAATTATTAATTTCGCATTATAAATATTGATAACGTTTAGTTTATATCCTCAAATTAACATTGGTGAATTGATCAACAAAAAAGGGTTGTGGTTAAACATATTATACAATCATAAAAATGTAAAAATTATAATATTGATACATCATATTTTATTTTAAAGAAATATTTTGAGGAATTTAATAAAAAATAACAATATCATTTCATAGAGATTCATGTCTGTTCATACATATAAACTATGTTATAATTTTTCTATTGCGTATAAAATAAACGAATTAGTGATTATTTTACTTTTTATAAATAATATATATGTAATAAAATTATTATTTATTCATTTTTTCCAAAATTATAACCTTCCATGTATGGTCAAAATGAAAAATAATTCACTTCTCTTCATAGAGGTTGTATTCCATATATACTCACAATAAATGATATGGTTTTTTAATGGATGGAAAATTATTAACGTTTATTGAAAAATTCAATTAAATACTATTTATTAAGAAATAAATATTAAATATATTAAAATTTTTAATTATTTTTAAAATTCATATTATCTAGTGATAAAAAAATAAACCCATCACTAAATGAGGATGGTAGTTCAAATGTACACATGACCTATGTTTTCACATCTCATATAATGTATAAGAGATTAGAAAGGGTTATACAATAATCATAATAAAATTTAATTATATTAATAATGATTATTTTATGGTTTAATAATTGATCATTAATATTTCATTTAGGTTGAAGAGAATTTTATCTAGAAGTACTCGAATTTGAATTTTTACTATTCATTGAAACCCTAACATGAATTAAAAATTATATCACATTATTTTGGTGTTTTCAAGAGTAAAATATCTCTAGGACATGGAGAATTATTTTTCAATTGTATTTTGTTATGTTATGGTTGAGATAAATTATTCAAACCGTTTGAATAATTTAGTGGAAGTGGTGGAGGTTTATAATTCAAGGGGGTTAAACAAATAAAATTACTAACTATTATAAAATAATATAAATCCTCAATAATGAGAAAATGGAAAAAAAATATACGGTTAAAAATATAATTTATTAAGGATTAATATGAAATAATGAATTATTTTTTAATAAAATATTATGTTGACTTTTTAGATTTTTTTACATCAATTATCATGTTTTACAAAATACTATTGTAATTAATATAAGGGTCTAACCTTAAAACATAACATAATCATAAATTAATGAATAATTAACATTGTGGATCATTTCAGGATTAGAGTTTTTGAGAATTATGTCAAACCTATTACTTTACATCTGAAAATTTACAAAGTACTGGCTTCTACTCAGTACCCTTTTTTACAAATTAGAAAATCATGAAAAAGAGTCATGTCTAGTTCAATGTTTTAGACAGAATGACTTTTAGTTGATCACATCCTCAACCCTATACATTGTTATTTCCTCTAAAAAACATTACAAAACATGGGATGAGAATAAAAATCTCATTAAGGGATATAAAATAAGGAATGAAAACAATATCCCATAAAAAATACAAAACAACGAAACCATACTTTTCTATCATAACATATTTTATGAATACATAAGATTTATGTATAACAAAAAGAAATCACAAATCAGAAAGGTAACTTATGGCATACATAAAATATGTATATTTTAGCTATCAAAGAGATGGAGCGAATTACATTGGAATACCAATCACAGTATATTCCCTAATTCTCATTGGAGAAACACTAACGGTTACATCCGTTTTATTACCCAATGCTTTGGAAATATATCTCAGGCTCACCTGCCCTAAATTAATCTTGGAATCACCAATATATGTAAAAAATTACCAATATTCATAACATATTTATTAAATATAGAGAAATAATATATGAAATATAACATTTCCACATTGCAATCACAACATATAATTTCAATATGAAGACATAATCAATGCTTTATCAGACCATTTTCAAAACCATTTAAATCATTTAATAAAGAAATTTATGAATCAAAGTGACCCATAAAACATTGAAACTTTTTAATAAATAATAATTTGAAAACATTAATTTCCATATAAATAAATTCTTAAAATCATTTTGAAACACGGACATTAATGATAATTTTTTAGAAGAATAAATCTTTATAAAATGTCAAATGATATTTTAGTTAATGTTTTTTTAACAAAATGAGATATTCTTGAATACAAATAATTGAGGAATAAAAATGAATCAGAATATTATAAAATCATGGGAATAAAGGGATTCATGATATAATATGCGAAAGGATAGTATATATACCATATAAGAGTGAATTGGTGTATTGCAACAATGATGTCTCAATGAAATGTAAATTGAGACGAAATCCCTTATTAAAATGGTATCCTTCGATTAAGAATAAATACATTACATAATAATCTGTGACAAATATATATACACTCAATATGATTGGATATTTAGTGTAAATCAATCATAGAAAATTCACACATATTTTTGAAAAAACAACACCAATTACTTGGATATTTGACTCAATGAATGGAAATTTAGTTAATATTACTCTTATCAAGTCAATATATATGAGATGAGAATTTATCAATTGATTGATTATGTGTATCAGAAGTATATCCACACAAAAGGGAGTTTAAATTATTACATAAGTAAATAAATATTAATATTACACACAATCTTGGAGAAAAATAATCAATGAAGTATGTTTAAAGCCTAATGAGTGGAAATTTAAATTTGAAATTATGTTACCGATTTGGTAAATTACGAAAAATAAACCCCAAGAAAGAAGGAACATACAATGAAGATCTAAATACCCATAAATTAAATTATATTACACCATTAACACAATCATGGGAAACACATACACCCTAAAAAAATGGCTAATATTGCATGAATCTCACAGGAATAAAATATGAGATTAAAAACCCTTACCACGTTGTAATCAATCGAGTCATATGAAAAAAGATAATAACCACCAAAGGAATCATATAATACCATTAATATAATGATAATCAGGATAATATTTATCAAATGGAAGTACACAATACACCACATGCAATAAAAAAGTGGTGAATAATTGAAATCTCAGAAAATTAAAAGTGTTATAAGAATCCCCTGGCCTAGTGTATGACTTGACTTTTTTATTCCTTATTCTTCATGAATAATAAACTTAAGTTAATTTAGACATTATTAATGAACCATTAAAATTATATTACTCATTTTATATCACTTATTACCATGTTATAAACTTTTTGTAATCATTTAAGATAATAATGGTCATTTTAATGATATTTGGTACTTGAGTCAAAAATGAACACCATATAATTACAAGTTGTCCATGTGATAAAGAGTAAATTATCTCCAAAATGATATTATTGATTTATATATCATTTATATCATATATATCCTATATATATATTTATTTATAATATTAAATATCATTTTCATGTAAGAAATGAAATGCACCGTTCTTGGAGACGGTAAGCCGTACTACGCATGAACGCTACATTCATTTCTATTTCATATTTATTGGAATTAAAACATAATGATATATCGATATATTATAATTACAGTATAATATAATATATAATTTCACTAACTCAATCCTTTTTATGCCCCACGTATGGCATGAATGAGTCATATCACTTTGAGGGTGTGGTAGTCTGCACATCCTCAAATGAAATAATCGTGTTTACCCATAATGGAAACCATAATGGTGAGTTATAAATGAAAAATATCAAAGCATAGAGAAAAAATAAACATAATATATATCATATATAAATATAGTTCCATCAGTATGGACATCATAAGAGGTGTTACGAGAAGATTGAACAATCTTCATTTCAAGAGGCGTTAGTTTTCCATCCAAAAAAAAATATGTTTGTTAACATTTAGATGGAGGTGTGTGTAAGTGTAGTTTGAATCAGTATCATAAAAAACATAATATAATTTGGATAATGTTTTTGTTATAAAATAAAGTAATAAAAACAGGTTATGGGGTTGGAGATGAAAAATAATACAAAATAACTAAAAAGAATATGTTACCTTTAAATCGGGTATCTCCCTTTGGTTTCAACCAAAAGGACTTCTTAATGTTCCTTCTGCATATGTTAAGGATTCTTTGTGGAAGAGATGGAACTTTAGAGATTATTTGGGAATGGTTTATATGAGACAAGTGGATTGAGAGGTGTGAGGAATGGGTTATAAGGGGTGTCCTTTTATAGGGGGGATTGGCTCTTCAGAAACGTGTGAAAATATTATTTTATTATATAATGACTTTCTGTTTAAAAAGTTCCAAAAATAATTATAGTCGAATATATGATGACTCGTGGTTAATATAAAATCATCAAATAATAATTAGAAATTTTTTTTATATTATTTTAATATTTATAATCTTATTTTTTTAATTCATTTATTAATGAGGAAAACACTGCATCATTATTGTTTCATAAATATTTTTTTTTATTAGATGTCTAAAAATTATAAAAATAATACCATGATTTAGGAAATATTTTTATATGTATAAATAATATTTATAGTCTAAGAGACTAATTATATAACCCCCATCTATAAATTGATTGACTAAAAGATATTTGTTTATGTCATTTTTGTCTTTACTTTAAATTAATTAATATCAAGTGTCATTATCACTCATATGTGGCTTCATGGGGTCTCACAAGAGGCCCATTGATGTCCATGGTCATCCATGACTCATCAAATAATTTTAGAACAAGTGGTAGGTTAATTTTGTGTTATTATGATATTCTTTTAACCTTGAATTACATTATTTACCTTTAACCGTGGTAAATAAAAGTCAAAAGTTACAATTCACCAAAAAAAATTTATATTATTCAACCACATTTTACTTACTTATAAAAACCATGTATGTCTGATTTTTAAAATTCAATTAATATAAGCGGTGAATTTTATTCATATGAAAATGTCATATTTTTAACTAATACATAGTGGTTTTACTATTCATCAGAAATTTAAGTTTTTCAGAAAAATATAAAAAAATCAGCATAAGATATATTTGATATTCCGAATTCATAAATGATATCTATTTTAAAAAATTGATAAATATAAGATTTATTAATTAATTTAATATTAATTCTCATTGTCAAATCAGAATTCGTGTTTTTAAAAAATTATAACTATCAAAAAATTGACACTAGTTTAGGCCCAAATTCAAAGTGAAATTTCTTCCAACGACCAAAAATGGATTAAATTGTAAAAATATAATATAATTATACTTTAAAACCAATTGAAAATATACTCAATAAATATAAATAAATTAATTTTAAAAAAGGTTTCGAAATAAAATACAGTATTTTCTACTATTCATCAAAAATTGAATTTTATGAGAAAAATACCAAAATATTACCAAAAGTGAATTTTCATGTCCCTATTCAAAATAAGAATTTTATTTGTTAAAATAGAACATATAAAATTGTCCAAAAGTATATTTAAATGGGGTTCAACATTAAAAGGTGTTAAATCGACATTTTAAAGAAAATTTTGATAAAAATTTGACTCATTCACATTTTAAGCCTCTAAATTGTATTAGATAAATATAAAAACATTTAACAAACAACTTTAATCATAATTTAGTTAGTTCGGTTTATTCCAACCAATATAAGGACTGGGCGTTAACTACCATTTAAAATAATAATATTATAATATTATTGTGCAATTTAAGATTTCAAAGAAACTCATTGTTGGGTATTGGGTATGCCATTGAACATAACATCTCCTTTAAAGAAAAATTAATAAAATTAATAAAAATAATAAAAATAATAATAAATATGAAAATGTCGTATTCTTTATTTACCTGGGATGTTACATCCTTCCCCTCTTTTTGGAATTGATTCCTCACAATTTTAAAAATGGGCTTGGAAACTTCATTGAATGTCCCACATCAGAAAAAGAGTCAATAAATCTATCACTTTAAAATAAAGAAAGAGAAGTTAAAATTTCACCAAAGGAAAAAAATGATTGGATTCCATGAAAACATGGATATTCAGGAGAAAAAAAACCTTCATGTTCTGATGGAGAGTGATAGAAAACATGATTAAGAGAAAGTTAAAAACTAGAAAATCACAAACATGTGTTGGGTTTAACGGTATTTGATTCCATAGAAGGAAAATTTAACAGACAATATTTTTATTTAATGTCACATTTCATAAAGATAAGGAATTTAATTTTGATCTTAACTAAAAACTTATGGAATCATACAAACTTATCATGTAGACTTTCATCCTTTCCTAAATTACTACCACTAACTCATTTTTTCTTCAAGCGATTAGTATTCAAGATGACTTGTTTATATTGAATGTGCTATAAGAAAATTCTATAGAATTACATAATCCAAAAAGGATGAAATATATTATTCCCATTTCTTTTGACATTAACCAAAACCAAAATGGTTAGAATAATATCAGATAATCTCACAAAAGGATTTTCTTTTAAAAAAAACTACTCTTATTCTCAAAAAAATTTCAAACAATAGCCAAAGTTCAACAACGACCATTCAATAAACAACTGTTCATAAGATTTTTCAATGTAATCAAAGCTATTAATGAAAAAAACTTCTCAGATGGATTTAATCACATTCTTTCAAAATAAATAATAACATTTATCTCCAAGAAACCTAAGTTACTCTTAATGTCTCATATTGAAAATTAATTAACCTAATCACATATTCTCCATGATAGGTAAATAATTTCCATAGATAACCCATAATCAATTTATTAATGATTCATTAAATAATATAACTAAACAAAATTAGTCATAATAACAATGGACTTCACGTAGTCCAGTGGTAGGTGATAATTCTCAGTCGCACTTTGTTTGTGGGTTCGATTCCAGTAGTTGTGTCCGATATGACGAGTTTTCACGCGGTCTGCGTGTTATCCTTTTTAAAAAACTATATAATTTTATAATTTTACAAAAAATAGATAAATTTATAAAAAATAACCACAACATTTTTTAACCAAAAATGTTATCCAATAACATTCATTTTGCATCCGAAAATGATTTATCCTATAACTGCCTCAAATTCTAGGATCTTATAATCCCAAATGGTACATTATAACTATATCCACAAAAGAAAAGATAATTATTCTATGATGAATTTTTTCATATATCAAACTTCATGGTTACCCATAATATAAAATGTTTTCTAATGTAGCACCATCATCAAAAGAGGGTTAATATTTTTTTGCATTTCACCATCCTAAATTCTACCATAACACTTGAATTCCATATATGTTGACTTCTTACTCATTTAACATTCTCCATGGTACATTATCCATTCCTTTCTAACGTATTCTGAAATAATTCTTACCTACAAATGAAACCATGAATCATTTCCTTAGATTCAATAATGTATAAAAATATGTTAAGAAATAATCCATACATTTCATTGGTCAATATCAGTTTCCTCATCCTCAATTTAAATGGATTTAGGTATTGGTAAACATATATTTGTATGATCCTGGTGATCCCATTCTCGAACCTTCTTCGTAGGACATTAGTTTGTATAATGTCCATGCACTCAACATTTATAACATTCAATTGATCCCTTAGAAAGTACTTCATTTCCTTTCCTAGTGTCAATTGGATGCTTCATTTTTCCATGGAAGGTTCTTGATTTATGACCTCCACTTAAACATATATAACATCTTCTCATCCCTTTGAAAAATTCTCTTATGTGTTTCTTTCCAAATCCAAGAGACATAGGTTTTTAAATATACATACCTTTATGATTATTCCATGAACCTCCGTGGTGATTTTTTTGTCACATATACGATGCCTTGAAAAAATCACCAAGGTTCAGGTGGTCAATCATGACTCCAATAGTCGATTGAGAATAACCAGAAGAGTTATCAATGCAACTCCAAATTCATTCAGTTTCTCATTCAGAAAGCCATTACAGTTTTCTTCACATCCATAGTGACTTAGGCTTCTACTAGATCCATCCATTTACTAAAACCAAAAAGGATAATGTGATTATATCAGTAAAATCATCATATAATATCTTATGAGGATGGTAAATTATAAGATAAACCAATTCATGTTATTTTATCTCATTTAATTTATCTAAAATAATAATCACCCTTTCTAAAATCCTAGCCAATATGGTAATTTCACTTATGCTTAAAGAACAACCAAACATATATTGTTATCTAAACTGACCTGTGAAACCAACTATAAGGACACAACCTTATAACATTACATAATTTGAATTAATGAATAATTCAAATTGAGGATATTTTCAGGATTAGGGTTTTAGATAATTAGGTCATAACTGTAACATTACATCTCAAAAGATACAGAGTAGACACATCGACTCAGTTTGCATTTTTACAAAATAAAAAATCATAAAAAAATTGTCATGACTAGTTCTATGTTTTAGACATCGTATCTTATCATTGACCCCATAATTGACCCTATATATCTTTTAGTCATGTGAAAAACATTTCAAAACTTTGGATGAGTATAAAAAGAATAGTAAGGGATATAAAAAGTGAATGAAAACATTGTCCCATCAATAAATAAAAAATAATGAAACCATACTTCTCAATCATAACATACCTTATGAAATCATAAGAATTATGAATAACACACAGAAATTATAAATCATAAAGGTAACATAAGGAATACATAAAATACGTACATTTTATCTATCACAGATACTTAGGGAGTTATGTTAGAATAACGATCACAGTATATTCCATAATATATTAGGAGAAACATTAATGTATACCTCAATCATGTTACCCAATGCATTGGACATCTATCTCAGGCTCCCCCAACGTAGGGTTATCAAGGAACCACCCGTATTCGTAAACAATGCCCATGAACCATAACATATTCAAAACACCTAATACAATAATAAACGAAATATAAAATTTCCACATTGAAATCAAAACATATCATTTCAAGATATAGACATAATCAATTCTTTATCAAACCATTTTCAAAACCATTTAAAACATTTAATAAAGAGAATTTGGAATCAATGTTTCACATACAATGTTGAAACTTTTAAAAAAAATTATCATTTAAAAAAAATCCATATAAAAAATCCTTAAATCCATTTTGAAAACATGGACATTAATGATAATTATTTAGAAGAATAAATCATCAAAACATTTCAAATGATATTTTCGATAAAGTATTTTTAAAAAATTGAGATCCTCGTGAATACAAATAATTGAGGAATGACATTGAATCATAACAATATAATATCATGAGAATATTGGGATTCATGATATAATATTCTGAAGGATATTATATACACCTTATAATATTGAATTGGTGTATAAAAACCATGAAGTTTCAATGGAATGTAAATTGAGACGAAATCCTTTATAAAAACTGTATCATTAGATAAAGGATAATTCAATTTCATAATAATGTGTGAAAAATATAAATACAATATATATGATTGGTTAATCTGAATAAATCACACAAAGAATATTCGAACAAATTTTTGTAATAACAACACCAATGACTTGGATGTTTATCTTATTGAATGGAAATTGAGTTAAAATTACTCTTATAAAGTTCATATATATGACATGAGAATTTATCAATGGATTGATTATGTGTATAAGAAGTATATCCACAAAGAGTGGAGTGGAAATTACTACATAAGTAAATAAATAGTGATTTTACACATAATATTGGAGTAAAATAATCAATGTTGTTTGAGTAAAGCATAATTAGTGGAAATTGAAATTTAAAATTCCCATACCGATTTGGTAACTTACCAAACATACACCCCATGAAAGAAGATTCAAACAATGAAGATGTGAATACCCATAAATTATAGTATATTACACCAAGAATACAATCATGGCCAGTAAATAAACTATGTAAATGGAAATTGTGGCTAATATAGCATGAATCTGATGGGAATAAAAAGTCAGATTAAAACCCATTTCCATGTTGTAATCAATCGAGTCGTATGTAAATAATATAATAACCACAAAATTAATCATATAATACTATGAATACAAATAGAATAAATATAATATATATCAAATGGATGTATACAATACACCACATTCAATAAATAAGTCGTGAATAATGAAAATCTCACAGAATTGAAAGTGAGATAAGAAATCCCTTACCTCGTGTCCAACATGACTTATTTTTTCCTCTTTCTTTTGGAATATTAAAAATAAGTTATTTTATAATTTATTAAGAACAATTTTAAATTATTTTATTCCTTTTATATAAATTTTTACCATGTTTTACACAATATTTAATCATTAAAGAAAATAATGGTCATTTTGTCAATATTTGGTACTTGAGTTAAAAATGAACACCTTATAATTACAAGTTGTACATGTGTTGAAGATTACATTATATAAAAAATAATATTTACGATTTATATATCATTTATATCATATATATATAGTATATATATGTATTTATAATATTACATAACATTTTGAGGTAACAAATGAAATTCACTGTTAATGGAGATGGTAAGTCGTACGTATGCATGAACACTACATTCGTTTCAATTTCATATTTAATAGAATTAAAACTTAATGATACATAGGTATATTATAATTACAATATAATATAATATATTATTTCTTTAACTACATCCTTTAAACATCCCACTTAGTTCATGAAAGAGTCATATCACAATGAGGGGGCAGTAGTCAGGACTTCCTCAAATGAAATTATCGCATTTTCCCATAATGGAAACCATAATGGTGTGATATAAATGAAAAATAAAGAAGAATAATGAAACAATAATAATAATAATATATCATATATAAATATATTTCCATCATAAGTTCCACCATAATAGGTGTTAGGAGAAGATTTAATAATCATCGTTTCGTTAGGCGTTAGTTTGCCGTCCACAGAAACAGTATGTTTTTTACCCATTTGATAGAGGTGTGTGTAAGTGTAGTTCAAATTCTTCTCCTATTAAACCAAGTATATTTAGGATGCTGGTGAAGTTATAAAATAAAGGATTAATTTTTTTAGGGGGTTGGATAAAGAAAAAAACAAGATAACTTAATAGAAGAAGTTACCTTTAAATCTGGTAACTCCTTCTGATTTGAATCAAAAGGACTTCTAGAAGTGCCTTATGAAAATGTTAAGGCTTCTAGGTGGAAGAGAGGGACATTTAGAGATTATCATTAATGAGGATGGACCAGAAATTGTTCTTTATAGGTGTGAGGAATGGGTTAGAAGTGGTTTCCTTTTATAAGGGGGAGTAGGGTCTCTTTAGGAAAGTGTGAAAATATTATTTTATTATAAAATGATTTTTCCCTTAAAAAGGTTCAAAACTAATTAATTTCAAAGATAAGATTACTCAGGGTTTATATAAAATCATCCAATAAGAATTTTACAGGTTTTTGATATTAATGAAATCTTTATAATCTTATTTATTTAAATCATTTATTAATGAGGTAACCAATTCATCGTTTTTGTGTCATAAATGATTATATTTATTTTATGTCTGAAAATTATAAAATAAATACCATGATGTTGGAAATGTTTTTAGTTTCCAAATATTTTTTATTTTCAAAGATAAAACTTATATAACCACATGTAAAAATTGATTTACTAAAGGATATTTTTTTTATCTTTTTATTTACATTAAAATAATTAATATCTAGTGTCATTATAAATGTAATGTTTCGCCATGGGGTCCCAAAAAATACCCAAAGATTCCAATGGTCTAAAATGACTCATCCAATAAGTTTAGGATAGTTGTTAAGGAAATTTTTATTATTATGATATTATTTTTACCTTGAATTACCCTTTTTACCATTAACTGCGGTAAATTAATGTAAAAAGTAACTATTCACTAAAAAATATTTTCATCTTATAGAACCAAATTTTACTTACTAATAACAACCATGTTTTTAGGAATTTCGAAATTCAATTCATAGAAGTTGTAAAATTCAGTTAAATGAAAAAGTCTTGTTTTTAACTACTACTTAGTGGTTTCACTATTCATCAAAAATTGATGTTTTCAGAAAAATACACAAAATTCAGCCTAAGATATATTTGATATTCAAAACTAAAAAATGATGTCTATTTTACCCAATTCAAAACATAGATTATGGATTATCTAATTTAATGTTAATTCCCATTGTCAAAAAAAAAATGTGTTTAAGAAATAATAACTATAAAATGATTGACACTTGTTTATGACCAATTTCAAAGTGAAATTTATTCAAATGAACAAAATTGGATTAAATGGTAAAAATATAATATAATAAAACATTAAACCCAACTAAAAAAGATAATAAAACCATATAAATATATTATATTAAAAGGCATTTTTTAATTAAAATACTGTATTTTCCACTATTCATCAAAAATTTAATTTTTTCAAAAAAATATCAAAATTTTACCCAAAGTGAAACTTGATGTCCCAATTCCAAAAAAGTATTTTATTTGGTCACATAGAACATATAAATGTGAAAAAAACTATGTTTATAGACGGTTCTCCATTAATAGGCGGTAAATTAACCTTTTATAGTAAACTATGCTTAATGTTAGATTCATTCCCATTTTAAGCCTCTAACATTTATTGGATAAAATCTAAAAATATTTAACAAACATGTATAATCATATTTTAGTTATTTATGTTCATTCCCTCCAATACAAATTCTACGAATTAACTAAAATTTTAAATAATAATATTATATTACTATTGTGCAACATAATATTACAAAGAAGAATGGTATTGTGTATCAGGAATGCCATCGAACATAGAAACCCATTTAAAGTAAAATTAATAATTAATTTTCAAATATTAATATAAATATATATATGAAAATGTCATATTAATTAGTTACCTGTGATGTGTTAATTAATTTTTACCATGGTAACTATTAATAATGAAAAAAATTAAATTGATATTATTAAAAAACTTTTAGCCCGAAAATTACACATATTATTTCTATATTTATATAATCAATTTTACAGTATTTTAAAAAACATTAATATAAATATGAAACCAAAATTATAATAGTTTTTAGTGAAATTCATAGTTATATATAGAAATGATTTTATGCCAAAATATAGTATAATTAGGATTAATAAAGAATTAATTGAATTATGGAAATCTAAATGGGACGACTATAACTTTTAAAACTACCAAAAAATAAAATTTGCAATTTTTAATACATAAATTGAAATGATAGTTTTGAAAAATATTAGTAATTTCCATTAATAAAGTTTGATATGTTGATATGTTGAATCAAAAAAATTTATTTGGTGGTAATTTTGAAATGTTTTGAAAAAAAATTGAATTCCATTATATAAAATTTTATTTCTTTAATAATGAAGTATAACTTATAAAATAATTATAGTAAAACAGAACTAATATTTTTTATTGAAACATTATGTCATTTAATTTATAAATCTATAGTGAATATAAATATATGAAATGAATTTTTAAATATCATAATATCTATTTTTTAAAATTATTAAATGGGACTTCAAATTCATACCCCTTTTCTAAATTCATTCATTTCAATTTAATTCAATACATAAACATATTATTTTATTTTTCATTAACATCACTTTTGGATTCCCACACTGGTTCAACCATGATTTAATTAATTTAATAACCATTACCTGGTGAGTCCCCATAATAAAATTTACCATATATCATTGATCACAAACAACAATCATATTATATTTCTATAATATATTCTCATCCATGCGTACCACCTTTGGTAAAAAGATGTGAAGTGCCACATGTATATATTTCCAGATCTAAAAAAGGTTAAACTAATCATGTATCTGATATAATCTCTAGGGTAAAGAAACATAGTAACAAATTAAACCTAATTTCACTGATATTTTATTGGTTATAATTAATAATGGACATAAATTTTCATTTTCATCAAACAGAAAACTCTTTTCCAAGTATAATCATTAGGATAAAATGTTTTCCTAAACTAAATCAATAGTTCCCCCATAGTAATTTGAAAAGCACTTGTTTTTTGGAATTATAATCCCTAAAATGGTTCAGAATAATCATTACATTCTATAAAATTGATTCAAACAATTCCATTCCAAAAAATACCTTTCAATTACTTCATCACAATATGACGATGTTAAACACCATTGTTCATATAATTAATCAATGTTTTTCATCATTATAATGGTTTAAAAATAGTTATTATATGATCATTCCACCAATGAATGACAGTAATACTAACATCCCTTATATTTGAAAGAGAGGGAATGAAGAATATATACCAAAGTCATAATTATTCATTCTATTTATCAATCAAAATAGTGTTGAAATTTTATTATACTTATTTTATTATGTACCGAATGACATGGGAAGTACATTTCATAAATATGTGTTAAAGATGAGATCAAAATCCTGTAAAATATAAATAGGGACTAAAAGTAGTTTATATATCACTTTAAAAAATAGTATCTATATTTGATCTATAGATATAATTTTTTAAATTGAGAAAAATGATTATATTTATTCAAGGAATCAATAATAAACCTAATTGCATTATTAAATAAACATATATATTGTAATACTATCATTAAATCCATTGATATATTCTCTAATTTAAATTCATGAATTGGAAAGGGATGTAGAATCTTCTTTAGTAGTGTTTTCTCGACTTTATCCTATTGAAATTTTAAACATTTAATATTAAAATTAGTAATATCATTATACATTCCATCCCACCAATAATATTACCAAAGTAATCAATACATACTTATGTTGAATATATGAATATAAAAGGGTTAGTGAAGAGTTTCATATAAATATTAATTCTTAATATTTTAATAATATTGAATTCCCAATCTCTTTAAAAACTCATAAATCCATCTTTTTCAGTATTATACTAAGGAAAAAAACCCTTCTAGCAAAAAATCACTATTTCAAAAAAAATTCTTCCATATGGGAATTTTTAATCATTTTTTAAAAAATGAATGCACTGACACCTATAAAATTAGTTGGAGTTCCTATATAAATAGTTTCTATAATATCATTTATGAAATAATAAATCATATGATTGTGTTAAAAGCATAAAATTATTAATTACACATTATCATTTGGCCTCATGGAATTGATATAACTTATTTTATTTTCATTGATGATACTAAACTGTTTAACCATAATATTTTACTACATCCAACCATCTTCTCAGTCACTGGTGAAACTATTTTTTAATGAATATACAAATGAATATTTTCTAGTCAGTATATATTCTACACTTTACGCCATATAATTAATTCAAATGAAGTTAATGAAAAAACTATAACTGAATGTTTATGACCAATATATGGATAATTTTTTCCATGTGGTTTTAATTTATTTGATATATATACAATTACAAAATCATTTTTCATCCTGAAAAAAATAATATCCTTCAAATAAACATCATTATAAATAAAAAAATTTAAAATTTATTATTAGTAAGGTTTCAACCAGATTATTGACCAATCATCTATTAAATTCATAGAAATATACTTCACATTACATTTTCATTCTGAAATAATATTTTGTCTGAGTTAATATGGTATGCAGGATTGATAATGGAATATTTTAAAAAAACCATTCTTAGTAACCTAATAATCGTAGAAAACACCAAAAATCATTTACATTTTTTGGCTTTGGCAACACATTCACAACTCAAGTTTTACTATGATGAATAAATAAGTAATGTTTTGACAAAATACACTAAATGTAAATAATATTTTGTAATTGAAATTCTGAAATAAGAAATATTCTATATAATATATTTTAATTAAAAATATTTAGAATAATTTTTATGTGTTTCTCATTTTCCTTATTAAATTTGGAATAAACAAGATTTTCATCAATTAAATAAACCACAAATTTGAACAGATATTTGTGAAAAACGCCATAAATATGATCTAAAAATAAAGTAGGTGAATTCATGAAAAATAATGGAATTACCAAAAACTCAAATTCTATATACCCTGTATTAAACACTGAATACAAAATTACTTCCTGCATCACCTACATCTATGCATGACAAGTTTTGAAATCGATCTTAACAAATTAAATATAAATCTGGATATCATCAAAGAAGTCATCAATATGATTTGAAAAGTACTTGTTTCAAATAGTAAATTGTGTGAGTGATCTATGTTAAATAAAAAGAATAAAATAATATCATTGTTTTCTACAAATCGTATATGAGAACCCCTAGGGGAAGTATTTGGGATGGTGAAACCCTTATTAAGAATATCTTTCACCTTGTTTTTTCCAATTCCAGATGTTCTTATAAATCCAATAACAAATCCGGTTCTATAATTTTTTTACCATGATGCACTAAGACAAGAGTAAATTCAACCTCCAAACATAGAATAAAATAAGGAAAAACTTTAGGAAATACATTCATATATTTATTTACCACATAAATAAAATTAATTTGAGGATTTACATTACCTTCAACAATATATTCATGATAAATTTCACTTCAATATTTTAATAATTTCTAAACATCATGATATGTTACCAAATGATTGAATTCCTTCGAAATTTCCTTATAAAAAACAACTTGTTTTTATCTGAAATCAATCTTTTACTGAAAAACATAAACCCAATTTATACCTAAAATAACTTAAAACTATAACATCAGAAAGAAACCAAGGATATTAGGGAAACCCATTCCTTAAATAATAACATAAATATTTCAATAAATTATGGTTTCATTTATACTACCAAGTAACTTTTTTACAATATGTTTTGATTTTTTTCATATTATGGTATAATTATATTTCATTTAAATCTATCGTATATAATTGTATTTGTGGATCCTAAATGAAAAATATGCATTTTTTAGTTTTGAATATAGAAGTAATGTTCTTGTCACCACTATATGTGAGGGTCTCACATCTACAATAGTAGTATAAAAATAATTTTTTGTACATTTTTATTAATAATCATGATAAATCCAACCTTGTGTAACAAAATTTGAAATACTTTTTGGATAATAACCCAAGTAATTACAAGTTTTACAGATAACTACTGGACAATTTATTATTATACATGTTCTTTTTCTAATCAGAATTTTTTTCCCATAATTCCATAACCAATTGACTAATAATTTCACATCAATAAAAATTTACATATCCTATCACACAATCATTAAATTTAATTATAAAAAATTTAGAACATTTGTGGGGAATTAACACAATATTTATTGGTTGAATTCTTATTTATTTATTTATAATATTTCATATGTATACCCTTTCCCACCAGATTCACATATATGTTGGAGAACACCCTATTAGGTGTTTAAGAAAAGAAAACTCATTTAGAACAATTAATATCATGATATTACATTTTTCTTTTTATACATTATTTTAAAATTGTTTAATATCAACATATTTAATATTCATGTTCGAGAATTATATTCTAGGATTTCCAGAATAATCTAGTAAAAAAATTTCTTAAATGTAAAATGATACTTTTTCCTTTTACCTGAACTCCACAAATTGATTTCTAATAAAAATTTCATTGAACATTAGGAAAAAAAATTTCAACCAAATTTTAATTAATGATTTTACATTTTATGAAATTAGTCTCTTTCTTTTCCATTATATTATTAATCAAATATCCCCATCAATTGGTGTGACTTTCAAAGAGGTAAATAATAACCATTACCTTTTAATGTTCTATACAAAAAAACATCAAATATTTTATACAATGTAATTAACTATCCTTTTGAAATGTCTATGATTATATATCCATCAAATGTTCGGTGGTGTTGTTTCATGAAATTTTATAGTATAAAAATGTTCATATATATATATAATTAGTTCTATCTCTATAATGGGAATCACTATTAATAGTATTTATCAATGTAGTAACCTATTCAATAAACTGATCTATTCCTACCATGATCTATTTTGAATTTAGAAGGTTATTTTCCCCTTTATTTCATCTTAATTAAAATTCTTTGTTTCTTATGTAGATAACCATTATGAACTAACATCGATTATATGATGAAAAAATAAATTTTCAAAATCTACCTCATGATAATATAAATAGAAATTATCTTGCCTTAAAAGTGTATATTAAAATTTTCTTTCTATGTATTGGTATCAAATCCTACTTTTAAGAACTATTGTTATAGAATTGTCTCATTGATTTTGGGATATACTGGGTAACTGTCATATCACTTCATGTGTGGATAGAAATCTTGTTTTATGCAAATGCTATTATCTTCAATTCCATACCATTACTCATAAACACATATTCAAGAGAATAATTCATTTCCCAACATTCACATGTGATAGTTATAATGTCTCGAATTCATTCATTTTCAACGATACCAACTATAATGACAGGAGACATGCTACGTCCACAATTACATCACTTATAATAAAAGCTATATATTCTAATAAATATAGGATATTTTTTGTAAATATATTTATAAAATTAACTATAATATCAGAGAATAATGTCATTATTGTCACTATGTATTGATTTTTTTTCCAAAAAAGTGATTCTTTAGACGCTTGTTTAATTAAAGACAAATTGTATTCATTTATGAAGATTCACCATATTGAAAATAAAAATATTCAAAAAAATTATAATGTTACATAAAAATTATTAAAAATTTTAAAAATATAAAATTAGTATACAGTGTTCAGTAGAGGATATTAAAAATGATCAAATCTCATTAGTCCTCATGAAAACATTAAAATTAAGGAGTATTTTTACCTTTTTCACAATAAAATTGTAAAATCATAAATAAAAAATATGAACAAGTGAAAATATATATTTATTGAAAGAAAAAAATTAAAACCCGTTAGAATACCTATGAAATACCCAAAATGCATCATAAAGTATCTTGGAAGTAATGAAAACATTCCACTTACAAACCAAAAAACAACAATTAATCATTATATATCTCATGAAAGGAAATTATTTCCATACAGAAATGTTTTATAATAATAATATGTTTTTATAGGAGAATAATTTTTGCATCAAATGTTCATTCATGGTTAACTAGTGTTAAAAACCCGTAGTTTTTTTAGTTGAAGAAACCAACTTGGTGATCTCATTCATTTTCACTATCACAGACAACATCAATACCCATTTTAGTTGAGTGTTATATTAGTGTCACCCATCACCATGATCAATATTAGGATAACCTATCATATTCAATAATTTTTAAGTTCCACATCATGATTAATTTTTTTAACTAATTTAAATTTTCACCATAAATACCTAGAAAACTCATTTCAACCCTTAAGATAAGAAATTTTCATTTTCACATAACCATCAAAATAAACATACTTTTTAATTAAAACATATTAAAAAATAAATATTCCTTGAAGGGATTGTATAAATATTATTTAGAAAACAATGGAAAACATGTACATGAATATTGATTAAGAACAAATTCTATGATTGATGGAAATGTGGGTTAAATTGTATGCGTTGAACTGTATTCATTTTCACATTGGTAAAATAGTCAAAATGATTGGTATGAGTTTTTTTCAAAATAATCCTTTATAATCCATTATAAATGATGTAAAAGTAGGGTAAAATTAATTCTAATATTTTTCAATATATAAATAAAAATTTATTTTATCATTTTTAATAAAATATTTATGTTTTATAAATAGTTTATTCTATTTAAATTTTTTTTAATGAAAATACCAAAGTATTTTTCCATAATCGTCTCATTCTTATATATTCAATCCAATATAGTAAAATTATTTATATATTTTTCCTTGTTAAGATTTTTTTTCTGTTAATTACATTATCATTACTCTATTAATTTCAATTTTTATATTTTTTTATTTAGTTACTCAAAGCATTGGGTTCTTAAGGGATTTTATGAGGACTCTTATCTTATTTCCAAAGAAAAAAATATTGCAATGATGGTCGGGAATAGTGGTATGGTTTAATTAACTCCATAACATTCATTTTTTTAATTATTATATTTATACATTATATAATGTTATAAAAATAACCACTTAATGCAATCATGAAAATGGAGCCAGATTCTTTAATGGAGTTGGTAGTCTATGCATTTGAATCAACATAAATTTCATAATTTTACTTGTTAGAATTGAAAAAAATTAGTAATTATAATAATTTTCTAGAATAGAAAATATACTAAAAAATTAAAATATATTAATTTTTTCAATCCTTATAACAAGGATTATAAATTAGAAATGAATAATAAATCTCATATCGTCACAGAGGTTGTAGTCCACAAGTACGCATAATTGATGCTATCATTTTCCAAAAGATGGATAAGTAAGATGGTAAGTAATAAATTATAATTAAATTAACATAATTATTTTATAAAATTTATATATATTAATTTCATTATTCATTTTTCCTATTCAAATGATCTAATGATGAATAATTAGACGCATCTCTTTATAGAGGTTGTAGATACATGTAAACATGATAAATGTAATATTTTCACATAGGATGGAATGGAAGATAAAAATTGGTTTTATATAACCATAATAACTATTAATAACATAAAATATATTGAATTGTTTTTTTATTATTCTAAAATATGATTTTATGGAGGTAAGATATGAAAGAGATATAAAATACTCTGTTAAGAATTTTATATATTATTTTGAAATTATGCCTTTTTTTAATTATACTCTTCATAGTTATATAATTTTGTTAAAAAATACCTTAAATAAATGTTGGTGGATATTGGAATTTACTTTGTTTGCTATTTTCTTATTAATTGGATAAAGGATTCTAAAAAAGTGTGAATAGGTGGTTCACTTTTATAAATTAGGGGAGTGTCACACATTAAATTTTTAAATGTTATAAAATAAATTAGTGTATTAATCATTGTAATATGGATATAACACAATAAAATTTTTATTATAATATTATATTTAAAAAAATACAATTAATTAATAATTAATAAAAAATTATATGGCATCATATCATATTTTTTATCTAAATTAATTCATTTTACCCTTTATCATGGTATCAATTTTTTTCCATGGTATTTATTCATAAATAAAAAAATTGAAATAGAAATAAATAATAAATTAGAAAATAATATTTCAAAATATGAAATCATTTTTTAGACTACAATTTTTATTAGTGAAATAAATTAATATAAATATAAATATGCCCACTAAAATTAAAATGATTTTTAGATAAATTCCCCTTTTAAAAATAAAAATGACCCTCTATAAAATTCTAGAAAAGTGAAAATTAAATATAATTAGATTGAATATTAATGTTAAAAGGATTATTATTCAACTTTAAAACCAATTACCAAAAAAATTTTACAAAATGAACACATAAAAATAATTGACAGTTTTAATAAAAGAACAGTTTTTTCATTATTCGTCAAAAAATAAGTATTTTCAAAAAAATTAAAATAATAACCCAAATATATATTTCATATGATGAATATGAAATGTTGTTTGTTTTAGGAAATTCAATTTCTAAAATAAATAAATATATCTTATAAATAAAACAACGTAATGCATTGACAATCAATCGAACAATATAAAACTATCCATTCATGGATTAAAATATATTATAAATTAATTTATAAAACAATAATGAACCCAAATCTAAAAAATTAGTATTTTATAATTGAGAAGATTGAATTTTTTTAGGATTACATTAGTTTTCACACATATATAAATTTTATTTTATGACATTTGGAAATTTTACGAAAATCATTTTCTTTGTATGAGATTCTTAATATATGAATATAGATTTCCTACTAGACATATACACATTTATATTGATGGGTGTTTAAATATATGACCCTTAAATGAAATGGTTAATGTTTTATATCCCATTATATTGTGAATTGTTTACAAAATATTGTTTTTTCAGAACATATTTGATGGGATTTCAGGTATATTATCATAACATAATGGGTGTGACTTTTTAGAGTTTGAGCTCTCCCCTTTCTTATAATTAAATTACACATGTTATTAAGATTAGTATAAGATACAATAAATCATGTATGGAGTATTCTATATTTCAATTGTGTGGAAATGTTTACAATTATTGTAAAAAAGTTATTTATAAAGTTGTTCCATAAAGACACTAATCACTAAATTATTGGGATTATAAAATAATTTATGATGTGAAATGGAAAAACTCTGTTAATTATATAAAATAATGATACTTTTATAATAGGTCATAAAAAGGACCATAAAAAGAATGATATATGGTTAATGTCCCCTAAAAATAAACATAATACCTCATTCCACACTATGTGACACAAATCTTAGTGTCTCCATCCTTTAGGATTGATGTAATTATCAATTTGGCCTTCCAAATTATGGGCAGTTTACATATTTTTCATTTGTATATATAAAACATTTACCATTTCCCAATAATAATAACCATAAAATATGTGGGTGCATTTTAAATGTATTCTATATTTGAATCCAAACTTCTTAATTCATATTGAGTTTACTCCACTTATTTGAATGTAAAAACCCTTAATAAGCACAACCAGTCCAATCTATTGGAATATAAACTATGTATAAACATGGAACAATTGGGTTCTCCATAATG
Source organism: Viscum album (assembly GCA_963277665.1). NCBI lineage: Eukaryota > Viridiplantae > Streptophyta > Magnoliopsida > Santalales > Viscaceae > Viscum > Viscum album. The sequence goes on along the minus strand of OY728128.1, from coordinate 158,665,512 downwards.
AATATTCGAACCATTTTCAATTTTATCATATAGTATTATATCATACATGGTGAAAAAAATCAATGTTCTCAATGCTTATACCAAGGTCTCTGTGATCCATGACCTCCAATTAATAATATTACTCTCTTTAATATTAATTATTTATCTGTTATATCTGTGAATTTCAATATGAAAACATTATTTTTTAACGTAATACATTGTGTTTATGATAAAATAACCTAAAGGGCCACCTCCCTACTATGGTACACATCCAAAATGAATCACACTCAAAAAATAATAGAGGGTATCTTGTTTCAATGAAAGGGATAGGATTAAACCCAAATTTCCATACCCTCTTTCATGAAAACATTATTGTTGAATCCATTTTTAGAGTGTATTAATTGGTCAAAAGCATTCTTTCTTCACCACCACTATTGAACAAATTTTGGGTGCCATTGTTCAACCCATTTTCCACAACACTATGCTTAAGAAAAGTATTATCACCATTACTTTTACCATATCCATTACATTAGTATGTTGGTAGGTTTAATAATTCATGCGCAACTACCTAAATAGTGTCCATATTTTAATGGGCATATACATTTGTCCATTAAACATTCGAACACAATGACATGGGTCAATTTACAGAACTCTTATATAGAATGAGTAATCATTCATTTCAAATGTTTTCGTACAAAAGTATTTAATTTTTTGGATGATAGGAATTAGTCAATATTTTCATAATCACAATTATAAAACAAAGATATGAAATTCATGAATGAAATGGTATCAATATAAACAGGAAAAAATTTTAACAATATTTCACTAAATAAATGAAATTAATTTCCATTATTGACGTTCTCACAAAATGTTATTAAAATATATTCTATTATACATTTCACGTGACGTAAAATTTTATGGCAATGAAATTCTCTGAAAAGAGTATAACACCTTAGGTTTTATTTATAAATGTTCACACTACACAACTTCTATCGGAATGATTCTAAATTCATGGGATATGTAGTGATGTTTGGATTCTTTTTCCAAGATCCAATTATATAATAAATTGAATTCCACATTGGAACTCATAAAACATTTTCAACTTGTGTTGAGCCCCATTTCCAAACAATAAGTAGTATGATGACCATTTCATTATATTAGTTCCAAATCAATTTGAGTGGGACGTTATAGATTTTACGTATTATCAAGGTTCTTCCTCAATTTACATCATGTATTCTTCTCCCATTCCAAAAAGAGTTTTCACACATCAAACATCCCATGATCATTTCACGAGTTAGATTAATATAGACATATTACATCCTTAAATATAATGTGTGTATTGATTCCCATATCATAGGATATTTAATTCGACATCGATACACTATCCTATAAAAAACCAAAAATTCCATATAAACACCAGGTTATCTTATAATTTATTAACCCAGTGGGTACCACTTTAAAATAGATTATAGGATGATGGTCCCTACCTAGGGGATTTCCCATGACCCATAACAATAAATATGGAAAAATTATCTATAAAAAATTACATCATATTATGTTCATTCAAAATTTTGGTTATCTTTTTTGGAATTTGGGCTGATAATCCTCGATGTTTTCACTTTTTCCCCTATAACCACATATACTACCTCAAGACCCATATCTTCTTTAATTCATGATGTATAGAAAACCAATCTTGGTTTTGGGTTCATGTCTACAAAATGAACACCACATTGAGCATTACTTATCACCATAAACTTTATGCATCGACCAAGAGGATATCAATTCTCGGAAATGAGCATCATAATTCCAATAATATTTTCTCCACCTAAAATTGATATACAATATCATGATGTGGTAAATGTTGGGTGACCACATACTATTGAATCCTATAGTTTAACAATGTATGTACATAATCATATAAATATCTTTATGGTCTAATTTATTAGATTATAAACTATGAAGCTTCAGGGATCACGCTGTCCCCCCAATGGTATAACCAAATTATATTCCATTAACCATTTGGTGGAATAACACTACCATTTTTATGAAAAAACACTTCCCTACATGTAACTCTACATTCCTTAGAATGATCGATTGATACACATAATGTTTGATAATAGAGCCCTAAGAGTGTTCGTACTCTTATTGACCACCCATCCTTTTATATACCCACAATGGTTTTTCGGGTTTAAATACCCACCAATAATTCAACTCTGATGGAACTCGACAATTGTATTTCTGAATAATATTTGGTCCAAACTACCTTACATGGAACAGTATCATGGGGATTCTTGGAAATAGTACAGGTAATAAAATTCGTTTGAATATTTTCTATGGTTATCATCTACTATTTTCCCCCATTTACATAAGTTTGGTAGTGAGACCAAAATTTCCAAGACATGATTAGAAGTCATCCACATAATATCATCATCTTCACTTGTGATATGATCCCTAGAGTTTATAATTTATATCATCTTAATAATTATTTTTTTAAAATATTTCATCAATGGTGTTATCCCATAATGAATCCTTGTATATTTAGATAATAAATTTGTATTATGATTCAATATAAAATTTGTTCATTATCTTAATAGGACTTCCCTATGGCTAGCCAATCATTCCACTAATAGAACATATCCCCCTTTCATGTACTCTAATGAAACACGCTTAATTTTATAATATCTATTAATTCACATTTCGATCATGACTCTTGTTTGATTATGGGTTTCATCTTGTCATTATTTGAAACATTTTAGGTACAAAATAGAAGAAAAACAAGTCATTATCATCATAATGTGGTTGTAAGATACACTACAATTGTAATAGTTTCATTACAATAAAAGGAACACACCATTTTATAAGTTCATAGACTATGAACTTGGATAATTCATAGCCAATGTTCTCTAACTTTAAATTTGAGTTAACCATAGTTAAAGCATCATGAACATAAACTCAAGAACATAGTGCCCAATGATTTATGACAATATATAATATGATTTTTTTTCAATTCTCTTTAACCATAGACTATAAATTATTAGACACTACATTGGACACACATTGATACCACAATTGAACTTCCTTCACATGATTCCTATGGGTTGGAATTTTAATATTGTCTGCATAAATGTATGAACTCTACTTTACTTATAATTACACTTGAAAATACTCAATAAATAATGAAACATCTCTATATGTTCTAAATTTATCCTTTTTTACATATCACTTCTATAAGAACTATTTGTGTTACATTATTTTGAAAATAATTCCCGTTTTGTTTAAAGTAATTTCATAGATTGATATAAGTGCTTCACGGTCATAACTGGTGTGCCATTTATGGTTCACATCCCAAAAGAACCGCTTCCAAACTTCTGAATATAAATCCCTCTGATAATGGAATAATGAATCTAGGACCTCTTCTTATCTAGTGTATATATATGTAAGGAAGAAACACTTTTCAGTATGGTAGTTGAACCCTTATTTTGAACATGTGTAGTGGTCGTCTTCTGCCTATCATCCTTTTTCATCAGTTTTTCAAGTATCATGAACTCATATTTTAGCTCACCCAACATTACCTTGCCTAATAAGAATACCAATACCTATAGGGTTATTCAGTCATTGATCATACATGTGGATAGAGAGAACCAGTAGATTGAAATCACACCAGTTTAATTCCCCTAGCCTCGTAGATTTCTATCACTATGGGGGATATTTTATTCACAACCTGACTCAATCCTTCTATCAAAAATTCTTTTATAATTGGTTGATATTTTTTTGTATCTGATTCTCACAATGATCATGAATCACATGGGTTTATATATTATTAAATTATTTCCTCATTACTTTTTGGTAGATATATAATTGAAAATAGGCCATGATTAAATGATACTGTTATTACTATTAAAAGAGAATGTTAATCCATAGGTCGGAACCTCTCCATTGATATAGAAATGGAAATAGGATTATATATAAGTTATCACCTGTTCGATCTCATAATTACATCTTTGATAAGAAATAATGATATCATGTACCTCGGGTTTCTCCTATAACTTCTCTACAGCCTATCGTTCTTCCACTACTACTCGAATCTTGAGCTCCTTATTCTAGGTGAAATGTCACTTCAGAATTTTCATGGTCCAATGTGTCTTTAATAATGGCATGAGGAAACCACATATTAACTACCTCATCCATTAAAACCCTTATGAGAATTTGAAATTGGATCTTCTTTTCCACCACCATAGTTATCTCATGTTGAGCCATTAGAAGAGTCGCAAAAACATTAGATATAGAACCAACAGTAGAAAATTAATGTATCTAAACCTCCAAATTCTCTTTCTCCTCAATGAATGTTCCAAAATGTCAAATGGATTCAATAGTAGAAAATGCCCCAAATTTAATAGTCTTTGATGTATTAAAAGAATTAATTAATTGATCTTTCAGGAAGAAATAAAGGTATCTAATGGGATCCAAATACCAATTTATGGGAAAATATTTGACACGATTTATGTGAAACAAAAAGTTAAAATAACTAAATAATATTTTTTTCCTTGAAAACTTATTCCACCTCTTCTCTATATGACAATATTTATAGGTGCATAGTGGTTCTTATATTTTAGGTCAATAAATTCATGGGATAAAATATATATGACATATTTAATTTTTGAGCTGAGGCTAGAATTTTACATAACATAGAGTTCCACATGTTTATAAACATTTTTTTCCACACAAATTAGGATTTTTGAATGCCTGGAGTATTTAAATGATATAATTCTCATTATAAATATATAATCCTATAATGTTACATTTTACTAGTATATAATGGGTTTTAGAATATGGATTCCAAATCAGGGGCTCTTAGCATTCGTATCATTTACGTTCATGTTTCTCTAATCCAAAAAATCATTTGTGATTCCTATAAGTGATAAAAATATGAAAATTACATATCAAAATTCCTTAAATATATTTTAATTCTCTTAACATTTTATCATGAAATTACCTTTCATAGTGAATATAGTTTACACAAATGTAAAATGAATCTTATAATTACTACTTTTGCGAAATTCCCAACTAATTTGTAACCCATACCATGGTGATCCCCTTTATTCACACTTTTTGATAAAGATATTTTCTTGAATTTTATATTTTCATAGGTCCATAATCTATTAAATTATAATTTACTTTATGAAATTATAAATTTATGTATATTATCATAAAATTCCACAGGTTTTAAATTCACATTAATCATAGACTGAGTTATTTGTTTATTTTTTCTCCAATATGTAGGTTCTATCATACAAAAAACATATTAACTGATCATGAACTAGTCATAATCAATTAATATGGATCTAAATAACATTCTAGGAATCACATGTTATAGTATATACATTTCTATTGTCCTTGCTTCTTTAAGATATCACTCGACCAACCTATCAGGTCTAATTCACAATCATATTCGCTTTGATGATCTAACCATTTGATAATTCAATGAGGCATGACTACATTGAGTAAATCCAATGAATAATGACCACTCTATCTATTTATTTCATTCCTTTCATGTCATTATATTCCATAAAATGAGATGTTAAACTGTATGGACAGTTCTTGTCTTTCATCGTGGAATTGTAAACATAAAACTAAAAGGGTTTTGACTCTCATTTTCAAAAGGATATATTGGATTCCACTATTAGGTTAAATAAAAACAACCAACAAACCAACCATCCTATGTCTCCTATGATATATTCTAAATCCAAATCCATTGTAGAAAATAACCAAAACATCTTGAGTGTCCGTATAGGAATCTACACCCATGCCTTACCTTAAGTGATGACAATAAGTGGATTCCCCTTACTAAGAATATAAATCATTACAAATTCCATAAGTCTCTAAATATGTTACTACCTGTGTGTGATTATTTTATGTGGATTTATCCCCATAATAATTTAACATGTTATTCTATTTATGTTATAATCATATGTGGAATCATTCCTTATGAGAGGAGAGTAGATTATACTATTTGTTAAATATATATTGATCTAACTCTATTGATGCAAAAAAACATAGCGTTCTTCAGGTGTATAGTATGGGGAGAAATATGTGATGATCATGGGAAACCATGGGATTTATAATGATGATTAAGTATCTGAAAATAATAATATATTGATGCGATGCGAATTATAGGAATATGGGATGAGAATTGTCACAACACGTCCCCCAAGGCCCATGCCATGAAATGCCCAAAACTCGCCTCCTAAAGGCCAGTGTATAGGGATTAGCATCGAAGGAGTCACCATGCAAGTGGGAGGCATTTTCCTAGATACTTGTACACACATACACTCAAAAACAAAAACCACAAAGTTGAAAGGTGTTCACTATGTAATCAGAAACCAGAGTACAACAACAAATAAATAACTAAGTTGTGTAATCGGGCCAGTATACATGAACTACAAAATAACTACATACTACAAGGTAAATATGGATCACTGACAACTATCATTAGATGATCCCACATTTTTTTAGGAGTAGTGAAGCTAATGGAGGAAGAAGTAGTAAGTTCCATTTTTCCGGTCCTACAGGACCCCTCCTGTTCCTAGGCCACCAAGTCCACTATCGTAACATCCATCGATCCCATCTCCCTGAGTGCCCCTATCAAAACCTCTAACATCTACTGGAGACACCACATGTCCGGGAAAATCCCGTGTAGGGATGAGTAAGTCATTACTCAGTTGGGGAGCACAAGACCCTTGATGGTATCTCAAAAATCCACAAATGGAAAAAAAAACACAAAAAAACCATGAAGAGAACCACAGAGATTATGCATAGTCAGCTCTACTCATGTATATTCTATTAGATATACATAGGTCATCCAGATATACTAGTCTCAGACACAAATAAACATAAGGATTCGACCTCACGCCATTTCTAGGATTTCCAATTAAGGCTCAAATCAAAACTAAAGGATCAGGAGTAAACAATCCATGAGATGGCCATCCTTGATGGAACCTGTATGAGAGATATAATCCATCATGTATAACTCAAACATTCCTAATGGTACATCATAATGGACATGTTCCATTGGGAACATTCTGCATGAACTACCTCTAGTTCCCAAAACTAGTGGTCTCGTTGTGATAGTATTGCGACCAAGGATTGACCAAGGGAAAATGATTGATGAAGCCCAGTACTTGACACAATGTCCAGTTGGGGGAGCACAACACAAGTCTAACCCACAATATCTCAACCGCTCATGTATGAAGTGGACACACCTCATTCTATCGAGGGTGTCCTAACTTCTACCATGGAATGTTTTACATAAAATGGAGGGGCCCTAACCTTGTAAATGGGTTTTTTAGTGGATGGAGCTCCAAATCCCATGATAGACCTTCTCCCCATTGCTACTATGATACGGTGGAGTACTATTCCATAAGTGAGGACCTGCACCCGACTCAATATGGGAGTACAACTATGGCAGTTTTTTTCACTATGGGGGACCCGCACCCTCGTACATCAGTTGAGTACCGACCCCATGATAGAGGACCCGCACCCTCGCATTGTAGGGGAGTACCAACTCTAATAGAACACGGTGTTTTGAGGTGAAACACCCTAAATCAGCATGGGAGTACAACTCTATGACTAGAGGACCTATGCCTTTGTAATGTAGGGGTGTAAAAGACTATGTCACAATATCTGTTGTGGTAGACCCACACCCTAGTACATCAAGGAAGTACCCTCCCATGGCTTGATGGCTAGTTCCCTGGAACGGAAGGGGAGTACTGACTCAGACGTAGCACTGTTTAAGGAGGACCCACACCCTGGGTCGAAAGGGGAGTACCTACACCTAACATAGAGGAAACTCACACTACTCGGTAGTGGAGTACCTGACTCTATTTGAATTAGGTTTGGGGGACCCATGCCCAAGTCCAATAGAGGAGTACCATCTCTACCAGAGAAGAAGATTAAGGAATACATGTGCCATTAGTCATCGAGGGAGTATCCATCTGAACTCTCACAAAAATAATCACCCTGGTTCTGCTCCCGAGGTTATCGGTCATTCCTCAACAGCCATGAATTCCCCCAAGCAAGTAATCCGATGATCTGTCTTGTCATAATGGTTTAAATTCCAATGACGACGCGTCAACCAGACACCCGGTCTAAAAGGTATAGAAAATTTAGTGCTAAGGTCCCTGTTGGATTCGGGTACGATCCAACACGTTCAAACACCATAACTCTATGAATGTAACATTTTGTATCTCAGAAGAACCACCTCATCTTAAGGGTATGGGTGCCACAGACGGTTCATCAAACAGACATCCAGTTTATGAGATATGCTTTTTTAAGTGAACTGGGCCGTATGGGGGTCCGAGTTCAGTTTGACATGGTCAGTCCCACCCGACCTATCCTGCTTGGCCGTGTATGAATGGGATAGGCTCGACCGATATGGGATGTGATAGGTCTGACATGTTCGGACACAAGCTCAGCCCACTAGGCCGCAGTCTTGGCCTACTGGGCCGCTGGCGCGAACCGCTAGGCCTGGGAACTAGGTCGGCCCACCTAGCCAGGCGAGGCTGACCGGGATGCGAAATTGATCAGCCCTATATCTGTGTTCGGGGGATGAATCCCCTCCATATTGGTCAAAGATATTTCAGTGTTCAATGTCATGATGCAAGGAGGCACCTCATCTCTTGTATGATCTATTTTGACCAGTGTGCTACAGACCTATGGGCATGGGTCCTCCCTCTATTGCAACACGATGCCACATCCTTCCAATGTGGTGCAACACCATAGCATGCATCCCTTATTTAATGCGGTCATCATGGGTCGGCCTCCCCTTGTCTTCCACAGCCCCTAAGGGCCCCACTGTTATATTGTGGTTGGCGTTTTCTGGTCGATACATCCCTTGGTTGCTGGTCCCACTGCATGCCACCATCACGATGCTGCATGTTTCTATTTTCCACAAATAATTCCTCCACAATCGAGTTTGGAGGAGGGTCTGATCCCTGTTCGTTTGGCCCATGCCCTCTCCATTATCATAATAACATGGGAAATATATTTTTATTATAAACACCCCGATTAAGAAACCCCATATTAGCCTTCCGCGTTATAGAAAAAAACATGGATCACCCAGTTGGTCGGTTGGCCTGTGTTATTCATAATAATAAAGCATGGTAAAAGGGGATGAAACAAGTATAAAACCCCCTACCTCGATTTTGATGGAAGACACTATGAATTTGGAAGAAGTGTCCACTTTTAAAGGTTTTCATTAGTGCTTTTCGTCGCCCGTCGATTCCACCACTGCCTGTCTCCAGAAGCATCATTCTATGATGGTGGAAGTCATCAAAGCTCTTTTTCAGAGGTTCCTCTGTTGAGTTCAAAAACCCATGTAGGAGTTTTGTTTCAATAGGGGGAACGAGGGGATCAACGCGCTATATAATTAATGAGGTTTATTAATGTTTATAATTAATGTTCCTCTTTTATTATCTCAATGGTGTGGTTACATGTTCATTTCAATCTCCCAATGGTGTGTTTACAAAAATTATGAGTCAAGCCATTATACGGTTTGATGTTGCACTGTGGTCCCACAACCATTTTCCAACAGTTGTACACAGAAAATTAAAATAACCAATATGTATCTTTTTCTTTTATATAATGTCCAAAAATTAAAATTTGAATCTTCCCTTTATCAGTCGATGTTAAGCTTCTCTTAAGTGAATCATGATGCAGCAGATTCAATGGTGCACTCTGATTTTAAATACGAGCATCGGTTCAAAATATAGAATTCACCTCTTACACGTTTACTGAACGTACCTTAAAAAATGTTCCAAAATTATTAATTGTCACCCTCAACCCACATCGGTCGAGGTTAGGCTCCGGATATGGGAAACACACCATCATGAACTCAACATTACTCTTGGATTTGCAATCTGATTTATTGTTTTGATGATAAACATTTTAGAATTAAATAATTATTACAAAATTATTTTGTTTTACGGCAATGAGCTATCTTCCACTGGAAGAACGTGATGACCAATGTTAGTATCTTCCTAATGATATAATACCCTCAAAAGTTCAGATATGGTCTCATATTTTTAATCTGAGTCACCGTTTGTGAGTTATATGCATATAAAACATAAAGTTATTTTATTTAATTATTTTTTTATAGTTATTCCATTTTCAGGTCTTCTCACAGAAGGGATGCTTTGACTAAAGTTAAGTTTTCCGTAGTGTAATCCTGCCATCCTGAATACAAAGGATCCATCAAATTTATGATTTGGGAACCAGTTAAGGTGCTATTCATATTTTTCAGGAAAACCAATCACACACGCTATTTGATGCTTAATAAATTTTCGACGGATCATTCCAGGAACTCAGGACCTCGGAATCACATGCCATCAAATTTTGCAGTCCAAAATAATTATATATAATGAAATAAATTACATGGATATTTAGAGACATTAAATTATCTCCACCTTTAGTATTTTCATCCTCGAATATCCAAGGCCCAAACTCATTGGAAGTAATTGGGTCCCGTAATGTTCCTGCACCGCTTCCAAGGACGGGTCATGATGGAATACCAAGATCAACCTCAATTATGTCCATCTCTTTCAAGATCAACATTGTGCCACAAAAGGCACATGTGTCTTTAGCTTTGACAAGTGGAGAAATCATTATGCATCACGATACATCTGCAATCTTGTGGTCAAGTGGGACAATTCCTAGAACCTCTAGCGGCCTCACCAAAATCTGAAACAAGACACGACCACTCCCACTTGTGGCATCTCCACTATGTATGGATGGATAGAAAACATTTTTCACTATGAAAAATTCTTGTTTTCTAACTCCTCCAACATAGTATGACTGAAGCAGGACTCTTTATGAGAGTAGAGACCTTGCCACCTGGTATTTCCACACTTTTTTGCAAAGGAAATCCTTTATCCACTATACAGATATACCTCATTGCTTTCCTAATATCATCTTTATGGGCATGAATGGTATTATTACATACCCAGATTGACATCGTTAGGTCCTGATGTTACAACTAAGAGATATCAATTGAAAATCTTGCTTCCAAGTTCCAGGTCATAATATTAGTGTGTCTCCCCCATCATGAGTCAGTATGCTTAAGGGTCAAGTCCATAATACTGGATTATTATATATATTATTGGCATACACATAATCATAGAAAATAATTAACATAATAATCAAGGATCATTGACAAGGATATAATAGTTAAATGGGATCACTCTAAAAACCATCATAGTGTCCAAGGTTCACTTATAAGATAATCGTAGTGGAAGAATCTCTATTTGAAATGAGTTCACTCCCTATTCTAATCATGTATATATCATGAGATGGAAATAATTTCCCAATTTATTATAGAGATATATAGGTCTCAATAATCGATAAATTATAACCATATTTATGTCGAACACAAGATCATAAAATATTCATCATCATAACTCGTGAAATGAAATGGGTTTAATAATCATATAATTATTTCATGACTAATGTAAAAGAGATAAATTTCATAATCATTTCATCAAAACAAAATCCATGAAAAAAGAATTGTGTTTCTTAAAATTTTTATCTTTGTATGACCCAAGGAAGAGAAATAGATTTTATAAACATATTTTCATAATAAAATATTTAATGAATGATTTAGATTGAAATCATTTTTTCATATCCCCAATAAATGATAAGTAATATATATATATATATATATGTCATATTATATGGAAAATGATTTTGAAGGATCATTTAGAATATTTGATTAGAAAAAATTCCATTACAATATGAAAAAAACATATGTAAAAAATTAATAATACATTCATTTTAAAAATAACATTAAAAGATATAAATGATCCTTCAGTTGAAATTATTTTTATGATGATGGAAAATTTCAATCTTGACCTAAATTTTAGAATAATGATTCCATTTAAAGTAACTGTAATGAAATTATATTGTTTTGAAAATGACATAAATATTACATTTCATTAATTTTTTTAAAAATAAATCATGGGTAAAAATTTATTTTAAAAATTATATGATATTGTTATAGAATTTATGAAATTATTTTTGGAATAAATAATTTGTAAGAAAACAAATTTCTAACTAAAATGATACATAAAGTGATATTTTTATACAAATATTTATCAATTATATTATGTAATGATAAGTGAAAAATGGTACTATTAATATCATGGATAAAAATAAGAGATTAAAATAAATGAATTTATTTAGATATGGACCATCAATATTCATCATTAGAAACATAGTCATAAGAAATCATTATAAACAATTACATTGTTACATGAAATATTTACCACTATAGAATTATTTAAAAAGAAGAAACGTGAATGAACAATATTAAATGAACATTTTAATATCAAAATGATAAATAAATTCGTGATATTACATGTAAATGGGGACATATATACAATTATTAAATTAAGATATGTATATTACATAACATATCTCTCAAATAAGTTAAACTGGGACAAAAACATCTTACATTAAGTCTTGGCCTCCTTCATACATGTTCATACATCTAGTAAAAAAGATATAAGTTAATTATAAATCTATTATAGAACCACACACACACATATGGATATATATTGATATGTATATCATTCTATATATTATTTAATTATTACCCTTTGATGCCAATTTATTAACAATTCCATGTTAATGTCATGTTTTTGGTATTAACAACATTGTTTTTCAAATATGTTTTGATTTCTTATTTTCAATACTATTACATTGGTCATGGTTCCAAAATCTCCATAAGTATTTCCATTATTTAATTATGTTATATATATTTATTATATATGTATTTAATGTGATCACTAAATTTTCTAGATTTAAAATTAAATACACCTTTCCTAGAGATAGAAGGTTGTCTGTACAAATAAAAGATCTTTATATTTTCTTAAAATAAATAATTAAATAAATACAAAATATATATTATCATTAAGTATTAATTTTTTTATATTTTTAATATTTTCATTAAATAAACCTGTATTATCTACCTTGTAAACCTTGAATGAATTTTATCACTTCATGAGGAGGTAGTCTTCCATAGAAACAAATGACGTTATTACATTCCCAAATAATGGAAATAAAAATTGATATATTATTATTAAATATGATTAATAATACCATAAATTTCTTATATTTAAATTTAATAGGTAATTATAACCACCCATGAAAAATGGTAATGGTAAAATGAATGTCATTGCTACATAAGGTGGTAGTCTTCCACACACGAATGATGATTTAATAGACCATATGATGGAATGATAGATGATTATTTCTCATGACAATAAAAGAGAAAACGAATTATAAATATGATATTGTGGTTTTTATATCCACATTGATAAATAATAAATGATGTAGGATGATAAATAAAAAATAAACAAAACACATGATGCTGATCTTTTCCTCATCATGAGGTAACAACCATAAGATTTCTCCAAAATCATTCCACTAATTTATTTATGAAAATACTATGTCATATAAGAAAATAGAAGGGAATTTTTGAATTGATATAGGTAGTTATTTTCCAAAAAAAAAAATTGGATGGTTTTAAGAAGAGAGGATAGGGTGACTTTTTTAGGTGTGGTGAGTGACACACATTTAATTTTTTAACAAAAAAGATCCGCCCATGTTTATCACCTACCAAATAGTTCATAAATGGAGCATTATTGAGGCTTATAAATTATAATGTCTCAAAATGGACAATAAATGTATTTTACACAATATTTTATGTTATTTGAACCCACTTATAGTTATATTAACCTCAAATAATCCTATGTACCATTAACCATGATAAATAATTTTTATTATTTTTATTATTCATTATGGAAAAATATTATGTGAAAAATATAATATTATATAAATTATTAGGAAAAAAATGTAATTACATTTCAAAAATTTTATTCATATAATTGAAAATTCTAATTCAAAATTAATCCTTCATACGTAATACGAAAGCATCTTTTTCAAATTGAAAAATGGTCAAATGTTTTGAAATGTTTTTATATCTAAATTCAACATTAAATTTTCTAAATCGACCTAAATTAGATTAATAGATATATAATTTGATTAATTTTACTTTAAAAAAAATTAAATATATAATATACTATAACAAATAATTCAAATGAAATTGATTTTTTTAGTTACAGTTTAGTATTTTTCATTATTCATAATCAAATAAAACCTTTCAAAAAAATAAAAAAATCTTACCCAATGAAAAATTTGGCTATATTATATCACATATTACCTTTATATTATAAATTTAATATTTTATAATTGTTGAAAAGTATTTTTATTATTCCCAAAATAGCCATAAAAATTATAGAAACATCTATTTTCTAAACATATTAATAATTTACCAAAAATTAGGCATTTTATTATCATTATGGTTTATTTGTTTAAAAACATTTTAGATAATATTTAAATTTTTTTTATAACCCTTAATATCTATATATTTATTATCTAGGTAATATCATTAGAGATTAATCCTACACTATTAATTATACCTTATCATGGGAGTGGGAAACTGTGGTTTAACATAAAATATGGCTCTAAGAAGGAATCAAAAAATTAATTCTAGAGATACTAAGTGGATTAATATATGATATTATGGTATTGGTTAAAATTTCATGTTAGGGTGGGTGAATATTCCCTATTGAGAAATAAGGTGGAATGGTTTCACTAGATAGTGTAATGTGTCAATTTTCATCCTAAATGAGAGGAGAGGGAAAATTTCCATCATAAATTATGGTCCGAGAGAATGGTAACCAAGAATGGCAGCTAGGGTGAATGGACACCCAACATGATAAGATAGGGTAAATTGTCGCCCTAATTGAAAGAAATAGTTAATGGAGAATTCAAATTGTGGATAGCATGAGTTGTCACCCTAAACGGTGTCTATATTGAATGTATGACACATTTAATGGTTACTACATGGTCTTCACCATGGTATAATCCCTCAGGGTACCTTGGAAGAATACCCCCAATGAGTTACACCCCCTAGTAATGGTAAGGACGAGTATCACCCAATTCATTGTTATAAAAGATGCAACAATAGTTTATGTTGTCTCTCATATTGTCCTTATTGATATATGAACCAATAGATAACTCGTTCATTGTTTCTCTTATTCAATTACCCTAGTTTCTACGCTCACCCTAATCTACCTGGAGGGGAGATAGAGAATTGGATGAGAATAGATTGAAGAATTACTTCCTCTTACAAATTATGTATCTAATGAGGACCACCATATGACCTATTTAGAGATAGAATGCAGGAGGCAAGGGTGAGATAGAGGTGGTGCATGTTGGCGAAGCATGAGCAGCCAACACGGGAAGAATAGTGGGGAATAATCAATTGACATAGGCATATTGATGGGGGTTTCATTCCCAATATGAAAACACATTTAACATGTTCTATTGGAAATAGGTGATTGATATAGGGCTTGAGATAAAGGCATGAAAATGAAACCTAATAGTGGAAAAAAAATTTGACTGAAAGACCACCAACAGGATGTGGCCTAAGTGAATAGATGGATGTTTTTGCACGAAATTATGGTTTCTACACTTTAATGAATTTTTTTGCCACAAAATTATTCCCTTGTTCCATTACACATTAAGATGATGGGAGTGCCAAATAAATCATCCATTAGGACATGTTCTCTTTCAAAACAACAATGTTAATATTATAAGGTAAAAAATGTACATTATGTGCAATTTTATTTTGAATAGTATATATTTTTATAGGTATTATGGAAAACAATTTTTTGGATCATGTAGGTATATGAATATCAATGTCACATGAGAGAAATAGTCATCATTCTCCTCTTCCAAACAATAGCCATTGTGTGAGACCAAAAATTATTATATACTAGAGCTCCAAATTATTTTCTTTTACAATATTCAATTAGATCAAAAGACCCCTTAAGCTATAGACCCTATTTCTTCATTATCCCGATTCAATTGTAATGGGTATCACGAACATCTCATATGAATGATCAGTCATCATGATGATCTCTTTTATGATGCTTCTAGAAATGAAACTAGAGTGATGTTATAGGAAAATGTGTTAGGGGGATGTTCTAATGTGAAACACCTAGGAGAAGAACCTTTGAAAATTAGTAGAGGGAAAACCCATAGAAAATAACTTCGAAGAAATTACTTCACTAATGAATTTTCATAACTTATCTTTATTGTTTTCTCAACATGTTTTGATTATTTATATTTCCTTATTATTTTATTTTAAATTATCCCACTTTTATAATGGTTTTAATAAATATCTTGGTAAAATAGTACGATATACACCATAATGGAAGAGTGATGTTCGAATGGATTTGGGAATTTTCAATCAAAGAGATGTTGTATGGGTTTTAGAATGTGTTGAATACAGTTTATCTCTTTGAAGATGATTAAATTTCATAGACATGTGTATATAATAGATCAAAATTTCTCATTGATCATCTCATCAATTGTTTTCTGTATATATTTACAACCATCATGGATGATTTTATAATAAGGACTAACAAATGGTAAATAAAATAATCTATGGTATTCCAATAATGAGATTAATTTATAATGATATTCTCCCCACTAAGGAAATATATAATGATCATTGATAGACATATGAATTGACTCAATCCTTATATAAGACGATTTCCACCATTATAGAAGCAGATACATTCCCTTGAGTTAAAATTAGTTTTTTTTCCAATGGTGACCATTTATATAAAAGATTATTATGGAGTAATACCCCCATTTCATTAATATATGAAATCCTTTATATGAGAAAATGTATTTTCTAGCATTCTCAATGAAGAAAGTCATAATAAAAAATTGTTATATATTTTGGTAAAAATAGAAATATTAGGTATGATCATTAAAATGTATACATTGAATAAGTTGTGATAATTATTAATTTTTTTTACGATAAATATTTATATAAAAAAAATTATGTGTACATTTAATAATAATAAAATTCAGTTGGAATAAATAAAAAGAAAATGAATTCATTTTATAAATATTAATGTGTTTTTAAATAATTTGTATCTATTATATATTAATTTCTATTTCATGAAAATTTTGTTTAATGGTTATGAAATATATTTGATATCAATAATTATTAAATAATAATTTAATTATAAGATGATATGGAATATGAATGATAATTGATAATAATCAAAAAAATATTTTCATATAAATACTATTTAAAATTATATCTCACATGTTTTTTAAAAAATTATATTTTTTATAATATAATATTATAATTATATTAAAGGAAACTATTTTTGGATTCATCATTGAAATATTTTCCAACGGTTGATATTTTTTGTTTTAAAACATGAGATTTATAGGTGAATTTTTAAAGTAATGTTTTTACAAAAAAACAACACTACATTTATGAAATTAATACAATTTATTTATGATCTAAAAGTTTACAAAACAATATTCTAAGACCACATAAAAATATTAAATGTGAATTTATAATTTTAAAAAAGTTGGTTTATATTTACAAATAAACATTTTATATTTTAGAACATAAAAAATGTTTTCTCTAAATATATTTTTAATGAATTGGATATTATATTTTGAAATTAATTTATCTAACATTAATAAATATAGAAAAAAGAAATGTATTATGATGTTCAAGTATGTGGTTCAAAAATATCTAACAACTTACACTTTATTTTAGAAAACATGCTTATATTTACTTATGAAAAAAAAAGAATTCCCTAAGGATAATGTTAAAATCATTACATTAGTAATTTCACTATTAAAGGAATTTGATGATGATAAAAACATGTTTTGAATTGGTTTTATGATGTGTTTCATGACCTAAATATTATCAAGTGATTTATTTATAAATTTTAGAGAAACTTGACATGTTTAACATGTTATCCCAATATATTAAGTTGAAAATTTTATAAAAATTTCATTCTCACCAATAATAAAAGGCACCTCTCACAAACCCTTTGAGGAAATACTTAAATATATTTTTCTACTACGAACCGTGGAATTTTTCCTTCACTACTGGAATTATTAGTATTTTCGACGGGATCCCATCACAAATACGCTTTAGCGACGGAGTCCTATCGAAAATAGCCCGTTGCAGAAAACATTATCACAAATACCGTTATTTACAATGGGCCTGTCGCAAATAGTCATATTTGCAATGGGAAACATCATCGTTACAAATTAGTCTCCAATTATATGTATTATATATACATAAAATTCTTCGTGATGGGCCCGTCCCAAATAGTTTTTGCAACGGGCCCTCATCCCTTCGCAAATATATATATATATATATATATATATATATAATGTTTTGTGATGTGCCCGTTGCAACAAAGTATTTGTGACGGGAAAGTAGTTATGTCACAAATATGTTTTTAAAAATATTTAGATAGACGATTTGTGATGGGGTCCCTTTGAAAAAGATCACATCGCAAAAAATAAATTAATTTAAAAATTTTTAATAAAATTACTATTATTAATGAAATAATATTACTATTTTTAAAAATATAAAAAATATTAAAATTCTCAATATTCACAAAAAAAATAATAAAATCATAAAATATTATTATTTTTATTATTATTAGTAAATAATAAATCAGTAAAAAATATAATACCAAATAAATATATTTAATAAAATAATATTAATAGTATTAAAATTAAAAAAAATTAAAATTCTCAATATTCACAGAAAAATATAAAAAAATAAAAAAATATTAATAATTAAATTTTGTAATATTTGCACCAATATAAAAGATAGAAAATGTAAATAATTCATATTACAATGTTAAATTCAAATTTTTATAACATAAAAAACACTGGGGTGGTCGTCTTCTGGAGGAGGTGGAGAGCTGAAGGAGCTGGTGGAGGAAACTTCATCCATAAACTACGAGTCAGATGGGGCATGTAATACATCTGCTCATCATGCTACTGATGCCATCGATGTGTCTCATCCTCATGTTGCTACTATTGCGGCTAATGTGATCGACACATCTACTCCTTGTAATGCTGCTCCTGCTGCTGCTATCACCGACATATCTTTTCTTGCTACTTCTACAATGTCTCTATAAGCTCAGCCTGAGCTCGCAACTGCTCCTGATACTGTGAGCCAGAAGTTAATTCCTCTCCACGAGCTCCTCTCTATATGGACTCCGACAGTGGAGTAGTACCATAATAAGTACTAGGAGACAAATGAGAGCTGATACCAACTACTATTCCCTTCTTAAAGCCATACCGAGTCGCCTACATCCATTCCGCGTCATCGAAATGGTGAGCACTGGTCTGCTCAGTCGTCTCGTCATGACCCTCAGACTGTGTCTGAAAGGCTGTATCCTTATTAAAATCATTCAATTCCAATTTAAATTTAAAATTGTGAAAATATTATATTCAGTTAATTTTCAAACTGAAAAAATAATACTAACTACAATCTGATGATGGCGATCACCTCTAATCTCTCCAGTGGCTAGATCATTGTACATCTGCCAATAAACGTCGAACTCTTTAATATCTGGATGATTTACTGCCTATAGAAATATAAAATAAACAGTTTATATTTAAATTTATATAAAATATTTAAAAAATATACTTACCAAATGCTCTCTATGTGAACATAATGTACGACTACTAGCTTGATGCATCACCTCTTATCTCCCCCGGTTCTGTCGTCCCACAGAAGAACTCCTCTGAAATCTACCCCCCAACCAGTGTAAACATAATCCATCCCAAAAGTGAGATGAAGGATACTCTAGTCAGTGGGATCTACACGAATCATCAAATTATGTCACTCATGCTTTCTTAATGGATGTCCTTATCAAATTGTGCAAAAACTGATAGAAACTGTCACACATAGAAACCTTCCATGCCGCGTGGATAGTGTCGTGCATGCTATCATCCATAGGATACCATAAACCCTAAAAATAATTTATAATATCACGTTTTTAATAAAATAAATTTCAAAATAAATATTATTTATTTACGTACCTGTCAATATTGGAACATGTCAGGTCGCACATCAACAGGAATCTGTTCCCATGTGATCCATGGCTGAGAAAAATAATTGCACAAGATAGTGCTCCCCTTTCCAATAGCTACATGCTCAAAACTATGAAAAAGAAATAAATAATCAACCAATTAGTATATATATAAATAAATTAATGAGATCTAACTAAAATATACAGGTTACCATACGTCCATGTAAATGGATCGAGACCAAGATGTGGAAATCGCTCGGGGATAGGGTCAAGAATTATCAGTCATGCAAGACCACTCCCCCTCCGCGTACCTCCTAAACCACCAGTAGGATGAGGTTCAGATGATCCCACATCCCCATCATCGAAAGGTAGCCCACCCTCCCCTAACTCACACAATAGATCAATGTCCATCTGAAACACAAAATGATTGTTTTTAGCAGATAGTTGAAAATAACTATTATATATAGATACATATTAGTTGTGATTATAACCAGAATTTAACTGTGTCAATGTTCATCATCATCCTCTTCTTCATAGCTGTCAATGTAAATTTCTTCATCTTGCTCCTCAGCATCATCAATATCCATATGAGATTCAATTTCAGCATCTCTTGTCATTTCAAATTCATTTGTAACATCATTAACATCTTCATCACCATCGATCCTTAATTATCAGGTGTCATCATCGATATTCACATTTCTTTGTGAATCAGATTTATTTTGAGCAGTCTATTGAAAAATTTTAATTCCTTCCACTTCAGCGGAACCACATTCATTTTGAGTAAACTTATTTTCCCGAGATTTCATTTTTATTATGCTCCACCAATCGCTCAAGTCTTTAAAAGTAGCATAATACTTTGCATAATAAATTTGATGTGCCTGTTGTGCTAGTAAAAATTGTTCATTTACTTCAAGAATAAGTTTATATTTATTAACGATGATTCCATGAGTCGGATGAACATGCAAGACACTCTCAGTATCCAACCACCGGCATTTAAACATTATTATGTAATTCTGTCCTAGATATCACAACTCAATAATTTCATTCAAAATTCCATAAAAGTAAACTTCATTTTCTATGTGATGTGATCCTCTTAAGAAAACTCCACTGTTCATTGTTTTTTTTTGATTCCCCTTATGCATGTGTATGAAATCGAATACCATTCACCAAATATGCATTATAAGATTTAACCATTTTGGATGGTGGGTTACTCAATATCCACAGTCACTTATCAATTTTATCAGCATATTGAGACACCTGAAAATTTATCTAACAATTATCAATATAATAAATAGTAAACAGAATTGATATTAATCAATCAATAATTATATTTACCAGTTTTTTAAACCATTTGGAAAAAAATTTGTTTGCATTCTTCAAGAGAAGTTGCTGTAATTTGTGGAAGTTGTTTGTTGATATGATTATAATATAACATACAAATAAAATAAGTTTAAATACTGTAACATAAATTATAGAATATGTGATATAAGAACTCACAAGAAAAATGATGTCATTTCTTCATAGTTGAGAAGAACGTATGTACGAGCTCTGTGATGTTCATCATCTGAAATCCATCGTTCATGAACTCCACTGAAACCATTATTTGGATTATTAAAAACTATTAAATGATTGTCCATTTCATCATTAAAAGTCCTCTTGGTTTGTCCCAGGTCATTGTGTTTTGAGGGATATTGAGATACAAAATAATTAAAGCAAAAAAAAGAAATTCCCTCTTGCAAATAATTTTCAGCAATTTAGCCTTTAACTGATTCTTTGTTAAGTACTTTTTTCTTCAATTTCTGCATGCATCTCTGGAATGGGTACATCCATCGAAACTATATTGGACCTCCACATTTAGCTTCATGTGTAAAATGTAATATCATATGTTCCATTGAGTCAAACAAAGCCAACAGAATGATTTTTTATAGTTTACATATAATTGCAGAAACATCTTCATCCAGTTTTCATAGCGCAACGTAGTCTGTTGTTGCTGCACAAAAGTCTCAAAAAAATTGACATGTCTGTTATCTAATACCAAATAATAGAATTCAACAAACCTATGAATCTAATTGGCATAATTGTTTCCATTATAACATGACAATCATGACTTTTTAATCCAGTAATTTAACCATTCTAAACACATCTACCCAAATTGGAAGCATAGCCTTCTGGAAGTCTCAAATCTATAATACACTGACAAAATAATAAGATACTCTCTTTGGAAAGTGTATAAGCTTCTTTTGGCTTCATTAACCTCTGTGATCTGACATTTTATAAGTGTTCATGTTCTGGTCGCCTACAAATTTGGGCAAGATCTAATCGTTCCTTTACAGTATCATTGGTCTTAACTGGTGTATCCAAAACTGTATGAAAAAAATTATAAAAACAGTTCTTCTCAATATGCATAACATCTAACATGTGGCAGACCAACAAATCAGACCAATATGGGAGATCCCAAAAAATGCTCCATTTTATCCAATTATGTTTTTTCCCAAAATCATGAATTTTCGGTTGGTTTACTGTTAGTTCAAATGTGATGATAGGTAAGGAAAATACAACATATTTTAACTATGTACCTGAGAACATCTTTGGAAGTTCATCCCTTTCAATTGTTTCTTTTCTGAAATAAAATTTTTTCCTCCGAAAACGATGATCGGATGGAAGAAATCTACAGTGACAATCAAAATTGCAATTTTTTTTCCATTGATGAGCATAAAGGCTTTGTTTTATTTCATACAGTAAGGACATGATTTCAGACCATGTGTACTCCAACCAGATGACATGTCATATGCCGGAAAGTAACTAATCATCCACATCAATTCATATTTTAATATGAAATTTTGTTTCGCAGAAACATCATATGTATTAACACCATCACTCCAAAATGCATTTAACACATCAACCAATGGATTCAAATAAACCTCAATATTCATTTTTGGATTTCCTAGGATTAATAGAGTAAAAAATATATAAGGATCCTTCATCAATATCCATGGAGGAAAATTGTACGGAGATATAAATAAATTCCAACATGAATACTGACTACCATAAGAACCAAACATACATAAATCGTTAGTAAAAAGACCTAATCGCACGGTTCGGGCTTCTATAGAAAAAGACGGATGCAGACGGTTAAAATGATTACATGAATCACCATCAAATGGATGATTCAAGCTTTTATCAGTGGAAATATTTGTTTTTTCCCATGACATCATTAACGATGTGTTCTGAGACATAAATAAACGTTGTAACCTGGGTGTAAGGGGGAAATATCTCAACTACTTTACTTGAATCTATCTAGACTTCCCTGGATAAGCTTCTTTATAACTCGATAGTCCAAATGTGGGACAACTATCCAATGGCTCATTTTCTCTAGAATATAAGATGCATTCATTTTTACTTGCATGAATCTTCAGATAACAAATTCCCAGATTATGAATTAGCCTATTTCTCTCATAGTAATTTGCCGACAATGCATTTCCTTTAGGTAATAGTGTTTTAACAAAAGAAAATATCTGATCAAAACAGTTGTTTGACACTGCTTTATCTGATTTAATAGCCATAAATTTTGTAACCACTTCAAATTTTCTTATCTTGCAACTATGATATAATGCATCCTCATCAGACCTCAACAACTCATAAAATTCAAGAAGGTGCCAACTCCGGAGTTAAATCAATATCATCATGAGTATTATTTTGTTGCACAGATAGACTTACAACATCATGTACTAAATTTTGAAATTGTGATGGATCCGGAATCAAGTAATTAGGATCTTCTCTGGAACTGAGTTCACCGTGTTGATAGCAAAAAACATAATCTGGTTGAAAACCAAACCGCAAGAGATGTCCCCCAACCATGTCAAATGTGTTAAACATTCTAAGAGATCATTTTTACTAGGACACATAATTGTGCCTATTAAAACATATTCTAGTTTTGATGATGCAAACGCTAAGAAAGATTCAACACACTTAATATATAAAGGATTTAAACCAGAACCATTTGGCTTTCTACGCTGATTTATCCAAGATCCATCATCTAATAATGAATTATGTCAAATTCCTTGTTCCATATTTTTCTACATAAAATATAAAATCATCACTGTTTTTAATTAATTTGAAATTATAAAAACACTATTTGAAGAAAGAAGATAAATAATTACACCTATATAATAATTACTATTAATTAAGGGCGATTCAATTTCCAATGGATTGACGACTACTCTTTTGTCCGACGACTCATTTAATTACATCTTTCTCACACTAAATTTTGCTAATTTTTGCTAATTATTTCTAATTATTCCTAATTATTCATAATTATTACTAATTATTATATATTATTACTTATTATTACCAATTGTTACCAAATATTACCAACTCATACTAATTATTACTAATTATTACAATTTATTACTAATTATTACAATTTATTACTTATTATAACAATTTATTACTATTTATTACTAATTTAGCAATACATAGAAATACGTTGCAAAATGAAAAATACTTGAATAATGAATGTAAATTAGGTAATCATTGTTGTGGAGATGATTACAAATTTTCCCTTTATCATCCAAGCAGATTTCGTTTACTAATTATTACTAATAAAAAATTATATTATCAATATTTAAGAAAAAACAATATGATTATTATTAAAATACTAAAAAAATTATAAAATATTAAAATTATCAATATTCAAAACAGGCTTTCCTCTATTCTTAACATGTTCAAATCTAAAAGGTTCGTCAATTTTCAATTCATGCGTAATAAAAATTTTGTGTCAGCCATGTCCAATGTCAATTAAATAATTGTACTTTCATGGTTGATCACCTCACAAGTAGTGTTGAAATAGGACAACCCAAGTAATGTCGTTCTCATCTCTATGAATCATCTCACATGACCCTTTACATAGATCATTATTCCTTTAAAATCTGAGTGGATATCAGTATATTTCTCTTAAATTTTCAAGGAAGTGTGGTCTATGTAAAGGGTCATGTGAGATAATTCTTATAGATGATAATGGCATGAATTGGGGTGTCCTATTGAAAAACTACTTGCGAGGTAATCATCCATGAAAGGACAATTATAGAGATTACATTGGATATGGCAGACACAAAATTTTTATTGCGCATGACCTGCAAAGTGCTGACCCTTTGAAATTTGAACATTTTAAGAATAGATCAGATCCTATTGTGAATATTGAAAATTTTAATATTTTACAAATTTTTAATTATTTTAATAATATTAATATTGTTTTTTGGTAAACATTGATAATATAATTTTTTTATTATAATTATAACTTATTATTTCAAATTAATACTAATTATTACTAATTATTTCTAATTATTACTAATTATTACTAATTATAACTAATTATAACAAATTATAACTAATTATAACTAATTATTACAAATTATTACTAATTATTACGAATTATTAATAATTATTACTAATTATTACTAATTATTACTAATTATTACTAATTATTACTAATTATTACTAATTATTACTAATTATTACTAACTATTACTAACTATTTCTAATTATTAATAACTATTACTAATTATTTCTAACTAAAACTAATTATTACTGATTATTACTAATTATTTCTAATTATTAATAATTATAACTAATTATTACTAATTATAACTAATTATTACTAATTCTAACTATTTATAACAAATTATAACAAATTATAACTAATTATAACCAATTATTACCAATTATTACTAATTACTACTAATTATAACTAATTATAAATAATTTTAACTAATTATTACTAATTATAACGTATTTTAACTAATTGTTACTAATTATTACAAATTATTAAAAATTATTACTAATAATTACTAATTACTATTAATTATAACTAATCATTACTAATTATTACTATTCATTACTAATTATTATTAATCAATACTAATTATTACTAATTATTACTAATTATTACTAATTATTTATAATTATTACTAATTATTACTAATTATTACACATTATAACTAATTATAACTAATTATTACTAATTATAACTACTTATAACTAATTATTACTAATTATTTATAATTATTACTAATTATTTCTAATTATTACTAATTATTAGTAATTATTACTAATTATTACTAATTATTGTTAATTATAACTAATTATAACTAATTATTATTATTATTACTATTTATTACTAATTATAACTAATTATTACTAATTATTACTAATTATTACTATTTATTACTCATTATTACTAATTATTACTAATTATTACTAATTATTACTAATTATTACTAATTATTACTAATTATTACTAATTGTATGTAATTATTACTAATTGTAACTAATTATTTGTAATTATTACTAATTATTACTAATTATTACTAATTATTATTAATTATTACTAATGTTTTCTAATTATAACTAATTATTACTAATTATAAATAATTATTACTAATTATAACTAATTATTACTAATTATTACTAATTATTTCTAATTTTTACTAATTATTACTAATTATTACTAATTAGTCCTAATTATAATTAATTATTATTATTTATTACTAATTATCACTAATTATTGCTAATTATAACTATTTAGTACTAATTACTACTAATTCGTACTAATTCGTACTAATTAATACTAATTATTACTAATTATTTTTAATTATAACTAATTGTTACTAATTATAACTAATTATAACTAATTATAACTAATTATTACTAATTATTGTTAATTATTACGAATTATTACTAATTATTACTAATTATTACTAATTATTACCAATTACTACTAATTATTACTAATTATTACTAATTCTTAATAATTTCTACTAATTATTACTAATTAATACTAATTAATACTAATTATTACTAATTAATACTAATTATTAATAATTATTACTAATTATTACTAATTATTACCAATTATTACAAATTATTACAAATTATTACCTATTATAACTAATTATAAATAATTGTTAATAATTATTACTAATTATTACTAATTATTACTAATTATTACTAATTATTACTAATTACAACTAATTACAACAAATTATTACTAATTATTAATAATTATTACCAATTATTACTAATTATTACTAATTATTACTAATTGTTACTAATTATTACTAATTATATCTAATTTTAGCTAATTATATCTAATTTTAGCTAATTATATATATTTATTACTAATTATATCTATTTATTACTAATTATATCTATTTATTACAAATTATATCTATTTATGACAAATTATATCTATTTATTACATGTTATGTCTATTTATTACAAATTATATCTATTTATATCTATTTATATCTATTTATTACTATTTATATCTATTTATTAATATTCATATATAATTATTACTAATTTTATCTAATTATTACTAATTATATCTAGTTATATCTATTTAATACTAATTATATCTATTTATTAATAATTATAGCTATTTATTACTAATTTTATCTAATTATTACTATTTATATCTAATTATATCGATTTATTACTAATTATATCAAATTATATCTATTTATTTATAATTATATCTATTTATATCTATTTATTACTAATTATACCTATTTATTGCTAATTATATCTATTTATTGCTAATTATATCTATTTATTGGTAATTATATCTATTTATTACTAATTATACATATTTATTACTAATTAAATCTATTTATTACTAATTATATCTATTTATTACTAATTATATCTAATTATATCAGATTAATAAAAATAATGACTAATTATTTATAATTATCACTAACAATATAAATTTCTTAGTAAAAATAAATAAAAATAAAAATCAATTGAAATCTAATTTAATAACAACTAATAAACAACAATTAAAATTAAAATAAAAAATAAAATAAAAATAAAAAAAATAAAATATAAATACCTTAAACATTGATATTCTGAAGGGTATTTGCGCCTTCATATTTCTCTCATCTAAAAAATTTCAACTAAAGTAAATTCATTCCTTGAAACTGAAAAATTATTAGAGTGGGAGAGGAAGATCTGAGTGATTTGGGAAAAAACGGGTGGGCATATATATCGGTTAGATTAGTTGCGACAGTGTTATTTGTGAGAGGCCCCTTGGAAAATACTCTCACCTGCATTAATTACTGTCGGCAGTTAAAAGTGTATTTGCGATGGGGCCCATCGCAAATAGTTCCTGCCAACACTCTTTTTGCAACGAGACGACATCCCGTCGCAAAAAACTATTAACCGCCGTCGGGTATTTGCGACGGGTACCGTTGCAAATACTCTTGCGCGGTTTGGCTTGTGCAAGTCGCGCCAAATTATTTGCGACGGGAGACATCGCCCCGTCGCAAATAATATTCGTTCGGTTTGGCACGCAGGTCGCGCCAAACTATTTGCAACGAGAGACGAAATCCCGCCGCAAATAACTACTTATTTGCGGCGGGGAAATTTGCCCGTCGCTAATAACATGTCTCAAATACTTATTTTTTCCGTAGTGCTTCACCTAGAATAGTATTTTACTCTATCGATCAACTGATCTTAATATATTATCATATTGCATCCATTTACAAGGGGTCGTCCAAGGAAATCTCAATGTTCTCAATGTGAGTAATTATTTTTACAAAAAAAATTTCTTGTCTATTTTTATTTTCAATTTCATTTATTTAAATTTAAATGCAATTAAATAAATATTTATTATATTCTTAATTTAGTTTTTTTTAAAAAAAATCGATAATCTTATTTTCCTTTTTCTATTATGAAAACAAAGCATCATTTATGGTTTATAAGTCCCTACGCCTTGATAAAATAACAAGTATATTTTCCTTCAACATATTATGGAGATTTTATAAAATTTCAATTCCTTATTGAATTATGATTTTTATATGAGTTTATTTATTCTAAAATATTAAATCATAATACTATTTAATCCTATTATACAAATAGAAAAATCCTCAACTCTGTGTGCGTGTGAACTAAAAACAATATGGAAGGATTGATTTTCATTTTTACATTGTCATCATCACCGTATAAGGATGGTAATAACGACGAGTTCAAATTAATAAGTATTATTTTCAGGATATCATTAGTTTTCCTTGATTTCATAATTGATTACTTATTAACGATATTATCATGAAATGAATATCGTTAATTAAATCACTTAAAAAATTGAACAATGGAGAAAATAGCCTCTTATTTCTATATTGTTTATATATAAAAAAATATATTACCTTTAAAATTCATTAAAATTATAATATATAATACTAATCGAAATAAAATATGATTATTATTTTCTTGGTGTAATGATGTTTCTTCTAAACCACCTCTCAATCATCCACTATTCAAGGTAGTTTCATGTATAGGTCAGTTTAACCACCTATTTGAATTGTTGTATGAATTTTACCATGAATGCCTATAAGAACTCATTTTTTGGATTAATATGAGATAAATATTTAAATTATATTTTTCTAGTATGTTTATAAAATATTTTATCGAATTAAATGTGGAATACACCTTTATTTTGTTAAGAATCAACAAGATAGGAACATCTCATTTTTAATCCTCATAATCTATAACCAAAACTACAATAGAATGAAATTACAACATTCAAAAAGTCAATGAGAATCTATTTGAGTATGTAAAATTAAATTATTATTATTAAAATTTAACCCTTAATGAATATCGACATCTTTTTTATGTTCCATGTTTTTTGTGATAATGATTAGTTATAACCAGTGTTGAGAACCGGTAAAGAAAAATATATAATATATAGAATGATTAAAAATGAGAATTATAAATGGATATAGTTATTAATAAGGATATTAATAATGTATTTAATTAACAAAATTAAATTATTGAGGATTCTTGGTGAATGTTAACAATGAATCATGGCCGATGTAATGGCTTTTCATTTCAAATTCCTCTATTTGAGACATATTTTGTGTTATAAAACTATTTTCATTTTAGCAAAGTATATGATTACTATTTATGTTATCGTATCATGAATTATCTTTTAATATTTTCCTTTTATATTCAATTATAATCCCTCCCTTTTTGGGGTTTTTATTTAAATGTTCTTAAATTCGTAAGGTTTTATTGGCCTCAATTTTGTTTCTTAAGACATTTTACATTTTTCTCACAATATAGTCAATGTATGTTGTATTCAAAACTCATGTATATATTTATTATCATGAGATTTTAATTTTATGTGATTTATTAGCTTAATCATGATCAATTATTAAATTTGGCATTCATTTGTTTATTTCCCCAACTATAAGGGATTTTGTTAACATGACATTCATTAATTAAATAATAACTACTCTCATGAATTTATTTCACAATAGTTGTGAACATTCTACCCCTTGAACATATTATTTGGTATTATCTCAATTTATTCATTGAATATATCTTCAAACTAGATAAATTATTTGATAATTATTTCTTACTTATTGGGTAATGTCCACTCACATCCTTACCCATTTTAACAATAGTGAACTAGTCTTGGCCTACATTAACATTACATAACATTTGAGGAATACATAATCCATTACACAATCAAAAGAGTGAAGACCATTCTTGTCCAGATATTATGGAATCATGGAAACATAAACACAAGTAAATAAGTGATCTACATTATCTCCCCTTAGGTTATTCATGACTAAAACCCTTCTTATACATATCATATATAATAACTATCTTCAGAAACTAGGGGAAAAGAAACATTAAATTGGGTGATCTCAGATACTCAGTAAGGATAAACAAGTGGGACATGTAAGCATAATCATGAGAATAATGGTATGGGAACATGACCAAAAAAATAGAAGATCATACACTACATTTAAATGATCATAAACATATATTATGGAATAAATAATTGTAGTTCATAAGACACAAATGACAAAGAAATAAAGAACATAATCCATGAAAGAATAACATTGGAATAAAACATGGAATTGTGGTAGAAACATAATCAATAATATGATATCCATATTGTCCAAGGAATCACTTCTAATACCATATTGGTATTATGGGTTCACTCTCCATACCATCTTGCTAGTAACGGTTCACTTCTATTACCACCTTAGTACAATGAGTTGACTCCCCATACGATAATGGTTGTCACAGATCACTCCATGTTCAAATTAGTAGTCAAGGTTCATTCCCAAGACTATGTTATACTATCTAATGAGATATAAATCTTTACCCAATGCACTAGAGGAAGATATAGTCCCCACCAGTCTAATTATGAAATCATACATACACGTTCCACAAGATCATAAATAATCATATCATGACACATGATATGAAATGGGTATTTTAAAAATGTAATAATTTCATAATTGGTGGAAAATATAGGTTTCATAATCATTTTCATCATAAACATTACCCATAAAATGAAGCTTGTTTCAAAAGGATTTAACATGTGAAAGAGATAATGGTTCCAAAAGCATATGACCTATGAATGAGAAATTGGTTTCATAAACATCATGACATAAAAACATCATCCATTCAGAGAAATGATATGAATGGAAACATTGAATATTTTTCGAAAAATTCATGATTAACACCAATTAATGTTTTCTTAGATGGGAAATAATTTTGAAATACCTTTCAAAAACACATCTTGGGGATAATATACATTCTTCATTAAAAAATCATTTTCAAATATTAAACCTTTTGCAAAATATTTTCATTACTTATTACTTTCAAATCATATAAAAGAAAAAATTTAAACCACAATAATTTATTAAAATATATTTTCCTTGAAAATGGTATACAAGGGTCTTCTGAAAACAATTTTGAGATTTTTTTTGAAAATGTCGTTTTTGAATACAATAGATTTCATAATAGGGAGAGGGATGGTGAGATTTTACATCAAAATAATATATTATGTAAAAAATAGTGGAAAATATTACAAATATATGGATATATATTCAATCAATAAAATAGAAGGAATATCATGAGTATTCTTGAGATATGGATCAAAAAATTTCATCAAAGGAATCATAAATATTATCAATCTCAAAACATGAAGAGATTATTTCAATAAAACCCTAAAACATGGTAACATGGGATCATTGTATACATGTATGAAATTGAAATTGAATGATTAATTAAATATAAGTAAATTAATTAAATTACTGGTATAAAATTTAAAATTTATTTATATACACATCGAAAAACAATTTAGGTGCATAATAAAACATGATTCTAAAAAAAGGGAAATTGAGAAAACATTATTTTACTGATTTAGGAACATTTGAGACATTAATCCAATGAAAAAATATCATAAAATGGAAATAATAATTCCAATAAATTATATTATAATATAAAAATAACACATTCATGGTCAGTACATACACCATAATAAAAGTATTGTGTGGGCAATAAAGCATGTATCTCAAGGAAATGAAAAGTGAGACGAAATCCCCTTGCCATGTGTCTTAACTCACATTTTACATCGGAAAACCACCAGTACAATAAATATAAAAATATTATACATATTTTATATAACAATATTGTTATTTCTACATCCATATATGGGTTTATTATGACCTTATATTAGCCACCTGTTAACCATCATATGTTATGTTTTGACTTCGGGTAATATTGGCTTTGTTCTTCGTATGTGTCTAAATTTTTAGTATTGTAGGTCCTTATACTAAAATCATGATTCCAGAATTTAACCCGTGATATAAATATCATTTATATCTATTATATATTTTTTATAATAGTTTATAGAACATATAAGTAATAAATGGAACACACCATTCATGGAGATGGTAACTTTTAAGTTCGCATGAATGATGTTTATGTTTTTATTGTCATATTGAAAGAAAGAAGGTAAATGATATATATATATATAACTATTTAAGTAGAATTATTATATCATATATAAAATATAAGTTCAGTAACCCCATCCTTAATACAATCCGTGAAGTGTGTGAACGAATCACACTTATTTAAGGGGGTGGTAATCTACACGTCCTCAAATGATATTACCTTATAAACACCTAATAGAAGGATAAAATATATGTGTTATAAATGGAATAAACATGATTGATGAAATAAAATAAATAATATATAACATATGTAAATTTAGTTTCCATCATAACATCCATTATGAAATACAGTATGGAACATTGAATGCTCATCATTTAGTGAGGTAACAGTTCGCTATATACATTAACAGTATGTTCGTTACCCATTATATTGAGGTGTGTATAAGTGTTTGTTGAAACCATAAAATAAATAAAATATTATATTTATTATTAATTTTTATACAATAATTTAATAAATAAATTGAATGGGGTGGAGAAGGAAAAAAAATAAAG
The DNA here is from genome assembly GCA_963277665.1 of Viscum album. NCBI lineage: Eukaryota > Viridiplantae > Streptophyta > Magnoliopsida > Santalales > Viscaceae > Viscum > Viscum album. The sequence continues at coordinate 158,632,226 of OY728128.1, read as the reverse complement.
GACTTGAGAAACGTTGTTACCTCTTAATCTGGTAACTCTTTTTGGATTATACCCAATGGATTCCGTAGAATAATTTATTCCCATAGTTATGATTCAAGGAGTAAAGGAGGGAATTTTAGAGATTATATGAGAAGATTTTGGTTGAGCCATGGGTCTTGATAAGTTTTATTAATTGTGAGAAAATGATCACTTTTATAGTGGAGGAGGAGTGGCACTCTTGTAAATTTTTTAAACGAAAATTGCACCCATGTTTTTAATGATTCATGTGGATCAAATAATGGTACATAGTCAAGAAAAGTGATTATAGGGTCTAAATATGGCCATAAAATGTGTTTGAGACAAGTGTTTAAGTTGTTTTTTTATTAAATTTGTACTCTTGTCCTTAGTTACACATAATTTTACATTAATCGATGTAATTAATTTTAATTACGTTCACTAATATTTTTGTTCAAATTTTTTTTGAACATATTAAAAATAATAATTATATTTATTCTAAATATTTAATCCATATTTTCAAATTCCAAACATCGAAGTGGTAAAAATTAATTTAAAATTAATCCTGTTGTGGGGTCAACAATGAGGGTTTTTATAGTAAAAATGATGATAAGTTTGCTATATTTTAAAATCAAATTTCAACGTGATATTGGCTAAAATAAAAACATATTATTAATTTAGGAAAATATTATCTAATTAAATATTAAATATAATTTAAAATATAAAACATCCTTACAAATAAATTAAATGAATGAAGTTTTAAAATAAAATCTTATATTTTTCATTACTCATCAACAAATTAAGTCTCTCAAAAAAAATATAAAAAATTCACCATAAGAAAATTTTGACATTATTAATTGAAAAATGAAGGTTATTTTTTCAAATTATTTTTTGGAATGTGTCTAACACTAATTTTATTATTTTTTATAAATGGACATTAAAAGCCGTTTATTTGAGAAAATGATATTTTAAACATAAAATGACTTCACTAAAAAATAATATAATTCATTATCAATATTATTTATTTATATAAAAAAACTATAAAAAATATCTAAAAAGTAGTTATTAATTATCATTTTACTATGTGTAATGGCTTTGTTATAATGATCCCATGTAAATCATTATAATAATGGTGTTTTGTAAGAACATAAATGTAATGTGTAACATACACTATGCTTGTGTGATGTGAAAGGAATATTTGACTAAGTGAATTGCAATAAATAAATGAAAATTAAATTTATTCGAAAAAAGGTCCATAAAAACAACGGTTGTTACATTTTACCCCCTTTAAAATGAATTTTCCCGTGAAATTTGTCACTTTGTTAAAAATAATGGAGGATAATTATACATCATCATATCCTCATGTTTCTACATAAATTACATTAACTGGATGTTTCTCCACAAATCATTGAACTGGTGAGCAGTCATTTTTCATAAAACATTCTATGGATGATCCATAATATCCTTAGGTTTCTCCTCATATGGATGATCATGATCCACCTGTATGATCTCTGAGTTTAGTATATGTGAAGGTTCTGTTATGTACTTCATTAGGAGATATACACATAACAAACCATGGACATGTTGGATATTTGGATGATGTTCTAAATGGTAGGCTACAATCATGATATAATCAATATTATCAATGTGACCAATATACCTAGGTCATAATTTCCCTTTCTTAACAAATCTCATAAAATTCTTCCAAGGTGAGATTTTGTGGGATCACTTTTTCATATACTTGAAACACTAGGTCACGCCCTTGATTATTAGCCTTACTTTTTTAGACTTTGAACTACATGGATATGCTACTGAATGGTTCTAACCTCCTCAAAAATTTCTTCTATAATCTTACGTACCATTATCCCTATTTATTGAACATCATCCCAACACATTGGATCTCAACATTACATCGCATAAAGAGCTAGATAAGGTGACATAATGATTCCTGATTAATATAAATTACTATAAGAAAAATAAACTAGAGTAATGTGTTGATCCTAAACACATTTTAAATATCTAAAAAATGGTCTCAAAATATCCTTTAATTTTTTAATTGTGATTTCAGAATGAAAATATATTTGAGGATGATAAGATTTGTTGAAACTCAATTCTCTATCAACTTCTTTATGAATACTTCCAACAAATATGAAGGTGAACCTCAGAACCTGATCCAAAACAACGGAATGTGAAAATCCATGAATCCTTAAAACATCCATCTTTTATATCCTAGAAGAATGATGTATAGATAAGTATTCTATAACAGAAATGATGTTTGGTGACATAGTAAGGTGATCGACTACCACCCATATATCATTAAACCCTTTATAGGGTTTCTATAGTCCAACGACAATATTTATTGTGATATTTTCCCATTTCCATTATGGTCAGGGTAATGGATTAAACATCCCCTTTGAAATTTATTTTCATAGTTAACATGTTGTCATACTAAGAACCAAGATACAAACTCTGTGATTTATCTCTTCATGCCATTCTAGTAGAAGTATTTATTTAATTAAATATAAATCTTTTGTATTTTAGGGATGAATAGTGAATTAAGAACTATAATCATCTCGAAAAACTCCATCATTAACTATTAAGGAATGAATAAATAAATGGTTTCCGAACCTTATCATTTTTAATGATCACGAATAAACATGTGAACATTTCTGAATTTATTTTTCTTCTCTACATATTCCTTCTAAACCTTCTGTAATCATTACGTGGATAGAGGGTTAAACATCCATTTGAAAAATATAAAAATACCCCCTAGCTTTAGTATTTGTAGCACCATCCTTTAAAAATCCAGAAATATTGTATCTCTTTTATTCCTCATCATGTATAATCTATAACGTTCCATTAGACTCAATGCAGCAGTCACCTTTTTCTATTTCCTTGGGTGGTAATGTACTGGGCAGTCATAATCCTTTATCAGTTCCAACCATATTCTCTAATACATGTTCGAATCCTTCTATGTAAATATATATTTCATAATTTTATGATCGGTATATAGATCACACTTTTATCCATCAAGATAATTCCTTCATATATTTAATGGAAAAATTACTTATAATAACACCAAATAATGAGTTGGAAATTTCTTTTCATGAATCTTTAACTATCGCGATGCATAAGATAAAACCATTTTATTCTATATAATAAAACTTCTCAATCCCATCATTGATTCATGACTATAGATTACACACCATAATCCACTATTGGATCATGTATGCATAGTTTTACTGTCTTACCCTTTCTGTAGTTCCTGGAAATTTTTAGCACATTCATCTATACATAAGAACTTCCACCTTTCCTAGATAAGTTGCTCATATGATTAAATACTTCTGAGAAGTTTTCTATAAATAGTTTATAATATCCAGAAAAACCATTAAATATACAGATATTAGTCATCATGGTTGTTCTAGGATAACATTAAATATCCTTTATCATTAATGGATATATATTTATATACTATCTCTTGAGATTATGTGACTCAAAAATAAAACCTTTTATATGAAAACTTCTTACACTTTAAATTTTTCTAATTTAGGGTCTTTAGTACAATTCTAAAATGTTCTTCATGATATTCAATACTCATTTAATATATAATAATATCATCAACACGGACTACCACAAATTGAATGAACTAATCTCTAAAAACCATCGAAATTAAATCCATGAATATAGTGGGGGAATTAATAAAAAATTCCTAACTATATATTGATAATGTTAATACCTTATGTTGAATTTATTCTTGGGTATATCCTCTTTCTTGACTCTCAATTGATGTTATCCACAATTAAGGCCAATCTTGTAAATGTATTGATCTCCACGCAATTGATCATGAAAGTCATAAATATGGGGGAGAGGATAATTATTCTAGATCATGATCTAGTTCAACTCTCAATAATCAATTCTGCTATGTATTTATTAATTTTCTTTTTCACAAAAAGAATAGGTGCACCCAAAGGTGACACAATTGGATGATTGAGACATTTATGATGGTTTTCTAAGAGTTTCCTCTTCAATTCCTATAACTCAATTAGAGAAATTCTATAAGGTGTCATGGAAATTGGTGTGGAAGAAGGTATGAGTTCTATTGAGACCACAACTTCCTGTTTTCATGGTAGTCGTGGAAACTATTCTATAAAGCCATGGAAAAATTGATTGACAATATGTATAAAATTCAGGCCTATTTTCTCCAAAAACATATAAGATAAGACACACTTTTAAATTGTAATTATGACCCAAACACTAGATGTAATCTGCAATGAAATCCCACACTTATCATCACATGGATTCCTAATCATAGGAGGTCTTGAAATATAAAAACTAAATTCCCTTCCTCGATAATTGATGTGGGATTTATGCAGTGAAAGTCAATTCATGCCTAAGATGGCATCAAATTCATCCAAAGGAAAAATGAAAATGTTTTCAGGAATCACATAACCATAAACGTCAACTGAAGAGGAATTATTGACATGATATGAAACCATCATTCCAATAGGGTTTTGCACTAATAATTCCACATCTAATTTTTTTTGGTGGAATATAAACACCCTTATATATTTCTTTATATATGAATGAGTGGGTAGATCCAAAATCAAATATGACATTAGTGACTCCAAAATTAACTTCAACCATGATTGAATAATGTACAATCACTTCATCACTACAAATGTATCGCATGGTTAATTCCCCTCTGGGACATGGATTTAAGCCACTAAATAACCAATCAATAGTAAATTCATGTTGTATAATAATTCATGGAGAATACCTCTCAATTCACATGAAATTAGCCTCATAGGTTCCAAAATATTCAACACCTAATTACAAAACCTAAAGGAACTATTTCTTAATCATGGTATGATGAATCAATGGAAATTAATTCTTAAAAAAGTACTTGACCTTGTCCCAATCCATGGATTCAATCTCTTATTGAGGGATCGTATTCTTGATTAGATTCCACCACATTCCTACTTCTCCTTCTAATAGATAGTTACAAAGAATGAAATTATCATGCTCCAAACATTGGATAATAGAGAATATCTTTTCATTAGTACTGATCCATTGTTTAGAATCATTTGGATCTAAACAACATTTGATAAAAGGTGGAAGTTTCCTCATGAAATACTCAATAGAATTATTTTCCCTTAGGGTATTATTTTTAATTCCACCGTGATTCATATCCCGAGAAAGCATTGTTAGAATAACAATGAGGTTTTTATTCCAACTCCAATAGCATTAGATTTCTCATGAGGAAAATCATTACATTGTCCATTGAGGTCACTATTAATGTGGTTCCTTCAGGTGATTTCCATTGACTAAAACCAAATTGATAGAGTAAGAAACAATTATCATAATATTCAACCTCATAATCATGAAATGTAGCATATAAAATCTCTATGTTATGACACCATAAATTATCTATGAAACCTTAGTTTTTTCATAGGTTATACATAAATAATGTATTTTTCAATACATCGTGATTGTTTTTGATGAGATAATGAATTTCTAAAGAATATCTACATGGAGTGTCAAACTAGGTGTGAAACAAGACCTGTTGTCATGTACCAGATTACCCCGAGTCAGGGACGAAAAATCATGTAGGATTTATTACTACTTGGTAGATTTTTTCCAGATCCACATACACTAATAGTATCTTCAGAGTGATTTTTTTAGGAATCCATTAACAATATACTTTTTCCAAAATTCATGCACATTCTCCAATTATTTTCGTTATCCTTAGACTTTATAATAATCATTTACATGGGGTTCTCACAAATGTTTTCATATCCTAGCATCAAAAGGTTAAGTAATCCATTCCTCTGATACCAACTATAGTGACCCAGTATAGACATACATTAACATTACATAAATTTTATGGAATACACAAAATATTACCCAAAAAGACACATTAAGAACATACAAATCTAGTGCCTTTGGAAACATGGAAATGTTGACATTGGTAAATAAGTGGGATATGTTATCTCTAACAAGGTTCATTATGAATAACGCCATTTATAGTCCCAAAACACATTAAACCTATCATGATAAACTGGGGGAGATGAAACATAAAAAGTGGTGATCTCGGATGCTTGGTATGGGTACACTAGTGAGGAATATGGGTATAATCATTCTCATAAGGGTATGAGAACATGTTATTGAAAATTGAAGATCATATCCTTCATATCAGAGATCATAAACATGAAATGTGGAATAAATATTTTCAGTTAAAAAAAGAAGAATGATAAGTAAATAAAGAATATAGGAGATGAAAGCCTGAAATTTGAATTAAATATGGAATTATGGATGGCACGTAAACATATAATATTGTTTTCATAGTATCCAAGGAATCACTTCCATGGCCATACTATTATTATACTTTCACTCCCCATTCCATCTTGGAAGTCATTGTTCACTCCCATGACCATCATAGTAGCAGAATGTCTCTCCTTATACCATCTCTTGAGCCATGGTTCACACCAATGGACATCATAGTAGTCAAGGTTCATTCCCAAGAAAATATTATATTTTCTCATGAGATATAAATCTTTAACAAACTCATTATAGGGAGATATATTACCCCATAATCTCATAAATATATCATTCATACATGATCCACAAGATCATAAATAATCATATCAAAAACCTTGAAAGTAAATGGGTATTATAAACTTGTAATAATATCATAACTTGTAGAAAGATATTGGTTTCATAATTATTTCATCATAAAAATAATATCTTAAATTAATTGGGATTCAAAATCAATTAACTCAAGAAATAGAAATGGGGTTTTAATGTATATTACTTGTTAAAGAAAAAAGGGTATCATAAACACAATGCCATCAAAACATAATTCTTTATGATAAAGAATACGAATGGAAAAATAGAATAATTTTATATAAATTCATGTGTAACACCAATGGATTTTATCTTATATGGGATATAATTTTGAAAAATCATTTCAAAAAACTTCTTGAGGAAAATATATTTTATATATTGAAAATTCATAGTATAACTTAAAACCTTTTCAAAAAGATTTTTTATTTGAAATAAATTTCAAAACAAATAAAGGCAAAAAAGTTTAAAACATTTATAAAATTTGTTTCCCTGAAAATGTTATTCACATTCATTTTGGAAGCATTTTTGAATTTTTTTTTTTAAAAACATGTTTTTTGAATACAATAGATTTCAGGATCGAGAGAGACATGATGAGATTTAACATAAAAACCATGTCGTAAGAACCAAAGTGTAATAAAATTATACATATACATGGATAAATCGTTTATATATTTGGCATAAAGAATAAAATTAGTGTTCTAGAGAGATGGATTATATTATTTGATAAAAGGAATTATAATCCTAAAAAAATCTTGAAATGTGATAAGATAGATTCAATAAAATCATATAACATGGTAACTTGGGATCAAATTCACCAAATTAAAAAAATAAATTAAATAGAGATCAAAATATCATTATGCAGTAAATTCCTGATAAAAAATGTAAAATTGAAGTATATACACATCAAAATAGAATTTAGCTTCCTCACAAAATATGAGTATCATAGAATAAAAATTAATACATAACTATTTTACCAATTTGAAAAATTTTGAATCCTAAACAACATGAAAGAAAAATCCTAAAATGGATATTTAAATATCGCTAAATTTATGTATAAAATACATAGAATAATTTAATGGCAAGTACTTACACCATAAAAAAGGAGTTTGTGGTGAATAAATCATGTATCACACTAAAATACAATGTGAGATGAAATACCCTTACCTTGTATCGTGACTCTCATCGTACACATTAAAACCATTTTTATAAAAAATATAAATTTAGTATACATCTTTAAAAAAGAATATTGTTATACCAAATACCATATATGGTTTTTTTGTGATGCTATATTATCTATTTATTAACTGTCCAATGTTAACGTAACACTTTATTTAATAATAGTCTCATTATTTGTATGTGTCTTCATTTTCATATATCGTTGGTCCTTAAAATTATATCACTCTTATAGAATGTAAAAAATTATATAAATATTATGTATATTTAGTATATGTGTGCTATAATAGTCAATATAATATAGAATTATGAAATACAATACATCGTTCATGGTGGCCGTAACCCGTACGTATGCATGAATGTTGATTCTATTTTCATTATTGTATTGAATGAAAGTAGGGAAATTAAATATGTATATATATTTATATATTTTTTCCACTAGAATTATTATATCTTATATATTATATAATTTCAATTAACCCATCATTAATATATTCCATATTGTTTGTGAAATAATCACATTTTTATATTTTTGAGAATTTAATTTCAAAAATTATAGTATAAACACTAAATGGAAAGTAATTTTTTTATTGTAAATTGAATAAATATTATTATATAAATAATAATTATAACAATGAGTACATACATAATTTCCATCATAAATTCCACTATAAGAAGTGGTTTTGAAAAATGAACAATCCTCGTTTAGTGAGGTGTTAGTTCGTTGTAAACATAAACATTGTAGATGTTATCCATTAGTTGGAGTTTTTTGTATGTTTTTGACGAAAATTTATTATTAAAAACTTTAGAATATTGAAGATACTAGTTTATTTATACAATATTAGAAAAATATGCTTGTAGGGATGGTGAAAAAATAAAATAAAGGACTTAGGAAATATATCACCTCCAAATTGGGTAACTCATTTTGGATTCTCCCAAAAGTATAACTTGGAAGACTTTTTTCTCAAAGGGAGGCTTCAAAGAGGAATGGAGGTAATTTTAGAGCATTTTTTGGGCTGATTTTGGGGGGAAAGGGATTTGAGAGGTGTTAGAAGTTGGTAGTAAATGAACCCATTTTTTAGTGGAGGATGTGGAATCTTATAAATTTTTGAAGAGACAATTCCACCGAGGTTTCTCATGATTCAAACGGATCCAAAAATATTCCATATTCTAGAGAAGTAATTATATGGTTGAAATGTTTTAAAAATTTATATAACCATTTTCAATGTGAAATTGGCCTTAATTACACACATTTTCATAATGGATAAAAATATTATATAATTAATCTTTCAGTCCAACTTAAAATATATTTTAACTTATAAATAAATTAAATGAAACCCATTTTTGAATTTAAATTTAGTATTTTTTACTATTCATCCAAAAATGTAGTTTCTCAAAAAATCCCAAAAATTCACCTTATGATATTTTTTAGAATTCAATTTCAAAAATTAAGTATAATTTATCAAATAAATTTTCCCAATGTGTATAATTAATTTTAATTTTTTTCATTTAAGTTCATTAAAGTAGTTTGTTTGAAAAAATGGTATTTTTAAACATAAAACGTCTTTTAAAAAAATAATATATCCCATTGTATATATTTTTTATTTATATAAAACAATTATAAGAAATATTAGAAATGTAGTTCTCACAGTTCATATTACTAATTTTGACATCTTGGATATAATTATCACATTTAAATAATTATAACAATGGTGTTTTTTAGAAACATCATTGTTTTGTGTAATGTAATCCAAGTCCATGTCATGTGAAAAGAATTTTTGACAACGTTAAACGTATCAAATAAATGAAAAGTTATTTTATCTGAAAACAATTGTCCATAAAAACTCGGGGTGATACACTATCTCTAGATAAATTATGATTACTGTATGAAAATATTGACTTAGTCATATTGTTAATTCTCTATATAGTATGAAGAAGAAATTTATTTATTTAAAATTATATGATATTCACATAGAATCAATGTTTATATTTTAACATGGGGAACAATACTGGAATTATATGTGGTTTTATTCTAATTTCGATTATTATTGGTTCATTGAATATGGTTGTTTAACCATCCTCATTCTTTATCTAAATAGCTAAGGATATTGTTACCTCCTTTATTGATATGAGTAAAAGTATTGGTGTAACATATATTATTACTAAAATATGGAATATTATGGGAAATTTTATTTTTTATTATTGACTATCCACCTCATTAATTAGTATGTGTTATAAGAGTGTTCTCCATTAACTTACATGGGTTAACATAGTTACATTAATTGTGACTGTTGACTCATAATCATGGTTGATCATGTATTGATTTTTTTTATTCATCATTATACAGATAACCCTGTTTTTATTCAACCATTGGTTATATAGGTGTTGGTATGAAATGAATTGATGGTTCTTATGATTAAATAATTTTTTGTAATCTAGTCATAGATGGGGTTTAAAAAAATATATCTCCCCTTGATGTATTGATAGGTTTCAGGAGAAAAATTATTTTGGGTTTTAGAGTATACCACTCCCCATTAAATGATAAAATATTGGAAAAATTCATTAACAACATGTTTTTGATGTTTTATATTTTTTATTCCATCTGTATAAGATAAATTATTATTATATAAATGCTTTCAATTTCTATCATAATTATAACATGATATCTTTTTGTGTTTGATATGGATTCATGTTATTTACATGGTATTTTTATAATACTTATTCCATGATTACATTGGCTTATATGTTTTAAATTTCTAGGTTTTTAAACTCCCCACTTCTTATGTATCCATTTTCATTGGTATTGAAGAAATATTGTAAATGTGACATGTTATTAAGTATATCATAGATGAAGGGAATCATGGATAATATTAATGACCCATTACAGAATAATTATTTTTTTCAATTTAATAAAAATAACATGATATTTTTTATTACTTCTCCACAATTATAGAGTATATAAAACCCAACCCTATTATTCTAGATCTGATTGATACATTATTAATGGACATTAGATAAAAGTGATCACATATCAAAGTATCAAATTTTTTAGTAGTCTTCGTAAACTATATAAACACATGAATTTAAAATAAAATTTTTATATAGAAAATACAACAGAATATTTTATTTGAGCAATCAATTATTCCCTATGTCTTTTCCTTGCATAGATTTTATAGTACAATTCCTAGAATCCTTGTGAAAAGAAAACAAACAAAGGGGTGATATCTGATTCATAGTAACGGAATGCAGATAGTAAAATATAACAATGAATAGAATATTCATAATTAATATGGAAGGAATCTATATAGACAAAGTAATTCCATATAAATAGTCACATTTTCTTGAAACATATCAATGTATGAAATAACAATTACAATAATCATGTGTATATAAATAATTGATTTCATTATTTCTTAATTACTAATGTCAAACATCCCAATCATGACATCTAGGCCTCTTCCCATGAAATCATGAACATACCATTAATTCATTCTTCCGAGGTATATTATAAACATGGGTAAGACCTTGAACAAATACCCAATGTTTATTTTCTAATGATACCTAATAATATATCATGGGAATATATAATTTTGGTTCCCACCCATCACTTTATCATTCCAATAAATTAATCCTATCAATAAATACAAAATTTTAATAAACATGTGTTAATAATAAATAAATGTGTGTATTGGAAGAACTCATATAAAAAAATTCAATCATTTCACCTGTAAATTAGATTATGAACCATCTATATTTATAGGGTGGATGGTATAAAAATATTATATCATGAATAAAGAGTAATATTTTAAATTCTATATTCTAATAAATGGAATAACATTAAAATTATTTTGGGAATGTCTATAGAAGAAAATAGAATATTCATTTTGATATGAATTATTCAAAACCATATTTATTTTGAAAAAAATATAATAAAAATAATTTTTTTGCTTATAAATATAGAAAAAAATAAATGCGGATTCAAAAAATTTTGTTCTCTTCATAGTGGAAAATTTAGTTAATTCTAAGAGTGATAATTGAAATATCCCTTTCAAATTTTTGGTAGAAAGTCAAAAGTGCATCATTTGGAAAATTAAAGGATGATTTCCAAAAATTATTTTTCATAAACATTAAAACATGGGTAAGGATGAAATTATAAAAATATAATTTAATAGTAAAAAAATTCATGAAATCATTTAAAATAAAATTTGAACATTGATGAATAATATTCTCGACCGAATTGAAAAGAAATTTTGTTTTAAATAGATTAATTATTTCAGTTTTTTTACTACATAAAAGAGACATAAATGAATAGAAAACTAGAAATTTGGATAAATATTAATATTAACCAAATATTTGTGTGGGTTTACATGTAGTGATTATAAAATTACAGAATGGAATGGTAAAACATAAATAATCCTGAATAATAATGAGACTATGAAATAAACCCAAAGCCCCAGTTCAATTTTTATCAAGCTTGTTTAAGCCTATTGTATTGTAAATATATATTTATTGTTAATAAATAAAATACCACTATTTATTCATAACATTACTTGTACCATTATTTTATAGTTTTCTAATTCAATTTGGTTAAAAATTATTCCATATATTTGCATTCATGTGAAAACTAGTCGTTTTTATGCATGTTTCAGTTCGAGGGTTCTGGTATTTACAACATGTTCAGGGTTCCACAATCATCACGATTTTATTAATTATATAGATATTATATATATTTATTATAATCATATATAGAATAATTTTTTAATTATGAACATGAAAACTGAATCACAAAGTTTCGTAGAGTTGGTAATCCATTAGTACACAAGAGGGATGTTATCGTGTTTCAATGAGCGGAAGGGAAATAAGGCAAGCGATATAATATATAACTATAATTTTATTTTTAATGAATATAATATTTTAAAATTAATTTTATTATTACATATATTTTTTTTTAAAACAAAAAAAAATTGATATCGTGCGTGATACACCACATCGGGCCTCCACAAAAAAGTTAATAATATTATTAAAATATTAGTTTCATAACATAGATTTTAGAATGATGTGAATGATATTTATTAAAATAAATAAGAGTTTTTACACATTTATATAGAATTAATTTATTATAGACTAATTAATTATAAATGAATATAACACCATATTTAAAATAAAAGGAAATGTTTTTCTGAAAAACTCATTAAATATCACAACTGTATTTTATAAAAATAAATAATCAAAATAACTATTTTTAGACTATAATAATGAAATATATAAATATATAATATTTAAAATAATGTCTAAAAATCATCTTATGTGTCTTCTATATATGATTTAATACAAAATCCAATTTTATGTATAAAAGTTTTATTTTAATTAAAAGGATTTTTGTCTATTTTTTATAGAGATTTTTTTAAATATAGTTCTGAAATAATTATAAATTATTTCGTATAAATTAAAATTATTTTTTTTATTTTGAAATATAAAATTTAAAATTTGATTACTTTTTGGTAATTTTCTAATAATATTCACATTTTGATAAGTATTGAAAAATATTGCATTTTAATTGAATATAACATTTTACTCAAAAATATTTATACTGTTAAATTATTTTTAATAGTTTTTAATGTATAATTGTAAAAAAATTAATATCAGTTAATTAAATTAATTTTATTAGAATAAATTTCTCAGTGAAAATGGAGAGATAATCATTTCAATCTTTTGAACATTCTCACATTAAAAAATCATTTTCTAGTTTTGTCCGTGGGATTAATTTAAATATAATTTAATCTAAATTTGTGTTAGACTTTTTAAAATTGGAATCCACGTTTTTTATAAAAAAGATAATATTTATTAAATATGTCACTTTTATTTTTTAACAATTTTCATAGAAACTTTTGTAATTTTTTATTTCTACAATTATGGAAAATATGTCCAATTACTGCAAAAATTAAAATTATAAATAATATAAAATTACCCTAAAAATATATTTATTTAATTGGATGAGTGATTTTCGACAAAAATAATCATTGGTCCAATTATATGATCTCTTCATGTCATTGGGATGACATCAACCCATTTATAGTATTTTTATTCAGAGAAAATTGAACATGATCATACTTTTGTGTTTAACAAGTGAAATATTTTCCATCTGGGGTATATAGGGGATATGTTCAACTATAAATGTTATTTTGAAATATTATGTGATAATATTCATAATGGTAATTTATTTTTAACTTTTAGGGAATAAATTTTTAAATTAATTTCATGAACATTGATCTATCCGTACTTTCTTAATTATTTAAAATATAAAATATATGTTTTTAAAAATATTAAAATAAATATAAATAGATATAATTAATGTGAAAAATTAATTTTATATATTACATTAACTACTTAGTGTTGATTTAAAGTATTTTTTTTTGAATATATGATACTGTTAAGATATTTCTAAAAAGTCATATAATGAATAGTGTCAAAATTGACATCACTAATATTTTTTTAAAAAAATAATTTATTATATGATATAAGATAATTGAAAATAAATTTTTTTAACAATTTATTGAGATGATGTTTAAAATTTGATGAATTATTAATATGTATTTCCTTTTTCTTTTTATTGCAATTTTATTAACCCCTAAATAGTAAAAACACATGATTTCATGGTAATAATTAAAGGGGTTATATAAGTGTTAAAAAAAATCATGAAGATTAAAAAGTAATAAAATAATTCTAATTTGAATTGGATGAAATTATTTTTACACATAATTATAATCTCATAAAAATAAATTATATTTCATTCATTTTGAAATGAAAATTAATTTATATTAATTTAATAGATTTAGAAACTCCAAGATAGTTTTCCCCTATCTTATAAAAGGATACCACTTTTTATCTTTTCATAACACCTAATGAACGATTTGGATCATCCAAATCTACAAAAATTACTTTCTTGAATCTCCCCCAGCATTATAAAGCTATTATATTAGTCAATACACTAGCCTTAATGGTTTTATGTATTTATGAAATGGGCATTATCCGAAGAAGAGGAAGAAAAATAACGTACTTGATATGGTGAACTCAATGTAAGGGGAAATTTAATAGTAGAAATATTATTTTAATTAATTTTTTTCTATTAATTTATTTACCTTTTATTTCAGTTTATTTAATCATATTTTAATGAATATATTTATTTGGGTAAGAAATTTTCAAATTGTGAATTTATTTAATAAAATAAAAAGTTATCAAAAATAATTTTTTTTAGATTATATATAAAGAAATTTATTTTATAAATATACATTAACATTTCACAATCAAGAAATTTAATAATATAAAAGGAATGTTTTTAACATATATGGCATGAATCAAATTTCCCCCCCATTGATGATTGTTTAATTCTATATTGTTTCTGTTATATTTTTCATATTTCTATCCATAGAAGGTGGTTTAATTATTATGTTACAGGATTTTATATTTTAAATTTTCAATTTAGATTAAAAGGTTGTTTTGAAATCTTATAAAGTTTTACACTAGGATTTAAAAAAAATTCATGTTTTTTTAATTAATTGGTCCTCAGAAACTATATATGAAGTGTTTAAAACCATTATAGATCATGGGTGAGCATGATAAAATTTATATGAAGATATGTAACCCAATATAGCTCATAAAAAATAGGTGATCGTGATATATATTATAAAATTGATGTTCCCCATTATATCTCTCCAATGCATTGGGTACTCCAGGGATGGAAGTAAAGCATATTTTTATTCCATTTGTAAGGGTGAATGTAATATTGATATGAAATTCATGTTTCAAGACACCTAATTTTATTATATTTTTACTAAAGAGTTTTAACAAATTTTATTCAATGTGTTTACATGTTTTCAATGGACTGATAGTTCATTTCATTTATGTCTCTTACTAAGCATTTTCATCTTATCCCAACATTTAAAATTATTTTCAGAGGAATTAATATTTGTAATGAAAAATAAGATTCCATGATCATAGTTTTAATGATATTTATAGAAAAATATTCTTATAAGGGTTTCCTTTGGTGAAATAATATGGTAATGAGTATAAGTGAAAACATATAAGGTATGGGTTTACATTAATTTTTTTTTCATAATCCTATAAAACACTGAACAAAAAATATCCATGAATGTGAATTATAATTTATAAACACTGGTATAGGAAATGTTTTTTATTGGGACCTTATAGTTGGTATATTAGAATGGTTTAGAAAAATATATGTGTTAGGATAATGTAAATAGAATTCCTATACAATATTTTAATTTATAGATAAGTTGAAAGGATGTCACATTTTATGATTAGGATGTTACATAATCCAATGTATATCTTTTCATAATGGGTTTCCATAAAGTAATATAAAATAGGTAATGGGAAGGAGCTAAGTGTAAAACATCCTTCCAAAATAGAATCCTAATATGGTTGCAATTAAAATATAATAGTTTGTTAAAATGATTGTACAGTAGGAACATGATAAAAATGGTGGTGGTATCCATGATAGAGAGTAACCAGATATTCCCTGAAGAAACATGTCTATAGTGGGAAATTTCATGAGAGAACATCTCCGATAATTCAATGGATAATATGACCCAGTGGTAGATGAATGTTGGATAAATTCTTTAGAGAAGAAATATTAATTCATGGGATGTTCAGAACATCAAAAGGTTAATCATTCTGTTTATCATTTTGATGGTGAATATGATTAATAATGGCATTTGGTATTTAATACGAGAGAAAAGGATGATATTAATTGAATGTAATGGTATAGTTTGAAAAATATATTCATTGAAAAATAGTTACCTACAATTTTTAGACAGAAGATAGAAATAAATTCATTAAAATGAAGGAAAATGGTGATAATTCACTGGCCGTCTATGAAGAAAACTTCAATATATTAGCATGAAAGTTCTAAATATAATTTATTTCATTACAATTAAAATTCATATATTTTACTTACGATTGAAACAGAATCTATGAATATCATTGTAATAATTACAATCTTAAATTATTGAAAATGTAGTTCGTTGTTCTGAATATATTGATTTGTAGTTTTCAGATGATTATATTCCTCAAGATGAAAAGAGTATGAAAAAATAATGGTGGCATGAAATGTTGAATCATCAAACTAAAAAGTACGAAGGTAATCCTAAATCATTTTCAATGTATACTGAAATACATTTTTTGGATTGTATTTTAGGATCTAGTAAGTGATACCAATGTGGTACATTTGGTCACATGGTTTGTGACTATAAGGAAAAGTGTACTAAAATATCGAACAATGAGATAATAGGTAGCCACTCAGAAGTAAAATGATTTACCTTCAACGAGTTCAGACACTATACTATTATTTTTCGGAAGAAACTTATTTGGGATGAAAATCCTCATGATCAAAAAAATTATGGGGGAAAATATTTTTCTACCACTATAGTTGATTTTGAGGAAATTGGTTGTGTGATGGAAGCTCCATCGAGCATGGATTTTTCCAAAGATTAACCACAATTTCATGGTTCTAGAAAAATATTATGAGGTTTTATGTTATGTGATCATAAGTGATTAAGGATATTATTGGGAGAATATATTTTAGGTTTTCTTTTTATTTTTATTTTTTAATGAGAAATTTTTCTTTACGTTTTTATATGAGTTTTAAGCTATTGATAAAAATTAGTTTTTATATGATCTTTTATGATTAAAGTTATTTTTAAAGATATTAATCATAATTATTGGTATTTTATATGGATTAAATAAAGAATTTAAAATATAAATGTAATAGGTAATAATATTTCTTTATGATCATAGAATGTAACATAATTCCTTAACACTGGGAAAATAATTTTGTATGAACAACGATATATTTTTTCCCACTAGGAAATAAATTCCCTTTTAATCAATCATAGATTTATGGTTCTAGGATAGATAACTACATCATGACCAATTTATTTATCACACTCCATCAGAATATGATAATTATTTTTCTCTTCCACTTCCATTTCTTCATATATGAGTCCCTATAGTCTTTTATCTCATATGACATTCGCACTTCCCTTTCATTATTTTGAAGGGGATGTTTGAGTATTTTTTTACCGATTTTAGATTTCAATATTTGTATTTTGAAAATTCGTACATTATTTACTAATATTGAGTTCAAAATTAAATTTTCTAAATTCCCAAAAGGATGGTATAACGTTATATCCCTTGATTTTAAAAAGGAAATAATATGTTCGATAGAGTACATAATACACCACAATAATTTTAAACGAATATCTGAATATTATAATTTAAAATTTTTCATTATAACATAGATGTTAGAATAGAGGGAATAAAAAATACTAACATAATTGTTAATATATGGCTAAATATTTATAAATAATTGATTATTTATCGAACTACTCTTTATAAATTAAAATTAAACCCTTTTTAAAATTAGAGGATTTTTTTTCTGGAAAACAATTTAAATGTGCACAACTGTGTTTTATAAAACTAAATAATCAGAATCACTCATATTTGATTATATGGATTAAATATATATATATATATAATATGTTTATTATGGTTTTTAAAATTCATCATACATGTTTTCTAGTCATGATGTAAGAACAAATTGAATTTTATTGAATAATGAAGTATTTTTATAAAAAGGAATTTTTCTCTCCTCATTAATGTACACTTGTTTGAAATACTTTGTTTAAAAATGTTATAATTTTTTTATTTTAAACTAAACTTATAATTTTAAAAATTAATATGATAATTTTATTTTCTTTATTTTTTTGTTATTTTTATGATTACTTTCAAGTTATGATTAATTATGAAAAATAATTTTTTAATTTAAATCATCTTTTTTCATCTAAATAATTAATAATGGTAAATTATGTTTTTAAATATTTTAATGTATTATAAGGAATAAATTATATAAGTTAATCCAATATAGGTAATTCCAATCAATTTGACATTCAATATTTATATAAAAATAACTCAATTTTTTAAATGTGTTCACATTAAAATCTCATTTTCCCATTCCATGAATGTGATTAATTTTGAATTAATTTTTTTCATTTATTTGGTTTTAATTTTTTTTAGAAGATTCATTATTTAGAATTATATGTTTAAAATTTAGTAAATATGTCCATTTTATTTTTTGGAAAATATGAATAGAAACAATAGTAATTTTTTATTACACAGTTAATGGTAAATCAGGTAATTAAGGGTAAAAATAATATTATAAATATTATTACATTACACTAAAACTTTTCATTACATTATTTGATGAGAGATTTTTGACCATAATCATCCATGGTGAGATTATATATTCATTTAGAGACACGTGGATGACTTCAGGTCGTTCAATGTATTTTTATTCGAAGAAAAGTCAAGCTTATACTAATTTTTTTAAAAGTGAATTATTTTTAACATGGGGTATATGGGGGATGTTTTTTAATTTTAAATTTTTTTTGAAATATAAACAATTTTTCTTCTTCATGATAATTAATTTCTAATTGTTAGAGAAAAAATATCTAAATTAATGTCTTTCACATTAATGAAGTATTAATTGTCTAATAAATGGAAAAATACAAAACATGTTATTTAAAATATTAAAATTAAAATAATATTATATAAATAATGACATTAAAAAAATTTATAGATCAATTTGAAATTAGTGTTATTATTTAATTAATGTTTTTCCAATATATCAATTTGTTATTATAGTTTTAAAAATCCATAGAATGATTTGTTCCAAAATTGAAATTAATGATATTTTGAAATAAATATATTTTTATAAAATGATATAAAATTAATTTTCACGACCCACATTCTCCAAGACGTGGGAATAGATATCCAGATGAAACTCCTTTCCTTTTTCACTGTGAAGGAGGGATAATGACCTCTGACTCCCACCTTCAGAAGGGCCTAGAATGGATACTCAAAATTAGGGTATAAAATCTCACACATATTGAAGGAATTACCCTTTTTATAGAACATGAATTGGATTTACGATGGTAAATCCCAATCAACTCCAAGAGATAAATTTAAAAAAAGAAAAGAAAAATATTTATTCACATAAACATGTTCATAATAAACTGATTCATTGTTCATGAAAACTCTCAATAAAAGTACCAAAATGAATGAAAAACAACAACAACAATTGTCCCCTCACCCGATCCATTATGTTCTAGCACAGTCTTCAATGTCCACCTATAACCCTGAAAGAAATTTTATAAATGATGGGTCAGTACATAGGTATACATAGTAGGGAATCCAAAATCTCTTAGGCATAAGTGGGGAGACATTATAATGCCCCGTGAGATAGTAGAGGAAACCAAAACACCAATCAAGGAAAACTACCCACCCAGCCTCACCAAGGCACACTTACCAAATAATTAAAGTCAGGTAAAATAAGAGTAATATCACATCAATATTTGGGTAACCCACAATACATTCCCTTTGGTTATTTATAACATCTTACGCATCAGACCTCCCCCACTAATCCTGTTACAATCCCACTGCTGCCCCAACAACAACCCTGTGGGCCATCTCAACTGCACGTTTACCCCGCATGAAAACAACTGGGCCTCCACAATAACAATTAACAATGTCTGTAGACACCAGTGCCACAACTATCACTTACACTTCCAAAGACAGTTGGGATAGAACAACCACTATGGCGCTCGAAGACACATAGACCAAAACAACCACTACCTGCCCGACGACACTAGGGCCACATCTTAAATAAACATGGGGAAAAATCCTACTCGCACACGCCACTTACAACCACCATGACAAACCCTATCATTTGTTTATTAGGATACCTAGGAGAGGGAGAAAAAGGAATCTATGTCCAGCCACTCTTAGGAATATTGGGGAAAACACCGTCCACAAAAAAACTAGGGTGTTCGGCACGAAGTTCTCAACATGGGTGGGGTGCATATAAGAAACATAAGAACTAAATTGTAAACATATAGGTAATTAAGAACTCATCCCAACATAAGGGTCTCGAATCCAAAAACCTTCACACACACAACCACTGTTGTTGATACCCCTATAGAAAAAGAACACAACCACATCGAGATCACAACCCATTTCTGAAATCAGAAATTCCCCATCATACACATTACCGTTCTCATGTTCTAGTGATTCCATTTAAATATTACATCACTACCAGGAGACTGATAGTTATAACAAAAATCCATAACAATAAATGAATGTAAAAAAACCAAGTATAAGTTTAAGTATTCACTCTTGGTTCTCAAGCACATATCAACATCAAAATGGGATATGTGAGACCCCATGAATTATTGGAACCATATCAATCCCCAACAAACTCGCTCCACACGACCTCATATTCAAAAACAAACAACCCTTGAACCAGACACTGCATTGTTCTATGCGTAACACTTATAATTTCTTAGAACAACATCAAACATTACCAAAATAGAGTAATGAATTTTTCAGATTTATCCCACCCCAATCATAAAGTTCCTTCATTTTATTTGGTTAACTAGGGTGATTAGACAAGGTTTCTTATACATCATACATACATTTAATCAACAAGGATTATGTTATTTATTAGTTTTTTTGTTACAGTCATTAAATCATAAGATTAAACAAAAAATAGATCTCATTAGGTCCGAAGAAATGACCACCAACAACCATGATTTTCAATGGACATTATCCCATACAATTCTTAATATAAATCAAATGTAAACCACAATAACAACATCAAATTCCCCACCATGTCATTCTTTAAATTCCCCTGTATTGTATTCATTAATTTTGGTTCCATCAAAATATCAAGGAACATCATCATACCCACCCCACATGATACACAGTAATGAGAGTCAAAAGATGAACCCCTTAAAGTATGATCAAGAATTGATGTTTTCCCCTTTGGCAATGAAATGGGGATGAAATTAATTTTAGGAAAAACTACAATAAAAACCGAACATGAGGGATCCCTTACTGGCACGACTCATCTCTGGGAGAGGGACTCTAAGAGAACTATGGAAAATGAATGTGACCACTGAAGAAGAAGATCGTTGTGTGATAAAAGGGCGCAATCCTTGAGTTACAAGATTTGAGATCTCAAAATTCATGGAAGTTAGATCATGGTTTTTCCATGTGTATGGAATGTTTCACAAATTAGAATTAATTGAGATTTAACAATTCTCTAGGAGATAACATGTTATTGAATCGCACAGTAGAGAGTTGATCACATACATTTATACCGAAAAAATCACGTAATAGGGGAATAAATAGAAATATGGAAAAGGGTGGGGAAATGATTAAAAAGACACACATTTTGGTAATACCAGAATATCCCCACTATAAATAGATTTAATATTTAGCTGATCATAATTAAAATAGACTTAATAAAATTTGAATGAGGAAATAAAATTTAAAAGAGATGTTACGAGAAAACTAGGGAAAAACCCCGACACCCCTCTATGGCATGTTTGTGTGCAGTGCAGATCAGTGACACTACAGAAACACCAACACCCCAATACTCACTAATGGATTCTAGGAAACCCCAATCACTCGAAATTGGTAAATTAATGAACCAAAAGGGCCCAATCTATTAAATCAAATACCTCTAAAACTATTCTCTCCCTCGACAATTCAAGAGTAAACCCACAGAGAGGAGAGGGTCCCCACCATCCACCTTGTAAGATACCTCATAGGGACAATCCACCCTACAGTTGTTCGATATCTGGAATAAAACCTCGATATCCATGAACACCACTCATATATATCTCCTGAGGAACTATAAAAACACCATGAAACCTGACAAACACAAAAGTTTACATAGTCCAGACACATGGATAAGGGTATTCCTCCATCCTTGTCAAAGTACTATCCACTTTGGGTGTCCTTGACTCACCCACACGAGTTCAATTTTATCCATATTAATGATCCATGATTAGGGATCTGGTTCACCTCTCCTCATAGTCAAGACTATTCACACAAAACGTAGAATGGGAAGACAACTTATCATACGACAATCATGATCAAACATTACATCATAAGAAAGGGACAAAGCAGCACAAGGTCAAAAATATGAAATGCTATGTATACGGGGCATACATCTGTGATCCCAATTCCCATATACTCCCATATGGCCACCATGCCACTATGACACATAAACCATGTGAATGGACTATACATGAAGAACATTCTTCTTACAGTGCTCGATTGTCACCGGTCACTCCACCAATGTCGAATCCCCCCTGATATCCAACTCTCCCCATTTGAGGATGTGGGATTCATTATGTAGATACCAATAGATATGAGAGACATAAAGGACATTGTGGAACATCTCCATCCATAGTGGTAATGATACATGATACGAATCCTTTCTAACTCATACCAACACCTCAAAGGGTCCAATGAACATGAGAGAAATTTTTCTCCCCGTGCCAAACCTCTGATGTACACAATGAGGGGAAACCATCAAGAACACATGATCTCCAACTATGAACACCAAGGACCTCATCCTATGATCGGATAATGTCTTCATACAGTCACGGTATGCATTCATCCTTTCTTACACAAGATTAACCTTTTTCTTTGTGCTCTACACTACCTCTGGTCCTAGATCATCTACCTCCTCAACCACTTTCCCACTCCCGGGTGAATGACACGGTCTTACAAACAAGGATTCTAACTATTCCTTTCCATTGGTAGAGTGATAAATATTGTTGTAGGAAAACTCCAGTAGATTAATGTGTCATAACAATGAACCTTTATAGTATAGAACACAAGCTCACAACATATCCTCCAACGTCTATATGGTCCTCTTTGTATGACCATCCATCTATTGGAAGAAAGCAGTGCTACTGCATAACTTGGTGAAAAAATTACATTATAATCCCTCTAGAAATTGGAATTAAAGCATTAATCCTTATATGAAATGATGTTTCATAGAACTCCAGGAAACCGTACACCTTCACCAACGTACTTTTGTGCCAATGAATCAACTACGTTGGACTCCTTAACTGCTATGAATTGTACCAATTTCATAAATCGCTACACCACTACCCAGATGAAATAACAAACTCCCTCAGAACTAGTTAATCCAGTGAAAAATCCATTGAGATGTCATCCCACTTCCACTTGGGGATGTCTAATGGCGGCAACAGACCGCCCCGAGAACACGGTGTTCAACCTTTTCCGGCTGGCACATGAGTCACCATGCTACATACTCCTCCAATACCCACTTCACTCTGGGAAAAAATAGACCTCTCAAATACTAATACATCATAGAGACTCCTAGATGTTATGATTGGGGTGAATTAGGAAACTCACCCAGAACTACCTCACACATTTCCACCTGGAAAAACTACTTCCCACAAAACAAAATCCTATCCAGACTATCCCCTAATCATCCTTGTTGATCATATCCCTAGATCTCATTATCACACATTTCATCTGCTGCTAAGTAGCCCCACTGAGACGCCTTTACTTTTAGTACCATGGAAAACGATACTATCATCTACAGACAACCACTTCCATCTTATAATCGCCTTCCCAGATGTAAATAAGCAAACTACACCATTTACTTTTAAGAAAATGCTGACTCCCAAAACACATCCTTCTATGACTTACTACTCAATAAATCAGGCACCACGTTCCCCTTTCCTTAGGTGTAATAGATCACGTTTTCGTAGTCCTAAAGAAACTCCAACCACCTCTGCTTCCGCA
The DNA here is from genome assembly GCA_963277665.1 of Viscum album. Taxonomy (NCBI): domain Eukaryota; kingdom Viridiplantae; phylum Streptophyta; class Magnoliopsida; order Santalales; family Viscaceae; genus Viscum; species Viscum album. Next base: position 158,607,728 of record OY728128.1, on the reverse strand, counting down.
AGTTCATGTCTCACTAAGAGAAGATATACCATAGGGTTTTGTGATCTATAAAGACCATAACCTGTTCCATGATGAGCAAACTCCACCACAACTTCAGTGTTAACATCACCATTGTAGGATCCAGATCTTTGAAGGAACTGTTATATTTGTGAGGATGTAAATGTCTAGACACATAAGATATCATTCCCATCTGCTACATCAGAACACATCCCAAGGATAGACTGGAAGAATCACAGAACACATTGAATTGCACCCCTTTCTCTAGTAACCATAGCACTAGGGCACTGACTAGATTCGTATTTAGATACATGAATGATTTCGGTCACTTCCAACCCCTTGTGAAAGCCTGGCCTTTCTTGGTCAATGCTCTCTATGGGACCATATCTAGAAAATTCAAGTATAAACCACTGTTAATAACATACCAGTCCTTGGATGCAACTAACCTCTATCATGTTCTTGGGTGATACCATGAAACAAACCCTTCGACCTTCAATAGGTCCACTACTATTTTCTAATGGGACACCACAAGTCCAATGAAGTGAACTTTTTTTCCAGATAATTCCCTTGGATACATTCCCATAGATATGGGTGGTGTTGGTTGGCCTCCAAAACAATACTTAGAGACTCAGGGTGATTCTCCTATGATAATGGGTAGGTCAGGATGTCGTCAATGAACACAACCATGAACCATTAGGGATACTCACATAAAATAGAGTTCACGAGCCCCTTGAAAACAGATGGTGGGTTTGTAACCCCAAATGGAATGAACACAAACTCAAAGTTCATGTAACTGCATCTGAATGTAGTCTTAGGGATGTCACCTTCCTTCACCATAAACTGGTGATAACAAGACCATAGTTTGATCTTAGAGAACCAGCAAGCTTGCTTCAACTAGTCAAAAAGGTTGTTGATCCTCAGGAAGGAGTAAATGTTCTTCATAGTTAATTAATTCTGTCTATGGTAGTCTTTGCATAGCATGAAACCAGAATCTTCTTTCTTTTCAAATAATACTGGATCAGCACATGGTGACGTGACTATTCTGATAAAACCCTTCTTCATCTGGTCGTTGACCTAAACCTACAAATCTCGCAACTCAGAAGGATCCATCTAATTGGGAGACATCGAAATCATATGGGAACTGGGTTGTAGGTCTATCCTTGAAAAAAATAACATTGAGGTGGGAGAGTCAAAACCTCTTTAGTGATATCATATAGGAACTCCCTGAAAATCCTCGGAATATAAACTATCTCAAAGTCTAATGATTCCACTAACATCTCAGCTTACTAGGAAAGAAGTGGATCCACATGCCAGATAATCTCCAGAAACCCTACAATCCAGTAAAAGCTATACGATGGCCATCTATATATGAGGACATGACCCTTCTATGAAAGCAGTTGATAAAATCATGCATAAACAACTTCCACTCACTGTCAATGATGACATCGTATAGTGGAATTTTTGGTAGAAATAGATCCCCACTAGACAGATACTACCCCAATATCAGTCTTCATTCTCGAAAAACATCAAGCAGCCCGATCTGATCCCTAACTAGAGTAATTAACTCATGGGGCATAGAAATAATCTCTATGTATATACCCAATGCATGGGATAGAATGGGTGAAACAAATGTGTGTTATACACCTGCATCAAAAAAGGGACACAATAGAGTATTAAACATACTAATCTTTCCTTGATTGAACTATGGCCCTACTGAAACTACTGCCACAACGACGACTAGCTTCCCACACCTAACAATCAGCCCCACAGTTGTAATCTACCTCCCCAACCACTCCATGGTTGAGGTCCCTATGGAGCACACTATGGTAAGCCTCCTCTATCACCATCTTCCCACAGTGGATTGAGTGTTCACTACCCCTCTGGATACTGATGAAAAGCATTTTCTAGAAACTAGTTCTACTAAGGTGGGAGTTGAACATGCCCACCTCGAGTGTATTGTACTCAGATGGGGAATTGATTACAAATCTTCCATTGTCTTCCACAGGTAATGTAACTCTCTCATTGGCCAATATAGAATGGTCTGTGACTAGTATATCAAAACTAGAACTACTGAGGCATGTTCCTCGTCGGCCAAAACATGGATTCCATGACGTTAGAGGCATGCTACTGAAGGAATGACCCTTTGATGAGCTCAACTAGCTCCCCTATCTAGAAACACTTCCCAGTGTGTGAATCATATCTACTACTTCAGCCTTATTTTGTTTCTCTAAGTGTATTAGTATAGTGAACGGAGTGGAAACATACATAAGAGATGGTCAGAGCACCTTCTGTAATCATCTTTCCCGCAAATACTTATTCCAAAAGAGGTCATGAGAGAGATGATGGATATCCTATAACATGATCCCCAAATCCCTCACCATCATACTCTTTTTCCAAAGGGAGAAAATATCTTGCTTCTTCTGAACCTTCATCATGGATGAAATGAATTCCGCATGTAACTCCTTCAAGTCATTCCACAAAACCATCGTCTTCATCATCTCTCCAATATAGAGCATCCAACACTGACTGGATGCTCCCCTCATTTGACTGACTATCAATGGGACCCAATACTCCCTCATATCATAGAACAAGGTAAATGTGATTATCATCACCTCAAGAAAACCCTCTCTCTCTATGTTGGAATAGTTTCCCTCATACATTCTAAGGATTTTTCACTGGATGGATCATATAGTCTTCTACCATATGTCATCCTCTTTATCGCGGTAAATCCTCCAGAGATCGACCAAGGAAACCTGATGCACCTCAACTACTCGTGCCACTCATGGATGTCATCCTGGTTCCATAACGGTAAGGTAAAAAAGGAATTCCTATGACTGGATAGTAAGGATCTTATGTAGGGTCTTCATAATTATTTATTTTGATTTTTTCCAAGACACCTAATACACACAAGAACACATGTCATTATTATGCATATACCTTTTCTAGACTCTCTACTCTGAAGTCAATGTACCCTCACCTTTTCATTCAGTAGGTCTAAAGTCCTTACATCAGACCATAAGGGGCCCTAAAATCCCATGTCATAGCTGGTCTTCTCTGACCTATGTCACGAACCAATACTTCTTAACACCATTTTCCTACAATCCCATATAATTACCACTTTTCCAAACCCAGAACTCCATCCAATTTCTCAACCATCATCTCAGATACCATTCTGTCACAACCCACCTTATCCAATATGATGGAAAGGATAGAAAGATTTCATGCACTTCCTTATTCATGGTGAGGGAGGGATAATGACCCATGATTCCTACCTTCAGTAGTCCCTGGAGTGGCGACTAGAACCAAGGGTATATAATCTCACATAAATATAAGGCATTACCCTTTCAATAGAACATGATCATGAGATAAGACGGTAAACCCCAAAAAAAATAAAATGACTTAAATTTAATGGTAATGAAAAAAATATGTTCCCATATTCATGTTCAATATAAACTAATACAAAGTACAAGAAAACTCTGATGGAATATTCCAAAAGGATAGAATAATAGCAATGAAAACTATCCTGGTGCCTGAGATAGTAATTTATTACATGGTCCTCAATATCAACCTGGAAAACTTAAATTAGTTTTATATACAGAGGTTAAGTACACTTGTATACTTAGTAAGGAAACCAAAATCTCTTGAGCACAAGTGGGGAGATATTATATTGCCCCATCAAGAAATAGAGGTAACCCAGACACCTAGAAAAAAACATTCCACCCAGCCCCACCAATTAACAATCTACAAATAATGAAAATTGGGTAAAATAATAGTAATAGATCGTCGACATTTGGGTAACCCACACCACTTTTCCACTTTTTATTTAGATCACCATACTCATCATACACCCAAAAAATCCCAATGTAGTCCCACTGCCACCCCAACAACAACCATATGGGCCATACTATCCACACATTTACCACACCCACAAACACTTGGTCATCTAGAATCAAGCATAACCATTAATTTACAAATGTGGGCCACAATAACCACTGCCAAACCTAATGACACCTCGGCCAAAAACAACCACTTCCACACCTGAAGACACCTGGGCCAGAACAACCACTCCCACACCTGAGGACACATGGGCCTCATCTCAAATACAATTAGGAAACAAACCAGCCCGCACACATCTCAGCCAACCACCATGACACAACCTTCTTGAAGAGTCTCCAGAGACTAGGTATAGGGAGAAGAAAGGATCAAATAACCATCCACTCATAGTAATGTTTGGAAAAACTCAATCCCCCATGAAATATGGGATTTTGGGATAAATTTCTCAACATGGGTGGGGTGCGTATAAGTAGCACAAGAAATTTCGTGTATACATATAGCTAATAATGCACTCATCCCAACCTAAGGGTTCTAAAACCAATAACCAACCTATATACAACCACTCTTGATGCTTCCCCTACATGCACAAGTACACAACCACCAAAACAAGAGTACAACACATTTCTGGAAAAAAATATCCCCATCATACCCATTACCATTATCATATACAAGTGATTCTATTTAAATATTCCTTCACTTCCATGAAACTGATAGGCACAACCACCAGATAAAAATTCCCTTAAAGGAAAATAGCCTAGCATGGGTTTAAGCATTCACACCCAGTCCACTTTAAAGTAACAACATCAAAATTGGATATGTGAGATCATTCGATGTACTGGAACTAAAAATAGCCCCAACATATAGGCTCCACACAGCCTCAGATTCACCAAAAAACAACCTCTCAACTAGAGATTCCATTCCCCTCTATATCACCCCAAAACATTTAACAGAACTACTATGCACATTACAAGAATAGTTCAAGGAAGTTTTATGATTTATCCAACAACATTAATTATATTCCTTTATTCCATTTTTTTAATTGGGGTTATCAAAAAGGTACTTAATTCATTGAAAATCTATTTAATCAACTAGGTTAACTTGATTTAATAGTTTCCATGTAACAATCATTCAATCACAAGACTAACAAGAAAACTGAGTACAATAGTTTGCATGAAAGGGCCACCAATGACCATGATTTTCAATGGAAATGAGCCCATACAAGTCCCCACATAAAATGAATCTAAAATGAAACAACATCATAATATTCCACACCCCATCATTCATTAATATTAATTTTATTATCTTTGTAAAAGTTGGTATGATCTACATCCTTAGGGAACATCATCATACCCACCCCTGAATGATGCACATGGAAGAGAGATGATGGAAGAACCCTTAATTTGATGATCTTGAATCGATGATGACTCCTTGCGCTATGAACTAGTTATGACTTGACATGGAGGAAGAACTAAAAAAAGATCTGAATGAGAGGGATATCACATAGTCACCACTCGTCTCCGGTAGAGGGACTCCAAGCTCACCCAGGAAATTTTGAGATAGACCATCACATTATGGAGAGTTGATCAGTTACATTTAAACTGAGAAAAATATATAATAGGTGCATAACTAGAAACACTAAAAAGGGTGTAAAATCGATTAAAATTCCCCATTTTTGGTAAGAAAATGGTATCCCAACTCTTAGCAGATTTAAGATGTCTTTTAACATTTTTAAAATGAAATTAAACAAATTTAAAAGTGGGTATTAATCCTAAAAGTGATGTTACTGGGAAACTGGAGAAATTACCCTGAAACCCCCATGTGGAACCATTCAGGTGCAGCCCTGATCAGTGGCACTAATAGGTGACACCATGTCGACACCCTTCCACCAAAACTAATGCCATCCTAAATCACTGATGGTTTACAGAACACACCAAACATTAGAATTTGATAATATAATGCAATCAGAGGGATCCGACCATTTCATTCATCAAAATCTAAAATCCAAAAAATTTATTGGGAAAATATTTAAAATGTAATAAATTATACCCTTATTGTTTTTTTATAATTTTATATTAAATATATTAACCCATAATAAGTAAAAACTCATGTTATCACTATAAGAGTTAAAGGGGTTAAATAAGGTCTAAAAAGAGATAATTATTTAAAAATAAAAATAAGTTGTATAATTTTCCTTTTATTAAGGTATTTTGACCCACAATAATCTTATATTCAAAATATATAGTTCTACATCCATTCTGAATTAAAAATTAATATATATGACAATTTAATTGTTTAAAATTTCATGGGGTACCCCTACCCTCTCTTATAAAAGGGAACGTCTTCTTTCCTTTTCATAACATCTAAAACCCTCTTTGGTTTATCCACAACCTACCTAAATATAATACTATAATCCATCCCAAAATTATACAAATCGTATTTTTGGATGAAAAACACCCTTAGAATTCACAGGGTGTTAATAAATGGAAATTGTATGAAGAAGAGAATGTTAAATAATGTTTCTTATAAGCCTTAATCATGGAAAGGTTCATTTAAAACAAAAAATAATATTTTTTTATGTTTCATTTATTTTTTTCTTAATTAATTCTATTAAATTTCCATTTATTTAATGTTATTTTAATTAATGTATTAATATGGAAATGATTCTATTAAAATGGTGATTTTAAAATTTTTCACAAATGTTATCAATAAGGAATATTTCTAATTTTTTATCCGAAGGAATTTATTTTAAAAATATATTTTAATGTTTATATTTCATTTTTTTAAATAATTGTGGAGATTCTTTGAAAAATACCTCAGAGAAGTAATTTCAAACATTAATGATGCATAAATTATTTAATGTTCCCTTTATAAGTTTTCATTTTTCATTCAAAATAAATTAGTTTCTTTATTATGTGCATAGTTTTAATATTTTAAGAGTTAATTTTATAGTTAATGGTTTTTTCATATATGAATGTGTTTTACATATGGGTTTAATATATTTTTCAAGGGGATTATTAATTATTTGTGAATTTAACATTATATTCAAGGGTTTAATCCCCAATATATCTAATGTTTGATTCCATTATTTAATATATGAATGGGTGATCCCCAATATAGATCATGAAAAAATGGTTGAGCCCAAAATAGATTATATGATGGGTGACACCATTATAGATCCCCAATTAATTGGGTACTCTAGGGATGTAAGTCGTCTTTTTTGATTATATCATTTTCAATGGTTAATGTAAGAGTGATATATTAATGATGTCCCCCACGGAACCAACATGATTATAATGTGCATTATAATGAGTTTTAAGGAATTTTTTTTATTGTTTTTACTTGGACTAACAGTTTTATTTATTTTTTGAATCTTACTGAGACATTTGTATTCAACAAAAATTTAATATAACATCACAAATATTATGATTAATATGGGGAAATAATATTTTATAATGAATTTATTTAAAATTTTTGATGAAATTTTTTTTCCCGAAAAAATTTTAGTTTAGTGACAATTATTTATTGAGTATAAGAGATCACTTATAATGTATGTGTTTGCTTTTTATTATTTATTTATAATTATATAAAAATATAAACTAAAATGACCATATAATTTTAATTATTATTCAAAAAACCTAGTATATGAAATGATTATGATCAGTTCTTTACATCTATCTTTATAAAAATATATTTATAATAGTGATGAAAAATGAATTACACCACTACGTGGCGATGATAATCCATATGTACAAACAAGAAATATAATATCATTTTATGGTATGAAAAAATATGGGTAATGGTTTTACCATAACAATAATATCACATTAGTGTATTGGTAATTCTATAGTAATTATTTTATTATTGGAAAAATTTATATTGTGGTTTTATAATAAGTATGAAATATGAAAGATTTGGTATAGAGTAGTAAATATTCCTCTATAGACTTTCATTAGGCCCCTTATTAAAGACAATTTGAAATTTATTTGATGAATTCCTCTACCTATAAATCATGTATAGTTACATTTAAAAGTAATTTGAAAGTATTTTATTGACCATTGATTCATAATGTATTGACATGAAGTGAAGGGATGAGAGTCCTTCAATATGTTACGGTAAGAGTACAATGTAAAATTCATAAAATATTATAATATTATATGTGTAAATGTTGTTTAACATTGTTACGAAAAGACATGGATTAAATTATATCCATGATATAGTGTTAATGTAATTATTTATGAAATTCTTTTATGGTTTTTATTTAATTTTATTACTTTTTATTTGATATAACCCCTTGGTTATCCGATTTTAACATTTCCATTGTAATGAATTTTCAAATATTAAATAGCTATAAAACTACATATAAGGAAAATATTGGGTAATAAGAATAAAATGTATGAAATTTTAGCTCTTTTCTCATCTTAAATGTCCTCATTCAATATTTATTGATTTTGAAATAATTTTAAAAAAATATTTAATAAGATATATCATTTTAATAATTTTTGATACAATTAGATTAATTTTTGTTTAATTATAGGATGATAAGTATTTAATTCTAATATAATCCATTAATTATTCAATAAAACATTATTATTAACTTTAAAATTATTTTTCCATAACGCACACAAAATAAATTATAACTAATGTTTTTAGAATTATCTACTTTTAGTTCTACAATACTTATACAGAAAAAATGGAAGTGTTCTATAAGAGTTTAATGTAATTATATATTTAATAAAAAATTTACACAAATTACCATCAAGAAATTTTTTTTACTATTATAAAGAAAACATTATTTTTTATTTAATATTATTATTTATACCTATCTAAATTATAAAATAAATTTAAAGTAAGAGCGGGAAATTTAATATTTTTCATTACATAAAATATTATATAGGTAATTTTCATGTAAAGGTGGGCAATAAAAATTTATATATTAAGCTTTGGGTGATAAGGTTATAATTAAATTTATAAAATAATAATTAATTTTTAAAGAGGTGGTCTTATAATTTATATTTATCCTTGGATAACCCGATTAACCATTTTACCGTAGTATTAATTTTTTTTTGTATTCACTATGACCCAAAATATAATGACCTTAGTTGATTACATTATGGGTTCTTTTTAAAAATTTGGAATCCATTATACTAAATTAAATCTCTATATGTTTCATATATTCATATTATAATAATAATAAAATATGTGGTGAAAAATTGTTTTTGGAAAAATGACTTTTAAAATTAAATAGAATATTTACACCAAGTCCTAGAATAATGTTTATCCAAAATGTATAAATTGAATTAATTTTAATATAATAATCCAATTTAATTGGAAAAAATATTCAATTCACGATGAATATTAGAAATAATGAAATAAAAATACATTTTTCTTAAAAAATACTCACTTTCACTATTCACCAAAAATAATTTTTCACTAAATTCCCCAATAGTCTCCAAAGGATGATTTATATATGATGATTTAAAAATGGGTCTAATATTTATAATTTTAAATTTATAAATTTTAATGAAATAAATTATAATTTCCACTAATAAAATGGAATACAATTAATTTTTATAAATAATACATATTTTGGTCATAAAATGTCATCACAAAAAATAGAATCCATATTTTATATGAATAAATAAATAAGTTTTAATCGATTACAACCATTACACATATATTTCTTTATATGTTAACTCATATTCATTAAAACTAGATCAACATCATGGTTATAAATATCACACATAAATAATAGTATTCTAACAATGTATATCAGTTTTCATAAAGTTTTTTGTTTCATGTTAAGAATTATATCAAATTTATTATTTTTTAAATCAATATTATTTTAGTGATTCATCAAAATATGCAAAAAAACCAAAAAAATTGATGTACTAGATGAAATAATTATTTTTTATTTAGTAATTAAGGAAGATTATATCAATGTTTGTACAATTAATATCAAAGGTAGTATATAATTAACATGATAATGTCACTGGATCTAGGAATTCTAGTATGGGGTTTCATAATTAGAATCAAAGAAAAGGATCAGATAAATTTGGAGAATATTTTGTTTTTGAGGATTATTAAATCGAAGATAAGTTACGCATAAAGATAATTTCAAAGTTATATGTAACCATTTGGTAAACTTATATTCATTAATTTCTGGGGTAATAATTCAAATTTTATATATGGATTAAGATATGTGAATTTTAGTGAAATAAATAGAAAATATTCTATTTTTATGTTGTAACCTGTTTATTTTGGAAAAGTATTGAGTATGTGGTTTTCATAAATAATGCATACTTTTCTTGATATCAGAATGTGGGTATGGATAATGAATAAGATGTCTCTAAAGATAATCACCCTATAAATGTTTTATTGATAATTTTATTGATCTTCACCCTAGTGCATGATGATTTTTCATAAGAGTACAAATCTAGATAGAAACTCCCAAAAGATATTATTTGGACAATCAGATTTCCATTATGAGCCATTATGAATGATTTAAATATGATTATGGTAGATTACATAGTTTTAAAAAGATGATTGATAGAAAATATTCAAACATAAATATTGATAAGATAAGTTACATATTAAATTATTTTTTATATATATGTGATATGTTAAATTTTGAGGGAATAAATTCTAATGATCTAGGTATTTGAATATTTTAAGAATGTTAATTATAATTTGGGACCTCTATTTTATGGATTAGTTTGAGAAATAAAATATAACTGAACATAATCTAAGAAAGGATAATACAAGATTTATATAGGTCGAAATTATATAATTATAAGATAATTTGAAGATAAAGGTAAATTTTTTTATAGATAACCCTATATTACATTATTTTTATGATAATTCCCCAATATTTCTATTTTTTCACTCATTTCCACAAATTGGTTTTTATTATTGGATGTAACTCAATGGAATTATGAGTGTGAAGGGAAATTTAGAGATTAACTCAATAAACAACACCTTAGAATGGGATTTGGATTAGAAAAAATGTGATTTATCCAAAACAGTGGAAAAATTTTGATTAATAGTGTGGTTGTAGTTGATGACCCAGGCCCACCAATTAATAGAAATATGGACTCTCATAAATGATTAATTGATAAAGATGATAAATGAGGGCATATTTAATTTTATACATAAAAAAAAGATAGAATATGCATGGGTAAATTTCATTAAAGTGATTGGCAAATGATTTAATTATGGAGATGAAGGTCATAGGACATACCAGTGTAGTAGAAAAGATTTTTCAAAAAAATCGGTTACTTGAATTTCAAGAATGATGGGAATTATGAGTCTAAATGTTAAAAGCCATGGTATGGAAAAGAATTTAATCACCAAAAAACATGGAATCATGTAAAATACAAGGAAACCTCAAATAATATTTTAGTTAGTGAGTTTTCAATCAATATTTTCTAGTGTTATATTTCATTTATGTTTTCAAAAAGTAACAGATATTAAGTAATTAAAAACAAACTTATGTGGTGTGACGATTATATAAATAATTTTTAATGTATTTGGGAATATATTTCCCATGGATATTAAAAATACTCCCTTATAAAAATTTTATGATAAATTATGAATGGGTTATCAATATTTAAAATGAATTTTTTATAAATTATCATATAGATAAATATCCTTCAACATCGTAAATAAACTAATTATCATATAGTTTTATTTGGATAATTATTATTCCAAAGAGAAATTATTGTGATATTAGGTGTTAATTTGGGATGAACCAATTTATTTAAATTGATTTAAAATGTATTACCTTATGATTTTAATAAATTAATTACTTTAAAAGATTCAAATATGTTTAGTTTATTTCTCTACACACAATAAAATCCAACAAAAATTGTGATACATTTAGATAAAATAATATTACGTTGTACTATTACTACCTAGTAGTGTAATTAATGTGAACTAACAAGAACAATTGATTTAAAAAATATTTATTAAAATAAAATAAAGAATACTTTTCATATGAATAATATTAAATTTGTAATTTGTATATTAATAATACAAAAAATTTATAATTAGAAAAGTATTTTTATAAATATTTCCAGTATATGTGTTATTCATTCATATAACAACTATTTTTCATTATATCTCAATTAATTATTCTAATTCTAATTTTATAAAATAAATGAAATGAATTAAAAAATGCCTATATTATATGTATTCATTATAGTAATATTTTAATTATATTAATTTTTAGGTGGATTAAAAAAATGATTTTAAGAAGAGTATAGTGGAATAAAATTTTTAAGAATAACATTTAGTTTTTTTAATTGTCAATATTTAATTGTGAATTTTAATTTAAGAAACTATGTTTATAAGTAAAATTTTTTATTTAATAAATTTTTTTATTGAACTATATAGACTTCTTTTAATTTACAATTACTTATTAGAAAGTTTAGAATGTAAATATTATTTTTTGAAAAAAATTTGTTTTTTTATATTATATATTTTTATTTCAAAATAAATATTTATTGAATTTATATATTTCATGAAATTTAACATAATTAATAGGTAGAATGAATTTCTTAAAATAGTCTAAAATTTAACAAATTAATTTGATGCATAATGATTAAGATAACCAAGGTAAAAACATGTTACAACTTTAAATGTTAGATTGTTAAAAAAATAATTAAACATGATATAAATATGTCTATAATTTAGTGCATAAGGTGTGTATATACCTTATATCTTATAAACTAAAATATTTCACAATTTTGAAACATCATTTCTTGTTTAACATATTTCCCTTTTGATTCAGTTGTGATATATTAAAGAAAAGTATTCTCACTAATAATAAATTGGGACTCTCATCACCCAATCCAAGAACTTGTATAAGTCATGGTATCTCCTCAAATATTACCATTTTTATTTCCCCTAGAATAAAATTCAATTCCCTTGAGCTTCTGGTCATATGTGATTAGACTAGGTCATATGTTCCCTATAAATCATTCAAGGAAATCTCGTTGTCCTCATTGAGATTAATAACTTTTACTTATGTTATTTAATTCTCATTTTTATTTTGAAATTATAATATTCAGCTCCTTGATTAATGAGAACGATATTGTTTTTGTATAGAAATTTTATTATTCTATAGGAATAATCGTCAACACGTTTTCAATTTTCTATTAATAAAATAAAAACTGATATTCTTGTGTTGTTCATACCGCCGCCTAGAAGAAAGAAGTTGTTTAATTACATGAATAACATAAAATGATTTCATAAAATATAGATTTTTTAAAAAAAATCTTCTATAAAATTTTTTATGTTTTATTTTGAATAAAAATTATTACTCATTTCTCTATTTCTACAAAAAATCAAAACACCAAAAATGCACATGGGTGCACTACCACGACAATGGAAAACATGGACCTCACATTATTCATTTCATCAATTACTTATGTGGATAGCCATGTTGATTTGATTAAATGATAATTATTATTATCATGTTATCATTATGGTTCTAGTAATATTAATTTGATATATTTTTAGGTATTTGATAACCAAATGATTTGGTGAATTGAATCATTTAAAACAGGTGAACTAAAAGAAAAATGATCTCTTATTGATAATTTATGGATCAAATTATATTATCATATTAATTCATAGACATAATTAAATATCATTATAAGAGTAACAAAATAATAATATTATGAATATGTCATAAATATATTATAACTAAATTAACACATAACCATTGATTAATGAGGGTAGGATTTTTCTTGGGATGGTTTAAAATCATACATTAATTGTACTAATAATTTATATCAAAAATAAATATGAGAATACATTTATTTTGTTGATATAACATAAATATATAAATATTTTTTTATTTTAAGGATATAAAAAAGTTAATACAGTAATTAAGAAAACATCATTCATTTGTGAAGAATCATTGAAATTTGATAATCGCCACTATGATTTGTAACCAAAACAACCATGGAAAAAATTATACCATTTATAAAAAAATATAAAAAAATATTTAAATATATTTAATTATCATGGAATGATGATGCTTTTCACATTAATTAATATTGACACCATTTATAGAAAATTATTTCATTGTGAAAAAGATTTCTTATACCCAGTGGAGAGAATTTGTTGAAAATAAAAAATAAACATATTTATTGACTGGTAATAAATATGAATAAATAGTTTTAGTTGTTAATATGTTTCATTAGTATATATATAATTGTATCAATGTAATTATTCATAGAGTTAGGTGAAATTGATGAATGAATTTGGACCAAGGTAGGGGTTTTACATCTCAAATTCCTCTATTTAACTGATGTTGGGAATTATGAAAATATATAACTTTTAATATACTATGAATTTAAATTATCATATAATGAATAATATTTTAGTTTTTTTCATTTTTAATTAAAATCACACTATTTCTTGGGCGATTTATTTATCATGGTGTTCTGTCATTAGAGCTTTCCTGGTAAAAATTATGGTTCAATGAGTCATAAAATATTTTGTGCACTATATTTTCATTGTATAGTGTATTAACATCCCATGTATATAAATTTTATAATATTATTTATATTTTATGGGGTTTACTATTCAAATCATGTTTTTTTATTGAAGTGTATATTGATTCATTTGCATACCCAAAAGTAATTAATTTTGGATACTTATATTTCCTTCATTGAGTGTTTAATTTTTTTCATAAATTTAATTCATATATATTTGGTAATTTTAGATATTTGATAATATAATGTGTTGGTCTTTCAATGTTTTGTAGGGATATATATTCCTACCAAAATAATGATTTTAGAAATACTTCTCACTTCTTGGGTTATTTTTTTTTCCAACAATCCACCTTCTTTCATTGCATGGAATATGATCATGTTATTCCAGTATTGTCATAGAAGTGTTCAGATTAATTTATCTAATTAGAACATCATATTTATAAAATTCATATTGTATTATTTTTATAAATAAATTAATGTTAATTTTTTTTACATTGGAAATGGTTTATCATTCCATATTTGATTATTTTAATAGAGATTATTATTGGAATGTTGATTTTGGATTATGTGACCATGAAAATACATTTTCATATGTGTTATAATGTTTTAACCCTTTATTTACATGGGAAAAAGTATTTTCCTCGCATATATTATTATTCCAATATTGATGATTATTTAAATTTTGACTATGTATTGATAATATAACCACCAAAATTACTATTATGGGTTATGATCATGTCATCCCATTATTAAAATAGGGAAAATTAATGAAATTCTTGATTACTATTGAATTCTTATTGTGGATAATCGTTTAATAAAATTTTGTATTTATCATTATATGGATAAATATTTTTTATTCATTCAAAGTTTCCATAGGGAATGGTATGAAATGTATTGCTGGATCTTATTATGAATTCCTTGGGATTAATTAGGTGATGAGTTGAGCCATGAATTATATAGCCAATATATGCATCAAAGTGTATCATGAGATAAACCTGGTTCGGTTTTGGTGTATACAAGTCCATATAATTGGGTAGTTTCGTAGAACATGGCCTTGATAGTATATTTTTTATATCCAATATTATTTATTTTTGGTAAAATAATTTTATTATTGATATAAATATTTTAAATCATTTTCATGGATATAAAATTATTTTAGTTTTGCTTTATTTTATATTCTTATTGTATACTTAATATTTTCATAATTATTTTGGCATATTTATTTCATTATTTCCTAAAATATTTGTTTTAGATTACTATGATGTTAATATCATTCCTTCATATGTTTCCATTCTCCATGGTTATAAAGAAATGTATTGAATGTGTCATAATAAAAATGATAGTACTTATAAACTAATTTATGGTATATATTGAAGAGTCATTTGGGAATAGGTGGTGTCAAATAAAATTAATAAAATGTCACTTTTTTATAATGAACATGGTATTTGTTAGTTATTTAATTTATATAAATTCACAATTCAATAAACCAAAAAACCACCATATGATATAATAAAGGTAATAATAATTATGTATTATTGTAATTAAGGATGGTTATATATTATAATTTAAAACTAAAATCAAATGAATTAAATGATGTATGTGTTCATGACACCAGATCCATGAGTGCAGGTCTATGGTATCAATGATATGTCATATAGCAAGTGACTTACTTCGTTCCCCAGGGTATATATGTGATAAATATCCACCAATTAATGTCCAATGTTAGGGAAACACTAACAATAGTAATGGGGTTAGGATATTAACAAATAAATCCCCAATCAAAGAAAAATGAAACTTTTTTTTAACATAATGTTGATTATATATTATTACCCATGTGTAATTGACATAATTAGGTTTGGACAACCACATTCATGATGGTGTATATGAATGAAAAAGGGGAGGACATGGGAATGGTGCTTCTCCTTATTTCATGAATATAAAGGTGTCTGTTGTTCTAATTAATGGAAAAGTCCCATAATTTTTTATACAATTTGAAATCATATGGGGATGCATGTTAATAGATTTTTAGGTTTACGTAATTCTCAATTTGGCAGAAATTCCATGGGTTAAATTCATGGTGAATGTTCTAGTACTATACGGTGATATGACTTTATGTTATCATAGAGGGTATTGAGAAAATTCATGTCCAGTACTCAGAATTAAAATTTTCCCAATATTGTGTGCCACATACTAGTGATATTTTCATTGATTATAAATATTGATATGAAAATATATCTTATAAAATGAATATATGAGACTATATATTGGAATATCTAGTTTATCTAAATTTCAATTAATAATAATAAGTTCCTTTCCACATTTATAATTATTTAAAATATATATAGTGTAACATCCCAAGTATGTAATGAATAATAGATATTTTTATCTATGTCTATTAATGATTGAGATAGTGTTTTAGATGCTTAAAATGAAAATAAATACAATCTTATGAATGGAATACACTAATATTCTTAAAAGATTGTTTTACTGCCTTATGATAGAAAACCCTTTTTAAATCTATATTTTGACAATTTTATAAACTATGTTTTTCAAAATAAATATATTCTTTATTATTTGGACTTCAAAATTTACTTTGTGTGAATGTTTGATATTTTTCTGACAATGTTCATTTTTTAATGAATAGTGAAAAATAATGCATTTTACATCAAAACTGATTTTTAATCTAATTTATTTATATGATTAGATTATCTTTTGAATTGGTTTTGAAGTGAAATTAGAATATATTTTTACCATTTAATCCAATGGTGGTCATTGGAAACAATTTCACTTTGAAATTGGACTTAAACGGGTGTCAATCTTTTGATACTTATTGTTTCATAAAAACACGCTATTTGTCATAACAACGAGAAATAATTATTAAATTAATTAATGTGAATTATATGTTCTGAATTTTGTAAAATAGTATTCATTTTTGAATTCTTAATATCAAATATATCTTAGGGTGAATTTTTGGTAATTTTCTGAAAACCATCAATTTTTGATCAATAGTGAAACCACTAAGTGGTACTTATAAAAACTGATTTTCCGTTTAAATGAAATTTTGTCATCATTGTGTTTTGAATTAAAAAAATCCGACATACATGGTTTTTATTAAGAAGTAGAATGTGGTTCAATGAGATTAAAATTATTTTTTGTTGAATAGTAACTTATTAAGTTTTAATCACGATTAGTGGTAATTAGGGTAGTTTATGGTATAAATAATGAATTAATAATATGAAATGACCTAGAAACATGTCCCAACCTTATTGGTTGTGTAATGGCCGACCAAGAAAAGCCATGGGTCAACTTGGGGACCCCATGGAGACACTTTGGTTGGGAAATGACATAAATAACTTTTTATTTAATGTAAAAGTAAAAATGACACAAACATAATATGTTTTACGAAAACAATTTTTACATGGGGTTATAAAGATCATATTTTTGATTATAAATAGTAATTGGAAATCTAAAACTATTTCCTACATCATAGTAGTTTTTTAATAATTTTTAGACTTTAAATAAATTAGATTATTTATGACATCATGATGATGCAGTGATGACCTAATTATTTAACGATTTAAATAAAATGGAAAGATAATGAAAAATCTAAAACCTACACATGGGAAAAACCAATTGGATGATTGGATTTCGAAGCCTTATCACCTTATCCTCGAATTATAGCAATGTGGGACCTTTTTAATCCGAAATGCTTTTTAAAATAAAGTAACTTATCTTTACTTTCCAAAAGTGCCCCTCCTCTCCTCTTATAAAGGGCCCCCACCTCTACCTCATTTCACACACTCCTCAAGCCTTTGGCTTGGCCAACCCCTGCCCATTTACTCTCTCCACATCCCTCTACTCATCCTAGAGGATTCCCTTTGGGCAGAATCCTTTCAATGGAAGCCTTTAGGCTCAAATCAAAAGGAGTTACACTTTTAAAGGTAATTCATTCTCTCATGTTCATTTGTTTTATTTTGCTTTTCCAACCCCCTAAACTCTATTTATTTACTTCTTTTGTAACAACACCAGTATCTTAATTATACTAGGATGTTATTATAATATTTATTTGAGCTAAACTCTCACACAACTACATCAAATGGTTAAAGAACATACGGTTTCCGTGGATGGTGAAATTTTGCCTCCCGAAACGATGATTGTTCAATACTCATTTAACACCTTCAAAGGTGGCCATTATGATGTCACTATTTTTATATATGATATATAATATGTTTATTGTTTCCTTAAGCTTCTGTTTTTTTTCATTTTGGACATACCTTTATGGTTTCCATTATGGGTGAACACGATATCTTCATTTTAGGAAGTGCGGACTACCGCCCCTGAAAGTGATTTGATTCGTTAATACCATTTGTGGGATTTGTAAATGATAATGTTAATGATATTATATATGTTATTATAATGGAATTATAATATACTCTTATATCATTATGATTCAATTCCAGAAAATATGAAATAGAAATGGAAGTAGCGTTCATGCGTACGTACGACTTACCGCCTCCATGAACAGTGCATTTCATTTCTTACCTCTAAATGTGATGTAATATTATAAATACATGTATATGATGAATATATATGATATATATGTTATCCAAATCATTAATATCATTCTGTATATAACGAACCTTTGACCAAATTAACAACATGTAAGTGTAAGAAGTCTATTTTTGACTTAAGAACCAAATACCGACAAAATGAACACTATTAACTTAAATGATTACATGATGTTCATAACATGGTATAAAAGGAATAATGAACTTGAAAAAGGTTCATAAGCAAGTAGAGATTAACTCAAGTTTGATATTCAGGAGATTAAATAATGGTCGGGTCAAGTCGGATACGAGGTATGGGACTTCGTCTCAATCTCCTTTCATTGAGGCATATTTTATTTTATACACAACTTTCTTTTATACGGTGTATAAACCCCTTTGACTTTTTCGTTTATTCAAAGGAATATTTTTTATACGAAGCGTTTACTAAATGACAAAAGGGAATGTTTTTTGTCGTACTTATGCAGCGACAACGACTTCTCCGCCGTCGTGACCGTTATTTGAGTTTCGGCTTCCTCTACAATCCATACCTTCTTTTTAAAAGAAATATAAATACCATGTTTTACATTTCTTTTATTTTGGTATTGAAAATGGTTTTCAAAATGTTTTTTGTGTTGTATTGATATCATGTGATTGAAATATGGAAATGTTATGTTTCCATTACACATGTTTTATGTGATACGATTATGTTATGGTTCATGGGCATTATTATGAAGACGGGTGCTTCCGTTATAAACTAAGGGCAGGTGAGCCCGATATAGCTCTCCAATGCATTGGGTAACGCGAATGAGTGAAACGTTAAGGTTTCTCCGAAGAGATTTTAGGTAATATACTATGATGGGTATTCCAAACGTAACCAAGAGGGTTACTCCCTACGTAAGAATGTTATGAATGCCTCAAGTTACCTTTATGTCTTAAGATTTTAAGGATTCACTAATGATTTGATGAGGTGTGTTAATGTACTTATGTTTTATGGGTAAAGTATGATTTCACTCTTATGTATATATGTACCCATGTTTCCTTTCCATGTTTTTATAACCCATACTGAGCTTTTTATGCTCATCCCAAGTTTTTTTGAAATGTTTTCACAGGTCAAGGGAAAGGTATATGATATGATGATAGTGTCAAGGAAGTGTCATGAATGAATCCATGTTTTATTTTAAATATGTTTCCATTGATGGGAATGAAGAATACTATCTTTATGTAACCACTTTGTTAATATGTGGAATGTAATGCATGTTTTTTGATCTAATTATCTAAAACTCTAAACCTGAAAAGATCCTCAATGTGTAATCTTGTAATAACTCAAGATTAAGTAAGGTTTAAGGCTGGGGCCTTATAGTTGGTATCAATGTTCGGTTTAGATAACTTTAGGAGATATATTTCTATTAAATTATTATCCAAAAATATTTTTTTATGGTTAAATTGAAGTGATATATCATTTGAAGATTATCATGTTGCTTCATCTAAGACAGTTTTGTTCAGAATGGTTTTCCGCAGAGGAAACAGGGAAGCAGTGCTAGGAAGGCATACAGAAGGAAACAACATTCCGAATCAGCATCCTGAGATGGTCGGAATTGGAACTGAAAATTTTGTTGCGGTAATGGCACAGTTGAATCATGCGATAAATGGTGGTGGTATCCATGCACGAGATCAGCCAGATCAACCGCAACGGAACATGTCAGTGGTGGAACATTTCATGAGGCAACATCCACCATCATTCGTAGGATCATCTGACCATGTGCTAGCTGAAGGGTGGATTAAAGCACTGGAGAAGATTTTTGATGTCATGGGGTGTTCAGACAATCAAAAGGTTAGTCTTCCTATTTACCGTTTGGAGGGTGAAGCAGATCAGTGGTGGTCTATGGTTAAAAATATTAGGGACGCCGATGAGATTGATGCTCTCGACTTGGATGAATTCAAAGGTATGTTTCTTGAGATGTATTTTCCTAAGTCTGTTCGACTTAGGATGGAAAAACAATTCTTGGAATTGAGGCAAGAGGAAGACCCAGTGGCTGCCTATGAAGAAAGGTTCACTCGATTGGAAAGGTATGCTCCAAATTTTATCCGATACCTTGATAGTAAAATCAATCGTTTTTACTCAGGATTAAATCCAAAATATCGAAGGGCATTAGCTTCTCATGAGTTTAAAAGTTATGAAAAGCTTGTTCGATGTGCTGAGAAGGTGGAAATGGAGTTTACCGATGACCAAGTGTTCTATAACAACCAGCAGAAGAAGAGACCGAGGTGGCAGGAGAATGGTAAGAATTCTTCAAAAAATTCTGATGGTAAGAAAACTAAGTTTCCAGTTTGTGATAAATGTGGCAAAAGGCATGCTAGGGAATGTCTTCTGAATTCTGGAAAGTGCTACCGATGTTGTAAGATGGGACATAAGGCTCGTGATTGCACTGAAAAGGATCACGGTGAAGGTAAGAACAAATTTGATTTACAGTTAGTGAAATTTTATAAGTGCAATGAGATGGGTCACTATGCAAACGAGTGTCCGACAAAGATCTTGAGTGATGGGAAGCCGTTATACTACAATCAGAAAGGGGTGGTGAAATCCTTTGCAACTACTTCATCAGATGTCGGGCCATCGAATGAAGTTGTATCAGCTCCAGGGAGCTCAGTTTTTTTCAAAGATTGACTTGAGATCGGGGTACCATCAGCTGAAGGTAAAGGACACAGATATTCCGAAGACCACGTTCCGTACGAGATATGGCCATTATGAATTTGTAGTAATGCCTTTTGGGCTAACCAATGCACCTGCTGTATTCATGGACTTAATGAATAGAATTTTTCTTGAGTTCTTGGATAAGTTTGTGGTGGTTTTCATTGATGATATTTTGGTGTTTTCTAAAAGTAAAGAGGAGCATCAAAGACATTTAAGGGTTATCTTGCAAACCTTAAAAGAAAAGAAACTGTATGGGAAATTCAGTAAGTGTGAGTTTTGGTTGCAACAAATTTCTTTCCTTGGTCACATTGTTTCTAAAGATGGAATAACTGTTGATCCTGCGAAAACAAAAGTTGTAGAAGAATGGCCAAGACCCACAAATGTAACCGAGATTCGTAGCTTCCTTGGTTTGGCGGGCTATTACCGATGGTTTGTTAGAAATTTTTCACGGTTATCTAGTCCAATGACTAAGATAACTCGGAAGGGTGTTATGATTATCTGGACAAAAGAATGTGATGATTGTTTTCAGGAATTGAAAAGAAGATTGGTGAATGCTCCAGTTTTGGCACTACCTTCCAGGAATGGTGAGTTTGTTATATACAGTGTTGCTTCATTGAATGAACTTGGTTTCATCCTAATGCAGAATGATCAGGTAATTGCTTATGCTTCACGACTGTTGAAAACTCATGAGGTAAATTACCCTACACATGATTTGGAACTAGCTGCTGTTGTTTTTTCTTTAAAAATTTGGAGGCATAATTTGTATGAGGTAAAGTGTGAAATATATACCGATCACAAAAGTTTAAAGTATATAATCACTCAGAAAGAATTGAACAGGAGACAAAGGAGATGGCTAGAATTAATCAAGGATTATGATTGTACAATTCATTACCATCCGGGAAAAGCAAATAAAGTGGCTGATGCTTTGAGTCGAAAAAGTAATGCATCATTAACAATGTTGTGTTTGGAACGTGATCCTTTGGTTAAGGATTTGATGAACTTTGGCATAGAAGTTGTTGGTGCCGGAATTCCTTCTGTTTTGTTTCAGGTATCAGTGAGATCTTCTCTATCAGATAGAATCAAGCAAGCACAGAAGCAAGACAGTGAGTTGCAGAAAAAGGTAGAGCTGGTTCAGAAAGGTATGTTTCCTGAATTCAACATTGATAATGATTGTGTTTTGAGATTTGGGAAGAGATTTTTTGTGCCTTGTGATTGACAGTTGAAGAGAGAGTTGTTATGTGAAGCTCATAGTTCTCCGTTTTCAGTTCATCCGGGCAGTACTAAGATGTATAGAGATCTGCAGGTGTATTACTGGTGGGATGGAATGAAAATAGATATTGCTTATTTTACTGTGAAGTGTTTGACTTTTCAGCAGGTTAAAGTAGAGCGATAGTTACCGAAAGGGATGCTTCAGCCTTTACCAGTGCCGGAGTGGAAATGGGAGAATATATCCATGGACTTTTTTGGGGGATTACCGAAGACATCTCGAGGTAATAATGGAATTTGGGTAATTGTTGATCGCTTGACCAAATCTGCTCATTTCCTTGCTATACGAGATACTTTCTATCTTGATCAACTTTCCCGTTTGTATCTAAAAGAGATAGTCAGGTTACATGGAGTTCCTCTCTCCATTGTATCAGATCGTGATCCCAGGTTTACTTCTAACTTTTCGAAAGGCCTTCAGAAGTCGTTGGGTACTGAGTTAAATTTTAGTACAGCTTTTCATCCTCAATCAGATTGGCAGTCAGAACGAACAACTCAGACATTGGAGGATATTCTACAAGCTTGTTCTATGGATTATCAGGGAAGTTGGGGCCAACATCTTTCTTTGGTTGAATTTTCATATAATAACAGTTTTCATTCTAGTATACAGATGGCACCATTTCAGGCATTATATGGGAAGCGGTGTCGAACTCCAGCTTTCTAGGATGAAGTGGGTGAAAGGAAGTTGATGGGACCAGAATTGGTAGAAGACATGGCAGAAAAAGATCAGCTGATTCAGAAACACATGAGAACATCTCAGAGCAGGCAAAAGAGTTATACGGATAACCGGAGGAAGGATCTATCTTTCGAGGTAGGTGATCATGTTTTTCTCAAGGTTTCTCCTTGGAAAAGTGTGATGAGATTTGGTAAGAAAGGAAAGTTGGGTCCAAGGTTCATTGGACCATAAAAAATTCTGGAGAGAGTTGGATCAGTTGCATACCGAGTGGATTTACCTCTGAGTTTATCTCAGGTACACAATGTTTTTCATGTTTCAATGTTGAGAAAGTATATGCCAGATCCATCTCATGTTTTGAGTCCAGAAGTAGTTCAGCTAGAAGAGAACCTATCATATGAGGAATAACCGGTCCAGATTCTTGACCACATGGAGCAAGTGTTATGGAATAAGGTGATTCACCAGGTAAAGTTTTTGTGGAAAAACCACATGATTGAAGAGGCAACATGGGAATCTGAAAGTGCAATGAGGGATAAGTACCCCCATTTATTCGATAAGTAAATAAATTGCGGGGACGAAATTTTCTAAAGGAGGGAAGGATGTAACATCCCAAGTAAGTAATGAATAATAGATATTTTTATCTATGTCTATTAATTATTAAGATAGTGTTTTAGAGGCTTAAAATGAAAATAAATACAATCTTATGCATGGAATACACTAATATTCTTAAAAGATTGTTTTACTGCCTTATGATGGAAAACCCTTTTTAAATCTATCTTTTGACAATTTTATAAACTATGATTGTCAAAATAAACTTATTCTTTATTATTGGGACTTCAAAATTTACTTTGTGTGAATTTTGGGTATTTTTCTGACAATGTTCATTTTTTAATGAATAGTGACAAATACTGCATTTTACATCAAAACTGCTTTTTAATATAATTTATTTATATGATTAGATTATCTATTGAATTGGTTTTGAAGTGAAATTAGAATATATTTTTACCATTTAATCCAATGGTGGTCATTGGAATAAATTTAACTTTGAAATTGGACTTAAACTGGTGTCAATCTTTTGATACTTATTGTTTCATAAAAACACGATATTTGTCATAACAACGGGAAATAATTATTAAATTAATTAATCTGACTTATATGTTCTGAATTTTTTAAAATAGACTTCATTTTTGAATTCTGAATATCAAATATAGCTTAGGGTGAATTTTTGGTAATTTTCTGAAAAACTTCAATTTTTGAAGAATACTGAAACCACTAAGTGGTACTTATAAAAACTGATTTTCCTTTTAAATGAAATTTTGCCATCATTGTGTTTTGATTTTCAAAAATCCGACATACATGGTTTTCATTAAGAAGTAAAATGTGGTTTAATGAGATTAAAATAATTTTTTTGTGAATAGTAACTTATTAAGTTTTAATCGCGATTAGTGGTAATTTGGGTAGATTAAGGTATAAATAATGCTTTAATAATTTGAAATGACCTAGAAACATGTCCCAACCTTATTGGTTGTGTCATGGCCGACCAAGAAAATCCATGGGTCAACTTGGGGACCCCATGGAGACACTTTGGTTGGGAAATGACATAAATAACTTTTTATTTAATGTAAAAGTAAAAATGACACAAACATAATATGTTTTACGAAAAAAAAATTTACATAGGGTTATAAAGATCATATTTTTGATTATAAATATTCATTGGAAAGCTAAAACGATTTCGGACATCATAGTATTTTTTTATAATTTTTAGACTTTAATTAAATTAAATTATTTATGACATCATGATGATGCAGGGATGACCTCATTATTTAACGATTTAAATAAAATGGAAAGATAATGAAAAATCTAAAACCTACACATGTCCATAACCAATTGGATGAGTGGATTTCGAAGCCTTATCACCGTATCCTTGAATTATAGCAATGTGGGACCTTTTGAATCCGAAACTCTTTTTAAAATAAAGTAACTTATCTTTACATTCCAAAAGTGCCCCTCCTCTCCTCTTATAAAAGGCCCCCACCTCTACATCATTTCACACACTCCTCAAGCCTTTGGATCGGCCAACCCTAGACCATTTACTCTCTCCACATCCCTCTCCCCATCATAGAGTATTCCCTTTGGGCATAATCCTTTTAAAGGAAGCCTTTAGGCTCAAATCAAAAGGAGTTACACTTTTAAATGTAATTAATTTTCTCATGTTCATTTGTTTTATTTTGCTTCTCCAACCCCCTAAACTCTTTTTATTTACTTCTTTTGTAACAACACCAGTATCTTAATTATACTAGGATGTTTTTATAATATTTATTTGAGCTATACTCTCACAAAACTACATCAAATGGTTAAAGAACATACGGTTTACGTGGATGGCGAAATTTTTCCTCCCGAAATGATGATTATTCAATACTCATTTAACACCTTCAAAGGTGGCCATTATGATGTCACTATTTCTATATATGATATATAATATGTTTATGTTTTCCTAAGCTTCTGTTTTGTTTCATTTTGGACATTCCTTTATGGTTTCCATTCTGGGTAAACACGATATCTTCATTTTAGGAAGTGCGGACTACCGCCCCCTGAAAGTGATTTGATTCGTTAATACCATATGTGGGATGTATAAAGGATAAATTTAATGATATTATATATGTTATTATACTGGAATTATAATATACTCTTATATCATTATGATTCAATTCCAGAAAATACGAAATAGAAATGGAAGTAGCGTTCATGCGTACGTACGGCTTACCGTCTCCATGAACGGTGCATTTCATTTCTTATCTCTAAATGTGATGTAATATTATAAATACATGTATATGATGAATATATATATGATATACATGTTATCAAAATCATTAATATCATTCTGGATATAACGAACCTTTGACCAAATTAACAACATGTAAGTGTAAGAAGTCTATTTTTTGACTTAAGAACCAAATACCGACAAAATGAACACTATTAACTTAAATGATTACATGATGTTCATAACATGGTATTAAAAGAATAATGAACTTTAAAAATGTTCATAAGAAAGTAGAGATTAACTCAAGTTTATTATTCAGGAGATTAAAGAACGGTCGGGTCAAGTCGGATACGATTTATGGGACTTCGTCTCAATCTCCTTTCATTGAGGCATATTTTATTTTATACACAACTTTCTTTTATACGGTGTATAAACCCCTTTGACTTTTACGTTTATTCAAAGGAATCTTTTTTATATGAAGAGTTTACTAAACGACAAAAGGGAATGTTTTTTGTCATACGTATGCGGCGACAACGACTTCTCCACTGTCGTGACCGTTATTTGAGTTTCATCTTCCTCTACAAGCCATTCCTTCTTTTTAAAAGAAAAATAAATACCATGTTTTACTTTTATTTTATTTTGGTATTGAAAATGTTTTTCACAATTTTTTTGTCTTGTATTGATATCTTGTGATTGAAATGTGGAAATGTTATGTTTCCATTACGCATGTTTTATGTGATACGATTATGTTATGCTTCTTGGGCATTATTATGAAGACGGGTGGTTCTGTGATAAACTAAGGGCTGGTGAGCCCGATATAGCTCTCCAATGCATTGGGTAACATGAAGGAGTGAAACGTTAAGGTTTCTCTGAAGAGATTTTAGGGAATATATTGTGATGGGTATTTCAAACGTAACCAAGAGGGTTACTCCCTACGTAAGAATGTTATGAATGCCTCAAGTTACCTTTATGTCTTAAGATTTCAATGATTTACTAATGATTTGATGAGGTATGTTAATGTTCTTATGTTTCATGGGTAAAGTATGATTTCACTCTTATATATATATGTACCCATGTTTCCTTTCCATGTTTTTATAACCCATACTGAGCTTTTTATGCTCATCCCAAGTTTTTTTGAAATGTTTTCACAGGTCAAGGGAAAGGTACATGATATGATGATAGTGTCAAGGAAGTGTCAAGAATGAATCCATGTTTTATTTTAAATATGTTTCCATTGATGGGAATGGAGAATACTATCTTTATGTAGCCACTTTGTTTATATATGGAATGTAATGCAAGTTTTATGATCTAATTCTCTAAAACTCTAAACCTGAAAATATCCTCAATGTGTAATCTTGTAATAACTCAAGATTAAGTAAGGTTTAAGGATGGGGCCTTATATATAGAACGGGTATATGGAACCATTAAACTATGTCTATATAGAAACACACCATAGTGGTGACGAAAATGTAGATCATGAAATATTAGGAAAATTATTGGGTAACCCTTATGGTTCTTTCCCTATAGGTTATCAATAAGAACCTATAACCATGTTGTTACATCCTTTACTACCATATATACAATGCAAAGAGAGAACTATGGAAGGTTAACTATATGTGAAAAAGTGGTTTAACTAAGTTTTCAGGTATTCTATATGCCTTGGTTGTCCTATAAAATGAAAATAATGAGATAGAATAACTAAAGCTGGGTTATAGATGTCCAAGCACTGGACAAAAATTGAGGCCCCACCCTGAGTATTAGAGGCTATGGAAATAACCAAAAATAAAGTCTCTTAATTCCTCCTCAGGGAAAGGAAAGGGATTGAACAAAAACAGTCCATGAGATATCAATTTAGAGGACCTCTAATTCTAGGTCAGTATAATATATATTACATTCACCTATGACATATTTTTAATTTCCCTAGTTATAATTTATATTCCCTAAATAAAAAACATGAGGAAACTGAATAATATTATCTTTTACAAAATTCCCTCAGAGGTAATGAATCATATTCAAGAGTATTAATTATTTAATCATACCACTATTTCTAGCTTCTACATCATAAAGAGGTTGCTTGGTATAGTTCAAATAGGAACACATGATGTGGTATATGAGTAATGTAATTGTGAAAATAGGATTGATTAGTAGATCTTTATGATACATGTTCCTTGAGTGTAATATTATTTAATAAATATATAATTCTAATAGTTCATAATATATTTCATTGTACAAGGAAGAGGTGCTTCCAAAACCATTGAAGTATCCATAATACACTGCCACCAACTCCCCAAAATAGTCTAGAAGGCCAGATTCTATGGAATTAAAGGAGTTCCCCTTTGGCTAGAAAGAGATGAAAAGGGTTCTTAGGGTATATCACACCCAAATACTTCCGAATTATATTCTAGTAATTATGAGGGAATAGTCGAACCCAATAGGTATGTTTAATGATTGAAAAAAGAGGAGTCTATTTCCTAAAGCATTATTAATTGGATTTTTGGTCAGACTTAAATAGTATTTGAGATTAATTCAACATATTCCCATGTTTCTATCAATGTTACCCCTTCAGTATTTAAAGACTATAGGACTTCACCCCTCTATTAGTCCCTGGGAAGGCATAATGAATGCTAATGAAGAGACCCTTTTTGAGACTCAAAAATATTTTGTAGGGAAGGACAAACCTTAATTATAGGGACTATTATCAATGTATGTAATATTTATGGAATACGGAGAATTAACAATAGACACTCCATCCAATACTATCAATAAATGGAAATGTGGATATCTTATTGAACCAAAATTCATAATTCTATTATTCTATAATTTTAAACTCTCCATCTTAAAATTGAGAATATTATAATATCTTAGTATTTAAATAAGATGAATGATCTTATAAATTACATGGATATATTCTCCCAAATCCATTTTAATGAATTCAAGAAGGGATAAGTCACTCTTGATGTGATACATGAACCTCCGTATAATGGTCTATCCCAATCAGAAGTCCCTACTCATCAGACATGAGAGATAACATATATGTGGGGTAGCTATGATGTTTTATATGTATGGGTAATGGTTCATGATGATAATTTCAACATCATTATTATAATTATTATATCACTATTAATTAATATTTCAATTGTTACTAACATATGGATATCCATTAAAGGATATTCTTTGGGGGTTCGACCTACTCAATCATTGAATATTGAAGAATTTTTGGTGTCAACATATCAACTTTTTTTGTCATTTTATTCCCTATTAAAATAATATTTTACATATAATAACAGATTAATGTATCTATCAGTGTAAATATATTTTTAGGAGATTGATGGAATCTGATGGAATCCCACCTATTAGTCTCCTTATTATGATACATTCTTCCATTATATAATCCAGTTGAGATAAGACTCATTAAACCATACCTGGTGACTCTCAACATCCAATGGAATACACATTGGTTAGCATTGAATATAATAACAAAAAATATTTATAATACACCAAGGGATTAGATGATTGGGAAGTTGTGTCAACTCGATAAAAATTTTATGATTCTTGGTAGTGGTAATATTA
The DNA here is from genome assembly GCA_963277665.1 of Viscum album. NCBI lineage: Eukaryota > Viridiplantae > Streptophyta > Magnoliopsida > Santalales > Viscaceae > Viscum > Viscum album. The sequence goes on along the minus strand of OY728128.1, from coordinate 158,577,889 downwards.
AATATCATAAAATCCATAATATAATTAATTTTATTAGGTAGGATTAAGATAAAGGTTAAGAATATAATTAGTGTCTATAATAGGAATAATTAACTATACATTCCATTAAACTCTAGGATTAAATACTTTAACCTAAATCCCATTATATAGAAATAGATTCTTTGAGGAAATTATATGAAAATGAAAATGTTAATCACATTATCCACTTCATTAGTGGTCTATATGATTCAATGTTTTTATTTTTGAATAAAAATATCATTTCTAAAACATCCATGCTAATAAGAATTTGGTTTACATTAAGATATCATTCATTACCCATTCTGAAGAGTTGAAATATTTTATACAGGTCAAAGTATAAAATATAATCCAAGATGTGTAAAAATACACAAGGAATCTATATGCTTCAATTTATGTATATTTATACTAGTTTTATATCATTAAGTGAGTCTCATAAATATATATTATCCTCACCATACAATTTGATTTTCATTAAATCAAAATAAATTTTAGATCTAATCATTGCCCATTTTTGGAATTATTTCTCCTTTCTAATTGTAAATTTAAAATACCTCATGAATCATTTATCAATAATATATTGATAACCTAAGAAATTATAAATGTTGATCAGGAATGAAATATGTCCATTATGGTATAAGTATTCTTGAGTTATATTCCCTCCCAGATCTATGTGGTTTGTGGATGGTAATGAGAGAAAATAACATCACTATAATACTAGAGTAATTCTATTTGGATGAATTATATCCACCTAGGATTGGATCATATATAGTTATATAAATATATACCACTAATGTTAAAAAAAGAGTTGGACTATTTTGTTGAATTATCTCTGAATGATCATAGATCAATGATGGGTATCTTCACAATATCTTCATAATAACAATAGAATTATTCCATTGGGATGAATTCTCTGAGATATTATGAAATTTAAATCAATGGGAACATTAAAATATATGTTCCAATGTTAAACATGATTTTGAAAAATCAATGTTTTTATTTATTAATTTCATATAAATTTCCTAGAATATTTTATTATGGATGATTCATTGGATACATATTTGGGAGTGAATGCTGGATGTGAAAGTTTTGTCTCTGTGAACATCCCTAAAAATGGGGAGATGCTTCTAATAGTGATAAATAAAATGACATTGGCTTTGTCAGACCAACCAATAGTGATATTGTTAAATATGAAAAGAATAATATGTATAAAAGATTCGGATTTTTCACTATTCCCCAAAGGGAAAAGCTATGAAAAGACAATTCATACCTAACAAAGATACTGTCTAACAGGTCCTCCTCATAGATGGAAAGAGTTGTTTCCCATGATAAAAATATTAAGCAACACTCTAAGGAGCATCTATTTTTGGAGAAATTGAAGCATAACATAAGTATGTCAGGTTTTAGAAGTGATATAAAATGATTTAATTGTGGGAATCAGCTACTATGGAGGAAACACCCTGTTATGGATGCGGTGACATTTATGATTTTACTGATAGGTGTTCTTCTCCTTCAGGTTTAGTTTTTTGATTATATTTGGTTATGTTTTCCGCCCTCATCAATTTCCTTACTTGTTGTACTTTTACTATTCCTTTAATAAATGGTCATATGATTGCATCTGATAGAGATTTCATACTTATTATCTGATGGATGCTTTATTGTAGAATACTCTATCTTTTACCTCAGTTATGAGACCAATAATGAATTACTAGAACATTGTTGGTATTATATTGTTCTCCCCTCATGTTTTTTATATTTCATTTTATATTAGTAAAGTTTTACAGATCATTAAATAGTGGAAGATAAGTGAGAATGAACTCATACTTTACATATGAATCCATTTATATGTTTTTAACTAACATATTTTATCCATATTCAAAATATAAAAACTCAATTTTCCATGAATCACAATAAATATGTTTCTAGCGAGTGCATGCTAAACATTTTCATGTGACACCATTATTAATTTTCAACCTAGAGAGTATCAATTTTCATTCATTGGGATGTTTTAAGATTATGGAGGACATAATTATGGGAGTTTTTGTATTATGGTAACACTATATAGACCATATATCATTTCATTTTAGGGTTAAACAGATTTGAGAAAAAGTGAAAATATTTTTACAGTATGATGGGTAAAAAAACTCGATGTTAATTTTAACTCCTAGTGTCACAGATTTAGAAAACCTTAGGGTGTGGTGCATGTAGTTTATTTTAAAATTACATAGAAATATTGAGATACTACTGTTTTAGATTAAACAACTCTGATGATATAATACTATTATTTATAGTCATATCTCATTGAAAGGATATTTATGTTGTAAATGTTTTTTTGGAAAACTATGTTAGTTATTCTATCTAGTATGGGAATGGAAAACCCAATTTTTCATAATGGTCAATTTATAATATATATTATACTAGAAAGAGTGGTCATTCAGTTTGTGGTTGTCAAACACATACAATGGTTTCATGTTTTATAATGTTATATGATGAGGACCATGTACCAAGCCAGTAACTTCCATGAGGAGTATCTCAACTAATGTATTTTGATCGTTATAAGAGAAACACACCCATATATTAATGTCCACAATAATAGGATATCATTTCCTAGGGATGACTGTTATAAAAATCCATGAATGTGTATCATCAGTGGTGTTTTAGTGGACATGAATAGTTTGGTTATAGAATGTGTAAATCATGACATATGAATTACTATGTTGAAGAAAAATAGAGACTATTTAGGGTAGTATGAACATTAGTGATTATGGAAATGAGTTCCACACCATCATTAAATAGATCATTGAATTAAGGGGTACCTTTACTCATGGAAAATAATATACCCAAGAAGTTATTTAAAAAGTCTATTGGAAAATGTATTGATCACCATTTAATGGGGATCTATTCATATCAATCAATCCATGGTACTAATATTACTAAAATAGTGATAAATAATACAATTCAATCAATATTATGATATTAAAATAGCGGTCAATATTCTAGAATCAATGGTATGTTGTAGGTTTACGAAGAATTGTATATTCAAGAATGGTTTGATCCCCTTATGGTTATTCCAAGGTGTGTTGAGAACCATCTTAGAGAAATTAAATTTAACATTATATTATTGAGTATAAATTCATATAAATTTCAGAACTAATATATATTAAGAGATTGTATTTTCATGAATGGTAATATACACATGGAACTACCTAATCCCTCTTTATCAAGGAATGTAATATTTTCACCATCATTATTCTAAATTATTCGAACGAGTCCTAGGAAGAAAAGTGTCAAAATTTTCACAATATTCCTAATAAAAATATTTGTCATAAAAATATGTATGTATCTTACACAAGAGTTTTATGGTCTATAATTACGGACCATCTTAGGATAGAGATTAAGTTCAAATATCGTTGACTTAAATGGTCAAACCGTTTAACCAACACGAGGCAATAAAAACCTTATGATGAATGAGGATTTTAATTCAATAATAAATTAATCCATTAATAATATACTCAATATAAGGTCATATTACTCAGACATGAAGAGGAGAGGAAAATTGAAAACCCATCTTTGGTTCTCATGCGTAGAATACTCTAACACACCCTTGAAAAGAGATTGAAGATATTAAAAATTATGCCTCCAGATTTTTGTATAAGGATGGATGACATGAGACACGTTGGTAAGGTATAACTACTAATAATATTTGAATTATGGGTATTTCAATGGTGTTTTCTAGGAATATAGAGATTTAAGGGCCTTTATCTAAAAAAATTATTTCTTTGGTTCGAAGGAAATATTGTGGGTGCATTCGTAGTACCCAAATTTGGGAATGTAAACATAGAAAAGATGATGTGTCCCTAAAATCATGATATAATAATTACTAAATACATTATTTATTTATTAATATCTAATAAACATAAAGTAAAATGTATTTTATGTTGAATTTTATGATTAGAAAATGTTTTGGAGGTATCCCATAACTCAGGGGACTATGCCCATGATATTTTTGTCCTTTATAAGGCATTAGAATTGATGATTAATTATATAGTTTGACACAATAGAATATGTTATTAGGTGACCTGATGTATAATTTAATGTGATATGTACATGTTTTTTAAGTAGTTTATACTCATTTGATAAGGGCTCACACCAAATAGTTTAACATCATTGTGAATGTAAGTGTGTATAAGGAACATTATACAAAACCATCTATGGAATTAGATAAAAAAACCTCTTCCAATTATCTTCCAACAAGAATTGTAATATAGGAATTTGGGGCCATCTTTTCCTAGTCATAACAATTTTATTAATAACCCTATGGTTAAAAACGTTACTCTATGATGTCCTTTCGATAAGATAACAACTAATTTCAAATTCAATGTGGGGAATGAAATCCATGGATATAAAGTTGAGGTTAGTTTTGATTGGGATTTAGAAACTACGGTACCATATAGGTATACATAAATTGATGCTCAAGGTAATGATAAACTATGAATTTATGGAACTATACACTAGGGACTTGTTCGTATAAAAGGTTATTGTGAACTTTGTGTATTATCTAAACATTTCAATTTCTACAACAAGGATTTTGATCTCATATATTGTAATTAGGATATTTGACACAATTTACCCTGATTGGTTTATTTTAAAGAAAAGGAAACAATAAATCATGATATTTAATTTATTTTGATAAGGACTTTGTTTAACTACCTTTGAGAATGGTTGTCTCAATTTTTATTGTCTTCATAATTCATCGGTACCTCTCAAATCATGTGGCCACGTTCTGTGTGGGAAAAATTTTGAAACATAAGAAATCAAAATTATCAAAAAATAATGCATGAGATGAAAAAAATTGTAGTATTATCATCATAATGTATGAATGAATAGTCCCCATGGATCCTATGTTGAAGATGGGAGAAAGACTTGATCATGATGATAATTCGCAATTTGAAATAGAGTAGATGTTCCATGGATCAATACATATAATGCATTGTTATGAATCAAACTATACATAGTTCATTAAATATCCTATAATTTTATTCCATTTTTAATGTCCTAATGTGGATAATGTTTACTTCAACACTAGAATGTGTTAATTTCATTGTCCATTGATTTCTCAGTGTCAATATTGAAAGAAATACTTATATGAATATCCAATATAGATATTATTAATATATAGGAGAGAAGGGATATACGGTTAGTGGAATTTTAAATTGAGTGTATAATATAAGGTTTATACATTACTATATATCTTATAATAAATTAAACCAAGACAAACAAATTTAATGGATTTTTTCCTAATGTAGACCATGTTCTTACATAATGGGAATCATTTTAATATATGTTCATAGATAAGAAATTCAATTATGAATAATTCTATATAGATAATTATTATGTACATAATGTGTGATTTTATTTTGGTATACTTAAATTCATTGAAAAATCATACATGCATATGGATCTTGGGTCAGTAAAAGGGGTCATACCAATTGGCCTCCTCAAATAAATTGAGGGGCCATATAAGATATACATTGTTGGGATAATTAATATCGCGAGACCATGATGAAACATGATATATATTGAATATAATACACCATAGACAATATAATTATGGTTATCAATTGAGTCCTAGTATCTCATAGGATTCTTGTTTTATTGGAAAAAAGGGATGACTAAGAGATCACTTGAACTAGTTGTGAATGTATGATAGGGTAGAATTGGGAATGCATGTGATGTTATATTCATCCTTTCAAAAAGTGATGGATTATCAAATGGAAGTAAATAAACACTATCCTAGGATTATAATGTTTTTATACTATAGGTTATGATAATTACTCGTGATCTAACTCCAAAAAATGGGATTCTAGTTATGAAAAATAGGCCCTATTATGTAGTTTACAAACACAAAATCCATAACAAGTGATATACAGTTAAATTTCATTCAACATTTTGAGAATAATATTTTTTATTAAATTAGAGTAGATAATACACGGGGTTATCCTAAAAAGAGGGTTATAATGTTAAGGAACCATTCATTAGTCATGACTTCACAAGATAGAAGAATTTGATGTTGGTGCAACACATAAAGTATTTAGTGCTGTAGCTAGGCCCAGAATAGTTGGTTATGATGATCTCTATATAAAATCAAATAGTAGGATCAAATAAATACATAAATATAAATTTATACATGAATGGTTCATGATCACATGAATGGAGAAAAATGTAGGTTATCATCTTAGTTTTGCTTCATCAAGAAGATAGAAATGTTTCATAGAGGATCGTTGAACAAGGATGAGAAGTGGTATTTTTTGTCAATAGTTGTTGTTATTTTAAGGACAAGAGTTCTTGGTATCATTATGTATATGAATATAGTAAGAACCAAGACACTCCTAGTACATAAAACATCTATGAAAAGGAATTGCACATAGGCTTTAAAAATAATTTCCCATTTTTTATGTAATGGTTCATGGGTGAGGAATCCCTTAACATTGGTTCCTATATAAATATTTCTCCTATTAATGATTATAGTAAATTTTAGTTTTTAAATATATTTTGATGGGTAAACAATCCTTCATTAGGAGCACCTATATAGCCTTTACAATAATGTGTGGGAATGGTCATTTTATTTCCATTCAAAATGGAATTTACCTTTTTATTGAGCCTGATTGGTAAGATATAAACATCACTATGTGTCATCAAATAGTAAAAATCAATATATATATAAAGTTCTTATAATGTGTTTAATCTATATTTATAAAATTTAATTATATTTTAACAATATATATTGATAATATTTTAAAATGGTCCTAAGATATGAGATTAACGAATCACATTAAATTATATAAGTATAGAGATTAACTCTTAAATAGTTCTTTTATGAGGTGGGTATATTGAAATAATGAATGACTATAGTGGAAAAGAGTTTAATTTAATGTGTTTAAGATAAAAAATCCACAATGAACTCTACCATATATGTTTTTATTATAAATAAGAGTTGGAAACATTCTATAATATATCAAGTAAACTATGATCCCAGGGTTAGCCAAAATTTCCATGATAATTAAATTCACATGAAAATAAGAGAACCACATGTATAGAATGATCTATCATATATAGATAAGGGAGACTTATTTAATTCATATTTGTACATATGATAAAGGATCCATGAATCACTATGTATCCCAAAATAATCAAAAATTAATCAACATGTATGTCTTGATTGGTAATTCTTCACCTAGATAGAGCTCATATATGAGGAAAGAGGAATTTTAAAATTCATTGGTCAAAATGAATATTTCATGTCTATAAATATAATACATGAATCTAATAAAATCATATTTTGATCATGTTCTTCCAAAATTAAAGGAAAATACTTCTTAACTATTATGGTTCGGCCCAGAATAATGGGTCAAGGTTTCATTACGTATCTTCTAATAATAGTAATAGATCAATAAATAATTTTTTTGCGAAATAAATGGAATTGTTATACATAATATAAATGTATGTGGAATTTATACTCTTGGTAATAGGAATACTATTTTCCAAATACACATACGTGCACTCTGTTTTCTTATTGTGGATAAAGAAGCTTTTGAAAGTGGGTCACTCATAGCAGTTTAGATTCAGGTATTGATGACTTGTTAGTTAATCTATTATAGGATAATAGTACATGAAACCAAATTTTATACATATTTAGGTTATAAAATCATTTTTTACCATTATGTTTAATGTCATGCATTCAGGAAATTATTCCATATAGTTTTTTGTCATCTGACAAGGGACTGGGTGTCATTCAGTTTATGGTCATGCAACAAAGACCATGATGTCATGCAGTTTTAGGTAATGTGATCTAGAGAAAAAAATGATGTTTAACTTTATGTATTTAATAATTTTTATTATAATTAAATGATTAAAAAATTATTGATTTTATTTCATTAATATGGGAAATTATGTGTTCTGAAACCATCAAGTATTTGGAATATTATTATTAGATAGACCATATGTATTATGTAATGTACTTCTCACTTTGGACCCAAATTTTTTGGCACCTTACTTGATATCAGGGGTGTTAAAAGAACAAATTATGAAAACCCATTTATAAATGAGTAGATTTGAATATTCTTATTAATGTGACATATAATCTGGTAGAGGTGTACAATCACAATTTTCAGTCAATAAAACCATTCTTTTTCAAATATTATTTAACTCATCATGTACTTTGTGTAATTTATTTTATCTTGATAGCTGAATGAATATATCAATATATAGTGAGTGTAATTAAAATTATTTATATGATCTACCTCAATTATGTAGACAATATATTATTGGATCATTTTCACGGTGGCATGAGTCTTAGTTCGTTGAGGCCATGAGGAATATAGAATTTAATCTAGGTAAAATATCAAATTATTTTCTACTATATTATAGATTATATTTGATAATGTTTCATTAATGGAAAATATCTATCCATTTTCAAACACATTATATAAAGACCTGTGAATGAGGTAAATTTCATAAAAATGATACAGCATCATAAACATGGATGAACAAAATTCAAGTTCCTTGTCCATGAATATTGATTAGGGGACACAAAATGTAAAAGTGATATCAATCATCATGATGAATATCAAAACCCATTATCATTTATGATAGATATGGTGTATAATTGATTGCACTGGAATATATATAATATATATAAAATTATAGTATTGAATAATTTATGAGTCATGGTACATATGATATATTCATGATTCCACTATTACTTTTCAATTATAAAAAATAAACAAAAAAATTAAAAATTATGCATCCTTGAAACTCATTCAACGATTTTGTCATAATCACCTAGGAAAAGGAATGAAATAAAGGGCCAGATACGAATGTCAATAAAGATTATGTATAATAGAATTTATATTTAGTAAATATGGTCAAATAAATTTGAAAAGGTCAGTAATTAAAAACAAGTTCCATTTTGTAAATATTATGTTCACAAAATGAATCCCTATATAATATCAATTTGTCAATATCTTGTATAATAATAAATTAATTCTCAATGATTGAAATTAATTATATTGGATTTCATGATATTAGGCATCACTATATCTCTACAATGAAGACAATTAACCAACATAGTTCAATAATATAGATAAAGAACCATTTTAGTTTTCTAACTAATTTGACTCATTGCACCTATGATGCATCTATCTATGCGTAATATAATTTTAGTCCCCACTGTTCCCTTCTTGTCTGATGAATTCAACATAAAACTAATGATTTATTTATTTCATGAAAAAATAACATAATAAAAAATATCTATATTTATTAATGAATATAGATTTTGGATAATTATAAATTCCATCAAATACATTCCATTTATAACACATAATGAAGAAATGGTGTTCAATTTTGGTAGTATTCAAATCCATGATACAAAGAATATGGTCACATAATTGATATGTATTATCCAATGATCACATGTGAGTGAATTATTTAAAAAATGGGATCATTAAAACATATACCCATTGGTGAATAATAAATATAATTTTTTTTATAATAAAATTATATTAAAATAATATTAAAACACTCTTGAGGAAAATAATATTTTAATTTTTTAAAATATAAAATTTTTATTAAAAATTATTAATTTTAATATAAAATATTTTCATTGATAAAAAACTTTAAAAAATGTAAGGGAAGATTCAAATAATATGTTTTAAATGACTATTGTAATGTCTGGTAAGGATGTATAAGTTAAAAAAACATTCATTCCTCTCTTTTTTCACCAAAGTCAGAAATTACCAAATTTGAAAATCAACCAAAAAAATATTTTCAAAACGATATATTAAATTTCATAAATGGGTTGAATATTATTTTAAAAAATATTATATTTTGTGTAAAATAAATTTAAATTATTTTTGTGACAATTTTAATGTGAAATAAAAATAGATTTGATAAAAAGATAAATAAGATCGGTTGTTCATTTATTCATTTTTTGATTGATTCATATTCTATAGATAGGAAAAGTTGAATGAAAATATGGTTACTCATTAAATGTGTAAACTAGAAATAATAATTAATCATATTTTATAAATATTTATTCTTATTAAATACCTCAAAGGGGTAGTATATTTACCCCCATAAATATTAATATGTTTTTAATACCAAATATGCCTCAATTGAGTTGAGTTTGAGATGAAATCCCTTACCTGACATAAAAAAAATATCATATGTGCTATATGTTTTAGTATAATTAATTAAAATAATTTATTCTTATATAAATTAACCATATTCATATTTTTGATGTCATTTATTATCCATTTAAAACATTTTACCCTCATTTTCATAATATTTTATTATTATAATTGTTTTGGGTATTAATTTCTTTTTCTTCAAGTATGTTTTCCTTCGGTTGGTTTGGTACTTGAAAATTTATTGTGGTTACATATTCTAATTTTTTTTATTAATTATATGAATATCATATATATTAAATTTATAGATATATAGTGTCATATTTAAATAATATAGAAAATAATTAATTGCACTGTTCTTGGAGATGGTAGGTTGTATGAACGCAAGAGTGATGCGTTCTCTATTTTATGATTGAAAATAGATTGAATATGGTTTTCCCATAATAATAATAATGAAATTTAATAATATTTATGATACTATATTTGTTTTCAGTTAATGGTTTCAGTATTTTAAGAATATGTATAAGAGGAAATAATCATGGAGGACTTGAAAAAATTATTTCTTCTTCATCAGATATCTTCCATTAAATCGCTTTTTAAGGGTCTTTGGGTAGCTATATTGGATTAAATAAAAAACCGTATGAAATGTTTTAATTATTTTCAAAAGTTCAATGTTCATTAGAGGTATTAATAAATGTGTAGTAATTATGTGAGGGAGGTGGCACCCATTTAAAATTAAGGTGAGCGGAACTTTTGGAATATAAAAAAATAAAGGATTATAATAAAGTCATCCTCAATCCAAGTACCAAAAAATGGGTACGTATTCTAACTTAGGGTAGGATATTTTATATATTTCCAAAAACAATTTTATTTAGATAGGATTTTTTGGTGTTTTAAATATTATATTTTGGGTGAGTCCATTAGTTAACCAATTATAACATTAACTACTATAATGTATGTTCACACTTTATGAGATATTATTTTTCATATAAGATAAATATTGACTCATAAATGGAAATGAATGAAATTTTCTACCATATATTATGTCATATTACCTAATTCAATATTTAAATCATTTTTATGTAATTTAATAGAGGTAGATTATCATTAATCTCAAATTGACACAATTAATTTAATTTGGAATAAAATATATCAAGAAAAATTATGATTTTGAATTTAACTTTGATACAAATCACCAGTACATTATAATACTCTAATAAATTTAAGGAACACTATAAATCACGCATAATGTATACCATTTAATATTTTTAACAACTTATTTTTATATTAATTGAATAAATATTGAATAAGTGTAACATAAATTGTCAATGTAATTATACAATCACTTAAAATTAAAAAACAATTATAATCATGAAAATAATTTCTTTATTCATTGGAGTTAATAAATTATTCATTCATATATTACTCTTTTTCCATTTTCGACCCATAATAAATTTTCTATTCTAAAAGTGTGGCATTTTGTAATATTACTTGATCTATATATTATATTGCCCATTTTCATGGAGAGGTGTCCATTAAATATACCCAATTTTTACCTTAGTCGATAATGGTCAAGTTAAATTCATAAAATCTTAATTTCAATGAAATATTATGCAATTATAACTTAATTTTAACCATGATTTACCATTTTACGATTGGCCGATGTGATAAATTTTACCAGTGTTAGTATTCATATTGACCAGAAATAAAATAGAACTATTTATAATATATTAAACTCAATATTAAAAATTGGGAATCATTTTTTCAATACTCAATTTATATAAATTTTATAATATAATTTTTAAATAAGTGTAAAAAACATGATGAGAATTGTTTTTTAGAAAACAAAAATATGATTTTTGTGTAAAAAACCTGATTTTTTCTTATCAAATTCATTATAAAATAGATATATGAATTTTAAAAATATTAATTTATGTATAATGTCTAGATTTTATTTAATTATTTCACCAATATTGAATGATAAAATTTCTAAAAACTCACTCGATGCACATAAAAATTTTTTTTCCCAATGTATTTCTTTAACATTAATATGATTTTAATTTTTATTAATGATGAATTATATTTTGAATACGTCAATAATATAATCATCATAATTTGTTTAGTAATATTATTTCCCTATAATACTAAAATCTAGGTTATAATGTTCACATAATACTATTATAATTATATATAAGAATTTTTCTAGACTTGGTGTTGTGAGAAGCACAATATGTTGAAGTTAAATTTTAAAAAATTAACATATAACAAAATCATGGGGATGTACATTTTCCCCTACTTCAAAAATGATATCCTTGAAACTTCCATAGTTTTACCTCATGAATATATTTGGTATTTCTTCATCATAATATCTGCAGGTTACCATTTCAAGTCTTCTATCATAAAATTTCATCAATGTGCTTCTACAAGTTGATTCATCCAATTCCTGAACAATTTATTCTATATGGTATATAATATAAATATGATCTTTATTTTAAAAAATGTATAATTTAATTATATTTCATATAATGTGATAAAATAAATTTAGTTTTTCATTTACTTCATTAGTAGTGATATATGGAACACGTCATGTACTTCAGAGACGATAGGTGGGATGACCAAATTATATTATATATATCTAATTATTTTCATAATTTCAAATGGTTTTATATACCTTGGAATCAGTTTTCCCAATTTAACAAATCATATAACACACTTCCATGGAGATAATTTTAAAAACATGATCTCCCACATTAAACTTAATATAATTCCTCTACTTATTGGAAAACACTTCTTCCTACAACGATCTGATTTAATTTGAGGTTGACTGGAAATTACTATTACTATTGTATCCTCAAATATATCTAGGATGGAAAGTTTTATTTTACTAACATATACTGAACAAGTAAGAGAAATAAACATATTTCTATATAATCCTTCATAAAACACTATTTTTATAAATCAATATATGATATTGTTATAGGAAAACTATACCAAAATAAAATATTGATCCTAGATACCTCTAAATTCAAGTGATCATGACCTCAAAATATCACAAAATGATTTAATAGTCCTTTAAGAATACTAATTTTTTTAGGATGATAATCCATTTTAAAATAAAATGAGTATTAATATACTCATGATAAATTTTCCACAATTTCAATTTAAATAATGGATCATGACCACACATAATTGAAATATGTGTTCGATGAAGCCTTAGAACAATATTAATATTGTGTGTTTTAGGGCACACATGATGAAAATTTTTATAAATTTCAATTGAAGATAGTTTGAAAGGCACTTAAAAAAGGAGTGATGTTTCCCCTTACTTATTAATTCCCAAATCCATCAATAATAAATCCATAAAAATATGAACCCATTCAATCCCCATTTTGGTCCTAACTTCATGATCATTCATTCTTAGTTAATATTCGACCTTATTTTTCATTAATGGATTTTATTTTATTAATTACTCATAATCTTTTAGCAGCTCGATCGATCGTACTTTCCTCATGTTGACTTCATTATGTGAGGAGTTGATTCAAAACTCTTATGATCTATATATATCTCAAATAGTTTAGAATTGATATAGTTTATTAATATATTTGGTGAAAAGTTTATGAATGTTAATTCAGGATCATGGGTAAGATAGTTGAGTTCATGAGTCATTAACTACATTCATTTATAGGAAATAACATCCTCATTCTTCTTATGGACAAAATTAAGTACCTTCATTAATGCATCACACTATTTAAAAAACCTGACTTTTCATAATGTCATATTTAAAATCAAAGATCTATTGAATCTCCTATATGATTTACCCAAACAATCTTCACATTCTATTTTTCATTTTAAATTATCCCCACTATGAATATTCCGAGTAAACAGTTTTTTCAATCGGTCAAAAGTTTGAATTGATCAATGATAGTTACATTCCATAAAAATGAAAATATATATTGTGTTCATGTTCATTGGTATATGGAATTATTGGAATACAATTTTATTAATAATATTTACTATGATTAAATCTATGGAGATGATATGGCCATGAAAATATACACTCTAAAAAAACTAAAACTAGATAAATTTTCCATATTACTCGGTTCAAATAAGGGTCTTAGGAATGATTAGGAAGTGATTCTAATTTTCATTATGTATTTTGATTTAAAACAATATATTCTCAATTATAAAATTTCAAAATAATGTATATATTTCATGAATACACTATTAATTATATCCATGAAATTAGATAGTGAATTAGTTAATCCAAATGGAATAATTTTAAAATCAATATGTTCATACATCTCTCAAAATGTTTTCTTTGGGATGCCATCATTCATTAGTCCCATGTGTTTATACCCATAAAAATGGTAAATATTTGAAAAATAATGATCTCCATGAAACATAATGAATTACTAATCATTGTGTGGAAGTGGATACTTTTTCTTTATCATAATAGCATTGTTTTACCTTTAATCAATGCATGAACTCATACATCCATATTAATTATTAACAAAAATAGCATGTTCTCCAAAAGGTGAGACACTATTACAAATAAATACAGTACTAGAGAGCACCTCTAGTTTTTTATTAAACTCCATTAATTAGATAGTGTCTATTCTATATGGAATTTTGGATATAGGTTGTTCATTATGGATTAAATTAATTTGAATGTCAACCTCATGAAATGGTGGATGTCAAATTAATTACATAGGAAATAAATATATGAATCCTTGAAAAATATGTACATATTTTATGATCTTCATTCCCATCCATAGATTATGTCTCCTCTTATTCCACTAGAATCACTTTGAGAATTTCTATTGGGTGAGGACCTATACATGACTCAAGTGATGAAGTCTCACATCAAATGATATAGAATTCCATATATTCATCAAAACTAATAAATTAATTCACATTATAATAACATTTTTAATCATATTTTGAAAGCCAATATATCACTAAGATTATATAAAAATGAACCATAGGTCGTATGATCATCCCTAAAAATAGTGCACATTTTATGGGTCATAATTAGAATTGCTAATACATCCTTATTGTGATGATATTTCCATAATGATTTTTGTAAGGAAACTATCATCCTAATGTAATAATGAAATATATAATTTTATTTGAATACATGAATTATATAAATGAGTGATAAGTTATCGTATCGAATTTTAAATTTGATAAATTTGAGTCTTTGTTTAAATTAGCTACCATAATTTAATTATGAACAACAACATCACAAGTAGTTATTCTCATAAACCGAGGCTTCTACGATCTACCTCTTTTGTGTAATGTTGACTTGAATTTTTGGGAATTCGTGTTAATGATGTCCAATTTTTCTATAGTTCATCCACTAGACATCATTTATTTATTTCAACCCCTTTCATTCATTGTTATAATAACCCTTATCTCTGCACTTGTAACTAAATATAATTCCATAAAACTATTTTCAAATATTTTTCATCATAAAATTCTCGAAAAATGGATATTTAATTATTCCCTCATTCTTTTTAAATGCATTAACATTTTAATTATTCTTACCCAGCCTCTTTTTATCTTGATTTCACATATAGTAATAGGTACTCCAAAATTCATTCTCTAAATTGTGTGTTATATAGTACAATTTCATCATATGATGAATAATTGGTAAACAAGTTCCCTTCAAGGTTTTATCATAAGTCTTTAAAATAAATGATCAATATTTTCCTCACAATTTCATATATAATCCATAACATACAAGGATAGAATTATGAAGGTATCATTATAATAAAAACATTTCTTCCCCCTTTTTGTCTATATTGAAGAACATTCCCTTCATTTTTATTGGCTACTAAATATTTAAATATTTAACCCATAATATTACATAAAAACTCTCAACCTCATATATTATATTTCATATTCATTCTTAGTATTGGGATAAATCACCACCATTGATTTTCATTTCATCTATGAAAATATCAATCCATCGGAAACATTTCCCATTAGTTGAGTTCCACGGTGAGAAATAGCTTTTCAAGGGAATTTATCCACTTCTTATCTACTAGTTTATTAGTAGCTCCACGGATTGATGGTGTCTTCTATCACATGACAAGATCCAATATAGGTGTAACACCCCATATAACATAATTTTCCTTTATATGTGCATGGTTATTAGATATTATGAGAGTTAGATTCTATAATATGGTCATGATCATATTAGCTCCAATAGCATCTATATTGGCTTACTCAGTGAGGGAAATCCCTACATTGACCATGAGTATTGATTCACTTTCATCCATTATATTCCATAACTGAATAATGAAACATAATGAGTTATCTCATAAGTACCAATTATTTTGATCCATAATAAAATTACACTAAGGTTAAAAAAATTCAAATACAATAGTGGATTATCATAGTTTTCAAGTCAACGATGTTTATTTAAAATATAGTTTTTATATGTGTAACTAAACATGTTCTGATACCCACTATAACAACCCAAACTCTAGTAACCCAGAGATGATTTGAACCATATTAAATTATCAAATAGATGGGATTTATCCCCATTGTGTGAACCATATTACATTGTTATAGATATGAGAGATATCCCCATTCATGATTTATTAGTTTAGCAGTTTTGGAAAACTAGATAAATACAGTATTCCTTCGTTACATTTTAATTATAAAATATTAAAATAAAAAAATTCTACATCCATGAAACTCAGTAAAATATTCATTCATCATTTCGTATGGAAATGAAAAAATAAGGGTGATTTTAAATTCATGGAAAGGGTTATGTAAAATAAAAGAAATAATGAGAAAATAAGCCATAAGCAATATATAAATGTAAATAACTGAGAAAACATTGTGTTTAATCAATATCTTGAGAATTAAATGAATCTATACATATTGTAAATAATGTAATCTCATGGATAATTATTACTTATTTTAAAATTATATAAATTCATAATATTTTTAATTATAATCTAAGAAATAATGATATATCTATTGTCAATAGATTGTGGGAGGAATGTCTAAAACAATTGATAACGTCAAATGTAATTTTTATTGTTTATTTTTCACATATGACATTTTGATTCCACTGTGGTCTATAAAATTTTGGGCCCCCATTATCACTCTATCTCAAATATAATTCACATATATCGAATGGTTAATTTAAAACATGAAAATTATTCCTTCTAAACAAATTTTTGTATAATTTTAATAATATAATTTTATCAAAAATTCCCCTATCCAATCAAATAATTTGAATGTACAACATATAAATTAAAAATGGTATGTGGTGTTTGTAATAATCCTGTACATGATTCAAATAATATTGATATTTAAGATAAATGAAATATCTAATGATCATATGTTAATGAATGTTTCAAATGATGGTGTTATTAAAACATATACCCATTGGTAAATATGTTAAATAATGGGTTATTTTTATAAATGAATAAAAATTCCCTTAATGCATCATAGAATCATGCTTTTAAAAAATTACCTTTGTAATTATTAAAACCAACTATTTTTTAAACTAAATGTGAAATTATAAAGTAAAATATTTTCTTCATAAATAAACATTTAAAATTTTAAATTAATATTCATATAATACATTATTCATGATGGTTGTAAAATCTATTCATTCAGTAAAATTAATAAAAAATTATTCCATACATTTTTTTAGAAAAATATCATACTACCTCATTTGGAAAATTGTCAAAAAGATTCCTTATAATCCATTCTGCAAAAATTCAAACATGATTTAAAATTTGTTTTTATAAATCATTTTTTTTATTAAAATAATTAAAAACATGAAAAATATATATGTTTAGAAAAAATATATACGACCAAATGATATATAAGTTCAATTTTTATATTTGTGTTTTCTTTTTATTATTCATATTCTAACAAGAGGGAATTTTATATGAAAATATGGAAAATTATTAAAAGTGTAAACATGAAATGAACACAAATAATAATTAAAAAATATATATTAATCATAAATACCTAAATGATATATTATAAACACAACATAAAAATAAATATGTGAATAATAACAAATATGACTAAATGGAGTTGAAATTGAGATGAAATATCATACCCCACATCAAACATGCCAGATAGGATTTCCATAGAATACTATAATAAATTTATATTTATAATTATTACATACTAAAACCGTTTTCATATCAACTATATCATATATTATTTATTTATATCATTTTAGGACCTGTTTGTTAAAAATAATTAATTAATATTATTATTTTAGGTGTTAAATACTTTTTTTCATGTATGTTCTGTTTTTGTAGTTATTATAATATTATCATTATTACAGTTCCAAAAATTATTTTTTTATTGGTATAAATATCATATATATATATATGTAATATATTGAAATTTAATGTATGTGTAAAATAATTTTTGATAATGTAAAAGAAGAAATAAACATAATGAACATGGTAAATGTGATTACCACTTCTATAGTAAACTTCTGTTAGATATTCTATTAATGAATCTATAGTTGGAATTTTAGAATGACTATAAAATATGTAAAATATCTAAATAAAGCTATTAATAGAAATATAATAGGATGAGTCAATATATATTTTTCAATGTGGTGTAAAAAATTCAAGGAGGAGGTTCCCTTTTCAAATTAAGGTGTGGGGGAATTTTGGAATTTCTTAAATGATTAAATTATACTATTGAAATTGTCTTGAAAGTTTAATCCAAATATATATCTATTGTAATATATGGTAGTAATTTTTTTAAATATTATCATCCAATAAAATTATAATAGGTTTTTTTAGTTTTTAAACATAATATTTTTGTTTAAGATCTTAGTAAACCTATTTAAACATAAGCATGGTAACATATTTTTTACTCATAAAAGAATATAATATTACACATAATTTAAATGCTGAATTGTAAATTTAAATGGGTTAAAATTATCTAAAATACATTAATTTCTTTCTTGAAATTTAACATTTTCATTATTTCTTAAAACTAATAAATAAATAAATTTGATAAATATCTTTTAGGATAATTCTGAAATTATTTATTTAAATTTACATCAAATACATCAAGAAATGTTGGTACGTGGAATATAATTCAGTTACACATTACTAATATTTCATAGTATTCTAAAAACGTCATGGTAAACTATAGATCAGGAAAATTATATCACATTTAATATTTTTATTAAGATTTACATTATTTTTCTATTACTTCAATAAATATTTTATTATCGTTTAAATAGTATTCAATGTAATTTAAAAATACCTAATGATATAAATAAATAATAACCGCGAAATTAATTTTATTTTTCACAAAAATCATACTTATATTCATTCATAACTTTTTTTGTCACTATATGGACACATAGTATATTTTTTAATCTAAGAGAGTGACATTTTGAATCATTAAATGATTTAAATATAGTATTGGTCATTTTTATGGAAAATTGTTGATTAAGACTATAAATTTAGAACCGGAGGTGTTAAATTTAAAATTAAATTCATGAAATATGAATTTATATGATTATGATCTTATCACTTATTTTTAACTTAGTTTAACATGATTTACCTTTTATCGATGTGATAAATTTTAGTATATTTACTCTTCATTTGGACAAAAATGGACCTATTTACCAAACCATGTCCTAAGGATTCCAAATATAGAATCAATTTTTTAAAATTAAATAACAATAAATTTCAAAATTTAATTATAAATTAACAACCCAAAACAATATGAATTTTTTTAAATATAGTTTTAAACGTAAAACTTTATCTATTATTGAAAAACTCCATGAGTATATTATATATTAATATTAAATAATAGAATTCAATATAAATTATTTATAATTAATTAATAACATCACTTATAATAATTGATTAAATTTATAATAAAAAAATTGTGTGCGTAGAAAAATAGTATTTTGAAGAATATTTATTTTATATTAAAATAGTTTTTATTTTTATTGATAATGAATTTATATTTAAAATGTGTAAAACATAATATTTTTAAAATATATTTAACTATAAATAATACATGAAAATATTAATTTGTAGTTTCTACCATTGAAAAAATTATATTACAAAAGTAGATCATAGTGATATTAAACACATTATTATATGCAATGCGAGCTACAACAGAGATTTATTTTTAAAGAAATATGCTGTAAAATATTTTGGTGTTATAAATTAAATTATTTTCACTATATATACAATATTGTGTATTTTTAACTCATTAAACTTGGATAACTATTTAATGGTAGGGATGTGTACATGAACTTCCATGTTTGAGCTGGTTGATATATCCTAATGAAATTCAATCCCTATACGGAGAACCACTAGATGTATCTTGAAGTATAGAACAATATAGCAGGTTTGTGGAAGAATTTCTCATGTATTATAAACTCATTAATCATCATAGATAATTCCACATAGTCTGATATCAGTTTTTCTAAGATAGTTGAATCTATTGATTTAAAAGGAGAGTCAGAATCATCATTAATGAGAACAAGAATATCATACATGAAAATTCAATTTAATGATTCTAATTTCTCCTCATTAAATGAATCTATAGAGGACCCCTAAAAACAAAATTTATGAAGGAACTTAATTTCATTATATGTTTCATGGATTATAGAAATTTCTTCTCAATGTCAAATATATCCCTTTATGTAATGGTTTTTCATAAGGATCACGTATTTGTGATAATCCATTATGGGATTATACATACTACAATGATATGGGAATAATTACCTAGGTTAGCATTGATTTTATTTATTTCATTAATATAATAAATGGTTAAAGGTGATACCACCCTATGGTACGAAAATATGGAAGAAGTAACATTATGTTTATGATCGCCTAGGTTTGTGGATGCATTAGCAAGTGTATTAGAATGAGGATTCTATGAATGAGTGATATTATTCATTATTGAATGAAATACTAAATTCAAATGTCAAAAATATTACATATACAGTTGAGTATCCTTTTAAATTCTATTAGGCTACATAGAGCTAAAGGGGTAACTTCGAGCCTATGATGCAGGATTGATAATATTCATTGTTATTAAGGAAACCATTATATAGCTGAAAAGAACTGGTTAGAACCACTATAGTTAGGTAGGTGAAAATGATTTCTAGGCTGACCCAATTGAACTTTGGGATTTCCATTGTTTTTGAAACTGATCATTTATTGACACTCAAAATTTACATCTCCCACATCTAAGGGTATCATTGATAGATAAAACCTCCTTATCTAGGAGTTTGTATTCCACCAATGTGATTTTCTGTGTAGGGTGTGTTGCAATAAGATCATTATATATATTTATTAAATGCTCCAAAAGTATATTTTTTTTATAATGGATTCCAATATAATGGTGGCAGAATCAATTTTACCAACAATTTATAACGAAAATTCAATGGGTTATACCATTTTCCAATCTTATGAATTACTGATTTGAGAATCTTATTGATAGAAAAGACCAATAATTCAATCATAAATTTAGTTTTGTATATGGGAAAGTGTTATCTAGAATCCCTCATGATAATAGGTTGTAACATATCATATAACACAAAGGAAAATAAATGTGTTAAAATACTAAAATTTACTACCCATGTGAATAAAGTGTACCATTATTTTTTGGATCCTACTTAATTAGAACTCCATTTTTTTGGAGAGCTTTTCCTAGAGTAGTGTCTAGATGGGTTACATATTTTTTCAGTATCCTAGGTTATTTTGGATTAAGGACAATAAAAATTGAAATATAATTTATTATTCTATGGGTAAAACCATTATTCCGATGCCATATTCAAGTATGATGTTGGGATCCAGGGAGGTGATAACACATGTCTATGGGGAAAATATTGGCTCCTGGAAGACCAAGACCAAAATGTTTATATTAATATAGAGGGGATTTAATGCTGTCAGTGGAGTTAACCTATTAAATTGGAATACGATCCTAGGTTCCTCAATAGGGGATTATGTCATTGATAGTGTCATGACACCCTCCCCACAAAGTATACCCCTCCATGGACGACAATGTGAAAAGGGAGATAATGACCCCCAAGTCCTGCCTCCTGTTGGCCTCGGGTTGGCGAGTAGCACCGAGGGTATAATAAACACACAGATGGGAGGCATTACCCTATAAGAGAACACATACTGAAGAGAGAGATAATATAGATACCAACCAACTCCAACTCAAAATTGAAATATAAAAGAAACCCATGTACATATATGAAATTTCATGAAAAATTAGTACAACTGAAAGGGAAAACTACAAGTACCCAAAACAAAGTAAAATAGAAGCGACCGCAAACCGGAACAGCTCCTCCAACCACAAGATAGTAGTAACCAGCTTGATCTCCAACCTCCTCCAAGTGACCTGAAAAATAGTTTTCATATTTGTAGGGTGAGTATAACAGTATACTCAGTAGGATCCTCTTGGAAGCATCTCATGCAAAAGTAAAGAAAGCATGCTAAAGCACAATAAACAACAGTGAAACTAACTCGTCCCCTAAGCTGGAATACTATGTTCCCAAAATCACCATGGCTACTCTTAACAAGTACCGCGTAAAAGAATATATCATATAGAAAAGGATATCAAGGGTACCCCGCTACTACTTCCCCACTGGTTTTCCACTTTTACCCACCAACATACGTTTTGTGCATCTCTCTCCAAAGTCCTTCCTGTATACACCTGGGCTAAGCTCCAAAATCTTCACCACGTGAACCACAAAGGCTTTCCCGCAGACACCTGGGCGAAGCTCCACACCATCCTCACAAAAAAAAAGTAACCAGGTAGTTTATGAGAGACACCACAGCTCGCATAATGTGTGTCATACGTCGGGTATTATACCTCAAGACATTACAGCTCATACACCGAGTATGGATCCTCAATCCATCACAACCTATACATGTTACACCTATAGTAGTCCATGGGATACTATATCCAGAATTTATGTGTGTGAATAACCACAAGTCATTACAGCCCTCTTAACACATATATGGGGGAAACTAACCGCTGTTCCCAATGGCACTAGTATCTACCAAGAGAAGAGAGTAGGGTCAAAGGGGGTAGTCAGCCATTCACCCTCCCATTAGAATGTTGGGGAAAACACCCCCAGGGCTCAGAATCCCCAAGGTGCCAGTTTCCCTTACTGTTAGGGTGGAGTAGCATATAGGAACACAAAAAATACAGAATATATAACGCACAACCACACTATGGGCATAACCTAGTCTTAGTCTCAACTACAGCTAATGTCTCTCGGACTCCAGGATACTATTTCTAAGACACTGTATCCTATAAGAAAAAAACCAATTAAAAAACTTCATTAGGTTACTTCATTCCCTTTTTCATCAGTTCCACTTTACATTAATTATTTCCTTTCACATTATTTAACCATGAACACAACCACATTAAACTTCATTGGAATCACATTCAAAAACAACTGTTCTTTTAAAGATACAACAACCCCTTTAAATTCCAGAATCTTCATCCCTGTGGATCCTCACCATTCAATCAGTCTTTTATTACATAAACTACTTTCCCATACTCCCAGGTATTCTAGAAAAGCAACCTACGCTATGAAATACAAGGGGGATCAACACGGTGAGTAGATGTACAACCCGTCGAGTCTTTTCCACCTATAGAAAGAGCGTAGAACCATCCTCCCTCAAGAAGCTAGACACAGAAAGCATGTGGCATACCTCGCACATCTTCGCCTCATTCGGAAGAAGGGTAAGCAAGACCATCTTCCTTGAGTAGTGGGGAAAAGTATAGAATATAAACATTCAATCAAAGTCACCACACATCCAACAAACACATCCATCCCATTCCATCATCACTTGTGTCCTCCCTGACACCCACACGCATAAACCAATGCATCTCGCCACTCTAGGCATCATCTATTGCCACAAACACAAGGCCTCCCTGCCTCCACATACCACATCACCGCTCCAGGGTCACATCACAACACAAGAAACACGAAATCAAACATCACATCAAATGGACTCTTGGCCCATTAACAAGGCATCCAACATTCATATGTAATGAGAACTCATGGCTCTAAAGCACATGGCACTCGGCCTTACGAACAAGAGGGTAACTAAGAAACATACTAGACGTTATGTTTTCTAAACCAACAAGTTCTTTAATCCCTCTTGAATTAACAAATTCAATTTGTAGGTTCCAATTATGGGAAACCTAATTAGTAAGCAGTCACAAAAGATTTAACATGCTTACTCTGCCAATTTGATTAACATCAAATTTAAACATCTACAAAAATGACAACAACCAGATGCATTTACATGCCTCGTTAACTTTAGCCAATTGATTATCAATTAATTCCAGATTTACGTTCATTGTCAATTTCCGTCAAGAATGAACAACTGAACAAAGAAAGCATAGATATCACTCTATCTAGAAAAACATGAGGCAAACCGTTATCATAGTGCAAAGGAACAACAACAAGTGATCAAGCCAATTATTTCAATCATGTTCATTCATTTAATTAGGTCAATTCCATTGTGATCCAAAGGTCTGAATCATTCTAACTATATGATTTCACATAAAAAATTAGAGAAGCCATGAATCCCGTACCTAAAAGGTTTTCGAGGAAACCAACAAAGGTCGATGAACGCCCATGGAGACCGGGATGATTCGCCAAGGATCCTTCCTATATCTCTTCTCCTAACACAAACAAGACCAAAGATCATCAAAATAATCTTCGAAACACTTAGATCTACCCGTAACAGGCTTAGATCTATGATCTCGAGAGAAAAGGAGGAGTATATCTAGTTCAATCTATGAAACCAAACAAAAATGATCACTTACCTCGAGAAACCGGCTTCGATTCGCGAAGGGAGGCCTCCAGATTGCCTCCAAAATTCTTGGGAGAGGTTCTTCCACCTCCATGGAATGTTAATCCCGAGTTATGGATGCTTAAGGGCATAAACGAGGCGATTAAAGGAAAAACGAGTTATATCGACAGTTTTAGGATCTATCTTTAAGTGCCCGAATGGTTAGTTCGCACGGTTTAGGAAATCGTACGCTAAAAGTGCGTTAGCTTCTGCCTCAACAACCTCTCCTCGCATGGTTAGTCCATACTGTTTGGATAACCGTGAGAAATCCATGTGTTAGCCACTGCCCTCAAGACCATCCTTGCATGGTTTGGCCGCATGTTTTAGGAAAACCGTGTGCCACCCGCGTGAAAGCTATTACCATTAAACATTCCTAAAAGTCCACCGAAACGCACCCCTAAGTCACCTTGACTAGCCGGAACACCTATAGTACCACATTTTCACAAAGGAATGGACCAGAGAGGTCCGGGCCATTACATGAGATACCTCTCAAAACATTTTCATCCTTGAGAATCCAAAACCCACCTAAATAAAAGACGAAACATGGTCGGAACAACCACCCACCGAGATACCTCTTAGAAGAGAGAATGCCACCAAAGCAATGAAGGGATTCATCTCATAAACATGAAGGTTTCATAACCACATAAGGAATCATCATTACATGAAGGAGTTATGAATTAAAAAACCCTGGGTATCGAGCACATATCTATGACTCACGTTTCCATGTAATCTCCACAATGCCACCGTGTCTCCACAAGACACGAACTAAGGGGACGGAATGCCCGCACAACACCTTCTCCTTGCGGTCGTGGTTCTCCACAGGTCACTCCTCAAAGGTGGAATCATCATCAAAATCGATCTCTACCAAGTTGATTATGTGGGAGTCGTAATGAAGATATTTATATAGCTGTGATACATGGAAAACATCATGTATCCGACTCATCTGAGGGGGAAGTGCTACTCAATACGACATAGCTCTGACAAGAGCTAACACCACAAAAGGCCCAACATTGTGGGGAGAAGGCTTACTCCCATGACCAAACCTTCACTGCCCATGATGGGGAGTCACCTCCAGAAACACATGATCCCCAACACTAAACTCTAAGGGTCTCCTTCTTTGATCGTCATAGGATTTCTGATGATCTTGCGCTGCCTTCATCCTCTCACGAATCACCTGAACCAACTTTGTTGTATTCTGCACTAGTTTTGGTCTGAGAATTACTGACTCTCTGACCCTAGTCCAGCACAACAGAGAACGACGAGGCCGGCCATACAAGGCTTCAAATGGCTCCATACCGATGGTGGAGTGGAAACTATTATTGTAAGAAAACTCCACCAAGTGTAAGTGCCTCATCCATAAACATCCAACATCAAGAACACAAGAGTGTAACATGTCTTCAAGAGTCTGGATGGTTCTCTCTGGAGGTAAAACGAGGATCTCGATCAGAAATGATCATCCTTGGGAGTCTATGAAGTCTCACCACCTCCTCCAGATACTTCCTTGACAAAACATCCACTGAGCTTGACTCATTGATCACTATGAAGTAGGCCGATTTTGTTATATGATCCACTAACACCCAAACAGAATCATGTCCTCCTGGAGATCGAGGTAAACCTGTAACAAATTCCATTGATATGTCCTCCCACTTCCACTAAGGAATCTCTAATGGCTAGAGAATACCACTAGGAACACGGTGTTCGGCCTTCACCTAGTGGCAGACTAAACATCGAGAAACAAACTCCACAATTGTGCACTTTAGGCATGGCCACCAAAACTGACTCCTCAAGGATTAGTACATCTTTGTCACACCAAGATGTACTGCAAAATCCAAATTGTGGATCTCTCTAAGAACCGTCCCGAACATCTCCAAGGGAACAAAAATCCTTCCATGATGTAACACTCTGTGTTTTTCATCCTCAGACCAGCCATAAGGGGCCTCACCACAAATGACTCGGTCTCTCTAGACATCCACCTCAAGATCCCCCAACAAGGACTCTTACACCTTCTACACAAGGGTTGATTGTACCATCATCTGAAAAAGACAACATCTAACACCAACTTCTACCATATCAAGATGCAATGCTAACACTTCTTTAATTACTCTCTAGGAATCACCAGATTCACACATAGCATCACTACGTGACTTTTGGATCAGCGCATCAACTACAAAATTCCCCTTTCAAGGAGTATACCATATTTTCAAGACATATTCCTTCAAGAACTCCATCCACCGACTCTGTCGTAAGTTCAAGTCATGTGGGGAGGAAACATACCTCAAACTCTTATGATCGGTGAAAACCAAAAAGCGCTCACCAATGACGTAATGTCTCCACAACTTTAGAGAAAACACCACGACTTCTAACTCGACATCCTTGTTGGAATAGTTTGTTTCATGGGGATGTAACTGTCGAGACCCATAAGAATCAACGGATCTCTGCTGCATAAGAACACAGCCTAACCCCAGACGTGAAGCATCACAGAAAACATCAAACTGAACTCCTTCAGCTTGAAGACAAAGGATTATAAAAATTAATAAATTACACTTTAGATACTCGAATGCTACCTAAAACTTATCAGTCCAAATGAATGGCTGATCCTTCTTGGTCAAATATGTCAGAGTAGTTGCAACCAATGATAAATTGGCCACGAACCTCATGTTGTAGCTTGCGAGACCAAGGAAACTTCGTCCCTCTGAAACTGTCTTGGGGGCTGGAAAAGACACAACTGCTTCTATCTTCGATGGATCCACAACTACTCCCAATTGGGACACAAATTCCCCAAGAAATGGACTTCGAGAGCCCAAAAATCACACTTTGATAACTTCCCGAATAGTTGATGTCGACAATGAACTCCGAAAACGGATCGTAGATACTCTTCATGCTCCTTTTCAGATGTGGAGTACACAAGGTTGTCGTTAATGAAGACTACCTTGAACTTCTATAGGATCCCACAAAACACAACATTCATTAATCCCATGAACACATTTGCAGCATTCTTCACTCTGAACGACATTACAACGAACTCATAATGCCACTGACGACAACGAATTGTTTTTCGTAATATCCTCTTCCATCACACGCATCTGATGATATCCTGACCATAAGTCGATCTATGAGAAACAAATTTCACCCTTCAGTTGATCGAATAAATCCTCAATCCACGGAAGAGGATAGGGGTTCTTTATTTTCAATTTTCTAAGTGACGATAATCGACACACAACCGCAAACTACCATCAGCCTTCTTTACAAATAGAACTGGTGCACCCCATGGGTACACACATGGTCGAACAAAACTGCACTGCAACATACCATCATGATGTATAAGCAGCTCTCGTAACTCATAAGGGTTTATCCTATATGGAGACATTGAGATTGGAGACGCTCCTAGCTGTAGCTCAATCCCAAACTTGATCTCTCATTGAGGGGGTAATGCTACAACCTCTTATGGAAAGACAACCTGGTACACTTATACGACCCTAGGAAATGACAACAGCCGAACCTATGAAGAACTCGGCATCATCTCAGTCGCCATGGATGATAATTATTGAACACGCCTATGACCCATCCAAGGATCTCACTCGCCATCAAACACCACCTGCTCTCCATCTGCACTGATGAAGATGAACTTATTCCTAATTCAATCCACGATTGCCTGCACCAAATACAACCAATCCATGTCGAGGATGACATAATATTGATTTCCCCATAAACATAGGAAATCTACCCAAGAGTGGTGTTTCCCCAACACTAACTCAGAGTCTCTAGATACTTCAAACAAGTCAGCTCGACCTCCAACTGGAATAGGCAACACCAAGGGAACAAGAAGCCTCTCTACCTCAAGTCCCAAAGCATGGAAAAGGGTAGGTGATATGAAGGAGTGTGTTTCTCCTAAATCAAACAAGGCATACAGCAAGGTAGAAAACAAGAAAAGGGTACCTCGAACAACATCTAGATTGCATGGTGTTGGCAATGCTTGAGCATGAAGCTGAACACGACCTCCTCCATGACCTCTCTAACAATGATAACCACCACCACCATGGTTGCGCTATGATCTATGAGGAAGGGGAGCATCATGGATCTGTCCTCTTCCTGCCCCATCTCCCCTCTGGTGATATAATGTTAGTGCAACTGGCTGGTTCTGCCTCGGCAGAAATAGCCTCCACGGAGGAACTTATATTGAAGTGCATGGGGCACGATGACTGCTCTGAAAGTTCGGGCACTCCCGCTATTTATGGTCATGAACACCACAAGAAAAACAAGATCATGATCCCTTGTCAAAGGCCTGAGAGTTTCTACCTCTAGAGAAACAAGATGTGAAGGGATGGGACCTACCCCCGGCTAAACGGATACTCTTCTGCCCTGACAAATAGGTTCCCCGAACCACAACCTTGCTTCATGAGGGGTCATGACGATCCCCTTCTCATGATGATCTGGTCCTGGCCAAATTCCTCTCAACAACCTCTGCCCTCGCCAACACCTCGAGATATGTATTCAGCATAAATGGGGTGACCGGACAATGGATCTCTGGATGCAAAGCCTCCTCGAAATGCCTCGCCCTGGCCTCCTCATCTGGTAACATGTCCAAAGCATATCGTAAAAGGTTCCTGAAACAGATTCCAAAATCCCGAACACTGGAGCTCCCCTGTCGAAGGGTAAGAAGCTCTTGGCGACTGGACACCTTTGTAGAATAGGAAAGGAACTTGACTTTGTACTTTTCTCAAAACTCCTCCCTTGTGATCGCTAACTCCTCATGATCCCCGAGGAACAAGAACCACCACTGCCTTTCTTCTCGACACAAAATCGTCACTGCTAAGGACAGCCTGTGCTCCTTCCAAGCATGGATCAAATAAAGCCTATCTCGACCACCTTCAACCATCCTTCTGTGACTGTATTTGAAATGGAGACCTCTTACTTCTGTAGACTATGGTTCTAAAACTCTCGGAGTGTCTTCCTCTAAGTGTCATTTTCATCAACCTCTACCCTGTAACGACCTGCTGGAATAGCCTACTGGAAATCTTCTACGCAAACCCGATGAGGACGTTGACCTAGAGCCATAACTGAAAAATAACAAACACTTAGAGCTCCTAAGCCCAGAATATAGAAGACTCAACATTAATTAATTAATTTTTTCCATTCATTAGTTTTATTTTAACCTTTCCCATGGTCTACCCATTCACACATAGGCACAAAGAAGAATGATGTATGATCCTTTCCTAAGTCTCTACCCTGCAACTAGTATCACCTTGTTTAGTAGCCCTGGTAAAATTAAAGGTCTATACATCAGATCGTATGGGGCCCTAAACGCCTATGTCTTAGCTTGTTTCCAGTGTTTACCGCATTTCCAAAACATGAATGACATTGTTTCCCTACCAACCCATGAAACCTCAAATGTGACTAACTCAAACTCCATCATATCCCACAACCATACCTCAGATACCCTTTTTCACGACCCCCTCCCCACAAAGTGTACCACTCCTCGGCTAGAAATGTGAAAAGGGAGATAATGACCCCCCGAGTCCCATCTCAAGTAGGCACCGGGTTGGAAACTAGTACCGGGGGTATAATAAACACACATATGGGAGGCATTACCCTCCAAGAGAACACATGCAGAAAAGAGAGATAAGATGGATACCAAACATATCCAACTCAGAACTGAAATATAAAATTAACCCATGTACATATATTAAATTTCATGCAAAAGTACTACAGCTAAAATAGAAAACTACAAGTACCCAAAAGAAAGTAAAACAGTAGTGACCACAAACCCGAACAGCTCCTCCAACCAAAAGTGATTTATAAATAGCTTGATCTCCAACCTCCTCCATGTGACCTAAAAAACAGTTTATATATGCATAGGGTGAGTATAACAGTATTCAGTGTAGTATCATCCCCAAAGAATCTCGTGAAAAATTAAATAAAGCATCCTAAAGAAAACTGAACAACAGTGAAACTAACTCGTCCCTTAGGCAGGTGTACTATGTTCCCAACCTCACCATGGTTAATCCCACCAAGTAATGCATAAAAGAATATATCCTATAGAAAATTTTATCAAGGGTACCCCGCTACTACCTCTCCACTGGTTTTCCGCTTCTCCCAAATGACATATGTCATGTGCATTTCTCTACAAAGGCATTCTCATATACACCTGGGCTATGCTCCACAATTTGCACCACGTGCACCACAAAGTCCTGCCCGCAGACACTTGGGCGATGCTCCACACCATCCTCACAACCAAAAGTAACCATGTAGTTCTTTGGAGCCATCACAGCACACATAACGTGTATCATACGCCGGGTATTATACCTCATGCCATTACAGCCCATACACCGAGTAAGGATCCTCAAGCCATCACAACCTATACACGTTACACCTATAGTATTCCATGGGATACTATATCCAGAATATATGTTTGTGAATAACAACAAGCCATTACATCCCTCCACACTCATATATGGGGGAAACTAACCGATGTTCCCAATTTAACTATTATCTACCATGAGAAGAGAGCGGGGTCAAAGGGGGTAGTCAGTCATTCACTCTCCCATCAGAATGTTGGGGAAAACAATCCCCCAGGGCACCGAATCCCCGGGGTTCCAGTTTCCCTTACTGATAGGGTGGAGTAGCGTATGGAAGCTCAAAAGGAAAAGAATATATAACTCACAACCACACTATGGTCATAACCTAGTCTTAGTCTTAACTACAGCTAACGTCTCTCGGACTCCGGGCTGCTATTTCTAAGACTATGTATCATATAAGCACACAACCATTTAAATAACTTCATTAGGTTACATCATTCCATTTTTCATCATTTCCACTATATGTTAATTAATTCATTTCAAATTAATTAACCATGAACACAACCACATTAAACTTCATTGGAATCACATTCAAAAACAACTGTTACTTTAATGATTCAACATCACCTTTAAATTCCAGCATCTCCATCCCTGTGGATCATCCCCATTTAATCATTCATTCAGTACAGAAATTACTTTCCCATATTCCCAGGCATTCTAGAAAAGCAACATATGCTACTAAACACAATGGGGCTCAACACGGTGAGTAGATGTACTACCCGTCGAGTCTTTTCCGCCTATAGCAAGAATGTAGACCCATCCTCCTTTGAGAAGCTAGACACAGAAAGCATGTGGCATAACCCGCGCGTCTTCGCCTCCTTAGGAAGAAGGGTAAGCAAGACCAGCTTTCTTGAGCAGTGGGGAAAAGTAAAGCAGATCAATATTCTATCAATGTCACTATGCATCCAACAAACACATCCATCTCATTCCATCATCACTTGTGTCCTCCCTGACACCTACATGAATAAACTGATGCATCTCCCCAGACTAGGCATCATCTGCTGCAACAACTACAAGGCCTCCATGCCTCCACATACCACAACACCCCTCCAGAGTAACATCACAGCACAAGTAGCAGGAAATCAAACATCACATCAAATGGGCTCTTGACCCTTTAACAAGGAATCTAGCCTTAATACGTAATGAGCACTCATGTCTCTAAAACACAAGGAACTCGAACATACAAACAAGAGGGTAACTAAGAAACCTACCAAGAGTTATCTTATATCAACCATCAAGTTCATTCATCCCTCTGGAATTAACAAATTCAATTCGTAGGTTCCAATTCAGGGAAAACTAATTAGTAAGCTATCACAAAAGATTTCACATGATTACTATGCCAATTTGATTAACATCAAATTAGAACATCTACAACAATGGAAACAACCAGATTCGTTTACATCCCTCATTACCTTTATCCAATTGATTGTCAATTAATTAGGACTTTAAGTTCTTTATAAATTTCCATAAAGAAAGTACAACTAAACAAAGCAATCATGGATATCACTCTATCTAGCAAAACATGAGGAAAACCGTTGTCACGGTGCAAAGAAACAACAAAAAGCGATCAAACCAATTCTTTTAATCCGGTTCAACTATTTAATTAGGTCAATTCCATTGTGATCCAAAGTGATAAATCATTCTAACTCTACGATTGAACATAAACAATTTGAGAATCCACGAATCCCCTACCTCAATGGTTTTCGAGGAATCCCACAATGGTCGAAGAACGCCCAAGGAGACCGGGATGATTCACCAAGGATCCTCCCTATATCTCATCTCATAACACAACCATGACCAAATATCATCACAAACGTCATCCAGACACTTAGATCTACCCATAACGGGAATATATCTATGATACCGAGGGAAAAGGAGGAGTAGATCTAGGTAGATCTAAGAAACCAAACAAAAATGATCACTTACCTTGAGAAACCGGCTTCGATTCCCGAAGAGAAACCTCTGGATCACCTCCAAAACACTTGGGGGAGGTTCTTCCACCTTCAAGGAAGGATAATCCTGAGTTATGGCTGATTAGGGGCTCAAATGAGGTGAATAATGGAAAAATGAGTTAGAACCACAATTTTTGGATCTAACTTTAATTGCCCTCACGGTTTGTTCGCACGGTTTAACAAACCGTGCGCTAACCGTGTGTTAGCTTCTTTCTCGAAAACCCCTCCTCACACGGTTAGTCCGCACGGTTGGGAAAACTGTAACCCCCCAAGATTTCATAGTGTATTATTTTTTCAAAATAATTCAATAACTTTCACTACACGCAACACCGAGTTCAAGTGCACTATGACTTACCAAACAAGCCGTTCAAATGAGGTTTTGAATAGTCATACCTAATTTTTTAAATTATATATATTTTATATTTCAAAATGGACTTCATTATTGGATTCCTAATATTGAATTTAGCCTAGGGTAAAATTTTGGAACTTTTCGGATAACACTTATATTTTGATGAATAGTGAAAATTACAAAATTTTATTTAAAACAACTTTTTTAATCGAAATAATTTATATAGATAAATTATGAATTTGAGTGGTTTTAAAGTATATTTATAATATATTTTTACCATTTCATATAATGTCGATCATCGTACATAATTTTACAACTAAATAGGACATAAACAAGTGTCAATCTTTTGATAGATATTATCTCTTAAAAACACATTTTTTGTTTTAACAATGGAAATTAATTTTAAATTGATTTTTCCCACTTCTGTATTTTGAATTTGGAAAATTGGATTCCATATTTTGAATCAGGAAGATCATATTTTGTAAATAGGTAACTTTTATTTTTATACATTTTGAATAATTACTTCGGTAAATATTTTATTTACCATGGTTAAGGGTAAATCTGGTAAATGAGGGTTAAATAAATAATATTATAATAATACTAAATTACCCTAAAACGTGTCCTAACCTTATTGGTGGATAAATGTCTGACCATGGGCATTATTGGGTCGATTTCGGGACCCCATGGAGCCACTTTTAGGTGATAGAGACACTTTATTTTAATTAAGTTCAAATAAGTACAGAAATGACATAAGCATATTTCTTTTAGAAAAAGAAATTTTACAAAGTGTTATATATGTTGTATTTTCGACTATAAATATTCATTATAAAGCTAAAAAGATTTCCTACATAATTATATTTTATTTATAATTTTTAGACATTATATAAGTTAATTTATTTATGACACAATGATGATGCAGTAATTACCATAATAGTGAAAAATTAAAATAATTGATATGATAAATACCCAAATAAATATAATTTGAGACTTTTTATGAATTAAACTAATTTTATAGGTTAATAATACATGTTAGGATTGATTTAATTAACTTTTTTAGGAGTAATGAATCTGTTACGATTTTTACAAAAATCAATCATTGAATAGTGTCAAAATTGACATAAAAGTGTTTTTTTAAAAAATTATTATATTATTAATTGATATTAAATTCCTAAAAATATAAGGTTCGGCCAATAGACTTATATCATGATAGGTGCAAAATTAATGGACCTCTTGGGGGTCTCTTGGATGTATATGGTAAGTTTATTAACCATATAATATAAAAATACAAAGAGACATTGTAAAAGTGAAACTAATTAACTAAGAGTTAATACTTAAAGATAAGGTTAATATAATGACCCAAACCGGTCTAAATTCTATTGGTTGAGTGGTTTTCGACCCATACCCACCTTAAAATTTAAATAATCAACTTTGGAGCCGTTATAAAGCGAATATTAATTTATTATAAATTAATATTTCTAGCTTTTCCAAAGGTGCCTCTCACCCCTCTTATAAATGGGCACTCACCCTTCTAATTACTTCACACCTTCAGAGCCTTTTGGTTCATCCATCCCCTGACCAAATACTCTCTCAAAATCCCTCAATACAACCTAGATGACTTAGTTTGATTACAGAGCCAACCTAAGGAGACCTTTTGATCAAATCAAAAGGAAGAACCCGAAGAAGAGGTAATGTTTTCACCACCCTTTTTCAAATTCATTTCTTCATCAACTTCTTATTTCTTTATTTTTCCCATTCTAAAATAATGAATCCAGTATCTCATATATAATGTAATATTATTATAAATATGGTACAACCATATTCAGTATTCTATCCACCCTTTGAATAACATGTCACCATACGTGTGTACGTACGGCTTACTGTCTCCACATCGTGGTTTAATTGTTATTCAATAAATTATTATTTGGATGGGTATAATAATGATTTGTAACTCATGTAAATAATAAATATTACATGATAATTATTCTTTATATATGATATACCATCCAATTATATATTATTTTAATATCAAAAGAATGATATTGTCGCTCGTGCGTACGTACGGACTACCGTCTCCACAAACGCGATGAGATTCATTCTCCATCGTATCCATTCAAGTATAATTCTCATTTGACGATTAATAAATGTATCTAAGGACTTTATATCATTTGGGATATTATTAAGATACAACCTAACCATTACAAACATGACTTACGTTACAAAACATATAAATGAAAACGAGTAAGTTATCACCCGAAACAACGATAATACTAAGATATTATTAACAAATCAATGAAAAAAGATCATATATGATATCATATTAATGAACATGATTCTTGTATAATTTAATAACAATTATTTCACCATTATAAAAGAGGTTAACCAACCCTAACCAAATAAAATTACAAGGTATGGGTTTATTTCACAATCTCTTCATTATCCGAGTTTGTTTATACGTAATTATCTTCTGGGATCTCTTTATCATCCACATCCATGTTCATTAAAAATGTATTTAAAAACATTTTTACTATTTACTAGACAATGATTTAAAGTCATTTATACACTT
The DNA here is from genome assembly GCA_963277665.1 of Viscum album. Taxonomy (NCBI): domain Eukaryota; kingdom Viridiplantae; phylum Streptophyta; class Magnoliopsida; order Santalales; family Viscaceae; genus Viscum; species Viscum album. The sequence goes on along the minus strand of OY728128.1, from coordinate 158,541,609 downwards.
ATGTGTTTTTAAAGTAATCTTTCCGTCATTTTCCAAACAAGGAACTTTTAACCTTTTCGACAAATTTAAGGTAAGAATGTATTTTTTTTAACTTATACGGCGGGTGCGGCTATTTATCACCGTTATAAAATCGTCAAAGATTCCCTTACAAGCTTATAAGAATATTTTCAAAGTAAATGTTTTATTTTATAATTATGTGACTTTTAAATTATTTAGAATTGAATATTTTAAGAACTTGTGAATGGTACTCTTTATCAAGATCATAATTTTAAATGTTTTAAATTTTTATCATTCTAAATCATTTTAATTATTTTCCATTTTTTCAAAATGATTTTAAGGATATATTTATATGGAAATGAAGGTTTTGAAGTGATATTTCTTTTCAAAGATATCAAAGTGGTATGGGACACTTTGATTCAAAAATCTCTTTTAATTTACTTCCTTATATAAATGTGTGACTTTTAAATAATTTCGAGAAAAGAGATATTTCTCTCAAATTGTTTTGATTTCATATATGTAAATATCCTTTGATGGATTTTAAGCTTATTTAATGTTGATTTATTATGATACAAAACTTTTGTATTATATTGAAGGTTTTGTGATATGTTTTACTGTGGATGTGTTATTTTTATACCATTCATGGTTTATGGAGAAAGTATTGACATTTCGTATGGTAGTTTTAATACGAATGTTTATGTTATGTTTAAACCTCTTCATATGGGAATGAATTGGACTTAGTAAGTGATGAGTGGAGCACGCTATAGCTCCTAGATGCATCATTAGGTCTCATGAGACAAACTAGTGTCTTGGCACAGGGCCTTGAAAAAATCTTATTTGTAGTCTTGGCATGAGGCCTTGGCAATGTTGTTTTGATAGACTGGCATTATGCATTCCATAATTATGAAATTGGTTATTAATATTTCATGTGATTATTAGATTAGTAGAATATCCATGTGAATAAGAAAATGGAATTATTTCATTTTACTTTTGGAATACTATGTTGAAGTTCAAGTTTAAAAGGCTTTTGTTTTAGTTTTACATTTCCTTAAATTTTTATTCTTATTTATGAAAGTTTCTTCTATATTGTGATCCTTACTGGGCATTTGAGCTCACCCCTTTTCTATGTTTCATTTTTCCCAGGATGTGAAGAAGTAATTTTTGAACGACCTGCAGGGATAGTATGTGGGGATATGAGTGTGGAATATGGAGACAATATATTTTTTTAGATTTTCACTTATTGATGTAATGTAAAACTTTATGAATATATCTAGTGTTTCCAAGGCAACTAAACCAATAGGTCTTTCGAGATTTGATCTTTCTTGTGATCATGCCCATGTTATGTAATAATGCACCGACTCTGGGTAACTGGGGTCGGGGCATTACAGTTGGTATCGGAGGAAGTTTTGTACAAACCTTGGAAGCTAGATTTAGATAAACTATGATTAGAGAACATAGATTTAAGATGTACTATGAGGTTTTGTGTAGAAGAACTTACTAGAATTTTGGTATTGTAGAGATTTTTTGATTTTTCTGAGCAATACATCCCTGTCTAGATATGAGCAGGTAGAGGCGGCTCTGGCCCAGATGTACCTAGGGGTAAAACCCAAAAACACTGCTTTGAGCTGGACTCGAACGGGAACTGCTGCAGGAAAACGGGCCTTGCTGCACTCTTGGTTACGACACTCTCGGGGGATATTCTTAGGATAATTCTCATTTTCTTTACAAACCATTATGAAGGGTTTATGAGTATATACTTCCTCAAAGGAAACATTTTTATGATTATGGATTATATCCATAAACTATTTAATTTATGTTATATGTTTTACAAGTTTGGGATTAGATATTGTTATTCATAAACTAATCTAGTGTATACCATTATTTAGAAATGGCCCCTAGTAGAAGGAATAAGAACTCCAACAATTAACATGATCCAAAGAGAAAGAAGGATCATATCTTTCATTGTCTTAAGCCAGAATTTATAAGAGAAATAGTCTCCCCTGTATTATCATCATATGAAGAAATAATATCATGTGTTGATAAGATAAGTAAAGAGTTTACTGAGTCCTATGGCTTTGAAGGGAAACAAGAGAAGAAAAGGTTGGAAGAGAGAAAGATAGATAAAGGGAAGAGGGAAAAGAAGAATTTTCCCATATATGATAACTGTGGGAATAAACACCCTGGAACTTGCCTGAAAGGAATGGGAGTTTGTTATAAGTGTGGAGGAAAAGGGCACAAAGTATGTGACTGCAAGGGTAAGAAAATGGTTTCAAATGTACAATGCGTCATTTGCAAGGAGTTTGGAAACTACGCGAACCTATGTCCCAGTCATCAGACTATACCGCAAATGATGCTATTGGATAATAATCACGTTATGATACTACCACAGATGAAGAGGAATGATTAGAGTTCTTATGTTGATTATGTCATTTGAGTGTTGTATCAACAATGTACTTGTTATAATAATTATGGAGTATATAAGGATTGTACTACAATACTATTTCATTAAGGACTTGAGATTGTGTGGAACAAAGAAATGTGACTCAATAGCAGGATAAATTTTTGGAAAATATATTGTTGAGAGAATGATAAACCATAATATAGTTCTGATACCGAGGTAGTGATTTTGGAATAATACATGATTGATTTGGATAAATTATAATGGATATTCTTGACTACCTTGAAACTGATTAATGATTTGTATATTCCATCATTGTTGGGGTTTAAAAAAATTTTGGATTGAAGGAGTATATATATTATTGTTTAAGGAATAAGGGATCATGAATGTAATAAATAAGGTTTTATGGTAATTTAGGATGTTGCAGTGTTTTAAAAGAATACATGATGAAGGTGTTCACAAGTTATTACACGGAAAAAATGGATGTTTATTGTGTTTACCTTCCTTATAAATTTTGGACTGAAGTATTTTAGATAGTTCTAGTTTGGATTATTTTGGATTTCCATAAAAGGACAACCTGGAGGTCGTGCGGCAACCTGTCACGTCCGGCAAGGCCGCGAGACTTGAACCCACAACCGAAGGGAAACAAGGGTGTATCACCTATCACTGACCCACGTGATGTCCTGGATTGAATAACGTCGTTTTTTAATGGTTCTTATAGATGAATTATAAATTCATTTTTTAACCCTATAAGAATAGGATAAAGAGAATATTATTTTTAAGTTCTATTATCTTTTAGTGGGAAAGATGAGTCTATGGTAGAAATTAGTTAAAGGATAGAACTCTCCTTGTCAAGAATATATTTTTCTTCCTCTCTTATTCTATGAAGAAATTAATTCTTATGATTTATATAAGGAATCCTAAAACCAAAAATGTGTTATCCTAATACCCTATGTTTCGTTGAACCAATGGTATTTCAAATCATCATAGATTGATGAATTTAAAGACCTCAATTTTACAATTGTTTGTGATTGATGACCTCAATCAGTACCTATAAATATTTACGTTTTTCCTCCAGTTATATGTCTCTAATTTCCACCAATGATCTCTTAATCGAGATCATAATTTGGTGGTGACCCTTTCATTTCTCTTTTCCTCATATTAAGACTAAATTCTATTAACCCAATTTCCGATGTGGGTTTTCCCACAAAGATATTATCTATTTTCAACCTTTTATTTTCGAAGAAAAATTTCAAATTGCGAGGAAAAAATTTATTGAAGGAGGGGGGAATTTAATACCCCAAGATTGAATAGTGTGTTATTTCTTCAAAATAATTCAATAACTTGCACTACACTCAACACAGAGTTCAAGCGAAAAATGACTTACCAAACAAGCCGTTCAAAAGAGGTTATGATTAGTAATACCTAATTTTTGAAATTATATATATTTTATATTCCAAAATGGACTTCATTTTTGGATTCGGATTATCTAATTTATCCTAGGGTGAAATTTTGGAACTTTTCAGATAACACTTATATTTTGATGAATAGTGAAAATTACTAAATTTTAATTAAAAACAACTATTTTAATCGAAATAAATTTATTGATAAATTATGAATTTGAGTGGTTTTAAAGTGTATATAGAATATATTTTTACCATTTAATATATTTTTGGTCATTTTACATAATTTTACAATTAAACAGGACATAAACAAGTGTCAATCTTTTTATAGTTATTATCTCTTAAAAACATGCTTTTTTGTTTTAACAACAGGAATTAATTTTAAATTAATTTCTGCCAATTCTGTTTTTTGAATTTGGAAAAATGGATTCCATATTTGGAGTCATGATTTTAATATTGTGTCAATAGGTAACTTTTATTTTTATACATTTTTAATAATTACTTCGGTAAATATTTTATTTACCATGGTTAAGGGTAAATCCGGTAAACAAGGGTTTAAAAAAGTAATATTATAATAATATTAAATTACCATAAAACATGTCCTAACCTTATTGGTGGATACATGTCCGACCATGGGAAATTTTGTGTCGATTTGGGGACCACATGTAGCCACTAGTAGGTGATAGGGACACTTTATTTTAATTATGTTAAATTATGTAGAAAATTTACAAAAGCATATATCTTCTAGAAAAAGAATTTTTACAAAGGGTTATATATGTTGGATTTTCTACTATAAATATTAATTAGAAAGAAAAAAATATTTTCTACATAATGATATTTTATTTGTAATTTTTAGACATTATATAAGTTAATTTATTTATGACACAATGATGATGCAGTAAATACCATAATAGTGAAAAATTAAAATAATTGATATGATAAATACCCAAATAAATATATTTTGAGACTTTTTATGAATTAAAATAATTTTATATGTTAATATGACATGTTTGGATTGATTTAATTAACTGTTTTCGAAGTTATAATTCTGTTATAAGTTTAACAAAAATCAATTATTGAATATTATCAAAATTGACATAAAAGAGTTTTTTTAAAACAAATATTATATTATTAATTGATATTAAATTCCTAAAAATCTACGTTTCGGCCTAGAGACTTATATAATGATAGGTGACTAATTAATGGACCACTTGGGGGTCGCTTGGATGTATATGGTAAGTTTATTAACCGTATAATATAAAAATACAAAGAGACATTGTAAAAGTGAAACTAATTAACTAAGAGTTTATACTTAATGATAAGGTTAATATAATGACCCAAACCTGTATAAATTCTATTGGTTGAGTATTTTTCGACCCATACCCACCTTAACCTTTAAATAATAAACTTTGGAGCCATTAGAAACCGAATATGAATTTATTCTAAATTAATATTTCTAGCTTTTCCAAAGGTGCCCCTCACCCCTCTTATAAAAGGGCACTCCCCCTTCTCATTACTTGACACCTTCAAAGCCTTTTTGTTCGGCCAAACCCTGCACAAATATTCTCTCAACTTCCCTAAATTCAACCTAGAGGCCTTAGTTTGATCATAAATCCAACAAATGTATCCCATTTGATCAAATCAAAAGTAATAACCCGAAGAAGAGTTAATGTTTTCACCACCCTTTTTCAAATTCATTTCTTCATCAACTTCTTCTTTCTTTGTTTTTCCCATTCTACAATAATGAATCCCGTATCTCCAATATACTGTAATATTATTATAAATATGGTACAACCATATTCAGTATTATATCCACCCTTTGAATAAAATGTCACCATACGTGCGTACGTACGGCTTACCGTATCCACGTCGTGGTGTAATTGTTATTCAATAAATTATTATTTGGATGGATATAATGATGATGTGTAACTCATGTAAATAATAAATATAACATTACAATTATTCTTTATACATGATATACCATCCAATTATATATTATTTTAATATCAAACGAATGATATTGTCGCTCGTGCGTACGTACGGACTACCGTCTCCACGAACGCGATGCGATTCATTCTCCATCGTATACATTCAAGTGTAATTCTCATTTGATGATTAATAATAGTATCTAAGGACTTGATATCATTATGGATATGATTAAGATACAACCTATCCATTACAAACATGGCTTATGTAACAAAACATATAAAAGAAAACGAGTAAGTTAACACCCGAAACAACGATAATAGTAAGATATTATTAACAAATCAATGTTAAAAGATCATATATGATGTCATATTAATGTATATGATTATTATATAATTTAATAACAATTATTTCACCATAATACAATAGTTTAACATACCCCAACAAAAGAAATGTACAAGGTAAGGGTTTATTTCACAATCTCTTCATTATCTTAGGTTGTTTATACGTAATTATTTACTGGGATCTCTTTATCATCCACATCCATGTTCATTAAAAATTTATTTAAATTTTTTTTACTATTTACTAGACAATGGGTTAAATTCATTTATACCCTTATGTGTTTTTAAATGAATCTTTCCTTCATTTCCAAACAAGGCACTTTTAACCTTTTTGACAAATTTAAGGTAAGAATGTCTTTTTTTTAACTTATATGGCGGGTGCGGCTATTTATCGCCATTATAAAATCGTCAAAGCTTCCCTTACAAGATTATAAGAATATTTTCAATGTAAATGTTTTATTTTATAATTATGTGACTTTTAAATGATTTCAAAATGAATATTTTACGAATTTTTGAAAGTTACTCTTTAGCATGATCATAATTTTAAATGTTTTAAAGATTTATCTTTCTAAATATTTTTAATTATTGTCCATGTTTTCCACATTATTTTAAGGATTTATTTAAATGGAAATAAAGGTTTTGAAATGATATATCTTTTCAAAAGTTTCTAAGTGGTATGGGACAATTTGATTCAAAAATTTCATTTAAATTACTTCCTTTATAAATGTGTGACTTTTCAATAATTTTGAGAAAAGAGATATTTCTCTCAATTGTTTTGATTTCATCTATGTCAATATCCTTTGATGGATTTTAAGATTATTTAAAGTTGATTTATTATGATTCAAAACATTTGTATTGTATTAAAGTTTTTGTGATATGTTTTAATGTGGATGTGTTATTTTTATACCATTCATGGTTTTTGGAGAAAGTATTGACATTTCGTATTCTATTTTTAATACGAATGTTTATGTTATGTTTAAACCTTTTCATATGGGAATGCATTGGACTTAGTAAGTGATGGGTGGAGCCCGCTATAGCTCTTCGATGCATCGGTAGTTCTCATGAGACAAAATAGTATCTTGGCACAAGGCCTTGACAAAATCTTATTTGTAGTCTTGGCACGAGGCCTTGGCTATGTTGTTATGATAGTCTGGCATTATGCATTCCATCATTATGAAAGTGGTTATTGATATTGCATGTGATTATTTGATTAGTATAGTATCCATGTGAATAAGTAAATGGAATTATTTCATTTTACTTTTCCCATACTATGTTGAATTTCAAGTTTAAAAGGATTTTGTTTTAGTTATACACTACCTTAAATATTTATTCTTATTTATGAAAGTTTCTGCTATATTGTTATCCTTACTGGGCATTTGGGCTCACCCATTTTCTATGTTTTATTTTTCCCAGGATGTGAAGATGTAATTTATGAATGACCTGCAGGGATATTATGTGGGGATATGAGTGTAGAATATGGAGACAATATATTGTTGTAGCTTTTCACTTATTGATATAATGTAAAACTTTATGAATATATCTAGTGTTTCCAAGGCTACCAAACCAATCGGTCTTTCTAGATTTGATCTTTCTTGTGATCATGCCAATGTTATGTAATAATGCACCAACTCTAGGTAACTGGGGTCGGGGTGTTACACAAACCATGCTCTAACCTTGCGTTAGAAACTACCCTCAAGACCAGACTTGCACGGTTTGGCCGCACGGTTTAGGCAATATGTGCACCAACCGTGTGAAAGCTATTACCCATTATAGTTCCTCAAAAGTCCACCCAAACTCACCCCCAAGTCACCTTGAATTCCCAGAACTCCTCTAGTACCACATTTTCACCAAGGAATGGACCGGAGAGGTCTGGGCCATTACAGATTGAAAAAAATAATTTAATTTTCTATTGGTAGGATGATGATTGGATATTCTTGAACATTCAAGAGGTTGGTCATTAGTGGGTTTATCGTCAACATCTGATATTACATTGAATGATTTATAAAGGATAATTGTATTTTATTATGTTTTATTACTATAATATGATTGGGATTCAAGATTTTGATTTTTATTCTCATTTATATTTGATGAGTATCATAGGGGGTATCTCTTTTTATTTTGGATAATTATTTGTAAATGATCAATATAATAATTTTACATTGGATTACTAGGTAAACTAGGTGGTGAAAAATTATTTTACCTTATATATTTTTGAGTAATTTTTCCAGGATCATCCTGTGGCCCATCAAACAATGTGTTCTAGTTAATCATTATATTAAATATCACATTTTATTCATATTTAAAATTTTGTTGGGTGATATAAATAAATTGTGTAAAATTAAATGTCATTTTTCAATATTATGATAATAAATAGTGAATTATGCTTGATTTTTTGTAGTGTTTTTATTCTTAAATAATTGTTATTATTTTTCTATGTGAAGATATTATTTTAGGAATAAACTAGGATTAAATAAATCTATTTGGGATTTCTGTAAAATATGTTTCTTTACTACAAAATTTTTTTAAATGAGATTAATATAATTATGAAATCCTAATAATCATGTTTTATTTTAAAAAATAAATAATATAACATGAAATGGATTTATACCCTCATAGAGTATTCCTCTGTGAATAATAACTGGTAAAATGATAACATTAAAATTTTCTAATGATTTTTTAATTTTATGAAATTTTCTCATTTTAGAAAAAAATTATATCATATTTGAATTTTTATCAATAATGGTAATTTTTACGGTGTCTGTATTTAAGAATTATAAATTGTTTAAATAATAATTATAAATTTTATCTATTTGTAAAATAGAATTAAATTTTTTAAGATAATTTAGAATATATAGGAATTTCATTGGATTTACAAATGATGGTTTTACTTAGAAATTATCTCATACGCCTCATTAAGGGGTTATATATCTTAAAGGGAATGTTTTCAACATAAATTTTCATATCTAATAGTGTATGTGTTGATTTTATCCATTTGTTAAATTTGTGACTCTTTGATTTTTTAAGAGGAATAATTGGGTTTGGATCATGTTTCAAAGGATCCATAGAATATATCCTAGCAATTTCATGACTATAGGTACATTTTTTATACATAAGGTTGGTCTTATTGATCTTCTTTTCTATTTCTAAGAATCAAATCATGTTTAATGAGTTATAAAGCCCTTTTACTAAATAGTGATGGTTTTTCTCTTATTTTTTTTGGCGACTATGTCAGTGATCCTTGTTTGGTTAGATGGCATGATAAGGAGAAATCATTTAACAAAATCTGTTGTATATCACTTTATTTATGGATGAATAATTTTTAGAAATTGGTTTTTTGTGTTTTGATCCATGGTTCCTTAGGGTGGATTCGATAATCCTTTTATTTGGATTCTTCATTTTTTATATAATATGAATTTTACTTTTTTTGAGATTTAAATATGTCTTTATTTTTGTTTGAAATTATTATTTATTGGGAATGTCATGTCATTGCGTGTGTTTTTCAAGAGAAAAGGTTGTACATGTCACCCCATGAAATTTTACACTACCATGGGTATATTTTAATCTAGTCGGGTTCACTAAGAGATGTTTATATGGATATGTTGTCTTATTTCCTCCCTTTCTCTCAGTTTAATAAACCATGGATAATGCCCATGTTGTTTTCATTATCATGGAATTTTGTTAAGAAATTTTATCTTTTTTTGGTTTGGGTTGTGTTTGTAATAGTTATTTAATATTATGATATTCAGTTACTTATCAGATATTACATATAAATGGTGATGTGACCATTACTTATTTTCCTTCATATTTGAGATTCTTGTTTGAATATTGTAGAGTTTTTGAGGATCATTGTTTCTTGATGATCGGTTCGGGTTTCTAATATATCTTTGGATGAAAGATCTATTTGTATTTTTCAATGTAATGTAGTGGTGGGTTTTCCCATACACCTAAAAATTTTAAATATAGGGGATTTATTAGTTTTTTAATTATCGTTCTCTAGACAATTAGCTTATAGGGGAAAAATATAGCATAGTATTGATAATTCCGAAACCCTTAGATCCCTATTTAATTAAAATTTTAATATTTCAACTTATTAATTATTATGTGTGTTTTTTTGAGTTTTATGTTATAAATATTAAATATTTGTGAATATTTCTTCCTTTAAATTATTTTTTGACAGTTAGTCTGTAGTTTGGTTACACATGTAAACAATATTAACTTGGTGCTTTCTTCAATGAATTGGTTTGAGAACCATGTGGGTTAATGGTTTTTTAGAGTCCATGGATTCAATTACATAAGTAATATTACATTTTATTTAGATTGTTAATTTTTTTATAGATAGTATGTGAAATGTAGTTTAAATTATATGAGATCTATTTTAAATAATGTAGATTTCTTTTTCATTATAGTTTCATAGTGTTCATTCTTAGTGATTGGTAAAATATTCTGACAACTATGTAGATTTATTTGGACATTAGTAGAGAGTTTTATCATGTATAATGTATGGTTGGTACAATCTGTAGGAAAAATATGTGAGTATGTTTGTATTTTGTATTTTCAACTCCATTGTTGGTCCATTATTTTCCAAACCTAGCTATCTGGTTGTGTGAGTTTCCCAGATTTCATAATAATGTGAAAATGAATTTATACCTAATCTCACATTTTATATTTTGGCCTCCATCCCCACCTCTCCAATTTTATAAATGGTTTTTCATGAAATGGGAATCTCCCACCATTCTCATTTCATTGATTCCAATCACCCTAAAACATGATTTTATGTTGTTTTCAAGAGGTTATAATTTTATCCCATATATCCCTCTTCCACTATATTATTATTACCCACTTCCTTATATTCCGATTTTGTGAAAAATTAAAACCACCACTCAAGGTGTAATGAGGGGTTGGCGTTAGTTTTTTGATGGGGTAGTTTTGGTTTATAAATAATATATATTGACTCTATTGTGTATTATCAACAAAAAAGTGACATGTTTCAATGGATCTTATACTCAACATGCTGCGTGATTCTCTGTAATTGCCTTATAATTCATGTTAGATACATCATCTGTGGCTTTATTCACAATAGTATTTAATTTAAAAGTATTATATGACCATTTTAGTCAAATAATTGTTTTTATCATGTGCCATATATTTCTGACATGCCATGTTCTCTTGAAATCGATTGAGAATACATTGTAATTTAAATTTAATGTTTTACGGGTGTTTTGGAGTGGTTCCATTTTTAATGGTAATGGGAGATGTTGTCAGAAATATTTCAAAAATATAAGTGTAGTTTTCACCTATTCTAAATTGTTTCTATATCAATTGATATAATTATTGTTTGGAATGTGTTTATGTGCAATAAATTTTGAAAATTATTTTTTAAATGAATTTCTAAATCAGGTGTAAGGAAATAGATAAAAATAAATGTTTTTAAATTGGATTTTATATAGATTTATGTTACATGTAATTATGATATTCCTTTGTTATAATCAGTTAAGACCACTATAACCTTGATTTCTAGAATGTGTGAGACCCTCTAAAAATCCCCCATATAAATTGTTTCACTATTGTGTCTTATGATCCAATAAGGGATACTGAAATTTATAATTACTTTATGAAAATTTTAAACTCCAATGTAAAATTAATAATTTAATTCAATGGATTTGTTGGTATGACGAGGTTTATTTAAAATACTTTATACATTTTCCTTGTGTTTTTTTATTACACTCATTTTTGTCTTCTCAACAGACTCCCAGGTAACTATGTTTAGTTTTTGATAGGTGGGATCCCGTAATAAGGATTGTTAACCGTGCAGTGGTTCATTTAAAATATAGTGATATTGTCTTAGGGGATGTTATATTTCCATAGTTTCTTCTTACTCAAGTCATAGATAGACAACCCCTCAAGTTAAATGGGATTAGATAGTCAATCAGATTCTTTAGTTACAATATAAGAATTATTTCTCTAGTTAAAATAATATTAATTCATTCCCAGTGGGTAAACCATGAACCTTAAGTCCTTTTAGGACACTATTCATTTTATCATCCTTTACATCATTAATATTCACTTTTTCATGATTTTATAGAACCAATACATGGTTATTTATACTCTATATGTACATTCATTGTACATTGGTGCCTAATTGTGATTTTTTCATCTTAAGTGAATTTTTATTTTAAATTAAAACTAATTTCCTATTGGGTTTGGAATGTGTTGATTAGAAATGAAAAGTTATGATGTTTCTAAATTATTTTTAGGGATATTATTTCATATGAGGTTAATTGTGAAAGTAAAATTTTAAATTAAAGATGGTAATTGGAAGGAAAAGTAAATTTGGGTTTCTTTCACTAGTTTTAGATATCTGCATTCCATGTTTTTAAAATGGTTAACTAAAATTTCTATAGGATTTTATTATATTATTAAGGGTTATTTTGTTTAGATAGTTTAATGTATTATTCTATTTGATTTCATAAATCACAAAGATTAAAAAATATATTTAATACATTATTTTGAAAAAAATAATTTTATAGAATTTATAATGAAGGTAATTTCATATTAACCATGGGGAGATCCTCTAATGAATTTTAAACTAGCACTGTATATATACACTAGTGATCTGGAGTGGGTGATGTTATCTTGTTTCTCTTAGAGGTTTCATGTTGTATTTTTTGTTGTTGAGATATCGGTTAATTCATGGTGGGTGACTGTACATTTTGTTTTGTCATGTATTAATAGTGTTGATTTTCGATCTCTTTGGGATAAATTTCAATTTTATATTGAGATATTTTTCAATCCATATTATCTTGGTGTATTTCAGATTCTTTACACATTATGTATGTTTCTATTGACTTCCCTTCACGAGTATGTCGTATTTTGTGTTTGGGATCTTATTTCAGTGCAACATGAATGGATTATTTTTATATATATTTCTAATTCTTATTTGAATTTTTTTATATGGGTGAAATCTTTCAACTATTATTATTCTGATATAAATTCACTATATTCCACACTATGTGATAGGGAACACCCTTCAAGCCAAATGATGATATGGGATGGGTGATTGGTTTGGTCATCTCAGAATAATATGTTTCCTTTCCATAAGTTATTTTATTCCATTGGTGAATGGTTGATTGGTAGAGGTAGTATATCAAGAAAAATTTATTTATTATTTGGTATTTTCCATAGAAAAATAATCATTTATATTCTGTGGTTTTTTATTAAAAAAATAATATTTTTTAGTAACCCCTATAAATATGAATCATTTTACTATATTTTGAGATTGTTTTTAAAAATAAAAAGGATCTTAGAGAGTTTTGGGAAATAAGTAATGAATATAAATAATTTCCCTAGTTTTTAGACCTCACTAGATACCTTATTATATTTAATCAAGTTCCATAGGGAATAAAATTGCTTACATAGACTCATTAAACATATTTGGGAACTCAGCGGACTTAGACGAGGATCCCTACGTAATTTTTGAATGTTTAACAAAATATAGCGGTATTTTGGTCTTTCCAACACTTCATTTAAAAAATAAAACACATGACACTCAATTATTTTACTAAATCTCATGTTTAGTATCCCATTAAAAGTATACTCGCTAAATATAATTTATCATGCATAACAACTTCAATTCTTGAATTTGATTAATTCTAAATGAACTTGAGAGATTGTCTTGGTTTGAAAAGGGTTAGTTCTTCTTTGGTTGTTCTTTATCCTCCTATTTTCTCTTAGAGTATACTTTTCTTTAATTTTCCCCTACATAGTTATTAAAAAATTCATTATGTATTATGTCTTTATCTTATCTATTTTCTACATGGTATGGATTATGTGAATCAATGTAAACAACAATTTAATTACTAAATCGATTCTCCTTCAATTGTTGTTAATAAATTTGAATATCTGACCTATATTAGGTAGGTTTAAAAATATTGTGGTGATGTAGTATCTAAACTGAGACATAAATAGAGTAGTATATAATTATTTTTTTAGAATATCCCATATTCCTTATCATAATAAAAAATAGTTGGCTAATCAATGATCTTGTGAAAAGTGAATTTGACTCAAAATCGAAGACATTCAATTAATAAATAATTTTCTGTATATTTAATTATATTGTTACTTTTTTTATATTTGTGAATTGTACATTCTTATTATCCAAAATGATTGATAATATAAAAATCATATATTCTTGTTTTTTTTCAACTAAAATATTTTATAAATAATTAATGATAGTATAATCATGAGTTTGGTGAAATGGTTTTGTTTTCTATTTCCAATCCATGGTTTTTATAATATTAAAAGTCTATTAAATTTTATATTTATGAACTTTATTAAAAAAATAAATTCATTAAATATGTTGTCAATTCTGATAAATTTATGTTTTTCATTAAAAAATTTGTAATACATGGTTTAATGTGTGTATATATATTCAATTTAAGGTTCGTTGGACCAACTAATTTCAATAAAAAAAATATTTTTGGTTTGGAATGGGATTACAATTCCATGACTAATTTTACCCATTCTCTCATTCTTAGAAGACAATATATAAAGAAACCTTATACTTATTAAACATTATTCTTTTCCCCTTATGTTGGGAATATCACTCTGAAAAATCATTTTTGCCCATCTACGACCCTGAATGGAGGCTCAGTTTTTATAAATATATATTGAGAATCCATGTATTATGACTTATTATCTACTATTTATAATTATGTATCAATCATCTCAGTAAGAATTTTTGTTACAAAACTATGATTTCCTATTTATTTGAAATATATATATATTTACATTTTTTATGATTAGTTGTAAGGGATGGGGTGGCTACAACCTACTAGGTATATTAAACTAAAAACCATGAAATTATACTATGTAACACATGCAGATAATTTTGTATGTAATCCATATAAGTGTGAAAAACTATATCATAGTAGTTATTTAATTTTTTATTTTTTGAATAAGTGGAATACATTGATACCTATTTTGTTTTTAGAAGGAATATTATTATTTTATGTTGGAATTTTGAAAAAAGTTTACCTTGAATGTAACAACTGAAAAATCTCCCCATTTTATTCCAAATGGATTGTTTAGAACAAATTATTTTTACATAGTCATATTTATTAGGTTTCCAAATTTTTTTTGGTCCTATTGTTTTTTATTCCTTAAATGATTGTAATAAATGTTCATATTATTTATTCAATTTACTTAATAATATCCTTTTAATAATTCTATTGAATAATTTTTTATAAACAATTTTATTAGGTATTTAAAAAGTTCATCCCAAATATAGGTGTGACTAAATTATTTTTTATTTTTTTATAAGGGGGAAATTCAATTCTCACAAAGATGTAAATCATCCCTTGGTTCGTGAACATACCACAGGTGATCAAGAGGTGTAACTGAGGTCATGTGGTTGTAATGTCGATGTACTATTCTAGTATTTTGTTCAGATTCATTTCAAAATGGTATTATTGCATAGTTAGTTATCTTGTGGATGAAATTTGGGATTGTCATGTCGATGGCATTATAGGGAATCTGTAATCATCCCATAAACATGGTGTGATAGAATAATTATGTCGTAATATTTTCATTCTAATAGTATTATGTGATTTATTTTTCTTTCTTATTTGAGAAATTTCTTTTTTATTGATTATTAAGAAGCACTCTAGCCATCTCTAAGTGGGAATATAGAGGGAATTAGGTCATAAATTATTTATAAATTAAATTTATTATATAAAATGTTTTCATAACCAATTATGGATTCAAATTATCTAAAAACAATAATAAAATATTGTTTTACTATACATTTTTTTATGACTAGGATAATATTGATCTATAGTTGTATCATTTTTTTAAAACCACTGTTACATATTGTAGATGGTTTGTCTCAATTTGGTCATAATAAAAGAATTTTATTCATGTTTCTATTTTATTTATTCATCATATAATACTATATTTCAGCAGTTTTACTCGTGTTTTATTAAAATTAGCAGTGTCTTTTAAAATTGATTTTAGAAAAAAAGGGTTTATCTATCCTTAGTAGTAAAATTCAATTTTTGAGTTGTATATTTTTCAAAATCTATATTGATGTTGTTATCTAATTTATTATTTAATATATTTATTATAAGAACACTATATATATATAAATTAGAAGCGGATGGGTGTTCCTATTCATCTAGGTAACTTGTTATTCCCCAAGATCTAAAAGGGCTTGGCTACCCACTTTTAAATATTTTAAAGGTCATACCACGTATAAGAACATAAAATACTGAGATTATTAACATATTTTAGGGTTATTAAACAAATTTATTTCATATATAATAGATGAAGATACTATAATTTAATCTTTATTGATTGGGGGCATTTTTACTCAAAATGGATTCTCAAATTTTTTGGAATCATAAGGTGGAAGTAAATGAAAAACTCAATGTTTGATGGTGGATAAATTTATTGTGAACAGCAGATATATTTTGAATGGGGGAGTTATGTGGTATCTCATCTTATTTATAAAATATTAGAAGTCCACATTTGATCCCACTAAAGAAGGGAACCTGTTTAATAACATCAATGTTGATACATTTGACACATTAATCGTCAATTTATCAATGATGAAAATAAATTATATGTATATATGTTATGCCTTTGAAAATAAATTGATATTTTATTCTTGTTAAGTAAAAAATAGGGCTATGTTCAATTGGGACTTGATGTGAAATTATATTCTATAAATATTTATCTAGTTATAATTAGTGTTTATTTACTATTATAAGTATTATTATAGTATATTATTGAATTGATCATGACATTTAAAATAAATTTTTCCCATTAATCAATAACTGCTAAATTTTTTTACTCTTTTTAATCTGAATTTGGATGTGTCACATTATTTTATTAGCCTTGATTCCTCCATATTCCATAGAAATGGAATATTGATAAAATTTCTATCTTGTACCCTAGAAATAGAATTTTTAGGTATATTTGGGTTATAATGGTTATTGATATGAAACAATTTTATCTAATTCTAGTAATATGATAGTAGATCTTGATTTTGAGATTATTTTATTTCAATATTATGGGATTTTTTATGTTATATTAATTAGAAATTAAATATACACTTTATATAGTCTATGAATTAATATATTTTAGAATATCCATAGAATAAGGACGTGTGAATGAGTACCACTAAAATAACTATTTGTCTCCATTTTTTGTTGATGACATATAGTTATAAAATTTAACTCATGTTGTTGATAAATATCGTAATGTGTTTTCGTGATATTTATATGGATTTCCTCCCTAACAAGAAGTGTAATTTATATTTTGTTTTTTTGTTAGAGAAAACCCTATCAAGATCCTTTCATATTAGATGGATATAACTGAACTAAAAGAATTAAGGATTAAATTTAATGAAGATGAGACCAAGAGATTCATTAGATAGAGAACACATATCACAGTTGAAAATGTTCACTTCATGGAATATTGAAAGACAAATCATGTTATAATCATTAATTATTATCCTATATCAAGAATTGATATTGATATTTGTTAATTAAAAGGTTAAAGTTTGTTATATAAAATTGATATATAGTCAAGTTAGAATTATAATGGATTAGGCCTAAAAAATACTCTAATATTTTTTAAGGTGATATATTCATTTCGATTAACTTGTTATACCCTTTGGATAAATTATTGATCAAATGTTGTTTATGGTCTTACTAATTATGTATTGTACTCCCTTTTTATTTATTTTTTGGTCTTTTTGGATGATTTCATTTTTATATTAAAAATATGGAAAATAATTTTCTAAATTTTAAAATTATCTAGAATACAATGGGTGATAATTTTTTATATAAAAATAAAATTAAATTATTACATTGGTTCTTGGAATAAATTTCCTTAGGCATGTAATATTTGATGTCCTCGTCACTATAAATTCAAAAGATTTTTATTTGGAAATTTCAACATCATTTCTATGAAATGTATTTTTTGTAAGGAGTTACATTAAATTTTACATATATTGTTTTCATTACATTGTTTATTTCCTAAAGATCATTTCAATTTCTAAATATTCTAAAATAATTATGATGTGTTCATTTTTTTGGACCATGTGAAATCAAATTCATTAAGACAAATAAAAGGATAATAAAAAATATAGTCCTTTATTTCCTCATATAAGTGATTTTTTGGAGATGTATAGTTTTTAATTTTATAACAACCATGTGTGTGTTCTCATACAAGATCAATGAGTCAAAGTGTGTGGTTCTAAATAGTTCCATAGGAAAAACTACAAAAATCATGAATTGGAATTTATTTTATTTTTTATGCATAAATTTTATAGAGGAAATAATTTTTTATTGAATGATTCGGGGAATTTATTGATAAAAAAAAGAATATTTTACTTTTAGGGGGAATTTAATTCTTTGGAAGTGAAAATAGTTGTTTTATAATAAATTATTTTGTTTTTTATATATATTATTCTCTTAAGAATGGAAGTTAAGTTCAACCATCTCTTAGCTCGAAAGTACACCCTGAAGGGATGTAGGTGGAAATGATGTTTGTAAATTGATATCCCTATTTACAAGAATCATTATAGATTTCATGGATGATTTTTTTAGGATGTTTCTATATCACATTGAATATGTATTTTCTATTGTGTATCCTGATGAGGTATCTCACATCTCCAGTCATTATTATGTCATTATTCAATAGAAATAAAATTTTGCTCAGATAATTAATGGATGGTAACAATACCTTACATAATTCTTGTATATTAAAATAAGGTTATTATTTTTTATTTCTATTAAATAGAAATTAATAAAGTTTTATTATTCCTCCAAATGGCCTTAACATCCTAAAATCAAGAAAATAAATCATTGTTCTATGAAAAAAAAATTTCTTCATGAATAAGGATATATTCATGTTGATTAGATGATTTTTCACCAATTATTAAGTGCATTTACAGAATCAATGAACTATATGTGTTCTTTGGGAACATCATCTATTGTTATTGAAATGGGATTAACTCACTAAAAACATTACAACAATATTTTTAAGATCCTCTAGAGGTTGAGTTAACGTATGGATAATTGTGGACATTATGACCAAAATGGGTCAATTATGACCTATTAATGAGGCCCCTTATATTGATAAGATATGATGAATTATATTCTAGAAATTATAATTCTTTAGTTTATATGACCATAAATAACCCTTAGCATGGACTCATGGATTATAACTTAGTTTCCCAAGGGGATACAATGATAATTAGAGACTATGTTCAATTGTAATAAATCATTCCATATTAAACCACATGTTTAGTCTATGAATAAAAATACAACTTTCTAAAATTTTATTTTTACCAAATTATTTAATTTAGTGAATCATGGGAGGATCACATGTTCTTAGTGGAATTATGTTACAACAATAACAACCAGTTTTATATTTATGTGTATCCATGTGATGGTCTTTTATATGAATTTCCATTCTCCTAATTATTAAACAAAACATATGTTAGTCATTTTTAGTTGGTCTGGATATTTTTTAGAAGACGATATAACTCTTTATAATGATTATAAATAGTATTCTATCAGTCAATCATGTAAAAACTCAAATCACATCACTGAAGGTGACCCTTATTATTGATTTTTGTTGGTGATTTGTTACTTCATGTTTAAAAAAGACTACACCTCTAATGCATGTGAATGAATTGGAAAATTTCCCAAATATTTTATAGAACATTCAAAATATTAATGTTTTATAGGAAGTATTCTTCTCAGCTATCCTTACAATTAAAATTCACTTCCATACCTATTCCTATAATTTAATCTAGATTAAGAAATTTGTTACATGTACATAAACATACTATATTACAGGTTTATATTGAGGTTCAATCCAATTCCACCTTCTTAGATCAAAATATTAGTATCACTAATCAATAAGGGATATTTTAGAGAAGAAAGTTAATTTACTTTAATAATTTTATATGTTATTATAGATATATCCAACATTAATCTTGTAAGTGGTAAAATTAAATGAAGAATAATTGGAAAACATGTTTCTAACGGAATATTATTGAATATTCTAGTGGAAAAAAATGGGGTGGGGGAGGCTATAATGATCTAGACTTTTGTAGGTCAATGTCCCCTCTCAATTTCTAATTAACAAGTAAATGTTTTGGATTTTTTCTATAAATAAAGAGGTGTAAGTAGATTTTGGATGTTGATTGAAACGAGAATGTGAAGTAACAATGTGTTGAAATAATATCATTTACCATATAACATTGATGTTTCTAGAGACATATTGTATACAACCCCAATTACACTTCAAACTTAGGTCTATTAATAGATTTCAATTTACTGTGTTTTATTAATCACATGGTTGTTTTTTTCATTTTAACGAGTTCATTTATAACCCAAAATGAAAAATAATAATATAATTAATTTAAATATCAGTCCTAATGTGTCTTTGATGTTATCCTCTCCCACTTTACCCAATCATATGATTGATATATGATCCTTATACTGATGTGAACCATAGAGGGTCATCTAATCAAAGAATATGTTGGTTTTTATTCTAGTCTAATTCTTCCTCATTTTTCTTAGGGAACTGACCTATAATCCTCATTCATGTAAACTGGATCAATTTAATTATATATATTCATTCAGTATTATTTCTCTAGTTTTCACAAATTTCATCCTAAATTGAATAAAATGAACCACCCATGGTTTTCTATATAGATCCATTCTCCAATTACAAAATATTAAAACCCAAATTACTATATAATTTTTTCTTTTTAATAATAAATGATGGGGGTAAATTATTTCCGTAGACATAAAAGTGTTGATAAATAATTATTTTGGGCCTATGAACCCAATAATCATCTATGTCCCTTTAATGGATAGCTTAAAAACGGTTATTAGCTATATAATTTTAATGAAAAATGGAAAATTTTATAATAAAAATTAATTTATAAATTTTATTTACCATTTCAAAAAAAAATTTCTAATTTTTGTAACCTATATTATCAAATTTGAATGTTTAGTTCATCATATACATGACTTATATCATTGTTTGATTTCACAAATGGCATATTCTATGAATAATACATGTTGGTGTAAGCATGAGACATGTGAAATGGTTATCTATTACAACTATATTTAATATTTTTTGTTTTTTAGGACCAATTAAATAATTTATTTATATAATTTAATAAATATTTAGTTCTTTAAATATATGTGAATTTTAATTATTTTTTCTTATTATTCAATTCAAACAATAGATATTAGAAATTGTATATATTTATTCAATATAAGGTGCCATGATCTACCAATTATAAATGAACTTATCTATGGTTTGGGACAAGATCACAAAAGCATAACTCGTTATAACCTTTCGGAAATTCCCATGGGGAGAATATTAAGGTATCCTTGACTCATTACCCACAATATACATTCCAATTGAATAGGAAGTTCACCTTGAGTAATTATATTCATTCATCTTAAATTTTGATATGAGGATCAAAGAAGGAAAACATGAATGGTCCAACCCTATATTATGGGGTAATAATTAATTTTTTTAATCATGTTGGTAGGGAAGTGAATTTTTATGGGGTATATTAAACTCACTCCAAATAAATTCACATATAATTGGTTATGATGTTCTATTTATAAATTATACTTATAAAGATAAATTTATTAAGAAAGGGAGTTCGTTCAACTTGAAATTTTAGAATGTGTTTGGTTCATTTTTGGATTATATATTGGATTTTCATGTATTTATACATGTAATTGCTCTATTTATTTACATGGTATTTCATACGTATAAATCTTTCTATATACTTTTTTAGTAATTTTTTTAAATAATCCTTCTATATGTTGTCTAAATATTTTTATTTTCCAATATCTTTTTTTAATTTTTTGTTTTTTCTATCTTCAATATGTGTAACGAATGTTCAGTGCCTTATATATATATAATGCTATTTAATTCACAAACATCAATAATATAATATTCCTTTAACCTTCAGTATATGGTATTTAAATATCCTACATACACTATTTTTGATAATTTTATAATGATTTTTAAATTTTTTAATAGGAATAGTTAACTCTCATTATTATTGAATTGAAAGCCTCGTGTTTACTACAACCTTTTATGATCTAGGAATGAACATTAGGTCTTATTTTAATTTTATTCATGTAGTGTTGAGACACTCAAAATATGGCCATCATATGTTCAATGTGATTCTTCAACTAGGTAATATGTTTAATAGTATAATTGTTCGAAACATCATAATGTTCTTATTGGGTGGAGCATATTCAAATTAATTTTACATTATCCTTATCTATGACTCGTTCATAAGGTTTGGACAACCTAGACACACTCTTCATAATTAATTATTAAAAAATATTCTTAATATATTAATTCAGATACATAATAAAGTGATCGAACCTTAACAATCAATAATTAAAATACTAAAAAATTGAGTCATTTACATACGCCAAACCATTAATAATTAGAATTTTAGAGGATATGAAAAATTCATCAACTAGTAGTAAAAATATTTATCCCATTAAATGGTGATTTTAAACATTAAACTATGGACAAATTATTTAACAATATTTCTTTAATATATTACAAATAATTTACAACACATGGAATATATATAGATATTTTGTATATAGTAATCTTCATTATAACCGAGGAAAATGAAAACATAATCTTGATGATAACAAATGATCAATATGGGTTAACATAAAATATAAGTTATCATGGAATAGATAATTCATTATGTAGATGCATTGAATAAATAATAATAATACATTTAATATAATTAATAAGTAGATTATAAGATATATCCATGGTTAACATAACAATATAAATATTCTTGTTTAAAACAATAACTAATTTCATAGTGAATTAATTCATAATGGATAAAATCCTAAACATGTCGATAAGGCCTTGTTCCAAGGCATCATACATAAAATGATAAGGTTTATACTAGAAATTGTAGCTTGTTTTTCTAATGAGACCATCTAATGCAACCATTGGATATATAATTCACGTCATTTCCTATAAAAAATTTGGTACAATGGATTCATAAAATGTAATAGTGTTTGAAAAAAAAATAAACCAACATAATTATATAGAAATTAACATACACCAATATTGAAATAAATTTTATAGGAATTTTAAATATTTAATCAATTAACAAAAAATAGCATTCATGGTAAGCACCTGTAAAAATAATACAATATAGGGTAATGTGAATATAGTTAATTAAGTACTATAATACATGTAATAAAAATATTATATGTGATAGAGAACATATCTATGAAATTAATTAATACATAAATATAGGATAAAATAATGTCAAGAGAGAGTTGAAGAGTGATAGGGGGCTTTTCACTTATGAATAATTAGTGGTTTTCACTATAAATTATTTGGATAGTTTCAATATTAATTAATAGATCCTAATATTAAAATTGGAATATTGTTTAGAAATATAGCAGAATATTGAAGGGAAATTTTATAAAAAAACAGAAGGACTTTGTAACATGGTTTTTTAAAAAACATCAATGTTGGGTTAAAAATATATATTATATGGTTAAAAAAAGAAAATTAAAATCTTAATTTCAATATAATGATAAATATTTCAAACTATAAATGAAATAATTATAAAAAATATAAATTTTTAGTGGATTATAAATATGTAAATAAGTGGAATGAAGTAAATTTAAATATTCTTCCAAATCCTTAAAAAATTAGATATGAAATTTTTAGAGAATAATGGGACAAATATATTATTTTTAAAAAGATAGGGAAATGATTATGAATCATTATTAGAATTTTTATATAATTCTTGGAAAAAGATAAAATGAAGTAAATAATAAAATTTAGATTTATTTTACAAATTTATAAATAATTTAAAAAATGACCAATATGGAAAATGGAAAAAAAAATTATTTAAAATGATTCTTATATAAAGTATTGGGATCTATAAAACGTACCTGAGAATTTATTGATATATTTATAAGTTAATTAATGTGAAAATATAAAGTCTATGGATATATAGTTAAAATATTCATCCATGCAAAATAGATATGTTTTGGTCAACACATAATAAAATGATTTGTGAAATTTGGAACAAAGTATAGGTAATTCTTACGAATAATTTTAATACCATGAATGTAAATAGGAAATATAGAAAACTAAAATTTTAGGGTGGAAGAAACCATGCATATAATATGAAAGAAATGATTTGACGTTATAAATAAAATAATATAATCATAGATAAAATTAACCAATATAATTTTGGAAATATATGATTTAATGGAAAAGAAAAATGGATTTATTGAATGCAATTGATTCTCTAATAAACAAGATGGGGTTTACACCTAAACTGACATTTGTCTCATTGATCCTCTAAACTAATGTTATTTATATAAAAACATATGTTAAAATCTACTGGCTATGCATCAAATAATACTAGAAGGAATGGTTTTTTTTTCTAATGAAAAAATATAAAATAAACAATAAATCATAGACATATAATCAAAATAAACAAACATGAAATGACCACCCAAAAAAATAAATAATTATAATAGGTAAGAAAACATGAAAAATAAAAACAATCCAAAGCAAAAAACAACCACCCATCACAATGTGACCCTTGTTAAATCACTACAACACACTCCTAAGACATAAACCATCTATACATGAGCTAGTGATAAGAATATAAAAAATTTATCCAAACCTACAAATAAAAAATCAAAGAATACCTACATTGAATTTTGTATATAGTATATGATAAAACATAACCATGTATTATTTCTCCAAGTAGTTCTTTCAAATCCATTAAAAAGAGATACTATTATATATTCTTTTAAATAATGTCCAAAAAATTCCTCTAATAAATTATAATTTTTTAAAAAAATATCATAGAAGTAAATTTATTCATAGGTAAATTTATTTTTATTGAAATTAAATATAAATAGTTTAAATGAATGTAAATTTTTGAAACGAACGATTCTAGAAAAAATATCCCCTTCCATATATGTCCCCAATATTATAAGTGTTTCTAAAATATGTTAAAAAACCCACTGACACAACAGATATAATATTCCAGATAAGTTTTCCCCAAACACCTATTAAATAAAAGTCAAAGTAAATAACCATAGGTAACATATGATTCAATAATGTTGGTAATATAAATATGGTTTAAGTGAGTAACCAGACCTGAACCCCTATATCTATTTCCACAAACACATAAATTTCATATGGACATTGGTAATAACTGTAAAAGCCAATATATTACCATCCCTAACTAAAAAATTAAATTTATTTATTTCATCTCTTACATATTGATAACCTATTTATATTAATACAATGAGGATAAAAATTCCACTAATGAGATCTATGTTCTTTAAATCAAACGAACATTAGTTTTTCCTTATATCCAATACTATTTAATCCATATTAACTCCTTAACATCTACAATAAATTATGTAACACATACAATCCTTTTAAACATGTCGCATCTATAAAATTTCATTATAACCCATGGAATTGGAAACATAATATGGAATGAGATAAAAAACTCAATAATGTTAAACACCCAAAAATAAAAAATCCCAGCACAAAGATTCTGTAAATAATATGGTAGGAGTAAGGAGAAAACCCGAAGTGATAATTAACATGAAACATAAATAATTAGTTTTCGATGAAAATAAATAAAAACCTCAAAATAAATAATATAAATCTCATTTTGATTGAATGTGTAATTTAGTACATTAAAACCATAATTTAAAAGCCTTTTCCAAAAAAATCTCTTTTTATGTGTATTTTAATACATCAATACCCACTAATTTATGTCTCTAGTGTCATTTTAATACATTGAGAGACTATATAATTAATGGCACTAATAATTAATTATTTATTTAAAATAAATTCACAATAAGTATCATGATTTTTTTCATATAATTCTCTAAGGAACCTATGATATATTATAACGTCTCAATTAGTAAAATGAATTATACCGAAAGTCAAAACATAATCAACATGTGTTATCAGTCAATAATCATTAGGAATATAAGTAATATTCAACGAGTAAATTTATGGGATAAAAGTGTAATAACCCATCAAAATAAATAAGGTGTATTTTCAAATAATATATAGTTATCCTTACAATAATAATTAAATATGGAATTACAACATATATAATATCAATAAATTTCCCAATGTTAAATGAATAAAATTCCTTATAGTTAAAAATTATCCAATCTAAATTATTTATTGATGATATGCTCATATTGTGTAGATAAATAAGTATATGGATAAATAAAAACTAGAATAAAATTATCATAATCAATAGATATAATAATACAGGATACTTAAGAATAAAATAACCCCAGGGTAATAAAGGAAACCTTGATGGATGATTATATTTAAGACGATCATAATTGAATAATATGATTTGAATTATATCACAAAATAAGGGATACATAATCAATTTATTTTATACAAGAAGTTCAATCCAAAAAATAATAACATTTATATATTATAAGATTTATCATAAATATAAAACCCCTTAATGGTAAATCTTATTTAATATTAAAAGCGCTATGGAATTGAAATTTTAAATGAGTTTTAATAGAAAACATTTTCATAAAAATTAAGTAAAAAAATAAATTTTTATTTAAAAGGTAACATATTAAAATGTGATGTAAATTTTCTATAAACAAATAAATATAAAAATAATTTTAAATAATATAATCATGAACATGCACAATTTTCATATAGTTAAAATATGATGAAGAGGAAAAAATATATAAATGTGAAAGGGAACCCCGTTTTTTATAAATTTCAAATTCAGTTTCATCAACACACACATTTTAAGAAGACTAAAAATTAATTTGAATTAAAATATATTTTTAAAGAATATTAATATAAAATTAATTTAATATGATATTAGGGCGGGATAAATCCATAATGGAAGAAATTATTTCCCCAAGATACTCTATAACTCAGAGAAATGAGACATGAAATATTAATATATTTTAAGGGAAATATTATCCTAGAGGCTTGAAAATTATCAAAAGTAGTTTGTGTGTAATAATGTACAGGAAATATAGAATAAAAATTTGAAAATTCAATGTTCATAGTTTACCCAAAATATATTAAATATCTTTAAGTGGATGATCCTAGCTAAATAAATTAAAATTGGTCCCCCTAAAATCATTATATTTGGGATTATAAATTTAATAAAAATAAATTTGAGTGAAATAAAAAAAGTTTTATTAGTTTATCCAAATAATTTTAAAAAATAAAATTATATAAAATTCATGTTATTGAATATCAAACTACAAAAACATGGTAAATAACAAGTAACATGTGTCAAAGAATCAAAACAGAGAAAACAAAATCTCTTTCATCATGAGTAACACTTTAATAAAAAAATTTAAAGAGTTGGATTATAATTGAAAATGAAAAACCATTATTAAATGATTAAACATTATATAATATCTAATACATGATTTATATGAACCATATAAGTTAAAATGGCTTCATAACACCATAAATGTCTCAAAGATATGAATTGGAGATGAATGGTCCTTCTTAAGTCCTCATTCATTCTTAACTATAACAAATAATAATAAAACCTTAGGTAGTTAATGTTAAATAAATTCCAATATAATTTCTATTAACTATATAAATTTAAAATATGTATCTATATTCATAATATACTTATGAATACTAATTCTTTTTTACTAGTGTTCAACACCAGTAGAATGCAATATTTTTAAAGATAAACTCATTTCATAAAAATAGACTCTCTATATATTCCCATCCAAAATTCAATAATTACTAGATAATATAAGGTATTGATATAAATTTTCTTAATTTTTTAAAAAAAATTGAATATAATTTCATGGTAGCATTGGTAGAATTTCTTTATTTTTAAATTGGTGATCAACATGCATTAGTGTCTCTTATCGATCATATTGTTTTTTATTAATTGATGAAATAAATATTTATAATAAAAATTAAGAATAAAATAATTATTTACAAAATTCTATTTTATCATATTATTAATTATGTTCCCATATTAGTTAATGATATAAATTTATATAATTTTTTCCATTATGTGGATAAACTGACCAATTGTCGAACATGAACTAATTTAATTATTAATTATACGCTGGTTTTGATGTAACAAAATTGTACCATAAGCATTATGATATTATTTAGTGAATATATATTTGATATAGCATGATTATAGTGTTCTAGTAGAATAATTAATGGATATGAAAACATTACTTATGAGGAATTAAAATATTTTCTTCTTAGTATTTTTGTTGATGAACGATAATTATATATTGATCACTTATTTATAATACTAATTAAAAATTGAATAACTTATATTTATATTATATATATAATGAAATAAAATCAAATTGGTTCACTAATGCGATTTATATAAATATTCTTGATTGTAGGGGATGAAATTTTTTTCCTTAATGGAGGCGGTATTCTGCACACATGCATGAAAAACATTTTCATTCATTTTGATTGAATGGGATGCATAATGATAATTATTACACCATAAATAAAATATAATTTCATCATATTATTTATAATTATTTGATTATATAGAAATTGTAATAAAGGGTTTTTAGGATTTCTGATAAGGAATAAAATGAATAAATGAAAACGGGAATGACATACTTACGTTGATACTTTGACATATCTATTGATATACACTTTAGAAATAAAGAACTTGGGGGAATTTCTGGGGGGTACTAGATTGAAAAATATTATTGTGTCTCTATAAGAAGTATATAGTATATATGTTTAGTTTAATTTAGAACTATAGGTGTGTCTTGATGTGGGGGAAAGTGTGATCTTTTTCTATGTGAATAAGAGTGTCTAATATTAGAAAAAGAATGATACGTAATGGCCAATAAATAGATTTTTTGACATGTTAGAGATTTATGTGGAGAAATGGTAGGATAGATAATTTTGAATTAATATAATACAAAAATGGTTTGAAATAATGTGTTTCACTTCTTTTTATTATGAAAAATAAGAGGTAATTTATTTACCTAATTTACACATATAATCGTGATGAAGAAATAAAATAAGATAATTAAATTATTAAAAATAATAAAATATTAAACTTATTACGAAATTAAATCATGGTGAATTCAATTTTCTATCTATCTAACAATATTCATCATATAAATATTATAATATTTACTTTTAATATAAATAAATATATATAAAAACACATGTTTTTATAGAATAAAATTATTTTAATATATTTAGTTTTTTTAACCTATTTCCTTTTAACAAAAAAAATTGAATGAGTATTTATATATATTTTTTCCTTTAATCATCATATTAGAGTCATGATTATAGGAAGTTTCATATTTTCTTGAGATAAAAATTAGTTAACCCTAATAAAATTAATTCATTAAAAGAAAAAATATTACTTTTATAGTGGTAAATAGTCTTTAACATATGTAATTTCATTTTCAATGGAAAAAATTAGGCCAGAATAATTAGTTTATCTAGGTGTACTAATTCTCAATATATATTACATTTTATCAAATAAATTTTATTTGTTTATCAAAATTTAAAAATAATTTTTATGGGCATAAAACAAGTTTTTTTGGAAAATACAAATCATTTATCTTTAAAAAATAATATTAGCGATATCCTAGAAAAAAATTTCATTTTTAGAAATTAAAATTTTAAATTTCAAACATATATATTATATAAAACCCTAAAATATTGGGGAAAACATTTAAAAAAATACTATATTTTTAGTTTTTCGGTATTCAGTATTATTATTACTTATCAATTACTAATTAATTTATTCTTAATCCGTTATTTATATTAAAATTAAAAATTATAATTTTCTAATCAATATATATATAGTTTCATGAAATTAAAAAATATTTTTATTAAAGTATATTTTTATTAATTAAATTATTTTTCTTATTCATTTTATCTCTACTAATTGAATTTCAATCATATTAAGAATAACTATTATTTTCATTCCATAAATATTTAATAATGTGGCTACTCCTACTCAATCTACCTAATTCAATAGAAAAATTTTATCATTCAAACATAATATTAATATTTACATCTAAATATATAGTGTTTTCATTTAGGCTCTATGTTATGTGTGGAGAAATACATCATACACATCCACCTGATAAATGAAAATCAAATATTAAGATCCCAGGGTGTTATAAACTCAATCCATAGATAAATTAAATTCCCAAAATATTAATTATTACTAATCGAAGATATTAGTTGAGAGTATTATTTTAATATTCATGATTCATTGTATACACATTAATATGGAATTTACTATATTATCTTAGGCCATATCTAGTTACAGATCATTCTTCAGTCAATTTTGAACCTTCTTACCATGAAATATCCTAGTATTTATACACCCTAATCTTATAATCTATAAACATACCCTTACCAATACCATTTTTATATCTATTACATTAAACCAAATGAGATTATATATTCTTATGATGAATAAATATATCCTTCATCCTCCAATATATTAATCACTAGTTGATATAGATTCAAAAATGTAATATATAGAATAATATCAAAAATTTGATAAACATCTCTAATAATATACTATATTTATTTTTCACTAAATAGTTAATCAATTAAAATATTATATATTTCATTTTAATAAAAAATAAATCAACCCTTTTTCTTCAATATAGAGTATATAATAATCCTAATAGTTACCCAACACTAAATCACGATTTCATCAATATTTATCTCCATAAATATAACCACAACATAAAATCTTATTTTATGGTTATTGATACTATCAAATAATTTTGTTACCATTAATGTAGAACTACTGATCAATGATTCATAGATAATTCATATAATAATCTGTAAAATTTAAAATATAAAAATGGTAATGATAAACATTGATTCACAATTTAAAATGTATAAGAGTATCCAGAATTAATGTCTTTTATGATATCAACTTCACTAACATAGGTAAGAGTATAGAACACAAATTTTCAATCATAATAGGGTTATATTAAAATTCCTTGCTATTAATGTGTGCTTCTTAATTTGGTTAGAAGACATAGTGATTTTTAGATACATATCTTTATCAGATTCAACATCGTGAACCGCTTTTAACAAAATAATAATAACAAGTTGATATTGATAATATTCAATATATGAATTTAAAAACAACCGTCGAGGAATTTCTTCCCATATGAAACCTTTTTTTATGATATTATACTTTTAGATCAACCTATGAGTCATGTTTTCAATCTTCTGTTTTCCATGGTCAATTTTAAATTTGGTTCTCTAAAATAGTAAGTGAAAATCATTCTTAAATAATTCATAATGTTTTTGAAAGGAAATGTGGTTAATTAGATCATAACCTTTTGTTTCAGTTCATGTGTGTATTCATAGCCCATTCACAATGAACCATAGAGAAGATCATGTCAATGATCATCGATCCATTTTATGGGTGATTACCCCAAAATGAAATTTTTCTTAGATGCATCCATAATCTATTATACTTATTTGAATTTATTTTTAGGAAAAGTACCCATAATTTATTCATATCTTAAACATATTTATGTCATAAAATTCGTATAATTTTTAGTAGGATTTTAAATTATTTTATATCATCCTGAACCATATATAGAATGTGAATTATTAACCTATAATTTAATCATACAGTATGGAAAAGGGTTATTTGTACCTTTGTAATTTTGATCAAATTTAATGTGTTAACAACTAAATTATCCCCAAATAAAATGACATCCTCTTATGATTTCTCTCTATTTCCTTTAAAATCAATTTTGATGATTTATACCCTCACTCAAGGATCTAGTTCCATAATCCAATAGTTGATTTAATAAATTTTAAGGAAGTTACAAAATCCAAGATAATACTATACTTAAATAAAAAATAAAAAATGATTATTTAATTTAAAATACCCCAAGGATGTTTTTTGGGTTTATAGAATCATAAAATTATGAAAAAATGTATTTAACTGACCTTAATCATTGCATATTTAAGAGTAATTTTACTATCATTCAAATTCAGAGATATGTTCATTTTAGTGTTTTAGTGAATTAATCCTTAACTCTTTAAAAAACAGAAATATTACATAGTAGACACTTCTCCTCAACATATATTATTCTCAAAAAAGAAATCATTTTAATAATAAATCATGGTTTCATTTCATGGTCAATCATCACAATTTTTCACTTGATTGCATCATTATCTCAATTCTACCTTAAATCATAGGATTTTTTTAAAAAACATTAGATGAGTACAAAATTATCTATAAGGAATACAAAAATAAGGAAAATTACATGTCTTTTGAATACATTAAATCACATTAAAACATTTTCATAACATAATACATTACACCTTTTTGAAGTAGTAAATACGTTACCTTGTAAACAAGCTAATTGATTACCATTTTTTAGTCAAAAGGTTAGCATAAAACCCATTTAATTCATATAAAATACATAATGGTATGCATTGGTTGGATTTAATGGACCTACCCATCAATAAAATTTCATGGAATTATAGGTCTTTGTTTTATAATATAACCAAAATCAAATGTCCAATTACCATTGAATAACCACAACACATGGAAGATATAAATTTTCAACATGTCAAATATTAAAATTTCATTTCCAGTGATATAGAATCATATTATGTCACTGAATCAGTAAATCAAATTACAAATCATATTTTCAGAAACATGATACCAAAAAGGGTATAAATTGTTACTTTTTCTTTTAAAAAAATACAATATTATAGAGGAAGACAAATAGAAAATATTTATCACTATGGTAGAAAAGTTGTTTCTGCTGTGTAGGTTGAAAATAAATTCCTTTTTTCATTAGTATATAAATTCAAATGTTAAATATAGAATACATAAAAAATTAATTTTTGGAAACTTTTTAAAGAAATTCAACATAAAGAGGTTTGTTTATAAACATGAAAAATGAGTTGGGTGTATAACGTCAAAATATGCGACAATAACATGAGATTGAGGCGAAGTCCCTTACCATTAATTTGAGTCATAGATTATAATCATTATATTAATGAATAAATAAATTTTTACTAATTTAAATTATTGATCAATATTATAAATTTTATTATTTCTTTTATATGACATACTATCTTTTCCTAAAATTTACATAATTACTTTAGTTCACAGAAGACGTTTTGTTGATATTCGACCCGTGGGACCAAATTTTTTTTAGTATAATGAGAATAATAAAGGTGGAAAAGTGAAAATCATCTCATGATTAATATTAATGACATTATTATCATTTTAATATATCAATTAAACTTTTAAAATAAACCATTATGTATGTTAATAAAAAATAACTACTTCATAATCATGGAGATGAAGGTCGTATGTATGGATGAGTAACATTTCCATTTTACAATGATCATTATCAAAAAAAAGGTAAGTTTTATTTTATCATTAGTGAGAGATAGTTATATATTTAACATCATATTAATAATATAATTATATGTTTCATGTGATGTGGTGATAAAAACAAGTCACATCGCTTTGTGGAGTTGATAGTTTACATGTACAAATGAACGACACTATAACTATAATTTTCATAGAAATGTATAAATTTAAATAGTATATTATCCTATAATTATGATAAATATTTAATAAATATCATTTATAAACATTAATTCCATCACTAATAGTAGTCTTTTGAGATGGTTATGGAAATATATTTATATCGGTTTGTTTTGTGGTATTCCACTGAAAAATTGAACGAATGATTATTTTCTTTTTTTGATTGATTTGCGGGCATATTTAGATGTTGATATTCACATAATAACATATCATTAAATTAGGGATACCTCATTTATTATTTCTTCTTGGTTTAATAATTTTTGAAGGGTTTGGAATAAGAAATAAAATTGAATCACTTTATTAAAAATGATGCATTTCCTCGAACAATCCTATTTGTTTAACACCTTACGAAAACTACATATATTGGTCAACCTAAACTAAGATATCTATAATTTATTGAGGGATTCTAGGAAGTTATTTGGGTAGATATTGGCTGATCCAAATAGGTTTTCATGTGAATTTAATTAAGTATAATGGACTCCCATTTACAGGAGAGGGGAGGAGAACTATTGGAATTCTACATAATATGAAATAAAATTAAATTTATTTTATAATGAAAATAAATCAAAATAGATTATTTCAAATATATGATTTTTATGTCTCTAAATAAACTTATCCATTAAAATTAATGAATGTCATTATTTTATACAAATAATTATCTTTTTTAGAACCCTTATTTAACCCTTCTAACTGTTACCTTGAAGTAATGAAAATGACACATAAAGGGTAATATAAATTCCATAAATAAAAAAGGGAAAATAAATGAGTAATTTATAAAATTTTATTTATTTTTATATTATTTTCCCTGAATTTCATAATTTTAGAAATTTTATATCATTTAATATAATATTTTATATTTCAAAATATCAATAATTTAAATTTTAACATTATTCTATACTTGATTTTTTTTTAAAATTATTAATCCATGAATTATTATTTAAAAAAATTAAAACATATCTAACAAGTGAAATTAATCTAGAAAGGTCAGGTATGATATTAATATTCTCAAATTATATTTAGTTTTACATTTTTAATATCATTTATTTCATAATAATTTTTAATTAAAAAAATACTACATCATCATTGTGTAAGAATTAAGGTAATTATTTATCTACTAAAAATTAAAAACATATTACCATGATAAATATAAACATTATATTTTTAAAAATTCTATTTATACTAAAAAATATCCCCTATATATCCCCATTTTAAAAATATTTCATTTTTCAAAAACAACTGTTTGACAAAATTTCCTTTTCATTGAATATAATACAATAAATGTCGTAAGGTCATCCATTTGCCTCCAAGAGATCATAAAATCAATCCAATTATGACTTTGGTTGATAATAACGCATAGAATAATATTTTGATATGTTTTAGGGTAATTTTATAATATTAATAATATTATTTTCACCCTTAATTGTCAAATTTACCCTTAACTATGGTAATAAAAATTACGATGTAGTTGGGGTTTGGAATAGTGGTAACCACCCCATAATCCTACATGAAAAATGGGGGTTCAAAAGAAATTAGGAACAAGGTACTGTAGAAGAAATGTAGCGGTACTGTAGCAGCGGCGACACTGTTGGTTGGTGTGCAATGTAGCGGCGGCAGGGCTCTGTAGCGGCGTCCGTACTATAGCAGGCGAGTTACTATTCACAGAATGGCTATTGGGCCAAAAATTTGGGCCTACGGGATATGTATTGGTCTACAAGCCTACTATGAATTTGGGCTATGTAATGGGTTTCCCTCTACCCAGTTAAAAGAGCTCGTTTCTTTTATTTAATAATAAAATGAGTCTTTGGCCCCAACCTTTTAAAAAAAATGGTAATAAAAATTACGAACGTTGATTTTACTATTGCCTAAAAAAGGAAATATTTATTAATATTTGAAAGTCTAATTAGAAATATGGAATCTAATTTTCATTATTCAAAACACATAATTATATATTGTTAATTTAAAATTAATCTCTTCAACAGATCCTGAAAAAGTGTTTTTAGTGTAAAAATGTTCAAATGTTTGAAATGTTTTTATGTCCAAATAGCATTTGAAATTTATTAAAATGAACTTAATATGATGAAATTATATAATATATATATAATAAAACTTTAAAAACCCTCAAAAATAAAATATAGTACTATAAATTATACAGACGATACAACTATATCAAAATAAAATTTAGTATTTCTCAATATTAATCAAAATAAGAAAATTATCCTCAAAATATCAAAAGTTCAACAAAAGTAAATTTTGATATTAATATTTCTATGAAAATATTTATTTAATCATTTATAATTTATAAATAGTTTCAATAACTACATATTAATCGTGGGCACCATCAAATGGGGGAAAATGCCTTTTTAGAAAAATACATTTTTAGGCACAAAAGTAGATATATTATTATTTAATGTCTAGAAAAAATATAAGATAATTGTTAAAAATTATATATGAAATATATATATATATATATTAATAAAATCCATATGTAATTATTTTAATATATATTGGTATAAAACAGACATTGGCACATTTAATTAGCTTTTAAGGAAAACATAACCTTTTACATTAAAAGAATTGTTTTATGATAATTTATAATTAATTCATCATGCAATAAATAATTATATATACATGTTTATACCATATTTTTATAAAATTTTAAATCATGTTCATTACTACAAATCTATCAGCTATATTATAATGGTAACATTTAAATAATAATAATATTTAATTGATCTCTTCAGTTTGATGGGGAAAATCATGTACACAATCAATCCTAGTTTTTCATTTCTAAAAACACCATAAGTTAAATTTCACACCATTTGCAAATTTGGTCCCCAAAATTTTGAATTTTATCTTAGTAAATAAGGTTTGACTTCTCAATATAAAAATATTTAAATCCCACATTGGAAAACGGATTAATAATGCATCGATCAAAAAATAAAGAAAGGGATGTGCATCGGTCACCTGAGACAAACCATAAAGGTTTTCCATATAGGATATCTCGCACATGGAAAATAATGAAATAAAAAAGTATAAATATATGATAGGTTAAAATGACATAGACTTATTAGAAAAAATAATGAAAAAGGTAATGTTTTTATTTTAATATTATTTTCAATGATTTGAGGAATTATTAAACTACTTGGGAAAAATCATAAAGAAATATACAAAGTTTAAAACAATGAAAGATCATAAAAAGTTTAGTAAGGGATACAAAAAGAATGATATATTTTACTCATATGAAAACGTGAAAATAGATGAAACATTAATCATCAATAAATAATATACTACATTTGGAATTAGTAAATACTTTCCTTTCAAAATAATCTCATTGGTTACCATTTTGTAATCATATGGTCTCCATAAAGTCTATAAAAAGCATAAAAATTACACAATAGTTTCGTAGGACATGACTATACATGACATAGATGGAATAACCATGCAGTAAACTTATATACATGTCCCTCATAAAAATGGAATATCTATACCATTGACATCCACACACAATTATTTGTAGTTATAACATAGGTACACCCTTTTTTTGTTTATAATGAAGCTATAATTCATTGATTTATCTCATATACCACCTTTCAAATTTCCAAGTACATTTATATAAAAATAATGCTTGAATTCTTGAAACTTCACTGTGTGACAATAAAAATTTTCTTTCTACTCATAAGGATAAATTTCATGTTTTTGAAATAATAAATCCATTTCCAAAAACCATTTTCACAATCAAAATATCCAAAAAGGGAAAAATGATTTCATTTTCTTTTAAAAAACATGAAGGCATTTAGAAGAAGAGAAATATAGAATAATTTTCAGAGTGGTACAGAAGTTGCTTTCACTATACATGTTAGAAAACATTAATTTTTTAGATTGTAGAGAAATTCAATAATTCAACTTAAAAAGATAAAAATATTCCTTTTGAAAACATTTGTATGGAATTCAAAGTAAATGGGTAGTTTATAAACTTCATAAAATGTGGTGGTTGTATAAAATCAAATATGCCTCAAAGAAAATAGATTGAGAAAAGTTCTACTAACATGAGTCTAACTCATCATGTAAAATCATTATATTCTGAATAATAAACACTGGTAAATTATTTACATTCTTGATTAAATTTATAAATTTTATTATATTATATATCCATTAATATAATGTTTTAAGAATTATTTTAATATATATGTTCATGTTAGATATTTTTTCATAATTCAATACATTAGTACAAAATTAATTTAGTATAATGTCAATAATGAACTAGTCATTAGTTTATGAAAACCATAATAACAATGAAGGCATTATTTACATTTCTATACATCAATTATAATTTTAAATAAAACCATTATGTACAGTTATAAAAAATTAACTATGTTATAATCCTAGAATCAGTGGGTTATACATTTGCATGAGTTACATTGGGATTTTTCAGTTATCAGTATAGAACTAAGGTATGAATTATTTTTCCATTATAGAGTGATTATAATATTATTAATATCATCTTAATCAGTCAAATATATATTCCATATGGTGTGGTGATGAAGAGCGAATCACATCGCTTGGTGGAGGTGAAAGATTACACACACACAAATAACATTATAATTTGTATGTGAATATAATGTTAAGAACCTAAATGGTATATTATTATTTAACTACGACAAAAATGTTGATAAAATCATATATAATAATAATTCCACATTTATAACTATTCCTGAGATGAGGTGTATGATCTATGACATCTTGAGGATATTTTCTTGTTTTAATTTTGGTTTAAATCTATATTTATGGTTCATGAAATGGTTACCGGATGTATGAGGAGGTTTGGGGGTGTTATGACGTTTATGGAAATAAAATAAAAGGAGAAATGGATATCTAGTGCACTTCTAATAATTGGGGAATGTTTGGAGATAACACTGTACACAAAACAAACTACCATGTAGGAGGGGTGCACAGTAAAGAAAAACCATGCAAGGGGGAGATCCAAACTATAAAAATTTTGATATATTCTCTTCTCATGGGTGAAAAATCGTTTTTCAAACTGTGGAGGACTCCCTAGAAATAGGTCCCAATTAACCCCTCATAGACAGAAGAAAAATAATGGTTTTCAAATGGTTTTGAAAATTGTGTTCCCCATTAAAAAGAGTGAATTTTCAAAATTTTCCCATCTTTATTTTAAGTATCTCACAAAATTTTATACAAATTTCACCCTCTTATGGCCTTATTTATGATCTTATGAACCAAAAAATTTACATATTTGGATCTCTTTTGATTTGAGAATGTTTGGTGTGTTGTTGGTTGTGGATAAAAGCTTCGGGATATCATAGTATTCATCTTTCTCCACATTTACAGATTAGGGATTGTATATTTTTTTTATTCTTCCAAATCCCTAAAACCCTCTTTTTCCATCGGATCATAGGTTTGGAAGTCAATGGGTGCTGTAATATAGATCTATCCATAAGGTTATAGGTGTGTTCACCTTCGGATTCAAGGTAGGATTCCTACATGTTAAATCTCATAGTCCGGATATTGATTTGTACATGTGTGGTCATGAATTGTTTTCACAGTTTTTGTGAATTTGATGCCCACTGTAATATTTCGTAAAAAGGGTTTCCAAATGATCAATTAAACCGCTCATGATCCTTAATGGATGTTTTCAGGTGGAGTAGACTACTTTAATGCCACCTGTGTGGTGTTTCATAATTCCCAAATATTTTGAAATGTGATGTTAAGCCTAGTATAGATTTCAGATGATGTAGTGACTAATTGAAACAAGTTAACGTGTAATTTAAATAATATAAGGGAACCCATGTTGGATGTGTCTAGTTTTATAAAGGTAGTAATCGATTTTTTTCATAAGGTGAGAAAGGGTTAAATGGATCAATATGAATGTGCAAATGGATTATGAAATGGTAATAAAAATTCATAAATGGGTTAATTAATATGAAAATATGAATGTGTTAAATGGGTTAATTATTGGGACATTTATAAATATGTTAAATAGGCTAATTTATTATAATTTTTTATTATTTTAAATGTTTTAGGGTATAAAAAGGAAAACATTAAATGGGATAAGCTTTTTAAATGGTAAATGTGCTAACGGGTAATGGATTAATAATGCATGACTTGTGGAATGAAATACAAATTGTAAATGATATGTGTATTGATTTTTTTATGGTTTTGATATTATATTTTTTTTAATTGATGAATAATAATATGAACCTATATTGGTTTTGTGGGAAAAAATAAATGAGGCTCCTCCCACGGGTTGAGTTGGACTGAGGTTCAAACCCCCACCCCCATAGAATACATGATTTATGTATTCCGAATGAAGGTATATGACCCTAATGGTTTCATTGGATTATACTATTTGAAATTAGGCTTCATGGTATGTGTGTTGTGATCATTAATGATGTCTTTACCCCAAGTGATAGAGGATAAATGACCCATTCCCCTAAATTATAGTAATTGACCATCTTAGGTCATTGTGTAAATAATGTAATATCTTAACCCATGGATCATGGGTTGAGAATGAACCTAGTAAGGTATATGGAATAAATAATTAAAATTTAATTGATGTTGGAAATGGTTAATGTGAATATTGTTGAGTAATGGAACCTGCGTTGTGTTTTGGTTTACTTGTAATTTCTTTCATACTTGAATTCACAATCTGTTTAGACTAGTCATTTTGTAGACATCGTTAGTGGTGGCCTACAGAGTTATACACACACCCTCCTCAGTTGT
Organism: Viscum album; assembly: GCA_963277665.1. Classification (NCBI taxonomy): domain Eukaryota; kingdom Viridiplantae; phylum Streptophyta; class Magnoliopsida; order Santalales; family Viscaceae; genus Viscum; species Viscum album. The sequence continues at coordinate 158,501,112 of OY728128.1, read as the reverse complement.
AACTGGATACCTATGCAGATTTCATGGATTTATGATTGGATAAGGATTGGGTCCCAATGATAGGTAGTTCATTTAGAATTGGGATGAATATGGATGAGGATCCAAACATTGAGTCATGGACCATTTTGGAGATTCATATGTTTGTCTTCATTTTTATTCTCCACTTTTAGCATTATTGGAAAAATCATGGAATATTTACATAATAGTTATTTTTTGTACCCAAATTTGTTAAATGGATAGTAATTCATGTTTCGAGCTATTACTTATTGTTTCTTTATTTCATATTTCATCAATTATTTATTACTCTGGTAATTAGGGTATAATATCCCCATGTGTCTTATTAGCCCCTTGCTGCTAGCTAGAATGATATGGCATACAGGAAGACATGATTAGGGTCATTTGGGGCCCCAACCCAGGGCACCAGTTTTGGCACATGGGTGGGGGACATTACAAGGGATTATTCAAAATGAATTATATAGATTGATGAGGTTGTAGTCTACCATAAAAATGAACAGTTAATTCATTTACAATTTTATGGATGAGGAGATGGAATTATATTTTGATATTTACATAATAACATCTATGTATATTGAGGGTACATGAGTTTTTATTTAATCGTTGATGAAGAATATTTTAATGGGTTGAAAGTTGAAGCAAAACAAAACCACATCATAAAAAGTGATACCTTTTCGTCGAACAAACACTGTTACTTAACACCTTAAGACCATGAAGGGTTTTGTTCTTCATAAAATAACACTAAAAAATATTTGATTATAAGGGGCTATTTTTTATTTATAGGGGGTTATAACCCCCTCTATTATAATTAGCAGTGGTTATGGTGAACCACCACTAATGTGTCCTCCCTTTGTTGGTTGGGTTGGTTTTTCGGAAGCACTGTTATAGTTGGGAGAGAATTAGTGGCAGTTACATTATAGGGGTAAGCCCCCTCTAATTTTGAATTAATTTAAAAAAAATTATTTCAAAGGGTGTTTTTAACCCCTCTAATTAATATATTTATTTTTTGGGTGCTTAAAACCGCCCCTAATGTTTTTTGAACACACGGAATTAGGGATGGTATTTTGAAACTGCCCGTAATTCATCACAAATTATTGTATATTTTATTATATTCTTTTATTCATCCCCCTTCCAATTAAATCCCTCTTCCTACCCTCCTACTCCAATACGTCAATCCCTCCTTACCCTCTAGTCCCCCTCTCTCTCACCACAACCCCTCTAATCCGTCCCTCTTCCACCCCATCTCTAGTCACATGCTCTCACCCCACCCCTCTAATCTGACTCCCCCACCCTCTCTAGTCATGTGGTCACACCCTGCTCCCTATATCTAGTCCTACACCCTCGACCTGCCCATCTCTCCCTCTATCGAGTCACGTGATCCCACCCCACCCCTCAATCTGGCCTTGTCCTCTCTCTAATATGTAGTAAATCATCCTCAACCGTAATTCGACCCTTTAATATCATTGAATAACGACTGTAGGAACCCAACCCGCTAACCATTTTGACAATTTAAATATGATTAATCAATTACACATGAATGTATTTATATATATTTTACTATTTATTTTAAAACCAATTTTTAACATAATATATTTAAATACATTTAAATAATAATATATTTATATTATTTACAATATTAATAGGTAAATATAATTATATATATTATATATTATATGATGATAGATTTCACAATTATATTACACAAGTATATATATATATATATTATTAATTATGTTAATGTATGTGTGTGTGTGTGGCTGTGATAACAATAAAATTATTAATTATTACTATCATTACTTTTTTTTAAACTATAAAAATTATATATACGTTTTATAAATTCTATACATTTACTTTATGATTTATATCAAAAATATATTATATTAAAAAAATTATATTATATATATATAATTTATATATTTAAATAAATATTTATATATTATATTATATTTATTCAATGAATATATATTTAAGTATTTACAAAATATATTCATATAATGTATTTAAAAATATATTTATATATTGTCTTTCAATACATATATTAAGTATTATTTATATCAATACCTTTATTTATTTGAATAAATTGTTTAATATTTTATAAACTTATTTTATTATTATTATTATTACATCAAATAAAATTTATTCAAATTAAAATATTATATATAATTAATATTATATGAAATATTATTTAAAAAAAATTATATAATGATATATGAAATAAAATTTTACATTATATATAATTAATATTTATATTATATATACATAATTTTATAAAGAATAAAATTAATGAAAAAATATAATAAATACTATTTGATATAAAATTCTATATTATATATAATAAATATCATATGAAATTCAGTTTATACAAATATTTATATAATGTATTTCAATACATATATTTATTATTATGTACATTAATATATATATTTTTATTTTAAAAAATATAATTGAATAATATTGTGTACATTAATATATATTTATTTTTGTAAATTCGATTTCATTTAATATTAATTATATATTATATAAAGGCATAATACAATTATATTAAAATATATATACTTTCATTATTACAATATTTATAAAAACAACCAGCTTGGGTTTTAATATGATTTTTTTTAAATAAATTATACTTATGTATGTATTTATTTAATATGTTTTTGATTTGGTATTTAAAATAATTATTATTATAGGAAATAAAATTTTAAAAATGAAATATATATTAATTTACATATTTTTATACAATTATATTTAAGTATAAATTTAATATAATTTAATACAATTAAATTAATATTTTATATAATATGATCATATAATGTTTTTAAACACACATATATATTTTTTTTAATTACATATATATATATATATATTTGAAGATTATTTAAAAAAAATATATTTTGGGTTCACAACCCCTTTTAATATTTAAAATTATATCAAGTTTTGAACGCCATATAATGTAAAGACATTATAGCGGGATTTGGGCCCCCTATAATTTAAAAATGTTGAGGTAGGTTTTCAACCCCCTATAATTTGATACATTAGTGGGGGTTTTTATAACCCCTTTAAAATCCATCTAGATATTAAAATATAATTTTATAAAAAATTGGGGTTCAAAACCCTTTCTAATTTATAAAATGAGAAGGGGACCATAAACACCTCTAAATTTGATTATTAGTTAGGGTTGTATACAAACCCCCTCTAGTTTTTGTTGAAATGAATTTATAGGGGGTTAATAAACATCTCTAATGTTAATGATTTGAGGGGGTTGTGCAAAACACTCCCTGGTTACAGAGAAAATATATTTAGGGGGGTTGTGCATAACCCCCTCTAAATAACCCCATCTAATATGTTGTTCTTTGTGTAAGAGACCTATAATGTGGGGGGAGATTCACAAAAAGGATATTTTTATATATTCCAGGAACTAATATGGTTTTAAAGTTTATATTAATTGGAATACTGAGTTCTGTTTTGTAGGAGAGAGGAGGGGCAATCATGGAATTTTTAAAATGTTAAATTAATTTAAATTATCTTTCTACGTGAAATGCCGCAAAACATATTTATTTAAAAGGAAAAATTATTATAGGTATAAATACCTTTATACAATGAAAATTTTACATATATTTATTATTTCTTAAATCCTTGTCATTTTTTAAATCATTTATTTAACCATATTAACTCATACCATGACATCATGTAATTTACTATTTTAGGGTTAATATATATACAATAATAATCCACGAGAAAAATAGATTATTAATTTATAAAATTTTAAACAATATCCAAATTATTTGGATAAATTTTATATTTTTATAAATTTTATATCATTTAATTTAAAAAAATTAAATATCATTAATGTCAATTTTCATACTATTCAAACCATGACCTTTAATGAAAAACATAAAAACATGATATGTTCTAAAAAATCTGTTAAAACATCACTGACATGTCATATTCATCTTGAAAATTATTCTATGACAATAATTTTCTAAATTATATTTAATTTAATATTTATAATTTCATTTATTTTTAAATCCTTAATTAAAAAAATACTACATCAGCAATGTGTAAGCCTTTAAGGTAATTATTTCTCTCAAAAATATTGAAAATAAATTATAATGATGATTATAAAAAATTTATATTTCGAAATAATCTTTATAGTCTCACATATCTTTTACATACCACCATTTTATAAATATTTTTCATCATAAATACAAAAGTATGAAAAAAATGACTTTTCCTTGAAGAAAATACTATAAATAGATTAATGTAAAAAATATTGCATCAAAAGATCCTATGATTAGATCATAGACGTTTTTTCCAGAATATCTCATCAAATAAAACTAGAATAAAATATTGTGTAATTTAATTATATTAATAATAAAAATTTTACCCTTATTTACTCGATTTACCCTAAACCATGTTAATGAAATTTACAAATGTAGATAATCATATTTTTCTAAAATAAAATGGAAATATTTAATAAAGATTGATCCAATGATTCCAAATATGGAAAGAATTTCTAAAAATTCAAATCATATAATTTAAAAAAATAATTAAAAACTAATCTCGTTGGCGGATTGAGAAAACCAGTTTAAATGGTAAAAATGCTCAAATTATTGAAATATATTTATATCCAAATTCAATGTGAAATTTATTATATAAAACATTATTGGATTAAATTTATTAATAAATATTTAGATTTTCATTAACACGTATAAAAATATAATTAATTGTAATAAGTTGTTTAGAGGAAAGAAATGTATTTTCAACTAAAATTCAATATTTTTCACTATTAATCAAAACATAAACTTATCATAAAAATAAAAAAACTGAAACCGAATTAAATTTTTATATTAATAATTAGAATAAGGCTATAAAACAATTTTTCTATAAAAATACTTCTTTAGATTATAAAATTATATTTTTTCATATATCATGTATAGAAAACCCCTAAGATAAATGTTAAAAATTATAATGTTTATATTATATAAATATGTGTGTTATTAATAAAAATTATAAAGGGTTATTTTTTATTTATTGATATAAAACAATGTTTTTTGACATTGAAATAGTTTTTTAGAAAAACAATTCTTCTTATTTTAAAAAGGGGTTTACATTAATTTATAATTAATTGATAGAAAATTAATTAATTATATATACATGTCTAAAACAAATTCTTATAATTTGGTTAATCTTATTCACTTGTCCCATTCTAGTGGCTAGGTTATAACGATAATAGTTATATTATAATATTTAGTTGTTCCCTTAAGCTCTATGTGGTGTATCAAGTATGCTATTAAACAAAGTATTTTGTTTTTAAAAAATATTGATGTTACACAATACATAATCCAATAAGAGCCAACTTATTTTTAAAAAACATAAATTTTTAAATTATATATTAAGAAAAATAATCTATAATGAGTGTTCAACATCTCCCATAGTCATTTTCAGATAATCTATCCTTTTAATCCAGTCTTGTTTACTAGATTTCTTCATAAACAGGGAAAGGGGAACATAAGAAGTGTTGGGATCAAATAATCAGTAAGGTAAACAATAAAAAGGAAAAAATATTTTAAAAAAAGGGAATAAATATTTTAATAATAATAATAATAATTGGAGAACACGAATCCATAATCAACATTAAATTCAGAGAATGTTTAATCCGTGGTTATAAATGAAAAACATGAATATCGTCAATAATGTCCTCATATTGTGAGAATTTATATTTTTTAAAATAAAAATGCTATCAAGGCCATATTACAATACATTTTCCAATTATATGGAAGGGTATACACTATAAATATATATATTTTATCTCATAAGACTCATCAATGAATTGTGGGGAAATATAATTTTTCACCCCAATATTAACTTGTTTAAGTCCATTATATTAACCAGATGAGTCAATAATATATTTCATAACCTTCACCAAGGAACCTCTTACAGAATATATTTTTTATATCCATAAAATGAATGATATAAAATGCCAATACATTTTCATCCATCATTAACATAAAATAATCAGGATGAGTATAGGCACATTTCCCCATAATTATAAAATGAATAATGTGGTCTTCACTCATCTAGGTAAAATAGGTGTATAGTCAAAAAATACACAATTAAGTTTATAAAATTCTTATGTATTGTTATAAAATAATACACAATGATATAATATAATTTTTTAGAATCTTTTTTATGATCAATGTTGTTGAAATCCATATGGAATATGTTTTCATGATTCTTTTCAATCAAATGGTGTTTTCAATGTAGATGAATTAAATATTTTTATAAAATCAGCAAGAAAAAATTGAATTTCAAAATTTATATTATATTTTACATTTAATTTTGTTCCCATAGTTATTCATGATATAAATTCATATTATTGTTCAATTAGGTTATCATGCCAACAAATAAATATCCCATGATTAATTTAATCATTATGAGGTGGTTTTGTTGTAATATAATTTCACTAGAAGAATAAAAATCATTGAAAGAGTTTAAATGTGTGGTATATAAAAAATATTAGATGTAGAGGAGTAATAAGTGGACATGAACATATTACGTGGTATGAATAAAAAAATTTCTTCTTAGTAGGCTTGTTTGAAATGTTTAATGCTAAATTGATAAATTATTTCTAATATCAACTATAGACTTATATATATATATATTTATGGAACATAATTCATTAAATAAATATCATATGAAATCAATAATTACATATCTATAATCATCCATTAAATATGGTGATGAAATAATAAATGTGTAATTCATGGTGGTGGTAGACCACAAATATTCATCACAAACATTTTCATTTTTTATGATTTACTGTGAGGGGGTTAGATAGTGGTTAAACCATTAAAAAAAATATCATTTAATTAAATAATAAAACTTTTTTCTGTATATAAATATTTTTTTAATTATTTATAGAGGATTTTTCATGGGGAGGATAAAGATTAAAAGTAAAATGTTCTGTAATACTTATATTGAATATTTTGGTCTTCCCATTATGCATCCTTTAATAATAAAGGACTTTATGAATTTTTTTTTAATTCTATGAGCTTCCAAATGTGAATATAAGATATAGAAAAAGTGTAATGTATATATTTTCATGAGAATTTATAATAATAGGTGTTTCTTGAGGAGGGGATGTGTGTTCCTTTTATTGGTGGAAGGATGGACAAATTTTTTTAAAATAAATTTTATTGATAGAATTAGACTAGAATTTAAAGACTATTCTGTGATTGTGGAATATAAATGGTAGATAATAAAATTGGAAAAGACATTGATAACAAAATAGAACTTCTATTATATAATGATATACTACAAGATTTCATCTGACCAAAAACCTGACCCTATCTGAGATAGGCCTTGAGAGGTGTTTTAAATCCTCCTTATCTGGTGACTAACAATGAGAATCAATCATATCACAAGAGGGAACAATTTCAAGAAAAAAATAAAATAAATAATCTAATATGAGAAGGAAACATGAACTATAATAAATTAATATAATTAACCATATAACTACTCAAGATAAAACCATAGAGAATAGAACTGAAAAAAATTAAACAGAACAAACTAAAAACTATTATGATCTCCACGTGACCTCTTTGTCACAACCAATGACAAAAATACCCCACCCAGCTAGAAACATAACCAGAAACACTATCCTACAAAATATCTTGGGTCTACCAACACTGATTGGAATATGTAGGGGGTAAGATTAAACATTTCAATAGGTAATTAAAACAAAATTGTTACATTTTATTCCCCAAAATAATCCATAAAAATAGTTTCTAATACATTTATAAAATATGTCTTTATAATTTAAAAACTCCAATATATATTTCCCATTTTTAAACAATGCATCCTACTTTCCAGTTTTCTAATAGGGTTCACTTTTAGGAAAACATATATCCAACACAAAGTCAATAAAATAATAGAAAAATTAGATAAAAAGGTTATTTAATAAAATCAAACATAATAAGAAGGAAAAAGATGACATTATAGGAAAAATAGCTTCATAAAAATAAAACAGAAAATACAAATAATATTCATGGGTATTTTATAAAAATCAATAGATAAAATAATTAGATGTAGTTAGTTATGACTCACCTATTGGTATACTGTATAGTCCCATAGTCAATAACCATGTGGCCACTCTTTGATAGGAAATCGATTGCCAGGTCCCACATAGTCTGTCAAAAAAATACATGATGAACCGACTCATCTAATAGAGGTCTATAGAAACCCATCACACAACCCTATAGATATTTCCTTGGAATCAGCTGACACCAGTACGTGGGGAATGGAGAGGTCCCTACACAAATTTCTGAACCAGATTAACCGCATCTAGTGTGACTTCATATCCCAACTACTAACACTACAAAAGTAACGTCCCTCTCTATAGAGGGATTGTTATAGAGGTTCCCACCACAATTGATTCAAATAAAAGTTACAATAAGGAATTCATGTTAAATTAGTTTCAAACCATTTGAAAAATAAACTCAATGAACCAATTGGGCCATAAATGTTTTTTTGGAAACCACTTGCAAACCATTTCACAAAACTATGGTAAAAATATAAAACATTCTTGGAAGGTTCCAAATGGTCCTTAAAAGACAATATTATATCAAACATATGATAAAAGGTGACAAGAATACAATGATTTAGTAACCAAATTCCTAGTAATTTAGTGACTACATATCTATTTAGGAATAAATGAGAATTTGGTTTAATCATTTGATGGAAATGGAGGGAATGAATGAAGGGAAATAGAGAAAAATCATTTTTAATTCTAGGTTCAAGGAGAAAACTTCTTATATTGGCACTATCGTTTGTAGGGTTGTACATATGTGCAGCCTTTTCACGTATAGATGTGACATAATTCAATATAGTACTAGTTGAAATCCATGAAAACCCAAAAATTAAATTTTTAAAACATATGGAAATTTTCAATAAATAAAAAGGGTCTACACATGTATACTAAACCATTGAAGGAACCCGAAACCACACAAAAAAATCCACTATTCCAAAACCAACCATGTTACCAAAAAACTAATCCAAAATACTATCCCAAAAAACCCAATTTTTTTTATAAATGTACAAGTGGTATTCCATCTAACACATTACACACATATATAATGGCATGTGTAAGAAGAACCTTTAAAAAATAACTTCCAAAAAATTTCCCACATTAAACCCCAACTATAATTTATAATAACACATCACATGACTGAGAAACACTGTAATAAATTATATGAAATAACACAAGCTTTAAATGAAATTTTCTAGACTATAAATGACTAGAAACACCTACCTAAAAGTTGTGAGGATGTGAATAAACTCTAACGGGAGGAAAAACCAAGACCAATAGACAAACCACACACCATAACATCCAAGATACACAATCCAAACATCAACCCTTTACTCAGTAGTTCATCAATAATATAACACCACTAAAGGAGAACCATGGATGAGATTGGGATGAAGCGAAGAGAAATAATAACACCTATTAAATAAGAAAAACTCACCATGTATGCATTAGTTGGAAACCATGGAGGTGGGAGATCAATTGACAGGGGGTTTTGGGAGCCCCCTATGGTGCGCTTAAACCGAAAAAGTGAGAAAACCCCGGAATATTATGAAAAATACAAGTGAGTGATAATTGGAAAATGAAAATTTTAATTATTTGTGAAATTATCATTGTTTGGAAAATAGTTTTGAAAACCGTGCACACCATAGTAGAAAAGGATGACACCCACAAGGTCTGGATATATTGTTTTAGAAAATGTGCACCATTTGGGTTTAATGGAACAATCAGATATAGAAAAATATGTAAAATGATTTCCTCTTGGTTTCTTATAGACGTTTCCATGAAACACACCATGTCCTAGTCGACAACCTCAAAATAAAAATATTATCCTAGGCCTTTCACAGTTTTCCCAGCCCATGTTTTGGCTAGGAATGTGAAATAGTTCATGAAGAAATTGATGTAAAAAAGAACCAAGCCTGAATAGGCCATGCGGTTAACAACTGAATTGTGCATGTATACTATTCATAGGCTAAATATACACCTATAAACTTGATAATACAAAAATTAATCCAATAAATAGACTTCAATTTACACAATGAACACCAACACCAGGAAAATAGAAAAATAAATTAAAATCTGAGGTTGGGGTGTGACAATTCGGCCCACATAAATAATATTCTACCAACAAAAAGTCACATGGACAACTAAATAATCAAGCTCTGGTATAAAACTGAATGAATCCAAAAATATCTATTAACCTGATGAGATATTTTATTCCACATTACATAGCCAATTCTAGAATAAGAACAAACTAAAACACAAATCCAATCTACAAAGGCCAACCATTTAAGGATACAAATCTATAGATCACAGATATTTAATTACAAGAAAATAGATCCACCAAACCCTTTCGAACAAATAAATACATACAACAAAAATGATGGATACAATAGAGATTTCAAAATGACTCCACTCCAATTTTAGTGACAAAATGATTGGAAAACCACTCCCTCACACCCTTTATTATTAAATACATGAAAAGATTCATTATTGGGACTATGTCTTAAGACCATATTTATTGAATCATCTAATTCCCCAAAGATAGAATATGACAGCCTCTAACTAATACAAACTTTTATGGACATGATTCAGATAGAACATCTCCAGAGAACCCTGGATTCCACATCGACATCAATACTGTTGAGAATTTTGACAAGATGGATTTAAAGGTCTAGAATGATCGCACTTGATGAACACACATGAGATGTACAATGAGTGAGGAACTAGAATTTGCAATGAATAACCCAAAAGAACATGTTAATTTAGCACACACATCTCATAGATAGGGAACCAACATAAGAACCAGGAGACACCTGATCTATATCTTCGTACACTATGAAAACCATCTTAGCTATGAAAGACTCATATATTATCTTCACAAAAAAACATCACTAAATGAATAGATATACTTCTTAATCATTTTATGGATACCCAAAATGAAATTACGATATTTTAACTGATCTGATGATGAAACCTACTTTGAAAATGAAATCGGCTCATTTATGTGGTCAATATAGGATTTCAACATAAATTTACCTTGTTGAAATTTTTTGAGATCTTATAACTTCCATGAATTCACCTCTTCAGGTATAAACCATCATATTAAAGATGAATTAAATGGTTCCCATGTCATCCAAACATAGAATGATTCCAGGAATATCACCATCCATTGATCTAAGTTAGAACCATCAATTGAATCAAAACTAACACATACACCATCAATTTTAGAGGTCCTAATGACAATAAGAAACCATTGTCTTTCTAAATACACTACAGATCATCAAATGGAATTCGATCAATATAGAAGACGGTAAAAAACATGAATAACCCCACTTTTCCTAACCACTGAGATCCTAGTTTGGGCTGAAATCATAAAGTGACTCACATGAAACATTGTGCACCATTATGGATCGAATACTCTAAACTTATTAAAAACAAAAATCCATAAGAAACATAATAAAAAACAAAACCAAACTATCATTCTACTGAAAAAATAGGCTCATAAGCAAAGAATCCTAAACACACCAAAATCAACATTAAAAATCTACCATTTCCATTCTAATTTTCAAGAAATTCTACTTTTATAGACACCTTCCAGATAAAAAAATCATCTACCAAATTCAATTCTAAACACCTTAATACACTATAAAAAAAATATTTCTCTAAATAATTTTACATTTGAAAACCCCTTATTATATATTAACAATTTTATTTTAAAATCCATTCAGGTCGACAAGACCATGGATCAAACGAAAATCAAAAAAAATATAAATATGAAACCAGAGATCATGCATAAGAAGAAAATCTCATTAGTGGGACATGCACCCTAGAAGGAACTAACCACTAGGAGGTCCTTTAACCATGCACTCAGACTCTTCATGTGTCCCTACACCATGTGAGAACACATCATAACACCAAAGAGTTTTCATTATCATTCCCCATACACAAAATCAAAACCAAAACAAAAGACTAATATACCAGAATACACATGGAAACTCAAAGACCAAAATGAGAAGGGGGTTCATGAATCAATTGCCACACATACCACCTGATTCCTGGCAGTACTAGTCTCTAATCTATCTTATTCCAAAAAGTAACCAATTTTCACCACTGATAAATTATTTCAAAAACCGATCAACGCTTGTATCTAACCAAACATTTTCCCAATCCAAGATAAGGCCCAAGAGGCATTCTTGATCCTACTGTGCTAGCAACTAGTTCCTAGATCAATGTCCTCACAATCTAGGATGATTTCTCCCAAATAAAAATGTCATTAATAATCAAAATAGATAACACAAAAATATCTATATCAACCAGACATCAATAATTATATAACTCATTTAGATAGAATAAAAAATAAGATAACTAAATCTAAAACAAACCTCAACCAAACTAAATCCCAAAACAATATCCATTTGAAATCTTTTCAACCACCATCTATGAAACTATCCCACTCTATATGAAAATAAAATATAAATATATACCGGGAAAATAGCTCTCATATACCGATGTCGAGTGGTTAAAATATTGTGTGAGCATAAATAGCATAGCTAGTAGGAACCATAGAATCCATAAATTCCCATTACCAAAAATATTCAAAAACATTAGTTTAAAATAAATTTATAATATATTCAATTAACATTTAAATAACCTAAAACAACATTCCTATTTTTTTATGAAAATACGGCACTTTCCTATTTTCAAATAGGATACATTTTTAATAAAAAAATTTAAAAATACAACACTAAAAGATGTATCCAAAAAATATTATCCAAGTGGTTTAATACTGAAAACAATGGATTCAAAATAATCATTCACATTCTAGCATTGTGGGATAAATATGTTCATAAAAAATAGAACATATAGATAGTTATCTTGGGAATTTCCTAAACATATCTAAATGTAAAACCTGTATATACTCATTTCAAATGCACCTTACAATGTATGGAGATGATCCTAAGTAATAAATAACTAGTCATACTAAACTATCCAATATAGTAGCATTCCCCACCTAGCCTCTCAACTTATCCAGGTGTACCTACTTTTCTAATCTGGGTTGATAAGAAACAATCACTAGACCCTCAGCCAAGAATCCCATGAAAATTGAACATGGTGAATGGGGAGGTCCTCACATTCTTGTTTTAGAATAATAATCCAAATCTATCATGTATTCATAGTCAAATAACTAACACACCCTATGAGATGTCCCTCTCATTATAGGACCACTATAGTGGTTCCCATCACCATTGATACAAATAGAATACCAGATGGGCCTTCAAATCAAATGAGTTTCAAACCATTTTACAGAAAATATTAATTTACCAATTGGGACATAATATTTTCATTTTTTAACCACATCCAAAAAAAATTATAAATTCTATGTTGAAAACATTCGACATGCTAGAAATATGAAAAAATGGCCATTAAAGTGACAGGTTTACCAAAAATAATTTGAGGTTCCAAACAAGACACGCATTAGAAATCAAATTTGAATACTACAATTCAAATAATTTAGGTAAAAAAGAACCATATAGGAAAAAAAATATTTTTAATTAATAATAATATGAAAAGGGAGTGAAGGAAAGAATATAAATGGATAAAAATCATTTTGAAATTCATGTTCACGGGGAGAGTTTTCTATAAATCCACTATCATTTTTTCAATAATCCATATGTGGACTCCTATGTAGATATGTATTTTCTCACATCCAATGGAACACTAGTTTATAGCCATAGTAGAAAAAATTAAATTTTTGAAACAATAGGTAAATTTAATCCAATTACAAGGGTCAACCCATATATACTCACCCATTTTAGTCCCACAAACAAATATAGAAAAGACTCAATCTACAACCAACCAAGTTACCAAAACAAATCTGAGGCCAAATACAATACAATATACCTAATTATAATTCTTATATTCCATTTTGAATTTCATTGAAATCCGTGCATACATATATATGAGAATATATATGAAATCCATTTGAAAAATATATAAACAAAATTTACAACATAAAACCCCCACATTAATGTAAAAAAACACATAAAAATCATGAGAATCACATTAATAAATTATTTAAAAATACAGAACCATCAAATGAAATGACTTGGAAAGGAAATGTGATGAATCCCCTACCTTAATGATGTGTGGATATGATGAAACTCCATGTGGAAGAATATCCAAGCCCGATTGACATACCACAAATCCTAAAAACCAAGAGAAACAACAGAAACATAAAACCTTTCCTCTAGTGTTCATCTAAATGAGAACCACACCATATAAGTACTAAAAATAGAAGGGAAAGAAGTGAATATAGTGAATACAACCTAAAAACCATGACATACTCAACTTGTAAACATTATGAGGCAACCATAGAGGAAGGAGATCAAAGGATAGGGGTTTCGAGATCCCCTTGTTGTTCCTTGACCAAACAATAGAGTTAAATCCAAAATAGGTGATAAATCATAAGAGGGGTAATATTAGAAAATAATATTTATAATGACCGAGGAAAGTCACATGTCTGGGCAGTATGGTTTTCCAAACCATGCACCATGTGTGAACACCCTACTGGAAAAAGTGGTCACCTGAATGATTTTCCAACATGGTTTCAGAAACTATTCACCACGATTATTTAAAAAATTTATTAACCCCTCATATTCTTCCATCAGGGTTTCCTCTAGCCATGTGAAATCTGTACACCATGTCTTATTCAGCAACATCGAGACACATGGGTTTTCCATGTCCTCGCATGGTTTCTCCCAACCCATGCATAGTCCGTTTAAGAAAAACTATGAATGAAGAAATTTAAGTAAAAAATAATCCTCAATAGGCCACATAGTTTACCCCCAAAACATGCACACAAACCACGAACATGCCAAAAACCACCAAGATACTCCGTAACACAATACTTTTATTCAAAAACATGAACCAAATACTAGACAAAATCCAAACACCAATAAAGGGTTTAAATAAATGATAAAATATGGTTGTGGTGTGACATTGAAAGTGTTTGATATATTTTATGAATTAAAAATTTGAGAGAGCATATTTAGCCAGTTTACCATTATTAATCATGATTAAAAAATGATCCTTCTTATTAATTTTATTACTAAATATATAATATTACCCCTATTAAAAAACTTATACGTGATAAATAAGATATTATGATCCATTTTAGATAGTTAAATTTATAAATATTATAATTTTATCTTTTATATTAAATAAAATAATATTGGAACAACTAGTTTCATTTTAAATACATTTATATATTTGTAGAATTTTATCCTAGTTCGGATCTAATATTAATCTATATTACTTTTTATATATTTTATTATGTGTCTAAAAACATACTATAGTCATATTTTGAAGTTTAATGTTTAAATTTATTTTGATAAAAAATATAGAGCTCATATAAAATAAATTCATTAACTATATTATTTTAATATTACTATATTAGTAAATAATTATATAAATTTTTATAATTTCAATAATAAGGATATTGAAATAGTAACATAATACTGTTATATTAATTTTCATTCTAATTCATATTTTGTCAAATAATGCTAATATATAAATCGAATTTTAATATAATAATTTGTGCATATAAAACATTTTTTCAGAAAAAATACCAAATAATCAACTTAATAGAAAATTATAATTACTATAAAAATTTGAATATCATTTTTTCAATTTAAATTTCTACAATTAGATATTTAAATATTTAATTAAATTTCTAAAATATAGATAAATCTTTTCATTTCAGGAAATTTCCCTTCAAAATGGAAATGATTCATTATTTTTATTTCATATCAATTAAAAAAAATTCGGTTTCAATATATGTTATTATTATTTTATCAAAATATATTTAGTTTCATGACATAACATACAAATTTTTGAAAATATTATTTTTGTCCATAAAATTATTTTTCTCTATTGCTTTAGCTATAATAATGAAACTCATTCATATTAAAATATCCAATATTTTCATTCTATAAATATTTTATATAGTGTTTACTCCAACTCAATCCTTATTATTTAATGTCAATATCTATTCCTTCATACTGAATATTTATATTTAAAACTAAATATATATCAGTTTCACTTATGGTATGATTTTCATGTGGTAAATTTTTCCAGAAAAAATTACTTACTTAGAGGTAATCATATATTCTGTTCACATGGTGTTTTGTGTAAACAAATAATATGTGTTAGGGGAATTACCCAAGGTCCTAAGGTGATATAATCTGAATACGTATCAGACACATTCCAACCTATCAGTCTATATTTTGTCCTTACATAATGCACCTGGACTTCCAACACCAAACATTCATCGATGGAACACCCAATGTTGTATAATCTTACACATGAGTGGGCATTAAGAGTGTGAAACTAACTCTCATAACCTAAATATAGATATAAAAATTTGTTACTTGGGGGTTAATATGATCATGATAAAGGAGATGGTGTGAAAAAATTCCATGATCAATACAAATATCTCATCAAGAATATTATGTCACCCTTATCTTAATCTCCTTAGAAATAAATAGTCCATTAATATTCATCACGCTGTCTCCTTACATCAATCACAACCCATAAAGTGAATCGATATTTTGAGGGATCTAGTTAGTGCCACAAACCCAAATATTTTAAAATTGTTTGATTGTTCCAAAATAGCCTTATTGAAATTTCTATTGAGATTCCAAAACTTATATAATAATAAAAAATGTTTTTATAAAAAATTTAAATATGCATTCCCTTTGAAACCATGGTTGAAATCAATTTAATAAACCAATTCCAATTTAACAAAACCCTTTCTTATCTTTGACATCAATTTAAAATTCATATCAATACCCTAACATTTTTAAATCCATTCATTTTTCAAATAAAACTGTAACAAACCATTTTATCATTTTCAATATTATCATGGAATTTCTAAAAGACTATTGAAGAATAAGAGACCCATTAATTGAATACAAAATGTAAAATAAAATATTTTTTAACACCTTCTCAAACTATCATATGTAATTATAATTTTTCTAAGATGTATTTATAAATAATCAATAACATAATTGAATTATAAATAAAATAATAGATAAAAAAACTTATATCATGAAATTGAAAATCACCCTGATATGTTCTGAAAAATGTCTCATGTATGGTGAATTCCCAATCATGTATGAGAATGACCTATACAACAATTAAATTAAGAAAAATAAAAACAATTATAACTTTCTTGGTCCCTTAATCTAGGACCACAGTCCTTATAAAGATTTAAGAGGATGAGAAAATAATACTATGAAAGAGAAAGTGTGAAGGAAAAGTGAGTGGAGTGAAAATAATATGGCGCACCATATGAAACACAAAATAAACCAATGGAATACATCGCAAAAGTTGGGAAGAACGAGAGGGGAAATCAAACATTGTGTTCCCTTCGACTATTTGATCATGTATTGGGATAAATGGGAAATAAAATACCTTAAAATCATGATACATGTCAAATAGGTAAACATAAAATAAAATATGAGAATGTAAATAGTTTCGTTGAATGGTTTGAAAAAAGGGGAGCCAATAATTCTAGAACATTTATAGACTCACCCTATAAATTCATAGATTGAATTCATAGTTTGTAAACTATGAGATAACCATGGATAATTACTCAAAATATATCTATATAATTATTACATAGTATCAGCCTTGTAACTAAAATTTATGTTCATGCCTGAAAGACCTTCACAATATTAAAATGACTTTACTAGTTTCCCATATAACTAATATAATTTCATCCAACCAATGTACTTCCCATACAGGATCCACCATGACTGAATAAAATGAACTGAATATATTTAATCCCTCAAGAAATTAAATAGTTTCTCCCATCCTATAAAGGAAAGCAATTTAATAAGAAAATATTCCCAAAAACTCATTAATTTTAGATTAAAAAATAATGATTATTTAAATACCACAAAAATAATATTATTTGAATAAAAATTTTGTAAAATTATTTATTTAAATCGGTAAAAAAATACAATATTATACCTATATTAAATTTTTATTTGAATAGGATTCCCAGAAAATGATTTAGAAGAATTAATGGGAAAAAATAGAACCAATAAAAAAACAATTCAATAGGAACCACTACTTTGAACACTTGGATGAGTAACAAAAATGAACGCATAACATTGATCTACTAACTATTTGAGAATTAAAATATATTGGATTTAACTAAAAAATACTCACACATAAATATATAATGTCAGAATGAACCTAAATTCCAATTTAACTCAAGATTCATCAAACAATCACAAAATCAACACGCATAGAAGAAAAGAATTAAAATCTATAATGATATCCCATCCCCTTGAAAAGCCTCTTCAAAAATAATATGTGTTGTAGAACAAGGTCATCGTACTCTATAAAATGAATATGGGACCTAAACCACATTATAACCATCTCATGAAATCCCATGTAATAAAACATAATCCCAAGTTCCGACCTATGGTAACACTAGTCCTATTCATTCGGGAATTGATCCCATGGATGTAAAAATGTTATATTTTAAAATAATTATGTTCTATTTTATTATGTAATTGACATGAAAAATCAATCCTTTAAGAAAATATAACACCTCTAGGAATTATAATATATTTATTTTGGAATAAATTCTACGTCTTCAAAATATTTATAAACCCATATTATTGAGTCAGTATCAACAATAATTATTTATACCATTATAAAATAGAAATTTAATTGGAGGGTACGAATAGATCTAAATAAATTATGAAAATTGTGGATATGTAGTGATTATTAGTAATATAAATAATCATTTAAAATAATTAGAAACATACATTAAAAATATCATTTCCAAAGAATAATATAATCACACTTTTACAAGATAATTTAAAATCATTTTTTCCACCTTAAAAAATTTTATTTTAAAATATGATATTAATTTTTAAAATCAAAATATCAAAATTATAAAAATTATTTTCAAAATCCATCCTAGATAACCCACTTCCCTGATAACTAATCTTATACAGGTATAACCCAAAAATATTTCTCGATGACTATGGGTTGGTGGCTAGTAGTATATATAACACATGATAAAAGAGGGGTTGGTTTTTTCCTAAAAAATTAAGATTATGAAAAAATTACCAATTCTCAAAAATCATAATGGAGAAATTACCCGAAGCCAAATAGGAATATAAATGCCCATAATAGTACATCCCCAATGTATTAGTAAGAATAGAAAATATCCCAAGATGACACACAACATCAACCCTGATGGAAAAAAGGAATTATACCACTTTCATGTCTCTCATTCCCTTTTCTCGGACATAGGAGAAGAATATATAAAAACACCTGAAGGAACATGTATGGTGTTAGGTAAAGAGTCCATTGGTGTCTCACCATGTGTTCCATTGAAGGTTCCATAAAGATAATTAAAATCATGAAATGAATATTAACAAAACCACGCATTGAAATATATTTTAATGTTTACAGAAAACCATGCTTTTATTTTAAAGGATTTAAAAAATATACCACCTAGATTAAATAATAATTTTATATGAAAAAGAATATATAAATAAACTTGAATGAATAGAAAGGTTTCATAATAAATCAAATATATAACAAAATAATACCGTAAATAACCTTCTTCATATACCTTTGGTACAATATTTTCTTGTTATTGGATCCTCACACATGTCATATTAGTGAACAAGGAAATATGTGTACACATGTCTCTCAGGATCCGGATGAATAGGAATTATCATCTTTCCGTCACCTATAAGATATTACTAAGTAGATTTTTTAGTGTTTTCGTCATCAATTCATTGCGAGGGTATAGTAATCCTAGCATTATAATCCCAAATAACCCACTAACTACCAAGGATAAAATATGATCAATCAATCAATATAAAAAGGGTCAATCTTATCATTTCAAATAAATCATCATTTTAAATTCAACATCCCAATTTTTAATTTTCAAATTACCATTCTCTTAAAAATCTATGACATTGATTTTTATTATTGTAATACCTTTTTGGTACAAAATAAATCAATTTTTTTTATCAATTAAATGTAACAGAATTTCTATAACCATTTCATTATTCAAATAATAATTTGAATCAATTTGAAAATATTCCCCATGATCTAATACAATTATAATTGGGTGTTTTACCAAAATTCCATGATAATTTAAACCAGAATTCCAGTTAATCTAAGATTGTTTTTTCATAAATGAATTGAAATAAAATTAATTTAATGGTATAGAAGAACACAAATGATACCAACTTTTTAATAATGGAGACCACATGTCAACAACACCTGAAAATTTAGTTTCCATGAAAATATTAAAGAAAAGGAGATCGAGGAAAAACCTATAATCAAGATCCACTAAAACATATATTAGATCTCTAACCAACATGATGATCTAGAACATCCCAAGGAGGATAGAAATATTAAGTGGCATAGAAAACATGATAGGATATTCACATTATCATAGGAGATTGAATGATATATACCATCCTTTTATCCACCATAGAATGGGTATATAAGAGGAAAATGTGGTTTTTTTAGAGAATTGAAGAACTTGGAAAATATTTCGGTTGAGTTGTGGTCATTCAATGTCTAAAATATGAGTTCAATAGTTTTTCTAATACATTTTTATAATATGAAATTGTTTCATGAATTATTATAGGGATAGGGACTTAGGGATAGAGAAACCATGTGTTATCCATCGAAACCCACACTATCCAAGGTTTCAGGGTATTTATTAGGAGGGAGAATGTTTTTGTAAAACCACACAAAAACTGTGAATAGCCCAAATAGAAATAACCCCTATAAAATACCCAAAAAATTCATGATCAACAAGTGGATTGATATGTACATGAAACTGGTAATGGGATGTATAACCTCACCAAAATAAAGACATCATATCCCTTGAAATTAATCCATGGTGATTATCTACAAAATAGATGAGTCATCTAATATTTCATTTCATCCACCTTATACAAAATCTTTTGTTAATTATAGGATTGGTACTATAGAACAAGGAACAATTGTATCATCCTCCAAGAAATTAACTTGGTCTTAAAATAAAATTTCATGTCTCAATGAATGTTCATGGATAAATCAAGATCAACCTCAATATCACTCCTGCTCAAAACATGAGATGGGTCAAAATGATACATAAAAATCATAGAATCATTGATAATGTTATGTATTGACGTAAACTTCAAGGAATTTATAATTAGTTTTTCACTTTCCCCACCTACGCAACAACCTCAAATGGTCTCAAAAAATGTGGTGGAACTTTGCCTTTCCATCCAAGACATTTATGACCAATGTGAAGGGAAATTTTCAAAACATGTTGTCCCAAAATGAAAACTAATACAATATATGATGATGATGAACATTTTATTTACACTGGAATTGTGCCATCAATATTCTATAATAAATCAACTGAATCTTTTCTGATGTCACTTAGACCTTGAGTGTTCCAAAAAAGTAACCTTCACCGATCTCCATAAAAAAAATGGATATTTAAATGTACTTAAATTCATTGCATTAAAAGGATCCATTTTGTTTGTGTAGTAGTATATTTTGATATAGGAAAACAAATTCATTCCCAAATGTTGTCACATCCAATGATTTTATAGAAAATATTCTCTAAAATTAATTTCAATTTTTTGATATATTTTGTGACACGCAATTCCCTTGTTATCTATATTTGTATGCAATACCAATTTTAACATTCATTTGTACATAACATTTATTTTCTAAGATATTGTCTATTTCACTGAAGGATGATTATAACTAGAAAACAATATATTTTTATATTATTTATTTACATAAAAGTTGACACCAATAAATTGGAATATATAGAATAAATATTTATAACCATATTTTGAATATATGGTTCACAAATGTTTATAGAAGAAACAATTTTGTTACAAAGTAATTTGAAATCAAAATAAAAACCAATTTAATACAATGTATGTGCTTATATGATAAACTATTTTTATGACCAAAAAGTATTTTTACCTTAATAAATTAAATTAATCCATTTTCTTGAATAGAATTAATAAAATTTTATTTTATATATTTTGGAAAAAAAATTAAGTTCACTTAATAAGTATCATAGGTTTAAATTAAGAAAAAATCTAATATTAAGCGTTAAGAGGGTGTATTTTTCTGTAAGGTGGTTTTCTAATGGTTGAATGGAATAATTGATTTAATGTAAAATATTAACCCTTTTAAAAACTAGAAAAATAAACTTCCTTTTTGGAATATTAATAATAAAATTTTTCTTGGGAAAATTGTTTGTATTTTTTGAGAATATTAATATTATGATGATTAGTAAAAGACGTCAAATTTTATTTAAAAACTAATTTTCCTTCAAAATAATTTATAGTGGTACATTATAATTAAATTTTTTAATGTATAATTAACTCAATTTTATGTATTTTACACCAATTTAGGTCCATCTAATCAATTTCCCCTTGAAATTATATTTGAAAGAAATTTAACCTAATGAACATTTCTCAAAAAAAATCTAGTAGTCTAGTCCAGTCTTTGGGATTAATTTTAAAATATTTTATACCACTTATGTGATTGAAATTTAGAAAAATGGTTTAAATATGTGTTATACGAATAAATATTAACTTCAATTATGTTATACTATGTTTTTGAAAAAAAAATATATGAGAAATAACATAAAATTAATTATAGAAATTAATGTAATACAATGTGTATAATTAGTGGTCAAACATTAATCTTACGTGGCCCAATGTCATTGAAACTTGTCCAAAATCCAATTGATAGTCATTATTTGGCCATATCTATAATTATATATAATATTAATCAATATTTATGTCACTTTAATTAGGGTATTCCCCCTTATAGTGTTTAACTATTTCGATTTATAAGAAGACGACTCCTCCTTCATTATATAATGAAACTCACCCTCCCACTATATTAACACCTATAAAGAAATTTTTGATCATCCAACCCCTACCCAAATAACCACCCTAAATCCCGACTCTCATAAAATAAGGCTCACTTTAGGAATAGTGAAATCCAAATATGTCCTTTGGTAGAAACCAAAATGAGATAATCGAAAAATAGGTATCTTTCATCAAAGATAAATTTTAATTTATTTCCTTCTCAAACCTATAAAGTTATTAATATTCCTTGATTATATAGTAAAATTAGTATCCTAAATATAATAATATATTTTATATTAATTTTTAAACCAACATCAACAAATCCTTCCATCAATTTGGTAATGAAATCACCATTCATGTGTCGTTGGAAGTCGTACCTTGCGAAATGATGTCATTAGTTTTTCCATCACCACCTATTATGATATTTGAATTATGATTGAAATACAATTTATATTTTATATATATGAAATTTATAATGTAATAATTATTCTTAAATTATTATACAACACATACCATGGTGTTTTATATTTTTTTGGGATAAAAATATAACTTTGTGTGGAGGTGTGGACTACCACCTCCTCAAAGTAATGTGATACTTTCAAAATATAAATGAAATATATTAGGGAAATAGATAATAAGAATATATTATTTTAATTAAATATTTATTATATTTATGAAATACTTATCTTTCTATACTTATAAAATATCATTTTCTCCAATCCATTTCACAAACTGAAAAAATGATAATGATATTCTTGGATGTGTGGACTACATCCTCATCAAATAAATGTAATTATTCGTTTTTTGTAAAAACATCATAAGAATGGTATATAAAATAATATATAATTTAAAAAATATTTTGTTTTTGATAAAATATTTATTATTTAAATATAATCATTAGTTACATTCTTTCCATAATGATCATTGAAAAATGGGAATGTTACTCATTTGTACGTCTGAACTATCATCTACCAAAGTAAAAATTAAATTTTTTTTTTCAAATATTTTTTTTCTCAAATTTTGGGAAACAATTCTTGTTCAATAATGGAAATAATCCCATACCAAATGAAATAACAAAATTTTTAAAAATCATGATGTTGCCGATTGGAATCCTTAGATCTATAAAGACTCAAATCTAAAGCATGGGCCTCCATATCTGGGTCATCCATTATAAGGCATTCAAAATTATTGGACATATTATCCCATTATTGGATTGATTTTTCCAAATCAATTGTCCCCTCATTGAATTCACATTCCAAATTTCTATTTTGATTTCAAATCAATGAACATTGTTCCCTATTACGGTGTAATCAAATAACTCCGTCAACCACCCTTTCATATTCTCCCTATTTTTTTAAACTCCACTGTATCATATAACATCACTTCATTATAATTAATGATGAGCTCTCAATCCTCCCTTTCTTCTTGGGTCTCATATTCTTTTACTATCTCCAAAACCTTGTCATCTACCTGCTACTATAACATATTGATCGTCCTATAATCACTTTGATTTGGTTCCTGTAAATTTATAAATAGCATCATATGTTTATCATTTTATGTAATTGATCTCTCATGCTATACATATACATAATCCATGGTATCACTATGCATCGCCTTATATTTTTGTGAGAACTATGTTTCCATCAGTATTGGTAAATGATAATTTTCCTTATAGGATTTATTATTCCTTTCTTTTAGAATTATTCGTCCCCGATATATATTTTTTGACTTCCTCTCATTCTTCCTCCAAGTATTGTGATGGCCACTCCCATGTCCATCATCAACACTATTCAATGAGACATGATGAGAAATATCATCCTCTTTCCTATTTACAAATATCTATATTCCTCCAAGATGTTCTATGATGGACTTTTGATTAGAATGTTTGTTTGTTAAACATCCCATTTAACTTGTTCCAGACCATCAACATCTAAGTTCCAAAATGGATTTCTTACCATAATAGTTGAGATGTTCCCTAATGACCTTATCATGTATATAAGCTTCTACCACTACCCAATACATCCACTCAAACCATTAGGATTTAAAATAAATTCCCCTTCCATTTAATTTCAAACTGTTGGAGCAGAAATAATTTGGGTATCTAACCCTTCTACTCCATCAATCGTAACCACTAAATTTCCATGACACACCACTACTATTAAAGCACAAACCGCATCCATGTTGTGTTTCATCTTTCCATATTTATATCTAAAATATTTTTATCATGAGGTATAACATGATCCATCTTATTAGTATCATTTACTACTCCTAAATAAATCATCGTATTGTAAGATTGACTAAGATGTCTATCAATACCTAACGACTCTTATCCATCATGTGTTTCACTTCATACAACTTCCATAAAATTCATTTGGTCAACATTCACTCTAACCAAAGAATAATTCATCTAATTTTCACCACATACAAACTAACATTCATTAACTCTAATTTAAAACCCATTGAATTATTTTGGTTCAACATCCCATGTCCTGAAACTGTCGGATAATGCCCTATTTTCTTAAACAGAGATCAGAGATCAAACCTTGACTCAAAAACTACAAATAGTTTATAACAAAACTTTTCTCCAATACAAACCCGAGAAACTGTACAAGTATTATCATAAAATTCACATAAACAAAAAGTTGTGTAAAAATTGGGTGAAAACTGATCTAGTCCTACTATAAGAGCATATAAAACACCATATGATATTAACTGACATATGAATAGTCGGAGGACTTTGAAATGGAAGTGAGAGTTCTGGAAATATAAACCAAATATCTATATTAAATTTATGATTATAATAGATGTAACGCCCTGACCTCAGTTACCTAGAGTCGGTGCATTATTACATAACATTGGCATGATCACAAGAAAGATCAAATCTCGAAAGACCGATTAGTTTAGTAGCCTTGGAAACACTAGATATATTCATAAGTCTTACATTACATCATAAAAATGAAAACTAAAACAACATATTTTCTTCATAGTCCACACTCATATCCCCACATACTATCCCTACAGGTCATTCATAAATTAAATCTTCACATCCTGGAAAAAATAAAACATTAAAAGTGGTGAGCTCAAATTCCCAGTAAGGATAACAATGTAGCAGAAACATTCATAAATAAGAATAAACATTTAAGGCAATGTATAACTAAAACTAAAGCCTTTTAAACTTGAACTTCATCATAGTATGGAAAAAATGAAATGATGGCATTTACTTATTCACATGGATATTCTACTAATCGAATAATCACATGCAATATCAATAACAACTTTAATAATGATGGAATACACAATGCCGAACTTTAATTTCTGTGTCAAGGCCTCGTGCCAAGACCTAAGGGATAACTATAACCAGAACCCAACCCGTAGAGCCTCTGTAACCGGACTCCAACCCGGAGTGCCTCTAATAACCGGACACAAACCCGGAGTGCCTCTAATAACCGGACACCAACCCGGAGTGCCTCTAATAACTGGACACCAACCCGGAGGGTCTGCTGTAACTGGACCCCAACCCGGAGGGCTTACTTTTACCAGTCCCCAACCTAGAACATACTAGTCCAACACATTAATCTTAATAAGAGGATGAAATATAACATAAACACTCGTATTAAAACTAACACACAAAATGTCAAAACATTAATCATAAACCATTCATGGCATAAAAATAACTCATCCATAGTAAAAAATATCACAAAACCTTAAATAAAATATGGATGATTTGTATCATAATAAATCAACTTGAAACAAGTTTAAAATTTATCAAAAGATGTTGACATAGATGAAATCAATACTATTTGAGAGAAATATCTCTTTTTTTAAAATCTTTTAAAAGTCGCATAATTATAGAGAAAACATTTATTTTGAAAATATCTTTATAAGCTTGTGAAGGAAGCTTCAGAGTTGTAATAATGGCGGAGAATAACCGCACCCACCGTATAAGTTAAAAAAAGACATTTTTACCTTAATTTTGTCAAAAAGGTTAAAAAGTACCATGTTTCGTAAACGTTGGAAAGATTCCTTTAAAACATATAAAGTCAAATAATGGTATAAATGACTTTAACCCATTGTCTATTAAATAGTAAAAATGTTTTGAAAGACATTTTTAAGAAACATGGATGTGGATGATAAAGATGTCCTAGAAGATAATTCCGTATAAACAACCTCGGATAATGAAGAGATTGTGAAATAAACCCTTACCAATTTGGTAACATACGAAACATACAACCCATGAAAGAGGTATCATACAATGAATATGTAAATACACATAAATTAAAGTGTATTACACAAATAATATAATTATGGGTAGTACATACACCACACAAAAGGTAATGGTGGCAATATGGCATTAATCTCATGGTAATAAAGAGTGAGATGAAAACCCCTTAACATGTACTTTTCCTTGGTTGGGGTAGGTTAAACTCCTATATAATGGTGAAATAATTGTTATTAAATTATACAAGAATCATATACATTAATATGATATCATATATGATCTTTTAACATTGATTTGTTAATAATATCTTAGTATTATCGTTGTTTCGGGTGTTAACTTACTCATTTTCCTTTATATGTTTTGTTACATAAGATGTGATTGACATGGATAGGTTGTATCATAATCATATCTAGAATGATATCAAGTCCTTAGATACTATTATTAATCATAAAATTCAAATTATACTTGAATGGATACGATGGAGAATTATTCTCATCGCGTTCGTGGAGACGGTAGTCCGTACGTTCGCACGAGCGACAATATCATTATATTGATATTAAAATAATATATAATTGGATTGTATATCATATATACAGAATCATTTTCATTTTATATTTATTATTTACATGAGTTACACAACATTATTATACCCATCAAAATAATAATTTATTTAATAACAATTACACCACAACGTGGAGACGATAAGCCGTACGTACGCACGTATGGTGACATGTTATTCAAAGGATGGATAGAATACTGAATACGGTTGTAAAATATTTATAATAACATCACAAAATATATAATATACTGGAGTTATTATTTTAGAATGGTAATAACAAAGAAGGAATAAGTGGAAGAAGAAAGGAACTTAGAAAAGGGTGGTGAAATCATTACCTCTTTTTCGGGTTCTTCCTTTTGATTTGATCAAAAGGGCTCTTATGCTGGCTTTCTGACTAAAAGAAGGCCTCAAGGATGAAGTTATGGAAGTTGAGAGAGTATTTGGGCTGAGTTTGGCCGAGCCAAAAGGCTTTTATGGTTTGAAATAATGAGAAGGGGGAGTTCCCTTTTATAAGAGGGGTGAGGGGCACCCTTGGAAAAGCTAGAAATATTATTTTATAATAAATTCATATTCAGTTTATAATGTCTCCAAAGTTTATTATTTAAAGGTTACGTTGGGGATGGGTCAAAAACCACTCAACCAATATAATTTAGACAGGTTTGGGTTACTATATTAACCTTATCATTAAGTATTAACTCTTATTTAATTAGTTTCACTTTTACAATGACTCTTTTGTATTTTTATATTATATGGTTATTAAACTTACTATATACATCCAAGAGACCCCCAAGTGGTCCATTAATGATACACCTATAAAGATATAAGTCTCTTGGATGAACCTTTGATTTTTAGGAATTTAATATCAATTAATAATATAAGATTTGTTTTAAAAACTCTTTTATGTCAATTTTGACACTATTCAATAATTGATTTTGATAAAAATCATAACAGAATGATTACTTCAAAAAAAGTTAATTAAATCATTCCTAACATGTCATATTACCCTATAAAAGTATTTTAATTCATAAAAAGTCTCAAAATATATTTATTTGGGTATCTACAATATCAATCATTTTAATTTTTCATGATTATGGTAATGACTACATCACCATTGTGTCATAAATAAATTAAATTATATAATTTCTAAAAATTATAAATAAAATACCATTATTTAGGAAATATTTTTATATTTCTAATTAATATTTATAGTCTAAAATCAAACATATATAACCCTATCTAAATTTTTTTTTCTAAAAGATATATGCTTGTGTCATTTTTGTATTCATTTTATCTTAATTAAAATAAAGTGTCCCTATCACTTACAAGTGGCACAATGGGGTCCCAAAATCGACCCAAAGATTCCCATGGTCGGACATGTATCATCCAATAAGGTTAGGACACGTTTTAGGGTAATTGTTTATTATTATAATATTATTTTTTAACCCTTATTTACCGGATTTACCCTTTAACCATGGTAAATAACATATTTACCGAAGTAATTATTCAAATTTTCTAAAAACAAAAGTTATCTATTTACTCAATTTGAAAATCATGATTCTGAATATGGACTCCATTATTCCAAATTCAAAACATATAAGTGGCAGAAATTAATTTAAAATTAATTCCCGTTGTCAAAACAAAAAACGTGTTTTTAAGATATAATAACTATCAAAAGATTGATACTTATTTATGTTCGGTTTAATTGTGAAATAATGTCCAATGACCAACATTTTATTAAATTGTAAAAATATATTCTAAATTTACTTTAAAACCACTAAATATCATAATTTATCACTATTAATTATTTTCATTAAAAAAGTTGTTTTTAATTAAAATTTAGTAATTTTCACTATTCATCAAAATATTAAAGTTATCCGAAAAGTACTAAAATTTAACCTTAGGCTAAATTAGATACACAGAATCCAATAATGAAGTCCATTTTGAGAGATAAAATTTCTAAATATTAAAAAGTAAGTATTACTATTCGTAACGTCTAGTTTGATTGGCTGTGGTGTGTGTTAGAACTCATAGTTGCGTTCAACACACGCTACTGTATTATTTAAAGGAAAGCGTACCGTGGAATCTTGGGATGTTTCATTGTAAATTTTTGTTGTCCCCATTCTAAAAATTAATTTTATTTAGTAAAATTTAATATATAAAAGTTTAAAATACTATATATAAAAAGGGTTCACTATTAAATGTTGGTAAAAGTGAAATACTGAAAATGAATTTGTTCTTACATTATGTCTAAGAAACTCATAATATGGATTGTAAAATTATAAGGATTATATACAGTTTAAAATTTAGTTAATATTATTCATAACCTCTTTTTAATAGCTTGTTTGGTAAGTCATGGTGCGCTTGAACTCGGTGTTGCGTGTAGTGCAAGTTATTGAATTATTTTGAAGAAATAACACACTATGAAATCTTGGGGTGTTACATTCTACCCTCCTTAAATAAATTGCATCCTCGCAATTTGAAATTGTTCTTAGAAAATAAAAGGTTAAATATAGAAAATATCTTTGTGGGAAAACCCACATCAGAAATTGGCTTAATAAAATTTAGTCTTAATAAGAGGAAAAGGGAAATGAATGGGTCACCACCAAATTATGATCTCTATTCGGAGAACATTGGTGGAAATTAGAGATATATAATTGGAGGAGAAATGTAAATATTTATAGGTAGTGATTGAGGTCATCAATCACAAACAAGTGTAAAATTGAGGGCATTAAATTCATCAATCTATGATGATTTAAAATACCATCGGTTCAGCAAAAAATATGGTATTAGGATAACACATTTTTTTGGTTTTAAGATCCCTTCAGTAAAGTATAAGAATTAATTTATTCATTGAATAAGAGAAGAAGAAAAATATATACTTTACAAGTAGAGTCTCATCCTTTAACTAAGTTCTACCACAAACTCATCATTCACTCTAAAAGATAATAGAACTTAAAAATAATATTCTATTTATCATATTCGTATAGGGTTAAAAAATGAATTCATAATTAATCTAGAAGAACCATAAAAAACGACATTAATAAATCCAGGATATCACGTGGGTCAGTGGTAGGTGATACACCTTTGTCGCCCTTCGGTTGTGGGTTCATGTCTTGCGGCCTTGCCGGACGTGATGGGTTTCCGCCTGAACTCCGGGTTGTCCTTTTATGGCAATCCAAAATAATCCAAACTAGAAATATCCAAAATAATTCAGTCCACAATTTATAAAGAAATTAAACACAATTAAGATCCTTTTTTCCGCATAATAACATGTGATCACCTTCATCATGTATTCTTTTAAAACACTGCATCATCCTGAAATACCGTAAAACCTTATTGATTACATTCATGATCCCTTATTCCTTAATGAATAATATATATACTCCTTCAATCCAAAAATGTTGTAAACCCCTACAATGATGAAATATACAAATCATTAGTCAGTTTCGAGGTAGTCAAGAATATCCAATATAATTTATCAAAATCAATCAGGTATTATTCTAAAATCACAACCTCAGAATCAGAACCATATTATGGTTTATCTTTCTCTCAACCATATATTTTCCAAAAATTTAACCTGCTATTGAGTCACTTTTCTTTGTTCCACAAAATCTCAAGTACGTAATGAAATAGTACTGCAATACAATCCATATATACTCCATAATTATTATAACAAGTACATTGTTGATACAAAACTAAAATAACATAATCAACATAAGAACTCTAATCATTCGTCTTCATTTGTGGTAGTATCATAACTTGGTTATTATCCAATAGCATCATTTGCGGCATAGTCTGATGACTGGTACATAGGTTCACATAGTGTCCAAACACCTTGAAAATGAAGCATTGTACATTTGAAACCATTTTATTACCCTTTCAGTCACGTACTTTGTGCCATTTTCCTCCACACTTATAACAAACTCCCATTCCTTTCAGGCAAGTTCCAGGGTGTTTCTTCCCATAGTTATCACATATGGGAAAATTCTTCTTTTCCCTATTCCCTTTATCCATCTTTCTCTCTTACATCCTTTTATTCTCTTGCTTCCCTTAAAATCCATAGGACTCGGTAA
Organism: Viscum album; assembly: GCA_963277665.1. Lineage (NCBI taxonomy): Eukaryota > Viridiplantae > Streptophyta > Magnoliopsida > Santalales > Viscaceae > Viscum > Viscum album. The sequence goes on along the minus strand of OY728128.1, from coordinate 158,469,215 downwards.
ACTCTTTACTTATCTTATCAAAACCTGATATTATTTCTTCACATGATGATAATACATGGGAGACTATTTCTCTAATAAATTCTAGCTTAAGACCATGAAAGATATGATCAATCTTTCTCTTTGGATCATGTGCAACGCTGGAGTTCTCATTCCTTCTACTGGGCGCCATTTCTAAAAAATGGCATACACTACATTAGTTTATGAATAAAAATACCTAATCCCAAACTTATAAAACACATAACATAAATTAAATAGTTTATGGATATAATCCATAATCATAAAAATGTCTCCTTTGAGTAAGTATATACTCATAAACCCTTCATAATGGTTTGTAAAGAAAATGAGAATTATCCTAAGCATATCCCCCGGGAGTGTCGTAACCAAGAGTGCAATAAGGACCGTTGTCATGCACCAGTTCCCATTCGAGTCTAGCTCAAAGCGGTGTTTTCAGGTTTTACCCCTAGGAACATCTATGCCAGAGCCGCCTCTACCTACTCGTATCCAGACAGGGATGTATTGCTCAGAAAACTCACAAAATCACTACAATACCAAAATTCTAAAATGTTCTTCTATACTAATCCTCAAAGTCTATCTTAAATCTATGTTCTCTAATCAGAGTTTATCTAAATCTAGCTTCCAAGGTTTGTACTAAAATTCTTCTGATACCAACTGTAATTCCCCGACCCCAGTTACCTAGAGTCGGTGCATTATTACATAACATTGGCATGATCACAAGAAAGATCAAATCTCGAAAGACCGATTAGTTTAGTAGCCTTGGAAACACTAGATATATTCATAAGTCTTACATTAAATCATAAAAATGAAAACTACAACAACATCTTTTCTTCATAGTCCACACTCATATCCCCACATACTATCCCTGCAGGTCATTCATAAATTACTTCTTCACATTCTAGGAAAAATAAAAATTGAAAGGGGTGAGCTCAAATCCCCATTAAGGATAAAAATATAGCGGAAACTTTCATAAATAAGAATAAACATTTAAGGAAATGTATAACTAAAACTAAAGCCTTTTAAACTTCAACTTCATCATAGTATGGCAAAAATGAAATGATGCCATTTACTTATTCACATGGATATTCTACTATTCAAATAATCACATTCAATATCAATAACCAATTTCATAATAATGGAATTCATGATGTCGAACATTAATTTCTGTGTCAAGGCCTCGTGCCAAGACCTAAGGGATAACTGTAACTATAACCCTACCTGGAAAGGCTCTGTAACCGGACTCCAACCCAGAGTGCCTCTAATAACCGGACACCAACCCAGAGTGCCTCTAATAACCAGAAACCAACCCTGAGTGCCTCTAATAACCGGACACCAACCCAGAGGTTCTGCTGTAACTGGACCCCAACCCGGAGGGCTTACTTTTACCGGTCCCCAACCCTGAACATACTAGTCCAAAACATTCATCTTAAGAAGAGGATGAAATATAACATAAATATTCGTATTAAAACTAACATACAAAATGTCAAAACTTTAATCATAAACCATTAATGGCATAAAAATAACTCATCCATAGTCAAAAAATATCACAAAACCTTAAATACAATATGGATGATTGGTATCATAATAAATCAACTTGAAACAAGTTTAAAATTTATCAAAGGTTGTTGACATAGATGAAATCAATACTATTTGGGGGAAATATCTCTTTTTTTTAAATCATTTCAAAGTCACATAATTATAGAGAAAACCTTTATTTTGAAAATATCTTTATAATCTTGTGAAGTATGCTTCAAAAGTTTAATAACTGCGGGGAATAACCACACCCGCCGTATAAGTTAAAAAAGACATTCTTACCTTAATTTTTTCAAAAAGGTTAAAAAGTAACTTGTTTCGAAAATGTTGGAAAGATTCCTTTAAAAACATATAAAGTAAAATAAGGGTATAAATGAATTTAACCCATTTTCTATTAAATAGTAATAATGTTTTGAAAGACATTTTTAAGAAACATGTATGTTGATGATAAAGAGGTCCTAGAAGATAATTATGTATAAACAACCTCGGATAATGAAGAGATTGTGAAATAAACCCTTACCAATTTGGTAACATATGAAACATACAACCCATGAAAGAGGTATCATACAATGAAAATGTAAATACACATAAATTAAAGTGTATTACACAAAGAATATAATTATGGGTAGTACATACACTACACAAAAGATAATGGTGGCAATATGGCATGAATCTCACGGGAATAAGGAGTGAGATGAAAACCCCTTACCTTGTACTTTTCCTTGGTTGGGGTAGGTTAACCTCCTGTATAATGGTGAAATAATTGTTATGAAATTATACAAGAATCATATACATTAATATGATATAATATATGATCTTTTAACATTGATTTGTTAATAATATCTTAGTATTATCGTTGTTTCGGGTGTTAACTTACTCATTTTCTTTTATACGTTTTGTTACGTAAGATGTGTTTGACACAGATAGGTTGTATCTTAATGATATCCATAATGATATCAAGTCTTTAGATACTATTATTAATCATCAAATGAGAATTATACTTGAATGGATACGATGGAAAATAAATCTCATCACGTTCGTGGAGACGGTAGTCCGTACGTACGCATGAGCGACAATATCATTATTTTGATATTAAAATAATATATAATTGGATGGTATATCATATATATAGAATCATTATCATGTTATATTTATTATTTACATGAGTTACACATCATTATTATTCCAATCCAAATAATAATTTATTGAATAACAATTACACCACGACGTGGAGACGGTAAGGCGTACGTACGCACGTATGGTGACATGTTATTCAAAGGATGGATAGAATACAGAATATGGTTGTAAAATATTTATAATAACATCACAATATATATAATATACTAGAGTTATTATTTTATAATGGTAATAACAAAAAATAAAGAGGTGGCAAAAGAAAGGAACTTAGAAAAAGGTGGTGAAATCATTACCTCTTCTTCGGGTTCTTCCTTTTGATTTGATCAAAAGGGCACTTAGGATGGATTTCTGACTAAAGGAAGGCCTCTAGGATGAAGTTAGGGAAGTTGAGAGAGTATTTGGGTAGCGTTTGGCCGAGCCAAAAGGCTTTTAACGTTTGAATTAATGAGAAGGGGGAGTGCCCTTTTATAAGAGGGCTGAAGGGCACCTTTGGAAAAGCTGGGAATATTATTTTATAATAAATTCATATTCAGTTTCTAATGGCTAAAAAGTGGATTATGTAATGGTTACGGTGGGGATGGGTCGAAAAACACTTAAACAATAGAATTTAGACAGGTTTGGGTTACTATATTAACCTTATCATTAATTATTAACTCTTAGTTAATTAGTTTCACTTTTACAATGTCTCTTTGTATTTTTATATTATATGGTTAATAAACGTACTATATTCATCCAAGGGACTCCCAAGTGGTACATTAATGATACATATATCATGATATAAGTCTCTTGGCCAAACCTTATATTTTTAGGAATTTAATATCAATTAATAATATAATATTTGTTTTAAAAACTCTTTTATGTCAATTTTGACACTATTCAATAATTGATTTTTTTAAAAATCATAACAGAATGATTATTTCGAACAAATTTAATTAAATCATTTCTAAAAAGTCATATTAATCTAGAAAATTAGTTTAATTCATAAAAAGTCTCAAATTATATTTATTTGGGTATCTACAATATCAATCATTTTAATTTTTCACTATTATGGTAATTATTGTGTCACCATTGTGTCATAAATAAATTAAAATATTTAATGTCTAAAAATTATAAATAAAATACCATTATGTAGGAAATATTTGTATATTTTTAATGAATATTTATAGTGGAAATTCAAACATATATAACCCTATGTAAAAAAAATTTCTAAAAGATATATGCTTGTGTCATTTTTGTATTCATTTTAACTTAATTAAAATAAAGTGTCTCTATCACTTACAAGTAGCACCATGGGGTCCCAAAATCGACCCAAAGATTCCCATGGTCGGACATGTATCAACCAATAAGGTTAGGACACGTTTTAGGGTAATTTGTTATTATCATAATATTATTTTTAACCCTTATTTACCGGATTTACCCTTTAACCATGGTGAATAAAATACTTACCAAAGTAATTATTCCAAATGTCTAAAAATAAAAGTTACATATTTACACAATTTGAACATCCTGATTCCAAATATGGAATCCATTTTTCCAAATTCAAAACACATAAGTGGCCGAAATTAATTTAAAATTAATTTCCGCTGTCAAAACAAAAAGCGTTTTTTTAAGATATAATATCTATCAAAAGATTGATATTTGTTTATGTTCGGTTTTATTGTGAAATTATGTCCAATGACCAAAATTGTATTAAATGGTAAAAATATATTCTAAATATACTTTAAAACCACTCAAATTGATAATTTATCACTATTAATTATTTTGATTAAAAAAGTTGTTTTTAATTAAAATTTAGTAATTTTCACTATTCATGAAAATATTAAAGTTATCCGAAAATTACCAAAATTTCACCTTACGCAAAATTCGATACTCCGAATCCAAAAATTAATTCCATTTTGAATGATAAAATTTCTAAAATCTTAAAAAGTAGGTATTACTATTCATAACGGCTAGTTTGATTGGTTGTGGTGTGTGTCAGAATTCGAAGTTGCGTACAACACATGCTACTGTATTATTCAATGGAAAGCATACCGTGGAAGCTTGGGATGTTTCATTGTAATTTTTTTATGTCCCCATTCTAAAAAGTAAATTTATATAGTCAAATTGAGTATATAAAAGTTTAGAATATTGGATTTAAAAACGGTTCCCTATTAAAAGCTGGTAAAAGTACAATACTGAAAATGAATTTTTTCCTACATTATGTCTATGAAACTCAAAATATTGATTCTAAAATTATAAGTATTATATAAAGTTTAAAATTTAATTAATACTATTCATAACCTCTTTTGAACCGCTTATTTGGTAAGTCATGGTGCGCTTGAACTCGGTGTTGCGTGTAGTGAAAGTTATTCAATTATTTTGAAGAAATAACACACTATGAAATCTTGGGGTGTTACAATAGATGTATAAATTTTATTTTTATTTCATGATTATTATTCTATATATGTTTATATAATAAACCCTTTTACCATTTTTGACCTACCAAATAGATTTTTGACACATAAACTGAATATGATCAGAACACCAAATATAAATTTAATAGTTGAATTAGTGGTATACATCATTTTAATAAGTGTAATTAAATATTTGGTAAACATTAAAAATGTAATTATGTATGTAAATAAGTAACATAGATTTAATATTTAGGAATTTATAGGACAATCATGTTGAATCAGACTAATGGTATGTTGTTTCAACTCTAGTTTCATTTCATTGATACATTTTTTTTATTATGAACCCTATTACTTTAATATGGTGTATCTACAACCCTATGAATTTTTATATCATCATTTTAATTAATTTCATTATATTAAAAGAATCAATTGATGTTATTATATCAGAGATCAAATTATTCTAGAGTTACTCAAGAAGTATAGTGTTTCTTAACACAAAATGCATTCATTAGGTTAAACTTGTATTTCATTGATTATGTTATTCCAAGAATACCAGTGAAATGATCCCCAGTCATATTATTTTTAATTTTTTATTTTATTTTGTGGACATATAATTGTGACACATAATTTGTTCATTGAATTATTCTCACACCAATGGTATGATCTTTGTAAGGGTTTTTCTCATATCACAATTATTTCTGTTACATATATTCTGTATTAATCACTTATGTTTGTTCTATGGGGGTATATTCCAACAAAGAATATATTTTATGATTATTATCCTTAAATTTTTGGGTTTCTTCATATCCTTTTTATGTACTCACCTTCAGAGGGTTTACAGTTATAATATTACAAAATCAATGATTGATTTTTGTTACAATTTACATTATTTGAGACATTTTTATATTATACACCTATTTTATTTTATAAGACATGTATACTGCTCTATTGAAATGTTATATCATGAATCTACTTTTTATCATGATATTCTATGTTTCATTTAATGTTATTAAATTTATGGGATTAATGATTCAAATGTTTCAAAGTTGGTATGGGATGCTGTGGAATGATTATAGAATATTTTTCATAAGGATGTTTTAAAAATATATAAATGTTATTTCATTTCATTAACAAAAATAAACATTCTTGTTAGTTATCCTACATTACGGATATTCACTATCGATTCCATCCTCATTTTTTATTGTATGGAATAATAGTTTTTTAATGATGTTATAATGGAGTCCATTTCAATTCCATTTGATAATCATGTTATGAAGATATTCTTTTGCAAGAAATTTTTTTCCACTGGTTAACTTTATTTAAAAGATATTATAATTGAACCCATTCTTTTTCAATGGTTTTATAATTTTTAAAAATGATTCTTATGGAACCAATTTCTTTTCCAAGGGTTAATATTATTTCACAGAGATTGTAATTGAACCATGTTTTTAAATGGGTTAATCATGATTCAATGTTATTGTTAAGGAACATATTCTATTTTCAATGTTTAATCTTGTTTCTAAGATATTTTTTTATTCCCATTTATTTTCTATCGATTAGTCATGTTTCAAATATATTTTTATATAACTAATTTCTTTTACCTTGGTTATTCATGTTTCAATGATATTATTGAGGAACCAATTTCCTTTCCATGGTTTATTCATGATCCAAATGGATTTTCAAGAAACCAATTTCCATTCCATGGGATATTCATGACTCAAAGAGATTATTGTAGTTTAAGATTACTTTTTATAGTTTAATCACATAATTATGTGGATAATTATTGTTCCTATGAGTATTGATTAAATGAAATATTTTATGGGTCATGGATCTTAGACATTTGATTTTTGGTTACTTGATATACCAATGATGGGTGGTTCTTTAATAATCAAATGGCATATTGTTATATGATAGACCAATAATAAGTTTATTTGTGATAGCCCTCCAATTCATTGGGTATGAATGTCGTCCATATGTATATTCTAATTTTAAGAGTGACATTTATTGTAGCAGAACACTTGGTTTTTTAATTTATAAGAATAAAAAGTAAAATAATGTCATAAGATACATTTATGTGTTTCATAATTCATTATATAGGTTAAGAATGTTTCTAATGATCAATAACGATATCACATAGCTCCTGATTAATTATTATGATGAATTATTCATTTGCAATGTTTTCAAATTTTATGGAATAAGTATTGATGGGTATGAATTCATTTATGATTTGCTCATCAATATTGATCATGTCATTATAACAATATTTAATCTTCTTATCATTGAAGACATTTGGTTTTTAATTAATATGTTTACCCTTAATGAGAATTTGATCACACCCTTCCGATGATACCATTTAACTAGGGTTTAAATAATTAAATTGAATAATTTACATCTATAAATGATTTCACAAGGATTATTTTGTTAAACTAATGTGAAATATGAAAATAAATGAATAATGAGAGATTATGTTCAACATCATGAACCGGTTCTTTTATGATTCCATGTTGATGTGAATTATTTATATATGAGTATCTAATTATTATAAAAATTAATATAGAAAAAATGTTCTCCAAAATTTTAAGGATATTTGATATCATTTTGTTTTTTATGGATTTAATATAGAAAAATTGGGTCATAAATATCATTATCTGAGATACAAATGTAATGTTATTGAGTTTAGTACTAGATATATAAATATATATTTTAGGGTATTATAATTAGCATCAATGTTGATTTATATTACTTTTTATACTAGGATTATTTCATATTAGGTTATCTTATGAGTTATGGATACCATCATAGGTATATAAGAGTAAGGATAATTGTAGAGACCCGAAGCTTGACGTACATGGACATTACATTACTTTTGCGGAATTCTTAGTACATAACAAAAAAAACACACACAAGGATCATAATAGTTTAGTGTCTTTGGAAACTCGGAATATAATCTTCTAATCTTGGTGAAAGATCTTCAACATCTCAAATAAAGATCTTCCCTTTGTTTACCTAAAACCTTTCTTTATATCCTTAGGTCTGATTTGCTTCATAAGTGTCTGAACCTCCTCTTCTTGGAAACGCCTCTTTGAGAACTCCTTTTAGGGCACTAAAATTGGACTTTGAGGAAGACCAGTACTTCTAGGATGTTTCTAGGGAAGTGGAGAAGAGAATTTGGCATGGGTTGGCCGATCTTGAAGGCTCAAAGTTGTGTGAGGAAGAGGGGGAGGAGGTTCCCTTTTATAAGGGAGGAGAGGGAAACCTTTGGAATAACTAAAAATATTATTTTATTATAAAGTCATGTTCAGTTTTAAATAGCTCCAAATTGATTTATTTCAAGGCTAAGGTGGGTATGGGTCGAAATCCACTCATCCAATATAATTTAGACAAGTTTAGGTTCCTATTTTAACCTTATCATTTAGATTTAACATTAAGTTAAATAATTTTACTTCTACCGTGTCTTCTTGTGTTCTTACACTATAAGGTTAATAAACTAACTATAATATGCCAAACGAACCCCAAATTGTTTATTATTAATATATATAACCTTATATAAGTCATTTGACCTATCCTTAGATTTTTAGGAATAAAATAACAATTAATAATATAATATTTGTTTTAAAAACTATTTTATGTCAATTTTGACACTATTTAGTAATTGATTTTTGTGAAAATCATAACAGAATGATTAGTTCGTAAATATTTAATTAAATCAATAATAACATGTCATATTAACCTATAAAATTAGTGGAATTAATAAAAAGACTCAAATTATATTTATTTGGGTATTTATAACATCAATTATGTCAATATTTAATTATTAAGATAATTAATGCATCATCGTTGTGTCATAAATCAATTAAATTATTTAATGTCTAAAAATTACAAATAAAATACCATTATGTAGGAAATATATTTCTCTTTCTAATGAATATTTATAGTCGAATTTAACTTATGTATAACCCCATATTAAAAATGTTTTAGTAAATAAAAATTGATTTTAACTCTTTTAACCCTTCTTTAAATAAATTAATAATAAATGTCCTAATCTAATCCTATTGGGCCTAAATGGTCATATTTTATTCCTAAGTTTATTTTTGGTCGAATTACACTTGTCCAATAGAATTAGGACAAGTGTTAGGATAATAATAATATCATTTCTACCCTTAATTACCCTATTTACTTTTAACCGTGGTAAAAAAAGTAAAAAGTTACTATTCACCAAAAATTTATTTTCATCTCACTGAACCACATTTTACTTACTGACATCAACCGCGTCTCTCGTATTTTTGAAATTCCACTCACAGAAGCGGTAAAAATATGTTTTATGAAAAATTCAGTTTTTTTAACTACCATTTAGTGGATTCACTATTCATAAAAAATTGAAAGTTTTCTGAAAAATGCCAAAAATTAGGCCTAAGCTATATTTGATATTATGAACTCAAAAATGATTTCTATTTTACCAAATTATAAACATATCAGTTGCATTAATTAATTTAAAAATTAATCCCCGTCGTCAAAACAAATAGCATATTCTTAAGAGATAATAACTATCAAAAGATTGACACTTGTTTATGTCTGGTTTAAATGTGAAATTACGTCCAATGACCAAAATTGTATTAAATTGTAAAAATATATTCTAAATATACTTTAAAACCACTCAAATTAATAATTTATCACTGTTAATTATTTCGATTGAGAAATTTGTTTTTAATTAAAATTTAATAATTTTCACTATTATCAAAATATGAAAGTTATCCGAAAATCACCAAAATTTTACCCTAATCTAATTTCGATATTACGAATCCAAAAATAAATTCCATTTTGAAAAAGAAAATTTACAAAATTTCAAAAATTGGTTATTACTATTCATAACGGCGAGTTTTAATAATATTTTAATAGTATATTGTTGTTTAGTGAAACTCGTTATTGCGTACTACACACGCTATCGAGGAAGGTCGCGATTGCGTGTAATGCCAGGAAAGTAAAGGATGCGTGTTGTGCAAGCTCCTTTTGGTGTAGCATATAACACAAGACATTAATGAAATTAAAATAATATTTTTCATAAAATCTCGTGGTGTTACATTCTACCCCCCTTAAAATGAATTTCGCCCTCAAAATTTATCGGGGTTATAATTGGTTTACTACTTGAAAGTTTCTTTAATAGAAACCCAAATCGTAAAAAGGAATACCAAAACCAATCTTTAAAAACAAAAGTATGAAACGTAACAGTTACCCAAATAAACTAATCACTGGGTTTCCACATAGGTGAAAATATGGATATGGAAGAAAATTCTAACCATCATGTTATAATGGAGAGTGGTAGAGAACATGGCTATGGAAAACCCAACAATCACAAATCCATAAATTTGTGACAATCTAAGGTACCATCTGATTAATCAGATATAAGAGCACTAGGACAACATTTTTGGTTTTTAAGATCGTTTCCCTAAAGTTGAAGAATTTGAATTAGAATAAATACTTACTTTATTTTGGTACAATCTCACTGGTGTTCGTGCCTTGAACAATTTCCACTTCATCTCTTAAATAAATGAAGTTGAATTTGTTTTTTGTGAAGTGTTAGCAGATCATGTGATAGAATGTCGGGTCATTCCATCTGTCTCAAAGAAAATGTTAGCAAAAGTTATTAAATATACATAAGTCATTCTATAGTGAGATTAATCATATATGGTTCCTAAAATGGACTTATACTTCATATATCATATTTCTTAATATAATAAAACTAGTTTCTACTAAACAGGGACTTCCTGTAGGCCAGTGGTAGGAAATAAAGGCCAGTCGCACTTCGGTTGTGGGTTCGATTCCCACAGCCTTGTCCAACGCGATGGGTTGTCGCCCGTCCTACAGGTTGTCCTTTTTCTAAAACTATATTACTATAACATCCCATCAATAATATCGAAAAAAAACTTCTATCCTTAAAAAATACTAACTTATGTCTAAAATAATCCATTCTAGTCTTTAGGCTTATCCATAATACTGCAGTCCATTCTCATAATATAGTGAAAACGATTACCAGAGATTTAATACCATCGTTGATCCCCATATATCATAAGATATGTCTTGTTGGTCACATTCCAAATATTCAAAGGCCTTAATCATGTTTTCTCTTGAATACCCATTGAACAATAGTGAAAAGTTGAATGCAGTTAAAAGTTAACACTTTTCACATACCAAAATCCTCAAAATTCTATATACTCAAACCAGGATATCACTTAGTCCTTATATCAATCATGAGCTCATGAATACTGTTAAACATTTCGTTTTCTCGTTTTCCCTTCATTATGCGCATATCGTCTTATTTCCAAAAATATCTCAATCACTTTGAATACCACATTAGACCAATACATAAATGTTCCAATACTTTATGATACAACATTATTTTGGAATCCCATTACATAAACACTTAATCATTCCACCACATCATTGACATATTCAACATCGCCAATGGTGATCGCATGTGACTTCCCTTTGTCCTTTTCCTTATGTGGTTGCTCATGTCGATCATCACTATCCCTTGGATTAGGGAATTTATTAGCATAATGCCCCATTTCCTTGCAATTGAAGCATTGAAGTGTTGGTGGTGCGTTCTCTGCAGTGTTCACATCATTAGAAACCCTTTTTCCATTACTTCGACACTTAGCTGCTCGATGACCTTCTTTTCCACACTTAAAACATTTTCTAGTCCCATTAAGACAATCTCCACCATGCTTCTTTCCACACTTTTTGCACAAGGAAACATTCATCTTCTTTTCACCATTATTTTGAGATTTCTCCGTGAACTCCATCTTTCGTTTCTTGTCAAAACCATGAGATGGATATGTAACACCAACTTCCATTTCTACCTTGATAGCACAACGCACAATTTATTCGTAGCTACTGAAGTCTCTTATAGCTAATGCCCTTCAAAGACTTGGTTTTAAGCCACTGAAAAATCGATCAACTTTACTTTTAGGTTGGATGATTATGCCAGATGCATACCTTGCAAGTCTTGTAAAATTCGCTTCGTATATACCAACAAATTCATCATCCTTTTGCTTTAGTTCGAGAAACTCCTTCTCCATCTTTGTTCGAAGAATACGAGGGAAGTGCTTATTGAAAAATAAATTCTTGAACTCATCCCATTCCATGGACTCAATTTCATATCTTGGCCTAGTATTCTTGATAAGAGTCCACATTTGATCAGCTTCACCTTCCAAACGATATACTGCTAAGATGACTTTATCATGTTCAGAACATTGAAGAACTGAAAATATCTTTTCAGTGGTACTGATCCATTGTTCAGCAACAAGTGGATTGGAAGTCCCACTGAAAGAAGGTGGAAGTTGCCTCATGAAGGACTCAATAGAATATTATTCCCTTCTCTGCTCATTTGGAAGTCCAGAATGATTCATATCTTGTGTATGTATAGAAATAAGATTTTGCACTCCATCTCCCATAACATTTGTTTGTTCAGGAGGGCAATCATTGCATTGTCCATTGCATTGATCAACACTGCTCCTTTGGGTTCCAGCCATTGTCTAAAACCCAAAAAGAATAGTGTGAGAGGCAAAAATCATGCTAGGGAAAACAACATAATAAAGGGGAAGTACCTTCAATATCTAACATCTTAGGTTTAATTCTATGATCGTTAGCATAATTCTAGTACTATAACCTATACATATATTTAACCATAGGGAAATCCCTATACATGCCTTAGAAATATCTCTAGGGATCTCAGTAACATTTTCGCATCCTAGTTTCCAATGGTTGACTAAACCTTTCCTCTGATACCAACTGTAGAGACCCGTATCTTGACATACATATACATTACATTACTTTTGCGGAATACTTAGTACATAAAAAAACACACACACAAGGATCGTAATAGTTTAGTGTCATTGGAAACTCGGAATATAATCTTCTAATTGTGATGAAAGATCTTCAACATCTCCCATAAAGATCTTCCCTTTTTTACCTAAAACCTTTCTTTATATCCTTAGGTCTGATTTGCTTCATAAGTGTCCGAATCTCCTCTTCTTTGAAACGCCTCTTTGAGACCTCCTCTAAGGGAACTAAAATTGGACTTTGAGGAAGACCAGTACTTCTAGGATGTTTCTAGGGATGTGGAGAAGAGAATATGGCAGGGGTTGGCCGAGCATGAAGGCTCAAAGTTGTGTGAGGAAGAGAGGGAGGAGGTGCCCTTTTATAAGGGAGGAGAGGGGCACCTTTGGAATAACTAAAAATATTATTTTATTATAAAGTCAAGTTCAGTTTTAAATAGCTCCAAATTGATTTATTTCTAGGCTAAGGTGGGGGTGGGTCGTAATCCTATCAGCCAATAGAATTTAGACAGGTTTAGGTTCCTATTTTAACCTTATCATTTAGATTTAACATTAAGTTAAATAATTTTACTTTTACCGTGTATTCTTGTGTTCTTACACTATAAGGCTAATAAACATACTATAATAAGCAAAAAGAACACCAAATTGTTTATTATTAATATATATAACCTTATCTAAGTCATTTGGCCGAACCTTAGATTTTTTGGAATAAAATAACAATTAATAATATAATATTTGTTTTAAAAACTATTTTATGTCAATTTTGACACTATTTAGTAATTGATTTTTGTGAAAATCATAACAGAATGATTAGTTCGTGAAAATTTAATTAAATCAATAATAACATGTCATATTAACCTATAAAATTAGTGGAATTCATAAAAAGTCTCAAATTATATTTATTTCGGTATTTATAACATCAATTATGTCAATATTTCATTAATAAGATAATTACTGCATCATCGTTGTGTCTTAAATCAATTAAATTATTTAATGTCTAAAAATTACAAATAAAATAACATTATGTAGGAAATATTTTTATCTTTCTAATGAATATTTATAGTCGAATTTATCTTATGTATAACCCCATATTAAAAATGTTTTAGTAAATAAACATTGATTTTAACTCTTTTAACCCTTCTTTAAATAAATTAATAATAAATGTCCTAATCTAATCCATGTGGGCCTAAATGGTCATATTTTATTCTTAAGTTTGTTTTTGGTCGAATTACAATTGTCCAATAGAATTAGGACATGTGTTAGGGTAATAATAATATCATTTCTACCCTTAATTACCCTATTTACTTTTAACCGTGGTAAAAAAAAGTAAAAAGTTACTATTCACCAAAAAAATTATTTTCATCTCATTGAACCACATTTTACTTACTGACATCAACCGTGTCTCTCGGATTTTTGAAATTCCACTCACAGATGCAGTAAAATTATGTTTTATGAAAAATTCAGTTTTTTTAACTACCACTTAGTGGTTTCACTATTCATCAAAAATTGAATGTTTTCAGAAAAATGCCAAAAATTAGGCCTAAGCTATATTTGATATTATGAACTCAAAAATTATTTCTATTTTACCAAATTCAAAACATATCAGTTGCATTAATTAATTTAAAAATTAATTCCGGTCGTCAAAACAAATAGCGTGTTCTTAAGAGATAATAACTATCAAAAGATTGACACTTGTTTATGTCAGGTTTAAATGTGAAATTACATCCAATGACCAACATTGTATTAAATTGTAAAAATATATTCTAAATATACTTTAAAACCACTCAAATTAATAATTTATCACTATTAATTATTTCGATTGAAAAAGTTGTTTTTAATTAAAATTTAATAATTTGCACAATTCATCAAAATATAAAAGTTATCCGAAAATCACCAAAATTTTACCCTAAGCTAATTTCGATATTACGAATACAAAAATAAATTCCATTTTGAAAAATAAAATTTACAAAATTTCAAAAAGTGGGTATTACTATTCATAATGGCTAGTTTTAATAATATTTTAATAGCATATTGTTGTTTAGTGAAACTCATTATTGCATACTACACACGCTATCGAGGAAGGTCGCGATTGCGTGTAATGCAAGGCAAGTCAAGGATGCGTGTTGTGCAAGCTCCTTTTGGTGTATCATATAACACAAGACATTAATGAAATTAAAATAATATTTTTCATAAAATCTCGGGGTGTTACAATAATGATATGTTCAAAGTCATAGACACCACAATTGAGTTTTTAAGTGATGATATCTTAATGTGATTATTGATATTTTATGGGAAATATTTCTTTGGGATGAGTTGTTTCTTACATATAGGATAAAAGTGAATTTTTTTATAATGGAATTTTTTTAGGACTAAATAAAAAACGGTAACATGTTTACTTGATTAAAACATATATCAAATGGAATAGCGGTGGGGTTTTGACCCTTGATTGAAGGATGCAAGGGTTTCACACACTACCACTAACCGACATGGTTTCATAGTTAGAATGGCATTTTTTAAATTTAAACATAATATTTACTATATAATTATATGGAGGTGGTTCATTAGGACTAATGTATGATTTATCTTGGTAGAATATATTATCGAATCCTTCTAAAATTTTGGTTTATAATTAGATAAGAAATGATTGAATAAATTTAAGGATAGTTATATATGGAACAATTTAGATTGAATATGGTTTTTACAATTTATTTTTGAATATTATTTGATCATTTTATAGTTTAAATATTTTGCAAAGTATCATAATCTATGCTAAATTTTTTATTTTTTATTATCATTTAAATACAGGTTTAATAGATTGACTATTATTTTATGGTTTTGTAGTATTTATGAGTTGATTGTAGTGCATCAAGAATTAAAACATCACCCTAAATCCTCATATTTTGGAGAAAAATGAAATTTTTTAGTGGGAATTGATTAATGGATGAAACATTACTCATCATGTAATTATATTTCTTTTTTTCCATTTCTCATAGTCTAGATGGCAGGAGTCTTCTTTCACTTTAGGAAAATGACCTTTAAATAAATTTATTATTCTAGTACCTTCAATTCTAATGAACATGTGGCCTTTTATATTATCGCATGTTCATGTTTTTATGGCCTTTAACTTTCTATTGACCATTCTCTTGTTTATGATAAATGAATTTAATCACCCTTTATAATTATTTATGAATTTCATCATTCCAACGAATGGTTCACCTATCACGAATACTCGTTAGGCATAACTTATGTGGAACATTATGTTTCCCACATTCAATTTTTATTTTGATGTTTAATTAACCCTTTTTATGATGTGATATTAAATAAAGTATTATAAAAATGTTAATAATTTTGTAACCAAACAAATTTCAATGTAGAAATTCCTAATAATGGTGTATGATTTAACATCCAAATATTAGAAGAAAAATATTCTTTCACATTTATTAAAATTCATTGAATCCTTATCATAACATCAATTTATTGGTTATATTTCATTTTAACCATCACTAATCTTATATTTAATTGCACGTAAAATTGACTTTCTTTGATAACTTATGTTACACGCATGGTCAAGTCTTACCAGAAAACAATAATCTATTATTATTATTTAGTTATCATAATAGTTTTAAATTAGGTGTTGGAATATTAGTAATGATTCATATTAACTAGATTATTAATATCTGTTTTCACATGTTAATATAGGTATCCCTTTGGTGAATAATTATTTATAACTAAAAATATAAACCAATTGAATATAAAGGATGTGTTTCTATGAAAAACAAATTATTCCCACAAAGAAGTTTTAACTTATAAAATTAAAATAATCACTATTAGTGAATGATATTAATGAAATATAAATGTAATTTATCTAATAACTATTTATAAAATTCATATAATATATTTTTAGGCATAATGTATGAACATATCCAATTTGATCCACAAAATAAGTGTATTTTTTATAAGAGGCATATCTACCTCTTTTTAATGGAGTACATGAATTTAAACTAAATTTTAACAATTTTAAAAAAAAATTAATTGAAAAAATAAACTTTTAAAAAAAATTTAAATATCAAAACTTTCTTGGGGTAATTTCTTTTTACTTTTCTGAGAACTTTCATATTTTGAGGAATAGTAAATCATACCGAATTTGTAATTGAAATTTGATTTTTCATGTAAATAATATATAGTGTTAAATTATATTTTAAATTGATTATAAATTTTAATTACATCACTTTTATATTATTTAAAATTACTTAGTATATTTAAATCAATTTCACATCGAAATTTGATAGTAAAATATTATAATCTTTTGAACTCTCCTCATGAAAAAACTATGGTCTCATCCCTACTGTGCGAATTATTTTAAATTAATTTCATCAAAATATGTTGTTGGATTTATTAAAAATGGATTCCATATTTGGAATAAATATTATTTAAAATTTCTTGTAAGTTCAAATCCTTTTTACCCAAAATATTTTTGAATGAAATAAAAATTAATTAGAGTGATTAAGTCAAACAATTTTATTACTTAATGGTTAAAATTTAATCATAAGTTTCCAAATTTACTAGAAACTTTTCCAAAACCCATTTTCTTGAAATTATTCTTCCATATCCCTATGTTTTAATAATTTTTTCCCATTATTTGAATCACAAGACTTAAGGGATAACTCCGAATTTTATTTACTTTTTATATTCACAAGAATGCCACTCCTCCTAAGTGGTAAAGATGGACTCACACATCACCCTCTCTTCAAAAAAATAAATCAACTTTAGATCACATAAAACCAGAAAAAAATGATATTTAATCATCCCTATACTCATTCTAGAATCCTAGACTTGGACAGAATATAAACCTAGGAATTCCTTTGGTGCAAATCAAAATGAGTGACCCGAAAACGTTAATATTCTTCAATATTTACATTTGTTTTATTTATTTCCAAAAGATTTAAATTTTTAATTTTAAAAGAATATAAAACATAATTAGTATCCTAAATATACAAAAATTTTGTTATTTTATAGGTTCATCCTGTACCTACACACACCTCCATCAAATGGGCAATGAAATATCCACTCATGTGGGTGGAGAACAACTCCCTCACGAAACGATGTCATATGCTTCTTCCATTAACAAAACTTATGTTTTGGAATATGATGTGAGTATTATCTTTATTTGATATTTATGAAATTTAAAATTTATTAATTCTTATGGTGGTATTTTATAATAAAAAATGTCATCCTTTCATTTTTTGTGAGAATATGATAACGTCGTTTGTGGGTGTGTAGACTACTGCCTCCTCAAAGTGACTTGATTCATTCAAAATTTAAATGAAATATATGAATTGTTGATTTAATAAAAGTATATATTATATAAATGAAATATTTATTTTATAGATGACATAATTATATTTCTTTAAATCTGGAATATCATTTTCTTTTTTCCATTTCATAGCCCAAATAAGTGAATGTGTCGTTCAGGGATATGTGGACTACCACTTCCTCGAAGAGATGTGATTCTTCCTTTTTAATCACCACATCACATGAAAGATTTATATAAGTAAATATAACTAATAAATAATGTATTTAAGATATAATTTTTTTTAATTATATGAATTACAGAACATATTTCCATAATTATCATTGAAAAATGATATCGTTACTCAATCGTATGTATGACCTACGACCTCCATGATTATAATGATGGTTAATTTTTCAAAAATATACTTCATATATGATTTTTAATGAATAATGGATATTTTTTTAATTATTTCATGAATTTTATTCTTTATATGTTTATATAATGAACCCTTTTACAATATTTGACATACCATGGCTGTTTTGGACACATAAACTGAATATATTCAAAACAACCAATAGAGATAAAAATTTCTATGTTGCTATATTCCACATTTTGTTAAGTGTCATAAAATTAATGATTAACATTAAAAAGTTTCTAAAGAATTTAAAAAATTAACCAAAGCTTATTATTATTGATGTTAGAGAAAAATAACGAAGATTTAGACTCAATGTACAGGGATTCATCTCAATTTACATTCTAAAGAGAAATATTTGTTAATATTCAACAAGTTACATTTATATGGTGTATATACATCATTAAGATTTTTAATATCAAAAGTTCCATTTATTTCAAGACTTTATGTATTTTAATTGATGTTATTTTTTCACATATCTTATGAATCAAATGTTACTCATGTAGTAATGGGTTTCTTAACTAAATTTTAATTAATTAGGATAAACACAAATTTCATTGATTATGTTATTCGAGGAATATTTGTAAAATTTGATATGATCGTATGATTATGTTTTTAAATTTTTATTTTATGGAATTCAAAATTTTCACACATTATTATTTAATTTATTTATTAACACTCCAATGATATGACCCTTGTAAGGATTTTTACCAACTCAATTTTATATCTGTGAGATATATTAAATAGTCACAACATATTTTTATTCTGTGGTGTTTATAATACCCATGAATTTATTTTAGGAATCTAATTCTAAAATTTTTGAGGTTTTAGGCATCTTTTTAATTATATCTCTTTCAAGTGTTTTACAGTTTCAATTTCACCAAAGCGGTAATAGATTCTTGTCACAGTTTTCCTTCTTCAACAAATGTGATTGGTTGTAAAACTATCTTATTTTATAATGTTTTTATACTGCTAATTTGATCGGTTATAACATGAATATACTTATTCTAATGATATTCAATTTTTCATTTCTATTTATTCAATTCATGGGGTTAATAATTCAAATGTTTCAATGTGGTATGAAAAGATTTGAATTGATTAATGAATATTTTCTTCAAAAATGATTTAGTGATATTTTAATTATATCTACAATAATCAATATCAATCATCCTTGTTGTTATTTATCCTTAACTAGGTATATTTTGTATTGTAACCATCCACATTCTATTATGGATGGATTAATATTTTTTCAAAGAGATTATCCTGTAACTCGTTTCTTTTAAATTGGTTAATCTTGTTTCAAAGAGACTTTCATTGAACCAATTTATTTTGTAATGATTAAAAAGGTTTCCAAAATGATGTTATGAAAACCACTTCTTTTACTTGGGTTAATCTTGTTTCAAATAGTTTTTTATTAAACGCATTTTCTTTTTAAGGGTTAATCTTTTTTCATTGATATTGTTATAAAACCCATTTCATATTCCTGGGAAAATCATGTTTCAGAGTGATTATTATTAAACATATTTTATTTATGGTTTAATCATGTATATATGATATTTTTATGGATTCCATTTCCTTTCCATTAGTTACTCGCGTTTCATAGATATTTTGTGGAAATGCATTTCCATTCTATGGGGTTTTCATGTTGCAAACAGATTATTATAGAACACTTCTCCATTCCATGTGTTATTCATTACTCAATGGGATTGATATATAATATATTGGTTTCAATGGGTAAATCATTGTATGAATGGGATAAGGGATTTTCATTTGATTTTTCATGAAATAAATGATTTTATTTTTTTCTGGTACTTGGGAATTTGAAGGGAGGATATTTGAAAAACCTTGTAAGGGAGGTTCCATGAAAACCCAATGATTGGTGGATGTGTGATTGACCAAAAATGGGTGGGTCCATCATATAACTATAATTCATTGTGTATAGAGGATGGATGAATGGATATTCCATTTTTAACACTGACATGAATAGAAGTCGACCACATGGTTATTTTATTTATAAGAAATAAAATTATAATCATGTCCCAAAATACAATTAATAGTTTTCTAGGATTTCAATAACTATATAATTTTAATAATGATCAATATTGTTTTCAAATGTCTAACAATAATGGAATCGATTTACGTATTCATTTTCCATGTTTTCATATTTTCTAGTCCATGTGTTGACGTATATGAGTTCTTTTATGATTTTCTCATAAACTATTATTAAATTATCATACCTGTACAAACTCTTAATCTCAATGATATAACTCAATTATTGATGATTATGATTACTCTTACTTTGAATATGAACTCACTCTTCTTATGTTTCATTTTACCAAGGTTTTAATGAATTATGATGGAAAATATTTTACTATAAATTATATCATAAGAATGATGTTGATATCCTATTATGAAATATCAAAATATTGGAATAATATTATTTGATCTTCATATTTATATATAATTTTTTATGAGTACAAGATATTGTGTACTTATTATGTGGGAGTTTTTCTTATTTCTATAAATATATAACCGTAAATGGTCCACCAAAATGTAAGTGATCCATGTTTTCTTTTTGATGTTGTGAGGTTATGATAGAACAAAATTGGTTCAACAATATCAACATCATAGCAGTAAATGGAATGTTAATGATTTTAGCATAGGATTGGAGAGGTCATGTTCTGGGATGTTATAAATTTTCATACCAATAACCAGAAAAATTGAAGATGTAGGTATGATTAATGTCCTCGGTAATGTATAATTACAAATTTTTCTAGAAATTATTCTATTGATGGTATTCCATAATAAAACAAACCTGAGACACTGGTGACTCCTAGAATCCTCTAAAAAAGATAGATTAAAAATAGGGATCTGTATTGAAGACTATAGTTGACAGGACACTATGAAAACAAATATTCTCTCTAACATAGATATTTACCAACTGCACTTCGTTTGAACCATGGATGGGTATAAAGTGAGATAGATTGGTCAGCCTATTTTTTTAAAGGTAAATCTTTGGTCAAAGACCAAATCAAAAATTATTATTAAAAATTCAAGAAAGTTACAAGAGTCTAAAATAGGTGGTTCTTTATAGTCTCTATCAAAAAGATCAAATAAATCAGCAGGTAGGGAGCACATCCAAGTCATGCGATGGTGAACTCCTTTATTAAAAAGAGCATTAGAGATGGAGTTCGCTTCACGGTAGGTATGGGTGGCGATGAAATCAATCTCGTGGAGCGAGTTAATATTTTTCATCCAACGAGAAGTATGCTTCCAGGCTAGATGAATGTTGCCATTCTAGATGGCATGAATGATGATGGATGAATCACTCTCAATCCATAGAGTCCATTGGTCAGCCTATTGATCATAACACAAATCAAATTATTATTCCTTGGGTTGCATGTAAAACCAACCAAATACTCAATAGAGATATCATACTCAATTCAATTATTCATTGTAATTTTCTGATTCAAACCAAAATGTCTCTAATGCATGACTGTCACCTACTAGAAAGTATAGCAATGTTCAAAACATTCAATAAAGTCCCGTATTATAAATTTTCATCATTTTTGTCATCGTGTATCATATAAAATCATTGTGGTTCTTGATTACACAACCTATTGAGAATTATGGAAGTACCCCATTGTAGCTTTCCTCACAAAAAAGGAACGACCTAGAGGTTTCAGAACCATAGGATACCCTCTTCAGACAATGTACTCTCATTAATGGTCTTTCTACCATAAATAGATTTCCTAATGTTATAGAATTACTCATCCTGTTAATTATTTAGAATAATCTTCTAATGAAGAGTATAGTTTAATTAAACACTTTCCATGAAATGATCATCAATTGTTTCCTGAAATTCGAAATGGAATTGTCCAAAAAAGACCCTAATGTTCAACTCTTCCGTTTATTCCTTCATAGAATGAGATAAAAGTTTTCTTTCTAGAAGTATCCGTAATAAAATTCCATTTCTATTTGATATAGGTGATATCATGATTTATTGATTGTATGTACCTTACCAAACACATCTACAGAAGAATAAAAAATTTTATTTAGAAGATATAACACAATATAATTTGGTCAGAAAATTTGATTACCCATTCTTAGAAATGTGAATTCCAACAACTATTTTGAGAAATCTTGAAAGCTAAAAAATAAAATTCATGGGTAAGATAATTATTCTCATGTGGCTTGAGAGACTATTGGGAATAGTTTAACACATGACCACTATACAAAAGAATTCAACCCAAACCAAAACCTGACGCATCATAGAAGACCACATTTCCCTACATGTATTCTAGAAGAGTAAAAAATAATGTAAATTCTAATCTACATTTTAGATCACTGAAAAAAATAATGCAATTTATCATCCCAATCAAACATAACTCCATTTCGATTGATATTGGTCATAAGAGAGGAATAATTTTATAACTCCTATAAGAACATGGGGTAATACCCCACTAAACCTATGAAGCCCTGAATCTCTAAAATATTATGTAGTTTCTACTATGTCAAAACTGCTTTCACCATTTTACGATCAACTGAGAAACCATGTACTAAGACATTTTTTATTATTATTTTCACCTCATGAATTCATAAATCACATTTAGAGAGATAGGCCTAAAGTTAGTGATTTTTTAATAAGTCTTGAACTTCTTTAAAATGGAACAAATTATCCTCCTTGAATATAGATTTAAGAATGTTGTTATCCAAAAAACCACCTTAATCATGTCAATAATATCATGAATTATATTTTATATCATATCCATAATGACATAAAGAGAATTAGTAAGATGAAAAATAATGAAAAGATACTCATAATGACCATACCATCTTTGGAATGTAGTTTTCTTAATGTCTGATTCATTCATTCTCAAATGGTGATAACCAAATTTAAGATCAACCATATAAAGCTAATTATACCCTTTATAAATTTCAAAAATACCATCAATCCATGGATAATGATACAAAATCAATTCCATAAATTATTTTATTTTATTTTAATCAACACATAAGAGATGTGTTGGACCATTCTTCATAGAGATAACTAAAACTACCCAATGTGACACAATCATGCATATAACGCATTTCTCTAAAACATCATCCAACTTACACATCAATAATTTCATTTCATTTGGTTCTATATGATCAAAATGTATTTATGTCGGCTTAGTGTCACATGCTAAATCAATTGAAAACTACACCTCACGTACCAGTGCAAAACTAGAGAAATCATAATGAGACACATAGAAAAAATAAATGGAAAATGGAGAGAGAACACCACTCAAAGATTTTCAATTGAGGTAAAAATAGATCACTGATATTAATATACCCATATTTGGATATAAAGTTTTGGATCTATTCATCCTAGGGTCCTAGTCTCTCTAAATGATATGAAACAACCCAAAAATCATATTAATGGAGACCCATGAGGGATCAATATCAATTTTGGATTTACTTTTAATGTTATAATCCATTCCAAAATTGACATCAAGAGGTCTTATAAAGTGACACATAAATTCCCATGTAATATTAATCTATAAAAAAGAGAAAAGACATAAAGTAAAATAGATTCCCTACTCTATATTCATTCTGAGGGGTGTAGTAATATTCATAACATTAGATAAACATTCTATATGAAGATTTATCAAGTTCACAGTATGAGTTTAAATGAATGAATGAGATGTAGTAGTATCAAAAAAATAATTCACTAAAGATAATTATATATTGTTTTTGATGATATCAGTCACTTGACATGTATATTATTCCAATATATACATATCCACGATGTGAAGAATATTTATTTCTGATGCATGTGGATGGAACCCCCTATATCTTGATTCATCTGATTACACTATAGTACATTTTATTTCTAATGATCAAATTCTAAGATTAGGAAAATAAAATAAATAACAAAAAAAATTCATGTGACCTGAAAATCCACAAGAAATATAGGCCCTGGTTTCCTTAGTGCAACCATGTTTTTAATTCCAAGGCTCACCACATTGGAATCAAGTCAGAGGGCCACATTTAGGCCCTATATTATTTTGGTTAGAATCTTGTTATTAAGATCCACCATGAGAATCATCACATTTTCCCTATCCTTTAATGGAACTCGCATAACTACCACGGGGTGAAAAAGAACTCCCTTAAACCATGACATATTAGACAGATCATGTTCAACCATCAAATCCATATCCAACACATGTTCATAATAAGATAGGTTATTTATGAAATATTTGGAATGGATATAAAATCATTGACCCCTCTCAAACCATTGAATCTACATCATATCATTCGATATAATATCATGAGAAAACTATACTAGCTTTGAAAAGTGGATTTTATACTCCATCACGATCATGAAATATTGATCGAGTTTCAAAAACAAAAAATCCTTCTCCTGCATCATAGACTCTAGAAATATATTGTCTAGGAAAAAAATTAAAGTGATGCCATATTAATCATTCATTATTATTCTACAACACCATCGAGCCCCATCATCTCTCGCTTGGGGCTTCCACCAGGAAGGTTTCACATTTCTCTTCTATTGAATTGGAAATTTTGACAAATCAATATTGAATCTATGTCATGCTCAACCAATCCTCATAATTTTGAGGATAAATTTAGTGTTGGAATTATAGGGGAGTCAGTTAAAGGATCTACTACGATGAAGGTTTCACATCAATGTTTATTGTTTTGATCATATGTATTAGTTTCATAATTTCAGTGTCTGTATTCATTCTTACTATAATGATATTTTTACT
The DNA here is from genome assembly GCA_963277665.1 of Viscum album. Taxonomy (NCBI): domain Eukaryota; kingdom Viridiplantae; phylum Streptophyta; class Magnoliopsida; order Santalales; family Viscaceae; genus Viscum; species Viscum album. Next base: position 158,443,827 of record OY728128.1, on the reverse strand, counting down.
ATGTAATTACTTTAAATATTAGGGAATAATTATCAATTTTTTATGTTTTTCAAAATATCCTCCATGAGTGTTTTGGACTTTATCTACCAATATGAAATTGATAATAAATATGTTTTTCTTATTTTTTATGATGATAGGGAGTTTCATTAATTGATGAATTATATATTAATATATTTTCTACAAAATGAAAATACATATTATTTAAATAGTAATATCATATTTTACAAATTATGACATGAATTCAAAATATTTTTCATGAAGGTTGTTAAAAAGAATCATATATGATCATTTCCAGATTTAATGAATAATTATGTGTGTTTTTTAAAATATAATTATTTAAAAATATAAAATTAAAAAAACTTGTTTTTATTAGTTTGATATAATAAAATTTTATGGAATAAGATAAGTTTAATTTGATTTTAAAATATTTCTCATTTAAAAAAAAGATATTATCCTCCTAGTAAGACTGTTTTAAATGGTTGAATTAATGATGATCATTTATTGATCATATAATTAATTTATTCTCAAATTTTTCATAAAAAAGTTATTTATATCATATAAATAATATTTTTCGTTTAATTACATCCACATATGATTTCTTTCAAGGTAGTGTAGGAAAATCAAACACATTTCATCATAGATATGACAATTTTCCTAATGAATAAATGACAATTTCATTTTTATTATGTATAATGACAAATTTTTTTAGTCTATATAAGAAAAATATAATTACATAAATTGTAGGTATGATATATATTGTATCATTTTGATAAGGTGTAATAAAATTTTATGAAAAATAATTGCACATACAGAAAATAAAAAAGAATGGAGATATTTGAAATTTATACATCACTTCTTTGATTATCTACTATTCCAAGGGGTGAGTACTTAATTTTATAGTTCACTGAGAATAAATGAAAAACATTAATGTTTCATGGATTTTATAGGAGTGTAATGGGATATTTTTTTTAAAAACATCTTGGATGTTTTGAGTGATGGGATGTGAAGACAGGAGAGCTCCTTTTATATGTAATGAGGGATGACATTTCTTTGAGTACAATAATGTTTTAAATAATAAAAAGAAAATATAAAGGAATTGGATTAAAAATTTAAAATAATTGAAATGAGAATTTTTAATTATATGATATTCCTATAAAACATTTTATCAAATAATTTTAATCATATTTTCTTTTTTCATATAGATTCATTTAGTTTTAGCATTTTTTGGATTTTACAATAGTAAAAAGTTTTTACATATAATAATATTATCATTATTCCTAAACATATAGTGACCATATTACATAATATATAATTCATTATTCTAAAATATAAATCAATATTTATACATTTTGTAAATATCTTTTGATATGAATAATATATAATTTTTTAAAATAATTTTTTTGAAAAAAATATTATTTTTGTTCTAAAATATCAACCACAACTTTTTAAATGATAATTAATATTTTAAATTGTATAATTTAATTATATATATATATATTAAAATAAAATGGTATCATTAATTTGAAATTCATACTTATAGACAAATAATTTTATAAGATTGCAAATTTATAAAATTTTACATTTCACAATTCACCTAAAAATTAATTTTTTTATAAATTCCTTAAAACTCATATATAGCTAACATTATCTTAAATAATTTAAAAATAAATATTATTTTTCTAAAAATATAATTCTAATTTTTATAAATTAATCATTTATATATATATTTTAAAAAATGATCAACAGAGTGCACATTGCGTTATAGTTTAAGATGAGGTGTTTACGTTCTACTGTAGATTCTCTGGTACTACCATATTCTGTTAAAAATTGAGATATACAATTTTAAAAAAAATAGAACCCAAATGGGATTTAGAAAATTCAATAAATCATAAAACATAGTCAACAACATGTGATATATTAGTTAATATCCAAATTCTGTTAATAGATGTCTAGGGAATGCATAGACATTCTGATACAATTATAAACTAAGTGAAGAATGAATGAATACCCCATCACTAACTCTTGAAATTATTGGAAAATTATTTTTTAACCCAAAACATCATCTATTGTTAATCCAAAATCACATGTAGAAAAGGGGGAAATAAAAATCATGAGAGAGGATAAAGGATGAAGAGGATTTTAATGATATCTACCCAAATTGATTTCCCATTATACTCACTAGAGAAATAAATAATGAAATAGTATTTTAAAGACCCAGAAATTTCAAGGGATTTTTTTTTAATAATTTCTTTGGAATTTTACGAGTCTGTGGCTTCTGACGGCACCTGATTCTGAGGCCCGGTGTGCTCGAAATCAATTCTTGAAGTTTAGCTCGGGAAAATTCAGTGAACGAAATAGCAGGTTTTTATAACTTTTGAACCGGTGCTCGGAATCAAAATCTGCGGGAACCGATGAAACCGCAACACCGGTATTTTCTTAATTGGACTTTTACTGTAGGTGCATTTTTTCTGGGAAATAAGTTAAATTTTGGGGTTTAAGGAAGAAATAAATAAAATTGTGAACAATTTTACTTTTTCTATTCAAGTAAGTTTAAATCTATCATGGAAAGTTCTTGGTGGGGTCCACAAACACCCAACATCCCATGTGTGAATATGTGGGAGGTGGGGCCCACACCCACCAAACCTCCCATGGGAGAGTTTAGTGTGGTGGGGCCCACACGAGACAATAACCCCTTGAACTTCTTATAACCCCCCTTAGACTCTCTTTCACTTAATATACCAACTCCCCTTAATTCTATTTTATTTGTAACTCTAAAAAACCCCTCTCACAACTCTTGCCAACATACACTAATTGATTAATTGAACCTACTCAATTAATTAATTAACTGTTTTGAGTTTTGAATTTCAAAAGGCATGTTATAATAAAATAATTGGTTGAGCCCTTTTATTTTATTTTGGGGGCACACTTTGTGTTGAGGAATTTGGAGAGAGAGAGAGAGAGAGCGTTGTGAGAATAAAAAGAAGAAGAAGAAGGAAGAGGAGATAATTTATCCTCATTGAAGAACGACGTCTCTTTAATGAAGAACACCGCTTCCTTATCGAAGAACGACAACCTTCCTCTTCTGCGACAAGGAAGGAGACGCCGACCGTGGAGACCGACACCAAAAACAACGTTCTTCTACTTCTTCTGACATCGACGTAATCGATACTGTTCTTTCGCGACACCTAACTACTGTGATGTTCCACTTCTGCGACATGACGACGTGCAACGTCAATTTCAAAGTAGGGGTTGATTTTGTATAATTCTAATTATGTGAATTATACCCTCTATGTTGGGCATTCTTATTTATTGAACTATGATTTGAGCCTCTAATGTGGAGGGTGCGGGCTAACGAAGAAGCCAGGACACTCCTCTATTTGATCGTTGTGTGCGGATTGACGGGTGATGACAAACAGGGCCGCAAAGTCAATTTGAAGCCTCCACAGTGAAGGTCGGGTCCCGGGAGGATCGCTGGTGAAGGCGACGAGCAAAAAGGACCAACGAAGCGCGTCTGGTGGTCCGAGGAAGGCAACGGTGGCATGGCACACTGGCGCGGCGGTGCTAGTGAACAATGGCGGTGGTGCGCCGCCGAAACAGAACCACCGTGGCTGAGCCACGGTGGCGGGCCAAATCGGAACGGCTTCGCCGTTCCGAAGGCAAAGCGGCACGGCTTGAAGCCCCGCAGGTTTCGTTCAACTGGGGGGTTGTAACCCCCCACCCCGCGCTGGCCACGTGGACCTGCCGCACCAGCCGAGCCGCACCCTATTGGGCCGGACCCGGACCCAGGTCCGGTCGACCCGGTTCGGGCCGACCCGGGGGGGGGGGGGGTATCGGGCCGGGCCAGAACCCCCTAATTTGAGATAGATCTGTTCAAAGGCCCATAACATGGGCTATTGACCTCTGATTGACGCACCGTCAGTTGCGATGCGATCCTTGGATCAGGACTGTCGTTTCAGTAGATTTCACTCAAGATTTCGGAGAACTTTTTTTACGACCGAGTTGGTTTGAACATGAAACCAACCGGGCCCGCGGAGCGAAAACGCTTATAACTTCATCTCCGATCATCCAATTGATGTGTCGTCGACTTTGATGGATTACTTGTGATGAGACGGATCATTTTGGATACTTCACCTGAGGCTTGGACGCATTTTGTGTATGGCCGGGTTGGATTCTACCCAAAATCCAACTGGGCCCCTCAAACGAAAAATACGATAACATTTAGACCGGACACCCGTTTGATGAACCGTCAGCGGTGTTGGTGATCACATCGAGAAACGGTCCCTATGAGTATACCCTATGAGAGTTCGGGGTACATTTGATATACGGTCGGGTTGGTTCGTACATGAAACCAACCGGTCCACTAGGATGAAAAGGCTAATAACTCACAGACCGGGCGTCCAATTGATGTGTCGTCTGTTGCGTTGAGACCCCTATAGAGAGGCGGTCCTTTGAGATACCTCTTCATTGGACTTTGAGATACTTGGAGTATCAACATGTAGCTCGTGGATCGGACCCTCCCGGAGACGAGCGTACGGAGTACGGAGACCGTGTAGTGGGCTGAGACCTAACGACTGCTTGACCGTCTTGAATTGGAGTGAGTTGACTAGCCCAATGGTAGGAGCACTACTGTGTTTGGGTGTAGACCCACGGCGGACAAAGCGCCTGGTAACAGGCAGTAGACCCACAGTACTCGACAGGATAAGTACCTCTGTATGCTATTAGGGGGGTTCACTTCTGTGTTTTAGTGGAAGACCCCGGTGGGAAGCACTACTGTGTTTGGGTGGCTGACCCATGGTAATCAACATGAGGATTACCTCAGCAGTCTTAGGTTAGTGCGTAGTACCTCGGAGTCGTGATAGGATCATTGTACTCGTCAGAGATGGGGCTCTTCAGCAGTTACAGTTTCGATAATGAAAATCTTGGTTTGAGATGAGTCTATGACCTTTGTGTTTACCTCATGATTGAGATGGGTCACTAGATAACTTAGTTATATGTATGGGCATATACCTAGGTAGTTTTTATCCTTTGATTTCATAACCTTTGTGTTTCCTCCTGATTTAGATGGGTTACATGATAACTTAGGTATAAGTATGGGCTTATACTTATGTAAGGGTTATCTATTAATATCTTTCTTTGTGGTTATCCTTGTTGGATTTAGTGAGACCTTGAGGGTCTCGGGGTCCCTACTGAGTATCATTAAACTCACCCTTGCACGGGATTTTCCCACACCTCGTTGTGATGGATGCAGACGGCGGACAACGCTGACAGAGACCGATTGTACAAGGACTGGACAGTACCCGGAGCTGGACCTCATGACGAGTCAGTATCTGGAGGTGGACTTCACGACAAGACGATACTCGGAGGAGGTTGATGGGTGAGAGCGTTGTGGAGGCTATCTGTACATACCCTTCAGGTAGGATCCGTGGAGGATGATCCAGGAGCTGCGTTATCTGTAGCTACCCATCATGTAGGATCCAAGGGGGACGACCCAGGAGCTGCTTCTATTATTCTAGCTATTTGTCTTTTCTATTGTACTTTCATTCAGTTGTAGTTGTACATTAAGTTGGGTTTCTATTATAGCCCACTTATTTTTCAGCACATTCTTTTGTACTTAGTGTATTACATCCGCTTGTACTCTGTGGTGTTTTGTTTACTTTTTTTTAAAGGCAATGTCTTCCCAGTTATCGGGGATTACACATTTGGTGCTAGTCTCCATACCCTGGCCTATGGAAGGCAGTCTTGCGGTAATCACGACATGGGCCCTGAGGATGGGTCGTTTACAAATTGGTATTAGAGGAGTCGGTTCTACCACAGAACTTAGGACTCTGATATTTTCTTTTTGTGAACCAATAGTGTTAAGTGTACTAAGTGTGGTTTTCAATTTATGGAGTCCATTGTTGGTGCGGCGACTGATGCATCCGTACACCAGGACCCTGAATAATGATTTCTGACTTAGTGCACGATAACACTGATTGCGTGTTTGTTTCAAAAGCATTCTTTAAGTTAGCTCAAACCAGGTCAGCTCACGAGGTTTAAATTGTTTGACCATGTCGCATCTGTTCAAGATGTCTCCACACAGACAGTCAGTTGGAGTTTTCGAGAGAGTACTCGATGACGGCTCACCGAGCGACGAGGCTCCAGTGCAGGGCCCTCTTTCTATGTTGGCTCCTTCGGTTGGTGTACCTGCAGCACCACCACCCGTTAGGCAGCTCATGCCACCAACCGTACTAGTGGACGGTGCACGCTGGTAGAGTGCATTTCATGAGTTCCAGGATCAGAGGCCTCCAAGGATATGAGGCAAGGCAGATTCCCAGACAGGAGAGCACTGGCTAGAGGCGATTACTAGAGTTTTCCACCTAGCTGAGACAACAGTAGAGTGGATGGTGGACTTGGCTACTAGTGTTTTTCAGTGAGTTACCATGATAATGGTCCACATAGTGATGAGTCTTCGGTATGTGGACCGATGCCTAAGATAGTGCGTTCGGGATGTGTGTCAGCTATACATCACTACCTATTGGTCAGCAGTTACAACCGGATGTACCGGTATGTGACACATGTAGTCTTACTGCCTTACACGTGTTCCAACATCAGATACCCTCAAGTTCTGCGGCGAGCCCGACTCACAAGCAGCTAAGGACTGGCATGAGGAGGTGGTTGAGAGTTTTCTAGAGCTTATACAGCTTCGGCAAGACGACATGTCAGTAGATGTGAATTCATCGTGGCGTACCAAACCATTCTTGGTACTCGATTAATTCGATGTGATCAGTGCTTCAGGGCTCGTACATTCGAGTCAGCACCTTTTCTCTATGCATTCCTATTTATGCTAGGGTGCTTGAGAGAACCTTTGTGGTTGAGAATTGTTTTGCTAAATGGATGCAGTCAGTGAAGGTTAGCATTGGGAAAGCTAGAAACTGGCGCCAGTCTCGGAGAATAGGTCATGTAAAATGTTTCAAGTAGAGGATGTAAAAAAGGAAAGATGAATCTGCAAGGAGGCAGACATGGAAGTAGATCTATGAGAGCATCATGGGGTGGTGGACATTTTGACATGATGCAACCACCCACCCTTATAATCCCCACTAGGCTCAGGGAGCTGGAGGGCGGGGGGAAAGAGTAGATGTATGCGGTCAAAGAGTGAAACCGAAGGGCTCTATGGATGATTCGAAGTACGGAATGTGTCTTCTACTATCTTCCGTAACAACAAGACATTGATACAAATAATTCCTTCCTTCCACGAATCATGTCCCAGGCCTGGAGTTTCCGGTAATCCGTAGACTTGACCCTCACTTCTAGAGATACCTTTGGGAGGAGACTCGATAATCACACTTATGCCGACAATGTGATCTGACCCACGAGGGGAGAGTTTCTGTTGGAATCTCTTGGTGGCAGCGTCGAGGCCTTACGATGTTGGTCTGAATATATATTGGATCCACAGTTCATACACAGATTGACTATATTTGGAAAAAAGTTTGTGGTTTATCTACAACGTTGGGATGGGGTTATCTTGGTCGGCGAAAAGGAAAACCCAGGCCACACGGGATTGAATCATGAATAATAGGGTGCATTTGATCACTCAGGAGATGGCCAAACATACCTTTGTGCCAAAATTCTCCAGAGTTGCGGCACCACTTCCAGCAGAGCTGACAGGAGGCCTCTAGAGTTCGAGGATGACAACCAAATCCTTATATGGGTCTCAGCTCGACGAGGTTTACAGAGATGTGGCCGAGGCGGAAAGTTATCTCCGAGGTTCAACAGACCTTTTAAGTCCTCAGCAGGGTATGCGAGGTGGTTTACCGCTTGACCTTTGCACCTCAGTTTCACCGGGTACATGATAACATCCACATACCTCAACTAAGGATATATGTGCATGATCCTTCACACATCATCGACCTCAGGAAGTAGGACGTCAATGGCAGGGCGAAATTCACGGAGGTTCCAGTGGGGATCAAGGATCGACAGGAGCAGATCCTATGTAGACGGTCGATTCCTCGGTTGAACATCCACTGACAGCACGAGAACCTCTAGGAGAGCAAATGGGAGCGGAAGGCTCAGATGCGTGCTCAGTACCACTTTTGTTTCCCTAGTTTGTGTTATCACTTTACAGGGACACAAAACCCTGATGTGAGAGTAATGTAAACACCCGGAAATTTCAAGGAAATATTTTTTCTTAATTTATTTGGAATTTTATGAGTCTGTGGCTTCTGATTGTACCTAATTCTGAGGCACAGTGTTCCCAGAATCAATTCCCAAAGTTTAGCTCAGGTACGTTTAGTGAACGAATGATCAGGTTTTTCTAACTTCTGAACCGGTGCTCGGAATCGAAATCTGAGGGCACTAATGAAACCGCAGCACCGGTATTTGCTTCTGTGGACTTTTACCGTATGTGCGTTTGTTCGGGGAAAGAAGTTAAATTTTGGGGTTTAAGGAAGAAATAAACAAAATTGTGAACAATTTTATTTTTGCTATTCATGTAAGTTTAAATATATCATGGGAAGTTGTTGGTGGGGTCCACAACCACCCAACTTCCCATGTCTGAATATGTGTGAGGTTGGGACCAAACCCACCTAACCTCCCATGGGAGTGTTTAGTGTGGTGGGGACCACATGAGACCATCACCCCTTGAACTTCTTATAACCCCCCTTATACTCTCTTGCAATTAATGTGCAAACTCACCTTATTTCCCTTTTACTTGTAACTCTCAAAAACCCCTCTCATAACTCTTTCTAACATACACTAATTTATTAATCGAACTAACTCAATTAATTAATTTAGTGTTTTGAATTTTGAATTTCAAAAGGAATATGATAATAAAATAATTGGTTGAGCCCTTTTTTTATTTGGGGGGGGGCACACTTTGTGTTGAGGAATTTGGAGAGAGAGAGAGAGAGCCTTGTGAGAAGAAGAAGAAGAAGGAAGGAAGAGGATAGAATTTCTCCTCGTTGAATAATGACGCCTCTTCAACAAAGAAAGGCACTTCCTTATCGAAGAACGACAACCTTCCTCTTCCGTGACATGGAAGGAGACGTCGACCGTGGAGACCGACACCAACAACAACGTTCTTCTACTTCTTCCAACGTCGACGGAATCGATACCGTTCTTCCGCGACACCTGACTACCGTGATGTTCGACATTCGCGACTCGACAACGTGCGACGTCAATTTCAAAGTTGGGGTTGATTTTTTATAATTCTAATTATTCTATTTATACCCTCTATGTTCGGTGTTCTTATTTATTGAACTATGGTTTGAACCTCTAACGCCGAGGGAACGGGCAAATGAACAAGCTCAGACCCTCCGATGGTTGTTCGTTGTGTGCGGATTTATGGGGGATGAAAAATGTTTCCACAAAGTCAATTTGGAGCCTCTGTAGTGATGGTCGGGTCCCGGGAGGACCGCTGGTGAAGGCCGCGAGCAAAACGGACCACCGGAGTGCGTCCGGTGGTCCGCGGAAAGCGGCGGCAACACCAGCGACCGTCGACGGCGGTGCGCTGTTGGAACCGAACCGTTGTGGCTGAGCCACAATGGCGGGCCAAACCGGAATGGCTTAGCCGTTCCGGAGGAAGAGCGGCGCGGCTTAAAGCTGCGCCGGTTTCGTTCAACCGGGGGGTTGTAACCCCCCGCTCCGCGCTGGCCACACGGACCGGCTTCACCGGCCGGGCCGCCTAGGCCAGGCCGGGCCAAACCAACCGGGACGGGCCGTGCCCTATTGGGACGTAACTGAATCCGGGTTGGTTCTCCTCGGTTCGGGCCGACCCGGGGGGTTATCGGGTCGGGTTGGACTGCGCATGAACCCCCTAATTTCGGATAGGTCCTTTCAAACGACCATAACATGGGCTGCAGACCTCCGATCGACGCACCGTCAGTTGTGATTCTATCCTTGGATCGAGAAGGTCATTTTGGTATATTACACTCAAGGTTTTTGAGAACATTTGGTACGACCGAGTTGGTTCGAACACGGAACCAACTGGGCCCGTAGAGCGGAAACGCTTATAACTTTAGCTCTGGACGTCCGATTGATGTGTCGTCGACTTTGTTGGATTACTCGTGATGAGACGGATCATTTTGGATACTTCACCTGAGTTTTGGACGCATTTTGAGTATGGTTGGGTTGGATTCTACCCAAAATCCAACTGGGCCCCTCAAACAAAAATGCGGATAACTTTCAGACCGGAACTGACCGGGCCCTTAGGACGAGAAGGCTAATAACTCACAGACCGGGCGTCCGATTGACGCGCCTTCTGTTGCCTTAAGACCCATATGGAGAGGCGGTCCTTTGAGATACTTCTTCGTGGGACTTTATGATACTTGTAGTATCGACCTGTATCTTCTGGAACGGACCCTCTCGGAGACGAGCGTACAGAGTACGGAGACCGTGTAGCCGGCTGAGACCTGACGACTGCTTGACCGACTCGAGTTGGAGTGAGTCGACAAGCCTAGTGGACAGAGAAATACTGTGTTTGGGTGCAGACCCATGGTGGACAGAGCACCTAGTAGCCGGCATAAGACCTGCGGTACTCGATAGGAGAAGTACCTCTGCAGGCTATTAGGTGGGGTGCACTTCTGTGTTTGTGTGGAAGAACCCAGCGGGAAGCACTACTGTGTTTCGGTGGCTGACCCGTGGTACTCGACAGGAGGAGTACCTCATCAGTCTTAGGTTAGTGAGAAGTACCCCAGAGTCATGACATGATCACTATACTCATTAGATACGGGGCTCTTCAGCAGTTACGGTTTCGATAATGAAAATCCTAATTTGAGATGAGTCTTTGACCTTTTTGTTTACCTCATGATTGAGACGGGTCACTTGATAACTTAGGTATATGTATGTGCATATACCTAGGTAGGGTTTATCCATTTATTTCATAACCTTTTTGTTTCCTCTTGATTGAGATGGGTTACTTGATAACTCAGGTATAAGTATGGGATTATACCTAAGTAAGGGTTATCTGTTGAGATAAATCTTTGTGGTTATCCTTGTTGTATTTAGTGAGACCTTGAGTGTCTCGGGGTCCCTATTGAGTATCGTTATACTCACCCCTGCATGGGATTTTCCCACAGCTCGTTGTGTTAGATGCAGACGTCGTACAGCACTGACAGAGACCGAGTGTACGAGGACTGGACAGTACCCGGAGGTGGACCTCACGATGAGTCCGTATTCGAAGGTGGACTTCACGATGAGACGATACTCGGAGGAGGTTGACGGTCGAGAGCGTTGTGGAGGCTATCTGTACCTGCCCATTAGGTAGGATCTATGGTGGATGATCCAGGAGCTGCGCTATTTGTACCTACCCTTCTGGTAGGATCTGAGGTGGACGACCCAAGAGCTGCTTCTATTCTTCCAGCTGTTTGTATTTTCTATTTTAGATTCATTCAGTTGTAGCTATACTTTCAGTTGGGTTTGTATTCTTTCCCACTTACATTTCTGCACTTTCTTTTGTACGTAGTGTATTACCTATTCTTGTACTTTGTGGTGTTTTGTTTACTTTTTTTAAAGGCAATGCCTTCCCAGTTATCAGGATTTTCACCTTTGGTGCTAGTCTCCATCCCATGGCTTATGGAAGTCGGGCTTGGGATAGTTACGACATGGGACCCGAGGACAGGTTGTGACAAGTATAAATATTTAATAGGGATAACTGTTTGTTCATTTTTCATTTTTATTTTTGGGAATATCACATAACTACATTATAGTTTACCCAATTAATGAACCAACAAAGCATCCTTCACTTGGGAACTAGGGGCACCCATACTATTGGATGTACTGATTATTGAAATTGTTATCCAACCATTAAAAACTCCACTATATGTTTAGTGGCCCATTTTAAAATTATCCAAATGGTTAGTAATAACTCCATAATAACAACATAAAATGAAAAAAATTAAAAAAAAATTAATAATTAAACATTATCAGGCCTAAAACAACCTAGAAATATAATTCCCAATAAATAAATATTTAAATATATATTTTAATTAAAAATAAAGGTGTAAAAAACTATTTCATACTTCATATTCAAATATTTATATGATATGTTAACTAATAAGAATGAAATTGGTCTTAATGTTTTTATGTGATATCACAAGTCAAAATTTTATCCATATCACTGGCTATAATTTTGTGTATATATATATATATAATAATAAATGATAATTTGACATATGGTATCAAAAGATAAATAAAATGAAATGTTGGGTTATTATTATCAACAAAACTAACGCTTGAGGTTATTAACATTTGAAATCATCAAATTTCTTGTATCCTAATAAATTTAATCCACATGTGTATATATACAATCACATTAAAAAATGAATGAATATGTGGTTGGGGATAAAACTCAATAATATATTCTAAAAAATCTAATTTTAACTCAATGGTGTGAAATTCATGTAAAATTATGTTTTTTACATGAAAAAAATTAAAATTAATCCTTCATTTGTAATACTCTTAGAATAATAAATAAAATATTTACCTATAAATAAAACATGAATAAGAGTTTAAAATTTAAAATGTATAGGAATATATTATAATAACCTTAATATTTTTAGGTCATTACATTGGTGGTAATTAAAAATTATAATATGTAGTATAGGTGGTTTTTTTAATTTGATCTTGGATCATGAATATATGTGTTGGAACATATATATGATATGTATTTTAGAAGAATCATGGCTTGGGTGGTGTTACATGTTCTCATCTTAATATTGGATATGGTTCAGGGTGACCACATTTATTTTCATTATTTTTCTATAGGTAGAAAGCCATTTCGTGTCCCATTGGTTTCACCATGATGAACCCTTATACTAGATGTGGAATTTTCCTGAGAAATTTTGTCACACTCTAACCATATTTTGTATCAATACAATGAACTTCAATAGAGTATTTTCTCATGTAGAGAACAATGGTCAAGCCATAAAGTGTGATATCACAAACTATTGTAGGTTTTCCCCTAGGAACCCATATATTCACGACCATGATAGTGGTTGAATGGGATCCAGGACCTCTTCCATAGATATTTTTTCCATGAAATATGTTGGATTTGTCGTAATGTGTCCATGTGTGGATAAATCATGCCATAAACCCCATATTCATGCAGAAATGAACCACCTCTTCATTTTTTAGCAGCATTCAAGTAATTTAATAGTTGGACCCCTCATATTTTAGGTCGAGCAGATGATAGGAGTGGGAAATTTTTTACAACCCTCACCCTTATCTTCTTCTCTTGGTTACTTATTTATATTGGGTGTTTTTTGAGGTGATTATATAATAGTTTAATATGAATTCTTCTTCATCTCACTCTATTTTCGGTTTCTCAATGAAGACCTATAATTTTAGTGTGATTCAACCTATGTATTCAGTGTCAATAATAATGAATCAATGTGGATGAAAGCATAACCAATGCATATTTTTCTATATATATCTATAGATGGTATTGGATGGAATAATACATGATATACCATATATTTTTGTTGACAAATAGATAAAAAATTATTTTTTTGTGAATATTTTCATTTTCATAAATTTATTACAATTAATATGAAATTGTTAAAATTAATTAATATATTTATTCGTTTGAGACATTATCTTTGGTGGTCATATGATCTTGAACATGACATGGGAATTCTTGGTCAAGGATGCGAATTTCTATCATGGATGAGGAATTTTTAATGATGGAAGGTTTTAAATTTAATGAATAATCATTTTTTATTAATGAGGGTGAATGAATTCATGTTGTTGGGATCTATCGAAATTGGTTGTGATTGAGGGAATCCATGTAAGTAGGGATACGATTTTATTGATCCTCCAATAGTTGGAGACCACTCTTTTAGAACAACTTGTAGATTTGGATATCCCAAATGATAATTTCAATAGGGGTGATGGTATATGTTAAGCTATCTGGAATCCAAGATTATGTATTAATATATGAGATGATATGTGGGTATAATTTGTGGGATTACTTATGTAATGTAAAATCCCAAGTAAATAAAGAATATGAAATTTTTATATTTATTAATATTGGTAATTTATTTTTAATATTACTTTAAAGGGGATTCTATGTTTGATGGAGTACCTGAAACACAACAACAGGTTTCTTTGAAATCTTATGTTGCACACAACATTGTGTTATAAAGAAAAAAAATAAAATAATATTTATATTTTATATAGTAGTTAACGCATAGTCGTTGTAATAGTTGGAATGAACATATCTAACTAAAAAATTATTATACATGTTTGTTAAATGTTTTTACATTTATTTAATAAATTTTTGTGGCTTAAATTAAGAATGAATCAGATTTTATGCCTAAATACTATAATATTCTTTAAAGGGTCGTTTTACAACCTTTTGGTGGAAAACACATTTTAAATCATGTTTTTGACACTTATATATGTTCTATTTGAGAAAATAATAGTATAATTTAGATACGGTAAATCAAAATTTACTTTGGATGAATTTTTTGTATTATTTTATAATGAACATTTTTAATGAATATTGAAAAATACTGTATTTTAATTCATAACATCCTTTTAATATAATATATTTATATGGTTAAGTTATCTTTCTAAATCAGTTTAAAGTGTAATTAGATTATGTTTTTACAATTTAATCCAATTTTGTTTCATTGGAAGTAATTTCAGTTTGAAATTTTACACAAACAAGTGTCAATCTTTTGATTGTTAATATTTCTTAAAAAAATGCTTTTTATTTTGACTACCAGAATTAATTTTAAATTAATCTATACAAATTTTATGTCATGAATTTTGAAAATTTAATTCCATATTAGTAATAAAGAGGTAAAAATTGTGTAAATAGGTAACTGTCATTTTTATAAATCCTAAATATTTACTTTAGTATATATTTTTTTACCATGGTTAAATGATAAATCGGGTAAATAAGGGTAAAAATAATAATATAATAATGTTAAATTTACTCTGGAATGTGTCATAATAAGATTTTATGATACATGTCATTCCATGGGAATAAATGGGTCTATTTGGGGACCCCATTGGACTACTTAAGAGTGATAATGACAATTTATTTTACTTAATTTAAAGTAAAGATAAAAATGACATAAACATATATCTTTTAGTAAATCAATTTTCAAGTGGGGTTAAATAAGTTATCTATTCGACAATTAATATTCATTGGAAATATAAAAATATTATCTACATCTTGGTATTTTTTTTGTAATTTTTATACATTAGATAAATAAAATTATTTATGACAAATTAATGTTGTCGTGTTTACCTCAGTAATGAATGATTTTAAAAAATAAGATTATAAAAAATTAATAAAATATCCAAACCCTATAATATTATTATTATATGATTTTATTTAGAACATTATTAATCTTATCTTATAATATAATGAGTTATGGACCTTTAAAAACCGAAAAAAATTATATAATCAAAAATTATTTTCAAACTATATTAAATAGCCCCTCCTCTCCCTTTTAAAAAGCCACCAACTCTAACCCATTACTCACACCTCTCAATCCCCTTGGATCATCCATCCTATGGAAAATTAAGCTCCCTAAATCCCTATTTTCCACCAATAATCATCAAATTTGGAATTATTCACTTCAATTAAAACTTTTGGTGCAAACCAAAGGGAGTTACCCGATTTAAAGGTAACGTCTTCTCTTAAGTTATTTTCTTTTTATTTTAATTCTCCATCCCAATAAACTCTATTTATTCCATTATTTTATAATAACAATAGTATCCTCAATATACCAGGTTTTTCTTATTATAAGGATTTGAAATAAAATTCCGCACACCTCCGTCTAATGGATACAAACATACTGTTTCTCTGGATGACAAACTACTGACTAGTGAAATGATGATTTTTTAGATATGTCAAACTGGCTCTCACTGAGGCCATTTTGATGGAACAATAATTAAATATTATATATATTATGTCTATTTTTTCTATATTATTCTGTGTTTTTTATTTACAAACATACCATTAGGATTTCCAATATGTGTAAACACGATAATTTCATTTCAGGAAGTGCATATTATGCCCCCTCAAGATGATATGATTCATTCATGACAAACATGGAACGTATAAAGGATAGAGTAATTAAATTATGTAAAATATATATCATATGATACTAGAATTATATTATAACAATGTATCATTAATTTTTCATTCTAATATATGTGAAATATAAATTAATTTAGCGTTCATGCGTACGTAAGGCTTACCGTCTCAATGAACTGTGCATTTCATTTTTTATCACCAAATGACATGTAATATTATAAATATATATATATATATTTATATAACATATATATATTATATATTATATATGATATCTAAATCATTAATATCGTTATGTATATAATGTAATTTTTTCCATAGTGACAGCTTGTAATTAAAAGAAGATCATTTTTTACTCAAGTTCTGAACATCAAAAAAATGAATGATATGAATTCAAATAATTAGAAAAAATTTATGGAAAGGTTCTAAGTGAAATAAAAGGAATAATAAACTTGAAAAATTATGTTAATAAAATATAAATTAACAAAGTTTTATTATTCAGAAATAACAATGAACATATAAGACAAGTCGAACTTGATGTATGGGGTTTTTATCTCATTTTTAATTCTGTGAGATTTCTATTGTTCAAAACATATTTATTTTTTGTGGAGTATTGTGCACATCCTTTTGATATATTATATAAAAATTATATTTATATTCATCATATTATTAGATTTATTTTGTGATTATTAACATTTTTTTCATAAGACTAGATTGATTACCACATGGTAAGGGGGTTTTATTTCATTTTTTATTCCCGTGAGATTCATGTTAAATTTGCCACTATTTCATTATGTGTCATGGATTTACTAACATTTATTGTATTATTTAGTTAATATAAATTAATATATAGGTATTTACATCTTCATTTTTTATCATTCTTTCATGGGGTGTATGTTTCGTATATTACCAAATCGGTATGGGAACCTTTCACACTCCTCTTTTTAAGAAGTCTTCTTTTTTATTATGTCTTTTAATTTAACATCTTCTTAAATTGGATATGTTATTCTTTATCCTTATTATAGTAATTTTTTTCCAAGTGATGAGATACAATTTTCTATATCATCTTCTAATTTTCTGAATTTTAATGTGACAATGTTAGGCTGTCAAATTTCTGTAAAGGAACTTCTTCACCAAATTTCAATTCTTTGGGTTAAACTTATACTTCTTGATTATGTCATGCTATGAATATGTTAGAATAAATTCTTATAGTTTTTCTATTAATATCCAATTATATTGGGTGTATTTATTTTTTTCACACATAATTATGTCATTGATTTATCCTTAATCTAAGGATACCATCTTTATAATATATTTCTTCTCAATTTACATTCCATTGAGAATTAATTGTTGTTAGGAACCAATTAACATTTATTTGGTGTATAAAATGTTTTTTGGATTATTATATTACTATTCCCTATATTCCCATGATATAATAAAATTTTTATTAAATTAATATTCCTCAGTTATTTATATTCAAGCATGTCTCATTTGGTTAAGAAATACTTAACTAAAATATTGTTTCAAATATTTATTATTATAAATCCTTCTCATTAATGTCCATGTTTTAAAAATGGTTTTAATGATTTATTTATATAGGAATTAATGTTTTAAAATTTCAATTCCTACTGTAATGCCCCGACCCACGTTACCCGGAGCCAGTGAATTATTTTAATACACTGGAATAATTACAAGGAATCATGTCATGAAGGTCTGATCAGTTTAGCAGTTTGGAAAATAGCTAACATACATTAACATTACATTAAAATTTCAAACATAAAACACAGAATAGATAGTTCTTTGATATAACCATTATTCCCTTTAGATTAACCCTGCATATCAATCATAATACACTTCATGGAATCTTGGGAAAATAAAATTTATGATAGGGGTGAACAAAGATGCCCCGTAAGGGTAAATAATTTAGTGGAAGCTATAATTTTTTAAGGAAATATGTGTGATAAAAAAACAAGAATTTTAAACATAAACATTAACATAATATGGAATAAATAAATGAAACATTTCCATATAAAAATTCACATGGATATTCTACTAGTGTAATAATCACATGTAATAACTAATTTCATAATGAGGGAATGCCTATCGCCAGACATCATTACCACATAGTCAAGGCCTTGTGCCAAGACTACAAATAAAATTTTTGTCAAGGCCATGTGCTAATACACTAGTTTGTCTAATGAGAACTACCAATGCATCGAGGAGCTATAGTGGGCTCCACCCGTCACTTACTATGTCCACTTAATTCCTCATATGAAAAATTATAAACATAACATAAACATTCGTATTAAAACTAGCATACGAAATGTCAATACATTAACTATAAACCATGAATTGTATAAAAATATAAAATCTATAGTCAATCATAACATAAATCATTCAATACAATATGGAAAATTGTATTATTATAAATCAACCCCAATTAAAAATAATATCCAGTAAAGGATGCTGACATATTTGAAAATGTTGAGTAAAACATTAAGAGATAAATATCCTTTTTTAAAATCTTTTAAAAGTCACATTTTTATAAAGGAAGTAATTTAAAAGTGAATTTGGAATAAAAGTGGCCTATACCACACTGAAACTTTTGAAATTAATTATCATTTCAAAACATTCATGTCCATTTAATTAAATCCTTAAAATCATTTTGAAAACATGGACATTAATTAAAAATATTTAGAAAGATAAATCATTAAAACATTTTAAATTATGATCCTGAGAAATAGTACCTTTTGGAAATCCTTAAAATATTCATTTTGAAATCATTTTTAGGAAAAATGGATATGGATGATAAAAATTTCCCGGTAAATAATTACACATAAACAATATCGTATAATTAAGAGATCGAGGAATTAACCCTTAAATTGAACTTTCCTTTAGTCGAGGGTATGTTTAACCTCCTATATGAAGATATTAGTTTGTTATGAAATTATACCAGAACCATATTAATATTTATGATATCATAAATGATTCATTTATGACATTAAACAACCCATTTAAACATAATTTCCATGTTAATTTATCATTTTTGGGTAATAATAACTTTCTTTATCGTATGTGTTTTAACTTGTTACTCTTGATTGTATCACATAGATCATGATTTAAATACATCCAGAATATAAATCATGATTTATGTATCATATATATTTATAATATAAATATCTATAATAGACATATATATGAAATGAAACACACTATTTATGGAGACGGTAGTCCGTACGTACTCAAAAATGTTGTTTCGGTTTTCATATCGTATTGAGCAGAACTAAGTGAATAAGATATATGTAAGTACATAAATAAATATATGTGTCTCTAGTAGAATAATTATGTCGTATATTACATATTTATTAGTAATATATATGTTTATAATCATTGATGAATGTTGAACGTGGAAATGAATCTCATCGCGTCGTGGAGACGGTAATCCGTTCGTACGCACGAGTGACAAAATCATTTCATTAAAATTGTAGAATTGGATGGTATATTAATTTTAAAGAGACATTATCATGTTATTTTCATTATTTATATACATATTACTCATCATTATATCCATCCAAATAACATAGTATTGAATAACAAATTACACCACGACGTGGTGACGGTAAGTCGTACGTACGCACACATGGTGACATTATCATTCATGAGATGGATAAATTAATGAATATAGTTGTGCCATATTTATAATAACATCACAATATATTGAAGATATTGTAGTTATTATTTTAGAATGGAAAGAACAAATAAATAGCAAATGGATGAATAAGAGAACTTGAAAGAGGGTGGTGAAATCATTACCACTTCTTCAGGTTCTTCCTTTTGATTTCATCAAAAGGGCTCTGTGGGTTGGCTTTATGACCAAAGTAAGGCCCCTATGATTAATTTAGGATATTTTTTAGGATATATTGGTAGGTGTTGGATGAACCAAATGGCTTTGGAGGTGTGAATTGGAGAGAAGGGGATGTTCCCTTTTATAAGAGGGGTGAGGGGCACCTTACAAAAAACATAAAATATTATTTTATAATAAACTCATTTTCGGTTTCTAATGGCTACAAAATGATTTATTTAAAATATAAGGAGGGTATGGGTAAAAAACCACTCAACCAATAGGTTTTAGATAGGTTTAGTTCACTATATTAACCTTAAGTTTTATATTTAACTCTTAGTAAAATAGTTTTACATTTAACATGTCTCTTTATATTTTTATATTATATGGTTAATAAATAGATTATAAAATTCCAAATAACCCCAATTGGTTCAATAATTTAATATATATTATCATATAATTATTTTGACCGAACCATAGATTTTTAGGTCTATTTTATCAATTAATAATATAATACTTGTTTTGAAAAGAATTTTATGTCAATTTTTACAATACTTGGTATTTGTTTTTCTTGTTAAAATCATAACAGCATGATTACATCAAACCAAAATGATCTAAACAACCGTAAAATGTCATAATAACCAATAAAAATGGTGTAATTTATAAAAATTCTCAAATTACAATTATATAGTTATTTATAATGTCATTTATTTTAATCTTTCATTAACACGGTAATTACTGCATCATCATTGTGTCGTAAATAAATTTAATTTTTTAATTTCAAAAAATTATAAATAAAATAATATTATGTATGAAATTTTTTTATCATTATAATTAATATTTATAGTCGAATTTATCTTATGTATAACCCAGTATTCAAATTGTTTTACTTATTAACCATTTATTTTAACACTTTTATCTTTTCTTTGAATTAAATAATAATAAATGTCCTAATCTAATTCAAGTGGACCTAAAGGATCATATTTTATTCCTAATGTTTTATTTTTTCGAATTACACCTATCCATTAGAATTAGTACACATGTTCGGGTTAGAATAATATCATTTTTACCCTTAATTACCCTATTTACTTTTAACTGTGGTAAATAAATGTATAAACTTACTATTCCCCAAAAAAATTATTTTTTATATTATTGAACAACATTTTACATACTGATATCAACTATTTCTCTCATATTTTTGAAATTCCACACTCAAAAGCGGTAGGAATGTGTTTTATGCGAGTTTCCAAATTTTCCTTGGAGGTGGGTAAAAGACGGTGAAATGTTCAATAAAATATTATATATCTAATATTATAACAAAATGACTCCAATTAATTACATTAAAATACATAGGTATTATGTATCTATTTTTACCTAAAATAAAATTAAATAAAATAAATACTTATTTAAATAAAAAGTCTATTTTAAACAATAACTTAGTGTTTTTCACTATTCATCAAAAATTGAATGTTTTAAGAAAAATAACAAAAATTATCCCTATGCTAATTTTGATATTCCTAATTAAAAAATGAAATCTATTTTAAAAAACTCATAAAATTTAAGTTTCATTTATTAATTTATAATTAGTTTTCATTGTCAAAACCAAAAGGCGTATTTTTAAGAAACAATCACTATCAAAAGAGTGACACTTGTTTATGTCCAATATCAAAGTGAAATTACATACAATGTCAAGAATTGGATTAAAGAGTAAAAATATAATCTATCAATACATCCAAAACATTAAAATATATAATTTTTCACTATAAATTATTTTGATTAAAAAAGTTGTTTTCAATTAAAATATAGTAGTTTTCAATATTCACCAAAATATAAAAGTTATCAGAAAAACACGAAAAATTTATTGAAACTAAATTATTATGTCCTAATTCTAAAGAAGATGTTTATTTTGACAAATTGAATATATAAAAGTTTCAAATATTGGACTTAAAATGGGTTCACCATTAAAAGTCCTTTAAAGTCTATTTTTTGAAAAGTACTACTTTTATCCGAAAAAATGAATTAGTTTTTAAATTATGTCTAAGAAACTCATAATATGGATTATAAAATTATAACGATTATATATAGTTTGAAATTCAGTTAATACTATTCATAACTGCTTTTGAACGGCTAGTTTGATATGTTGTGGTGCGCTTGAACTCAGTGTTGTGTGTAGTGCATGTTATTGAACTACTTTTAAGAAATAACGTACCATGAAATCTTGGGGTGTTACATTCTTCCCCTCTTCAATAAATTTCATCCTCATAATTTTAAATTGTTTTTCAAAAATAAATGGTTGATAATAGAAAATACCTTTGTGGAGAACCCATATCGGAAGTTGTGTTAATAAAATTTAGTCTTAAAAAGAGGGAATATATATATATATACAATTGACAAGTAGAGTAACATCCTTTAAGTAATTGCTACAACAAACTCATCTTTCACTCCAACATATTTCAAAAAAACATTCTGTATATATTAATCGTATAGGGTTCCAAAAATAATGAATTTATAATTCACCTATCGGACCCTTTCCAAAAAACTAGATTATACTATCCAAGGACTTCATGTAGTCCAGTTGTAGGCGATTAATCCCAATCACATTATGGTGTGAGTTGGATTTCTGCAGCTTTGTCTGACATGACAGATTGTCACACGGTCCGTGTGTTGTCCTTTTTATAACAATCCTAAAATAACCTTAACAATAATATCCAATTTCAAACTTAATCTATTCCAACCAATAGACATATCCAAATAATTCAATCCAAAGTCATAGTCCAAAATTTAAAAGAATGTTAAACCCAATGAAGATCATTTTTCCATGTAATAACATGAGAACAACTTCAACGTGTATTATTTTAACGCATTGTAACACCCTGATTTACCATAAAACCATATTGATTACATTCACGTTCCCTTATCCTTTATATAATACTGGATATATTACTTATATCAAAATATTTTGAATATTTCAATAATCATGAAATAAAGAAACCATTAATCAGTTCCAAGATAGTCAAGAATATCATATATAATTTATCCAAATCAACCATATCTTATTCCAAAATTACTACCTTAGTATCAAGACCATATAATCTCAAATTCCCAATGAAATAGTACTGTAGTACAACCCCGGTTTATTTCTATTTTTCATATTACCAGTACATCATTTATTCAACACTAAAATGACACAATATTTTAATAACAACATAATAACTCTTAATCATTCATTCTCATATTCTGTAGTATCATAACATGATTATTTTCCAATAGCAGTGTTCGGGGTATACACTGATGATTTGGACAGTGATTCACATAGTGTCCCGACTCCATGCAGATGAAGCATTGTACATTTGAAACTTTTTTCTTACCCTTCCAATCATGTACTCCCAGTCATTAATGTCCCAAAAGCAGTGATTCAAGTGATTGAAAACACCATGGCAGATTTTTTTTGGGATGTGCATGGAGAGGGTTGTTTCCACTGGGCGTCCTAGGCTAGGATGGCCAAATCAGTGGACATAGGTGGTGTTGGCCTTTGGAGTGCGACTGTTACTAAGGATAGCTTTCAATATAAAATGTCTTGGGGTTCTTTAGAAGGAAAATCTGTATGGTAAAATTTATGACTGGAAAGTATGGAGAGAAAATAAGTGAACCAAGAGGGAAGGTTTCCTCCATGTGGCAGTTGTTACACAGGCATATTCTACAATTGCAGGACTAGTCTAGAGGGATTATTGGACGCAGTGATATTATATTTTGGAATCACAATTGGGTCAGAGATATCCTCGGCTTCCTAGGATTCCCTACCCCGATATCTCTTTTTCTCTATCCAGTACCTTTCCCAGGCTCGTTCTTACCACACTTGACAAACATCAATTGGAAATTTTCAACAGCATCCAACTTTCTATTAATCCGGATAATCATGTGTTTAGTAGTGCTTCATTGGGAGTCCTATCTGCAAAGGCTATCCATTAGGCTTCTCAGATTTTAACTGATGTAGGTGAGGGCCAGATTATATAGAGAAAGGAGGTTCCGATTAAATATAATTTTCAGTTTTGGTGTATCTGGAATCGTGCTGCTCTGACGGATGATCTGATTCAACGAATAGGAATCTCCTTGGTGTCCAAATTCTTTTTCTATCAATGTTCTAAGGTGGAATCGATCACACACATATTTTTTGATGGTGACTGGGTGAAGGTGGTGTGGTTTGGTTTCAGAAATATCATCGGTGTTGATATGTAGAATGTTAACAGTAATAATTTTGTGCATACCTAATCTCACCAGATCACAGATAGCAGTGTAGAGAGGAAATTGAGAACCAGCCTGATCTAGGCTAGTTGCTAGACAATTTGGTGTTCCAAGAATAAGGCTCAGGTCAAGGGTGCAACAAGTTGAGTTTTAGCACTCCTTACTCATTCTAGAATCTTAGCGGTTGACTTAGGGTCTCTGTTGAAAGGCTGGGATGCTGCTCCTTCCATGAAGTTGTTATGGAATGGTCAAAGATCCAAACCAAATTCTAGGGACATACCTACACTAGGCTGATTTGTTCATTGGAATCCCCATGGACATGGTCCCAAACTCAACATTGATGGGTCCTGTAACCTTGGCATAATGATAGGTGGAGGCATTGTACATGATTCCTTTATCTCGGTCATTATTGCCTTTTGTAGTTACTATTGTCATGGTGTCTTGCTTATCACATAAGATAAGGTGATGCTTAATGGGATTCATCTTTTTCATGCCAGGAATATTGTCCTTAGTGAAATCAAAACTGACTCCTTAGTTATTTTCAAATCCTTACAAGGAAGGAATGACACCCCTTGGTCCATTGTTTATATTATCAGATGAAGCTTGAACTTCATCAGTCGAGCTCGCTTGATCCCCTCATGGCATGAGGGTAACACTCTTTCTGATTTCGTGGAATCCCAAGGCAACCTCTGTGTTCCTTATATTATTTATTTCTCCTTAGGCTCATTACCCCATGAGTGTGTTGCTTTGGTTTGGGCAGACGCCCTTGGATTGCATTTTTACAGGCCCCCTTGATTGTGCCTCTCTCGTTTTTCTAGATTGTCTCTCTTATTTATGATTAAAAAAATCCCCATGTTCTGCTATAACAAACTCTGCTTCCCTTCAATAATTTACCAAGTTGATTCTCTCCACAGATATCACATATGGTAAAATCCTTCTTTTCCCTCTTCCCTTTATCCATCTTTCTCTCTTATAACCTTTTCTTCTCTTGCTTCCCATCAAATCTATAGGACTCAGAGAATTCTTTACCTCTCTGTTTAACACATGATACTATTTCTTCATATATTGAGATTACATTGGTAACTATTTACCTTATAAATATTGGATTCATACCATGAAAGATATGATACTTCTTACTCTTTGGATCATACGCATTTCTGGAGATTGCATTCCTTCTACTGGGCACCATTTCTATAGAGTGGCATACAATAGGTTAGTTTATTAATTGCAATGAATAATTGTAAACTTGTAAAATATAAAACGTAAATTGAAAAGTTTATGGATATAATCCATACAAATATTTTCTTTAAGGAGGTATATACACATAAATCCTTCATAATGATTTGTAAAAAAATGAGAATTATCCCAAGAATATCCCCAGGGTGTGTTATAACCAAAAGTGCAGCAAGGCCCATTGTCGTGCACTAGTTCCCGTTCGAGTCTTTCTCAAAGCGCTGTTTTTGGGTTTTACCCCTAGGTACATCTGTGGTAGAGCAAACTCTACCTACTCATATCTAGGGAGGGATGTTTTTCTTGGCAGACTCACAAAATCTCTACAGTAGCCACATTCTAGGATGATCTTCAAAACTAATCCTCAATGTCAGTCATAGTGTAGTGTTCTATAATTAGATTTTATCTAAATCCATTTTCCTAGGTTATTGCTAAACTTCCATTGATACCAATTGTATCACCCAGACCCTAGTTTCACAGTGTCGGTGCGTTATTTTTTTACATTGTAATAATTACAAGGAATCAAGTCCCAAAGGACCGATCAGTTTAGCAGTCTTGGAAAATAGATCACATATATTAACATTACATTACAATTTCAATCATAAAAATTAGTATAGATAGTTATTTGAGAACGCCATTATTACCTTTAGCTTAACCCTGCATATCAATCATAATACACTTCTTGGAATCATGGGGAAATAAAATATAAGATAGGTGTGATCCCCGATGCCCAGTAAGCGTAAATAATTTAGAAGAAGCTATAAACATTTATGGAAAGATGTGTGACAAAAAGAACAGCCTTTTTAAACATAACTTGAACATAATATGGAAAAAATAAATCAAACATTACCATATAAACATGCACATGGATATTCTACTAGTCTAATAATGACATGTAATAACTAATCTCATAATGAGGGATTTCCTAACGCCAGACATCATTACCACGTAGTCAAGGCCTTGTGCCAAGACTAAAAATAATATTTTTGTCAAGGTCGTGTGACAAGATCCTAGTTTGTCTCATGAGACCTACTGATGCATCGAGGAGCCATAACGGGCTCCACACGTCACTTACTAAGTCCACTACATTCCTCATATGGAATTTTTAAACATAACATAAACATTTTTATTAAAACTATCATACAAAATGTCAATAAATTAACCATAAAAAATGAATGGTATAAAAATATAACATCCACAGTCAAACATATCATAAATCATTCAATACAATATGGATGATTTTATTATAATAAATCAACCCCAATATAAAATAATATCCAATAAATGATGCTGACATAGTTGAAAATGTTGAGTAAAATTTTTTGGGAGAAATATCCTTTTTGTAAAATCATTTAAAAGTCAAAAATTTATAAAGGAAGTAATTTAAAATAGATTTTTGAATCAAAGTGTCCCATTCTACTTTAGAACTTTTGAAAATAATTATCTTTTCAAAACATTCATTTCCATATAAATAAATCCTTAAATAATTTTGAATACATGGTCATTAATTAAAAAGATTTAGAAAGGTAAATATATAAATAATTCAAAATTCTGAACTTGATAAAGAGTAACTTTCACGAATCCATAAAATATTAATTTTGAAATCATTTTTCTGAATAATGGACATGGATGATTAAAATTTCCTAGTAAATACTTACACATAAACAATCTCGGATAATAAAGAGATTGAGGAATTAACCCTTACCTTGCACTTTTCTTTAGTGGAGGGTACGTTTAACCACTTGTATGAAGATCATAGTATGTTATTAAATTATAAAAGAAACATATTAATATTTATGATATCATACATGATTCATTTATGACTTTATACTACACATTAAATAATAATTTTCAGGTTAAAATAACATTTCGGGCAATAATCTCTTTCTTTATCGTACGTGTTTTAACTTGTTACTCTTGATTAAATCACTTAGATAAAGATTTAAATACATCCAGAATATAAAACATGATTTATATATCAGATATATTTAGAATATAAATTTGTATAATAGAAATATATATGAAATGAAAAACATTGTTTATGGAGACGGTAGTCCATACGTATGCATAAACGATGTTTTTGTTTTCATATCGTATTGAATGGAACTATGTGAATAAGATATATGTATGTACATATATATATATATATATATCTAATATAATTATTATGTCATATATTACATACTTAATATATATGTTTATAATCGTCGATGAATGGTGAATGTGGAAATGAATCTCATCGCGTCGTGGAAACAATAATCCTTACGTAAGCACAAGCGATAATATCATTTCCGTAAAGGTGTGGCATTGGATGGTATATTAATTTTACAGAAATATTACCATGTAATTTTCATTATTTATATACATATTATTTATCATTATATCCATCCAAATAACATGGTGTTGAAAAACAAATTACACCACGATGTGGAGACAGTAATCTGTACGTACGCACGCATGGTGACATTATCATTAATAATATGGATAGAATAATGAATATAGTTGTGTCGTATTGATAATAACATCACAATATATATAAGATACTGGAGTTATTATTTTATAATAGAAACAACAATGAAATAGTAAGTGGAAGAATAAGGGAACTTGAAAGAGGGTGGTGAAATCATTATCTCTTCTTCGGGTTCTTCCTTTTGATTTGATCAAAAGGGCTCCATAGGATGGATTTATGACCAAAAGAAGGCCTATAGGGTGAAGGTATGATAGTTTTGATGCTTTTTAGTCAGTGGTTGGTCTTTCCAAATGATTTGGAGGTGTGAATTTGAGAGAAGGGGAAGCAGCCTTTTATAAGAGGGGTAAGGGGAACCTTACTAAAAATGTTAAATATTATTTTATAATTAATTAATTTTCGGTTTCTAATGGCTAAAAAATGAATTATTTAAAGGCTAAGGTGGGGATTGGTAGAAAAACACTCAACCAATAGTTAACATTTATATTTAACTCTTAGTTAAATAGTTTGACATTTACCATGTCTCTTTGTATTTTTATATTATATGGATAATAAACTTACTATAAAATGTCAATCGAACCCCAGTTGGTAAATTAATGTCGTATAAATTATTATTTAAGTATTTTGGCTGAACCTTATATTTTTATTACTATTATATCAATTAATAATATAATATTTGTTTTAAAAACTATTTTATGTCAATTTGGACACAATTTGGTAATTTTTTTGTTAAAATCATAACATCATGGTTAAATTGAAACAAAATTGATCTTACGAACCCTAACATGTCATAATAACCTTTAAAATTAGTTAATTTTATAAAAAGTTTCAAATTATAATTATTTAGATATTTATATTGTCAATTATTTTAATCTTTCATTAATACAGTAATTAATGCATCATCATTGTGTCATAAATAAATTTACTTATTTAATAGCTGAAAAATATAAATAAAATACCATTATGCTGGAAATATTTTTTTATTTCTAATTAATATTTAAAGTCTAATTTATCTTATGTATAACTCTATATTAAAAATGTTTTATTTATTAAACATTGATTTTAACTATTTTAACTCTTCTTTGAATTAAATAATAATAAATGTCATAATCTAATCCATGTGGATCTAAAGGATAATATTTTATTCCTAAGGATGTTTTTGGTCGAATTATAGTTATACAATAGAAATAGGACATGGGTTAAGGTAATAATAATATCATTTTTATCCTTAATTACCCTATTTACTTTTAACCGTGGTAAATAAAAGTAAAAAGTTACTATTTACCAAAAATTATTTTTATCTTATTGAACCACATTTTTCGTACTAATATCAATTTTTTCTCTTAGATTTTTGAAATTCCACTCAAAGAAGTGGTAAAATTAACTTGTATGTGAATTTGCAAATTTTCCAAGGAGGTAGGTAAAAGACGGTGAAAAGTTCAATAAAATTTTATATATCTAATATTATTACAAAATGACACCAATTAATTTCATTGAACATATATAGGTATTATTTATTTATTTTGACCTAAAATAAATTTAAATAAAAAAATAATTATTTATATAAAAAGTCATTTTTAAACAATAACTGAGGGTTTTTCACTATTCATCAAAAATTGAATGTTTTCAGAAAAATACTGAAAATTCACCCTAAGCTAATGTTGGTATTCTGAATTCAAAAATGAAGTCTATTTTAAAAAATTAAAAACATAGAAGTAGAATTTATTAATTTAAAATTAATTCATGTTGTCAAAACCAAAGGCTTATTTTTAAGAAATAATAACTATCAAAAGATTGACAATGTTTATGTCCAATCTCAAAGTGAAATTACTTACAATGAACAGAATTGGATTAAATGGTTAAAATATAATCTATTTTTACTTCCAGACCATTAAAATGTATAATTTAACACTATAAGTATTTTTATTAAAGAAGTTTCTTTCAGTTTAAATATAGTATTTTTCACAACTCACCCAAATATGAAAGTTAAAATAAAAACACAAAAAATTTATTGGCACTAAATTCTTATGTCTTGATTGTAATGAAGAAGTTTATTTTTTCAAATTTAATATATAATAGTTTCAAATATTGGATTTAAAAAGGGTTCACAAATAAAAGGCAGTAAAAGTGCATTTTTTTGAAAAATACTTATTTTATCTGAAAAAAAATGAATTAGTTCTTACATTATGTCTAAGAAATTCATAATATGGATTCTAAAATAATAAGGATTATATATAGTTCAAAATTCAGTTAATACTACTCATAACCGCTTTTTAATGGCTAGTTTGGTAAGTCATGGTGCGCTTAAACTCAGTATTGTGTGTAGTGTAGGTTATAAAATTACATTGAAGAAATAATGTACTATGAAATCTTGGGGTGTTAAACCTATAAAAGCATAGAAGTGGTACAGACTCTTTGATTCAAAAATATCATTATTAAATGGTTTTGAAAATGGTTTAATAAATCGTTGATTATGTCCATATCTAGAAATGATATATTGTGATTGCAATGTGCAAATGTTACCATTCCTTTATGTATGTTTTATGTATTATGATTATGCTACGTTTCTTAATAATTGTTTATTTATACGAGTCGTTCCATGATATTCCTAGGGCGGGTGAGCCCGAGATAGCTCTCTAATTCATTGTGTAACGTAACAGAGGAAAAAATTAATATTTCATCTAAGAGATTGAAGGAATATATTTGGATGGGTATTTGAATGTAACTCCCCATGTAGCTATGACAACTACATTGTAAGTATGATATGGATGACATAAGAGACCTTTATAATTTATGATATCTATGTGTTATTAAAAAATCTTAATATTTCAAAATGTATGTAATGATTGAAAAGAATGGTTTCATTGATTTTTATTTGTTGATGAGATAATGTTTTCCTTCCTAATATTATAACACGTATAGATATTTTTATGCCCATCCAATGTTTTCAATTGTTTTCCATAGTACATAATGATAAATAGGGTTAAGGATATGATCAAGGAAAATTAATGTTGTCGAAAACATGGAACTAGAAATTTTTCTTCTAATGAGTTTTTATTTTATGAAAAATGGATATTTATTAGTAGAGTCTAAATGTAATATTCTAGTTGTTATGGAGTATTTATGATCTAATTCTATAAAACTCTAAACTTAAAAATATCCTCAATGTGATTTTTTGGCATTAATCATGATTGTGTAATGTTTGAGGTCGACTTCTTATAGTTGGTATTAAAGGTTAGTTTAGACAACACTAGGGATTAAGAGTTTACGTTAAACACACGGTTAGTCCCTATGCCTATTATTTCATTTAAATCCTTATTTTATATCCTTTTCAAATCAATGAATGTCGGTTACAAATGGATAGAGGAGGATCCCAAATGACATTCCTATCTTCCTAATGACATTCTTGAAATAATTATTACAAAGTAATTTTCAAATGATTGTGAATCTTTTTCAAGTATAAAACTCACTTGAAAGAGGTTGTTTGAGATATCATACACATCTAATATTCATCGATATCATCATGGATCATGGGTTGTATTTAATCAAATCCTATTTTCACAATATTCTCAGATTTTAATGAAAGGTAAGTATTATCAAATAATTTCCAATATTTTACCATATCTCAATATTTTGATTCATATTATGATTTTTAAAATGGTGTTGAAGAAGTAGACCCTTTTGAAATCTATTTATATTTTCTTTTAAAATATAGTCTCTCAGCGCGTACTTATGGTATTTTAGAAAGACCATTAATAGGATTTTTGAAATCAAATTTTGTCCAACTATTTTATAAAAATCATGTTTTGTCAGATGTTTTGAAATTATATGTCATACATGATTATTTTCTGAAACCATTTTTCTGTATAAACCCATATGACCCGTGTTGTACAAGGGGTATATGGATGATCGAATCAAATTATTTTGAAGGATCTCTAAATCGTTGTTGCCATGCATGGTCTTTCTACTTATGTGAACAATATGACGATGAAACCATATGGACACCATGATGAAGGTATGTTATTGTTTTTATTTGGAATAGTTTATTATAACATATGGTGGTTAAATAAGAGAAAGGACAATATATATAAGGCTTCATGAATTTAGATGTTGAGGTATTAATGTATTTGGATGAAAATGAATGATATAAGAAATCATTTGAGAAAAAAACATGTTAGGGTTATTTTTGAGTTTTATAAAAAGGGAAAACTAATGAGATGGACGATAACGCATAGCATCCGGCAAGGACACAAGAATTGAGCCCACAACCGAAGGGAGACAAGGGCACATCTCTAACCACTAGTCTATGTGAATTCCCAGGTTAGTATGACTTATTTTTATTTAAATTTGTTTTGATCAAGGAAAACATAATTTTGGAAGAATATGTTTTATCAAATAGATATCCTTAATTTAGGAAAAATATTTGGTGGTTAATTGATTAAGGATTTTTTGTAATGTGTCCTCTCTTTTGGCTACCATTATATTATTAAGGGAACAAGAATACTATGGGATCTCATTTTTTGAGTAATAGATGAAAATCTATTTTTAATATTCAATGTTTTTATTATAGTCATATGTATACTTGGGTTATTTATGGAAATTATTAACCTATCATAGAAAATATGTTATTAGGTTAATTGAACTCTAGTATTAGAATTTAAGAGTAGTTGATGTTATTTGATGATAAATGTAAGGATTTATTAAGGAAGATTATGTGATCAAATTATTTTGAGTTTTGGGTTTTAATTTTAGTTTTAATTATATTGAATAATTTAACAACTCTTGTGTATTGAATGGTATTTGTTGAACATTGGTTATTGTTTTTTTCATTTTGGGTATTAAGGCTAGTATTACTTATTATAAAGGATTATCCTTTTTGGGTATTATCTCATCTCAATCTGACCATTTTGGTTTTGGTTGATGTCTATAGAATGGGGAAATATGTATTTTATCTTTTGTGGATTATTTGATTCTGTAGAAGTTGATTCTAGTGATTTTAAGGAGACCATGTCAGTTTGAATACTCATCGTTTGGAGAAAATGGGAGTGTGTGGTAGAAATTTATTATAGTATGAATATCTACATGACATGTAAGTATATTTCCTTGTGTATTTATTTATGCTCATAATTAAATTCCTCAACATAATGAAATGTAACATAAAACAAAAAATTTGTATGTTAACTTTTCATGCTAGGGAATCAATGGCAGTTTAACCCATCACAATTTTTTGATTTTCTTGCGGTTAACTTTCTCCTAATCATGATTTCTATCACTCTCCATCATAACTTGATGGTTTTTTTCTCTTCCATAACCCTGTTTTCATGGAATCATAGTGCATGAAGTCTTAGGTAACCTTTGTACTTCATTTATTTTAAATTGATAGTTTTCTTGACTATTTCTGATGTGGGACATTCAATGAATTTTCTAATCCCAATTTTAAAATTGTGAGGATGAAATTCCCAAAATGATGTAAAGATTTCACATCTCATGTAAATAAAGAATATCACATTTTCATATTTATTAATATTTTTTAATTAATTATAAATTTAAAATTAAATAGGAATCTATGTTCGATGGCATACCTGATACACAACAATGGGATTTTTTAGTCATATAGTGCGCACAATGTTGAGTTATACTTGCAAATAAAAATATCTTATTATTATTTTAAATGGTAGTTAATTTAAATCTATTGTAATGTAGAGAATGAATAGAACTAACTAAAAAAATATTAAACGTGTTTTTTAAATGTTTTTTCATTTTTCCAACATATTTTAGAAGTTTAAAATAAGAAAAATCTGCTTTTATGCATATATAATCTAATATTCATTAAAAGGTCATTTTACCACCCTTTGATGGAAACCCATTTTTGAATCATGTTTTTGTCACTTTATATGCTCTATTTGACACAATAATATTTTTATTTATAATCGGGACATAAAAATTTTCTTTGGATGAAATTTTAGTACTTTTCTGATAATGTAAATTTTTTAAATGAATTGTGAAAAATACTATATTTTAATACAAAATTTCCTTTTTATTTAATTTATTTATATAGTTCTATTAAAATTTTACATGATTTTAATGTGTATTAATATTATTGTGTTACCAATTAATCCTACTTTGGTCATTGGAAGTAATTTTACTTTGAAATTTGACATAAAAAAGTGTAAATATTTTGATTGTTATTATTTTTTAAAAACATGAATTTTGTTTTGACCACATGAATTAATTTTAAATTACTTTCTGCCACTTATGGGGGTTGAATTTTTAAAAATGGATTCAATATTTTGAATTAGGAGGTCCAAATTCTATAAATAGGTAACTTTTATTTTTAGTCGTTATGAATATTTACTTCAGAAAATATTTTATTTACCATGGTTAAAGGGTAATTCTGCTAAATAAGGTTAACCAAAAATATAATAATAATGTCCAATTTACCGAAACATGTTTCTTAATCCTATTGGATAATACATTTCCAACCTTGTAAATTCTTGGGTACATTTTGGGACACCATGGAGCCACTTAAGAGTTATAATGACACTTTATATTAATTAATTTAAAGTAAATACAAGAATTGCATAATCATATATCTTTTAGTAAATTAATTTTTAAATGAGTTTATATAAGTAATTTCTTCAACTATAAATATTCATAAATAATATAAAAATATTTCGTACATATTGGTATTTGTTTCTAATTTTTAGATGTCAAATCAATAAAATTATTTATGACACAATAATGATGTAGTGTTTACCTAATCAGGGAATGATATAAGTAAATATGATTCTAAAAATTAAATCAATATTCAAAACCTCTCAAATTCTTATTTGATTATATTATTTAAAACATGATTCATCTTATCATTGACTTTAATTAGTTTTGGACCTTTAGAAACTGAAAATCATTATATAATTAAATAATTTTTTCAATATTTCTTAAAGAGACCCTCCTCCCCCTAATAAAAATCCAATCAAATACAACCCATTATCTATAACTCTAAAGACCATTGGCTCTTCAAAACTATTCCATTTATGCTCCCTACATCCATCTCTTCCACCAAGAAGAATTTCATTTGGTAGAAGGCACTTCAAAAATCATTTTTGTTCATACCGATGGGGATACCTGCTTTAAAGGTAACAACATATCTTAAGATATTTTCATTTATTTTACTTCTCAAACCCCTAAACATCCATTATTCCATTATTTTATAACAACACCAGTATCCTCAATATAATATGTTGTTGTTATGAGAATAATTTGATCTACACTTCCACACACATCCATCAATTAGATACAAACATACTATTTTTTTGGACGATAAACTACTGCCTCATGAAACGATGATTGTTCAAATGTCTCCAACCGGCTCTCATGGGGGCCATTATAAAGGAACTGTATTTATATATGAAATATATTATGTTTATTTTTTTCTATATTCTTCTATGTTATTTAGTTACAAATATACCTTTATTCTTTCAAATATGTGTAAACACGATAATTTCATTTGTGGATGTTCTGACTATAGACCCCTCAAGGTGATATGATTCGTTCATTACATACATGAAATATATAAAGGATTGAGTTATGAAATTATGTAACATATATTTCATGTGATACTATAATAATAATATACCAATGTATCATTATGTTTTCATTGAATTAAATATGAAATATAAATTATTGTAGCGTTCATGCGTACGTACGACTTACTGTCTCTATGAATTGTGCATTTAATTTTTTATATCCAAGTGTAATGTACTGTTTTAAATATATATATATATATATATATATATTCTAGATATATATGATATATATGATATCTAAATACTGAATATCATTCTGGTGATAATGATGTTTTTACCAGAGGGACGACTTGTAATTAAAATAAGTTAATTTTTCACTCATGTTCCGAACATCAAAAAAAATTTATGATATGAACACTAATAATTAACCAAATGTTATAGAAAGGTAATTAGTGATATAAAAAGAATACTAAAAATGAAAAAAAATTATACACGTATAAATTATCTTAATTTTATTATTCAGGAAGAACAAGGAACATACATGACAGGTCGGAGTTGAGGTAAGGAGTTTCTATATCAAACTTTTAATTCCATGAGATTTCCATTGTTCGCCACTTATTTATTGCATGCGGTGTATTGAGTACATAAATTTGATATATAATATCATGATTCTATTTATATTCATTTTATTCTGTAATTAATTTTTTGGTTATTAACTTTTTTTCGTAGGACTCGATTGATTACAACGTGGTAAGGGGGATTTCCTCTCACTTTTGATTCCCATGAGATTCATTCTCTATTTTCCACTATTCCATTTTGAGTCACGTATGTACTGCCCATGATTGTATTATTTGTGTAATATAAGTTAATATGTGGGTATTTACGCTTTCAATTTATTATCCTTCTTTCTTTGTGTGTATGTTTTGTATGTTACCAAATCAGTAAGGGATACTTTCACCCTCCTCTTTTTAAAAAGACTTCATTCTGTTATGACTTTTAAGTTTCATCTTTTTATGTTGAATTTGTTCTTCTATAACTTTTTTCCTGTAATTTTTTTCCATGTGATGAGATACCCTTTTAATTCACATCAACTCATTTTCTTAATTTAGTGTGACACTAATAGGCAGTCGGGTTTTTGTAAAGGAACTTCTTCACATAATTTAAATTCTTTAGGTTAAACATCAAGAGCTTAGTTATGTCATGTTATGAATATGTGTGAATAAACTATGATTATTTTACACTTAATATCAACTTATATTGGATTTATTTGTATTTTTCACACATAATTGTGTCATTGATATGTCCTTAATCTACGGATACCATCTTTATAAGGGATTTTGTCTCAATTTCCATTTCATTGGGACTTCATTTTTATTATGCACCAATTCACTTTTATATGGCGAATATACTATCCTTTAGCATATTAAATCATTAATAAATTTATTCTCCTAACATTATAATGTTTTTGTTAAATTTAATTCCATAATTATTTATATATCAGCATCTCTAATTTAGTTAATAAATCCTTTACAAAAATATTGTTCTAAATATTTATTCTTCTAAATATTTCACATTAATGTACATGTTTTAATAATAGTTTTAAGGATTTATCTAGATGGACATTAATGTTTTTTAAATGATGATTCCATTAAAAGATTCACTGCATTATGGGACACTTTGATTCAAAAATCTCTTTATTAAATGGTTTTGGAAATGGTTTGATAAAGCATTGATTATGTAAATATCGTAAAATTATATAGTGTGATTGCAATATGAAATTGTTATCTTTCTTTTATTTTACTATTATGTGTTATGAATATGTTACAGCTCTTGGGAATTGATTACGTATATGGGTTGTTCTATGACCAACCTAGGGGGGTGAGCCTGAGATAGCTCTCCAATGCATTGGGTAACGTGACTGAGGTAAACATTAATGTTTCTCGTAAATGATTTGGGGAATATACTAAGATGGGTATTTCAACGTAACTCCCTACATAGTTGTGATAACTATAGTGTAAGTATGATATATATTCCATATGTTATCATTATGATTTATGATTTCGTTATGTTCTTCATAAATATTATAATTTCATAAGGTATGTTATGATTGAAAAGTATTATTTCATTGATTTTTATTTATTGATGGGATACTGTTTTCCTTCATTATTTTATAACCCTTACTATGTTTTTTATGCTCAAGCCATGTTTTTTTATATTTTTTCTAAAGGACATAAAGAAGAATAGGGTCAGGTATGGGATCACTGAAAAGTAATGATGTCTAAATCATAGAACTAGACATGTTTATTTGTAAGAGTTTCTATTTTTTGAAAAATGGATACTGAGTAGTGGTGTCTATATTTAATATTTAAGTTATTATTTAATAGTTATGGACTAATTCTCTAAAAATCTAATCCTAAAAATGTCATCAATATGAATTATTAACATAATTCCTGATTATGTAATGTTTAAGGCTGGTCTTTATATATATGGTGGTAAGTCATGATAGGTTTAGTCATAGTGGAAAAGGGTGAGATGGTAGTATCACTCACATATGATGAGGGGAATCCTATTAAGGGTATAGATGAGATTTTGTGGGAACTACGAATAGGATGATTTTTATGGTGATAAATGGGGGTTTTCAGAAAGGTAAGTGATCTGAGTGGTGGTTGAGATCTCCCCTATTATATGTGTGTGATTGGACCAAAGTGGGGGACATAGAAATATTTGGTGACTTTAAATTGGGGTTCCAATGTGGCATTGAGTGAGATAACTCGGGATGGTCTTTCATTAATAGAATTGATAAATGAGAATAATTTTGATGTAGTTTGGATAACCTATTGATTATTAGTGTTTGGTAAAGCCCACATGATAGTGAACATCGTTTTATATTAGATATGACATGGTGTTAGTAGGTAGAGACTAAGAGGGGCTTAAGGGATATATTGGATAAAAATTTTGGGGAGATTAGATGGATTTTTAGTTCATTATGAATGGTTGTGTGAATATTATGGTATGGGCAGGATTTTTATAGGAGGCTATATGGATTTCTAGTTATTAATTGTTGTGGATCATTAGGCTCTATGTGACTTGTTTTACTGGATGTTCAATTGGGACAATCAGATTATTTCCCTTCCTTGATTGTACAATCTTTTTCATTCCTCATGGTGTAAAGGATGGACATTGGATTGAGTGTCGATCCCACCATAAGGAAGAAGAATGGGACACATGTTTTATGTTTCCCTCCCTTGATAGAGGATGTGTTGGGTACTTAAAGTATGGTATTCCCATTAATGGAGGGAATGGATTAGGCCCTATAATATACCACTTCCCTAGGAGTATTAGGTTTGATACAATTATTTGTTCCCTATCATGAATTACAGTGTTAAATTTGGGTACTATGATGTGTGACAGACCTTTTATTGTTTGGTAATATTTGGGTACTGTATTGTGTGTCATACCATGTATTAGTGAGTGGTGGTTGTATACTTTCAGGATTCAATTCCTTGAATGAGAAATAAGTTGGGAACAATATGTATAACCTTTCCCTAAGGTAATTGAGTTTCTTAATTTATTGAGGAATTCCACAATGTGATTATCATAGGGACACATTGTGTGACCCACCATTATTCTTAATGTATTGATAAAGGGGAATGAATTGTATCAATTGGATATTTGAAATGGATGAATCTTAAATGTTATAGAGTCACAGAGTAATGGATTAATCATCATGAAATGATATGATTTTTTACAATGGGTGATGATATAGATTTTTCATGAATCTTCATTCAATTATTTCCCCTTAAAATGTAGTATAGTGGGGTCTAGATGGTTGTTTCATGAGGAGGTTGTAGACAAAGTTTTCAAACCATCAAATTGTGAATTTGTATTCATTAAATTTCATAATTAAAAATGGTTATTTTAAATTAAAAAAACACATTACAATAACAAATCTACTTTTGTGATTATATATCAGAAGAAAACAGGACTGAAAAGGACAAGCTAATTAAGGAATAAGAGGAAAAACTGTGACTTATGACACTCTCTTTATCATTATTGAAAAATTCCTTCCAATTAAATTAACTAATGTACACATAAATATTGTAATTTATACAACTATTTTTAATAGAATTCATATTAATTCTAAAAATATGGGTTTTCATCTTCTGAAAAATGAGATCTGATTTCCCAAAGTCCTCCAAGAAACAAAAAACAGTTGTAATTGTTGTGATTAAGGGGAATACCTCTTCCAAGATTGATTTATCACAAATTAAACGCATTAAAATTCACAATTTGATAAAAATAAAGAACAAAATATAATAAATTGAATTATTGAAATAAAATATACATACCTTATTCAAGAATCATATATACAGTATAATTCAAAAGAAATGTGTTTACAATGAAGAGAAAAATCTCAAAAGGGATGAGTCATCATATCACTGCTACCCACCACCACATCGAGACTATACCCTTAGGGATTCATTATAATTAATTATACTCAAATTATATATAATATCATCACCCACATAGAAAGATTCTACAACCCATCCATTCGTGGAAATAAAATGAATAATTTAATATAAAGAGAAAGGTGGTGGAAATCTTCTGTCCCGAGCCATTTCTCAGAATGTTTTATGGAATTCAGAGATCCTCCTGCCCAAATTTTCCTCAAGTGTGATCTACATAGTGGGTATAAATAATATCTTATATCAACCCTAAAATTTTCATAGGCTAAGAACATGTGGTGAAAATTATATGAATTAATTTTTTAATATACTTTTTTTTACTTAAGGGGACCCTTCATTTTCCACAAGTTTGACTCGCTCAAAGACAGACCTAATCAGAAAATAATTCCATGATACTCATAGTGATTGTAATCGTTAGAGCCCTCCATCATCCCCTATTAGAATAAAAACTTTTTGACACCTGTATTCATATTTATACTTCATCTAAGAAGGTGTGGTCCATTCTACCGCCAATAATAGCATTCCACAATGATTTATATTTTTGGCCGCTATAAGGAAAAATAAAATCTTGTACAAGTTACAAAAATTGTATCTCCAAAACATAGGAAGCCTAAAAAAGAGTAAATAAATATTTATAAATATGTAATAATATATTCCTGACAGTGTATTGTTATTTAAAATAGTTACAATTCATTAATTGTTCAATTTCTATTTCAATATGAAAACATCTCGAAATTTAAAAACAAAGAAATTCAGCTTAATATGTTAAGTAGGTGGGGTTTAAATCCTTAATTTTGACATGAAAAAATAGTGTAAATATTATCTCTATCAATTACACCAAACTTATCACTTGGAATCCTATTCAAGTGAGAATGAAAATCAAATCGATGAAAATTCAAAACAATATTAATGTGGTTCCACAATTTATCATTAAGGAACAAACGATATCGTGCCTCATCAAAAAAAATATTTCAATTTATCTATAAATATATAATTCAATACATTTACAATTTATATATCCTCCCATGCACAAAATACACATACCTCATCTATATATTCACTCTAAACACAAATATTTATTTTCAACAAGGATTTTCTCATCTAAACACCTACAAATATCAAAGTTATCTTGATAAATTTATACATATCAACCTGATGAGAGCCATGAACATGTGATTATCCGGAGGAATATTCAAGGTTCATCTATGTCTTCGGGATGGTGGGAATTTAATTTAACAAATTATGAGATTGAATAATGAGGATCTGGATCATTTTTATAAAAAATTAAAGGTTGTAATTTTAACTCAGGTATGGTCTCCTCCTAACTCTCCTATAAATAAAATTATCTCTAAGAATCTCTGATAATATATTTCCCATCCCATTCCATCAAAATTTCAGTATAAAAATGACATTTTTCTTATCACTTTTTTTAAAATCTCAAGATATAGCGTAACTTCCTTCCATTGAGATCTCGATACATGCACAACTCCATTTCATTTGAGAGGTCCATATGGATATAAATAACATTAAAAAAATTTCCCAGCAAAAAAACATCTCTTAAAAGTTTTAATCTCCACCCAGAGAAACAAAAATTATGAAAGAACACAACACCTCATCTCCCTATCACACTTATGCTCAACTATATCATGCATTTTAACTTATAGAGCATGTTGGAAAGGGAAATTTGGCGTGTAATGTGGATAACCAAATAGGGTTTACAAGGATAATAAGGGCTCAAAATGATCAAATGTGCAAATAATTATAGAATAAAAAAGAATTCACAAGAAAATAGGAGCATAAAAATACAATGAAATTCCTAAATCATTTCAATCACATGTACCCCAACCCTCACTTTTGGACATAAATATATCTAGTTCTGGTTCAAAAAAATGTATTGGTTCTATAAGAAATGAGTTGAACGTGAATAAGTTGTAAAAGGGGTTCGTAAGCCTCAAATTAATGTAATTTGAATGATAAATATTGTGAAATGTGGAATGAGATTAAAAAATCGATGGATTTTTCATGAAATATCCACAAATATTGAACTAGTAAAATCAATATTTTTGGAATTTATTTATGTACAATTTCATGGGATCACTTGGTTCACTCAATGACATGGGATTCAAAAATTATAATGGTTAATATTTAATCTCCCAAACGTTTCATTCTATTTTTAACAAAAACATTTATATAAAACAAACAGAATTTGAAAAGGATGAACATAAATGAATTACAACCAAAATTGAATGATCAAATAAAAACAATAATATGAAAGAAAGCAACAAAAAATAAAAATATACCTAACATGTTCCTTCTCCAAAATTATTTTCAGAAATTTACTCACTGAAAAATAAATTTCTGTTAGAAATAAATTCATTGAATTAAAGACATAGTAATGTAATAAGTGTGAAGGAAAGACCCAACCTAGATTCTATTGTATTAACCTTCATGGAGATGGATTCCCTCCCATGGGGAATCAAGAACATTCTCCAAAAAAACCTCAACTATTCCCCATTGACTGTGAGTGGTTTTACATTACCTTTATCTTTTTTTGGATTTGACCAGAAATAAAAAATGTAGTACAAATGAATGGTTCAGAGAATGTAGGTTACAAATTCCCTCATAACACCGTCAATCGTGAATCAGACAAAAATACATTGTCTCCCACCAATATGTTTTTTTTATAATATTACCACCATGAAATTCTTTGGTTCTTTCCCTGTTAAAGCTGGAATATTCATACGCATTATTTCAAATATCATACATTTCCTATAAACAAAATTTTCCTTATTTTCTACATGAAAACATACTCATGATACATGTTTTGATAGCCTAAAATTATATGTGTTATATCCCTAATAGTAGGTGAAAAATATCCTTATATACTAATATAAATGGATAAATTCCAACTTTGGTTTAGAATACAGTCTTATAGGCCAATAGTGCATCATCAAATCACAAAATCTAATTTTTTCTATTTGGGTTCAACATTTTTCTAGAATTTGTTTGATATCTCAGTTCGACAACGTAAA
Source organism: Viscum album (assembly GCA_963277665.1). Lineage (NCBI taxonomy): Eukaryota > Viridiplantae > Streptophyta > Magnoliopsida > Santalales > Viscaceae > Viscum > Viscum album. The sequence goes on along the minus strand of OY728128.1, from coordinate 158,400,996 downwards.
CATTACTTTTTTAAAAAAATTATAGGTTGTGGAATCCCTATGATTAACTCCGTATTTCTTCAAAACGGATTTTGATTTCAATTTAAAAAATTGGTCACCCAGATATTTAATTAGAAACATTGGAAATAAAAATCATAAAAACAAAATAACTTTCACAAACATGGTCATATTTTTGTCATCGTTAACTATCATGGTAATGTCCTCTACCTACATGGATACATAATAAATAGAAAGAAAAATTTTTATATATAAAAAAGAATTGGGAAAAGTCCCCATCGAAATCCATACCCCATACATGAAACAATATATCAAAACAAAAGAGGTTGTTGTGGAATATCATCCCTTTGAGAAATATTTCCTTGAAATTGATTTTTTTAAGGCTTCTAAAAAAATTCCAAATATTCTCTAAAAATAGTTGTCCAATAAAAACTAGAATCAAGAATGTTTATAAAAGTTCATTGAGGCCTAATGTTTCATGTAGAACTCAAAATGTGTCAAAATTTTAGGAAAATTTGAAATTCAATATTTGGAATGCATCTCCTAATCATGTTTTCACTAGAAAACATGCCACATGTAAGGATCATCACAAATTTAATTCATTGAGTCACTCACATGTTTAGAAAATTTTTATTGGAAAACTAGTATGGAACTTCATTATTATCCAAATAATTCATTATACTATCAAACCAATGTAATTGGATTGGAAAATCATACAAATCCTCTACTAGAATGGTTTCATTAATTGGTGGATAGATCTGAAGCTTCTCATTTTAAATATATGGTATCATACTCAAATGACCATCAAAATGGTACTCGCATATTTTTTATCCTTTATTTCACAATCAATATTTTAAAAAAGGATTCATCTCAATAGGTGGGTTTTTTTGTTATTTTTCTTCATAAAAAATAAGATTGCATAATGATATGTCAAAACAAATGCCATGGAGAAAAAAATAGCATATAAAATTTTCCAAAGAAAATATAACAACCATCAGATCATATTCAGTCATTGGGAATTTTTATTGGGATCGATGTAGTTTTATATAGTAATGTTAAATCAAATGATATTTATTTTCCATCCATTGACTCAACACTCCCCAAGAGAAAATTTAGTTGCCTCAGTCATGTTTTCATTGGGAAAGTATTATTTTGGATGTTGAACAATGGAAGGGGTTATTAGTTTTTGTTCCATAACCAAAAAAACATGTTTAAAATTCTATTAAAATAGGGGATTTTATTTTAAATATGGAAAATGGAAGTGTAACCTTTGTAAAATGTTATTAATATCCTATGAAAACCTATAATTACTAATGAAGGATCTCTAATCAGTCACTTTTTTGGGTATTGAAGTGAATAAATCACCTCAACTATGGATCAATCTGCATGAATTTCATCTAGTGACACAACATGACTAAGAAAAATTCCCTTACCTACCATTAAATGTAATTTTATATAATTGAGTTCAAGATGCATATCATTTTATGTTTCATGAACATGAACCAAATTTTTCAAACAAAATTCAAATAATGATTCAAAAATTTTGAATTCATATATATAAAAATTATATTATAGTTTCTAGAAATTAAGATAAATTTCTCTAAATAAACCTTTGAAATTATCCAGGGGAATTACATAAAACTATGGACATCCTCCAATAAGAAATGGTTCCACCACGGGCATGTGGAAGAGGTTTTTTCTTGATCCTCTCTTGTAATGTGATTTTTGGAAATCACTAGATAATCCATCATGAAAACAATTGTGGGTTATCCCTGCTTGTAATTCTATGACATGATCATATAATGGAAAAGACGAGGGGTATTTACATGAATCAAAATTGAGTTTCATATAATAAATTCACTTTCTCCCTCTATTTGGATTCCTAAAATATAAAATCTCCCCAAATTCATTCCTAGAGTTGTTAAATCCTATATTTAAAAATAAATTTCAAAGGAAAGACCCCTTGACTTTCATAGATTAGAAATGTAATTATGATCACCAATAGGTAGGTGACTTCTTTCTTAACTACCTCTAATAGTGTTTGGTAATATATTCTTTGAAAATTTCTAACTTTTTTACCATTTTTCCACAAAAAATCTATGTAATCACACTAAGGGAATAATACTAGTTAAATCACATAAAGTCTATCCAATTTCAATGTTGTGGCTTTTGAATACTTCCAATAGTTGGTTTTCTTTGTCACATGATAGATCCTTTTAAATTATGGCATATAATTTTTCAATATCTCCAAGGAAAGAATATTTTATGTTCTCAGGAAATAGTTTTAGCTCTAACTCAGTTATAAATTTTCAATGATTGAAGGAATGTTCTTAATAGTGTGATTTTTCAGTATGGATTTTGAATTTAATATACATTCATCATGATGATCACTTTCCATACCCTCATGATTTGTTTCATTTTAAAAATTGGAATCTTCTCCAACGGGACCATTAGAGTGTTCGAGTGTTTGTAGATATTAATCCTCATAAATTTTGAGATCAATAAACTGATCTAGAGAACTCTCAAAATTCAAAGACATATTACAATAATTAGTATCACTATCTTGTTCGTCATATTTTGAATCAAACAAATTTCCATTTTCTAAACATAATAGTGGGTTTTTTATCACATTTAAAAATTGGAATAATCATAGTTGAAAGGAAATAAATAATCTATACTTCTTGAGATGAATTTTTATCCACTAGGGGTTTTAGGGACTGAAATTTTATGAAATGAATAAAACTTCCTACAAATTTCGTGAAATAGTTCCTTGGTTATCATTGATTATTTATTTTTATATTTTAAAAATTGGTCTCCAATGAATTAGAGGTACATTGGTACAAAATCGACCATCTTTGATATCAAGGATATATAAATCCACAAGAAAAACAATGCGTCTCACCTAATTGAGAATATCACCTATCACTCTGGAAAACTTGTTAGTACTTCAGTAGCCAAGTTGAATGATAATTCCAGAGTCTTTTAGTTCTCTAACCTAAAGAGATGACAAAATAGATTGTGGAATAACATTATTGGATGATCCAATATCATGAATGACATAATTTAATTAATATTTCCCAATGGTGAATGGAATGGTAATGGTTAGGGGGTTTTTCATTTGATTAGAATAGAATGTTGAATCATGGATGAAACATTCCCCCTATATTTAATTATTCACCTCATTTTAATTTCCTCTTATTGGTACACATTATTTCCGTGACATATCACACCGTGGAATTTGCTTCACTACTTCACGCATAGGTATGTTGAATTTAATTTTCTTAAAATATTACAAAAATACATTTTCCAACTCTTATTCCACACTCAATTACACTAGTTTTTCACTCTTAGGATAAGGATGTGGTGTTTTAATTGTTTATAACCTTTTCTGAGTACTCTATTGAGAAAAAATTCCAATTCCCCTTTATCCAATCCATTTTTGTTCTGCAAACAAAATTTATACTATTTCCAGTGTCTTCAAATTCCTAGAAAATTTAGAATTTCCGGCATTTCTGTAAGTTTTGGTATTCTAATTATCAGTGTCAGAACCAATATTGAGTTTCAGAGTTTGATTATTATTCAACCTTGTTCCACTCCTATGTTTAATTTCTAGCACATTTTCATTCCCATTACCTTTTGAATTTACTTCATGTTAGGAAGGTAATCAACCACTCATTTGATTTTTGAATCAACTAAGACTAGAGGCATGTTGAACCATTTGAGTCATCAAGGTATTCAGTATGTTCTATTATTGATCTTGTTTTTATCTACATTACACATTTTGGATCATTATTACTTATTCAATGTTTCTCTTTGACTACTGAGTGTGAGGGTCTAGCTGATAATTTCCCCCAAAATGAACATTTTATTTCTTATTGAAATATCGTTGTTTAGAATTACATTAATTTCGATAGAAGAAGAACATAGGTTATTTATGACACTAAAACCATTCATTAGAGTGGTTCTCCCATCCTTTATTAAAATTTTGGCTAGTTTTGATATGGTCATTTTTCATTTTATTGAATGGGGTTTCCATGAAAAAAACTATTGTTATTTTCAAATGAATCTTGTATTTTTTGGAATTGGTCACAAAAATGATCATTTAAAGGAAAACATTCATAATAGGCATTCATTTAAAATGTTGGTTCATGTTTGAATGGTATTAGTGGGTCGTGGGACAACAACATCAAACTCAACATGGTGGTATGTGCAGAAAGTTGACTCATAATCCAAGTGATTTTCAAGACTAGAATTGGGGAATTCATGGGATGATTTAACATGAGGAACACCTCATTTTCAAAATTTATTTTCATTCTGGGCCATGTGTGGAATTAATTTCCCAGAAATAAATATTTTTTTCAACTAAAGACTATCCCGCCACAACATCAATCTTTCTTAAATAAGTAAGACACAATCATTCAATAAAATATTGAATTAATATTTTTTCTGTAATTTGATGGAGGATGAAATGAAAACAGAGGATTTTTAATCAATTTGAATACTCATAAAATGTTTGGACCGTGAGTTTTCTTAATTCCATAAATATACTTAAAAATTTAAGATGTTCAAGAAGCTATTAAAAAATCAATGTAAATTTTTTTCACTTCCTTCCAATCTATATTAAAAGATGAATGTGAATAGAAAACTAATTATTTGGAAACTCCAAATAAATAAAAAGGAAATGACCACAATTTTCATTTATTTGAATTAGGTTATTGGGGATTCACAAAGGATTTTAGGTGGATCTTCACATGGAGACATTTTAAATATTAGATGTTGGTTAAGGAATCCAGACTAAATTTCAAACCCAGTTGGTTCATCAGGATATACCAAAGCATTTTGATGATTTTAATGAAAGGATGAATCTAATTATTTTAATTTTATATCATTAGGAATTGGAATTCAATGTTCAACCAGGTTCCATCTAAGTGTGTTATTGGATAAATCAAAACATTGGATAGGGGGATTTCTAGTATATCTAACCCAATAGTGAAATATTCTACCAATTTAAAAATCCAATGGTAAAAATTCTGGGTCGTGAAAAAACAACTTCTACACTATCAACTCAATAAACTTCCATATAAATGGGTACCAATTGACTTTGGTATCTTTTTCATGAAACTAAATTATATAATTTTTTTAAAACATAACACAGTGGTGACCATAGTGTTGTCTCACGAGGAGGTTGGAGGCTATGTTTTCAAATTGTCACATAGATAATTTTTTTTGTTAAATATAAAAATAACAAATGGGTATTTTAAATTAGTTAAACTATATTAAATTTCAGAAAAAAAATATTGAAATTAAAAATTTATGGTAGCGATTAGATATCACATGTAAATTGTAATGAAAAGGATATGCTAAAGAAGGCATAAGTGGATAAAAGTTTGTCCTTATAACCTCAATTTATCATTGTTAAAAAACGTTTTCCAACAAAATTATCCAATGTATAACTAAATAATCTAAGTTATAAACCTATTTTTGAAAAAACCATATCTATAACTCCACTGTTCGTTTTTATCTACCTAAAAATGTGTTATGATTTCCCATAAACCTCCAATCAATCAAAACTCATTAAACTTGTTGTGCTCAACTAAGAGACCTTGACAAATGAATATTAAGCAACAAGGAAAATATTTTACAATCATAATTAAAAAATCTAGAAAAATATATATAAAATTGAATTCAATAAAAAAATTAGACCTCATTCATTCAAAAAAATAATTTCTCCCATAATTTAAATGAATAGTGTTTATAATGAAGAGCACAAACTCAAAATGGATGAATCTTCAGATCTCGTCTACCCACCACCTCCATGAGACTATCCCTTCATGGATTGGTTAGATTAAATGTAATTACACTTCTCTAATATATCATCAGCATCACAACACCCTACTTCAATTCAATAATCCTTTGAGATGAAATGAATATTAGAAAATAAAAAATCATTTGTGTGGAAACAATAAATGAATATCTCTTTCTATAAATGTTTTCTCGAATTGGGACCTCTTCGTGGATGAATCTTCCTCTCGGTTCTTCTATATAGTTTCTATACATTATATCTTATATAGAACATTAATTTTTAAGATTTTTTTGGAGATATGGTAAAAATGATATGAATTTATTTCTAAATATAACATATTATTCCGAAGGGGACCATTCATCATATACTTTTTTGATTCATTGAAGGATTGACATTATGAAGAATTTTTTTAATCTCATCATTATCCTGATTAATTGATTCCAATTTCATATCAAATTATAATCAATTATTTTGGACACCTATATCTATAATTATACATCATTTGATGATGTGGAGTCCATTATGTCAGCTAGAACAACTTTCTACAAGGAATGATGTATTGGAAATCAATAACCCCAATTAAACTCTTCAACTAGTGGAAAAATATTTATCCCAATAACATATTAAATCTAGAAAATAGTAACTATAGTTGGGCCAAAATGAAAAGATATGACTGAAATAAAAAATTAATTCAAAAGAGTAAAAATTCATTAATTTTTAGATTTACAATTTTTAGATCAAAAAATCCCTAAAATAAAGAAAATAAATATTATTCTCAAAATTATAGGTTGGTTGGGGTTTAAAAAATTTAATTAGACATAAAAATAGTGGAAATATTTTCTCGATCATGGGGGATGTGGGGGATTTACAATATAGGATGAATCATGGTATGTTGGATGTTTTTATTTCATTATTAGAACATAATGTCCACATGTGAAAGGATATAACTATATATAATTTTCACATATATACATATATATTATGTAATTAATTAGAGGAATATGGTGTAACTTATTTTGAATTATTTATCACACGATCTATGGGATATCATATGTGTGTATAAACCTTCTATTAGTTTTTCAGGTATATATAGAGGTTGTGCCAAAGATTAGGGATTGGTAGCTCAAAATAGATTTGGAGATTGGTATGAAGTAGGGGTCAGTGATAATAGTGTATTATCAAGTATATTTTATACCATTTTTTATTCCAAACATTTTATTTTCATTATGGGTAATTATGTTATTGTGTTACTACATTCTTCCACATGGTTAATATATTAAAGAACAAAAAATAATTTTTGGATTAAACATACTTTGATGTCTATTTTTGATGATTTAAATTTATTACCTCAATATTTTATTTCAGATAATGGAATTTTACCTCAAATTTCACGTTTTTTCCCTCACAACAAGTCATTTACCTTCTGTGTACATAGTGTCATTCTTAAGGCGACATCGCCCTCTAACTCAAAGTATAGTTCTATGTTGGGGTGATATATAAGGATTTAGAGTGTATATTATTAGATTACTTATTATGATATTGGAAAAAAATAATGCATCAAAATATCTTGTAATAGGCCTTGGAATGGTGATTCTTGAACACCTTTTCCCATGAAATATCCTAGTAAACAATGTTATAGGAAAACTATTCACATTTATTTATGTTATCATTATGATGATTATTTGTTATGATTTGTTGATATAATATTTTTAGTTATGTTTTGAGATATCAATAGTCTAATGTAATCCAGTTTATATAAATCATTTAGGAATATATGATGGACATATAATACATGTACTTTTGTGTGACGGGTTTTTGTAATGATATTGGTTCATTTGATAAATGTTCTAAATAATAATATTTGGATTTTCCCTATATATAATTTCATTTCAATTCTATTTCTAGTTAATTTGGATATTATGGTTAGGAATTCTATAGTGATGAATATATAGTCCCTTCAAGAAAGATATGTATAGTACCACTTAATGAGCTATTACAAGAATTAAATTCCTAGTGTAGGATGATGGAAATGAGGTTTGCCTCAGGAAGGTGATATTTGGGTGGTAACTAGTTATATTATGGATGTGGATACCAAATAAATGTTTGACGCTATGAATATTAAATTTCTTTTCATTGTGATATTATTCACTTGGAATGAATATTGTATTTAGGGTAGGATTATAGGGATGGAATGGTTGGGATTCAAGTATTTTTTATTTTTGGTGTTGGTTTGAGTGTTGTATTAGAAGTATTGAGGGATTAATCATTGGATGGTAATGATGAAAACATTATTTATGACCATGTTAAAAACCATGCAATGGATGAGATGCATCTAGATTATTTCCACAAAATCAATGAATGTAATTTCAGAAAGGCCTTATTGACATGTGAGTGGATAATGGTCAATGGATTAGTCATCTGATCTTAGGTTTTATTGTATTTGACTCAAGGTATTGTGATATTGGAAGATTGGTTAGGAAATATGGGATAATACATGTGTCAGTTTATTTTTATATCATTTTACAATGAGGGAATTAACGTATCAGTGGGTTTTTTTGAGGTCCTCTATGCCATTGGAGATGGATGGTGAGGAAGGTAATTTATTTTTCTGGAAAAACCTCAATGTTTATCGAAATTAGGTAGCTGGTTATATTTTTTTCTTGATTAAATTGCATATTTTTTTTATTATTCATGTATAGATAGATAACTAATATGGTTGATGGAACATGTGTGGGTATCATTATTCAATGTGCAAGGATTTGGTTGAAGGTGTTGCCTATGTAATGTATGCATAAATGGTCTTCTGGTATAAAATTTCATGGATTAAGAGGAGTGTAACATTTTAAATATTGGTATATATTAATCATTTTGATCGAGGATCAATGTAACAAAATAAAATATTGTAGGGATGAAAATGATGAATGTATGACGATGTGATCATTTTTTCTTGTGAATATGGTTACTATTGATGGTGATGTTCTTAGTCATATTTGGAAGTGTATTGATATGTGTTTATTGTTTTATCATGAGTGTAATCTTGTTGGTTGAGTCCAATCATTTAATTTTGTTTTAGAGTTGAATTGGATATCGAGAACTGGTGTTTTTATTCTTGTCATCAATAATGATATTCCTATGGTAGGGTACATCTTATCAGTCAATTAGGAATAAAATTATTGTAAGATGGGTCTCATTTTGTGTAAGATATATTGACATACTATCTATATGGTACTTGAATATCTATTTATTAGGAATAAAATATGGAATTAGTTTATTTGAAAATAATAAATTCAATATTTGGATGCTTTCTAGAAACTAGACTATGTGTCGGTGTTAGGATTTGGATAAAATAAGTAGTGATTTGAGATTGAGTCAGATTAGAAGTGTTTTATCTAATATGAAAAAACAACCAATTTTAATGTGGTTGGTTAATGATCCATCTATGTAATTAATCCTAGTGTCATGTGAAAACATTGGTGTGGGGGTATGTATGATTCTAGAATGCCTTATAGGAATTTTGGAATAATGATATGAATAAGTGATAGAGATTCAATGGAAAATAGATGATCATTTAAGGAAAAAAGTTCTCGAGGATTACTAACTATTTATTATTTAGGGATTTGGGTGTGGTGATGATTATATTTCATCAATTATGTCTATAGACCACCTAGAGTTGTTTTTGGGATGCTATTTTATCACAGAGAGAACCATGATTCATAATCAATTATGAAAAGTGGAGTTTTATAGTGGGGATAACCATATTATAATATATGGATTAGTTCATGAAACTTTATTGTCCCTAAATATAAATATGTGATTGAGCATCATATTAGTTATGGAAACAATGAGAGAGTATTCATTGTGTTTTGATCAATAGTGTTCCAATTTCTTATTGTAAAACCGATGAATCTATTTCTTAAATCTATGTTTCTTAGGGACAAGAATAAATATGTTCGGAAGTTCTAAATTACTATTTTATTTGTAATTCATTACATTATAGAAAATATGAATTTATTGACTATAGTATAGTATATTTCCTTAATTGGGAGTCCAATTGGGAATATGAGATTTTTATGCATCTAGGAGATGTAAATAATTTAATGATACATTAGTTTATTGAGAAAGGAACATTTGATTGGGAATCATATCATTGATAGAAGGGGGGTTGTTACACATTATAGAGAGTGTGTTGGAGTAGAATTATGAAAATACACTCTGTTCCATATTTCTTTATATGTGGTAGGCCCAAATTCCACATCAAATTTTTCACCATGATGGAACATTTTGATGTTCACGGGGTATTTTTGAAATAGTTTATAGTGACCCATCCCCTTTTGGTCATGCATTAACAGCCTACCATGAGGGGTCATGCTATGGGGATATGAGTCTCTCTCTCTGAATTATATGTCCCAATGATATTGTGAGTGTTGTAAAAAAATAGAAGGCTAAAAAATTCAATAATGTAGGTTGAAAATGAGGAATATTTTCTTTTATAGGTCACAATGTGACAATGAAGAGACACTCATTGATGGGGCTAGGAATGGAGGCATCAAACTGAGACCCTTTTGTCCACATTGTGATATAATTACATGGACAATTATTTAGAATGGATGGAATGGTAGTTATATTTTTAGTCATATTATATCTTACAGTGACCAAGAAATTAGAGAGGGACATTTTGGTCGGCCTTCGTCAATCCCATGCAATTTTTTTCACCATGATGAGATGGATTGGGGCAATATTTTATTAATTTTAATGTATGTTCATATGATTAATCCTCCATTTTTTATTTCCCTTAGAATCTGACTGATTTCAATGAAATTATGTAATGTTTTTCATTTCTAGTTCAAACATATAATTTTGTAAATGGTTGGAAAAGATGGTTATTTTTTCTCTACAAGACGTGGTGACGTTTCTAATGGATTAACAAAGGGAGATGGAAACAACATTATTTATGTAAGGTGTACTATTAATATAAAAGTATATTCATGTTTATGACGATGTTTGAATGAATACATGTTTCATTGGTTCAAGTAATGTGGTAGGGTCTAAGTGGGCCAATATAAGAGGGATTTGGTCTCATTGAGATTCCCTAAATCAATACTGATTATTCCCAACACCTTGCGTAAATTTGTATCACACACCGACTATGTTATCAAAGGGTGATTGTAGCTAATTAGTTGGAATGTAGCCTCAGGTGAGTCCCTTGATGTTATATGAAAGAGAAGTATATATGGATTGTTTTAATAGTTTTATTGTGTTTCCATGAGAGGTTACATAATTTTTTGAATTGTTGAGATAATCACAAATCTCATGTATAATGGTAGAGCCCCTTTTGAGGTTGGGGATTGTTATTAGTGTCTTCTACGTGTTGGATGAGTCCTCTGAGTCCATGTGGGGTATTCCAGGGACGGGATTCTTTTAGGTGATAGCTGATAGCTATCCAAATAGAAATGTTGGATGGGACCTAGGTGGGGGATGTTGGGGTTATTCCTGACATAGGACAAGGATTCCTTGGTAAAATAGTATGAGAAAGGTATGGATTACCCATTGTTAGTGGGATATTGATATATGAGATATTATTAGGAGGTTTATACAATGGTTTTTGGTCCTTGGCATGAATAGATCCTATGAGATGAACCAATTTCATGGGATGTTAGATAAATATTTGTGTTTATGATATGTGACTTAGTAAGATTTTATGGGCCTTCTTGAAATCCTTATAAGTGATATTAAATAGATGATAAGTTTAGTGTGAATAGATTTGTCAATGGGATTCTCTTGTGGGGATTATCCCATATGGCTTAATGTATGGTAATATATATATTTTATTACGTGAAGAGGGTTTTTACAGAAACTCAATATAATAATATGTGGTAATTAAATGAGGTGATTTATCAACCATTCAAACCATTTCTCATGTGTGACTGATGGTGTCCAAACAAGATGTTATCTTGGGTGAAAATAAATCCTTGGGAAAAAAGGTTGAATTCAATGTTTTATATGTTTTTTACTATTAGATGGTATTTTATGGGTAGTTTTTGTATTAATTCCCCTATTAGAAGACTAGATGGAGGGTAAAAATGTCCATGACCTATATTCCAAGATCCAATATATGAATTATAAACATTATATTTTCAGATTTGATGTTGGTAATTATTTCCCAGTTTTTTTCCATCAAAACCTAGTAACATAAAACAGAAAAAATTAGATCACTTATATTCTAAGGAATCATTTTGGTTTTGAGATTTATAAAATTATGAAAAAATAAAACATAAAAAATACTCATATCACCAAATAACAATTCCTCCATGTTTACTCTAGTTTTCTTATTTCAGATTATGCCACCATCATCACCCATATAAAATCCCTTCTAGAAATAATCCATTAATACACATTTGTTAAAAATTATGGAAGTGTAAAAATAAAATGGTTGATCTAAAATATCCAATAAGGGTATACATAATATTTAACAATTCAATTTCATCTATTATCATAAATAGTGCATAAGTGTGTGAGGACATAATTTGAGTGTAGGAGTTAATCATAAAAAAGTTCATACCCATCATTTTATGAATCATCATTAATGGAATATATAATAATTATTTAGAAATTGAATGAATTATTTGAAAAACTTCTCATGATCCAATTGGTTTATAAAACGATTCAAAGGAAATTATAAACCCAATCTATGAAAATATAAAATATCTGTCTATCATGGAACATTATCATCATATAAAACATAAAGAACCCTTACAAAACACTTTAAATTAGAATAACCACAAGACCGGAATACATTATATTTATTTAGATAATATAATCATTACTCAATGAAATATATCTCTATATGGTCACATCCATCGAATAAGCTTTAAATGGGTCACTCTATTGTATCATGGTGCACCCGTAATATATTATATCCCCGAATGACATCATGAATAGAAATTTTATAATAAAAAATCATATAAAAAATTGTTATTCCTAAATGACCTTGTTAACAAATGGAATGTAAATGAGTTTCATGTCAATATATTCAAAAAATGATTGATCTATAGAAATGAATTTCGTTCTATAAGAATCATTTAGAACCATGTTTTACATGTATAAATTAAATGGGACCCATAACAATTTATTTTACAAAAACCTTAGCCATATAAAGAAGTAATGTTAATGGAATCATTAAAAAAATATCCCCAATAAATATTTAGTAACAATATGGTTTATTGATGTATATAAATGGGAACACCATTTAAATAATTTAAAATAAATTTATAAAGAAAATGAATATTTCATTTTGAAATGTCTTTTGAAAACATAAATATTCTTCAAATATTTTAAACATATTTTTATTTGAAAAAACTCCTTGGAATATTATAAATTAATCTATAAAAATAAATTAAGATGTTTATTGGAGAAAATTTACATTAATCATGAAAAAATGGGTTTTTAAAAGATAATTTTTTAGTCCATTTTATTGAGTAACTCTTAAAAGAAATATGAATTTCTAGAATATTAAAAAAACATTTTATTTAAATATACCCATGTAAACATGAAATGTAAGATTAAAATTTATTTGGGTGATGATGGTGTATCAATTTTGACATTAAATTAATGTTTTAATGATGATATAATTACCACTTTCAAAAGAATAGAAAAGTACCATGATATAAAAAATTATATAATATTTTTTTAATATTATCATAAAAATAAAAATAGGAATTGTTTATAAATTTAGTTGAAGATTCGTTTTATTTTATTTTGTAAAAATGTAAAAAATTGTAAAAATTTACTTTTTAAAATATCATTAGAGTGTAATAAAATACTTTTTAAATAAAATTTATTAAACATTATTGTCAAAATAAAACTTATTTCTGAGCAAAGAGAAAAATAATGTTGGATTTCCTTAAAAATATTTTGTGATTTATTTTTTGTATCAATGAGTAAAAAATTGTAAAATTACTTGAAAATATCATTAATCATTTAAATATATTAAAAATAATCAGTTTATTTTAATATATATTATTTTTTCGAATAATTGTATGTATATCTATAAACAATTTTGACAAATGATGAGATTGTAACATGAGAATCTTACAGCATGTAATATTGATTCATAAATACCCAGAAAATATCATTATATGAAACATTTAATATAATTAAAACATGTATATTAATTCAATAAAATTTCATTGAAGTATTATTTATTCCTCAAAATTGAATATATGTTTTCAATATAACATATATCTTAGACAAAGAAAATTGGGATACAAATCCCTAATCATTTTGGTATCATTGAAACCATAAACCACATGAAAGAGATATACAAAAATAGATATATAAAACCAGAAATGCTTAGGATAAAAATAATGAAATTTATTCATTAGTATAATATACACCACTTGACAAAATAATTGTTGAATTTGAAATACTAATCAAATAAATAAATGTGAGATGAGAAAAACATTACATCCCACATCCTTTTGGCATATCATGTTTTATCCTCATATATTGTGATTTTAAAAATGTTGTTGAATTATTTAGAAACTGTATTTTTATTTATAATATCATATATGATCCTAAAATAAAATCATATAACCCATTTGTTAATAATATTTTTTATTACCATTGTTTCTGGTGATAATTTTATTTTTCTACTTAAGTTATTTGTTATGAATATTCATGTTCTTGTGCATTTTATATATTCCTATAATTAATATAATAATAATAATGAAAAAATTATAATATTATACATTAATTATACATTTGAAACTATGTATGAATTATAGTTATGAAAAATTATATAATTTTATGGTTATAGATATGATATGCCGTATATAGACATGAGTGACACTTCCATTAATCAATAATAATTTTAGAATGAAGTTAGGTAATATATTATAAATTTATGATAATAATTGTCTCAAAAATACAGTATTATTTAATTATATATATTTATTTATATCATTATTATGGTGTGATGAAGATAAGAGTGTCATATTTCTTTGGGAAGGTGATAGTCCACACAAACACAGACGACATTATCACTTTTTTCTATGAGTGAATTAGTTTGAGGAAAAATTATATATTATAAATATAGAATGATAATTTTGTTAATAATATCATTTTTATGTAATTTATATAAAATATATTTTTTATTATTACACTTATTACCTTCCATGGAAATCATTATAAAAAAACAAATCACATCGCTTTACAAGGCGGTTGTCTGCCGTATACAAGAGTGACGTTATTGTATGCCCTATAGAATAGAATGTAAAAAAATTATATTATATGATGACTAAAAAGGTATTATATTGTTATAAATATCATATATATTCTTTATATCCCTCATTAAACCAATTTTTGATAGTTTTTATTTGAAAAATGAACAACATCGGTTCGTGAGATGGTAGTCCGCCATACACAAGGATGATGATTTCATAAACCATTTGTTGGAAGTGTATACATATTTATGTCCTAAAATTAATTTAAAATCATAAACTAATATTTATGATCTTAATCATATTATATTTCATTTTTTTATGAATAATTTAATGTTGTAGAGAATGTAATAATATAAAAATACACCTTGAATAATGTGACCTCTTCTTCAAGTACCCAACTAATGTTTTAACTAGATGAATTCAAATAATGGATTAATTAAAAGATAAGGCTCCTAGGATTATTGAAAGAATGTTTGGATTTTTTTTGGAAATTATTGGCTGGCAAAAAGTTGTTTTATGGTTTTAATTAGGGATGAGAGGGGGTGGCCCATTACAAGTGATGGAGAGAACATAGTGGGAATTTTGGAAATGAATTTCAAACTCCCACATTTGTCACATTACAAAAGGGTAAAAGTTGACCATTAACAAACCTCATTGTGTAATTTGTTAAAATATGGCCATATAATAGTTTCAGACAATTTTATAGGTAATTTTTATCTGTATATTTTTATTTTAAATCTCAATAAACCCATTTTACCTTAATTGTAGTATTTAACAATTTCTTCATTCACATTTTTGTTTGGTCAAATATTAAGATGAAAATATTAAAAATTATATATTATGAATATTAAAAATAAGGAATCAATTTTTCCAAATTCAAATTATTGAAGAGGAAAAATCTAATTTTAAATAAATCCTACAGACAAGACAAGAAAATGGTGTTTGAAATGAAAATATTGAAAATCATACAATGTTTTTATATGAAAATATTATATGAAATTAAATTTAAATAAATTGGATAAATTTTTATATTATTTAAGTTATTTTCTATACTAATAAAATAAAAAATTTATTTAACATTATAAATTATTTAATTGAATGTGCGGTTTCATTTAAAATTCACTATTTTT
The DNA here is from genome assembly GCA_963277665.1 of Viscum album. Lineage (NCBI taxonomy): Eukaryota > Viridiplantae > Streptophyta > Magnoliopsida > Santalales > Viscaceae > Viscum > Viscum album. The sequence goes on along the minus strand of OY728128.1, from coordinate 158,384,845 downwards.
CAATATTAATATGAAAATTAATCAATTGATAAAATTATAAATCATTAATATTAATATATATATATGAAATGAATGGATTAAAAAATAATTCTAGTTTTTAAATTATTTTTTTATTGTTTGTGAAAATTAAATTGAAAACAAAACCCACAAATTGGATGAAGAAGTGGGTTATCAAGATGTGTATTTGTCAAGCATATGATGTTTTATATTAACTCTATGTCTAATAATAATAATGGTATGAAAATAAATTATAGATTATTTATACATAATATATAAATATCAATTATAAAATTCATCATTATGGATTATTTTAAATTAATTCCAATGTAGAATCATAATGCATTTTAAAATAGTTTTTTGAATATTCCTATTTTAAAAATAGAAAAAAAAATTATATTATATACAATTGAATAATGATTAAAATATAAATAATTGGATTAAATATAACAAATTATATTTATTTATATGAAATCAGATTCTAATATTAATGTGATAGTAAAACTAAATAATTTTCTAAACATAATTTATAGATTAACAGAAATTGGGATTTATATTATTCACGGAAAAATACATATTTTCCTAAAAATTTCAAAATTTATTCTAATGTTATTTTTAAAATTCCAATTGAAAATATTAAATATTAATATAAAATAAATTTTATAAGACTTATAAATATTTATTATAACATATTTTCATTAAAATTATTGAAAACCATTTTTGAATAAAATATATTTTGGTAGAATAAAATCTCATTTCAAAAAAAGAATTAATAATTTACTATGAATTTATCAATAATATATATTTAGTATTGAATATATATATATATATATATATTTGTGTATCTTAATCATATATTTATATTTAATGTAATGTTTATAATAGTTATATATATCATGAGTTGTTTATGCTTGGTGTTTCTTGATGAATATGCTATCGATAATAAAAATCTCAAGGTTTGATATACTTAAAAATAATAAATAGATAAAATTTATTGAAAAATAAATTTATTTTAATATCTTAGGGTTTAATATTCACATTTATGTTCACTGTTTTTTTGTCATTTATGCTATCGAACATTATTTTATTCTTTTCAAAACTGAATGTGTTACATCATCCCCCAATTAACAAATTTCTTCCTCAAAATTTGAAACATATATCTTAATTTTATGGAATGAATTTTTAAAACAATATGTTAAAAGAAGTGTTTATAAAACACTATAGTAATAGGAGTGAAAGGGGATTACAACTATTATATGGAATAACACATAACAATGTTTCCAAATTTGAGAAAATAGGTGGGAAATATAAGAAAAATGTACATAATTTTTTAGAGTTATTGAATTCATTGATCACAATAATGTGAATAATCACTGGATTGTTAAAATCATACAAATCATAAATATATAATGATTAAAAAGTACAGTGGTTTATCCGAATTTATTGTAGTAGGATAATTGTTTTTCATGATCATTTTACAAGGGTTGGTAATTTATCTTACCTTCAAGAATACGAGAATATAGAAATATAATAACCTGATTAGTATAATTTCATCCATTAAGAAAATCACACCACAATATCATATTTTTCTCTAAATGTAATATATTTAAGGTTAATTTTTAATTCCAAAAGATCATAGATAAATGCTTAAAGGGCCCCATAATCCACAATATCATTAAAAAATTGACCTCATTTCTTTAGACATTAACCAAAACCAAAATGGCTAGATCATATCAATATGGTTTCAAATAATAAACCTTAGTTAATTAATCTCTATATTTGAAAATTAATAACAAATGTTCCAACAAAATAATTTGATAAGTAACTATCCTTGAAACTCTTCAAACCTTTTCTACCTCAGATTGAATTCCAATCACATTAATGATTTGATTATATATTCTTCAAGGATAAAACAAACATTGTTACAATAAAAAAATAGTACACTAGAAGGGATTATTAGAGGGGGTTATGATGAACCCCCTCTAAATTCATTTTCTATAACATTAGAAGGGGTTCTCCACAACCCCCTCTAATCATCGAATTTAGAGGGGGTTCTGAACCCCCTCTTAATTTATTTTCTATAAAATTTATTGAGGCATTATTTACAACCATCGCTAATCATTGAATTTAGAGGGGGTTATAAATGAAGCCTCTTAATTTCATAAATTAGAGGGGGTTTTGAAGCCCTTATAAATTTCTAACATTATTTTTTTAATATCTAGTGGGATTTCAGAGGGGGTTCAAAACCCCTCTAATATCTTAAATTATAAGGGTTTAAAAACCCCCACTTAGGTTTTATATTATAGGGGTTCCAAAGCCCCCACTCTAATTTCTTAAATTAGAGGTTGTTCAAACTCCCTTTAATGTCATTAAATTAGAGGGGTTAAAACCCCCTCTAATGTCTTTAAATTAATGGTGTTTCCAACCCCCCTCCAATGTCATTAATTTAGAAGGTGTTCGAAAACACCCTCTAATGTCTATAATTTAGAAGGGGTTCAAAAAACTCCCTCTAATGTCTTTAATTTATAAGGGGGTCAAAACCCCCTCTAATTTAAGAGATTAAAGGGGTTGTAATCCCCCACTGCTTAAAAAAAGAAACATCCATAATATATATATATATATATAATTAAAACAGAATATATAAATGTATTTAAATACATTATATGAACATATTATATAAAATATGTATATGATTGTATTTAATTGTATTTATATCTATACAGAAATATTATTGAACAATATTATGTAAATTAATATATATTTATTTGTATAAATTGTATTTTATATAATATTAATTATTTATAATATAATAGCATAAACATGTAATATAAATATATACGAAAATATAATTTATCTACACAATACATCATATAAAAATTTATGTTTGTAGTTTTTATAAATTATATTATAATAATAATAAATATATTTCTATATAATAGGTTTGTGCCTTTATATTATATATAAATAATATTATATGACATAGAATTTATACATATAAATTTATATTAATGTAAATTTATTGAAATAAAAATATATATTAATATATTTAATAATAAATATATGTATTGAAATACATTATATAAATATTTTTGAATTTGTCTTTCATATAATATTAATTGTCTAAATTATAAAATTTTATTTCATATAATATTATGTATATTTTCTTATAAATTGTATTTCATATAATATTAAATATATATAATATACATATTAACTATATATAACATTAAATTTTATTTTATATAATATCGATTATATATAATATACATATTAAATATATATAATATAATATTAATTATATATAATATAATATTAATTATATACAATATAAAAATAATTACATATAATATTAATATTTTTGTAAATTGTATTTTAGATAATAATAATAAAAATGCATTAATTTTATATAATATTATACACTTTATACAAATAAATATAATAATGAAAATAAATAATAATAAATATATGTATTAAAAGACATTATATAAATATATTTTTATAAAGTCCTTTTATAAATATATTAGGTAAATGATTATATATTATATATATATATAATTATATAAAAAATTTACCTAAATATATAATAAAATTGTATTTAATATAATATATATTTTGATATAAATCCTAAAATAAATGTATAATATTCATAAAACAAACATAAAATTTTAATATATTAAAAAATAGATGTAATAAAAATTTAAATAATTAATTATACTATTTTTATCACAAACACACACTTAATTACAATATATACATATATTCTTCCGTAAAATATTAAGGTGATAGATAAATATATAATATAAAATATATATAATTCCATGTACGTATAAATATAATGAATAATATATATTATTAATTAAATGAATGTAAATACATTATGTTAATAATATTTATTATAATAAATAGTGAAATATATATAAATACGATAATCTGTATTTTGTCTCGCAAAATGTGTTTGCCTTAGTGGTTGCTTGGGGGTTTTGGTGCTGTTATGTTTGGCCGATGGAAGATCAATTCCAGGGAATTACATTTTACTCTATGGGTGGAGAAATAATTGGAGGCCGATAAAGAGGTAGTGGCGCCAGGCATGTGGGAGGCCAGCACCGAATGCGGGGAAACCGGGAGGGTGTTGGGAGCGGGACCGGGGAGGGAAGGATAACCAGGTAATGGGAACAGGATCGGGGAAGGAGGGAGACTCGTATGTGAGAACTAGAGGGGGAGATCCCAGATATGAAAAACTGTTTGGAACCGGAGGGTTCTGAGAGGTGGACCAGGGAGGGTGTCGGCTATGCGGGAACCAGAGTGGGGGAGCATTTCATAAAAAACTGAAATGCATTCTGGGCAATAACTGCTCCTATAGAAACACCCATATTAGGAGAATTTTGAACCAAAAAACCCCTAAAGAATTTCAATTATTGATGGTTATAGAATATGTGAGTTTATGTCAAAATTAGAGGGGGTTTAAATCCCCTCTAATGTAACTGCCGCTAAAATCACTACAAATTTAGCGGCGCTTTCTCAAAAACTCAATTAAAGGAAATATGTAACCACATTAGTGGCAACTCATCACAACTACCTCTAATAACATTAGAAGGGGTTATAACCCCTTCCATTTCAAAATTGACCCCTATAACATAGTAATTTTTTGTGATAATCAAATAATATCCCATATCTTTTCTAATGAAACGTAATCATCCCCTATAAAAATATCATACTAACTAAAATATCATTTATTCCAGTGGTATGTGGAATATCCTTATCATCGTTATATTGGGGGTTCAAGACCCGCATCCTTGTCAGGTGTGATGGGATTCCACCCAGCATCCATTTCCCCCCTTTTTATCAACAAAAATGAAATAATAATTCCACCACAAATAACAGATCATGTTTATCCCTAGGGTTAATAATAACCCAACTGATGAAACCATCTCCCAAAATCACATTACTCACTTTAAAATATATAATACTAATAACGTTTAAAGGGTTGTAGAAAAGAAAAAAAACTTATCATCATCATTAATCATATATTTCATTGAAATTATACATAACTCTTATGATAACCTCACATGAAAACATCATATTCTCTGATTTTATATAAACTGATATCAGATTCTTACTATAATAAACCAAGACCTACACTCTTTGATATCATGATAGAATCATAAACTATACCGATGTAATAAAATGATAATTTCATTCAATTAACCTAGATTTTTCTATTTCACATTAATCCATTATCATCATCCATGTGAATTCCTTTCTCGAAATTATTCTTTCAACCTCATTCTTTTTAACATGATGAATTTAAAACACAATAAGGGTGATATAAATTCTTTGGTAATTGTAAACATAGTCAATAAAAATTGAATATCATCAATGGGCCTAAGGTGTACATAATAGTGTCATAAAATAAGCATAGTCTATGTGAGAATCCTAAAATAAATCACACACATAAATTCATGAATCATCAATCATGATACACGACATAAAACATTCACAATGGAAAGAGTCATTGGAATCAATACTCATGAGCTGTGTCTTCTCAACACACAACCCGTACAGAACCCTAAATGAACCGATATATAACCCTTACAGAACCCTTATTTTACCCCTAACAATCATAACTAACAAATAAGAGTGTCATAATCTTAAAACAAGTCATTATGAACCCTTACAAAACACTTATTGATCAAATGAATCACTATAAACCCATACAAATCATATATAAATCATATTGATTTCTTGGATCTTCATCTTAAAAGAACACATACAAAACACATAAAAATTGAATAACTATACAAGTGAAATAAAATATAATTCTATGATGAATATAATAAATATACAATACATTAGAGAGCTATTTGAGAACACCCATCATATAAGCGATAACTGTCACACTTGACGCAATTTATGTGCACCCAACATATATAATTTCCAGGAACCAAAACATGTAAATATATTTTTTCATATAACTCATATAAGTAATACTTATAACTCTATTACTAGATTAACCAACAGAAAAAATGGTTTTTTGTCAATATCATTGAAATATTATTGTCCCATGGAATATAAAGAGGTTCCTTTACAATATTTTTGAAACATTATTAACATGTAGAAAAGAAATAGGCTCAATAAAAATATCCTTGAAATAATAAAAATCCTTCTTTAGAAATAATTACCATGGTCCCTTGAGACATATCCCAAATTGATCCTAATTAAAAATAAGGTTTTTTGATTTGGATAATTGGAAATATCATTAAAATATCATTAAATGTTTTTTGATTAAAATATACTTTTCATTTTGAACTCATTTTTCTAAAAATAAAAATCTAAAACATATTTTAACAAACATTTTCATTGAAAGAATACTTTTTTATATATAATGGAATCAAGAAAAATAATATAAAAAATTTCTTATTGAAAATACCTTTTCCATTTTAAAATCAGTATTTTAAATACATTACATTTAAAAATCCTTTTACCTAAAAAATAGTTTTTAGAAACCATGAATTTACAAAATATTAAGAAAATGGTCTTCTATATAAAGACAATGAAACCATGGAAATGAAGCATCAAATTTTTTTTGGAAATTATTGAGGATAATTTGATGCATTTGGTACATGTTAAATAGATCATTCTTTAATGAATATAAAAAGGTTCCAAAAGATTCTTGATTGGAAAATGAAATGTTATTTACTTAAACATTTTTTGTAAATGTCAATTGGTAATTGATTGAAAACCATCATAAAGCTTTTTAAAAACATTTATAACAATTAAAAAACATGGATATTTTTCTAATATAATAATAAGATAGAAATACAAAAAACTGAAAATATTTTTTGAAAACCTTAATTTTGAAATAAAACGGATTTCTAAACAAACAGAGAAATAATATTGGATTTCCCAAAAAATGTTATCAATTATATTATATACCCATGATTAAAAAATAGAAATATTATTTAAAAATAAAATTACTAAATATTTTATAATAAAATTCCTGAGTTTCTGGAGAGTTGGATGATAAGGTATCAACATTGGAAGCATAATTATAAATTAACTCGATTAATGATGAGACTATAACATAAGACTCCTACCACATTGATAAATTTAATCCATAATTCCCTTGAAATAATATATTTTAATTAAACATATAATATTATCTAAATTATGAGAATAATAATATAATATTTTAAAGGGGAAGTCTGTACACCACATAATAGAAGATATGAGTAAAATATACCATACGTCTCAAAGAAAGGAAATTGAAAAAAAAATCCTTTACGTATTTGGTAATATTGAAACTGTAAACCCCATAAAATAATGATCCTAAAATGGAAATATAAATCCATTTAAATTTATGTATAATAGACATAAAATAAATTTATGTTATGTATATACACTCTACAAAAAAATAATTAGTGTATATGGTAAATATCTTCCAAAAAAAGTGAGATGAGAAAACCCATACCTATGCTTATTTTTAGTTTATCACGATTAAACATGATGTATAATAGTTTTTAACATTTTATTAAATTACTGAATTACTATATTAATTTTTATAATATCATATATTATATTTTTATAACATCATATCTCCCTTTTTGAATAATCATTCATTATTTTTATCATTTTGGTTGTTAATTTTCCTATTTTCACTTTCATGATTTCTTTTGAATGTTAAATTTATTGTGCAGGTTATATTGTTACATCATATCAAGAATAATAATCAGGAAATTATTATCATATTTATAAATAAATTATACCATTAAAACAAATAAAAAAATATTCTTATAAAAAATTAATTATCATTTTGGAGATGGTAGGTCATAGGTACAAAAGAGTAACATTTCCATTCTTGAATATTCAATTTGGTAAAAAAATTAAGGAATATTTTATCTTCAAAAATGTAAAATAATATAATAAATAAAATTATATAAAATTATATATACTCATATATTTCACTATTATGGTGTGGAGATGAAGAGAGAGTGACATTGTTTGTAAAGGTAGTAGTCCACACATACATGAATAATGTAATCAATTTTTTAGCGAGTGAAAAGTTATGAAATAATGTGATACATTATATTTTAAGAATGATAACTATATCATGAATATAAAAAGAATATATTTTTTCTTAAATATATTTATTACATTTCCTGTATTACAATCCTTATAAAGTGTTAGTGAAAAATGAATCACATTGCTTTACGAGGTGGTAGTCCACTATACACACAAGCTACGAAATCATATCCCCTCCGAAATATAAATTTTAAAATATATATAAATATGATATAATTATTGTATTGGTATAATTAGGTAATAAATATAATATATATTCTTCAAATACATAATAATAAATAATCGTGAGTGGTGGTAGGGGAAGAATGAAAAACATTATTTTGTGAGGATATAGTCCCCAGTAAACATGAATGATAATTTCGTAACTGATTTTATAGAAGTGGATATAGTTTAATTTAATGACATTATTATAATAAATTATAATATATGGATGATACTAAAGTTATTATTTTATCATTTTTCGATAATAATTCTTGGACGTGGAGCAAGAAATAATATAAAAAATCTCATTGAATAATGGTACCTCTTCTTCTTATACCCTATTTAGGATTCCACCAAAGGGAATACCTATATGGATTGTTTCATAAAGAATTACTCTAGGATAATGGTATGGATTTTAGGAATAACTTTGGGAAGTAATTGGCTATTACAATTATTTTTTAAGGTGTATATATTGGAGGAGAGTGTGTGGTATTTTATAAATGGGAGAGAGAACACATTATGTATTTTAGAAAATAAATGAGTTATCTAACACTTATTTAATTACAAAAGGGTTATATATAGACCATTATAGAATATAATAGGTTATAGGGTGTAAATATGCCATTATAATATTTTTTAATGAATTTTATAAATCATTTTACCCTTATCATCCTATTTTAACCCCTAGTGAACCAATTTTTATCTTTTCCAAGGTAATTATTTTTTTCTACAAAAGCTATTAATTTTGTTTAAAAAATAAGTTGAAATATTATAAATTTAAAATAATTATTATTAAAAATATATAATCCATTTTGTAATACACAATTTATAGAAGTTGAATATTTTAATTTTAAATTAATCCAACAGTTTGATGAAAATGTTGTGTTTTAAGGTGAAATTGTTCAAAAGATTACAAATTTGAAAATAAAATATTAATATAAAATTGATTAAAATTAACTAAATTTAACTAACTGATATATAATTGAACTAATTTTAATTTTGGATAAACAAAAAATATAATTTAACCTTATGAATATTTTATTTGAAATTGTATTATTTAATTAAAATTAATTATATTTCACTATTAGTCTGAAAATTAACCTTTTCAAAAAAATTATAAAAAATTAATCCTAAAATAAATTTTATATTTTTCATTAAAAACAAATTTTATTTTTAAAAATGAAATTTCTGAAATTGGGGAAAATTAAAACTAAAACAAAACCCGCACAAGCGATGAAAATGCTAGTTTTTGAGATGTATATTTTTACAGCATGAGATGATTTTATATTAAAACAATATCTAATAATAATTTTTGTATTAATATAGATTACTTATTTTTGATATATAATCTATATATTTCATTTAAAACATTCCAAGTTAGATATTATTTCAATTAATTAAAAATGACACACATTTTTTATTTAAAAATTGTTTTTAGAAAAAACAATTTTTTAAAAAAAATCAATGTTATAAAAATATACAGTATAATTATGATTCAAATGAAATTTATTTGAAAAAATATTACCAATGAATAATTATTTAACATTAAATAATATTCAAAAAAAATTATTAATTTTCTTAATTTATTGAAAATAAATGATAGTTTCAATAACATTTTGTAACTATTTTTTCATTAAACGTAAAAAAATCACATATGAAGAAAACCCTTTTTATGGATAAAATAATTTTACTAAAATATTTTGGATTATTTAATATATATATAAATAATTTATACAAAGAGGGAATTATATATGCATATATAAATCATATAGTATTTTGTGCTAGTTATACCCATAAATTTAATGAATATGTTATAATAGTTATATTGACCATGGGTCATCCATGATTGGTGTCTTTTGTTGGGTACAATACCATGAATATAAATACCAGGGTTCCAAGTACCAAATGGTATTGAAAATAAAATTTATTTAAACATAAATAAATCATAATTTCTCTAGTTACATTATCATCAATGTTCAATGTTTCATGTAGTTTATCCTCATAGAAATAATTTTCTTATTTTAAAATATCATGGTATTGTATAATAATACAAAAAATTAACCCATTCATCAAGAGAATTTTTCATACTGTTTTGATGTGCACCCAACACTTCATCAACAGGTTGTGGTTGGGTAATATTATGTGCACCACAACCCGCATGGGTAGGTTGTTTTTGGGTTAAATGATGTTTACCCTATCCAACAACGAAAGAGAAATAGTTAGGGGCAATTGTGTGTCCCCTACCTAGGTTTGGGGGATAATAGTTGGGTATTAAACTATGAAATATACTCTCTATCTCCGCTAAGTGTAGTTTTACATTCCATTCACCCTTCCCTAATCATTGAATGAGTTGGGATGTTTATAATAACCCTTTACTTGAGGGAATCTGGTTGAGTACATCATAGAGGCCCTAAATGAGGAGGATTTATTTGGTACATGATGAGATACACTCTTCAAGACTTCTATAATGCATCACGAATTAGAGAACATGATTTTTTTCAAAAAATAGACAAAATTTTTATGGTTTTTTTCCATGTTGTCTTGGTTATCACATAATGAATCAATGTGTTTCTGTGTGGTTGTTTAGAGACATATATTTTTTAATAATAGACTAAATAATGTTTAGTCAGTTTTCATTGTGTCTTAGTTTGTGCAAAATGAATCATAATTTCTATTTATTTGTGAATATATAATCCTGATGAATACCTGTATATAATGATTTATATTAGGGTAACCTTGTGAGATTAAAGGGGGATGCACATATCACAACTTTCATAGTCACTATAGTGTTGATTCTGATCTTATGTTAATATTATATGTCTAATCCGATGTTGTGTAGTGGATTGGGCTAGGGCTTCTCAACAAGGTTTTGTTGATTGGGATGATCTGATGATTGAGGATTTTAGTACATCCTTATGTTTATTTTGATCCTTATTTTTTATTTTTTATTGGTGATTTACCCTATGGGTGATCAATATGTTGTCTGAATGTATATTTTGTCATGGTTCATTTGTTATATTAATTGGATTCTATATACACATATTCCAATTTTGGAATTGTTTATTATTTATAACATTATTGTATTTTCTATTGAGGAAATAGTCTCACCAATTTATGTTTCATTTTAAATATATTAGATGGAAACCACTAGTATATGAGGAGACATGATTGGTTACATATAGACCACCATCTCAAATTATATTTTGTGTCGAGGTGTTAAAATTACAATAAAATTTTTATTAGAAAATAAATATTATATATTTTAATAGAAAAAAGTTGTATGAACCCAATGTGACCAACTAATTTCCATAAAATGTGACACATTACAAGACCATAGTTATATGTTGTAATTTTAATATGATATATTTCACAAAGAGAATGTTATATAAATAAAATAGTGTCTAAAGAGAGACCCGACATCAATTAACTAACATTTTGAATACCACTAAACTCTTGTGTAACACCTAATGATCCATATGCATGTGGAATGTCAAAATTTAAAAAGTTTCGCAAACATGATATCTACATTGACATTCTATTTAGAAATAATTGTGAAATTTTTTTTTCATTCCAAATTTCTCTAAAAGACACACACAAAAATCCCATTAATATATATATATATATAAATTTACTCTAATATTTAAATAATTACACATTAGAAAAAAACACACCACAAAAAATCATTTGATTCAAAATATTTCTCATTTGATTAGAATTCAATATAGTTAAAATATTGTTGAAAAAGGTTTATTAAATCTATTATTATTGTCAATAATTAATAAAGAGGAAATTCTAGGGATTTATTATTTGAAAGAGAACCCAGATAAACATAAAATAATAAAATAGTGATTATATAATATCTTCATTAAATAGATCTTTCAAATCGTGGAGATAACTTAATCAATAACCTATATCAAACACGTTTTGTAATAATGATACTTGCATAGTGTTTTTAAAATAATTATTTGAATGTTATAGAAATCATATATTATGTGGGCATAAGGAAATCAGTTAATAAATTGCCAATAAATAATAAACAATCTTTCTAAAATAATATAGAGTTACATCTATATGTTTTATAGTTCTAAAAAAATATAGTAAAATAAATATTATCATTTATATATGTTTCATCACAACCTGGGATCCATGTGATGGTTCCCCAATCTAGTTGGCCACATGACCTCAAGAATACCTCCCCGTACACTGGTGGCTTCCAAATATTGTTGAGGGTATGGTATGTCTGTCATGGGGAGAATATACCCTCTTTTAACAGAGTAAAACACTTGTAGAAATATAAAAAATAATGAAGAATCATATATAACCAGAATAATTCAAATGCCATAAGATAACCTAAATTTAAAATACAATATTCAACTGAAAGGTAAAAAATGTTATGCAGATATAATTTTCAAATTTCTTAAAGTGAAACTAAAAAATAAAGACAATATCGACTCCCATGTATGTCCCAAACCACATCCAGTTACCCCATCCATGATCCAACCCCAATCATTAATCATGTACAGGTCCCTATCTCTTAACTGGTCCTCCAATAGTAATGATTATCTTGGTATATATCATGTTTCCCGAGCAGGTTGTGAGTAAAACTCAGTAGACCACCACTAACAGTGTCTAAAACAAGCCCAGTCAAAATATAATATCCTCATTAGTATAAGGAAATGGATATAACTTATAAAGAAATAATTATCACATTATATTTATTTAATCATATTAACTCTTGTGTGATCGGGGATACTAATACCTCAATACTAAAATATTCTCATACTAGAGCCTACATAATTACCTAGTTAATATCATTTCATAATACCTACTTGAACTCTGGCTAGAGATCAGAGTATTCATTGGTGATATTATATCTCAGCACCTGATTCAACTCATGCCGGAGTTCGAATTATTATCACCTGAGGCCATATCTGGGAGTTCCATTATTACCGGTATTTAAATTTACAAATAAAACCAATGTTACCATTAACATATTTTGTATGTAATATTACCATTTTACCATTCTAACTTCTCAATGGAATGACCATGATCCCATTCGATTACACATAAGTAAGATAACCATGATAACATTAATACATATCATTTTAATAACCATGTTCCCATTTTATTACTCATATGTATATTGAATTTGTAACTATTTATTGTTCTCAATTTAATGACAATGTTACCATTTCATTACTAACACAATTAATTCATAATTATTTATCCATATCAATTCCATTACTAATTAAACAATTATAAAAGTACATTAATATCATTAATTAATTACTAAAATAATTATGTTTGTTAACCCCATTAATTAGTTCTTCAATTAATTAATTAATAACACAATTCATACCACATAATTAATTTTCAAGATTTAATTACCTCATTCTAAATATCATCTCTTCATTATTAATCCCAAAATTTATTCTCTAGATCATAATCTCAATGCCCATAATTAATTAAAAATTAATTATATTAATCTAAAAAATTAAATATCTCCAAATTAATCCCATGATAATTTATCTTGGTCACAACCCCTAACTCTCATAATCAATCCCCTAAAATTTGTACACTAATAGTACATCCCTTTAGTCCCACGATTAATTTCTCAATTAGTCACCTATTTAAACAATGCTTTGATAAATAAATTAATCACCGAAGTTTTCCAAATTTAGGAAATAAATCACTAAAGAATGCTAGAAATTCTATAAAATTTTTGTACAAAAACCAAATCCATGAAAATGGGAATTTGATTTTAGACCACCTAACTCAATTCATTGAGGGAAATTCAATCAATTGAAATTCCCAAAATCCGAGAAGTTCAATGATGTAAATTTGTGTTCTAGACCTAAAACCTTAAATCAATATAAAATATATAAAGATCATATCATTCCACATCCAGAACAACATACCTAGATGTAGTTCTCACCAAGAAGGTTTAGTTATTTAGGAAAATATGTTAAAATCCACTACTAAACAAGGAAAGGAAATTAATGAACAAGATATGCATCACAATGAGATCCACATACTGATAGAAGAGTAGATCTTCAATTAGAGATTTGAATGTTAATGAATGGAGTACTGATGGTCTTGGAACCCCGTTAGAAAGATCTATTAATTATTAAAAATTATTAGTCCTGAGTATAAGTCAAATAGGATGTGTATCTAGGTGTCATGGAAATTTAAAATAAGTTTTCAGGTGACTAAAAATAGCACACATGGTTTTTTGGGCAGGGGAACACGGTTAGGAATACTATGTGCCAGTTGTGATGAGCACACCATACATGCTTACATGGTTACATAGGTCTGGGTGCACGATTTTTCAAACCATGCTCCAGCCATGCAAACATATCTATATTTGTTCATTTGGTTAGTTTGGATGGGTGAACGGTTTACCTTAACCATGTGGCAATCGTGCACATTCATTCTTTCAAAAACAAATCTTAAAAACCTACCAAATCACATCCATTTCATAACTCCAAACAAAGGTACGTAAAAAAAATTAAAAGTACCTGAATTCAATTTCGAGAAAATTCTAAAAAAATTTAGTATCTTGCAATCTTCCCACTTTATAATAGCTCGTCATCATGATGCACTTCCATGCATTTATATAATTCAAAGCCAAAAATATCGGTCAATTGAGCCCTCATTTCAACAAACCATTCCCATGATTTCTCTAGGAGAAATCCGTGTCACCATAACACATGGACTATCAGCATGGTCTATTCCTATAACACATTATCCCTGAGATCCAGAACATGTATCAGATGCTCCTTAAAGGATGCATCAATATCATGGTCTACTTCATCCATAGTGATCACATGAGAAGGTTCATGGTGATACCTCCATAGTAGGGACACATGGAAGACATCATGAATGGTGTTGTATTTTAGTGAAGGTTCCAATAAGTACAACATCAGCATGATTCTATACACTACCTCAAACTGTCCAAAAATACTTGGTGAGAAATTTCCCTACCTCTATATTCAATATTGCCCCATCTTGAGAGACACCATAAAGAACACCCAATCACCTTATGTAAACTCTACGGATCATCATCCACTATCGGTATACGAATTATTCTTATTCATAGTTGTAGCCATACATTTTTTTAAAAACATTACTTTCTCTCATGTTTCCTGTACGAAACAACATCCTAACAACTCTGACTCACCTGCTTCAATGCCACATAGCAGTGATCTATATGGACTACCATAAACAACATAATTTAGAGCCATATTTATTGATTCCTGATAACTACTGTAATTGGAGAAATCCACCAAATCCATTTTCTTCTCCCAAGACCCACTGAAGATGTGAACATATGCTTGTAGCATATCCTCAAGCACCAATATAGTACATTACGCGTACCCTTCTTTCTGTTGGGAGAAAGACATTCTCAATACAACCTGTGTATAGAGCGTTCTATATAATCCACAATAGAAGCATAATGTAATTCATTAATAAATGTTTGAAACTATAATCTATGGAACCCCATGCAGATGGACTATTTCACTAACATACAGTTCTCCTAGATGATCTAATGAAAAGGATTACCTTATAGGAATGAAATGAGCTACCATTTTCAATCAATCCATATTGACCCAAATAACATCAATCATACTAAGTATCTTTTTAAGACACAACACAAAATTCATTATCAAATCATCCCTCTTGAAATCCATAATAGGAAACATTTGTATTAATCTTCAAGGTCGTTGATGCTCTACCTTCACCTCTTGATAGGTAAATCCTCATTTCACAAACTTTGATATATCCTTTTTTTCATACCTATCCACCTCAACTATTTTCATTGGTCACAATTCATTTTGGTCACACCTAAATGAACCACTCACTTCAATCTATTCAATTACCGCATGAGCTCCAATTGAATACTAGTAGGTAAAACAACAAAATTCTACACATAGATGATATCATCCTCACCTATCAACATGTCTAACGGTGTCTCCCCAACCTCAAAGATTTCCCATAGGGAAACGAACTTATGATCCACATATTTTCTATCTCTGGTATGTCTCAAAAAGTGTAGGCACCACTACAACAGAAACCGAAGTCATCTAACCCTAACTCTCCTGAACCAACACATGCATTTCAGCCGACAACTTAGTCATCTTCCAATATGAACTCGACTCCAGATCCATCTCAGTATGAGTTTTACTACTCATGGAATCAACCACACTATTTCTTGTCCCAGAAATGTATTCAAGTTAAAAAATCAAAAGAATACATATACTCTACCCATCTTCACTTCTGAAAATTCAAATCATGTTGAGAAAAGATATACATCATGCCCTTCCGATTTTTATAAACTGTATACTTTTCTCCAAAAAGGTAATTTCACCCACACTTAAAAACATAAACCACTACTTGAAACTCGAGGTCATGTGTAGGGTAGTTTCATTCAGGTGGTCGCAACTACTGAGACTCATACACCACAACTCAATCACCCGACATCAGCACCACTACTAGTCCAATCCGGGATGCATCATTATACATTGTATACTCTTCCCCTAACTCTGTTATGATCAAGATCAGTTCCAATGTCAATAACTTCTTTAAATACTATATATCATTCTCGCATACTTCTATACACTAATACATTATCCCCATCAGGGTCAATCCTGAAAGAGATTATTCCAAATGGTAATAGTCATGGATGAATATATTAAATATCCACCTAATCCATGAAATGTTTTTATATCGTAAAAATTAATAGGATAATCCCAAGAAACCAATGATCTAACTATCTCTAGGTCCACCGACACACCTTCCTCGGAGATGATGTGTCATAAAAAGTGTGTCTTATCAATAAAAATTTGGAACATTAATGTCTTGGTTTATATCTGATGCTCTCTTAGTGTACACGGTACGATGTCAAGATGTTGGTTGTGATCATCATGACTCTTGGAGTACACCAAGATATCATCAATGAATACCCAAAAAACCGATCTAGTTATGGGTGAAATAAAATTTTCATTAATGTCTTAAACACTTTCGGTAAATTCATCAACCCAAACAGAATTAAAAAAACTCATAAAGGAAACTCCTAATCCTAAATGAAGTCCTCCATATATCAAAAGTTTGTACTCTAAACTGAAGATACACAGATACCTTTTCAATATTTTAGAACTCAAAATCGCCCTTCAACTAGTCAAACAGATCATCGGTACATGGAAGAGAGTATTGGTTATTGAAAATAATTTTGTTCAACTTTTGGTAATAGACACACAAACTTGAAATCTTATCATCCTTATTTGCGAACAAAAAAGGTGACGCTAGAAGTGAAATTCTAGGATGGATAAATAACTTATCGTCTAACCCCTCCAACTGAGTCATGAGCTTTTGAAACTCAATCGATGTCATTATGTATGGTGGAATAAAATATTTGCTATGTTCCTAGCATGATATCAATAGTGAGTTCCAAATCTCTCTCAGGTGGTAGCCTTAAGTACTCATTAAGAAATTCATCTTGAAATAGTTCCACCACTAGTGTAAGTAAAACATGCATAACACCCCCATCATTTAGAAATAGACTAGAAACATATCTTGTACGATCTCCTAGTTTCTGAGTAATTGGCCCTGCTCATCCCAATTGGATATCCCCCTCTCTACGTCGAATGTAAGGGTCACCATTAAGAGATTTAGACATATTTATCCGACGGTAATATTATATGTGCACTCAGTGTGGGACTAGCCATTCCATACCCAATATTAGTTCGAATTTTATAATATCATGAAAATAGAGATCCCATAGAAAATTATATTCCCTGATTTTTAGTTTTAACTAACAGAACATTTTGGAATAAATCTATCTTTATGTTAATGTATTATAGATAACACATGAACTCTATTTTTATTATTGGGATTAAATGACCATTAAGAATCATTACCATTGTTAATATATATTAATGAAAAGTGATCAAACGACTAATACAAACATAAGGATTATGAAATGATTTTTTAGACATAGACAGAGGAGTTGATGGTCACATCCATAATAATCGGGCCGTACGAATCTAATTTTTCAGAGCTCCGAAAGGGCATAGCATCACTAGGAATCACTCATGACCAATATCAAGTCGAGATCCAACATGTTATGCTTGAACAGAATCTCTTATGAGAGATGATAAACATAATAGAGATTACCACCTGGGGATTGTATCTAAGCCACCTGAAGAGTCTATCACCATCACACACCTTACCCTTAGGTCTTAAGCGGGATTCACAAGGGGTTATGTAATAAGGAATTAATTAGTTATTGTGTACTCCATTTTTTTAAATAAAAGTATTATTTCATCAATTCCTTTATCAGTATTGTATTTCTTAAAAATATAATGAATTAGATAAATTGAGTTTTTCAGTAAAATTCAATATTTTTATAAATATAAAAATTATTATATTAAATTGAGGTTTTATTAATATTGTTATTATTATAGTGTTATAATAACGTAAAATTTTATTTTATGTGATGATAATATTTATTCCTTATTGTTTTACCTCTATAAATTAATACGAATTATGTTTGATAAGAATTATATTTTCATACGATAAAACTGAAATATTATTTTTATTTAAATTTTTTTTTTGATAAATATATGAATTTTGGGAATAAATAATATTTTCATAAAATATTATTATTGTATAATTTTTATTAAATATAAATTATCATATATTTTTATGAATTAAAATGTATCTTTTATTAAGGAGTGGAAACTATTTTTGTCCAAAGCCATCAATTTTCAATAAATGTATATTTTTATTTTAAAAGGGACAGTAATCATATTTAAAAAATTAATTAGATAAAATTTTTATTATTTTTTGAGTTAGGACATTAAAATTATTGAATTTTTAATTTCTCATAAGTTTCTGAGACAGACAAATTTTTGGTTAAAAATTAAATAATGAATAAATATATAATGTGTTTTATGACATAATAATGACCCAATTTTGATGTAATAAAATAAAATAAAAGGGATATTCTCCCATTATATGTTTTATAATTAAAATAGTATGATTTTATAATTGATTTATTTATTTTATAATGACTTAGTGGACCCTCCAAAACATATAAAATATTTTAAAAATTTAATGTGATTTCCTTGAGAGTGTGACTCACCTCCACATTAGAAAAAATAATATTTTAATATGTTAGGATCTTTTACATATAAAATATTATATAAAAATTCTATTCGGAAGAATCCATAGGCCCAAACAATGGGATGGTTTGTGGTTTTGAATATTTTGATGCGTACTGTCCAAAACCAATATAATAATGAATCCCCTCTCCTTTCCTATATAAACCCACCTTATCTCTCATTCCTCTTCACTCAACCCATTTGGAGCTCGACCAAAATCTACCCTCCTCTCCCAATAATCCTAGAAAGGCGCCCCATTCTCCCATAAATCCCCTCTCAATCCTCTCCTAAGCCTTTGGAACCACTCTTCCTAGTAAGGGATCCTCACTTTTTTCTCCTCCATTCAAATTCAAGCATCTTATTAGAAACTAGTTCAGGTAATTTCTATTGATTATAATTTCATTATTTATAATCATTATATTAATTTAATTTTGATTTTATTTTAATGATTAATTAATTATGCACCCTCATTGTGACCCTAAACTATTCTGTTACTATGCCAAAATTTCGTAAGGGATTTCACTTTTCTTATTTCATTTCAACCATCTCTTTTATATTCTGCTTCTTATGTTCCATATTTATATGTTGGGTTATGATGTTACATGACCCCCATATTTTCCATTTGATGTATAGAATATAATATCTTCTTTAACTATTTTTAATCCCCCATATGATTAATTAAACTCACTCGTTTCTAGGCTAACATTCAGTAAGAAATTTTCCCCCAACTCATTTATCAAGAATTATTTTCATATTATTTCTTTTAATCTCTATTATAACTATGATGTTATTTGTTAGAAAATATCACACATACTTAAAATATTATTTATAAATAATTAGACAACTGTTCACTCTCATTTACTCCTCTTATGAACCCTTATGTGAACTGGTTACCATGCTGAATTTTCGTAATGGATTCCTTCTTTACTCACTTTTATCCTAGTTTCATTTACATTGAAATAACATTTTTCATTAGATTAAAAATGTTAGAGTAGAATTTTTAACCTCAATAATATATCCCCCATTATATATTATTGATAAGATACCTCTTTCACTCTCATTAATCCCTCCCTTATATCCTCGTTACCATTTCAAAATATTGTAAGAGATTTAATATCTGTCCTCATTTTTAAAGTATCTTTATTTTGGTACTTCTTCTATTTCCAAATTCTAGGTGTTGTGTAATATATCTATATTACCCCCTTACTATACATTTCATGTATATATGATGGGATAACCCTTTCTCTCTCACCAAAAATTTTATTTATTTTTATCATGATGTTAGGTTTCCAAAATTGCACCGCAATTTTCCATTCCAAAAATCACCATATAGTGAATACCATTCTAATTTCCCAATAGATGGTATTCCCCTATATTAACATATATTATTGATTATAGAATTTAATTTATGTGTTACACATTCCTTTATCATGAAATAAATACTGATTTTGAATAGATCCCCTGTATATGATCCATGTGGAACACTTATGCGTGAAATTAAATGTTTACAAAGGGTACGCCTGGATAACACTCTAATGCATTGGGTAAAGTTTAGTATCATGGAACACCATGTGCAATTAGGGTTTAGTCAGGATAACTCATGTGCAATACGGGTTTACTCCTACAAATTCATGAGCAATGAGGTTTTACTCATGCTAACTCATGAGAAATGTGGGGTTACTCATTCTAATCCAAGTGCAATGAGCCTTGGCTGATACTAATATCATGTTGTTTGTTGTTTCCACCTTTCCAAGTTATGATAATTATCATATATCATGCCTTTATGTTCATGCTTCTCTTATGATCCATTTATATTCCTATTTCATAACACTTATCATATTCTTCATGTTTTCCTTATTTACACCCTTATTAGGCTTTATAGCTCACCTCTTTCTTTTGTATGTCCTTAGGTTATCCCAGCAGTGCTAGTTATGATTGAATGAGTTTGTCATTTCAATGATGTTTGAAATAAAGAAATTGTATTTAATATTTTATGTTGTTTTTTAATTTTCCTAATTTCCCAAAACACTAGACCTCTTGTTCCTCATAGTTGTCTTAAGTGACTGGTAATGTTATAAATAATGTTCAAATATTTAATAAAGAGAAGGGTTGTTGTAGTTGGTATCAATGGATAGGTTTAGTTATTTTTGGGATTATGATTGGACAACCCTATTGAATTCATTATGAATAAGAATATGTATATGAAAAATACACAAATTTTGGAGATTATAGAGTATGTGGTTTTTCATCCAAATACATCCATGACTGGATACGAAAAATGAAGTTGGCTCTGGAACAGATATATCTAACTGTAAAACCCAAAAACACCACATTGTGATAGACTCGAACGAGAAATAGTGCACGCCAACTGGCCTTCCTGCACTCTTGGATGGATACTTCTCGGGGATATCCATCATTAACTTCATAATCTTAGTACGAACCATTATTTTGGGTGGGGAAGCCTATAAGAATATATGTTAGGATAAAGATCATGGATAACATATATTGAAGCCTATATGTTTATAATTTAAGGGGATAAATATAATTTAAATTTTTTCCCTTTTTTCATTGTATTCACATTATGTGTTACCCAGGACTTTCTTTTTATTCCAGCCAATGGCTATAAATTTGAGGACTCAGGCTAACAACCAATGAGAAGATCATTGTTTTGACTGTTCTCATGAGATGATCAATAAGATGGGAGTGGGTATCACAAACTTTGTAGTGATAATATCTCTATTAACTCATGTTTTGAATAGAATCATTGGTCTATAAAAACGTCCACCCCCCCTCATATGAAATAACAAGCCGCGATCGAGAGATTCATGAGACAAACGACTCCGAATTTCTATGGATCATATGATCCCTCAATCACCGAACAATGGATCAACTCCATTGAGATGATATTCTTCGTCCATCAATATTCTGAACAAGAGAAGGTATTTCAAGTTTCTTGTCATATAGTGGGTGAAGATGATAAATGGTTGAAATTGATCAAAAATACCATGCATGAGGAAGATATCTAGAAGTTGGAATATAAGGATTTCTGGAAAAAAATCTGATAAATATTATCATTTCACCCACCAACATATGATGGAATGGTACTTCCCTACCCTTAAGAAATATAGGATGAATCCATCGGCACATATGAGAAAAACATCATATGGCATTCAAGATACACCTCTAGCTTTTTCATTACCCTAAAATTCTTGGTTGACACTTCTTTGGTTGGATAAAACTGAGCCTACAGAAGGCCCTAAAGAACTATGACTTTGGTGGTTATGATAAAATTGTTTGATATTCCCTCAAAGTCGAAATAGTGATCGGATAATCTCAGGGGTATAATGGGGATAATATGCCAAATTTGGACTATAATTAAGCTGGTTTTATTGATAAATCCAACGATACAATGAAATTGTTGCACCCCATATTCCAAATGTGCAAACAAAGAACCCCAGATATTGCCTTAATGGGATGAGGAAAATCATTAGATGTCGAAGTGAATGGAACCTAGACATTAATTGCCGACAAGAAAAACCCACTACTGTGATAGAGAAGAGAAACACTCCATTCAACCATCAACACACAGTTCCGTTTTATAACTACAATGAACCACGACACTATTCAAACTAGTGCCCTAAGTTATGGGTGTTAATAGGCAACTAACAACCTCCTAGGCCGAAATGGAGAGCTTTTTCAATCACAACTACTGATATGAATCACAAAAATGAAGTGGTGATAGGTAAGATAGTTACTCAATCAAGGATAGGAAATTTACTTTTTTATTATGGTTCTACGCATTCATTTATATCCCGAATGTATAGTAGAAGAATCCAAACTCCACCCCAAATCATGGATGTGGAAATTTCTGTGAGAATGTAAAATGTAGAAATTATTACATCCCATGAATATAACACCTCCCCTGTAACAATTTGTGGATTAATCTTCCTAGAAATCATCATCATACTCACTCCGGTGGAATTTGATTCTATTCTTGTAAACAATTGATTTTACCTAAATAGAGACATCATAAATTTCCATGAGAGTGAAATCACACTCCATATGGGGAATCAACCCCCCAATTATATACAAGTGCAAGGATGATGATGAATCTTATTTATCACTTTCATATCAGGAATGGATATTACATCCCTATGAGCACACATATCCTGTTCATATTATTGATTATAATGAAGGAACCATCCTAAAACACATGCCTATTGTGAAGGAATTATCAGATCTATTTCATTAGGAATTTAATGGTCTTCCTCCTCGAATATATGTTTAATTATAGATTGATCTTATACCTAAGGAATTTACAATATCCATGACCTCATATAGAATTGCTGTTTTGGAGCATTAGGATCTAGTGAAACAACTACAAGAAAATATGGATAAAGGATATATACTCTAAAGTGATTTACCATGAGGTGAACTATTTCTCTTTGTCATGAAGAAGGATTTGTCACTATCCTATTGCATTGATTATTGTGTGGTAAAAAAATAATGATAAAGAACATGTATCATTTTCCATGAACTGTTGAGTTGTTAGATAATCAAGGTGGAGAACTATACTTATCCAAGGTGAATCAAATATTGGGATATTACCATGTAATTGTGAAGAAGGAGGATACCCCCAAGATTACTTTTCGTACAAGGTACATGCACTATGAATTCATGGAAATTCCTTTGAAACACACAAATGATATAGAAATATTTACGGACTTGATTAATAATGTCTTTTTTGATTATGTTGACATGTTTTTTGTATTCCTTATAGAAGATATTCTAATATATTCCAAAACCAAGGAGGGGTATAAGGAGAATCTTAGGATAGTACTAGAGACCATGCTAATGAATAAACTATATGAAAATTACATAAAGTGTGAGTTTGGGTTGAATGAAGTCTTATTCTTGGGGCATTTCACCAAAAGTGATAATATATCTGTGGATCCCTTAATGAAAAATTCAATTGCGGGATGGACAAGCACAACATCTCTTAGGGATATCCGTAGATTCTTTGGGTTAGCTGAATATTATCAATGATTTGTGAGAAATTACACATTATTTGCATACCCTCATACCATGCTAAATCACTATGGAGTCATGTTTTTCGGAATGATGAATGCGATGAACGATTCAAGGAGTTGAAAAGGAGGCTTATCACTATTAATGTTCTCGCACTACCCAATAGTGGAGATCATTTCGTGGTATTCAGTGATTCTTCGAAGAAGGGCCTGAGATTTGTGTTGATGCAAAATGAAAAAAGTCATTATGTATTCCTCATGTAAATTGATTGTTCATGAGAAAAACAACCCAACACGTTACCTATTGTTGGATGGAGTAATGTTTACAATGAAAATTTATTTAAGTTACCCCTTTGGGGAGAAGTGTCAAATATTTATGAATCACAAAATACAGAAGTATATATTAAACATAGAAAGAGTTGAACAGACACAAATGAAGGTGGGATTATCTGATCAATGACTATGACTACTCAATTTATTATCCTCCAGGGAATGTAAATAAAGTGTCATACACTCTATGTAGAAAGGATCCACAAACTACGTAACATCCCAAGTAAATAAAGAATAATACATTTCCAAATTACTTATTATTTGTGATTTAAATATATATTTTAATTTAAGATGGGTTCTATGTTCAATTTCATACCTTATACGATCAATGGATTTCTTTGAAATCGTATGTTTCCCACAAAATTGAGTTATATTGAAAAATAATAATATAATATTATTTTAAATGGTAGTCAATTCATAGAAACTGTATTGGCGGGAATGAAAAAAACTATGTATAATATGATTAGAAATGTTTTTTAATAAATTTTACATTCATCCAATAAAATATAGAGGCTTAAAATGTAAATGAATCTAATTTTAAGCATAAATACTCCAATATTCATTAAAAGGACGATTTACTGCCTTTTGATGTCGAACCCTTTTTAAATATGGTTTTGGTCACTTTTATATGTTCTATTTGACAAAATACAATTATTCATTAGAATCATGATATCAAAAATTTACTTTGGATGAAATTGTGGTGTTTTTCTGATAATGTTCATTTTTTAATGAATAGTTAAAAATACAGTATTTTAATTTAAAACATAATTTTAATGAAATTTATTTATATAGATATATTATATTTTTAATTGGTTTTAAATTTTAATAAGATTATATTATTACAATTTATTCTAATGTTGGTAATTTTAAGTAATTACACTTTGAAATTGGTTATAAACAAGTGTTAATATTTTTATATTTATTATTTCATCAAAACACGCTATTTTATAATGACAATGGGAATTAATTTTTATTTATTAATGAAAGTTATATATTTTTAATTGGGTAAAATAGACATCATTTTTGTATTAGGAATATCAAATATATAATAGGCTAAAATTTTGGTATATTTCTGAAAAACATCAATTTTTGATGAATAAAGAAATCACTGAGTAGTAGTTAAAAACTGAATGTTTCTTTTAAATGAAAATTTACCACTTATGTGAATTGAAATTCAAAAACTCGACATACATGTTTGCTATTAATAAGGAAAATGGGTTTCAATAAGATTAAAATATTTTTTTTTAAATTGTAACTTTTGACTTTTATTTATAGCGGTTACCTGTAAATCGGGTAATTCAAGGTAAAAATAATATTATAATAATATTAATTTACCATATCTTGTCTCCTAATCCAATTTGTTGATACATTTCCAACCCTGAGAATCCTTGGGTCAATTTTGGGTCCTCAAGGAACCATTTAAGAGTTATAATGCACTTTATATTAATTAATTTAAAGTAATGACCAAAATGGCATAAACATATATCTTTTAGTAAATCAATTTTTACATGGGGTTATATATTTTATCTCTTGGACTATAAATATTCATTTTAAATATAAAAATATTTCCAACATCCTTGAATTATTTTTAATTTTTTTATAACTCAAATAAATACAAAAATTTATGACACAATAATGATGCAGTTTTTACCTCATTAAGGAATGATTTAAATAAATATGATTATAAAAATTAAAACAATATCTAAATCCATTCCAATTCATATTGAAAGATTTTTTATTTAATATCAGTTATATTATTTTTGACAATAATGTGTTCTAGACCTTTTCAAACTGAATATAATTATATAATAAATGATATTTTTAAACATTCCTAAAGTGCCCCTCCTCCCCCTTACATAATAACTCACTTCTAACTCATTCCTCGCACCACTCAAGCCTCTTGCCTTGTCCAACTTCTATCCAACAAGCTCCCTATATCCCTCTCTTCCTCCTAGAATCCTTACCTTAAGCAGAGAGAACATAATAAAATCCAATTGCTTCCAACCAAATGGAGTTACCCAATTTAAATTAAATTAAAGATTGAATGTGTCAAGACTGACACGAGATAACAGTCATCGTCTCAATAGACATTAACAGTGGCATGTTTTGATAATATAAACCTCTTTCTTTTATTTGGTAGATAATAAAACCTGTTCACTTTTAATTTCATTCAAAAGGAATATTTTCTCTAAACGACATTTTACGAAACAACAAAAGAAATTTTTTCAACATTTGCAGTGATAATGACCTCTCTGCACCATAATCATTATTTTAATTCCTCTATAAGAATTATTTTTTTAAAAGGAATTAAATAACTTATTCTTTTTTGGGAGTTTTCGTATAGAAATGTTTTTTTAAATGCATTTATTATTTCAATATCTTTAAATTGTTATTTTTGATTGTAAATGAAATGTTATTAGTTAAATGTTCATATTTTCAATATTTAATGTGTTATGATTTTATAATGGTTCTAGGAAAGTTAACGGGTTATTACCTGTGAAACCATATGATGAGATGTGCCCTGATAATCTTGGATGGGTGGTTACATTATAAACTCCATCACATTGGGAATGGAAGTCTGACGTATTTCTATTCCATTTATTGATTTTTGTGGAAGTCGAATGTAGGATTTTATGACCCAAGTTACCTACATATGTTATGGGTTCATTATATGGGTTTTATTGTAATATTTTGGCATAAAATGGAAATAAATGATCTTTTACTCAGTGAAGAGTATTAACAAATTCATAAAGGTGAAAAGTATTACTTATGATAATGTATTCTTGGTTTAATGTTGTTTTGAAAAAACTAAAATTTTTCCTTCATTGAGTATCCGTTAATTGGATTTTGATGCACATCCCAAGTATTTAAATGTTTTTTATAAGAAAAAAAGTGGAATAGGGTCATGGATGGGATCAAGGAAAAGTCATGACGTCCAAAACATTGAACAAGACATGACTCTTTTTTCAAAGAGTTTTTTATTTATGAAAACATGGATACGGAGTAGAAGTGTCTACATGTAGTATTCAAGTGATTATGTTTATGTTCTGAGGTAATTATCTAATGTTCTAAACTTAAAAAGATCCACAATGTGAATTATTAATGTATTTCAAGATTATGTAATGATTAATGTCAGAGACTTATAGTTGGTATCATAGGTTGGTTTAAGAATCATTAGAAGTTAAGATATTGTTATATTAATATCCATAAATTAAATTATGGTTATATTGAAATGATATAGAATTTAAAGATTACCATGTAGATTTGACTAAGATATTTCAATGTTCAGAGTGGTTTGTGGTAGAGGAAATAGGGAACCTATGATGGAACGACATCAGGAGGAAGAAAACCATCCAAATCAGTAACCTGAGATGATCAGAATCAGAACTAAATAGTTTCTACAGTGATGGAATAGTTGACTTAGGATATAAATTGTGCAGGTATCCATGCACGTGATCAGGCAGATCAACTATAGAGTAACATGTCCGTAGAGGAGGATTTCATGCAGCAGTGTCCCCCATCATTCATGGGATCATCAGACCCTGTGCAAGCTGAAGGGTGGATTAAAGCACTATGAATGATTTTTGATGTCATGGGGTGTTTAGAACATAAAAATGATAGTCTCGATGATTACTATTGTAAAGGTGAATCAGATCATTGGTGGTTGAAGGTGAAAAATATAAGTGTTAGTGAGGAGAGAGATTATCTTGACTCAGAAGAATTCAAAGGTATGCGTCTTTAGAAATATTTTCATAAGGTTGATCATCTTAGGATGGAAAAAAAATCTTGGAATTGATGTTGGTGGATGAATCAATGGCTTCTTATGAATAAAAATCCACTAAACATGCAAGGTATGCTCCAAATATAATCTGAGATCATGATAGTATGATAAATCAATTTTACTCATGACTAAATCTATGACATCGAAGATCATTAGCCACTCTTAGATTCAGAAGATATGATAAACTTGTCATATGTGTCGAGAAGGTATAAATGGATTTTTCTGATGATCAGGTGTTCGAAGAAAGTAAAAAAACAAGAGGTATAGTTGGTAGTTAAAGGGAAAGAATTAATCAAATAATCCTAGAGGTAAGGAAATTAAATATCCATCTTGTGATGTGTCCGGTAAAAACAATCCTAGGGAATGTTTATCAATGTTTGGAAAGAGCTTCTGATGGGGTAATTCTGGTCATATTGATCGTAACTGTAATGAAGATGATCATGTAGGCAAGGAAAAGACAATGGTAAGATGTTTTAAGTGAAACTAAATGGTTTTTTATGCAAATGAGTGTCCACCAAAGAACTCAACTGAGGGAAAGAAGCCTGACTATAAGCAGAAAGGGGCGGTGAAATCCTTTTCAACTACTTTAGTATATGATGGGCCATCGAATGATGTATTATCACGTATATTTTTTTTATCATATTTTTGCAACGTGTAGTTTTATTCAGGTTCTACACATTCTTTAATTTTTGAGAAGTTTTCTAGAAAATTGGTAATTCCATCTCAAATTATGAATCCCGAGATTATGGTAAAAACACCTGGAGGAAATTTTGAGACAAAAAAAGAAAACATAAGAACCTTCATATCGTTATGTGTGGAAAGAATCAACTTAAAATCCTTATAGTTTTTCCTCTAGTAGTTTTTGAAGTTAGTTTGGGTGTGGAATAGATTTCTATTTATCAATCTATGATTTATTGCTTTGATAAATATGTTTTTCTTTATAAATAATTTTATTTTGTGTATAATAATAAACCCTTAATATTGAAAACATATCAGAATACTGAGAAAATATTAAAATATTGAATTGAATGTTACCTTTCACATATTGTCGAAAATAAATGAAATGTCTAGATTAATTATGTTCCTGTGGTAAATGATTATCATGATGTTTTTCTTGAGGATTATCCAAGTATTATACATGATCGAAAGGTTGAATTCTTTTTTGATTAGTTCCTAATGGTACACCTATTTCAATACCCCCTTTTCAAATGGATGAAATTGAACTTTTAGAATTAAAGAACCAATTTCAGGAGTTATTAGATAAAGGTTTCATTCGACCTAGCACATCTCCATGGGGTGCTCCTATCTTGTTTGTTAAAAATAAAGCTGGTTCGGTGAGACTTTTAATTTTTTTAGAGATCTAAATAACATCACTAGTATGAAAAAGTATGATATGCCTCATATCAATGATTTTTTTGATCAGCTCTAGGGAGATCAGTAATTTTAGAAGATTGAATCGAGGTCGGGGTACCATCAGTTTAATGTAATGAAAGAAAACATTCCGAAGTCTTTGTTTTATACTAGACATGGACATTATCAATTTGTTGTTATGCCTTTTGGGTTAACCAATGCACATGTTGTATTCATGGATATTATGAATATAATTTGAATTTAGTTTTTAGATAGGACAATGGTTGTGTTCATTGATGATATTTGGGATTATTCAAAAAGTAAGGAGGATCATGAAATTAATTAAATATATTTCTTAAAAACTCTAAAAGAAAAGAAATTATTTTGTAAATTCATCAATGTGTGAGTTTTGGTTACAAAAAATTTCATTCCATGGTCACATTGTTTCAAAAAATGCCGTATATATTGATCTCGCTGAAACAAAATTTGTTGAAGAATGTCCATGACCCACAAATATAACCAAGATCCTTGGTTTTCTTGGTTGGGAAGGTTACTATCAGAGATTTATTGATAATTTTTCACAGTTATCTAGTCCAATGACTATGTTTACTCAAAAAGGTGTTATGTTTTTTTGAACAAAAAAATCTCATGATTGTTTTCATGAATGGAAAAGAAGATTAGTGAATGCTCCTGTTTTGGAAATACCTTCAAGTGATGGTGAATTTTTTATCTACAATGATGCTTCGTTGAAAGTACATGGTTGTGTCCTTATGGCGAATGATCAGGTAATTTCTTATGTATCACGTCAGTTAAAACCTCAAGTGTTAAATTACCTGACACCAGATTTGGAATTAGAAGCTGTTTTTTTTTCTTTTAAAATTTGGATACATCATATCTATGGAGTAAAATATGAAATGTATACATACCAAAAAATGTTTGAAGTATATATTCACATGGAAAGAAGAGAACATGAGACAAAGGAGATGGCTGGAATTAATAAATTGTAAAGACCCGTAAATTTCAAGGAAATTTTTTTCTTAATTTTCTTTGGAATTTTACAAGAGCGCATTCTCTGACGGTACCTGATTCCGAGACCCGGTGTGCCCGGAATCATTTTCCGAAGTTTGGCTCGGGTACGTTCAGTGAACGGATGAGTGGGTTTTTATAACTTGTGAACCGGTTCCCGGAATCGAATTCTGAGGGCACCGATGAAATCGCAATGCCGGTATTCGCTTAGAAACGCCTCTTCCGGAGTTGCGTTTGCTCGGGTGTGGTTTTTAATTTTTGGGCTTAAAGTTATGAAATAAAATAATTTTTACGACAACTTTATTTTATTTCACTTAAGCCACTTGAAGCCACTTCAAAGCGGCTTAAATTGAGTTGAACCGGATAGGTTACTATCCAGAAATATCATACCCCCTTTGTAGGATATTTTTGAGGTGGGGCCCGCACGAGCCCCGCCGTTTCGTTCCGCTAAGTAACGCACCCGCGAAAACCCGTCATTATGAAAGTCAACTAATGCGTTTTCTTAAATTCTTAACAGACCATTTAATTGGGCGGTTTATTTCGTAAATTAAATGAGCTGTTTCTTTCGTTGAATTAATTCAACGAATTGATGGGTCGTTACTTACCCTTTTTTTGTTCGTTGGCGTAATAATAAAATAAGACCAACCAATATTTTTGGAGGATTACTGGATGAGAGGTTTGACAGAGTCCTCGTGCCTTTATCCTTCTTCACGAAGAACGCGAAGAACGCGAAGAACGCGAAGAACGCCGGCCTCCGACGAAGAACACCGAACTTGGAAATCGACGACACGACTTCATGTTCCGCGACGCCGACGTTCCCTTCCTGCAACGTTCTTCTGCGACGTCTCTTCCTCTGCAACGGATCTTCGATCGGCTGCTTGAGGTAAGAGTCTCAGTTTTTCTTTTTTTTAATCTCCTTTGTGGTTTTTACCAGAACACGGATTTAATTATTTAAAATTAAATCTATTGTTCTTGTTCCGTTGAGTTCACCGACTCAACACCGGATTCCGCGACGACACGACGCCTTTCTGCGATGACGCGACGGTCCCCTCCTTCCGCGACGAACAAATCCGCGAAGAACGTGCGTTCGATGAAGACTACGAGGTAGGGATTTTATTTTTGGAATTGCACTTACTTTACCGTGTTGTTTCCATTCAATAATGAAGAACCCGAATCATAAACAATTTTTATTCCATTAAAATTTTTTGATTCATATGTTGAATTTTTTTCTCCCGTTGTTTATCTCTAACGCGGAGGGTGCGGGCCAAACAAACACGGCCCGACGACCCTACGTCGTTCTTCGTTGTTATGCGGATTTGGCGGGTGATGACGGAACGTGCCACAACGGAAGTTTGATGATCCCACAATGAAGAACGAGTTACGGGAGGAGCAGCGGCGCAGACGGGAACAGAATCGGACCACCGGAGCAACTCTGGTGGCCCGCGGAAGCCGCCGACGGCGGCGCTCGCGGACCCACAGCCGCGCGGGCCCGGCGTGCGCGGGACGCGGCTGAAGCCGCGTCCGGTTGTCTGAGTGACACCCCGCGGGTGCCGCAGGGTTGTCACGCAGGGGCGGGGGCTCCCCCCCGCGTCGCTCGGCTACCCAGGGAGACACCCCGCGGGTGCCGTGGGGGTGTCACGCGGGGTTGGCGGATCCCCACCGCGCCGCTCGGCCGAGCCGAGCTGGGCTGGCCGAGCCAGTCCGGTCTGACCGGCCGGGTCACGCCCTAGCCGGGCCGGACCGGGTCCGACTATGTCGGACCGGGTTGACCCGGTTCGGCCGACCTAGGGGGGGTCGGGCCGTGTCAGCCCATGCCCGGACCCCCCGTCTTCAGACGGTTTTCGTTCAAATGCCCGTAACATGAGATACGGGACTCCAAACGACTCGTCGTCAGTGGCAACACGATCCTTGGATTGAGACGGTCGTTTTAGTATATCGCACTCAAGGTTTCAGAATACTTTGAGTTCGGCCGGGTTGGTTCGTACACGAAACCAACCGGACCCTCGGAGCGGAAACGCTCATATCTTGAGCTACGGACGTCCGATTGACGTGCCGTCAGCTTTGTTGAATTCCTCTAAGTGAGACAGATCTTTTGGCTCACTCCGCACGAGGTTTGGACGCAGGTGGAGTACGGTCGGGTTGGTTTTGCCTTAAAAACCAACCGGGCCCCTGAGACGAAAAAGCTAATATCTCTCAGACCAGGCGTCCGATTGACGCGCCGTCTGCGACGTTGAGTTCCTGTTGACGATACGGATCTTTTGGATACATCAACTTCAGACTTTGTGACAGTTGATGTATCGGCCTCTCGGCTCGTGGAGCGGACCCTCCCGAACGAGCTTGCTGTGTGCGAGAACCCTAGAGCTGGCTGCGACTGCTACTTCGACAGCGACGACCGTGCAGAGATCCTCAGTGGACTGCGGCGGTGACCATGCATAGATCCTCAGTGGACTGCGACAACGATTGTGCAGAGATTCTCAGTGGACTGCGATGACTACAGCACTCAGCGATCCTACGTGGATCAGTGCTACAGGTCCTGTGTGGTCCCGATCCTGTGTGGGTCCAATCCTTTGTGGGTCAACGCTCAGCGGTTCTGTGTGAGCCAGCGCCTACAGGTCCTGTGTGGGCCGAATCCTGTGTGGGTCTTTGCGGGGGTTAGTTAACTATCGATCCTTTGTGGGTCCGAAAACTTAGATGCATCAATTATCATCTTTATCTTCATCCGAAGAAGTATACCTGTGTGAGATGAATCTTGAGTTACTATCCTTTGTGGATTGTGTTGAGCTATCCTGTGTGGATTTACTGTTGACTCTCCTTTGTGGATTGTGTTGAGCTATCCTGTGTGGATTTACTGTTTACTCTCCTTTGTGGATTGTGTTGAGCTATCCTGTGTGGATTTACTGTTTACCCTCCTTTGTGGATTGTGTTGTGCTATCCTGTGTGGGTATACATTTTGCTTTCCTGTGTGGACTGGGTTGTGCTTGGGCTCGGACGTTAGAGTTGAACGGGAATTGATGACTTGGGTATATGTATGGGCATATACCTAAGCAATGTAGGTTGTTACTTCGGGATTGTATCTTTTCCTTTGTGGATTATCCTTTGTGGATTTCGGGAGACCTTCGGGGGTCTCGGGGTCCCTACTGAGTAGCTTATACTCACCCTTGCACGGGCTATGCCCGCACTTCGTGGTGTTGGTTGCAGACGACGGGCAGCGCTGATCGAGGTGGAGACGTGCGGAACAGGACGGTACCTGGAGGTGGACCACTAGGCGGGACGTACTCGGAGCGGACGGCTGGACCGAGTAGCTGTGGAGGCTATCTGTACCCACCCTTCAGGTGGGACTTCCAGGGGGCGGCTCGACGCTGCGGCTTTTCCTTTCAGTTGTTGTTTTTCCTTTCAGTTGTACTTTACAGTTGGGCTTTTATTTCTGGCCCCTTTTACTTTCAGCACAGCTTGTACAGTTTTTACATAGTGTTTACTTTTCCGCTTGCTTACTCTGTGGTGCTTGTTTACCTTTAAAAGGCAATGCCTTCCCTTTTTACTGGGATTTACGCCTTGGTGCTAGTCTCCAGCCCCTGGCCTATGGAAGGCGGGCTTGGGGTAGTCACGGCACGGGCCCCGAGGATGGGTCGTGATAAATTGGTATCAGAGGGGGTCGGTTCTACCTCAGACTCTGATCTTTCTTCTATGTGAAGCAATAGTGTTTAGCGTATTGGGTGTGGTTATCAATCCAGGGAGTCCAGTGTTGGTGCGGCGGCCGACGTATCCATACACCAGGACCCTGACTTCTGATTTCCGACTTAATGCACGAAAACATTGATTGCATGTGTGTTTCATGTTTTCTTTGTGATTACTTGTGTCAGCTCACCAGGCATAATGTTCTGACCGTGGCACACTTGTTACCTTTTCAGGATGGCCCCACGACGGCAGCCAGCTAGGGTTCCGAGAGTGGAGCGCGACGACAGCCCGCCGAGCGACGAGGCCTCGGTACAGGGCCCGTTGACAGCAGAGGCACCGGACGTACCTTTACCCGTCGAGCCCCCGATGCTTCCAGCGCCGATCGCTGATGATGCACGACTCCTCGGAGCTCTACACGAGTTCCAGCGCCAGCGACCACCCAGGTTCCTTGGGGAGACGGACCCCCAGGCAGCCGAGGACTGGCTGGAGGTGGTCGTCCGAGTTTTTAGGCTAGTGAGGACACCAGCAGACCTCATGGTGATCCTCGCGGCGATCCTACTGCACGCAGCAGCTGGACGATGGTGGAGCCTGATGCTCCATGTGCACGATGATGCCTCCCTCATCTGGACGGACTTCGAGAGCCTCTTCCCCTCATAGTTCGTCCCGGCCACCCTCCGTGCGGTGCGCATTCAGGAGCTTTTCAGCTGCGGCAGGGCAGCTTGACGGTCGCCCAGTACGCGGCGAGGTTCACTGACCTTTCTCGATACTCGAGAGACATGGTGCGGGACCCCTTCTTCCGGGCCCGGACCTTCGAGCAGGGATTGAGACACGAGATCAGGGCATCACTGTTCTCCCTCAGCATCCTATCCCAGGCAGGAGTGCTGGAGCGAGCCCTTCTGATCGAGAGCTTTCTGGCTGAGTCTACAGCGAGACCTACCGCAGGGCGGCAGGTAGCAGAGTCTTCGGCAGATGGTATCCGACGGATGACTCAGGGTTCTAGGCAAAACAGACCTTCTGGCGGACGACCTCGGGAAACTGGCTCAGCAGTGCGGGGCACACAGCGCGGAGCCAGCCTTCCGAGGGGCAGGCAGTGCTACTCGTGCGGCGGGCAGGGCCACATGGCACATGACTTCCCGACCCGCCGTACTAAGGAGCAGCAGACGGTGGGGGGGTCACCTAGGCAGAGGCAGAGGGTCGACCGTGGCGGTCCATAGGGAGGAGGCGGACGAGGCAGGGGAGCTGGCCGAGCAGCAGGTGGTGGGCGACGCTTTTCGGCTCTACCACCACCACCACCACCAGGAGGTCCGCCCCGACCACAGGGAGCTGGCGGGCAGAGACAGGCACAACTCCAGGAAGCGGAGGCCTATGGCCATGGCGCGCCAGAGATGATTCGAGGTATGATTTGTGTCTAGTCCACCCTTACTGTAGTTCTTATAGACACAGGATCCAGTCACTCTTTCATAGCCACTGCCTTTGTTCGGAGCTCGGAGATTCCGACAGAGTCGTTGGCTCGATCCTTACGGCTAGAGACTCATACGGGAGCAGACTCGACGATTATGCACTGGTGCCGGCAGTGTGAGCTTACTATAGGAGGCGAGAGCTTCGGCTGCGATCTTCTTGTAGTAGCGTGAAGGCCTTACGATGTCATCTTTGGCATGTATTGGTTATCTACAGTACATGCTCAGATTGACTGCTTTAGGCGCAAGGTGCGATGTGTGTGCACCGACGGTAGCAGGTTCACCTTCACCGGCGAAAAGGGAGCCATTGCAGCACATGATGGACTTCCGTAGATGAGAGGACAACCCATCACTCATCAGTTGGCTAGCCTCATCCTTGGAGCAGTGGACGTGCGGAGTCCTAGTTTTCCTGTAGTGGTGGATCAGTATGCGGACGTCTTTCCCGATGATGTTCCAGGGCTACCTCCTCACAGAGAGGTAGACTTTTACATTGATCTGTACCCCGGGATAGCCCCGATATCCACTCCAGCATATCGGATGGCCCCTGCCGAGCTTCGAGATCTACGGGTACAGTTGGAGGACTTGCAGGGCAAGGGGTTCATCTGACCCAGTGTTTCACCCTGGGCTTCGCCGATATTTTTCGCCAAGAAGGAGGACGTGAGCTTGCGACTGTGTGTCGATTATCGTCGTCTGAACCAGGTGATAGTGAGGAACAAGTATCCGCTACCCAGGACTGATGATCTCTTCGACCAGCTCAAGGGAGAACGGTTGTTCTCGAAGATAGACCTCAGGTCAGGCTATCATCAGCTCAGAGTTCGAGAGGACGATGTGTAGAAGACGGCCTTCAGGTGTCGGTATGGCCACTATGAGTTCTTGGTTATAACTTCCGGCGTAACCAATGCTCCAGCAGTGTTCATGAGCCTTATGAACAGGATCTTCCAGCCACACCTCGATCGATTTGTCGTGGTCTTCATCGATGACATTTTGGTGTACTCGACGACAGAGGAGGAGCACGCCTACCACTTGTGGGTTGTACTAGACACACTCCAAGACCACCAGCTTTACGACAAGCTCTCGATGTGCCAGTTCTGGTTACGTGAGGTCCACTTGTTGGGGCACTTCATTTCTAAGGCGGGATTTGCAGTGGATCCTGCGAAGATCGAGGCAATGCTAGCTTGGGAGCCACCCAAGAGCGTGATGGAGGTGCGGAGTTTCTTTGGTCTAGCCCGATACTATCGGAGGTTCGTGCTGGACTTTTCCAGAGTTGCTGCGCCACTATCAGCATTGACGAAGAAGGGGAAACCCTTTGTGTGGTCAGACAGATGTCAGAAGAACTTTCAGGAGCTGAGACAGATATTGACCAGCACACCTATCTTGAGGTTGCCTAAGGAGGGAGTTGGATACGTAGTCTACTGCGATGCATCCGGGACCAGACTCGGATGTGTCCTGATGCAGGAATGGGAAGTGATCGCCTACAGATCACTTCATTTGAGGCCGCATCAGCAGAACTACACTACCCATGACCTGGAGTTGGCAGAAGTGGTCTTCGCTATGAAGGCATGGCGGCACTATCTGATGGGCGAGCGCTTTATAGTCTTTTTTGACCACCAGAGTCTCAGGTACATCTTCTCTCAGAAGGAACAAAACCTGAGAAAGTGGTGATGGCTCGAGTTCCTCAAGGACTATGACTTTGAGATAGTCTATACTCCTGGGAATGGGAACGTGGTAGATGATTCCCTCAGCAGGAGGATGGGCATCCAGCTACTTGAGGAGGCGACAGAGCAGCTATCCGCTTTGCAGATATCCTTTGTGGATAGAGACGGAGGAGCCTTCCTTCAGTCTCTCACCGTCTCTCCTCCACTTCTATAGCAGGTCAGAGAGGCACAACGTGGGGACGCTGACTATGAGACACAGCGTGCACAGATATCCTCAAGACAGGAACCTGATGGTTTCTCCCTTGGAGCAGAGCACGGCGTCCTTTTCAGAGGACGTACCTTGGTACCAGTCGCTTTACGAGAGGATGTGCTGAGAGAGTTTCGAACTTCTCCTCTGGCGGTACATCCTGGAGTGGCGAAGATGTACCAGGATCTCAGACGACTGCCCTGGTGTCCGGGCACAAATAAGGTTGTGGCAGAGTTCGTTTCACAGTGCCTCACCTGCCAGTAAGTGAAGGCAGAGCATTAGGTACCAGCAGGCTTGGTGCAGCCCTTGGAGGTCCCGGAGTGGAAGTGGGACGGGATATCTATGGACTTTGTGACTGGACTTCCACGCACTTCCAGAGGTCACGAATCCGTTTGGGTGATTGTTGAATGACTCACCAAGTCGGCACACTTCTTACCCATCCGAGAGCAGGGCTTAGTAGAGAGCTTGGGGCGTCTCTACGTTCAGGAGATTGTACGGCTTCACGGTGTGCCATCGACTATCATCTCCGATCGGGACACTCACTTTACTTCCCGGCTTTGGAAGGGGTTGCAGGAGGCGTTCGGGACGCAGGTACATCTGAGCACCGCATTCCACCCTCAGACGGATGGTCAGACGGAGAGGACCATTCAGACTCTCGAGGACATGCTCCGCACATGTGTCCTAGACTTTGGTCTCCCTTGGGAGGACCACCTACCCTTGGTGGAGTTCGCGTACAACAACAGCCACCACTCCACCATCGGGATGGCACCATACGAGGCGTTGTACGGTAGGCCTTGCAGATCTCCATTGTGCTGGACAGACCCTGGGGGGTCAGCACTTGTGGGACCAGAGATGGTCCGGGCCACGACAGAGAAGGTCCAGGTCATCCAGGAGCAGATGAGGATAGCACAGAGCTGGCAGAAGTCATATGCTGACAGGAGGCGGAGGCCACTAGAGTTCGAGGATGGCGACCACCTCTTCTTGCGGGTCTCACCTCGACGTGGTTTGCAGAGATTTGGCCGAGGCGGCAAGTTGTATCCATGCTTCATCGGGCCTTTCCGATTCCTCAGCAGGATTGGCGAGGTGGCTTATCACCTGGCTCTGCCACCTCAGTTGCACCGGGTGCACGGCGTCTTCCACGTATCTCAGCTGAGGAGATACGTGCATGACCCGACGCACATCATGGACCATGGGGAGCTAGACGTGGCTGATGGGGAAACATTTACGGAGGTCCTGGTGGAGATAGGGGACTGACAGGAGCGGGTACAATGTGGGTGATCGATTCCTCTTGTGCGCGTTAGATGGCAGCACGAGAACCTCCAAGAGAGCACATGGGAGCGGGAGGCTCAGATACGTGCTCAGTACCCACTTTGGTTTCCCTATTTCATGATGTATCTTTACGGGGACGTAAATCCCTGAGGTGGGAGTAATGTAAAGGCCCGTAAATTTCAAGGAAATTTTTTTCTTAATTTTCTTTGGAATTTTACAAGAGCACAGTCTCTGACGACACCTGATTCCGAGGCCCGGTGTGCCCGGAATCATTTTCCGAAGTTTGGCTCGGGTAGGTTCAGTGAACGGATGAGCGGGTTTTTCTAACTTGTGAACTGGTGCCCGGAATCGAATTCTGAGGGCACCGATGAAATCGCAGCACCGGTATTCGCTTAGAAAAGCCTCTTCCGGAGTTGCGTTTGCTCGGGTGTGGTTTTTAATTTTCGGGCTTAAAGTTAAGAAATAAAATAATTTTTACGAAAACTTTATTTTATTTCACTTAAGACACTTGGAAGCCACTTGAAGCCACTTAAAAGCGGCTTAAACTGAGTTGAACCGGATAGGGTACTATCCAGAAATATGCTACCCCCTTGGTAGGATATTTGTGAGGTGGGGCCCGCACGAGCCCCGCCGTTTCTTTCCGCTAAGTAACGCACCCACGAAAACCCGTCATTATGAAAGTCAACTGACGCGTTTTCTTAATTTCTTAACAGACCATTTAATTGGGCGGTTTATTTCATAAATTAAATGAGTTGTTTCTTTCGTTGAATTAATTCAACGAATTGATGGGTCGTTACTTACCCTTTTTGTTGTTTGTTGGCGTAATAATAAAATAAGACCAACCAATCTTTTTGGAGGAATACTGGTTGAGAGGTTTGACAGAGTCCTCGTGCCTTTATCCTTCTTCGCGAAGAACGCGAAGAACGTGAAGAACGCCAGCCTCCGACGAAGAACGCCGAACCCGGAAATCGACGACGTGACGCCGTGTTCCGCGACACCGACGTTCCTTTCCTGCAACGTTCTTCTGCGACGTGTCTTCCTCCGCAACGGATCTTCGATCGGCTGCTTGAGGTAAGAGTCTCGGTTTTTCTTTTTTTTAATCTCCTTTGTGGATTTTACCAGAACACAGATTTAATTATTTAAAATTAAATCTGTTGTTCTTGGTCCGTTGAGTTCGCCGACTCAACGCCGGATTCTGCGACGACGCGACGCCTTTCCGCGACGACGCGACGATCCCCTCCTTCCGCGACAAACAAATCCGCGAAGAACGTGCGTTCGACGACGACTACAAGGTAGGGATTTTATTTTTGGAATTTACCTTACTTTCCCGTGTTGTTTCCGTTCAGGAATGAAGAACCCGAATCATAAAAAAAATTTATTCCATTAAAATTATTGATTCATATTTTGAATTTTGTTTCTCCCGTTGTTTATCTATAACGCGGAGGGTGCGGGCCAAACGAACACGGCCCGAAGACCCTCCTCCATTCTTCGTTGTTATGCGGATTTTGCGGGCGACGACGGAACGTGCCGCAACGGAAGTTTGATGATCCTGCAGTGAAGAATGAGTCCCGAGAGGAGCAGCGGCGCAGACGGGAACAGAATCGGACCACCGGAGTGACTCCGACGGCCCGCGGAAGCCACCGGCGGCGTGGGTCGCTGAAGCGGCAGCGCCGGCTGCCGGGAGCTGCGGCGCCCCGACGCACCGCCGGATAGGGCCCCCGCGGCTGAGCCGCGGCGGCGGCGCTCGTGGACCCTCGGCCGCGCGGGTCCGGCGCGAGCGGGACACGGCTGAAGCCGCGTTCGGTTGTCCGAGCGACACCCCGCGGGTGCCGCGGGGATGTCACGCGGGGGCGGCGGCTCCCCCCCGCATCGCTCTGCTGCCCAGGGAGACACCACGCGGGTGTCGCGGGGGTGTCACGCGGGGGTGGCGGCTCCCCCCCGCGCCGCCCGGCCGAGCCGAGCCGGGCTGGCCGAGCCAGGCCGGTCCGACCGGTCGGGCCGCGCCCTGGCCAGGCGGGACCGGGTCTGACCGGGTCGGACCGGGTTGACCCGGTTCGGCCGACCCAGGGAGGGTCGGGCCGGGTCGGCCCGGGCCCGGACCCCCCCTTCTTCGGACAGTTTTCATTCAAATTCTCGTAACGTGAGCTACGGGCTTCCAAACGACTCACCGTTAGCGGCAACACGATCCTTGGATCGAGACGGTCGTTTCAGTATATCGTACTCAAGGTTTCGGAATACTTTCAGTTCGGCCGGGTTGGTTCGTTCACGAAACCAACCGGGCCCTCGGAGTGGAAACACTCATATCTTGAGCTACGGACGTCCGATTGATGTGCCATCAGCTTCGTTGAATTCCTCTAAGTGAGACGGATCTTTTGACTCACTCTGCCCGAAGTTTGGACGCAGTTGGAGTACGGTTGGGTTGTTTTTGCCTTAAAAACCAACCGGGCCCCTGGGACGAAAAAGCCAATATCTCTCAGGTCGGGCGTCCGATTGACGTGCCGTCTGCGACGTTGAGTTCCTGTTGATGATACAGAACTTTTGGATACATCAACTTCGGACTTTGTGACAGTTGCTGTATCAGCCTCTCGGCTCGTGGACCGGACCCTCCCGAACGAGCTTGCTGTGTGCGGGAACCCTAGAGCTGGCTGCGACTGCTACTTCGACAGCGACGACCGTGCAGAGATCCTCAGTGGACTGCGGCGACGACCGTGCATAGATCCTCAGTGGACTGCGACGACGACTATGCAGAGATCCTCAGTGGACTGCGACGACTACAACACACAGTGATCCTACGTGGATCAGTGCGACAGGTCCAGTGTGGGCCTAATCCTGTGTGGCTCTGATCCTGTGTGGGTCAGCGCTCAGCGGTTCTGTGTGAGCCAGCGCCTACAGGTCCTGTGTGGGCCCGATCCTGTGTGGGTCTTTGCGGGGGTTAGTTACCTATCGATCCTTTGTGGGTACGACGACTTAGATGGATCAGTGATCATCCTTATCGTCATCCGAAGAAGTATACTTGTGTGAGCTGAATCATGAGTTACTCTCCTTTGTGGATTGTGTTGAGCTATCCTGTGTGGATTTACTGTTTACTCTCCTTTGTGGATTGTGTTGAGCAATCCTGTGTGGATTTACTGTTTACACTCTTTTGTGGATTGTGTTGAGCTATCCTGTGTGGATTTACTGTTTACTATTCTTTGTGGATTGTGTTGAGCTATCATGTGTGGATTTACTGTTTACTCTTCTTTGTGGCTTGTTTTGTGCTATCATGTGTGGGTATACATTTTTCATTCTTGTGTGGACTGGGTTGTGCTTGGGCTCGGACGTTGGAGCCGAAAGAGAATTGATGACTTGGGTATATGTATGGGCATATACCTTTGCAGTGTCGGTTGTTACTTCGTGATTGTATCTTTTCAATTGTGGATTATCCTTTGTGGATTTCGAGAGACCTTCGGGGGTCTCGGGGTCCTTACTAAGTAGCTTATAATCACCCCTGCATGGGCTATGCCCGCACTTCGTGGTGTTGGTTGCAGACGACGGGCAGCGCTGATCGAGGTGGAGACGTGCAGAGCAGGATGGTACCTGGAGGTGGACCACTGGGCGGGACGTACTCGGAGCGGACGGCTGGACCGAGGAGCTGTGGAGGCTATCTGTACCCACCCTTCAGGTGGGACTTCCAGGGGACGGCTCGACGCTGCGGCTTTTCCTTTAAGTTGTTGTTTTTCCTTTCAGTTGTACTTTACAGTTGGGCTTGTATTTCCGGCCCCTTTTACTTTCAGCACAGCTTGTACAATTTTTACTTAGTATTTACTTTTCCGCTTGCTTACACTGTGGTGCTTTTTTACCTTTCAAAGGAAATGCCTTCCCTTTTTACTGGGATTTACTCCTTCGTTCTAGTCGCCAGCCCCTGGCCTATGGAAGGCGGGCTTGGGGTAGTCACGGCATGGGCCCCAAGGACGGGTCATGACATAAATGATGATCACTAAACAATTCATTACGATCTAAGATAACAAAATAACAGGGCGGATTCCTTGAGTTGAAAATGTAATTATACATTAGCCTTTTTTCATTTGGAAACATATTATTTGATTAAATACATGATAAAATTTGGAATAGATGTTGCTGGTGTAGTAAATTCCATTATTTTTTTCAGTTGTCATTGCAATCATCAATATGAGGCAGAATTAAGAAAGCGTGGAAGTCAGACCGTGAGTTCCAAAAAAAGGTAGAGTTGGTTTAGAAGTGTATGTTGCTTGAATTTAACATCTATAATTATTGTAGTTTGGGATTTGGAATGAGATTTCGCATGCATGGTAATTCATAGTTGAAGAATGTGTTGTTATGTGAACCACATAGTCCTCAGTTTTCAGTTCATCCTGGCAGTACTAAGATGTACAAAGATTTTTAGGAGTATTACTGGTTGGATGGAATGAAAAAAGATTTTTCTCACTTTACGGTGAAGTGTTTGACTTTTCAACAGTTTAAATTAGAGAGACAATTACCAAAATGGAAGCTACAATATTTAACGGTGACAGAGAAGAAATGGGGAAATATTTCCATGGACTTTGTTTTGGGATTATCGAAGACATCTCGAGGTAACAATGTGATCAGTGTTATTGTTGATTGGTGGAATAAATAAGCTCATTTCCTTTCAATTTGAGATAATTTGTCTCTAGATTATCTTTTTCGGTTGTATGTTAAAGAGGTTGTGAGGTTTCATAGATTTCCCCTCTCCATTGTATCTGATCGTGATACCAGGTTTACTTCTATCCTTTGTAAAGGCCTTGAAAATTAATTGGGTACTAAATTACATTTTATTACATCTTTTCATCTACAATCATATGGGAAGTTAGAATGATCAATTTAGACCTTGTAGGTTATGCTAGAGCTTCTTCACTGGATTACAAGGGATGATGGGTCCAACATATTTCTTTGGATGAATTTTCATATAATAATATTTATCATTCTAGTATACAGATGGATCTATTTGTGGAATTATATGGTAAGTGGTGTCGAACTACAACTTTTTGGGATGATGATGGTGAAAAGAAGATTATGGGACCAGAATTGGTTGAAGAGATGGTAGAAAAGGTTCAGTTGATTTAGAATAACCTGAGAACAGCTCCAAGCAAGAAGTGTAGTTATGCTGATAACTGGAGGAAGGACCATTCTTTGGAGTAAGGTGATCATGTCATTGTCAAAGTTTCCC
This sequence comes from Viscum album, assembly GCA_963277665.1. NCBI lineage: Eukaryota > Viridiplantae > Streptophyta > Magnoliopsida > Santalales > Viscaceae > Viscum > Viscum album. Next base: position 158,340,386 of record OY728128.1, on the reverse strand, counting down.
TAGAGAAAAGTGTGATTCGTTTTGGTATGAAGGGAATGTTGAGTCTGAGGTTTATTTGTAACTTATGAAATCTTGGATTAAGTTGGACCAGTTTCCTATTTATTAGCATTACCTCCATTTTTTTCCAAGGTACACAATTGTTTTCAAGTATCAATGTTTATAAAGTACATACCAGATCGAACTCTTATTTTTATCCCTGAGGTAGTTCAGTTCGAAGAGAATCTTTCTTAAAAGGAACAACCAGACCAGATTATTGACTGAAGATAGCAAGTGATGCTGAATAAGGTAATTAATCAGGTAAAATTGTTATGGAAATCAAATATGGTTGAAGAGGAAACATGGGAATCTGGAAATTATATGAGCGACAAATACACCCATTTATTTGATAAGTGAATAAAATTGTGAGGACCCAATTCCAAAAAGGGGGGAAGGATATAACATCGTATATAAATTAAGAATAACACATTTTTATATTAATTAATATTTGTGATTTTAATTTTAATTTTAATTTAATAGTGATTCTACGTTCAATAGATTACCCAATACGGAATAACGATTTTCATTGAAATCTTACATTGCACACAATGTTGAGTTATACAGAAAAATAATAATATAATATTATTTTAAATGGCAGTGAACTCATAGTAGTTGTGTTAGCAGGAATGAACAGAACTAAGTACAATATGATTATAAATGTTTGTTAAATATTTTATACTTCTATCAAATAAATTTTAGAGGCTTAAAATGTGAATGATTCTAATTTTAAGCATAAAGACTCTAATATTATTTAAATGGTCAATTTACCGCCTTTTAAAGGAGAAACCTCATTAAATATAGTTTTTTTTTTAACTTTTATAGCTTCTATTTGACAAAATAATATTCTATTTTATAATAGGGATATCCAAATTTACTTTGGTTGAAATATTGGTATTTTTATGATAATATTCATTTTTAATAAATAGTGAAAAATACTGTATTTTAATTCAAAAATACATTTTAATATAATTTATTTATATGGATATATTATCTTCTTAATTGTTTTTAATGTGTAATTAGATTATATTTTTACCTTTTAATCCAATTATGTTCATTGGAATTCATTTCACGTTGAAATTGTACATAAAAATGTGTCAATCTTTTGAACCTTATTATTTCATAATAACACACTTTTTGTTTTTACAATGGTAGTTAATTATTAATTAATTAACACACCTTAATTGTTTTTAATTTGGTAAACAAGGAATAATTTTTGAATTCAGGATATCCAATATATAATAGGCTTAATTGTTGTATTTTCGGAAAACATTCTATTTTTGATGAATATTGAAAACACCGAGTAGTTATTAAAAACCGACATTTAATTTATATTAAATTTTAGCACTTCTGTAAAATTAATTTTGAAAATAAAACATATATTTTTTTATTAGTAAGAAATATTTGGTTCAATAAGATGAAAATAATTTTTGGTGAATAGTAACTTTTGAATTTTATTTACCGCAGTTAAAGGTAAATAGGGTAATTCATGATAAAAATAATATTATAATGATATTAATTTACCCTAAGAGGTTTTCTAATCCTATTGGATGATTCATTTCTGACCATGGTAATCCTTCTGTCAATTTTGGGACCCCATGTAGCCACTTAAGAGTGATATTTACACTTTATATTAATTATTTTAAAGTAAAGACAGAAAAGGCATAAATAAATATCTTTTAGTAAATAGATTTTTACAAGGGGTTATAGAAGTTATCTCTCTGACTATAAATAATCATTGGAAGGATAAAAATAATTTATACATCATGGTATTATTTTTATAATTTTTAGACATCATATAAATAAAATTATTGGTGACACAATAATGATGCAGTGATTACCCCATTAAGGAATGATTTAAATAAATAACATTATAAAAATAAAAAAAATATCTAAAACCATTCAAATTATTATTGGATGATTTTTTTCAAAAATTAGTCATATGATCTTCGAATTTAATGATTTTTGGTCCTTTAGAAACCGAATATAATTATAAAATAAATTAATATTTTCACACATTCCTAAAGAGACCCTCCTCCCCATTATAAAATACCTCACCATTAACTGAATCCTCACACCTCTCAAGCCCCTTACCTCATCCAAATTCTACCCAATTATCTCCCTACATCCCTCTCATCCTCCTAGAATCCTTACCTTATACAGAGAGCACTTCAAAAAAATTTAATGGTTCAAACCAAAGGGAGTTACCCGATTTAATGGAAATCAAAAAAATGAATGGGTCAAGTCAGACATGAGGTAAGGGACTTTATCTCAATCTCCTTCTATTGTGGAATGCTTTGATAATATAAACTGATTTCTTTTATATGGTATATAATAATACTCTTTTACTTTTAATTTCATTCAAATGGAATATTTTTTTCTACAAGGATTTTTACTAAATGACAAAAGAAATATTTTTGACATTTGCAGTGACAATGTCTTCTCCACCAATGTTATCATTATTTTGATTCCTCTATAATCCTTAATGTTTTCAAAAGGGAATAAATCCTTTATTATGTTTTTTTGGTGTTTTTCTATTGGAAATTGTTTTTGAAAGGGATTGATTTTTTAATATCTTTATATTATTTCTTGTGATTGAAAATGAAATGTTATTAGTGAAATGTTTACATTTTCAATATTTTATGTATTATGATTTTATAGTTGTACATAGAAAGTTTATGGGTGGTTACATGATAAAACATATGATGGGTGGTGCCGTTATTAACCATGATTGGTGGTTACGTTTTAACCTCCAATGTAATGGGTATGGATGTTGGTCGTATGGCTATTCCATTTAGTGATTTGTGTAGAAGTCGATCGTATTGTTATTCCATTTATGTACATTTATGTCTTAAGTAACCTGTATATGTTATGTGTTCTTTTGATGGGTTTTACGGTAATATTTTGGTTACAAAAATGGTAACCAATGATCTTTTATTTAGTGAAGAGTATATACTACTTCATAAAGGTGAAAATTAATACTTATGATATGGTATTCATGGATTACTAGTTGTTCGAGAAAAATAACAGTTTTTTCCTTCATTGTGTATACCTTATTGAGATTTTTATGCTCATATCAAGTTTTTGAAATGTTTTTTACATGACATAAATGGGAATTGGGTGAAGAATGGGTTCATGGATAAGTCATGTTGACCAAAACATTGAACTAGACATGAATTTATTTTCAAAGAGTTTTTTTTTTATGAAAAAATGTTTACTGAGTAGAAATGTATACATGCATTATTCAAGTTGTTATGTTTATGTTATTACCTAATTATCTATTGAAATAATCTTAAAAATATCCTCATTGTGAATTATTTACATAATTCAAAATTATGTAATGTTTTAGGACATGGAATTATAAACTATTTCATTGATGTAAATCGAAAAGGATCAAATCTTATTATATTTATTGAATATGGACATGGGAATCATATAAATAGTAACTTCATCAATCTGTTAATAAAGGATTTTTCAACAATCGACATTGTAATGATTAATGGTTTCCCAAAAGGACAATGTAAAGAATAAAAATACAGTTGAAACTATCAGAAAAGGAAAATCCTTAGAGTTCAATGTCAATGAAGATTGAATTGTGAGATTTGTGTTAAGATATTGTATTCCATAAAATATGGAGTTAAATAATGAACCTTTTGATGATTCAAATAGTTTTAATTTCTACATTCCCCTATGAAACAGAAATATGTATCAGGATCTCTAAAATATTTAGTGGTGTGGTAACTTGAAGTAAGAGATAGTTGAGTATACATCATAGTACCTGGTGTGTCAGTAAGTATGGCTGAGATGAATAAGTATAAGGGTATGATGAAACCATTACCCATACTAACATTGAAATGGGATAACATCACCATAGACATTGTCCCTAGACGTCCAAAGACATCCAAAGGAATCAATGCAATCTGGGTTGTTGTAGATCATCATACAACGACTACAAACTTAACTAAAATTTGGGAGGATTATTCATAGAATCCAATAGAATGGATATACATCAGATATGTGGTATGGATGTATGGATTAAAACTATTTATCGTATCCTATATATATTTATGATTCACCACTATGTTTGGAAAGAGTCTCCAATATGCTCTAAATACTATGTTGAACAACATTATGAATTATCATCCTTAAAATTCTGGCCAATCTATGTATACTATACAAACACATTATAACATGTTGAGAGCAATATCAATGGACATAAAAGGAGTATGAGATCCAAATATTCCTTTGGCTGAGTTCTATTACAATAACAGTTTCCACTAAAGCAAAACATTGGCTCCTTATGATGCCCTTCATCGAAAGAGGTCCAAAACACCGGCATGTTGGAATGAATTTAGGGAGGAAAAACATATAGTTCACGAAATGGTCAATGAAATGGTGGGGAAGGTTAAGACCATCCCACAACACATTTAAGATACTTATAGTTAACAAAAGATCTATGATGAAAATAATAGATGATAGATAGAGTTTGATGTTAGAGACAAAGTGTTCTTCCCCATATCATGATGGAAGATATTTATGAGATTTGGGAAGAAGGGAAATGTTAGTCCAAGGTAAATCGGCCCTTTTGAGATTATTGGTTGAATTGGAGCAGTGGCCTATCGCCTTGCACTCCCACCAAAACTATATCAAATACATGATGTATTACATGTATCACTTTAGAAGATTTACATACCTGAAACATTTCATGTACTCAATCCAGAGGTTGTACCATTGGAGAATAACCTCTCTTATGATGAGAATCCATTGAAGATCATTGATCATTGAGAAAAAGATCTATAAAATAAGAGGATTTCCGATATAATGTTTTTGTGGTGAACCAATATGTTTGAAGAAGCTACATTGGAACCAGAGGAAGTGATGAGGTAGAGTTACACTCATCTGTATTAGTGTGTGAACTAGAAATTCCAAGGGTGAAATTTATAAATGTTGTAATGTTGTAGTGACTAGATAATTTATGAATAAAATACCCTATCTTTTAATGTATTATAGAAAACACATTCACTGTTTTATTAATGGGTATAAATGAACATTATGTATCGTTATTGTTGATAATATATGTAACGACCCAAAGTTTCATTAATGGAAAATCCCTCTTGATCCAGTTAAATGTTTCTTTATGAAAAAAAAATGTTTTTATAAGATTTCAACTTCTTTAGTTTTATGTTAAGATTTGTGATCGTTACTTTTATAGCTGTTGAACAGTGATCATCTGAGTAGTATAAATATAAGGCTTTAAAGAAACCATTTCTACTCAGACAAAGGAAGCGATGGCCTCATCCAGTAGAATTGCCCCTTACGAAGCCCATTTGTCAGAGCTCGGAAAAGAGGTGGCGTCTTTGGGCTTTGCCCTTGACCAAGCCAAAGCTGAGCTTCATCAAGTCAAGCTCGAACGTGATCGTCTACGGGAAAAATGGAAGTTGATAGAGATTACCACTCGAGCGATGTTATCCGAGCAACCCCAAGAGTCTGTCACCATCGCACACCTTACCCTTAGGTCTTATGCGGCAATTTTAAGGGGTTATGTAAAAAATAATTAGCACCATGTTCATGTACATTATTCTTTGTATATAATAATGAATATAATTTTTTTGATACATTGTAATTAGTTTTTAAAGTACAAATGATGTTTTTAGTTATTATTTATTTAAGAATTATATTTTATTAAATTAAAGGATTTTTGAATTAAATAATATTTTAATAAAATATTATTATTAATATTAAAATAATTTTTATTAAATATAAATGATCTTATAATTTTATGAATGCAATTAAAATTTTTATTAAGGTTTGAAGGCCATTTCTGTCAAAACCCGTGAATTTTTTAAATGTCAGTTTTTATTTTAAAAGTGAAAATTCACATATTTAAAAAATTATTTAGATAAAATAAATATTATTTTTGGAATCAGGACGTCAAAATTATCCAACAGTGAATTTTTCATAATTTTCTGAGAGTCATATTTTTGGGTAAAAATTAAATACCATTTAAATATATAATGTGTTTTATGACATCATAATGACCCAATGGTGTTGTAATAAAATACCATAATCCTTATTTTCGGCCAATATATGTTTTATCATTAAAATAATGAGGTTTTGGGTTTGTTTTACTTACTTTTCAAAGCATTAATGGAGCCCTCAAGACTTATTCAACACTTTGCCTTTTTAATTTAATTTCCATGGGAGTGTGACTCACCTCCACATAAGCAACCCTAATTTTTTAATAAGTTCGGACCTTGGACTTGTAAAATATTGTATTCCTATTTCCTTTTCCAGAAACCATTGTCAAATACCATGGGATGGTTTGTGGTTTGGATTATTTTAATATAAGTGGTCCCAAACCTAAATAATAAAGAATTCTCTCACCTTTCCTATATAAACCCACCCAATCTCCCACTTCCTCCTCACTCAAAGCCCTTGAAGTTCGTCCAACCTCTACCCTACTATCTCTATAATCCTCTCAAGGTTCCCCAAGCTCCCAAGAAGCCTCTCACAAGCCTCTCTCTAGCCTTTGGAAGCACACTTTCAAGTAAGGGTTTTTTCTTCCTTTCTCTTTTTTTTGTCAATTTTCTTTAAGTTGTATTTCCCTTTTTATTTCAATTATGAATGTTGGGGTATGGTTTCGCACCTCCCCCATACTGCCCTATTATTTTTTGAATGATGGGAGAACCCTTTCTCTCTCATTAAATGCCTCCCATGTACACCCGTTACTATGCCGAAATTCCGAAAGGAACTTCTCTCTCTTCTTTTACATTCAAGCAATACTTTTGTATCATGAATCTAAATTCCATTTCTATTGTTGGGACATGTATATATATGATCTCCTTACTGTCCATTACATGTAAATATGATGAGGAACCCCTTTCTCTCTCGTCAACCTTTTTTTATGAATTCTTATGTCACGCCGTTACGCTGCCGAAATCGCACCGATTTTCTAAGCCAATGTCTTTGTGTAGTGAATACCATTCCCATTTCTCCATCAAGGGTATTCATCTTTATGCACATATACATATTTATTATAAAGTTTCATGTATGAATTCCACTTTCCTTTATCGTGGAAGAAATGATTATGTTTTATGAATCCATGTTTTATGATCCATGTGGCACACTTATGCATGAAATGAAATGTTTAAGAAGGGTGCGCCCTTTATAGCGCTCCAATGCATTGGGTAAAGTATAGTATCATGATACGTCATGTGCAATGAGTGTTTAATCATGCTAATTCAAGTGCAACAAGGGTTTACTATTTCTTCAAGTGCAATGAGGGTTTACTCATGCTCCATGTGCAATGAGCCTTGGCTCATGCTAATTCAATGTTAAGTGTTGTTGCCACATTTCCATGTTATGATTATCATGCTTTAGCATGCCTTTATGTTCATGTCTCTCTTATGCTCTATTGATATTCCTATTTCCTAACATGTATTGTACTCCTCATTTTATTCATTATGTACTCCCTTACTGGGCTTTATAGCTCACCCTTTTCTTATGCATGTCCTCAGGTTATCCCATGCAATGGTAAGTACGAAGGAATGTAGTGGTCATGTAAAGGAAGTTTTCAATAAGGATGTTGTATTTCAAGTTTAAAGTTTTTATGTAATGATCCTAAGCCCCAAAGACACTAAACCTCTCGATCTTCTTTGTTGTATCAAGTGAAGTTTTATGTAATAAAGCATGTTTAAGTTGTAATAAAAAGCAGGGTTGTCATAGTTGGTATCAGAGGATAGGTTTAGTTATTTTTTGGATTAGGAAACCCTAGTAAATCCTTAGATACAAGACTATGCATAATAAAAACATCCCTAAGTTTTGGTAAATACTAAGTATGTGTTTTATCAAACAAATACATCCCTGTCTGGATACGATAAGGTAGAGGCGACTCTGGCACAGATGTATCCTAGGGGTAAAACCCAAAAACACCGCTTTGAGCTAGACTCGAACGGGAACTGGTGCACGACAACGGGCCTTACTGCACTCTTGGTTAAGACACTCCTGGGGGATATGTTTTGATAAATTCACAATCTTAGTATGAACCCATATTAAGGGAAAAATGCCCCTAAGGATATATGTTAGAAGGAAGATCATGAAAATCCTGGATTGAATCCTATAGACTCATGAGTTAAAGAGATTAAAGTTTATTTATAAGTCATCAACTTTTGTCTTTGGATTACCCTTTATGTGTTACCCCTAACTTTCCTTTTATTCCAGCAAATGGCCGGTAATAGGAGAACTCGGGCTAACAACCGTTGTGAAGATCAGTGTGATGATTGTACTTATGAGATGCCCAATCCAATGGGAGCGGGAATCGCGAACTTTGTCACGCTTCTCTCTCAGCTAACTCAAGTTTTGAATAGAAACACTGGTAATTTCTAAGCTAATCCGAAAGGTATGATTACCTTACTGAAGTTTTCGTAATCATATTTTACTTGCTGGCAATTTCTTATAGTTTGTTTTTGGTTTTTGGATTTCTTAATTCTTTACTTTAATAAAACCTCAAAAAGATCGGATTCAAGCTTTCAACCGTTAGATCTGATCTCAGATCATTCTAAACCGTTAGATCAACCGAGGAAGTTGAACCGTCATCCCATTTCCTATATAAAGGGGACCCTATTTTCTCGTCCCACATCGATTTCAAGCTTTTGCGTGCTGAAACTCTGACTCTCCGATTTAAGGCCGTTCCGAACCACAGTTTTCTCAGTTCCGAACTTCAGTCTTCTCTGTTCCGAATATCTCAGAGGACTTCTAATACGAATGTCTGCAGAGTTAGCTTCTCAAGAAATGTCTTCAACCAAGCCTATTTCTCAGTGGTTAGTCTACAGAGAGAGGTTAGTTCATCCGAATTTCTTCAGCAACTACGATTCTATTATTTCAAAGAATATCAAGCTGAATGGCTGGGAAAGTGTTGCGGTATCAAAAACCGGAAACCAAGATGAAGTGTACTCTGACTTGCTTGTCGAGTTTTATGAGTCAGTTTCTTTCTTCGAGGAAGATAATAGAGAAAAATTTTCTTTCAAATCGTATGGCAAGACATATAAGCTTTCTTACACCAAGGCTGCAAGCTTGGTAGGGCTAAGTTATGAAGGGGAAGCTGAGTTTATTTCCCACGTTTTGCCAGACTCTTTGGGTAGTTTCAACAAGGAAAAGGCATTATAAATTCTCGGATTGGATGATGAAAAGTCTCCGAAAATAGAAAGCCTATCTACAAACTTCCGGATTCTGGAGTTATGGGTGCAAGGGCTTATCGTACCGAGAAAAGGAGATAAGGATAGTCTAAAGAAAAGTGAGATATATATATTAGATTTCCTGATAAATCTAAGAAAGTTCAACTTGATGAAGCATATTCTTCTTAACATTGAAAATTTGGAGAAGGGGAATCTAAGAGCTCAGATCGTGATGTACCCAGCAATATTGTCAAAGCTCATAGTTCGGTGCCTTGAGTCCTTCAAGGTAGCTTGTAGTTCCAAACCAAGGGTGTGCAAGATCATGTTGCTCAGTGATGCCACTCTTAAGAGAATGAATATAGCTTTTGACAAGGAGTCAGGGAAGTTTATTGATCTACCTCCACAAGTAGAAGTGACTCCTAAAGTGGCTGATCCGGAATCATCCAAGCCGGTAAGGAAGAGGAAGCTGAAAGAAGTGGTTGTCGAAGCTGAGGAAATCATCCGATCCCACGATTGCTGAACAATGGATCAACTACATTGAAAAGATATTCTCCATCCTCCAATGCTCTGAAAAAAAGAAGGTTCTCCTGGCGGCTTATCGTATGGAGGGTGAAGCTGATCAATGGTGGACGTTGATCAAAAATACGAAGCCTGAGGAGGAGATCGAGGCTTTGGAATGGAAGGTATTCCAAAAGATGTTTTTCGATAAATATTTTCTACGCACCCTCCATCTTAAGATGGAAAGGGACTTCCTTTCCCTCAAGCAGAAAGATGAGGAATTTGTGGGAGCGTACGAGGCAAACTTCACAAGGCTTGCACGATACGCTTCCGGCTTTGTCGTTACCCCCGAATGCAAGGTTGACCGCTTCTTTGGTGGGCTGAAGCCTAGCTTGCGGAAAGCATTAGCGATCCGTGACTTCGACAGCTATGAGGAAATTGTCCGATGTGCCCTCAAGGTTGAAATGGAGATCGGAGAATCACATGGGTATCATGGGGACAAGAAGCGGAAGGTGGACTTCAATGCTGGTGGTCCGATGGATAAATCCAACGGCGCTAAGAAATTCCAGCACCCCACTTGCCAAAAGTGTGGAAAGAAGCACCCTGGAAATTGCCTTAGGGGGACAAGAAAATGCATCAAGTGTGGAAGAGAAGGGCACCTAGCTGTTAACTGTCAGCAAGAAGGACCCGTGACTGCGACGGAGGGGAGGAACGCTCCGTTCGAGCCTCAACGTGTTGTTCAATGCTTCAAATGCAATGAACCAGGTCATTTTGCGAATCAGTTCCCTAATCCAAGGGTTATCGGAGGCAATCAACAACCTCCAAGACAGCAAGGAAGATCTTTTGCCATCACTTCTGCCGAAGTGAACCCCGACAACGAAGTGGTGACAGGTACGCTAGTTATTCATTCAAGAATAGCGAACGTACTTTTTGATTCAGGTTCTATGCATTCTTTTATATCTCAAAAGTTTAGTAGAACAATCCCTGCACCACCACAAATCATGGAAGTAAAGATGTCGGTGAGTACGGCAAATGGGGCAATCATTGAATCCCATGAGTATAAGTCCTCCCCTGTTATAATCTGTGGATTGAATTTCCCGGCGAACCTCGTCATACTCCCTTTGGTGGAATTTGATGCAATTCTTGGCATGGATTGGCTTTCCTTATATAGAGCCAACATAAATTGTCGGGAGAGGGAAATCACACTCCATATGGAGAATCGACCCCCGATTCATTACAAGTGTTAGGAGGAAGATGAATCTCCTTTAGCTCCATCATCTCAAGCAAGGATATTACTGCCTTATGAGCACGCATATCTGGCTCAGATGATTGAGTCCAAGGAAGAAACCACCCTTGAAGAAATGCCTATTGTGAGGGAATTTGCTGAAGTATTTCCCGAGGAACTTCCTGGTCTTCCTCCAAGAAGAGATGTTGAGTTCTCAATTGAACTTATACCTGGGGCGCTACCAATATCCAAGACTCCATATAGAATGGTTGTGGTTGAGCTTGAAGAACTGAAGAAACAACTACAGGAGAATCTGGATAAAGGGTTTATACGCCCAAGTGCATCACCATGGGGTGCACTAGTCCTCTTCGTCAAGAAGAAGGATGGGTCAATGGGGCTTTGCATCGATTATCGTGAACTTAACAAAATCACGATAAAGAACAAGTATCCTCTCCCAAGAATCGATGACTTGTTTGATCAGCTGCGTGGAGCACAATACTTCTCCAAGGTGGACTTTCGGTCAGGATATTATCAAGTAAGGGTGAAGAAGGAAGATATCCCCAAGACTGCTTTTCGTACAAGGTACGGGCACTATGAATTCATAGTAATGCCTTTCGGACTCACCAATGCTCCAGCAATATTCATGGACTTGATGAATAGAGTCTTTAGAGATTACCTAGACAAATTTGTGGTAGTCTTTATAGATGATATTCTAATATACTCCAAAACCAAGGAGGACCATGAGGAGCATTTAAGAACTGTACTGGACACTTTGCGCAAGGAGAAGCTCTATGCCAAGTACAGCAAGTGTGAGTTTTGGTTGAAGGAAGTCTCATTCTTGGGGCATATCATCACAAGCAATGGGATATCTGTGGACCCCTCCAAAACAGATGCAATTGATGGATGGCCGAGGCCAACATCGGTAACTGATATCCGTAGCTTCTTGGGGTTAGCTGGATATTATCGACGATTTGTGAGAAATTTCTCACGATTGTCCAACCCTCTTACCAAGCTAACTCGAAAGGGAGTAAAGTTTGGTTGGAGTGATGAATGCGAAGAAAGCTTCAAGGAGTTGAAAATGAGGCTTATCACTGCACCCATGCTCACTTTACCCACAAGTGGGGAGCTTTTTGTGGTATTCAGTGATTCTTCGAAGAAGGGCTTAGGATGTGTGCTGATGCAGAATGATAAAGTGATATCCTATGCCTCAAGACAGTTGAAAATCCATGAGCGAAACTATCCAACGCATGATCTGGAGTTGGCGGCAGTGATCTTTGCCTTGAAAATCTGGCGGCATTATCTCTATGGAGAGAAATGTGAGATATATACTGACCACAAGAGTCTTAAATATATATTCACACAGAAAGAGCTTAATATGTGCCAGAGAAGATGGATAGAGCTCATAAAGGATTATGACTGTTCAATACATTACCACCCTGGGAAGGCGAACAAGGTGGCAGATGCCCTAAGTAGAAAGGATCCAGCAATTCTATCAATGATGAGAATTGAGAAGGATCCAATCTTCTTAGACTTGATGAAGATGGACGTGGGAATCATAAAGAAGGGAACATCATCAATCCTTTCACAAATGATTTCTCAACCATCTCTTTTGGAAAGGTTAAAGGATGCTCAAAAGGATGATGCGAGAATCCAAGAAAAAGTGGAAGCTATCAAAAAGGGAAAATCCTCAGAGTTTAATGTTAATGAAGAAGGAATTGTGCGGTTTGGGAAAAGACTATGTGTCCCATCATGTTCGGAGCTGAAGAAGGAACTTTTGGATGATGCACATAGTTCAAATTTCTCTATTCACCCAGGGAGCACAATGATGTATCGGGATCTCCGAGAAAACATTTGGTGGGATAATATGAAGAAGGAGATCGCCGAATATACATCAAAGTGCCTCGTGTGTCAGAAAGTGAAGGCAGAGAGGCAGAAGTCTAAGGGGATGATGCAACCATTGCCCATACCAGAATGGAAATGGGAGAACATCACCATGGACTTCGTCACTGGACTTCCAAGGACATCCAAAAGCAACAATGCAATCTGGGTTATTGTGGATCGTCTTACAAAGACTGCACACTTCATTGCTATTCGAGAGGATTTCTCTTTGGATCAACTGGCACAGATATATATCAGGGAAGTGGTACGGTTGCATGGAGTACCACTATCTATTGTGTCTGACCGAGATCCAAGATTTACCTCTAAGTTTTGGAAGAGTCTTCAACATGCTCTGAGTACTGAACTAAACTTCAGTACGGCCTATCATCCTCAAACTGATGGCCAATCCGAGCGGACTATCCAAACACTTGAGGATATGTTGAGAGCGTGCTCAATGGACTTTAAAGGAGGATGGGATCAACATCTTCCTCTATTTGAGTTTTATTATAATAATAGTTTCCACTCGAGCATCCAAATGCCACCATATGAAGCCCTGTATGGGAAAAGGTGTAGAACACCGGCATGTTGGGATGAGGTCGGTGAACGTAAGCTGCTTGGACCAGAAATGGTCAAAGAAATGGTGGAGAAGGTGAAAACCATTCAGCAGCATATCAATGCAGCCCAGAGTCGACAGAAGAGTTATGCAGATAATCATCGACGAGACCTTGAGTTTAAAGTCGGAGACATGGTGTTTTTACGCATATCTCAGTGGAAGAAGGTCATGAGGTTTGGAAAGAAAGGGAAGTTAAGTCCAAGGTACATCGGCCCCTTCGATATTCTTGATCGTGTTGGGGCTGTGGCCTATCGACTAGCACTTCCACCTACTATGGCCAAGGTGCATGATGTCCTCTATATATCCCTATTAAGGAAGTACATACCAGACCCTTCACATGTACTCTCTTCCGAGGTGGTACAATTAGAAGACGATCTTTCTTATGAGGAACAACCAGTGAAGATCTTAGATCGTAGAGAAAAAGTTCTACGAAATAAGACAATGCCCCTCGTCAAGGTGTTGTGGAGAAACCACAAGTTTGAAGAAGCAACTTGGGAGTCGGAGGATATGATGAAGCTAAGTTACCCACATTTGTTTTAGTGTGGGAAAAGGAAAATTTCGAGGGTGAAATTTCTTAAGGGGGGAATGTTGTAACGACCCAAAGTTTCATTAATGGAAAATCCCTCTTGATCCAGTTAAATGTTTCTTTATGAAAAAAAAATGTTTTTATAAGATTTCAACTTCTTTAGTTTTATGTTAAGATTTTTGATCGTTACTTTTATAGCCGTTGAAAAGTGATCATCTGAGTAGTATAAATATAAGGATTTAACGAAACCATTTCTACTCAGACAAAGGAAGCGATGGCCTCATCCAGTAGAATTTCCCCTTACGAAGCCCATTTATCAGAGCTCGGAAAAGAGGTGGCGTCTTTGGGCTTTGCCCTTGACCAAGCCCAAGATGAGCTTCATCAATTCAAGCTCGAACGTGATCGTCTACGGGAAAAATGGAAGTTGATAGAGATTACCACTCGAGCGATGTTATCCGAGCAACCCCAAGAGTCTGTCACCATCGCACACCTTACCCTTAGGTCTTATGAGGCTATTATAAGGGGTTATGTAACAAATAAGTAGCACCATGTTCATGTACATTATTCTTTGTATATAATAATGAATATAATTTTTTTGATACATTGTAATTAGTTTTTAAAGTACAAATGATGTTTTTAGTTATTATTTAATTAAGAATTATATTTTATTAAATTAAAGGATTTTTGAATTAAATAATATTTTAATAAAATATTATTATTAATATTAAATTAATTTTTATTAAATATAAATGATCTTATAATTTTATGAATGCAATTAAAATTTTTATTAAGGTTTGAAGGCCATTTCTGTCAAAACCCGTGAATTTTTTAAATGTCTGTTTTTATTTTAAAAGTGAAAATTCACATATTTAGAAAATTATTTAGATAAAATAAATATTATTTTTGGAATCAGGACGTCAAAATTTTCCAACGGTGAATTTTTCATAATTTTCTGAGAGTCAAATTTTTGTGTAAAAATTAAATACCATTTAAATATATAATGTGTTTTATGACATCATAATGACCCAATGGTGATGTAATAAAATACCATAATCCTTATGTTCGGACAATATGTGTTTTATCATTAAAATAATGAGGTTTTGGGTTTGTTTGACTTACTTTTCAAAGCATTAATGGAGCCCTCAAGACTTATTCAACACTTTGCCTTTTTAAATTAATTTCCATGGGAGTGTGACTCACCTCCACATAAGCAACCCAAATTTTTTAATAAGTTCGGACCTTGGACATGTAAAATATTGTTTTCCTCTTTCCTTTTCCAGAAACCATGGGCAAATACCATGGGATGGTTTCTGGTTTGGATTATTTTAATATAAGGGGTCCCAAACCTAAATAATAAAGAATTCTCTCGCCTTTCCTATATACACCCACCCAAGCTCCCACTTCCTCCTCACTCAAAGCCCTTGAAGTTCTTCCAACCTCTGCCCTACTCTCTCTAGAATCCTCTCAAGGTGCCCCAAGCTCCCAAGAAGCCTCTCACAAGCCTCTCTCTAGCCTTTGGAAGCACACTTCCAAGTAAGGGTGTTTTCTTCCGTTCTCTTTTTTTGTCAATTTTCATTAAGTTGTATTTCCCTTTTTATTTCAATTATGAATGTTGGGGTATGGTTTCGCACCTCCCCCATACTGCCCTCTTATTGTTTGAATGATGGGAGAACCCTTTCTCTCTCATTAAATGCCTCCCATGTACACCCGTTACTATGCCGAAATTCCGAAAGGAACTTCTCTCTCTTCTTTTACATTCAAGCAATACTTTTGTATCATGAATCTAAATTCCATTTCTATTGTTGGGACATGTGTATATATGATCTAATTACTGACCATTACATGTAAATATGATGAGGAACCCCTTTCTCTCTCATCAACCTTTTTTATGAATTCTTATGTCACGCCGTTACGCTGCCGAAATCGCACCGATTTTCTAAGCCAATGTCTTTGTGTAGTGAATACCATGCCCATTTCTCCATCAAGGGTATTCACCTTTATGCACATATACATATTGATTATAATGTTTCATGTATGAATTCCACTTTCCTTTATCATGGAAGAAATGATTATGTTTTATGAATCCATGTTTTATGATCCATGTGGCACACTTATGCATGAAATGAAATGTTTAAGAAGGGTGCGCCCTTTATAGCACTCCAATGCATTGGGTAAAGTATAGTATCATGATACGTCATGTGCAATGAGTGTTTACTCATGCTAATTCAAGTGCAACGAGGGTTTACTCATGCTTCAAGTGCAATGAGGGTTTACTCATGCTCCATGTGCAATGAGCCTTGGCTCATGCTAATTCAATGTTAAGTGTTGTTGCCACATTTCCATGTTATGATTATCATGCTTTATCATGACTTTATGTTCATGCATCTCTTATGCTCTATTGATATGCCTATTGCCTAACATGTATTGTACTCCTCATGTTATTCATTATGTACTCCCTTACTGGGCTTTATAGCTCACCCTTTTCTTATGCATGTCCTCAGGTTATCCCATGCAATGCTAAGTACGAAGGAATGTAGTGGTCATGTAAAGGAAGTTTTCAATAAGGATGTTGTATTTCAAGTTTAATGTTTTTATGTAATGATCCTAAGCCCCAAAGACACTAAACCTCTCGATCTTCTTTGTTGTATCAAGTGAAGTTTTATTTAATAAAGCATGTTTAAGTTGTAATAAAAAGCAGGGTTGTCATAATATAGCCTTTGATCAGTGATCACAAAACTGATATAAATTTATGGTTTTTAAAAATAATCCTTTCAAAACAGAAAAAGGAGAGGATTCCATCATCTTTTATACTCGGGTAATATGATGTAAATTTTAAGGAGATCAGGAAGGATTTAGTGTCATTAGTCTTCTCTATTGACTAAGCCCACGTTGAGATTCATCACATTAAACTTGAATATAATCTCTTATGAGAGAAGATCATGTTAATATAGATTACCACCTAGGCATTGTTATCTAAGCCACCCCAAGAGTTTTTCCCCAACACACACTTTACCCATATATCTAATGTGAGAGTTATAAGTGGTTATGTAATAAGGCATTATTTATATATCTATAAATCCTTTTTAATAGATAAAATTTTTATTTCATCAAATACAATATGAGAATAGTATTTCAAAAAAAATATAATGAATTAGATAAATTAATTTCTCAGGTAAAATGGTACATTTTTATAAATATATAAATTATTATATTAAAATGAGGTTTTTTAATATTGATATTATAATAGTTTTATAAGGACACTCCAATAAATTATACATTATTACTAAACATTGTCCTTATTGTTTAACTCTCTAAAATATAATGTATTTAGTTTTATAAGAATTTAATTTTTATATGAAAATAATGAAATTGTATTTTTAGTTAAATCATTTATTTGGACGAATAAATGAATACTTTGAATAAATAATATTTTAATAAATTATAATTAATATATAATTTTTTTTAAATATAAATGATCAAATAATTTTAATGAATTCATTTGTAACATTTTTTTATGTTCGAAAACTATTTTTGTTAAACCGCATCAATTTCTAATAAGTGTCAGTTTTTATTTTAAAAATAAAAATTAAAAAATTTAGAAAATTATTTTGATAAAATTAATATTATTTTTGGAATCAGGTAGTCTAATTTATCCAATGGTGAATTTTTCATATTTTTTAGAAACAATAAAACTTTTGGGAAAAAACTAAATACCGAATAAATATATATTGTGTTTTAGGACATAATAATCACCGAATAGTAATGTAATAAAACACTATAAAAGTTATATTCTGAAAATAAAATATTTAAGTATAAAAAATTGTGATTATTTATTTGTTTTATTAATTTTACAATCCCTTACTTGAACATCCATGACTTGTAAGATATTAAAATATTTTAAAACAGTTTCCATGAGAGTGTGACTCACCTAAACATATGAAACAGTAAAATTTTAATATAACATGATATTTTAATTATAAAATATTATACAACAATACCCTTTGGAAAAAACACTAGGAAAAACCATGATATGGTTTGTGGTTTGGAATATTTTAATGTGTTGTGTCCCAAACCAAAATAAATAATAATTCCCTCTCCATTCCTATATAAACCCACCCAATCATCCATTACTCTTCACTAAAACCATTTGGAGATTGACCAAGATGTACCATCCACTCTTTAAAATCCCCGCATGATTCCCCAAAATCCCAAGAAGCCTCCCTCAAGCCTCTCCCAATCCATTGATATCACACTTCCATGTAATGGAACCTCACTTTCCTCTGCTCCATTCAAATTCAATCATCTTATTTGAAAGTTGTTTATGTAATTTTCAACGGCTATAATGTCATTATTTAGTAATAATTCTGTTACAATATATTTTATGTCATTTCAATGATGGATTATTTATCCTCCCTCATTTTGACCCTTACCTAAGTCATTACTATGATGGAATTTCTTAAGGGATTGCACACTTCTCATTTCCATTAAAGCTACTCTTTTAAATTATGCTTCTTAGGTTCCATATATATATGTTGTGTAATAATTTCCAACAACCAAATACTGTAAATTTGATTTATATATTATTATATCTTCCTTTCACTCTCATCAAGCACCACTATGATCCATTGATCACACTTGTTACAATGCCGAAATTACAAAAGTGATTCCCCCTGCTCATTTATCTACCATTCTTCTCATGGTATTTCTTCTAATATATTTTATTCTTATGTGTGGATATGTTACTAAATATTCTAATTATATCCCTTTAGATTATTTAATAATGATATTGCCTTTAAATCTTATATATTCATCTTATGAACCCTTATATTCCCCTGTTACCATGTAGAAATTTCGTAAGGGATTTCTTTCATTCACATTTTTATCCTAATTTATTTATCATGTAATACAATTTTAATTTTTATTAAAAATTATGGGGTGTGATTTCATACCTCCACCATACTTCGCTCCTTAAAAATGAATTATGTGATATAAATTTCTCTCTCATTAATCTCTCCCATGTACGCCTATTAGAATGTAGAAATTTCATAAGAGTTATTCTATTTCTACACTTTCTTCAAGTTTCTTTTTTAGGTTATGCTTTCTATTTCAAAATTCCATGTGTTTAGAAATGTATATTAATTATCCCCTTAATTTCCATTTCTGCTAAATCTGATGAGAGTCCCCTTTCTCTCTCATCAACAATTTTTATAAATTTTTATGTCACACTGTTAGGCGGCCAAAATTGCACATCAAATTTCCATGCCAAAATCATTGTGTAGTGAATACCATGCCCATTTCTCTAAAAGGGGTATTCACCATTTTTAATATCTACTTATTTATTATAGAATTTCGTATATTTATTCTAAATATCTTTATCATGGAATAAATTATTAAGTTGAATGATCCATGTGGCACGCTTATGCATGCTATGAAATGTTTATAAAGGGTACACCCTAATAGTGCTCCAATTCATTAGGTAACATTGAGTATCATGATACTACATGTGAAATGAGGGTTTATTCATTATAATTCACACTCATTTAGGGTTTACACACACTAATTAATTTAAAATGACAATTTACTCAAACTAATTCATGTGAAATGAGGGTTTACTCATGATAATCCATGTGCAATGAGCCTTGTCTCATTCTAATTTCATGTTTAATGTTGTTTCCATATTTCCATGTTATGACAAAAATGTTATATCATGTTTTTATGTTTATGTTTCTATTATTATCTATTGATATTCCTATTTCCTAACATGTATTTTATTCTTCATATTATTCCATGTTTACTCCCTTACTGAGCTTTTTAGATCACTCATTTCTTATGTATGTTCTCAGGTTATCCCAAGAAGTGTTAAGTATTATGAAATGAGTTGTTCATGACAAATATTTCTGGAATACAGATGTTTTATTTCATGTTTTTAGTTGTTATATAATGTTATTAATTTCCATATACACTGGACCTATCGATCCTCAGAGTTGGCTTAGGTGATATTTTATGTTATAAATAATGATTAAATATGTATTTAAGAGTGGTGTTGTTATAATAGTTAACATACCTTGCATTGATAGATGTATCTCAACCTTGTTATCCATTTTTTAACAATATTCAATACTCCACTCATTAAATCCACCTATGGGATCAACCCATTAACATGTTTTTCAGATGTAAAGGAATGAGAGGAAGTTGTATCATATAATGCAGTAGCTAAAGTAGAATATACTTAAATATTTCCACTCACTATCAATGTCCCACCAACACTATCCACATGTGTAGGATTAACTATATGTAACTATCATTCCCCCTTACCAAGGGTGTTTCTTAACACCCCAAACTAGTACCACTCTACTTATATGGAAAATCTAGACATGTACCACAACATCCACTACCAATATCGTATTGGCTAGTAGAACTCCAGCTGCCATATCGATATTATGTAGATGACCCCTCCCACACTCGTACTCAGTCCAGCGGCTCCCTCAGCACCAATCTATCGATGTGACCTTCAAAACATCAATTGGTTCCCAATCTATCTTCAAGACCGATACTCTACAGTTTTTTGGAGAAAATTTTAATGATAGTGTCCTGACCTACCATAATGATGATAGATCACCCTCGAAAAGTCATGTCAATATGACCATATTTTTTATGTACTCTTCTTCCCACTTCCATAGAAAAATGATTCACAATGGTTCTTCTATCTCTAAAAAGTAATACCAATTAATCTTCTAGTACCAAATACTTTTCCAGTATTGGAATCCTCCATTTGGTTAAATTTAGATATGAGAGCCTCCACAAAAACTTCCACAAACTTATATGATCTAAAAGGATTTTCATGGGAATTAATATCACCCCTAAGTCCATCCTAAATATATTTCACCATAGATTCCATATCCTATAATAACATTGGACAAGAGTGTAGGAGATCTATATAGAGATCTGTATAATAAATCATAGACAATCCCCCCTATGTTAGACACATAAATAGTGTTCTTTTCTCTTAACTCAGTGTCTCTAGATGGATGTTCTCCATGAACCTCTCCAAGAAGTTGTTCCAAAACATACCTTTAGGTTTTTTAGTTTGTACATGAATTTACAAGGAGAGCTACGTCGATTCCCAAAGAATATAAGAATTCATCTAGTCCCTCCTCTCAGCCGATGTATCCAAATATTCGTGAATTGTATCAATATACTCAACTTGGAATTCATCTCGCATGGAACCTCCCACTCCAGTAAATGATAGAGGGTATTTAAACTAAAACTCCCTTGTCAACTCAGTCATGATTGTCACAACCTTCCCTGGGTATCTACCCATTAATATCAGGAATCATGATAATTTCTAACAGAACATTTCTCGTTTATCCTTAGATGACATCATTAGTGCCTCATGTTCCCTGACTAGAGGATCCTTCCCAGCCTTGTCCCTAGGTTGTTCCCTCAACAGTAATTGTGAAGACATACTATAAATAATACCAAATATCACATATTAGGTCTCTTAACACAACCTTATATGATTTTTTAAGATGAATAATCACTATAGGTCACAACATGTCTTTTCCCCACCTATCTCCACATGGTCAAACATACGCTCTATCACTACACTTAACCATCATACTCCTAGGCTTTTGACAACAACAGTAAAAAAACAATCATAATCATATTTCTAATTTAGAAACCCAATTAATCATATTTTTCATAATTTTACAATCATTTTCAATTCATTTAGGCATAATATTCCATTTTTATTCTAATTGGGATGGAAAATTGTTCAGGTTGAACAACTTTCTGATAACATGTTTTCCCACATGTTCCTTAAATGATGCATTTCACAACAGACTACAGTACATAGAATGATGCTTGCAGACTCAACACTCATGCCATTATAGGCCATGATTCAATAAAATAAAATTATTAGAATAAATAGACACATCACACCCTAAGTACATCAACTAAGATGAAATAATATTCAACTATTATAAAAAATAGAAATAAAAACAATCCCAGCCTGAGTACTCTAGTTTTCTCTCATACATTGGTATGAAACCCTAATTCACGGTCTCATTAAAAATCCATGAATCGTCCAAGTCTCCTATCTATGTTACTTAATATAGTAAGAAGAAATAATAAGGAAAAAAATAGAAGGATCTGATATAACAATGTGATGTCCCGACATGGGATCCACATGATGTTTCCTGGAGCCAGCTAGCCACATGACCTAAAGCACACCTCCTCGTATAGTAGAGGCACCTGACTAATAATAAGGGTCTAGTAAGTTAGTCATGGGGATTCAATAGACTTTTTATTACAGTAAAACACTAGCATATATAGATAAAAAAATTTGAATCATATATAACTAGAAAAATTCAAAAGTAACAAGATAATCAATTCAGAAAATAGAATATTAAACTGAATGGGAAAACATGGTTTTCCGATATAAGTGTAAAAGTGCCGAAAATTCAACTAATAGAATAAAGACACTATTGTCTCCCAATAAGGTCCTGAACCATGTCTTTTCCCCGAATTCAAGCTCAAAACCCATTCAACCATCTTACAAGGGGTTCTTTTACATAATTTTTCATGGAAATAGTAATGTATATTCAGGTACTGATTAGGAAGCCCAAGTAGGGTGTGAGTAAAAATCAGTAGGTCAATGCCAACGGTGTCTAAAACATGTCTAGTCAAAAGATAGTGTATTCAGTTCTATAAGGAAAAGAAGAAAATGCATAAATAAATTGTTATCAAATTATCATTTATTTTTTATTTAATCATATTAACACAAGGGTTCCCGGGGATAGGTGTACCTCAGTACTAACTTCATCATGTACCTGATCATGAAGTGTTCTATAGGTGATATCATATCTTAATACATTCTTGATGTTATTATGGAGCTCAAAGTATTCATAGGTGATATGATATCTCAACACCTGATTTAACTCATGCCAGAGATCGAATTATTATCATGTGTGGCCATATATGGGTGTGCCATTATTACAATTCATATATATCAAACATAAATTCCAATGATTCTATAATAAACATTTTTATGTTTGATGATCGTGTTACCATTTTTACTTCTCAATATAATGACCATGCTACCATTATTTTACGTATATGTACAATGGCTATGTTACCACTTATACATCTCATTTTAATGTCCATGTTCCCATTCCATCACTCAAAAGTACAATGGCCATGTTAAAATATATAATTAGCAATTTAATTACCATGAACCTATTACATTTCTCACATTATTAATTCATAATTAAATATCCATATCCATTATATTACAAGTTCAATAATTAGCTAAATATATCAATATACTTAATTAACTCCACAATATATTAATTATGCCTACTCCATTAATAATTTAATCAATTAATAAATTAATAAAACAATTAATACCTTGTAATTAATTTTCAAGAAATAAATATCACATTTTAAATCTAACTCTTAATAATTAAACACAAAATTAATTATCGGGAACCTAATATCATGACCCATAATTAATCCTCAATAAATTATCCTAATCTAGCCAATTCATTATCTCAAAATTAATCACCTATTAAATTATATTGGTCCCAAACCCCCACTCTCATAATAAATTCCCCCAAATCTAATATCTAGTTAGACAACCCCTTCGTCTGATGATTAATTTCTCCATTAATCATCTATTACAACAATGCTTTGATAAATCGATTGGTCAACCTAAATAACCCAATTTGAGAAATAAATTGCTAAGGAATTATAGAAATTATACAATGTTTTCATGAACACATCAAATTCACGACTATGGGACTTATATTTTTGACCACCTACCTCATTTGGTTGAAAAATGTTCGTTCAATAGAAATTCCCATATTTGTGTAGCCCAACAACATATATATGATTTTCGGATCTAAATCCCTAAATAATGAAAAATGATACCAATATATTATTAATATATATTTTGATCTAAAATCCTAGATCTAGATCTCATAAAAAAAGTTCTTTTCTATTGAAACAGAGGATAAACCATACACAATGATCAAGGATGAGAGGAAAATGAATTGGAAACTCATTGGTATGAGACCCACTTACTGGGAGACGAGAGGATCCTCGATTTTGGATTTGAATTTTTAAGAATAGAGTTTACAAGACATTATAACCCCTTTCTTAAAGCATTGTAATTTCTCCATAAAAATTATTCTTGATTCTTGGTCGAATATGTAGTGTTTCTGCGGTTCGAGGTACATTGAAATAATTTTTACGGTGATTGAAATCTGCAATCTTGTTTTTCTATACTCGGGTACATGGTGATGAAAACCATGAGCCACTTGTGTATACCTCACTATCTAGGGTCACACAGTTACATGGGTTTGTTCACACTGTTTATCAAACCATGTGGCAATTGTGTGAACCTCTCTTCCATGGATCACATGGTTAGCTTGGATGGGAACATAGTTTACCCGAACCATGTACAACTCTTCATAGAGCCTTTATCTGAAAATTTCATAATAGATCCACCCAAACACACCCATGTAATATATCCAATCAAAGTTACATAAATAAACAAGTAAATAACCTTAATTATAACATGATATAACTGAAAAAAATGTCAAGACCTTTCTATATAATATTTAATATTTACTTATGCAATGCTTACAATATAGTAAGTTTAAAAATATATATAAATTTATTAAATATATTTGGGTTAAATATCACTAGTCCCTTATATATATATGTGTGTGAGTGTGTGTGTGTGTTTTAAAATGTAATTTAACAAAACATTTATCTAAATTTTATTACTTTTTAAAAATTGTTGAAACGATTGATTGTATCCACATATATGACATATATGAACTAGTACATATAGAAAATTTTCACTTGTTAGTACAATTATATGGTCGAAGCCTTATATATATGAATAATTCATTCTTAAAAAAAACTATTTGTTATGTTAAGAATATAAATATATAGATGAACGAATGCAGAATTTGTAATTAATTATTTTCTTAGGTTTAATCTCATTTAAAAATTATTATAATGTTGTAAGACTAAAATTTAAAATATCAATGAAAATAAATTATCTAGTTAATATTTATCATAAATAGTTTATCATTTTTATAATATATCTAATCTCTTTCATTATATCAACCTTGTACGTGGACACTAAAAAATATCTATGTTTATACTCATATTATTATTTTATAGAGTAAGAGAAAAATGACTATTAATAAATACAATCATTTAGAATAGTAAAAAACATTTTTCATATATAAATAATAATTCCCAGTGCAAAAATTTGGAGTATTTTTTCATGAAATATTATCATAACAATATATTGAGTCTGTATCCTTATTAAACAAAAATGTTGGATAAAATATTAGGTTGTATAATAACATTGTTTTTGATATATAGATATTATGATGTTTATATTCTAAAAATACTCTTATTTTCCCAAATTAATCTTATGATGAAGTTAAATTTAGAAACATTGGTTATTATAATATTTATCATTATTGAATAATAGTAAAATTCTATAAGATTATATTTTAGTATATTTTGGTATAATTTTATTCTAATTAATGAAATATTTGTTAACTACAAGGATTTATACTTAGTTTTAATCATTTCTCATTCATATTATGTTGCTTAGTAATCACTAATAGTTATTCATTGACCAATATCATAGGCACACATGATAATATTGTAAAATTATTGTGATGCCAAAAAATAAAATCATATGTTCAACAACATAAACATTTTTTTTAGTCAAATTATTCAATATACATTTAATTTAAGGCATAAATAAAAATATATATAATAATAATACTATTTAATTATGTTCTATTATATTAATCATGAAGTAGACTTCATATTTACCCTAAATGTTAATATTTTCAATATAGTGATAAATAAATTTAAATTAATATATTAAATTCACATGCATAACCTACGTGTATGTGTGATACAATGCATGTTTTAGTACATCACCCGTTATGAAAAATATTAGAACAAAATAATATGTATCTATTAAGGTAAATTCAAATAACCATTCCATGATTAATAATTTTTTTCATTATTTTTTGCATTCAATATAATAAAAATATGTAATACCTAGACTCAAGTACAAATGATCATGGGTTTACATTATTACATTTTTATAAGATATAAGATAACACACCATGATGGATTGATTACTTTTTTAGTCCTATAAAACTCAATATATAATTTATTAATGCATTACATTCGAAATTATAGAATATAACATATTAAATATTATTGTATCATTAAAGTTAGTCAAAATATCCTTCTTTATATCTTGGGGAAAGAAAAAGGAGACATCATATACATAGTAATTGTTATGTATAGTGGATTATATAAGGATTATATAATGTTTATTAAAAAATATAGATTGGATAATCAAAATAAATGGCATGATATAAAAGAATTTATTTTAATGGACATCCACGTTTAATATTAACAAAACATTCCCATAGATAATGGAATATAAATTCTCAATAATATAAATTCAGAAATCATTAAATTCGTGAACATTCCATCAATTCATTAATGACATTATTTTTAGTCATAGCATTATGAATATAGAAAAAATATCATTATTAATTAAATAGTAGTTGTAGACTAGAAACCGAACAAATATAGAATTCCAGATGATTTAGAAATTGTGTATTCATAGACCAGATATCAAACTCGGGGTTCTTCATATATTGAATGAGGAATATAATTCATTCTTAAAATAACATATAAGTCAATATTTATCTTTATTTAATGAGGAAAATATAATATTTCCCTATAAATAAAATAACCATTGTCAATATATATCTTTTAACCATCAATGTACATTAATGTGTTATATGGTTGAGACAAAAACAATGTGTTAAAAAGGATTTCATAAATCCATGATACATAAAATTTGGTAATGGAAGTGAAAATAATGTCCAATGAAACGATAGAGAGTGATACGTAATGTGATCATGAGAATGTTAATGAAAAAACACTGTGATTTTGTAAAGGATGAAATAATGCCATTAATTCATAGTAAATAATGTTCAACTGAAAACACTATAAATTTGGGTATATTAATGAATATTTAATAATATATTTTTATATAAATTCCATGTAACGTTGTGTAAAATGATGTTATAAATTATTTTCATTTATTTAAAAAACTAATACCTTGTTTTGGTATCCTTAAAAACTAATATTTCTTAAAATATTGAGAAACAAATTTTTATAGAAAATATCCAGGAATCTTATAATGTAATATTGATAATGTATAATGATTATTATTGTAAGATACCTATGTGATGTTTTATACATTAAAACAAATCATTTTATACATGATGCAATTAGTCAACATAACCCATATAAAAAATGATGAAAAATTTAATTTTAAATCTTTTATAGTGAATTTAAAAAACTAGTGTAAAATAATTTCATAATATTTTAAGCATGAAAAAATACAATCATGAAAATTTTAAAATATCCTTGAACTAAAAAATCTTTTATTGAAAACAATATAAAATGATTTTTGAATGAAATTCCCAAACATATCACATAATTGATGATTTTAATCCGAAACGGAAAAAATGGAATTAAAACATTTAAAATATTATCATAAATAGATGAGAGTGAAATATATATTTTTTGAGATGTTATGATCCAATTATTTACAGAAATAAAATATATTGATAAACAATCTTGAAAAATTGACGTCGTAATAGAAATCCATGACACATGGTGTCCTCTAATTCATACATGATGGATCCTTCTATATAATGAATTTAATTATAATAAATGTATTTTTAATAAATTTTTTAATCTATATATTTTTTTCTTTTATTATAGTTTTTCATCAATTCATTGAATTTTTCTTTCTTATTTGGAACACTTAATGTTTTTCAACAGATTTTTCCAAAATAAAATTGATATATTGTTAATAGTTAAAGGTGTAATGAAATGATTCCATAATATCAACAACATTAATAATTTCATGAATATATTTTTTATTTATATATTATTTGTTATTGTCATCCATTCATTATGATAATATAAAAATGAGTCACATCACTTCATGGAGGTGATAGTCCACACATACACATGGGTGACATTAAAATTTGTCAATGTATAAACCGATAAAAAGAATGATGATATATTATATTCCAAATAAATTAATATTTAATAATTAAAATATATATTCACTAATTACACCATTATAACAATCTAGGTAATGAGGTGATGAAAAATGAAGTACACCATGATGTGGAGATTGTGTGTCGTATATATTCTTGAGTGATTTTTCAGGTTTCAGTAGAATGTAATGGAGAATGAAAATGGTTTTACAACAATCATTGCAATATATTGTTATATAGGCGATTCTAGAGTCATTAGGTAAGGATTTAAATTATTAATTTAGAGGATATAAAGGATGAAATAAAAAATTAAAGAGTTGGGTAAGATGATTATATCTCCATGGATAAACATTTTTTGGAATATAATTATAGTGTTTTTATAATGATATTAGAGTACAAAAAAGAGATAAAAATTATAGAATAATGTTGTTATGGTTTTTGGTAGGTCTTGGATAACATATAAGGTTAAAATTTTTTGAATTATAGAGGATAATTATTTCCCTTTCACAGGTGAGTGGAGGGACAGACATGGAATAATTTACAAATAATTAAATAATATAACAATATTTTATGGTTAATGTGACGCCAAATTGTCATAGATTCAAATTTTATAAACATATGATTTAAATTCAACCATCTAATGAGGTATATGATGGTTTTTAGTGTTAATATAAAGTTTTAACCCTTTATTTTAAACCCTATTAAAAAAAATATTTCCTTATTCAAGGTGATAAAGTTTAATCATTAATTATACTCATTATAGAAGAAAATTAAATTAACCTTTTAACATAATATTAATTATAATTATTAATAATATTATAAATATTTAGGATTATTAATCATCTCAAAGATATGGATGGTATTAATTCTAATAGTAGTACATGAAATCCATTTTTTAAAAAAATTCATTTTGTATATGTAAAAAATGTTTTTAGTAATTTTTCTAAATAGTTTGGTGTAAAAGATACTCTATTAAATTACTTAGATTATAAAAAAATTATGTTTCAATAAAATTTTAGCCATTGAAAAAGAAAATGTATTCTTCAAACCAAAAAATTTTAATGTAACAAAACATAATATTATTTATTACTGATAAAATATAATTTAAGTTACTAAAAGTCAATCATGAGTTTATAAATTCAAAAAAAAATTCAAAATCATATTTCTAAACCAAAATAATATAGTATTTGAGACATATGGTTATTTAAGATTTTTAAATCATGTATACAATATGTTTATTTCATAAAATTTTCATTAACTATTAAAAAAGTATTTTCCCTATACTCCAAAATATTTTATTGTTTATAAGAATGTAAAATACAATCCCTAATATAATTTCTACATGATAATTTTGGAAAAATAACTATTGCGGAATTAAATTCCAACAAACCAATATTTTAAATTTTTTCTTCATATTTAAATGTTTTAACAGTAAATAGTTTGAAATTTTGTAATACCATGAATCCAATAACAATGTTTTAGTTCTCACTTTATTACATTGGTTCAAGATATATGGGATCAAACTACGTAGTGTTCATTAGTTCATTAGTCTCAAAAAAAATATAAATATATTTTTTACTTTCATGATTCATTTAAAATATAAAATAATTTCACCCAAAAAATTCATCAATCCTATAAATATTTCAATATATACTCACTCATTTAATGGGAAATGGGGAAATTCAGTTGTTAAAATTAGATTCTCAACAAGGGTAACATATATTGTTTTAAATAATGGGTAAATAATGAAAATCCAATATGGAAGGGTGACTAATGAAAAGAATTACCATTTAATCCACACTTTTACCTAAATTAATATCCTTTATTAATATCAACTTTTTAATCAAGGGTATAATGGAAACCAAATTCTTAATATGATAAAATGCATATATATGGAAAATCTTGGAACTTCTATCATTGAATCATGAAATTTATCATGGATATTACCATAAATTCCCTATTCAAGAAATAATTATTTAAAAATGGTATTGGTAAACTAGATAACCTACAATTATGTTATGAAAGCTATTTTTTCTAATGAGGCCTATCAATGCATCGGGGTGATAAATATAACTATGCCCCAACTATCATTTTCATATCCTATGAATTCATTATATATTGAAAGATTAGTAATATTCATTCACATAATTCCATATCAAACAATACATATTTTTTTTCCATGGAGAATTTATAATATATTCCTAGTCAATAAAATAATCATTCATCATAGACATCCTTCAACTAATACCATATATAGAAGTGTTATATGGTTGTGGGAACATCATAATGTTATAAAAAAATTGGTTTAAATTCATAATGCATAATATGTTCATACGGTGGATGAAACAATTCATAACAAAATGATAGATATTTATAATGAGTGTGATGGTGTAAATGTTAATGTCTAAAAAACCATTAATTCATAATGTATGTAATAAAAGCATAAACTCACTAGAAATTAACTATTTTTAGTAAAACGAGTCCTTTTGCTAAAATTATATTTTAATAAAACCATATAAATTAACATGTAATTTAATTTTAATATTTGTTATATAAATTTATATTTGTTCTCAGTCATTTAATAATAAAATAGAATTTAATTTTGATATCATTTAAAATGAAAGTTTTTTAAAAATGTTGAAAACTATTTTTTCAATGAAAATGATAAACTTAAATTACAAAGGATTAATTTTAAAAATATCTTTTATGATGGATGTATCATTTGGTAAATTAAAATACATAAATAAAAAAATTAGTTATTTATTTTTAAAAAAGCTAAAAATTACACTTGTTGAAAATGTTGAAAATAGTCTTTTTTATTAAATTGTTAATAAAAAATGCTTGAAAATTAACATTAAAAACATTTTCATACAAAATATATTCATTATTAAAACATGTATGTGAACCATATCATAGATGGAAAATGTTTTATGGATACCACAGAAACAATATATTTAAATGATACTCACTTATATGTAATGTAAATTTTGATTCAAAAACTAGAAATAGAAAAAATAGAATATAAACATGTAAAATTATAAAATAATCTTAGGATAAGAAAATATATGGTTTTATGAGGTCACTATGATATATTATTCTCAATATAAATATTAAAATAATAATGTGGGTATCAGAATTATATTATTATGAAAACCTCATACAACAGGTCTCTGAATAGTAGTGTGTGATCGATTGTCATGTATAATGAATTTGAAATTATTTTAGTATAATATAATAAACATGTTTATTATATATACTAATTTTTATGTTCATTTTATATTAATATAGAATTAATTAATTGTTTTTTTCTCACATACAACGACTACTTATAGGGTATCAACCAATTTTTCCAAAAAATAATTTCATATATTGGTCAATATTAAAAACATTATTAAGTTATTACATAATTTTAAGAATATTAATAATTTTAAATAATAATTTTTATTATTCATTTACAATTTTAGAATGATCCATGAATAGTGGTAATACGAAATTGAATTATATCGCTCTGTGTAGGTGGTCATCCTCACGTATTCACGGGAACAAATATAATTTTAAAACATGTTGATGTTTTTGAAAGTATATGAAATAATATATTTATAGAATAATAATTATTCCATATATATAATATATATTCCTTATTCCCACATTAATAACAATGAGATTAAATCTATGATGAAAAAATAAATACAATATGAATTGCATACAGTGGGTCATATAAACACTAGATTTATATTTTCATTTTCTGTAGGATTAAAATTATATAAAAAACAGTTGTCCAATAAAAATAATAACATCTAAATAAACTGCTGAAACATATTTTATTATATTATGATGAATAAAGTAGATTAATAGGACGTATTAAACCAAAACATAATTGAAAGAGTCAGGAAATAGTATTACCACATTATTGAAAGACCTCCTTTGACATGAATATTATTCTTCCAGAGTGTTATTTTAAGGTAATACGTGTAGATCAATAATGAAGAGAAGGAATCTAAAAATGTTTTCGATATATAATATTAGATTAATAGTGAACAATAATCAGAAATATATTATTAGAAGCAGTACCCTTATTTAACTAATGCGACATAAACACAAGGAAGTACAGAAATGATTTTTATAATATAATGTAATTTTCTTGTGAATCTGGCAAATAATTCCCATATCATTGAATATTTAATGGTCTAATTTTGACAAAAACATGTATTTTATGAATTTTTTTTCATATCTTGATAGAATATCCCATTATTTTTAACCCTTTTAAATCATTTTACCCTTAACAATTGTGATAAATAATTATTTTGGTTACTGTTTAGTTCGAAAAAAAAATATGTTTAACTTATTACATAATAATAATGTTTTAAATTCAATTCATGAAATCATTTTTTAATGATTCAATTTGAATATTTTGATCAAAATAGTTCTATTATTATAAAATACAATTATCTTTTAATAAAAATATGTATTTCGGTAAATAAAATGATTTTTAATTATACTGCGTCAACAAATTTGAGTAATATTTGTTCAAATGAATTTATTTTATTATAGATAAAATGTAATGGTTTACAACATTATAAAATTAATACAAATATTTTATTATTACAACCATTCGATTCAATTCAATGAATAAAAAATTATATTTAATACTGAAAAAAATATAATTTTCTTTCAAAAAATAAAGAATGAGTTTATATATTAACACTATTATTTTTATTTTTTTATTTATGGTAATTATATTTTATGGTAAGAAAAAAGGCTTTATAAATTTTAAATCAATTTTAATAAATGTATATTTAATCAATGTTTCAATAAATGTAAATATGATATTTTTTGTATTCACAAAAAAACGATTCCTTATTGAAAAAATGGAAATAATAACAATGCGGTAATTTTTAAAAGTTGAATTGATAAAATTATATCCATTTATTATAGAAAAAATGAATTATGTATATGAATTAATATTAAAATAAGTGTTACAAATTATAACAAAATCAATTTTATAAAAAATTCATTTTAATCATAAAATCGAATTTATTCAAATTTCATGCCAGTAGAAAAAAATTATAGGAGTGTAAAAAATAAATTATTTAATATATATTATATAAATTTCATTAAAATCATTTATAAATATCAATTATTTGAATGTATTATTGTATAAAATCATTTTGAATTTTTATAAAATGGTTTCCTATTGAAAAAAATAATATTATAAACATCCAAATAATATTATAATTATTAAAACTAATTCAAACTAAATTTTTTTTTATTTATGTTATAACACATAAGTTAAATAATATATTGTGACTTATTTTTCCAAAATCATTTCCAAGTGAAAATTTCCAAATTTCATTTCAGTCTTATTTTGTTAGTTTATTAACAAAGGTCTATTTATCATATAAAATTAAAAAATTTGATATATATTAAACATTCCATTGTACTATAGTTTTATTAGATTGAAATCTTCTCTATCAATAATAGAATATCATGTGTCACATTCTTCCATAGTTATAGAAATTTTAATATTTCTAATTTAATTCATTTCAACCATATCAAAATAATAAAATAGATTTTGTTAGGAATATTAATTTCTTTGTTCAGACTATGGAACATATATTGAATTAATGTCATTTGTATCTTTATTAGATATCCACATGTGATTATGTTTCCATAATAGAACACTAATAATTACTTCACCCATTACACAATTAAAATAGATTTATCATCCATTGGTTGATTACATGGATTTATTATAAACTATATTTAAATGATTCCATTCAATATTTTAAGAGAAATGACTACCTCTGATTGATTATTTAATCATTTTCCAATTATTTTTTTAATAATGAAACAAAAAATTGGAATTTTTCATGTATGAATCACACAAATTGTCCTTTAACAAATTATTATACTTAACAACAATCTTATTCATTTAACATATTCATTTACACCATTAAATTCGATCACAATCATTAGTTTATAATAATATTAGTATATTCCATATTCAAGGATCTTATATACTAATTTCAAAAAAAATTAGCATATTATGTCAATCAAATGGAAAATTAAAGTGCCACTTCTACACATGTGTTGACTGCCACATCCAGGAAGTGTATAATTTCATTTTTTTCTTCACTACCCCACATTGATGGTAATATTCATTTATCTACTGAATATATATTAAATTTATTAAATTTTATTATTTTTTAATAGGAAATTTAATTTTTAATTTTCAATCATTCCATCCATAAAAAATTTGAAACATCACTCCTGTATATATATGGACAACTATTTCATGAAGTGATGTAATTCATTTCTAGTCACTCATTCATATGAATAGTTATAAAATGGTGTATAGTGATAATATATGATACTCATGATATTACTAACATTATATATATATATATATATATGATTTAATTGTGATAAAATTATAATGTATGGGACATATAAACCAAAACAAGAATGACAAAACAAATTTATCACCTGTAAACATGATTTTAATAATGAATTATAAATAAAAATGTGACAATATGTTATATTTAAATAATTTTTGGTATGATATAAATATGTTCTAGGAATAATATATGTTTGTTAAGAGTTATTCACAAAATTTGTTCCATTATTTATGATTAATCTGTGTTTTACATGATGATGAATTCAAAAATCAATAGAACTGATTCAAATAAAACTAAAATAGTATAAAAAACTTGAACATGAGCATAGGATCATGACAAATTCTTTATACATAATTTTATAAATTATACTATTAAATTATGGTAAAATATTTCATCATTGATGGATTTTACAAATGATCTTCATTATAAAATCGTCGTACAGTTGGATTCATGTGATGATTCTCTCTAGGGGAGATCTACACGTGTAACAAAAATCACCAAATGCCATTGTAGATATATTCGGGTGCTTGTATGACAGATTATATCACCATTTTTATTATCTGTTGATCTCCATGATAATCACATCCAAATTATGATCCTTAATCTCTCTATACTTGATAGTGTAAGGAGAGGCATCCTCATTCTTTTTTCTTGAGAGGATTTTTGGAGAACCGAGCTCTCTAGGCCTTGAAGTAGATTCTCCAAAATCGTTTTTCACAACAAAGTAAACAAATTGGATAATTTGAAAATTAATTAAATTTGGTTTATATAATCTATTGATAGAAATAATTAATTTCACATGTTCCTTGAATTATTTTTTTAATCCCTTCAAGACGTCCATGTATAACATAATGATATTTTTTATTTCATGGCATGTGATAAACAAATGATTTAAAAAAAATTATTCATATAATTTTCATAAATATTTATTCTCACTACTACTATAAAAGTATTACGCTGTTGCTCAACAATAAATTATTAGCCCTTGAATAATGAATATTTAGTTAATGAGTAAATATCATGACATTATTCTCAAACAAATAAATAAATATTATATTCACTAAATAAAAAATAAATATTTATTAAATATTGGTTTCACGTATTATTTCTCTGAATAACGTGTGATAGAATATAAGAGATCAAGAATACCTAAAAACTATTAAATAACATGAATTAATAATATTAATTCTAAATTTTGAATATTTAATAAATAATATATTATTTAACTAAGATTATGGATAATATTTTCCTATGAACCTCTAGGAATATTCATTAATATAATTCGGTGGATCATCCTAAAGTCAAAGGATAGTATGTAACTACACAATAAAGAACCCGTAGAGAATGAAGTAAATGTCACAGTGAGATAATACATCATACAAATACTCACTATGTAATATAATTCCTTTATCATGATATCTCTAATAAAATGGTTTTCAAGATTGTTCTGACAACCTATGTTCCTGATGACTCTTTATTTGTAATTATAGAAACAAAAATTACGTATTAAAAACTATGAAAATGGATTTATTTATTTAATATAATTTCTATTAAAGGTACAGAGTTATACAATTTTTTTGAAGAATAGAAGGAAAGAATACCTTCACACATTATTCATTGAATCAATATTACTCATATGGCACCCAATGTACTCTATCTACCTATAAATATATATTTTCATTGTTATTGTTGGACTCACCAGTTTTGATAATCTCAATTATGTTTAGATATACTTTGATAATCCCAAATAATGTCTATATATATATATATATATATTAATAATACTTTCAAATTATGACATCATACGAATAAGTTGATATGAATATCAAAATTTTCAAATTATATAATTGTAATTAATTATTAAAAGTTTTTTATGATTATAAATGTTTTCTCATGATTAATCATGATAACTAAATCAATATAGAAATCAATTACATAGAACAAATACATTATAATAATTTGAGTTTTAAATTCACTGATACAGATAGAGCTACTGATAAGAAAAAGTCACTGATAGTCTAAGTATACTGATAGAAAAGGTCACTGATACAAGCTACCAATTGAATGGAGTTGCTGATAAAGGAAGCTACTGATAGAGAGAGATACCGCTACCGATGTTTACAGCTAATGATAGCGAGGAAGAGCTACCGACAGATGTTCACAATTATAAGGTGTTACCGATAGTTGGATCTACCGATACAAGGAGCTACCGCTACACGCGGAGCTATCGATACAAGCATGCTATCGTTACAGAGAGTAATAGCTACCGATGAAAGACTTACTGTTACAAGTCCACCGCTACATGTTCACTGATAAAAAGAGCTACCGATGTAAACTAATCATTTTTCTCTAAACTATATCTAGTTTTTATTAGCAATGACCATATTTCGTGCTTTTAATGCAACTAATATAAATTAATGATGTTTTTTGGGTGTCAGGAAACCGTATCTCATACCTCCAGCTGTAATCACGCCTTATGTCTAAAATTAATTAGTGATGTTTGTTGTATGTCAGGGAACCATACATCATAACTAAAGAAGTAATCACGACTTATGTCAAACCACTGAATGAGCTATAAAAGGAAGATAAAAGCTGTGTATAAAGTGTGTGACATAGAGAATACACAAATAGATATACAAGATGAAAACACGAAGAACTCTAAGAACACCCATACACATCAAGAGAAGAAGTTCAAGAGGAGGTTCAAGTGCTGCAATGAATACCCTCACATTAAAGCTGAACACCTCTACTAGAAGTAAATGAACAGAACCACCACACTCTATTTTCTAGAAAACATCCAAAGAAGGACTCAAAGCTTCATTTTCGTCAATCCAAAGGAGTCCAGAGCTGACATGAAATCACACATGAGCATTCTAAACTCATCTCCCTATTATTTCTCTACTGTGATCATTTTTACTACATTATGAGTAGTGTGTGTGCTTATGTATGTTTTTACACACACTGACTCCTAAGATAAACTGGATGATACTGAAATCCTCACACCACACTCTTTACACCTTTGTGTATCCCATGTATAACTATGGTAGAGGTCTTTGGATCTGGACAGCCTCGGTGTTGTTGTTTTTTTCCTCATGTAGAACAGTGGTAGAGGTTTGAGGACCTGGATAGTCTGAGTACAATTGTAAACCACAATCCAGGGTGTGGATCAAAGTTATTTATAAATTTTTTGAGAGGACTAAGTCTCAGCTTGATACTGAACCTCTTGGTGAAAACTGATGTGCATCTTATTTTAGTTTAAACTATTTTCAATACCCCACTAATAATTACTTTGAAAATAAAATCTGTTTTAATGTAACTCTAATAGTTTAACTAGAAGGTGTTTTTAATTATTGTTTACCAGTAAGTTAGTTTCAAAATGTAACTTAATATTTAGATTAAGATAACTGATAAATAATCAAACTTTTAGAAACTAATTGAACACTTACAATCTTTATAAATTACTACAGTTTAACATGTTTTATGAATTGGGGGATTTCAATATAAATATTTTAAACAGGAATTTTTAATAGGAACTTAATTCCCACCCCCCCATCTTTATTATCCACTCCGACAAACATTTGGTATCATAGGTTATAGATTAAAGTTTTTCAAAACACTCTATTTGTGAAAAGTTTTCAACAATGATTTTAGTTGTATCTTAAAGATCTCTAAATTTCTATTAATTCTAAATTTTTATATCATTATACATGTTTTTAAACGTATTTATTATGGATAATAGATTAGATGGTGTAGCTACCAACAGGCTGTCGTTCTTTAATTGTGTTAATTATGACCAATGGAAAATCAAAATGAAAATCCACATAGAAAGTAGAGGATTTGACATCTGGAATGTTATAGAGACTCAGTATAGTATTCCAAAAACTGTTAGAACTACTTTTGATGAACCTAAAAAATCATTTTACAATAATAATTGTAATGAAATGAATTCTTTGTATTGTGATTTAGGAGATGAAGATTTTAATTGAATATTTTCTTGTCATACTGCTTCTTAAATGTGGGATATTTTGGTTGTTTCCCTGGAGGGAACAACCAATGTTAAGAAAATGAAACTAAATACGTACACTATTAAGTATGATAATTTTAAAATAAAATCTGGTGAATCTATTTTTTATATGTATATCAGGTTTAATGAGATAGTTAATACAATGAGCTCACTGGGAAAAGTTGTTCCAGCAAAAGAGAAAATCATGATAATACTGAGATGCCTACCAGAAAAATGGAGTGGAACCTCTGTCTCTATACGATAATCATGTGACATTGGAAGTATACCATTAAAGGAGATGATTGGAAATTTGATGATGTATGAAGAAGAGATAAAGGTAAACAAATATGAAGATGATGAACCTATAAAGAAGTCAGTGGAATTTATGTTTACTCCCTCAAAGACCAAGCACACAGAGAAAGTCCACATACCTGTCAAAAGCTCTACTAGTGACGGTTCAGATTCAGGTATTGATGAAGAGATGGCTCATACAGCCAAGATATTCAATAAATTCTATAAGAAGAAGAAAGTTTTTCAGAAAATCAAATTATAAGGGTAAGTATTAGAAAAAAGGTAATTAGAAGAGAGATTGGAAGAAAACTTATAAAGATGATGAGATAGTCTGTTATGAATGTAAAAGGAAAGGTCATGTTAAGGATGACTGTCCAAAATTGATGTTTAAGAAGAAACATGATTTCATGGAAAAAATTAACAAGAAATCCATGAAAGCTACATGAGGTGCTTCAAATGACAACTCAAGTGGATCTGAAGCATCTGATCCTGAGGAAAAGAATCAAGACAACATGTGTCTCTTGACTGAAACATCTATGGTAACACTTAATTCCCCTATGCACAATGATTATTATTTTGGGAATAAATGTGATTCATATAATGATGATAATATGTATAAATATTAATTATTTGAATACTGTAATATTTTTGATGATATTTGTAATGAACTGAAGGATAAGCACTAATCATTGAAGAAACAATATGCCTTGACTAGTACTATTAAATATGATCTTAGTATAGAAAAGTAAAATAATGCTCAACTGTTGAAGGAGAACACTGAACTTAAATTGTCTAATGATAAAATTAGAAAAGACATAGAGAAGTTCACAAATGGAAAGAACACTCTCACTCAAATGCATGGAAAGAAAGTTTCACCAAAGTATACTACTACTTTAGGATGCCAACCTGGATAGAGACATATTGTTAAGAATAAATTTATTCCAAAATCGTGACAGTATGATGCAAGTTCATGTTCTGGAAATTCTTATGCTTCTTCAAGCTATTCAAATTATTATAGACCAAGAAAAGTTTATTTATCAAAATCGTTTGATTCTGTTAATTATAGGAAACCCATTAAACAAATATGGGTGCCTAATGTTTTAATTTCTAACTTTTCTGAACCAAAGAAAATATGGGTACCAAATTTATCTATCTCTTAATTTGTTTTGGAGGAAACTTTCATGAAATATTCCTATATGAAGATATGGAACTTGGATTGTGGATGTTTAAGGCATATGACAGGATACTACTCATGCTTTTAGAGCTTAATCACATTTGATGGAGGACATGTCACCTTTGGTGATAACTCAAAAGGAATGATCATCGGAAAATGCCAGATTAGTAACAATGATTCAAATTTTAATTTCTAATGTATTATTTTTTATGGACTAAAATACAACTTATTAAGAATTTCTCAGTTGTGTTATGATGGATTCAATGTGAAATTTGAAAATGATGCGTGCAATTTATTTTAATATAAAAATATTTTGGTATTTACTGCTTTAAGGAATGAAAATGTATATGCTGTTGATTTAAATTTTTTTAGCCAAACAAAAGGTTATGTGTTTAAATCCTTTTCATATAGAATCTTGGATATGGTACGGAATATTAGGACACTACAATGTTCATTCTCTTAAGAAACGGACTCGGAAAGGTTTTGTTAGAAACCTACCCAAACTAAAATTCCCAACAGACAATGTTTGTAATCCTATTTAAAAGTGAAAGCAACATAAAGTTTCTTTCAAATCAATAAAAGAAGTTTCGACTTCTCAACCTCTCAAGTTGGATCATATGGATTTATTTGGACCATATAGTGTTCTAATTTAAATGGGAAGCACAATGGCTGTGTTCTAGTAGATGACTATTCTAGATACACTCTAGTATAATTTCTTTCTCAAAAAAGTGAATCTTGTTCTTATTTTATTAAATACTCCAAATCTGTAGAAAACCTTAGTGGACTTAAGATTAAGAACCTGAGAATTGATCATCACCATGAGTTTGAAAATCATGACTTTGAGACCTATTTCTCACACAATGGCTACAGTAACAACTACTCTTCCCCTAGGACACCTAAAAAGAATTGTGTAGTAGAAAGAAGGAATATAACCCTTCATGAAATTTTAATAAGTACGCTCAATGAGTATGACATACCTACTTACATTTGGGGTGAAGCTATAAATACATCTTGTTATATTATAAATAGAGTCTTGATTAGACCTGTTCTTAAAAAGACATCTTATGAACAGTGGAATAATAGGAAGCATAAAGTTGGTTACAGGATAGTTTTTGGTTGCAATGTCTTTATTCTCAATACTAAATATAATATTGATAAGTTTTCATCCAAAAGAAATGAAGGAATATTTCCAGGTTATTCTATATCTGGAAAATATTATAAAGTATTTTAATTTGAGGAACAAATTTTTGGATGAATATATTCAAATCCAATTTCATGAAACTGGTCTGTAGGAACCTAAGACCACTTTTGAAAATATTGAAGAATATAGGTCAATTCTAAACCTAAATGGAAAAAATACTGAACCTATTGTTAAGACAACATGTTCGGAAAATATTATAGAACCTGTTTCTGTTGAACCCGAACCTATAAATAAACATGAAATTTGTAGCTCTACTTTTTCTAGACCAATTCGAACACTTAAAACCATCCTTTATGTGCTGTTGTAGGAGATTTAGATAGAGTAACACAAACTAAAGCTTCTCTAAGAAATCAGGTTGAACATCAAGCCTTCCATTCACAATTAGAACCTAAAAATATCAATTATTCTATCAATGATGAATTTTGGGTAATGTCCATGCAAGAAGAGTTAAATAAATTTGAAAGAAACAATGTTTGGGAATTAGTAGACAAACATAAGGACACCTTGAAAATAGGCACTAATTGGGTTTTTAGAAATAATGTTGATGAATCTGGAAATATAATTACAAAAAAAGCTAGGTTAGTTGAACTAGGATATAATCAAGAAAAAATAATAGACTATGAGGAAACATGTTCACTTGTGGCTAGGTTAAAAGCTATTAGAATCATACTTTCTTATGCGGCTCATCTGAATTTCAAGTTATATCAAATGGATGATAAAAGTTCTTTTCTCAATGACTTTATAATTGAAGATGTTTTTGTTGAACAACCACCTGGATTTACTAATACTCATTTTA
Organism: Viscum album; assembly: GCA_963277665.1. Lineage (NCBI taxonomy): Eukaryota > Viridiplantae > Streptophyta > Magnoliopsida > Santalales > Viscaceae > Viscum > Viscum album. The sequence goes on along the minus strand of OY728128.1, from coordinate 158,298,436 downwards.
CAAATCATGTTTCTAAACATTCTAATGCTTTCTATGGTTAAAAACAAGCTCCACGAGCTTGGTATAATAGACATAGTAATTTTCTTATTTAAAAAGGTTTCATTAAAGGGATTGCTGATCCAACTCTATTTATCAAAAGGATTTCCAAAGATGTTTTTATAGTACAAATCAATGTTGATGATATTATTTTCAGATCTTCAAAAAATACTTTATGTATTGATTTTTCATAGAGTATGCAACATGAATTTGAATTGAGTTTAATGGGAGAACTCAAATATTTTCATGGAATTCAGGTTTTTCAAAATGAAAATGGTATTATTTAAAATCAAAGTAAATATAAAAAAGATATTTTAAATAGTTTTGGCATGGATAGAAATAAAGAATGTGATACACCTATGAGTACCACTGGTAAATTGGCTATAGATGAAACTAGAAAACTAGTGGATCAAACCAATTATAGAGGTATGATTGGGATTCTACCTTATCTTACTAATAGTCGATAGGATATTATGTTTACTGTGTGTATGTGTGCAAGATTTCAATCTTAGACAAAAGAGTAACACATTCTTAATGTTAAAAGGATTATCAAATATCTTAATCATACTACTAATTTAGGATTATTTTATCCCAAAGGAAAATAATTCAATTTAACAAGATTTTCAGCTGCTAACTTCACTATTATCAAGATAGATAGGAAGAGTACTTTTGGAACATGTCACATTCTTGGTAGTTCCTTAGTATAACGGATTAGTAAAAAAGAAGAATTTTGTTGCATTGTCTACTACTGAAGCAGAGTACATAGCTATTGGTTGTTGTTGTGCACAAATTCTGTGGATGAAACATTCTTTATTAAACTATGGATATAAATTTAGGAATTTATCTATAAACTGTGATAACACTAGTGTGGTCAATATCTATAAGAATCCTATATCTCACTCTAGGACAAAGAACATTGTTGTATGAAATCACTTTTTGAGGGGTCATTTTCAAAAGGGTTATATTACTCTTGAATTAATAGGCACTGAAAATCAATTATCTGACATATTCACCAAGACTTTATGTTCATAAAGGTTAAATTACATTAGACACGAATTTTGAATGATAAACTTTCCTTAAGCCTCACCAATAGAAAATACACACCGTTAGATAAACCTCACCATTAGATAAACCTCACTGATAGTAGAAACCTCACCATTAGTGAAACGTCACAGTTATCGAATCCTCAACATTAGTGAAACCTCACTATTAGATTAATATCACTATTAGATAATCCTCACCGTTAGTGAAACCTCACCGTTAAGATTCTCACCGGTAGTTGTCACCGATATGTTTTTTCGCTGCCTGGATTTTGTGTTTTTTTGGAAACCTTTATTATTTTTAATTTATTTCTTTTAATTACATCTTGATTACTAAATGATAAAAATTATGTCTACATCACGTTTCAATCCACCATGGAATCTCTTCTCATCAAATCTCACTTATCGAACCCCCACATTTCATACGAACCATATGTTCTTCATTTTTTGAAATGGAAAGAGAAAAAAGGTCGGTAGTCAGAGATGAAGGTGATGCACCGAGTGAAAAGTGGAAGAATAAAGGATCTAAAGGCAGTGGTAGTGGAACAAGTCATGAGAAGTGTGTAGTGAACCCACAATTACTGGATAAAAATATTGTAATCAAAAAGTAACTCTGTGTTGAATGGCTCCTTCCTTGAAAATATCTGATTCTAATAATTTTGGAGGAACAAGGGTGGGTCGAATGTTTTGAAAATAACAATGGTCCTTATTATCTGAAATTGGTAAGGGAATTCTATAAGTTTGTTCATTTTGAGAAATATGATTGTGAGAACAGAATGGTATCAGTAGTGAAAGACAATATAATATCTTTTTCTTCCATTGAATGGGTTGAGTGCTTGAAGGTTCCACCCAAGGGTGAATTTGGATATTTCTCCAAGTCAGTACCTCCCACTAGAGACTTTTTTTGAGTATGAAATTGCTTTGGAAGATCTCACTAGAGATGGCACACCAAGAAATGTATTTTCTACAGAAATTGACATATAACACCAGTTTCAGTTCAAATTTATCCATAATTTTTTATGTCCAGGAACTGGGGATTTTTCAAACCTCAGATTCTAAGATATATTCTTTTTTGTATCTTCTAAGGCATGGTGTCAAAGTGAATTTTGGTAACATTCTGATGATTTAAATCATAGATATGACTAGGCAGAAATCGAAAACAAATTCTCTATTCTTTGCAAAGCTGATCTCTTTGATGATCATGTTAAAAGGTTTTTTTGAGTATCGAGATGAGATAGTGGTTGTAGGAGACAACTTTTTTATTACAAAAAATGTTTGAAAGTACATGATTATTGGCTACAACCCATGAAAATGGAATGGTTAAATGATGATGAGAAAATTTATGATAAATTTAACCCTATTGAGCATTCAAATCGGCCAAGAGATAAGGGAGATCTAGGTCTAGGACCTAACGAGGAAGAACCTAAAAAATGATATGATGATGCCGAGGAGAATACATCTAGAGAATATGGTGGGGATCCTAATTTTCCTCCATGTCTAGCTACTGAAAATATATCATCTAGAAAGGAAATTTCACCTGTGACCCTACCTAGAAGGGAAGCAGTTCATGGAGGAACTGTGGAAGAAATATCTGTAAATGAGAAAGACCTAGCCAGATCAGATCATAGAGAGACTACTCCAAATTTAAATAATAGTGATGAAGAAGAGGAAGATGTATTTGGGAATGGAAGTACATGTTTGAGTCACAGTCCTCTGATTGAGAAATCTATTATGCCTATTGGGGAGATATTTAAAGTAGGCAGACCAGTACCAATTGCTGACATAACCCAGCCAGTGCAACCTGGAATGGATATGAATATGGTTGTAGATGACTCTTATGAAGAGGAAATACCCAATGAGGGTGTTGGTGTTGTTGTAGATATACTGATGGAAGCTTAAGTTAGGGGAGAAACTTGTAAGGATAAGATCAGTTTATGTGAACTATGAAGTGGAAGATTGGTTTGTTGATCCTGTATATGTTGTATTGGGACTAGACTATACCGTTTCTGATGATGAGACACCCATTAGAAGGCATCCTAGGTCATATGATTTTTTCTCAGAGGATGTTACTGCTCAACCAGTAGCTCCTCTAGCTCTGCCTGAAGTCATTTTGAGAAAAGGAGATCTTGAGGCCCTGAACTCTGAATTGAAAACCTTTTTTGTTGAATATCTATGTAAGACAGAAGGTTCTTTGGTATCTTCTCTGGGAAGTGTTATGTCCAGTGTTGTGACAGAAGTGAGGGATGAAGTAAAAGAATGTCAAAATCATGTTAAAAGTTTCACAGAGACTGTTGATTCATTGAATCAATATGTTGTTTCATTTGGAACCTTCATGAGTTCTAAATATCATGTTTATACTACCATAAACTACATTCAAGGTGTAGTGAAATAGTTTGTCATAAGATTTTAAGAAGTCCATAAAAATAAATGTCATTACTCAGGATTTTTTTATAAAACATTTTATAAGTAGTTTGAAAAAATCCCTCAATGAAACAATAGCTTTTACTGTAAAACCTCTTGGTACCTCTAGAGTTTCTCCTGATGTTTAATAGTTTAGATCTATGCTGAAAGAAGAACATGGTCAAGTTATTGGTAGTAGATCATCTAATTCTCAGGTGATTACATCAACCAGGGATATCAAAAAAATCGTTCAGGACTATATGAGAGATGCTACTGCAGCCCAGAAGGAAATCAAAGAAAAAATTGATTACTATTTTCAGAGAGTATAGACCAATCATAATCTAACCAATCATTTCCAGCTACTGTTAGAGAATCTGAAACTGCCTCGAGTTACTCAAGCCTTCAAAGAACAAGTTAGTATGCTCAGGGAGATGACCCCTAATTTGGAAAAATTTATGTAGAAAAATGATGATTTCATCTCTTCTATGGAGAGAGGGGGATGTATTATCATGGATTTCAGGAATCTCTTACTGTCCTTTCTGCATGTAGACAGTATCCCTATTATTTTTTTCTCCAGTCTTGCCTACCTCTGGTTAGTATACTTCCACACCACAGTTGATTCTAGCTCACGCTATCAAAAGTATTACTCCTATGATCACACAAAGGTGTTCCCATTATAATCCTGGTAGTGTTTTTGTATATCAACCACCATTGACCATCACTGGAGTTCCTAAACCATAAACTACACCTACCAAGCCTGAATCCTCTTCTTATCCCAAACACAAATCCAAATTGCCTATTGAGGAGGTTTATTAAATAGTGGCTTCGAAATTTGTTAAGAATCATTGTCCTTATTGTATTACATTTGTATTATATTATGTGAAATGGAAATGTGTATTTTCTATCTTCCTCTTTCATGATCTGAACCATTGTTTTTTCTATTTTAGCTAATCACAATGGGGGAGAAAAATTTTAATATGTGGGTAATTTACACTAAGGGGGAGAAAATTATAATATGTATCTTTGGGGAAAATATATATTCATTTTCATTTTACACTTATGTTTGTCTATAGTTTAACTCTAATACATTTGAGAGTTCTCATATGAAAACACTGAGTAATTTCATTAGATGTATTTTACTATGGTTTATTTAATATTATTCAAAATTTTAACACAATAATTTTTGATTATCGAAAAGGGGGATATTGTTGGACTCACCTATTTTGATAATATCATTTATGTTTATATATACATTGATAATCCCAAATAATGACTATCTATATATTAATTATACTTTCAAATTATGACGTCATACTAATAAGTTGATATTAATATCAAAATGATCATATCATATCAGTGGAGTATGTTATTTAATGTCTATTTATGATTATAAATGTTTACCTAGGATTAATCTTGATAACTAACTCAATCTGGAAATGAATTGCATAGAACAAATACTTTATAAGAATTTGAGTTTTAAAGTTACATATACAGATAGAGCTACAGATAAGAAAAGGTCACCGATAGAATAAGTCTACTAATAGACAAGGTCACTGATACAAGATACTGATTGAATGGAGCTGCTGATAGAGGATGCTATTGATAGATAGAGACACCGCTACTGATGTTAACAGCTAATAATAGTGAGGAAGTGCTACCGAGAGAAGTTCACTGTTATGAATAGATACCGATAGTTGGAGATACCGATACAATGAGCTATGGCTACACACGTAGCTACAAATACAAGAAAGTTACTGTTATAGAGAGTAACAGCTACCGATGCAAGACCTACCGTTACATGTCCACTTTTACAAGTTCACTGATACAAAGAGAAACTGATGGAAACCAATCATTATTTCTCTTAACTCTATCTCTCTATTTATTTATTAGCAACAGTCATATTTTTTCTATTAGTGCAACTAATATTAATTAATTATGTTTGTTGGATGTCAGGAAACTGTACCTTGTACCTGCAGAAGTAATCCCGCGTTATTTCTGAAATTAATTAATGATATTTGTTGGATGTCAGGGAACTAAACATCGTACCTGCAGAAGAAATCATGACATATGTCGAACCACCGCATGAGCTATAAAATGAAGATCAAAGCTATGTATAATGTGAGTGACATAAGGAATGCACAAATAGATATATAAGAAGAACACATGAATAACTCTAAGAACACTCATACACAACAAGAACAGATGTTCAAGAGGAGGTTCAAGTGCAGCAAGGAATACTCTCACATTCAAGCTAAACACCAATACTGGAAGTAAAGGAACAGAACCACGACACTCTATTTTCCAGACAACTTCCAAAGAAGGACTAAACGCATCATCTGGTTCAATCTAATGGAGTCCAGAGCTGCAGTTACATCACACAAGAGCATTCTAAACTCATATCCATATTATTGCTCTATTGTGATCATTTTTACTACATTACGAGCATTGTGTGTGATTCTGTCTATTTGGACACACACTGACTCCTAAGATGAACTAAAGGATATTTAAATCCTCACACTAAACTCTTTAAACATTTTTGCATCCCACATAGAACTGTGGTAGAGGTCTGAGGATTTGGACATCATTTGTGCTATTGTTATTGTTTTCCCATGTGGAACTGTGGTAGAGATCTAAGGACATGGATAGTCTGAGTACTGTTGTAAACCCCAATCCAGGGTATGGATCATAGTTATATATAAAATGTTTGAGAGGAATACGTTTTAGGTTGATACCGAATCTCTTGGTTAAAAATTTTGTGCATCTTATTTTAGTTTAAACTATTTTCAATATTCCTCTAATATTTACTTTGAAATTCAATTATGTTTTAATGTAACTCTAATAGTTGAACTAGCAAGTGTTTGTAATTATTGTGAACCAGTAACTTAGTTTCAAAAGCTAACTTAATCATTAGATTATGTTACCGGAGAAAAAAATCAATCTTTATTAAACTTATTGAACACTTGCAATTTTTATGAATTCACTAGAGTTTAAATTGTTTTATGAATTGGAGTATTTCAATATAAATATTTTAAACAAAAAAATTTTATAGGAACTCAATTCACCCCCCTCTTGATTATCCACTCCGACCAATAGTTATTATCCATACATTAAAGTACACAATTGGTAATAATGATTGATAATAATAATAGAGTATATGGATCAATAGAAACAAGCACATATAGGAACATCCAATGACATATATTAATGTTGATTTACTATGAGTGGATATTATTAACATAATATCCTACAAAAGATATTACTAAGGGTGTACACCATCAGAATGTGCCCAAAATTTATATGTCTACCAAAACCTCATTTTCTAAATAATTTATGTCCCTAAAATGTTATCATACCACAATCTGAAATATATATAAGAATATTATCATGGAACTTATAGGTTCATCATCATTGCAGGAAACTGTTATGACCTTTTAGTGAAATAAATTCACAAATATGATTATAAAATAATATGTTACGTTGAAAACAACAATGATGTGATAATGAGTTCCTGAGTACAAAAAACTATAAATTTAGGTCATCATAATGTATGTAGAAATTTTTTCTATGGAACCTACTCCAACATTCTCCCATTTTTTTAGAGTCAACTACTAACATCCTTTAGTCCACTAACTCTGACATGATACTCATGCTTCTACTATGATTGGACATTATAAATTTGGTTCAACAAATTTTGTTATTTAAAAACTATTCTAATGGAACATCATACCTTGGATAAAAAGACATCAAGAGGTGATTATTTTAGAGTATAATCTTTATCATTTTTTATAACCTTGGCTCTTTTCCAAGACTAACCGCTATATTAATATAAAAATAAAATGTGGAAGGGAATTTAAAACTAGGTACCATATAATTATCCTAGATAATGTTTCTTATAAAAATAGATTTCTTTCCAGCATTATAAGTTACTGTATCCTCAAACTCTGCTGTAGAATTTGTAACAACTTGCTTCTTTGAACTTGTCCAACTCACAGCTCATCAATCAAGAGACAAAACATATCCTGACTGTGACATTATATCAATATGATACATTTGAAAACTAACAGCAGTATAATTCCTCATATGTTTCTCCTCATATCCACCATATATATGGAATATAGTCTTTATTATTCTCAAATACCTAATAATAGGATTATCAATATACAAATGTTGTTATCCTTGATATGCTTGATATATTCCAACCATTCCCAATTCTTATGAAACATCATGTCTAGTACATAACATGGAATAATTGAGCAATCAGTTCATTAAATCATATTGGATATTACTCATTATATCATTCTATTTTTATTTCTATGGACACAATTATTTGGAATTTTTCAACCAAGTGACACTAGAACCAATCCCCTCAGGGATTTTCCAAAACAAACCTATTTATTTTCTGATCAATGTGTGTAATATGTCTTAATTATAAAAGAATCTTGGATCTATCATGAATTGTATTGATACCTATAATATAAGTTACATAACCTATTTACATCAAATAGGAACACTTTTTGTATCATCCTTAACAGACTGTAAAATTGGTATTTCATTTCAAATAAGCAATATTCCATAAGAAGATACAAATAAGATAACAATAGTGTTAAAAAGAAACTGTTTTCAAACAATACGTCACCTTAATTATTAATAAAAAATTCAATAATTTCTTCATCGGGTAATTATTCCATCAATTGGATGATATTTTCAATCCATTAATAGATCTTTATAACATTGAAATCCTTTTGTAAAGATAGGGAGTCACATACCCTTCCAGTTGTTTGTTAGGGACATCTTCGTAATTGTTCCCATAATGTAACACAATTCTGATTTCCATATCTAAAATTTTATAGTCATGGAATGAATCTATAAATAATATAATTATGATTTATTTAAATATGGAAACATGTTAAAAGGTTTAATCCTTGTAAATTCCATGGGACAACTTAAACCCTTTATCCATTATCCTTGCTTTATAGGTATTTAAATTTCTTTACATGTATGTTTTTTAATTGAATACCCTTTTGTCACATTAATGATATACATCAATTGGAACATCAAATATTACACAAACAAGGTTCTAAAAAATGGATTTTATTTTAGAATTTAGGGGGTCCTTCTGTCCTACAAATTATGAGCTCTATAGTACGTCTATATAGGATAGAGGTTAATCATTGTCAAAAAAATATTGATTCATGATCATTGGTGTCTAAAAGACCATATATATGTGTTTCTCTTAAAACTATAGATATCCTAATAATCACATGTGTTTCAGGAGAAACTTCTTCCATGGGGGTTTATGGAATCCATTCTATAATCAACTATTAAGTTTCTTGTGCATCAAATTCATTGAATTCAATCTTCCTCTAAATATTTTTATTGGGATGTTCTCCCATTCCATAATTATGGATTGTATGGTGACAATCAATTTCTTGTCTATGGGGTTATATAAAGAGTATCCCTTTATTTCTATAGGATACACTCTTGAGTTACACATTGTTTCCAAGGCTTCTAGGTTTTTTCTATGATGGCCTTAGCAATTTTTTCACAATCCAATATACAAGTATGCATAAAATGTTCTCTTTACACTCCACAACTCTAAGGTGTTCCATTTTCAACATTTGTTTGTTCTCGATTTAATGTATATTCCATAGATTATAATGCATATCAAAAAGGGTTAAGATTGACCAGGATGAATCATCATTGACCTTTCCATGTCTAACAAGGTACACTTACTTCTATCACTAACAAAATTTCATTATATTATATATGGTGGAGTGAGTAGAGATTGAATCCAAAACGACATTAAGAAGTTTATAAACTATTTGTTAATATATTCACCACATACATATGAATGAACAATATTTATCTTCTTTTCCAAGTTCACTCTCCACTTCATTCTTAAATACTTTGAATTTTTCAAAAAACAAGAATTTAATCCTCATAATCTAGAAAATAACAAAAACTAATCAATTCATGGTAAATGATATGAACTATGAATATCCACCAGTCGATTATACTAGAAGTAGTCCACACAAATTTGTGTGTACCAATCCTAGAAGCTCTATGGTCCTTTCACCCTATCAAGAAAATGGAGGGTTTTCCATTTTTATTTATATACAAGCATGACATATATCATGTTTTCAAAAGAGTCACAATAACCATCTTGATAGATAATTTTCAAATGCTTCTCATTTACATTACCATGATGGTGGTTCCATAAATTGGTGTTGTGTTATTAGTGTGAAAATGACTCCTAATGTATTGAAAATAATTGGTTGTCATAATTTAATACAAAATGATTTTTTTTCTAATGTTCCATACCACAAAAAAAGTAGTATTTAATAAAGAAAAAAATTATTTTAAAACATGAAAATAAACACATATTCATCTATGAATGATATAGAGATTATTTTCATCGTAATAGTTGGTACATAATAACAATATTTTAATACCAATATCATTCATTCTGGAAATGACAGTTGGTAGTCTATAATTCCTATAGTCGTGATTCTCACATAATTTTCATATCAAAATTCAACCACTCTTATATCTTTCATTAAATTTCCACTTATTTCCTACATATAGAAACAGATGTGGGTACCACAAGTTTTATGTAATACCCATGTATAGATATTGAGATCCTTCACACGATGACTAACTTGCATTTACCTTCCCATTTCTTTTGAGTGATATTATTCATCATATTGTTGGGAAGATAATGTTCTTGACATTTATACTTCAGATGAGTATTGGTCCCCTTCTCATTATTCATCATTTTCATATTCACCACAAGGACCACGAGTTTGACAGTACCGATATCTCTATCAACATGAAAAATCAGTGTATGTTCTTATGGAAGAAACATCACATTATTTACCATTTTATAATTAACAATAAAATAATATAAGTTCACATTTTGGGATTACAGTATGATATTTTTGTTAAAATCATCTATGATTTTAATTTTTAATATGTATAAGAGATCAATGATTCCAATAATCATGGCTATATGAGTTCTTGTGAGCAAAGACTCTCCATGATTAGTTGTAATCAAATAATTGGAGATATTATATCTCTCTTGAGCTTCCTTATGATGATAGAGATCCTTATGGTTAGATATCATGCTATTTATATGCATCCATACCAATATGAAGATTCAAAACCATATTTTTTATTGTTGAAAAAAATGAAAATTTTAACATATGTGGAATCTTTCATAAGTTTCCCACATAGTATTAATCCATTATCACTATATTAATTTCAAGGAACATTAATATTGTGTTCTTAAAAGATATATTATTTTCTTTCATGGTTTATGATAACACATAATCACTTTTTCCACTCTTGGATATTTTTTTCACATATAAGGCTATCCTTCTCAAGTATAGATCATAGTGATATTATTTAAATAATATTAATGGTTGTTTATAAAAATAATATTAGTGTACTTTTATAACTTTAACTGATAAAATTTTGACATATAAATTATGTATTTATTAATACCCCACTATTTTATCAAAACCTTATAGCACTCACCAAATCCTTATAAATATCATATTTCATAGAAATTATTTTGAAAAGGATTCTTACTCAACTTTCACAAGCTCCAAAATTGGATGTTTATGAAATATTAAGGGTTTTATGTAGGAATTATAGAAGACAACTTCTTTAAAATACATCTCATTGATGTGTTGAGTGGACTCCCCATTTCGGAAATCCAAAAATTGGATTTCATCAAATCTTGCTTATAAATTACAACATGTAATTATTTGGTAGTAAACCCCTCATGTGAAAAAATTTATGTTGACAAAAATATTCATCATTGGATTCACCAATAATTGAAATCACCCCATCATTGACTACTCAAGCACTTTGAACTTTGGTTCAAATTAAAGTAATGTATTAGATGGAAATAACAAATTAATATATAATTGATAGGTTTTATCATTAATATTTAAATTTATAATTATTATCTATGTAAAAATCATGTAAATATTATATAGAATCAGTTATGTGTTTAACCATGTCATATATAATACTTATTTTTACTCCAATTGATTATTGTTCTAATTTCCAAGATTATTATTTTATTAATTCATGTAATCAAGATTAAAAATCCAAAATTACTTAACCCTGATGCTTGAAATACATTAAATAATAAATTGGAATGACCATGATCATCAAAAAAGTGTAATATTATATAATGGAAGATAAATTTACAATCGATCTAGGGTAAAACACCTTAAACCATTTATGGTTTGTGTTGGATTTTTTCAACTTGTAAACCTTTGTATCTCTATTGGAAAGGTTTTTCCGTAGCTCCATACATTTAATTAATCAAATAACAAGGTTGATTTATCCATTACCTTGGATTTTACTCACACACAAGTGAGGGGAAGAGGTTTACATGAAAAACCGTGGTCATGATGGCATTTAAAAAATAAAAGGATAGATAGAACACAAGGTAAGAAATTAATTTAACAATAAATTTAAATAATGGAACCACATAAAATGTTAAAGTCACATAACATGATCATAAACATACAACGAATTGAGAATTTTATATAATAAGAATTAAATTCCAATAATTCTTATTTCAGATAAATTTCACAGGATTCCTCGAATTATCTTTCTTAATTAATCAATTATTTTATATTAATTTTCAACTATATTTACTTTAGATTCTCATCCATCACAATATTAAACCAACTAATTAAATTTATTAACTATACACATTTTTTTACTTCTGTGTAAACACCATGAATACCTATTTGAATAAACCTATAATTAATTATACTCATATACTTCTTACTATTGATATATATTTCAGACATGAATCATCATTTAATTTCAGGAAGTGTACTATCAACATAATTATTATTCTGATTGCATGATTTTTCTATCACTTGTTATGAATCAATGCATATAGATGAATGAATATAATATAACTCATATATAATATATAGATATAAAAATTTCACTGCAAATAATTAAAAATTTATTTATATTAAATCCCCTCATATTGTGTGTCTTATCAACTTAATTCACATATAAATGTATACATTTATTTTGTTTTCATAGTATATTAAATTAATTTTAATTATAAATAATTTGGAAGTAGTATATGTTGTGAACATTGGGGTTACAAGGATTGTATGTTTTCTCAATGTCCATCCTCAATACACACATATAGAATACATATGTATCTATTCCACAGATGATGTTAGATTCCATGACCTGTACATGGGAAACACAACATATGGTCTCCATGTCACATGGTCAACAGTATGGTAGGATGTCTAAGTATATAAATTTACCATTTATAACTCATGTACTACATGCTTTGTATGGATGTTATACATCTTCTAGGATGGATGACAATGTTCCAGGTGGCCCCTGTAACTACATTGTGTATAATTAAATGCACCATTTGTAATAAATGTTCACACTGTGAATAAATTATGAATTAATTACTGTTGTATTGAAAACTAGTACACAACGTATATCTCAAGGTTACATGGTGTGTAGACCTTTTCTATCTAGACATGTTCCTCATCACCACCCTATTATATCATTCATTTCATTTCAATCATAAAAATAATTTTTTGTATTATATTTATGATAAATGAAGTTATATAAATAATATATCACAATACTAATTAATGGACAAATAAAATTCAGTTGAAATTTAAATGATTTTTTTTAAAATCAATCAATTTTCATTAAAAATTTATAAATAATTTTTTGACTGCTCTGATAGAACTTATAGGATCTTGGGGTTGCCAAACCAAGTGATGGGTCAGGCGAATCATTTCATTTCTTCATGATTGATGATAAATATGAGATTTACATAATGTTAGACACCATTGTACGTGGAATAGAATCAAATTTAATACAGATGGATAAATTTCCATAAACAGAGTGTAGTGTTATCACATATTATTTCTAAACAGTATACGAAATTAAATAATTACCTTGTGAGACATTTTATTTATTGATTTATCAGATAACAGATCTATCATGGACTATCATTTCATTGTAGGAATCAATAGTTGGTTCTCTCTTGCTATGATCCACTTGTTTTCCATATATCTACATGCATTTCTATAATAATATATGGGTGCTAGCATGGTAGATCATATTACGTTCATTATTCTCCGTTTTTCTCCATAACAATAGATTCACAATGATTCTCCTTAATATCTATAAACTCAAGAGTGGACAGTGAATGGATATTGATCTCCATTATTGGAGATTTCTTGTATAATGGATATCTCTAGTGCATCAATATAATTATCTAGATTTGTGGTGCACAACAAAACAACTTAATTGGATCTATTGAAAAATATTTTAATTGGGATTATATACCACTTTCGTTAGAAATTAATAACTGGTGAAGTTCCTACTATTATTTATATAATTCCTTGTGTTAACCGACGTATAACATAATAACAATGTTATTATTTCTCATCATCCGACAGACCCACAAATTATAATTAAATATTATATATTTAAATAATATTCAATATATATTATTTCTCACTAGGAAAATAAAAATGGTTCTCCATTCGTACAAAATATTTCTTGGGCCTTGAATAATGACTATTTATTTAATAAATAAATACTATTTACTTTTTTATGAATAAATAAATAAATATTATATTCAACTAATATAAAATAAATATTTATTAAATATTTCACTCAGATAATATTCACTTCAATTCACTGGGGACATAAAATATGAGACCATGAAAACATGAATAATTATTAAACCACACATGGGAATAATATTTATTCATCTTTCTAAAAAATAAATAAATAATATTTTACTTAACTAAGAATATGGATACACTTATTTTGTGACCATCTATACCTCTTTTGTAGTGGTATTAGGTGATGTATCCTGTTTTTATTGGATAACATATATCAACATGCCAAGGAAACCATAGTGAAAGAAGTTAATTCCACAATGGCATAATACCTTGTAAAAACTCTCACAATTTAATATAACCACTTTAACCTTATATCTATAACAGATTTTGTTTCATTATAGTTTCATCAACTAATAATCTTGAAGTATTTCTCATTGAATTTCAAGAAAACAAACATTCCAATTGAAATTTGTAGAGAAGGATTTATTAAGCTATATCATTTAATTAAATGTGACTGAGATATAGACATTTACTATGGAATAGATAGGACAAATCATTTCTTGAATTATTTATTAATTCAATAGTACTTTTGAGGCACCAAATGCATACTAACTCTCATAGATCATTTTCCTCGTGGTTTTCAACAGTACAAAATAGTGCACAACTTATAATAGTCATTAATAACAATATTAAGGAATATGGATCCATACACACATCCACAGATTAGAACAACTAATGGAACATATAAACATGAATTTCCAACTAGTGGGTTTTTCTATCATAATATCTTACATTGGATATTACCTGATGCATACACCATGGAAAGATGACTCAACGTATTATAAATCCCTACCCCTGATATAATATATCATTGTGCCAATAAAATGATATGATTCAGCTATAGAACATATATTATATAATATTTATGTGGAAATTTTGATTTCTCAACATAACGGTGAACTATTATGACCAATAATTGTGATATTTACTCTTAGGACGTTATAACATATTTAGTTACACAAATGAGAAAGCATGATATGATAATGAGTTTATTAATATTCAATACTATGAGTACATGTTATCATAAAATACATTACAGCTGGTTCTCACACACCAAATATAGCAATATACCTTCATGGTATAGAATAAATATATAATAATTTTTTTATTATACAAGAGGTTCAAACTTGTATGATGCATGATGATAATTGATGTTAGGATTTTTCACCACAATTTTATATATACAAGACATATTATATATTAACCACGTAATTCAATACTGTGGTGTTTATATTGACTAACTAAAATGATATATGATGAATCCCATCATATTTTTTGTATTTAATAGTACATTTGAAATTTTTTCTTTCATGGCGATGTGACTCGAAATTTACCAAAGAATTACGGGACTTATATTAAAATCTCAATTCATTCTAGGATTGACTATGAAAAAAATCAATTAAAGGATGTTATATAGAACGTATGAAATTATCCACCTTTATTTTTCCATGCCCTAAATTTTTTATATATGTTACATTTATTATGATCAACTTCCCTCCATTATGGATTAAATAGATTGGGCAAATGTTTTTTTGGAAAAACAAAATTTTTTAATTATTCGGCCAGGAAAAGTTTTCTTTCATGTCATCATATGATTTAAAATGTTTACAATAATTATTTTACAATTATACAATAATTATTTAAAATTCGTTATACACATTATTTACTTTTTACGAAAATTCATAAAATGAATCAACTTTTTTGTTTTCGAAATGATGTAATTTTTAATTTTTATCCAAAATTGGAAAGGAATTAACATTTTAACTTACCCGACCTAAACATATTTCCACACAATCAGGATCGATAAATTATTTGAAGCTTACATTTCATGTTTCAATGGTTTTTTTCAATGAAATATTTACTTAATTTGTTGTGAATTTTTAGATTTTAAATATTTCATTTCAAAATTATTATTTTTTAAATAAGAAATGTTCCAATGAAAATTAAAATGAATTTTTCATTTATGATAACATCCTTATTTTTTAATTAATCTTAATTGTGATTATGATTCAATTCTACCATCTTTATACTCTCTATTTATATTTTTTTTATAGTGATTAAAAAATTAAAAAACATTTTTTTCTCCATGGGTTATGTTATGATGCAATGATAATTTTTTTTATGATCATTTTTCATACATATGAAAGGATTATGTTAATGTGGTAGGTGTGTATTTTATAAACTCCAATGAATTTGGTAAATATTAATATTTTAAGTTATCAAAGGGTATACTAGAGGTTAAACCAAACCAAAAAGAGGTAATATTGGAGATTATACCACGACCAAAAGCGGATACATGGAAGGATATTCGTAGCCTAATGTTTTTATGTGGGTGGATATCCAAGACAAACAAATGGTGATTTTATTGGTTGGTAGACCTAAAAGAATATTTCTATGATTATTAATATGATATACACTATGCAATTATATTATGGAATTACCTTATGAAATTGTTTTGACACCGTGTATCATGTTCTTTGATGGATTTTTTGATTCCTAAAATATGAAATTCCAAGCCATATTTCAGGACTTCAAATTATGCTATATTAATTACATGGCATTCTTTTCAAATGTTATTCTCTAGTTTTCATATTATTATTATAATATTATGAATAAATGATCATTAATATCTCCCATGTTTGTAATTATTTATCTTCTAAGAAGATATATTATTTTATTTCTATTTCCCAATGATAGGAAAAATATTTTTAGGTATTAGATGTCTTAGATGGTAATAATAGTTAAGAACTATGTGGGAGATGATGTAGTTATTTTGTGTACTAGTTGTTTATGTATTTATGTTTCATAATACATTAAACATTTACAGTTCTTATATGTATCATATGTATATTAAATGAATATTCCTATAATAATATAAAATATTTTTGTTTGAAATATTTTGTATACTTTAGTGTCATAAAATGGATTAATGAGACATTAATATAAAATACCTGAATAATTTTTTCTATCCTAGATTCCCAAGGAATTTGTACAATGATATAAAGAATAACATATTCATTATTAACTGAAATCTATAAAAGTATTGAAAAATAATCTTTTTGAAAATTTATGTCAAAGGAAACAACAAGAAGTTATCATCCTCAATATTTTTAAATCCTCACTCACTTACATGGTGGTAGTATGGATATATAAAGACTACACAAAGTCTAAGAATTTTTTTGGATATAATGTGGAAATGTTTTGATTTCAACATTAGGTTGATGAATGAAGATATGTAATCCTAATGTTGGTTGTTGTACTGATTGAGATGTTTCCATTGAAATGATATAACATATATGAATCAGAATATCAGAAAAAGGGATAAAATGACCGTGTACATGATGATATGAATTATGAAACAAAAATGGAAAAAGGATGGGATATTTTATAAGGAATAAATGGAATTAAGGATGTAATTACATTAGAGGATATGAAAAAATTCCTTAGGTATTCTCATGTCAGAGTGAAATATTTTTATGTTGCTTCATTTTAAAATAATGATCTTAAATATATAGCTTCATACTTTGAAGATTTTTTGTTGATGTATCCATTTTTATCAAAAATCAATAATAAAGTCTACCCATGGAATTTCATAAAGGTTTTTCTATATTTCAACATTCTAATAACTATTTTTAGTTAAACCAATGAAATATACAAGAAATTATTTCTTCGAGTAAGTATTTAGAATCTTGATTTGGAAATTACTCATGTTTTCTGAATATGTAAACATACGTGGACTAATATATTTATTTTTGATAAGTTTTTTAGAATTATAAACAATCTGATTGTGTGATAATCCCATATAAACACCAAACCCAAAAGAATATAAAAAATATACTAATCAATACAATGAAAATAAATATGAATATAAGAATAAAAAATGGAAAACATGGATAATATAATTTATATTAGATAATAAAATGAAAACCTAAAAAAAACATCGAACATTCAGATGACCGAAGGTCTCTATCGAACTCCACTTCCATTAAAATTATATCTATGATAAACCCTGTAGAGATTTTATAGGAGAAAGATATTACTAGTTACCAAAATATTAACCTGAATGATCCATTTATTCTAAGGACACTAAATGGTATCAATAGGGTGTGATAAAAATCAAATTATTTTGAAACCGAACAATGACACTATGAATTTACATTAATTAAACAATACGTAAATGATTGAATAAAATTCCTTATTTTTATAGTGTGGCTAGAGAAACACATAATTTACATACATGGTTAATACTTCAAAATTGAAGCATACGTATTACAAAATATAACAAAACCATGAAAGGACCTTATAGGTATAATGTCTTTATAAACTGGGAAACATAAACAACTGGTTCATAAAGAATCTACATTGTCTCCCATTTATTTCATCATATATATAGTCCCTTTTTGGCATATCTTACTTAATAACATTCTTCCTAACCTGGGGAAAGAAAACATACAAAAGGGTGAGCTAAAATGCTCATTAAGGGTAAACAAAAGAAATATCAATCACATCAAATTCATAAGAACATAACCTTTTGGAAATCTTACCCTGCCAAAGAGATCATAATTTCATAACATGGGATAAATCATGGTAGTGAAATTTAATCCTAATAATCATAACATAAAACATGAAACTTTGTGGCATACAAACATAATCATAGAGAATAATTTCTTATTAGTCAAGACTCATTGCCAATACTATCTTAGTGGACAATGTCCATTTCTGAACCGAGTTCACTCCTCGTTTCAGTCCTGTTTCACTAAACCGGTTTAACCTGTCGTTCCAGCCATTTCTATCTCATGAGATATAAAATCTTTCCCCAATGAATTGGAGTGAGATTTAGGTCCCACCCATCTCATAATGACACCATTCTTAAGTGTGCCACAAAATCGTAAACCATACATCATAACATAACCCATGTAATAAAAATGGGAATCTTAAACATCGTGACATCCTAAAACAATTCATATAAGATAAATGAATTCATAAAAATATTTCCATCACAACATAATCAAATCAATGTAATAATAGGGATAGAAACAGAACCCAATATTATCTTAGATGGAAAATAATTTTGATAAAACACTTGAACTCCGTTCTTGAGGAAAATATCCATTCTACTTCAAAAACATTTCTTCCTTTATTAATATGTCATACAATTTTGAACTAAAATAAGTTGATTAAAAATAAACTTGAAAACTTGTAAAGGAAGATTCTTGGAAATAATGTTTTAAAAATCCATTCATGTCGTATAAGTTAAAAAAACATTCTTCTCGTACTTTTTTCAGAAAAGTCAAAAAATACCTCGTACGAAAAATGACAAAATATTCCTTTTGATATCTTTTACTAAAAACTCACTGAAAGGTAAAATAGGATTTAAAAAATTTTTGGAGGATATAAATAATATTAAATATTTAGGAAACATGGATGTGGATGATAAATATTCCCCAGTAAATTTTGAAGTATAAACAATCTCTGATAAAAATTGATATTGCGAGATTTTCCCTTACATTAGGTCTGATTTTCTTCTTAAGTGTCTGAACCTCCTGTATAATGATTTAAATAATGTTATTTACTTATTCCAGAATCATAATTATTGTTATGATATCATATATGGTCATATTCTTATCTTCTTATTATTAATATTTCATTACTAATTGTTATTCGAGGGTTTATTAATTTTTGTTCTTATGCGTGTTTTGTCGAATAAATTCTTAATACTATTTATAGGATATAGATACATCATTTGAAAAATGGTATTAGTTTAATATATATCATATTAATTCATTCAATTCATTTATATAATCATTATTCAATGAATATCATATAGAACGAGTCGCATCACATCGTGGAGACGGTAGGCCGTACGTACGCACGAGCGATGATATCGTTCTCATGATCGTGGAATTGTATTGGAGTGTATATATAATATTTAAGAATCAATACCACTTTACAATAATCATATATAGTTATTTATTTGCACCATCATACCCATCCACGTAAGGTGGTGGTGGAAAATAGATTACACCACGGCCTGGAGACGGTATTCTGTACGTACGCACGCGCGATGATTTCATTTTCCGTAGGATGGATAAGAGGTGAAATAGGGTTGTTTCATATTTATGATAACATATAAGTATATTAGGTATACTTATGTTATTAACTCATAATGAAACAACTAAAAAAGAGGGAGTAGAAGAAGAATGGAACTTGAAGAAAACGGTAGAAGGTATTACCTCTTTCTCGAAGTGCCTCCTTTAAACTTTCTATTAAGGCACTAGAGTTGGTCTTTTGAGAAGACCAGTATCTTTTTTAGGTTTATAAGGAAGTGGGGAGGTGAAATGGGCAGGGTTTGGCCGAGATTGAAGGCTCAAATTGGTTTGAGGAAGAGAGGGAGGAGGTGCCTTTTATAAGGGAAGAGAGGGGCATCTTTGGAATGTGTGGAAATATTATTTTATTATAAACTTATCTTCGGTTTCAAAAGGTCCAAAAATCATTAAAGATGAAGATAAGATAACTCATGGTCTAAATAAAATCATCCAATCAGAATTGGACATGTTTTGGAAAATATTTTAATCCTTATAATCTTATTTATTAAAATCATTTATTAATGAGGTAAATGCTTTATCATTATTGTATCATAGATAATTTAATTTATTTGGTGTCTAAAAATTATAAAAAAAATATCATTATATAGGAAATCTTTTTAGCTTTCCAATTAATATTTATAGTCTACAATATAATTTATATAACCCCTTATAAATATTAATTACTAAAAGATTTTTGTTAATGTCATGTTTGTCTTCACATTAAATTAAAAAATCTAAATTGCCATTGTCCCTACCAAGTGTCTCAAGGGGTCCCAAAATCGACCCCAGGATGCCCAGGGCCGGACAATACTCATCCAATAAGGTTAGGACAAGTTTCAATATAATTTTGAATTATTATAATATTCTTTTAACCTTAAATTACCCTATTTACCTTTAACCGTAGTAAATAAAAATTACCGTAGTTACTATTCATAATATCAAAAAAACAAATTAGGAAATTAACATAATTTGGACCCACTGATTCTAAATATGGAATCAATTTTTCGAAATTCAAAACACATAAGTTGCAGTAATTAATTTAAAATTAATCCCATTGTTAAGCAAATGGGTTTTAAAAGTTAAAACATTGCCAAAGATTGAAATGTTTTTACCTATTAATTCAATGTAAAATTAATGCTAATGACATAAATTATATTAAATGGTAAAAATATATTCTATTTATACTTTAAAAACATTCAATATTATAATTTAACCATACAAAGTATTGAGGTTAAAAAAGTTGTTTTTAATTAAAATATAGCGTGTTTTTACTAATCATTAAAATATGAATGTTATCAGAATAATATGAAAAATTTATCCAATATAAATTTTTATATCTTGATTTGAAAGAAAATTTTTATTTTTTCAAATTGAACATATAAACTTTTCAAAAACTAGATTAAATGTGGGTGCTCCATCAAAAGGTGGTAAAAAACCTTTTTTGAAAAATACTTCTTTTATCCAAAAAACTGATTTTGTTTTCATACCTCATTCTAGAAAATGTATAAGATGAATTAAAATGTTTTAAAATTCAAAATTCAGTTAATACTATTCATAACAACTAGTGTATAATATTATAATATATCGTTGTTTAGTGAAACTCGGTATTGCGTACTACACATGCTATCGAGGAAGGTCGCGATTGCGTGTAACGCAAGTGAAGCTAGTGTTGTGTGTAGTGGAAGATTCCTTTCCATAAAACATATTACATAAAAAAAATACTTATCATAAAATATCAGGGTGTTACATTCTACCCCCCTTAAAATGAATTTCGCCATCGAAATTCGTCACTTCGTAACAAACAGATGAGGATACCTCTCCCTCATCATATCCTCAAGTTCCCATGTAGATTATTCTAATTAGTGGTTCCTCCATAAAACTTTCACCAAGAGAGTGGTCTTGTTCCGTAGAACCTTTTTGCAACGATCCAGAATCTCTATCGGCTGTTCTTCATAAGAAAGATCTTGTTCCAGCGGTACAACTTCTAAGCTGAGTACATGTGAAGGATCAGGTATGTACTTTCTCAGGAGAGATACATGGAACACATCGTGAACTTGAGAGAGATTTGGTGGAAGCGCCAATCGGTAAGCTACCTTCCAAACATGATCAAGAATTTCAAAAGGACCGATATATCTAGGGCTCAACTTTCCCTTCTTTCCAAATCTCATTACTCTCTTCCAAGGAGAAATTTGTAAGAACACTTTATCACCCACTTCAAACTCTAGGTCTTTTCATCGGTTGTTGGAATAACTTTTTTGTCGACTCTGAGCTGCTCTTATGTGTTGTTGAATATATCTGACCTTTTCTACCATTTCATCAACAAGATCAGGTCCAAATAGATTTTTTCCCCAACTTCATCCTAGCAAGTTGGAGTCCTCCATTTATTTCCATAGAGAGCATCCTAAGGAGACATCTGAATACTGGAGTGAAAGTTATTATAATAAGAAAATTCCACCAAAGGTAGGTGTTGATCCCAACCACCTTTGAAATCTACAGAGAAAGCTCTCAACATATCATCTAGAGTTTGAATTGTCTTTTTAGACTGACTGTCTCTATGAGGATGATAAGCAGTCATGAAATGCAACTCTGTATCCAGAGTATGCTGAAGACTTCGCCAGAACATTGAGGTAAACCTCGGATCCCGATCAGATATAATAGAAAGTGGTACTCCATGAAATCTTACCACTTACTTTACATATATCCTGACATGCTGATCTAGAGATAAATCCTCTCTAATATCAATGGATTGTGCAGACATTGTATGATGATCAACTATGACCCAGATAGCATTATTGCCTTTCGATGTTTTAGGAAGTCCAGGGACAAAATCTATAGTGATGTTTTCCCAATTCCATTCAGGTTTGGGTAATGGTTGTGACATACCCTTAGACTTTTGTATCTCGGCTTTAACTTGCGTACAAACCAAGCATCGAGAGACATATTCAGCAACATCTCTTTTCATTCCATCCCACCAGAAGTACTCTTTCAGGTACTTATACGTCTTCGTGCTTCCTAGATGAATAGAGAATGAAGAACTATGAGCCTCATCCAGCATCTCCTTCTTTAATTCTGGGATGGGAGTAACACAAACCCGATTCCTGATCTTTATTATCTCATCACAATCAAGGCTGAATTCAGGAATAGTTCTCACCTTCTTTTGTAACTCAACATCTTCTTTCTATGCCTCTTTAATCTTCACATGTATAGTTGGTTGAACATTCATATGAGAAAGATACGATTTTTCCCCTTTCATTATAATTCCATGATCCATCCTTTGTAATTCCATAAATATTGGATCTTTTGTGATCCTCATCATGGATAAGCTACCATGGTCTTGTCGATATGTATATGCCACCTTGATTGCTTTCCCAGGGTGGTAATGAATTGAGCATTCATAATCATTAATCAGCTCCAACCATCTTCTTTGGCGCATATTCAGCTCCTTTTGTGTGAAAATATACTTTAAACTTTTATGATCAGTATAAATGTCACACTTTTCTCCATAAAGATAATGCCTACAAATATTTAATGCAATGATTACCGCAGCTAACTCCAAGTCATGAGTTGGGTAATTTTTCTCATGGATTTTCAACTGTCGTGAGGCATAAGCTATAACCATATTATTTTTCATAAGAACACACCCCATCCCCTTCTTGGATGCATCACTGTAGATCACAAACCATTCCCCACTACATGGAAGTCTGAGCACAGGTGCACGAGATAAACTTCTTTTCAACTCCTTGAAATTCTCTTCACATTCATCTTCCCACACGAACTTAACTCCTTTCCAAGTCAACGTGGTGAGTGGATTGGATAATCGTGAAAAATCACTCACAAAATGTCAATAATATCCATCCAAACCAAGAAAA
Organism: Viscum album; assembly: GCA_963277665.1. NCBI lineage: Eukaryota > Viridiplantae > Streptophyta > Magnoliopsida > Santalales > Viscaceae > Viscum > Viscum album. The sequence continues at coordinate 158,274,293 of OY728128.1, read as the reverse complement.
ATTCGGATCTCAGTTACTGTTGTTGGTCTCGACCATCTTTCGATAACCTCTATTTTTGATGGATCCATAGATATCCCCTCTTCTGAGATTATGTGACCCAAAATGCATCTTTTTGAAGCCAAAATGCACACTTGGTAAATTTGGAATAAATCTTCTCCTTTCTCAGGGTCTTTAATACAATTCTCAAGTGATCTTCATGTTCTTCCTTGGTCTTTGAATAGACAAGAATATCATCTATAAAGACTACCACAAACTGATCGAGATAGTCTCTAAAGACTCTATTCATCATATCCATGAAGATAGTAGGGGCATTAGTAAGACCAAATGGAATCACTATAAATTCATAGTGTCCATACCTTGTACGGAAATCCGTATTTGGTATAACCTCCCTTTTGACCCTTAATTGATGATACCCGGAATGAACATAAATCTTGGAAAAGTATTGAGCTCCGCGTAGTTGTTCAAATAAGTAATCAATGCGTGGGAGAGGATTTTTTTTCTTGATATTGATCTTGTTAAGTTCTCGATAATCAATTAAGAGTCTCATTGATCCATATTTCTTCTTAACAAACAGAACAGGTTCTCCCCAAGGTAACGCACTAGGGCGTATGATTCATTTATCATGATTCTCTTGGTGTTGCTTCTTCAATTCCTGCAACCCAATTGGGGAAATTCTATAAGGTGTCTTTGAAATAGGCAAAGCACTCGGTACGAGTTCTTTTGAAAACTCAACTTCACAATTTGGTGTAAGACCTGGAAATTCCTCCAGAAAGACATCATCAAATTCCCGTACAATGGGCATATTATTAATCGTGAGTTTCTCTCCAAACATTTGAGATAAATAACCTTCATTTAGTGGAATCAAGACCCATAAGATAGAAGAAATTTCCACTGGAAGGCTATGTTCATCCTTGCATCAATAGAAAATCATAGATTGATCTGGAATATGAAAAGTGACTTCCCTTCTTTGGAAATTGATATGAGCTCGATATAAATAAAGCCAACCCATGCCAAGAATCACATCAAATTCCACTATAGGAAGGATCACAAGATTTTCAGGAAGCACTTTCCCACAATCTTCAATCAAAGAAGAATTGTAAACTTTTGATGCGGCTGTCCTGCCATTAGGAGTTGTCACAACAAACTCAACCTCTAATTTTTGAGGTAATACAGTGATACCCTTAGAAAATTATTCAGAAATAAAAGAGTGGGTGGATCCAGAATCAAATAAAACATTTTCTACTTTAGAGTGGATGGTAAGTGTACCTCTCACCACCTTGTTGTCATACTCCACATCACTGATAGTAATTGCATATAACATTCCTTTCTCTTTGGGCTTAAGAGTTTGTTGGCGCCGATCATCATCACCAACCCTTGGATTTGGGCATTGATTGGCATAATTCCCCATATCCTTGCACATGAAACATTGAAGTGTAGTAGGTTCATTCTGTGTATCCCTTTCTTTGTTTGCATCAATAGACATCTTCTTCCCATTATTTCGATATTCAATTGCCTGATGACCTTCTTTTCCACACTTATAACATTTTCTTGTCCCCTTAAGACAATTTCCTCCATGTTTCTTTCCACACTTTGAGCATAAGAAAAAAACTCATCTTCTTTTCAGTGTGGTCTTTAGATTTTCCTTTGAATTCCATTTTCCTCTTCTTGTCAAACCCATGTGACTTATGGGTTACACCAATCTCTATCTCAACCTTGAGAGAACATAGAACAATTTCCTCATAGCTATTGAAGTCCCTTATGGATAACTCCCTTCGAAGACTTGGTTTTAAGCCACTAAAGTATCGATCGATCTTACTCTAAGTTTGGATAATCATTCTGGAAGCGTACCTTGCATGTCTTGTAAAATTTGCTTTGTAGGTACCAACGGATTCATCATCCTTTTGCTTCAGTTCAAGAAAATCCTTCTCCATCTTTGTTCGAAGAATACGAGGGAAATACTTATTGAAAAATAAGTTCTTGAACTTGTCCCATTCCATGGACTCAATTTCATCCATTTGCCTCGTATTATTAATAATATTCCACCATTGATCAGAATAACCTTCCAAATGATACACGGCTAAAATGACATTATCATGTTTAGAACATTGAAGAACTGAAAATATCTTTTCAATGGTACTGATCCATTGTTTAGCCACTAATGGATCAGAAGACCCGCTGAATGAAGGTGGACGCTGCCTCATGAAGGATTCAATAGAATGTTTCTCATTTATTTGCTCATTTGGAAGTCCTGTATGATTCATAGCTTGAGAAAGTTGTGTGAACATGGCTAAAAGATTTTTCATTCCAACTCCCATAATGTTTGGTTGCTTAGGGGGACCATCATTGCATTGCACGTCGCATTCCTCATTAACATGGTTCCTTCGGGTTCCAGCCATTGACTAAAACCAAGAAGAATAGTGTGAGCAATAATAATTATAATAGGAAAACCACATAATCATGAATAAAATTTCACACATAAGGTCTTATCGTAGGTTTTTCATGGCAATTTCTAAAACACTATGATTGTGTTCTATGCTTAGACATATGCTTGGGTTTTTTTACTAAGGCTTTCACATCCTAGTTTCCAATGGTTGACTATACCTTTCCTTTGATACCAACTATAGAAACCCATACTTTACATAAATGGTTAATACTTCAAAATTGAAGCATACTTATTACAACATATAACAAAACCATGAAAGGAACGTATAGGTATAGTGTCTTTAGAAACTGAGAAACATAAACAACTGCTTCATAAAGCATCTACACTGTCTCCCATTTATTTCATAATATCTATAGTTCCTTTTTGGCATAACTTACTTAATAACCTTCTTCCTGACCTGGGAAAAGAAAACATACAAAAGGGTGAGCTCAAATGCCCAGTAAGGGTAAACAAAAGAAATATCAATCACATCAAATTCATAAGAACATAACATTTTTGGAAATCTTACCCTGCATAAGAGATCATAATTTCATAACATGGCATAAATCATGGTAGTGAAATGTAATCCCAATAATCATAACATAAAACATGAAACTTTGTGGCATACAAACATAATCATAGAGAATAATTTATTATTAGTCAAGACTCATTGCCAAGACTATCTTAGTGGACAAAGTCCATTTCTGAATTGAGTTCACTCCTCGTTTCAGTTCTGTTTCACTGAACCGGTTTAACCTTCTGTTCCATCCAAGTCTATCTCATGAGATATAAAATCTTTACCCAATTCATTGGAGGGAGATATATGTCCCACCCATCTCATAATGATACCATTCTTATGTGTGCCACAAAATCATAAACCATACATCATAGCATAACCCATGTAATAAAAATGGGAATCTTAAACATCGTGACATCATAAAACAATTCATATAAGATAAAGGAATTCATAAAAATATTTCCATCACAACATAATCAAATCAATGTAATAATAGGGATAGAAACAGAACCCTATATTATCTTAGATGGAAAATAATTTTGATAAAACACATGAACTCCATTCTTGAGGAAAATATCCATTATACTTCAAAAACATTTTTCCTTTCTTAACATGTCATACAATTTTAAACTGAAAGAAGTTGATTAAAAATAAACATGAAAACTTGTAAAGGATGATTCTTGGAAATAATGTTTTAAAAATCCATTCATGTCGTATAAGTTAAAAAACATTATTCTCGTACTTTTTTCCGGAAAAGTCAAAAAGTACCTCGTACGAAAAAGGACAAAAGATTCCTTTCATATATTTTAATAAAAACTCACCAAAGGGTAAAATTGGATTTAAACAATTTTAGGATGATATAAATAATATTACATATTGAGGAAACATGGATGTGGATGATAAATATTCCCCAGTAAATTCTGAAGTATAAACAATCTCGGATAAAAATTGAGATTGCGAGATTGTCCCTTACCCTAGGTCCGATTATCTTCGTAAGTGTCCGAACATCCTATATAATGATTTAAATAATGTTATTGACTTATTCTAGAATCATAATTATTTTTATGATATCATATATGGTTAAACTCTTAACATCTTATTAGTAATATTTCATTACTACTTGTTATTCGGGTGTTTATTACTTTTTGTTCTTATGCGTGTTTTTTTGAATAAATTATTATTCCTCTTTATAGGATAGAGATAAATTATTTATAGAATTTAATTAGTGTAATATATATAATATTAATTCAATAAATTCATTTATATAATCATTATTCAATGAAGATCATATAGAACGAGTCGCATCACATCGTGGAGACAGTAGGTCGTACGTACGCACGAGCGATGATATCGTTCCCATGATCGTGGAATTGTATTGGAGTGTATGTATACTATATCAGAATTAGTAACACATTAAAATAATCATATATAGTTATTTCGTTTCACCATTATACCCATCCAAGTAAGGTGGTGGTGGAAAACTGATTACACCACGGCGTGGAGACGGTATTCCATACGTATGCACGCGCGATGATTTCATTTTCCGTAGGATGGATAAGAGGTAAAATAGTGTTGTTTCATATTTATAATAACATATAAGTATATTAGGGATACTTATGTTATTACCTAATAATGAAACAACTAAATAAGAGGTAGTAGAAGGAGAATGGAACTTGAAGAAAAGTGTAGAAGGTATTACCTCTTTCTCGAAGTGCCTCCTTTAATCTTTCTTGTAAGGCACTAGAGTTGGTCTTTTGAGAAGACCAGTACATCTAGTAGGTTTATAAGGAAGTGGGGAGGTGAAATGGGCAGGGGTTGGCCGAGATTGAATGCTAAAATTGGTGTGAGGAAGAGAGGGAGGAGGTTCCTTTTATAAGGGAGGAGAGGGGCACCTTTGGAATGTTTGGAAATATTATTTTATTATAAACTTATCATCGGTTTCAAAAGGTCCAAAAAAATTTAAAGATGAAGATAAGATGACTCATGGTCGAAATAAAATCATCCAATCATAATTGCACATGTTTTGGAAAATATTGTAATCATTATAATCTTATTTATTTAAATCATTTATTAATGAGGTAAATACATCATCATTATTGTGTCCTAGATAATTTTATTTATATGTTGTCTAAAAATTATAAAAAAATCATTATGTAGGAAATATTTTTAGCTTTCCAATGAATATTTATAGTCTAAAATATAATTTATATAACCCCTTATAAAAATTAAATACTAAAAGATTTTTGTTAATGTCAATTTTGTCTTTACATTAAATTAATTAATCCAAATTGTCATTGTCACTACCAAGTGGCTCAAAGGGGTCCCCAAATCGACCCAAGGATTCCCATGGTCGACCACTACTAATCCAATAAGGTTAGGACAAGTGTCAATGTAATTTGGAATTATTATAATATTTTTTTAACCTTGAATTACCATATTTACCTTTAACCGTAGTAAATAAAAATTACCACAGTTACTATTCATAATATCAAAAAAAATACAAGTATCCTATTAACATAATTTTGAACCAATTATTCCAAATATGGAATCCACTTTTCAAAATTCAAAAAACATAAGTTGCAGTAATTAATTTAAAATTAATCATGTTGTTAAGCAAACGGGTTTTAAAAGTTAAAACATTGCCAAAGATTGAAATGTTTTTACCTATTAATTCAATGTAAAATTAATGCTAATGACATTCATTATATTAAATGGTAAATATATATTCTATTTATACTTTAAAAAAATTCGATATTATAAATTACCCATATAAAGTATTGCGATGAAAAAAGTTGTTTTTAATTAAAATATAGCGTGTTTTTACTATTCAGTAAAATATGAAAGTAATCAGAATAATATGAAAAATTTATCCAAAGTACATTTTTATATCCTGATTCTAAATAAGAATTTTATTTTTTCAAATTGAACTTATAAACTTGGGAAAAACTAGATTTAATGTGGGTGCACCATCCAAATGCGGTAAAACTACATTTTTTGAAAAATACTTCTTTTCTCCAAAAAACTGATTTTTGTTTTGATACCTCATTCTAGAAAATGTATAAGATTAGTTAAAATGTTATAAAATTCACAATTCAGTTAATACTATTCATAACGTCTAGTTTATAATATTATAATATATTGTTGTTTAGTGAAACTCGGTATTGCGTAATACACATGCTATCGAGGAAGGTCGCGATTGCGTGTAACGCAAGCCAAGCTAGTGTTGTGTGTAGTGGAAGATTCCTTTCCGTATAACATATTACATAAAAAATTACTTCTCATAAAATATCAGGGTGTTACATTCTACCCCCCTTAAAATGAATTTCTCCCTCGAAATTTGTCACTTCGTAACAAACAGATGAGGATACCTCTCCCTCATCATATCCTCAAGTTCCCATGTAGCTTCTTCTAATTAGTGGTTCCTCCATAAAACATTCACTAAGCGAGTGGTCTTGTTCTATAGGACTTTTTCGCTACGATCCAGAATCTCTATCAGACGTTCTTCATAAGAAAGATCTTGTTCCAGCGGCATAACTTCTGAGTTGAGTACATGTGAAGTATCAGGTATGTACTTTCTCAGGAGAGATACATGGAACACATCGTGAACATGAGGGAGATTCGGTGGAAGAACCAACCGGTAAGCTACCTTCCCAACACGATCCTGAATTTCAAATGGACCGATATATCTAGGGATCAACATTCCCTTCTTTACAAATCTCATTACACTCTTCCAAGGAGATATTCGTAAGAACACTTTATCACCCACATCAAACACTAGGTCTTTTCTTCGGTTGTCGGCATAACTTATTTGTCGTCTCTAAGATCATCTTATGTGTTGTTGAATAGATCTGACCATTTTTTCCATTTCATTAACAAGATCAGGTCCTAATAGCTTTCTTTCCCCAACTTCATCCCAGCATGTTGGAGTCCTGCATTTCTTTCCATGGAGAGCTTCATAAGGAGCCATCTGAATACTGGAGTGAAAGCTATTATTATAAGAAAATTCCACCAATGGTAGGTGTTGATCCCAACCACCTTTGAAATCTATAGAGCAATCTCTCAACATATCTTCTTGAGTTTGAATTATCCTTTCAGACTGACCGTCTGTCTGAGGATGATAAGCAGTAATGAAACTCAACTATGTATCCAGAGTAAGCTGGAGACTTCACCAGAACATTGAGGTAAACCTCAGATCCTGATCAGATATAATAGAAAGTGGTACTCCATGCAATCTTACCACTTCCTTTACATATATCCTGGCAAGACGATCTAGAGATAAACCCTCTCTAATAACAAAGAATTGTGCAGACGTTGTAAAACGATCAACTATGACCCAGATAGCATTATTGCCTTTGGATGTTTTAGGAAGTCCAGTGACAAAGTCCATAGTGATGTTTTCCCATTTCCATTCAAGTATGGGTAATGGTTGTAACATCCCTTTAGACTTCTGTCTCTCAGCTTTAACTTGCTGACAAACCAAGAATCGAGAGACATATTCAGCCACATCTTTTTTCATGCCATCCCACCAGAAGTACTCTTTCAGGTCCCTATACATCTTCGCACTTCTAGGATGAATAGATAATGAAGAACTATGAGCATCATCCAGCAGATCCTTATTTAATTCTGGGATGGGAAGAACACAAACCCGATTTCTGAACTTTATTATCCCATCACATTCAAGGTTGAATTCAGGAACATTTCTCACCTTCTATTGTAACTCAACATCTTCTTTCTGCGCCTCTTTAATCTTCACATGTATACATGGTTGAACATTCATTTGAGAAAGATACGATTTTACCCCTTTCATTATAATTCCAAGATCCATCCTTTGTAAATCCATAAATATTGAATCTTCTGTGATCCTCATCATGGATAAGCTAGCATGGTCTTTTCGACTTAATGCATCTTCCACCTTATTTTCTTTCCCAGGGTGGTAATTAATTGAGCAGTCGTAATTCTTAATCAGCTCCAACCATCTTCTTTGGCGCATATTCAGCTCCTTTTGTGTGAAAATATACGTTAAACATTTATGATCAGTATAAATGTCACACTTTTCTCCATAAAGATAATGCCTCCAAATATTTAATTCAATGATAACCACAGCTAACTCCAAATCATGAGTTGGGTAATTTTCCTCATGGATTTTCAACTGTCGTGATGCATAAGCTATCCCCATATCGTTTTGCATAAGAACACACCCCAGCCCCTTCTTGGATTCATCACTGTAGATCACAAACCTTTCTCGACTACAAGGAAGTGTGAGAACAGGTGCACTGGATAACCTCCTTTTCAACTACTTGAAATTCTCTTCACATTCCTCCATCCACACGAACATAACTCCTTTTCGAGTCAACCTGGTGAGTGGATTGGATAATCGTGAAAAATCATTCACAAAACGTCGATAATATCTATCCAAACCAGGAAAACTTTGGATCTCAGTTACTGTTGTCAGTCTTGACCATCTTTCGATAACCTCTGTTTTTGCTGGATCCACAGATATCCCCTCTTCTGAGATTATGTGACCCAAAAATGAAACTTTTTGATGCCAAAAATCACACTTCGTAAATTTTTCATAAAGCTTCTCCTTTTCTCAGGGTCTTTAATACAATTCTCAAGTGATATTCATGTTCTTCCTTGCACATTGAATAGACAATAATATCATCTATAAAGACTACCACAAACTGATCAAGATAGTCTCTAAAGACTCTATTCATCAGATCCATGAAGATAGCAGGGGAATTAGTAAGACCAAATGGCATCACTATAAATTCATAGTGTCCATACCTTGTACGGAAAGCCGTATTTGGTATATCCTCTCTTTTGACCCTTCATTGATGATACCCTGAATGAAGATCAATCTTGGAAAAGTATGGAGCTCCGCGTAGTTGGTTAAATAGGTCATCAATGTGTGGGAGAGGAAATTTGTTCTTGATAGTGATCTTGTTAAGTTCTCGATAATCAATGCAGAGTCTCATTGAGCCATCTTTTTTCTTAACAAACTGAACAAGTGCTCCCCAAGGTGACACACTAGGGCATATGAATCCTTTATCATGATTCTCTTGTAGTTTCTTCTTAAATTCCTTCAACTCAATTGGGGACATTCTATAAGGTGTCTTTGAAATAGGCAAAGCACCCGGTACGAGTTCTATTGAAAACTCAACTTCACGTTTTGGTGGAAGACCTTGAAATTCCTCCAGAAAGACATCATCAAATTCCTGTACAATGGGTATATTATTAATCGTGAGTTTCTCTCCAACCATTTGAGATAATTAACATTCATTTAGTGGAATCAAGACCCATAAGATAGAAGAAATTTCCACTAGAAGGTTATGTTCATCCTTGCATCGATAGACAATCATAGATTTATTGGGAATATGAAATGTGACTTCCCTTCATTGGAAATTGATATGATCTCCATATAAGAAAGGATAATCCATTCCAAAAATCACATCAAATTCCACTATAGGAAGGATCACAATATTTGGAGGAAGCACTTTCCCACAAACATCAATCAGAGAATAATTGTAAACTTTTGATGCGACTGTTGTTCCATTAAGAGTTGTCACAGAGAACTAAACATCTAATTGTTGAGGTAATATGGTGATAACCTTAGAAAATTTTTCAGAAATAAAAGAGTGGGTGGATCCAGAATCAAATAAAACATTTTCTACTTTAGAGTGGATGGTAAGTGTACCTCTCACCACTTCGTTGTCGTACTCCACATCACCGATAGTAATTGCATGTGACTTTCCTTTGTGTTGGCCTTAAGAGTTTATTGACTTCGATCATCAACATCAACCCTTGGATTTGGGCATTGATTGGCATAATGCTCCATCTCCTTGAACTTGAAACATTGAAGTGTAGTAGGTTCATTATGTGTATCCCTTCCTTTGATTGCATCATTAGACATCTTCTTCCCATTATTTTGACATTCAATTTCCCACTGACCTTCTTTTCCACACTTATAACATTTTCTTGTCCCCTTAAGACAATTTCCTCCATGTTTCTTTCCACACATTGAGCATAAGGGAAAACTCATCTTTTTTTCTGTTTGGTCTTTAGGTTTTCCTTTGAATTCCATTTTCTTCTTCTTATCAAACCCATGTGACATATGGGTTACACCAATCTATATCTCAACCTTGAGATCACATCGAACAATTTCCTCGTAGCTATTGAAGTCCCTTATGGCTAACGCCCTTCGAAGACTCGGTTTTAATCCACTAAATAATAAATTGATCTTACTCTCAGGTTGGATAATAATTCTGGAAGCGTACCTTGAAAGCCTTGTAAAATTTTCTTCGTAGGTACCAACGGATTCATCATCCTTTTTATTCGGTTCAAGAAACTCCTTCTCCATCTTTTTTTGAAGAATATGAGGGAAATACACATTGAAAAATAAGTTCTTGAACTTGTCCCATTCCATGGACTCAATTTTATCCCTTTGCCTCGTATTCTTAATAAGATTCAACCATTGAGCAGCATCACCTTCCAAACGACACACTGCAAAAATGACTTTATCATGTTCAGAACATTGAAGAACTGATAATATCGTTTCAGTGGTATTTATCCATTGTTCATCCACTAAAGGATCAGAATACCCGCTTAATGAAGGTGGATGCTGCCTCATGAAGGATTCAACAGAATGTTGCTCCTTTCATTACTCATTTGGAAGTCCTGCATGATTCATAGCTTGAGAAAGTTGTGTGAGCATGGCTAAAAGATTTTTCATTCCTGCTCTCATAACGTTTGGTTGCTCATGGGGACAATCATTGCATTGCCCATCACATTCTGCATTAACACGGTTCCTTCGGTTTCCATCCATTGACTAAACCCAAGAAGAATAGTGTGAGCAATACTAATTATAATAGGAAAACCACATAATCAAGAAGAAAATTTCACACTTAAGGTCTTATTGTAGGTTGTTCATGACCATTTCTAAAACACTAATATTGTGTTCTATGCTTAGTCATATCTTTAGGTTTCTTACTAAGGCTTTCACATCCTAGTTCCCAAAGGATGACTATACCATTCCTCAGATACCAACTATAGCAAACCATACTTTACATACATGGTTAATACTTCAAAATTGAAGAATAATTATTACAACATATAACAAACCCATGAAAGGACCGTATAGGTATAATGTCTTTAGAAACTGGGAAACATAAACAACTGGTTCATAAAGCATCTACATTGTCTCTCATTTCTTTCATCATATCTATAGTCCCTTTTTTCCATATCTTACTTAATAACGTTCTTTATGACCTGGGGAAAGAAAACATACAAAAGGGTGAGCTCAAATGCTCAGTAAGGGTAATCAAAAGAAATATCAATCACATCGAATTCATAAGAATATAACATTTTGGAAATCTTACCCTGCAAAAGAGATCATAATTTCATAACATGGGATAAATCATGGTAGTGAAATGTAATCCCAATAATCATAACATAAAACACGAAACATTGTGGCATACACACATAATCATAGAGAATCATTTCTCATTAGTCAATACTCATTTCCAAGACTATCATAGTGGACAAATTCCATTACTGAACCGAGTCCACTCCTCGTTTCAGTCCTGTTTCACTGAACCGGTTTAGCCTGCCATTCCAGCCATGTCTATCTCATGAGATATAAAATCATTACCCAATGCATCAGAGGGAGATATTATAACATCCCAAGTAACTAATGAATAATAGATATTTTTTATCTATGTCTATTAATGATTAAGATTGTGTTTTAGAGGCATAAAATGAAAATAAATACAATCTTATGCATGGAATACACTAATATTCTTAAAAGATTGTTTTACTGCCTTTTGATGGAAAACCCTTTTTAAATCAAACTTTTGACAATTTTATAATCTATATTTGTCAAAATAAACATATTAATTATGATTGGGACATTGGAATTTACATTGGATAATGTTTTGGTATTTTTTTGACAATGTTCATTTTTTAATGAATAGTGAAAAAATACTGCATTTTACATCAAAATTGCTTTTTCATTTAATTTAATTATATGGTTAGATTATCATTTTAATTCGTCTTAAAGTGTAATCTGAATATATTTTTACCATTTAATCCAATGTTGGTCATTAGGATTAATTTCACTATGTAATTGGTCATAAACTAATTACAAACTTTTCGTAGATATTGTTTCAAAAAAACCCGCTATTTGTTTTGACAACAGGAATTATTTTTAAATCAATCATTACAATTTATGTGTTTGGAATTTGGTAAAATGGATTAAATATTTGGAATCATAAGGTCCAAATTATTTAATTAAGATTATTTTATTTTTGTACATTAAGAATTGTAACGATGGTAATTATCTTTAATTATCTTGATTAATGAGTAATCAGGTAGTTAAAGATAATAAAATGATATCAAAATAATACAAAAAGACCACAAAATGTGTCCTAAGGCTACTGGTTGTCTCATGGTCGACCATGGGATTCCTTGTGCCAAACATGGGGACCCCATGGAATCACTTTTGTGGAAAGTGACTTGTTATCTTTTTATTTATTTTAAAGAAAATAAATATAACAAGAATATATCACCTGATTAAAACATTTTTAATTTTGTCTAAATAGATGATATTCTAGACTATAAATATTAATTGGAAATATAAAAATATTTCCTACATCATAGTATTTTTTTCATAATTTTTAGACTTTAAATATATTAAATTATTTATGACATCATGATGATGCAACGATTACCTCATTAATAAAGGATTTAAATAAAATGAAATGATAATGTAAAATCTATGACCTACACATGTCCAAAACCTATTGTATGGGTGGATTTAGAACCCTTATCACCTTAGACTATAATTATGTCAATGTGGGACCTTTTGAATCCGAAATCCATTTTCAAATAATGTAACATTTCTTTACTTTCCATGAGTGCCCCTCATATCCTCTTATAAAAGGCCCCCACCTCTACCTCCTTACCCACACTCCCAAAGCCTTAGGCTCGGCCAACCCCTGCCCATTTTATCTCTCCACTTCCCTCTATTACTCCTTGAAGCCTCACTTTGGGCAGAAGTCTTCCCAAGGAAGCCTTTGAGCTCAAACCAAAGGGAGTTACCCGATTTTAAGGTAATGTCTTCACTTGAGTCCTTTTGTTTTATTTTGCTTCTCCAACCCCCTAAACACTTTTTATTCATTTATTTTGTAACAACTCCAGTATCTTCAATATACTAGTCTGTTTTTATTAGAAGTATTCGAGCTACACTTACACACACCTACATCTAATGGTTAAAGGACATACTGTTTCCGTGGATGGTGAATTTATGCCTCCCGAAACGATGATTGTTCAACATTATTTTAACACCTTCAAAGGTGGCCATTAAGATGTCACTATATTTATATATGATATATAATATGTTTATGTTTTCCTTATGCTTCTGTATTTTTCATTTTGGGCAGACCTTTATGGTTTCCATTATGGGTAAACGCGATATCTTCATTTAAGGAAGTGCGGACTACCGCCCCCTCAAAGTGATTTGATTCGTTAAATACCATATGTGGGACGTATAAAGAATGGAACTATGATATTATATATGATATTATACTGGAATTTTAATATACTTTTATATCATTAAGATTTAATTCTATAAAATACGAAATAGAATTGAAAGTAGCATTCATGCGTACGTACGGCTTACCGTCTCCATGAACGGTGCATTTCATTTCTTATCTCTAAATGATTATGTAATATTATAAATGCATGTATATACTGGATATATATGATATATACATCATGATTATAATTCTGGATATAATGGATACATGAACAACTTGTAATTATAATGGGTTTATTTTTGACTCAAGTACCAATGATCGTTAAAACGACCGTTATTAACTTAAATAATTACATAGTGTTCATGACATGGAAATAAGTGATACAAAAGGAATAATAAACTTAAAAAAGGTTCTTAAGCAAGTAGAAATTAACAGAAGTTTATTATTCAGGACATTAAAGAATGATCGAGTGAAGTCGGACCCGAGGTATGGGACTTCGTCTCAATCTCCTTTCATTGAGGAATATTTTTTTTATACACAACCTTCTTTTATATGGTGTATAAAACAATTTGCCTTTTACGTTTATTCAAATGGAATCTTTTTTTATGAAGCGTTTACTAAACGAAAAAAGGGAATGTTTTTGTCATACGTATGCGGCGACAACGATTTCTCTGTCGCCGTGACCATTATTTGAGTTTCGGCTTCCTCTACAAGCCATACATTTTTTTAAAGAAAAATAAATACAATTTTTTACTTTTCTTTTATTTTGGTATTGAAAATGGTTTTCATAATGTTTTTATATCAATGTTTTGTATTTATATCTTGTGATTGAAAGGTGGAAATGTTATGTTTCCTTTATGAATGTTTTATGTGATACGATTATGTTGAGGTTCTTGGGCATTATTATGAAGACGGGTGGTTCCGTGATAAACTAAGGGCGGGTGAGCCCGATATAGCTCTCCAATGCATTGGGCAACGCGAAGGAGTGAAACGTTAAGGTTTCTATGAAGAGATTTAGGGAATATACTGTGATGGGTATTCCAAACATAACCAAGAGGGTTACTCCCTACGTAAGAATGTTATGAATGCCTAAAGTTACCTTTTTGTCTTATGATTTCTTTGATTTATTCATGATTTTATGTGGTATGTTAAAGTGATTATGTTTTATGGTAAAGTATGAATTCATTCTTATGTATATATGTACCCATGTTTCCTTTCCATATTTTTATATCTCTTACTGAGATTTTTATGCTCATACCAAGTTTTTTTGAAATGTTTTTCACAGGTTAAGGGGAAGGTACATGATATGATGATAGTGTCAAGGGAGTGTCAAGAAAGAATCCAAGTTTTATTTTAAATATGTTTCCATTGATGGGAAAGAAGAATACTATCTTTATGTAACCACTTTGTTTATATGTGGAATGTAATGAATGTTTTATGATCTAATTCTCTAAAACACTAAACCCGAAAAGATCCTCATTGTGTAATCTTGTAATAACTCAAGATTAAGTATGGTTTAAGTCTAGGGCCTTATAGTTGGTATCAATTGTCAGTTTAGATAACATTAGGAGTTATAATTCTATTAAATGATTATCCAAAAATAATTTTTTATGGTAAAATTGAAGTGATATAGTATTTGAAGATTACCATGTTGCTTCATCTAAGACTTGTTTGTTCAGAATGTTTTTTCATAGAGGAAATAGAGAAGCTTTATTCGGAAGGCATACTGAGGGAAATGACCTTCCAAATCAGCATGCTGAGATAGTCAGAATCATAATTTAGCAGTTTACTGTAGTGATGGCTCAGTTGAATCAGGTGATAAATGGTGGTTGTGTTATTGATGATATATTGGTGTTTTCTAAAAGTAAAGAGGAGCATGAAAGACATTTAAAGTTTATCTTTCAAACCTTAAAAGAAAAGAAACTGTATGGAAAATTCAGCAAGTGTGAGTTTTGGTTGCAACAAATTTCTTTCCTTGGTCACATTGTTTCAAAAGATGGGATAACTGTTGATCCTGCAAAAACAAAAGTTGTGGAAGACTGGCCAAGACCCACAAATGTAACTGAGATTCATAGCTTCCTTGGTTTGGAAGGCTATTACCGAAGGTTTGTTAGAAATTTTTCACGGTTATCTAGTCCAATGACTAAGCTAACTCGGAAGGGTGTTAAGATTATCTGGAAAAAAGAATGTGATGATTGTTTTCAGGAATTGAAAAGAAGATTGGTGAATTCTCTAGTTTTGGCACTACCTTCCAGGAATGGTGAGTTTGTTATATATAGTGATGCTTCATTGAAAGGACTTGGTTGCGTCCTAATGTAGAATGATTAGGTAATTGCTTATGCTTCACTACAGTTGAAAACTCATGAGGTAAATAACCCAACACATGATTTGGAATTAGCTACTGTTGTTTTCGCTTTAAAAATTTTGAGGCATCATTTGTATGGAGTAAAGTGTGAAATATATACTGATCACAAAAGTTTAAAGTATATATTCACTCAGAAAGATTTTAACATGAGACAGAGGAGATGGCTGGAATTAATCAAGGATTATGATTGTACAATTCATTACCATCCGGGAAAAGCAAATAAAGTGGCTAATGCTTTGAGTCGAAAAAAGTAATCCTTCATTAGCAATGTTGTGTTTGGAACGTGATCCTTTGGTTAAGGATTTGATGAACTTTTGCATAGAAGATTTTGGTGCAGGAATTTCTTCTGTTTTGTTTCAGGTATAAGTGAGATCATCTCTATTAGATAGAATCAAGCAAGCAGAGAAGCAAGACAGTGAGTTGCAGAAAAAGGTAGAGCTGGTTCAGAAAGGTAAGTTGCCCAAATTCAACATTGATAATGATTGTGTTTTGATATTTGGGAAGAGGTTGTGTGTTCCTTCTGATTCACAGTTGAAGAGAGAGTTGTTATATGAATCTCATAGTTCTCCGTTTTCACTTCATCCTGGCAGTACTAAGATGTACAGAGATCTGCAGGAGTATTACTGGTGGGATGGAATGAAAAGAGATGTTGATGATTTTAATGTGATGTGTTTGACATGTCAACAAGTTAAAGAAGAGCGGCAGTTACCGAAAGGGATGCTTCAGCCTTTACCAGTGCCAGAGTGGAAATGGGAGAGTACATCCATGGACTTTGCTGTGGGATTACCGAAGACAACTCAAGGTAATAATGCTATCTGGGTTATTGTTGATCGCTTGACTAAATCTTCTCATTTCCTATCTATACGAGATACTTTTTCCCTAGATCAACTTTCCCGTTTGTATCATAAAGAGATAGTCAAGTTACATGGAGTTCCCCTCTCCATTGTATCCGATCGTGATCCCAGGTTCACTTCTAACATTTGAAAAGGCCTTTAGAAGTCGTTGGGTACTGAATTAAATTTTAGTACATCATTTCATCCTCAATCAGATGGGCAGTCAGAACGAACAATTCATACCTTGGAGGATATGCTACGAGCTTGTTCGATGGATTGTCAGGGAAGTTGGGACCAACATCTTTTTTGGTTGAATTTTCATATAATAACAGTTTTCATTCCAGTATACAGATGGGACCATTTGAGGTGTTATATGGGAAGCAGTGTCGAACTCCAGCTTTCTGGGATGAAGTGGGTGAAAGGAAGTTGATGGGACCAGAATTGGTAGAAGATATGGCAGAAAAAGTTCAGCTGATTCAGAAACACATGAGAATAGATCAAAGTATGCTGAAAAGTTATGCAGACAACAGGAGGAAGGATCTAACTTTTGAGGGAGGTGATCATGTTTTTCTCAAAGTCTCAACATGGAAAAGTGTGATGTGATTTGGTAAGAAATGAAAGCTGAGTCCAAGGTTCATTGGACCATATGAAATTCTAGAGAGAGTTGTATTAGTTGCATACTGGGTGGCTTTACCTCCGAGTTTATCTCAGGTACACAATGTTTTTCACATTTCGATGTTGAGAAAGTATATGCCAGATCCATCTCATGTTTTGAGTCTAGAGGTAGTTCAGCTGGAAGAGAACCTATCTTATGAGGAACAACCGGTATAGGTTCTTGACCACAGGGAGTAAGTGTTGTGAAATAAAGTGATTAATCAGGTAATGGTTTTCTGGAAAAACCACATGATGGAAGAGCCAACATGGGATTCTGAAAATGCAATGAGGGATAAGTACCCCCATTTATTCGATAAGTAAATAAATTGCGGGGATGCAATTTTCTAAAGGGGGGAAAGATTTAACATCCCAAGTAAGTAATTAATAATAGATATTTTTATCTATGTCTATTAATGATTAAGATAGTGTTTTATAGGCTTAAAATGAAAATAAATACAATCTTATGCATGAAATACACTAATATTCTTAAAAGATTGTTTTACTGCCTTTTGATGGAAAACCCTTTTTAAATCAAACTTCTGACAATTTTATAATATATATTTGTCAAAATAAACATATCAATTATTATTGGGACATTTAAATTTACATTGGATAAATTTTTGGTATTTTTCTGACAATGTTCATTTTTTAATGAATAGTGAAAAAATAATGCATTTTACATCAAAAATGATTTTTCATTTAATTTAATTATATGGTTATATTATCCTTTTAATTGGTCTTAAAGTGTAATATGAATATATTTTTACCATTTAATCCAATGGTGGTCATTAGGATTAATTTCACTTTGGAATTTGTCATAAACTAATGCCAATCTTTTCATAGATATTGTTTAAAAAAACCCGCTATTTGTTTTGACAACGAGAATTATTTTTAAATCAATTATTGGAATTTATGTGTTTGGAATTTGTAAAATTGGATTACATATTTGGAATCATAAGGTCCAAATTATGTAATTAAGATTCTTTTATTTTTGGACATTATGAATAGTAATGATGGTAATTATCATTAATTATCTTGATTAATGAGTAATCAGGTAGTTAAAGATAATAAAATGATATCATAATAATACAAAAAGGCCACAACATGTGTCCTAAGGCTACTGGTTGTCTCATGGCCGACCATGGGATGCCTTGTGCTAAGCTTGGGGACCCCATGGAATCACTTTTGTGGAAAGTGACTTGTTATCTTTTTATTTGTTTTAAAGAAAATAAATATAACAAGAATGTATCACCTGATTAAAACATTTTTAAGTTTGTCTACATAGATGATATTTTAGACTATAAATATTCATTGGAAAGCTAAAAATATTTTCTACATCATAGTATTTTTTCATAATTTTTAGACATTAAATAAATAAAATTATTTATGACATCATGAAGATGCAGTGATTACCTCATTAATAAAGGATTTAAATAAAATGAAATGATAATGTAAAATCTATGACCTACACATGTCCAAAACCTATTGTATGGGTGGATTTAGAACCCTTATCACCTTACCCTCGATTATATCAATGTCAGACCTTTTGAATCCTAAAATCATTTTCAAATAAAGTAACATTTCTTTACATTCCAAGAGTGCCCCTCCTCTCCTCTTATAAAAGGCCCCCACCTCTACCTCCTTACCCACACTCCCAAAGCCTTTGGCTCGGCCAACCCCTGCACATTTTGTCTCTCCACTTCCCTCTCTTA
Organism: Viscum album; assembly: GCA_963277665.1. Taxonomy (NCBI): domain Eukaryota; kingdom Viridiplantae; phylum Streptophyta; class Magnoliopsida; order Santalales; family Viscaceae; genus Viscum; species Viscum album. The sequence continues at coordinate 158,255,258 of OY728128.1, read as the reverse complement.
CTCCTTGAAGCCTCACTTTGGGCAGAAGTCTTCCCAAGGAAGCCTTTGAGCTCAAACCAAAGGGAGTTACCTGATTTTAAGGTAATGTCCTCACTTGAGTCCTTTTGTTTTATTTTTCTTCTCAAACCCCCTAAACTCTTTTTATTCATTTATTTTGTAACAAATATAGTATCATAAATATACTAGGATGTTTTTATAAGAATTATTCGAGCTACACTTACACACAACTACAACTAATGTTTAAAGGACATACTGTTTCCGTGGATGGTGAATTTATGCCTCCCGAAACGATGATTGTTCAACATTCCTTTAACACCTTCAAAGGTGTACATTAAGATGTCACTATATTTATATATTATATATAATATGATTATGTTTTCCTTAAGCTTCTGTATTTTTCATTTTGGTCATACCTTTATGGTTTCCATTATGGGTAAACGTGATATCTTCATTTAAGGAAGTGCGGACTACTGCCCCTTCAAAGTGATTTGATTCGTTAAATACCATATGTAGGACGTATAAAGGATGGAACTATGATATTATATATGATATTATAATGGAATTATAGTATACCATTATATCATTATGATTCCATTCTATAAAATATGAAATATAATTGAATGTTTCGTTCATGCGTACGTACGGCTTACCGTCTCCATGAACGGTGCATTTCATTTCTTATCTCTAAATGATTATGTAATATTATAAATGAATGTATATACTGGATATATATGATATATACATCATGATTATAATTCTGGATATAATGGATACATGAAAAACTTGTAATTATAAAGGGTTTATTTTTTACTCAAGTACCAATGATCGTTAAAACGACCGTTATTAACTTAAATAATTACATAGTGTTCATGACATGGAAATAAGTGATATAAAAGGAATAATGAACTTAAAAAAGGATCTTAAGAAAGTAGAAATTAACTCATGTTTATTATTCATGACATTAACGAATGATCAAGTCAAGTCGGACCCCAGGTATGGGACTTCGTCTTAATCTCCTTTCATTGAGGCATATTCTATTTTATACACAACCTTCTTTTATACAGTGTATAATCCCATTTGACATTTACGTTTATTCAAAAGGAATCTTTTTTATACGAAGCATTTACTAAACGACAAAAGGGAATGTTTTTGTCGTACTTATACGGCGACAACGACTTCTCTGCCACCGTGACAATTATTTGAGTTTCGGCTTCCTCTACAAGACATACCTTTTTTTAAAGAAAAGTAAATACCATGTTTTACTTTTCTTTTATTTTGGTATTGAAAATGGTTTTCATAATGTATTTATATCAATGTGTTGTATTTATATCTTGTGATTGAAAGGTAGAAATGTTATGTTTCCTTGATGCATGTTTTATGTGATACGATTATGTTGAGGTTCTTGGCTATTATTATGAAGACGGGTGGTTTCGTGATAAACTAAGGGTGGGGGATCCCGATATAGCTCTCCAATGCATTGGGTAACGCGAAGGAGTGAAACGTTAAGGTTTCTCCGAAGAGATTTAGGGAATATACAGCGATGAGTATTCCAAACGTAACCAAGAGTGTTACTCCCTATGTAAGAATGTTATGAATGCCTCAAGTTACCCTTATGTCTTAGGATTTCTATGATTTATTAATGATTTGATGAGGTATGTTAAAGTACTTATGTTATATGGGTAAATTATTTATTCATTCTTATGTATATATGTACCCATGTTTCATTTCCATATTTTTATATCCCTTACTGAGCTTTTTATGCTCATCCCAAGTTTTTTTGAAATGTTTTTCACAGGTCAAGGGAAAGGTACATGATATGATGATAGTGTCAAGGGAGTGTCAAGAAAGAATCCATGTTTTATTTTAAATATGTTTCCATTTATGGGAAAGAAATATACTATCTTTATGTAACCAGTTTGTTTATATGTGGAATGTAATGAAAGTTTTATGATCTAATTCTCTAAAACTCTAAACCCGAAAAGATCCTCAATGTGTAATCTTGTAATAACTCAAGATTAAGTAAGTTTTAAGGCTGGGGCCTTATAGATATAGGTCCCACCCATCTCTTAATGATACAGTTCTTATGTGTTCCACAAAATCATAAACCATACATCATAACATAACTCATTTAATAAAAATGGGAATCTTAAACATTGTGACATCATAAAAAAATTCATATAAGATAAAGAAATTCATAAAAATATTTCCATCACAACTTAATAAAATAAATGTAATAATAGGGATAGAAACATAACCCTATATTATCTTATATTGAAAATAATTTTGATAAAACATTTGAACTCCATTCTTGAGAAAAATATCCATTCTACTTTAAATCCATTTTTCCTCTCTTAACATGTCATAAAAATTTTAACTAAAAGAAGTTCATTAAAAATAAACATGAAAACTTGTAAGGGAAGATTCTTGGAAATAATTTTTTAAAAATCCATTCATGCCGTATAAGTTAAAAAAACATTCTTCTCGTACTTTTGTCGGAAAAGTCAAAAAGTCCCTCGTACAACAAATGAAAAAAGATTCATTTCATATCTTTTACTAAAAACTCACTTAAGGGTAAAAATGGAGTTAAACAATTTTAATAGAATCTAAATAATATTAAATATTGAGGAAACATGGATGTGGTTGATAAATATTCCCCAGAAAATTCTGAAGTATAAACAATCTGGGATAAAAATTGAGATTGCGAGATTGTCCCTTACCTTAGGTCTGATTTTCTTCGTTAGTGTCTGAACCTCCTGTATAATGATTTAAATAATGTTATTTACTTATTCCAGAATCATAATTATTGTTATGATATCATATATGGTCATATTATTAGCTTCTTATTAGTAAAATTTCATTACTACTTGTTATTCGGGTGTTTATTACTTTTTGTTTTTATGCGTGTTTTGTCGAAAGAATTATTATTCCTCTTTATAGGATATAGATAAATCATTTACAGAATGGTATTAGTGTAATATATATCATATTAATTCATTCAATTCATGTATATAATCATTATTCAATGAAGATCATATAGAACGAGTCGCATCACATCGTGGAGACAGTAGACCATACCTACGAACGAGCGATGATATCATTCCCATGATCGTGGAATTGTATTGGAGTGTATGTATACTATTTAAGAATCAATACCAATTTACAGTAATCATATATATTTATTTATTTGCACCATTATATCCATCCAAGTAAGGTGGTGGTTGAAAACAGATTACACCACAGTGTGGAGATGGTATTATGTACGTACGCACGCGCGATGATTTCGTTTTCCGTAGGATGGATAAGAGGTGAAATAGGGTTGTTTCATATTTATAATAACATATAAGTATATTAGGGATACTTATGTTATTACCTCATAATGAAATTACTAAATAAGAGGGATTAGAAGAAGAATGGAACTTCAAGAAAACGGTAGAAGGTATTACCTCTTTCTCGAAGTGCCTCCTTTAAACATTCTCTTAAGGCACTAGAGTTGGTCTTTTGAGAAGACAAGTACATCTAGTAGGTTTATAAAGAAGTGGGGAGGTGAAATGGGCAGGGTTTGGCCGAGATTGAAGGCTCAAATTGGTTTGAGGAAGAGAGGGAGGAGGTGCCTTTTATAAGGGAGAAGAGGGACATCTTTGGAAAGTGTGGAAATATTATTTTACTATAAACTTCTCTTCGGTTTCAAAAGGTCAAAAAATCATTAAAGATGAAGATAAGATGACTCATGGTCTAAATAAAATCATCCAATCAGAATTGGACATGTTTTGGAAAATATTTCAATCATTATAATCTTATTTATTTAAATAATTTATTAATGAGGTAAATACTTCACCATTATTGTGTCATAAATAATTTAATTTATTTGGTGTCCAAAAATTATAAACAAAATATCATTATATAGGAAATATTTTTATCTTTCAAATTATTATTTATAGTCTAATGTATAATTTATATAACCCATTACAAAAATTAATATCTAAAATATTTTTTAATGTCAATTTTGTATTTACATTAAATTAATTAATTCAAATTGTCATTGTCACTACCAAGTGGATCAATGGGGTCCCAAAATTGACCAGAGGATTCCCATGGTCAGACAATAATCATCCAATAAGGTTATGACAAGTGTCAATGTAATATTGAATTATTATAATATTCTTTTAACCTTGAATTCCCCTATTTACCTTTAACCGTAGTAAATAAAAATTACCGTAGTTACTATTCATAATATCAAAAAATAAAAGTAACCTATTAACATAATTTGGACCCAATGATTCCAAATATGGAATCCATTTTTCAAAATTCAAAACACATAAGTTGCAGTAATTAATTTAATATTAATCCCGTTGTTAAGCAAATGGGTTTTAAAATTTAAAACATTGCCAAAGATTGAAATGTTTTTACCTATGAATTCAATGTAAAATTAATGCTAATGACATACATTATATTAAATGGTAAAAATATATTCTATTTGTACTTTAAAAACATTCAATATTATAATTTAACCATATAAAGTATTGCGATTAAAAAATTTGTTTTTAATTATAATATATCGTGTTTTTACTATACATTAAAATATGAAAGTTATCAGAATAACATGAAAAATCTATCCAAAGTAAATTTTAATATCCTGATTCTAAAGAAGAATTTTTTTTTGTCAAATTGAACTTATAAACTTTTTAAAAACTAGATTTAATGTGGGTGCACCATCAAAAGGCGGTAAAACTGCATTTTTTTAAAAATAATTCTTTTATCCAAAAAACGGATTTTTTTTTTCATACCTCATTCTAGAAAATGTATAAGATGAATTAAAATGTTATAAAATTCAAAATTAAATTAATACTATTAATAACGGCTAGTTTAAAATATTATAATATATCATTTTTTAGTGAAACTCGGTATTACGTACTACACATGCTATCGAGGAAGGCCGCGATTGCGTGTAACGCAAGCCAAGCTAGTGTTGTGTGTAGTGGAAGATTCCTTTCCATATAACATATTACATAAAAAATACTTCTCATAAAATATCAGGGTGTTACAGTCGCTACCAAAATTGTAGGGAAAATAATTTGAAAAGAATACTAGGAAGCATTATCATAGAAATTTATTAATAAGTTAAAAAATAATTAAAATTTATTACTAAAATAAATCTAATGCACACATATAAGGAAAAAACTATTTAAAATTACTAAATGAATTAACCAACAAGTTAATGAATAGAAAATCAATGAACTAAATAAAAAAATTGACAATGTATTAAAGTATGTTAATGTGAATGAAATCTATCATGTGAAATAAATAAGAATTCCAAAAAAATAATGACAAAAACAAGAAATAATTATACATTTAAATCATAAAATGAAAGTGGCCGTTTAATTTGATGTATATCAGGAAAAAGATTTATAGAAAATGAATAGAAATAATACTTAGATGTTGTAGTGATGAATTCAAAATGATTTTTATGTATATAATAATGGTTTATTATTAAAATGTTATTGATTTATGATTAAATAACATTGAGAATCTCATATCTCTCTACTGAGATGATCCTAGGAACACTCAGGAAGAACCATCATTTATCTTATTTGTATTTTTATTTAAAACTAATGTTCGGACATTATCTAACTAGGCTCACCGGTGGCATGAACTAAACTCATGGCCTATAATACAACTTTTAGAAACATTATTGTTTAAAATCAGTCTTGTATATTAACTATCTCTCAATATTATATGTATATACCTATGGGTCCCATGATACTAGTTTCTAAGGGAAAGATGACATTTCAAAAACACATTAACCATGTATCCAAACCCAGACTCCTATAATGGAATCCAAAGAGGATCCCTAAATCTCACCCCCATATACCCTTTTAATAAAATTCTCGTATATAATTTAGACCAATATCAATAATAATCATAACGAAATAACATATTACAAAATCTAGTATAATATTTTATTTCATAGTACCTGACCCAAGGGGGTACCTCATTTTTAAAAATCCATTATTGAATGGTGAAAAATGTGAATTTGTTTTTATATAATAATTATATATGTAAAAAACATATGGATCTATTTTTTATTTTATTTATCATTATGTAACTTTTTTGAGTCAAGGAAAACCTTACTCAATTCCTCCAAGTCTAAAATATCTAATATTTTAGTAAGTGAAACGTCATCATCTCATTAAATAAGGATTTCCAACGGGTGGACTTTTCAAACCATCTACACAAGGAAACCCTTCTACTAATGAAGGGGTAATTGTAATGAACCCTACAAAATCATTATAAAGTATTAGAATCGACATAATCATATATTAAATATAATATATAAGAAATAAAATAAGATAAATTTAATTATTTATAATGATAAATATGTAAAATACAAATAAACTTTTATTCACATAAATGTGTCATATAAAATAAATTGAAGTCACTGATAGAATAATTTAATCCCCAACCCGTTTGAAGGAAACTTGTATGTGTTTTATCGAGAAAATAATATTCATAGCATTCAATTACAAACATATAAACATAAGAGTTCATGAAAAATCTATTTTAATCACGAAATGGAATCACAAAACTCTATCAACCGCTAATCATTTCCAACAAAGGATGAAAACATGATAAAATTTAATGTGAATAAAATTACAAGTTTATGAATTGCATAGTCTCAATAGAAAATAAAACTTCCCTGAAACACCTAACTATCTCATCAACCGATGACATGAAACTATTAATTCAAAAGTATAACAAAAGGAAGAGTCCACACAAAATGGATAAAGGGATATAAAGGGACTATAATCTTACCCATACAGTAGGGCTCATCCAATATACCATTATTAAAAATAAGATTATTAAAATCAAATTAGAGATTCTAATAGATAAAATGGATAATATAACAAACGATTTAACCATAGGAAAACAATATTGGGGAAGCGTAATGGATTAAATGTCTAATATGGGAGTCCCCTAGGGCACCCAATGAGCTAAATCTAGACAATAGAGAGACAAAGTAAGCCTAAATGGGTTATATTTAAAAATTCATAGAGTTATATTCAAAAAATTAATGAAAACATGGGTAACCAGCCTGTTATTTATTACCTATTTCCTAACCAGTGTATGTATATTCTCAACTTAATAGGTTATATAATTGAGAGAGATATACTTTTGTTTCACTATTAGAACAAACGTTTTCACGTCATGTGAGAACCTCTATAAAATTCTACACAAATTTTTACCATGAAGATTCATTGTATGAATTAACATCGCACAATACTATGTGATATTCCAAATATTCCTAAATCAAAAAGCTAAAAAATAATATTCCCATGGAATGAATAAAAATGATAGAAATAATAATTAAATAAATAAATATTTAAAAATTGTTGTTGGTTTCTGAAACTGTTTCACAAAATATAATTTCCGGACACTAGAGAACAAATGAAGAGTCCAAGGATCACATTATCTCCCTTTAAAAGAATATAATATATGTTCAAATGGAAGTAAATATGATAATAAAAGATATGACACTAAAAAAAATTAGAAACGTGGTACCCATTATATTGTAATAACACTCCAAAAACCATATCTAAGTCCCAATAAACTCAAAGAAATAAAAAAAGTTGAGACTCATGAGAGGTCTCACCACAATTCATAAGATTTTCATTACATAGTGGCTCAACATATAAATCAACCCTATAAGGAATATCCAAATGTCAAGATCCACAATTGGATATTCCATGAAGGTAACATCATCCAAATTATGTGTCTATAATGACATTTTAATGAATATGAGTGTTTAAAATATAGATAATGATATGGATCCTCACAAATCAAAAACAAATTATATAACGAGGCTAGTATATTTCAAAGGAACAAGAGGGAAACAACGAAAGAGGTAAAATGAAAAGATATTTTGAACAAACACAATTATACAACATAATGGAGAGATTCCTTTAATCACCATTATTGCAATATAAAATACATCTAGACATGTCCCGACTGACTAAAATGATGGTTGTTATATGGTACCCATAGAAAACAACATAAAATGAACAATATGGACAAAATTATAGTAAATAATGAATTTAATTATAAAAGATGATATTCTATGTGAATGAGAAGACATTTACACTTCAACCTAATTCTCTAATTGGTGTTCATTATAATTTTTCATCTAATAAGTTAATGAATATTGACTAATATCAAAGGATATAGGATCACCACCCATTCATGGATTCCTATTAGATATCAATATCACCATTAAAGTCTTCAAGATTATATCATCATATGATGATATTTTATAAAAAAGAACTCAATAGTTGTGTTCTAAATGGAGGCCCTTCATAATACTGGGAATTATCAAAAAAAATATGAGAATACTAACTTAGTGGATAACTGAACAAATTAATTAAAATTGGGTTCAAATTATTTTACAATTTTTTCACTCATCTTGAAACCAAAATTGATATAAGCCCTATTATACAATCACCTTATTTGGAAAAATCCCCAAAAAAATTTTATTCAAAAAAAACTAACTAAATAAAATATTATGAAATTAATGTAGAATGACATTATCTTACCAATCCTAACACAATACATCAAGAAATTTCAATGGGGAATTAACTGGAGATGTTTTTTATGTTTATTGGGATTTTTAGACACTCTAAATATTTTCTAGACACTCTTATGAATATTGAGGTCCATGATCACCATTCTATATGAGGGGATATAGGATAATAGTTTTTCATCACAACTAATCCAATAGTCTTGGAAGTGTCTTTGAGTTTAAGATCCACATGAAATATATAAGAGACAATAAGATGATGAAAATATGATGATACAAATGTCATATAATACACTAATGTTTTTTTGGTGGCATACTCCAAATAAAGATCTAAATGCATGGCTCAATTTGGAATATTAAATATTTTACTCATGTATAATTGAATAAGATAAATAATTTAAATAAAAAACACAACTAATAAAAACCACTACATTAATTAAATTTAAAAATATATTTCTAATTAAATATAAAATCATGTTATTTTTATTAAATATATGTTTTTAAAACATAGGTAATATTTGATGTTAAAAACATAACAAATTCTAAAAATCACCATCATGGGTTTTAAAACCATACAACTCAAATTGAACGATTGTTTCAATTTCATGATTCCATCACTGATGACATCATATAAATTATGAATCATTAAACATAAAACAAAAAATAAAATATCACTCAATGGCCTTAATTAAAAAAATTGTCTCTAAATCAATCATATTGGAAAAGAATTGTGTTAATATCAATTCAATAATTAAAAAAAATGTGAAATAATAAATATGTGATGGATGTAGATCTTTTAACATTATTGAAGCACAGTTTTATGGACAATGATCCAACAATAAAATTGCCTCATATCAGTTATTATGAGTAGGAGAAAATGATTCTTTAGAAATTACTATATGGTGTACAATAACCATTCATCCATGGTTATTCAAAAATTTTCACCCCCAATAATCATGAAAATAATAAAATATATCATAAAATTGAATTTTAATTAGTATAAAATTAACAACAGTTAAAAAAATTCAATTATGTCTCAAATCTCAACTACCCTTTGTAACATGAGGATTTCAATCTAAATAATCATTATTTACTCTTCATGTACCTAAAAAATTTTATATACTCATATATATAATATTCTTTTACATCCACAATAATAGACGTCGATTTAATTTTTTACATACATTTACACGTATTATCGTAATGTAATAATTTAAATGGACAATTTTAAGGCCTGAAAGATTGTTCTTGATCCACACATGTTGAGAACTATTATTGGGGATAAAAATTTATTCTAGTGGGAAATATTTCACCCAATAATTTGAAATAAAAACATGTAAATGAAGCTAGTTGAGAATCTGGAATAGTTGGTTTTTATATTAGAATCCCATGTAGAGTTCGATAAGTTATTTAAAAATAATAAGAAATCCATGCATGATAATCACTAAATAAACACCCATATAACACACATATAATATAAATACATAAATATATAATGATACTAAAACAAAATAATAGAATAAAATCTGATTTAATTTATATTTATATATTACATTCATGATAAGAAAATAAATTCGCAAAATACTAAACATGAATCCTCCGCATGACCCATAATCACAATCCATTGGAATAAAAAAACCTACTCATTGCCAAACCCCAGATACTATGTCTATAAATTGAAGCTTATTGGGATCCAAAACTGAATACTATAAAGTATTATTGATCTGTAGTCACTGAATAGTCTAGTTAGGGTTTAGGGAAAAGGCCAATAGTTTTCCACTAATAAATGATTCAATGAATTATATTTCATAGAACAATCAATAAATGATAATTTTATATATCCTATTTTTAATTTGGGGGTTTTAAAACATTTTTGGTAGTTTAAATCAATGATAATTCTTGGAAAATTATTCTAGAAACCTAAAAATTAATTTATTTGAAACATTAAATATATAATTAGAATGAAATTTTCTAAATTTTTAGAAATAATGAAAACACAAATGTTAATTTTTTACCTATTGATATGATTTGAGATGAAGAATATAATTTAACAATAAAATACTTTTGTAATAATCATTAAGTGAGACATGGAAGTTGGTATATCCATTATATCTCAAGTGGACTACATCTAATAGGTCGTCAATTTCTTTTAATGATTGAACATATGATGGTCACAAATAAATTTACTAAAATCATTAAACTATATAAATAGATGTAAAGTACAATATAATATGAGGGAAAATATTGGTATTTGGATATATTTAAATATGGGATAGGATGCTTGATACACTTCATGATATGTACTCATATAGAATTTTGTTATTTTGTGAGTTTTTCATGAATTAATGTTGAATCTATGAAGGAAATAAAAAAGGGAATCTCAAGTGCATCATCTAACACTGGATATGATTATAAAATCGAACATATTTCTATGTGTAAGATTATTTTTTGTAGTGGTATATTGATTATAACATTACTTGGGATGCAGACACCTAGAAGTGAAATGTTGAGTTAGTGTCACCTATGGGGGAATGACAATCATCTTGATTTGAAGACAAAAACTTATGGTTACTTTTTCCATACATAAGCTATATATATAGTATCAATGTAACAATTAACAGAACTAATATTCTTGAAAAACATGAGTGAGGAGCATGGAATGTTCCTAGAGGTTGGAGTGTTATTCTTTGATAGTGAATTTCAAATTAACATGTTATAAAATATAGAGTTTCACATAAGGATAAAACACATCGTCCCAAAATATAACTTCATACTTAATTTTCTAAGGGATAAGGTGTGAGTGTTTATGAAGATAACAAGAAAGTATAATTCATCAGGGAGGTTCACATTGAATTTATTCTAAGAATTTATGAGGCTATATTATTTTTCTATGGGAATAGGGTGAATAGATGGATAATGGAGTACACAAAACATGTTATGGATTTGATGGATTAGAATATGTGAAAATTTATTGGATAATATTTAGAGATTCTTTGAAGTATTTGTAATATTTAAATTTATTATTAATATAGCCAAAAAAAATTACCCAATAGTTTAAAAATAATGAGAAATATCAAAATATATATCATTATTGGGGTTCCAACGGTGGTAATGGAATGCCTCTAAAAGAGGTCATGTTGATCAAAAGTTTTCTTATTTTGGTGGTTACATATACTAAATGTTGACTGGACGATAGAGAATTGATGTTCGAACATGTATTGTAATCTCTATTGATTATATATTAGATCATTCTAGGCATGAATATGTTGAAAATAATTGAATGTAGCTATCACATAGGGAAACAATGAGTAACCTATAATGTTTTATAGGCATTGGATTATATATGTCCCATTTTTTTGGGGATCACCATTCATTTAGAAAAATGGTAGTGCTTCCAAAAATTTCAATATTTAGGGAAAATAGGTGAATATATATGAACTACTATAAATATGGGGTGGGACAATTTTATTCATGTTAATATTATGAAAATTATTGTTTTTAAATATAAATAAAAATATTTTGTGATTTTAGTTATTTTTATTTTTGATAATAATGGAAGAACATAGTGGTGATTTATTATACATAGGATGTGATATAAAAATAATGTAACCCCATGTGATATAAATTTAATTATTTTTTAATTTCTATTTATCTTAATTTTTTTGCGCTATTTATTTTATTATGTCTACATTTTTAAGGTGAACATATCATATTGATTAGGGTGAAATGTGACACTATCATCAATCCCACCTAGCTTAGGGGAGTGTTTTCAGAGTGTCTATTATTCTATGTTTCATCATTCAATGGATTACTTATAGTGGTTATATGTTGGGAGATTCCCATTAAACATCCCTACAATTAAATAACAATATAAAAATAAAACATTTATAATCTGATGAATCAAAATATTCATATTTATTTTTAAAAAAAAACCATATGAAATGTAGTAAACCATAATATGATAAAATAACCAATGATATCTAACATATACATAAAACTAATACCACCCTTATGGAGTCATTAAAATATATTGAATATAATATAAATAATCAAATTGAAAACTGCAAAACCCCCCAATAATATATGTATTTGACATTTATCCAAAAATATCTAGTATTCCTACCCTGATACACTAATTTATTCACCTGCTATTTTGGAATTTCCATAAAAATTCAATTAATATTGATGTTTTGAAATCCACTATGCTTCATGTTTGTGTTGTGATTGATAACCATAGTTGGAAAATAATAATGAAAAACCTATAATAATAAAAAAATTATATAATATTATAGACTAAAACATCATAGGAAAATATGTAATACATTACACTATATATAAACAATTTTATTTATCATTTCATAATTAGTGCACTATAATTCTTGACCCTATATATATAATTTGTTTTTCAATCAAAATAATAATACCAGAAAATATATCACGGTAAGAGAAAAAATTATGTTAGTTCACTAAGGGATATATTATTATATGATTAATAAGAGGTACATTACATTCACATCCCTCACATGAATAAACATTATAGTGAGTATCATGACAGTATCCATCATGCCTCTACCATAATTTACTATCCCAGGGGAAAAATTATCTATCCTATAAGTTACAACTAAATCATGGGGGTTTAATAATGTATTTATATCTCATGGTAATAACCATTATATTTAAGAATATATATATATATATCCTAGGATGGGTTTAGAATAACTAGTTCACATGGGATGAAATAAAAAAATTACTTCCATGACATATATATAGGGTCTCTAGCATCTGATCATTCATAAAGATGACTAAGTGACAATATTATTAGTTACACCACCCACACCCTTTCTCTAAAATAAATGAAAACTCGTATTTATAATGTATCATTATGATATACTATATCTTTACCTCTAATAACACTCACACATCAAACTATACCATACTGAGATCCCCACTATCAAAGCCCATGTGCCATAATGTTTCATTCTCACACCATGAATCTAATGTCTTAATAAATATGAATTATAAACCAAATGATTCTAATTGTATTTCAACATATAAAATTATCATACGGGAATACCTTCAAATTTATATCACATTTTTATTAAATCCATATTTATTATCTCAACCATAGGTTCCACCTATAAATTCTTTAAGATAATGATTCTACAGAGAGAACTATTTATTGGACGATTCACCCAATATTTTACAGTAAACTACTACATCCTTTTCTATGAGTGGCCTCAATAAATCTCTTAATACATTACCATACATGTCAATATAATATTTTTTTGGTGATGGTTTTCTATGGATCAATCATAAAAAAATTAACATGAAAGAAATATGAAACTTCATTCACTGATGTTACAAGAATGCATCCTAAATACACATAATTTAACATAATGAGTAAATTCATACACTACACTAAGGATATCCACTATGAAAATCATTAATCTCTAGGCTTGATAACGATACATCTATAAAATATTAGTGATTATTTTTTGTAGTTTTGTTATAGTCTTCACCAAATCCCCCATATCATGGGGAGTATTCCGTTTCATCCATTAAATGTTATTACCTCTTATAATAAATTTATATGGGGAATGTTCTCTATAGAGAGAGTGATTATTAGCTGTAGACTTGTAGATGGTTCCTATGAACCATTGACATGGTGAATTACCCTATATTTAAGTATTAGAGATACACTAATGTATTAATCAATTCACTCACATCATAAATAATTAATTAGTTAAATTTTCATCAACATTCACATTAATCATATAAATGAGCCAATGATATTCTATTTACTTTAATTACATAAAACATCCTTATTTATAAATATACATTATAGGTGAATAAATTTTCAAACTTTAACATTTGACTATAATGTTAATTGTAGTATGTTATTGTAATCATACACTACGTTTTAAGCATTATGATATAGCTATATCATACATTATGAATGTATTAAATAAATGGAATTTTGTTTATGGTTTTTTAATCCCCAATCCAAAAGAAACGAACATGACATATGACATGTTATAAAATCTATATATTACATAAAATCATTAAACACGTGAAATGATTACAAAAAATATGAAGATCATTCTCCCCTTCAACCACAATGAAACACCTTATACTAAAATACATCACTGTATTAGAAAAATCAGTCATGAAAGAAAATATGGAACCAAAAGAAATTGAATTGTATATAATTTTCTCCTAAATAATGTGAGATCAAAATATAAATATTTATAATAAAAGAATATTATAATTATATTTTTTAATTTGAAACACATGTGACCCCAACCTATCTTTTTATAGAGAATCCTTTATTGAGAAACATGTTCTACTTACTTATGATCCTCATAGGCTCAAACCATTGATCATGGACACCTCCAGTCTCCCATATATTTCATTGAATCAACTAATTTAATTTGATGGTAAATTTAAGACTCTTGAAAAACTATACATAAAAACATGAAAAATCATTCAAATATCATTATAAACCATCATGAATTACATATGCATGTCTATTATAGTGATTACTACAAGAGTTAGGGGTTCCAAACTACTCTCATCTAGTTGTCATAACATACCACATTGTTATAGATCATTTTATGGTTTGGAAAAAATTTATATAAATTAATTATATTATTGAAATATCCCTCTATGTCCAAATATCCTATTCTAGAATTTACCATTCAAGACACAATGAAAAAAATAAAAAAAAGAAGTCTTTAGTCAATCCAAACGATTAATTTTTAATGATTATGTTACTGAATTCATATAAACAACTAATATATTATTAAATTTTAATCTCACCATCCTTCATAGAAATAGTAAATATATTAACTCATGCTAGCAAGTTCAAAGGTTGAACTAAGGCACAACATTTCCTCACACTTTTTTAAACTAAGACCATATTGAATATTTTATCTATAATCTAACTTCCAGAAATATTACATGGTTCTAGGAATTGATCCTCTTATATATTATGGATGTAATGAAATGTGTAATAAATATGATTCATATGTGAATCAAACAAATAAATTCATTAATAGGATAATCATGCTCAGTCTATCCAAAAACTATTTTATGGATTCCTTCTATGTTCTTCAAAGAAGAAATTATGGAAGACCAATTCATTCTTTTCCTTCATGATGGATTCATACTCGATTTTTTTAGATAAATGAGACAAATAAAAACTATATTCCAAATATAAATTTTATTTTTATAGCCTCATAGTGAAGAAAAAACAGATGGTAGTATTTTTTTTCAAACATATTCTTCGAGATAAAGAAACATCATACACATATAATGAATCAATAAATAAAAAATATATAGATTGTTCTTATATTCCATTTAGATAACAAATAATCTACCTCACATATTTCCATTACCCCATTTATTTTTTTCTAGCATATAATAAAAAATACTAATTCATGAGTAATATTTGACAATGTAAAAACAATTAAATACCTAAAACTTATTCTCACTATGTATGTGGAAAATTTTAATGTAAATATCCACATCTTCTATTTTAGATATTTTTTTCATATATAATTTTCTTTTTCCAACAAATTGGGTAGTCATAGTTTATATATAATCATTCTATGTAATGTAACTAATTTTTTAATATAATTCTTTCGAGAGGGAACCAATTTCTATTTTTATTTTTTCTACTGATATTTATCTCTAAAATTTGATCTGCTATACTATGTTCATTTATGATATAATGTATTGAAAAACTATCCTTCAAATCCTTAACCTAACCCATTATCAGTCTATTCATGTGAATATTATCCAAATATAATATTCGAATTGACAAACATATATCATGGAACAAATTTTATTGATTAATGTGACAAGAAATACACCATAATAACTACTTCACATACATATAGAAACATAACCTATACTTTTAATGCCTTAGATAATGATTCAAAACATACATGATGCTCATTAGCTAGTAAATTAAGTCATAAATAAACTTATCAATGAAACCATATAATTGATTCATGAATAATTCCTCCAAAAAATATCTTGGATAGAAATATAATTTTTTTCATAATAGTCCCTGCTACAATTCTTATAGTGCTAGAATAGTTTTCATTGTCAAGGTGGTTTTATGATTGGTAATATTAGAATTTTTTGAATGAAATATATTTTATTTGTATATAAAAACATTTAAACATATAAATTATCATTGTATATCATTCTACTATATAATTCTTCCATTATTTGGTGTTTAAATTTATTATATATATTTTTTCATTCCATTTGGTAGTTTCACTTGTTCCCATGTCCCATTTATATGTAATGAATTTATTTATTATTTCTTAGCTAAGATAAAATTTCAAGAACAATTTAGACTCATATCATTATTTGTTTTCTCAAGTTCACATCAATTCATTTTAATAACTTAATATATATATATATGTGTGTATACGTATATTAAAACATAGAACTAGTTATACAATTTAGATAGATCTCAATAACTAAATATTTTTCTATTCATCCATGAACTATATATTTTCAATCATCTTTTTCTAAACCATTATCATGAACTTATACTATCCTTAAAAATATCAATAAATGTGATATATTTGGATCTTATGGACAGTCAATACATCAATAACATTTCTAAAATCAATAACTAATGTAATTCCACTCAAATAAATGAGAACATTCCGCATTTATTTCTTATTATAAACCAAATTATTCATCATGTTTTGATCCTTACATTGCTGAATAATCTAATTCTAATGAAATATAATTTTATATTTCCATATAGCAGAATGATTATTTTATTCATTTGATACATATTAATGAAACATAATCCACACTTTTTTCCCATCATGTCCCTCTCCATGGTATCAATGAGAACACAACTCATCCTATAAATATTATATATATGAGACACATTAGTAGTTTTTATTCCTAATTATATTACAAAATATTAGTCCCTATATTTTTGGATGTGAAATTTTTAATGATATAGGATGAAATAATGAAGAATTATTTTGATCACCACATTGAAAACACTGTATGAAATCTCATTATGTAATTTTTCTTAATTAATGTTTGGTTTTTATAGATTTCCACACCTTTTTTTCAACATTAGGTTAATATTATAAACGAACTTTATTTCCCAACAAAACCCTAAAAAATTAATTACTAACATACTAACCCATGTTTTTTATCCGAAATAAGGTAACCATATATCTATCCCATTTGTCTAGATTGTCTCCCAATCATATAACTTGTTTTAAAAATATAATATTTCCATTTAACTAAGTATACTAATAACATATATTTTAAATTATTGAGAAATATGAAATAACGAAAAACCACTATAGGATTGTATTATAGAAGGCCCCCTAACATAATTTTTCATAGGCTCTAAATTCTATGAGCAGGGAGTCCTTCAATCTCTGTAAAGTTGAACATTTCACTCATTTACCATTATAATTCACTCAATTTTTATATGATATTTACAGTTGATATTCATTAATTATTTATCCTATAAAACCCTGACACCTAGTTACTTTTTCATTTATGTTCCCAATATGGAAATTACATGGATTTTGACTTTTCGACATTTGTGCTTCAGTAATCATTATTCAATATGATCACCCTCTTAGATATAACTTTCTATAATTAACACCTCTAGACACCATAATGTCTTCAGGATTTATGTTTCACAATCCTTAATTAATTTGTTCAAAAAACCTAATTCATCCATAAAAAATATATAATAACTTCTTCCATAATCTAGGTAAGAGATGAAATCCAAAAAAAATTCAGGAATCACCTATTTTCCTTTTGTACATCAACACGATTTCTCTATGACCTCAAGAGATTCATCATCTAAAAGATGAACCTTATAGTATATTATATAATAGAATATCTCTTGATTCAACTCTTTTAAAAATAATTAATTAACTCTCTAAAATAAATGATCCTTGATTTCAATGGAATATATGAACTAATTATTATACAATTATCTCTTACATGTGTATTATTATTATGAAATTATATAAATAAAACTAACAAAATTAACCCTATAATATCTCCAATTAGAATTCAAATCCCCATTATTCATTTATTTTGTTTATATGGTCATTTTATTGATTTATATACATCAAAGTATATCCATTTTTTCATTATCATTATTATTATATCTCAATTTCATGGAAAATCATCTACCTTATCCATTGAAATTGGTTCTTGTAGACTCACATGAAACCCTACACATATTCTCGACATTTAGAGTATGATCATTCACAACCTAAAATACTATATTGATCTTACATTACGTGTCAGTCATAAGGGTAATGATAAAATATTCAAATTCTAGGAGTGCTTGTTGAAACAAATTATTCCAGACTGGATCCAGGTCCATGAAAAATACAAATTAACACTAACATTAAATCATTTTCAAGACATTGATACGATTGTTCACTGGACATTATTCTTAAATTATCATATAAAATATCCTATACATCATGAACTTATTATTTTATATTATTTTATTCTCTTAAATATAAGATTTAGAATATTCTGATTGACACTTACCTTTTTGATGTTATAGAAAACATTCCTCAACCAGAACATCCCTATCAGGACAATTGTTTTCCTGTCACGCATTTACCAATTTTATTTCTCTATTTATTTTGATTTATTTATACATTGAATTTATAATTTCTATCCATATGAAATATATAATCCCATATCCTCATGATCAAAAATCAAAAATCCATTCCATTAAAAATTTAAATCTTGATTGTTCTAACTTCTATCTCCATTCATTAGAAAAAACATGAATCCCACTAAAAGGGAAAATCAAATAGACACAAAAAGTTCCAAAGATTACAATGTTAAGTTAAATAAACAAAAAAATATGATACCACTTATTGGATCTATAAAAATTTACTTAGGAACACCCAATTTAATCAAAAAATAATTTTTGGAAATTTGTAAAATTTAATTATATCAAAAAATAGTATTTTAAAAATTGGAAGATGACACACCTAAGACACCAAAAAAACCTCTAACACAATCTTTCCCAAATAATGGAACAATCACACAACAAAAATAATATTACAAAAGGAACAAAAATATATTATATAGTTCATAATTTATTCATACTATAATAGAGAAATGGTCCTTTTTAATTATTCAAATATAAGAAGAATATTTTAGTTTCTATTTATAAACACATTTGATCCCACCCAAACAATATATATTGGGGACCAAATGTTTACTCTAATTCCACTCTCTAGAAATATTTAAAATGATATTCCAATGAATAGGAATACCTTTAACATCCCTCATCATTTACAAGTTCAACCACTATAGTTTAGGGAATTGTTAAAGGATCATAAAAACACTAAATAAGCCTCTACTCTAATATTTCATAATCCATCCAATATCAAAAAACATTTGTTAAATGAGTTTATATGAGCCAATAATTTTTGATTCATATCTTTATCAACCACATCATCATCAACTTTTAATCTTCCACCTAGTTCAATTAAATTGTCTCGTTGACGATGCCTACCACTCTTAGTATTATACTATCGTAATATTTAAAAGATTCAAAATTTCATGTTATAGAATTTTTAATTCTAGAAGTAGATAAATGGAATCATGAAATGAGTATTAACACTATCCAAATAGTTAATGTATAATCCTTATGATAATATCATATAGTAACATACTATATAGAAAAATACTTCACAAGTATATTTTCTTTTGGGAATATAACATTCAATAGACCAATTTCACTATAGACCAATAATATTTGAGTTATTTCACCTTAAATAGTGT
Organism: Viscum album; assembly: GCA_963277665.1. Lineage (NCBI taxonomy): Eukaryota > Viridiplantae > Streptophyta > Magnoliopsida > Santalales > Viscaceae > Viscum > Viscum album. The sequence goes on along the minus strand of OY728128.1, from coordinate 158,234,860 downwards.
CATATAAAGTAACATGAGAATATATTCCCAAAAATCATCTTAGTAATCCTCCAAAATAATTTTGGAATGCTATGATGAAATTAATTGGGTATCAAAACCTATTAATGAACATGTGAATACCCATAAAAAATATATATTTGACTAAATAATAAAATAATTTTAAGGGTTTTCTTAGACTTTTATAATAATAAATCCCCATTCAGTCAAAAAAGTTAGAATCCATGATCATTTTCATATATTTTAAACACATATATATTCATGAACATGTAAATATAAGAAAAGTGTGGTCTTTATTAATGAATAACTTTTATCCAAGTTACAAATTTATCTAGAGTGATCAACATCAAACACATGTATCAATACAGATATATCAAACAACACTATCATTTAGATGTAATAGTTTGTATATGATCTCATTGTACAAGATATCTAGTGTCCTTGGGATATAGTTTATTATAATATCATATATCCAAATCTTTTCTTGTTAATTTTATGAGAAAACGATAATTACATTGATGACTAATCGACATTGAATTCATCTATTTAGAGTATCTCATCAAATTCCCTATTTATGATAGATTAGAATATCATATTTATTATTTTGGAAATGGTCCTACATTTCCTTATTATATAAAAATTGAGGACCCAAATGTTATATTAATCATATGAGAGGAAAACCCCGTTGTTGTTTAAATGTAATCAATGATAGGACCAAAATCATATCAAAAACACATGAAATAACAAAGAATCATAGACTATTAGATTCATGTTATACATTTATTTAATAATAATATTTATTAAAACTAATCCCTCAAAAATTATAACCTATTTAAAATACATTTTATCCATTAGTAATATAAGAGCCATATTTCAGTATGCAGTGATTCTTATTTTTTTGGTCCACTATCCACATTTTAATTTTTTTATGGCATAAACACAATCATATCATATTTTACTCTTTGGGGTTGAGTGAAAATCTATTTTACTATTCCAACATATGTTCGAATTTTTCACTATTCATATAGTATATTACCATAGAGTTTAATAATTATGTGATTCAAAAATATCATAGTATGATTTGATTAATTATTTTATAAGGTTGTAGATTTCTCTTATTCCATATACATTATAATCTAATGGAACCTTATTTCATTTATCATGTGCTTACTATGTTCTAACTTTTGAAGGAATATTTAAAATAATATTATTTTAATGCAGATTTATTCTCACTATATTATATCAAATTATTCCCATTACAAGTTAAAATAATTTAATGATTTAGTATCAAAACATATTTATTGGAAAAATCATTAGGTTGAAACCATGTTGATGTGTGAATCATTACAAAACTCATAGAATCTATTACAAGATAAAATTGGAATACGACTATTGAATTGAAAATCCAAAAATGAATCTCATTCAAATGCAGATGAAACCATTTTCATGAAATGTCATAGAATAAAAAGAATATAACAATGTTAAAAAAATTTATTATTTTATTGATAGATAATCCCCGTCAATTTTTATAGACATGGGATATGCCTTTTGAGGAGGGAGAGGACAAACTAAAATTATCACTTTAGAAGGATACATTACTCAAGAATGATATCATACAATCAAATTTTTAATAGATAATATATAGAATATATATTTAATCTCTATGTTCATATCCATAAACTAGGAAAATCCAAATTAAATGTAAACAGAAACTAAACTAATTTTCATACATAGATCGTACCAATATATATATATATATATATATGTGCATGGGTATTAAATTTTTTTAAACTAGATTAATAATTTAAATGAATAAAAAAATTTATCAACACTATTAAAATTATATAAATATAATATATTAATAATACAATGAAATTGATAAATAAATTAAAACATTATATATTCAAACTCGAGATTATTTTTTTTCTTTGATAATTCACAAATAAAGATATTCCTATAAAATAAAATTTATTCATACATTATTAACAATACAAAATCATATCATTATAAATAATATATATATATATATATATCTAAAATATTAAAATATTCATATTACTCAACTTATTTATTTTTTCAATAATGTATGATATACCGGTGACTAGAATTCTATATAAGAACTATTCCTTTAAATTATTTCATACCCAAAATAGCACATATTAATTATTTAAAACATGATCATATCTAATTTATTCATAAAAATCATTGTTTGAATAATTTCTCAAATATTTCGTTTTAAATTTATGATTTAATGTTAAATAATTTTAAACAATTTATTTTTATAATAAAAACCAGCTATTTTTTCCTTAAGGTGATATATAATATATTTATCAATTAAAGAAAATTGCCTCCAACATTATTATTGGAAAATTATAAGTCATTATACATAATTTCAATTTTATTTTATAATAACATTTAATATTATGGAATATTTATTAATATATTTTATATAATCATTTAATATCTAAATATAAAAACTATTTAATTAATTATTTTTAAACATTTTATAAATTATATGAATATACAATAATACATTTCGAATGATTAATAAACATTTTTAATCATTTTACTAATTTAATATTTTTAGTATATGAATATATTATTTTCATTGATAATTAATGTCACGACCTAACAAATGTCGGGGATCAAGATGAAACTACCCCAAACCAGCCTTTATAAGCCAGGGGGGGTAACTAAAGCCCAAGGAACTACAACTCAGGGAGGATATTTTCTATGAACCTGTATATACAGACCCACAGAGCCAAATCAATGAAAAAGTGAAGAGGGAATGGAACAAAATATGCAACACTTCTGTAAATAAACAAAACATTTATATACCGCTAAATAGAACAAGTACAATCGAGTACACTAAAAGGGAAAAGGGGAAAAGACCCAATCAACCAGAAAAGTTCCACAACCAAGAAGTAAATGAAAAAGGTAAAATATATGAGAGCCTCACACCTTAATGCCATGCTACTACCACCATATGCAGTCAAAGAACACATATCCCTTTACTATTCTGAAATCATGATCAAATTTTTTATTGTATGTATGAGGAACAACCTATTTGGTCAAAGACCATACAGGAATGACTATAACAATACACAGTGGGACACCATAAAATTGAAGGGGGTCCATAATAGATACTTTTAAAAGGAAAGTAGTTGATAAGACAAGGTACATTAGAAGGAGTTCAGCTCATCCCAACAAGAGAGTGATGTAAGATCATCCAGACACAAGGAGCTAGAAACGGAGAGAAGATGATCTTCTCATTGAGTCATTGCAACCTATAATAGGAGAGTAGCCTCATCTAACCATGAGAGGGTAGAAACGATAAGCACATGACATACTCCACATTACTTCATCTCTCCTAGAAGGATAGTAACCAAAACCCAAGGAGTTGGTTATGAAATGGTATATATAAACATGCTCAGCCAATGAATCCAAAAATATAGAGTATGGGGATCTCCATCTGATATAACAACCCAAGAATGTTAGTAAACAACAGTCCGAAAAATAACCATTGACGATGCCTACCATCCCACACATATACCCCGAAACTGCAATTCAATGGGACTCAATCACTGCTTGTTGATACTATCCACTATGTGTAGTACAGTCTTCCCCTTATAGTTTTAGGTCATGTCACATGGACGTGTATCAATGGGAAAAACATTTGACTTCCTCGATAGTCCAAAGGTACATCAATGCACACCGCTTCACTATGTCACATAGTCGAGAGGTCATGTATTAAGGTTGTGGACCCATGCCCAAACTGACTGGAGGGTTCCACTCTAGTCATTGTGAATTGGTTCCCTAGTACGTTAGGGGGATCATCACCTAGAAATCAATGGAGACCAACTACTCCACCCCACAGATGAGTGATCCGCTGGAGGGTAGTGCCTCACAAGCATCATCGAAGGGACCCACTACCCTGACCCACTAGAGGGAAGCCCAAAACATCCATCATGAACAACTTCCTATCCCACATAGAAGTAATCCCGGATCTGATCTGGCCATCCCTGCTTGATGGTACCTCTCAGAGAGAAAAGAAGAACACCATTGACCATCCCTAGTATATGGTACCACTACGCATGCTGACCCATAACATTCACATCATATCTCGCAATGCCACTACGTAGTCCACCATCACATTAAATTGAAAAAAACTCAATACAGCCTATTTGCATTCAAAAAATTTAGTCTAAAAGAAGGATATATGAGACATAGAGGGTTCATAATCTGGCACATGATGTGTGTAGGGCCCACATGACGTGTGTCCAAGCCTCATCTCCTGGTCAAGTACCTAGCCATATTTGGGTACTAAACTATAAAAATGTACCCCTAAGAGTGCATGGTTCTTCATAGAATAAGGAGAATATAGTCATATGTATGAAGAGAACATGATGATCATTGTTGATATGGAGGGAAAAATATAACATCACCGAAACGCCTCCCCAAACAGCCCTAGAACATTGAATGCATCTCTTCATACATCTTCTTCACTCTCACAAGAGTCGATGTCAACCTATTCCATGGGGTCTCTACAAAAACAACATAAGTATTTTCCACCATCATTCATTGCATGTTTCCATAATAAAAGTCGTCAAAAATATTGAAACACACATCCTAATAAAACACACTCTAGCGATCATTGTGGAATACCGCACAATATCAACTATTCATTCTCCCCAAATATAAATTTGATTGAAATGAATAATTCCATCATTTTACACTCAAATGTACATTAGTGGAACCCATTCCTCACCCCCAAAAAATTTATATAGATCACGCCACCAAAATTATTACCAAAAAACTCGCAGAATCGACTACTCATTCATTAAAAATGGATAACCACTAAAAATGTTTCATTTTACAACATCATGCATGAACGTGGCCTTGTGGGGTATGGACCTCATCTTATGGTTAAAGACGGTAAATTATTCTTGAAAAGTATGCACAAATACCTGGGTCGTTCTGCCACTGACGGTGCATTTGACAAATGTTGCATGCAGATGCCCATTCTGAAAAAAGAGCCCAAAATAATAATAATTATATTATTATTATTATTATTATTATGTGTTTCATGAATCCAATTAATAATAATGAATTAAAAAACATTATTTTTCTTTAAAAAATATATGTCTTGATAAGAGGAATGTGTGTTCGTAGACAGAGCATCAATCAGATGCCATGTGTGGGAGATAAATCCATTTGAAGTACCCCAATCTGATTCGACCCAGTCTGGTCTGTTCGTGCTGGATGTCTCCCCATGGGTAGGACCTCCCCCAACAAGGATGGAATTTATTTCCATCACGTTGGACAACATTGTGGCCCAAATTTTCATTTACTTGATTGGATGTCCCTCCGCCCCGTTGGCACCACTGTGCCCGCTGGTCTGCCTCAGATCCCTTTGGTTGCAAAGCGGCACTCGACTGCTCCCCCATGAAGCCCGATGCCTGGTCCCCACCTTGGTACCCCGACTCACATCCTCTATAACCCCAAAGCTACATGATGTGGATCCGTAGTTACCTCCAAATCCTCCGCCCCATGCTTGGCCTCTGCTTTCTCACTCTAAAACACATTTCCCTTCTTCTTGCTAGCCGACGGGACCACCTATCCTCGACCACCCCGCAGCTCCGTCTGCTTTTCAGCTGAGTCCAAGAGACCATCATAGCCACCACTTTTGGTTGTTTCCATGTGCTTACACTAGCTGCCACAAGCACTAGTGATCTAGTGGTTCATTCTGCAGACCACCAAACATACTCTTATCGCCAAATTTCAAAATGGGGTATTTATTTTCAATCCTTGTGAGTAGGGATTCAAAGAAACGGCCACCTCTCAATGATCCATTATTGACTTTGACAGTTATCTGTGATGGATAGATGTATTTTAGACAAATGATCGGATTTAAACATTGGTTGATGGATGTGTTCCTGAGGCCATCTATGATTTATAATTTAATCCTCAAGTTAAACTACATTGAATTAGATTATCTATTTAAAAAAAATCATAGATAAAAACAGAAAAATGCAACCATGTTTGTTCCAATCATTATTAACGCCGAATTTTCAATACTGCATCTTTGGTCCATCGATGTTTTGATGGATATTCCTCTATGATCCATTGAATAATTATGGAGATAGAAAGTGTAGGCTTAGTAAGAGAGGGAACACAATTAGGGAATAACCCTAATCCAAAGCCTATAAACATATATTTATAGGATCCTCAAAAAGAGCATAATATTATACTCTTACTCCTCCTCATTTTTTGGTTCTGCATAGGTAAAACACCCCATTACAAACCCAACAGTTGTTTTAGATTTCTAAAACAAGTAATCAATAAAAATATATTTTATAGGATTTATGGGGTAAAATAATTAAGATTAATTATTTTTTTTACTATTTTCCCCCTAGTTTTAATTTCACATAGATGTCCCGCACCGAAAAAAATTATACCCCATATAGGTTATACTCCATGTTTCATACATAACCATTGCCTCATATTTATTATTTGAGTTACTGAATTAATGATATCACATTTCCCTTGCACGTATTGTATATATCTATCCCATTTCACTAGATTGTCTCTCAATCAAATAAATTGCTTTAAATATATAATATGTCCTTTTAACTAACTATACATATAACATATATTTTAAATTATTGAGGAATATAACAAGGGTGTCCTTTCATCTTTGTAAAGATTAACCTTTAAATCATTTACCATTATAATACACTCACTTTTTATATGACCATTATAGTTGAGCTTCATTAATTATTTATTCTCTAAAACCCCCAAACCTAGTTATTTTTTCATTTAAGTTCCAAAGACTGAAATGACATAGCTTATTACTTTTGTACATTTATGCTTCAATAATCATTATTCCATATGATCACCCTCTCAAATATAACTTTTTATAATTAACACCTCTAGACACGATCAATTATTCAGGATTGATCTTTCACAATCCTTCCATAATGTGTTCAAAAAACGTGATTCACCCATAAAAAAATATATAATAACTTATTCCATAATCTAGGTAAGAGATAAACTCCAGAAAATTTCAAGAATCACCTATTTTCCTTTTTCAGATCGACATGATTTATCTCTGATCTCAGGACCTTCATCATCTAAAAGATGATCCTTATATAATCATATATAAAAGATAATCTCTTGGTACCTCTATTTTAAACATAATTAAATGACTCTCTAAAATAAATGATCCTTGATTTCAATGAGATATAGAAACTAATTATTATTCAATTATCTCTTACATTGGTATTATTATTCTGAAATTATATAATGAAAACTTACAAAATTAACCACATAATCTATCCAATAAGTATTCAAATCCCCGTTATTCACTTATATTACATATATGGCAATTTTATTGACTTATATACATAGAATTATATACATTTAATAATTATAATTATAATGATATCTCAATTTGATGGAAAATCCTCTACCTTACCCATTGAAATTGGTTCTTGTAGACTCACATGATACCCTCCACCTAATCTCATCATTTATAGTATGATCATTCAAAACCTAAAATACTATATTTATATTACATTAAATATTGGTCATAAGGGTAATGATAACATCTTGAAATTCTAGGAGTGCCGGTAGAAACAAATTATCCCAGACTAGATCTAGGTCCATGAAGATTACAAATTAAAGCTAACATTAAATCATGTTGAAGACATTGATATGATCGTTCACTGGCCTTTCTTATAAAATTATCATATCAAATATCATATAAATCATGAGAATATTATTTAATATTATTTTATTCTCATAAATATATGATTTTGAATTTTCTGAATGACAATCATCTTTTTGATGTTATAGAAAACATTCCTGAACTAGAACATTTGTATCAGGCCAAGTGCTTTCCTATCATGCCTTTACCATTTTTTTACTCTACTTATTTAGATTTAAATTCATTGAATGTATAATTTTTGTCCCTATAAAATAGATAATCCCATATCCTCATAATCAGAAATCAAAAATCCATTCCATTAAAATTTAAATCTTTAATGTTCCTAGTTCTATCTTCATTCATTAGAAAAAATATGAATCCCACAAAAAGGGAAAATAAAATAGACAAAAAAAGTTCCAATGTTTACAATGTGAAGTTAACTAAACAAAAAAATATGATACCACTTATTGTATATCTAAACATTTATTTAGGAACACCCAATTCAAACAAAAAATAATTTTTGGAAGTTCGTGAAATTAAATTATGTCAAAAAATGATATTTCAAAATATGGAATATGACACACCTAAGACACCTAAAAAACTTCTAACTCAATAAATCCCAAATCATGGAAAAATCACACCTAAAAATAATATATCAAAAGGAAAAACAATATATTATATAGGTCATAATTTAGTAATACTATAATAGTGAAATGATCGTGTTTAATTATACAAATTTAAGAATAATATTATATGTTCTACTTACAAACACATGTGATCCCACCCAAACAATATATATTGGGGATCGAATGTTTACTTGGATTCCACCATAAAATAATATTTACAATTATATTCCAATGATTAGGAAGACCTTTAATATCCCTCAACATTTACAAGTTCAACCACTAGAGTTTGTGTAATTTTTAAAGGATTATAAAAAACCTAAATTAGCCTCTATAATAATATTTTATAAGCCACCCAATATAAATAAACATTTTTAAATGAGTTTATATGAGTAAATAATATTTGATTCATATCTTTATCTCCCCCATCAACATAAAATTTTAACCTTACACATATTTCTATTACATTGTCTCAATGACCATGCCTACCTCTCCAAGTATTATACTACCAAAATATTTAGCAGATTCAAAATTTCATGTTACATATTTTTTCATTCTAGAAGAAAATAAATGGATTCATGAAATAAGTATTACCACTTTCCAAATAGTTAATATATAATCCTTATGATAATATCATATAGTAACATACTATATAGAAAAATACTTCACAAGTATATTTGCTTTAGGTAATATAACCATCAATAGACCAATTTTACTCTAGACCCATAATATTAGTGTTATTTCACCTTAAATAGTGTCATATAAAGTAACATGAGAACCTATTCCAAAAAAATCATTTTATTTATCCTCCAAAATAATTTTGGAAAGCAATGATGAAATTCATTGGGAATCCCATCCAATTAATGAGCATGTGAATTCCCATCCAAAATATCTATTGAATAAATAATAAAACAATATTAAGGGTTTTCTTAGTCTTTTATAAAACTAAATCCCCATTTAGTTAAAAAAAATTAGAATCCATGATCATTTTCATATATTTTAAACACATATATATTCCTGAACATATAAATCTAAGAAAAGTGTTGTCTTTATTAATGTATAACTTTTAATCAAGTTAAAAATTGATCTAGAGTGATATACATCAAACACATATATCAATACACCTATATCAAAAAACTCTATAATTTATATGAAATTTTTTTTATATGATCTCATTTTAAAATATATCTAGTGTCCTTGGGATATAGTGTATTATAATGTCATATATCTAAATAAATATTTTTTTATATGAATAAAAAATAACTATATTGATGAATAATTGACAGCGAATTCATCTATTTTTAGGATCTTATCACATTCCCTATTTTTGATAGTTTAGAATATCATATTTATTATTTTGGAATGGTCCTATATTTCATTATTATATCACATTTGAGGACCCAAATGTTATATTAATCATATGAGAGGAAAAACCCATTATTGTTAAAATGTAATCAATGAATGGGAAAAATTCAAATCAAACCACACACGAAATAGCATATATTCTCGGACTATGAGATTCATGTTTTACATTAATTTAATAATAACATTAATTAAACATAATCCCTCTAAAGTTATAACCTATTTAAAATACATTTTATCCATTAGTAATATAAGATCCATATTTCAGTATGTAGTGATTCTTATTTTTTTGTTCCACTATCCACATTGTAATTTTGTTATGGCATAAACACAATCGTGTCATATTTTACTCTTTGTGGTTTGAGTGAAAAACGGTTTCTCTAATCGAACATATGTTCTGAATTTTCCCTATTCATCTTGTATATTTCCCAAGATTTTAATTGTTATGTGTTAAAAAAATATCATAGTATGATTTGAATTACTATTTTATACGGTTATAGATTTTTTTGTTCTTTATACATGATAATCCAATGGAACCTTATTTCAATTATCATGTTCTTACTATGTTCTATCATTAGAAGGAATCTATAAAATAATATTATTTTAATGCAAATTTATTCTCACTATATTATCTCATTTTATTCCCATTACAAGTTAAAATAATTTAATGATTTAGTATTTAAATCATATTCGTTGGAAAAAAATCATTAGGGTGAAACCATGTTGATGTGGGACTCGTTACACAACTCATAGGATCTATTACAAGAAAAAAATGGAACACAAAAACTAAATTGAAAATCCAAAATGAATCTCATTGTAATGCAGATGAAACCATATTCATGAAATGTCATAGAATAATAAGAACATAACAGCCTTCAAAAAATTTATTAATATGTTGATAGATAACCCCCCCCCCCTCAATTATTATAGACATGGGATAGGACTCTTGATGAGGGAGAGGAAAGAAAAAAATTCTCACTTTAGAAGGATACATTACTCAACAATAATATCATACAATCACAATTTTAATAGCTAATATATAGAATATATATTTAACCTCTTAGTTCATGTGCATAAACTAGGAAAATCCAAATTAAAAGTAAAAGACAACTAAATTAATTTTCAAACATAGATTTATAATATATATATATATATTGTGTGTGTCTGCGTATTAAATTTTATTAATGTAGTTTAAGAATTTAAATGAATAAAAAAATTTATCAATTCTATTAAAATTATATATATATATATTAATGTTACAATGAATCTGTTAAATAAATGAAAAATATATATATTCAAATAAGAGATATTTTTTGTATTTTTATTATTAATAAATAAACATATTCCTATAAAATAGAATTTATTCATACATTATGAAAAATCCAAAATCATATCATTATAATTACTATATATATATATCTAAAATATTAACACATTCATATTACTTAACTTTTTTCATTTTTCATTAATATATGATATATCGCGGAAAAGAAATTTATAAACTAACTATTACATTAAATTATGTCATACCCAAAATAGCACATATTAATTACTTAAAACAAGATCATATCTAGTTTCATCAAAATAATCATTGTTTGAATAATTTCTCAAATATTTCGTTTTAAATTTATAATTTAAATTTAAATAATTTTTAACAATTTGTTTTTATAAAAATGACCATCTATATTTTCTTAAAGTGATATATAATATAATTATAAATTAAAAAATTTCCCTAAAAAATAATTATTGGAAAATTATAACTCATTATACATACTTTTAATTTTATTTAATATTAACATTTAATATAATGGAATATTTGTTAATATATTTTACATTAACATGTAATATCTAAACATAAAAACTATTTAATTAATTATTTTTAATCATTTTATAAATTATATGAATATACTATAATACATTTTGAATTATTAATTAAGATTTTTAATCATTTTAATAATTTCATATTTTTACAAGATGAATATATTATTTTCATTGATAATAAATTTCATGACCTAACACAAGTTTGGAATCCAATTGAAACTACCCCAAACCAGCCTTCATAAGCCAGGGGGTGACTAACTCACAATGCACTACAACTTGGGGGGGATATTTTCTATGAACCTGTATATACAGACCCACAAATCCAAATCAATGAAAAAGTGAAGAGGAAATGGAAAAAAATATGCAACAATGCTATAAATAAACCATGATTTTATAAACCGCTAAATAGAACAAGTATAGTGGAGTAAACTGAAAGGGAAAAGGGGAAAATACACAACCAACCAGAAAAGTTCTATGACCAGGAAGTAACTTAAAAAGGTAAAATATATGAGAGCCCCACAGCTAAATACCATGCTACTACCACCATATGCAGTCAAAGCACACATATCCCTTTGCTATTATGAAGTCACGATCAAATTTTCTGTTGTATGTATGAGGCACAACCTATTTGGTCAAATATCATACAGGATTTATTATACCAATAAACATTAGGATGCCATAAAAATAAAGTGGGTCCAAAAATAGATACTTTTAAAGGAAAGTAGTTGATGGGACAAGGTACATTAGAAGGAGTTCAGATCAACCCAACAAGAGAGTGATGTAAGATCATCCAGATGCAAGGAGATAGAAACAGAGAGAAGATAAACATCTCATTGAGTCATTGAAACCTATACTAGGAGAGTAGACTCATCAAACAATGAGAGTCTAGACACGAAAAGCACATGACATACTCCAAGTTTCTTCATCTCTCCTAGAAGTATAGTAACCAAAACCCATGGAGTGGGTAATGAAATGGTATATATAAATATGCTCAGTCAAAGAATCCAAAAAAATAGATTTTGGGGATCTCCATCACATATCACGATCCAAGAATGTCAGTATCCAACGGTCCTAGAAATAACCATTGTCGATGCCCACCATCCCACACATCTACCCTAAACTGCAAGTCAATGGGACACAATCACTGCACCATGATATTATCCACTATGTGTAGTAATATATCCCCATTTGGGTTTTAGGACCTATTACATGGACACGTTTCGATGGTAAAAGCATTTAACTTCATCGAGAGTCCAAAGGTATATCAATGCACACCTCTTCACTTTGTCACATAGATGAGAGGTCAGATCTTGTGGTCATGGACCCATGCCCAAAATGACCGGGGGGGTTCCACTCTAGTCATTGGTTATCTTTTCCCTAGTATGTTAATGTGGTCATCAACTAGAAGTCAATGGGGACCCACTACTCAGCCCCACAGATGGGTGATCCGCTGGAGGGTACTGCCTCACAAGAATCATCGAAGGGACCCACTACCCAGATCCACTAGAGGGAAGCCTAGAACATCAATCATGGACAACTTCCCATCCCACCTGTAGGTAATCCTGGAACTGATCTGGCCATCCCTCCCTGATGGTACCTCTCAGAAAGCAAAGAGGAACACCACTGACCAACCCTATTAAATGGTACCACTACGCATACAGACCCATAACATTCACATCATATCTTGCAAAGCCACCACGTAGGCCACCGTCATATTCAATTGAAAAAACTCAGGATGGTCTATTCGTAGTCGAAAATTTGAGTCTAAAAGTAGGATATACGAGACATAGAGGGTTCATGAAGTGGTACATGATCTGTGTGGGTCTCACATGACATGTGACCCTGCCTCATTGCATGGTCTTTTACCTAGCCATAATTGGGTACTAAACTATGAAAATGTACCTCTAAGAGTGAATGGTTAGTCATAGAACATGGATCATATAGTCATATGTCTGAAGAGAACATGATGCTCATCATTGATATGGAGGGAAATATATAACATCACTGACACACCTCCCCAAACAGCCCCAGAACATTGAACGCATCTCTTCATACATCTTCTTCACTATCAAAAGAGTCGATGTCAACCTATTCCATGGGGTCTCTTCAAAAACATCAAAAGAATATTCCACAATCATTCATTTCATGTTCCCAAATAAATGTGTTAATAAAAATGGAAACACACATCCAAATAAATTACACTATAGAGATCATTGTGGAAAAGCACATAAGATCGACTACTTATTCTCCCCAAATAGAAATTTGAGTAAAAAGAATAATTCCATCATTTTACGCTAAAATGTAGTTAGGTGGAGCACATTCCTCTCCCCCAAAAAAATTATACAGATCACCCCATCAAAATTATTACAAAAAACACACGGAATCAACTACTCATTCACTAAAAATGGATACCCTCTAAAAAAATTTCATATCACCACATCACGTATGAACATAGACTTGTGGGGTATGGAACTCATCTTATGTTTAAAAACTCTAAATAATTCAAGAAAAGTACACGCAAATACCAGGGTCATTCTGCCACTGACTACGCGTTTGTAAAATGTTTCATGCATACGCCCATTCTGAAAAAACAGCCCCAAATAAAAATATTTATATTATTATTAATATTAGATTTCTGTGTTTCATAAATCTATGTAATAATAATGAATTCACAAACAATCAAAATTTTAAAAAAATATATATCTCGAAAAGTGGAATGTGTGGCCATAGATATAGCATCAATCAGATGCCCAATGTAGGAGATAATTCCATTTGAAGCACCCTAATCCTATTCGGCCCGATCTAGTCCACTTGGGCTAGAATTCTCCTTATGGGATGGCCCTCCACTAACCAGAAGGGAATTTTTTTCCATCCTGTGGGGCAACCTTGCGACCCAGCCTGTCTTTTACTTGCATGGATGGACCTCAGCCCCGTTGGCTACATTGTGCCCGGTGGTCTGCCTCAGATCCCTTTGGTGGTAAAGAGGCACTTGACTGCACCCCATGAAGCCTGGTGCCTGGTACCCGCCTTAGTCCCCCGCCTCACTTCCTCGATCACCCCAACTGGGCATTGTGTGACTCCGTCATCACCTCCGACCCCTCCACCCCATGCTTGGCCTCTGCTTGCCCACTCTAAACCACACTGCCCTTCTTCTTGCTAGATGATGGGACCACCTATCCTCAACCGCCCCGCAGCTCTATCTGTTTTCCAACTGAGCCCAAGAGACCACTGCTGCCACCACTTGTGGTTGTTTCCATGTGCTACCACCTGATTCCGCCAGCACTAATGAAGTAGTGGTCAATTCTGCGGACCACCAAAAATCCTCTTATCATCAAATTTCAAAATGGTGAATTGATTTTCCATCCTTGTGAGTAGGGAATCAAAGAATCATCCTCATCTCATCGATCCATTGTCAATTTTTAATGACCTAAAGCATGTGACAGATAACTGTGATGAATAGATGTTTTTCAGATGAACGATGGGATTTAAACATTGGTTCCTAGATATTCTCATGCAACCATCTATGATTTATAATTTAAACTCCAAATTAAATTACAATGAATTGGATTAAATATTTAAAACTCAAATCATATATAAAACCAGAAAAATGATACCATGTTTATTCCATTCATTGTTAACGCCACTTTTTCCATACTCCCTCTTCGATTCATTGATGTTTTGGCGTTGATTCCTCTATGATCCTTTGAAGAATGATGGAGATAGAAAGTGTGGGATTAGTAAGATAGGGAATGAAATCAGGAGATAAACCTAATCCAATGTCTGTAAACATATATTTATAGGATCCCCACTCAGAGCATAATATTATATTCTTTCACCTCCTCATTTTTTGGACATGCTTAGGTAAAATTGCCCATTACAAACCCAACAATGGTTTCAGATTTCTAAAACTAGTCTTCAATCATGATATATTTGTTAGGATGTAAGGGGTAAAATAATTAAGATTAATTATTTTGTTTACTATTATTACCCTGGTTTCCATTTTGCGTAGATGTCCCACACCGACAAAAAATATACCCCACCTCGGGTAAACTACATTTTCTAGACAAAACCATTGCCTCATATTTATTATCTGAGTTACTGTTTTAATGATATCCCATTTCCCTTGCACATATTTTATATAATATAGTAAATATTTTTATAAAATTTATTTTAGTCACACTGGGACACATAATTGAATGTCGTCTCAGTGCCTAGCCGTGAAAATATATTTAGAATTATCATCCCCTAAATGAATAACTAGGGAAACACCTCGGGACACTAATATCACACCTGGATATCTTTCTCCAAGGAAAATATACATGTTGTTTTGCTGCCACAACACATGAACCAAAGGGATGGTCCATCCTCATAAGGTCTTCTTTTATCTATGGAATTCTTAGAAACTTGCATGTATCCCCCCATCTGTGACACACGGGAGATGTCGTGCACCTACACCAGCTATTGAGGGTAGGGCTTGGCAGTATGAAACCACACCACTTATTTTCATTGTATCGAATGGCCCAACGAAACTCAGGGGGAATGATTTCATCCATGGAAAAACCTCTACATCCTGCATCATGATAGGAATCTCATTTTGTACCTGGAACAAGGTCACATGATTCCCTCCTACGGAGTATCCATCTAGTGAAACAGCTAAGGATATCTGGTTACACAATATTTCACAGTAGATGCATTGCAACTGAGACTCTATTACTTGCTCAGGAAGCGAATGAGTCACCACCCTTGACTTGAGAATAATTGTACTGTCCTGGTACATCATGTTCTACTACAGGGAAGATAATTACATAGAATCATCTCACACATGGTATGTCTTGGACATCCTACTAAGAGAATGTTATACAATGTTTCCCTTTCTAGTGTATAGAATTTCTCGATGTCATACTCATTCAAAAATTTCCATCCATCATCACTATATAAGGTTATAGTCTCTCTATGAGGATATGTACTTGGGACTCCTATGTTTTTAACAAAACACCATGTGCATTCCTAGAAGATAGTTTCTCTACAATCTCAGGGTGAAGACTACTGTTGTTAGCCACAGTTAGTGAGTCACATGGTTATGTTCATGGGGTCTCTATCACCTTGAAATGTACATCATAACTGATGTATCAAGGATGAAATTTATCGTGAAAATTTACCAACAAATATGGAAGGGGAGTAAACTCATCCAAACACAAGAAGCTGGACACATAATGAACATGGAATACCACACCTATTTTTCTTCTCTTGGACGGAGTGTAACCCCAAACTAGGAACATTGCCAAACCCACTTGTAGAATCCCACGTGAAAGGAATTAAAGAATAAAAAATCCACTAGAAATTAGAGGTCTTCCTTCAACAACCCATTGAACAACCCCACCATGAGTGAATAATTCAAAGGGGCTCATCCACATCACCTCGATACTATCCTCTGTGGATGGAAATAACTCTCCCTTATGATTTTTATAACATCACTAAAATATATCATGATGGGGGAAGGACCCCTATTTTTCATGCATTCAATGTAATAGTTAATGAAACTCAAATAAGGTTACAATGATGACACATGTCACCCTAGATAAACCGCAAGCATTGAGAGGGGAGAAAAGTGAGCATAACACATTGTCTAACATGTTCTACTGAAAAAAGTAGAAAAGGAATAGGGTGCACCTATTTGATTCTCATGCTCTATGGGATTGTAGACATATAAATGATGTGTCTATATGTGATCCATGATGCCTGATTATTGAGCATGACGTGGGATTCTTGGTGGTGGTGGTGGTGGTGGAAACAACTCACAACGTCGTCGCCCACCTCTAGATCCTCCTACTCCTCTGTCAGCACCTCGTCTCTGGGGACCACTTTGTCCCTTCCTTGTAGATACCTGATCATGGCACTGTCACTATCATAGTGTTCCACCAGCCATATACCTCAGGTCCTCAGTTTTCCTGTTCAGGTAGTCTCATGCCATGTGACCTTGCCCGTCATAAGAATAAAAGCATCCCTCACCATACTGACCTGGTTCTTCCTGATCATGTTCCCATGTCTGATCCAATGTAGATATTATTTGTCGAGATATATTCAATTGACATCTTATAGAAGTCAATTATTCCTTTGTTCTATCGCACCCAATGCCACAACAGGATATTTGGCATCCTTCTTACAGAAATCTATCTATCAGCATCACCTTCTCTAGCACCCCTGTAAATGTGGGAATGTGAAAGGGTACCATTATAGCATGGGACTCTATAACGATTCCATGATAAAAATTTTATTCTTGGACGTAGCCTTCATAGATATTGTCTATAGAACAGTGTGTATTGTCTATTATCATAGTCGCCAACTCATCCATCATCACCCCCTGCCAAATTTTAAGGAGATACTGAATACGAATGGAGTGCAAGGGGGTATTACTCCTAAAAAAACTTCTTGAAGTCATCACAAAAGAGTGCAGACCCATTGACTATCTGAATTTATAGGATCCATAAATTTCCAACTAATCCATGGAAAAGGTTGGCTACAGAGGACATGATCAGATCATTCTGTGTTCGTACAAGCCTGAAGTGGTAAACCACCGACTATAGAAAAATCACTGCCACCTAAGGGTTTTATTCACCGCAAAACCTTTGCTGTCTCTGGAGATGTAACTCATGGAGTACACCAATCCAATATAAATCCTCAACCTAGCCTAATGGGGTTGTTTGTTTCTCAATAAGTGGTGGTGATGCTACCTACCCACGTAGAGAAAGGGGATTACGTAATTGATCTTGAACTAAAGCATCATTGCTCATAGGATTGTCATCATGAACCATAGATGGTATCCTAGCTTGATGTCATCGTGGAGACATCCTAAATGTAATGAAAGTGTAATCTAGTTATATGAGAACATACATATACATGCATAAATATATATATATATGTAATGGGAAGCTGACCCAATAAGGATATTCAACAAGTCAATATTATAGGATTCATGTACCATTGCTCTATGAAATAGGTGTGTCAAGATTCCCAGTCGACATTTTGGTAATCAAGGTCACAGTGAATGGATATGTCAGCCACTCATACAATCGTTGGACTCCCTAGCCTTAGATACTCTCTCAAGACAATTTGACACCATTTCCCTAATCCCAACCAAGAGCCATTTCAGGAAACATCCAAACAACATCCCAAGGGTCGAACCACCTCTAATACCAAATTTTAATGACCCAAGCCATGTCGAAGCTCGAACCACAACTACCCCAAGACCACATTAAAAGGAAAAGGGGTGGAAACTAGTTTCGATGGAAAATAATCACTGGGAGGACTTTTCCTATTTCCTTGTATACACACACAGAACCAACTCAATGAAAATGTGATGCACGAAAAGAAAAAAAGGATTTAGAACTTCAAAAAATAAACCAAGCATGCATGATCCAATAAGTAGTATATGTACAGTATAGTAAAAAGAATGGGAAAAAAGAAAAAATAAACTAACAACTAGAAATGTTCCACAACATTGTTGTAAATAAAAAAAGGAAAAGTATATGAGATAGATCTGCTTGTAAATCCCAAGCTATGACCACTGTACAAATTCCATACACCTATATACCTATGCTCCTCTCAAGCCACGGTTTATATATAATTCATATTCATAAGTGTATACATGTGGGGGAAATTCCCATGTATGTTTGAGTACAGAAATAATCAGTAGGATGCCCAGGAAAGATAATGTGGAGCCATATGAGAGACTCTGAAAAGGAAATAAGTTGAGATGATAGGTTCCCATAAAAGGAGTGAATCTCAACTCAAAAAGAGAGTGAAGTAAGGACACCCATACACAAAGATCTAGAAAAAGGGAGAATATAAACATATGTTCATGTCTTCACAACCTACAGTAGGATAGTAGGCTCATCCAAACATGATATTCTAGACATGGAGGTCACGTGGTATACCCAACACGACATTTCCCCTCAATGAAAGAGAGTATGAAAATCCCTAGGAGTGGGTACTAAAATAGGATATATAAATATGGTCAATATAATAATCCCAAAAAAGAGAGTAAGGGGATATAAATATCAGAGCTCATCCTAATAAAGCGAGTTGCCAACATTCCCAAATATAACCATCTTTGATGCCCAACAAGCCAGACGCCAACCATGAAAAACATGTCCAAGAGACTCAATCACCACACCTTGATACTATATTCTTTAAGAGTCATTGGCAAACCCTCGCTGATTTTAACACATCACATGGACTTGACTCGGTGGAAAAAGTGTCCATATTCCTCAAAAGTCTAAAGTTACATCATAAAATGCATCTTCACTATGTCACACAATCGATAGGTTGTTTCTCAAGGCTCAGGAACCATGCACAACCTAGCTAGAGTGTTCCACTCTATTAAACGGGTATCCATGATCTATTACGAAAAGGGCAGATCATCAATTAGAAGTCGACAAGGACCCATTTCCAATCCCCCTCTTAATGGTAATCCACTGGAGGGTACATCCTGGTATGTATCTTCGATGGGACCCACTACCTAGCCCCAATAGCTGGAAGCTCAGAACATACATCAAGGAACATTGCCCATCCATAATGGAATTATGCATGTACAAACTCTAGTCATCCATGTGGGATGGTACCTATCAGAAATCATGGAGGGAAACCACTTTTCATCCTTGCTGGATGGTACCTATGTGCATGCCAAACTAGAACATTCTCATCACAACTCACAAGGCCACTATTGATGACACCATTGTGTTCTACATGAAAAAACACTCATGATAGTCTACTCACGAACCAAAATTTGAGTCCAAATGAAGGAGATATGAGAGATAGGTTTTTCATAATGTGGTACACGACACGTGTGGGGCCCACACAACGTGTGCCCCGTGTCATTGTCTTATCGTGTACTTGGCCATAATCTTTTACTAAACTATGCACTAGTACCCCTAGCTTTCCATGGAACCTCAAAGTACCTGGAACATCTATTCAGAAGGAAAAGGAGCGCATGAAGATCATCATTGATTTAAATGGCCAAAAACTTATCATTATAGAAATGCCTCCTCAAACAGTGCCATAACATTTGATTTCATATCTTCATAAATCCTCTCCTCTCTCAAAAGATTCGATGCTAACAAAATTCTTGGGTTCTCTTAAAACACAAACGGATGATATTTTGTCAATATTCCTTTCATTTTTTCATAATTAAAAAGATCATGAATAAGGATCCCCACATCCAATCATATCTCACCTTTGTGATTGTTGTGGAAAAACACATAATATCAACTATTCATTCACCCCAAACGAACATCAGATTGAAAATTTGCATGCCGCAGCTGTACACTTTGATGGTGTCCCATGGAGACCATGCCAAGATACAAAAAATTATATAGATCATTTAATTATGATTATTATGAAAAAATACACTGAATTGACTACTCTCTTGTCCAAAAAAGATTCCCAGGGAAAAAGATTCATTTCACTACAACACACGTGAACATGGTCTCATGGAGACAACACCTCACCATTAGTTTAAACACTCTAAAATGCTCATGAAAATCCCTCCAAAAGTCAAGGGTTGAACAACCACTGATGGATATTTAATCAGACGACGCAAGTAGACACCATGTCTGAAATTGGAACTGAAAATAATAATAAATATATTATTCTTCTTATTATACATATGTGTTTCATGGAACTCAGAAATTAAAAAAAAAATTAAACAACCAAAATGGCCTAAACATATCCATCTCAATGAGAGGAATTCATGGATGCAGATGTCACGTCAATAAGATGCTCGGTGTAAGAGATACGGCCATTTGAATACCCCAAGCCCGACTTGACCCGGTCTAACCCATTCTAGGTGGTCCTCTCCACATGGGTTGCCTACCCATGCTGGCCCAACTCTATTTTCCAGACCATGGCCTAAACAAGTGGCTTGGACCGTCTACTCAAGACTCAGCTAGTTCTCTGACTCACTGGCTCCACTATGCCCACGGGTCTGCCTCAGATCCCCATGACATCAATATGGCACCCGACCTATCCCATCAGAATTTCAATGTCTTCTCTACAAAAGACCACCTCAGTTTCCCTACATGGCCACAAAACGACTCTATAATCACCCCCGATCCTTCACCAGATGTGTGGACTCCTCCTACCACCACTTTACCTCACAACCCTCCTACTTTCAAGCTGACCACACCTCCTAACCCCAGACTCCCCACAAATCCACCTACTCACTGACTAACTCCATAATACCACCACCACATCCACTTATGTTCATCACCTTGTGCTTCCACTAGCACTGGTGCACAATTGATATCTTTTTTAGAGCACTGCACATCCTCATATTATTCAATTTCAAAACTATGAATAGATATGTGATCCATCATACAAGGGATTTACATAACCTTACTCCGCTTATTGATCTGTTGTATATTTATCATTCCCAAATGTTGGTGATGGGTTCCATCTATAATATATGTATTTTAGATAAATGATGTGATTTTATCATGAATTGATGTTCGGGATCATGCAACCATCAATGATTTATAATTGAAATGGTCAATTAAACAGTAAGGAACCATATTATCAGTTTAAAAATCCAATTTGATAATTAAAAAATAGAATATTACAACCTAGATTGATCTGTTCGTTGTTGACTATGCATTCACCTTGCTCCCTCTTTGATCTACTGAGGTTTCATGGGATAAAAATGCTTGATCTGTTGAAGAATGAAGGAGAGAGAAGTGTGGGATTTTGAAGAGAGTGAGAGAAATTAGTGGATAACCCTAATCCGATGTTCTTAAACTTATATTTATAGGATTACCACTTGGCATGGAATCAAAAATTAACCCACCACCATATTTCTTGTCAAGATTAGTTTAAAAACCCCTTTACGAACCGAATGACAGTATCAAATTTCTTATCCGAGTCTCGAAATTTTTTACTTTTTTACGACCTCAAGGGTAAAATAATTATGTTTAATTATTTTATTTATTTTTTTCTCTTTGGAAAATTTTCCCACATAATTTCCATGTTTTCTATATTTAATCTCTACCTATGGTAAAATTCACATTCTGGACTCAAAAATGGATTTAGATTTATGGTCTGAGTTACCATTTGAGAGATATCTCATTTCCATTGAGTGAATAGTTTAAAATATATTTAATTTATTTATAAAATTTATTCTAAGAAACCCATGAATTGGAGTTTCATGTCATCTTAACACCTATCTCTCGAAATATATGGGTAAATATTCTAATGTATTTTATGGAAAAAACCATGTCTCTACAAAAAAATTTATAATTCCCTCAATATCAAAATACTTTCCTCAATTTTCTATTGTATTTGACGAATGATTACTCATAGAACAAGAAAAAAATCTCAACACCTTACATCTCATAACATATTATATATTCTATATAATAACAATGATATCAATCTCTTTTTTTACAAACCCAACAATGTGAAATCATCTCATATGAATTCTCATATCTTATGATATGACATACCAAAAACCAAAGGGTTTATATTTATTCACTATCTAGGATATCATATCTTGAAAGAAATTTATATATATTAGCTTATGAAATCTTAAAAATTTTATATAACCAATGCATAATATTTCCATCTTTTATGATGATCGAAAACACAATAGAATTATGATACACATGTTGTTCAATTATCTTATATGATATCATGAATTGAAAACCATATGTATTAATGAATTACAACATAGAGTTTATATGGATATATGAATACATAGTCAATTCAATGGAAACAAAAATATACCACATGATAATATCTATATTTTATATAACCCAAAAACATTATATATGTATGATTAAGAACATACGTATACTCTAAAACAGTGATTACTGCTACTATTTTCTTCAATGAATATTCTAGATAAAGATCACTCTATGGAATCCTATAGGTTAACTCATCCTGGTTGTTTGTAAGGACTATAGAAAATCACCATATACATGGACATTATTTTCCATAATGCATGGTCTTTTAATACATCTCATAGTAAATGGGGTACAATAAAAGGGAGTTATGGAGAGTGAGTCTCAACTATATTTTTTCACATGGTTCACAAGAACTATAATCAGGGTGAGATCCCTTTATATAATCCAATGAGAGACTCTTGAGTGTTTAATTATTAACTATTATATTATAGGCCATATGAGTAATTTCAATTTTAATTTTCTAAATCCTCAAATGAATGATAGAATGATTCTCCCTTTCATTTTATATATATAAACATCTTATTTATGAATGAAAATTTGAATGAATTTAATTTCAACCCTTAGAATATTTTACTTCCATTTTAATCATAGGATACAACCCAATGATTTTTTGAAATATTATTTATCCCTATCCAAAAATATGATATATTTTTTGTTATTGGAATGTCATCACATAAAAATCCTGATGATATTCCCAAATAATCACAAATGACATGAATTAATTCATCGCATGGGAAATAGATTTATGAAATTATTTTTTTATGTGGTATACTAGGTTGTGGAACCATTATTCACTAATCTATTAAACCATTCAATACAATTAAACTCATCTCTAAACCACCAACCACATATTAACCCTTTAGTGAACTACCTCATGTATTTATATATGACCATACTAGGCCCCTCACAGACTATATAATTCATCAGCATACTATAAGTGACATCAATGAAACATCCCCATGGATAAAAAGGTGAAGAAACCATGAAGTGATCCTAAAATTATTCAACAATATATAAAAGAACAATTTCATTCCAAATAACTATAATCAATCCAATTTCAGGATCAGGAATTTTTTTGGATCCCAAATCCATTCCCCTAAATCTAATTACTTATGATTGTATATCTCATTTAAAACCAAAGTAGTCAAAAAAAGGATATATCATATGTGTATAACATACCACATTATTAATAGATTAACACCACTTATGATGCATGTATAATGATTCTCAACTATAAGAACCATAATATCAATAAAAAAGAATAAAAAAATCATAATTATATGAATGATATTAATTTATATATATATATAAACATTATATAATTAAATAAAATTTACTGATATAAATGAGAACACTAAAACAATTAATAACTCTAGAAATATGATCCATGGAATTCTCTTGGAACACCTATAATAAAACTCTTCATGATTTAAAACCTCAAAATCGATCAAATTAAGCATAATACATATTTATTTTATAAAATACTTATTTAATAACATACATATACTGGATAATCATCCCTTGGTGTGTGTAAATATATCCCTATCACCCATATAAAATGAAATAAAATTCCACATTATTATATATATATATAACCCATATTTGGTGAAATGTTACATTAAATACATTGCATTGAACACCAAAAATTATAGGGAACCCGTTAAGAATGGGAATTGATAATGGTAAGGAGGAATCTACCCCAATATTTGAACTGATATCTATTCAATCACTATGGTCATAGGAGAAGATATATGATAGATTCAAGGAGTATGGTATAATCCTACCTCATATTGGAATGTGCTAAGTATGAATGATCCAATGTTGTTATAAAAAAATACATGGAAATGGAAAAGGATAAAAATTGGGACTGGTTCCTCCATTAAACTCAAAATATAGTGCCACCAATCGAGGACCACTACGCAGCCCAACTCAAAGTAATCCTGGAATAACTCTGGCTATCCCTGGGGGATGGTACCTCTCAGAAAGCAATGAGTAAAACCACTGACCATCTTTGATGAATGGTACTTGTGTGAATACCAAACTAAAAATTCATATTGCAACTCACAAAGCCACAATAGAGGACACCAATGCATTATACACAAAAACATACTCATGATAGGCTAGTCACGAACAAAAATTTGAGACCAAATGAAGAAGATGTGGGAGATATGATGTTCATAACGTTGTACACGACACGTGGGGGGGCACACAACATGTGACCGCGCCTCATTTTTTGGTCGTGTACTTAGCCAGACTCGAGTAATAATCTATGCACTATTAACCCTGGTGTTACAAGGTACTTAAATGTACATGGAAATATACATTCCGAATTAAAAATATTGCACGACGATCGTTGTTGATCTGGGGACCAAAATCGTAACTTTGCTGACATGCCTCCTCAAACAACCACCTTAGATTGACCACATATCTTCATATATCTTCTCCACTCTCCCAAGATTTGATGCTAACATACTTCTTGGTTTATCTTAAAACACAAGAGAATGATATTCCACTAATATTCCTATCATGATTCCAGAATTAAAGAGATCATGATAAAGGCTACGCACATCCAAACATATCACACCATTGGGATCTTGGAGGAAAAATACACAAGATAAACTAATCATTACTCCAAAATGAAAATCAGTTTTGAAAGTTTTATGCCACCACAGTAAACATGGATGGTTTCTCTGGGGGACCATGCCTAGATACCAAACAAATTATATAGACTGTTTCATTATGATTCTTATGAAAAAAACACTGAATCGACTACTCAATCGTCTATAACAGATTCTCAGTGAAAATGTTTCACTTCACCACAGAACATGTGAACATGGACTCATGGTTCCAACACCTCACCTTTAGTTTAACCACATTAAATTTTACTTCAAATACATCAAAATGATAGGGGTTGTTCCACAACTAATGGACATTAATCAGACGATGCATGTATATGCCACATCTGAAACAAGAACCCAAAATAAAAATAATTATATTACTATTGTTATAAAAAAAATGTGTTTCATAAAAATGATTAGTGGGAAGAAATTATTAAACTTTAAAATTAGTCTAAAAATATCCCTCTTAAGGAGAGAAATGCATGGCTGCCGATGGCACATCAATCAGACGACCGTTTTAGGAGATATGAACATTTGAAACACCCTGTCCCAATTTGACCTGGTCTGGCCCATTCTAGGAGGATGTATCCACATTTATGAGCCCAACCATGTTGAACCAACTCTAATTTCCTACCCATGGACTAAGAAAGTGTCCTGGACCATCTGCTCCTGGCCTGACATTCCCTCTACCTGGCTAGCTCCGTTGTTCCCACTGGTCTACCTCAGATCCCCACATCGTCAATTTCGATCCCTACCATTCCCCCGTGAATCTTGATGCCTACTCCCCAGTAGACCACCTCGGTTTCCCTGCATGTCCACAACATGACTCCATCATCACCCTTAGATCCTTCGCCCGAAGCATGGACTCTACCTACAACCTCTGAACTGCACCGCCATCCTACTTTCCTACTTACCGCACCGCCAAACCCTAGCAACCACACAACTCCACCTACTCGCTAACTAACTCCATGAGACTGCCACCGCCTCCACTTATGGTCACCACCATGTGCCTCCTCCAGCCTCCACCGTCATTGGGTCTCTATTTCTATGTTATTTTTACCACCAAACATCCTCTACTTTTCCAATTTCAAAACTGTGAATAGATTTGTGATCCTTCTTACGGTGGATTCTCATTACCAGCATCCGATCTTTGATCCATCAGATATTTTTCATTCCCAAATACTGGTGATGGATATCCATAGAAAATATATTTATTTCAAATAAATGATTGGATTTAAAAATGGATCGATTTTCACGTTCATGCGGCCATCTATGATTTATAATTAAAACGAAAAAATTAAACTGAATGGAAACATATTATTAATTTACTACTCCAATAGGATATAAACAAGAGATGAATCCTACTTCGATTGATTTGATCATCATTAATGTTTCATTCACCTTTATCCCACTTTGATCCATTGCGGTTTGAACAGATATTAATCCTTGATCTTTCAAATATTTAAGGAGAGAGAATGTGAGGGATTTGGAAGAGAGTGACAAAAATTATGGGCTAACCCTAAAACTATGTTCTTAAAATTATATTCATAGGATCCCCACTGGGCATGGAATCAAAATTTCCTCCACATCCACATTTCATGTCGAGATTTGTTAAAAAACCCCTTTACGAACCCAACGACAATATCAAATTTCCATTCTGAGTCTCTAATAAAAATTTACTTTTTAGGACGTCATGGGTAAAATAATTATGTTTAATTATTTTATTTATTATTTCCTCCTAGGAGAATTTTCTCATAGAATTCCCATGCTGTCTTTATTTAATCCCCATCAATAGTAAAATTTACATTCTGGACTCAACCATGGTGTCAGATTTATGATATGAGTTAAAATTTCAGAGATATCCCATTTCCATTGTGTGAATATCTTAAAATATATTAAATATCTTTATATTATTTATTATAGGAACACAACGCATAGGAATTATATTTCATCTCAACACATGTCTCTAAAAATATATTTAGAAATATTTTATTGCATTATAAAGAAGAAAATTGGTTCTCTACAATAATTTTTATAATGTCATATATATCATAATACTTTTCTCCATTATATATTGTACATGAAGAAAGATAACTCATGGAATAAGACACAAATATCCACACCTTACATCTCATTAAATATTATATATTCTATATAATAACAATGATATGAAGCTCGTTTTTTTTAAAACACAACATTGTGATATCATCTCATCTGAATCATCATATCTTTTGATACAACATAACAAAAACTAAAGGGTTCCTATTTATTCACTATCTCAGATATCATATATTGAATGAAATGGATATATAATAACTTATGATATCATAAAAGTTTTATCTAACCAATGTATAATATTTCCATTATTTATGATGACAGAAAACACAACAGAATTATGATAAACATGTTCTTTAATTATCCTGTATGATATCATGAATAGAAAAACATAGGGATTCATGAATTCCAATATTGGGGTTCTATGGATATATGAATACTTAATCAATTCAATGGAAACAAAAATATACCGCATGATAATATAAATATTTACATGAAACTCAAAGCCATTATATATGTACAATTAAGAATATATGTATACCTTAAAACAAGGATTTTCACGTCTATTTTATTCAATCAATATTCTTGATAAATGTCACTTTGTGGAATCCAATATATTCACTCATTCTGGTTGTTTACAAGGATTGTAGAAAATCACCCTTCACATGGATAGGATTATCCATCATTCATGTCATGTTAATAAATCTCATATTAAATGGGGAAAAATGAAAGTCTTTTATAGAGAGTGAGTATCAAACCATATTCTTACACATGGTTCGCATGAACTATTATCAAGGTGAAATCCATTTATATAATCCCTTGAGAAACTCTTCGGGGTTTAATTATAAACTATTATATTATAGAGAATATGAGTAAATTCATTCTTAAATTTCAAATTCATCAAATGAATGGATGAATGATTCTAATTTTCATTTCATCTATATGTAATTTCTAATTCATTAATGAAAATTAGAATTAATTGAATTTAAACCCTTTGATTTTGACTCCTATTTAATCATAGGATATAACAATATGATTTTCAGAAATATTATATATCCAATTCAAATAGTATGAAATTTATTTTGTTAGTATAAGGTCATCACATAAAAATCGTGATTATATTCTCGTACAATCAAAAATGACATGAATTAATTCATCAAATGGGAAATAGATTTATGTAATTATTCCTTTATCTGTCAAAATAGGTTGGGTAACCATGATTAAATTCTCTAATAAATAATTGCATACAATTAAACCCTTCTCTAAACAACCAACCACATATTACCCTCTTATTAAAGTACCACATGTATTCATATATGACCATACTAGGCCCCTCACACCCTATATTATTCATGAACATATGATATCTGACTCCAATGAAACCTACCCAATGATCAAAAGTTGTAGAAACCAAAAACTAATCCTAAAATTATCCCACTATATATATATGAAAAATATCATTCCTAATAACTATAATCAATTAAATTTCATGATCATGAAATCCACTTGATCACTACAATATTCCCCTTAAAGTAATTTACTATGATTATATATCTCATTTCAAACAAAACAAGACATAAAACAGCGATATATAATATAAATAAAAAATCACACTTTTTTAATATGTTATCACCTATTATAATTCTTGAATAATGATTCTCAAATATAAGATCCATAATATGAATACCAAAAAAAATAAAAAATTCATAATTAGATGAATGAAATATATATATATATATATAAGCATTATATACTTCATTAATAATTATTGAACGACGTCAGCACACTAATACAATTAATAACTCTAGAATTCTGTTAAATGGTAATTCTCTAGGAACACCTATGCTAAAACTATTCATGATTTAAAACCTCAAAATCGATCATATTAAGTATAATTCAAATAGATTTTATAAAATACTTATTTAATGACATAAATATACTGGAGCATCATCCCTTGGTGTTTGTTAATATACCACTATCACCTATAGATACAGACATAAAATTCCACATTATTATGTCCATATATAACACTAATTTGGTTAAATATAACATTAAACAAAGTTCATAGAATTTCCAAAATTATTGGGAACCTATTAAGAATAGGAATTGAGGAAGGAAAATATCAATCTGCACCAATCATTGAACCACTATATATTCTATCAATATGTTCATAGGAAAAGTTATATTATAGATGTTAGAGAAGTGTTGTAGAATCCTACCTCATATTCAAATGGCCTAAATAAGAATGATCAAAGAGGGTTATAAAAACAACTCATGGACAAGAAAAAGGTTATAAATGGGGTTTGTGTCCTCCATCAAACTCAAAATAAACATCCACAAATATTTCAATAGTGAAGGTAATAAAAATATATTTCCCTAAATTCCATTGGATTCCTAGTAGGTAGATACATATATCCCAGTTGGATTTTTTCAAGTCATTTGTAACACCCTGAGATTTTATGATAAGTATTCTTTTTAATTTATTTTATGACATGTGTTTTATGCTACACCAAGATTATCTTATTCTATACACAACATCGTATTAGCATGCAGTATACGCAACACTATTCTTAGATTGTGTTACACAGAATTTTATGTTCAATTTATAATAGTCATTCTATGCAACGTTGAGTGTGTATATATATATATATATATATATATATATATATTCAATGTATAAATGAAATATGGTTGGATTCTATTATATGAAACAACGAAGGATTCTTGCACAACACGCAACCCTGACTTGGCTTGCATTAAACCCAATCACGACTTTCCTCGATAGCGTGTGTTGTATGCAATATCTGGTTTCACTAAACAATGACATATGATTATAATATTATTAAGAACAAGATCTTATGAATTTTATTAACTAAATTTTGAATTTTATAACATTATTATTTCATTTTACACATTTTCTAGAACATAGTATGTGAACAAAATAATTTTTTCGGGTAAAATAAGTATTTTTTAAAAGATGTAGTTTTTCCACCTTTTAATGGCGCACCCACATTAAATATAGTTTTTTTTAATGTTTATAAGTTAAATTTTACAAAATAAAGTTACTATTTTGAATCAAGATATAAAAATATACATTGGATAATGTTTTGATATTTTTCTGATAACTTTCATATTTTAATGAATAGTAAAAACACCCGATCTTTTAATTAAAAACAACTTTTTTCATCGTAATAATTTATATGGTTAAATTATAATATTGAATGGTTTTAATGTATAAATAGAATAGATTTTTACCATTTAATATAATTTATGTCATTAGCATTAATTTCACATTGAATTCAGAGGTAAAAACATTTCAATATTTGACAATGTTTTAACTTCTAAAACATGTTTTCTTAACAAAGGTAATTATATTAAATTAATTACTTCAACTTATGTATTTTGAATTTTTAAAAATGGATTCCATATTCGGAATCAGTGGTTCCAAATTATGTTAATAGGCTACTTTTTTATTTTTTGGGCATTATGAATAGTAACTACGGTAAATTTTATTTACCATAGTTAAAGGTAAATCAGGTAATTAAGGGTAAATATAAGATTATAAATTACCCTAACACCTGAAAAAATCATATTGGATGACTAAAAGTAGACCCATATCACCTAAGGGTCGGATTAGATTCATTTAATAGACTTTTTTCCATGAAAATAATTTCATTATTATTAAAACCAATGAAAGTGACAACATGTCACTTTCTTAAATATTATAAGTATAATAATTTTAGTTTAGTGATAAACTTCATGAAAACTTCGGATATAAATAATCTCTAGAAAGATAATAAAATTATCAACATCATATGAATTTATTTAGAATTTTTAGGGATTAAATAATTATCATTAAAGGTGACATAATAGTAATGTTGAAATTATTTTATTAAGAGAAATATCAAATAAATGGTTTTAAAAATATTAAAATAAATATTATATAAACTATTTAATGTGATTCACTAATTTTATAGATAAATATGACATGTTATGAATCTAATAAATTTTTTATTTCGAACATATCTTCTGGATATTGTTTATTTAAATTCAAATAAATGAATAGTATCAAAATTGACACTATTGTTATTTTATAAAAATAACATATTATAAAATTGTTTAAAAATCAAGAAAATATTTAAAAATTATAAATTGAAATTTATATAGTCTAAAATGTCATAATGTCTCCAATTAATGAAAATTAACCACACATAAGTGATAATTTGTAACCATCTAAAATTTAGAATTTTATTACCACAAATAAACTTAAATAGATTAAATAAGGATAAATCAAAATGATAAGGTTCAAAATAAGATAATTACATGTATAAATTTGAGTTTTTGAGGATATTACAACCCTATCTCATCTAATGTTCGAATTGAGTCATTTTTTGTGGTTTTTTGTGGTGTCTGAATTTATATTAAACTAATATTTTTGAGGATTCCAACGGTGCCCCTCTCCTCCCTTATAAAAGGGCACATCCTCCCCCTCTTCCTCACACAACATTGAGCCTTCAAGCTTGGTAAAAACCTGAAAAATTATCTTCTCCACTTCACTAGAAACATCCTTGAGGTCTTGGTATTCTTCAAAGACCTATTTTAGTGCCCTAAGAGGAGGTCTCAAAGAGGCGCTTCAAAGAAGAGGTAATGTCTATTACCGATTCTTTCAACATTATTTATTTTTCCACTTCTTCTTCTTTAGTTGTTTCATTATGAAGTAATAACATCAGTATCACTAATATACTGATATTTTATTATAAGTATGAAACAACCATATTTCACCATCTATCCATCCTACGGAAAACGAAATCACCGCGCGTGCGTACGTATGGAATACCATCTCCACGCTGTGGTGTAATCTATTTTCCACCACCACCTTACATGGATGTGTATAATGGTGTAAATAATAACTATATATGATTATTGTAAAGTGACATTGATTCTAAAATTTTATACATACAAATAAATTAAATTCCACAATCATGGGAATGATATCATCACTCATGCGTACGTGTGGAATACCGTCTCCACGACGCGATGAGATTCATTCTCCATGTTAACCATTCATGAATGATTATAATGTATATATAATAAGTAATCATGAAATATATGACATAATAATGATACTGGATTTATTTATATATATATATATTTCATCTATTTAATTCCATTCAATTCAATAAGGAAACGAAAACAGCATTCATGCGTACGTATGACCTACTGTCTCCATGAACGGTGTATTTCTTTCCATTTATTGATCCAATATATATATGTATATTCTGAATATATATTATTTATAAATCATGTTTTACATTCTTGATGTAAGTAATCATGATCTAAGTAATCATATGAATAATTATATTTTAAAACACGAACGACAAATGAAACGATTTTACCCAAAACGCTACTTTAACATGAATTTACAAAAGAACGGGTAATATAAAGTCATAAGTGAACCATATATGATATAATAACAATGGATATGATTATGTAATAAGTCAATGACATTATTAAAATCATTATACATGAGGTTTGGATACGTACGAAGCATATTAGACCTAAGGTAAGGGATAATTTTTCAAATCTCAATTTTATCCGAGATTTCTTATTCATAAGTATTTACTGGGGTTATTGCTATCATCCATGTCCATGTTTTATAAAAGTGTTTTCATGTATGTTTAAAGTCCTTTTTATCCATTTCTGACTTTTACTACATGGTATGCAAGGAATCTTTCTTTTTTTTACGTTATGAGGTACTTTTTTGACTTTTCCAGCAAAAGTACGAGAAGAATGTTTTTTAACTTATACAACATGAAAGGATTTTTACGGTTTTATAAAGCCTTATTTTCATGAAGCTTCCTCCAAAATATTTCATTACTATTTTCGAAAAAAATCTTTTTCTTTTAAAATTGCATGACGTTTTGTGAAAAGAAATTGATTTTGATGAAGAAAGGATATTTTCCTCAAGAATTCATTTCAAGTGTTTTATCAAAACCATTTTTCCATCTAAGATTACATTATTTCATATGTGTATGTTTCAAGTATAATTTCTCTATGATTTACATGGTTTCAATTTTCTTATTATGATATGATATCCATTTCTTTTATATGGATTATGTGATGATGGAATGATGTTTATGAAACTCATTTTATTCTTTGGGTTATGATGAATGATTTATGTTTATGTTGTGGCATAAGTAAAAATGATTTCATTATGAGATAGGTGGGACCAATATCTCCCTCCAATGCATTGGGTAAAGATTTATATCTCATGAGATAAACATGGCTGGAATGGTAAGTTAATCTGGTTCAGTGTTACTGTACTCAAACGAGGAGTGAACTCAATTCAGAAAGGGACTTTGTCCACTAAGATGGTCTTGGCAGCAATGCCTTGGATACTATGGAAATCTTAATAAATGCTGAATGGTTTCCATAATTACATGTTTTATTCCCATTCTATTTTATCATGATTGATGTTCCTTTATGATATATGCCTTACGTACTTCCACGATTTATGTCTTTGCTCAAGATTTTGATGTTTAAATTTCATGTTCATGTTATTGCTTCCAAATGTTTATGGATTTTATGTTATATATATTTTCCCTTACTGAGCATTTGAGCTCACCCTTTTTATGTTTTATTTTACCCAGGAAATAAAGAAGGTTTTCAAGTAAGGAAACAAAAAAGGGAGGATCGTTATGAGATTTGTTAAAGATTTTTCAACATGATTAGAAGATTATATTCTGAGTTTCCAAAGACATTATACTATTAAAGTCCTTGTGTGTCTGTTTTTGCTATGTATTAAGTATTCTGCAAAAGTAATGTAATATCCATGTACGTCAAGCTTTGGGTCTCTACAGTTGGTATCAGAGGAAAGGTTTAGTCATCCTTGGGAAACTAGGATACGAAAACTTTAGTGAGATCCCTAGAGATATTTCTAAGGTATGTCTAGGGATGTCACTAAGGTTAAGTATATGTATAGGAACTACGGAAAAAAAGGCATTTAACGACGATTTTTTTTTCGTTTCGCGGCGGTTTAAACCGCCGCAAAATCGATTGGCGGTGGTTTTCAAAAACCGCCGCTAAATCGTGTGTCAGGAAACCGCCGATAAATCGTGTGTCAGGAAACCGCCGCTAAATCGTGTGTCAGGAAACTATTCGCGGTCGTTTTATTTCTTTTATTTCTTTTATTTCTTTTATTTCTTTTATTTCTTTTATTTTTTTTATTTCTTTTATTTCTTTTATTTCTTTTATTTCTTTTATTTCTTTTATTTCTTTTATTTCTTTTATTTCTTTTATTTCTTTTATTTCTTTTATTTCTTTTATTTCTTTTATTTCTTTTATTTCTTTTATTTCTTTTATTTCTTTTATTTCTTTTATTTCTTTTATTTCTTTTATATCTTTTATTTCTTTTATTTCTTTTATTTCTTTTATTTCTTTTATTTCTTTTATTTCTTTTATTTCTTTTATTTCTTTTATTTCTTTTATTTCTTTTATTTCTTTTATTTCTTTTATTTCTTTTATTTCTTTTATTTCTTTTATTTATTTTATTTATTTTATTTATTTTATTTATTTCGTATTTATTTTATTTATTTTATTTATTTTATTTATTTCGTATTTATTTATTTATTTATTTTATTTATTTTATTTATTTTATTTATTTTATTTATTTTATTTATTTTATTTATTTTATTTATTTTATTTATTTTATTTATTTTATTTATTTTATTTATTTTGTATTTATTTATTTATTTATTTATTTATTTATTTTATTTATTTTATTTATTTTATTTATTTTATTTATTTCGTATTTATTTTATTTATTTTATTTATTTATTTATTTATTTATTTATTTATTTATTTATTTATTTATTTATTTACTTATTTACTTATTTACTTATTTACTTATTTACTTATTTATTTACTTATTTACTTATTTACTTATTTACTTATTTACTGATTTATTTATTTATTTTATTTATTTTATTTATTTATTTTCATATTTATTATTTATTTAATTTCGTATTTATTTTATTTATTTATTTTATTTCATATTTATTTTATTTATTTATTTATTTATTTCGTATTATTTTATTTACTTTATTTGTCCATGCATGCACATCCCATGCACATGCACATGCATGCCCATGCATTCCCATGCAATATAAAGAAATTCTACATTTGGTTAGATTTGAACCCCTAACCTCTTGCATATTTTTCAAAGACTTTACCACTCCAGCACGCTCACCATGTGGTTAATAAACAGAATTTAATATACTTATATATATTAATTGAAAAAACAAATAATACATAAATAATAGATATAAACTCGATAATAATAAATAATAAATATTAAATAAGGAATAAGGAATAATAAATAATAAATAATAAATAATAAATAATAAATAATAAATAATAAATAATAAATAATAAATACATAATAGATATAAATAATAAATAATAAATAAGGAATAATAAATAAGGAATAATAAATAATAAATAATAAATAATAAATAATATATAATATATAGTATATAATATATAATAAATAATAAATAATAAATACATAATAGATATAAATAATAAATAATAAATAATAAATAAAAGATATAAATAATAAATAATAAATAACCAATAATCAATAATCAATAATCAATAATCAATAATCAATAATCAATAATGAATAATAAATAATAAATAATAAATAATAAATAATAAAGAATAAATAATAAAGAATAAATAATAAATAATAAATAATAAATAATAAATAATAAATAATAAATAATAAATAAATAAATATAAACAATAAATACAAATAATAAATAATAAATAAATATAAATAATAAATAATAAATAAATATAAATAATAAATAAATATAAATAATAAATAATAAATAAATATAAATAATAAATAATAAATAAATATAAATAATAAATAATAAATAATAAATAATAAATAAATATAAATAATAAATAATAAATAACGAAAAAATATAAATAAATATAAAAAATAAATAAATATAAAAAATAAATAAATAAAAATAATAAAAAATAAAAAATAAATAATAAATAATAAATAATAAATAATAAATAATAAATACATAATAGATATAAATAATAAATAATAAATAATAAATAATAGATATAAATAATAAATAATAAATGATAAATAATAAATAATAAATAATAAATAATAAATAATAAATAATCTATAATAAATAATCTATAATCTATAATCAATAATCAATAATGATTAATAAATAATAAATAATAAATAATAAATAATAAATATTAAATATTAAATATTAAATATTAAATATTAAATAAATAAATATAAATAATAAATAATACATAAATATAAATAATAAATAATAAATAAATATAAATAATAAATAATAAATAATAAATAGTAATTAAATATAAATAATAAATAATGAATAAATAGTAAATAATAAATAAATATATATAATAAATAAATATAAATAATAAATAAAGATAAAAAATAAAAAATAAATAATAAATAATAAATAATAAATAATAAATAATGAATAATAAATAATAAATAATAAATACATAGTAGATATAAATAATAAATAATAAATAATAAATAATAAATAATAAATAATAGATATAAATATTAAATAATAAACAATAAATAATCAATAATCAATAATCAGTAATCAGTAATGAATAATAAATATTAAATAATAAATAATAAATAATAAATATTAAATATTAAATATTAAATAAATAAATATAACTAATAAATAAAAATAAAAAATAAAAAATAAAAAATAAAAATAAATAATAAATAATAAATAATAAATAATAAATAATAAATAAATATAAATAATAAATAAATATAAATAATAAATAATAAATAAATATAAAAAATCAATAAACAATAAATATAAATAAAGAATAATAAATAATAAATACATATAAATAAAAAATAAAAATTAAAAAATTAAAAATAATAACTAATAAATAAATATAAATAATAAATAATAAATAATAAATAATAAATAATAAATAATAAATAATAAATAATAAATAATAAATAATAAATAATAAATAACAAATAATAAATAATAAATATATATATATATATATATATAATAAATAATAAATAAATATAAATAATAAATAACAAATAAATATAAATAATAAATAAGAAATAATAAATAAATATAAATGATAAATAAATATAAATAATAAATAATAAATAAGAAATAAGAAATAATAAATAATAAATAATAAATAATAAATAATAAATAATAAATAAATATAAATAAGAAATAAGAAATAAGAAATAAGAAATAAGAAATAATAACTAATAAATAAATATAAATAATAAATAATAAATAATAAATAAACATAAATAATTAATAAATATAAAGAATAAAGAATAAAGAATAAATAAAAAATAGAAAATAATAAATAACCAGTTACAAATAATAGATAATAAATAAATAAAAGTATATTATAAATAATAAATAATAAATAATAAGGGAAACACATGAAAAAGTATGAAAAGACGTGATAAGGGATGAAAAATCATGAAAACGCATGAAAAAGGATGGGGAAGCATATGAAGAATGAGGCATCAGAAAGAATGAGAACGCATGAAAACTCGTGAAAACTCTGGAAAACTCCTTAATAATTCAACATAATCATCATAATAACCCTAAAAAACCATTGATAAAGATAACAAGTCATGAAAACCCAAAAAACAGTAATAAATGGAGCTATCGTTAAAACTCGTCAAAACTGTCATAAAGAGATAAAAACATTGGACTCACATTAACGGAGATAACTTATGATCCGAGAGTCCATTTTAGATCCGCGACCTGTCAAATCAAAGATCCTGAAACGATCTTCGACTTGAAAGGTGAAAGTGTCTGAATGGACATGCAGATCAGATGTTATGACCATTTGAAAAAAGCTGACGGGGACCGGGTGCTAGAAACAAGGCATTGAAAATCATAACAAACTCGATACCCACTAAAAAGGCCATAACATATGATCTAAGAGTGCATGTGGGCGCCGCGACCAGTCAAACAGAATCTCATGGAACGAGCTATGATCTGGCAGGTGGAGGAGGCCGAACTGACACACGGATCTAAAGTTAAATCCGTTTGAAGACAAGTTCAACGGGACACCGCTGACGGAAATAAGGTTTTGGAGGCCTTCAGAGGGGTTTTTGGGGTCTAAAAACATCACAAAAGCTAGATTCTATCGATATGGTGTGTAGCTCTTTTCGCTGGCTTCGATTTGATATGAGGTAGAGCCCAAACGGACACCCGAAGCGAAAGTTATGACCGTTTGAAGTTGGAGAACTTTTTTCAACTTTCTTATAACTCTAATATCATCCGCACGTTAAACCGTCTCACAGTTTTGATTATATGTTCCTTTAGATCTCTTCATGAGATTCGATTTGACTGGTCGTGGCGCTTCAACGGACACCGAGATCAAAAGTTATGGTCGTTTTAGTGATTTCGAAATTTTTTTTATTTTTTCATTTCATTTCGCGGCGGTTTTACTGAAACCGCTGCTAATTCTTCGCGGTTTTTAAAAAAAACCACCGCTAATCATCGAATAAAATTAAAGAAAAAAAATAAAAAATAAAATAATTTTTTTTTTCCGTTTAGCGGCGGTTTTTTCGCTGCGGTTTTTAAAACCGCCGCGAAATGCCGGCCCGAAACGCATTTCGCGGCAGTTTTAAAAACAGCTGTGAAAAAACCGCCACTAAACGGCGGTTTTCTTGTAGTGAGGTTATTGTCCTAGAATTGAGCTAACTATCTTAGAATTAAATCTATGATATTAGATGTCGAAGGTACTCCTCCTTGATTATGTTATTTTCCTTGTATGCTTTTTGCCTCTCACAGAATTCTTTTTGTGTTTTATTCAATGGAGGGAACCATAAGGAATTCGGTTAACATTGAATCCAATGGACAAATTGGTGACTATGAGCAACAAAATGGCGTAATTCCTAGAGAGAATGATATTGTGATTATACCGAATCAGTCATCGTGATATATGATTAACATGGTAAATTTTAGTGGTATCTCTAATTCATCAAATAAGAGGATGATAGACTTTTATGCATGTTCGCATGTTGAGGAGCATAAAGAAAGGAAGATTGAGATTTATAAAGAAGGGAAGAAGAACCTTCAGGAATACCTCAAATGGAGGGACATATGTTATCTGTGTGGAGAAAATGGTCATAGAGTGACAGACTGTTATGAAGTTCAATGTCTTATTTGTGGAGAACATGGGCATTACCCAACTCAATTCCATGACCTAAAAAGTTACTTCTAAATCAAGGAAGGACTTATACTAGGACAATCATTGAAGATGATGGATTGAAGTGTTTATGTATTTGTATTCAAGAATAATGTTGTTGAGGTACTTTTATGGTGTATTAGAATATTTTTCTATTATTCTATTGTGGTATTCAATAATTTTATGGTACCGGTAACCATGAAAAGTGATTCAAATATTTTGGAAAGCAGATGATATCTGCATAATGAAGGGATAATGAGAAAATGAAATGTTTGACAGTATTCATGAGCTCATGATTGATATAAGGACTAAGTGATATCATGGTTTGAGTATATAAAATGTTGTGGATTTTGGTATGTGGAAAGTGTTAACTTTTAACTGCATTCATGTTTTCACTAAGGTTCAATGGGTATTCATTTTTTTTCAATAGAATACATGATTAAGGCCTTCGAATGTTTGGAATCTGACCAACAAGACATATCTTATGATATATGGGTATCAACGATGGTATTAACATGCTTGTTATATGAACTCTTTGGTAATCGTTTTCACTATAATATGAGATTGGACAGAAGTATTTTGGATAAACCTAAATATTAGAATGGATTATGTTGGACATAAGTTAGTATTTGTTTAAGGCTAGAAATTTTTCAATATTATTGATGGAAACTGATGTATT
This sequence comes from Viscum album, assembly GCA_963277665.1. Lineage (NCBI taxonomy): Eukaryota > Viridiplantae > Streptophyta > Magnoliopsida > Santalales > Viscaceae > Viscum > Viscum album. The sequence continues at coordinate 158,193,977 of OY728128.1, read as the reverse complement.
TTTAGAAAAAAAGGGACAACCAGCAGGACGGGTGACAACCCATCGTGTCGGACAAGGTTGCGGTAATCGAACCCACAACGAAAGTGTGACATGCCTTTATCGCTTACCACTAGACTACAGGAAGTCCCTAGTTAGTTGAAACTCGTTTTATTTTATTAAGCGCTATGATATCTGAAGTGTAAGTCTATTTTAGCAACTATATAGGAATAATCTCATCATAGATGGACTTATGTATATTTAATAAAGTGTGATAAACTTTTAGTGATAGAAATAAATGGAATGACCTATCATTCTATCGCATAATCTGCTAACAGTTCACAGAAAACAAATTCAACTTCATTTGTTTAAGAGATGAAGTGGAAATTGTTCGAGGCACGAGAAATTGTGAGATTGTACCAAAATCAAGTAAGAATTTCTTTTAATTCAGAAATTCTTCAACATTAGGGAAATTATCTTGAAAGCCAAAAATGTTGTCCTAGTACTCTTATATCTGATGAATCAGATGGTACCTTAGATCATCACAAATCTATGGCTTTGTGATTGTTGAATTTTTCATAGCTCTATTCTCTACCACTCTCCATCAGAACATGATGGTTACATTTTTCTTCCATATCCATATTTTCACCTATGTTCTCTTATGTGGAAACCCAGTGATTAGTTAATTTGGGTAACCGTTACATTTCATACTTTAGTTTTTAAAGATAGTTTTTCGTATTACCTTTTTACGATGTGGGTTTCTATTAAATAATATTTCAAGTATTAAAACATTTATATCCCCGACGAATTTCGAGGGCGAAATTAATTTTAAGGGGGGTAGAATGTAACACCCCGAGATTTTATGATAAGTATTGTTTTTAAATTTACTTTATGTCATGTGTTTTATGCTACAACAATATTATCTTATGCTATACGCAACACCATATTAGGTTGCAGTATACGTAACAGTATTCTTAGATTGTGTTACACACAATTTCAAGTTCATTTAATAATAGTCATTCTAAGCAACATTGAGTGTATATATATATATATATTCAATGTATAAATGAGATATGGTTGGATTATATTATACGAAACAACGAAGGATTCTTGCACAACACACAACCTTTACTTGGCTTACATTACACGCAATCGCGACTTTCCTCAATTGCGTGTGTCGTACGCAATATTAGGTTTCACTAAACAATGATATATGGTTATAATATTATTACAAACTAGCCGTTATAAATATTATTAACTAAATTTTGAATTTTATAACATTATTATTTCATCTTAAACATTTTTAGAACATCATATGTGAACAAAATAAATTTTCTGGGTAAAATAAGTATTTTTAAAAAAATGCAGTTTTGCCACCTTTTAATGGCGCACCCACATTAAATCTAGTTATTGACATATCTATAAGTTAAATTTTACAAACTAAACTTCTTCTTTTGAATCAAGATATAAAAATTTACATTGGATAATGTTTTGATATTTTTCTGATAATATTCATATTTTAATGAATATTAAAAACACGCTATATTTTAATTAAAAACAACTTTTTTCATCGTAAAAATTTATATGGTTAAATTATAATATTGAATGGTTTTAATGTACAAATATAATATATTTTTACCATTTAATAAAATTTATGTCATTATCATTAATTTAACATTGAATTCATAGGTAAAAATGTTTCAATCTTTGACAATGTTTTAACTTCTAAAACCTGTTTTCTTAACAAAGAAATTTATTTTAAATTAATTACTGCAACTTATGTGTTTTGAATTTTGAAAAATGGATTCTATATTTTTAATAAGTGGGTCCAAATTATCTTAATAAGCTACTTTTTATTTTTTGGGCATTATGAATAGTAACTACGGTAAATTTTATTTACCATAGTTAAAGGTAAATCGGGTAATTAAAAGTAAATATATGATTATAAAATTACCATAACACCTACCAAAATATATTGGATGACTAAGAGTCGACCCTTATCACCTAAGGGTTGGATTATATTCATTTAATGGACTTTTTTCCATGAGAATAATTTAATTATTATCAAAACCAAAGAAAGTGACAACATGTCATTTTCTTAAATCTTATAAGTATAATAATTTTAGTTTAGTGATAAAATACATGAAACATCGGATATAAATATTATACAGAAATATAATAAAATTATCTACATCATATGAATTTATTTATATTTTTTAGGGATTATATAATTATCATTAAAGGCTACATAATAGTAATGTTGAAATTATTTTATTAAGAGAAATATCAAATTAATGGTTAGGAAAATATTAAAATAAATATTATAAGAACTATTTAATGTGCTCCACTAATTGTTTAGATAAATATGAAATGTTATGAATATAATAAATCTTTTATTTCGAACATATCGTCTGTATATTTTTTATTTAAATTCAAATAAATGAATAGTGTCAAAATTGACACTATTGTTATTTTATAAAAATAACATATTATCAAATTGTTTAAAAATCAAAAAAATATTTAAAAATTATAAATTTAAATTTATATAGTCTAAAATTTCATAAAGTATCCAATTATGGAAAATTAACAACACATAAGTGATGATTTATAACCATCTAAAATTTAGAATTTTATTTCCACAAATAAACGTAAATAGATTAAATAAGGATAAATAAAAATGATAAGCTTTAAAATAAGATCAAAACATGTCTAAATTTTATTGGTTGATGATATTACAACCCTATATCATCTAATCTTCGAATTGAGTAATTTTTGGCAGTTTTTATGTGGGGTTTGGATTTATATTAAACTAATATTTTTTAGGATTCCAAGGGTGCCCCTCTCCTACCTTATGAAAGGGCACCTCCTCCCTCTCTTCCTCACACAACTTTGAGCCTTCATGCTTGCCTAAAACCTGCCAAATTATTTTCTCCACTTCACTAGAAACATCCTATAGGTCATTTTCTTCTTCAAAGAAAAATTTTAGTGCCCTAAGTGGAGGTCTCAAAGAGGTGCTTCAAAGAAGAGGTAATGTCCGTTACTAATTCTTTAAACATTATTTCTTCTTCCACTTATTCTTATTTAGTGGTTTCATTATGAATTAATAACATCAGTATCACTCATATACTGATATACTATTATGCGTATTAAACAACCATATTTAACCATCTATCCATCCTACGGAAGATGAAATCACCACGCGTGCGTACGTATGGAATACCGTGTCCACGCTTTGGTGTAATCTATTTTCCACCACCACCTTACATGGATGGGTATAATGGTGTAAATAATAACTATATATGATTATTTTAAAGTTTTATAGATTCTTAAATATTATACATACACTTCAATACAATTCCACAATCATGGGAATGATATCATCGCTCGTGCGTACGTACGGAATACCGTCTCCACGACGCGATGAGATTCATTCTCCGTGTTAACCATTCATGCATGTTTATAACGTATATATAATAAGTAATCATGAAATATATGACATAATAATGATACTGGATTTATGTATATACATATATTTCATCTACTTAATTCTATTCAATTCAATAAGAAAATGAAAATAGTGTTCATGCGTACGTACGACCTACCATCTCCATGAACGGTGTATTTCTTTCCATTTATCCATCCATTATATATATATGTATATTCTGAATATATATTATATATAAATAATGTTTTACTTTCTGGATATAAATAATCATGATCTATGTAATCATACGAATAATTACAAGTTAAAACACGAACGACAAATGAAACGATTTTACCCAAAACGCTACATTAACATGAATTTACAAAAGAACGGGTAATATAAAGTCATAAGTGAACCATATATGATATAATAACAATGGATATGATTCTGTAATAAGTAAATGACATTATTCAAATCATTATACCAGAGTTTTGGATACATATGAATCATATCGGACCTAAGGTAAGGGATAATTTTGCAAATCTAATTTTTATCCGAGATTTCTTATTCGTAAGTATTTACTGGGGTTATTGCAATCATCCATGTACATGTTTTATAAAAGTGTTTTCATGTATTTTTAAAGTCATTTTTACCCATTTATGACTTTTACTACATGGTATGTAAGGAATATTTCTTTTGTTTACGTTACGAGGTACATTTTTGACTTTTCCTGCAAAAGTACAAGAAAAATGTTTTTTTAACTTATACGACATGAAAGGATTTTTACGGTTTTATAAAGCCTTATTTTCATGAAGAATCATCCAAAAGATTTCATGACTAGTTTCAACAAAATCTCTTTCTTTTAAAATTGCATGACGTTTTGTGAAAAGAAATTGATTTTGAAGAAGAAAGGATATTTTCATCAAGAATTCATTTCAAGTATTTTATCAAAACCATTTTTCCATCTAAGATGACATTATTTCATATGTGTATGTTTCATTTATAATGTCTCTATGATTTACATGGTTTCAATTTTATTATTATGAAATGATATCCATTTCTTTTTTTATGGATTATGTGATGATGGAATGATGTTTATGAAACCCATTTTATTCTTTGGGTTATGATGAATGATTTATATTTATGTTGTGGCACAAGTAAGAATGATTTCATTATGAGATGGGTGGGACCTATTTCTCCCGGCAATGCATTGGGTAAAGATTTATATCTCTTGAGATAGACATGGCTGGAACAGTCAGTTAATCTGGTTCAGTGTTACATCACTGAAACGCGGAGTGAACTCGATTCAGAAAAGGACTTTGTCCACTAAGATGGTCTTGGCAACAATTCCTTCGCTACTATGGAAATGATAACAAGTGCTGAATGGTTTCCATAATTACATGTCTTATTCCCATGCTATTTTATCATAATTTATGTTCCTTTATGATATATTCCTTACATACTTCCATGATTTATGTCTTTGAAAAATATTTTTATGTTTACATTTCATGATCAGGTTTTTGCTTCCAAATGATTATGGATTTTATGTTATCTATGTTTTCCCTTACTGAGCATTTGAGCTCCCCCTTTTTATGTTTTATTTTCCCCAGGAAATAAAGAAAGGTTTTAGGTAAGGAAACAAAAATGGGAAGATCGTTATGGGAGTTGTTGAATATTTTTCAACATGATTAGAAGTTTATATTCATGGTTTCCAAAGACACTAAACTATTACGGTCCTTGTGTGTCTGTTTTTTCTATGTATTAAGTATTCCGAAAAAGTAATGTAATGTCCATGTATGTCAAGCATTGGGTCTCTACATCTTTCATGTCTTTAAACATTACATTTCCATCAATATGTCTCTTCTTATGATTTTTTGAAGCCTTTCATATATTGATTAACTATCACCCTAATACTCATAATTTTTTTAATTTTTCATTATTTATTTCACCAAAATATTAATCATCCTTTAAAAAAAATTATTCTTCTTTAATGATGTTAGAATCATCCATTTTTATTTTGTGAAATTTTTTACATTATGATAATTTAATACCTTTTTATGGAATCTTCATTGATCTTTTTATATTAAATTTAAATTTTCCACATGAATCTTCTCTATGTTATTTGAAAAAAAATTATAATATTTATTAAATTAAAACAACTTAATATATGATTACATATATACATGAATTTTTGTTCTTTTTATTTATCTTGGGAGAATTTACATCATATATTTTTACATTAATTCTATTAAAAATAAAAATTTTCAATATGTGATTTCTGTTATTTGTTAATATTTATGATCATGAATGATTTAAATCTAATATCATTATTTGATTTTACTATATTCATTAATGTAGGGCCACTTCTCAAATCCTATTCCATCAAAATATTTTAAAATTTATTAATCCCAAAAATTACTATTATTTTATACTCCTGGTCTGGAAACATTTTTTTGGGATTATATAGAAGATTATGGATCAATATCTTCACGATGATTGAATAATTAGTAACATTATAATAATGATTATGTTTTATAAAAATACATTTTCCCCACTATATAAAAATTACACCATTATTTCATCCCCATAAATTCAAATATATTTAACAAATAACAATGTAATTAAAATTATGATTCATTTATCTTATTTTTTCTTCAATGAATACCATGTATTTTATCTTTTAAATATTTAATTATTTATGATCCCATTGAAATATTAATGTAATTTTCTCTAATAGATGATATATGTTCACTTATTACCCTTCCATAAGCATAAAACTTAATTTAATAAATTAAATTATAATTCAAAATTTCTATTTTTATTTATAAAAACATCAAGTGGTTTTTAAATTACATCCAACCCAAAAAATGAAATTAAATAACCATTCCCTATTTCCATAGATGAAAACATTTTCAGTACAATAGTGGAATCCCCAAGTTGATGAGAGAATAAATTTTTATATTAAAAATAAGACAATAACATAAGGTATATTGGATTTAAAAAAAATCAAGATTTTTTGAGATAGTCCATGATTCTGAATGAAGTTCATAGGTGCATATAAGTACAAATATGGTAAAAATAAGTAATCAAAAATCAGTTCTCAAAATTAAAAAATTTACAGAAATTATTTTTTAGTGTATGAGATCATCCCAAATCCTATTAATTACAAATGAATAATAAATCAATTGAATCATTTATACTATTACATATCTTTTTTTCATACTATGAATGTATAATCCACAGAGAATAGTGGTTTTTTTCACCAATAAGATGCTATTTACATTTTATCAAAAAAATAATGTTAAGGGATATGGGTGTTCTTTTAAATCCATACTATAATGACCCATACTTTTCATACATTATTAATACATAAAAATTGAAGTACACTTATTAAAACATATAACAAAAACCATGAAAGGACCGTATAAGTATAGTGTCTTTATAAACTGGGAAACATAAACAACTGGTTCATAAATCATCTACATTGTCTCCCATTTATTTCATCATATCTAGAGTCCCTTTTGGAATATCCTACTTAATAACCATCTTCCTGACCTTGGGAAAGAAAACATACAAAAGGGTGAGCTCAAATGCTCAGTAAGGGTATACAAAAGAAATATCAATCACATCATATTCATAAGAACATAACATTTTGGATATCTTAACCTGCAGAAGAGATCATAATTTCATAACATGGGATAAATCATAGTAGTGAAATGTAATCGCAATAATCATAACATAAAACATGAAACTTTGTGGCATACACACATAATCATAGAGAATCATTTCTCAGTAGTCAAGACTCATAGCCAAGACTATCTTAGCGGACAAAGTTCATTTTTGAACCGATTTCACTCCTTGTTTCAGTCCTGTTTCACTGAACCGGATTAACCTGACGTTCCAGCCATATCTATCTCATGAGATATAAATCTATACCCAATGAATTAGAAGGAGATATAGGTCCCACCCATCTCATAATGATACAATTCTTATGTGTTCCACAAAATCATAAATCATACATCATTGCATAACCCATGTAATAAAAATGGGATTCTTAAACATCATGACATCATAAAACAATTCATATAAGATAAAGGAATTCATAAAAATAATCCCATCACAACATAATAAAATAAATGTAATAATAGGGATATAAACTGAAACCTATATTATCTTAGATGGAAAATAAATTTTATAAAACACTTAAACTCCATTCTTGGGGAAAATATCCTTTCTACTTCAAAAACATTTTCCTTTCTTAACATGTAATACAATTTTAAACTAAAAGAAGTTGATAAAAAATAAACATGAATACTTGTAATGAAATATTCTTGGAAATAATGTTTTAAAAATCCATTCATGCCGTATAAGTTAAAAAAAATTCTTCTCGTACTTATGTTTGAAAAGTCAAAAAGTACCTCGTACGAAAAACGACAAAAGATTCCTTTCAAATCTTTTACTAAAAACTCACTGAAGGGTAAAATTTGAATTTAAACAATTATAGGTGGATTGAAATAATATTACATATTGAGGAAACATCTATGTGAGTGATAAAATACACACCAGTAAATACCAAAGTATAAACAATCTCGGATAAAAATGAGATTGTGATATTTTCCATTACCTTAGGTCGGATTTTCTTCGTAAGTATTCGAACCTCCTGTATAATGATATAAATAATGTAATTGACTATTTCCTGAATAATACTCATTTTTATGATATCATATATGGCCATATTCATAGCTTCTTATTAGTAATATTTCATTGCTACTTGTTATTCGGGTGTTTATTACTTTTTGTTCTTATGCCCGTTTTGTCGAATAAATTCTTATTCTTCTCTTTAGGTTAAAGATAACTCATTTATAGAATGGTATTAGTGTAATATATATCATATTAATTCATTCAATTCATTTATATAATCATTATGCAATGAAGATCACGTAGAACGAGTCGCATCACATCGTGGAGACGGTATTCCGTACGTACGCAAGAGCGATGATATGGTTCCCGTGATCATGGAATTGTATTGGAGTTTATGTATACTATTTATGAATCAATATCACTTTACAATAATCATAAATAGTCATTATTTACACCATTATACCCATCCAAGTAAGGTGGTGGTGGAAAATAGATTACACCACGGCGTGGAGACGGTATTCCGTACGTACGCACGTGCGGTGATTTAGTTTTCCGTAGGATGGATTGATGGTGAAATAGGTTTGTTTCATACTTATAATAACATACCTGTATATTAGTGATACTGATTTTATTACTTCATAATGAAACAACTAAATAAGAATAAGTGGAAGAAGAAATAATGTTGAAAGAATCGGTAACAGACAATACCTATTCTTTGAAGCGCTCTTTGAGACCTCCTCATAGGGCACTAAAATTGGACTTTGAAGAATACCAGGACCTATAATATGTTTCTAGATAAGTGGAGAAGAGAATTTGGAAGGGTTTGGCCGAGCCTGAATGCTCAATGTGGTGTGAGGAAGAGAGGGAGGAGGTTCCCTTTATTAGGGAGGAGAGGGGCACCGTAGGAAAAACTAAAAATATTATATTATTATAAAGTCATATTCGGTTTTTAATAGCCCCAAAATGATTTATTTTGAAAATAAGGTGGGTATGGGTAGAAATCCTCTCATACAATAGAATGTAGACAAGTTTAGGTATCTATTATAACCTTATCATTTAGATTTAACTTTAAGTTAGATAATTTAACTTTTACCGTGTCTTCTTATTTTCTTACACTATGTGGTTAATAAACTTATATAAAAAGCCAAAATAACCCCAAGTTGTTTATTATGAATATATATAACATTATCTAATTCATTTGGCCAAACCTTAGATTTTTAGGTATAAAATAACAATTAATAATATAATATTTTTTTTAAAAACTATTTTATGTCAATTTTGACAATATTTTGTAAATGATTTTTTTTAAAATATTAATAGAAATATTAGTTCTAAAAAAGTTAATTAAATCAATACTAACATGTCATATTAGTATAGAAAATTATTTAAATTCATAAAAATTCTCAAATTACATTTATTTGGGTATTTATAAAATCAATTATGTCAATATTTCATTAATAATATAATTACTACTTCATCATTGTGTCATAAAAAAATTAAATTATTTAAAGTCTAAAAATTACAAATAAAATACCATTATGTAAGAAATATTTTTATCTTTCTAATGAATATTTATAGTCCAATTTATCATATGTATTACCCTATATTAAAAATTATTTCTTTATTAAACATTGATTTTAACTAATTTAACCCTTCTTTAAATAAATTAATAATAAATGTGCTAATCTAATCCATGTGGGCATAAATGGTCATATTTTATTCCTAATGTTGTTTTTGGACGAATTAAACTTATCCAATAGAATTAGGACATGTGTTAGGATAATAATAATAACATTTTTATCCTTAATTTCCCTATTTACTTTTAATTGTGGTAAAAAAAGTAAAAGTTACAATTCAACAAAAATTATTTTCATCTCATTGAACCACATTTTAGTCCTTGATATTAACCGTGTATCTCGGATTTTCAAAATTCCCCTCACAGAAGCGGTAAAATTATGTTTTAAGTAAATTTGCAAATTCTCCTAGGAGGTGGGTAAAAGACGGTGAAAAGTTTGATAAAAATTTTATATATCTAAAATTATTATAAAATGACTCCAATGAATTAATTTGAACTTATAAAGGTATTATGTATCAATTTTGACCTAAAATAAATTTAAATAAAATAAATAATTATTTAAATAAATAGTCAGTTTTTAAATAGTAACCTAGTGTTTTCACTATTCATCAAAAATTGAATATTTTCAGAAAAATACCAAAATTTCACCCTAGGCTAATTTCGATATTCCAAATCCAAAAATGAAGACCATTTTGAAAAATAAAATTCACAAAATTTCAAAAAGTGGGTATTACTATTCATAACGGCTAGTTTTAGTAATATTTTAATAACATATCATTGTTTAGTGAAACTCGGTATTGCGTACGACACATGCTACTGAGGAAGGTCATGATTGCGTGTAAAGAAATCCAAGCTATTGTTGTGTGTAGTTAAAGATTCCTTTGATGATTTATATAAAATAAAAACAAAATATTTCTCATAAAAGTATCGGGTGTTACACATACAATATCACATAAAAAAACTATAATAACTACCACACATTAAAAAATAAAATAATTATGAATTAAATTATGAAATTCTGTAATTATGTAGATCTATCAAAGAATAATCATAATTTACATCCATATTTACTTTGATCAATAAATAAATTTTTCACTCATTTTAATACAAAAAATAATTATTGTATTTATACATCTTTCATAATAGATTCATTTGTAATCCTCCACAATCAAAAACTAACACATTATCATTAAATATATTACATCAAATTAAGATGTAGTTTTCAGTGAAACATAGTGGTCTTCCATGGTTATATGTAAATATAAAAACCAAAATTGATATATTATCCTTAATAAAATATATATGATGATTTAAAATTATATGTCAATGCTTTCAATACACAAAAAATATATTTTTAATTCATTAACAGTTTTTTTAAATAATAAAAATTCCCATAGATATCTTTGGAACCTTGTTCATCTAACTATAATTATTTTTATCCCATTGGATACAACAAATAGAAACATTTCTAAATAATTCATACACTATTGACAATATTATCCCATTATTTCTGTATGATGAAGATATTATCTTCTCTAATATATTTCGTCCTGTTTCAAAATCAATATATAATTATTATTTTTTCAAAATATGAACTAAAAAATTAAACCATTATATTATTTATTTCATAAATTCATCTCAATTTTTCATTACTTTATATAAACCCAAGGCCAAAACCATAATCACTATCTCAATCTTCTTATCTAGTAAATTATCTTCAACTAAACGAAACTATGTTCTTTCAACCCCCGTTGTATGTTCTTTTTACTTTTTTATAATTTCTTATTTCCATTCCAACTTATATATCTCCAATATAATCTATAAAAAATTCAATAGTGTGTTGAAAATAAATAATACCTTAAATAAGAATGATAACATATAAATTATCATAAAAACAAACATGTCTATAACAATATCAAAACAATAAATATATTTGAACAATATATACATGATGGTGTAATGATTATAGTAGAACTTAAAATATTCTTTCAATTTAAAATACTATAATTAAGAAATATCATTTACATATTATTAGATTATTTATTATTTTTATTGGAATAATTACTCTGATCCATTGATTCTCAAAATGGTCTCTTCAAATATTTTGGAAAAAGTTATCTTTTTAAAGTATTAATTTGTTTTAATAAATAATTATATTTTTTCAAGAATTACCTACTAATATGATGTAAGAATCATCACCTTAGAGTAGTTTCCAATGGAAAAACCGTATACAAAAATACCCCTATAGGTAAATTTATATCCTCAAATATCACCAACCATTCCAAATATATATATATATATATATACATGAAAACATGGTTACTTTTTTCCCACATTATTTATTCATAATAATATTTTCATGACAATTGTCATTCATCTTCCTCCATCCCATCTCATCATGGGAATTCAAAAATCTCTCCATCAACTCTGTTATATACTATGACATGACGTCTACACATTTATAATATTGGATAAAGACTAAAGAAATTACATTCCAACATAGACGTCACTACATAATATACTATTTTTAATCCATTTTTTTTGTAATTACACCATACTGTAATTAACCATAGAACTAACTGTCGTGTTGTCAATTCATCAAATAAATTTTATCATGGAAAAAATTGAAATATTTTTTTTGAAAATAAATTATAGTACAATGTATAAGAGTCACAGTGTATTATTTACATTATAATAACCACCATGTCATTTCAAACTTATTTTAGTCTAATTTCATCTTCTAAATAATATTATATTTTAATTAAATAACTAATCCATGAAATATTTATTATGTACCATGATGTGGTTTAATGAATCAACATTTTAAAATTATTTTATTAAAGTGAATGAATATAAACCATCTTTATTTTCCCCTAGAAAAATATTCATCCTCAAATACTCATATATTTATAATGGATTACCAAATCATATTCACCAATACAAATTTCATTTAATTCCCCTCATATTTATATAAAATTTTAAAAACTTTTTAATCAACCTCAATAATAATTCTTTAATAAGAATCTTTGTGTGTAGATCAATATCATATTTTAGACAACATTGTCTTCCTAATGTATTCTCTGATTCATGGTTTTTTAAATGAAATAATAAATTATAAGACATATAATTATAGTTATTAAATATATTTATTATTAGGTGTACTCTATGTATTCTAATAACATGAATAATTACATAATATTTACTCGTTCTAAACCATTAAATACACACACAACATAATAAATGAACATAAATAAAAAATAGTCACAATACCATCATATTTCCATTTTTAGATATATAATCTAATGTAAACATTTATATGTAGATTATTTCAATCACATCCTTGAATATGGTGACTTTATTTTGGAATATATATTCTGTCATGACCACCTTTATAACAACCATCATATTAAATAAAAATTTGAACATGATTTATTACATAATAATTGACGTAATTCAACATAGAAGATTGAGATGCCTTGTGTCTTTGGGGCATAAGAACATTAAATGGTAACGCAAGACATAAACTAAAAGATCTTTATTTAATGACTTCTTTTACATTCCCACAAAATTCCTTCATACATAACTTTGCATGTGATAATCTAAGGCCATACATAAGAAATTTGTGAGATATAAAGAAAATTAACAGTGAAACATAGCATAAAATGATAAAGAAAATACATGTTATGTAATAGGAATATCAATGTATCACAAGAGAAACATGAACATAAAGGCCTGATATAGCATGACTATCAAAACATGGTAATGTTGAATTGACTTCAAAAATTACATCATTAACATAAAGGAAATAGGTAAAACCCTTCCCTAACATGGTGGAAAAATTTCCTAAAAGGAAATTGGTAGACCCCAGTCCCAACATGACGTATCGTGATAGTAAAAAATATCAAATTCATTGGAGCGATATCAAGTTTCACCTTTCATGAACATTTTAATCTCTTGCTTATGTGTGCCACATAGATCATATGACATAGATTCATTCAACATCATTTGTTATTACACGATAACAGAATGTGGAATACAAACCTGAATGTTTATAATCAATAATTACATGTTAATAATGTGGAATACCCTCTATAGAGAAATGGGCATGGTAATCACTACACGATGGTCTTGTCATGGAAAATCATGGTGTAATTTCAACTGCTTAAAATTGTGACCTAAAAATTCTTAAAAATGGTTGATGAGAGAGAAAGGGGTATCCCATCATATATACATGAAATTTATAGTAAGGGTATCATATATGTATATTTTCCAACACATGGAATTTGTAAATTGAAGGCGTAACATAATAAAGAATCCTGAATAAATAGAAGAAATGAAATAACTCGTACAAAATTTTGGCTTGGTAACAGGTGTACATAGGAGTGATTAATTAGAGTTAAGATGTCACCCATCATACAAAAATAATAGGGACTATATGGGTTTGGTTTGAAAACATACGTCATCATTTCTATTAGAAAATAAAATGGTGTAACAATATAATGAATCATGGTTAAAATTGAGAATGGTAGGAAACCCTTACATGAGAGTGTGACTTCAAATGCTTGAAGAGGGGCTTTATGAGATATTGGGGTTCCTTGGGAGGATTATCGAGATGGAAGGATAGATTCGGGACACGCAAATAGTATTTTAAGTGATGTGATGTTCTAGATTGGGTGGGATTACATAGGCAATGTGAGTGGAATTATTTAATCTTTCAAAAACATAGGTTTTGGAATCTCTATAATTATATATTCAAAACCTCAAACCTTCCCATGAATTTTACCATGGGTTTTTTCTAAATTATGGTGGAAAAAATCATTTTATAAGCACAATTTCTGAACATATTAAAATTTTAACCTTTATTATTTGGAGGTGAGTCACATTATTACAGATAGTCATTCAAAATCATAAAATATATCATAAATTTTGGAGGATTCACTATGGAATTATAAAATTATTAAAAAAAATCTAAAGTCACATTATTTTAATGGGAAAAAATATATTGGGTTGAGAGTACCCATTATATTATTTAATACATCATTTTGGAGTCATTATGATGTCTAAAAAATACATTTTTTATTTATACGGTATTTAATTGTTTCACAAAAATTCGACTGTATCAAAAAATTATGAAAAAATCACCATTTTATAATTATGTCTTCCTGATTACAAAAATAATATTCTTTTTTTCTAAATAATCTTATAAATATGTGAATCTTCACTTTTAAAATAATAATTGACATTTATTGAATTAAATCATAATAAAAATTTCATTATAATTCATAAAAATTATATAATCCTTTATTATTAAATAAAATTATATTGATAACAAAATTTTAATTAAATTTTATTTACATAAAAAATTCATTAATACCTCAAAATAAATTCTTCCATACAATTTTGGATTAATCAAATATTTCTCATCAAACTGATTACTTAATCCTTTATGTCTATGTAATTGATATAGTCATAGTTTTTTATTAATAATAAATTTATTAATTAAAACATTAGTTTAATTTATTAATATATATATTTCGTAAAAGTACCACTTTTAGTTGAAAATTCAATTTATCAAATTCAACATTTTTTAGGAAAGGATATTGTCGTAAAGGAATTTATGAAATAATACTTTTATTTATAAAAAGGGATTACCCAATAAATAACTAATACCTTGTAACATAACCACTTATAACACCCGCTTAATACATAAGGGTAAGGTTTGGGAAGGTGATAGAATCATGTGGCACCTCATATAACATCATGTGGGTGGTAATATCTATTAAATTGAACTTATTCCGTAGGTGATTCCATTCAAGCATAACATGTCGAAGCTTGGCTTGATATTTGTCAACAGTAAATCCCATTGATGCTACCTCATTTTTAGGTATGAAAAATGTGCTTCGTATGGATTGAGTCTACTTGATTTTTTCATCCTCTCCTTTGTCTATGTTGAAAGGATTTTTTAAAATTGTTTATTTATATCAGTTGAGTGGTCAATGTTCAATGACTATATTATCAACAATAATTATACTAAACTATATTTTAAACCTATTAATAATTACAAATAAGTTCATGTGTTTTCTATATCCATAATATATTAAAAGAAGGGAATTTTATTAATAAATGATTGGGTCATTACATATTATCCCCCTTAAGAAATGTATTCCTCAAATATTCCTTTTCAAAAACTAAAATAGATGAGGATAACTCTACCTCATCACATCCTCTAGATCCCACATTTCATCTTCAAACATGTAGTTTCTCCACAACACCTTGATGAGGGGAATCATCTTATTTTATAGAACTTGTTTCCCTATGATATAATATCTTCAACAAATTCTCTACATATTAAAGGTCATTCTCCTATGGTACCACCATTGGATTGAGAACATGTTAGGTGTCAGGTATTTACTTCCTCAATAGTGATACATGGAATACCTCATGTATTTGAGATAGGTTCAGTGGGATTTCTAGTTTATAGGACTCTACTCAGATATGTTCTAGGATCTCAAAAGGGCTGAGGTACCTTGGACTAAGATTTCCATTATTCCCAAATATCATCACTCTCTTCCATGGAGATATGTGGAGGAAAATTATATCTATAACATCAAAATCTTACTCTCATCGGTGGTTTTCATCATATCTCTTTTGTCGACTATGAGAAGCTTTGATGTGCTGCAGGATGCTCTTAAACATATCTCCAACTTCTTCAACTATTTCGAGACCTATAAGTTTTTTCTCCACAACTTCATCCCAACATGCTAGTATTCTGAACATCTTCCCATAAAGGGCTTCATAGGGTTACATTTTGTTACTTTATTGGAAACTATTGTTGTAAGAGAACACTACCATAGGATGATGTTGATCCCATCCTCCTTTGAAGACCATTGAGCATGATCCCAACTTTTTCTCAATTTATTGTATAGTCCACATAGATTGGACATCATTTTGAGGATGATAAGTAGTACTAAAGTTCGTCTTAGTATTCATAGAATGTTCATGATTCTACCATATCATAGAGGTGAATCATGGGTCTTGATTAGATACAATTGATAGTGTTACACCATGCAGCATTACCCCTTCTATGATGTATATCAATACCAGTTTATCTAGTGTGAAATCCTATCGAATTTAAGTGAATTATGTAGTATTTGTATGATGATCCAAAACAACCGAAATATAATTATTTTCTTTTGGATGTATTCAGAAGTCTAGGGACAAATTCCATGTTGATTTTTCCCATTTCCATGTTGGTCTGGTTAATTGAGTGATCATCACCTTTGACTATTACCACTCAGCCATCAATTGATGACATACTAGTAAAATTGATGTATACACATTGATCTCCTTTTTTATATTACCCCACCAACAGTTCCCTCAATGATCTTGATACATATTAATTTTTCCTGGGTATATGGTGAAATTTTATCTAGGTGTGTTATCCAAATGATCTTTTTTATCTCTTGATTTGATGGGACTCATATACTTGAATTAAATCTCACAATTCATTCTTCATTAACAATGAACTATAAGGATTTCACTTTTTGGAAGCGTCCACATTCTTCTAAATTCCCACATCATCTCATTGAGATCTTTTAACCCCTCTAGAAGTGATGGTTTAACAATCATTTGTGAATGTATTAATGATGTTCCTTCCATTATAATTTCCATGTACATTCTCAATATGTATATGAAGATCAGATCCTTGAGTTATCTCATAAATAATCAAATCACTAGGTCCTTTCATCAAATGGAATATTCCATCATATTCACTTCCCTATGGTGCTAATGGTATGAGCAGTCGTAATCATTAACGTGCTATAACCATTTTCATTGGCGCATGTTCAGCCTTTTTCAGGTGAATATTTATTTGAGAATTTTGTTATCCATATATATTTAAAGGTTTTCCCCATTGAGACAATTTTTTCATATTCTCAATGAAATGATCACAGCTGCATGGGATTGTTTTTTTCATGAAATTTCATCTAACATGATGTATAGGAAATGACTTTGTCATTATGCATCAACACATAGGACAATCCATTCATCGATGCAATGCTGATGATTATTGAAATCTCTCCACTTGTGGGTAGTTTGATCACATGGGCAGGGGTAACCCTCTTCTTCAACACCATGAAAATTTCTTCAAATTCTTCATTCCATGTAAACATGAATCCCTTCCTTGTTATAATGGTAAGAGGGTTTGAAAAATGTGAGAAATATATCACAAATAGATTATAAAATCCATCTAACCACATGAAAATTCAAATATTTGTCACATACATCAGCCTCATCCAACCATCAAATTATTATTTTTGGATGGATTCATATATTTCCCATTGATTGTGATGATATTACCCAAGAATAAGGCTCCCTTCAACCAAAACTCACACTTCATGTACTTCTCATAGAGCATATCCTTTTATAAGGTCTCCAGTATAGTGCTTATATGCTCTGCATACTTCTCCTTTGTTTTTGGAGTATATTAGAATATCATCTATAAATACTATAAAAAATATCTTGAGGTATTCAATAAATCCTATATTCATCAATTCCATGAAGATTTCTGGATTATTAGTGAGTATAAATGGAATTACAGTGGATTCATAGTTCCCATACCATATAAACCAATCAATCTTGGGGATATTCTATTTCTTCACCCTCACATGGTAATACACTGACCAAAGATCCACCAAGGTGAAGTATTGTTATTCATGTAGTTGATTACACATGTCATCAATTCATGGAAAAAGATACTTATTCTCTGTTGTGATTTTTTTCAGATCAGGATAGTCAATGAAAAGGCGCATTGACCCATCCTTCTTCTTGATGAAGTGGACTAGTGCACCCCATACTGAATCACTTGGGCGTATAAACTTTTTTATCCTGATTCTCCTTTATTTGTTTCATTAGGTCCTCGTGTCCAAAATATCCATTCTATATGGACTCGTGGATATTGGAAATACCCTAGGTATAAGATCAATCAAGAAATACACAACTCTACTATGTGGAAGACAAGGAAATTCCTCAAGAAAAAAATCAGTGAATTCACTCATAGTAGGAATGTATTCGAGGATGACATCTTACTTAGACTCAATAATGTTAGAATGAAATGGATTCTCATAGGGATGTAATATCCTTGATTGAGATGATGTTTCTCAAGAAGATTATTCCTTATCCATTCACTTGTATAGAACTAGTGGTCGACTCACTCTATGGATTTTGATTTACCTCTCGCCAAAAATTGTCTTTGATCCATATTTGGAAAGAGAATCCATTTGATTAATTGCATCAAATTACACCAAGGGATATATGATAAGGTGTTCCAGGAAGTTTGATCCAAAAATTATTATAGGGGAGGAGTTAAATTCATTGGGTGAAATAGTTTCCCCATTTTTTGATCTCACTAATATCTCTACTTCTATAATTTGAGGTGGTTTTTTGATTGTTCTACTAAATTTTTGGGATACAAAAGAATGCATAAAATCATATTCAAAAAGTATGTTCTCTATTCTTAAATAAATAACTACTGTTCCTGTCACTACATTGTTGTTGGGATTCACTTCAGTAGTAGTGATGGAAAAATCTCACCCTTGTTGGCTTGGGGGTTGTTGTTTGCCTCTGAAAACCCATGATGTAGGGAATAAGTTAACAAAGGTCCATAGTTCTTACTGTTTTAACAATGAAAAATGTGTTGAGTGTTGAATAGAGAATTCATCACCTCTATCACAATAGTGGGGTTTTTAGGGTAATCATTGACTAGGTTCCCTTATCTTCAACAACAAAGAATTTCCTTGTCTACTTCAGGAAATTTTTGGGGTTCTTCTTTCTACACCCTTGGGATAAGGTGCTATAATTTCATAAAAAACTGTATTTCCCCATTGGAAAACCACAATTAAAGTACACATTCCACTTCATAACCCCATGACACCCCTGAGATCCTCTTATCTCAATTTTGACTTTGAGGACAGATCACACAATTTCCTTATAGATATCTAAGTAACTGCTGCTAGAGATTTCTGTAGGCTTGGTTTTATCCCATAAGATAAGTGGAAAATAATGCATTTAGGGGTAACGATAAATAGGGGCATATCATGAAATAATTATGATGTTTTACTCATACAATTTGATTGATTCGAAATATTTTTTCTTGAGGGAATGGAATTACCTACCCATATTATGTTGGTTGGTGTGAGGAAAATATTAATTGGAAAACATTTTTTGGAAATCCTTCCATTCAAATGCCTCAATCCATTCTTCAGGCATCATTTTTTAATCAATTTCAACCATTGATCATCTTCACCATCCATCTGATAACCATCAAGAAGAATGTTCTATTGTTCAGAACATTTAAGGATGGATAAGATCTTCTCAATGGAGTTGATCCATTGTTTGTTGATTGAGGTATTAGATGATTAATTGAATGTAAGATGCATTTATCTCATGAACCTCTCGATTGTGACTTCATCTTTCTTAGGGGGGTGGATTTACCTCTTGAACCATGTTTAAATTTAAAACACGAGTTAACTAAAAGATTATCGTGATAAATATTATTATTCCTACTCCCATCAGATTGGGAATCTCATTAGAACATTCATCACATTAATCTTTGCATCGATTTTTAGCTTGAGTCCTCCTATTACTGGCAGTTGGGTTAAATAAAAGAAAAAATTTGGTTTAATTAATTAAGAATATTAAACAAATATGTGGAATCCAATAACAAAAAGGGATAACTTACAAATTACATTTATTTCTATACCATATTAATTTATAGGCTTCAATATATTTTATCTATTATCTATTTACTAGAATATCTTATTAGGAAGATTGTTTTGTTCCTATAATAATGTTTTCTAATATGTTTATGGTTTTACCAAAGAATAACCTCCAATAATGTCCAACCAAGAATGCATGAAGGCTCATTGTCCTACACCAGTTCTCTTTCGAGTATAGCTCAATGTGGTGTTTTTGTGTTTTACCATTAGATACATTTCTGCCATATCCACCTATAAATGTTCATATCATAACAGGGATGTATTTTAATGATAGACCACATACTCTATACTTACATAAATTTAAGGATTACTTTCACTGGAGTGTGATTACCCTATTCCAAAAAAACTAAACCAATCCTTCAATACCCACTATAACATTCCTCGTTATTATTATACATTTAAACATGATTTATTTCATAAATATTCACTTAATTAAAACCACAAGATTTATAGTTATAGTTTCATTGGTGCTTAGTAAAATTACATGACTACTTAAGTAATAAAATACAACATCTTTATTGAAAACCTCTTTTATATGACCACAAAATTCTTTTGTACATATCATTGCATGGAATAACCTAAAAAATTAAATAAGAAACGAGTGAGCTATAAAGAACATTAATGGAGTGAAAAATGAATAACATGAAGAATACAGTATATTTTAGGAAATAAGCATATCAATGGGGCTGAAGTGGAACATTATCATAAATTCATGATATAACAGGATTAACATAACATGGTATTGTGGCAACAACTTCAAACATTTCATCATTAACATTAAGAAATATGGTAAACACTTGTCCCATCATCATGGAAAATTTTCGAAAATGTAATTAGGTAAACCAATTTCCCAACATGATGTACCATGATACTAAATTTTACACAATGTATTAGAGTGATATCAGGGTGCACACTTCATGATCATGTTAATATCATGCCAAAGTGTGCCACATAGATCATATAACATAGATTCATTCAACGTCATCATTTATTCCATGATAACAAAATTCAGAATACATAAATGAATTTATATAATTGATAAGTATTTGTTCTTAAAGTTCAATTCCCTTGATAGTGAATTTGGAATGGTATTCACTACTTATGGTGTTTGGCAAGGAAAATTGCGGTGTAATTTTGGAAGCCTAACAAGAGGAAAAAAATTCACAAAAATGGTTGATGAGAGAGAATAGTGTCTCCCATTATATATATATGAAATAAAAAGTAAGGGATCATATAGGTACATTTCCCAACCCATGTAATTTCAAATAGAAGGTGTAACATAAAAATGAAACATGAAGAAAGGGGATAACTGGAATTACTGATACAAAATTTCAGAATGGAAACAGGTGTACATGGGAGAGATATATGAGAGAGAAAGGGGTATCCCATCATAAAAAATAATATGTAAAGTACAAGAGAGGTGAAAAACATACCCAAGAATTATTAATTCCAAATAAATCGGTGTTACAATATAAGGGAACTTGGATTAAAATGGGAAAGGAATGAAACACTTAATTGAGTGTGTGACTTCAAAATATTGAAGTAGGGATTCTTGAGAGCCTAGGATTCCTTTGGGGGATTATAGATATGGGACTATAGTGTAGGGACATGCTCCAAGGATTTTTAGTGTATAAATGTGGGATCTTGTGTGGGATTATATAGGAAATTTGAGATGAATTCTTTAGAATTTCACAAACATGGGTTTTAGACTGTATGTACAAAAAGATTAAAAACCAAAAACCTTCCCATGGTTTTTACCATAGTTTTTGTGGAAGAGGATTTTAAAACAATATATTATAATATAAATTTATGAAAATATTAAATTATTATCTTTTATTATGGGTAGTGGAGTCACATTATTAATGAAATTGATTGAAAATCATAAAATATATTATACATTTTGGAGGTTTCACTAAGGATTTATAAAATTAGTAAATAAAATTTTAAAATCACATTATATGAATAGGAAAACATATAATGGGAATAGAATAACCATTATATTATTTATTACATAGTTTTGGGGTCATTGTGATGTCATGAAACCCATATATTATTTATATGGTATTAAATTTTTACCCCAAATTCAATTGTCTCCCAAAATTTTGAAAAAATTCACTATTGGATATTTTTGACTTCTTGATTCCAAAAATAAAATTATATTTTTATAATTAAATTTTCAATATATGAATTTTATCATTTAAAATAAAAATTGACATGTATTGAAAATTGATGTGTTTTGGAAAACACAATTTCTAAACCAAAAAAAATTGACATTTGACATCATAAAATTTTTATAATAATTTATTATTAATAAAATTAATTTGATAATAATTTTTTTGAAATATTATTTATTTGAAAAAATCATTAATTAATCAAAATAAAATGTTTCTAAAATTTCTATTTTGTCATATAATTCTTATCAAATAGATTAATTAATCATTTATGGCTAAGAAATTGAAATAATCCTAAATTATTTAATTATTATAATATTTTCAATAAAAAATTTTTTTAGTATAATAACTTACGTATTGATTAAATGTACCATTTTTACCTGAAAATTTTATTTATCAAATTCATCAGTTTTTTAAGAATAACTATTTTTATAATGGAATTTATAGAATAAAGCTTTTATTTATAAAAAAGAATTACACAAAAAGTAACCAATAACTTATTACATAACCCCTTACAACACCCACATTAGACCTTAGGGTATGGTTTGTGATTGTGGCAGACTATTTGGTTGGCATAGATAACATTACATGGGTGGTAATATCAATATACATGAACTTCTCCAATGGGTGATTCCATTCAACCTAAACGTGTTGAAGCCCAGATTAGACTTGATCAAGGGAGAAACTATGTAATGAAATCTCATTTCCAAACTTTGAAAAATTATCTTCATACAGCCTAAGTCTATTGGATGAGTCCATCCTCTATTTTTTCTATTTTGGAAGGATTTGTTAAAAAGTTATATTTATATCAGTTGCGTGATCATTGTTAAATGTCTATATTTTCAATGGTAATGACTATTAACAATTTTCTAAAACTAAAAATAAATTTAAAAAAGTTATTGGGTTTTCTATATCCATATGAAATAAAAAGTAAGTGAATTTTGTTCAGAAATGTTCGGGTCATTATAGCCTTTCCCCAAAGGTACACCCCTATGTTGGGTACTAATACAAGTTAGATAAAGATAAATAAAGCTTGACACCTATAGGATATGGGTTGGAAATAAGAATTTAGGGTATACCATACACACCAATGAGAGGAAATACCTTCTATGATAATAGTTTAAAAAATATATAACATAGTCCCAAAACACAACTCCTTTTCAAGAGATGCATAAAAGATCCAAATAATTCATGTAACTTAATATAAACTAAACAACCACCAATGAAACATCACATACCAAAATTAAATTCACAGCATTGACCTTGAATCTCAAAGAACACATAAATAACTCCACCATCTATTAATGTGCATCCCTATAACTAAATACCTCATGCGATCAAGAACACAATATATACTTGTATACTGATCATAATGAATGTACTCGGTAGGATAATTCATGGAACCACTTTTGAAAAAGACAAAATATAGTATTCTAATGTACGTGGAAAGAGAAATTGATTCCATCATATCATCTAAAAAGGTGTGATAAGATCCCAATGTCAATATGGACCTATTAATAAGTTTATTACACCTTAATAATATAATAAACAATAAATATCAGTATAGTACTCCACTAACACATCTTGACTAGTTTATTGCTCAACCACAATAACACACATTATGATCCTTCACACTTGAAACTGAGAAATGCTTCCCTAATCATATGGAAAACCAGTACATATCTTGGACCTCATGTTTTACATAATCCAACCATTAATTTCCATTTCTCTTTATAGTAAAAGAGTAGATCATGGGGGCCAACATAACATGTACATTGGGTATTATAACTCAATCATTCACATCACTTACACAATATACACAAAATAATTTATAGTTCATTATATAAAAAGTTACATGGGTTTCAAAGAAATATAATTCATTAAAAACATCATTAAATGTTTATGGGGAAGGTAACTACCACATAAATTATCACATGATACTACCATGTGATGTGATCAAGGAAAGAGGGGGTAGTCGGCCATCTATTTAACAACAAAACGTATACTTGGGGAAAACCCCTCCGAGAGGCCACCGTTTGTGAGTCACCATATTTACAAGGGTGGGATAAAATTTGAAAAAACAGAAAGTATAGTAATATAGATATAACTCATAACCATGCTATTAGTACCAACCTAGCCTTATCCTTTACTATAGATGTTTGTTTCTCAGAAACTCGGATGCCACTAATAAGTAAAAAATATCCTATAAGTATAAAAACATTTCACGAAATATGAAATTATTTCTTCCCATTACAAATTGTTTTGACATAATCATCAACCGAATCCCATTCCCTCTGGGCATAAACCAAATGATGCACTATTCATCAATATTTCCATCAGTTTCATTCTACTAATCCATGAAATCGATGGATTCAAATACTTCATCATCATTATGATTCTTTAATTCCATGTGCTCTAGGACACGATATAATTTATTATATTATAAATTTATAAACAATGAATGACATTATTTATCAAGTATTTGAGAAATGAATGTTGAAACATCAATCCTATAAATCTCACTATTAAAAAGACTTTTCTACCAAAAGGAATCCCAAATACTGGCATAAAAATTATGTGTAATCCCATATTTAATGTGTTCAATCAATAATTTTTTCATCCCCACCACCCCCATGTAAATAACCATGCATCATTCCATCACAAGTTCCCTCTTTTTCACAGACTCTGCCATCATCGAACATTTACTTCCAACCATGAGTCACCTCATCTCTCATATCATCACAAATTAAAACTCAAATATATAGTATTCATACAGTGAATCAATGAAATATAAGTATTCAACATTCCATATTGGACCTAATAGCTAATGAATCCAACATTCAAAACAAA
Organism: Viscum album; assembly: GCA_963277665.1. Lineage (NCBI taxonomy): Eukaryota > Viridiplantae > Streptophyta > Magnoliopsida > Santalales > Viscaceae > Viscum > Viscum album. The sequence continues at coordinate 158,168,564 of OY728128.1, read as the reverse complement.
ATGGGAAAACTTATCCCAGAAAATTAATCATTTCATTAAAATATTAAATTAAAAAATTCATTATCATAGGTCAGAACTACATGAAACATAATGCATTAAATATCAATAAATATTAATTATCTACCCATGCATAGAATCATAACTTCTAGTTTCTTTAATTTAATAATGATAAATTATTTATTTTAAACATGCATCATTATTATTTATCTAATTTTTTTTACAATATTTAATCACTCTTAGTTTCATTTAATTACAACATAATAAACCATAGTATAATAATATATATCAGACAATGTGTGAAAAAAGAAGGAAACCACAATCAAATTGGAAATAAATGTGACCATTATAACCTAAACAAATTTGTTACATTAATCATATCAAATCATTTTCAAGGTTAATACAACCATTACCCTGGTACATAATAATGATAACATAACAATTTAACATAAAACATGAGGTGAAATGAATACCCAGTAATGAAATAAAAATTACAAACACAATCCCTAAAAATATAGTAAAAAATAAGAATATTTAACAACTTGGTTGTACTAAAGATATGGTAATAACTAAAAATCATTTTTGTAGGAGTATAAGCAAATGAAGGGAAAAGAAATTACAACCTCAAATATAACATTATGTTATTGGGAAATAGGGTGAAAACAAAAGTATTATCCCATGAATGAAACATAAATAGGGTGGTTCATATAGATTTATATGACCCATCAGAGTTATTTAATAAAATGATTACTCAACTAGAAACAAATAAAAAAAGTATCAGAATAAAGGAAATATCATCATTATAAAATTCTAAACATTAGGCATTAAGGATTTCTTGTACGTAGAACATTATTAAATATTTAATTCATAGATATATTAATTCATGAAGAATGATCTATATTAGAAGAATTTATATTTTAATAAACAATGATATAAATTCTGTATTTGAAATGAGGATTAATTTCTTTAATTTAATGTTTCAAAACCAAATTCACATTTAAAATTCATGTATATGCCATTAATGGAAAAATTTGATTTTTTGAATCAATAGATACTACTATTATGAGACCAACCTAAATATATTAAAAAAACCACATACCACAAGATGAAATTCTACTACCATGAGATGGAATCCAACTACCACAAAAATAAACTTCAACCTTATGTCCAACCTTCTGTTGTGGTCCATCCAACTACCATGACTTCTATTTTGAGTTAAACTTCTATCATGATAATATGTTTCAACCATTAATGCTACCACATCATTATTCTATGATTAATACTATGAACCAACCAGCTATAGTGAGTACTATTATGTGTCTAACCTTTAAATATGTATACTACCATGATACCAACCCACTACCATGAAACCTAAAAAAACAAGACAATCAAAGGTAATAAAAGGAATCAAACAGTCACTTGAAACCACCAGGCCTAGGGATATACCAGTGTAAAGGTGATTATAATGAATGGATATATATTAGATACATCATAAACCAATATCATCTGCAATAATAAAAAGATATCCTAGATGGAAAATGTACTTGTTGTCCAACATTGACTTCTGTGATGCCTCTCAGGGATCTCACTACATTAGGAGCATAACCACTCATGGGAGGTACAACGAATAATACTAGGTGAAATCATAAACTAGGTAATAGAGACTATATTTCTGTCATTAGAGGACAACCATACCACTTTGATAAATAGAGAAAAATCTAATTCATCAATCACTCTAGGGGAGATACTGCTCAAATTGGGAAATGAAATAAAAATTAAATAATTAAATGGGACACATATCATAATATTGATATATTTATACATAAACAAAAAATAAATTCTAAGAGTATAAATCAATGAATATCTTAGGATAATTATTGAGTATATGATACTCATGTTCTTAGGAGGTGTCCTCCGTAGCACTACGTTTTCACATGTGAATAAAAAATAAAATATTATACTCATGAGACACCTTATTTTAGTGGTCCTGGATCTCCATAAGATTCACGTTGAAGGTCACATCATTAGGAAAATAATTCTCTCCCAAATAAATCAAATTATAATTTTCATGAAGACAGTACCAAAGAAATGACACATTAAATTCATCATTTTATCAGATCATCTGTTGGAATAGTAAAATCTAATATTCCACAACTAAAACATGAGATAGATACATTAATAGTGTAATTAAACAACAGTATATTTTACTCCGATAACCAATAAATCACTTCCCACATTGATCATTTACCTTAAATAACACATGACCTTCAATTTTGAACTCCATATGTCACATCCTCTAGTATGCATAAAATGTATGATGATCATTTTATTCCACCATCCTCTCTTGAATCACTTGAAAAATCTCTGTCATTATCAATATAATTTTATGACTATTAATTACTGACTATAAAACCCATTTCTTTAAAAAAAATGAGTATAAAAAATTTGGTTATTCAAATCATAAAATGGTTTAATACCATTGGGGGAGAGAAAAATATTTTTATAAGAAACATCAACAAAAGAAAACTTCCTCATCCAAAAATAATAATAATTCAAGACCCAAGTGCTTTGTATGTCCTTAATATTCTAGATATTATACAATGTATGACCATCTATCTTTGGATGGAATGTAGTGATATGGAACAAGTGGGGGAAAAATAAATTTTGAAGACCTCTCCATACACAAGAGGAAAAATGAAACACCTGATCATAAATTATAATACTTTGGAAAATTTAAAGCATCACCTCAACATCAATATATTTACATGAGAAGCCTCATATGATCTAAAATATGCGGTCACTATCATGTTAATGGACTTTTTCAAATGGTCCACTATTACCCATATTGCCTCATTGCCTCCCAAAGACCGATGCAAATTGGTGAAGTAGTCTATTGAAATGTCCCACCCCTTCCATTGAGGAACATATAACTATTAAGGAATCCCATCAAGGGAATTTTGTTAAGAATTCAATATTTATTAGACTAAAAATATAGAGACAAACATAATAATTGAATGATTCATCCCCATACTCGAAAACCAGACTATAAAATCATAATACATCATTGTCATATTTGTATATACTAGAATGGTTAATTTTAAAAAGTCATGGTGAAATAACTCAGGAATCAATAGGGGTTTGAAAATCATCCCCTGATATAGAACCATGTGTTGATCACACTCATACCATCCATAAGGGGAATCCCTATAGAAAACTTTGTATGTCCACACCTCTACCTATGAAACCCCCCGCTAGGCCTCCACCCACTTCTACATGAAAGAATACTACATCATTATCTAAATAAGTCATCCATTACCATAAACCTCTACTATATCTGGTTACAATAATAAGATATCTTCAATCACCCTCTAGTAATCTCAATTTCCATTTGTAGAATCACTATGGGACTTTCTTCTTGTTGCATCTTCTATAACATCACACTTTCCCGATGTATATGAAATCCCAATGTCAAGATATTACATGAATTACAAACACCGTCATTTTCATAAGATCATTTCATGTTTGTTGATAACATACCTTAGGATTCGTGGATTTTTGAAACCCACTAAACATTCACCAATGAAATAATATCCCCATAACCTCAGGGAAATAAAAACTACCTAGAACTAAAGATAATGAGTGTCATTTCTATATTCATTAGGGCATAATTTTTGTCCCACATAAAAACCAATATCTCCATTATTCATTAAGACATTTCACAATACATGCCATGAAGCCTCATAGAAGACCACTAATTGAACTCCCTCTTCTAGAAAATTATGAACAATAATTTTAACTAACTTCTCCATGAGATACACTAAATCTATAGGATAATGGTCATTCCATAAGAACACCTAGTAAATTATAGTAAATTATATAATTGGAGTCTCAATATAATATTAGGAGGGTTAAATCTTCATATAGTTGTATATAATTCTTTGTATATTTTTTACCTCAACAATATTTATGGGTTCTACCTAAGAAGTAACTGCCTCAATAATTACATGATCCATGACAACTACACACTATGACATGATATTTTAAATGAAAAAATAACATGATCATAGAAATGGTATTTAAAAAACATATTAGATAGGTATTTATTATTTAAAACTCATTATAGTGCACATTAGTTCTAGGCATATTCTTCTTTTTGATCAATGTATAGAAGGATGACAATAGTGAGAACCACCAAAAACTCATCTAGGACCACCTAAAACATTGATTTCATCAAAACGAATGAAATATTTCGATAATTCAAACAATGAGACGACATCACATTTAAATCATAATTCCCATAATGACTATAAAAATTGGTTACTGATATATCATCATCCCATACCTAAATCAGATGAAAACCCCACAATAAATTGATATTCACGAACCAACTGGCTATTTTCAGCTGATCAAATAATTATTCAATCCTCAAAGTAGTATAGTTATTTTCCATTATCCTTATATTAAAGAGATAATAATTTAAACATAAATACATATTTATATCATCCATTTTGAGGAAATGAACTACATAGCCCCATACTTACATGATCTTCAAATCAAAACCATTCTAATTGGGATCACTAATCTATATATGCAGCTAAAAAACTAATAAGGATTTATTATATATAGCGGTATGAATATCAATGAAGACCCTAACGATAGATCTATACGAAACACAATATCCCATCAAGGGGTTATTCCTAAACCTTATCACGAAAGACATTATGGTAATGTTCCAAAAACCAAGAAATACAATCTTCTAATGCACTATCAATCTATAAATCTACCCTTCAATCGTGAAAAATAATGAAATAACATGCCTCTAAACCATATGAGGTTCTAATTCTCAAAATGATACTAGAAGCTCTCCATTTATATCCAATAACATAATATGAATCCGATATTTATTTGAGATATCCAACACCAAATACATCCAAATCATTTATAGGATAATGTTTTATAGATTAATCTATAATCATATGAATTCATCCCATTAGTAGTACTACCCTATTACTTGTAGACAATTACTAGAAACAATACACACAAAATCATGAACTCTAAATGGAATAGGAAATTCTTAGTTACTAGAATCCTCTATACAACATGACCCAAATAGTGGATAAGTGATGGTGATATCAAAGAGTGTGTACCTCTAGAATCAAACAAAGCAAGAACATAAGTGGAACATATGTAAAGGTTTCCATGAATGATTTTCAGATCACCTAGAAATGAAATCAATAAATCCTCTATCTAGATATGAACTACTACATATGCCCTCTATAAAAAATTAATACCACTTATATGGTTGTGATATTCTCTTTGGGATTAGGAATTTTTTGGGTTAATCCCATGCATAGCCCATCTCTATTATAATAATCAAAATCATCATCACCCTTATATTATTTTGATAGTTTAAACTAAAAAATTGAATAACTTAAAGTGAAACACTTCTGTACCATTTCTCACTTGGAATGGTTTGGAACTATTCTTTCTAATTTCCAAATAATCTATAAGAAAAATATTAGTAGATCCAATTTAATGGTGACAAAAAATTTCCCCAGAAGAAACATGGTGATGTGGATTGGGAAGTAACTCATGATAAGAAATAATTATTCTATAGAGAAAATTTTGAACCCCATTAAGTACTCTACTATTGATGGAACGTAATGTATCTCCTTTAATAGAAATATATTCTTTCAATTACCCTTTCTAAAAACTTTTATTCCTAAAAAAATAAGACATATCAAAAGAATAAATGGTATAATAGGATTATGGATTTTTTAATGCAAAGAATCCCTGAAATTCCACTCTCTGGACTCCTAATCTAGAAACATGAAAGAACCATTTTCGAGGAGGGCCTTAAAATTGATCCTGGAATCCAACACATTGTAGATTCCCTTTCAAAGGGTGTAACGATTTTGGTGACTGGAATCATTCATGATCAATGAAATTAAATTTTCTCAAAAATTTTCTCAAAAAACCATTTATAATATTACCATATCTAACGATCCCCATGGAATAAGAACCACCCAAACTTCACTCTTCTATGTAAAATAATAACCACAAAAAACCATACTCCTTATAATTATGGATAATATTATAGACTATATTCAAATACACCAACCAATCATCTATCACTGATTCTAATATAGGTCCCATATATTTCAATATAATCTATTTTGGAAGCAATCATAATTTCCTCCTCCAAGAGTTACCATCATTGATTTATACAATATGTTGATGTATAGGATTGTTTAGTTATCTACAGTTTCAAATAACCGATAACAAATTCAACATAGGGAAATCTAGAGAAATGAAAAATTATTCTGGACTCATAAAACAATAATATGGAATATTTTACATAAATTAATTAGCTATGGGTTATCATAATCCCACGTTGTTACAATATTATACAGAGGATAAAACAAAAATGACATATCATCATTTACAAGGTCTCTATCCCATAAGCATTATCACTAATCTTATTAAGAACTAAAATTTTAATGGTTTTAAAATCTGATCATTGGGGACCCTAAATAGACATTTCATATTTGGTAACCCATGATTACCACAACATAATATGTCTATATTATAATTTTTACCTTATAACAAATTAATTCTTCATAATTTCCAACCTCTAGAATCATTAATACCCCATAACATAAAATGATTATACCACTCATTCAGGGAACCATTGCTCTAAATGTACTCCTCCTAGATGAAATATTTGATATGGATGATTGTGATTCCTAAATCCCACCTCCAATGAGCTTGGGCTTGGAGAAAATCATTGATGAAACATTTTTTCACAAAAATAAGACGAACTACTATTAATGTGTACGTTGGGGAAATAATTGACATAAAACTACCAGAAAACACGTCTTAAAAATATTTTAAATGATAAAAATCATACATGTAATGTTATTAAAACTAATCAACTATAATAAAAACAAAAATTTCTATCATTAAATCCACAGAAGTATCCTTAAGGAATAAACTAATCATGGTAAACTCCATGAGCTGGTAATACCCATTACGAATACCAAATATCTGCAATAATCATGAAAAATAGATTATTTACATAAATAGATCATGATTGATATACTCTTAAGTGTCCTTAACAGAGATTCTAAAGTTATATATAATGAAAACATACTAAAGATAATTATGAAATAAATAACTCTAATTATCACACTTAAAATTATGCAATGTTCACAACCTCACCATGACTTCCTCAATAAGTATTAGATACGCGATTATTATAAAACCTATGATATATTAAGTAGATACCTTGATAAAACATCCCCATTGGGTTTCATAGCTTCACTATAATTTCAATTCATGATCCATAACTCTCAAAAATGGGATGGAATGACCAATAATACCTAGAAAATGTTAATATATCACACACCCATCAACCACGTTATCTCATTATCCCAATCCAAATCACCATATACTATCCATTTAGATCCAAGGGGACACCACTACCAATATTTTGTTTATTATACCAGAAGATATTTTATCCCATAGAAATCCTACCAAAAATAATCATTAAGATACAATATAAGTACATATATATTTTTGAAATAATCAAAAGACATTATATTTATATATAAATATATATGGCAATGGTTACCAACTTCCAAAATGATATATAATACTATCTAGAGATGTTGGTAGAGTAAGAGAGGGTTATTCAACCATCCGTTCCTCACAAACCTAGATATTGGACAAAACTACCACAAAAATACCACATGATGTTAGTCTAATATTGGAAAAGGATAAGGTAGAAAATTAAATCACAAAACATATAATAATATAGATATATATCCCAACCACACTACATGTATCTACCTAGAATTAACAGAAAAAGAAGTTAACATCATTTGAATATCAATATTCTACTGTTAAATGATATATATCATAAAAAAAGAGAAAAAATTCATTTAAAATTAAATTATTTTATTCCTTTAAATGTTACATTTGCATAATAAGTATTGGATTGAAATGACCTTCAGGTTTAATAAAATTTATCAATAGTTTCTCAATATTTTCACATTTTTCATTTTATTAAACCACTGACCCCATGGGTTAAAAAAATATCATTATTGACATTCAAATATTTATGGTACACTATGACTCATCCATTGATACAATAAAATAGATTCATTAACCACAAACTACTAGCTCTATCAAGCAGTATGGGGGGTAATTTAGAAATAAAGAACAAATCTACTAGAACACTATTAATATTCATCAACTGTATTGTATCATAGCTTCTAGAGTAACAACATATGTAAATCCAAGATTTAAACCATTCCACCAGCTCCAGTTCCACACCAAAAAGGACTGACCATATCACCATGCATCCTTCCATCATTTGAGCAAACTGGTTGTCAAAAAAATGCACTCTCCACTCATATCTCAACAACCTTTAGTTATCCTTCACAAGAATTTAATTTCCTTGATGGATTTATATCCATATAATCTGAGAATGTTAAAAATGAATCAAATGTATTCAACATGGTATCTAGGTCCAAATTAATAAGGAATCCATCCTTCACAAGAAAATTGACTTACTTAAGACCGAACATTTATCATTATAAAACAAATAGTTCTGAAATATCTTGAAATAACCAATTAATTTATCATCGGAAACAACCATATTACACCTAAGACATTACCTCTCATTATCTTTGAATTATTTAACCATTCATTTAATAATAAAATTCAGTTTCATAGAAAAGGGGAACTGATATCGTTTAAGCACACATCAATATTATTTTTCCAAAACTAATAACACTATTTATGTTCCATATTAATATCCAAGTGTAATGACTTACTCATACCTTGTATAATCATAGAGAGATAACTATTTGGTACATAACAGGCAAAATACTATCATGGTTGAAACCCATGTGATCCCTATAACTGAGACCAAAAATTTTATTTTATATGGTTTGATAATATTTATGGTCAAATATACCATCAACTATATAGATTAATCATGAAAACATTATTATTTCACCTAAAATAGTAGAGTTAATAAATCCCATAATTGTAAATGAAGATTCTAACCATAATTTTGTATAAATAAGTGGAATAGGAGATTATATCACAATCAAGATGTACTGGGGAAAATAATTAAACTACCTCAAATATTGTTTTTAGAATAAAGGAATAATATATAAAAAAACTCATACCTCAAATAAAACAATCTTTAGTGGATATTATTATGTGAACCATACTCTTAGAATATAATGGCAACATTAATTGTCCACTTCCCATTGATCCCAAAAACTCTTCAATGTTAAATAAGAATGTATTAATTAATTTACACAAAAAACATTAAATTATTCGAATGAAAAAGTAATCATGACTATATGGTTAATGATAAGAGTCCATAGATATTTATTTAATGTCAAAAATTAATTTGACGTTATTTTGGATTATAATTAATTCACAATGAATAATCCATTTTAATATCATTGATGTTTTATAAAACCAATGATTTGAATATTCTCATTGAAACAGCCTATAATTTCCCTAAATCAAGGACATATAACCATATTTACGATGAAAAGTAATATTTAAAAAATTATGGAAAAAAGTATTAGTGTTTAATTACTAGAACATGCAACCGTGAGACCAACCTACTACTTCAAGAATATCCTACTACCACAAGATAAGATATACTATTATGAAAATGAATCCTCGTGTCGTGAGAATGAATCCTAATACTATAATATTGGACAAACACCATTTGACAAAACTAACTGAATTTTCTATCATACTACGAGGACTGTTATCTCATGAAAAGATGAAACTATGCCTTCTTCCATGAGACCAACCTTCAACCATGTCATCTACAATGACCTAACCTTCTTCTATGATAGTTATTTTGAGAATACCCACTTATGTGGATGGTAATTTGAGACAATCCTGCTACAATTAATGTTTCTATGAGACCATCATACTATTATTAGGACGAGATAAAAATAGAGTTTTTTATGGAAATAAAGACCCCAATGACACCCTTTCAACATCTAAACCTTGGGAAACATTAAATAACAGTTTTTAGTAAATGGGGAATAAGGTATTCCATGATAAACGAACATATGTATAATAGAAAAACCACACATAAACATTATCATAAAGTTAGGTTGTCAATTTATTTATTATTTACTCATGTATAATAAATCATATTGTTTTCCCCATTGGTGTGCTTCCATGTTCCTTCACATATTCCATCTTATGATAAGTACTTATGATTCTATTTCTTATTCATGTTGCACATAATTCCAGGTCCATATTATTTCTAATTTTTATCATAAAATTAAGTAATAATTTTTATTTATTCACCACTTCATGGTCATAAATAGTGAAACATCACATTATTTTTCGTTAGTAATATATAAAGGATCTCCAAATTGAATTGATATAATATTAAAAATGGAATGCATGGTTTATTCATAATAGTATAGGATTTGGAAACTTATAGTTCTATAATGTTTTTATACATTTTTTATAACTTTTATTGGGTTTTTAAAAATTTTATTATTTATATTTATGTTAATATTTTTTTTATCATTGGAGGGTGATTTTTTAAAATATATAATATTATTATTAATAACACATCATTTAATTGTACAATGGATATTTGTATAGAGTTACATGATTTCTTGATAATATATGTATAATATAAATTTTATCTTCCCCTATATTGATTTCTTATTTCTTAATTCCAAATAATTAATGTAACAATTAAAATTCAAGAAGATTTAACATCTGAATTTTTTGAAAAATTACTCAATATTATTATTAATTTTAATATTAAAAAGAATTATCCTACTATTTCCATTTGAATATTTATTTTTTCTATGTAAATATTTTGATACTATAATAAAAGATGGCATTTTGTGTAAAAATAACTTCCTCCACAAGATTGATAATAAAAGGACCTATAATGGCAATGAATATTAATATAGTCTTTATTATAATTTATAATTAATAATAAGTCATTATCCTTTAATAAATAAATTGTATAATTTTTACAATAATATATAAAAATCATTTATATACTAATATCAAGTTAGTTTTTTTTTAAAAATACATAGAAGTGAGTAATTTGATAATGTAAAATGATTTGTTTGTAGGTGTTATACAATGTTGTGTAATTTCTGATGAACATAATTATTAATTAATTAAAATTCTAAGACGACTTAAGAAACATGTTTGTGATGCCCTTAAATATAGTAATGCAATGAGATATAATTAGATATCTTAAGAGAAGATGTTTTTAGATAAGCAGTTTGTATCACATTGAAACATATGAATCCATGATGTAAACATTGATGAAATTCGATAGGTATGTTTTGATTTTAATTATTGATTATAGAAAAATGGATTTTGTTATTACAATTAAATATAAGGGTGAATTTGTAAATTTTATAATATGATATATTTGGTATGATAAAAATATATATTTAATAATGATAAAATTATTAATAACAGATAATAAGATTGATTATTGATCAAATGGACTAAAAAGTTAATTAGAGAATAAAGTGGCTACTAACCAATCTTTGACAATGATAAATCCAAAAAAATTAAATTTTCAATGACATTTTAGGAAACATGATACTAGATAATAGTATCCCAATGATAAGTTGATATCTATCTGAGAAAATAGGTATTTATATTTTGAATAGTATATTTTTGAATCTTGTAAAAAATAAAAATCCTATTATAAAAGGTTTAAAATGAAATAATATTTATAATAATTTAATGTTTACGAATTGATTTGTTTATCAAGAACCAATAAGGAGATCATGATGGATTTATAATTTTTTGGATTAATTATCAATAATTGGATATTATTTATCGATAAATACATACAAGTGACTCATTATAAAGTTTTAAATTATTTTGTATATAATTAGTTTAAATATATTTATTTTAATCAATCAAAAAGTTTTTATTAATGAATGTATTGATGATTATAAGGATGAATGTAATATAGTTAGTAATGCTGAATAAAATGTTTTTAATATTGAAACTAATGATAATTATTATTTCTAAGAGGAATTTACAATGATATGAATAGTTGATTGAACAAGGAGTAGATAGAAATTAATGAATAAAATGTAATGATTGATAGAAATTTTAAAATTTAAGTATGGATATTTATTATATTCAAATGTAAAACCATATTATCCTAAATTAAGAAAACAATTATAATGTAACATGGAAAAATAATGGAAAATAGTTTATTTAAAATCATTACAAGTTAAAGGAAAATAGAATATGTTACATTTTAATTAATCTAATGTACAAAAAAATATTGGTATGGTTTAAGATCAAAACAAATAAACACAATAAAAATGGTTAATTAATGACAAAGCAATAATGATATATTTGAATATATTATTCTCTAGTTTATTCGATAGACATGGAAGAATGAAAATGAATATAAAAATGTAGAAATGAAGTTGTTTTTTAAATTTTTGTAATCTAAATGTTTAATGTATATTAAATAGTTGATGATTCATCATTGATAAATGAAGATAATAAACTATAGGTCTATAGAGATAAACCAAATATTTTATATCTAGATGATGATAATGATAATATATTTTTATATAATTATGTGATAATTGTATAGACTGAGATATCTCCCCTAGAGCATTGAATTTTAGACTATATACTTCATATAACAAGTTAATGTTTAATATTTATAAAATTAATTTTTATTTAAATTAGTGTTTAAATAATAATGATCAAATATTCTTGTTATTATAAAAAAATGAAATCATATTTAGATAATATAATATTTTTAAATTATCATTAATCTATCTATTTAGTGAAATTTTAATTTGTGGTGTTACAGGTGATATCTAGTTTTCAAAGTGTCATGTGGTATAATAGAATCAATGATTTTTTATTTCCAAATATTAATATGTGAAAGAGGTGATTTTTAAATTTTAAAGATATATATAAATTTTTAACACTATTCATATTTTTATATGTAAAAATAGTATTTATATTTTATATTACTTATAGATAATATTATATAAAAAGGGTGATTGGAATTATGTTTTATTTGATAGAAAAATATATGGTCTCTTTTAAATAACATTAAATTTCAAAATATTTCATTTTTAAATTAAAAAAAGAAATTTATGATTGAAAAAACAAAAATAATTTATTTTAAATGGATTAAAAAATATGGATATCAGTGTTATATAGTTATTAAATGGTAATTATTGGAATATAATTCCATTAGTTAGATTTTAATCATAGATAATTGAAGATGTATATATAGTGGTTCTTACTATATTGGAATTAGATTCATTTAATGGAAGAGTAAGATTCAAAATATCGAATTCGTGATGCTAAAAATGATTGGATTACTATTATAACTTATATTGGTACCCAACATACTAGATTAAAATGAATCTCAATGATCATAAGAAAATTATAACAATTCATATGCTCCTGTTATGAGATATTTAATTTGAAATGATTTTTTATAAAAAACATTTTCATGATAGATATATTAACATAAAATATAATTCATAAATGAATGATAAAAAATAATGACACAAAAAATTATGATACAAAATTTGATTAAATGGCTGATATTCGACCAAGTCACTATCTTAGATAGACCTTTTTAGACACATGTTGATCTTTGGGTCAGATTGTATCCTCAAACGAGTTAAAAATGTTTTTGGCATCATAAATACATGATATAATATCTAAATTTTTTGGATTATATATACAAAGAGAGATTGAGTATAATGAATGACCATGGACAGATATTGTGGAAAGTGAGGAACATATAAAAGGATTGAAATTATTTATTATAGTAATTTGTGTGATTATATTGGGGGGATATAATACTCATGCAGAGTATTTAGTGTCTGGTAATTAAATTATAATTCTGGAATATTTAATTTTTAATTTATTAATGTGTTTTTAAATAAATTTTACTACAATTAGACGTATTTTCCTTATTTCTTATTGAGAGTACTTCTAAGATACTAAAATATGACTTCCCCAATTGTTTATGAAGTAACAATACTCACCTAGAAAATCACCACATTGTATCATAAATTACTTAATGATGTGGTTATAATTTAATAACAAATATTTATCTGTTAAAATAAATTAAAAATTGGTTTATAATTATTTATAGTATATTACCAATAATCTAAAAAATAGATACGATTTAATATATTTCATAATTCGATGGGATAATTACATTCTATGAATTATTTTTCATAATTTTACCCATTATTTTATTTTTATATCTAATGATGATTTATCATATTTGAGAATTGGCCTATGAATTGTTTGTAATGTCAAAATAAGCTTTTATTTTATTCTTAATAAAAAAATTATATTGTGTGCAAGGGAGATGATTTACGTTAGGTTTAAATATTTTCCCTATTTTTTTGCAAAGGTACTACATTCCCTATATGTATCCATGATATGTTCTTAATGTGTTGTAACAATGTAATGTTATTTTAATTATGAAATTCATGAGTTGTATGAGGTAATTAATTAAAATATTGATAAAAATAAATTAAAGTTTTATTTTTTTGAAAAATGATTAATTAATTTAGAGTGTATTTGATGATTATTTAATACCCATTTTGATTTATAATAATCTAATATAACAGCTAGAAAATAATATTATGGATATTTTAAATCAATATAAATAGGAACTCTATGCAGGAATATATGAAATGTATGAAGATTTCAAAAAACATTCAATCAAAGGATGTTTTCCAATAAAATAAGTGAATAAAGAAAAAAAATCCAAATGCTAGTTATTTTGTTACTGTTAAATGGAATCTTTATTGAAATTTAAATTTCATTAACAATTGCATAATCATAGTTATTTTTGATATGTAATATTGATTTCTATATAGAAATTTATGATTTTCATGCTCTCAATGTTGTTTTAATGAAAATAAAATATAGCAATATTATTGGAAACTATTTTTCATCATATCTAAAATCATTCAATAATAACAGTTTTTCCAAAATCTGTGGTAATTATAAAAGAATTATTGTTTTTATAAATAGTGTATCCTATAATATACAAATCAGGGAAAATAAAGTCTTGAATGAAAATAGGTTAAAAAATTCCACTCATATGGAGAAGTATAATCATTTGTTTTGAATTTATCCTTGTAACTACCCATATTTTCATCTTTATTATATCCATTATATCTAATAAAATATCCCATAGTCGTATTCTAAAATAGTATTTATTATATGAGAAATTTGATTCAATGAAGGAAAAATCCATGTTAATTAGTATCATAATAAAATATGATCCTCATACTATGAAAAAAATGAGATTCATTGTCACATTTTTACAAAAATAGTTCGTCAATATTTCCTTGTATTAACATACCATATTGAAAGTGCAGTGCATAATATATGTTAATTCTCTTTTATTTATAAATAATTTTTTAATATATTTTATACTTGTGGGTAATCATGCATGTTGTAAATCATTCATATAAAAAATAATAATAATATTTATGATGATTAAGTTGGAATAGGTTATTGTAAAATAAAAAAATGAAATAAATTATTGCAATCACTAATTCACCAATTTCCCAATTCATATAATCATTTATCAGACCACTATAAAAAACTAAAAAAATATTGTATCAGTCATATGTTATTAGATAATTTATAGTTACCAATAATTATTATTTATATAATATTTTTACTTATATTCATTCAATTATTTTAAAAATTTATTTCTTATACATACAATTTTTTTTAAAATATCTACTAATTTCTCAAATTTATATTTTATAATGAATAAAATAAAATTTGGTTAAAAGAGATCTTAATTTTAAATATATATTTTCTGATTTATATGTAATTTTTATAATTTTTTTAAATATATGTATATTTTTTTAATTTATTTTAGGTTTTTTCCAATTTTTTATTTAACACTTAAATAAATTTATTTTTTATTTCAAAAAGAATATGGTTGAAATAGAAAGAATTGTCTATACTATTTTATTAATAAATATGACATTAATAATTTTTAAATTATAATATTTTCTTAAAAATTTATAATACACGTCAAAAGAAAATATTATAATACAGTTATTTTTATATTTTCTCCATGTTATTAAAAAATCATATTGTAATTTATTTTAGTATTATATCTTTTAAAAAAATCACATTCTTGTTTTATTATAATTGATTTATTTAATAGAAATTTTTTTTGATGAATTATTATCACTTACATATTTACACAATTTAAATTATGTTTTTATAATGTTTTTTGTAAAAACATTAAATCTATGAAATGGAATAATTCATCATTAAATATATAAACATGTATGACTCTAGTGGAGGATAGTATTCTCATTGAAAAATATTAAACCCCATAGAACATATTATTTGTTAAACATCCCATAGTATCATTCATATATTGGACAACATGTCGACCAATCACTATTAAAAAAATTCATTATATCTAATAATCGAGACAAGAGAAATATAAATGTCTTGCTATAAAATAAGTAAATTATATTTATTATTTAATATGAGTATATATTGTTTTTATTTAGAAAATTAAATTATGTTTTGATGTACCTTGAATTGTTTTCATTAATAATTTCCTTAATTAAAAAATATATTAAAATATTATAGGTTCTAACATTTAAATTACAAGTAAAGTCGAAAAAATATTAAATAATTTCATTAATTTCATTAATTTTATGTTATATATCTTTTTTATTACTTAAAAAATATATAATTCCATACAATTCTAAAAACCTATATATTTACAAAAAAAATAAAAAAATAAAAAATAAATAAAATACATTTTAAATTTCTCATCAAAATAATATTTTTCAAAATATTTAGAAATCATAAAATTAGGAAATTATTAATGAAAATTTACTTTAAAATATATATATTGTAATGTCACATCTATATTATAGAAACAAAAATAATAAGTAATTCATAATACCATTTAAATGTGGTTGATTACATGGACTATATGTCACTATTTATCTCTATCAAAGAATAAGTATTCATTAAAGAATATAACAATGCCAAAAACCACTCCCTACAAAGATACCCCTCCATGGAAGTTAATGATGGGAGATAGATAATAACCCTCTTGTACCCCCTTCAATTGGACTCGAGTTGGAGACTACAAAAATGGTATGTAAATATCTCATATGGAATGCGTTATCATCAAATATATATTGGACCGAGCTATTGAGATAATAACCACTAAGTATACATTATATAAAAAATAAATGAAAATAATATTTTGTAATACTGAATGAAACTATATGACCCAAATGCAATAAATCCAAAATTTAAGCTTGATCACTAAAGCACCTCCCATGATTCCAAAATAGTAACTCTCTACTGTAGTGATTTATCCTAAAAACACAAAAAAAATGGTGGAATGAGAACTAAGGAGTTCTCAGTTGATCCAACCCTCAAAATAAGTCCATCTTCATGTCAAATAATTATACCAAAATAATCCAGACTGAAATTGAATAATATGTCCTTAAAAAACCTATATATAAACAAATAAGAGTAATTAAAAATAATAACATTAATCATTAAAATTAATGGAATAAGAAACAATGTCACCACGGATCCATTATCAATAAACTTTCCAAACCATCATCCTTACTGAAAATACGCATACTAGATCAAATACACTCAATGAATCTCCTTCACTATATCCACCGTCAAAACTATCAACACAATTCAACATCCTTAAGACCATGATATACTCATCTCACCACTATCCCATCAAATCAATGATTCTTCCATATATATTGATAACGGGCAAGTATGATCACCCCCTCTCAAAGCACATGTATATGACATTAAGGGGAAAAAATATCATCAACCATTATTTTATGCATCAACAACCACACCACCACATATCAACATTTCTATATCTAAATAATCAAACATCCAAAATCACAACCCAAAAGTCACCATAATTTCACCACATCCCAATAATTCATTGGTTGGGATACCTAAATAAGAATGACTTTAATATCATCCCCTCCCCCTTTCATGCCCATCCACCCCAACACTATCTAATTATCTATATTATGGTCTTGTGAACATGTAGGGAATCAAACTTGTGCTCTCCCCGTACCGTGAAAAACTCCCCTATTAAAAAAATAATATTATCATTATTAATCACCCATATCCCACTATAAGAACAAGCTTTCACATTCTATATGTACATATCATACTTTTTATAATAAAACCCATAAAAACATGTAACCACTGTGAGTTATTGTATCTAATAAATATTGGTCAAATTTCATCACCCCTTTCTAGAAAAAAACATTAATATAGAAATAAAATTATAGAACATGTATTATTTATCATGAAATTATATCATTTTATGAATATCCCAAAACAAGTAGGTGATAATGTCATTGAAATAATATTTCACAATTTCAATATAAATCACCTAACAGTATTTACCACTTTATCACTACCATCGTGTTCATAATGCCATCCATTTTCCCATTACCATAGATTAGAGGACATACTAAACAAGATAAAGAAGACACACACAAAATTGATTGAAATTTATACATATCAACATTTATTCAAAATAAAAAATTAATATGAATAGCCGCATTAAGAGTATTTCAAAAAAATACATCACATTAAAGAATAATTTCACCACATGAATGAAATTAAAATATTGAAAATTTGTAGCCTATATTTCATTCCAATTATATAATTAACTGATTAATCTAATTATTAGGGAGACCATGTTTTCAATGGAATCTGAAATTTAAAACCACACTAATGGAAACATATCATGCAATTGAATACAACAATACATTCATCAATATATAATCCAAATTACATTTACATGAAATTTATACCTAATTACCTTCATAAAATTCATTAATATTCTTACACGCCTTTCATGGATTACAATTATAAAAAAACTAGAAATCAAAAAATATCCCTCATAAAACACAAAACATCAAAATAACATGGAAATTACAAGGAACACTGAATCCTCCATACTAGGTTCATTTTCTATATTGAATTTTAATCTTCATAATTGTTATGTTTTCAATGTGTTCCTCATTTTAAATAAGCCAAAAAAACTAGTAAATGGAAAAAATACATTGTGGGATAAAATATATATCAATATTAAAGGATATTAATTCCATAATATTTAATAAAAATATAATGATACCATAACTCCAAAATCCAGGAAGCTCTACAGCCGAAAAAGTGGACCTAAGAACTAATAAATCAATATGAAACTAAACTATTCCTAAAACATCATGACTATTAACAAGATATCTATCACGGTCAATAGAAACCCGTACTAAATTTGTATTACTCCATTAATTGTTAAATAATATGAATTACCAATGAAAAAGATGAGAAGAATTACTTAATAATTGGGGAGATAAACAAAAAAATTAATTGATTGTGATTGTTAAATGCATAGAAAACCCCTTTAAAAGGGACTTTGAAATTAGACAAGGGTATAGAATATTGAAACCATATAAAAAAGGGATATGTCTACCCCTATCATATAGACAAAAACATTTCAGTGATTTCCTTCACATAGAAGCAGTGAAAATAACAATAAAGCCTTAGCCAAACTAGATATGAAATCACAGTATTCAAACCTGTAAAAAATCCCTATCATATTTCTTATTTTGGAAATGATTTAAAAAATGTGTCGACCTCCATAATGAGAAAAACCATCATGTGTTGAAATATGTTTCAATATTTTGGTTTATCACACCAATGGAAACATTGTGGTAACCACTAAATAATCATTCTAGAGCCTGGATCTACCTCCAATAAACCATTCGAACCATGACTATAGAAAATCCTTATTCAAGGTGTTTTTGTAGTCCTAATTTTATATAGGTGACTCCCCAAGCTGAAACAACCACCAAAACAACCACATCTTTCATTTTATCACTCACCATTTCAAAATAGGAAACTTTTACAGTAACATTCTCACCACCATGGGATTTTCAATACCAATGTATCACTAATAATCTATCTAATAATTATAAGTAAACACCAAGTTGTTGTCTCCAATGATACTTTAAAAGAATTATCCCACACCCTTATTTATGGTGCAGTAGTCCTCAGGGTACCATGAAACCTCATTCCCTTCCCAACAAAGCACATAGAGTCCTCATAATGCCACGATCTCTAAAATAATTCAATGCATTAGGATCGAAAAGTAGCATTCATTACAAAAAATACACATTATTCAATTGTCATCCTTGAGATTCAATAATAAAACCGATGGAGGAAAACTCTATGAACCATAAAACGAACATCGTAACGATTCACCTCATGTGGAATCAACTCACCTCTAACACCAACATCAATATATATGTCAAAACTACCCCATCATCATTGACATTATAAAATATATCAATTATAGGAGATACCTATGAACCAAAATGAGTCAACTAGAGGTTGAATCCAATGGTGCACCATCCTCCTCACTCAGAACCAACTATATCCTAAAACTCCTTAATCCATAACCATAATTCATGATATCAACACCCTGGTAAAATAATTAGATCTGGTTTGTTAAAATATTTGATTCCATTTCCTAATATATTTCATAGTGTTTTCCAAAAAAAATTGTCACTTGTATATCAAAAAACATTCACCACAATTTAGATATAGTTTTTAAAATTCACTAAAATATTGATTTCCAAATATTTGAAATAGAAAGTGATATTACCCTATTATAAAAATTCAAAGAAGACTCATAAACATACAAAATCATCGGATAGTCACACTACCAGTTCCGAGTTGCATCTTATCATGAAGAGATGAACTCATCAAAAATAGGACAACACAACCACTCAACCCTAGAGCACAATATCATGACCTAGGATTATCAGTCATCCTTACTTGAATCTTTATATATGATCATTAAATGAAACCCAAATAAATCAAATATACCAACACAAATAATTAGAAAAATTAATCACCAAAACCCTATATCATATACCACTATTTTAATATAATTTCATCGGGATATCTTATTTACAATTATAAATTCAACTGAAAACGAAACCAAGGACTATTGAAAATACTATCTCAAAGAACTTTAAAAAAATATTCACCATTCATCACTAATTAGAGTGAAAATATAGAAAATAACTAATCAGGCCTACATAGTTGACCCTAATGCTATAAAACATGAGAAAAAACAACACATGTGACATTTATATGTTTTATCATTTATATGATCGATATAAAAACTCTTCAAATATTTAATCACACATTATAATATGATTTTATACCACATAAAATCTTAAATTATTTTACATGCACATTTTAATACAATGTGATTTCTATATAACATGATTTATTTCACATTACAATATACTCAACAAGATGTATGCTAAATTATTTTCATACTATAGATTTTATAACTATATTTAAAAATGCTCTCAACCTTAGGCATGCTACAAATAATAAACAACTAAATCCTTAATAATAAATGTGTGAATATATGTGCATTATATTTTTTTTCATTATTAAAAATTATAGGTTATACAAAGAAAATAGTTTAACGTATCCATTGGATACCTCAAATCATGCATTCAGTTTACATTAATTTTAAATGAAATAAATTCTTTTAATAAATCCCAATGACATTAAGCATATATATATTGGTTAAAATGGTAAATCATTTATTATCTTTCACATTTCCACATTCTCTATATTGTAATAACTATTCAAGTCAAAAAAAATTATCAACTATTCTTGGATGATGAGAAATATTTAATGATTTGGAGAACCTAAAGGTTTTTAATGTTAATCACTAAACATGTTTATGATTTAAAAAATAAAATAAAATCAAAAAGTCATAAAATATCTCATCTATATGATAAATTTTCATCAAACCCATGTAACATATTAATGAATTATTTCGAAAAAATTATCATAATTCCATAATTTTATGGGAATGGTTTCATTTTTAATGTTATCAAATTAAAATGAATTATTACAAATCAGGATGATATTTTTTTCAAGAATAACATTATTAAAATATAAACAAATTATAATGAACACAGAACACATGCTTGTGACAAATCATAAATGAAAAATATTCATGTCATATCAACTACAATGGGAACTTAAATACTTCTAACCATGGTTTAAAATTCAATTTATTTTATCATGGAAATAAAAAATCTATTCATGATAACATGACTCACAAATTTTATCCAAATCCATCCACCATTCACAAAAAAAAACATATTATTCATTATTCATTAATAATTTCTATCATTTGGAGAATATGTTAGAATGCTACACATTTGTAATATATAATCAAAATTAAATTAATTAGAATAAATTTATTAAAACAATGTTAATAACTAATTTAATACAGAACATGGTTGAAAAAAATATTTCATTCAATTTAATAAACAGTTTACTAGACTCTTTCATGTTAAATAATTTATTTAATAAAAAAATAATTGTTTATTATAAACTATATCACATTCATAATCATGGAGGACCACATGAAATTATATATATAAATTATTATTATATTAATGACCATGCAGCATGTACATCCCAATAATATCTACCCTATAATAGTTATTATTTCAACTAAACTTGTTGAGTAGGTTTTTAATGTCCCTAAATCAGATCATAAGGGGCCCAAAAATATCACAATACTAGAAAAATATCTTTGGTTTATATCAGATATTAGGATCCAGTCTCACCACTTATTTACCAATCCCATGAAATCATATCCTACTTGAAACTCCATTCATAAACCCATCTCCCAATCAAAACCTCTAATACCATAATTTCTAAACCATATCCATTTATAGGTATCCCTATTGAGAATATTAATAAAGGGAGGTAGATAATAACTTATGATTCATTCGATTAGTAGTCATCGGTTTGGAGACTAGAACCGAGGGTATAGAAATATCGCATATATATGGAATTACCCTATATAAAAAAATTAGACAGGGTGATAAAGAGAATAACCAAAAATTAAAATCCATATATAAAATGAATGGAATATATTTTCAAAATACATAATGAAAATATGTGAAAAAAAGGAAATAAATCTAAAATAACTCAAAGGTGAACACTAAATCTTCACTATAGCCATGAAAAAGTTAGCTTACAACATTGGAGATCTATCCTGGACACACCTATAAACTATAGTAGTGTGACCACATTGTATTACCATATATATTCTTCTATCTAAAAAGATCACCATTAATTTTAACTAAATTACATGAAAAATAAATTTTTAATTAAACCAACAAATCCTAAAAAAACGTATCCATATTAAAAAATTATTAATGAAAATCCATATCCATAATCAAAAAACAAAAGTAATAAGAAACAAAATCAAAATGGGTGCACATTTACCAAACAATCGTACCCATTATCAAAGAGACAAATCCCCTCACAAAATCTAATATAGTTGATGTATCTCCATCACCAAAACCACCATCCAAACTATCAACATGAATAAGAAACATTAGGGAAGGAATATATTCATCTTATCTCCAACATGAATACTCAAGGGTTCTTCCAGTAAGATAAGTGATGATCTAATTTGATCAACCTCACACTCTGAATAGGGAAGATTGTGTGGAACCAAACTAGAAACATATCATTAACCACAATTCCATACATACACAACAACATTAACACATTTCCTCATATATATATCTATATCATCCAATATCTACAAAAACAAGTAAATAATTACCATAATTATAAACTTACAAACAATTAATAATTTGGTTATTGTAGACATGAATGATATTAATCATGTTCCATACCAATCTTATGTAAATCCTCCATCAATAATTTCTAATTCTCTATAGTAGTATTTAATGAACATATAGGGAATTATACTTAGGATCTCCTCGACCATGCATGATCCCAACTATAAACCACCTCATCCTCTCATTTATCATATTCTCAAACACATTATAAACTTAATTTAACATTTCTCATTCATACATGATATCCTTGTGCTTTTACACCCCATAGAAAATATGTGACCCATCCGGGACATTTTAACCCATAATGTCATGTTTCACTACATATTCACATCCTTGAAAACATCATTAAACATAAAATAAGCATAAAATAATAATCATTTATAATGTATTAATTTCACCATATGAATAACCAATGCTGAGTAAAAATGATATTGAAAAAATAGATCACATCAACCATATTACTCACACAACATAATAAAATATTTTACCACAATCATTGAATTCATTATTCCAATAATTTAATAACATACATTTTAAATAATAAATTATTATAATGTTCTGTGTGATTCATAGTACATGGAAAAAAAGTTACACACATCATTCTACTTTTAAATTACTATGTTAATGTCCTTTTCCTTTTTAATGGAATTCCCAGTCAATACACAACTTCAAATTTTAATATCACAAAATGAATAAAATTCAAATAATGGAAATATCCCTATGAAATTTTAATCTATTCTATATTTCAGGAGATTAATATATTTATTTAGGGGACTTGGTTTTAAAAATATTGTATAATATAAATCCACATCAATGAGAATCAATCATGGAATTAAATTCAGTAAAACCTTAGTCAAAATAGAATGAAACTTTAATTATCTAGTATATTTTTCCCTCTTGTCATCATAACAAAATTATTCTATTTACTAGGTTGTAATAGTTTCCAATGGTTGAAATGATAATTGGACACAACCTCATACATCCATCAGGGAAATCAATATATTACTATAACTTGGAAATCATAAGGCGCACCTAAATACACATACCTAATTCAAAATTTTATTAAAATATAATCATTTTAGTCATTTTTATTTTATTCCCCTTTACCCTAAATTGATACACCTGATGAAATTGAAATATAATAATCTAAAGAGAAACATAACAAGAATATCCAAGAATATTATTCCATTGATATAGATGATTAGTCATGGGATATCCTACCCAATGATGTCAAGATACAACAAGAGTGATGAACAAAACCCCAACACCTAAAATTCCCCAAGAAACTACCTCAATCCTAAAACATGGAGTACATCAATAATACATCATTCACAGTCCCGTGGAACCATACCGTAATATTGAAACCACCATTATGTGTGAATGAATAATAATGTGAAAGGAAATACACTAGAATAAAAATTGTATGAAAAACCAATATACATGAATAATGATAACAAGATTCTCAAAATAATATAAGATTATTTATTATAGAGAATATAAAATTGTTTTTGGTATCGAGATATGGAAATTAGGTCAAAGATGATGGATATATTGACCCCCAAACTCATAGGGGAATAGAGAAATACTCTTCCTTGGTATTATGGTACAAAAAATGACCATAATACATTGTTGAATGATTTCCAAAATATACTCATTAAAATAAAATGAACAAACCGGTATTTAGATATTTTTGGAAAAAAGAACAAAAACCAAATGGAAACTACCCATAGAACCAACATGGGTTGTTGAAATATTATTCATGATTTTTGTCCACCACACCAAATACCACAATGTGGTAACCCCAGGGTCACTATTTCACATATAAACTTTATCTCCAATCAACACAACTCACCACACTCACCAATACTCCTTAAACATAGAATTGTAGAAAAACCATATCCACATATCCAATATCCCTAGAAAAACTGCAACTAAAATGGACACCTTTGCAATTATATTACTGATTATTTTTCATAGGAAAACTTCTTTATAAATAGACCTACCACTATGTTTATTTAACTGATTGTGGTTCACAATGTTCCCGACCAAACAAAAAAACTATTAACCTTGGACATTTTTCCATTAAACCACACTATAAATACAAATACACCCTTCACTATGTTTCTTTGGACCTTATGTTGGCTAGAGATACTCACTCGCCTATTTTAAAACCATCAATGATCCCCCCAAGGCCTCAATTTATCAAAACACTCAATGTATTTATTTGGATAATTATGGTAAAATTTAAATAATACTATTTTTAGATAAATTATTTTAGTTTCATTTCCTTTCATTTTCTATTTAACAAAATTTGTGTAATTTTCATTAATATTATCTAATTAAAATCACATCTTGTTTTCAACATTTTATATTACCATACAACACTATTCTTATTTTTTCCTTTTTTCTCATCAATATAGTTTCATTATTTTCTCATTTAAATAAATTCAAAAACATTTTAATTTTTTAATCCTTTAATTATTATTTAGATTTAAATTTTTATTACTTATACATTATGTTCATGATTTCAATGAGTTTATGTTATGTGTTTGAAGTCCAAAAATCACTACCTGATTGAATTTATTATCTAATAGACATTATAGAAAATTTTACATTTAATTTCAAAATTATTTTAACAAAATAGATAGCCCCTATGGAATTTCTTTATCTCGATCATCCAACTTGAATAAATTTGGAGACCTTAGCGTAAATAACATTTTCACATTGTAAAAATATAAAAAAAAATACAATTATTTAATTTTCTTCGGATGAGTGATATAAATAAAAAAATCTATCGTCTTTGCTTAAAATATTGTTAACATTATAGTGAATATACTATATATTACCCTTATTGAGACAAAAGCCAATTTTTTATACTTTCAATCTATATTACTCTAAATTTTTATTTTTTGTCAATATAGATTATTTATTGTTTCTTATGTAATTTATATAGAGTAAATATTACATAATATTTAATATTCATTATGATGATATCATTGAATAATATACATAGGTGTGATCATGAATTTAAACATTTATGTAGTCTTACCAAGTTATTAGAGCACATGGAATTCAATATTTTCAACGATATATATAGCCTCTTGTACATGTATTGAATAAATTTTATATATTTCATTCACAATCTATTTCTTTTGATTCATAAATACGAACAATTAAGAGAAACCTAATTTTTTTTTCAAAATCATTGTAGTCTGTATGAAAATACTTTTTTCATTAATACCGATTAAAAAATATCACCTTAAATAAATTCTTCCATTTTTTAAAATCATGGGAAAACTGGAATAGCTATTGAAAAATATTTCATTATCATCTCATCCTTTTTAAATCACTCATTTACCAATTTTTAGAGTTTATTGAAAATAATGAATGAATAGAGGATTTAAAAATATTAAAACATCAACTCCATTTTTATTCATAATAAAATTTACACCCTTTCTTAATCAATCAATCATTTTTATAAAAATATTAATCTGAAAAAAAACTATTTAGCTAATTTTAACTCACCTCCTCTAATTTTTTTCACCATTCACTGAAAATATCAATAAACTAAAATTATGTTAAATGTGTTATCTTTTCAAAATATTCCATATCCTCATATTATTAATCTTTATTATAAATATTATATTTTAAATATAATAATTCATAAACATTTCTAACCAAATTATATAAACCATATAAGATCAACAAAATTAATAATTATTAGACATATAAAAATCATTTAAACATATTATATAATAACCTAACATAAAATTTCATATAATATTTTATTATACATAATATATAACATAATATAATAATTTTTATAAAAAATATTCTCATTATATTTAATATATTATTGAATCTTTTTATTTATCACCTCAAACCACCCATGAAAAAAAATTCCACTTTAGGCCTTCCAATCCATTAAAAAAATTCTCCAAAAAATAAAATAAAATAAATTTTGATGGGGATGTATTCACACACTCTTATAAGGAACTCTATATTATATACATAATTTTATATGGGATCTGGAGTTTCATCGATCATTCATGTCCACCACCGGGGTTACTTCCCTTATTGACATGTCAATTTCAGAACAAGTATAGGGTTTGTTGAATGTGACTTTACAAATTATCCATCATAAAATGATTAATTAGTCTCTAGGAACAGATGAATATATAATAGATCATAGTTTTTTCTTTATCACCATGCAGGCCCATTTTGATCTGTTCATTTAATTCCATATCTTTCACATTTTTTAATACATATGTATTTTAAAAATAAATCATTGTCATTAGATTTTGTTTTTTATCCATGAATATAAGAATAATTATCCCTTGTTTTTATTGTAAATATTTCTGGATTAATTGAAAAATAATGATATAAAAACATGGTATCCTATAGTATGGAATGTTCGATGTCTATAGTTGGGGATCATATTCACTCATTGTTGGATTCAGATTCCTTATTATTTAGTTGATATAATTTTAGTTAATTTTTATATGTTCATAATTATCATGTAATTATTTAATTTTTTTTATAATTGGTTCTTTTTATAAGGGATCACACAATTTTATTTGGGGACATGTAATTATACCGTGGGTGTTGATTTGGAATGGAATTTAAACTGCACCATAGTATTTGGGTTTCAAAAATCATTCAAGTACATAAATCCTTATTGGTTCAAATTGAAATGTTTCTGTGTATAAAAAACAGTCATTTATAACAAATTATGTAACCAGAAACAATAAAATAATTTATAAACTATGTATCAAATCATAAACCATGAATAAATAAATGAATAACATCATATACCTTTCAGCCGAAGAGCCATTTCCACTTTCATTTATGTACTTTATAAATATCAACAATATGTAGCCAAAGGACTCCCACATCCATGTAGTATCAAGAGGGTGATTATGAATCATCAATCACATGGGTAATACCTGCAAGTATCTCACGACATTCTACATTTCCATGAGGTAAATAGAGGAGTAAAGGGTTATTAGGATTTAGGATATTTATAGTGGATAAAACAACAATATACTGATGGTGTCTATCACATATTATAGACTCTAACAACACCCTCAAGATATGAATTCCATAACTTATGAGCTATTAGATAAATGATTTATTCATTTATTTTTTTGAAAAAAAATTCATCCATTACAATTTTGATTTTCCCATTAGTTTTAGATAATGAAACACATTGAAGATATATAAAATAAGAGTGGGTTTATAGATTGTCATTAAATATTCTTCTTTTATGTCACGATATTGTCTACAATATCATTATATCATGGGTCATTATTTTCCAATAATTTAACAAATATATATATATATATATATATATGTTATTGAAAATTTAAAAAATATATATCAAATTTATGATATGGGCTATGTCATATCAATTTTTTTTATTTAGGGAATATATACTTCATTCTACTAATCATTCTAAATCACAAATGAAATAATGTTATTTCAAATTATATTGTATCATATATAATAACCGATGAAACCAAATCCAAAAAAAATATTTATATATTCAAAATAACTATTTATATTATATCATCAAAATCACCATATGTTATATCACATATAATAACCTTCCAATATCCATCCAAAAACCCATATCTGTAATGACCTGTCCCACTGGGGAATGCACTGCGACTCCCCAAACCCACCTCTAATAAGCCAGGGGATGGCGACTAGCACTGAGTAGGCATATTGCTAACATGGGAGGAATTTCTTATGTACCTGTACACATGCACACTTCTCCAATCCCACAAATGTTGAAATGTAAAAAAATCACTAATGAAAAAAATGAATTCATATAAATAATCCCAACCAACAGTGTATGACATGAAGTAAATTACTAAAAGTTAACAGGTCCAGAAAACAAGCCCACAAAAAACAAGAGTATGGAAACATGAGATTCCGACCTATAAACACAAAGTGGTATTGGGACTGCTGCTCATGCCATAGGAATACCTTGGCCAGTAGGTAACTCAGAAATATCGGTCATATCCTGGTCCGCCCTGGACTCTGTCAAAAGGCTGCTTGTCTTCACAAGACACGACATGTGTGAGAAACCCCTTGAAATGGTGAGTAAAACAATACTCATTAGGGGACCATGAAAACCACAATACAATAAAAAAGGGGAAGGTACATCTGCTTTACACAGTATATGTCTACTAAACATATAATAGGGGAACACAAACTAGATATACTCAAAACCTAGACCCATAATCTAGAGACGTGTCACACAACTACATTACCCCACTAGGGATTCAATATGAAAATTCTATGAATCACTTGTCTTTGATAACTCACTCCACGAGTCTGATAGCTCTGATGACATCCGTCTGAGAAGTACAGTCCATCAGGAAAAGTCACGAGAGATAGATACAATATTTCCGAGAGAACACACTCTCGAGTAGGGAAATATCATGATACATAGATGAGGATAACTACCAGGGATTTAATAGATATCGCGACTCTTTGAGATTCACCTGATTAGTAGTGGATTTTCACCTTTTGGGGATAGTTACGTCGATACCTGACTCTACCTAGGGTCAAGAATGGATAGAGGATCTCACTCCGGGCCTCTTGTAGGGATACAAAACTCTAACCTGGATGTCCTGCTAAAGGGATCAAACTCCTGAAAAAGGAAATGATACCTGAATTTCAACGGAATGAGAAAAATGGGCATTAACCCAAATGAAACGTGTCCATGATATGGAGTACAAGAAGATCAATCCATGTATTGAAATGTACTCGGTGTGTCAATGTGTAACATGTCGAGTCTTCTGTACCAGGGTACTGCCCGTGTACAATGACCTGTGTTGCAAGGCTTGTTGGGTAGAAAGGTCTGTACATGGTGTGTAGTATAGATCACATGTCATGTCTGAGTAAACACAATGGTGTTGACTCTAGTGTTACTTTAAAACAATTGTCCCACACAATTCTCTATGGTGAGGTAGACCTCATAGTACAGTGAAACCTCATTCCCTTCCCAATAAAGCACATAAAATCCTAATAATTCCACCATATCTAAAATAATACAATGTAATAGGCTATAAAAGTATCATTAATTACAAAAAATACACATTATTCAATTATCATCCATGAGATTCAAAAATAAAACTGATGGAGGAAAACTCTATGAACCCCAAAACTAACACCATAATGAATCACCTCATGTGGAATGAACTCACCTCGAACACCCACATCATTATATATGTCATAACTACCCCATCACCATTGAAATTATAAAATATATCAATAATAGGAGATACATATGAACCAAAATGAGTCTACTAGAGGTTGAATCCAATGGTGCACCATCCTCCACACTCACGACCAACTATATCCTATAACACCTTAATCTATAACCATATTTCATGATATCAAAACCCTGGTAAAATAATTACATCTTTTTTCTTAAAATATTTGATTATATTTCCTAAAATATGTCATAGTGTTTTACAAAAAAATATTACTTATATATCAAAAAACATTCACCACAATGTAGATATAGTTTTCAAAATCCACTGAAGTAATTCTTAAAAAATATTAGAAATAAAAAATGAAATTACCGTATTCTAACTCTTTAAGGAATACTCATAAACATACTAAATCATCGGATAGTCACACTACCAGTTCCCCATTGCATATCATCATAAAGAGATGAGCTCAACAGAAATAGGACAACTCAACCACTCAACCCAAGAGCACTATGTCATGCCCTAGGTTTATCAGTCATCCTTACATGAATCTTTATATAAGCTGATGAAATGAAACCCAAATCATTCAAATATACCAAGACAAAAAATTAGAAAATTTCATCACCAAATCCATGTATCGTATACCACCATTTGAATATGATTTCAGTGGGATATATTTTTTCCAACTATGAAGTCAACTGAAAAAGAAAACAAGGACTATTGAATATACTATCTTAACAAACATTAAAAAATATTCACTATTCATCACTAATTGGATAGAAAATATAGAATATAGCTAATAAGGCCTATAGAGTAGACCATAATTCTATAAAAAATGAAAAAACAACACATGTGACAATGATATGTGTTATGATTGATAAGATCGATATAAAAATTCTTCAAACATTTCAGCACTTATTAAAATAAGATATTATACCACATAAAATATAATATTATTTTGCATCCGCATTTTAATACAATGTGATTTGTACATAACATGATTTATTTCAAGTTACAATATACTCAATAAGTTTTATGCTAAATGATTTACGTACTATAGATTTTATGAGTGTATTTAAAAATTTTCTCAACATTAGACATGTTACTAACAATAAACAACTCAATAATTAATATGAAATGTGTGAATATCTATGCATTATATTTTTTTTCTTTCCTAAAAAGTATAGGTTAAACAAAGAAAATAGTTTCATTTATCCATTGGATACCTCATATAATGCATTAAATTTCCATTATTTTTAAATAACATGTATTATTTTAATAAATTCCAATGACATTTAGGATATATATTTGGTAGCATGGTAAATCATTGAATTTCATTCACATTTCTACGTTCTATATATTGTAATAAATAATCATGTCAAAACAAATTATCTTCTATTCAAGGATGATGAGAAATATTTAATGATTTGGAGAACCTAAATATTTTTAATGTTAATCACTAAACATGTTTATGATTTAAAAAATAAAATAAAATAAAATATTCATAAAATATTTCTTTCATATGAAAAATATTCAACACATCCATGAAACATATAAATTCATTATTCCAAAAAATTATAATCATTCAATAATTTTATGGGGAATTCTTCATTTTCAATGTTCCCAATATAAAATGAATTATTAAAAATCATGATGTTATTTTTTTCAAGAAAAAAATATTTAAAATATAAAAAAATTATAATGAACACATAACACATGCTTTTGAAAAATCCTAAATGAAAAATATTCATGTCATATCAACTACAATGGGAACCTAAAAACTTATAAATGTGTTTTAAAATTCATTTCATTTTATCATGGAAATAAAAAATCTATTTAGGATAACATGACTCATAAATTTTATCCAAATCCATCCACCAATCACAAAAAAATAAATTATTCATTATTCATTAAAAAATTCTAACATTTGGAAAATATGTTAGAATGATATGCATTTTAAAATTATAAACAAAATTAAATTAATTAGAATAAGTTTATTACAAGAACACTAATAACTAATTTAATACATAATATGGTTGAAAAAAATTTCATTCTATTTAATAAATAGTTTACTAGAATCATTAAAATTAAATATTTAATTTAATAAAAAATTATTGTTTATTAGGAAAAATATCACATTCATAATTAGGGCGGACCACATAAAATTATATACATAAATTATTATTAAACTAATGACCATGCATCATGTACATCCCAATAATATCTGCCCTATAATAGTTATTATTTCACCGAAACATGTTGAGTATTTTTTTAATGTCCCTAAATCAGATCACAAGGAGCACAAAAATATCTGAATCCTATCCAATATAATTGGTTTATATCCTATATTAGGATAGAGTTTCCCCACTTATATTCCAAACCCATAAAATAATATCCTACTTGAAACTCCTTTTATAAACCCATCTCCCAATCAAAACCTCTAATACCGCAATTTCAAAACACTATCCATTTATGGGTACCCCTCTATGGAATAGTAATAAATGGAGATATATAATAACTTTTGATTATTTCCATTCATTTTCATCAGTTTGGAGACTAGAACAGAGGGTATAGAAATATTGCATATATATGGAATTAAACTCTATAAAAAAATTAGACAGGGTGATGAAGAGAATAACAACAAATTTAAATCCTTTTATAAAATGAATGGAATATATTTTCAAAATAAAAATGAAAACACATGAAAAAGGGAAATAAATATAAAATAACTCAAAGGTGGACACTAAATCTTCACTATAGCCATGAAAAAGTAAGCTTACATCATTAGAGATCTTTCCTGAACACACTGGTAAACTATAGTGGTGTGACCACACTATATTACCATATATATTCTTCTATCTAAATAGATCACCATTAATTTAAAATAAATTAAACTAAAAATAAATTTTTAATTAATCCAACAAATTATAAACAAATGTATACATAATAAAAAATTAATAATGAAAATCCATATCCCTAATCAAAAAACAAGAGGAATAAGATACAACATCACCGTGGTTGCTCATTTACCAAACTATCATACCCATCATAAAATAGACAAATCCCCTAACAAAATCCAATATAGTTGATGTATCTCCATCACAAAAAACACTATCCAAATTATTAACATCAATAAACATCATTAGGGAATGAATATATTCATCTCATCTCCAACATGAAAACTCAAGGGTTCTTCCACTAAGACTAGTGATGATCTAATATGATCAACCTCACACTAAGAATATGGATAATTGTGTGGAAACAAACTGGATACATATCATTAAACACAATTCCATACATACATAACAACATTACCACATGTCATCATATCTATGTCTCTGTCATCCCACATCCACGAAAACATTTAAATAATCACCATAATTCTTGACATAAAACCATTATTAATTTGGTTAATATAAACATGATGGTTATCAACCATGTTCCATCCCCATATTATGTAAATCCTCCATCAATAATATCACATTCTCTATAGTATGGATTAATGAACTTGTTGGTAATTATCCTTAGTCCCTCCCCGACCATGTATGATGCCCAATATAAACCTCCCCATCCTCTCATTAAACATATACTCAAACACATTATAACTTTAATTAATCACCACTCATTCATATGTGACATACTTGATCCTTTACATCGCATAGAAAAATAGGTGACCCCTCCAAGACATTTTATCCAATAATGACGTATTTCACTACATATTCCCATCCTTGAATACATCATTAAACATAACCCAAAAAAACAGAAATAATAAACATTTATCTTGGATTAATTTGACAACAAGAATAACCAAAACTGAGTAAAAAATGATAAAGAAAAAATAAATCACATAAAACATATTAGTCACACAACAAAATATAATATTTTACCACCATAATTGAATTCCTTAATCCAATAATTTACTCAAATACATTGTGAATAATAAATTATTATAATGTTTAGCGAGCATCAAATTACATGGAAAACAAGTTATACACATCATTCTTCTTTAAAATTACCATGTTTATGTCCTTTACCATTTTAATGGAATTCCCACTCTATCAACAACATCAAATTATAATATAACAAAATGAATAAAATCCCAGTCATGGAAATATTCAAACGAAATTTTAATCTATTCCATATTTCAAGAGATTAACATTTTTTTTGGGGACATGGTTTTAAATAGATTATATAATATAAATCTACATCAATGAGAATCAATAATGGAATTAAATTCAATAATACCATAATAAAAATAAAATGCTTGTTTTATTAACTATTATATTGTTCCCTATTGTCTTCATAACAAAATTAATCTATTTACTAGGTTGTAATAGTTTCAATGGTTGAAATGATAATTCAACACAACCTCATACATCCATTAGGATAACCAATACATTACTATAACCTGGAAATCATAAGGCACACCTAAATACATATACTTGATTCATCATTTTATTAAATTCTAATCATTTTAATTTTTTTAATTTATTCCCATTTACCCTAAATTGATACACCTGATAGAATTGAAAAATAATAATTTAAATAGAAACATAACAATAATATTCAAGAATATTAATCCATGGATATAGATTATTAGTCTTCAGATATCCTACCTCATGATGTCAAGATACACCAAGACTGATGAACAAAAACCCCAACACCTAAAATTCCCCAAGAAACTACCTCTATCCTAAATCATGGAGTACATCAATAATACATCATTCACAGTCCCTTAGAACCATAACATAATATTGATACCTCCATTATGCAAGAATGAATAATAATGTCTAAGGAAAGAACATAGATTAAAAATTGGAAGAAATACCAAAATACAAGAATAAAGATAATAATATTCTCAAAAGAATATAATATTTTATATTATAGAGAATCTAAAATTGTTTAAGGTTTCGAGATATGGAAACTAGGTCAGACATGATGGATATATTGACCCCCAAACTCTTAGGGGAAAAGAGAAATACTCTTCCATGGAATTGTGGTACAAAAAATGACAATAATACATTGTTGAATGTTGTCCAAAATATACTCATTAAAATAACATGAACAAAACATTCTTTAGATATCTTTTTCGAAAAAAGAACAAAAACCAAATGGAAAACTGCCACCAACACCAACATGGGTTGTTGAAATATTATTCATGATTTTCATCCACCACACCAATTAACACAATTTGGTAACCCTTGGGTCAATGTTTCATATATCAACTTTATCTCCATTCAACAAAATTCACCACACTCAACAACACTCCTTAAATATGGAATTTTTGAAATACCTAATCCACATAGCCAATATCCCTAGAAAAATATCTAACAAAAATGGACACCTTTCCAATTATATGACTGATTATTTTTTATAAGATAACTCCATTCTAAACATTCATCCCAATATGTGTGTTTCACTGATTTTGATTCACAATGTTACCAACAAAACCAAAAAACTAATAACCTTGGAGATTTCACCATGAAACCTCACTATAGATACAAACCCACCATTCTCTATGTTTTTGTGGACTATATGTTAGATATACAAACTCAGTCGCCTATTGTAAAACCATCAATTATCCCCCAAGGACTCAATTTATCAAAACACTCAATGTGTTTATTTATAAAATTATGGTCAATTTTAAATAATACTATTATTAGATAAATTATTTTTGTTTCATTTCCTTTTTTCATATATTTCACCTAATTTTTGTAATTTTCAAAAATATTATCTAATTAAAAAACACATCTTCTTTAATTCATTTTATATTACCATATAATATTATTCTTATTTATTTCCTTTTTTATAATCAATATTGTTTGATTTTTTTCCTCATTTAAATAAATTCAAAATCAATTTATTTTTTAATCATTTGATTAATATTTTATTTTTTATTTTTATTACTTATACATTATGTTCATGATTTCAATGAGTTCATGATATGTGTTTGATGTCAAAAAATCTCTACCAGATAGAATTTATTATCAAATAGACATAATAGAAACTTTTACTTTTAATTTCAATAGGATTTTAACACAGTAGATAACCCCTAAGGAATTTCTTTATCTCAATTATCCAACTTGAATAAATTTTCAGAAATTTGCATAAATATCATTTTCACATTGTAAAAAATAACAAAAAAATATAAACTTATTTAATTTTCTTATGATGAGTTATCTAAATAAAAATAATATATAATTTGTAATTAACATTTTGTTATCATTATAGTGAATATTCTATATATTACCCTTACTGAGACAAAATCCTATTCATTATACTGTCATTTTATACTACATTAAATTTTTATTCAGTATCAATATACATTATTTAATGTATGTTTTATCATTTATATAGAGAAAATATTACATAATATTTAATTTTCATTATGATTATATCAATGAATAACATACATAGGTGTGATCATGAAGGTAAACATTTATGTAGTCTGACCAAGATATGAGATCCCAAGAAATTCAATATTTTTAACAATATATATAACCCCTTGAAACATTTATTGTATAAATATTTTATATTTCCTTCATACTCTATTGATTTTGATTCATAAATATCATATATTAAGAGAAATTTTGAATTTCATTTTCCTTATCATTGTAGTCAATATGAAAATAATTTTTTCATCAATAACAATTTAAAAAATATCACATTAAAGAAACTTTTTCCATTATGTAAAATCATGGGAAGACATAATAGATTTTGAAAAATATTTCTTTCTCTTTATATCCTTTATTTAATCACTCATTTAAAAATTTTCAGAGTTTATTGAAAATTCATAATGAATATATGATTTAATAATATTAAAACATCTACATTATTTTTGTTAATAATAAATGTTACACCCATTCTTTTTAAATCAATAATTTTTATAAAAATAATAATCTGTAAAATAAAATCTATTTAGTTAATTTTCACTCACCTCCTCTAATTTTTTAATCCATTGAATGAAAATATTAATCAACTAAAATTATTTTAAATGTGTTATCGTTTTGAATTATTCCATAACCTCATATGATGAATCTATTTTATATATATGTTATTTTAAATATAATAATTCATTAACATATCTAACAAAATGATATCAACCATATTAGATCAACACAATAAATAATTATTAAACATATAAAAATGAATGAAACATATTATATAATAATATAACATAAAATTTCAGAAAATATTTTATAATACAACATATATAAAAAATTATTATAATTTTTAAAAAAAATATTATCATTATATTTAATATATTATTGAATCAGTTTCTTTATCATTTCAAACCACCCATGAAAAAAATATTTTCCACTTTATTCCCTACCATCCCTAAAAAAAATTCCCCAATAAATAGAATAATATAAATTTTTATGGGGATGGATTCACACACACTTATAAGACACGCTACAAGTACATAATTTGATTAGGGATCTGGAGTTTCATTGATCATTCATGTCCACAACATGGGTAACTTCTCTAATTGACACGTCAATATCAGAAATAGTCTAAGGTTTCTTGATAATTAATTTCCAAATTATCCATCATAAATTGATGTATTTGTCTCTAGTAACACATGGATATATAATAGATTATATTTTTTTTCATTGTCTCCATGCATGAACTTTTTTATCTTTTCATTTATTTACATATCTATCACATATTTTAATATATATATATCTTAAAAATAAATGTAGTCATCAGATTTTGTTTTTATCCATGAATATAAGAACTATTATCCAATGTTTTTATTCTAAATATTTCATGATTCGTTGATAAATAATGATATAAAAACATGGGATCCACTAGTATGGAATTATCGATGTCCATATTTGGGGATCATATTCCCTCGTTATTGGATTTAGATTCCTTATTTTGTACTTGAAATAGTTTTAGTAAATTTTTCTATGAGCATCACTATCATGTAATAATTTTAATTCTTTTCATAATTGGTACTTTCTATATGGGATCAAGTAATTTTTTGGGGGGACATCTAATTTTACCATGGTTGTTGATTTGGATTGGAATATAAACTGCACCAATGGATTTGGGTTTCAAAAGTCATTCAAGAAAATATATCCTTATGGGTTAAAATTGATATTTTTTTAAGGATAAAAGACATTAATTTAGTCAAATTAATTAATTAGAAACATTAAAATAATTTATAAACTATTTATGAAAACAAAAACCATGAATAAATAAATGAATAAAATTGTATACCTTTCAGTCGAAGAGCCATTTCCACTTTCATTTATGTACATTATAAATATCAACAATATGTTTCCAAAGGACTCCCCCATCCATGCTATATCAATAGGATGATTATGAATCACCAATCACATGGGTAATAACCTCTAGTATCTCATGGAATTCTACATCCCCATGAGGTAAATAGAGGAGTAAAGGGAGCTAAAGATATTGGATAATTATAGTGGATGAAACAACAATATACTGCTAGTGTCTATCACTTATTATAGACTCTCACAATACCCTCAAGATATGCATTCAATAACTTATGAGCTATTATATAAATGATGTATTCATTTATTTTTAAAAAAAACTCTCATTCATTAATTTTGTGATTGTCCCATTAGTTTCACTTAATGAAACATATTTATGGTAATTAAAATAAGAGGGGGGTTTATACATTGTCGTTAAATATTCTTCTTCCTTGTCAAGTTATTTTCTAAAATATCATTGTATCATGGGTCATTATTTTCCAATAACATAATAATATATATATATATATATATTTTACAGAAAATTTAAAAAAATATCACTATTATGATATGTGCTATTTCATATCATGTTTTTATGTTATTTAGGGAATATATACTTCATTCTACCAATCATTCTAAATCACAAATGAAATTATGTTATTTTACATTATATTATATCGTATATAATAACCTATGAAACAATACCAATAAAATATTTATTTATATATTCCAAAACACTATTTATATTATATCATCAACATCACCATATATTGTAGCACATATAATAACCTACCAGTATCCATCCAATAACCCATTTCTGTCATGACCTGTCCCAGTGGGGCCCGTGCCGTGACTCCCCAAACCTACCTCTAATAGGCCATGAGCAGGTGACTAGCACTAAGTAGGCATATTGCTAACATGGGAGGCATTTCATAAGTACCTTTACACATGCAGACATCTCCAATCTCACAAATGAAGAAATGTAAAAAAACCAGTAAGGAAAAAATGAATTGATATAACTAAACCAAATAAACAAAGTATGATAGGATTCAAATTTCTGAAAGTAAAAAGGGCCAGAATAGAAGGTCACCAAAAACTAGCATCTGAAAACTAGAAAGTACAACCTCTATATACAAAGAGGTATTGGGACTGCTGCTCATAGCTGTATGAATACCTTAGCCTATAGGGAGCTCAGAATGCTCTGTCATGTCCTAGTCCACCCTAGACTCTGTCAAAAGGATGCTCGTCTTCACAAGACACGACATGTGTGGGAAAAGCCCATGTTGGGGTGAGTATAAAAATACTCAGTATAGGACCTTGAAAACCACAAAACAATATAAAAATAATTGGTACATCATCTCTACACAGTATATTTCTACTAAACATATAATAGGGTAACACAAACCAGATATACTCAAAACCTAGACCCGTAATCTAGAGACAAGTCACACAACCGCATTCCCCTCTTAGGGATTCTGTTTGAGGAATCTACGAAGCACTCGTCTAGGATAACTCACTCCATGAGTCTGATATCTATGATGGTGTCCGTCCGAGAAGTATAGTCCATTGGGAAAAGTCATGAGTGATAGATACACTCTTTCAGAGAGAACACACACTTGAGTGGGGGAGTATCACAATACATAGATGATGATAAATACTAGGGCTTTGAATGTTACTGCGACTCATCAAGATTCACCAAATATGTAATGGATTGTCACCCTTTGGGAATAGTAACATCGATACACGACACTACCTAGTGTCATGAATGGATAGAGGATCCTGCTCCAGGCCTCTTGAAGGGATACCTATCTCTGTCCTGAATGTCCTTTTAAAGGGATCATACTTTTGAAATAGGAAATGATACCTTATCTAAAAGGGAACGAGAAAAAGGGGCACTAACCCAAACTAAATGTTTCCATGATATGGTGTACAAGAAGATCAAGACATGTACTGAAATGTACCCGGTGTGTAAAAGTGTAAAACACCGTGTCTTCTGAACCAGGGTACTACCCATGTACAATGACCTATGTTGCAAGGCTTGTTGTTTTAAATAGACAGTACAAGACAAGTATTACAGATTCCGTGTCATGTTTTAGTAACTAGGGTCAGCTCCGTATACACGGTCGTGTGCCCTTACACAACATTATCATTTGTGCGACATCCCGTATAACTGGTACAAGGGGTAACCCATGATGTTGATGTGGTCTGGTTGTGTGGTGGAGTACACTGCTGTGTACTCCAACATGTGTCTGTGTATCACCTGATATACATGCTGAGTCTTTTTAAGGACCCACATGCCGTGTTGTTCAGGGAACATGCCATGTCATCGCTTCGTGCATTGGGGAACCCTAGCCGCAGCTGAGCCGGTCCCACACAGCGTGTTATTTGGAAATTTCTAGAAATGATGCTCGCAGCCGCTGCACCCTATTTTCTCCTCCAAACCATGATTCATCCATCCATTCACCTTGAAACTCATGATTAAAGGTTTTACTAACATCATAATGTCGATTCCGTAAGTTTTGGGCCTCTGATCAGCCCCAAATATGAATTACAATTCACTCTATGAGAACAGTGTTTGATGAACGAGAACTCCCTAACAGTGTCAAATCATCTACTACCATCACCATCGCACCTCTTCTAAGTCATCACAATTTTAGATCTTCAATTTGGGATTGTTGCATTATGAAACATATGTGTAATGATTCGTTGTTCATAACCCCATGATGAATGCAAAAAAAACATGTTTAAAAAGAGGGAGGAAGAAAAACACTAATCAAAGGAGGAACAAACCTCTACAGTAGTTTGTCATGGCGATGATCCACTCCCGTTAATAGGTTTAAGAGGTGAATCAAAATAAAAATCCTTGAATTATCATATAATCAATTCCTAAATCAAATACCCTAATAGGAAAATCAATTGACACCCTCTCGCAAGAATGCTCTATCGACGGATAACCCTGTTGGGGTGTAGATCTGCATTATTCATATAATCCATGAATCGGGAAACAAAATAATCAAAAATAACAAACCCCTACCTCAGTCGTCGACAATGATGGGGATCATTTGTCGGTTGGGATCCGATCTTCGGTACAATGATCCACGCGTTGTCGTCATCAACGTTCGTAAAAAATTCTCCAAGGTTGGATCCTCTCCAATGCTCCTATGGATTCTAGGGGAAAACACTAGAGTTATGAGTTTAAACCTAGGCTCCTTCTCATTTAAATAAAATAAGATTCCTTCTGTTATGGAAACATTTTAAAATAAAATAAAAAAATTATTTATTTCTTTTCTTGTAAAATTTTCCCTCTAAAACGCCAAAAAACTAACTTTGGCCGCATACCCACGTCAGTCGATGTTAGGCCCCACCTAGGGTAAATTTGATATTTTGAACACAATGGTGGCCTTGGATTTCTAATACAAGCACCCATTTAAATTTAAATCAACTTTTTCAGGAATATTGTTCATGCACGCTGTTTAAGGTTTAAATTAATTCAAACATTTATTCTAGGCACTCTGGGCCTCAGAATCGCACACCGTTGAAATTTATAGTATTGAAATAATTCGACATAATATTTAAAAATAATACATTGAAAATCGGAGACATTACATTCTCCCCACCTAAGGGATTTATGCCCCAAAAATCCCAAAAAATGATACTCCAAAAGAAGTGGGTACTAGGCACAAGTTTGAGCCTCCTGCTCCCACGTGCTCTCCAGAAATTTCTCATGCTACCAATGGATGCGCCCCAATGTAATCAATCATCCCCAAAGGATCTTATCCGGCCGATCCTCGATCCCTATTGGGTACTCTACAAAGGTCTCTCCATCCTCGATGTACAGCTCACCCCAGTTGATGATGTGCAATGGGTCATGCACATACCTCATCGACTGCGACACATAGAAGACATCATGTGCCCAGTGTAATTGTGTTGTTAGAGCTAAGAGGAAAACC
Source organism: Viscum album (assembly GCA_963277665.1). Classification (NCBI taxonomy): domain Eukaryota; kingdom Viridiplantae; phylum Streptophyta; class Magnoliopsida; order Santalales; family Viscaceae; genus Viscum; species Viscum album. The sequence goes on along the minus strand of OY728128.1, from coordinate 158,125,344 downwards.
ACATCGCCAAATTTGTGCAGTATCAGGAAATGTATCATGAACCTCAGAGATAGCTTGCCGCCTTGGCCAAATCCCTATAACCCTCACCATGATGAGCCCCTAAGGATGACATGGTCCCCTACCATGGACTTCAGAGGTCTCCGTAATCTCTCATCATAAGACTTCTACCAGCTATGTGCAGCCTTCATCCACTCCCAGATGATCTGCACCTTCTAATTGGTAGCTCTTACCAACTCTGGAACCATTAGTGCTGACTCTCTATGGTTGGTCCAGCAAAGAGGTGACCGACATGGTCTCCCATATAATGCCTCGAATGGGGCCATACCAATGGTGGAATGGTATATGTGATTTTACGGAAACTCAACATGTGTTAGGTGGTCCCCCCAACTGTGACAAAAGTCCTAGATATAGGCCCCAACATATTTTACGACCCGTCCCCCGGGGCCTGTACTGTGACTGCCCCAAATTCACCTTCCATAGGCCAGGGGCTAGCGACTAGAACCGAAAGGCGTATCCATAATAACCGGGATTGTATTTCCTTTACATCCTGAAAACAGACTCAACCAAACACGCAGTAAGATAAGAATGCAAGTTAATTTTATATCAAAAAGACTGCTGAAATTAAGAGGGTCCAGAATACAAACCCAACAGTAAAGGAACATGTAAAATATAAAATTAAATACAACATAACAATGTGTAATATAGCTGTTGGGTCATCCTCCGAGGTTCCTACCTGAAGGGTTGGTATAGATCACCTCCTCAGAACTCCACGTCCCCTCATATCTTCTACGTACTAACATGCCCTATGATCCACCTCCGGGCACTGTCCATTCCTGGTTCCCTTAGCCTCGATAAGTGATATCTGTTTTCTGTACCAAACAAAACGAGGTGTGGGAGATGCCCGTGCAGGGGTGAGTATAACGATACTCAGTAGGGACCCTGGGACCCTGATAGTCTTAAAAAATCCACCTATGATAACCCAAAAAGATTGTAAAACGTTGAAATTCATACTTAGGTATATTCCCACACATAGACATAAGTTATCAAATATTACCCATCTCATTCATAAGAAAACATAAGGCCTAAATACTTTGCCAATGTACAATAGTACACGGTGGGAATATTACCGTAAAGGTATGTACCACACATGTAGGCCATACAGAAGAGTACCACAATGAAAATGACTCATCTCACACTATTTATATCATTGATATAGTAGTAGATAAGATTATATGTAATTAATTAATAATCATACTCTGTTGAGAGTAAAACCCATGAAGGATCCAAAATTATAGACCCACATAGGATTATAGTACATTGTCAGGCCCACACGTGATCCTATTACACCGCCAGACCCACACAAGATCCTGGTACAACGTCTGATCCACACAGGATCCTAGTACACTGTCAAACCCACACATGATCATAGTACAAAGTCAAACCCACACAGGATCCTTGTACAGCGTCAGACCCACATAGGATCCTAGTACACCGTAAGACCCACACATGATCCTAGTACAACATCAGACTCCAACAGGATCCTAGTACACCATCAGACCAACACAAGATCCTAGTACAACTTCAGAGCCACACAGGATCCTAGTACATCATCAGACCCACAAAGGATCCTAGTAGATCGTCAGAACTAGCTATAGGGTACGCGCACTATGTTTTCTCATCACCGGGAGAGTCCACTCCTCATTCTATTATTCGATACTCCATCTTCCACAATGTCCCACGAAGAAGTTTCCCAAATGACCGCCATGTAATAAAAGTCTCAACACAACTGACGGTGCATAAATTAGACGCCCGGTCTGTTTGTTATTATCCTTTTAGTCTTGAGGGAACGGTAGGATTCATGATCGATCCAACCTGATCATACAACAAAATTATCTAATTCTCATGTGGGGTATACCAAAAGGACCGACTTGTTCCTTGGATTCAAGCATCACTGACGGTTCGTCAAATAGATGCCTGTTGCAAAAATTATGTCTAAAAAATAGAATACGGATCGAAGTAGGTCCAGGTCTTGTCCGACCCGGCTCGACCCATCCTGGGCTGACCCGACCGGGTTCAGGTCGACCCGGTCTTCTAGGTCCGTCCTGGACCACTATGTTCGGCCCGGCCTTTGCGGGGATGCCCAGCTGCATGCGGGGGGGGGAGTCATGCACCACCTATTTCAACTCACTGAACAGTTGAATCTACAGCTTGTGGGACCCACCCTGGGTCTCTCTTAGACATCCTCGGCTGACTGGAATGGTCGTCATCTTCTCCTCCCAGCAGCGCATCATGTGTCGCTCCTCCGTGGCCCGGTGAACGTTGGCCGCACATCCTCCATCTACCACGGCCGGGTGAGCCAAAACCTCCTTTTTCATACAGTAGCGTGTCATGCACCGCCCCTCCGTGGCCGACCAAACACCGGCCACCCTCTACCATCCACCATGGCCAACAGGCCGTGAGTCTTCTCTGGCGGCGCAGTCACACCGCCGCCTTCATCGTGGTCGGCTGTTGTGCCAGCTGCCACTCTCGAATTATACCAGTGAAAATTTTCTGGCACTGGTCATCATCCTCTTCCATCACGAAGTACACTACAAATATTACACAATGATTTTGCGGAGTGTTCTGGCCATCTTCGTTTATTCCACACCATCCACATTAGATCGGTATCAAGGGGCTAAATTATTTCATGATTCATGAAGATTTATCAAGAATGGATAATGGGGAAATTTAAAACATCAAACCCTACCACATAGGTTCTTTGATGTTCCGCGAGATGAAAATGGTGAAGTTGAAGAAGTTTCCAATGATCATCGCTTCCGCAACACGCTTCCCGATGTTGAGGTCATGTGATATCCACATTATTTATTCTGAAGAACATTCTCTAATGGATATGGAATTCTTCATTGGGAGGATAAGATCTTAATTGGTTGATGAGTTCCTCCAAAGTTCTCTCCAAATTCCCCTTTTCCAAAACATTCCCCTATTCCACCAAAAAAATAGCACACATATTAAACTACGTTTCATTAATTTAAAATATATTTCTCCATTAATTATGTTGGTGTTGGAATAATTAATTTAGGGAATACCAATGGTCACCTCCCTCATTAATAAGGGAGGTCATGTTTCAAGTGGTCCCCATATATTGAATTCAAATTGGGGGTTTTAGTTCAGGTTCTTTCCACCTCCATAACACTATATTAGGTTACAAGAAAAATATAATGTTCACTATTTTTATTTTTATATTCCTCCAAGAAAAAGTAAAAAACTAACTTCTACCATCGACCTACTACGGTCAATGTGAAGGTCTCCTTATGTGAATATCGGCATGACGAGTTCAATGGTGTCCTCAGATTTCAATTCCTAGCACCAGTTCAAAAGTTATAAAAACCTGGTCATACATTTACTGAATATACATAAAAAAATAAGAAATTCTTTCCTAGGACACCGTGCCTCAGAATCACACCCTTTAAATTTTTCCTAGACTCTTAAAATTCCCATATAATTAAAACAATTCAATTAATTTCAGGTCTTTACATTCTATACACCTCTGGGCTTTGCATCCCCATAAGCCACAACTCTAACTAAGGGAAAAAGATGGGGTACTAAGCATGAATCTGAGCCTCCTTCTCCCTTTTTCTCTCTAATAGGTTTCCATGCATCCAGTGAATTCACACTAGTGGTATTGACCACCCATGATGGACCAGCTCATATCGATCCACAATCTCTACTGGAACCAACGTAAATGTCACCCCATTGTCGATGTCCAGCTCGCCACAGTCAATGACATGGGAATGGTCATGCATGTGTCTCCTCATATAGGATACATGGAAGCCATGGTGCACCAATAGAAAATGAGGTGAAATTTCTAGGTGGTAATCCACCTCACCAAAACGACTAAGGACCTAGAAGGTCTAATGAACCTCATAGATAACTTGTCACCCCAACCAAATATCTGAAAACCCCATCCGGGCGAGACCCATTGAAAGATGTGGTTTCCATCCTCAAACTCTAGATGTTTTCATCTCCTATTGTCATAAGACTTATGCCTACTCTGTGCAGTCTTCATCTACTCCTGGATGATCTGCACCTTCTTCGTGGTAGCCCATACCATATGTGGTCCCACTAGTGCTGACTCCCCTGGGTCAGTCCAACACAAAGGCGATCAGAAAGGGCACCAATAAAATGCCTCAAAAGGTTCCATACAATTGGGGGAGTGATCGTTGATGTTTTATGAAAACTACACCAATGGAAATTGATCCTCCGAGCTGCGACCGATGTCAAGGACACAAGCACGTAGCATGTCCTCGAGGGTCTGAATAGTCCACTTAGGCTGGCCATCCGTCTGAGGATAGAAGGCGGTGCTTAAATGAAGCTGCCTCCTAAAATGCTCTAGCAACCAATTACATAGAGTGGATGTAAAATGTGCATCAATATCGTAGATAATCATTGAGGGTACTCCATTTAGACGCAAAATCTATTTCACATTGAGGAATCCCAAGAACTCTATTGATCCCTGCTCTCTGATCGGTAGGATGTGGGATGACTTGGTGAGCTGGTTGACGATCAACCAGATAGAATCATGAACTTCGGATGTACGTGGATGTTATGTCACGAAGTCCATGGGTATATCATCCCACATATACTCTGGTACCTCTAAAGGCTGAACTAAGCCTGCTGGTACATAATGCTCCGCCTTCACTTGCTGACAAGTGAGGCACCGAGAGACAAACTTTGCTACTGCTATATTCATTTCTGGACACCAGTGATATCATGGTAGATCCTGGTACAACATCTCTAATCCTAGATATACCGCAAGAGGGGATGTGTGGAACTCCCTAAAAAATTCCTATTGAAGTGACACTGGTACCATGGTACGTCCTCTAAAGATGATGATGTGGTCCCCACCTTCAGAAAATCCATCAAGTGCATGTCCTGTGGATATCAGAGCAATGAAGCTTCACATTTAGTGTCCCCACGCTGTGCCTCACTGAATCACTGATGAAGTGGGGGAGTGACTATAAGAGACTGAAGAAAAAATGCTCTATCTAGATCCACAAAGGATATCTGCAAAGTGGGCAACAACTATGTCGCCTCCCCTGGCAGTTGTAAACCAGATCTTCTACTGAGTGCATCTACTACTACATTCCCCTTTTGAGGAGTAGAGACTATCTAAAAGTCATTTTCCTAGACGAACTCAAGAAAACACAGTTGTCTCAGTTTCAGGTCCTTCTGTGAGAAGATATAACGAAGACTCTTTTGATCTGAGTAAACTGTAAAAATTTATCCCATCAAGTAATGTCTCCACATTTTGATGATGAAGACCACTGCTACTAAATCCATGTCATGGGTAGCTTAGTTCTACTCATTCTGTCTCAGCTGTTGAGAACCATACGCGATCACTACTCACTCCCACATTAGGAAAAATGCGAGTCTGGTCCTAGAAGCGTCATAGTAGATTGCGTACCCAACACCCTCTTCCAGAATCATTGAGATTTGGGAACTAGTCAACCTCTGCTTTAGCTCCTAAAAACACTACTGGCACCTCTCTAACCATATGAAGTGTTTCACCTTCATCTTAAATGTTGATAAAGGTGCTACAACTCTGGAGAAATCTGGCACAAATCTCTAGTAGTATCCGTCCAATCCCAGGAAACTCTAAACCTCTGTCTAACTCTTGGATGGATCCTAAGAAATTACTATGTCAATCATCACTGGACCCACCACAACTCCATCCTCCGATATGACATGTCCAAGAAATTGAACCTCTAGGATCAAGAACTAGCACTTTGAATTATTACCATAAAGATGGTTCTCTCGGAGTGTGTCCGTAACTATATAAAAATGATATGAATTCTCCCCCAATGTAGTTGAGTAGATCATATTGTCATCGATGAAGACTACTACAAAGCAATCATGGTATGTCTGAAAGATACTATTCATGAGTTCCATGAACACTAATGGGGTGTTAGTCACACCAAATGGAATAACCAATAACTTTTAGTGGTCATACCGATATCTGAATGCCGTCTTTTTCACATCCACATCTCGTACTCTAAGCTGGTGATAGCCTAATTTGAGATCTATTTTAGAGAACCACTATGCTCCCTTCATCTAACCATAAACTTCCTCAATCCTCGGGAGTGGGTACTTATTCTTCACGGTCACCTGGTTTAGGCGCCGATTGTCAACACAAAGTCTAAAGCTCCCATATTCCTTCTTGGAGAACAATATCGGGACAGCCCAAGGAGAAACACAAGTCTAGATGAATCCTATCCCCTGTAAGTTCTCTAGCTTTACCCGCAGCTCCTGAAGCTCCGCGGGAGCCATCCGATATGCTAGTGTAGATATCGATGTCGTCCCGGTTTACAATTCAATGTAAAATACCACTTCTCTACATGTAGGTAGACACAAAAAAACATCAGGGAAGATGAATTTATATTGTTCCACCACTACAGGGTAGCTCAGACTCTCCACATCAACCTCTTTGAGGGTAAGGTTAGACAACTGAGAAGTGATCAGCTGCACTCTCCTCCGGGTAAGTCTATCAGGATCTGTAAAGGCTACTTTCTCACTGGTCATGGTAAACCTGATCCCATCTATGTGGAAACACCACCCTTTGCACTTAATACAGTCAATCTATGCATGGACTGTAGATAAACAGTCCATACCCAAGATAACATTGTAAGGCCTCGATGCCACTACAAAGAGATCTCAACCAAAGCTCTCACCTCCTAGAGTAAGTTCAAAGTGTAGGCACTAGTGTGTAATCAACGGATCATCTCTCGTAAGAGTATCTTGCCGTATGAATCAAGCCAACGTCTCCATCATAATCTATGAGATCTGAATTAGGGTAGTGGAAATAAAATAATGACTGGAACCTCTGTCTATAAGTACTAAAACTAAGGTGGAGTAGACACAGATCATACCTTGTATCATCTCTGGAGTTCCATGGTCATAGGACTCAGCTTCCAGGAATGGAGATCACCCCTTTCCACTTTCTCCTTGTGGTCAGTGTCGAACACCTGGTGGTGGTGGTTGTAACATCCTAAATTATCATCCACTGCCAGCTACACAGACTACTCCTCTGCCACATCCACCTGCTCCCTACGGACCTCCTTGGTCGAACCTCTGCCTCTGCCTGGGTGGTCCTTCGACTATCTACTGATTATCCGTATGGTGGTTCAGGCAGTCACGATCCATGTGACCCTTCCCGCTACATGTGAAACACTGTATGTTCCTCGGATGACTGGCTCTGTCTCTGGTGCCCCGCACAACCAACCCTAAATCTTGGGGTTGTCCTCCTGTAGATCTGGTCCTCCTGGGGCTCTGTGACATCTGTCTATTTCCAGCTCCTGAAGACTCCGTTATGTGATTCCTGGTGGTGGGTCTCGCTGCTAGATATTTCTCAACAAGAAAAATCTCCACTAAGAGGGCTCACACTAAAACCCATACCTGCGTCGGAAAGATGATTGGAAGCTTTGAAGCCCTGATCTCCTTCCAGAGTCCCTGCTCAAAGGTCCGAGCCTGGAAGAATGGGTCCCTCGCTATTTCAGTGGAGTAGCATGAGAGGTCAGTGAACCTCCCTGAGTATTGAGCCACAAACATGTTTCCCTGCTGCAGATGAAGAAGCACTGGAATGTGCACTATGCGAAGAGTCTCTAGGACAAAATGTTCTCAAAATAGGCTCTCGAAGTCTTCCCAGATAAGAGTCACCTCATCATAAACCAAGAGCATCATGCTCCACCCTCTGCATGATGATTACTATAGAGGACTGGCGGCAAGGATCTCGATGAGATCAGCTGGTGTCCCTATTGTTAAAAGACTCTCACCACGACCTCCAGCGAATCTTCAACCGCATGTGGGTCTACCTCTCCCCTAAACCTACCCTGGCCTATGGTGTTGGAACTCATGCAATGCACTCAAGAGGTGTGCACTGTCTACTACTGGGGCTGGTGGAAATGGAGGCCCAACGGGTCAGGTTACCGATGGTGCCTCTGATAGTGCATCTACTAGAAGAGGGCACTGCACCGAGGGCTTATCGCTCAGTGGGTTATCAGTGCATACTATACCCAGAACCCTAGAAATATGTCTATGTGGAGGCATCCTAAAATTAAACAGGTGCACCACAGTAAATATGTTATACCATGTGAGATATGTTAAAGACGTCACAATGAAAACTTTTCAACACACGCAATCATTGTATTCATGCACTGAGTCAGGAATTAGTAATCAGGGTCCTGGTGTAGGGATACGTCAGCCACCAAACCAACACTGGATTCACTAAACTGATAACCACTCCCACTAAACTTAACACTATTGTTGTTAAAAACATTAGAGTCTAATGTTCTATGGTATAACTGACTCCTCTGATACCAATTTTTCACAACCCGTCCCCCAGGGCAAGTACCGTGACTACCCCAAGCCCACCTTCCATAGGCTAGGGGTTGGAGACGAGCACTGAAAGGTGTATCCCCTAAAATAGGGAAGGCATTGCCTTTATATCCTGAAAACACACTCAACCAATCACATAAAAAGATAAAAATACAAGTAAACTGAATATCAAAATGAGTGTTGAATGTAAGAGGGGCCGAATTACAAGCCCGACAGTAAAAGTTAAAGTACAGCTGAAAATACAATACCAGTGAATAAAGAGAATGATAGCTACCGGGTCATCCTACGAGGTTCCTACCTGAAGGGTAGGCACAGAATGCATCCTTAGCACTCCACGTACACACGTCTCCTCTATTTATCGACACGCCGTATGGTCCACCTCCAGGCATTGTCCTGTCTTAGTACCCCAGCCTCAATCTGCATTGTCTATCATCTGCACCAAACACAATTAGGTGTGAGGAATCCAATTCATGGGTGAGTATAACGATACTCAGTAGAGACCTCGAGACCATCAGGGTCTCTCAAAAGCCACAATGGATAACCCACAAATCATCAAAAACAGTGACAATAAAATGTAGGTATATTCCCATACATATACCTAAGTTATAAAATATTACCCATCTCATTGATGAGGAAACACAATGCTCAAATCCTTAGAGAATGTACAATAGTTCCATGACGGGAAGATTACCACGAAGGTATGTACCACACAGGTATTCCACGCAGATGAATAACACAAAGGTAACACCACGAAGGTTTGTACCACACAGATATGCCACATAGAATAATACCACAAAGGCAAAGACTCAGATCACACCGGTTATTTCTTAGGTACAATAGTAGTGATGATAAGATGTAATTACTGAATCATCCTACTCTTTTGAGAGGTAGACCCACAAAGGATCCTAAATTACAGACACACACAGAAAACTAGTACAAAGTTATACCCACAGAGGACCCTAGTACACCGTTAGACCCACACAAGATCCTAGTACGACATCATATGCAAACAGGATCCTAGTACACCGTTAGACCCACACAAGATCATAGTACATCGTCAGACCCACAGAGGATCCTAGTACAGCGTCATACCCACAGAGGATCCTAGTACAGTGTCAGAGCCACATAGGATCCTAGTAAACCATCATACCCAAAGATGATCCTAGTACAGCGTCAGACCCACTCAGGATCCTTGTACACCATCACACCCACACCAGTTCCTAGTACATCGTCAGACCCACGTAGTATCCTAGTACACTATTAGACCCACTCATGATCCTAGTACATTTTCAAAGCCAGCTGCAGGGTGCCCGCACTAAGTTTCCCATCTCCGGGACAGTCTGCAACTCAAGCTACTAGTTGATACTCCAACTTCCACTAAGTCCCATGATGATGTCTTCTAAAGGACCGCCATGCAATACGGGTCTCAACGCAACAGAGGGTGCATCAATTGGATTCCCGATCTGTAAGTTATTAGACTTTTAGTCCCGAGGGCCATGTTGGAATTGTGCTCGATCCAGCCCAACCATACCCCAACATTATCTGAATCTCAAGTGGGGTATACCAAAAGGACCGCCTCATTTCAAGGTTTTCGGCTCCATAGGCGGTTAATCAAATGGACACTGGTTGTGAATGTAATGGAAAAAATAGTGAATATGGATGGAACTAGGTATGTGTCTTGTCCAACCTGGTCGGACCGACCCGGCCCGACCCGGCCTGGGTAGACCCCACCCGGTTCGGGTCGACCTAGTCTGCTGGGTCTGGCCCAACCACCAGGTCCGGCCCAACCCATGCTGGGAGGCCCGACCTGGCTTCATGCGGGGTGGTGGGAGTCATGTGTCCCCGCTTCCATGACCCAAATGGCCAAAACCTTTCGGTTTCCAACCGCTCCTAGGACCCGTCACGAATCCCGCTTAATCTAGCTCGCCTAGCCAGAATATTCAGCTTCTTCTCCTCCTGGAGACGCGTTGTGTGCCCCTACTCCACGGTCAACCGAACGTCAGTCGTGCCTCTTACATCCGTCGTGGCCTATTAGGCCATATCCCCCTTTCTCTGAAGGCATCGTATCATGCCCCTCCCCTCCGCAGCTACCCGAACGTCGGCCGCCCTCCTCCATCCAACGTAGCCAATGGACCTCAGGTCTTCTCGGATGGCGTGGTCGTGTCGTTGCCTTTGTCACGGCCAGCTGTGGTGCCATCCGCCACTCTCAAATTCCACCAATTCCAATTTCATTCACCAGTCTCTGTCCTCCTCCATCGCAATGTACGCAACAAATATTACAAAAAATATTTTGTGGAGTGTTCGGTCCATGTATGTTTGGCCTGCACCCTCCATGTTAGAGTGGTAGCAAGTGGCTTAATTATTTATGGAATCATGAAGAATAGTCAAGAACATGTAAGGGGTAAATTTAAAAATTTTACCATACCTTGATGGTTCGTTGTTGTGTCACGATATGAAAACGTTGAAGACGAAGAAGGTGGCAACGATCGTTGCTTCCACAACATGCTTCCTAATTTCAGGCTCGTGTGACGTCCAATCCATTATTCTGAAGAACGTTCTTTTATGGAGATAACGTTATTATTTTGGAGGAGAAGATCTTTGTTGGTGGATGAGTTCCTCCAATGTTCACTCACAATTCCCCTTTGCAAACACTTTCCCCGATTCTACCAAAAAAATAATATCCAACATATTAAATTATGTTTCATTAATTTAAAATATTGTTGGAAATTAATAATGTCAGTGTTGGCATAACTAATTTAGAGAGTACCAAAGGTCACAATTCTCATTAAAGAGGGTGTTCTAGTTTCAGGTGGTCCCCACTTTGAATTCAAATGGGGGTTTTCGTTCAGGTTGTCCCCAACTCCATAACCCCACAGAAGGATACAAGAAAAATAAAAGGTTAAATATTTTTATTTTACTATTCCTCCACAAAAAAGTGAAAATCATATTTATACCCTCAACCTACTGCGGTAGAGATGAAGGACTCCTTTAGTGAATACAGATGCAACGAGTTCAAAGGTGTCCTCACATTTCAATTCTGAACACCGGTTCAAAAGTTACAAAAAACCCGCTCATACGTTTACTCAACATAATTTAAAAAAGTTTAAAAATTCATTCAAGCACACCATGCCTCGGAATCATACACCATCAATTTTTGCGAACTCATAAAATTACCATATAATTAAAAAAATTACATGGAGTTTCGGGTCTTTACAACATATCCTCCAGAACCTAAATGGTCTTCTCTATTTGACCATCAGTCTTGGGATGGAATTTCGTGCTCATGCATAGCTGATTCCCAAACCCTCCTACAATCCCTTCCACACCAGGCATGTGAAGAGAGCATCTCAATTCACGACTATTGTCATAGGGATTCCATGAATCTGAATTATCTCATGCACATAGAGGTGTCCCAAGCTCTCTACGGAACTCTTCTCTATGATAACTAGGTTGTGGGCCAACCTAGTGAGTCAGTCAATGATCACCCAGATGGAATCTTTCTCCTTGGACATCTGTGGTAAGCTTGTCACGAATTCCATTGATACCCATACCACCTTCACTATGGACCTTCCTGGGGTGAGCTAATCCCGCTAGAACTTGGTGCTCAGCCTTTACCTTCTGGCATGAAATGCAGAGAAAAATGAACTCTGCTACTGCCTTCTTCATTCCTAACCACCAGAACTATCGTCGACAATCCTGGAACATTTTCTCGACTCCATGATGTACCTCCAGTTGGGTTGTATGAAACTCCCTTATGACCTCCTCCTAAAATTACATGGTTATAACAGTGCATCCTCTAAAAAGAATTATGTCCTCCCCACCTTCCGAATATCCATTAGGAGCATGTCCTGTGAAAAATAGAGCATGTAAAGCCTCATAGTTGAAATTCTTAAGTTGTGCCTCCCGAAATCGTTGTATGAGTGGAGGGGTGACAACAATGAACTAAATGTAATAAAAATCCTTTCTGTCCATGAATGATAACAATAACATGTCCAACATTTCCATCACCTCATGCAGAAGATGCGATCTTGATCTTATAATAAGAGAATATACCACCATGTTCCCCTTCCCTATTATATAGATGATCTCAAAATCATAGTCCTATAGGATATCTAGCCAAATACCCTATATCATATTGAGATCCTTCAATGAGAAGATGTCCTTGAGGCTCTTTTGGTCAGTGTGGATGATGAACAAATCGCCCATAAGGTAGTGTTTCCACATCTTCAACAAGAAGAATACAGTTGAAAACAAGAGATCATTGATCGCATAGTTCTTCTCATGTGCCCTAAACTATCGTGAACCATAAGAAATCACTTCATGTCTCTACATCAAGACATTGCCATGCCCAGTCCCCGATGCGTCGCAGAATGCTACGTACTCGACACCCTCCTCCAGTAATCTCATGATCTGGGCACTCGTCAAACTCTGCCTCAACCACTTGAAATCTGGCTAGCACTTCTCTGTCCACATGAATGGTTTCCCATTTTGGGTCAAGTCCATCATTTGTGCTGATATTAGGGAGAAATCTGGAATGAATCACATATAATATCCTGCCAACCAAAGGAAACTTCGCACCTCTGTCACGCTATGAGGTGGATCCCATGCTAACACTTCCTCTACCTTAGCTGGGTCCACAAATAATCCAACTGGTTAGATTTCATGTCCCAGGAAATGGACCTCCTGAATCCAAAATGTGCACTTCGGTAGTTTTTCATAAATATGGTGCTCCCGGAGAATGTCTAGAACCATTCGTACGTTTCTCACCTGATCCTCCTATGACACTGAGTACAAAATGATGTTTTCGAGGAAGTCCACTACGAACCAGTCCATGTATGGTTGGAAGACCGGGTTCATAAGACTTATGAACACTGTGGGGGCATTCGTCATGTCAAAAGGCATCACCAAGTACTCATAGTGACCGTACCTTCATCAGAAAGTCGTGTTCGGTATATCCTTGTCCCGTTTTCATAATTGGAGGTAAGCTGACCAAAGGTCAACCTTTGAGAACCAATGTTCCCCACTCCGCTGGTCTATGAAGTCATCTATCCTCAATAGTGGATACTTGTTCTTCACTGTTAACTGGTTCAGGCACCGGTAATCCTTGCACAACTTCAAAATCCCTTCTGCCTTCTTGACAAACAATACTGGGGCCACCCATAGCGAAACACTAGGTTTCACGAAACACTTTCTTTGAAAATCCACCAACTTCACCCTCAACTCGCAAATCTCTATGATATCCAACTGATATGCTGATTAAGAAATCATTGTCATCTCGGGGTGTAAGTCGATGCAAAATTCAATTTCTCAGCAGGGAGGTACTCCCGGAACATCATCAAGAAAGACATCCTTGTACTCCACTACAAATACTGGGAACTGGAATCTGTTGAAATTTACTGCTTCGAGGTTATGGCTTGACAAATCACAAGTGATAGGTTGTACCCTCTTACGCATTATCCCATCCTATGTCACCTGAGTATCCCTTTCACCAATAATGGAAAAACTCAATCTATCTATGCAGACACACCACACTCTTCACTTAAAAAGTCAGTCTGGGAATGGACTGAGCATAAACAATCCATACCGAGAATGATGTCGTATGTCCTCGATGCTGCCATCAAGAGGCTCCAACCGAAACTCTCACCACCAAGGGTATGATCACACGGTCTTCAAAGGTGTGCGATCATTGAGTCTCCTCTCGTAAGCGTCTCCAAGTGTAATGATCAAGTCAATATCTCTACTCGTATCTCGAAGTTTTGCACAAGACATGTGGTGAGGAAGGAATGGATGGTACTTGTGTCTATATGTTAAGAAGCTATTGTAGATAAGACATAGATCGTACCTCGTATCATCCTCGGACTCCCTAGGTCGTACGCATTGACAACATGTAGTAGTCCCTACCACTATCCCCCTGCTCCCTGAGATTGGTGCGGACCTCCTGGGGGTGGCAGTGGAAGTTGATCGAATTATCTTCCACCACCTATAGCTCTCCCTACTGCTCTACCACATTCACCACTTGGTTGGTCTATCTTATCCACTCTCTGCCTCTTCCTCAGTGGACCATCCACTATCACACTATTAGTAGCTCGACGATTTGGACAATCTCTTGTGAGATGTCCCTACAATCACATGAGTAGCATCGCCTCACCCTAGGCTGACTGGATCTATCCTAAGGGCCATGGACTTCCAAAACCTTGTCGGTGGTCTTCCTGTGACGTCCCCCACATCCTGATCCCTGCGCCTAACATTGTCTCACTGCTGCCGAGGTCTCCGCACTTGCCCGCCTGCTGCTGACTACAATCGTCTATCTCTGCTATGCCAAGAAGCTCTCGATCACCAAGGTATACTCGAGAAGTCCTATATAAGTTGGAATTAAATGAGGCATTCCACTAGCTCGTATGTCCAATCATAGGCCTTGATCAATGGTTAGAGCTCTGATATACCGATCCCTGACCATATCCATCAAGTACAAGGTGTGGTTGGTGAACCTCGATGAATAGTCATCCCATGTCAAACTGCCCTACTGGGGCTGAAAATGCTCCTGGATACACACTTCTCTCAGCGTAACCTATCACAAGTCCTCCCTAAAGAGTCACTCAAACAATATTCACAAAAGAGTCTCCTTGTTGTGAGTCTGTGTGGTTTTACCCACCATCATCCTCTGAAACCCAAAAAAAGGCTCACTCCAAGGATCACTGTAGACGCCGGAAAAGTCCGTTGTTCCCAAACAAAGCTCCGGATGCGGAAAGCAAAGTGATATTTGGAGTCAGAGGCACGTTCCAGAGAGCCCGGAGGACTTGCGCGAAATTTCAGAGGCCCGCGCGCAAAGTTGAGTCGCGGCGCGCAATCCTCCCGGGATGCGCGCAATGCGCTGGGCCGGCGCGCTATTTTGCGCGCCCGCGGCCTGCGCGGCGCCCTTTGCGCACTGGGTCCTGATTCCGCGCCCGCGAACCGAATTGCGCGCCCGAGCCCGGATTCCGCGCCCGGGGTTGCCTATAAATATAAGGCGACCCCCGACGTTTTGAAGGTTGCCAGAATCCGAAGCGTCGCTCATTCGCGCAATCCAACCCCTTCCGCGCGCAATACCGATCTTCAGGTAACCTCCTTTCTTTCGCGCAATAGAGCCTTGGGGTCCGCCTTCGCGCGCAATCCCCTTGGCTCATTTCCTTTGAATAAATTTCAACCCGAAGGCCTTTGCGCGCAAAAGAAGCCTCTTGCGCGCAATTGCCCCCGGGTGCGCGCAATCCAGCCCGATTGCGCGCACCCCCCATTTTCAAAGTGGCCATTCGTTAGAGAATGAGCCGTTGCCCCCGCGCGCTATCCGAAGCCCGGTGCGCGCAATCCCAACCATCCGTGCGCGAAGCGCTGGCCCAATTGCGCGCCAGCCCGCCATTTTGCGCGCCGACCCGCGGTTTTGCGCGCAAAGCTCCTCTTTTGCGCGCAATCCGCCAGGGTCGCCTCCCTTGACCCCCCGAGGGTACCCGCCTGCGTGGCGCCCGATGATCCTCATCCTGGGTGCCCGCACCGTGCGTTGTCTTCCCGTGCGGCCCTCCAGGCTTGCGCGAAGTGACACGCACGTACGTCCAGCATGACGTTAAACTGCATATTCGTCCAGCATGACGTTAAACTGCATATACGTCCTGCACGACGTTAAACTGTACCTCGTCCGAGCTACAAGACGTTAAACTGTTCAGCATACGTCCAAGTTGCACGACGCTAAACTGCCTAGCCCCCATCGTCCGCGCTGCAAGACGTTAAACTGCCAAGTGCTTCGTCCTCAACACACGACGTTAAACTGTACTTCGTCCGGCAAGACGTTAAACCGTCCGCCTCGTCCTCAACACACGACGTTAAACTGTACTTCGTCTGGCAAGACGCTAAACCATCCGCATCATTCGATCCCGTGCCTCGCACGCAGGGTCTCCCCCGGTTTGGATGTGGCCCCCACCCGCTCGTCTCTGCAGGGATGTCGGGATTGTCCCCCTTTTGGGACGATTTAATGGGAGCGGCTTTTCCCTACGGGGGCAGGGTATTACAAACCCCTAGTTTCTCGTGGGAGGCTGCACATGTGTATCTCCATTGCGCCTCCCCACGGCCGAAGCCAGTAGAGGGTATGACTGGGATCGAGGTGTCTTCTGCTTTCGGTCCAAGTCCCTTCCAACTGAGTTTTTCCACCCGGGCTGTCTCAAGTGCGTAAGTCCTGACAGAATGAACTACGTGGACTTTGATCCCTGTCTTCTATACAGGGTACGTAGGAAGCCTCTCTGAGGTTCAAGCCCGCCACCTGGTCGTCCCGGTCGTATTCACGTCGGTTCGTCCATCAGTGGACCCCTCCAGGGTTCACGCTTGCGTCGATTCACCTATGAATCCGCCCCTGTGGGAGACTGCCCGTGTGTATCTCCACGGTGCCTCCCCACAGCCCCCCTTTTTCCATTTCTCCTTTTGTCGTCCAGCATGACGTGAAACTGTGATCCACCCGGCCGTTCCATCCCCCTCTGTGCGAGGTGGTTCGGTTCAATCCTCCGCCCGGCGGCCTCGATCTCTTCGTGAGTCGGCTTGCCGACGTCCAGCATGACGTTAAACTGTATACCCGAACTACGTTGACTTTGATCCGTGCTAACGCGCGGTACGTTGGAAGCCCCTCCGGGGTCCAAGCTCTTCACTCCATCATCCATCCTGATCCTTACCCGGGCCGCCACATCCCGGTGGGGTCATGCCACTTCACTCCACTCCACGTTACTTGGGAAGCCGCCCATGTGCTGGCCCCAGCGTCGGAGGTTCCCCGCAAGGGGTTCTGTCATCTGATCCACTTTTCGTGTTGATCGGTCCGATGCCGTCCCCGCTGGACGTTAAACTCGCGGCATACCCCATGTTAAACATGGGAAGCTGAGGAAAACCTCAGGTGACACAGTTCCCCGCACCCAGTACGGGATGCCTCAGGCCATCATGCCTTCGAGATGCCCTATCAGGGACGGAAGACAGACTTGCAAAGCCGCAGTGTTACGACACGCCCCCAGCACCCAGAGCCACCCGGCCTTCTCACCGCAGGTTGCTGCCCCGCCCAGACTCCTTGGAGCGTCCGGGCGGAAGCAGCGTAATTAACCAGTGTCCATGAAGATATGGCGCCGGGAACGAGATTCACGAACATTCTTAAGTCTATGAGGGAGACCCGGATTAGGCGACGAGTTCCGAGGAGACGTCCAAGGAAGGAGGAGCCGACATCCCATCATCCCGGTTTCGATCAAGGAGCAGACGCCCCTGAATAAGGGACGAATGCCGCCCGCCCTTGGAAAGCGGGACTGCGGGACCACAAGCCGCGCGCCCATCCCCTCGGGTTGACGGGTGCACGCGCGAACGCGTCCTGGCGGAACAGCGTAACCCGACGCACATCCGCACCGAAACAGAAAAATGGTGAACCCGACGTGAATCTCTTCTCCTCGATACGAAGACCGATGGCTTTCAGAGGTGTTGGATGACCGCCATGTTGCCCGGCCAAGCATTCAGTCTTACCCGCCAGGGGCTGGGGAAGTGAAATCGGGCACTCCGTCTCGCAACGTCGAGGGCCTGGGTTCCCCCCACGGAAGGCGTCGTGGCGCTAATGGTTGGTTGACGATTCCTTTTTCCTGTCAGTGTTAATGGGTTCTTCTCCCTGATTTCAGAAATCAGGTCGCCCGATCCAGTGCCCGATCGCCACCCGCCCACTGGCGCAGGGATAGGGGAAACACCGACGCGGCTACTCCGCGCGGTCCTGCCCGTTCCACAGTCGTCCCAGCAGCCGCAATTGCGGGACGACCACGCCCTCTCTCCCCCTCGGAGGTCATCCAGAGAAGGGTGATCAACACCCTGGTGCGGAGATACGAGGAAGAGGGAGTCATCCCCACTAGGGAAATGGCTCGCCTAGACCTTGAGGAGGCTGCGCCTCGCCACCACCGCCGCCCTCGAGGGCCGCGCGGGGAGGCGCCGCTGCCTACCTCAACGTCCAATCGCTTCGGGAGTTTATCCCCGGAGCGCTCTGACAGTTCCCTTCCCTATGCGGATGAGGTGGAAGATGCCCGGGATCACCCTATCCGAGGTTCGCTCCAGGGATCTATGGTAAGGACTCCCGCCAGGCCACGACGACACCGCCGCCAGGCCTCTCCAGTCGAAGAGCGGGCTCTCCACCTACCCGCGCCGCTCATCCCGACTCGTCTATCTCGACGCCAATGTCGGGCACGAGCCGAAGAGGATGCCCACCTTGGGGCTCTAGCGACAGCGGCCGCATTGGCCCAAGCCACTACTGGCTCCAGTCGCCAGGCCTCTGTGCATCCTGAGCGGGGGAACTCCTATGCCCGACCTGGATCGAGGCCCCGACCGCCCCCAAGGCAGGTTGGGTCGACTCTCCCGGTTGCTGGCACTGGCAGTATCCACCGCGGACCATCTCGCGGTAGCGCTATTCACCGGCAGGGTCTACTCTGCGTGGCCGATCCAGGAGGCATGGGTCATCCCACCTTCCAATCCCGGCCCGGAGGCCTACCCGGAATCATCTCTCCCCGCGTCCCCTTTGATATCTGTCCCGGTGCCCCTCGCACCTTGGTTCCCAGTCCTCTTTGCCCCAGCACCAGTGAGGCCGGAGGACGCCAGGACAGAGATCAGCCCTGCCCCGAAAAACCACCCAGGGGCAGGAAGGCAAGGCGTCGACGCCGAGGGAAGAATGTTACGGAATTCCGGACAGAGATCCGACCGGTTTGCTTCTCTGACTCAGAGGCGGAGTACGATTCGGCGACAGAGCCCCTTCCCCAATCCCGCCGGTCAAGGGCAGGGGTAGGAATGCGGCACGTCAGCCTCGTGCTCCCCGAGAGCGAGATCGATGTGATCCCCGCTTCTCTCCGAAGGTATATCCAGAGTAACGAGGGCCTGGTAGACCCCCAAGGATCAAGCTTGCGGTTGGTACCGGCCCCTCCAGAAGTGCCTTCCGTCTCGATCAGAGAAGCCGGAGACTTTTTCTGGGGACCGACGGTCGAACCACGATCTGGTGCGCCCTCGGCGAGCACCGATGCTAAGGCAGGATGTTCGCTCGCCGGCCCGTCCTATCGTGATGTGGTAGCCAGGGCACCGCCACCCTCATAGGGCGGCCCGGGATATGGAGGCCAATCGGCCTGCTCGCCGTATTCACCGCCGGCCAGCCCGTCAGCCCGGCGGCCCGCCTCGGCACCACTACCAGTTTCCCGTCCGTTCCCAGCCATTGAAGAGGACCAAGGAGATCTGGGTCCCGAGTTTGAGTCGTGGAGCTTCTGGACTGTCCATGCAGAGGGCCACTTCCCTGAGAAGTTTTGGCCAGTCGCAGGACCGGGCTTTGATGCACCCGAATCGCTCACCCCGGATGAGTTCGAATGCTTCCGCCGAACTCTCCGGGAGACTCGCTCCTGTCTTCACCGCCTAAAAATGCCATACCCCGGGAGTCAAGCGCACCTGGAGGATATTGGTGAGCAGTGCCGTCAAATTGACCTGGCCATGCTCCCCGCGGTTCGGCACCCCGGGTCATTTGGGCACCACGAGGCCCTCCAACAACGATGCGTCGAGTGTTTTCAAGCACTCCGCAAAGTTTTCGAGGAAGCCACTCCCCACGTGTATATCCGTGGATGGGGGCAGTACGCTGCCCTACGCTTCAGTGTGATCCGCCGACAGCCCGATTCGCTGGGTGGCCCTGAGGGTATATCCCCAGGGACAGGAACGGTCAATATGGATGACCTGTCGGGAGAGGGGAACGACTTGGAACTTCTCGACGGGGGCTTCCCCCCCGAAGACAAGCCGTCGTCAGACCCATCAGTGAGAGTTACTCGTCATCAGAGGAACCTCCTGGGGCTCCCCGCACCCACTGAAGCACTGACGTTGGGCCGAAACGTTAGCAAAGGAAAAGAGCACAGCGAGGCTATAAGGCCCGCAGACCCATCTGCCTCCATGCAGAGGGCAGAGGAGGATCCCGAGAAGGCTACGCTACGTCAGCAGCTCGCCGAACAGAAGAAGCTGGTTGACCAGCTCCTCGCCGAGCGCGCTACAGAACGGCGGCCTGACTACGGTGATCCCAGGCCAGGACAGTAGGGACCGGAACAACCGCTCCTCGATGAGACTCTCCCGGGCAACCGTGATTATGCCGTGTTCGCCGACAGGAGAGAGGCCATTGCCTATGGCAAGAGGGCGCGGTATGTTTCGCCACACCCTCCCGAGCGGCGTGACTACCTGAGAGATCCCGCTCGGATTCCTCCCGCTGCCCCAAGGGCCGCTCCGCCCGCCATCCCACGAGCTGCCGAGTTCGACGACCCGGTCGACGACCCGATTGAAGGGCCATGCAATGCGCTCGTGGTTAGAGATCCTCGCCAGGACTGGAACCCATGTCCGGACGATCTGATGGCGGCACTCATTGCCCGCTTGGAAGCCTTGGAGACTCGGCAGGTGGCGATCCCACCGGATGGCAAGCCCTACCCAGCATGGGTGGATGACATGTCGGCGCCTCCGGGATTCGGGAATCCCACTTTCGCCCCCTTCAACGGGACTGGAGATCCGCCACAGCATTTAGCCCACTTCAACTCGAGGTGCGGGCCTATGTTGGGGACTCCGGCACAGCATGAGGCCGCTAAGCTTCGCTTCTTTGTTCAGACACTGGAAGGGCCAGCATTTGTCTGGTACAGCCAGCTCCCCGTCGGGTCGGTAACCAGCTGGGAGGACCTCCATAGACAGTTCCTCTACCAGTTCAGTTCCACGACCCGGAAGACAAGTATCGCAGACCTCTTCAAGTGCAAGCAGAGGCCTGATGAGCGAGTCGCGGACTTCGTCGCCCGATGGAAGGGTCTCACGTATTCCCTTGACATGCCATTGACTCAGGAGCAGTTGCTGACAATGTGCGTCGGGAACGTCAAGACCGAGCTGGTCCCTTCCCTGATCACTCAGAATTACCCCGGAGGGTTCAGGGACTTCTCAGACAAAGCTCAACGTCTTGAGGAAGCCCTGCAACAGGCCAGCCAGGCACACCCGCTGCCCCCTATGATTCCTGCAAGGAGAGTCAGTAGGGCTAAGCCCGCTGCTGTTGCCCAGATAGAGGCCCCCAGGCCGTTGGAGCTTCTGCCGGCGAGGCCAGCTCCATAGCCTCACAGGAATCCGCCTCCACGGGCTCAGTTCTCGGCCCAGCAGCGGCAGCCTCAGAACCGGCCGGCCCCTCCGCGTAATGTACCGCCGCAACCCAGGCGAGATAATCAGGGTCCACCCCCTCGGCCGGCCCCTCCAGCCCCTCGTCAAGACCACGCTCCCAGGGGCCCGCGACACCTGACATACTCATTTCACGAGGATCAGGTCCCCGGTTACTTCCGGAGCGCCCTGGAGCAGAGGATTGTGCGACTGCCTGAGTGTTGGAAGCCAGAGGAGGCACATCTTACGAATAACCCCCGCTACTGCCCCTACCATCGAGCCTTGGGGCACACCATCCAGCGGTGCTATGTGTTTAAGGACTGGCTCCAAGACCAGATTAACAACAATGTAATCAGGTTGGGCCCAGCTCCGGCACAAGTGGCGGGCGTATTCGTGGGATCAGATGACGATAGTGGCAACGAGGACGAATGGCAGCTGGTCTCCAACCGCGGACCCCAGAAGTACAATAACTAGATGGCCCGCAAGACGACCATTCGCGCCCATGGAATCATCCGTGCGCGCTTGAATCAGCCTGAGCCCCCAGAACCTGCGGGTGCTGCTTCGGCATCGTCGTCCCAGTCTGCCTCCTCCAAGAGGAGCAAACGGCGGCAGCGCAAGAAGGAAGAGCGCGCCCCGCCAGTTCCGCCACTATCCCGTACTCTCGGCGATTTCATGCCCCCGGAGATGGGGGTCCCTCCTCGGATCCGCCCGGTGATGGATGATTCGTCCGATGACGGTATTGGGTACGCTTCGGTTAACACCGTCGAGCTGGTAAATCCATTTTCGGTTCCCGACGTTGAAGAACACCAGGTGGACCTCCCTAGTGTCCCCGGTCGTCGCCACCGTCGGAAGAACCGCAGCAACAGGAGTCACCGGGGCACAGCCGTTGGTACCTCCAGCTAGGCCGTGCACGCCACTGAGACTAGGCAGAAGGCTCAAGATCGAGCTCAGCGTGCGCAGGCCCCCCATTCGGGGATGACGGATTCGCCTCCGCCACTGTTTGTGGTGTGGGACCAGGCAGAACCGCCTCAGCCGCGTCGCGACCAGCTCTGCCCTGCCACGAGTCCATCCCGGCCTCCTGACTCCAGTACGGTGACCATTTCCCGGACTGCGACCAGTGAACAGCGACATGCGCCAAGTACCAGTCGGCTGCCGATCCAACCGGCAAGGCCCGTCATGCCACCAACCGCAGAGCAACCTCCTGCAACCAGGGGCTCGCGCTTGGCCAAAAAGTATGATGTCCTGAAGCACTTGGCCGACATCCCAGCAAGGCTCTCCATCCTTGAGGCTCTGCGCATGTCATCTGAGATGCGCGAGGCACTCGCTGAAGCCCTGAAAAGCCCCCTCCAGTTTGAGACAGAGGTTGCGGCTGCAGAGGCCTTTCACGCCGAAACGATCGAGGACGCCGAATGTCAGGCAGTTATCTCGTTCTCTGGTAAGGATGAAGACCCTCCTATACAGGGACATATCCGTCCGCTGTATGTCACTGGCCAGTTCAATGGCCTTGAAGTCCGGCGCTGTCTTGTCGACACGGGGTCCGGGATTAACCTGATTCCAACTCGGACGCTCCGGAGATTGGGGTTGTCTGAGGATGACTTGATTCCCTCCGACCTCAGGATCCAGGGGTACGACCGCACCGAGCAAACCCCGGTCGGCAAGATACGTTTGAAGACCCAGTTCGGTGACTTGGTTGCCAACACCGAATTCATGGTAGTCTCTCAGGACACTGCGTATAACGCATTGATGGGCAGGCCATGGCTTCACCTTCACGCGGCGGTTCCCTCGTCATACCACCAATGCCTCAAATACTCCCTTAATGGTCGAGTAGGCGTGCTTCAAGGAGATGCCTCTCCTTTTGCCTCATGTGAAGCCCGCTATCTGGACGCGGACTATTACAAGAGCAAGGATAAGCAGATCCTGGCAGGTGAGGTTGAGCCTGTCGCTGTTGCAAGCGATCCCTGGGCAAGTCTGGATGACGCTTACGTCCTCCCGATTCACCGGTTGGACGTCGCCATGGTCTTGACGGTCCGCGAGTCTCCTGATGAGATGGTCGCGACCGCCCGCGCCAGCACCAGTGGCCCAGCAGGATCTGGTAGCCCCAATGCAGTTGCCAACGCAGTCTCTCCCGTGGACGATCCCTCCCCGAGTGGAGAGGACGTGGAAGATGCACCCCCAGCCTTTGAGGAGGGCGTCCCCGCCACGGTCGATGAGTTAATACAGGTGAACCTTGGAACCGAGGCCGATCCAAGACCCACGTTGGTTAGTGCCGCCATGCCCTCTGAGGAGCGGCAGCAGTACGTGGACTTTCTCAGGCAGCACCGTGATGTGTTCGCTTGGGGCTATGATGAGATGCCGGGGCTAGATCCTCAGGTAGCTGTCCACCGCCTTGGTCTCCCGGCGAACCATCGCGGGTTCAAGCAGCCTCCCAGGAAGATGCACCCATCCCACGGTGCCATGGTTGAGGCCGAAGTTGAAAAGCTTATCAAAGCCAACTTCGTGAGGGAAGTTCAGTACCCCAAATGGCTGGCCAACATTGTGCCGGTCAGGAAGAAGAACGGGCAGATTAGAGTCTGCATCGACTTCCGCGATCTCAACCGCCACTGTCCGAAGGATGATTTTCCCCTTCCAGTGACAGAGCTGTTGATTGATGCCACGGCAGGGTTCCAAGCCCTCTCCTTCATGGATGGATACTCCGGATACAACCAAATTCGGATGGCCCCTGAGGATGAGGAGTTCACTGCCTTCAGGGCCCCCCAACGTACCTTTTGCTACCGGGTCATGCCCTTCGGCCTGAAGAATGCAGGTGCCACCTATCAACGGGCGATGCACCGCATATTCAAGCCAATCCTCGGCACGCTAGTGGAATGCTACGTCGATGACTTGGTTGTCAAATCGCACCAGCGTCGGGACCATCTCAAAGATCTTGAGAAAGTGTTCAGCTTCCTCCGGTCTCGCTGCCTGAAGATGAACCCGTTGAAGTGTGCCTTTGGGGTCACCTCCGGAAAGTTCCTTGGATTTGTGGTAAGATACCGGGGTATTGAGATCGACCCAGAGAAAATCAGGGCGATTAGCCAGATGCCTCCCCCGGGTACCGTCCGGGAACTGCAAGGGTTCCAAGGCCACTTAGCCTATATACGCCGATTCATCGCGAATCTGGCCGGCAAGTGTAAGCCCTTTTCTCGGCTTATGAAGAAAGGTGCCACCTATGTATGGGATAAAGAGTGTCAGACCGCTTTCGAGGAAATCATGCAGTACCTGCTTCAACCTCCGGTCCTGATGCCGCCCGTATCCGGAAAGCCGCTGGTCCTTTATGTGACCGCCCTGGAACGGTCCCTGGGTGCCCTTCTCGCCCAGAAGAACAACGAGGGAACAGAGAATAGCCTCTATTACCTCAGTCGCATGCTCCTCGATGCGGAAGTTAGGTATTCCCCCATCGAGAAGAGCTGCCTGGCGCTCGTATTTTCCGTACAGAAATTACGGCACTACTTGCAGCACCATGAGGTACCGTTGGTTTCTCGGGTAGACCCGTTGAAATATATCCTGAGCCGGCCTATGTTGACTGGCCGCCTAGCGCGGTGGGCTGTGATTCTCCAGCAGTTTGACATCAGGTATGTGTCTCAGAAGGCCATCAAAGGGCAAGCGTTGGCAGACTTTCTGGCCGCTCACCCGACCTCCGCGGATCAGCCGCTGGATCTAGGCTTTCCTGATGAGACCATTCTCTCGGTTGATCGAGCCGATCCATGCTGGCAGATGCACTTTGACGGTGCCTCCCGGAGCCCCACCGGTAGAAGACTCGATAATCCTAAGCTCAACAGAGTGGGCTTGGGCATCGTCTTCATTACCCCGGAGCGAGCCGTGCTGCCATACTCTTTCCTATTGTCAGAGGGCTGTACCAACAATGAGGCGGAATACCATGCCCTCATCACCGGCCTCGAGTTGGCTCTCGAGATCGACGTGCCCCGTCTGTGCGTGAAAGGGGACTCCGAGCTGGTCGTTAAGCAGATCAATGGCGACTACGTTGTCAGGAATCCGGAACTTGTGCCATTGTTGGAGTGCACCCTCCTTCTGATGGCCCGGTTCCCTTCTCGGCCGGAAATTGTCCATGTTCCCCGGTCGCAGAACGGTCGAGCAAATGCTTTGGCCAGCCTCGCTGCGTCACTTGCGGAGCCTGAACAGGACAACCTGATCGTCCGCGTGACGCGCCGCAGGCTCATCGCTCCCGTTATCCCGGAAGAAGATCGCGGCCCGTTGGTAAGTAACCTCACCACGGTTGCCCCCATGCCCAGAGCCCCGAGTACCCCAGATATGACAGTCGGATCAGCCCCTGATTGGAGGACGCCTTTGGTTGAGTACCTCCAACATGGCATTCTTCCATCGGATCGGGCCGAGCGCGAGCGAGTTCGACGCCGCGCATCGCAGTTCGTCCTCCAGAGCAGTCCCGGTCTGGAGCAGATCCTCTACAAACGCGGATTTGATGGTATTCTCCTCCGTTGCCTTCAAGGAGTTGAGATCCCACGAGTCATGCAAGAGGTTCATGCTGGTTCGTGTGGCACCCACCAGACTGGGCCGAAGCTGTCCCACCAGATTCGGAGGTTGGGATACTTCTGGCCCTCTATGATCCATGACTGCATCGAGTATGCCAGGAGGTGCCATGCGTGCCAGGTTCATGCGAACTTTGTGCATCGGCCGCCGGAGCCTCTCCATACCACAAGGTATTCCTGGCCCTTTGCAGTCTGGGGACTGGACGTCGTGGGACCTTACCCGCCGGCGACATCTCGCCAGTGCCGGTTCATTCTGACCGCCACGGACTTCTTCTCCAAATGGGCAGAAGCGATTCCGCTCAGAGAGGTCAAATCCTGTTCGATCGCTGACTTCGTGACCTCCAACATCATCTATCGATTTGGAGTGCCTCACGCTATCCTCACGGATAACGGAACCAATTTCCGAGCAGCCGAGTTGAAGAAGTTGTACGCCAAGTATAACATTCGCTCGAACCATACATCTCGCTATCATGCGCAGGCGAATGGACAGATCGAGGCGTTTAACAAAACCCTCTCTAACATTCTGCAAAAGATGGTTGGTCAGAACAAGAAGAGTTGGCCGGACAAGCTCCCCAATGACCTCTGGGCTTATCGGACGACGACTCGCAATTCCACCCAGATGACCCCTTATTCCCTGGTGTATGGAGCTGAGGCCGTCCTGCCCATCGAGATCCAGTTTCCGTCCTTGCGCACTGCGGTCTACGACCAGCAAGCGCCGGACAGAGTCGCTGAAGCCCGTCTAGTCGAGTTGGAAGCACTGGATGAGAATAGACTTCGCGCTTTGCACAACTTGGAGAGGCATCAAAGCAGAATGGCTCGAGCTTTCAATAAGAAGGTTCTCCTCCACTCCTTCCTGCAGGGTGATCTAGTGCTAGCCCTAAGAGCGCCAATGATCCCTGGCAGGAAGCCGCCCAAGTTGGAGCCCAAGTGGGAGGGACCTTTTGTTGTCCACAAGGTCTATCCCAATGGCGCGTACTCCCTAGCGACTATGGATGGTGAGCGTGTCACTCCTACCACCAACGCTAGGTTCCTCAAGCAGTACTTTGTCTGAGTGTACCAACGTCCAGCAAGACGTTAAACAGCACATTTGTCCAGCAAGACGTTAAACTGCACATACGTCCAGCATGACGTTAAACTGCACATTTGTCCAGCAAGACGTTAAACTGCACATACGTCCAGCATGACGTTAAACTGCACATTTGTCCAGCAAGACGTTAAACTGCACATACGTCCAGCATGACGTTAAACTGCACATTTGTCCAGCAAGATGTTAAACTGCACATACGTCCTGCACGACGTTAAACTGCATTCGTCCGAGCTACAAGACGTTAAACTGTTCAGCATCCGTCCTGCATGACGTAAAACTGCCCCTCAAGAACTACGTGCGGCTTGATTCCCATCCTTATGGGATATGTAGGACCGCCTGAACCTTCATGTTTCATGCCCAGCCCCATCTTTTGGGAATTTCCATCCCATCTCGGGCCCTTGGCCCAGTTTCCCCCGGGTGTGCGGCGTATGGTGTGAGCGCGGGGCTATGCCCTCATTCACGTCGGTTTGCTCGTCACGCTGTACGCCCCCCCCCCCACGTTTGGGGATGCCTTCTGCTCCCCCCTTCCTTTTTTGTCTCTTTTCGTCCTGCATGACGTTAAACTGCACTTCAAGAACTACGTGCGGCTTCATTCCCATCCTTATGGGATACGTAGGACCGCCTGGACGCTTGTGTCTCAGGTCCAGCCCCGTCTCTTGGTTGATCACGGGGATCTGCCCCCCTCCGGTTGCTCTCATGGTGAGTCCTCCGACCCTTTCCGGAGATCTGTTAACATGATTTGGGTGCTTCGGTCTATGACTCGTAGTGTCAGATTCAATCCCGACAAGTCCTGTGTTGCTTGTCAGGCCCCGCGCTTCCTCTTGTTCGAGCCTTCACTCAAAGGGATCCTCGTTAGCGGTTTGGGTACGATGCCTTAGTGCTCTCCCACCGCTCCGGGTCGATTTACCGGCGGGTCTTGGGCCGCAAATCGATATGAATCCTGCGATTGAGCGGTTGATGCTCGTTTGCTTGCCCCGTCTTAGGCTGACGCGATCGGATGTTGTGTTGCGAATGCGTCAGCAACATCCTTGATCGCCATGTCGGCTCTTTCAGGCTCTGAACATTGGTTGCGCAGTCCTCATCACACTCCGCCTTTGTGCGTTGTAGTGGAATCTCGACACTCTCTTCATACTGACCTCCAGTACACCTCTACACGTTAGGCAGACCAACCAAGGTAATGATGTCGTTCGAGGCTCCCATGATCTGAGCACCAGAGATATATGCGGATATCCTCCCTAAGGTCCATGCGTAGCTGGACCCTCATCCCCATAAGGAGGAGGGAGTCGCCCGAACAATTGCGTTCTGGGCCCAGCATATCTGGAGGCTAGCATCTCTGCCCCTCGGGTGATGGACATACGCAGACCCCTATCCCAAGACTCTTCTCCTGGAATCGTGCGTGACCATAGGGCTGGGTATGTTCCCACCTCCGCTGTGTCCGCCGTACCGCGATAAGCGGGTTCCTCTATGGTCCGAACCACACAACCTTAAACTGTGTTGTCCGGTCCTACCACACGACCGTAAACTGTGATCGTCTTGGCCGCCCGACGAGAAACGGCACTGCATCGTGATGTCCTCCTCGGGGGACACTCATGTTGGGCGCTGGTTAATGACCACGCCATTCATCAATGCCTTCCATGGCTTGATTATTGTGGCGACGCCAGAGATTTCTCAATCATAGGCATGTCGCCGCACGAAGAAAAACCATTCATCTTTAAGGACAAACAAGAAATATCAAATGCCGCTCCTTCTGTGTGCGAGGGTCAGACCCGCACTCTTCCCCGCGCTGGTGCCCGATTGTGTTGCGCCGCGCTTCAAGAACTACGTGCGGCTTGATTCCCATCCTTATGGGATACGTAGGAACGCCCGGATGTTTGAAACTTCGGGTCCAGCCCCCCACCTCTTGGAGATTCCCCCTTCTCTGGGGAATCCGCCGCCTTCAGGTCACCCTCAAGGCGTGTTCCCCGACCCCTTGCCGTGGTCCACCGGTGTCAAGAGTACTCTGGTTTATTGCCAGGAGTGTCAGGTTCAGCTTGGTCAGGTTCCTTCCACATTTCAGGCTTCGTGCTCCCTTTCATTCGGACCCATCGTCTACGCCCTGGGTGGAGCCCCCGTGAACGGTTCGGACACAATGCCTCAGTGCTCTCCCACCGACTCGGGCCGGTACCCCCAATGGCCTCGGGCAGCAAATCGATATGAATCCTGCGATTGAGCGGTCGATGCTCGTTTGCTGCCTCATTCCACCAACGGTTAGTGCGATATTGATGCTGCTTTTCCGCCACGGTCGGCAGTACTCCCATATCGTTACGCCGGTTCCCCCAGTCCTTGAGTGAATGGCCGCATGATTCAAATTTTCCACCTCCCATTCTGACCAGGCGAAACCTCGACGCTCTTGACACTATCCCTCAGTGCATCTTCGCATACCCAGGGGATAGGACCACGATGTGGCATACTTTGAGCCCTTATGGTCCGAGCTCTAAGACCTTAAACTAAGATCTCCCCTTATGGTCCGAGCTCTAAGACCTTAAACTAAGACCTTCCCCTATGGTCCGAGCTCTAAGACCTTAAACTAAGATCTCCCCTTATGGTCCGAGCTCTAAGACCTTAAACTAAGATCTCCCCTTATGGTCCGAGCTCTAAGACCTTAAACTAAGATCTTCCCTTATGGTCCGAGCTCTAAGACCTTAAACTAAGATCTTCCCCTATGGTCCGAGCTCTAAGACCTTAAACTAAGATCTCCCCTTATGGTCCGAGCTCTAAGACCTTAAACTAAGATCTCCCCTTATGGTCCGAGCTCTAAGACCGTAAACTAAGATCTCCCCTTATGGTCCGAGCTCTAAGACCTTAAACTAAGATCTCTCCTTATGGTCCGAGCTCTAAGACCTTAAACTAAGATCCCCCCCTTATGGTCCGAGCTCTAAGACCTTAAACTAAGATCTAGCCCTTATGGTCCGAGCTCTAAGACCTTAAACTAAGATCTAGCCCTTATGGTCCGAGCTCTAAGACCTTAAACTAAGATCTAGCCCTTATGGTTCGAGCTCTAAGACCTTAAACTAAGATCTACCCCTATGGTCCGAGCTCTACGACCCTAAACTAAGATCTCCCCAAATGGGGTCCTATGTCCTGCATGACGTTAAACTGCACTCTTAGAACTACGTGTGGCTTGATCTCCAGCCTGATGGAGTACATAGGAACGCCCGGGCATTCCGGCTCGGGTCCAGCCTCAGGGATCGTTAAGTCCCGCCCCTCCTCGTCGCCGGCCGTCTGGCCTGGCTTCTGGTAGAGTGGTGCAGTCGTGATATTCTCCCCGATTCAGCTCGGGATGCCCCATCGCAATGATGGGAAGCGACGGTTTCCTCGTCAAAGAGGTGCTGTCTGAGGATTGAGGTGATTCACGGCCAGATTAGTGCATCCGCCTAATACGCTTTCTCCACGGTGGCGCAATTTTGAGAGCGTTGGATTCTGTCCGAACAAATCGCCACTTCGCCCCACGCTTCGCATGCCCTGTTGATCTGGATTTTCCACCCTTGTGTCTGAAGGAACCCCAAAGCGGTATTCATGATGACATGTGGTCCGCCTCCTGCAATATGAATGATGACCTTTTTCGGTCCGTCTATTGCAGTTGTTATGGTCGATCCACTGTCCGCCTACCGTCTTGGGCATTTCCTGGAAGGCCGACCGTTGTGGGTGTCTGGATTCGGGACACGCGATTCACCCTTTCTCATTTCCCTATGTTCGGATAAAATCTCAACGCCCCTAGCATTGTCCCGCTCATGTGTTGGAACAAGTTGGGGGGATGATACATTGATTAGGTCTGAGGTCTCCTTTCCTAGGAGTGACCTCCCTCTTTTCTCCAGCAATCCAGGCCCAATTATGGATGCCTGATGCTTGGTTAACACTCCCGCAAGACAACGAATTGTGGTTGAGCATGTTAAACCAAAAGATGCAGATAAATATATTGATTCATACAGATGGATCAAAGTAGCGGAAGAAAATGTTTTGGGAATGGCAAAACAAAGCCCTTAGGGATTAGCGTGCTGAATGAGTCTTTCTAATGCCGCTACCCTTTGGCTGGTGGCCTCCAGAGCTGCTTCTCGCTCTCTGCGTGCCCTCTCTTCGTCGGCGGTCGCAGCGCGCAGTTCGTCGATTCTGGCCTGTGCACGCTCCCGCTCGACCTGAATTGTGACCATCTGTTGGCCCGCCTCCGTCAGCTGTACCTGAGCGTCAACCAGCTGGGCTTCTAGTTGCTCCACAAGCTCGGTACACGTTGCGACGAAGGCCTCCTTCTCTGCCGCCTGCCCTTCGAGGTGCCGGACTTCCTGCTCCGCCGCGAGGAGCGCCCGCGTGCTCTCCGACATGTCCCGACTTTGTGTGACGTCGGCACGCCGGCAGCTCTCGCGCATCTTTTCGGCCATGAAATCACGGACCGTTAGATGGAGGCGTTGAGCATCAGCTCCCCCGGCACACAGAAAGCGCAGCCAGGTTTGAAGTGATCCCATGCGCCCCAGCCACTCCGACGGGTCTCGCTTGAGGAAGCGCTGGATGCACTTCCACCCCCTACGTCGCGTTATCCGGCTCTCCTCGACCGCCTCCGTGTCTGAGTCGTCCATCTCCTCGGGATCGGCAGGCCGGTAGGCAGGGAAGGCAGCCAGCAGGTCTGCTGCAGGGTCCGCCCCTGGGAGGTCCTCACGAGGGATAGGTTCCCCAACGTCTGGGCGACCTTATTCTCTCTCCCCAGCGGCGCTGACACCCTCGTCAGCCCCCAACCTCTCTCCGGTGGCAGCACCGCCGACGTCCGCAGCCCCTTGATCAGCAGTTGGTGGGGCCGGCTCGGTTTGGGAAGCCTGTTCCGGAGCAGGCGGCATGTCCACCACTGGTCCACTCGTAGATGGCCCGGGTTCGGCAACCCGATGAGCCTCCAGTGTTGAGATCACTGCGCAGGGCGTGCCATGGTTAGTCACGGATCGTCAACGGCAAGCACCAGCAGCAAAGTAGGGAGACTTACGGGAGTTCGGAGCGTCATCTTCCGCTATCCCGGTCGCCGCAGGAACAGTTGCAGCAGGGGACACTTTAGCGCTTGTCAGTTCGATAATGGGTGCCTGGCCCCCGCCTTGTCCTGCTGGCGCCTCTCCTACTCCTGTTGAGGACGCTTGACCGACATCCGTGTGCTCCTGAGAAGGATGGAGAAACGGGTTAGAAGCTGCATAAGAGAATGGATGAAGCAATTTGAGTAGGGATAGAAGCGGACCTCGAGGAGCTCAGTGACATCAACGTTGTCAGAGCCGGCCACCTCGCCGCTCTCCCGTGGGCTCCCCCGATGGGACCTTCCCTCGGAGCCTTCATCCTCCCCCGTCTCCTCCTCCTCCTCGGAGTTGTTACTGTCATCTTCTTCCGGCGGCATCTGTTCCGGAGCGGGCTCGAGGCCGAGCATCACCTTCACCAGAAGGGATGGCTCCGCGCGCTGACCACGTTGGCGCGCGTACTCGTCCATGGCCGTCAGATACGCATACTGCCGGTTGAAGTCCACTCTGTCGGCAATCTGGAGGTGCCCGACCTCTGGCAGATAGATTCCTTCTCTGAGTATCTTTCGCCAGATAGCGTCGGTCCCCAGTGACTGCCACAGAGTCATCCAGGCCGACCACAGCGCCGGGAAGACCGCATCATGGGAAGGTTCGAGCAGACGTCTCACCTGCTTCCCGGGCCGCTCGTCGACCACCGCACGTGCCCCCTCTCTGGGCGCTGAGGTCGTGGCGGCAGCCCGCGATGTGCCCGCCGCCGAAGTCCCTGCCCGCGCCGGCTCCGCTGCTTGGCGCGCCTCCGTTCTCCCCCGTGTGGCGGCGCCTTGCCTCCTTCCTTGACGCCCGGTCTCCGCACGGGTAACCTCGAG
Source organism: Viscum album (assembly GCA_963277665.1). Lineage (NCBI taxonomy): Eukaryota > Viridiplantae > Streptophyta > Magnoliopsida > Santalales > Viscaceae > Viscum > Viscum album. Next base: position 158,092,283 of record OY728128.1, on the reverse strand, counting down.
CCGCCGAACTAGCTTCCGCAAAAGCCCCTCGGGGTACGCGATGGCCCAGTGTTCGGCGTACTCGGTTGCCAAGCCTGCGTCAACTCCGGTAGAAGGGAGAGTGATGACGTCGCCAGAGCCGAAAGCGGCAAACATCAGCCACATCTGGCGAAGGACGCCAGGGTTCGTCTCCTCCCGGACAGCAGTGAATACCCTCTTCGGCATCCGTTGAAGGCACCCGAACTGCCTGGCGAACCGGGTCGGCACGTAAGGCTCGCAGATCACCTTCCCGTCGATCCGAGCCACGAGCACCCCGCCCCGCATGTTCAGTAAGTACTCATGCTGCTCCAACGGACCCTGCCCGTTGTCGATCATTTGGCCAACGGGAGTGGGGAACAGACTGAAGTTGAAATTGGCATGATTGCCAATCCGGATCCGCACGCCCTCCTCACTTAGGGTCATCGGAGCGACCCCCGCGATGTTCAGCAGGGAGGGTCGCAGGCCGTTGCCCGGAGGAATGATGGCGTTCGGAAACATGTACCCACCGAGGTGAGCAGCCACCCAGCCGTGGAAGAACTGAAAGGGCCCACAGATCCTTCGTGGCGACCCCCCTCGTGAGATGCGTCCCAGGATGGCATACAGCCTCGCCAGCACTGGGACCCCGAGGTTGTATCTCTTGTTGGCGGCCATAGCGCCTGCCATCGCCAGTGTCGCCGGGCGAACGCCCATTCTCGCGTCCCGCACTGGCAGGAGCCACCCACTCAGAAAGGCGGCCAGGAACGCCGCGTACCAGACATTTGGGTCCCGGGCCTCGATGACGCGGTACCCCCATGAGCGGTAGTCACCCGTCTCCAGGACCCGCCAGTACGACCCGTTCCGGCTCCTCTGAGCTGCGGTCGGGCACCGCTTCCCCCTACCTGGCATCTTGACCGCTGGTTCATGCTCCAAGAACTGGCCGAACCACTCCTTGTAGGCTATGTCCTTCTGGAAGTCCTTGATCCCAAGCCGCTGCGTAGCCAGGTCAAGGAGATGCCATGTCAGGATGGGAGTCCGTGACCTGTCCTCCCAGATGTTCTTCGGTGGCAGGAACTCATCGTATTGGTAGCCCTCCAGCGGGATACCTCCGATGCAGTGGATGTCCCAGAGACCAATGCCGACCTCCCCATGGTGAAGATGGAAGGTGTTGGTATCCGGAGACCATCGGGTGAACAGCTCCGGCCCGAGCTCGGACTGCTGGTAGAAGTGGAACTGCGACGTCCACACCGCCTCGAACAGGCCGATGTACCGCAGCTCCTCTGCGAAGTGATCGCAAGTGTGGCGTACCCAGAACGCCCAGGCCCATTCACTGGTGAAGTTGCCCCCAGACCGCAAGTCCCAGTCCTTCAGCCAGCCCTTGGTGTCGTCCGTGACGCTCTGGCGATATATGCTCGAGTAGAGGGCTGGAGAATTCTCCGCAGTAGGCTCACCCCCATCAATGGTTCGCGTCCTCGGGTTCAGGACGTAGACGTCCAAGTGCCTGGTCTCCCTGGCAGGATGCCCATTGTTGGTGATGTTATAGCGGAGAAGCTCGTCCTCCCGGGTCACCCAGGTCCGCGGCGCATCAATCTCGAACCCTGGCACCGGAACCTCATCTAGGATGCCGAAGTTCCAGAGCGGCAGGTTGTCTGACAGGGGATATGTCTTCTGGGCCGGCGTTAGTAAGTCGAACAAGGATTGATTGTTGGAAACAATCTCCTTGGCTCCGTAAACCTCCTCGTTCGTCGCCATCTCAGCCCTGCGAGTGGCGGCATCCCCCTCATTTCCTCTGTGCGCGGCCATCTCAGAAGTTTCGGGAGTCGTGCGGGTTAAGGAATGAAGCGTGCGGGATCGGACGAGGCCGGTAGAGAAGTTTGAAGGCTGGCGCACAATCCAAGAGGACGGCGCGCAATTGGGAAGACTGTCGCGCAAAGTCCCGGGTTTTCGCGCAAAGACAGGCGAAATCCGTATGGTTTTGCGCGCCGATCGGGCGAATTTCGCGACCGGAAGAGGCAATTTCGCGCACGAGAGCGTTGGAGCTTATCGCGCGGAAGGCCAGAGTATGGAACGTGGGACCCAGCGCCCCTATTTATAGGCGAGGCCGGGGTCCGCGCTGCGCGGAAAGCGCTTTGCGCGACCGCAGCGGCGAATTTCGCGCCCGGCGCCCCTTTTCGCGCGCCTAAGTCCCGCGCAGCCCAGGATTTCGGCATTCCGGCGTCTCCCTCGGAACCCGATCGTTGCGACCTCTCGCCGATCAGATTCCGAGAGGGGGCTTTTGTAGACGCCGGAAAAGTCCGTTGTTCCCAAACAAAGCTCCGGATGGGGAAAGCGAAGTGATATTTGGAGTCAGAGGCACGTTCCGGAGGGCCCGGAGGACTTGCGCGAAATTTCAGAGGCCCGCGCGCAAAGTTGAGTCGCGGCGCGCAATCCTCCCGGGATGCGCGCAATGCGCTGGGCCGGCGCGCTATTTTGCGCGCCCGCGGCCTGCGCGGCGCCCTTTGCGCGCTAGGTCCTGATTCCGCGCCCGCGAACCGAATTGCGCGCCCGAGCCCGGATTCCGCGCCCGTGGTTGCCTATAAATATAAGGCGACCCCCGACGTTTTGAAGGTTGCCAGAATCCGAAGCGTCGCTCATTCGCGCAATCCAACCCCTTCCGCGCGCAATGCCGATCTTCAGGTAACCTCCTTTCTTTCGCGCAATAGAGCCTTGGGGTCCGCCTTCGCGCGCAATCCCCTTGGCTCATTTCCTTTGAATAAATTTCAACCCGAAGGCCTTTGCGCGCAAAAGAAGCCTCTTGCGAGCAATTGCCCCCGGGTGCGCGCAATCCAGCCCGATTGCGCGCACCCCCCATTTTCAAAGTGGCCATTCGTTAGAGAATGAGCCGTTGCCCCCGCTCGCTATCCGAAGCCCGGTGCGCGCAATCCCAACCATCCGCGCGCGAAGCGCTGGCTCAATTGCGCGCCAGCCCGCCATTTTGCGCGCCGACCCGCGGTTTTGCGCGCAAAGCTCCTCTTTTGCGCGCAATCCGCCAGGGTCGCCTCCCTTGACCCCCCGAGGGTACCCGCCTGCGTGGCGCCCGATGATCCTCATCCTGGGTGCCCGCACCGTGCGTTGTCTTCCCGTGCGGCCCTCCAGGCTTGCGCGAAGTGACACGCACGTACGTCCAGCATGACGTTAAACTGCATATTCGTCCAGCATGACGTTAAACTGCATATACGTCCTGCACGACGTTAAACTGTACCTCGTCCGAGCTACAAGACGTTAAACTGTTCAGCATACGTCCAAGCTGCACGACGCTAAACTGCCTAGCCCCCATCGTCCGCGCTGCAAGACGTTAAACTGCCAAGTGCTTCGTCCTCAACACACGACGTTAAACTGTACTTCGTCCGGCAAGATGTTAAACCGTCCGCCTCGTCCTCAACACACGACGTTAAACTGTACTTCGTCGGGCAAGATGCTAAACCGTCCGCATCATTCGATCCCGTGCCTCGCACGCAGGGTCTCCCCCGGTTTGGATGTGGCCCCCACCCGCTCGTCTCTGCAGGGATGTCGGGATTGTCCCCCTTTTGGGACGATTTAATGGGAGCGGATTTTCCCTACGGGGGCAGGGTATTACAAACCCCTAGTTTCTCGTGGGAGGCTGCACATGTGTATCTCCATTGCGCCTCCCCACGGCCGAAGCCAGTAGAGGGTATGACTGGGATCGAGGTGTCTTCTGCTTTCGGTCCAAGTCCCTTCCAACTGAGTTTTTCCACCCGGGCTGTCTCAAGTGCGTAAGTCCTGACAGAATGAACTACGTGGACTTTGATCCCTGTATTCTATACAGGGTACGTAGAAAGCCTCTCTGAGGTTCAAGCCCGCCACCTGGTCGTCCCGGTCGTATTCACGTCGGTTCGTCCATCAGTGGACCCCTCCAGGGTTCACGCTTGCGTCGATTCACCTATGAATCCGCCCCTGTGGGAGACTGCCCGTGTGTATCTCCACGGTGCCTCCCCACAGCCCCCCTTTTTCCATTTCTCCTTTTGTCGTCCAGCATGACGTGAAACTGTGATCCACCCGGCCGTTCCATCCCCCTCTGTGCGAGGTGGTTCGGTTCAATCCTCCGCCCGGCGGCCTCGATCTCTTCGTGAGTCGGCTTGCCGACGTCCAGCATGACGTTAAACTGTATACCCGAACTACGTTTACTTTGATCTGTGCTAACGCGCGGTACGTAGGAAGCCCCTCCGGGGTCCAAGCTCTTCACTCCATCATCCATCCTGATCCTTACCCGGGCCGCCACATCCTGGTGGGGTCATGCCACTTCACTCCACTCCACGTTACTTGGGAAGCCGCCCATGTGCTGGCCCCAGCGTCGGAGGTTCCCCGCAAGGGGTTCTGTCATCTGATCCACTTTTCGTGTTGATCGGTCCGATGCCGTCCCCGCTGGACGTTAAACTCGCGGCATACCCCGTGTTAAACATGGGAAGCTGAGGAAAACCTCAGGTGACACAGTTCCCCGCACCCAGTACGGGATGCCTCAGGCCATCATGCCTTCGAGAAGCCCTATCAGGGACGGAAGACAGACGTGCAAAGCCGCAGTGTTACGACACGCCCCCAGCACCCAGAGCCACCCGGCCTTCTCACCGCAGGTTGCTGCCCCGCCCAGACTCCTTGGAGCGTCCGGGCGGAAGCAACGTAATTAACCGGTGTCCATGAAGATATGGCGCCGGGAACGAGATTCACGAACATTCTTAAGTCTATGAGGGAGACCCGGATTAGGCGACGAGTTCCGAGGAGACGTCCAAGGAAGGAGGAGCCGACATCCCATCATCCCGGTTTCGATCAAGGAGCAGACGCCCCTGAATAAGGGACGAATGCCGCCCGCCCTTGGAAAGCGGGACTGCGGGACCACAAGCCGCGCGCCCATCCCCTCGGGTTGACGGGTGCACGCGCGAACGCGTCCTGGCGGAACAGCGTAACCCGACGCACATCCGCACCGAAACAATCACCATGTGGTCTGTTGGGGTCATCACGAGACAGAATACTCTGGTCACCACCTCAAACTAGTCCTCAGCCACCTAAGTGTTGGGGTTACCTCGAAACCTGAGGGGTCTCGGACTCTGGAGCTCATGGTGTGCACTCGTCCTGTTCCCCTCATCAGTCAGTATTGCGGGTACCATGAGCTCCTCCACTAGAGGTACTATAGGAGGTACACCACCTGAAGGTAATTCCTAGGGAACATGGCACTGTATTGAAGCATCGTAACTGAGGGGGTCATCCTCGTAATCATAATGTTGAATCCTAGTGGGTATGTGTTGCTGAGGCATCATGCAAGGACCAATATGTACCATGGGCAATGAGTATATCCGGATAGATGACATAAATGACATGGAAAACATATCCCATTCCTATATTATTCATCTACCAGTGTCTTATTTCCCCCCACATCTAGTGTTTTATTGTAACAAGTCGAAAATCAGGTTATAAGTGTCTTGGTGTATGGATACATTGACCGCCCGTACCAGCACTAGAGACTCTTGACTGAAAGTTGAGCTCGAAACACATAACATTGTTTCCCAAAACCAAAATCATAGACTCTTGGTCCTGAGGTAGAACCGACCACCACAGATACCACTATGTCAGGGCCCGTCCCAGTGGGGCCCGCACTATGACTCCCCAAGCCCACCTCCAATAGGCTAGGGGCTAGTGACTAACACTGACTATTAATATTACTAACATGGGAGGAATTTCCTAGGTACCTATATAATGACACACATTTCTAAGCCCAAATAAGATGAAAATTCAAAAAACCCACTAAGGAACAAAACGAATGCATACAACTAAAACCAACCAACATAGTAGGATGGGAATTAATGTACAGAAAGTAAACTGGGCCAGAATACTAGCCCACCAAAAACAAGAGTATGAAAACAAAAAAGTCCAACCTGTAAACACAACAAGGTTCTGGGACTGCTGCTCATAGCTGTAGGTACACCTCAGCCTGTAGGGAACTCAGAAATCTCGATCCGTTCGTGTTCTTCCATGGACTCTATCAAAAGGTTGCTCATAATTACAAGATACTACATGTGAGTGAAAAAACGCTTGCATGGGTGTGTATAAAAATACTCAGGACAGGACCACGAAAACCACGAATCAATACAGAATGGAAAGGTACAATCATCTCTACACAGTATATGTATTTTTTTAGAAATAGTCCCTTGATCAAAAGGCCAAGGCTATTATTCATTAGAGAAAAATGTAACAAGAGCCGAAAATGCGGAGACATATTACAATCAGCCTCATAATGAGGGAGCAGGACCACATGATGTGATTCTAACCAGGTAAGAGGCATAACAACTCCCATATTAGCGAAACGATCGGCAACCATATTCACCTCCTGATAAACATTAGTGATAATGAAGTTAAGACTCATAAGGTTGTTCATACATTCCATCCACTTTTGTAGCAAGCCTCCAAGAGATATGATGCTCACCATTTCTAATGGCCTGCACAAGAGTACTAGAGTCACTTTCCTACGATATATTAATCAAACCTTTCATTTTAGAAAATGATACATCATGAATTATTCCAATAATCTCTTCCTCAAGTGAGCTATTCACACCCCAATTTCCATAGAAACATCCGTTAACAGGGTCATCATGCATACTGAAAATTGCACCACACGCTGCTGGTCCCTGATTTCCCTTTGCTGCACCATCTGTATTCAACTTAATCTAGTGAAGAACAGTAGGAAAGAAAAACACATCAAAAGTCCCCAAAGAAGGTCTGAAATTTCCTTGAACACCAAGGTTTTTCAGCACAAAAAAAATCATGAATACTATTGTCACAATACCCCATGCCAACGCTGCACATATCACTTATAGCAGAAAAAATATTCTTTGTCACCAGATTCACATAGTAGCCTTTTCCCAAAAAAAACTGGTTCCTTTCACTGCCCCCATATATCATGCAAACAGTCAGCTACAACCACACAAATTAGAGTGCATACCTGGGGTGAAAACTGGATGAAAGAGACGAATAGAAGGAAAGCTTTAAGGCCTAAAAATTGAAGACCAACCATCTCAAAAGCCTCCAAGACATCCATATGAATGGTTGAGGCTGTTGCACAGCAAAGAAATAGATTCTCTACATCCTCCCAATGTAGGTGACATATAGCACACTTGGAGAAAAGGTGAATAGAAAACATTTGAATTATAGCATGATATGTTAACCTATTGTAAAGAAGGCTCCAAACTAGAGTAATTCATGACATCCTGATTCATTTTTAGTTTAAAGAAGATAACCAATTGATGTCAGCATGATGGCCCTTGCTGACATGCTGATATAAATTTTTTCTAGTAAGAATTCCATTCCTAGAAGGATCCCAAACCAGAATATCAGGGCCACAAATTTTCTCATAATGTTTAACCAAATCCTAAAGCTCATCCAGGAGTGGTGAAGGAGGATCATCAAGAAACTCCTTAATAGTGACCTGCTTATTATAATCAAGGACATCCAGCTGGAAATTATCCAAGAGAGTGGCACCCGCCCAATTATTAACCCAAAATTTGAGTGTCGAGTTCCTATTAAAAATTCATCATGAGCTGGACATAATATCCTAAAAAGAAGCATTAATTGATGGCCATAATGAAGAATCAATGTATGAATTCCTTCTATGCCTCAATTTACTAACAAAGTGAGGATTGAGAAAACCAATTGAATTAGAATTGATGTGGATAATCTTCAAAACAAGACAGGCTTGATGGGAATCATTGAAGAGAGAAATAATTTTTATTTCCACGACACAATTATTCAAATTGAGACAACAAGCCTTACAAGGAATTGTGACCATTTTCCTCTCATGTATATTTCCCCTCCAAATAATGTTCTTGATAGATACATTAAGACACTTGAGAAGTCCTCTCGGCCACTTATAGACCATGAATGAGTACAATAATTTAGAAACAATAACTGACTTCACCAAACATAAATTCCTAAACATAGATAGGCTCTTCCCCTTCCAGGTTGAGAGTTGTCCATTAACCTTGTAAACAATTTCAGAAAATAAAGTCACTCTTGCATGCCCCCAAAATAATGGCACACTGAGATAGTAAAAAGGTAGTACCCCTTCTATGATTCCTAACTCTGTAGTAATCCAAAGCATCTTGGAGATAGAAATACCCATCCCAAATTGTATGGAAGATTTATCACAACTTAAACATTGTCGAGAATCACCCTCAAAATGATTATGAAATTTCTTCAGGACACAAATATTCTTTTTGCTACACTGCAGGAAGTTGATAATATCATCAGCATATAAAAGATGAAATGGAGCAAGAAGAGACCTGGAAGCCTACATCGGCTTCAGCAGACCCCATGAGACCATGTGCAAGATGAACCTACTATGATAATCTTTAGAAATATAATAAAGTAGGGCTGAGAGAGGATATCCCTTCCGAACACCTCTAGAGTAAGCGAAGTACCCTTTTGGGGAACCATAAACCTAAAACGAGACCTGATCAGATCCAAAAAGAGTTGTAATCCATCCAATAAATATATCATTGAAACCAAAACATTTAAGAACCTTGCAGAGAATTCCCAAATCTAGAGTGTCAAATTCCTTTTTGATGTCATGCTTTATAGCAATCTTTTCGTCCCTTACATGTTTCCTAAGCATATATAGACATTCTGAAGCTGAGAAAATATAATCCTTAAAACTTCTTCCTTTAATAATCCAAATTGATTCCATGAAACAATAATTGATGCAATGATTGAGAGGATGTTAGAAATAATCAATCTTATTATCTTGTAACTAGTTTTGAACAAGGCTATGGGTTGATAAAGGTGAATATCACAAGCATTTTCAACTTTAGGAATTAATGAGATAAACTGAGCATTGATACCCTTTGGAAGAGAACCCGAGGAAAAGAAAGAGAAGACTATAGTACAAACATCGCCATTAATAATGTCCCAATACTTCTGATAAAATAAGTTGTGAAAACCATGTGGACCAAGAGAGCTGGAGGAATTATGACTAAAAACAGCATCCCGAATCTCATATTCTGATGGGGAACTATTGGGAAGGAAATTATTAGCAGTATAGACCAGAGAACGAATTATTCCATCCAACAAGGATCCCCCCATAGTGGGCCCATTGAACAACATACTAAAATAATCAACAATATAATCATCAATGATATCATTGTTATCTAAAATCTGATCACCAATCATAATATAGGAGAAGGGACGACTGGCCTTCCTAATTCTTTGGAGAGTGTTGAAAAATTTAGTGTTTCTATCCCCTTCATGAATCCATTTTATTTTGACGGTTTCCTTTAGAATATTCTCTTTCATTGCATGGAGAGAGCTCAATTTAGAGGATAAAATAGCTTCCCTAGAAAAATCAAGATTGAAGTCTACTCTCAAGGCTTCATCTTGAAGATGCATGAGATAGGATTAAAGACCTAATATTTCCTGGTGCATATCACTATAAGTCTCCGTACTCTATGTTTTTTAAGAACACTTTATCATCCTCAATTTGAAGAGAAAAGCTGCACCTTTCATACTATTCTAGGAATTTTTAATCAGCCTGCAACAATCATCTTGAAGAGACCAAGAATTATTGAAACTAAAAGGAAGAGGAATGCGGTATTCCCTACCCTTGAAACTAACCTAAATCAGATGATTGTCAGAGGCAATTTTAGGCAGAGTGATAATAGAAATGGAATCCCATTTGTCCAGGGAAACAATATTCACAATGTCCCGGTCCATCATACTATCAATCATACGGTTGATATATCTTATATAACAAGTGTATTTTTCACCAACCAGACTATCATAAGTTAGGTCATTGTCATAAACACAACCTTTTAATTCCCTAAGAGATCTTTTTGAGTGAAGATGACCCATATTTTCACTAGAACGGAGAATAGTATTGAAATCACCTAAAATAAACCAAGGGGAAGAAATGCCCCTAATGTTTTCAAGTTCCTTCCATAGACTCCTACGATGTTTATACCTACTATTAGCATAGAAAAGAATTCCAACCATCATCTTAGATTGGCAATTAAAAGTGCAAGAAACCACCTACTTGTTGATGGATATAATTTCCACAGTACCAATGGTGGAGTGAATAAAAACCCATAAGCTCACATACTGTCCAGTTGAACTATTGGTGGCAACCAAGTGAAATCAAAATTTTTTAAGGCCTGTAAAACCCAATGAAAAAGATGATTATAGTTCAGAGATAACAATTAACATTTTCTTGTGAATTTGAATATGTCTATGCAATGCATTAAAAGTAGAGGAGTTAGCAAGACCCTGACAATTCCAATAGAGAACGTTCATTTTGAAAATTTTTTCTAATTGAAATTTCATTTATTTTTTCATCATTGCCTTTTTCATTCATGAAGAATTTTTGGGTCCAATGGATAGCTTGGAAAGACTTCTAGTATTCATTCTATGAACTGATGTCCCAGCAATATCCATTGCAGACTTATAATTGCTTCCATCTATGGGGGAGACGTTTGGCTCCAAAGAGCATGGGGGCACATTTGGCCTCCAATGCTTCATCCTTCTCAACCATGTCACACCATCTTTTCTTAGGGGTCATTTAGAAATTTGTAGATTAATAACTCCTTTGGAATCCATGTTATTGTCGTCCCTTGGATCATCAACACGACAGTCCAGGATATCGTTTCTGCTTCCTTTGTGCTCATCCTCCATAGAGTTAAGAGTCAGGAAAGAGTACTAGAAACCTGACTAACAACCTCAATATCAATATCTGAATCATCTGTATCAACCTTATTTTAAGGATGAATTTGTTAGACAATAGTCCCAACCCGCCCCTCATTCTGCTTAGCTACATGATGATCTTTACTAGAATGATCTCCCTTTTCAGTAGAGACCATGGCCTTATTTTTCCTACCAACCACTTTCCGTGGATTCACTTTTCCAGCATTGGAGTCCTTCACTAACCATTGCTACTTCTGAATATTCCTGCAGTTTGAGACAGCATGTCCCAAAATTTTACAATAATCACAGAAAGGTGGTTTATTCTCATATTTAATTCTGATTTCAAACTTCTTATCATTATCAAAGAAGTTAACCTACTCAGGAAGATTTTAATACATGTTATATTCCAATAGAACACATGCATAAAATCCAAGCTCTCCCTCAATGGTATGCTAGTCCATCTTCGAAGGAGTCTCCAAATAAGAATAAATATCACAATGAATTTTAGGGTTCCAATAAAACCTGTTCAGGCCATGAAAACGAATCCATATTTGTGATGTGGTTTGATGTTGAGTGAAAGGACTGAAATGCCGATCCCATTAGACAATTTGAAGACACCCAGATTAAAGTGAGCCAGCCCCTTTTCCAGGCCATACACAGATCATTCCTTCTAATGAAGGCAACATGAAAGAAGCCTCTACCAACTGAAATAATTTTAAATTCACGCACACCCCAACATTGAAAAAGCCTCATTTTGAGGTATGTATTGGTGCGTGGTTTGTCCCCCTTTACCAGGGAAATTCAGCACAGAGAAGAAAACTTACAGGCTTCCATCCTTTTCTTGACTGCATCCTGGTCGGCAATTACAGACAACACACCATCAATTGGCTGAGGATTCAAATACTATGATGATATAACAACCTCTATAGAACGAACCACAACCTTCAGCGCATCTGAGAAAGAGACTCCTTTTTCCCGAAGGTGTGTGATCCAGGGTTACTTATTTGGCCTCCAATCCATATGAGATTTTAATGAAGACATAGCTGATTCCCACTCAGGGTATAAGGAACCCATTTCATGAACAACAAGCACCAAAGTAGTCAAGAGACAAGTCATACTACCAGATTCCCCCACTAGGGATTCAGGTTGAAGATTCTACAGTGCACTCATCTGGGAAAACTAACACCATGATTCTAATAGCTCTCATAACATCCATCTAAGAAGTATTGTCCATTGGGGAAAGTCACAAGAGATAGATACAATAATTCTAAGAGAACACACGCCTGAGTAAAAACTGATCACGATACAAAGATTAGGATCACTTCCAGGGCCTAGGACGATACCAGGGCTCATCCAGATTCACCTTATATGTAGAGGATCGATGACCTATAGGGATAGTCATGTCGATACTAGACTCTACCTAATGTCCGGAATGAACAGAGGATCTCAATTTGGGACTCTCAGAGGGATACCTGACTCAATCATAGAAATTCTTGTCGAAGGGATCATACTCTTGAAAGATGAAATGATACATGACCATCAGAGGAATGATAAAAAGGGGAACTAACCAAATGAGATATGTCCATGATATGGTATAAAAGAAGATCAAGACATGTACTGAAAATGACATGGTGCGTAGAAGTGTCACAAACCATGTCTTCTGACCCAGGGTACTACCCGTGTACGACGGCCCATGTCGCAAGTCTTGTCATGTAGGAAGGTCAGTACACTGTGTGTAGTACAGATCACATGTCGTGTCCGAGTAAATGTGGTCTACTCTGTGTACGTGGTACTATGCACATACACAACTTTATCTCGTGTGAGTCGTCCTGTGTAACCAGTACATCGGGTAACTCGTGCAGCCGGCCTGGTATGGCCATTTTGTGGAGTACACGGCTCTATATTCCATCCCTTGAACATGTATCACCCGAGATACACGCCGAGTTCACGTAAGGACCTAGACGCATTGTTCATCGGTAAACACACTGTGTAAACACTTCGTGAATCGTGTAACCCTATCCACTGGTGATATGGTCCCATAGGGTGTGTTCTTAGGGATACACACCATGTTCTTTGGGAATTTCCAGAAATGAAACTCGTCGCCATATCACCAGCATGAAGAACGCTTGAAGAACAATAACTCCCGAACCGTGTCTATTCGTCTTCTGCCATCGTCGTGAAACCTCCGCTAAGTCGTCACAAAGTCAGATCTCCAATTTGGGATTTATTTCATTGTGAATCAGATGTACAATGGTTCATTGTTCATAACCCCATGAAGAATGCAAAGAATGTGGGGTTATAATGAGGGAAGAAGAAAAAAATAATCAAAGGATGAATGCACCTCCACCATCGTTTTTCAAGGCGTTGATCTGCTACTGTTAATAGGTTTAATAGGATAATAAAAATGATAATCCAAGAATTATCATATAATCAATTCCCGAATCAAAAACCCCAAATGAAATGGAAATTGACGCCCTCCCCCCTCTATGAATGCCCAATCCACGGATCACCCTTTTGGTTGGATGATCCACATTCATCATTTAATCCTAGAATGGGGAAACAAAAGAATAAAAAATAATAACCCCTACCTCAATAGTTGACAATGAGTGAGATAAGTGGTCGGATGGGATTCTATCTTGTTGAGCAACCATCCATGCGTCGTCATCGTTGGCGTTCATTAAAAATCCTCCACGGTTGTCTCCTCTCCATATCTATAGAGGATTCTATGGGAAAACTACAGGTTTACAAGTCTAACCCAAGACTCCATCTCATTTAATTAAAATAAGTGTCGTTTCATTATGGAAACATTTTAAGATAAAGTATATTATTAATTTATTTTATTTCTTCTAAAATATTTCCTCTAAAATTCCCAAAAACTAACTTTTGCAGCCAACCAATGCCGATCGATGTTAGGCCCCAGCTAAGGTAAATTCGCTGCTCTGAACACAACAGTGCTCTTAGATTTATGATCTGGGAAACCATTTAAAAGTTATTCCACATTATTAGGAAATACACTATCACGTGCTATTTAATGATAAAATTAATTCAAAAATTTATTTCAGGCACTCCGGGCCTCGAAATCGCACGCCGTCGAAAGGTCTTGTCTCTAAATAATTCCATATAATATTTAAAATTAATACACAGATAATATAAGACATTTCAATTTCAATAAACACTAAAACAACATAAGAGTATATATATTAGACCAAATCATAATCTATTCAATCAACCCAACATCATGAACCCATGGTATTTTATATTGTTAAAAAATTAATATGAGTCAAAGAATCCAAAATATGAATGAAAATAGTGGCATCTTAAAAATAATAATTAGTACATATTCCACAAAGGGATCTGATATTATCTCTATCAACCACATGTACCTCTATAAATATATCCACTAGCAATCTCATATGAATAAATTAAAATTCATATAAGTAATTTGACCAATAAATTTATATAATATGAGATATATATTATGTCAATACCAAAGATCCTAATCATAATATATTTATTCTATGACTATAGAATTGTTACGTTGATTAATATATCACATATTATCCACCATTATGGATCATGTAATTTCCCAGAAATTCTGTGTAATTTTTTATAAATTATATGGAATTTTTTAAGATCGCGAAATCAGACGTCGCATGATTCTGAGGTTCAGATTGCCCGAAATTATCTCTCGAAGTTTGGTTATGTTTAAATTAGCGTGCGTAAATGGTTTTCTTGAAAAAGTGGAATAACACTTAAACGGTAACTCAGATAAAAAATATGAGGGCATTGTTGTGTTCAGGATTGCGGGATTACAATAGGCACAACATACGTTTAGTCAGCACAAGCCTCCTGTGAGAAAACCAAAAAATGGAATAATAGTGAATAAAATAATTAAATAAATAATTTTATTTTTCAATTCTTATAACTCACAAACGGTAACTCAGATTGAATATCTGAGACCACCACTGAACTCGTGATGGTATTATCTCTTTAGGTAGATACTAACATTGGTCGGCACATTCCACAAGTAAAAGTTAGTTTTCATCTGTAAATAAAATAATTAAGTGACAATTATTATATTGTAAAATTCATAACTTCTAAATGATAACATGGATTGAAAATATGTGTGTACCGTTGGGTGCTTTGGGGCGTTTTTCACTGAGGCAGTATCTAACCTCGACCGACACAGGTCATGGGAGACTGTTATAATTTTTCTGAACATTTTTTTTCCAGGTACGTTCTGTAAACGCACTAGCGGCATTATATAACTTGGGAACCGGTGCTCAGAATTACAATATGAGGGCACCATTGAACTCGCAGTGCCGATATTATCTTAAAGAGAGCTTCACTTCAACCACAGTAGGTCCTGAGAAAAAGATTGTTTTTGGAAATTTTAAATAGAATAAACAAACTATGTTTATTATTTTATTATTTTCCTAATTTCTCATTCAATGAGCGGTAAGGTGGTACTGGAGAACTGTCAAGACAATAAATTGTGTGACCATTCAATTCTATATAACCGCACCATTGGGGAATTAGGAAGGTTCCAAATTAATGGTCCCCCATTAATCCCATGAATGTCACACACCCTTCCCCTCTCCTATTTATATGGTGCTTGGGGAGAGGTGTTGGCACTGCTTTTCCAGGCAACAATGTGCTGACAAAGTGTAGTGACTCCAAACCCTTGGAGGATGGAGTTTGTACCAGCCGGTGGTAATGAGCGACATAGAAACCCTGAAGCAGAGATCGACAAACAAGTGACGTCATTGAAGGCTAGTTGCGGGGGATGATGAACACCGAAAATTCCTCAAACACAGATGCTCTCCAATGGGCATGAGTTAGGGGGTTATTTTTATTGGGAGTTTTCGAATTCCTCTTCCATGTTCTTGAATTTATAGGAAGAATGTGGTCAACCGACTGACAGGTTGACCAGTGATTCCTTTGTCTATGCGAGAGGATGTTGTGGGGCATCTTGTAGATATTGTTATTTGATTATTACATTCCTCATTCTTGAAGTTCATCATGATTTAAGAATATTTATATTCTTCGTTATTCAAAAAATAATATGCTGCCTGCAACCGTTCTAACACGGAGGGTGAGGGCCGAATGAACACGACCCGACCTCTCCGCCACCATTGGGGTTTTTGACGCATTCATCATCCATTCCCAATGAAAAATATTTATTGGCACTGGAAATATGGATTTTTTCTTACCATGATATATGGACGTGAATCCCTCGATGCAGAGTTCAAAAATATGCGATCGTTTAATTTTTTAGTCTTGGAATGAATCAACAATGACTCGTGGAAGGAGGCGGCGACCAGAACCTGGCTAGTCACGAGGAAGGATGGGTGGCCCATGTTCACGCAAAAATATTATGAGAAGACCACGGGCCGTTGGCCTTAGCAGAGCGAGGGCGGAAGACTGTCATTTGACTACAATGGCGGCAAGAGTCTGCATCGCCTGGCATGCAGGGGCCACGGTGCCTGGCCACGGCGGTGATGGAGGGGTGGTGGGCCGAGCCCCGGGCTAGCAGTGGTGCACCCTGCAACTGCACTGTGAATGAGGTTTGGCATTCGGCCAGCCGCAGGCCATGCCAGCGGCCCGGGCCGGACCCAAACATAATTCTACCCTTTTAGTTCTTTCGGACATATCTTGAGCTATGGGTGTCCGTTATAAAAACTGTCTATGGCATCAGAAACCATGGATTGAGATATTCATTTTGGTATAACCCAGTAGGAATTTTGATAATGTTGGGGTATTGTTATGTTGGATTGAACATGAATCAAACTGGGCCCTCGAGACTAGAAGGCTAAAAACTTATAGACTGAGCATCCGATTGATGCACCTTCTATTGTGCTAAAACCACTTTTTCATAGTGGTCCTTTGTGATACCTCTTCATGGGACATCATTGATGTTGGATTATTCGACTTGTGGCCTGTGGAGTGGACCCTCCTGAAATCAAGAGAGCTTAGTGCGGGAACCCTTTAGCTGGCTATAACATGAGAAAGGAATCCTATGTGGGTATGTTCTTTGGGATTCTTCATGGGTTTGTGCTTGACTATCCCACATGAATCCGCCCGAGGAATAAATTAGTGAATAACATAGGATCATGTGTGGGTCTTATATACTAGGATCCTATGTGCTTCAAATGATTTACTAGTATCCTATGTGGGTTTGAAGATTTAGGATCCTAGGTGGGTCTGATGATTTTGGATCCTACGTGGGTCTTCCTCTTAATAGAGTAAGATGATTAAGTAGTTACATCTAACCATCTTTACTATGGTACCTATGTTATACATGGTGTGAGCTGAGTCCTTCCCTTCATGGTGATACCATTTTGGTGTTCTTCTATGTGACGTACATGTGTGGTACATTCCATCATGGTGATACCATGGTTGTATTATTCTATGTGGCGTACCTATGTGGTACTTTCCTTCTTGGTGGTACCTTTGTTTTATTATTTTGTGTTATGTAACTATTTGGTACATACCTTTGTGGTGATACCTTTGTGGTATTCTTCTGTGTGGCGCACCTGTGTGGTACTTTCCTTCGTAGTGAAACCTTGGTTTTATTATTTTATGTGGTGCACCAGTGTGGTACTTTTCTTCATGGAGATAACTTTGTGGTATTCTTCTTTGTGGTGTACCATTTGAGAACTTACCTTCGTGGTAATACCTTTGTGATATTCTTCTATGTGGCATACATGTGTGGTACATTCCTTCATGGTGATACCTTGGTCGTATTATTTTGTCTGGCGAACTTGTGTGGTACTTTCATTCATGGTGATACCTCAGTGGTATTCTTCTATGTGGCATTAAATTTGTGTTACATACCTTTTTGGTGTTACCTTTGAGGCATTCTTTCCTTCGTGGAATAGTAGAGAATTGAACAAATGAGTTAGGCCTTGTGTTTTCTCATTATTGAGATTGATATATGTGATAACTTAGGTATATGTATGAGCATATAACTAAGTAAGGTTGACAGTTGTTATCATGATTTGTGTTTTTTCCTTTGTGGATTTTGTGAGACCTTTAAGGGTATTGGGGTCCCTAAAGAGAATCTCTATACTCTCCCCTGTACGGGCTACACCCGCACCTTGTTGCATTTTTGCAGACGACTGATAGAGCTGACAGAGGACGAGAGTACCAGGACTAGTGGTAGCTCGGAGGTGGAACATAGACGAGGTATACTGCAGAGATGATCGTTCAAGAGTTGTACCTACCCTTCATGTAGGATCCTTGTTGGGTGTTCATAGGAGCTGCTTCAGTTTACTTGTACTTTAGAGCTGGGCTTGTATACTAGCCTAGTTTACATATTGTACAAACTCCTTTTACTATTCCGTTTACTTGTGTTCGTATCTTGTTGTGTCTTTTTTCCCAAGTGATTACTGTATATAAAGGTTATACCTTCTCTGTTTTTGGGGAATATTTCATTCGGTGCTAGTCATCATCCCCTGGCCTATGGAAGGCGGTTTAGGGGTAGTCACGGCATGAGCCCCAGGGGACAGGTCTTGAAAAATTGGTATATGTGGATTCGGTTCTACCGTATAACATTAGACTCTGATATTTTTAACGGAAATGGTGTTATGTGTAGTGAGTGTGTTTATCAGGATATGGAATCCAATGTTTGTGCGGCGGTCGATGTATCCATACACCAGAACCCTGACTTCTGATTTCTGACTCAGTGCACGAAAACAAAAATTGTGTGTGTGTGTTTGGAAAAGTTTTCTTGTGTTTTCTTGAGTCAGCTCACTAGGTATAACATAATGACTGTGGTACACCTATTCCATATTAGGATACTGTAGTATAGAAAACTAACTGGGATCCCCGAGGTAATACACGATGAAGTCCCACCTAGCGATGAGGCTCCAGTGTATGGACCTCTTACTATGTTGGCACCTTCGGGTGGTGTAATGGCACCACCACCACCTATTGGGTCGCAGTCGCCACCATCCACACTATTTAATGGTGCACGATGACTGAGTGTGTTACACGAGTTCCAGCAGTATAATCCTCTGAGGTTTCGAGGCGAGACAGTTTCCCACGCAGTTGAGGGTTGGCTGGCTAGAGGCGGTTGATACCGTTTTCAGCTTAGTTGACACACTAGTAGAGTAGATAGTGATCTTAGATACTAGTAATTTTCAGTGAGTGACCATGAGTATGGCCCTTATAGTGATGAGGCTATGGTATGTGAAACATTACCCGATATAGTAACTTCAGGTAGTGTGTCACCTATATAACTGCATGTTGCTCAACTGTTACAACCGGCAGTACCGATAGAGGACACATATAGGCTTAATGCCTTGAACGTGATTCAGCATCAGATACCCCTTAGGATCTGAGGTGATCCTGACACATAGTTGGAAGAGAACTGGCTTGAGGAGGTGGTTGAGAGTTCTCTAGATCTTCTACAACTTTGGTAAGACAACAGGTCGGTAGCAGTGTATTCATCAAGGCAAACCGATCATTCCTAGTACTCGATGAAAACAATACGATCAGTGCTTCAGGGCATGGACTTCCGAGTGCATAGTGGTTAAGGATTTCTGAGCCAACACTAATCCTCTATGAATTCATACTTATGTTAGGGTGCTAGAGATATCATTTGTGGTTCAATGTTCTTTGGCTGAGCGAATACATCCATTGAATGTTAACATATAGAAATCTGAAAATAACACCAGTCTCAGAGACTTGGGCATGTAAAATCTTTCCGGAAGAGGAAGTGATAGGGATAGATGAATCTGCAGGGTATCAAAAATGGAATTAGAGCAAGGAGAGCAGTATGTGTTGGTATACATTTCGACATGATAAAACCACCACCTCAACATGGTCCCCAACCAGCTCATGGAGCTGGAGGACAGGGGAAGCAAGTAGTTGTATGTGGTCAAGTATTGTGACCCAAGGACTCCAGGAATGATTATTGGTACTGTCTATTTCTACTACTAGATTTCACATCAATAGACATAGTTACCAATCATTCCATCCTTCCATGAATCTTGTTCATGACCTAGAGTTTCTTGTTAAACCGTTGACTGGACCCTCACGTCTGGAGACACCTTTGAGAGGAGACTCGATAATCACACTTATGCTGATGGTGTGATCTGACCATTTAAGTAAGAGTTTCGGTTGGAAAATTTTGGTGACCACATCAAGGAATTACGTAGTTAGTTTGGGTATGGATTGGGCATCCATAGTTCATACTCAGATTTACTGTATTAGGTAAAAAGGTTTCAGTTTATCTACAACATGGGAACAACGTTTTCCTTGGTTGGTGAAAAAAAGGAAACCCTAGTAGCACACGATAAACTCATGCATAGGAGGGTACACCCTATCACTCTTGAGTCGGCTAGACATACCCTCATGGAAGCAGAAGTTTTCAGTTTTCAGTACCCAATAGTAGTGGCTAGAGTACCTCCAGGACAATGACTTTGAGATAGTCTATACTCCTGGAAAGTGGAACATTGTAGCAGACACAATTAGCAGCAGGTCTGGTCTACAGTTGTTGAGTGATGGAACATAGTATCTAGTCGCGCAGTAGATATCCTTCATGGATAGAGAAAAAGATGCATACCTCCAGTACAAGACTATCAATCTCCCACTCTTTCATCAAGTCGGGGAGGCGCAACTTGGGGTAATTGACTATGAGGCTCAACGTGCTCAGATATCCTCATGGTAGGCACCTGATGGATTTTATGAAGGTGGGGAGAACATTGTCCTTTTCAGAGGACTTACCATGGTACCAGTGGATCTTTGGGAGGATTATTTGAGGTAGTTCCATAAATTCCCACTAGTGGTACATCCTGGTGTGGTAATGATGTAACAGGACTTCTGGTGTTAGTAATGGTGGCAGGAGATGAAGAAAGCAGTGGAAGAGTTAGTATCAGGATGTCTCACTTGTCATCAAGTGAAGACTGCATAGAGTTGGACGATGTCTTATGCCGATAGGATACAGAGACCATTGGAGTTCTAGAAGGGGGGCCACATATTCTTGGGAGTCTCTCCTGGATGAGGACTATGAAGATTTGTTCGAGGGGAAATGTTATCATCAAGGTTTATCGGGCATTTTTCAGATATTTCGTAGGGTAGGAGAGGTAGCATGACACTTGGATCTTCCACCGCATTTGGAGAG
This sequence comes from Viscum album, assembly GCA_963277665.1. NCBI lineage: Eukaryota > Viridiplantae > Streptophyta > Magnoliopsida > Santalales > Viscaceae > Viscum > Viscum album. The sequence goes on along the minus strand of OY728128.1, from coordinate 158,071,447 downwards.
GGATCATGATGTCTTCCACATATCCCATCTAAGGGGATACGTGCATGGCCCATCTCACATCATCAACCACATTGATCTAGACTTAGATGATGGGGCATTGTTTTCGAAGGTTCTACATGGGTAGCCGATACCGTTGGTGCACGTACACTAGTAGTAAGGGAACCTCTAGGAGAGCACATGGGAGCGGAAGGCTCAGATTTGTGCTCAATACCCTATATTGGTTGTTTTCTCATTATTGTGGCTTTCGAGGACATAAATACCGAATGTTGGGAGAATGTAATGTCCCAGAAATTCTGTATAATTTTTTTAATTATATAGAATTATTTCGAGACCGTGAAATCTGACGGCGCGTGATTCTGAGGGAAGAAGTGCCCAAAATGATTTGTCGAAGTTTTGTTAAGTTTAAATTAGTGCGCATAAATGGTTTTCCTAAAAAAGTGAGTAACTCATAAATGTTAACATGGATCTGAAATATGAGGGCATCGTTTCATTTAGGATAGTGGGTTTACCCTAGGCGTGAATTATGTTTAGTCGGCACGACCGCGCTGTGAGAAAACCCAAAAATGGAATAATCATGAATAAAATAATTAAATAAATTATTTTATTTTTCAAATGATTATAACTCATAAATGGTAACTCGGATTGAAAATCTGAGACCACCGCTGAACTCATAAGGGTATTCTATCGTTAGGAAGAGACAAACATTGGTTGGCGCGAGCCACCAGTAAAAGACAATTTTTGGCCGTAAATAAAATAATTAAGTGACAATTATTTTATTATAAAATTCATAAATTATAAATGGTAAGTCAGATATAAAATTATAGAGTACCATTGGGTTCGATGGGGTGTCTTTTACTTATGCATAACCTAATATTGACCGGTGCGGGTCATGGTTAACTGTTATAGTTTTTTCGAACTCTTCTTTCGGGTACGTTCTGTAAACACACGAGCAGAGTTATATAACATTTGAAACGGTGCTCAGAATTGAAATTTGAGGGCACCATTGAACATGAAGTGCCAATATTTTCATAAGGAGACATTCACTTCGACCGTAGTAGGCCCGGAGAAAATGCTAGTTTTTGGAACCATTTAATAGAATAAATAATATACCTTTATTATTTAAGTTTTATTCTAATCCTCCATCAGACGAGAGGTAAGTTGGGACCGATGATGCCCCAAGCTAGTAAATGGATTTACATTTCTATTATTTGTAACTAAAACATTGTGGAATTAGGAAGGTTCCAAATTAATGGGCCTCCCTCAATCCCACGAATGTTGCACACCCTTCCCCTCTATTATTTATATAGAGCATGGGGAGAGGTGTTTGCACTGCTTCACCAATCAATGAAGTACTGACCAAGTGTAGTGATGTCAAACCCTTAGAGGATGGACCTGGTACTATCAGGAGGTGACGAACGACACCGAAACCCCGAACCGTAGATTGACGAACGTGTAAAGTCATCGGAGGCTAGTTGTGTGGGATGACGAACGTCGATACTTTTTCAAATGAGGATGCTCTCCAATGATCTTGAGGTAGGGGATTGTTTTTGTTTGGTAGTTTTTGACTTTCTCTTCCCCATTCATGAATTTATACGAAGAACGCGGTCAATAGACTAACGGGTTGACCCGCGATTCCTTCGTCATTGCGTGAGGATGTTGCGAGGTTTTTTGTAGATATTGTTATTTGATTATTTCTTTCCCTGTTCTTGACATACATCTCGATTTAAGAATATTTATATTCTTCTTGATTCATGAACAAATTAACCACCTGCTACCATTCTAACATGGTGGGTGTCGGCCAAACAAACGCGGCCCAACCTCTCTGCAACCATGGTTGTATTTGACGCGTTCTACATCTGTTCTAAATGCCAAATATTTATTTGCTCTAGAAACACTGAGTTTTTTTATCGCGATATATGGACCTGAAGCCCTCGACGCATTGATAAAAAATATGCGATTGTTAAATTTTTCCGGCGTGGAACGAATCCGCAAAGGCTCACCGAAGGAGGGGTCCGCCGGCACACTGTCGGCCGTGAGGAAGGAAGGGCAGTGCACGTCTGTGTCACTGATTAAAGAGAAGATCGATGCCCATCGACTATGGTTTATTGTGGGCGGTGGGCGGCGAATCGTCGAGCCGCAGGACGATAGTGGCAGTGCGCGCCTGTGCTGCCCGGTATGCAAGGGTTGTGGCACATGGTCGTGGCGGCGATGGAGGGCGGCCGGCCGCCGGTGTGGGCACGTCGGGAGACCACACTGCGAAGGAGGGCTGGCCATCCAGCTAGCTATGGGTCAATCCATGGGCCAGTTCGGACCCAGGGCCGAACCCAGGTCGGGTCAAGCAGTCCGACGAGGTCGGACCGAACGCGGACCAATATCGACCCTTTTCATTCTTTCAGCCATATCTTGAGATACTTGAATCCGTTTGACAAACCATCTATGGTTCCAGAAACATTGGATCAAGATGGTACTTTTGGTATACCAACATGGTATTTTGATAATTTTGTGGTATTTATAGGTTGGATCAAAATGAATCCAACCGGGCCCTTGGTACTAAAAGGCTAATAACATACAGACCGGGTGTTCGATTGATGGACCATTTTTTGAGTTGAAACCCCTTTTTCGTGGTGATACTTTGGGATAATTCTTCATGGGACTTCATGGTAGTTGGATTATTCTACCTGTGGCATGAGGAGCAGACACTCCCAGAATAAATCGAGCTTAGTGGAGGAACCATATAGTTGGTTGTAACAAGAGAAACAAATCCTATGTGGGTCTGTGCTTTTGAATCCATCCTGGGTCTCTGCTAGAGGATCCCACATGGATTCGCTCAAGGAATCCATCTGGGACTACTTTAGGATCCTGTTTGGGTCTGCTCTACTAGTATATTATTTGGGCTTGATGATGTACTAGGATCCTATGTGGGTTGGATGTTTTAGGATCCTAGGTGGTCTACCTCTTAATAGATTATCATGATTTAGTAGTTACATCTAATCAACTTTACTAATGTACCAAAGTAAGACCCAGTGTGAGGTGAGTTCTTACTTTTATGGTGATACCTTTGTGGTATTATTCTATGTGGCTTACCTGTGTGGTACATTCTTTGTGGTGACACATTGATGGTATTCTTTTGTGTACCATACCTATGTGGTACATTCCTTCTTGGTGATACCTTTTTGGTATTCTTTTGTTTTCCATACCTATGTGGTACATACCTTCATGGTGATATCTTTGTGGTATTATTTTGTGTGGAAGACTTGTGTGGTACATTCCTTCACTGTGAAATCGTGGTGGTATTCTTTTTGGTGGAGTACCTGTGTGGTACATTCCATTGTGGTGATATCGTTGTGGTATTCTTCCATGAGGAATACTGTGGACGCTCCTTTCGTCACAGAATCTAAAAATCGGAAAAGGGGAATATCTAAGCTCAAAGTGATTCAACCTTTGAAGAAAATATCAAAAATCGACAAAGGCATGAACAAAGGATCAACAGAAACTACACCGCACAAGTTATATCACTATCGCACAAGTGGACTTGCGCGACGCACCTTGGCGCGCAAGTGACTTGCGCGACCTAAGTGATAACCGCCTGGTAACCACCCAGGGTCTTCTTTTGCCTATAAATAGACCCTGTGGGCCCCCCATTCAAAAGGATTTTTTTCCAGAAACTTGGATTGATGCTCCCGACGCCCAAGTCTCTTCTCAAAGCTTCCGGAACACTTCTAAGGTAATTTCTTACCTAGAACGGAAGATCTAAAGAGAAGAAGGAAGGCCTAAGTGTTGAAACTTATCAACACTTGCGCGCCGACTTATTTCCTTCAATAGAACTTGCGCGTCCCTTTTCTGGAAGAACCTCAAGAGGATTCTAAAGTGATTAATAAAGAGTCGCTCAAGTATTCTAATGCTGGTTGAAAATCGTGCAAGTACCCCACATGTCATGCAGGTATACCTGCACGACCAATACTTGCACGCCCACGGAAGACTTGCACGCCTTTCAAGACTTGCGCGCCCCTACCTTTTTGGGTGCCCATCTTGCCCATTTTTCCCCTCTTAAGCCATTACACCTTTCCTTTTCAAGATTCAGTCTTCAAGACACTCTTCAAAGCCATTTATGGCATGATTTCTTGATTTGAATTCCTTATCTGAAAAGAATTCTGTGGAATATCTCTCAAAACCTAGTGATTTAAATATCCTTATGTCACTAAATATGGAGAGTTCATTCATTCAACCTCATCCTTTAAGATTAGAGAATCCTTAACTTGGGTCTCCTTTTTTAGGAATGATCCCCAGTTATAAGTCATTTAATCTGGGCATCTTCCTTAGGAGTAAGCCCCAAAATCTTAAAGTACCCAAACTTGGGCATCCTCCTCAGGAGAAGCCCCAAACCTTAATTCCTTAACATGGAAATCCTCCTTAAGAGTAAGCCCCAATCATAATCCTTTAATCTGGGCATCCTTCTTAGGAGTAATCTCCAATCTCAAATATGGGCATCCTTCTTAGGAGTAAGCCCCAATCTCAAATATGGGCATCCTACTCAGGAGTAAGCCCCGAGTCCCTTAATTTGGGCATCCTTATTAGGAGTAAGCCCCAATCTCAAATATGGGCTTCCACCTCAGGAGTAAGCCCCAAACCATAACCCCTAACCTGGGATTCCTTTTCAGGAATAAGTCCCAGTAATAATCTTTGGCTTCCTTTTCAGGAATAATCCCCATGTCCCCTAATTTCTCTTTAACCAGTCCTAATTTACCCTTGATTTGGGTTTCCTTTTCATGAGTAAAACCCAATCATATGTCCCCTCCTAACTTGGGCATCCTCCTTAGGAGTAAGCCCCAAGATTAGAGTATTCAAATCTCTATGAAGCACATATACCTTTATGGACCCTGTTCATGGATTTTCTCCATAAAAGTGAATCCCAAACCTTCATCTATCTGGGCAGTCATACATACATAAGCCCCAAACCATTTCTTATGATTGCATCTTTCATGGCACAATTGTCTAATTTTTTACCAATACCTCTTGTTTCTCACACCGAGAATGACTCACGTGAGCTTAGAGTGTAAAAGTAATTATGACATCCTTCTTTGAGCCATCAATCATAAACGTCATACTCCCTTACTTGAACTACGTGGGTTCTGATTCTTTTTCCAAAACAAAGGATACGTAGGTAGCCCATTTCTGGGTTCGATCCCAACTTTGAAATAATACATGTTCTTCTGAATGACGATAAACTTCAAGTGCCCCACTGAGTGGCTTTAAAAATAGCCTGGTCATCATAATGACCAAGAGACTTTTATAAATGTTTTTGAAGGATACCATTTACTATGAATCTCTAAATAGATACAGATGATTCTCTATTGATGAAGAACCTCGAATACATATAAAAGATCCTTTAAATTTCTTACATATATAATAATTTATGGATAAACTGAAGGAAAGCTCATTTTATACTTGGTAATGTAATAAGGATTCACGAACATAACTTAAATCTATAAAGAGAGTCCCGGAGTAGACAATAATTCCCCTAAAAAATGTGTGAAGAGTCCGACCTCCCATCTTCTCGACCAATGAAAATTCCTAAGCCTCATTAGCCCACAAGATAATGAGCGCCTACCTTTGGAAAGTAGGTCCAAACAGATGTGGAATCATTGGATGTTTCTGGTTCTATGAAAAAACCTGTTAGAAACCGATCGGAACGTTTGAATCTCCCATCCAGGAGGTCATCCCCGAATTCCATGCGAAACAAAAATGGTGAACCTGACGTGAATCCTTAACCAAGTTAAAGTGATGTTCTTCTTATTTGTTAGGCCCCTTGGGCCAACAAAGCAGTCATTGACATGTGCTCATCCAAAAGATGCAGTGGCCGGATTCATCATGATTATGTCTGTTATATGGAATAGGCACTCTTTTCTCAAGATCTTCTGAAAAATGGCTTTCCTTAAATTCACCCATGTGAATACTGCTGCTGTGAACACCTCTACTGTGAGGTCAGCTGCTGTGAAAACCAATGCTGCTACTCCTTCTAGAACGTCGTCTGCTCTGAGGATGACATCACCAACTCAGCGTCTTCAACGCTGGGTTTCTAATGCACTGGTTAAGGAGTACCGTCGCAACGGTACTATCCCAACTCTGGAGGCCTCTTTTAAAGCCCTCCAAGTTAACAACTCTACCTAGTCGTCCGGACAACGGCAGCCAGCGATCAAGAAGCAGACGGTGCTGACTACCGTCTCCAACCGTTTCAGGTCGTTATCCCCGGAACGCAATTTCCATTCACTCCCTTACTCTGAGGAAGTGAATGAGAAGGTCCCTCATAGCCTTAATTCAAAAAGAAAGGAGTCCTTCCCAAGGGCTCCCATCAACAATCGCCGCCAGACTCGTGCCGCAGTGCGCCCTCAACATGATGAGGGTACCGACTCCAGGTATTCAGCTCAGGTTCTTCGAACCCGAGCAGGCAAGATGAACCGCCAGAGACGGAATCCGGTTGACAATGGGAAGGTTATCATCCCTGCAATCTCTGGAGAATTCCACCAACCTAACATGGTGGAAAATAACGAGCATGCACACACACCTGTCCGTTTTAATTCCGCTGTCCAGCATACTCGTCTGGCAGCATCAAGCCAATCCCGCCAGGAAATTCCGGCGGAGTACTATAGGCAGGAACATGCACCTGCTTATGCATCATCAGTTAGTCAGCCGGCTCTCCAGACAACATATGATGGATTCCACCAACCTAACTTGGTGGCGAACAACGAACAGGCACACACACCTGTCCGTTTTAATTCTGCTGTCCAGCAGACTCGTCTGGCAGCATCAAGCCAATCCCGCCAGGCAATTCCGGCGGAGTACTATAGGCAGGAACATGCACCTGCTTATGCATCATCAGTTAGTCAGCAGGCTCGTCTGACTACATATGATGGATCTTGTCAACCGCGTTTGGCGAAGTGTAATCAGCAGGCACATACACATGCTAATACTAATCAAGCCTACCAATAGTCTCGCTTGGTAGCGCACGGAGAAGTCAGTCGGATAGCCCCGATGACAAACAGGAGGCATACTCAACTCTCCGCCTCCACACTTGAGTACTGTCAGGATTCACTGACAGGAAAAGGAGGACAGGAGCAGGCACATACACCTACTCAAAACCCGGAATAGACGTATATTCCCGTTCTGGTGGCTGATGTCACCAAACATATTTTGTCAATGGTGAATTAGCAGAAGAAAATTCCTTCTCATATTATGGATGCTCGCCAGGATATCATAACAGCTTCAACATCATCTCAGGGACAGACACATAAATCTATCCCTAGCAGTGGAGTGACACATCAACGATTCACTCCGGAATAGACACACACATCTTTTCCAGTCCAAGAGGGTTATGGGGCATACTCCCCCATATCATACGGACAACCAAGTCAGGTACATACACATGATTTGAGTGGAGATCGTCAGCCTAACCTGACCATCTTTCCTGATCAGGCACATACACCTGCTCAGAGCAATCACTTTCATCATCAAGTGGTTTCTAAAGCGAGTAAGATGGCATCTAAGAAAAAGATCCGCCCAGCACAGTCAAGAGATCAAAGGCCAATCTGCAACAATCCCTTGCTCGATGCTGGAGTTCTTGAAGCCCTGAGACATTTATCTATCGAAATTCAAGATTCTACTCCCTCAGTTCCCAATAACATGAACATTAATTCTGAAGGTCTTCAATAGACACTTCCTCATGAAGGCTTGCTTCATGAAAATTCGGTCAATCTTGAAGTTTCTTCTTCAGATGAGAGCCACAGGAACCCTCTGTGTGGTCAGAAGACCAAGGAGCAAGAGATATCATCTTTTGTTGTAACCCATTATGGTGGTCCTCCCCATGATGATGAATTTCGCTGCGAAATTCCTCTCCGCAGTAGTGATTCACATTGCCTGGAAAATACTCTAGTGGACAATGTAGTGCCAAGAAAGCCCTCTTATCTTGAGGCACTTTCAAATGCGAAACCAGTCATGTATTATGCTTTATCGCTAACAAGTGAAATACTTTCTCAATAAGAAGATATCCCAGGTTGTAGGTCCTTCTCCGAACCACCCCTAAGTCATGCATCTTCTAGTTTGATCAATGATCTCTCTAACAATCTTGTTGAATCTGATGAAGCAACAAGGAACCACCAACTCTGGTCAAAACAGGTATATGGATCTTCATTTAATGATAAAGAGGAAATGCTGAACATGAAGAAAAAACTGGCAAAAGGTGAGTTACCAGTCATATTTTGGCCTTTGGCTGACTCCCAGTATGACATTCCAAAGATGTTGACGGATGATGGAATCCATGATATTCGTCTCAACATATGGAAAACTCTTTATCAATTGAAGAAGAAGGTTTTATCTGATGATGAATATGAAAATCATCTTAAGATAATAGAAGGGCTACAACGTCATATTGATTTGGCATCTCTATCAGTCTCTCAGTATCCGAAGGCTGAAAAGCAACAGAGAACCCTTCAACGTTCATGCCTTGGCGCACTAAGAAAATTGCGTCAGTTAATTGCCAATGCTCCATCTGATTTTCATATCAGAGGATGGGGTGTTCACGGAGCACTACATTTCACAGTTCTTTCCAGTCAGCAAAGCCCGCCGAAAATGGTCTCATGCAATGTTATTGCCCATGGCTGGCCACAGTCAATGGGCTTTGTTCATAATCAAAAGCTTGTTTAAGAACAAGCTTCAACTAGTTCCTCTCAAAATCAAGCATATAGAGAACATGTTGTTGAATTTCTCCTACATCAAGCAGGCAATAATATTGCACAAGCCTCTCGTATGGAGCAAACAAATCATCAAATGACAGAAGTCTCGGAAATCATCCAAAGGTCTGTTGAACCAGCTGATAAAAGTGGATACAGATTAATGCATCCAGCTAATTTCCGAACTAATATTCGCAAGATCAAGAGATCCTTTAAGAAGATCTCAGACATAGCATGTCCAGAGCCACCCCAGCTTGTCAGACTGGGGACTTCTCTAACCCAACCCTCAGATTCAACAAATGGGATTCGAGGAGTTGAGCGGAAACAGCAGGAACATCCCCAGTTCTCGAGACTGGGGACTCTTTCAAATCATCAATCCCCTCCTTAGAGAATATCAATATTTTCTCTATTGGGGAAGAAGCCCCAAGAGGAACGAAGAGCCAAATTATCAGGAGATTCCCTCCAAGTTATAGCTCTTCAAGAAGTTCCTAAAAGATTGAATCAACAAAAGGCAATGTCTCATCAAAGATATGAAAGAAGAAAATATCACAGAAATGATGATAGAAGGGATGCGATGCATTATGCATCAATCAATGTCATCAATGCCGTTGTTGCTAATCCACCAGAGGAGACTCACTCAGGGGACTCAGATGAAGAGCGTCATGCTCAATAAAATGTACGCACCAATACAAATGAAGAAGGTGTGCGTACACGAAGTCAAAGGATTACTCAGAACGTAGGTAATCCACTTCCCTCCCTCCAAAAGGTATCAACCAAAGGGATGTGAAAGAATCAGGTTACATATTCTTCCTCTGGAAAAAGGTAAATCGCTCTCATTAGAGAAAAGGATTGCACAACAGGAGGAAGAAATGAAAGAATTAAGAAGAATGAATGCAGAACTACTTCAGAGTAGTCTTCTTCTTAAGAATGCTGAAGTTCGACAGCCGAAGGAATTTGTTGCAGTTACTAAGATGGATCAAGAATATCCTCCTTTATCAATACACCCTCAGAGGTCTAATCCCGTGGGTCAAGCGCAACAACGGTTGGCAGTGCTACCATCAGTTGCAGCACCAACCACCACGTCTGTCCAAGATCCATTCATTGCACCTACCCAAAACCAAGTTCAACTTGATGTTTCTCAAAAGTTAATAACTACTATTGAGTCATTAACAGCTCGGTTAGAAACTACGGAAGGGAAACAGTCACAAGTTCAACCTGAAAAGAATGTTTACCCTGAATGGGTAGATTCAATTTCTCCTCCATCCAGTTTTGGAAACCCTGTTTTCCCTACTTTCAATGGATCAGGTGACCCTGAACGACATTTGACACATTACGTGTCTTGTTGTGATCCTATGATGGTAACTCCAGAGCAGCAAGAAGCAGTGAAACTCAGATGCTTCGTGCGAACCTTGCAAGGACCAGCTTTTTTCTGGTATACAAGCTTGCAATCCCGGTCAATCATCGGATGGGAGGATCTTCGTCAAAAATTCCTTCTTCAGTTCAGATCAACTTTGCCAAAAACGACAGTTTTCGATCATACAAACTGCAAGCAAAGGGAGAATGAAAGAGTCTCTGATTTCATTCCTCGCTGGAAGGGATTAACGTATTCCCTGAGTTTAGCACTCCCTCAGGAAGAGTTTTTTCCAATCTGTGTGGCAAATTTGCATGACGAATTACGCACGCCATTGATCCCTGTGAAATACACAGGAGGGTTTCGAGACCTTACTTCAACCGCTCAGCAAATTGAAGATTCCCTTATACAGGCTAAGGATAAATCTCGTGTAATTCCATCAGTTCCAGGAAGGAGAATGGGTAAAGTGGAAACTGCTACAGTTATGCTTAAACAAGCACCTGTACCTATTTCTACTTCAAAACCTTCATCTTCTCGAAGGGCTCCACCTCCTGAACGCCAACAACAAAGGTCGTTTCGTACAAATGATCAAAGAGATCAATGAAGAAAACAATTTGAGGATATGAACAGTAAAACACACTCTTTCCGAAGTGATCAAGTTCATGGTTACTTCATTTCAGCTCTGGAAAATAATTTGGTTCAATTACCAGTGCCCAAGAGGCCAAATAAGGAAGGAGATGAAGACCGTCCCAATTATTGTCCCTTTCATCAAATGTTGGGGCATCCCATCCAGGAGTGTTTTGTATTTAAAGACCTCCTGCAAAAGATGGTCGACTTGGGACAAGTCAAATTGAAGGGTTATTCAGCTCATGTAGCGTGTGTTACCGCTACAGATCCAGAGGAAGGAGGCGAGTGGCAGGTAGTCAAAAGCAAAACTGCGCAAAAATATGATGATTGGATGGACAGAAAGACAATCAATCTGATCCATGCCATTTTGCGAACACAAATGAAGAAGCCAATTGTGTCTCCTACAAAATCTGCAGTGATGTCTCCATCAAAAGACAAATCCTCAAATGGGCAGCGCAATTCAAAGAAGAAAGAGGAATCCGAAGAAGATGAGTATGTTGTACCCCTCTCTATTGGATTTTAATGATCATAATCACTCTAATCGTGTTCTAACTTGTTTTCAAGTGTTTTGATGCTAGGAAAAAGGTTGCCCAGGAGTTGGCCCAAGAAGGATGATAGTGGACTCTCTGAGTCCACCGGCCAACCGGTGGATTCCCACCGGCCAGCCGGTGGTCTCTGGCAGAAGCATTGCTTTCTGCCAGATCCACCGGTCAGCCGGTGCTAGCGCACCGGCCCACCGGTTCTTGCCCACCGGCCGGCCGGAGGACCCAGGCAGTAGGCTTGCCCACTGCCTGGTGCCACCGGCCAACCGGTGGATGACCACCGGCCAGCCGGTGGAACCCAGATAGAAAGCCTGCTCTGTCTGGACCACCGGCCAGCCGGGAGCTCAGCACCGGCCAGCCGGCGGACCACCAGCCAGCTGGTGAGACACCACGGGCCAACCGGTGTGCCCAGTCAAACTAGCCGTTGGGCTTTGACCAGACTTGTACTTTTGACCCCCAACAGCTCCGGAAGCCCTCCAACAGCCATATTGAAGTGTTTATGGGTATTTCTACTATAAATAAGAAACCATGGATGCCGGGAACATAACAAAAAACAAAAAAAAATATTTTTATGTCTTGACGCTCTAACGATAAATCTCCAAGGCCTCTTGTGATGCATTGCCATCCTTGAAGCTTGAGCTCCCTCTCCATCAGCTGCTCTCACACTTTTGGCGCTCAAGGATTCCGTGTGTTTGTATTATTTTATTTGTTTAGTTCTTCATTGGGTTTGGATTAAAACAAACCTCTCATTTCCATTCTTTCATTCAATTGGGTTTCTTGCTACAACCATAATAAAAAAACAAGATGTACGAAGGTTTTCTAGCCTACCTTAAAATGGCTAGTGGGTTTCTTGCTACAACCATTAAAAAGAAAGCTGACGTATTAATCTCTCAACGGTTCTTGTTGGGAGCAGAGACATAGGCTTGGGAATTAAGCCAAACTTCGTTATCAAATTGTGTCTTGCCTTTTTTATTTCCGCTGCATTGATAATTGTTTGAAATTGTTAATTATTTTTGAAAATGCAATTCACCCCCCTCTTTCCATCCTCTACGATCCAACATTTGGTATCAGAGCGAGCATTTGTGTAATACCTTAACCAGTTACAAACTTAAGATCCTTAGTGATGGCTAATTCCTCGCATGCTCCCGAAGGGTATTCTATGACTCAGGCTCCATTCTTTGATGGAGTCGATTACACTTATTGGAAAACTCGCACGATTACTTTTCTTAGAAGCATTGGTTATCCTATCTATAGGATTGTAATGCAAGGCTATACATTATCTAACAAGGATGAGTCCAAATGGACCCCCGAAGACATTGCCAATTTTGAGTTTGATGGAAAAGCCATGAATGCTCTTCATTGTGGGCTAGACCGTAATGAATTAAACCGTGTTTCCACTTTCTCCTCTTCTTATGAAATTTGGAAACTTTTAGAAGTAACCCATGAGGGCACTAACAAAGTCAAAGACACAAGATTAGACATATATCGCCAAGATTTTGGAAGTTTCACCATGCACCCACACGAATCAATCACTGAAATGTTTACTTGTTTTACTAACGTTTGCAATGGAAGAAATTCACATGGTGAGGATGTTTCTGCAGAAATGATGGTCAAGAAGATTATTTGGGTCCTACCAAGCTCATGGGCACCAAAGGTGACCGCAATTCAAGAAGCAAAAGATGTCAAGAAAATGCCGGTTGAAGAGCTCATTGGATCACTCATGACCTACGAGATCACCATGAAGAGGCAAGCCGATAAAGAAGGTAAAACCTTCAAGGAGAAAAAGAAAATTGCTTTCAAAGCAAAGGAAGAAAGCTCCTCCGCTGATAGCGAATCCGAGATTTCTCAACTAGAAAGAAAAATGAGTAAATTCATGAAGAAAAAGAAGAACTTTCGAAGGGAACGAAAGGAAGAGTCCAAAGCGGAGAATGAAGTTACATGCTTTGAATGTGGAAAGAAAGGCCACATCAAACCGGAGTGCTCCGTTTTCAAGAAAAGGGTAAAAGAAAAGAAAAACAGGAAGGCTTTCAAAGCATCCACATGGAGTGTAAGTGATGACTCCATGTCTTCAATTGACTCAAGCAATGAAGGTGAACAATGCCTAATGGCATTTTATGAGGCATCTTCTTCCGACTCCTCTTCCTCGTCTTCCTCTTTCAATAATGACATGTCCTATGAAGATCTTCAAAATGATAGAGATCAATTAGAGGAAGGTTTTCACGAACTTACCTCTAAATTTATGGCTTTGAAAAAGAAAAAGAAAATTCTCATTTCTGAAAAAGAACAATTTCTCAAAAAGAATGAGGAACTTACCCTTAAGATCCAAGATATTCCAAATGTTGATTCTTTGAATTCAACCATTAAATATCTAAGGGAGTCTCTTGCCAAGTTCATCCATGGTGAACAAAATTTGACCAAATTACTAGGTTCTCAGCATTCTTCTAGAACAACACATGGACTTGGCTTTAACTAACAAGCCACTTCTTCTAGAGCACCCACTACTTTTGTAAGGGGGAGCTCTCAATATAAATTTTTTAATTATTGTAAAAAGACCGGGCACATGATTTATGAGTGTGATTGTAAAAATGCAAAGTATGGAAGCCCCAAAACCATTACCTACTCGGACAAGTATTTTAGATGGCAACCCTCTAGAAAAATATGGGTTCAAAAGTCTCTTTTAGCTAATCTTTCCGGACCCAAACTTATATGGGTACCAAAATCTATTCTCTCTTTATTTTGTAAGATAAACGCCAAAGATGTAGGACTTCGAAAGGCTCGTGGTATCTCGACAGCGGATGCTCGAGGCACATGTGTGGCGATCCCTCTGAGTTCAACTCCCTTGAAGAATTTGATGGAGGATACATCACCTTCGGTGACAATTCAAAAAGCAAGATCGTCGGAATAGGTACCATTGGATTTGGTAGCACCACTTTAATTAAAGATGTTTTATTTGTTAAAGGTTTAAAATATAATCTAATTAGCATTAGTCAACTTTGGGATAGTGGTTTTTCGGTGAATTATCAAAATGATTTATGCAATGTGTTTGATTTTCAAAACAAATTGATATTTTCTGCTTCCCGTTTTCAAAATGTTTACATTATTGATTTAAAGTCTTTAGATAGCCAAAATTTTAAATGTTTAAGTGCTCTTGACAATGAGTCTTTCCTTTTTCATAGAAGGTTGGGGCATTGTAGCTCTCATTCACTTCTAAAGCTTAATAAGAACAAGCTCATATGTGACCTTCCTAAACTTAAGTTTAAGAAAGATTTGATTTGTGAGCCATGCCAACTTGGAAAGCAACACAAGTCTTCTTTCAAATCTAAGAAGGAAGTGTCCACATCAAAATCTCTTGAGCTCCTACATCTTGATCTTTTTGGTCCTACCCCTGTAGCAAGTCTAGGTGGAAAATCCTATACCTTTTTCCTAGTAGATGACTTTTCTCATTTCACTTGGGTATTCTTTTTAGCTCATAAAAATGATGCTAGTAGCACCTTTTTGAAATTCTCTAGGAAAGTAGAAAATGAAAAAGGATATAAAATTATATCGCTCCGCAGTGACCATGGAGGTGAATTCGAGAACAAAGAATTCGATGAATTGTGTTCCTCTCAAGGATACAATCACACCTTCTCTGCCCCTAGGACTCCACAACAAAATGGAGTGGTTGAAAGGAGAAACCGAACTCTCCAAGAAATTGCTCGAAACCTCCTTAGTGAATTCAACCTCCCTCAATTTTTCTGGGCCGAGGCAGTTAACACTGCTTGTTATACTATCAATAGAGTCCTTGTAAGACCCCTTCTTAAGAAAACCCCCTATGAAATTTGGAAAGGAAAATTGCCCAAAGTTGGTTATTTTAAAGTGTTTGGTTGTAAATGCTTTATCCTTAACAGAAAAGATAACCTTGGGAAATTTGATTTCAAATCCGATTAAGGTATTTTTCTTGGGTACTCCAACTCAAGAAAAGCCTATCGTGTCTTCAACAAACGTTCAAAAACCATCGAAGAATCATCTCATGTCAAGTTTGATGAAAATCTTCCAAAACCCCATCCGGTCATTGAAGATGTTGAAGATAAGCTTGATAAACTTGAATTAAATGATTCCTCTTCTCATCTCAAGGAGGATGATGATCATGAACCTTCTTCACCTTATTTTCCTTCCACCTTGACTAAGGTTTGGAAACCTTCTAGAGACCATCCATTAGAAAATGTTATAGGTGATCTTCAAGCCGGTACTCAAAATAGAAGATCAATCCTCAATGAGGTTGAACATCAAGCCTTCATTTCTCACCTAGAGACTCAAACCATTAATGATGCCATTAATGATGAGAATTGGGTTCTTGCAATGAAAGATGAACTAAGTCAATTCTCTAGAAATGATGTTTGGACCCTTGTGGAAAGACCCAATGATCATCCAATTATTGGCACTAAATGGGTTTTTAGGAACAAACTTGATGATCAAGGAAATATAACCCAGAACAAGGCTCGCCTAGTAGCTAAGGGCTATAATCAAGAAGAAGGAATTGATTATGGGGAAACCTTTGTGCCCGTTTCTAGATTGGAATCCATTAGGATCTAGTTGGCTTTCGCCGCCCACTTAAATTTCAAACTTTTTCAAATGGATGTTAAAAGCGCCTTTTTAAATTGTTTTATTTCATAAAAAATCTTTGTTGAACAACCTCCCAGTTTTGAAGATCCAAAATTTCCAAATTATGTTTTTAAATTAACCAGGGCTCTATATGGCTTAAAGCAAGCCCCTCGGGCTTGGTATGAGCGGTTAACAAAATTCCTTTTAGAAAATGATTTTAAAATGGGTCAAGCTGATTGTACCCTCTTTTTAAAACACACTTCAAAAGATCTTTTAATCGTCCAAATCTACGTCGCTGACGTTATCTTTGGTTCTACCAAAGAATCACTTTGTACTGATTTTTCAGATTTAATGAGAAAAGAATTTGAAATGAACTTTATGGGGGAATTGAAATTTTTTCTCGGTTTTCAAATCTTTCAAAATTCAAAAGGTATTTTTCTAAGCCAAGGAAAATACAAAAACGAGCTCTTAAGTCGTTTTGGTATGGATCAAGTAAAGGAAATTAGTACCCGCATGAGTACTTCCTGTAAGCTTACGTTAGATGAAGTCGGGAAACCGGTTGATAACAAGCTTTATAGGAGTATGATCGGGAGTCTACTTTACCTAACTACGACCCGTCCTGACATCATGTTCAGTGTTTGCCTTTGTGCTCGTTTTCAAGCCAATCCCAAAGAATCTCATTTTAAATCGGTCAAAAGGATTTGTAGGTATTTAAGAGGATCCAAAAACATTGGGTTATTTATCCTTCTAATACTTCTTTCGAACTTTCTTCATATTCGGATGCTGATTTTGGCGGATGTCAATAAGATCGAAAGAGTACTAGTGGAACCTGTCATCTGCTAGGCAAGTCCCTTGTATCGTGGAGTAGCAACAAGCAAAACTGTGTTGCTCTTTCTACTGCCGAGGCCGAGTACGTAGCCGCTGGGAATTGTTGTGCCCAAATTATTTGGATGCAGCACACTCTCATGGATTATGGCCTTTCCTACGATCATGTCCCTATTCGGTGTGACAACACTAGTTCCATTAGTATTTCTATGAATCCAATACAACACTCTATAACAAAGCATATAGACTTAAGGCATCATTTCCTTCGTGACCATTTTCAAAAAGGGGATATCACTTTGGACTTCATTTCTACTGATTTCCACTTAGCTGATATTTTTACCAAACCGCTCCCGGTTGAACGTTTTGATTTTATTAAGGGGGAGTTAGGAATGATTCGTCAATGAGCACTATTAAATATTTAACTTTTTTTGTTGATTATCTAATTTCTTCTCATTTTTTTCTTTTTCCCTCCTATTTTGAAAATCCCAAAGGGGGAGAAATTTCTCCGTTTACTAGTTTCATATTTCAATTGATTAAAGTGATCTTTTTAAAAGTTCAAATTTTTTAAAACCGGTAAGTTATTGATTTTGTTCCTTTTTTTTAAAAAAAATGACCTATGTTTACAATTTCAAAATGACTCATTCTCTTTAGATTAAGTTCATTTTCAATACATGGTACATCTCTTCAATTTTTTTTTGAATTGATCTCTAATATATTTTCATGTCCAAAATTGTTTATTGGCATATCCTTTTTAAATCTTTCTATTTTGTGATTGTGATCATCAAAATAGGGGGAGATTGTTGTACCCCTCTCTCTTGGATTTTAATGATCAAAATCACTCTCATCGTGTTCTAACTTGTTTTCAAGTGTTTTGATGCTAGGAAAATGGTTTCCCAGGAGTTGGCCCAAGAAGGCTGATAGTGGACTCTCTGAGTCCACCGGCCAACCGGTGGATTCCCACCGACCAGCCGGTGGTCTCTGGCAGAAGCATTGCATTCTGCCAGATCCACCGGTCAGCCGGTGCTAGCGCACCAGCCGAACGGGGGAACCCAGACAGAAAGCCTGCTCTGTCTGGACCGCCGGCCAGCCGGTGTGCCCAGTCAAACTAGTCGTTGGGCTTTGACCAGACTTGTACTTTTGACCCCCAACGGCTCCGGAAGCCCTCCAACGGCCATATTGAAGTGTTTATGGGTATTTCTCATATAAATAAGAAACCATGGATGCCGGAAACAGAACAAAAAACAAAAAAATATATATTTTGATGTCTTGACGCTCTAACGACAAATCTCCAAGGCCTCTTGTGATCCATTGCCATCCTTGAAGCTTGAGCTCCCTCTCCATCAGCTTCTCTCACACTTTTAGCTCTCAAGGATTCCGTGTGTTTGTATTATTTTATTTTTTTAGTTCTTCATTGGGTTTGGATTAAAACAAACCTCTCATTTCCATTATTTCTTTCAATTGGGTTTCTTGCTACAACCATAATAAAAAAGAAAGATGTACGAAGGTGTTCTAGCCTACCTTAAAACGACTAGTGGGTTTCTTGCTACAACCATTAAAAAGAAAGCTGACGTATTAATCTCTCAACGGTTCTTGTTGGGAGCGGAGATATAGGCTTGGGAATTAAGCCGAACTACGTTATCAAATTGTGTCTTGCATTTTTTATTTCCGCTACATTGATAATTGTTTTAAATTGTTAATTATTTTTGAAAAGGCAATTCACCCCCCCTCTTGCCATCCTCTACGACCCAACAGAGTATGTATCGAGGTCTAAGTTGTCTTTGACTCTGGCCGATTTCATGCCATCTACTTCAAAGCCACGGGCACCGCCCCATCAAACGGAACATCCTAAACAGGCTAGTCAGGAAGGGTCTTTATCAGACAAAGAGTTAATCTTCGGTTCTGTTAATATGATTCAATTAACAGATACATATTCCAGTCTTGATGAGCCTGAATTCCCTGTATCAAATAAGGGAATCCGAGCAAGTTATAGAAGTTCAGGATACAGGGGAAGGCGTGGATCTTTCCAAAGCCACTACTCCAATTCTACCCCTGCTAGCACTGTGTATGTAGCAGAAACTCATAGTAGAGCCCTTCAGCGAGCTCAAAAATAACAAGCATGTTCTTCTTCCAATGGCCAAATCAGTTTTGGCACAGTTATTTTGGATGACCGATTAAAGGTTTCATATTCTTTATCTCATCAAGTAAATGGATCTAATAAGTCTAATCTTCCAAAACCAAGGATGTTGCCAACTTCTATCCCAATATAAGATGCATCAGCTTCCAAAGCATCTGCTTCCAAGGTACCTGCTAAACCACATATTCCTGTTGGGAAACGCAGACCTCTAGAACAAAAGTATGATATATTGAAACACTTGGACCATGTACCAGCCATGTTATCAATTTTTTATTCTTTGAATCTGTCAAAAGATCTTCGGGAAGCACTCATCGAAGCTTTGTCAAGTCCTCAGGAGTTTGAAGCTGAAATTGCTGCAACTGAAGTCTATCACATAGAGAATAATCCTGCAGAATGCCATGTAGTGATATCTTTTACTGATAAAGATGAATATGATGTTGTGAATGGTAACATAAAACCTTTGTACTTATCTGGAAAAGTCAATGGTGTAGATATCCGAAGAGCTTTCATTGACAATGGTTCAGGAGTCAACCTCATGCCCATTCGTACACTTCGTCGATTGGGCCTCACGGAATCTGATTTATCTCCTTATACCATGATGTTACAAGGATATGATAAAAATGAACAAGAACCACTGGGAGAAGTTACACTCAGAACTCAGTTTGGAGATCTTGTATCCAATTCGAATTTCATGATTGTTGATCAAGACTCGGCTTTCAACGTCTTGCTTGGAAGACCCTGGCTACATCATCATGCAGCTATTCCTTCATCATACCATCAATGTCTCAAATACTGTTTCAATGGTCAAGTTGGAACATTGTATGGTGATAAGGCCTCATTTAAGACATGTGAGTCTCAATACATTGAGGCAGAATTTTATCACATGAAGGGAAGAGAAAAATCTACAATGAAGGAAATTACCAAAGTTAATGCTCCATATGGTTTGGAGAAAATTCCAATAAATCCATTTACACATGTGAGTACAGATTATGAGTTACCTATCAGTCAAATTGACAAAATAGGCCCAAATCAAAATACTCTTATGGAAAGATCCAGAATGTCAAATACGACAGTTGAGCCAGACAACATGGGAGAAATTGGTAACCTACCAAACAGTGATGACAGCCTAAGTGGTGATTTGTTCATTCCATCTGCTGAAGTCCAACAAGTCTATACTTCTCCAATCAGGCCAGAAGAAGTTATAGCAACACCAGAGGTGAATAATGATGTCGATTCTCAATCCATCATCTCCTCTTTATTTCCCAAAGAAGGCCCTTTATCATCAATAGGGTGGGAAATGGAAGCTTCTTCTTCAAAATGTGAACATTTTGACATCTCTTATGATCATGAGAATTTCGTTTTGTCATCTACTATGCAAGTAGAAACGGAATAAATAACACATAATGAAGAGGAAGAGGAAGGTCTTAGAGATTCTCCTCTAGCATTTGAAGAGGGTATCTCTACCACTGTGGATGAACTCAGAGAAATAAATCTGGGTACAGAGAAAGATCCACGCCCCACTTTAATTAGTGCGGCCATGACCCTTGAAGATAAAGAGATGTATATTTCTTTTCTAAAGCAAAATAAAGATATTTTTTCTTGGAACTATACAGAAATGTCTGGGCATGATCCTGATGTTTCTACTCATCATTTGGGTTTACCAAAAGAACATCGAGGGTTTAAGCAAGCCGCGAGAAGAACACACCCAACTTATGCTTCCAAAATTGAAGCTGAAGTGGATAAGCTGATCAAAGCTAACTTCGTCAGAGAAGTTCAATATCCCAAGTGGTTGGCTAATATTGTCCCTGTAAAGAAGAAGAACAGACAAATTAGGGTTTTCATCGATTTCAGAGATCTTAATCGGT
The DNA here is from genome assembly GCA_963277665.1 of Viscum album. Lineage (NCBI taxonomy): Eukaryota > Viridiplantae > Streptophyta > Magnoliopsida > Santalales > Viscaceae > Viscum > Viscum album. Next base: position 158,050,799 of record OY728128.1, on the reverse strand, counting down.
ATTGTCCTAAAGATGATTTCCCAGTTCCGATTATAGAACTCTTAATTGATGCGAAGACTGGTTATGAAGTACTCTCCTTCATGGATGGATATTCCGGATATAATCAAATCTGAATGGCCCTAGAAGATGATGAATCTATAGATTTCAGAGCTCCTCAAGGTTTGTTTTGTTACCCGGTGATTCCCTTTGGTTTAAAGAATGCAGGTGCAACATATCAACGCGCCATGCATCGTATCTTCAAACCTTTCTTAGGGAAGTTTGTTGAATGTTATGTAGACGATTTGGTGGTTAAATCCAAACAACGTTCTAATCACTTGGCTGATTTGGAAGTCATATTCCACAAGCTTCGACAACATAATTTGAAGATGAACCCCTTAAAATGTGCTTTTGGGGTAACCTCAGGAAAATTCATCGGCTTTGTTGTACACCATCGTGGTATTGAAGTCGATCCTAAGAAGACCAAATCAATCCTTGGTATGTCACCTCCTGAGAATTTGAAAGAATTAAGAGGACTTCAAGGACACTTAGCCTATATTCGGAATTTCATCGCCAATTTGGCAGTAAAAAGTTTACCCTTTACCAAATTATTGAAAAAATGAGTCACTTACCAGTGGATTGAAGAATGTCAAGAAGCATTTGATGTTCTCAAGAAATACCTCTTGAGTCCACCAGTACTCATGCCACCTGTTGAAGGTAGACCACTTATCCTCTATGTGACAGCTTTAGAGAGATCATTGGGTGCCTTTCTCGCTCAAAAGAATGATGTTGGGAATGAAAATAGCCTCTACTATCTCAGTAGAACTATGCATGAAGCAGAAACCCGGTATTCAAGTATTGAGAAGTGTTGCCTAAGAATTAATCTTTGCAGTCCAGAAACTGAGACACTACTTGAAACATCACGAGGTCCAATTGGTATCTCACAATAATCCGCTCAAATTCATCATTAGTCGTCCAATGCTTACAGGACGTCTAACAAGGTGGGCAGTTATCTTGCAGCAGTTCAACATTCAGTATGTGTCTCAAAAGGCAATAAAGGTCCAAGCTCTGGCTGATTTCCTGGTTGAACATCCTTTAGTGGAAGACACGTCTTCCGATATTGAACTCCCTGATGAGGATGTTTTCTCTATTCAAGAGAGTCCTCAAACATGGGAAATGTATTTTGATGGTGCTTCCAGAATTCCAACATGGAAAAAAATGGAAAATCCTAAATTCAACAAAGTTGGTTTAGGAATTGTACTCATTTCTCCAGAAAAGGCATTGTTACCTTATTCCTTTTTATTGTGGGAAGGTGGTACCAATAATGAAGCCGAATACCAAGATCTTATCACAGGCTTGGAGTTAGCGCTTCAAGCACAAGTGAATCACTTAAAGGTGAAAGGTGATTCAGACCTGGTAATCAAACAAGTCAATGGGGATTATTCCATCAGAAAAGAAGAATTAATCCTTTGTATGATTACGTCAGAGAGTTAATGGTGGAATTCCCTTCAGAACCGACATTTTCTTATGTCCCAAGATCACAAAATGCTCAAGCTGATGCACTGGCTAATATTGCCACAACTATAGCAGATCCAAATCGGGACGAGACAACCATCAGTATTTCCCACCGTCGTGCAATTTCACCTTATTTTCAAGCCAAAACAGAGGAAATTAATGAAATTAGTCCCATTCCTGAACCATATGGTCATACTACAGGATGGATGTCACCTATCAGGGAATACCTTCAAAATGGAACACTTCCACTTGATAGAGCCGAGAAAGAACAAATCTGGCGACGTGTGGTCAATTTTACTCTTTATGATAGCCCAAACCACCTAGAGAAAATTCTCTACAAACGTGGTTTTGATGGAGTTCTCTTCAGATGCATTGATGGTGAAGAGACAATGGCTGTCATGAAAGAAGTGCATGCAGGAGTATGTGGTGCCCACCAGTATGGACATAGATTGTCTGATCAAATTCGAAGGCTTGGATACTTTTGGCCTTCAATGATACAAGATTGTGTTGATTTCACAAAGAAGTGTCATTCATGTCAATTACATGCCAACTTCATTCATCAACCTCCAGAGTTTCTTCATAGAGCTAAATACTCATGGCCATTTGCCACATGGGGAATGGATGTGGTGGGACCTTACCCTTCAGCTACGGCCAAGCAGTTTAAGTACATTCTTACTGCTACTGATTTCTTTTCCAAATGGGCAGAGGTAGTTCCTCTCAAAGAAGTCAGTTCTAAATGCATTTTTAGCTTCATCAAGTCTAACATCATTACTAGATTTGGTGTCCCTCATACTATATTGACGGACAACGGCACCAACTTCTGTTCTTATGAGGTGAAGAAATTGTATCAAGAATACAACATTAAATCCAAACATTCATCTCAGTATCATGCGGCGGCCAATGGCCAAATAGAAGCCTTTAACAAGACTCTTTCAAATATACTGCAAAAGATGGTGGATAAAGATAAGAGGTCATGGCCTGATAAACTCTTTCATGCTTTATGGGCTTATCGGACTACCACCCGCAATGCAGCGTGGTCAACTCCATATTCGTTGGTATATGGAACAGAAGAAGTCTTGCCAATGGAAGTTCAATTGCCCTCACTCAGAGTAGCCATTTGTGATCAGTTATCTACAGATGAGCAATCCCAAAAGCGATTGAATGAATTGGAACAGTTAGATTAGAAAATATTGTGCACTTTTCACCATTTGGAAAACTATCAGAATCGAATAGCACGAGCTTTTAACAAAAAAGTTCGTCTTCGTTCATTCATTCAGGAAGAATTGGTATTAGTTCTCAGAACACCAATGATACCATGAAAGAAGCCTCCCAAGCTTGAACCAAAATGGGAAGGACCTTATTCAATACATAAGGTCTACTCCAATGGAGCTTATTCATTAATCTCAATGGATGGAGAACTCATCACGACTCCAACCAATGCCAGATTTCTGAAGAAATATTTTGTATAAACACAAAATATGGTCCCCAGAACCAAGATTCTTACAATTGGTTCATATAATAGTCCAGTATGACTTTAAACTGCATCATCCATGGTCTATGCATATGACCTTAAACTATTTGCACTTTCGTCCAACATGACGTTACACTGTAGAAAAGAAGATTTCCCTGCAACATGACACTAAACTGTGAAACACCATTTCGTCCTTGCTATATGACGTTAAACTATACAGCAATGGTCCAGTATGACCTTAAACTGCAACTACGTCAAACGTGACGTTAAACTGTAGGAAAGTCCCTTACTTCCGGAAAGACGTTAAACTACATAAGCACTTAATAGTCCAGTATGACATTAAACTGCATCATCCTCGGTCTATGCATATGACCTTAAACTATTTACACTTTCGTCCAACATGAAGTTAAACTGTAGAAAAGAACATGTCTCTGCAACATGACACTAAACTGTGCAGCACCATTTCCTCCTTGCTATGTGACGTTAAACTATACAGTAATGGTCTAGTATGACCTTAAACTGCAACTTCGTCCCACACGACGTTAAACTATGAAAAAGTTCCCTAAACCGTCCAACATGACCTTAAAATGCATCATCCCTGGTCCATGCATATGACCATAAACTATTTGCAAGTCCCTTATGTCCAGCAAGACGTTAAACTATGACGTCCTAACTACATGACGCTAAACTGTATAAAAGTCCCTTACATTCGGAAAGACGTTAAACTATATAATCATCAATGGTCCAGCATGATATTAAACTGCACCATCCACGGTCCATGCATATGACCTTAAACTATTCGCAGTTTCATCCATCATGACGTTAAACTGTGGGAAAAAATCCCCAATGCGTCCAACATGACGTAAATGTTGTGTTATTTTGTCCTTACTGCATGACATTAAACTGCGCAGTCCCCCTTTCATCCAATATGATGTTAAACTGTATTGTCCCCATCGTCCTAACTACATGACACTAAACTGTACAGAAAATCCTTGATATTTCCTACATGACATTAAACTGTTATTTTGTCCCTTCTACATGACACTAAACTGTGCAGCACCAATAGTCCTAACTGCAAGACTTTAAACTGCATAGTCCCTTGATATGTCCTACATAACCTTAAACTATGTGTTGTTAAGGTTGTTGTTACCTCTTGTTTCTCACACCGAGTATGACTTAAGTGAGCTTAGAGAAAACCTCAACAGTAACACTCTCTTTGGGCCTCTAACCATGTATAAGTCCCAACAAAATTTTATTTAGATCGTTGTCCCCAAGAACAACTTGATCATTAATTCATTCTTTAATTGAACTACACGGACTTTGATCCTTTCCCTCCAGGCTGGGTATGTAGGCAACCTCTCGAGGTTCAAGCCCAAAAAAATCTCTTCACATCGGTTCACCACCATCTCATATGATGTTGATTCGTGAAACTGCCCCTAGAATCAATATCTTTACATTGATTCACATTCTTCCTTGTTATATGACGTTAAACTATGAAACACTTTTGTCCAGTACGACAATAATCTACAATACTCTTTGATTTCCTCATTTGAGAGAGAACTATTATTGACATTGATTTTTCAATCATGGTTTTCATTTTCAAAAGATTACGTGCATACATGGTAATACCTAAACTTTTTGTCTCAGATTAAACCATCATTGCACTAAATTCCCCTTTCACCCTTCACATGTACGAACCAAATTTGTACAAAGGGTAGTTCTAGAACTACGTGGACTTGATTCCCATCCCTATGGGATATGTAGGAACATTCGAGTGTCCCTCGAATCCAGTCCCAAGTCTTTTGGGCCAAACCCCAAATTTCACTTTCAGTCCCTTGGCTGAAAAGTCCTCATGAAAACACACTGTGTATTCATTATTATGGTCCGAATTCTATGACCCTAAACTAAGATCTCTCAGACTTTCATCCTGCACGACGTTAAACTCCATTTCAAGAACTACGTATGGCTTGATTCTCATTCTTATAAGATACGTAGTGAAGTCCGAAATTTCAATTTAGGACCCAACCACAACATGATTATGGTTATCATTGACTTATGTATCTCTATATGTATTGGAAAATACCCATATTTATGTGTTATAATCCTAACCTTAAATATTTTCATATCTTCATAACCCTTTTCATGACTTCTAGTCACAAAAATGTCAAACTTCTGAGAATTCTTTTGCTTGACTATGCAGCACGTGCCCATAGGTGGCCTTGCATAAACAGTCCACATAACAGACTTGTCAGCCAAAAGATGCTATTTATTTAACCATGCAGCCAATGCCCTTAAGTGGCCCTGTATATTTCAACCCCTTAACTGGTTTGTTAAATGATAGTAACTTCATTCTTGGGAAGAATGCCTCTTTTGTCCTTATTTGTCTTAAACGACAGTATGTAGGGATCCGCAAAAAAATAGCCATCCTTAACATATTTTTCCCATATCCTTTTTCATGATCTGAAATTATTCAAGTCTATGGTTTATTCTTCTTCCCTACGTTTGGGTCAGACCTTCGTAGGAGTGATATTCATTCAATTCTCCGATATTCTTGTTCGGAAATATCTTCTCCATATTCAAGTACCTCTTTCCATACAACAAACTCTATACATTATAAAATTTGAATCTCCATAAACTTTCACTGGGTTTTAGCACTAGGAAAGTAAATTTTTGAGAGTTCTTTCGCCTGATTATGCAGCACGTGCCCATAGGTGTCCTTGCATAAACAGTCCTCATAACAGACTTGTCAGCCGAAAGATACTATTTATTTCACCATGCAGCCAATGCCCTTAGGTGGCCCTGCATATTTTAACCCCCTAACGGGTTTTGTTAAATAATAGTAACTTCATTCTAGGAAACTACTTCTTCTAATGCCTTTTAGCTCTTTTTCATATCATTCCTCAGATTCAAATATTATTAAGCCGTAGTTTACATATTTTCTCTCATACTTGAGTATGGTAATATGTTTTCAGATAAATTGTCAAGGAATTGAATCAATTTTAATCCGTTTTGGTCAAAGCTATTTCGACCTTAAACATTAGCCCCTTTATGTCTGGTATGCATGACTTTAAACTGCCCACAAAAGACAAAGGAACTCTGAATAAAAGTCAAGTTCCAGCTCACTAAATATACATTTTTGTATGATTTAGGTAATATTGAGCAATTAAAAGATACAAAGTTTGTAGGGTTATTTGTAATAATCCTAATAAAAATCAAACTATGCTTACTAGGTCCATTGGATTAAGTAAATTTGAAGCAGGTAATGAAAGAATGCATGTACAAATCATTGAAGATGAAAATGTTTTTTCATTGATACACAAGAGTTAGAAGAACATCCACAGACATGAGTCTCTTCTCTTTTTCAAGAATTACAAGAGGCTTTCAACATAACACTTCATTTGATTTACGACATCCCGAGCTTCATCAGCAACCATCTGGAATTCATTCATTCAACTGGATACAATAAGAGATGCAGTGATACTAGCTCTTCTTGGAACAATTGTAAAAGGATGTTCTTGATTGCGGTTTGAGAAAATTTTCTGCTGATCAAACAGGGACTCTGTTTCTGTCCAAGAGACTTAGAAGATGGATACATGGATTTGAGAATGGAGCATTGGAAGTAAAGATCCATTTGGAGAGAGTACTCTTTTCAGATATCGCTCTAATACCATGTTTGTCTTCTCTCCGCCAACCGGATGTGGAAAACATTTCAGCCCATGGGTTTGCCATTTTCATATCAGCAAGTAAATGACATGGAGGAAGAATTTGAAAGTTCACACCATTTTTGTTGCTCTTAATGCACAGCATAACCAAAATAGAGGAGTAGCAGTGCAGCTGCATCTCAGGTGTATAATTTTTTGCATTTGGAACATTGACTCCTTGCAGATGACCATGACCACACAGAGGAAGATGGATGTTCTGTGGAAAATTAAGATGATATTTCTTCAAGTACATAGCCAAATATGGTAGAGTGCTGTTTCAGTTATCATAGTAATCATGGCCAATAATGTTTATCATGTCATCAATCCACTTGCTAGCCAGTTCATCAGTCGTTCCAATTCCCTTGGGAACCACTGAATCTGTACAAAAGATGAATAAACTAACTCTTAAATGAAAAAAATTGCTAAGGCATTAAGGCGCGCAAGTCTAAAACATGGCGCGCAAGTATTCATGTGCCGCGCTAGTTTTTGGCGCGCAAGTGTAAACCGCGCAAGTACAAATACCTTTACAGTAGCGCGACATCAAGGAAAACACTAGAAAACAGAGAAACCTGCACGGCTAAGGTCACCTGCGCGGCGAGAGCTCGATGGTATGATATCCGGAAATCCGGATCCTTGTACGGATGTGAGGCCCTGTATTTATAGACGTGGCTGGGACCCTGCACGCCGGACCCAGTGCGCTCAAGGACTGCGCGGAGAAAACTTGTGCGGTGCCTCTACGCCATGAGGACTTGCGCGCCCCCTTTTCCTTTGGATGGATTCGATTTCCTCAAAGTCAAATCCTCATTTCTCTCCGGATCCAACTCTGAGGGGGGACTTTTGTTGACGCTCCTTTCGTCACAGAATCTAAAAATCTTAAAAGGGGAATATCTGAGCTCAAAGTGATTCAAACTTTTAAGAAAATATCAAAAATCGACAAAGGCATGAACAAAGGATCAACATCAACTGCACCGCGCAAGTTATATCACTGTCGCGCAAGTGGACTTGCGCGACGCACCTTGGCGCGCAAGTGACTTGCGCGACCTAAGTGATAACCGCCCGGTAAACGCCCGGGGTCTTCTCCTGCCTATAAATAGACCCTGTGGGCCCCCCATTCAAAAGGATTTTTTTCCAGAAACACGGATTGATGCTCCCGACTCCCAAGTCTCTTCTCAATGCTTCCGGAACACTTCTAAGGTAATTTATTACCTAGAACGGAAGATCTAAGGAGAAGAAGGAAGGCCTAAGTGTGGAAACTTATCAACACTTGCGCGCCGACTTATTTCCTTCAATAGAACTTGCGCGTCCCTTTTCTGGAAGAACCTCAAGAGGATTCTAAAGTGATTAATAAAGAGTCGCTCAAGTTTTCTAATGCTGGTTGAAAATCGCGCAAGTACCCCACATGTCGAGCAGGTATACCTGCGCGACCAATACTTGCGCGCCCACGGAAGACTTGCGCGCCTTTCAAGGCTTGGGCGCCCCTACCTTTTTGGGTGCCCATCTTTCCCATTTTACCCCTATTAAGCCATTACACCTTTCCTTTTCAAGATTCAGTCTTCAAGACACTCTTCAAAGCCATTTATGGCATGATTTATTGATTTGACTTCCTTATCTGAAAAAAATTCTGTGGAATATCTCTCAAAACCTAGTGATTTAAATATCCTTATGTCACTAAATATGGAGAGTTCATTCATTCAACCTCATCCTTTAAGATGAGAGAATCCTTAACTTGGGTCTCTGTTTTTAGGAATAATCCCCAGTTATAAGTCCTTTAATCTGGGCATCTTCCTTAGGAGTAAGCCCCAAATTCTTAGAGTTCCCAAACATGGGCATCCTCCTCAAGAGTAAGCCCCAAACCTTAATTCCTTAACTTGGGCATCCTCCTTAGGAGTAAGCCCCAATCATAATCCTTTAATCTGGGCATCCTTCTTAGGAGTAATCCCCAATCTCAAATATGGGCATCCTTCTTAGGAGTAAGCCCAAATCTCAAATATGGGCATCCTCCTTAGGAGTAATCCCCAAACCTTAATTCCTTAACTTGGGCATCCTTCTTAGGAGTAAGCCCCAATCTCAAATATGGTCATCCTTCTTAGGAGTAAGCCCCGAGTCCCTAAATTTGGGCATCCTTATTAGGAGTAAGTCCCAATCTCAAATATTGGCATCCTCCTCAAGAGTAAGCCCCAAACCTTAACCCCTAACATGGGCTTCCTTTTCAGGAATAATTCCCAGTTATAATCTTGGGCTTCCTTTTCAGGAATAAGCCCCAAGTCCCCTAATTTCTCTTTAACCAGTCCTAATTTACCCTTTATTTGGGTTTCTTTTTCAGGAGTAAAACCCAATCATAAGTCCCCTCCTAACTTGGGCATCCTCCTTAAGAGTAAGCCCCAAGATTAGAGTATTCAAATCTCCATAAAGCACATATACCTTTATGGACCCTTTTCATGGATTTTCTCCTTAAAAGTGAATCCTAAACCTTTATCTATCTGGGCAGTCATACATACATAAGCCTCAAACCATTTCTTATGATTGCATCTTTCATGGCACAATTGTCTAATTTTTTACCAATACCTCTTGTTTCTCACACCGAGCATGACTCACGTGAGCTTAGAGTGTAAAAGTAATTATGACATCCTTCTTTGAGCCATCAATCATAAACGTCATACTCCCTTACTCGAACTATGTGGGTTTTGATTCCTTTTCCAAAACAAAGGATACGTAGGTAGCCCATTTATGGGTTCGATCCCAACTTTGAAATAATCCATGTCCTTATGAATGACGATAAACTTCAAGTACCCCACTGAGTGGCTTTAAAACCAGCCTGGTCATCATAATGACCAAGAGACTTTTATAAATGTTTTTGACGGATACCATTGACTAAGAATCTCTAAATAGATACAGATGATGCTCTATTGATGAAGAACCTCGAATACATATAAAAGATCCTCTAAATTTCTTACATATTTAATCATTGATAGATAAACTAAAGGAAAGCTCATTTTATACTTGGTAATGTAATAAGGATTCACGAACATAACTTAAATCTATAAAGAGAGTCCTGGAGTAGACAATAATTCCCCTCAAAAAGGTGTGATGAGTCCGACCTCCCATCCTCTCGACCAATGCAAATTCCTAAGCCTCATTATCCCACAAGCTAATGAGCGCCTACCTTTGGAAAGTAGGTCCAAACGAATGTGGAATCATTGGATATTTCCAGTTCTACGAACAAACCCATTAGAAACCGATCGGAACATTTGAATCTCCCATCCAGGAGGTCATCCCTAAAATTCTGTGCGAAACAAATACCAATGCAGTACTTAAATTCATGGTAATACCTTTTTGGTATTCTTCTATATGGTGTACCTGTGTGGTACATTCCTTCATGGGGATACCTTGCTGGTATTATTCAATGTGGAAAACCTGTGTGGTACTTTCCTTCGTGGTGATACCTTTGTGGTATTATTCCATGTGGCATTGCCTTTGTGGTACTTAAATTTGAGTGGTTACCTTCATGGTATTCTTTCCTTCATGGTACAGTTGAGATTGGAGCTAATGAGTTGGGCCTTGTGTTTCCTCATGAATGAGAAGGGCATACTTGATAACTTATGTATATGAATGGGCTTATACTTAAGTGGGATTGACAGTTGTTTTCATGCGTTTTGGATTATCATTTGTAGATTTCGTGAGACCTTTGATGGTCTCGGGGTCCCTATTGGGTATCGTTATACCCCCTGCACGGGCTATGCCCGCACCATGTTGTGTTTGGGTAGACAACGGAAAACGATGAATGAGGACGATGTTTAATGAGGATGAGAGGACTAGGACTGGTGGTATCTCAGAGGTGGACATTAGACATGGCGTAGCACAGAAACGACTATTTGAGAGCTGTACCTACCCTTCAGGTAGGACCCTTGGTGGATGTTCAAAGGAGCTATTTTAGTTTACTTGTACATTCCGGTTTTCTTGTAATTTCCAGTTGGGCTTGTATATTGGCCCCTTTTGCTTTCTGTACACACACTTTTTTCTATTCAGGTTACTTGTGTTCGTATCTTTCTATGTGCTTGGTCGTGTGTGTTTACAGGATATAAAGCCAATTCTATCCCTGTTTTTGGGGAATACGCCATTCGGTGCAAGTTTCCAGCCCCTGGCCTATGGAAGGCGGGCTTGGGGTTGTCACGACACGAGCCCTGGGGGATGGGTCATGACAGATCATCACATCACATTCCACTCATAAGAATATATAGGGAAACTATATATACAATCTATTTATAGTATCAAACATCATTAAATAGTCTTAATCAAGGGTTGATCAATCATAATCATCAAACAACATGAGAAATCTCCTCATTATTAATAACATATATTGGACATGATTTGAAATAAACTCATATACCCATTGATTAGCTATTTTACAAGGCTTGAGTAAGATAGTTATAAATTTATAAATCTTCTAATGTTAGGTATCACTCTAATATCATATATTGGGGATTATAAATATGAAACACTCACCCCAATTATACAAAATATATATTTTATTACATTCCATATAATATATTAAAATTTTAATAAAGCTCACCATACTTGTTTTATGCCTCATGGGCTTTTTACATATCTAGATAAAATAATTTTCAACCTGATTGAATTAAAATTTCATTATAAACAATAAGTATCCATCGTAAAAATTGGGTAGAAATAACTCAAAGGTATACATGGAGATGTTAATTATCATTTCATTTCTTGATATATATATATATACATATACATTTACATATACATTTTGTAATAATGATAAAGTGGTGTTTTGATATTGTATAATACGATACATTTTAAATTCCTAAAATACATCAAGAATAATTATGAAAGTAATTAATAATAAACAATATATCATATCATATATAATATATGACAAAATTACCCATATATTCCATAAACTTTAATGGATCTTTTTTTAAATTATTCAATCTCTGTGAAAATCCAACAATATCTCTATGTGACATTCTATTAATGATATCCTAATAAACTATTAAGTGTTTCATTTCGATAACATTTGTAAGTTGTAATAATTACAGAAATATGAATCATAATCTATGCTTTTAAATAATTAAATAAATTTAAATATTCATAGCTCCATTATATCAAATATTAAATTGTTAATAATATCTTATCTCCACTTTAGATGGTTTCTATGTACCCCATTATCACTCTTGATTACATTTCCATCAAAAATATTCCCTAAAATCTAGTAGAAACTAATGAAACTATTTAATTTATTATTTTATCAACACATCCAAAATTAAATTATGAAATTAAATGGAATTCACTATTTTGTGGTAACTAAATGGATCCCTTTACAATTATATATACCATCATAGGAAAAAAATTAATATTATGAATTTTTTACTTTGAAAAATGACAGATATAATCTTTTTTTTAATTATAAACATTTATAGGTGTAATGGTTCTCCCAAAACACACATTGAATATATATTCGCTTCATAATATCATGATTAGAAACACAAATTACATTGTGTTTATGAAATATTTCTTATTTTTTAATGTTAATAAATAATTAAAAATTAGTGTAATTGTTATCATATATTTTTTTATGAATTTGGACCATTTAATTGAATATAAGAATACCATTTAAAGTATAAAACAAATTTTGGTAGAATTTTAGATACTTATATTTTAACATACATTTTAATAAACACTTTAGTCTAATAAAAATTGTTTTATCTTTAACTTCATTTTAAAACAAGATCTAGTTTATGATAAATCATAAACCATTTGTATTGAGCCAATCATTTCAAATTATTTATCATAATTCAATGTTTTTAATAAACTAAACTTAAAATATTTATTAAATGTGAAGAAAGTACATATACTTTACTTAAATCCATATAATAATGATATATAGACTTACATTCAATTATTTAACCTTTAAACTCTTTATTTCACCACATGATTGAAAAATGAATGGATATAAAATTCTTTTATTTATTATATAACAATTATGTATCTAAAAAACTATTATATAATATCCCATGATTTTTTATGTTTTTATTTTCAAATAATTTTGATGAATCTAAGATAATTCATTCCACGTACCCATAAGTCTAAATTGATACATTATATAGTATAACATTATAACATATAGGTCAGATTGGTGTGTTTGAATAAGATTAACCACATTATGAGATATTACTATAGGTCAGTTTAGTTGGGTTGAAAAGATTAACAAAATTATGAGATATATATAGAAATGTTTTTATAAATTAAATTATATTGATTAATGCACATGATATCATCATTAACTTTTTAATGAAAAATTTTCATGAGTAAATTTCTTTTCTTTTTTAAAGAAATGTATTATCCTATTTGAAATGTATTTCAATATGAACATAAATAATTATAACTATGAAAAAAGTAGTTTTAATGAAATATATTCATAATATTAAAATAATAATCAATACATTAGTAATCTAATGGTTTATAATGAAGATAAAATATTTTAAAGCACAAAAATTATTTTTTTACAGAATGGTTTTTATTTGTGCAATATGATTTTTCATAATAAAATTAAAAAATCATTAGTCATTAATGGTTTAAATGAAATTTCAATATTATATTTAAAATTATATATTTGGACCTTCATTTTAATATTTTTACCGGGAATTGAATTAATGAAAATTATTCTTTATGATAAAATAATATATTTCAATATAATTGGTTTTTTTAAAATTTCACACGTACTTGAAAAATAAATTTTTCCATTTACAAGAATAAAATTTCATGAATTTGATTTATTATTTAGAATAAAAAATATAAATGTTTTTTATGAATACACTATTATTTATATAATAAATAAATATCAAATATTGTTATTTTTCACAATGGTTAGGATGACAATGGATTTATTGGGGGTGTTGAACTAAAAAACAAGCGTAATAATTCCATGATAACTTGTATAATTAATATATTTTAAATATATTTTGACTCTATATTTTTAATAACATTCAATTTATTGACACATTCACAAGAATATGACTTTACATTATTTAAATATTTTATATAATTCCATATGTTTCCTCTCCCTAACTTACAAATGGGAATATCCTCTCCACCCTTATTGATGAATTAGGAGCCTTATATATCATCAAAGACCTCCCGTAATACTTTTTACATCAGTTAACATAATACCAGATAATTGTTTTTTCTCTTTATATTATTCATTCATGGATTAATGTGTAAGCCAATGGTGGTCTCTCAAAGAGGATGTATGGAACATAACCGAGCTATTTCAATTTTATGCCTTCCTCCACTATCTGAAAACATGTTAAATCCACAATAAAATGATGATTAAAATATAATAAATATAATTATATGTTTTTATGATTATGGAAACAGATTTTCACCTTTATTCAATCATATAGCAAATTTGATCATCTTTTGTACATATTTGTCGACTACTGTCACCACATGTTAATATGATTCAATTTCCATATCGAACACATTTTTATGGATATTAATATTTTTATATTAAATATATATGATTTTTAGGAAATAATTTTTATTATATAATTATTAATGTTGTATTATTTTATTCTATACTTTTGGTTTTGTTACGAAAATAGTGTTTTTTTCAATTGTAAGGACTACAATCTACATGAATGATGTAATTCATTCTTCCATCTATAAAATTTATATATAGTTTTAAATAATTATATAATGAATATATATATAAAATTTATATATTCTTTAAATTCATGAGTTTCAGTAAAAATGATAAATATAAAAGGTCCATGATAGCTGAATCGAAGGATAGAAGAAAAATTAAATTGTCATCAACCAGATCAATTATTTTAAAAATGAATATTCAATGAATGTGTGAAAATATGTTAAAATTAAGATTTATATTATATTAAAACATTGATGTTGATTTTTTCTGAATTATAATAAATTTAAATTTATTATTTATGAGGATATATTTTTATGATGATCATCCAACGTGATGTAAGATTTTTATGTGACATCATACATTTGACAAGGATTATTTACGATGAAATTTCATTATGAAAAAATTAAATAAAATATATTTCAAAAATAAAATATATTTTAGTATCCACTAGTTATTCCTGAAATTAAAATTGATTACATTCATTTTAGTTACTCTATGTTCTTCAAGTAATTAAATAATGAGTTTAGGGAAAATTAATTTTTTCTATTTAGACATGAATAACGTTTTCCATGAGCATATTTTCATTAAAATGTTTTCATGGATCTTTTTAATATTATAAAATGATTGATTAAATTAGTTTATATAGATATTTACATTTATATCACTTGTTTTAAATGGAATCCTCATGTCGTTTTCCATTTGATGTACTTTTTTACCTTTTATCAATTGTTTTTATAGAATCATAGCTTGAAAGTATAAATCTTGAAAAACTTTCCCTCCATCCTTACAACTCAACTGATTAAATACTACCTTATAAGATTCAATAATTATTTGAAAAATAAATCATTCCTTAAAATTATATAAATTTTTAGATTTTAAATAAGTGAATTCAAAATGAACATTGACTTTTTGTCATTAATTTTCATAGTGATATTTTAAAGGAATTGTTCATATGTGATGACATCATTTGATGCTAATTATTAATTAAAGGTGATATCATCCTATGATATAAAATTATTCATTCTCTATATGGTTTATGATCACGATGTTTAAATATTCATGAAAATCCTTAACATTTCCACAAGTTATACTGCGATGAAATGATAAATATTTTCATGATTTTGAGGAATAAATAATAATTTATTAGGATTATGTGATATATGGGTCTAGTTTATCCATTTAATTCATTGTATAAATATTATTATTTTTTGATGTCAATGGGTACACAATATGTTATCTTAATATCAACAAGGGTACATAAGAGATTATCTTAATCCAAAATAATTTAAAAGGTGGTTAATCTAATATTAAATGGAAATAAATGGATAAGGGTGTATCATGGACATAATATGTATATGATTATGATTATGAGAAACTTTATTCCACTCTTATAATGCATTATATTATGAAAATTCCAATCTACCCCAGCTCATGTTCCATGATTCGTTTAGAATTCATGCCCTATAAAATTCCATGGATTATTTCATGACTCATGATATTGACCAATCAATTGATCGGAATAATTTTAAAATTTTTACATCATATTATGAAACCTATATGATCATTTTATGATAATAAATGACAATTTATTGATATCACCCATGTTTAACATTTTTTATCATCTAATTTCAACCATTATTATACTAAATTTTCAAAAGGTTATGATTGAACTTTTTAAATATGATTCGTCTAAGAAGGGATCTTTTTGTGAAGAACAGAGTCAGAGATGATAAATATCTTTTAGGTACCATATTTTTATGTATCTATGGTTCCAAAGGCTATAAAACTATATATTTACAGTGTAGATCATAATTATTTTTAATGAATACACCACTACTGAGATGATATATTTATGAAATAAAATTTTTGGGAACCAATGTTTATAATAGTGAAAGGTTTAGTTATTCTTTTTAAAATATGATATTATAATATGGAGAGAACACATAGGATAAAACCTAATGATTTTGTACGCAGGTATAGAACATATTCCCCTAGGGGTAAAAATCTAAAAGGGGTAGATCGTGAACTATAATTACCTCCACATACACATGATAAGTGGTTGAAAGATAACATGCCTAGGTAAAAACACTCAGGAGAATATTCTTAGTATATTTAAAATTTTAATTACAATGAATTATAAATCATTAGAATAGATAATTACGATGAGACAAAGGTTAAAAATAATTTTTGGTATATTGAAATAACTGTTTCCTGATTTAGACATCCAAGAAATTATTTTTAGTATCATCTTGTTCCTATTTAGTACTATTATTTCTCAATCTATTATTTTTTGGTCTAGTCAATCACTGAATGTAAAGCCTTGAACCTGAAATTTTAGATTCAGTATTAAAACATTTTATGAATTTTTATTATAAATGTTAACTGGAAAATAAAAATTAAATTATAAAAATGAGGTCATTTTCTCGTCTACGTTCTAGAGGATTCGACAATAACTTAAATATATTGAATCTGATATTACAAAAATAATTACAATATATGTAATTTGATTCATCTATAGTATCACAGTACATATCCTTTCAAAATCTAAGGAATCCTGTGGTTTTTTTAATCATGGGATGAGGAAAAAAATTCTATGTAAGGTACTTAATGAATGAAAAACTGTTTGACTAGTATAAACATAAAATCCCTTAAAACCCCATTTTCATGAAAACTCATAAGAATGCCTAGAAATATGATGTATTTTCCTTGGAAATTGTTTACCACATCACACTTACAAACACCATCAATGAGTCCATATATATTAACAATCAATTTTTTTGAATTTCATTAAAGAGACTTTTAAAATGATTTTAAAGGGGAAGTACCATAAAAATATAATTGGTTAGAGAATTAATAAAATCTAATGGATATGTTTATATTATATAAATAAACATAATAAATTATAATATAATCAAAAAATATTTAGAAAAACTATAAGCACCATATAATGAATAATGTAGAAGGTTTACACAAATAATGGAAATGGGGTTAAGAATTCCCTTAACCCAGGTTCATCTTACTTAAATCCTATTTTCAATTGATGTATAATGGTTTAAATTGTGTTTTTCATATATTAAAGATACATATTAATGTTTATAAAATCTTATATGATTAGTTCATAACATAATTTCACCCATTAATTACTAGTATTTTATTTCTCCCATTGTTCTGGGAGCGTTCTTTACAAGAAATCCATTACCAGTTAGTATTTGATTCTGTTGTCGTATGAAATGAAATTATAGAAGTTGAATGAAATTATATTAATATGTTTTCTGAATTTATTTTGATCCCATAAATCATTTTTTATCATATATTATTATGAATCATTATATAAAACATTCATGATATTAGTTTAGATCATTTTTTGTGGTTCCTTGACAATCATGAACTTGTTTCATTAAATAAATTAATGTTATTCATATAATATCATTCCAAAAAATAAAAAATTTTATATAATAGATAATAAATTATTTTTCAACAATTTAAATGGTCTTACAAATTTTTTTTAAGGAGTAAATGAAATTTCAAACACATCACCCACTATTTTGGTAAAATGATGTATCTCGAACATAGATTTTATAAGAGTGGGAGGAGATGACATAGGTTGTCGAATTTTCCATAAAAATGATATCATTGAAACAATATAATATTCTGGAGGATTAATTCCTCTTATATAGGAGGAATATAACTGATTATATGAAATATAAATTAATATATTTGAAACAACAAGAAAACAGAAGGGGTTTCTTACCTCTCAATCTCTTCTCAATGAGATCCTCTTTATGGATTTTGGTTTTTGCCTTTTGTTGAGACCATGTAACGAACCGGGTATTTATAGAATAATAAATTTTTATATCTATCAATAATTATTAATATTATATTAATTTTATGTTAAAGGGGATGCTTATTATGATAGCGTACTCAATACACAACAATAGGCTTCTCTGAAATCTTACATCGCACAAATCATTGAGTTATAATGAAATATAATAAACTAATATTATTATTATTCTAAATTTTAGTTAATTCCTAGACCTTGTAATTTTAAAAATAAATGTTATAAAATGAATTTTCAAATATTTTTTACACATGATTACATAATGGTTCATTGATTACAAAATTTATTAGAAATGAAAATAAAAACTAAATGAATATAATGTATGTGTTTTTATAAATATATATTTAAAAGAGAATAATTGTGTGTACAGATCCATAGTTATGGATTTAAAATATATGATATATATTAATTTTAATGTTTTAAATTCATATTATATATTTTCTAGATATGATATTAGAATAAAGTCATTTTTTTCTGTTAAAAGAATTATATTTCTAAAAAAGTATTTTTACTGCATTTTAATAGGGAACCCTTTTTAAATACAATTTTGGATGCCATTATAAGTATAATTTGAAAAATAAAATTCTTCATTATAATAATAATATCAAAATTTACTTTGGATGAAATTTTTGTATTTTTCTACTAAAGTTATTTTTTTAATGAATAGTAAACAATACTGAATTTAAATTCAAAACTACTTTTTTATCTAATTTATTTTTATAGATAGATGGTAGTTTTAATTGGTTTTAAAGTGTAATATTATTATATTATTATCACTTAATCCAGTTATTTTCATTGGAAGTAGTTTCAAATTAAAAATGGACATAAACACATGTCACTCTTTCAGCTGTTCTTACTTTTTTTAAACGATTTTTTACAACGGGAATAGATTTAGAATTAATTTATGGAAATTAGGTGTCATGAATTAGGATAAATTTATTCCATATTTTTAATTATTATTTAATTTTTTTTAAATATTTAACATTTATTTTTAGAAATTATTAGTAGTAATTTCAATAAATATTTTATTTTCCCTGGGTAAATGGTAAATTTGGTAAATATTGGAAAACAAATAATATTTTAATAATATTAAATTACTCTAAACTGGTCCTAATCCAATTTAATGATAAATTTACAACCATGGGAATCCATGGGACTATTTTATGACCCCATGGAGCCACATATGTGTAAAAATGACACTTAATTACATTTTATTTAAAGTGAATGAAAAATATAACCTAAACATGTATCTTTTACTAAAAAAATATATATTAGTTTATATAAGTGATATATTCGACTATAAAGATTATTTAGATTTCTAAAAAAAATCTAAATCATGGTATTTTATTTTTTGTTTTTAATATTCATGTAAATAAATACATTAATGACACAATGATGATGCAATGATTACCTTATTAATGAATGATTTAAATAAATGATATTATAAATAACAAAATAAATTTATTTTGATACTTTTTATTCAATATAATAATTTTAGGGATTATTATGACATGTTATTATTTGATTTATGATGTTATTTCGAATTAATCAAGTTGCTTTGGATTTTTATGAAGTCATGACATGAATAGTATAAAAATTGACATAAATGTGTTTTTAAAATAATACAATTTTATTGACTTATATAATAGTCTAAATTTTTTGTGATTCATCCAAATAACTTATATAAGGTTTAAAATTACATTAATGAGTCACATGAAGTTCTATTGGAATTTTATAGTAAATATATTAACTATATGGTATGAATATATAAGAAGTCATGATAGGAGTCAAAGAAGTTAACTAAGGGATAAATTTAAATGATAAGGTTAAATTTGAATCCCAAACAAGTCCAAAATTATTGGATGACAATATTTAGGTCTATCGTCATCTTATCATCGAATTAAATCATTTTTGGACCTTTTGAATATCAATATTAACTTTATATGACAATAATCATTCAAACTACCGTAAAAGTACCCCTCTTCTCTTTTATAAAGGCCGTCACCTATAACCCTTACTCACACCTCTAATGCCCACTTAGCTCTTATATCCTAAGAAAAAATAACCCCCCAACATTCCTCTCTTCCTTCTATAATCCTTACTATGGGCATAAGAGAATTAGTGAAATCCTATTTATCTTAAATCAAAAAGAGTTACCCGATTTGAGGTAATATCTTCTCTCAAGTTCCTTTCCATTACATTCCTTCTCCACTCCCTTTCCTATTATTGTTAATTGTTTACAAAATAACACCATTATCCTAAATATTCATTGTTTTTTATAAGAATCATTCTAACTACACTTATCGAACCTCCATCTAATGGATTTAGAACATACTATTTCAGTGGATGACGATGTACCTCCTCACAAAATGATGATTGCTCAATTATCTCCTACCGCCTCATATGATGGCCATTATGATGGAACTATAATTATATATGATATATATTTTATTTATTTTATTTATTTTCTCTTTATTATTCTGTAATTATAATTTAAAACATACCGTTATTATATTGTTGTTGAATAAAAATGATAATTTCATTTGAGGAAGTACGGAATACCGCCACCTTAATGTGATATGAATCATTAAATCTATACCTGGAATGTATAAAGGATGGAATTAATGTAATTATGTACTATATAAAAATTATGATATTATAAAATAATTATATTATCCCTAGGTATCATTTTGTTTTCATTCCATTAAATACGACAAAGAAATGAATGTAGTGTTCATCAGTATGTACGGCATACCGCCTCCATTAATGCTGCATTTCATTTATTTTCGCAAAATTTTATGGAATATTATAAATAAATATATACTAGATATTTATGATATATATGAATAATATTCTGTATATAATGGATTTTTTACCACATGGTCATATCTTAATTATTAGAAGTTCAATTTTGACTCAATTAATGAACATAGACAAAACCCTCGATGTTAACATAAATAATTCTGTAATTTTTATAACAAGGTAATAAGTTATATAAAAGAAATAAAAAACATGAAAATGGTTATGAATAAAGTTGAAATTAACTTATGTTTATTATTCAGGAAATTATATAAAGAACAAGTAAATTCAGATTTCAGGTAAGGGACTTCATCTCAATATTATTTTATTCAAGCATAATTTGATGTATACACGACATTCTATTATACAGTGTATAATAGAACCCTTTGACTATTCATTTCAATAAAAGATAATATTTCTTCTATGATGCATTTCACTAAATGAAAAATGGATTTTTTTATCATTTTGGGAAATCACGACCTCTCCAGCGCCTTAATTGTTATTTGGATTCCTCAATAAATATTAATGTTTTTAAAAGGAAAAAAATCCCCCAGTTCCTATTTGGGTGTTTTCATGATGAAAATGGTTTTTGAAATGGACTGATGGTTTCAATATCTTGAAATTATTTCTTCTTATTTTAAATGAAATTTTATTACTAAAATGTTGATATTTTCAATATTTTATGTTTTATATAATGGCACGTGGACATTTGATGAGTGGTTACTTGATAAACTAAATGGATGGTGGTTCCGTGATAAACCTTGGACGGGTGGTTACATTATAAATGCTAATTAATTAGGTATGGATGTTGGTCATATGGATATTATATTTAGTGATATGTGAGGAAGTAGAACATATTGTTTTTCCATTTCAGTATGATTATCTCGCAAATTACCTTTATATGGTATATGTTTCATTCAATGGTAATTACGGTAATCTTTCGGTTACATAAAGGTTAAGCAATGACCTTATATTCGGTGAAGTGTTTGTTTATAATTCTTATAGATGAAAGGTATTACATTATCATATTGTAGTCATGATTTTAATATAGTTTTTAAAAACTATCCACTTACATTGATTATGTATCCATTACTTAGATTTTTATTCTAATCCCATGTTTTTGTAATGTTTTTCACATAACATAAATTGGAATATGGTCAAGCATGTGATCAAGGAAAAGTCATGTTGTATAAAACATGGAACATAACACGTTTCATTTTTCTAAGAGTTTTTATTTTATGAAAAAAATGGATACTAGGTATAAGTTTCTACATGTAATATTCAAGTTGTTATGTATAAGTTATAACCTAATTATCTAAATCTCTAAACCAAAAAATATCCTCTATGTGAATTATTAAATTAAATTAACATTATGTAATGTTTAAGGATGCAGCCTTACAAACCATCATGTCATGGATGTGGGGAATTGATGTGGGAATGATATTGGGAAGAACATAGATAATGATTAAAGCTTGATAGGTGTGAGAGGAAGAGAGGAATGAGGGTGGTATTTATATTAGTGGAGAGGAGGGGTTTTACACTATTTTAATCATTACTTTAATATTATTTCTCAATACTATGAATATCCACGATTCATTTGACCCCAAATAGAAATAAATGCATGTGATTTAGAACCAACTGTGCTTACATAATCTTTGAATCAACTATGATGTGGTAAAATAAGTATTTAGCATTTAACTTAATTTATTGTATTTTATAATTCATAAAGAATTAAAAATTTTCAAAAAAATCCAAAAAAGAACCCTATCCATTTTTTGACATGTAGAATGAAAAAATGAACTCCGATTTTTATAAATAATTTTCAAAACATTATTAACATAATTTTAAAATAAAATCATATTTTAATTGAAAAATACAATATTAAAATTAAAACCACTTTTCTAACACATTGAAAATTTACGTATGTTCAATTAAAAATAACATATAATCATAAGTCATAAAAATACTTATTTATGATTACATAATATTAAAATACATTTTATTTAATTTATCAAATTATTCATAAAATTGTAATTAAATATATATATATATGACTAACAAAAATACCAACACTTAATCAATATTTTTAATAATATTTATTTACTTATATTATGACTTAATTATATCATATAGGCAATAATAAGATGAATAAATTTTATTTTTAATTTCATTTTATAATTTACAAATCATAATGGTACATTAATTATCCAATGGTTCAAGTTACTATTCATTAGGGTGCATTACTATTCAATAGGGGCATGTATCTATTTATAAATAAACATTACTATTTATAAGGGTATTGTTGCTATTCATAAGGGAACTCTATTATTAATAATGGTACGTCACTATTTATAAGGGTGGGATACTATTAACACAGAAAATATGTTTATTCTATTAGACTCCAAAAAACATACTCATCGTAATCATGTATGCCCATTTTTAATAATTCAAAACACCGAATCTATAAAATTTTGTTTAATGGATAGTTTATAAATGTCACATATTATTTAGTAGTTCATTTTGGCGAATTGTGTTTCATTTTAAAATCTTGGGATGTTACACTGATACCATAACATACAATGTTTACTCTAAATGTAATGTTCTGGTTCCGGAAGCCGCCTAGAGGTGCCCCATTCCCGGTTGGTCACATGGACTCAAGTGCATTTCCTCTAATGCCAGAGGTTACCGACTAGCTGTAAGGGCCTTGGGTGTGATGGTGGGGAAACTATGCCCTCATTGGCAGAGTAACACAAGGGAAGAGAAACAAATAATAATAGTTGAAGCAGTGATAATGGAATACTATAGTAAACAGTGGAAGACTGAATGTAATAAGCATATGGAGAAAATATATAATGATTCCTGATATATATCTATAGGAATGAAGAAAAACACGTCGTAATGCTGAAATATAGTACTGAACCAAAGTATGAAATAAAACAGTAAACTACTCCTCAGCATCATAGGCCTCAGCTTGGTCCCATTCTCTCCAACTCCAAAGCAGTCAAGTACCTCAAGTGGAAGGGCTCTTTCCCTTATCTATACATGCAACAATATAATCTATTTGGGCCCAAAAGCATGACCCAAACAGCATGTGAGACTAAATACCATTATGAAACCTCTAAGAGATCTGTGCCGAATAGTCAGTGAATATATATGGCAGGTAATAAGAAAAATAAGCAGTAAGCATGGAATTACTCAACAGTAAACAATCCTATAGTTTCAAAGCATTCAAACAACACATATCTTGTGAATAGAAAATCACAAATAGGTAAAACTCTAGGATGTACTAATATCCAATCCCCTCTGGTCCTTCCTAGAAAACACAATCAACCCTCTAGTAAGTACACACAGTCTAACCCCTTTGGTTCATATTTTGTAAAGGTTTTCTGAGGAATCCCTCAATGTCAATTCCCCTATATCCATTTATGATCAAAGACTCTCTAAGGAAGCACTCACCGTCAATTCCCCATATAGTGTTTTAACAATACCTATAAGCACAATGAGGAAAAACTCAACGTCAATTCCTCTTGTGGCCTCATAATGTAATTATTGACACTCTGAGGGGGTGCTCAATGACAATCCCCCATTAGGTATTGTAGTGTGATAATTAGCTGACACTCTAGAGAAGCCGTTACGTCCATTCTTCCAACGGTCTACTACACCGCGTTCTTAGAGCCCTGTGTAATTCAAATGAGCATAGCAATGCAAAACGGCCAATGTAAACCTCCAGAACTACCTGGATAAGTAGTATACAACATAACAATAGGAAAAATAATAATCACTTCATACTAACAATACTAGGCATGGGAATCAAATAAGTCATCCTTATAGGCTAAGCCATACCAAACGGTCATAAATAAAACATTCATGGGAAAACACTTCCAAAGAATAGAAATTAACTCAATTAACATTTAATTAAACTCTACACAAGAATACATGCATGATAGGAAATTAATATTTCCAAAATTGTAATCACATATTACCCCGATCAAGTGTATTGGTCACTTTTGAACATAAAATTTAATGACTATCTAGGAATGGCACAAACCACCTACCTCAGTGTTGCATGATCATTATACGTGAACCTCAAGCCTTGAATTTCCCATGAACACCATAGATCTAAAAAAATGTCTACAACATTAAACAAGATATAACATTAGAAATCGGAGGAATCAGGATATTAAGATCTTGATGAAGGAAGATCTAACCGAGGTGATCCCAATGCAATCGACGATGGTAAAATCAGAGGAATGATGCTTGATTGGGGGCTCGGGGAATAATCGCGGTCATATGGTCTTTATCGAACGAACTATGGTGAGAAATAGATGGTTCTGTCTGTCAAACCTGACCTTGGTACATTTAATGAAAAAAATTAAAGTACACGATGTGTACTTTAGAAGTACACAACATGTTCTTTACCTTACTGGCCACTGCGTTAGGCAATGTCTAGGTCACCCTACATGGCAGTGTGCTTAGCCATTACACGACCTGTACACAACTACCCGCTTTAACTGAGTTCATGGAATGTACTTATAAACTAAACGTTGTGTACTTAATAAATTTACAAAGACTCCTATTTTTCTCAAAAAAAGTAGAAAAAGGAAAACATGCATGTAAAGAAGATCCATGTTCTTACAATAAATGTAATGGAATATAAAACGACTACCATTATAATAAACATGATGTTATGGAACCTAAAATATATAATTTCATTTTTATTCTTGCATATCATTCATAATTAATGAATATGGATGAGCCCCAAAACATGAAACAAGGGAAACATTATGTTTAGTCATTCATGGTTAAAAAATTATCTAAATTCCTTAGGTCCACTACTGAAGTAATAATTTTGAAATGTTTCAATACTACGTGTATTATTATTTCTATTCTCTAGTTCTCAATATATGAAAATGTTATTATGTTTGTTTATCCTATTGATGGAGAAGATGATCAATGTTGTACATTTATCATTAACATGGTTTTATATGAATATATTGTATCTATAGAGGTGGATGATTTTAGATGGTAATTTTTTCAACAAGTAATTTACTCATATTCTTCATATAGAAATAGAGAATAAATTTCTTGAGCTAATGAATAATAATGATGAATCCATTAGTACAATTGAAGATAATTATACAATACATGTGATGTATTCATCTTCTATTATCATCTAACATGAAATCAATATTAATCGATTCTTTATTATCTTAAAACCATGCCAACTAAGGACTTTTTCAATAAGATAATTTTAAATATATAAAACATCTGTCAATAAACTATCATATTTGAAATGGAGAGAGAATTTATCCATAAATTTCATATTTTTTATATCAAAAATAATTGTTGAAATTAAATGAAATTATATTTCTTTAAATATTCGAATGAAGAAGTTGAGTATAACTTTATGATGTATTTCTGGAAAGAAACAAAAATGTTATTTTTATAAGGGGACTACTAGATTATTTATTTGAATAATGTAATGTTATTAGGATGTTGTATGATTATGTAAAGTGACGTAGATAATTAATGATGCTAATAGATAGAATGATCCATATAATTCACTAGTCAAAAATTAGTATTTCAAATGAATGTATTATGGGAATTATTCTGAATAATTCTTTATTATGAGGGTTAATGACGGTTATCGACATTAGTAACAACTTAACCATAGAGACTAGGGGATATATCCAATGATCACAATCATTTATGAAGGTTATGATAAAGAGGTTGGGAATGGTACACATACTATCCAATATAGAACTACTAATGTATTATTTTATTATATAACATTATTATATTTTAATTGTACATAATATTCTAAGTTTATTAATTTACCTCCTCATTAGTTATATTTCCAATTATTACTCATAACATTATGGTATAATTATTGAATTTCAATTTTATGGAATAATTCAATTTATATTTGTAGGAAGGTGATTTCAAATATATCATTTTGTTATCTCCAGATCAAGTTGATTTAATTTTCATAATAAATTGGAAGTATTTATAAATATAAAATATAAAATTTCAAGTCAGGGAAGTCACATTTTTTTAATCAACATTTAATTTTCTATTAGTATGAGGATAAATATGAACCGGGGATGGAAATTGCATCCATTATATGTATTAATTCCTATTAAATTGTTTCATTTATCATAGTTAGTTGGGGAGGAAATTAATATCCAATATTTTACTACTCAAAAGTAGCTTTATGATGTCATTGCAGTTTAGTTTCCAATTGTTTCTACGATTCATGAATATGAGCTTCTAATATAACATATTCATGTGATAATCCAATGTAAAACACTTAATATAAAATGTCCTCAATTTGGTTGAAAGACTTAAAATAAAAATATTACAAGAATACAGATAAGGGATTCATTAATATAGGTTCTTCACCACTTGGTGCGCTTACACATTTTTTATGATGAATGATTGATCAGTATTTCTCTGAATATTTTATTAGGATCACAAAAAGATGACAATAAATAATAAGTATGTCCTTACCTATATTTAAGATTTTTTTCATGGATTAGGAGGAGATAAATATTTTTTAATGATTGGTCTAAAATATTTATACAATTACGTGAGTGTCAAAAGTGATGAAAAATATATTTATGTATTTTTTATGAGGAATGTAAAATATGAAATTACAATGATTCTATTTTGACAAAATAATTACCCCTAATAACTTCATAGATTTTTTTAATATATACATTACTAATTACATTGAATAGTTTTTTGTTGTTTTTAGTTATAAGGTTCTTATAAATTTTAAAAGAAAGTGAGAGAATGAGGATCACTTTTGTATTGTACTGATGACCCTAGGAATGTATAAAATACCTGAAAAATATAAAAACAATGAATTTTATATAAAAAAGTCTCATTACTAATACATATAATCTCAAGAGAAGTCATATAAAAGGTTCAATAAAAGACATAAGTTATTGAGCATTGTCCTGAACCAACCCTGGTGACTGACATCTATAGCGTTCTTGGATTGGTTAAATATTTTAATTGATTTGAAAATTATTTTTCACATCTCTCTAATTTATTAACCATATTAACATAGAATTAATTCAAGTTACTTTTCACTAATTAATGTGTGGAATGTTTTATGGAATTAAGGTGAAGGTTGTTCATTTCACTATTACTTACACTATTATTTAGTAGAGATGGGTTTTTTATTTATAGTGATACATCGATGGAGGGAATATGATGTATTCTTATAAGGATGACATAAAGATATCTTATGAAACTAGTAAAATTAATTGTCCAAATTTCGAATTACTGGACACACAACCTGGAGTAATCTAACCTAATATTTTCATTAATGATATATAGAAATTATATTTACAGTTAAACACATGAAATATACACCATTTAAAAATTGATAAACAATAAATTCGCCCAAAATGATGTTTAATATTTGATATATAATATATATAGATTTTATGGAATAATGTTACTAAAAAATATATTAACTCAATGAATAATAGAAGGAAGTGGATAATTATTTTTGTGGAAATCCTCAAACTATTTTATCTATAATAAGGAAAAAATGATCGAAGATTTATATATTTTCAATGGATGTACATTGGAAATTTTAAGGGAAGGGAAAAATATTATATTACTCAAAAGAGTTTCCTAATATCTACCCATGTGATGATTAATATTGTGTGGATGAAATATGTCTATGATATACATAATGCATAAAAGTTTAAAAATTTCGACCTAGATTATGGCAGAATGAAAATGTTCAAGAACTGAGCATGTTATATTTCAATTCGAGAATTTTTTAATGAGCTATTGTAAGTAGCTCATAACTCGTTATTCTTTAATCCTCCAAGATGTATACTGAGTTATTGAGAAATGAAATATAATTCATGATATGATAAAAATACGTGTTATATTATAGAGTATTTATGTTTTCCCATGATGTAATCATGTTGTGGATAATACGTTGAAGTATATGGGGATGTTACCTCAATTACCTATACTAGAATATAAATTTCAAAAAATCACCAGGGATGTCTTTGTTTTACTCCAAAAGTAACAAAAGACAAATTTTTTAATGTTTTTTTCAAACAATATAGATAGTAATAAAATTTCATTGATATTAAAGAATATTTCCCTCTTATATGGCATACCCATATATAAATTATTGTTATGGTATGGATTCATGGAGTACCACATCTATTTTATCTAATCGATATGTAATGATTAACTCAATGTTATAAAAAAATTCAGTAATCTCTAGATACACGGTTTTGTCTCAATAATACCTATAATCCACCTAATTACGGTAAATATAATAGATTCATTCAAACAATATATATTTAATTATTTGTTTTTATCTATAAAATCTTCTTATAAAATTATATTATAGTATTAGATTTCAATCAATAGTTGAGATGGATCATTCTATGTTCTTTTAATGATGGAAGTCATGATCTCCCATGGACTCATAATAATTTGAGTAATTTTCATTATTTTGATATAATCACGATGTGGAAATAGTATACTAGGATAGATACATTCAACAACACATTAAGGAATGTCATAGTTGAATGGATAGTTATTCTACCACTCACTAATGAGATACTAAATTCGATGCTGGTGAGATGTTATTTTTTTGTGAAAATTTCTATGGTAGAATGTTATATGATTTCTAAATAAGGGAAATAAGATCCATATATTTATTGGTTCTTTTTTAATTCTTGAACTGATCAAGATGGGTTGTTATCCCTTGGAACATCCAATGAACCTATCTCATGATTAACATGTGTTAAATGTATCACTTTTGAGGAAACACATACCAAATACATAAAATATTTTTGAAATAAATTGTTATAACACATGATAAGGTTATTTTAATTGAATAAAAACTGATATAATTCATTAATACGAATGATAATGTTCTGTAAAACACAACTGTTTATCTGGTAAAACTTCTTTGGAGGAAAAAAGAAATTTGAGGAAGTAACATGAGAACCTAGAGATGTGATAAAGAAAATATATCCCCATTGGTTTATATTACATTAATGGAATTTCTATGGTGAAATAATGTTTCTGTTGGGTATAAATTAACTCCCCACTATTATATATCCATTTACATTGAAGTAATATTGATGTATTTGATAACATGCATTACACACACCATTAAGTGTAAATAAACATGTAATAAAGTATAAATTTAAAACAAATTCATTAGAATGAAGGTTATGGAAAAGACTAATCATATTATTAAATATATATATATATATATAATTATACTCATAATTTTATATTTATTGATTAATTCATAATATAAAAACATTATATTTTTAATAAAATCATTTAATGATTAAAAGAAATATTTTTTCTGTATAAATGTATTTTTCTTATTGTTATGAAGTTTTAAACCAAAGAAATTATTTAGTTAAATTATAATGTGATTTTATGGGAATTTATTATATAACACTGAATAATCATCCATACATTAGTTATATAAATGACAGTAATTAAGATAAAATCATTTAATGGTAAAATGTGTTGTTTTCATATATCTATTAAAATATGATAAATGTATTTTATTCATAAAAAAGAAGTAATTATTGATTTAGGGTTTTAGTTAAATGGAAAATTTATATACTCATTCAAATATCATATCATTCCTTTTATTGTTTTTACATGTATTTGAATTAATTTTATTTTAGTTTCATGAAAAATGATTTTTTTTTAAAATTGGTTTTAATTACGTTTTGTGTGCTTATATTAAATTATTTTTTGACACATATAGGAGTTTAATTTTATAAATTTTTTAAATATTTGTATCAATAACAACCAAATTTTATAATAATGTCTATTTAATTTTTTTCCACAATTAATAGTAATAATTATTTAGCATGATTAGATTTAAAATGGGATTACATGGTGGGGGGTTAAACAAAGATATAATGCTAGAAATGTAATATAAACATTTATAATTATTATTGATTTAGGATATTTAGTCCCTATTAGATATTAACATGGAATCCATACCAGTTTATTTATTCCTACAATGTAATATTGTTATATGTTATTTAAATATATTTTGTAATTTTAATTGTTTCATCTCTCTCAATTATAAAATAGAACATCCTCTTCTCCCTTATTAATAAATTTTTATCCTTCCATTTCTAGAAGGAACATTCCTAAATCATTCATGGATTTCTTGAATTCATCCATGAATCCATTTTTTTCTTCTAAGATCAATATTTATCAAATTATAATATAAGATAAAATTATTCTTTGAAAGAAGATATATATATATTAAATGACCACTTTCCATTTTATTTCACCTTCCAACTTCCCTAAAACTATTTTATCTCTTATAACACAATTAATAGAATATTATAATTATAATTATTTCCTATTATTAAAATAGATAAACTATTTTACACCACTATTCCATTAAATGAGAAATGAATGTATCACTCACTCATGTGTGCAATCTATATCCTCCACAAAGTGATATGATTATGTTTCGATCACCGCATCACATTGATGGATATAATTATGAATTTAAAAATTATTTTACACATTTATGATGTAATTTTGTTTTATGAATATAAATATTATGCTTTCAATAATTCCATAATTCTTTAGAGATAGAAAACAATGTTCCTGCGTATGTATAGACTATAGCCTCCATGATTTATGTCACTCATTTTTTTATCATTTCCTTTTATAGGTGGCTCTAAATATGTGTAAACTACATATATTAATTTTTTTTCATTTTTAACATTATGTAGTTCATTTTAAAATGATAATTATTCATGGGAAAAAATAATGTAATGAACACATAAATTAAAAATTATATAGTTTTCACTACTAATAATGATTTCAAAAATGAATTGTCAATGAATACTAGATAAGATGATATAGGTAATCCATGTTATATATTATAAGTATAAATATTTTTATGGTATAGAATTGTAAAAAATTAATATTTATTAAACAAGAATTTATATGACTTATTTTTCAGGTTAAACGTGCGGTAAAGAATTTATGTTAAAAAAATATCATTTCCACACTGTTCTTTTGGTTACATTTTATGATGAATAAGTTATAAGATATATATCTCAAAAAAATTGTTTTTTTACTTTCATTTTTATTAATTATATTATTTTAATGTTTTTAATTTATTTTGTTCTCCCAATGTTATTCAAATTATGAAATAGTTACATT
Source organism: Viscum album (assembly GCA_963277665.1). NCBI lineage: Eukaryota > Viridiplantae > Streptophyta > Magnoliopsida > Santalales > Viscaceae > Viscum > Viscum album. The sequence continues at coordinate 158,018,613 of OY728128.1, read as the reverse complement.
TAGAAAAATATAATTTTATGCTCTATTCAGTACAAAATCATTTCCTTCCGTGTAAATGATTTATTGGAAATGTTATCAAGAATATTTTTACAATAATCCAATCATTGATTATAATAATTTGTAAAAATTATTGATTTTCATTAACACAATTAAGAAGAACCACCATGACATTTTCCCAAAGAGGTACCTTAGAATTTTTATCAGAGGTGAGAAAGTAATATTCATTTTGAATTATACAAAATGAAAATATTTTCCCCCATCATGACCAATAATTATTTTCAAAATTCCCTTATAAGTGAGTATGGTTCATTTCGATGAAATATTTTTCCTTAATATTTGGTAATTTTTTCAATTTTGAATATGTTATTTCTAAATTAAAATTATATTTTCATTAAAAACATATGCCAATGATTTTTAATGGAATTTTTTATCTATGATAAATTAATTTTATTATACCTTATCATTATTGGGAATAAAATTGTATGATTCCTTTCTTCTTCCTTTATTAGATGGGTTTAAATTATGATAATTAAATACTGATGAAACCTATTTTCTTTCCTAAGGTTTATGAAATGATGAAATGATAAATTTTTTCATGATATTAAAGACTATATATAATGGGTTATGATTATTTTATAGAAGAGTATGATATATCAATATGATTCATTAGGTATTGTATAATGTTTTATGATCTCCAAGTGCATATGGGAGGTTATCTAAATCCTGAAAAGGGGACATGGTTTATCCCAAGCCCAAAAAGTTTAACATGTGGTTATACATTGCCTAAAAAGTGATTGATGTCTTAATAGGATCAATTGATTGAAGATTTCTGGTCTTTTTATTGTTAAACTATTTAATAAATGTTCACTTTCCAATTTTATGCTCACATGGATAATGTTATTTTATTAATTAATGGTTCATATAATATGTACTTCAATTCCATAATATATAAATCATGATTTTGATATATGAATTGATAGGTCTTATTTTCAAATAATAATCTCTTATCACACAACCTTATATTCATGAAAATTATTTAAAAATGTTAATTTATTGATATATCCCCTTTTACCATTAATGATAATCTAATATCGTGTATTTTATTTTTTCTTTTTCCCTAGGATATAAATATAGTTTTTATGTATCATATGTCTAATAGGGGTTGTTCTGTGAATAACATAGTGGAAGATAATGTATATAGTTTATTTTCTAGTTGTGTATGGGTCCATGTTATCATATAAGTTGAACAATGATATTAATTCAATTGATTAAAATGAATTTTTGACAAAATTCATCTAATAAGATTCAATTATAATGTACATAATGTTTGGGGGTCCTCATATAATCAAAAAATTTCATACCACATACCCTTTAAAAGTGATAAAATGTTTTCTAATACATTGATACATGACATTGAAATTATATGGACATTTAGAAAAACCATATTTTTTCAGGGAAAATAAAATGATATGGAAACATTACTCCATCCAAAAAACACTAGATAAAAACTAACATTGTTTGATACTATAAGAATCATCGATGGGAATATTGAGCAAATGTTATTCTACTAGTTTGAAAATTTTCCCTAGTTTACTATCAACATACTACCTCAACTAAGACAACTCATTACATGTTCATATAAAATGAACACATTTAGAAAATAAGGTAAAACGTTATGAATACATTTATATTATCAAAAAATTTAAATTGTTAAAAATAGAAATAATCTATCATAAATAAAACGAAAGTGAATCATTATAAACATATAAAAGATATCAATATTTTCTTATTTAATAACATCAACCGTTCATTTATTCCTAATTGTATCGCACTATCGTATTGAATTTTTATTATGAAAGAACTATTTTGATGTTACCAATCATAGGAGTTTCTTATATTCATCTTCTCCTATTTAGTGATTAATCTTAAATTTAATTTTTATTATTATGATGTAATTCATCTATAATAATATCATTGAAAAGATTACTTTCATTATTTTCAAAAATTTAATAAGGACCCTTATTAAATTGAATCCCATAAAAATGATTTTTAATTTTAATATGATCATACTGACTTGTGGGAAATAGTCAACCATTCATGATGATTTTGGAGGATTTATTATGTCTACATTTATATATCTATGTAGGTAGGTAATTATTCCCATCATATCATACATATCTATCAGTATTTTGAGAAGAGGAAACATTCCAATATTCATTATATTGATAATCTCAACAACATTATTCAATTAATGTAACACAACTAGGGTCTCTTAACTAAGTGAAACGTAGAGAAAAAAATTATGGAAACATAATCCTATCTGTATCCACCATTACTTTTTTATGTTACATAAAATGTAATCTTCCAGAATTTATGCCACTATATTAGTTCCTTAATACAGTTTACCTCAAGACCTTAATTGTGAAACCTTATAGGTCAAAGGTTGTAGACACGAATTGAGGGGCATAGATGGAGATGTGAGCATTGTATAGCCCAACATCAGAGTGCACAAGAATAAGTAAATAACCTAGGTTAATACACATCATAATAACAAAGGGAATAAATACAATTAAATTAAATTTTTCTATAAAAAATATATAAAGTCCCAAACATCCATGGAATTCAAAAAATAGTGATCTCCCATTGTTGTGTTCATATATATACATATAAAAACTAAAAAATTAGTACATGATGCTCTAAATTCAGCATTGATCAATGTCACATAAGTAGACTCCAACAACATGTTGAGATGATCTATCCCAATTTTCATGGGGTACACTAGCTACCAACTCAACTATGTAATATCAGGGATTTTAAATATACAACGTACATCAATTCATAACTAGATTTTAGTAGTAATACTGATATAGACAACGAGGTATGTGTAAAGGGGGTGTGAAATAAATTCCATTTGGTCACCTCCAATGGGGGCCCTATAAACTATTACCAAAATTTAATGATCTTAAAATATTAACGTCATAGCAAAAAATGAATTAAAAAATAATAAAAACCATCATTCATTCATTGATCCTAGTGCTAAATCAACATTACCCACTTCACCGGTTATGTGTGTATTTGAGAACATCTCAAGTACCATGAATCCAAAACAATATACATGTTTTACATCATGATAATAACAATCGTATACCACTATATATTGATTAACATTAACCCAGTACCTAGATAAATCTATCTTGGGTACTCATATCACAGTAAATTACAACTAGAATGGTCCCTAGAGAATCATTCTGTCAAGTATTCCATGGATTTAAAGCACCGTTCCAACATCTGAATCCAGGTTTCTTATATAGTCATTACAATACTCATTCCTTGGAAGTAGTGAGTTAGTAAAACATCATAATCCATGTTTCCAAGTGCATCATTTCAGCACCTAATCCATCAATACATGGAGTTAGTACAACATCATAATTTGTTTGGCCTAGAGCATTAGTCCATCCCCTAAACCTAGGTTCCCAAAAAATATATCTGGCACATAAACAATAGTTTAATAATTAAATGTCCATAATTCTAAAGAATATGTAATTCATGTCTCTGATAACATAATCCCACCATCTAAACCATTGGGAATACTATTTTTATTTAGATCTTCAGTATGACACCTAATCCATTAGTACACATCACAATTTTGGATGCACAATCTGGATTCTCAGCCACACATTGAGATAATAATGAACACTATCTCAACTATATCCAAAATCAATGTTCTTTGATCCTCCATCTAACACTGAAGTAATAAAAAAACCATTACCAATACAAAAAATCTCACACATCAAGATATCACATGAGTGTAGAGATTTTTATCCCTGACACCTAACCTCCAATATGGTGCGTTCTGTAAGTCATTATAGAATACATCTATCGGATCTCATTCCCAAGTCTTTCTACCAACGAATCACATTTCATTACCCTAGGCTTCAACCATGGAAGCATAACCACATCACACCTTCCATGGTAGAGTAAATCAAATATCAACCCTATCAAATTGAGAAACATATCCTGGGTCCATCATACATGCATTACCTTCCTCAACATCTCATCTTCAAATGAATCAAATATCATTCTTGTCCAAATGGAAGAAACATAACCTACATAATCCATGAACCAACTCCCGCTCAATATCAACCTAATAAATGAACATTTTCCTTGATCTCGTAAAAAACACATAAATAGTGTTATACCTCTATGGATCCTCTTATATAATGCTCAATAGAAGGATATAATTTTGGGATCCTCTGGGTCAAAACAAAACTAGATACTTTCATGTCCCAATGATCGGTAACATCCAATTTCATGGGCCAATTCCCTTCTCTTAATAATTACAAATTCCACCACATTGTCTCTACCATCTCACAACCTCAATATCCTGAAAATGAAATAATGGATATGTCATTATGATTAATCACTTCCCATGCCACATTTTGTTTTACTATTCAACCATACTATCTACCACCTCATGTCATAACAAGGACCCTCATACTAGGAAAAATATCACCCATCAACAATTATGGCCTCCAATGAACTCATACTATATACTCCAATAATTTCTATGACCTTCAATTAGGTTGTATCCTATGTCTCTATCTTAGGGGATAGATGAAATCACTATTGGGTTTAAAACATCTCATTCCTAACATACATATCCAAAAAACCTCATATAAGTCCAAAAAACCTCATTGGTTATGCTATATAATCTATATTGGGAAATATTATAAATGGAAAAATCTTGTGAATAATTAATACCCTTTGGTAAATTACCACTCAAAACCCTCAAAAGAGAATTAAAGTTGTAGTACACATCATTTCCTCATTGTACATGATGTGTAATCCAATGCCACTGTCCATGATATTTACTCCTAAATGTCCTAGGTCACCTTGGTTCTGGTCATGTATATGTATTTGGACATAGGATACATGGGATCTAACTATGTACTTCTATATACCCATGTGTCCATTATAAGGTGTGCCTTAACATTAATGCATCAATCCGTTCATGTCCTATTACGTGTTGGGTACCCACACTACATGGTTTGTAGTTCACAAATTCAACCTCACAAATTATGTGGACACATTCAAACAAAATTATATATGATTTCTACCCTCATTACATGTCATGTATTTCCAAAAGTTCTGCATCGCAAAATAAGAACAACACATGATGTGGGTTCCTAAACAACACACTATGTGATTGAGAATTCAGATCATGAATTCCATACAAACATCAGAAAAACAATGTTTTCCATGATTTGGTGTATATTGAATCCCATTGTATCGATAGAAACATTTTATAGGGTTTAAAACCTAAAAAATGTCTTATTTTGGCATCAAAAAAATAAAAATAAAAAAACAGACTACCTCATGGAATAACCGTCGATGATTTATTTCTAAACTCCCACTCCAAATCAACTACATCTTGATATGTTCATGATAACTTCCAAAGATGATTTATTACATCATCACCTCCTCCTCCTATCACTATCTTACCATCGCACACAAGGGAGATCACCTACCCCTTTACATTCGTGCGTGGAAAATGAAAAATGTAGGTATTTTTTAATTAATTAATGAAAACCCAATAAAAACATCTATCTCTAAAATCAAAACTCGAATCAGGTTTATATATGTCCTTAGAAAATCAGAAAATTATGTAATAATCCAAATAGTTGTAATATAAATATTAATCATCACTAAAAATATTTCACTACATGAAAAAATGAGAATTATTTAACATTTAATTAATTAAATATAAAATATTTTTCCATAACATGAATGTCTCATAAGTCCACTAGCACATGTCATAGGGTATATGACCCATTTCATGACCATGGGAGTGGTTTGAAAATTTATCCAAGATCAAAAAATATATGAAAATGTCCTTTTTACCCCTTATGAATAAATTGAAATAAAAAATTAAAATTTTGTTCTCAAATTTGAAAATTCAGAAACATTATGGTCTTTATAGCCTCTCAACCATAATCCATCTCTTCCTCAAGAGGCCTCAATGGTATTCCAATAAAAAATACTAACTCAATAGGGTCATGAACTCAAGATCAAATCATTGAATTATACTCAAAGACACTAGATGAGTATATATATATATATATATGTATAACTCCTATGATAAGGATTACAATCCCTCATTGGTCAAGACAGTACATTACACCATCAAAAACTACTAGGACAGTTCCTCACTACACCTATACAACCCAATACATCACAAAATTATTCGAAAATCATCATTAGGTTATGATAATTCCAAAAAAAGTAAAAATCATCCATATATTCTTCATTCCCCAAATTCACACAACACTCGGTCAACCCCTCTCATGGGTCACCCTTGAAAGAATACAACATCAGATTAATAAATTTTGTCATAATAAGAAGATCACAAGGCTCACCCACCATTCCCAACCATCTAGGAATAATATCTAGTCACTTTTTTTACACCACCACACAGTAGGCCACAAATCACAAGGTATCAAACATGCTCTTTTGTAATAATCACATTTAAAAAAAATATAAAAACACTCATCTATGGAGTGTCATACTCAAAAGGCATCATATGTAAAACCAACCATCCTCAACCTTGGTGTCCATACTCTATTCGAATCCACATATCATACCTCTCCCTAGAGGACACTATCTTGTAATTAGTCCAAAAATAACTACCGACTAGGAGTCCAATGATTATACACATATACCATGATAACCCACTTGGATCACTACACCTATTGTGCACTAGGATAATATTTGTGTCCTCAGTGATGATAACCTAACCATAGATCCCAAACATAATCCATTATAAATAACCTTATTAAAAAAATACAATATCATGGTTATATAATTTGGATCCTATATACTTACCATGACGACTGATATTCCTCCTTCATATTATGGACTAGATTCAAAATCAAATAAATAATATCTTTCTAACTGGTCAACAGAAATAAATCCTTTAAATATCATCAAATCCATCCCATATATTCATACCCCATGATGAAAAACTAATACAACTAGATCATTTTATATCACAAACATAAATCTCATTCCCATGTATCCTACAATTCCTACTGGAAGCGGTGTTCAAAATTATCCAATATATATCCATTATAGGCACCAACACATTACTATATCTACTTTCTAATAAATTCCAAAAAATAGTATTTTAACTCCTTTGATATAACATTATGTCATCCAGACTCATATTCCAATAAATAGATGCACAAGGTACTTCACCTCATGGATCCATGTGTGCCTCCTCATTCTCCAAATATATCTGACTAGAAGTGGGTGTCTAAGAGGGAATTGTGATGAGAAAATACCAAAAATATTAGAGTCTAAAACTAGATAAAAATATCCAAGAATCATATATATATATATATATGAATATGTAGAAAGTGTAAACAATATGAAATAAAATTATTTTATAATAAAATGAAAAAATATTGACCCATGAATAGAAATTCCATAAAAAACATCATCAATATCACATTTTCAATTTACATATATAAATGTATACCACAAAAATTCAAATTCATCATCATCCAAATTATACTCAATTCATTGTAAAATACCTTGAATCTAATACCCTTTCATGTTGGTCAAGCGTGATCATCAGACACTATCTGAGCTACCCTCTCTACCATGAAATCCTGATCCATATCCCGATAAAATGTGAACCCATTCTCAACTACATTTTATAAAAATATTATTTATGAAATCTTATATACCCATATAGTTGGTGATAAATTTATTTCAAGAGTCACCCCCATTGATGTAGGAATAAAAAATTACCATATGTTCATTATCATGAAATAATCACATACTAGATGTAACATAAATATGATAAATCAAACCAAAACCAACATTGATTCTTAGGACCAATACCTGAATCTTCATTATCAACATAGCCTGGTTTTGGTATCTCTAACCACAACACATAGAATATGAATCTAAAATAGAATATGGGATATATTATATTGAATCAAAAAATTCATCCAACAATACTCCCATTATCTTTTAACTATTATGTAGATACAACTTTCTCAAGTACTCATATCACACAAAAGTAACACATAAATATGGAGCATATTTCTAACATGTAAACTATATAATAATATAATGGTTCCAAGATACTCTGTCTAACATCTAATCCATGGATATAGAGAGTCAGTTAAATTTCCTATAACCTAGTTCCCATAGAGTTTTTCCATCCATCTAACCATCGATGTAGTGAATATATCTATCATCCTTTACCATGATTCCTAGAGTTTCACTCTGGAACCAAATCCATGGATAAAGTTCATTAGTCAAACATACGGAATAGTGGTTCCTAGAACATTATTTTATCACCTAATACATAATAGAGGAATGGCATTCCCATAACCCTATGAAATTTATAATAAATGGTCCATATAGAATCAGTCTGACACATATACCATAAAGTATACTATCAATGTCAATAACCTTAGTCATAAACCTAATCCACATAGTATACTACACAATAAAATAGCCACAATCCTGATTCTTATGAACATATGGGAATTAACATGTCAACCATCTCATCTATATCAAAAATAATTATTTTGTAACCTTAGTCAAGCACTCCTATTATAATTACCATGTCTAAAAATATATATCATCGATTTCATCCTACTATCACACACTCTTGTAATGTCATGTCCAACCCATCCAACCATATATGTGGAGAATCAAAAATACTATCAGAACCAAACAAGTGGACTTCATTCCTAACACTCTGAGACGATGTATCATATCCCAATAACTAAGGAACACACCATGGTAACATAATAACATCATAGAGGCCTTGTAGATGTAAACAGAATCTAAGCCTCAATAAACTGAGGAACATATATAGGTTTATCAACAAAAATAGTGATGTATTAAAAATTTCATCCCTAAATGTATTATACATCAGTTTAGTTCCCAATGGAAGGATTGTGATGGCCAAAATCCATGAACCATCACCCATTCAGGGTCCTCCTACCAAATAATCAGTCATATGGATCTATAATTCAGTACATAAATGATGGTATATCTCATTAGATCCTAATAAATTATCTTAATGTGCTTGAATTATTCTTGAAATCCTTTTGGTTAGAACACAAGTACATAATTCCATTTCATAATCCCTAGTACCAAACAATCTCTTTGGCCAACACCCATCTATTCATAATCACACATCCATCCACTTTGTCTTATAATGTCATAGTATCATATGACTATGTATAAAAACACTCATTAGAGAGATGGACTCAAGGTGAACCCATTTCCATGTCATAAGTTTTAGCTCATACACCCAGCTTATCCACCAACTCATATTACAACATGGTCCAACATGATAGGGTTAATATCATACCAATAACAATCATGGTCTATAATGAACTCGTATTTCATCTTCCAATCCTTCTTAAAACCCATTTATTGGACTCGTCGTATGTCTTACCACTAGGAGATTGTAGAACTCCCTTCATAGGGTATAAAATATATATCATAACACCCCCAACCAACCTCTTGTGTGTATATATACACCACCAAGGTTCCACAATCTTAATATGAGCCCGATAACAATGAGAATATACTCCATTCATTAACAATTCTTACTCTTGAATGAAATAATCCATAAAACCCTATAAAGGGATTTAATAGTGTAGTATAAAATGTGATCTCTATATAAAAATTTCGTATTTCAAAAACTCTATCTAGGTGACGTACTCCCACTCGTTCTAGATGACCTTGAGTCTAGACATGAACTATTAAAATTCCAAAAAAACATGGGGTCTAGTCATGTACTTCCACATGGCCTTGTCTCTACTAGAAGGTGTGTCTTCCCATGTACCCAACTGCCTAACCATGTCCCACTATAAGCCATGTATCCTAACAATAAGACATGTAGTCCAAAAATTAAAACTAATTTTTTACTCACCCACATTTCCAAGAACTACTACACGAGGTGTTCCCAAAGCACAGGTCGTGTAGTTAAAAAAGTTATTCTTACATGAAGGGGAAGAACAAATGATATGTTTTCATAAATAAAAAGTCATGTTATCAATTTTTATGATAGGTAATCCCCTATGAACCTCCTTAAACCCATATTTTTCCTTAAATATGCCTAGATTGAACCCCATGGGGTTTTTAGTAGTCATTATAAGGAACTAAAATGTATGTAACAACACATATATGGTGGAAAGTGAATAAAATTCAAAAACCAATCCCACATTATATCTTACACACCATAAAATTAGGTCTAAATCCTGTCTCAAAAGTCACTACACATTAATTTAGTCTTGATATCTATCGTGGATGAAGTCCAGTCACATATCCTCCTTCTCCCCTATTGGTCCAGCTACCACATGCAAGAGAGATCCCATAAAACTTTTAGGTATTGTGTCGGTATCCCCACATTAGAGGAAGTTTTTTAATTAATTAACTAATTAATTAAAAGTAATTTAAAATAACTCTGTTGAATCCTAAAATATTGAGTGGTTTTATACATTGTTTAAGTATATCCCCCAATTAAAGACTCAAATATTGAGTGATAATCTCATGAAGACCCTTCATTCAAATGATGTCACCACCATACACATGTGAATAATTTATTGTATAATTAATTATATAAAAAATATAACTCCAACATTGTAACCACTAAAAATTCCATGAAACTCAGATCCTAGAGTAAACACCCCAATCATAAACCAACAATGTTGTATGGAATCATTATAGAGAACATATTCCTAGGGAAAATGTCCATTTTAACACTCATGATGACTCGAAATGAAAAATTAAACCTTTTTTCAAATTTCATTATCCAAAAAACTCAATCTCTATAGAATATAATAATGTGGAACCCTATTTTGGAATGACCAATTGGGTTGGTTGATTAAGGTAACAAAATGTGCTTTATTTGAAATGAATCCAACAGATATTATTTTTAAAGGGTTTTTAATATTACTATATTATCGCATATATTCCATTTTACATGTGTTTATTTGACTAATTATTTAGTTTCAAATAATATTTGATCAACTAAATTAGAATATTCAATTTTCATTGATGTTTAACTCTTTACAAAACTCTTATATTTTTAGTAACAAAAATTTGAATCATACTATATATGTACATTTCCAAATTAATCCTATTTATAAGGTTTGTGAATCCCCTTTAGGTATGTCATTGAATTATATGAAATAAATGATGCTCATTAAAATATAAGGTATATATAGATATCCAACACTCACTTTTCTAGAAATATAATAATCCTCCAAATAGAGAGAAACTATTTTTTCACTCAGGTATGTATCCTTCAATTTTTGGTCTAAATATATTATTTGGACATTTTTTGATGCCTTTTGAGTTAATAAAGGTCATATGAGTTCTTGGGGAATATTTGGAGCCCAAAACACATTTTTTTTGGGATAATTGGATAGGTTTCATGGTTAACGCACAGTTGGTGCATGGTTTAGCTAACTGTGCATATCAAAATTTATGGACAAAACCACATTGCATAGTTTGTGCGAAGTCATACAGCCTAAATCTAAATTTTCCCATCTTACTAGAAAACCTCACACTGTTTTTGCACGATTTATCAAACATTGAGAAAAAAATTGTGCATTTTCCATTTTTATAGATAAAATGTCTAAAATTCCCTTAATTATATATTTTTATCACCTTTCTTCCCTAAATCACAAATAAGTAGGATTTTCCCCCATTTCCATAATTATTGGAGATTTTTTGGCATATGTTAGAGATCAAAGGATATCATCCATCCAAAAACATATTTAAATTCCATTTGTCAGCATGGATGCACAATGGAAAGTACTCGAGTCTATTTTTTCCATTCTTCTTCACGTTTTCTCCAGACCTAGTTATCATGGTATAAGAATTTATACATTTTCCTAGATCTAATATGATATGAGGCGAATCAAGGGATGATAACAGAGGATGATAGTTATAAAATCCTTTGGTCTATGGTCTATAACTCATCACTAATTTTCATGGATTTTGGATTTTCTTTGTGGGACCCACATATATCATCAGATGAAATTTATAGAATTTATATTCCATGCCTATAATCTTCAGAACCAAATTTTTATTATCTTACCAAAAATGTTATTATTTGTTAGTGGTTACACTTGAATCTTTATTATTTACATGGGGATGGTTCTTCAATTTGGTTGTTTAGTGTTTTGACATGTTTGTGCCACCATTTGGGTGTTCCTTGGCATCACCATCCTAAGGTTATGTTATACTATATTAAATGGATTTATTTTTATTGTGAATTGCATAATGGAATGTATCAGGTATGCGTACCACTTGACCGACCTAAGGTATGTTGATCAATTAATAATTAAATGTGAATGATTGATATGTTGGATATCTGTAGAACCACTTACCTAATTAATGGATGGTGTATGAAAGAAGAATAATTATTGAATGTACCTTAATGGGATTTAAATGAATGGTTTCATGCCACTTGACCTTATCACACTAATGATGGGAAAGGATTGAAAAGTATATACTTATAAATTAATTTGGACTTGATTAAAAGGTTCCATGATACATGTATTTATCACAACAATTGAAGCCATGAATTGAACCAACAGTTGCATGACACATGACCATATCTCACTAATTAATGGAATGGATTGGACCAAATGAAATAATACATGACTTAAAAAATAATAATGTACTGACTCGTTCTCATCATGGATTCTTATCGGGGAACTCCATGAGCACTCTTGAACCCCATTTCGATTCAAGGATACAACTATCATTGGTTGAGAACCACCTATATCCAAATCCTTTTCTATTATTTGAATTCCCTATATGATAATGTATGATCTCTTCTATATCATTATAGGATTCCTTTGATACAATCCTTGGATCCTGCAGTTACATGTAGGTGCCACTGTTATAGCCCATAGGGCCATGTCCCTGCAAAGACCTATTTTACCTTGGATGATGACCTTGGATTTGGTAGGCACATAATTATGAAATGTTATGGACTATGCTCCTTGGATTACAATCTTAACCCGTGATAGGCTATAGTTATTACTATGTTGGCAACCCTTGAGGTCTATGTCAACTTGTATATTACCTTGGTACTTCACTAATAAATACCATTATTAGTTTTCTTATTACAAATCAGAACCTTTGAAATTGATAAATTTTGAATTTTTATAAATTAGTGATATTCAAATATTGTATTATTGAAATGTTCAAACAATAGCCGAGGGATGTAGAAGGTACTTTTGTATTTGGGTACATTTTACTACATTAATATATTAAGGAATTATTTCACACAATTATATTTCCATAACACAGGCCGATAGTTATAAAAACCCTTGGTGGTGGCCCGATGAGATTTATCTCCCACCCTCTCGAGTCACTATTTAGTACCCAAGGACGATTACAATGTTTTAGGTATTGAAAAAGGGATGCATAAAACTTTAAACACTTGATTGATTGATGTTTAGGATTGATATTGAGAGTAGATAGCAGTTCTAGAGTTTGGAATGCATGGGATAGTCTTTGATTTCATTTATGATTTTTTGGAACATTTTATTGTTGTTATATTGTATCAAATCATTCCATTTTTAAGTGACATAACATCTCATCAGTTGTTGAATGTTATTCCAGTTGTTTTAGTTATTGTTATTTTTGCCACTATTTTACCATTTTGTCTTCTATTTACATATATTTTTTATTCTATTTTCCCTATGTTTACATTCATCATCTACTCTACACTTTGGAAATGAGGGAACAATCTCCCCAAATACACACCCTAGGCCCTTACTGCAAGTTGAAAACCATTGGAATTTGAGGAGATGAACTTGATGCCATTTGGACCACTTGAATTAGGGGACATGTTGAGTGGCATATGGGTTCAGGATATCGCAATGTTGTATTATAGGCGGTATTATTTTTGGATTTAATATTTGTAAACAACATATTAGAGATAAGTAATGCTTGGGACATGGTCATAAGTTGTTCTTGTGTGTCACAAAACCGTGTTCAGGATAAAAACCTAGTTTTCTAATTTATATATTTATTTCTACATTTTTCTTATTATATTTGATTTTATTTCACTATTGGTGGATGCAAAAGTTGTATGGAGTTGTTGATTATTACTATATCTGGAGATTCCCTTTCATCATTTTCAAGATAATATGAGGGAAGAGAGCATTATTACATGGTTCAATATAGGAACCTATAATTCAGATGTCATGTATATTTCCATGCCATAATGGTTCATTTCACAACATTGAATTGATTGATATACCTATGATTCCTGAATGATGTTGTGATAGTTAGTTTATGCTCATATTCAACTTGGATGTCATTGAGTGATTGACTGTCTCAATTGATGAGGTGTATGGGCCCTCATGGGTAGGGAAGAGTAATTAACAGATTCAATCCATTATGATATAAATTAATGGGGTATGTTTCAGGTGATAGGGTTAGGGGAAATAATTCACCATAAATGAATATCCATTACTAAGTGAATCATTACATCTATAATGAAATGATTTCACATTATTATCCCACCATTTTATGTTTATAAAAGGAAAAAAAGAAAACCATAAAATCAAATGAAAAATGAAATGAAACTAATACTTGAGAACATATTGATACCTATACTTCTAAGATGATATTTTGGATATATATCATAGGCAGTGAATTTTTATAAATTTAGATTCCACTAGTGATGAAATATTTATTCTTTTATTAAAGTTTTGGGGTGTGTTCTTGGATATTTTAGACAAATTCCACCATGATGTGCCCATATCAGAATCACATAGGATGGTGTTGACCATGATCCATACATGATGGGCCTTGAGCCAGTAGTCATATCATAAGGAGTTCCATTTGAGGAACCACTTCAATCCTATCCGGAAGAGTTTCTTAGTTTTTTAGTTGACAGGAAGGTATGTCTGTGATATCATAACACAAAATGGGGTTCCATGTACTATCATTTTAGAAATGGATGCTCGTTTCCTGTCATAGTTTTGGAAAGGACTGCAGAAGGCTATGGGAACATAGGTTTTTCTAAGAAAGGAGTTTCACCCTAAGATGGATGGATAATCATAATTGAAAATAGAATTTCTAGAGTAAATTCATCAAGCATGTTTCCTTGATTTTGGTGGTTCATGGGAAAATCATATCCCTCTCATCGAGTTCTCATATAATAAATGATTTCAGGAGAAAATTTAGATGGAACCTTTTGAGTCCTTCTATTGTTGGCCATATAATTTAGCCCTATGCTGGCTAGAGATAGGTGAGACAACCTCACATGGTCCTCATCTTATTTAGGTGACTTCAGTGAATTTTTAGCTGACAAAAAAAGTATAAATACTACTCAGTCCAAACAAAAATATTATGTCACTCACCATTGATGACCACTTGAGTTCGAGGTTGGGTATTATGCTTTCCTTTGTGTATCACATAGGCTAGGTCATATATAGTTACGAATGTAGGAAAATATTTCACCTTATTTTGTAGGGCCTTTTGAAATTCTCTAGTGATTATGGCTGATAGACTATTAGTTGTAACTACCTCAAATGTACCATGCCATGAAAGATGTATTTCATGTTTTACAGCTTCACTAGTATCATGCCAACACATATCATACATTTGTTCCAGATGATGTTGTGTTAGAAGTTGATCATACTTTTCAGGAGTATCCAGTACACATCCTCGATCAGAGCACAATGGCTCTCTGAGGCTATTCTGTCTCACTACTATGGGTTCTACGGTGGCACGACTATGTACAAGACGAGACATGGGAGAGGGAATCTAACGTACGTGACCAATCACTAGAGTTATTCTATGAAAATTTCCTAAAACCTTGGAAGATGAACTCTAGGATGAGTTCTTTCAAGGGGAGTCAATTGTTAGAACCTGGCTTTTCACACACGCATTAATCATATAAATTTTGACTAGATCTCTATGTTGGACATTTTTTGAATTCGTTTTGAGTAAGTAAAGGTATCAGCGGTTCCTAGGGATTGTTCGAATCACATTACCAATATTTTTGGGAAAACTAGATAGGTTTAACTATTAGCGCACCATTGGCACAAGATTGGGCTAACCATGCAAATCCAAATTCTAGAAAGAGCCACTTAGCCTAGTTTGTGCGTGGCCATGTGACCAAACCAAGAAAAGTACCTTATTCTCAGAAAACCTCCCGCATTTTGCGAACAGTTTGTCAAACCATGTGAACAAACAGTGCACATGCCATTTTCTGGATAAATTATCTAAAATACACTTAATGATCTATTTTGATCCCATTTTCCCCAACTCATAACCCAGTCATATTTTCATCTATTTATCTCATTTTTTGGGTTCTTTTGAAGGGCTATGGTTTTTATCAAAGGATATCCTTCATCCGAAAACTGGTCGACCTTCCGTTCATCACATAGGATGCGCAACTGTATGTACTCAAGTCAATATGATCAATTCTTTCAATTTTCTCTCGACCTATTTATCATGGATTAAGAGTTTTCACCTTTTCACAGATCTAATATGATCCTAGGTAAATCAATGGATGATACCAAATTAGTAGAGTCGTATATTCCTATGGTGGGTGGTCTCTAACTCTCCCTAAAGTTTGTTGATTTTTCATTTTTCATGTGGGCCCCACTGATTTCATTGGGTGTCATTTATAGTATTTATTTTCCATGATTATAATCGTTAGAAACATATGGTTATTCTCTTTCAAAATATGGAACTATATTTTAGTGGTACACCCAAAACTCCATACTTTCTCCGTCGAAGGTTATGTTGTATTTTTTGGTTAGTGTTTTCACATGTTTCATCCCCTGTTTGGGTGTACCTTGGATTTACCACCATATGGTCAAGTTCTCCTATATTAAATAGCTTAATATATGTTGTGAATTCCATAATGTAAGAACAATGTCTGCATACCACTCAACACTCCAACAGTCACTATTTCAATTGATAATTAATTGTTAATGATTGATAGGATTCATGTCTGAAACACCCCATATAACATTTATGGAAGGTAGAAGAATGAACAATGAATATTTATATTCTATAAATGGAATTAAATAAATGGGGTAATGAAACATTACCTTAACAATGTAATGGAAGGAATGAATTATACCAAATGAACTTTTTTATTAATTAAAACTTGATTAAAAGGTCGCTTACTACATGAACTTATCACACTAATGAAAGGCAATGCCCAAACCAATGGGTGCATGATACATGACCCTGCCACAATAATGAAAGCTAAGGATTTAAGAAAATTAAATATTACATGACTTTATAAATTAAAATGGACTGAATTGATCATAACTTGGATTCTTATTAGGGAATTCCATGAGCACTCGGAAACCCCATTTCAATTCAATGATATGGCCTGCTAATGTTGCGAACCAGCGAGATCCTGGTCCTTTCCAATTAATTTGTTGCCCAGTATAAAACCATATGATACCTTCAATATAATTACAAAATTACTTGGATACACTCCTTGGATCTAGTATCGACATGTAGGTTCCATGGTTATATCCCATAGTTCCCTATCTTTTCTTAGTCCCATTTTACCTTGGACGATCACCTTGGATTTGGTAGGAACCTAATTGTGCACTGAATTGGACACTGCTATTTAGATTGCACTCATACACCATGAAAGGCTACATTTATTACTGAACTGGTGACCCTTCAGTACAACATATCCTTGGTTATTACCTTGGGACATTAATATTAAATATCACTATATATATCCTTGTTACGACATGGAAACATTGAAATTGTTTACATGTGACTTATTTATAAATTGCTAATAATCAAACAATTAATTTTTGACATTTTTAGACACTAGTAGTGGGATGAAGAAGGTACATGGGTATTTAGTATCATTGTACTTATTTACTTTATACAAGCATGAAATAACACTGTTACATTTCCATTACATGGGCAAGATGTTATAAACACTGTTGGCGGTGGCCCACTGCTATTTATCTCACACCCGAACCATGATACATTTAGAATCTTTGGTAGATTACATAGTTATTGGTGTTAAAAAAGGGAAGACTATAGCTTCAAACACTTCATTTCTTGCGGTTTAAGATGGTTCTTGATAGCAGATGACTGAGCTGGAGCTCGGGGTGATTGGAAAATTCATTGATTTCATTTATGGTTTTGTGGAAAATGTTATACCTATCATATTGTATCCATGCTTTCTATTTATCTAGTGATATGTCATATCATCAGTAATTTAATTTTTTTCCAAGTTTTTTTAGTTATTGTTAATGTTATATCTATTTTTCTCTTATGCCTTCTAATTACATATATTGATTCTGCTATTTACCCTTTGTTTACATTCATATAATACAGTACACTTCAGTAATGAGGGAATTGTATCCACATTGGCACACCATAGGACCTCACTACTAGTCAGAAGACTCTAGTGTTTGGGGGGAAATTCATATGGCCATGTGGCCCACTGGGTTCAGGGCACTTATTTAGTGGAATTCGAGTTTAGGATGTCACAAAAACCAATGGGAGGTCTAACTAAAAATCCATATACCATGGGATATATTACTCAATCGATATTTTATTTCCCCCATAAATATAAAATATATTGTGAATACATCATAATGAACTACTTAATTTGATATCATAATCATGTACAACCTAATGTTATAGAAGATGAAGACTAAATCATCTATTATTCCTAGATTTAATGTCCTTAGAAACATTTATGAAAATTTTTATCATAAGTTTAAAACATTATACAAAAAAATGTATTATAATATAAAAAATTGATATTTTTATTATTAACTAGGGAACAAATTATGAAAATTAATAATTAATAAATATAAATATGAGATATTACACTTATGAACAATTCACAATTATTACTAATTTTAATATTTTTATTTCTCATTATGTTATAATTATTACACAAATAAAAAAATAATTTTTTTTTATTTTGAACCCTTTCTTATAGTTCATTATACAATATCTAAACTGAAAATATTATAATTAGTGGAATATAAACATTTTATACATTAATTATATCATGTAAAAAAATTAGATAAACTAAATATTACACATTAATTATTTTATAAACCACGACCAAATCAATAATAAATACCCATTTTGATATAGTTTAAATTTTTTTTTTAAATTTTTCCATTAATTTTTAAAAATCTAATAAAATAATAATGAAAAATTGATAATTTATATATATAATCCATTATGGTTTTCCATTATTACTAATATATATATATATATATTTTAAATTCATTATTTAATTTTAAAATAAAAAGAATATATATAAAATATAAGACATAAAATATAATTTGAAAACTATCTTCAGTATCAAAATTTATTATAATGTATATCTATTGAAAAAATGATTCCAAGATATTTAAATAATTTATTATAAATAATTTATAATTTATTAATTTACATACTTATTTGATATTAAATAATTATCATAATATTCCATATCACTATTGTTTATAAACACATTATAAATTATACAATTAAATTATTAGTTAACTTACAAGGAAAATAAATTTTCCATAATATATAATTTTTTATAATTTACTCATTTTGCAAGTTGTGTTAGGTTGGTTCTAGTGCATAGACCAGTTCAATGTTATAAATTATATTATATGATTGATAACTAGTGTAAAGGATAGTTCAGGCTATGATATGATCTCATGATGGATTAATAAATTATAAGGTGAACATGTGTGATATTAACTATTCTCAACAAGGCCTTCATAGGACTAAAACCACGTCTTACCATATTATAATAATGAATGATCAATCCCACATAGCATAGTTATATATAGGAACTATAAAAATGGTTCTTGGTCGCATGTAGGATTACCAAGTGGTGGCTTATGAAAAGAAGATTATGTAATATTAAGGAATAACACAAGAGTACCATATTTTTAAAAGGCACATACATTCCACATATTTAGATAATTTATTTTATAACATAAAATACATTGAAATAAGTGATTTAACCTGTTCTAATATACACTTAGTCATATTTATGTACTGACGCTCAAATTATCAACATTGATTATTATTATCACTATATAAAACACATGATATATATTTATATATAATACTAAGAAACTATTTGAAATGGACCACATCTTCATATACAATATCCTAAATCATATCGAACACCCCAAATTGCATATGATAAATAAATATTCATAATTCACAAAACAGAATATGTAATCCAGAAGATCTCATCATCTTAAAATATGATTCCATGAATCGATGGACATTGTAATTATTTAATACCATTGAAAGGATTTTAGGGATCAAATTAAATTGTTTTAAATCATTGGAAGCTTATAGAAATGTTAAATTCAATGATACATAATGTATCAAAATTGAAACCATTCATAAATATTTAAATAAAGTCTTATATATTTAAATAAATATGAAATGAAATTTCCTCCATCATACTAGAAAAATATCACAAAGAGGTAGTTAAATGACTCCCTCTTATGGGGTTCCTCAATTTTTTGATGCAATGAAACCTATTATATGGTAAAAACCCCTATAATCACACATGTAATGAATGTTAATCTAGAGGTAAATAGATTTTTAAGAGAGATATAGGTGTCATAAAATTACAGTGGCCCAAACTACCCCATCATGATGTTGTTTGTATCCTTTTATAGATTCTTGGGATACACCAATGATATCCTTGAAAGAACTCATATGTTAAGGAAATTATTTCGATGAAATAATTATAAAAACCATTTTTATTATAATTAAATATTAAGATTCTCCCATTAATTTTACATAATGGAATTCATTAATGATTGATACAGTAAGATAATCTCTTAATTTTATCCTTTCATGTTACATCTCAATGATTATGTAGTGGCTACAATGTAATTATATTAATGGAAATGATATTTTAGAACCGTAAAATTCATTTAATATATAAATATATATATTACTACATGGTGTGGCTATATCATAATTTGTGATATAGGTCATATCACAACATTTTCCCATATACTTTAAGGAATATCTCTATGAATATTGGCCTATATAGTAAAACATTTTTTGGGGTTAAATTTTTTTGGGTAAAATGAATTTGTTAGATAGAATAAATTTTTCTTTAATCTCAATGTATAAGTTGATATGTTGGGTATTTGTTATTGATAAATAGTTATATTTTTGTCTCTGATATAAATGGGTTGATTCATTGAAATTAAGAGATTCTCTGTGGGGTAATGATTAATAGAAGGTGTATATTATGATCACATGCATAAATTCATGTAATTTTATTATTTATTGGCCATGTATCCTCAGAGTCAACTATGTTTTCATTTGTAAATTATATGGGTGTAACTTATATTTGTTTACTAGTTTGGGAAAATAATAGGTCATATTATTTTCCTACCCTAATTTTTTTCTTTTATTATATTATTTTATTAATATTTTATCATATTTGTCAGTGGAATTGTGTACATGGTTATGATGAGGTAAACGTGTAAAATTTTAAGATTCTTGGAGTATCCTACTTTTTATTTTTACTCACCCCTACCGACACATCTTGATGTTTGCGTTGATGTATTTTATTGGGATATATGTAAGGGTTATGCAATAATTCTAGTGGGAGATGGATCTTAGGAGTTTGTTTTGGATTAAATGTGGAAGTGTTTGGTTGTTTACTAGTTTCTTATTTTGGCTAGTCACATTGTATAAGCCCTGATATCTATATTTTCATGCCATGTGATGATAGTGAATATTTTATTTCTCCACTGAATACTTTTTTGATTAGTTTCTAGAAATAGTTTATTAATGTTTTTTCATGATTTTAATGATGATTAAATTCACATATCATATATGTAATTTTTTATGTCAGGGAATTTAATTCCAATATTATAATTTCGTTCAATTGTAATTTTTTCCATTGATTAGAAATTATTGAATATGCCTAGGAAATTGTGGTCGTTCAAGATCATGTCATAGGGCACATGACCGTAGTTAGAGGCTATCATTTTATTATATATGATTTTTGTTTTATTAATTGTGAATTATAATTTTGGTAGGTTATGATACTAGGTTGATTTAATCTTAATATATAACCATATAATGTCATAGATTATACCTTCATATATAAATGATAATGTCCAGGGAGTTTGTGTAAATCGAGTTATCGGATGGATACCTTGCATGATATCAATACATTGAACACTATATATATATTCAACCATGTTAGGTATATAAGTTCATTATATTCAATCAACATAATAGGAGTTTACAGGGATTAAATATGTGTGCACCATATTTTTTGATAGTTTCTATTATATATAAGTATTTTTAAGGGGAATTTGAAATGGTTTTGAAAATAGTTTGATTTTAAAATATTTTTGTTAAAATAATATATTAATTTTTAATTTAAATAAAAAAATAAAAGAAATAACTATAAGGATAATATTCCCCCTTAAATATATAATTTAGACTTTTTGATTTTTGTATTTTTGGTTTTAGTAGTAGATATTTATTTCATAGTTCCTTATATGATTTTATGTCTTAAAATACAGTGTTATTGAGATTCCATTACATATATTGATTATTCTATAGGAAGAGGATAGGAGTATGGGAGGTATAAATATGTGTTATGATTGATACAAAGATATATAGAATATTTTTAAACTCTTGAACCTCTTGTGTTAGGTTATCTAGGTATATTAAGGTGACCAGATCTAGATATTCTTAATATAAAATGTCATTATTTTGAGATTTAGAAGTATAATTATATTATCATTAGAGGTGATAGTAAAGTGTAAGAATCTGAATATTCATTAAAGTGATTAAACCAAATTTTATAGCCTCATCGTTATCATGAGTTATCAGTGTTGTATTTCTATACTTACATTCCTCATGAAGAAGCTTGTATGAAATTGGTGATAGTTATGGTAGAAAAGTTGGATGAATGTTTTATGTGGATAGTATTATAGAATAGATTCAATAAATAGGCCAACATAGATAAAATTTTATTAAGTAATTCCCACAATTTCTTGGAACTAGATCATAATAACATCATCATAATAAAGTATGTTCATTGATTGGGAATTTGGTCATCTTTTTGACACAACATATCACTCTTATTTTGTATATTATCTACTTTTTATGGAATTTATAATTATTTTGGATGATTAAACGGTGTTTAGGAGTTCTAATGTTGTAATAGACCAAGATTACCATAAAAGAAGCCATGGAAATGGAATGAAATACTATAACCTACTTAATTTTCATTGAATTCTATGTGGAAAAGCATGACCATGATGTGGACAAAAGGATATTTTTGTATGGATCGATATTTATAATAAAGGATTTTTTTGTTCCATGATGTAATTTTGTTGAGGGGTAGGGCCATGCTATAGTTTTGAAGCTACCCCAAGAAGTTAAATTGGTTTGGAACATTACATCATTGAATTGGATGGATACACCCTAAAAGCCTATGGTGTATTACTGCTAGTTTATCAAGATTCGGTTATTCCACATCGTAGGAGATGGAGTTTTCAATGGTGGGTATCTAGATAAGGGAACCATTTTGTATAGTTTTGGGCCACACCATGGAGGTGATCAAAATAGTTATAAAATTTAATTAATTTTTCTATTCACCCCTAATTGATTATAATGGTGTTTGCACTATTTTTACCCACTTCATGTTTTGTTTGATAATGGATAATTCTCTGAATCCCCTTCCTTATATATCCTTGATTCTGTGATCATCATCTGATTTCATGTTCATCAAATTGTAAATCCCTTCGACCCCCTCAATCTACTCCTCCTTTTATCCCATATTTATCCACCTAGTTTCCTGGTATTCTTGTAAATAAAATGATTATAGGGGACAAGATTTATGGTTTGTGTATAAAATAATTATGGGTATTTTCATAGGTAGTTCTTTTTTATCCAATCTTATTTCTTGTTTTTTAATTCACTATTTACAGAACGTATTTTTACATGAATTATGGTGGTGTTTTTATGAACACTTTTGATTCAACATATCACAAAATTCATCATTAATAAAAAATATTTTATTGATTTATCAATACATATATATGATTCTCATGATAGGTTCGTAAATGGATTACAGTTATTTTTTACTTCCTATAATTTGTATTTGAATGTTTTTTTGTAGTTACCCACAAGAACACTCTTATATCTGATACCTAAAGCATATACATTAGATACATGATTTTATAACAACTATAAATTTCAAAAAAACTATCTCTTATGTATATGAAATAAAGAAAATATTTCAATACATATAATTCAAATACAGTCTAGGTATTTATATTTCAAAAATTTAGAATTAATATAATAAAAAAACACATCTTTATCAACTGAAGGGTATTTTATTAACATAAAATAAGTGACTACATAATCATTAAATAATCTTGATACTCCCCAAAATATATCCAAAAATTATATCATATAAGACATATCATATGTTTTATAATTCTTCCTGACCATGTGAAATTAAAACAAAAATGGGATGAGGTAAAATGATTATTATGGATTAATATAAACTATATGAATCAAAGATTATAACTCAGAATAACATGGGAATAAATAATATGATTTGATGAGATAAAAAATAATATTACAATATATGGAAAAATAATATAATATATATGTGGATAACAATGTAAATAAATATATTACATAGATATTACTAACTAGTACCATAGAAATGAAATACTACATATTCCATACCTTAAGAGTATATATTAGGTTCTTATATTCTTGTTCTCGCTTCTATGAAATATAAACCTTTATGAAGACATTAACTATAATAAGAAAGTAAATTGGTCTCATGAGACCTATAAATTCACCAAGGGGTTATATATAACCAAGATACACACTAAATTAATTATTTCTAATGCATTCGTCATTTGAGAAAATGAAGATAAATTATTTAATAAACATTTGTAATAAAAAAAATTAAAATTAAAATTATACCTGAAGTTAATACATAATACACTTACCATAGAAGTAAATAATCATATATATATATATATATATATATTTTTATAAAATATACATATTGTTTACTCATTCATGGGATGGTTAACAAAATCACAATATTATATGCCATCTGGAGAACGAAGGTGGATGATTTCAAAAAGACAATATCCCTATTATAATAAAATAATTTCTCAAAGAGGATGATATAGATGAAAAATGCTCTTGTAAGATTTATTATTTGAATGAAACTACATAATAATTGATAATGAATTTAATTTTGTGATACCATGTGTTTGATATGAAATTTTTTTTTTGGAATAAAATAAAATAGGCTTTATATCATTAATTTTATATCTCATTTGGTTAAATTCTCTTGAATATAAAAAGAAAATGGATGTGAAAATTTAATAGGACTTTTTGAAAAAATTTCAAATATTCCTATAAATATGATGTTATTGGCCTTTCTAAAATGTGATTTCATGAAATGGTTAAGAGAACCATTTTAAATCACATACATTTAAATTGGTCCCTAGTAATGGATCCTTGAGAAATATTTAAATGTATCCAAGGAAATATTACATAAAATAAAAATCATTTTATCGTGAATAAAACAATTATTTGACAATTTTAAATACATTATTAAAACCCTACATAATGAAAAAGAGTAACAAACTGTATTTTTAAAATATGGTAAGAGAAATTTAAATCTCACATGAGATGAGACATAATTTGGATTCCAATTATAATAAAGATCATTATCAAGAATTTAAAATATGGATATGGAGTGGAACCCTCCATTAATGAGGATGGGAATTATTATTGGCAATGATACACAACTTGGTAAATATATTAATTAGTTAAAAACATTTTATCAATTTGTCAAATACAATAGGGAGGAAAATAATGTATCATATAACAAAACCATACTCCAAGAGAACCCAATCAATGTAAATAAATGTTAATATCAAACATTAAAACGTAACAAAGTAAATTTAAATTATTAATTACCCTTATCGTTAATATAATCCTAGATGATTGAATCATTGTAAATGGGGTTTATATATTAAAAATATATAAAATGAGACAATTGTACTTCATATAATTAAAGTGTATAATTTGACCAATATATTTAAAATATGATCAATATAACAATCATATATGATGTAATGAATATTGATTTATCAAAAACTCATATGACCATCTTAAAACATCTAAAAAAATACTTTTGAACAAAAGGATGTGATTTAAATTTTTATATACCATGAATTACATAGAAATAATTTATATAAAATTCAATTATTAGTAAATAAGAATAACATAAAATAATGGAATCATGGTTCATAACATGTAACATGAATGGATGATAATTGAGATATAGAAAACCCATATAACATAACAAATTTTGGTCACTTTTTTATTATGTTGTTAAATAGACCAAAATAGAAACATACCATAATTATAGGATGATTCTTAATTTTTTTAGTTGTCAAATAATTATATAAAAATAATAATTTGTATATTTTGAATTCATTATTACGATATAAAATAACATCACTTAATTAAATAAATAATATAAAATTTATGATGTTATTAAACAGTTTGAAGAAATCATTATTTCTCTCGTATAATTATTATTTTAATGGCTGAATTTACCATTATTGTTTATTTCTCATATTGTTGATCGGTTGAGCAATTTTTTTATAGAAAAAATAATTATTTTATAAAAAATTAATTTTCCATTAGAACCCTTCAATGGTCATACATGTATAGTGGTTATGAAAATAATAATAGAAATCAATCCTTTTATAGAGGTGGTAGTATTTACATACAAATAGTTTAATATTTCATTTTAAATAGAACATAAAAAATTTATAATATGTTTTAACTTTTTAGAATATAAAATATGTTATAAATATAATAATTATTTATCAAATATATCATTATTTAGTTTCATGTGTGGTGGAAAAGGAAACATAAACATGATGCTTTATAGAGGCAACAGTTCACACATACTAATAAATTTTGTTTTTTCCCTTAAGGGAAAAGAAGAACGATGGTTAACAATTGATACCTTATAATCATAAAATAATGTATAAAAAAATTTATTATATAGTAAATTTATAAAAAAATATTTGAAAAATTTATATAAAAAATGAATGTAATTTGTGAAAATTAGTACTCAAGATAAAGAGTTGGCTTTCCCATGGAGGACTCAATGTATTTTTTGGGAATAAGATAAAAAATTGTGATGAGAAAAATATGATAATGAAATTAAATTATAGTTAACCAAATAATTTTATATATTAAATAGAAAAAAAATTATTTATTAGTACTGAATGGGTGGTGGGAGGTCTATTTTATATGTGGGGATAATGTGTTTTTCTAAAATATAGGAAATTAATATAAAGAGACAAAATGTTTCCCATTTCATGTTGCTCAAAATATGAATAATAATTGATTGTGGGACGAGATAAGGACAATATTACCCCTAACACTCTATTTTAAACATTTCATTAAGATCTTCCAATCATTTTCCCCTATACATGTTATGTTTTAGGTTTTCTATTTCACCGTGGTAATTAGTTTTTTGAAAAATAAATTATTTTTATTCCTAAAATGAATGTTTCCATATTAAATAATTTGAAAAAACTTTTTTTGAAATATTAAATCCTTTTTATCAGATAATTTTTGTAAATGTATGAAAAATCCATTTTATCATCATCATAAGCAATGTTTAAAACCCCACTTTTAAAAATGTGTATTTTTAGTCTGAAATTCATGTGTATGATAAAATTATAATTTGAATATTTTTCATTATAAAATAATTTTATTTATAAATGATGTGAAATTTATTTTTCATTTATATCAAGAAAAAACAAATTTTTTATAAAATAATATTTAATTAAAATAAAATACATATAACAGTTTCCTTTAGTGGAAAATAGAACTTGAGTTGAAAACCTGTTAAAGATATGTTTTATACACTACAAATGTTATTAAATGGTATATATTATTACTTTATTTAAAATTATTAATTAATATAAAAGTTTTTAAAGCATATACGTTATTGTTTTATAATGAAAATATAATAAATGTTACAATTCTAGAAAAACATCAATTCTTCCCTTTCACTTAAGAATCATGCATTTTAGACAAATAAAAAAAAATATCTTAATATAATATTGATGTGATGAATAAAAATAAATAGTGTGTTTTTTATTGTATAAATAGAAAAAATATTTATTAATCTTTTAAATATAAATATAAACACATAATGAAGTTTTTTCATAGAAAAATAAAATTTATTTCGAAAATAATTGATTTTTATTTTCTTATTTCATACATGTTACTTTTAAAATTGTATGTAATAGATTTTTTATATAAAAAACATCTTTTATCAGTTATGTATTTTTTTTATAAATATAGAATTTTTTAAAAGGTTAAATATTGAATCACAAATAGGTCTTATTAGTTATATTCCAGTAAAAATTTATTTTTTCAATTCTATAGCATTGATAATGACCAATATTTTTTTCAATATATATATATATATCATTATTTTCTAACACATATTTTTAAATAGAAGTTATATGGATACATAATAAATGTTATATTAGGTTCCAAGGATCCTTATGGTTTTTTGATGTGTGTGAATGAATCGATTGAACACATTATATTTTAAAATAAAATATATTTATAGATCTAGGGGTGTTATATTTATATTTATAATTTCATTAAAAATGGTTGTGTAAGCATCACATTTAAAAAAATATCATTGAGGTTTTCTCTGAAGAAATTTGGGATTTTAAAGTGGTGTTTTGAAATTGGATTGTCTTCCAATATGAATTTAGGTATTTAAAATAAGGTATCATAAAATAAATTGGGGTGTTTAAACTTAATTGAATTTTTTTATGTCATGATATCTTTGTGGGGGTTTTCTAGTCTCTCAAAAAAATTATTCCATATAAATAATGAAATAATGTTTAAATGAATGATTTCCAAATTGTTTTTTGATATTGAAAAAAGGGTGTTTCTTGTAAATTTAATAGAGATGAGACGAGGATTAATAAGAATTTATTATTATTAATATATATGATGATCATGGTACATATATATAATTTTCAACACTATACGTGTTTAATCATAGGGATTGTTATTTTATCTATAGAAGGCATGTATGATTGTAAACCTTGTGGTGATTTTTGGATTGTTAGGTACAGTGGAATAATTAGAATGACAATGATTATTGGATGGATTTGGTACTTAATGATCTTGTGAGAGCTCCAAGAGATCATATGAGTACATAATTCAGGTATTATTTATAAAATATAGTTTCCATATCATTCATATTATTTCCTAGTTAGTTTCCTATGATTCCTAGATCCTTTTTAGAAATATTTACTATATCACCGTATATTCCATTTTAATGCCTATTTCTATTGATTTGATAATATGGATCCACCATGTGATATTTTTTAATTTTTATTTTTCATTTGTAACACCCCAAGATTCCACGGTACGTTTCCCTTTGAATAATACAATGGGGTGCATTGTACGCAACTTCGAGATTATAACACACCACAACCAATCAAACTAGTCATTATGAATAGTAATACCTACTTTTTGAAATATTATAAATTTTATCTTTCGAAATGGACTTCATTTTTGGATTCATAATATTGAAATTTTCTTAGGGTGAAATTTTGGAACTTTTCCGATAACTTTCATATTTTGATGAATAGTGAAAATTACTAAATTTTAATTAAAAAGAAGATTTTTAATCGAAATAATTAATATTGATATATTATTAATTTGAGTGGTTTTAAAGTATATTTAGAATATATTTTTACCATTTAATTCAATTTTGGTCATTGGGTATAATTTCACCTTTAAACCATACATAAACAAGTGTTAATCTTTTAATAGTTATTATCTCTTAAAAACATGCTATTTATTTTGACGGTGGGAATTAATTTTTAAATTAATTAATGAAACTGATATGTTTTTAATTTGGTAAAATAGACATAATTTCTGAATTCAAAATATCAAATATTTCTTAGGCCTTATTTTTGGTATTTTTCTGGAAACTTTTATTTTTTGATGAATAGGGAAACCACTAAGTTGTAGTTAAAAAAATTGAATTTTTCATAAAACATAATTTTAACGCTTCTATAAGTGGAATTTTGAAAACCTGAGAGACACGGTTAATATCAAGGAGTAAAATTTGGTTCAATGAGATGAAAATAATTTTTGATGAATAGTAACTTTTTACTTTTATTTACCACGGTTAAAAGTAAATAGGGTAATTAAGGGTAAAAATGATATTAATATTACCCTAACACATGTCCTAATTCTATTGGATAAGTGTATCTAGACCAAAAACAACCTTAGGAGTAAAATATTATCATTTAGGACCACTTGTATTAGATTAGGACATTTATTATTATTTAATTCAAATAAGAGTTAAAAGAGTTGAAATCAAAGTTTATTTAGTAAAATATTTTTAATATAGGCTTATACATAAGATAAATTAGATTTTAAATATTAATTAGAACGTTAAAACGATTTCCTACATAATGGTATTCTATTTATAATTTTAAGACATTAAATAATTTAATTTATTTATGACACAATGGTGATGCAGTAATTACTTAATTAATGAAATATTAAAATAATTGATATTATAAATATAAAAATAAATGTAATTTTAGACTTCTTATGAATTAAAATAATTTTCTAGGTTAATATGACATATTATAATTGATTATATAAATTTTTTTCGAAGTAATAATGTTGTTATGAATTTATTAAAAACAAAATATCCAACAGTGTCAAAATTTACATAAAAGAGTTTTTAAAACAAATATTATATTATTAATTAATATTCAATTCCTAAAAATCCAAGATTCGTCCAAGAGACTTATATCATGATATTTGTATCATTAATGGACCACTTGGGGGTCTCTTGGATGTATATTGTAAGTTTATTGACCATATAATATAAAACTACAAAGAGACATTGTAAAAGTGAAATTAATTAACTAAGAGTTAATACTTAAAGATAAAGTTAATATAATGACCCAAACCTGTGTAAATTCTATTTTTTGAGTGTTTTTCGACCCATCCCAACTTTAAAATTTAAATAATCTACTTTGGAGCCATTAGAAACCTAATATGTATTTATTATAAAATAATATTTTTAGCTTTTCCAAAGGTGCCCCTCACCCCTCTCATAAAAGGGAACTCCCCCTTCTCACTAATTCACACATTTAATGCTTCTTGGCTCAGCTAAACCCTACCCAAATACACTATCAACATACCTCACTATATCCTAGAGGCCTTTGTTTGATCAGAAAGCCAACCTAAGGAGCCCTTTTGATCAAATCAAAAGAAAGAACCCGAAGAAGAGGTAATGTTTTCACCACCCTCTTTCATGTTTCTTTCTTCTTCAACTTCTTCTTTCTTTGTTATTTATATTTTAAAATAATAACTCAAGTATCTCAAATATACTGTGATATTATTATAAATATGGTACAACCATATTCATTATTCTATCCATCTTTTGAATGGCATGTCACCATACGTGCGTACGTACTGCTTACCGTCTCCACGTCGTGGTGTATTTGTCATTCAATAAATTATTATTTGGATGGGTCTAATAATGATGTGTAATTCATCTAAATAATAAATATAACAGGATAATTATTATTTATATATGATATACCGTCCAATTATATATTATTTTAACATCAAAAGAATGATATTGTCGCTCGTGCATACATACGGACTACCGTCTCCACGAACGCGATGAGATTCAATCTCCATCGTATCCATTCAAGTATAATTCTCATTTAATGATTAAAAATAATGTTTAAGGAGTTGATATAATTCTGTATATGAAAAAAATACACCCTATCCATATCAAACACGGCTTACATAAAAAATAATATAAAGGAAAACGAGTAAGTTAACACCCGAAATGACGATAATACTAAGATATTATTAACAAATAGATGTTAAAATATCCTATATGATATCATATTAATGTAAATGATTCTTGTATAATTCAATAACAATTATTTCACCATTATAGAGGAGGTTAACCTACCTTCGACCAAGGAAAAACAACAAAGTAAGGGTTTTCTTATCTCACTCTTAATTTTGTAAGAATTCCATTGTTCACCACTTATTTATTGCATGTGGTGTATGTGTATTTCCCATGATTGTATTCTCTTTAATTTATGGGTATTTACATCATAATTTTATAATACTTATTTCATGGTTGTATGTTTCTTCAGTTACCTAATCGATACGGGAATTTGAAATTTCAATTTGCACTCATTCGGCTTTAGGCATAAATCATTGATTATTTTACTCCAAGATTATGTGTGGAATCACTATTCATTTGATTATGTCATAATTTCCACTCCCCTTTCTATGGATATAATTTTTATACCCATAATCACTGCATTGATAAATTATCAAGTCACCGGTATGAACTTGATAAGAGTAATTTTAACTCAATCTCTATTTGTTGAGTTAAATATCCAATTCATTGGTGTTGTTTTTACAAGAATACGTGTGAATGTCATCTGATTGATTTACACTAAATATCCAATCATATTGACTGTATTTATATATTTCACACATAATTATGTCGTTGATTTATCCTTAACCTAAGGATATGGTCTTTATAAGAGAATTCATCCCAATTTATATTCCATTGAGTCTTCTTTGTTGTTATACACCAAATCACTTTTATATGGTGTATATAATGTACTATGACATAGTATATCATGAATCCCTTTATTCTCATGATATTATAAAGTTTGGATTACCTCAATTAGTTTTATTCAAGTGTCTCTCTTTTGGTTAGAAACTCTAACTAAAATACATTTTTAAGGGTTTTAATGATTTATTCTTCTAAATATTTCTCATTAATGTCTATGTCTTAAAAATGGTTTTAACAATTTATTTATATGGACATTAAAATTTTAAAACTAAAATTAATTTTAAAAGTTTCAAAGTGGTATGGGACACATTGATTCAAAAATCTATTTTTAAATGGCTTCTTGACAAATAGTGTGACTTTTAAATGATTTCAAGAAAAAGGGGGATATTTCTCTCTAATAGTTTTGACGATTATTTTAATCTATGTCAATATCTTTCATTATTCTTGATTGAGATTAATCTGATACAATACAATCTTCCATATTGTATCGAATAAGTTAAGTTTGACTGTGGATGTTCTATTTTTATACCATTCATGGTTTGTCGATTAAGTATTGACATTTCGTATGCTAGTTTAATACGAATGATTATATCATATTTCAATCTTTTCATATGAGGAATGCATTAGACTTAATATGTGACGGGTGGAGCCCGCTATAGCACCTCGATGCATCGGTAGGTCTCATGAGACAAAATAGTGTCTTGGCATGAGGCCTTGACAAAATATTATTTGTAGTTCTGGCACGAGGCCTTGGCTACGTGGTTATGATAGTCTTCCATTACGCATTCCGTCATTATGAATGTGGTTATTAATATTTTGATGTGATTATTCGACTAGTAGAATATCCATGTTAATAAGTAAATGGAATTATTTCATTTTATCCTTGCCATATTATTCTTAAGTTCATGTTTAAAAGACTTTTGTATTAGTTATACATTGCCTTAAATTTTTATGTTTATTTATGAAAGTTTCCTCTATATTGTTACACTTACAGAGCATCTGAGCTCACCCCTTTCAATGATTCATTTTTCCCCGGATGTGAAGAAGTATTTTATAAATGATCTGTAGGGATAGTATGAGGGGATATAAATACAATATGTTGTTGTAGTTTTTCACTTATTGATGTAATGTAAACTTTATGAATATATATAGTGTTTCCAAGGCTAGTAAACTAATCAGTCTTTCGAGACTTGATTTCTCTTGTGATCATCGCAATGTAATGTAATAATGCACCGACTCTGGGTATCTAGGGTCTGGGCATTACATTAGTGACATCAATAAGCATTTATGCTTATAAACTATTTTAGTTATGTGTTTTTCTAAATTCATTTTTGTAATTAAAACTGTTTTAAATGATCTATTTCAAAGGAAAAAGTGATGTTGGTTTTATAAAACTAATTCGAAAATTGTTTTGATAAAGGGATTAAGATTTTGTTTTAGTTACATAAATTTTTACTCTCTTCTTTTCATATATTATTTTTTTACAGTGAGAGTTCTATTATTGTTTTGGTAAAACAAGTTCTACATAATTTTAAAAAGGAATGTGATTTATTTTATTCAAACTCTTTCATAGGGATAATAACCAACATTGAAATTTCATTTTAATTTATATCTCACCAATTATTTAATGTACGAAAATTAATAAACCATTTGATTGTATCATATTGGGTATTATTATCTCATACACTACACAAAAAACAATATGTGTGAAATTTTTATCTTATATCATAGGAACCAAGGATTTGGATCCTATTAATATTATAAAAATTTTGGTTTATTAATGGATATATTGTAATTTGGCATTGACCATTGGACCAAAGGGGTTTTCATATAGTTTTTTAGAATATAGTTTCTTTTAGGGGAATTATGGTATAAAAAATATTAAGTTATTTGTATATACATTTTTATCCATTACTATTTTATTATTTTAGATGTATATTCTTATATTTTAGGTTATTAAAGTGATTTTTATTTATTTAAGTCTTTTATTCATGGAAATGAGAATATAATATTAGCACGATTATGTCTCATATGGATGTTCATTTTATTTCATTCATGTATATAATTGTTATTATCCAAAAAAATTATGTATTTACATTTTATAGATGTCCAATTTTTGACACAAATATAAGTTACAATTTATTTCCTTTTCAATAAATGTAATCATTATTATTGTTTGTGAGGCATGTGGCATTGTGTTTATACAAAACATGATAAACTATTAAAATTTAATTTAAACATGATAATTATAAACAATCCCTTAAATTTAATATTATGAACAAGACCAACTAAATTATGAATAATATTTTGTTCATACATGTTCATTATTTAAATATTTATTAGAACTAAAAACAATAAACATTTGAAAGAAAAATTATTTTATTGAAAAAAATATAAAAAATGGTTTCATCGCTTCATCGAAACATATAATTAATTTTTTTTGTCTAAAAATGTTATAAAATTAATTTCATAAAATAAAATTAAATTTTTAAATCATAATATTAAAATTATATTTTATTTATTTATTTGTATTTTACTATAATTTTTCAATTTTTTGATGATTTGTGGAAAAATTAAAATTTTCTGAAATCCAAAATTTTGATTAAAATATTTACATATGTAAATTGAATTTTATGTATTTTTAATGTAAAATTATGTAATTTATGAATCAATGAATACCATTAAGGTCATTAGATTCAATTTTATATCGAATGTTGATATTATAACCTTCTGTTGTTATGAGTGTTTCTTCTCTAGAATCCATCTGTTTTTCCACATCTGTATGTATAATTTTAAATGAAAATATACCAATTGAATTTTGAAAAATTGATTTTATATTTGGAATAATAATTAATTATGTTATCTAAAAATTTCAACATAATTTTTTAGTGTTATGAATAATTAATGTAGTAAAAATTAATCATTATGGTTAAGGTAAAAACTTATTTTCGTGGGTTAAACTAAATAGTTACGAGTTAAAATGAAAGTACTAATAGAAAAAAAAACAAATTTTATAGAAATATCTTGACCCTATCACCTATAATAGTGTATAATGTCCAATTTTGGTGGATTTTTGAAGGATATAATTGTTGATGTAATTTAGTATTTAAAAAAATTCCATGAGTATCCT
Source organism: Viscum album (assembly GCA_963277665.1). Taxonomy (NCBI): domain Eukaryota; kingdom Viridiplantae; phylum Streptophyta; class Magnoliopsida; order Santalales; family Viscaceae; genus Viscum; species Viscum album. Next base: position 157,982,710 of record OY728128.1, on the reverse strand, counting down.
CCCCAACATTTATAAAATCCCCCTCTCTCATATCATATTCACTTTTCTAAATCCATTTGTGTTAGAGAAGACCATAAAAAATAACTTCAATACACAAATACAAACATTTTTTATTACATGTTTTTTCATAAATCAATCGTATGAATTTTTTTGTTGAAAATTTAAATTGGTCGTCCAAAGAAGTGGCAATGTTCTTAAATGATCATATTTATTTTCATTCTTCATCCACTAGCTAAAAATTTAATTATGTTATTAAATTATAATATCAAATAATAGATAAAATAATTAGATAATATTATTTAATTGTAAAAACATTTATTCATCTCCTCTTCCAATATATGAGAATCAGATTTGTCCATCATGTGTATGGTAGAAAACCACCTCATGAATCGTGAAAATTAATTTTCCATCCTCACATCATATTATTGGATAAGTTGATATAAATTATTGTTATGTATAATATTTATGAAAGAAATATAATTATGGTATTATTAGAAAACATATACTTTCTTACCTATAATTTTGTTAAAATACAAAAACATCATCCGGGTGTTTACGATGAACAATCACCTCACAAAGTAATGTGATTCAGTTTTCTGATACCATTACATTCAATGTAATAATAATATATTTAATGAAAATATTATATATCTAAGACATGATATAAATTATATAAAATCAATATATCATACCCTCCATTAACCTTTCACCATTAAAGTGAATGATTTAATTTCTTATTTGTATGTAAGGCCTACCGTCTCCAAGAATCGTTGCAAATAATTTTCCATGAGAATTTTTTTTTAATAGTTATAATAATTTATCATGTGAGTAAATATTATATTTTTACTATTATTATCATTATATGTAGAATGGATTCATTTGTTTTGTAATATAGTCATAACTACCACTAAAAATAATCCATTAGAAAATAAGGATATTAACCCATGAAATAACTAAAATAATGAAATATTACTATCAAATAGGTGGTAGAAATTTTTTTAAAGATCATATATGATAGTAAAAATATTAATGCATTTCTGTTATAAATTAATTACATGATGGAATCCATTATAACAAACATTATACCATGTTCCACAAATGGAAGCTGTGAGGTAAGGTGTTTCCCCAAAATTTCCATTTCATTGAGGCATATTTGTTTGTATTCACCTATTCACTTTTATGTGGTGTATAGTTTACACCAATTATGTATATGAAATGAACAAATTTTTATAAATTATTATGAATGTATTATTTAATTTTTATTAATCTAGTAGTAAAAATTTAATTTTTACAAATGTTTAATATATTTTTGTAACATATAAATTTATTTTTTGATTTATTGTTATCTTGAAAAAATCACTTTATTGTTATTCATTTTCATTGTACGCTAGATTTCTATAAAATTTCCATATTACTAAATTTTGGATATTATTATTTCCAATACCTAATAAATTTTTTTAAATATTATTTTTTCATTGAATATTATTTAATAAACTAGTTAAATATTGATAAATATATATCCTTTACTTAATACAAATATTTGATGATAAAGAATATAGATTCATGAATTAAACATATTATTTAATATATGAGTAATTATTTGGACATGAAATTATTAAAGTTTGATTATTATATTTTTCCCATTAATTCATTGACAGGTCTCATGAGACAAATGAGTTTTCGAAATTTGATGTGTTTTCACATGTAGTTCAAACCATTCTTGACAATATAGGTATCATGATTCATGAGATCATGACAATAAATAGTTAAGAATATAGACATTTATAATTCAATTATTATTATTATCCCTGATATGTTCACAATGATATTATCTTATGATTCATTTCATTATCTGTTTATTGATTAAATGGCTTGTTTTTCAGTTATTTACCTTTCCATAATGATTATGCATTATCTTGTTATGATAGTCATGTTATTGATTAAATTTTATTTTTCATCAGTTATTTACCTTTCTAAATATAATATAACTTGTTGATTCTTGATATATTTCATTTAATGTAACACTAAAATTCATTTGAGATCACACTTGTATTCATTTCCTTCCCATTGTTATGAAGATGAATCATTTTAATGTGTTTCAAAGTTGTTCAGAATTTGATTTTGTTATGTTTTATTATCTATTTAAAATGTTAAATGGGTAAAATGTATGTTTATAGTTCATCCAAACTAATAAAACAATCAATACTTTTGGGTTTTACCCCTTAATATCTATGTCAATGTAATAAAGTAGGAACTAACTCTGGGTTAGTGGTGTATGTGTAATTATTGTTCATATTATAGAATGTATAGTAGAAAGGAAGGGATCTTGATTAAGGAAAATAATTATTACTGAAAATAACCCAATTATAGGATTTTAGAATTAGTATAGAATATTATCCAATTGTTTTGTTAAGGGTGTTTTTATGCAATTTTTCATAGAAATAATTCACTTTCTTGATAGTACAAGTGGATGTGGATCTGGAACAAATGTACCTAGTTTTATAAAATCAGATAATTATGGATTGGGGTTAAACCAATCATCACATAGTGCACCAGAATTGGCCTTAATATACACATTGTTTGAAATTACAAAGGTATATGGTTAGGATTATTCCTATTATATATATATATATTTATTTATTTATAATGGATTTGGAAAAAATTGAGATCCCCAATGAAACCAAGTATATGATTCTGGGATTAATATTGCATATTTATTTTAAAATGTATAGTTTCAATTTCAAATTATTATTTAATATTCTTTATTTTTTGATTGAATTAATTATATGAAATTACATATAAAATATTCCATAATAGAATATGGGTATGAACACTCATGGCCAGTTTAGAGATTTCCCTACTATGGAAGACTATATCATGAGTATTGAAAGTGAGAATATAATAGATACATTAGGGTGGCACAATCAGGAAATGAAAAATTACAATGCCCCAATAGAGGAACCAATTGTTTCATAGTTATATTCTCATATGTTGGATTTTTATGAACATGGACCTGCTTTGAAAGAATGTTTTTCCTTTTTAGGTCATTTTTGAGGAAAAAAGAAATTTAAGAAATTTTCAAAGTACAGGTCGTGTACTTTATGATTACATTTCATGTACTACCTTGTCGTAGGAGGTAGTGTGATGGCCATGAAGTATTCAAACACATGGTCGTGTGGGAGTGACTTGTAGGCCGCTTAAAGTGGAGTAGGAAAAAGGCATGTACACCCTATGTACTTCAAAAGTACACGTTGTATACTTTCTTTTTTCATTAAATGCCCCAGGGTCATGTCTAATCACCAGAATGCTCTTCTATTAGGTCTAATTCAACCAAGAGCTCCATACTGTTGCAGATCTTCGACGAACACCCGATCATGCATCCATCCTCCAAATCTAACACCATCGATTGTGTTGGAATCGAATCGGTTAGTTCTCTCTTCTCCTAGAGCACCGTTTTCGGATTTCTCCTCTATCGTGAGATATCATGGGTTGAATGTTTTAGATGTTTTTGTATATCTTTGTCAATATAAGGAGATTCATGATTGGACGATCACATATAGATATATCCTAACCCCAAGGTTGGTGGTTTTTCCATTTCTGTCAATGTCTTTGAGTATTATGTGCAATTCCACCAATACCCTTGAACGGGGTTTTTTCATGTTTACCATTTTACCCCGGTTGATTTCCTTCCATTATCGCATGTTTGTGTAGAGGTTATTTGGATATTAATAGGGTTTATTACTATGCTTTGGATGTATTTCCCATTCATGTTCTATTTACAGCCATTTGGTCGTGTTTAACGAGTTTGGCTGCCATGCCTGTTTTCCATGCCTGCTGCTATAGGATGGAGATTTTCTATTCTGACATGCTTGATATGTTGTAGACTGTTTATCCAAGTAGTTATGTAGGTTTACAATGTCCATATTTCACTACTATGCTCTTTTACATACACAGGGGTGTGAGAACATAGTGTAGTAGACTATAAGGGGAATTGACCTAGTGAGCTCCTCAGAGAGTATTTGGGCACATTAGGCTATAAGGGGGTTTAACAAGTGAGCTTCCGTAGAGAGCCTATAACCAATTGAGTCATTAAGGGGAATTGAATATGTGATATTTCTTAGAGATTCTTTTATTTCTTTATACTATAAGGGGAATTGAACATGTGAGCTTCCTCATAGATTCTTTGTTTTACTTTAAATTACCTTGATTACTCTAGACTATAAGGGGAATTGGCCTGGTGAGCTTCCTTAGTGAGTCTTTGAATGACCTAGACTATAAGGGGAATTGACCAAGTGAGCTTTCTTAGAGAGTCCTTGACTTTGGGGCTATAAAGGAAATTGACTGAGTGAGCTTCCTTAGAGTGTCCCTTCCTACCGTAGACTATAAGGGGAATTGACTGTGAGTGCTTCCTCAGAGAGTCTCTATGAATTATTATGACTGAACCAGAGGGGTTAGGATGAGTTCACCTCCTAGAGTGTTTCTTGTACTTCTTAGGTAGGAACAGAGGGGATGGTTGTGAGTACATCCTAGAGGGTTACCTATTTGAGGTTTAGCTATTTGTTTCGATGTTTCTTGATATTGAAACTGTGGATTTATTACTCCTGACCACCTTCCTATTTACTGTTTTCGGTGATTTAACCTTCCATAAATTCATTGAGTGTTAGTCACATATCTTCGGGTGGTTACATACTGGGATTTAGTATCACACCCTATTTGGGTCATGATTTTGGGCCCAAATATATTATGTTGTTGCAGGTATAGATACAAACAAGCACCCTTCTACTTTAGGTACTTGATTTGCTGTGGAGATGGAGAGAATGAGACCAAGCTATGGCTTGCGATGATGAGGAGTTTATCTACATTTTTTTTTCACATTGGTGTATCACTGTCTTATTCCAGCATTGTGACTTGTTTATCTGTATTCCTATACATATGCATCATACATCATTTTATATATGTTCTTCAGTTTATACTTTCAGTTTTCTGTTGTAGCTGATGTATGTCATTATTACTACTTCCTCTCTTGTAGGTATTTGTTTAAATATGATGTGTACTCTACCAATGAGGTAATAGTTTCCCCACAATCAAACACAAGACACTAACTGCTAGCCATAAGCCTCTGTCATTCGTGGAAATGCACTTGAGGCCATGTGACCAACCGGGTATGAGGTGCCTCTTGGTGGCTTCATGAACTGGGACGTTACAAAGTGGAATCAGAGGAATTATTTTCTCCAGATTTACTTTTTCGATCCTCTATCTAGGGATATGAAGTTATAGGAACATGGTAATAAGTTGTTCCTGGGAGTAGCTAACTCGTGTACAGGGGACAACCAATCTACCTCATTTAAATTGAAATTTGTTTTTCTGGTTTTGCAATTATTATAGTTGATCTGATTTCACGATGAGTGATTCACTTGATTTGTGCTATTTGTTGACATTATTGAGGTTCAATTTCATTTTCAACCCAATGAGATGAGGGTATTCCATCTCATGCCTCAAAATAGGAACTTTCTATAATTCACATGTCATGAATTTTTTCCATGCCATCTAGGATGATTTTGTTATTGTATGATGTTCTGATAGATGATGTGTAAAATATGCATATAGTTATGATAATTTCCTTAATAAAAATACAATTTGTTTGAAAGGATATTGTTTTGTGTTTATATTTGATTGATTGGATGAAAAACGTTGGTTCTTGGGTTGTTATGGGCCCTCATGGACAGGAATTTGGTGGATCATTGCCCTGTTTTCCATGTTATAAAGTGTATAAGATGCCAAACATTATTTAGCGTGGAGTATGGGCCCTCACGGATTGGAATTTGGAACTTTCAATGCTCATTCCAGTGTTTTTATGGGTTCCAGAGTAGTTTTTGAGGCTTACTGTCCAAAAAAACCCACAATTCATGCCGTGTAATGTTAAGTACACTTCGTGTGTTCTTCTACTCTGGAAGAAACAATTTTCCTTAAGTACACACCATGTAAATTATGTACATGTCGTGTAGTCTCTAACTGTTCCATAGGTCATGTGGGAAGAGACATGGGGTGGGGAATGTTGGGTTGGAACACACTGTGTACCAGCCGAACACGCCATGTAGGGTCGACCCTATTTCCACCAGTGTAACAAAAAACACGGGTGGATAAACCATAATCTATACACAACGTGTCCGCATTGAACATGATGTGTAGTCTGACCCAGGTACCCGTCCGGGTCACGAACAACATGGGTAGGTGTTATCCTTTCACGTACATGCCATTCTCAAATTGAAAACGCCGTGTAGTCTGACCCAGGTACCCGTCCGTGACATGAACAACATGGGTCTGTGTTATCCCTTCTCATACATGCTGGGTTCATCTGGAACACACCGCGTAGTTTGAGCCATGTGATAGGCCGTTTCACTAATAACAGGGTCTAGGTGAAGATTTTCTAGTACACACAGTGTCTATCCTAAACACGCCATGTAGTCTTGCTTTAGGAGAGTCGTGTGGCTTAACCATGTGGAAGGACTCGAGTAGGGGAAATGGATTAAAGTAGACGATGTGTGTTAAGAAAACACGCTGTGTGTTTCGGGTGTTACACGACCAGTTTTGAAATGAGTACATGCCTATGTAAATGAATTCAAGAAACACGTTGTGTAGGAAAGGTACACACTGTGTAGTCATGGTTTGTAAAACATAATTTATTTCTTCCTCTTATTCCCTTATTACACTCCAGGTTTTCAGTCCTTGATAATATTTATCTAAGGTGTGTATTTTACCTTGTATAGTCATTCCACCTAGACGTCCTTTGGTTATAGTCCAGTTTCTTGGAGGTGATCAGACACCGAACATGGGTAATCAAGGACTACCTACAGATCCTCTAGTAGTGCCAGCCTTAGCACCAGACATTGTATCTGACATTGGTACTGATTCATAGTTCTGGGAGGGATTTTTGAGGATGATGCAGACCTTTCAAAAAGTGTCATAGGGAGACTGCATGAGGAGATCAGAGAAAGCGGGATGCATCTTCTGGTTTCCAAGAGGTGTGCTACCAGTGTCGAAAGAGTGGACATATGAGGCCACATTAATCGAGGGACCAGATGGAGTGCTGATCTTGCTGCAAGATGGGTCACCATTAGCACTTCTGTCAGTTCTTCTCACCAGCAGCTGGTGACAGGGGATTTTTTATGACTACTCGTTCAGGAGTAGCGCCACTAGTTTCTCACCAGTCTCGGAACTGGAGTTCTTATGGCCATTCGAGGAGAGGTGGAGGTCATGGTCATGGTAGTCAGTCACTGGTTCTTCAGTGATAGCAAGGTGGATCAACTCAGAGTGGTCAGGAAGGGTCAGAGGGACTCGGCATAGGACAGACTTTTGCAGTGGAGCAGACCCAGCTAGAGCAGGATCTCGGACCCCCCACAATTCATGGTAAGATCTTAATAGCCTCAGTTTTAGCTTATGAACTTTTTAATACAAGGGATTCCCATAGCATTATCTTTGTTGTTGTCTTGGAGAGCCTTGGTCTCTAAATATTTTCTTCTGCTGATATCTTAACACTAGACACTTCGTTGGGGACAAGAACGGCTAGTTTACTTCAGTGCGGAGAGTTCCCTCTACAGGTTGGAGGATGTCACGTTTAATGGAACATTTATGTCATAGAGATGACATGCTATGATTTCATTCTCAGAATAGACTGGCTAGTTACCTTCTAGCCATTCATCGACTATTATCACTAGAGGGTGAGTTTCATATCACCAGAGAGTGGATATTTTCTTCATATGGGCGAGTTGGATGTCTAGGCAAGCCGAATAGGTACAGAGCATCATGGGATGGGAGGAGTTACAGCCCAGATTTCTAGTATATATCTGGATTACCAGGGGACTCCATAGTTAGAATTTCCTCTGGTGGTGGATCATTTCAGAGAATTCTTTTCAGAGGAATTTTCAGGTTTTCCTTCAGAGAATGATGTAGGCTTTTCTATTAAGCATGTTACAGCAGCGACACTGATATCCATTCCTCCTTATAGGATGTCTACACCTAAGTTGAAAGATCTCAAAAAGAAATTGGAAGAGTTTTAGGAAATGGGTTTCATCTGACCTAGTACATCTCATTTGGGTTTGGCTATCCTGTTTGCGAAGAAGGTAGAAGACACCCTCAGGCGTTTGTGTTTTATCAGAAGTTGAACCAGTAGACGGTCAAGAAACGGTATCCCTTATTGAGGATTGATGATCTCCTTGATCATCTCAGAGGGGCTTAGGTGTTCTCAAAGACTGACATGAGGTCCAGTTATCATCAGTTGTGCGTCATACCACCAGATATACATATTACAGAATTCTGTAGTAGTTATGATCTATATGATTATATAGTTATGTCGTTAGGTCTCATGAACATTCCTTCCGATTTCATGGCACTGATGAACCAATTTTTCCATCCATACTTAGATTCCCTCGTAGATGTTTTCGTGGATGATATATTTGTGTATTGTCACACTCGACACTACCATGATACCCATCTTGAGGTCATTAAAAGTTCAAAGAGGAAGCATATGTTATATGCTAAGAAATCAAAGTGAATCTTTTGGATGGATCAAATATTCATCCTGGGTCATATTATCTCTGAGGCATGATTATCAGTAGACCCAGAGAAAGTGAAACTTGTAGTTTCTTGGGAGTATCCGAAGAACGTATTTGAGGAGCTGTTTATTCTAGGCCTGGATGGATACTACAGATGATTCATATAGGACTTTTCACGCTTGGTGGCACCGCTGACAGGTCTATCCATGAAGGGTGTGATGTTTATGTGTTCAGATACTTGTGAGTCAGCATTTCAGGAGCTAAAAGGGTGGTTGAATTCAGTAATGATACTATTCCTTCCAGAGCTAGGCAAGAGCTATATTGTTTACTATGATGCATCAGATATCGGACTGGGATCTGTGCATATGTAGGGATATTGATTCGTTGCATACATGTCTTGGCAGTTGAGGAAACATGAGAAGAATTACCAGACACATGATCTAGAGTTGGATGATATTATTCAAGCCCTACGATGATGGATACATTATCTTCTATGAGAGTATTTAGTATTTTTCACAGACTACAGGAGTATCATGTAAATCTTCACACATCGTGATCTGAATTTGAGACATCGAATGTGGGTTGAGTACCTACAGTCCATTGACATTGAGCATGCATAGACGCCTAGGAAAGGCAATGCAGTGGCTGATACGTTGAGAAGAAGGAGTTAGATACAAGAAATTCTACAGTCCAGTAGTGAGTAGAAGCTTATTTCTCTATTTTTCTAAGATTTATTTGGATGTACGAGACATATAAGGGTAGTCTTTTCTATCATCTTTAGTTGTTACCTCTATTCATCTTGATCATGTTTGAATGAGGCAGTAATCATATTGTGAAGCCCTAGTCCTAAGGGTGAGTGTTTCAATAGAGGACCCTATTCCTGGATGGACCATAGGCGGGGATGAGATCTTTCATTTCCAGGGGAGCGTATGGGTGCCAACAGATATACGCGAGGAGCTGATATGGGATTTTCATTCCTCAGTTTGGGCAGTTCATCCTAGTGTCACCATGATGTATCATGATCTACACCATCAATAGTGGTGGTCAGGTATGAAGAAGATGTTATTGGTTTCTTCAAATGGAGATCCACTTTTCAGCAGGTGAAGGCAGAGCATCAGTGACAAGAAGGGCTTTTATAGTAGTTACCCATTCCCGAGTGGAAGTGGAATGATGTCGCACTGGACTTTGTGATCAATTTGCCGAGGTCTCATCAAGGGAATGATGAAGTTTGGGTTTTCATTGACAGACTCAAGAAGGATGATCAATTATTTCCGATAAAGGAAACTGTTATTATTGATGAGCTGGTACTGTTGTACATCTGAGAGATTGTACGTCTACATGAGGTTCCTCACACCATTGTTTCAGACAAGGATGCACGTTTTACCTCTTGGGTCTGGCAGGGACTTCAGATGGCCTTGGTACACAGGTAATTTTGAGTACAGCATACCACCCCCAGACAGGTGACCAGTCTGAGCATACGATTCTGGTGCTTGGGGACAGGATCCGAGCATGCAACCTGGATTTTGGAGGTTCTTCGGAGAATCATATTCCTCTTGTGGATTTTTACTACAACAACAGTTTTCAAGCAACTATTCAGATGGAACCTTATGATGCTTTGTAAAGTAGGCCATGGAGATCACCCTTATGTTGGCTGGAGGCAAGAGAGGCAGATTTGATGGGACCTCTATTTTGTTCAGGAGACCATACAGCAAATAGAGTTGATTAAGATGAGGATGGCTACTGCGCAGTATCGAAAGAAGTCTTACGCTGATCAGTGGAGACGACCTCTGGAGTACGAGGTTGGGGATTCGGTTTTCCAACACGTCACATCGAGGTTGGGACACAAGAGTATTTGGGGGCAAGTCATTCTTTCACCAAGGTACTTCAGGCTATTTGAGGTGTTGGAGAGAGTTGGGATGGTTGCCTACCGGTTGTAGTTACCTCAGAGGTACCAAGCTATGTACGACGTCTTCCATGTTTCTCAGCTTCAACGTTACTTCTCAGTCATGTATCATATCTTTTAACCCAATGAGGTTGGGCTCGAAGTGGATGTGTCCTTTTAGGAGCATACTATCCAGATTTTGGATCACAGTACAATGGTTCTTCATGGCTAGTCTGTTCCTCTGGTATGAGTGTTATGGCAGCACGAGCAAGTGCAGGACGAGACTTGGGAGAGGGTAGCCGATGTACAAGCATAGTGGCTAGAACTGTTCGAGGTTTATTCTAATATGCCACGTGTGGGAAATTTGTGGTTGAATTTCTTTAAGTGGGGAAGTTTTTTAGAACCCAGAATTTCTTTTCAGTTATGTTTTTCCTTTGATGGTCATTTTTGAAGAAAAATGTATTTCTTAAAATTTTCTACGTATATGCCTTGTACATTATGGGTACACATTGTGTACTACCTTTCCATAGGAGGATGTGTGCTATCCATGTAGTATCCACACACACGGCCCTATGGGAGTGACTTGGAGGCCGCTTAATGTGGAGTTCGGAAAAGGAGAGCACACGGCGTGTGCATTTTTTTCATTAAACACACTAAGGTCACATATAATCGCTAGAATTATCTTCTTTTAGGTCTTGTTCGACCGAGATATACATACGACCATGGACCATCGACGAACCCACCAATCCTAATTTTATCCTCTGAATCAAACACTGTTGGTTGAATTGGAATCACATTGTTGAGTTCTCTCTTCTCCTAGAGCATTGTTTTCTGATTTCTCCTTTCTCGTGAGATATCTTGGGCTGAACGTTTTAGACATTATTATAGATCATCGATTTTATAAGGAGAATAAATATTTGAGGTTAACATATAGCAATCTACTAACCCTGAGGTAGGTGTTTTGTGACTTTCTGTTCAAATTATTTGAGTAATATGTGCAAATTCCCTCAATACCCTTGAACGGGGTATTGCGTGTTTACTATTTTACCCCTATTTATTTCCTTCCATGCTCGCATGTTTGTGTATAGGTTATATGGAAATTAATAGGGTAGATTTCTATGCTTTTTATGTATTTCCAATTCTTGTTCTGTTTACGACTGTTTTCTCCTGTTAAACCAGTTTGGCTGCCTTGCCTGTTTTCCATGCCTGTTGTTGTGGGATAGAGTGTTTGTATTCTAACATGTATGATATGTTGTAGACTTTTTAGCCAAGTAGTTATGTAAGTTTACTTTGTCCATATTTCACTACTATACTCATTGACCTATACAGGGCTTTGAGAACTAGGTGTAGTATTCTATAAGGTGAATTTACCGAGTGAGCTTCCCCAGAGAGTCTTTAGGCACTTTAAGATATAAGGGGGGTTGACCGAGTGAGCTTCTTTAGAGTTCCTAGAACCACATGGGGATATAAGGGTAATTGAGTATGCGATAATCCTCAGAGATTCCTTGATTTCTTTATACTATAATGGGAATTGACGGCATGCGATTTCTCAGAGAGTCTTTGTTTTAATTTGAATTACATTTATTATCTAGACTATAAAGGGAATTGACCGAGTGAGCTTCCTCATAGAATCTTTGAACGACCTCAGATATAAGGGGAATTTACTGAGTGAGCTTTCTCAGAGAGTCCTTGACATTAGGGCTATAAGGGTAATTGACCAAGTGAGCTTTCATAGAGAGTCCCGGACAACCATTGACTATAAAGGGAATTTACTGTGAGTTCTTCCTCAGAGAGTATTTATGAATTCTTATGACTAAACCAGAGGGGTTAGTCTGAGTGAACGTCCCAGAGGGTTGCTTTTACTTCTTAGGTAGGACCAGTGGCGATGGCTGTGAGTACTTACTAGAGGGATACCTATTTGAAGTTTAGTAGTTTGTTTCAATGTTGCGTGATATTGAAACTGTGGATTGTTTACTACTGAGAACTTTCTTGTTTACTGTTTTTTATACTTTTACCTACCATATATTCACTGACTGTTGGGTACAGATCTTCGGGTGGTTTCGTACTGGGACTTAGTCTCACACCCTATTGGGGTCATTCTTTTGGGACCAAACAGATAATGTTGTTGTAGGTATAGAGAAGGGAAATCACCCTTCAACATCAGGTACTTGATTTTCTGTGGATCTGGAGAGCATGGGACTAAGCTATGGCTTGTGATGCTGAGGAGTTTACCTGCTACCATTTTCACTTTTGTTTAGCACTATTTTATTCAATCATTGTGACTAGTTTGGCTATTTTCCCAGACATATGTATCATGCATAATTTTATATATGTTCTCCAGCTTATACATTCATTTTTCTGTTGTTGCTGATGTATGTCATTATTACTGCTTCTGCTCTTGTATGTATTTGATTACTTCTTCTGTGTACTCTTCCAATGAAGGCATAGTTTCCCCACCATCACACCCGAGGCCCTTACTGCTAGTCGGCAGCCTCTGGCTTTTAGGGAAATGTAATGGAGGCCATGATACCAACTGGGTATGGGGCGCCTCTGGGTGGATTTTTGAACCGGGACGTTAAAGGATTGCATCATGTGACTGAAGAAACCATAATTTGGTTGGACTTATAATTTAATGGTAGCCATGAAATTTATTATGTCTCTTGAAATATATTTATGGTCTTAAGATTAAATGAATAGGAAAACATTACACTATCAATGTATTATCACTGTGGCTATGCTAATTAATGGTGGTTATTGTTCTAGAATACTAGGGAGGAAGTGAAATAGAACACATGGAATGTAATTATTTTATGCGTTCATTATTCCAAAAATATTTCCCAAATCGGAAACAAACTAAAATGATGATTATATTCATTAGAGTAAAACAAGAGAATGATTATTGTGTTGAAGTGTATGTGGAAACAATTGAATGTATATCAATGTATGATCCTTATTTCCTATGGAGCATAGAATTAATGATTGATAATTTCATTGTAAATTTTAAGCCAAATATCCGAAGGGAACTCATCACCCAAATATTTTCTCTACATGATATAAATTTTTTAAATTCCATTAAAAAGAATTAAATTATATGGATCATAATTTATCACGAGGAACACATAATATAATATTTCAAATGAGAACCAGGAAAAATGGAATTCATTAAAAAATATTATGAAAACTAATAAATTTTTTTCTTATAAGAACATTGGAGAGAATCATCCTACTTAAATTTAAAAGGTGTTGGGAGTGTGTTATATGAATCGATATATGGGTCCCTATTCTAAAAAATGAAAAGGGAATAAAAAAAATTCAACTTTTTATCTAATTGGATATAGGGAACTACACAAATAAATTTCCCCAAAATCAAGGTAGTCAACTAAATAAGAGGAAAAAAATAATTCTAACCTTATGGGATCACTAATGCATTGCAAGAAGTACCCAGTGCTGTGGTGGAATGTGATTCAATAATAACATAAAATTTACCCAATTAATTATTTGATTTAGGATCCTCATAGAAATTTATATAAACAATGTTTTCTAAGTAAATTTAATTTTTTTATTTTACTTTTATATGCGGTTTTTTGTTAAAACTCTGAGTGGAAGTCTCATTTCAATAAGTATTTTTCATCCAGTCCCCAATAAAAACCTAACCATTATTTATTTTGATTCTATATTATCATATCAATGGTTTAATTTGATATAAGTTGTTGTATATACTAGATCTAAAAGTATGATGAATATAAATTATTTCATTTTAAGGAAATTATGATTTTTTCTTAATAAATAAAATATCTTATCATTACAGAGGAGACATAATCATTTGAGTCTATTCTAGATCCACCAACAATAGAACATATAAAGGAAATTCATGGGGATGATGGAAAAAAATATATAATTGATAAGATAAAAAAACGAGGATGTACCTATTTTAGAGAAATACAATGAATTACTTAATTAATAATTACCTCAATATCCACCAGAGTATGAAGTTTAGTTTTCCATTTATTTAATCCTTGATGAAAGACTAGTATAAGAAAAAACCAATACAAAGACCACTGTAGAATTATTAGAGCTGAATAAATAATTATTGGAGTTTTGTGATAAGGTATTTGTTCACACACTTGTTTCACCTTGTGTACCCCAAATTCTCTTCATTAAAAATAATGAAGGATACATGAGGATGTGTACTTAATATAGGGTAATAAATTCTATTATATCAAATATAAATTAGCATCTACATCATATTAATAACTCATTCAATCAACATTATAAAACCTAATATTTTTCAAATATTTCCCTTCATCTTGGGAATCGTCAATTTAGAGTATATAAGGAATACATTCCATGAAAACTAACCAAAAGAGGTGTGCAAATTTTGTGATTATATTAATTACATTTGTATTGACCATTTCTTGCTCTATTATAATGTCTCTAAGGTCAAAAGTACTCATAGAATATCATAATGATTTTTTTGTTGTATTAATTGATTGTATTTTGGATTATAATGAAATAAAAATGGACCATGATAATCACATTTATATTATTCTTCACACTATAATAATGAAATATTTAACTGAAAATTTTGGTAAGTCTGATTTTTAGCTTAAATATGTTCCCTTTCATGGACATACCATCTCCAAATATGGAATTGCAGTTGATCAAATAATGAAAAAGTATGTTATAGGATGGAATAAACCAATGAACATAACTAAAGTACAAAGATTTATTGGTTATGAAGGTTTTATAGATGATTTGTTTCATAATTTTCAACAGATATGATAAACTATCAATGAAAATTACATAAAAATTGAATTTGTTTGTTCGGTAAATGGAATGTGTATTTTTTTATTTAATGGAGATAAGATTGGTAAATGCACTCATTTTTTACTCTATAATCCTGAAATGGATGTTTATTTATATATTGTGATGCATCAAACAAGGTACTTGGTTGTATTATATTGAAAAATGAAAAAATCATTTCATATGCAGCTAAAAAGATTAAGACTCATGAACAAAACTATACAGTCCATGATTTGGAGCATATAGGTGTAATAATTTCTATGGAGATATAGAGATATTACCTCTACAGTGGGATATGTGAGATATAATTGAATCAAATATGTGTTTAATGAATATTTTTAAAGAAACATATCAATATGTGACCAGGGAGATGACTTGATCTATACATAAAATATGATATCTCAATACACTACCACTAAGGGAAAGGAAACAAGGTAGTGGATACATTGAGATAGACAGATCATGATGTGAGAATGTAATTGAGGATTAAGGGATATATTATCTTCATGGATCCTATAAAGATGGATATAGAAATTATTATGGTTGGGGATAGAAAAACAGTTTCATATGTAGGAAATCACAATTATTTTAAAATATTAAATTTTCTTAATCATATGATGATGAAATTTGAAAGAAAATTAAAAAATTTAATGATTGGAATTTAGCAGAATTTTTTGTGGAGATGGTGTTCCAAAATTTGTGAAAATATTATATGTTTCAAATATACCTAAGCTGAAAATTGAAATTTTGGATGAATATCAAAACCTAAACTTCTCTATACACCATGGAAGGACAACGTTGTATTGGGATTTGAGGGAAAATTTTTTGGTTGTTGAATGTGAATTGTGAAATTTCAGATTAAGTGGTTGATGTTTAGTGTATGAATAATTATAAATTTTGAGACAACATTCAATAAGATTCATGACACCTCATCGTATTTCATTGTTGAAATTGGATTAAATTACAATGTAAGTTATCATAGAATGCCCAAATACACATATAAATAATGATTCTATATGTGTTATCATTGATCACCTTTCAAAATATGCTCATTTCATCCCTATAATAAAATATTTACCTTTTGAGGAACACAAAAGGCTCTATATTAATAATTTTAAAAGACATAATTGTGCACATATATCAATAATATATTATCATAATCCCTATTTTATTTTTTATTTACAGAAAATTATTCACAAGGTTCTTGATATTGATAATCATTTATGAACTTCCAACCATCATCAAACTAATAGAAATGAAGAAAAAATATTCAGACAATTAAAGAAATGTTGGGTCACACTCACTTGATATTCATGGTATATTGGATCAGTATTTACCTTTCTTACTCTTTTATTATGACAATAGTTTCCATAAAATTATTCAAATGGCTCCATATAAAGAATTATATAAAAAGGGATTTAATACTAGTACTTATTGACATGAAATTGATGAATGGAAGCATGTAGTCTAAAAAAATTTCAATGAGGAATCCAATATAGTAATGCCAATTAAATATCCTACTAAATCAATTAAATTTAGAAAAAAGTGTTATGATGGAACTCAGAAGAAGGGTTTTTATTCAATGTGTGTGATCATGTTTTCTTGAATTTATTTCCATTGGCGGGTGATATAAGGTTAGGTCAAAAGGGAATTATGATCCCAAGGTACATTAGAGTTTATAATTTTTGAGAGGATAAGATTTTGGATTATAAGTTTTTTAACTCCACCAAGTCTCTCAGGAGTACATTATGTGCCCCATATATC
Organism: Viscum album; assembly: GCA_963277665.1. Classification (NCBI taxonomy): domain Eukaryota; kingdom Viridiplantae; phylum Streptophyta; class Magnoliopsida; order Santalales; family Viscaceae; genus Viscum; species Viscum album. The sequence goes on along the minus strand of OY728128.1, from coordinate 157,965,709 downwards.
GCAATTACGGAAGTACATGCTGGACCTAATGCATGTCCTCACCTATGATAGAATAAAATTGAAACTAGATCTGTCTTACATTGAAAAATAGTATTGAATTTTTACACATGAGAGAATTTATTATTGAATCATATGACTCAATTTTTAATGTTCTATTAGGGAAAATTAAAATGGAGGAATCTATGGGGAACCATAGGATGGTATGAAGAAGTACTACCATAATATTTCGAAATGGTAATATCCATGAAATATTGAGTAAATATTTTTTAGTGGTTGGAAGAATGTGACACGATGATAATTTATTAACTATTTCTTTTAAAATAAAATAAATATCATTGATTTATATTGATGCATGCAATAACATTTTTAAATTAAAAATGAAAATCTATTAAAATATTATTTAAACATAACCATTATAATCCATCCGTTAAATTGAATGGTATGAATATGACTCACTAAATTAATAAAAATATTTTTTTACACATGTTTATTTGATATATATTGATAATCTAAAAATAAAATAATCATTTGAATGTCATAGAAATTATTTCTAAAAATATATATTTCATCAAAGAAAACAGTTTCATCACTACTTTTTAAGTTACAATAACATTAATTTTTTTACACTTTTTTGTAAATTTATTAGATAAATTAAACATTATTTTGGAATTAATCATGTCACAATTATATTATGGTGAATTGTTTGGATTTTGAAATGTTTTTTTGATGTATAGTGGAAAACAATGTTTTTTATGGACAACACCATGTTAGAATGAATTAGATTAAATGATAAATTATATTTCAAAATGGGTTTAAAGTATGATATGATTATTTATACTTTTATAAATAATATTTTGGCATGTGGAATAAATTTTTCGTTAAAACAATATATACATATGAGAATTATCTATTTTGAATCATAATTTTCATCATGTGTACACCTATAATTTTAAATTATAGTCTTCCAAATTTCTGAAATTAATATTGAAAAAGTGATTCATTTATTAAAACAGATAAATTTAAAATATATAACTCATAAAAATTAATTTTTTACAATAATTAATAGAAAAATATAAATGAATTAAATACAATAGTTAATGTAAAAACTGATTTAACAGGTGTCAAAATAAGATATATGAGTTAAAATGACCTACAAAATTTTCTAACACCAATTAGACAGAAATATTTATACAATACCACCTATATGGGGTTATAATAACCCATTTTTTCTTTTTTGAAGGTATAAATGTTGTTGTAATTGATTATTTTAAAAAATTAAATGTGTTCCCTCTCCCTTAATTTTAAAAAGAACCCACCTCTCCTCCCGAAAAAAATTCCAAACCCATTTGGTTTAGTTAAGTCCTACCAAAATAAAATCATTAATCCCTTCCAACATCTTAGAGATAATTTCTTGATTAGAAATATATACAATTAATCCTTTTGGTGTTAACCTAAAGAGGTTGTAAAAAGAAGAGGTAACATTCTTAAATGATCATTTTTAGTTTATATCTTCACTCCCTCCTTATAATATTATTCAATAATTATAGAATAACAACACCAATATATGCCAAATATTTAGATATTATTTTTTATTCTACTAACAAATATCCTTATCCTCATCCATCATATGAGAAAATAAATAGTTGATCGTTGTATGAAGGACATCAACCTCACGAATCGATGTATGTCATTTTCAATAATCACCTATAATGGTTGGATATAATGATGGAATAGATATTTTAATATAATATTTATTAAAGATATATATTTCTATTATTAAAATACCACATACATCCTCTTACATTTCATTCCATTTGGAATAAGATAATGTCACTCGTGTGTACAGAGGACTACCGTCTCACGAAGCGATGTGATTATTTTTTCAGTTATGATTTAAATGAGATGTACCGAGTTTAAATTTAATGAAATTATAACATATATATGATATGATATAAAATCATTAAAGTTAATATATCATATGTTTCCTTACCCTTTTACCTGTAATGGGAATTATATCTTCATTCATGCATACGTATGACCTACCACCTCAATTAAGTGATGCAATTAATTTTCCATGCTTTAATTTATGTTTTGATTGTAATAATGCATCTACGATGTTAATATCATATTAATAAAATTATTATAATTATATATATTATGTATTTTTATCCTCGTTACGTGAACCAAAACATTAATGAAAAACCATGCATTAGAAAACAATGTAATTAACAACCAAATGAGGAAAATAATTAAATTATATTATAAAATGGGAGAATTTTTTTTACATTGGAATATATATTATATTAAAAATTTATCTATTGTTATATTAAAACATAATAAAATCATTTAAACCATTATTGAAGTGGTTAATACACGTTCATCTGATGTAAAGCCTAATGAAAGGGATTTCACTTCAATTTCCCTTCCATTTAGACTTATTTGTTTATATGAATCTATACAAATTATATAGGGTATATACTAGCCATTTGATTAATATAACTCTAATGAATATTTATTCATGGAGATTAATTTTTCATTTCATGTTTATTATTAAATGGGTTAAAATTTAATCGTTCCAAAAGAGGTAAATATTAAGGTGCATGCTCACATTCTTTTGAGATTGTAATCTTTTTATTGAAAAACTCAATTTCATGTTGTAAAAATTCATGAGACACTAAATTTATGCTGAATATTAAAATTTTTTATTGATATATATATATATATGAATATTCAGAAAACTATAAACCCTTTTTCCATTTAGTTACTACTTTGAATGTTATTTGACTAACTGGGGAAATGTTGATAAATTTGAATCCTTTACTCAATACAGATATTTAATGATATGGAATATTTATTCATCAAATAAATATATTATTTTAATTATGAGTAATGATTTTTAAGTGTTTTTATGAGTGATTATTAGTTATATATATCCTCTTTATGTGTTGATAAGTCATATCAGAGAAATCAGTTAGCCAATTGAAATGGGTTTTTTCAAAAAGGATTGAACTATCTTATGAATGTTCTTGACAATATAGGTATCATGTCTGTTGATATCTAATGTATAATTATTAATAGTTTAATTACATAATAATTTTAATATTATTATTATCCATGATATTTTCACATTGATATTACCTCTGGATGAATTTTATTCTAATTTTATTTATTAAATGGCATGTATTTTTACATATGTCCAATTTCATGTTGATTCTTACTATAGAAATATTTATTTAAAGTAATTGATTATATGGATTTTGTGTTAAGTTATTTTTTGTTCCTTTAGGATTATTAAATATTCATTCTTGATATCTTCCGATATATGTTACCCTTATAGATGATTTGAAGTCACAATTATATTGTTTCCTTTCCCCTAGATAGGAATATGAATCATTTGAATGTGTTTCGAAGAAGATTATAATTTTATTTTTTATGTTATATTTTATATTACATATATAAAATGGACATCATGTATGTATCTTGTTTCTCAAAATTTCTAAACATTTCGATCCTTTGGGAATTTATAGATTTGTTTATATTCCAATGTAATAAAGTAGGAACCAACTCAGGGTTAATGGACTCATGGTCAATAAAAAATGTTGGGATTCCCAATGACATATTCATATTAGAGTTTACCATAGGTTTTTTTATTTTTATAAAATGTTTAATTAATGTATAATTTTATATTATTAACAAATTATCATTACATTCAATCTTTTGGGGATAAAGAATTACATTCAGGTTAGGTTGGGTGATGTACTAGTTAAGACCAAATTGGTTTGTTACAAGTCGTATCAGATCCAAGGATAATTAAATGTCATAAGATAAAGATTATATGTATTTTTTAATTGTGGATATTGGTTTTATGGATAAAATAATGTCTAAATAAAATTTATAATTATCAGGATAGTCAAAAAATCTCTTTTTCATTAAAAACATGGTTACCAAATATAGTTTTGATTTAATCATAAATTTCAATTTTTTAGTTATTATAGATTTTTTTGAGACCATATTGAATTACATTATAAATATAACAGGATTTACTGGAATATTGGATTTGAAGAAACAAATAATCCAAATCACAATTTTATCTCACATGGTCTGAAAAACCATGTAAATATCATGATAATTGGTATAAAAAATTCATGGTATGTTGTGAGACTTGATTATTGTCCTAAAAACAATTTACCAACATCATGTGCATTTATATCTCATTATTAGAATCTATTTCCATTGATTAATCAAAAAAATTATATAATGTTTTTGTCAATCATTTTTGGTGAATTCCAGGAAGTTATTAAGATGTGTTAATATTATGGGATTCGTTTTTTTATATCTTTGTGGGTTATATTTTTTATTTGGTTTTTTTTAAAATTATTTTTCCCAAAAAAAATTATTTCAGGTAAAGTAATTCAAGAATATAATATTATCATTGGGATTTATTTTATTATGAATTTTAATTTAATGTAATGTATTTATTATCAATAATTTTTATGTATTTATTAAAAATTTATTTTTACTCATGTGGGGTTTTTCTCCAAAAGGGGTATGTATTAATTTGAAAACAAGGAAGTGTTTTTTTTAATGTTTTATTGAGTGAAGGGTTTTAAAATTTTAATTATTTTTTAATTTTATAAACATTATTGTCATTCAATTTGAGTTTAAATCATTCTAATCTCATAAATATTGATTTTTCATTTTAATTATTTATTGATATGATAACTAAATTGTTCTATGATTTCAATTTGTTTTATAAATTATATTTTATTTTCAAAATATATGGATGGTTTTTAAAGAAATTATTTTCATTATGAAATTGTTTTTGGTCCGTTTTTTATAATGGTTGTGTAGTAGAAAAAAAATAATGTACATTCTTAATGTACCATTATTTAGTGATATTTAATATTATATTTTTCCCAGGGTTGAAATTTGGAAAAATTGACATTTTTTAATAATTAATTATTTTGATTTAATTTCATTTAATTAAGAGTACGCATCTAAAAATTTCATATAAAGGACTTGAATGTGTATTATAATGAAGGATTCCATGGTTTATTCGTTCCATATTTGAGAATAATTGTTCTGATTCTAAAATCATTAGATTCACCTAATATAGTGGTGGAGTTGAAATTGTTTCTCACAATATAGTGTTATTGTTTTTGAAATCAACTAGATACATTATGTAAGATTGTGTAATTTGAATGATTTATTTGATCCCAAATTAGATTGGATTATTTTTGACATATCCTTCTATGTTTTTTATCATATTCATTTGATGGAGTGTTATTAGTTGTTTTTATTTGTAAGATGGGTTATATTACTATATATGTTGGGTTGTGACAGAATTAGTGAATATCCAGAGCTAAATATTGTATAATGTTTCATTTTTCTACCTCATTGTTTTTTATTTTGTAAGTGGGTAATTTTTTCGGATGTTCATGCATCATTTATTCACCGTTCACATTGAATTTATGTTTTTATGTATTTCATGATATTGAGTAGTTGTTGAATTGAACATGGGAAACCATGGGTGGGTCTTAGTTTATTAATATGTAAATGATAGAAGTTAATATTTTCAACATTATAGAATCTTGTTTATGTTTTTTTGATATCACTAATAGAGGGGTTCCATTGATAGGTCCCCATATTTTCAACTGTCATAGTTTCTTTACCTAGAGAAAGATTCCATTTTTTCTAGATGAGGTGTCTTCCTGATTTATATATTTTTTGCATGCTATGATATATTATTGGATTGTTTGGATTTTTCCTATGTCCATTTTTATGTCTTCTGGATTATACTCTATTTATGATGATTAAACTAATCATAGGGATATCTATTATAGATTATATTGGATTAATTTTTAATGGGTACTATATTGGTTTGAATTTCATATTGGGATTCATGATTAGTCTCTTGGATTGTGGTTTGTAATTTTTTGTTGAAGGATTAAATTTTCCATGTATATGTTTGGCAGCTGTGATTATTTTGTTATACCGTCATAGATGGGTGTGTTTATACATTATCTCAACATTTTTTGATGAAATATAAATTATAGAAATACCTACTATATGAATTAATTTTCATTGATATATAAGTTAAATGGTTGTGAATTGGGTCTTTCCAACATATGTTTGATAATGATGAGTATTCCCTATGTTTTTTATTTAATAAAATTTTTCTATGTGTGGTGTTTGATATTATCTTGTACCCTTATCTAGTTTTCTAAACCCTTCTATTCTCATATGTTCATTTGTTAATATTATTACATTATAACTAATCTACCATTTTCATTGGATTTTTTGAGGCAAAATATGGAATTTTTAGTATAATTATGACACCCTAATTCCACTACTATTTAATATATTAATAAATTTCGACATTGTGGAGTTTTCGGTTATCTTCAAAATATATTTTTTGGTATGTAAACAACAATAGAAAACCAATATTGTTGTATGTGACATTGTGGGTTAGGGGGCAAGACCAGTGCCTACTTCATTCACTTTGAGAATTTATTTTTCCAAATAAAGGGAATGTAATGGACTAGTAAATGTGTTGTGGTGGTCATTATTTTCCATAGGTGACTATTTTGTGCCTTTGATAAATACTGGTTAGTATTCAGATATGCTTTAGTGGAGTGGCTGTTATAAAGAGTTTACTAACATTGTAACATTGAAATATTTATGGAGAGGGTTTCACTATTGTGGAATATGGTGTAAGAAACATGGTTTACCCAAATACAGATCATTTATGATGTAGTTCAGTTAATACGCCATTTTTGTTGTATAAAAAGTGGAACAGAAATGTGGTGTATAATACCATGTTGTTGAGGTTCTCTATATAGTTTTACATTCGATGTTTTTATATTTTACCAATCATAAGTAATTATGGTGTTTATACCTTTTATTAACCATTCTAATTTTATAATCTCATTAAAGGATATTTGGAACCTTATTATCCATCCTTGGTTCCAGCCCCCTATTTTGATAAATATTTATTCATTGAGGTTGATCAATTGTAACCTCCATAATCTCTTCATCTTTTCAAATCAACATTTCCATTGGTTTTATTATCATCCTTGAACACTTTTAATCTTGTGGTCGATGATTTAGGATTATATTTTATCTATACATAGGTATTTATATGATTTTTGATTTGGTATTTAATCATATTTGTCTCTTTTTTAGTATCTATTAAAATCTAATTTTTCATCTTGAAATATACATTCATTTATATAAAATTATATTATTCCATATATCAAGAACAATACAGAATATTAAAAACTAATTTTGATTTATAATGGTTGTATGATTTTAAAAGAAAATTCTTTAAATGACTATATCTATATAGTGCATTTTATATGGAATAATATAATTTCATATAGCCCATTTTATGGAATCGTACTGGCCACACTCAACACACACCCTAAATATGCATTTAAATGTCTTTATATCCCTTATTTTTTCTAATAGCATAATATGATTTTTATCCCATTATGGGGATGATATGTTTGGTTCATTAATGAAATGTTTTTGATATGGTGGTGAAATATTTTTACATAGGTGTTCTTCTATAATTTCCATTTTTTTCATTTTGGTACATTCTTTTAGAAGCCAATTTGGCTCGTGGAACCTCAAATTTTTCCTCTCATATTTTAGTTTGTTAGATGTATATGGTTCTCTTATATGTAAGTAAACTAATGTTCAATATTTTAATGTGTTTATGGATATTAATGGGAATGTTCTCTTCAATTTATAATGTATTATTTCGTTTTTAATTTTTCCCATTAACTTCTTATTCCTTATATAAATATATATTTCTCAATTTCTGGGATTTCCAATGTATGGATTTCCCAAGTTGAATTCTTCATTAATATTATATATTGTGGTTTTGTTATAATAAATTGATGTAGATATTCAATGAATGTTTTCTTGATAACCATGATATATGTTCTAAAATGTGGGATTTGTAATTCCCTATGATAGTACAAGAACAATGGGTAGTGTGACATTATATGATAACTCGGGATAGTTTGATATAGGTATTAATTGGATTTATTCATCAATGATAGCCTCATGGTTTAATGGTTTGAGATGTATCATGAGTATAAATCCATAATAGGGTTATATTTTATAAGAATATAGTGGTGTCATGTGTATCATGCTCAAGGTTGAGGAAAACCACTCTCAAATTTATTTAGTTGTTATGGTGGAATTCAACAATAATTCTTATCCAATATATATTTCCAATTATAAGTGGATTCAATTCATCTAGATTGGGATTATTTTTCACGTCCCATCTTCGGGGTCGTTCCATGACACCCCCAAGCCCGCCCTCCATAGGCCAGGGGCTGGCGAATAGCACCAAAGGCATAAATCCTATTAAAAAAGTGAAGGTGTTGCCTTTATAAAAGTAAACAACATAAAAGAGTACAAGAGGAAGAAAAACTAAGTAAAGCAGTAAACAAGTTTGCTGGAAATACAAATGGTCCAGAAATACAAGCCCAACAGAAAGGTACCACAACAACTGAAAGTAAAGTACAACTCAAAGGACAACAGCTGAAAGGTGACAAGTAGCTCCTAGATCGTCCACCACGGATCCTACCCGAGGGGTAGGTACAGATGTCCTCCTCAGCATACCGCGTCCGACCGTCCATCCGTTCGTCTGCTCCAGGTACCGAATCGTCGTGAAATCCACCTCTGGGTACCGTCTTGCTCAACAAGACTCAACCACGATTAGTGATGTTTGTCGTCTGCAACCAACACAATGAGGTGCGGGCATAGCCCGTGTAGGGGTGAGTATAACGATACTCAGTAGGGACCCCGAGACCCTCAAGGTCTCACAAAAATACAACAAGGATAAACCACAACGAAAGATATAAACAGATAACCTTTAATTAGGTATATGCCCATACATATACCTAAGTTGTCAAGTAACCCATCTCAATCATGAGGTAAACAAAAAGGTTATTGACTCAGCTCAAACCAGGATTTTCAATATCAAAACCGCAACTGCTGAAGAGCTCCGTCTCTGTCGAGTACAGTGATCCTGTCATGACTCCGAGGCACTGCTCAATAACCTAAGACTGCTGAGGTACTCCTCCTGTCGAGTACCGCGGGCTAGCCACCCAAACACAGTAGTGCTTCTCGCCGAGGTCTGCCACCCAAACACAGTAGTGCACCCCCCCAATAGCCTACAGAGGTAATCCTCCTCTCGAGTACCGTGGGTCTGCCACCCAAACAAAGTAGTGCTCCCTAAGGTGGGTCTTCCACCCAAACACAGTAGTGCTCCCCACTAGGCTATACAAGTCACTCTGACTCAAATCAGATAAGCAGTCTTCAGTTCTCAGCCAGCTACACGGTCTCGGTACTCCGTACGCTTGTCTTCGGGAGGGTCCTCTCCAGGAGCTACAGGTAGATAATTCATGTATCACAAAGTTCCACGAAGAAGTATCTCAAAGGACCGACTCGTAATAGGGGTCTCAACACAATAGACGGCGCGTCAATCAGATGCTCGATCTGTGAGTTATTTGCATTTTAGTCCTAGGGGCCCGGTTGGTTTCGTGTATGAACCAACCCGACTATATCTCAACTGTACCCCGAACTCTCATAGGGTATACTCAAAGGGGCCTTTACTCAACGTGATCAACAACATCGCTGACGGTTCGTCAAATGGACGTCTGGTATGAAAGTTAACGGCTTTTCCTTTCTAGGGGCCCGGTTGGATTTTGGGTACAATCCAACCCGGACCTACTCAAAATGAATCCAAATATCAGGTGAAATATGCTAAAAGAACCGTCTCATCAAGAGAAATCCAACAAAGTCGACGACACGTCAATCGGACGTCTGGTCCTTATGTTATAAGCATTTCGGCTCCGAGGGCCCAGTTGGTTTTAGGTTTGAACCATCCCGGTCGTACATTAAATGACACCGGTTAACCAAACCGGTTACACCATTGTGATCCATACGGAAAAACACACGAGATGGACTACCAATTGGTCCAAAACAGATAGCCGGTGAAAAGGTTGCATTTCACCGCAACACGCGTGAACCAGGCCTTGTGGGGGCCACGCCTTGATCACGACTTAAATATCAAAAATTGTTCTTGAAACATTCGTCTTAATTCCGGGATCGCAACCTCACAGACGATTCGACATTCTGACACCGTTTGAGAGAGATATGTTCGATACAATATATCGTAATAGTAATATTATTATTATTAATCGGTGTTTCGGGGGCCCGAGCCAAAAACCAAGATTTAGTATTCAAAATTAGACTTGAATCGACCGTATTGATTTCAGGAATACATATCCACTGATGGAAATACAATCGAACGTCGCCCACACGATTTGTGGCGGGTCAAAGATTAAATAAGATTATTAAATCTATTATTTTCCGAGCACTTCGGGTACCCGATCCAGAAATCTGAAAAAGACATCCAATATTGGACTCATAAATTCCATCTCGAAGTCAGGGTCACACTACCGCAGATGGTTAAATGTTAAAAAAGTTCTATCATATTCCCACCATTGAATAAAACAAAAAACATTAGTGTGAGAAACACTAATCAAAATAGAAGACCTCATGATGATAACAAATCAATTTTACTATTTCTCAATTACAAAATTTCTTTTTTAATCTATAAACCATTGTATCACTCTTTGTTTTTCATAGTCATCATATATTTTTAGTCTTCATGATGTTTCATAAATATTTTTTAATTTCCAATGGATATCTCTTCGGAGTGACTAACTTGTTGTGACACAAATCCTATTTTTGTACACCTCTTCCCGATAGATTCGGGCCCAATACGGTGTTTCTGAGGTTCTAACCCCAATGTATACATATTCAACTTAAACATATAATTGAAATTTCCAGACAAGGATGTATTGATAGAAAACAAATATCTTTATCCTTTACAAAAATTACTTGACATTTTCTTATACATTATCTCATCCTTAGACTTATCCTTAGAGACATCCCTAGATATAACATTAGAAATACCCCTACAGATAACGATAAATTTTTCTAATCCTAATTTCAAGTGGTGGACTATATACTTTTTTTAAAACATTCGATAGAGACCAAGGCTTCTCATACATGGATATTATATCATTTTATATTAGTATTCATAACATTGTAAAAGTACACGGATGAGGACCATAATTGTTCTATATATTTGTAAACCGATAACATAATCATAAAACCTGCTGAAAAATAAAAATATTTACAAAAAATATATTCCTACTAATTAACCCTACATAAAACAATTTATCATAACCTGGGGAAAGGATTCATAAGAAAGGGTGTTGTCAGCTTCTCAGTAAGCTTAAATAAAAGAGATATAAAAGAAAAACATGATAATAAGGGTATGAGAACATTAACATAATATTTTAATATCATAACAATCATATCAAGGATCATACACATGTATCATGAAATGAATATTTTTTTATCAAAATAAATTAATCATATGGTAATCAAGAGCATAAGTCTTGATATAATTACATAGGAATATGATATTGAATTTTGGAAGACCCATAATCATATGTATCAATTTCCATAGAATTCAAGGAAAACATCCAATGTTATGTTAGTGTAATGGGTTCACTATAAAAATTATAATAGGATTCTAGGATTCCACCAAAGACAAATTTATTTATCAAGGTTCACTTCTAATAATATTTAAGACATCAAGGTTCATTACCAAGACCTTTTTTTGTAGAAAAACTACACTACTGAAATGGTTTCACTCACCATTCCATCCATTTCGATGACATAAAATATAAATCTTCTCCAATTTCATTTCATGGGGGGTATAGGACCTATAAACCACGAAATTAAATAATAAATATGTGGGAAATAAGATCATAAAAAACCATCAAATCTTAAACCATGAAATTAAATATGTTTCATAATCATGTCATCATATCTTATCATATGGAAAATATATGGGTTTCATAATTATGTGCCCATATAATTACCTATTAGAGTATTAATGTTTCATAAGATTGTTACCTATTGAAGAGAAACTGGTTTCATAAAAATGCAACCTATAGAAGAGAAACTAGTCTTAAAATCCAACCACAAAAACTTAAACCATTCAGAGAATGAATATAAATGACACCTTTGGATCGTATCCTTAATAAGGTATGAGTAAATCAAACAGATGTAACCTTATTTGGATTATAATTTATATATATCATAAAAATCATTTATTGAGGATTATACAATTTTCTATTTGAAAAAAACTTTTATAATACATAAAATTTTTCAAAAATCATTTTCTTTGAAATTAACATTGAAAACATAATAATTATGATTCAAAATACATTGTAAACAAAATTTTAATCATAATTATTTTTTATATATTTTTATTTGAAATTTACACTTATATATAATTCAGAATTTTTTTTGAATATTTTAAAGAACATTTTCTTTGAATAAAACTGATTATTGAACAAAAAGAGAAATAAATTTTAATTTTCCTAAAAACATTTCCATTATTACATTGGGAACCACATATTGGAATATGTATAAAATTAATTGAAAATTTCTTGAAGAAAAATAGGGTACATAGATTAATGATAATTCTTGAGATATAGATCCAAAGATTTCATTAGTTTAAACATAATAAAAATCGATCCCAATTAACGATGAAATTATAGCAATAAAATCATACCACTTTGGTAAATTTTAATTATAAATACCATGAAGGAATAAAAAACTGAAAATAAAATAATGTTATGATTAAAAAATCATTCTATTACACATAAAATCAGTTGTATATACAACTCATAAATGAATATTCATGTATGACATAATGATGTTTCAAAGAAGGAAAATTGTGTCAAAATTTATGTTATCGCTTATTGGAAAATTTTAACCGCAAACTACATAAAAATTAGATACTAATATGGATATTTAAATACCAATAATTTCCATTATAAGAATAAAAAACTCCATGGGTAGTATATACAATACATTTTGGAACTAAGTGGCGAACAAGGCTTGTGTCACCCAGAATATAAAAATGATATAGAAGTCCATTAATACATGTCTTCACTCCAATATTTCTTGTTCCAAACTCATATATAATAAATATATGTTTATTAAAAATATATTTTGGAACTGTATTTATATAGATGATAACATTTTTTATTTACTTATGACATTATATTACCCTTATATCAAAAAAATCATTGTTAAAGTTAAGTATTGGGTAATAATATCTTAGTATTTTATACAAGCATTGGCAAGTAATTCTTATCCATTTTAATCATATAATTATTTAATAATCCTTAAAATGATTAAAATTATATAAAAATCATATATATTTGGTATAATATTATTTATTGTAACCCATAAAATTTAGTGTTAGGAAATAAAATACACCATTCATTGAGAGGGTAGGTCGTATGTATACATGAATGTTGCTTCCATTTTCAGGACGTACCAAATGAAATAAAATTAATATATATATAAAAATTCACATAAAAGTATAATTTCTATGTATTATATATTACATATGTCTATTTAACCCATATTTAATACACTCCATGTGATATGTGAATGAATCACATAACTTAATGATGTGGTAGTGTGTCCTACACAAGAACGACGTTATCATATTCCAACAAAATGGGAAGTATGATTCAATGAGTTATATAAAAAATACCTATTCATACTAACATCAAAAAATTATTAAATATAATATAAAAATTTTATCCCCATAATTATTTAGTACCTTTAAAGGGTGTAATTGAAAATTTAACGACATCAGTTTGGGAGGAGTAGTCCATCAAACACATCATTGATGAATTTGTAACCCATTTCAGGAATGTTTGTGTTGTTTTAATTGATACCATTAACATAAAAACATATAATTATATCTAATAAATGTATTTTTTATATAATTATTATATAAATAATAATCAATGGGTTTTAGTAATAAATAAATAAACAATCATTAATGAACGTTTTCTTTTCCTCTAGTATCACCTATTTTTTCTCCAAATGACTTCCATTAATGGATTTATTCTAGAATTAAGATTTATTGGTTGTGGGGATGGAATTTGGGAACTTAATTTTTATCGGTTTGGATAAAAAAAATTCATGACAGTTGTGAAGAATTGGGGAGAGCTACAGCCCATTTATAGTAGAGGAATAGTAGAATTCTTATAAATTCTATAAATTTTTTACTATTAGTAGATCAATATTATTAAATGTTTCTAAAATAAATAATAATTAAAGGTGTAAATGGGGTTTATAGTCTTTTAAAACCTTCCTCACACATTTATATTGATATTATAAACATTTCATTCCTTCACTTATATGAATCCTTATTTTACAATTTTGGTTTAGTTAGGTTTACTAGTTTTGTGAGCTAATTAATTTATCATTTTATAATATGTTATAGCGATCCTTATTAGATAATTTGGACACTATAATTCTAAATATTATAATTTATAATTTATAAAAATCCTATTTTTTTCATATTAACTTTAACACAAGGTCATGTAACGTACAAAAACATGTATTTATCATTAGTCATGATAACTGAATTTTTTCTATTTAACGATCAATATATTCATAATAATAGAAATATTTTACATTTAATCTAAAATATTTTATTTTTTAAAATTAAAATATAAATTGATATATTATTGACTATTTAGTATTTTTAAATTATATAATAAAATATTATTTACTATCAATTTACATTAGTATCATTTTGACATTATTCATTTAATAGAAATTATAAAAATTAAAATGATAATAATTTAAATAATGTCCATTAGGTTATCAAAATTTTATAATTATATTTGAATCTTTGAAAATAATTTAAGAAAATGATACACTAAATTTAATCCACTATTATTTTTTTAGTAACATTTGATTAATTTAATCATTACCTAAATAATGTATGTATACGTGTTTCTTAATCATTTAATGTAATTATATCAAATATAAAAAATTATAATAAATTATCAAAATAATAAACACACATTTTTATTCAAAAACAATATTTATAACAAAATCTATGTAGTCTATTCCATATTCCAAGAATTTATATATAACAAAAGGAATAAAGGTATATTTATTTATATTTTCATTACATAACTTATTATTTGTGTCATATTGAGAAAGAATTGTCCTAAAAATTCTTAAAAATAGATACTGAGGTCACGAGGGTTGATATATGTCCATCCAGGTTGTTTTGGACATGTTTTCTAAAATTATTTCATATTTTAGTATAGGTTCAACCACTAAGTAATCACATTTTTTCTTTCATCGGTGTTATTAATTTTATCATTTATCATCTATTATTTTCAATGAAAATTATGTTTTACTTATTAGATAGTATAAATTATTCTAATTATAATTATGGATTTCATTTTTCAAAATTCATTTTATAAAAGATTGGAAATTTAAATAAAAATTAATATCATAGACTAGACGAGAAAGAGGGTTTTTAATTTCAAAATGGTTAAAAATTTATAACGATTTGAAAATAAAATTTCAATATGAAATTGATTCTGATGAATTAAATTGGATTAATTTTTTATAATTTAAATAATTATACATAAAAAATTTAAAAATATGTTTTATATAATAAAAATTAGACGAAAAATTATTTTTCAATTAAAATTAACTATTTTTCACTATCGATCAAGAAATGAATCTTCCTATAAAAATTTAAAAAACAAATCATAATATAATTTTGATAATCCAATTTAAAAAAAATGATGAATATTTTTCAAATTAATGTTGAAAAAATGGTAAATATGAATTTAAATTTTTATTTCCCATTCACGATTAACACTTCCATTAGAAAATATATTGATTTCAGAATATATATATTTTAATTTTAAAGGAATTTTATTATATTTATAAAAAATATATTTCTAAAAACTTGCGAAAAATATATAATTTCACAAGTATGTTAATCATTTTTATTATCTCAATTCCAATAGAAAGAAAATAAATACCATTTTATACAAAAATATTAATAGTAATTTGATGTTTGGTAAAAATGGGATTTCTGTGTAATGCATGATATTGAAGAAACATGGTATTATGTGTGAAAAAAGACAAAACATGTGTAGCATGTTCCACAATAAAAACTCATTATTTCATGTGGTGATTGATTATAGTGGTCATTCATATAAATAAATCCCAATGTGGTGTAGCGTGAAATGAATGAAATCAAATAATTTTACTTCCCTGGAAAATTTTTATTAAAAACATTGGGATATATAGTACAATAATATTCTTAATTAAGTGCATGCTAGTAGATTGTATTGGAAATTTTTAATTGATGTCCCCTAATTTTATTGACTTGGTTTATTTATTTACTCATTCAATATTACACTCATATCATTATCTTATTTTGAAAAATATTTTTACATGAGACACTAAACTACCTCTTCTATTTATATTAATAAATACATAGAGATTGTTCCCCAATTGTTATCAAATGGTTCAAGACATAAGGAATTCATTAAATTATAAGGATTATTCTTCATATTTAATTCTTAACATCAATGTGATTAAGAGAAAATGGATATCTTGGTTACATATTCTTTTAACCCACATGGAATAAAATATTATTCAACATTATTATTTCATCACATAATTAAAGAGAGTTGAAATAGTTTTGATTTTTTCATCAGGTCATAAATAGAAAAACTATTCAGTTCATGAACTCAATAATATGTTAAATAATATGTACTTCAAGAAACGAGGGTCCTTTAAAGTTATGTGGCTCAATAAGGGTGACCAGAACACCCATTTTTATTATTGTCATCAACAAATATGAAACCAAATATGTCCATTGTATATTCTCAAAAACAATTGTGTGTTTCATAATAAGTGAAAGGAAATGGCTACCCGTGTTGTTAATTTATATAATATAATCATAAATGTAACCATTAGTATTATAGATCTTATTGATTATATCATTACTAGTCTTGTAAATGATGAGTACAATGCATGACTCGTTATTATTCCCCATGTATTTGAATATGAAGAGGACATTTTTAGATTAAAATCTATTATCTCTCCATGTCCAAATGTATTCAGAAATTATGTGTCACATTTTTATTGGTAAATTATTCTTCATGATCTTTGGAGTCTTGAAAATCATTTTTTCAATGGTTTGAAGCTGTAACAAAGTATTAATTCTAAGTTTCTTATTCTAATTCCTATATAATATAATGAAAATGATATTCGGCTATTATATCCTATATCTCTATTAAATACTATTTATAAAATTATTTTTAAAATTTATTCCCCCATTCAAGCTAGAATTTTATGAAGGATTAAGTCTCCAAATCAGTTCAGCTTCATCAAAGGTAGAACTATCCATGAATGACTTATTAATACTTCTTAATTCATTACCAATTATATAAAATAATCTATATGGAGAAACATCACTCTCAATCTTTATGATAAGAAGGATTTTGATACAGTAAAATGGGTATTCATTTGATTTATTTTAAGAAGATTTGAATTTATTGAAATTTTTATTAAATGGGTTGGAACTATTCTATGATTATCACATACATTAGTTCTTATCAATGGTTACCCTAAGGGATATTTCACCAGAGATATATTCATAAAGAAATTTCATTCTCTCGTATACATGATTTTATACATAAATCAATATTATCTATGAAATGTAATTATTAATTTATATAATATAAATAAATTTAATCACATTAGAGCTCTTAGTAGTCTAATTTCCCATACTCACTTATTTTATGGTTTTGGTATAATCATTTTCACTCATCTTTATTTAAGAAAAAATAAAAAAATTAAAAATTTATCCTCTTGATTATGAGACATATTCAGTATATGAGAACATTTGGAATAAATATTTCTTTTTTTGGTAAATATATCACTATATAAAAGACGAGTTAACAAAATTGATGATATAGGTATTAAATAATGGGTTTTCCAATTCCTCTATCTTGGATTTTCTATGATTTGGGGTAAACCAAGTTTTTGTCATTTTTCTAAAATCATGAGTTGGTCCAGTAAATATATTGATTCCTCGAAAGGAAAGATACTCACAATTGAGGGAAGATGTAGACGTGTTAAATCTATTATTGTAACACAGTTTATTTATTATTTTTTGGTCCATGAATGGATAGATTCCCTCATTAATATATGCAGTACCTCTATCATATATAATTTTCATGGAGTGGAAGTATTCTTTAGAGAAGGATTGTGACTGTATAATGGAAATAATATTGAAAAAAATAGAACTTACAAGGATTGATATTAATAATCTTTGTAAAATTAATCATTAGATAACGTATAACATCATATAGAGGATTATCAATATGGAGTCAAATGATATTTGTTTTTCCAGATCTATATTCATTAACATATATAAAATTGTGAATTTAAATTACATTGATTCTTCTATCTATCATGATCTAATTATTATTTCTTCTCCATTTTATTGAACTCTCAATGGAAGGGAATTTAAAATTCATCCCTATATTTTTTCTTGGATAATTGGATAGTTATACATTTTATCCACACTCTTAATTATCACGAATCATCTTTTGAAACAAATGTGTTGATCAATGAGATACTGGATAACACCTTGGATGTGCTTCCTTTTGAAATCAAGAAGGATGTTTTGAATTATTACATCATCAATGGAAATGGTATTATTTCATTGGAACCATAATATTATAAAAGTATATCATCAATGGAAATATATTTTGAGGTTATGCTGGGACATAAATATTGTTGTACAAATGTTTTTGGTTGACGGTTGATTCAATATTCTAGATTCACCCTTTCATGGATAATTATGGATTCAAATGTACCTATTGATTCTTTTTTGAAGTTTTTTTTATAATTCTCGTCTAAAATTATTTTCTATGAAACTAGCATGAGGAACAAAATGGAAATTTTTAGATTTTTGTCACTTCTGCTGCAATGCAGAATGCAGTTGCAATTTTTTTTCAAACTCATATTCATTATATATCAAGTACATATTACTAAATACTCATTTTTATTTATTTTCAAATTTATCACCAAAGGGGGATCATTTGTTCGGGGGAATTTTCGGAATTTATCAACATTATTTTGTACACCATGAAAAAATTGATACATGATAGAACTATATTCTACCACAATCATAAATTGTAGGTGTCCTTGATGTGGTGGAAAAATTAATCAATTTTTAAAAGGGGTATTGTGATAATTCAATTCCTCACATTATTATGGGTATTTTCTATTAATTATTGAAAATTATAATCCTCCGTCTTGAATTATCGATTTTGTATGAATTCATCAGCTATTAGGGTAGATCAAAGGCATCAATGATAGAGACACACGTAGATATTTATAAACTTATATTTATGGTGTTTTTTTAGATGTGAAATTGGTTAATAAATAAGATGTTATTATAGTCCTTTTAGTATTTCTATATATCTGGGTTTTTAAATTATTGATATTATTAATATGGTAAAAATTAAAAATTAACGTGGATACATTTAATTGTGTTTTTAATGTGATTATAAAATTATTTTTTAGTGTATTAGAAATGGAATTATTCACCTTTCAAGGAATTAGAATACCTAATGGAAAAAAGTTGATTATTCCCATGCTTTATGAATTACATGACTACTTAGGCATTCTTATAAGAAAATATTTATCTAATGGACTTTGTGTCTAATATATTATTTCTTTAGAGAAAATTTTTCTCAACAATGTATCAGATGAGATTCTATTTTTTTATAATTTTGAATTATCTAAGAATCATTTTTTATACGTAAGGTATTTAGATTTTATTCAATAAAGTTTCTTGACAATTTGGTAAATTATATATTCATAAAAAAGTAGTTATATATGATTCATATATTAAGTATATAATAGGTAATTAATGATAAAATTCTCAATCCAATGATATGAAATCATTTTTGTAGAGGAAAAAATATGAAGCATGTAAATTAATAGAAGAGAGATGGATAAAAAGTGATTGGAAACCCCCAATTCCTTTAATAATGGTAGTAGCATAGACGTTTAAAGTGTGGGATGATAACAAAACATAATTGATATTGTTTCAATATTCAAAGGATTTTTCATTATTGGAGTATGATTTGGAAGATCAAGAATATTTTTGGTTTTAATATCAAGATTGTTGAATTATATATTTCATAAAAAAATAGTGATTATGGAAGTATTTAGAGAATTTGATGTATGATTGACTTAATCCATATAAATGTAGGGGGGATATACTCTTCCGTGATTATGTCAAAAGGGACATTGAAAACAATTATTTATTGGGGACATTCCAAATGAAGGTAATGTAAAACAAATCATAATTATAGATACTATGATTATTTATTCAATTATGGACACAATTTTATTTGATATGGTTGTTTTTAATTAACTGATATCGATTTGATTTTTAGGTCAATTTTGTTTTTATATAGAGTTATTGTATTATTATATAATTATTTTGATATCTCCTTGATAAATGATAGAGATATGGTTTAAGTGTCTATATTGTTCGATTGTGATTTGGGATGTTGTAATTTTTTAAGCTTCAATATTTTATATTTTGTAATGTCTTATGTCTAATTGTTGTATTTGATTGTGAAGTTCAAGGCCCATATCAGTTTCTATAAGTAATATTCTTCCACTTATTCAGGTAAGAATATTATTTTCACATAAAATGGGTAGTGTGATATTCATTCCATTTATAAAAACAAATGGATAAAGACCATAAGGGTTTAACATGCCTTTTATCTATGGTTTGTTTGGGATCAACAGAATCTATGTATTCGTTTCAATTACCAAAATTGGTGAACGTTTTATTGGATGTGTATCAAGAATACAAATCTTTTCCTTCACTATAGAGATATTTTGTGTTTTCCACTGATTAATTATCAATGGATGATCCGTATCTTGTTTCCATAATATCGCATTGAACCTATGGTAATCAAATTTTGGAAGACTAATTAGGAGAATATCGTGTTGAAATTATTTATGTAATCAATTATTTCACCTTTGAAAATAAAAAGTATATTTTCTATGAAGGATTATTTTGGATTTCATATATTTATTTATTACAAATAGAGAAATCTAGTCCTGGTGATGTATACATATCATCATAAACATTTCCTTGATCTATTGGATCAGTTTAAGTGAAATAATTATTTTCTAATTATTAATTAAAAATTAGTAAGTCATATATAGATCATGATAAAGGAATTTTTTAAAGAAAATTTTCATGAATACGTAAGGCAATTACATGATCTTTATATTGTTATTTGGAGATACAAACACAGATTCCTCATTATTTGAATGGATGAACATTGGATATATTCCAAATCAGAAGAGGATTATGGGATTAATTTGAAGATTATTTAATAGGTATTATAATTGAATGGGTTTTATATAAAAATATTCAAACATTAGATTTGTCTTCATGATGTATTGTTCTTAGGGATCATGATATCTATGAAGTGTGTATTAGGGGGTCATGATAAGTTTTATGTGGTGATATTTTTGAATCATCCCACTAATGACTTTTTGAATAAGAGTTTCCATATATTGGAATAATAATAATAATTCATTAATCAAAAAAATTTAAGTGTTAAAATCCATAATACATACATTAACATGGAATGATATGAAGTTTTTATGTGGTGAGATGTAATTATGCTAATTTTATTTACTAAAGGGGGAAGCTAAATATATAAATATTGGTGGTATTTCTTAAATATAGTTAGAGATTCAATATGTATTTATATTTATATGAATCTATATCTTAGTTCATGATAATTTAATGGAATAACATGTATTTATATCTAATAACAAAGATATGATCATGTGTGTAAATTCTCGACCTGGATTCCACTAATCCAATTCTCTAATCTCATTCACCATAATTCATCAAGAGTGACTCCATATACACTACAAAATTTTGATTTATAGTGGGGTCTTATGGAGTTTTTTGGAGAGAATATTCCCTTATATCATAATAAAAAATTTCATGTATAAAAATATGTTATCCAAATAATTAAATAAAGAGAGTTGGAATGTAGTAAATAAACTAAAAT
This sequence comes from Viscum album, assembly GCA_963277665.1. Classification (NCBI taxonomy): domain Eukaryota; kingdom Viridiplantae; phylum Streptophyta; class Magnoliopsida; order Santalales; family Viscaceae; genus Viscum; species Viscum album. The sequence goes on along the minus strand of OY728128.1, from coordinate 157,943,618 downwards.
GGAACATGTTTAAAAATAAATGAATATCACTTAAAGTATGAACAACCTTTTCATACATAAATCCCTATTCACCCACTAGGCTAACCAAACATACAAGATTACATAATTGAAACAGAAATTAATGTACATGTCCCTACTAAAAAATCAAATCCATACCACATTCCTTGTCTCAAGAAACAGTATAAATGAACCATACCTATCAAAACAAATCCACACAAGCTTCACAAGTTGATCATGAATCGTTATGAATTATCCCTAACACTAACTAAATTTATCATAAAAAAAGTAATACAAAAGTCTTACAAAGATACAGACGTACATGTGCAATGTTAAAAAATAATCTCAATAGGCCACCCAATAAATATCTCATAAATATACTTTCACATGTGAATTAAAATGAAATATTTTCATCCTAGTCGAGATAAAATTATAATGATAAATAAAAAAAATAATATGAAAAAAATTCATTCCATGTTCTCATGATCCCATTCAACTGGGAAATGTTCCATCATGTATATTTATAATTATATGTGTATAAATATTTATTCCAATATATATATATATATTCATGAAAAAAGATAAAAATAACATCAATTGACATCAATTGTTCATTGGGTATGCAATCACGATCAATAAGAGACCCTGTGAAAATGGTTTTGAGTGGGATTTTATACAACAAAAGCCATGTATAATTTACTCAAAATCTAGTTCCATATTTCAAATAAAAAATACCTTCCTTGTCTTACATTAGAAATGTTTCTAAACAGACTATGACACCAAGGGTGGATATATGTCGTATACATTGGTTCACCCAAACTCGCATCTTATCAATATAATGAAGGATTCCATGTAATATCTAGAAATCCTATAAAAAAAATTATCTTTATATAAATAATGAATAACCAAATGTATTTATCATAAAAATCCATGTATAAGATAAACAATAAACAATATAATTTCTTTTTCTATAGTTGTCTATCAAAGGATTTTAAAAATTGGATTCAAGTATCACTCAAGAATTTATTAAATTCATCAATGTTGTGAGTCCATCAAATGAATTAATATATTCGAATGTAAGTATCACTCAAGGAGAATTTAAAAAAATCACCATATGAGATCATCCAAGGAATTCCTACATGGGATCTATGTATCACCTAAGTAATATATAATCGACTTCCACTATTAGTCCATTAATGAAAATCCTACTTAGGAATCATAGTATCACCTAAGACATATGATAGTTCATCTAGCCTATGAGTCCATCCATGTAATTCCAACATAGGAATCCCAATATCACCCAAGGAATATGCAAATTCATCCAGCCTATGAGTCCATCCAAGGAAACCATAAATGGAATCAAAGTTTCACCCAAGGAATATAGGAATGGATGACCCATGAAGGCATGTTGATGTAATCCTAAAATAGAAGTTATTTTCCATAAGGAGTGGCATTAATAATAGCCTACCATGTCCATCCAAGTTGTTCTATTGAATTTAAAAAAATTATCACTTGAGGATTAACACAATTCAAATGACCTACGATCCCGTCAATGTTTTTCCATAAAAAGATACACAATTATCTCTCTAAGGTTTAACAAAATATATTTCTGGAAGTCTTCATGACAATGAAAATAATATAACCATGATATTAAAAGGATCAAGAGTTAGACCCTAGGATATATGTCCAGGGATCTAAAAAGGCAATGTTACTTTAGTCCCATTAGGATAGCACTAGGAATAACCACTAGTAATGATTTATCGATCTAATTTAAATAATGGAAAGTATAAAAATTGTGTGAGGGTGGCCGAATGGCAAAATTCATCCCCACTTATTTGGCCTAATTGTTGTTCAAGATTGGCATGGGTTCAAAGATGAAACCACTTACGATCTCATCCCTACCCCCAATGCACTAAATAAAGGTTGGAAAAACACTAGGGAACCTACTAGGTCTCTTATGTCAAAAAATAGTTGTGGAATATAACTTGGGATCCTCTATTGTAAAACATAAGAAAAATAATCATACTAGAGATCCATATTAGAGAATGAAAAAGGAGGAATATTATATAGGATCCCAAAATGGTGTTGGGAGAAGGACACATCGAGAAAAGGATCCATAGAGTGAAAATAGTTAGATGAATCCAACAAGGGTCCCTTAGGTCAGTATATATGTGAATAAATATAACAAGGGATCCTAGAAAATGCAGATAATGTAGAGAAATCCATCTCACGGAACAATAAGTAAAAAATATACGATTTAATCATGGAATAAAAATAACATTATTTGAACATTACTATAGAGATATGGCTCATGGGCCATCATAGATCAAGGTTCTCACTCTCAAGAGATAACTATTTTTTTTATCATAGAAAGAACATCAATATGTAATAAAATTCCTTAACCATCTCCAATGATTCATGAAATTTCATCAAGAATTTCACTATCACAATATATAACAAAAAACTAGGGTTCAACTTACAGTGTGTCCAATTTATATTTTTATCAAAAGGATAGGATGTATAGAACTAAAAATTTCAAGGAAAATTTTCTGTTAATTTCATTGGAATTTTACGAGTCTGTGGCTTTTGACGGAACTTGATTTTGAGGCCTAGTGTGGCTGAAATCAATTTCCAAATTTTAGCTCGGGTACATTCAGTAAACGAATGAGCGGGTTTTTATATCTTTCGAACCGGTTCTTGGAATTGAAATCAGAGGGAACTGATGAACTTGTTGCACCAGTAATTTCTTAAGGGGACCGTTACCGTAGTTGTGTTTTGAGCTGGTTGAGGATTAATAATTGGGGATTTAGAATAAAATAAATATAATTTTTTGTGTGCCAATTTTATTTAAGGAAGGTGGTTATTATCTCTCAATGGGAGATAAGGGTAGGGCCCCCACATGCCCTAAACTCTTGAACTCCCCATAATCCCCTTGAACCCCCCATAACTCACCCCGTGTTTAATACATGACAACTCCACTCATTTATTAAAGTGGAGCCTCTCCACTATCCGTATCTCTCTCATCATTTAATTTTTTCCAACTATTCTATTAATTAATGAGTTTTGAATTAATTTCAATTGAGATGGAATGTTTGATAAGATGGTAGAAAATCTAATTTTAATATTTGGCTAGGCGAATATTTTGTGCAGAATCCCTGGAGAATTAAGAGAGCTTTAACCATCCACGAAGAATTGTTCTCCTTCCGATGGATCTCCAACGAACGACGCTCGAGCCGGGATCGATGCCTTTGCGGAAGAGATGAACGCGAATGATCGTCGTCACCTTTATCTACTCCCTTGTGATGACTTCAACGAGCTGACATCCACCCTTTCATGATATTTCCAACGAACAGTGAACCTTCAGGTAGGGGTTGTTATGTTCAAGTTTTAATAGTGGTCATCATCTTTCTTTAATTCTTGAGTTTTGTTTAGCCACTTGATATCATCTTGAAGAGGAAGGGATCGGACCACATGAAAACTGGTCGGCCCTTCCCCTCTCGTTTGTTGTTTGTGGACAATGGAGGTGGACTGTGAAGAACCGGCCGGTGACGGGCCGACCACGAGCGGATCGTCAGGGCATTATTGCTGGGTCTCCACAAAGGCGCGGCACCGTTGTGCTACATAGAGTAGAGCTGGGCCGTGGTCGGGACGGGCTGCGGCGGTGGGGCGCGGTGCTGTCGCGCCGTGCCGGAGCGATAGGAGCCGCGACCTGGGTGGGCTACAGCGGAGGGGCGTGGCGTTGTCATGCCACGTCGGTTGAACAAAGCTGCGGCCTATGGCCGTGACGGATCTGGAAGAGAGGCCGGCTAGGCCAGCCTCCAGTGCCACTAAGAGGAAGGACCCAAGGGGGTCCCGCGGTTACCCAAGGGCCGACCATCATGGCCGACCGTTTTGAATAAACCAGGGGATGTACCCCCCCCCCCCCAGACCAGCGGCTAGGGCGAGCCCCGCTGGGCACCCCCCCCCCCCCCCCGGGTCGGCCAGCCATGCAGCCAGCCGGGTGGGCCACGTGAGTCGGGCCGCGCCGGGTGGTCCGGGCCGGGCCCACCTGGGTCGAACCCAGTTTGGGCCGACCCAGGGGGTGTTGGGTCGGGTCAGACCGGGCCCAGCCCCCCTATTTTCAAAACTTCTTCAGTTAAACGCCCATAACATGAGTTTTGAACCTCTAATCGACTCACCGTTAGTTGCGTAGGATTCCTCAGATCAAGATGGTAGTTTCGGTATATTACACTCATGGTTTTGGGGATGTTTTGTTATGACCGGGTTGGTTCGAACTCGAAACCAACCAGGCCTTCGAAGTGAAAACACTTATAACATGAGAATCGGATGTCCGATTGATGTGTCATCGATTACATTGGATTCCTCTTTATGAGAAAGTTCTTTTGGAATCCTTCACCTAAGGTTTGGGTACTTTTGAGATATGGTCTAGATGGTTTGTACCCAACATCCAACCCAGCCCCTCGAACAGAAAGGCTAATAACTCACAGACCGGGCGTTCGATTGACGCATCATCTATTGCATTGAGACCCCTATGATGAGGCAGTCCTTTGAGATACTTCTACGTGAGATTACGTGACACTTGGAAGTATCGACCAATATCTCGTGGAGCAGATCCTCCTAGAGACGAGCGTACGAAGTACGGAGACCTTGTAACTGGATGAGACCTGATGACTGCTTGTCTGATTCTATTCGGAGTGACTTGACTAGCCCTTTGGAGAGAACTACTGTGTTGGGGTGGAAGACTCATGGAAGGGAGCACTACTGTGTTGGGATGGAAGACATGCGGTACTCGACAGAAGGAGTACCTCTGTAGGCTATTTGGGGGATTGCTACTGTGTTGGGGCGGCAGACCCATGGCGGGGAGCACTACTGTGTTGGGGGGGCAGACCTGCGGTGCTCGACAGGAGGAGTACCTCAGTAGTATATGGTAAGTGAGCAGTGCCTCAGAGTCGTGACAGGATCATTGTTCTCGACAGAGAAGGATATCTTCAGCAGTTGTGGTTTCAATATCATTAATAAAAATCCTGGTTTGAGCTGTGTCAATGACCTTTGTATTTACCTCATGATTGAGATGGGTTGCTTGATAACTTAGGTATATGTATGGGCATATACCTAAGTATAGGCTATCTTTTGAGATCTTTCTTTGTGGTGTGACCATTTTTTTTAGTGATACCTTGAGGGTCTTGGTGTCCCAACTGAGTATCGTTATCTTCACCCCTGCAAGGGCTATGCCCGCAACCCGTTGTGTCAGTTGTAGACGATGGACAGCACTGGTTGTGGTTAAGGCATGTAGAGGTGGACGATACCTGGAGGTGGACATCACGATGAGACGGTACCCGGAGGTGGACTTCATGACGAGATGATACCTGGAAGTTACAGATGGACGTGGAGAGATGAGGTGGCCATCTGTACCTACCCTTCAGGTAGGAACTCTGGAGGATGATACAAGAGTAGCTCGACACCTTCATGTTGTTTTTTATTTTCCTTGTACATTACTATTGGGCTTGTATTCTGGCCCCTTTGTACTTTCAGCACACTTGTTATACTGCTTACATAGTGTTTGCTTCCTCTTGTACTCTGGTTATGTGTGTTTACGTTTCATAAAGGCAATGCTTCCCCATTTCATCAGGATTTACACCTTTGGTGCTAGTTTCCAGCCCCTGGCCTATGAAAGGTAGGCTTGGGGTAGTCACGGAACAGGCCCCGGGGGATGGTGCAACACAAATTGGTATCAGAGGATATTAGTTCTACTACAGAACATAGGACTCTGATATTTTCTTTTTGTGAAGCAATAGTGTTAAGGGTATTATGTGAGGTTTTCAGTTTAGGGAGTCCAGTGTTGGTGCGGGCGACCGAAGTATCCATACACCAGGACCTTGACTTCTGATTTTCAACTTAGTGCACGAAAACACTGATTAGGTGTGTATTATAAAAATTTTCCGTTATGTTAGCTCAAACGAGGTCATCTCACCAGGTATAGTCTTTTGACCGTGTCGCATCTGTTCTTTCAGGATGCCTCCCTATGAATGATCAGCTAGAGCCCCGACAGTTGTACGTACTGACAGGCCATTGAACGATGAGGCCTTATTACATGTCCCTCTCCCAGTTGACACACCAGTAGATAGTGCACGCCGCTTGAGCGCGTTTCACGAGTTCCAGCTACAGAGGCCTCTGAGGTTTCGAGGCGAGTCAGATTTTTGGACGGCTGGGAACTAGCTGGAGTTTGTAGCACAAGCTTTCCACACAGCTGGGACACCCGCAGACTTGATGGTGTACCTACCTGTTCACCTATTTCAGGGAGCAGCTGAGAGGTGGTGGAGCCAGATGCTACAATTTTGCGATGAGAAGACCATCACCTGGGGAGACTTCGAGACTTTATTCAGGGTGGAGTTTATACTAGTGACTCTACACTATAAGCATGCTCATGATCCTCTGCCCTTGCCACGAGATTTTTGGTTAGTTTTTGTGTCATCTGTAGGAAGAAGGCGGATGATGAAGAGGTCCAAGAGGACCAGGCCAATTGGTGGGCGACCTCAGGTTATAGGATTGGTTTTGCGAGGAAAACGAAATAGAGCCAGCCATACGAGGTTCAGGAAGTGCTAAGCATGTGGCAAGCATGGTCACTTGGCTCGAGACTGCCCGACCTATCCAGCAGATGAGTAGAAGCAGTAGAGAAACCTACCAGACCAGGGAAGAGGAGTTGGCTATAATTCCACGACCCCAGTTACCCAGATTCGGTGCATTATTACATAACATTGGCATGATCACTTGAAATATCAAGTCTCGAAAGACTGATTCGTTTAGTCGCCTTGGAATAACTAGATACATTCATAAAGTTTACATTACATCATAAAATGAAGACTACAACAAAATAGTCTCCATAGTCCACACTCTTATCCCCTCATACTATCCCTGCAGGTCATTCATAAGATACTTCTTCAAATCCAGGGAAAAATAAAACATGTAACGGGGTGAGCTCAAATGCCCAGTAAGGATAACAATATAGAGGAAACTTTCATAAATAAGAATTAACATTTAAGGCAATGTATAACTAAAAAAAATCCTTTTAAACGTGAACTTCAATATAATATGGAAGAAATAAAATGAAATAATGCCATTTACTTATTCACATGGATATTCTACTAATCGAATAATCACATGCAATATCAATAACCACATTCATAATGATGGAATGCATAATACCAGACTATCATAACCACATATCCAAGGCCTTGTACCAAGACTACAAATAAGGTTTTGTCAAGGCATTGTGCCAAGACACTAATTTGTCTAATGAGACCTACCGATGCATCGAGGAGCTGTAGCAGGCTCCACCCGTCACATATTAAGTCCAATGCATTCCCATATGAAAAGGTTTAAACATAACATAAACATTCATATTAAAACTATCATACGAAATTTAAATAATTTAAGCATAAACCATGAATGGTATAAAAATAACACATCCACAATCAAACATATCACAAAACCTTCAATACAATATTGATGTTTTGTATCATAATAAATAAACTTCAAATAAGCATAAAATCCATCAAAGGATGTTGACATAGATGAAATCAAAACTCTTTTTAGAGAAATATCTCTTTCTATTTTGAAATCATTAATGAGTCATATATTTATAAAATAAAAAAATTTCGTTGAAAATATTCTTATAATCTTCTAAGGAAAGATTTGACGATTTTATAACGGCGTAAAATAGCCACACCCGCCATATAAGTTAAAAAAACATTCTTACCTTAATTCTATCAAAAAGGTTAAAAAGGACCTTGTTTGGAAAACGACGGAAAGATTCCTTTATAAACCACTTATAAAAGTCAACTAGGGTATAAATGACTTTAACCCATACTATAGTAAATAGAAAAAAAATGTTTTTGAAATACATTTTTAAGAGACATGGATGTGGATGATAAAGAAATCCCAGTAGATTATTACGTATAAACAACCTCGGATAATGAAGACATTGCACAATAAACCCTTACCTTGTACTTTTACTTAGTAGATGGTATTTTAACCTCCTGTATAATAGTTAAAACATTGTTATTAAATTATACCAGAACCATATACATAATTATGATATCATATATGATCTTTTAACATTGCTTTGTTAATAATATCTTAATATTATTGTCGTTTCGGGTGTTAACTTACTCATTTTCTTTTATATGATTTGTTATGTAAGACATGTTTTTTAGGGATAGGTTGTATCTTATTAATATCCAGAATGATATTAAGTCCTTAAAAATTATTATTATTCTTCAAATTATAATTAGACTTGGATGGATACGATGGAGAATTAATCTCATCGTGTTCGTGGAGACGGTAGTCCGTACGTACGCATTAGCGACAATATCATTAATTTGATATTAAAATAATATTTAATTGGATGGTATCTCATATATACAGAATCATTATCATGTTATATTTATTATTTTCATGAATTACACATCATTATTATACCCATCCAAATAATAATGTTTTGAATAACAATTACACCACGACGTGGATACGGTAAGCCGTACGTACGCATGTATGGTGACATGTCATTCAAAGGATGGATAGAATACTGAAATATGGTTGTAACATGTTTATAATAACATCAATGTATATATAATATATTGGATTTATTATTTTAGAATGGTAATAACAATGAAAGAAGGAGTGTAAGATGACAGACATTTGAAAAAGGGTGGTGAAATCATTACCTCTTCTTCGAGTTCTTCCTTTTGATTTGATCAAAATCGATCCATAGGTTGGATTTATTACTATAGGAAGGCCTCTAGGATGAAGTTAGGGATGTTGAGAGAGTATTTGGGCAGGTTTTGGCCGAACCAAAAGGCTTTGAAGGTGTGAATTAATGAGAACAGGGAGTGCCCTTTTATAAGAGGGGTGAGGGGCACCATTGGAAAAGCTAGAAATAATATTTTATAATAAATTAATATTTGGTTTCAAATGTCTCAAAAGTATATTATTTAAAGGATAAGGTGGTGATGGGTTTAAAACCACTCATCCAATAGAATATATACAGGTTTGGGTCATTATATTAAACTTATCATTTAGTTTTAACTCTTTGATAATTAGTTTGATCCTTACCATGTCACTTTGTATTTTTATATTATATAGTTAATAAACTTACTATATACCTCCAAGAGACCCCCAAGTGGTACATTAAGGACACAACTATCATGATATAAGTCTCTTTTCTGATCCTTAGATTTTTAGGAATTTAATATCAATTAATAATATAATATTTGTGTTAAAAACTCTTTTATGTCAATTTTGAAACTATTCAATAATTGATTTTTGTAAAAATCATAACAGAATAATTACTTCGATAAAAGTTAATTTAAGAAATACTAACATGTAATATTATCATATAAAATTATTGGTATTTATAAAAAGTCTCAAATTACATTTATTTAGGTATTTATAATATCCTTTATTTTAATTTTTCATTATTATGGTAATTACTGCATCATCATCGTGTCATTTATAAATTAAATTATATATTGTCTAAAAATTCTAAATAAAATATAATTATGTAGGAAATCGTTTTCTATTTCTAATTAATATTTACAATCGAATTTACCTTATGTATAACCCTATATTAAAAATGTTTTAGTAAATAAACTTTGATTTCAACTCTTTTAACTCTTCTTTGAATTAAATAATAATAAATGTCCTAATCTAATCCATGTGGACCTAAATGATAATATTTTATTCCTAAGGTTGTTTTTGGTTGATATACACTTGTCCAATAGAATTAGGACATGTGTTAGGGTAATATTAATATCATTTTTACCATTAATTACCCTATTCACTTTGAACTGTGGTAAATAAAAGTAAGAAGTTACTATTCACCAAAAATTATTTTCATATCATTGAACCACATTTTACTTCATCATATTAACCATTTCTCTTGGATTTTTGAAATTCCACTCACATAAGATGTAAAATTAAGTTTTATGAAAAATTCAGTTTTTTTAACTACCACTTAGTGGTTTAACTAATCATCAAAAAATGAAATTTGTCAGAAAAATACCAAAAATTCACCCTTGGCTAATTTCAATATTCAGAATCCAAAAATGAAGTCCATTTTGAAAAATAAAATTTATAAATTTCAAAATTTGGGTATTACTATTCATAATGGATTCTTTGATTGGTTGTGGTGTGTTAGAACTCGATGTTGTGTACAACACACACTATTGCATTATTCAAAGAGAAGCGTACCATAGAAGCTTGGGGTGTTACATTCTACCCTCCTACAAATAATTTCATCCTCGAAATTTCTAGAATAATACCGCATGAAAAGACTCAGGTGGTTCTTCATCATTAGTTCCTCGGGTTCCCACATTGCCTCTTCCATCTTATGGTTTCTCCACAAGACTTTTACCAGATGAGTCGTTCGGTTTCTCAGTCATTGTTCTCTCGTATCAAGAATCTTGATGGGATCTTCGCAATAACACAGGTCGGGTTCTAGTTCTAATTCCTCATAGGTGAGTAAATGCATTGGGTCAGGAATGTATTTCCTCAATAGTGATAAGTGTAATACATCGTGAACTTTGGAGATATTTGGCAACATTTCCAAACAGTAAGCTATAGCCCCAATTCGTTCTAGAATTTCGAAAGGTCTAATGTACCTGAGACTCAATTTAACTTTCTTACCAAAACGTATGACTCCCTTCCATGGAGATACCTTCATAAAAACATGATCACCGACTTGAAATTCCAAATCATTCCTTTGATTATCGGCATATCTCTTCTGCCTACTTTGAGTTGCTTTGATATGGTTTTGGATTACCTTAACCTTTTCCATTATTTCCTCCACCAGTTATGGGCCTACAAGTTTTATTTCACCAACTTCATCCCAACAGGTTGGTGTGCGACATCTCATTCCATATAACGCTTCATATGGTGCCATATGAATACTCGAATGGAAGATATTCTTATAGGAAAATTCTACCAGAGGTAAATATTGTTCCCACATACCCTAAAAGTCAAGTGAGAAGGATCTCAACATGTCTTCTAAGGTTTGAATAGTTCGTTCTAGTTGTCCATGTATTTGAGGGTGGAAGGCAGTGCTCAAATGATGTTCAGTATCCAAGGCATTCTAAAGACTTTTCTAGAATCTTGAAGTAAAATGGGGATCACGATCAGAAACAATCCATAGGGGTACTCTATGAAGTATCACAACATCATCAATATATAGTATTGCTAGACATTCTAGTGGTAGATCTTCTCTTATAGAAAGAAAATATGATGACTTGGTAAGACGACCAACAATAACCCATATTGCATCGTTCCTTCTAGGATTTTTTGGTAGTCCCATGACAAAGTCCATTGTGATATTATCCCATTTCCAATTAGGTATGGGAAGAGGTTGCAATATTCCACCAGGCTGTTGCCTTCCAGCTTTCACTTGTTGACAAACCATACATCTTGAAACAAAATCAGAAATCTCACTCTTCATGTTGTCCCACCAAAAATGTTCCCTCAAATCTCTATACATTTTGGTTCTCTCAGGGTGTATAGAGAAATTAGAACTATGAGCATCATCTAGCAATTCCCTTTTTAGATCAGGTATATCGGGAACACAAAGTCTCTTCCCAAATTTCAATATTCCATCTTCATACACAATGTCTCTCAATCACCCATCATTCACAGCTTTAATATTCTTTTGAAATTTTTCATCATCGGTCTGAGAACTCTTAATCCATTATAATAAAGATGGGTTGGCAACCATTTGAAAAAGCATTGATGTTTCACCTTCCCTTGTTATTCCCATGAACATCATCACTAGATCCATGAAAATTGGATCCCATTCAATTCTCATATTGTTCAAAACTCCATGATAGTTTCTGCTCAAGGCATCTGCCACCTTGTTTTCCTTCCCTGGGTGGTAGTGTATCGTGCAATCATAATCTTTGAGTAATTCAAGCCATCTCCTTTGCCTCATGTTGAGTTCTTTTTTTGAGAAAATATACTTCAATGTCTTGTGATCAGTATAAATCTCACATTTTCACCATAGAGGTAGTGCCTACATATCTTCAAAGCAAAGATCACAGCTGCTAACTCGAGATCATGAGTAGGATAGTTTTGTTCATTAATTTTCAACTGTCGTGATTTATAGGAAATAACCCTATCATTCTTCATAAGGACACAACCAAGTCCTTTTTTTGATGCATCACTATAAATAATGAACACATCATTCCCCAATGGTAGAGTCAATATAGTAGAATTGACTAATCTTCTCTTCATTTATTCGAAACATTCTTCAAACTCTTTTTTCCAAAAAAAATTTAACCCCATTACGTGTGAGCTTCGTTAATGGGTTATCCAATCGGGAAAAATTCTGGACAAAACGTCGATAATAACCTGCCAAACCAATAAAACTGCATACCTCAGTTATACTCATTGGTGCTGACCATTCTTGGATTTCCTTGGTCTTAGAAATATCAACATTGATTCCATCTTTAGAGACAATATGGCCAAGAAAAGAAATCTTCTGAAGCCAGAATTCACACTTTCTAAACATCCCATATAATTCATGCCTTCTCAGAGTCTTCAGGATAATGCGCAAGAGATTTTCATGATCTTTGTAGATTTTGGAGTATACCAAGATATCATAAATAAATACAACTAGAAAATTTATCAAGATATTCCTTGAAAACTCTATTCATCAGATCCATGAATATAGAGGGTTCATTAGTCAATCCAAAAGGAATTACTATAAACTCGTAATGCACGTACCTAGTTCGAAATGATGTCTTCAGAATGTCTTCCTTCTTCACATGAAACTGATGGTATCTAGATCGAAGGTCAATCTTTGAAAAATATTGTGCTCTATGTAGTTGGTCGAATATATCATCAATGTGAGGTAGGGGATACTTGTTCATTATTTTTATAGCATTGATCTCCCTGTAGTCAATACATAACGTCATAGATCCATCATTATTTTTGACAAAATGAATAGGGTCTCCCCATGGAGAAACACTAGGGTGAATAAAACCATTATTACTCAATTACTCTAGTTGTTTCTTTAGTTCAACTAATTCTATAGTGGCCATTCTATAAGGGTTCTTGGATATAGGCCTTGATCTAGGAATTAAATCAATTGAAAACTCAACTTCTCGTTCTGGAGGATGTCCAGGTAAATATTCTGGAAACACATCTACATACTCTTTCACAACAGGTACATCCTCTATTTGAACATTCCTTTCCTCACCCATAGTTATTTCATTCTCTTCCTCCCCAATAATTGAATTTAGTTGAGCTACTGGGGGTGGATCTATATAAGAATTAGATGGCGACGATTTTTCTCTAAAGATAAGGTGTTCCTTATCATCATCATCAAGAATCGTAACCTCTTTCTTCATAAAATAAATCTTCGCATCACGGACTGAAAGCCAATCCATACCGAGGATTATATCAATTTCAATCATAGGCATGATGATGAAATCAGCGGATAAAGAACATTTATGTGCCTTAATGGGGACTGATTCACAATTTTTTTTTGCAATGATACTTCCCTTAGGAGTTTTAACTGAAAACTCCCTTGTTAAATCAAATTGGAAATATCTAATTTTCTTAGTAAACTGGGAAGATATGAAACAATGCGATGATCCAGAATCAAATAATGCATTTTCTAAACTTGAGGAAACCATTAAATTACCTGCCACCACATATTTTGGAGCTTCTACCTCAGCAGTAGTGATAGCATAAGCTTGGCCTTGATCCCTTGGCGTTTTCTGAGGTAAGTTCCCCTGATGCTGAGGAAATTCATTTTCATGATTCCCCATATCCCTACAATTGTACCATTGGACATCGGTTGCTTCCTTCTTCCCCTTGCAATCATGATCTTGGTGGCCTTTTTTTACCACACTTGTAACAGAATCCCGTTCCTTTTAAGCAAGTACCGGGGTGTTTCATCCCACATTTACTGCAGGATGGATATTCAACTTTTCCCTTCATACCTTTATGTCCATTCCTAGATTTATCGGCAGATCTCTTCTTCCCTTGCTTTGCTATAAAGTCATATGACTTAGAGAATTCTTTGGCTGTCTTGACAGCACATGAGACAATGTCTTCGTACGATGAGAAGGATTGTGAGACTAATGCTCGATAGAGAAATGGTTTTAACCCATCAAAGAAATGATCAATATTACTTCTTGGGTTACGTATATAATCTCTAGCATACCTTGATAACCTTGTAAAGTTGGCCTCATACTTTGCGACATTCTCATCCTCCTTTTGTCTCAGACTCAGAAATTGTCTATCCATAACTTCTCAATGGTCATGAGGAAATTATTTTTCTAAAAACAGATCTTTGAACTCCCTTCATTCCATATTTGATACTTCATCATCTTCATTCGTGTTTTGAATCAATTACCACCATTGATCAGCATCTCTAGTGAGGTGGTAAAATGCCGTGATAACTTTTTCTCTTTCAGTACTCCCCAAAGCCTGAAATATTTTCTCTAGAGAATTTATCCATTTCTTAGCTACTAAGGGATTTGTACTCCCATTGAACGTTGGTGGTTATTGCCTCATGAAGCGATCTAACATGGATCCTCCATGATGCAGATCTGGGTGCTCCATATGGGTAAGGTGATTATTCATAACCTGAGTGAGTTGTCCCAGTATGGTGATTAGTTGATTAGCATCAGTTGCATCACCAGATCCACTATAATTATCTTGAGCAGGAGGTAAATCCCTACATGGAGTGCGTGCATTGATATGATTTACATTTCTTCCACTAGGCACCATTTCTAAACAATGGCATAGACTAGATTAGTTTATGAATCAAAATACATAATTCCATACTTATAATACACTTAACATAAATTGAACTATTTATGGATATGATCCATAATCATAAAAATGTTTTTTTAGGAAGTATATACTCATAAACCCTTCATAATGATTTGTAAAGAAAATAAGAGTTATCCTAAGAATATCCCTCGGGAGTGTCGTAACCAAGAGTGCAGCAAGGCCCATTGTCATGCACTAGTTACCGTTCTAGTCTAGCTCAAAGCGTTGTTTTCGGGTTTTACCTATAGGTACATCTGTGCCAGAGCCGTCTCTACCTGCTCTTATCCAGAACTGGATGTATTTCTCGGAAAACTCACAAAATCTCTACAATACCAAAATTCTAGGAAGTTCTTATATACTAATCCTAAAAGTCGATCTTAAATCTATGTCCTCTAATCAGATTTTATCTAAATCTGGCTTCCAAGGTTTGTACAAAACATCCTCTGATACCAACTGTAATTCCTCGACCCCAGTTACCCAGATTCGGTGCATTATTACATAACATTGGCATGATCACAAGAAAGATCATGTCTCGAAAGACCGATTCGTTTAGTAGCCTTGAAATAACTAGATACATTCATAAAGTGTACATTACATCATAAAATGAAAACTAAAAAAATATAGCCTCCATAGTCCACACTCTTATCCCCTCATACTGTCTCTATAGGTCATTCATAAGATATTTCTTCACATCCTGGGAAAAATAAAACATGGAAAGGGGTGAGCTCAAATTCCCAGTAAGGATAACAATATAGCGGAGACTTTCATAAATAAGAATAAACATTTAAGGCAATGTATAACTAAAAAAAAGCCTTTTAAACATGAACTTCAACATAATATGGCAGAAATAAAAATAAATAATTCCATTTACTTATTCACATGGATATTCTACTAATCGAATAATCACATGCAATATTAATAACCACTTTCATAATGATGGAATGCATAATTCCAGACTATCATAACCAGATAGCCAAGGCATCGTGCCAAGACTAAAAATAAGATTTTGTCAAGGCCTTGGGCCAAAACACTAGTTTTTCTCATGATACCTACCGATGCATCGAGGAGATATAGCGGGCTCCACCCGTCACATATTAAGTACAATGCATTCCCATATGAAAAGGTTTAAACATAACATAAACATTCGTATTAAAACTAGCATACAAAATGTAAATACTTCATCCATAAACCATGAATGGTATAAAAATAACACATCTACAGTCAAACAAATCACAAAACCTTAAATACAATATAGAAGTTTTGTATCATAATAAATAAACTTCAAATAAGCGTAAAATCCATCAAAGGATGTTGACATAGATGAAAACAAGACTCTTTTTAGAGAAATATCTCTTTCTATTTTGAAATCATTTAAGAGTCATATATTTATAAAATAAAACATTGTCTTTGAAAATATTCTTATAAGCTTGTAAGGGAAGCTTCGACGATTTTATAATGGCGGAAAATAGCTGCACCCACTGTGTATGTTAAAAAAACATTCTTACCTTAATTCTATCGAAAAGGTTAAAAAGGACCTTGTTTGGAAAATGACAGAAAGATTCATTTATAAACCATTTATAAAAGTCAACAAGGGTATAAATAAATTTAACCCATATACTAGTAAAAAGTAAAAAAATGTTTTTGATATACATTTTTATGAAACATAGATGTGGATGATAAAGAAATCCCCGTAGATTATTACGTATAAACAACCTCAGATAATGAAGAGATTGCTTAATAAACCCTTACCTTGTACTTTTCATTAGTCGATTTTATTTTAACCTCCTGTATAATAGTTAAAACATTGTTATTAAATTATGGAAGAACCATATACATAATTATGATATCATATATGAGCTTTTATCATTTCTTTGTTAATAAAATCTTCATATTATTGTCGTTTCGGGTGTTAACTTACTCATGTTCTTTTATATGTTTTGTTATGCAAGACATGTTTGTTATGGATAGGTTGTATCTTATTCATATACATTATGATATTAAGTCCTTAAACAATATTATTAATTTCCAAATGAGAATAATACTTGGATGGATACGATGTAGAATGAATCTCATCGCATTCGTGGAGACGGTAGTCCGTACGTACGCACGAGCGACAATATAATTCCTTTGATGTTAAAATAATATTTAATTTGATGTTATATCATATATACAGAATAATTATAATGTTATATTTATTATTTACATGAATTACACATCATTATTATACCCATCCAAATAATAATGTTTTGAATAACAATTACACCACGACATGGAGACGGTAAGCCATACGTACGCACGAATGGTGACGTGTCATTCAAAGGATGTATAAAATACTGAAATTTGGTTGTTCCATGTTTATCATAACATAAACGTATATATAATATAGTTGAGTTATTATTTTAGAATGGTAATAACAAAGAAAGAAGAAGTGGATGAAGAAAGGAACATGAAAAAGGGTGGTGAAATCATTACCTCTTCTTCGGGTTCTTCCTTTTGATTTGATCCAAAGGGCTCCTTATGTTGTATTTATGACTAAAAGAAGGCCTCTATGATGAATTTAGGGAAGTTTAGAGAGTATTTGGGTAGGGTTTTTCTGATCCAAAAGGCTTTGAAGGTGTGAATTAATGAGAAGGGGGAGTGCCCTTTTATAAGAGGGGTGAGGGGCACCTTTGGAAAAGCTAGAAATATTATTTTATAATAAATTCATAATCGGTTTCTAATGACTCCAAAGTGGATTATTTAAAGGTTAAGGTTGGGATGGGTCGAAAACCACTCAAACAATAGAATTTAGATAGTTTTGGGTCATTATATTAACCTTATAGTTTAGTTTTAACTCTTAGTTAATTAGTTTGACACTTACCATGTAACTTTGTATTTTTATATTATATAGTTAATAAACTTACTATATACCTCCAAGAGTCCCCCAAGTGGTCCACTAATGATACACCTATCATGATATAAGTCTCTTTGCCGATCCTTAGATTTTTAATAATTTAATATCAATAAATAATATAATATTTTTTTAAAAAACTCTTTTATGTCAATTTTGACACTATTCAATAATTGATTTTTGTAAAACTCATAACAGAATTATTACATCAAAAAAAGTTAATTAAATCAATCCTAACATGTCATATTATCCTATAAAATTATTGTTATTTATAAAAAGTCTCAAATTACATTTATTTGGGTATTTATAATATCAATTATTTTAATTTTTCACCATTATGGTAATTACTGTATCATCATTGTGTCATAAATAAATAAAATTATTTATTTTATAAAAATTACAAATAAAATATCATTATGTAGGAAATATTTTTAGATTTCTAATTAATATTTACAATCGAATTAACCTTACGTATAACCCTATATTAAAAGTGTTTTACAACATAAACTTTGATTTTAACTCTTTTAACTCTTCTTTGAAATAAATAATAATAAATGTCCTAATCTAATCCAAGTGGACCTAAATGATAATATTTTATTCCTAAGGTTGATTTTGGTCGAGATACCCTTGTACAATAGAATTAGGACATGTCTTAGGGTAATATTAATATCATTTTTACCCTTAATTACCCTATTTAATTTTTAATCGTGGTTAATAAAAGTCAAAAGTTACTATTCACCAAAAATTATTTTCATCTTATTGAACCTCATTTTACTCCTTGTTATTAAATGTGTCTCTCAGATTTTCGAAATTCCACTCCCAGAAGCGGTAAAATTATGTTTTATGAAAAATTCAGTTTTTTAACTACCACTTAGTGGTTTCACTATTCATCAAAAAATGAAATTTTTCATAAAAATACCAAAAATTCAGCCTAGGATAATTTCGATATTCCGAATCCAAAAATGAAGTCCATTTTGAAAAATAAAATTAATAAATTTCAAAAAGTGGGTATTACTATTCATAACGGCTACTTTGATTGGTTGTGGGGTGTTAGAACTCGATGTTGCGTACAACACACGCTATTGCATTATTCAAATATAAGCATACAGTAGAAGCTTGGGGTGTTACACTAGCCATAAAATGGTGGTGTACGATGCTTCAATGAGTTTCCACCACCACCAGGAGGTCCACCCCGAGCTCAGGGAATGGGTGGATATGGGAGAGCTCAGCTTCAGGTAGCTAAAGCATATGACTATGGAGCTCCGGAAGTGGGTGGACCGGAGCGAGACTAGTTCCAGTAATGTAGGCCTTTGTTAATGGTGCTTCTAGAATCCTTTTTGTTGTTTTTTATGGTTGTTATGTGTCTTTGTAATTTGAAATGTAGTAATAAAAGACATCTTTCTTTGTGATGTTTAATTTCTTATACTTTTTGTATGGTTGATACTAAGAGGTTATGGTTAAAGCTGTTGACTTGAACCTCACTTGTGATATTCCTACTGGAGGAGACCCAGTAACCACGCACTGATGCCGATGGTGTGACTCAACCCTTGGAAGCGAGAGTAACAGTTGGATCTATTAGTAGTAGCGTTGAGGCCTTACGACGTCATTTAAGACATGAATTGTACTGTTCATGTTAGGAATGACTGTATTAGCCAAAGAACGTGGTTCATCCAGGGGATGGAACCTAGTTTCTCTTTTCGGCAGAGGAGAAATCTCAGCATCTCTTTGGTAGAATTTAGAAGAAGAAGGGTGGAGATGAGTTATAACAATTGGCTAGTCTCGGAAATTGTTCGTTGAGCGAACGGTTTACATTTCTCTCCAACTCAATAGACTCAGGTGTATCTTTTCTCAGAAGGACATGAACCTGAGATAGCGGTGATGGCTTGAATTCCTCCATGAATATGTCATCAAGATAATTTATATTCCTGGGGAGGGGAAACGTTATAGAATATGCTCTTAGTGAGAGATCGGTCATTCAGCAGTTAGGAGTGGTGAGATTGCAGCTGGACGCGTTTCAGATATCCTTTGTGGATAGTGATGGAGTCAGCTCGTGTAGAACCAGAGATGGTTCAGGCTATGACGGAGAAGGTGCAAATCATCCAGGAGTAGATGAAGACTGCACAGAGCAGACAGAAGTCCTATGCTCATAGGAGATGAGACCACTGGAGTTCGAGGGTGACGACCACGTCTTCTTAGGGGTCTCACCTTGACGATGTCAACGGAGATTTGGCCAAGATGGAAAGTTATCTCCACGTTTCATCGGACCTTTCCAAGTCTCTAGAAGAGTAGGAAAGGTGGCTAACCACCTGGCCTTTCCACCTCCGATGCACTGGTTGCATGATGTCATCCATGTATCTCAACTAAAGAGATGTGTGCACGAACTATCCATCATCATCGACCACGGAGAGCTGGGCATCGATGACGGGGTGACCTTCACGGGGTTCTAGTGGAGGTTGAGGTACGGCAGGAGTGGGTCCTATGAGGATGGTCGATTCCGCTTTTGCGCTTTTGTTGGCAGCATAGGAACCTCTAGGAATGCACATGGTAGAGAGAGGCTCAGATGCGTGCTCGGTACCTCCTTTAGTTTCCCTAGTTTGTGTTGAAGCTTTAAGGGGATGTAAATCCCTGAGGTGGGAGTAATTTAAATACCCGGAAATTTCAAGGAATTTTTTTTCCTAATTTCTTTGTAATTTTATGAGTATGTGGCTTCTGACGGAACTTGATTCTGAGACCCGGTGTGCCCGGAAACAATTTCCATGGTTTACATCAGGAATGTTCAGTAAACAAACAAGCGGGTTTTTCTATCATTCGAACCGGTGCTTGAAATTGAAATTTGAGGTCACTGATGAACTCGCAGCACTTGTAATTTCTTAAGAGGACCTTTACCATAGTGGAATTATGAGGGGATTGAGGATTAATTATTGGGGATTTAGAATAAAATAAGTAAAATTTGTTGTGTAGAAATTTTATTTAAGGAAGGTGGTTATTTTCTCCCAAGGGGAGATAGGGGTGGGGCCCACACGTTCCCTAAACTCTTGAACTCCCCATAATCCCCTTGAACACCCCATAACTAACCACTTTTCTAATACATGACAACCCCACACATTTATTGGAGTGGAGCCTCTCCACTTTCCATCTCTCTCTCATTATTAAATTTTTCCAACTATTCAATTAATTAATGTGTTTGAATTCATTTTAATTGAGATGGAATGTTTGATAAGATGGGGGAAAATATCATTTGAATATTTGGGTGGGAAAATATTGTGTGGAGAATCCCTTGAGAATTAAGAGATCTCTAACCCTCCATGAATAACAGTTCTCCTTCCAGCGGATCTCCAATGAACAACGCACGATCCGGGATCGAAGGCCTTTGTGGAAGCGACGAACAACAACGATCGGTGTCACCTTCATCTCTTCCTTGCGACAACGTCAATGAGCCGACGTCCACCGTTTCGTGATATCGTCAATGAACGAAGAACCTTGAGGTAGGGATTGTTATGTATAATTTTTAATATCGTACATCATCGTTATTCAATTCTTGAGTTTCGTTTGTCCACTTGATAACATCTTGATGAGGAAGAGCTCGGACCGCACGAACATGGTCCGACCCTTCCCCTCTCATTTGTTGATTGTGGACGATGGAGGCAGACTGCGAAGAACTGGCCGACGACTGGCCGACCATGAGATAATCGTCAGCGCATGATTGTCGAGTCGCCGTAAAGGCACGGCACCATCGTGCCTCGAGGAGTAGAGTCGGGCTGCGCCCGGGAGGGGCCGCGGCGGAGGGGCACGGTGCCGTCGTGCCATGTCGGTTGAACAGAGTCGCGGCCTAACGCCGCAGTGGATCTAGAAGGGCGGCTAGCTGGGCCGGCCGCCGGTGCCGCCAAGAGGTGGGACCCGAGTGGGTCTCGCGGTTACCCAAGGGTTATCCTTCATGGCCGGCCGTTTTGAAGAAACTGGGGGGTGTAACCCCCCCCAGACCAGTGGCTAGGTCGGGCCTCGCCAGCCCCCTTGGTCGGCTAGCCATGCGGCCAGCCACGTGGGCCACGTGCACCAGGCCGCACCGGCCTGGCCGGACCCGGACTCAGGGGTCGGGCCTCAGACAACTGGGCTGGACCTGGACCCGGGTCAGGTCGGCCAGGTTCCGGCCGACCCAGTGGGTGTTGGGCCGGGTCGGACCAAGCCCAGACCCCCTATTTTCGTACCTTCTTCAGTTAAATGCCCATAACATTAATTTTGGACCTCCGATCGACTCACCTTCAGTTGCATTGGATTCGACGAATCGAGACGGTCATTTCCGTATATTACAATCAAGTTTTAGGTGATGTTTTGGTATGGCCAGGTTGGTTTGACTCGAAACCAACTAGGCCTTCGGAGCGGAAACACTTATAACTTGAGGACCAGACGTCTGATTGAGGTGTCGTCGACTACATTGGAATCCTCTTGATTACACAGTTCTTTTGGCATACTTCACCTATGGTTTGGGTACTGTTGAGATATAGTCGGGTTGGTTTCTACCCAAAATCCAACCGGGCCCCTAGAACGGAAAGGATAATAACTCACAGACCAGGCATCCGATTGACGTGTCGTCTGTTGCTTTGAGACCCCTATGATGATGCAGCCCTTTGAGATATTTCCACCTGAAATTATGTGAAACATGGAAGTATCAAACAGTAGCTCATGGAGCGAATCCTCCCGGATATGAGCGTACAGAGTACGGAGACCTTGTAGCTAGCTGAGACCTGATGACTGCTTGTCCGATTCGATTCGGTGTGACTTGACTAACCAAGTGGGGAGCCCTACTGTGTTGGGGTGGAAGACCGATGGTGGGGAGCACTACTGTGTTAGGGTGGCATACCCACGGTACTCGACAGAAGGTTTACCTTTGTAGGCTATTAGGGAGAGCGCTACAGTGTTGGGGCGGTAGCCCCATGGCGGGGACCACTACTGTGTTGGGGTGGTAGACACGCGGTACTCGATAGGAGGAGTACCTAAGAATTCTAAGGTTAGTGAGCAGTGCCTCGGAGTCATGACAGGATCACTGTACTCGATAGAGGAGGAGCTCTTCAGCAGTTGTTGTTTCGATATCATTAATTAAAATCCTAGTTTGAGCTAAGTCAATGACCATTGTGTTTACCTCATGATTGAGATGGGATACTTGATAAATTAGGTATATGTGTGGGCATATAAATAAGTAAAGGTTATCTAATGAGATCATTATTTGTGGTGTAACCATGTTGATTTTAGTGAGACCTTGAGGGTCTCGGGGTCCCTACTATGTATCGTTATACTCACCCTTGCACGGGCTATGCCCGCACCTCATTGTGTTGGTTGCAGATGACAGACAACACTGGTCATTATTGAGGCTTGTAGAGCTGGACGGTACCCAGAGGTGGAATTCATGAAGAGGTAGTACCCGGAGGTGGACTTCACGACGAGACGATACCTGGAGGTGACAGACGGACCTGGAGAGTTTAGGTGTCCATCTGTACCTACCTTTCAGGTAGGAACTCTGGAGGACGATTCACGAGCAGCTCGACACCTTCCTACTATTTTGTCTTTTCCATGTACTTTAATGTTGGGCTTGTATTCCGGCCCCTTTGTAGTTTCAGCACACTTGTTATACTGCTTAATTAGTGTTTACATCCGCTTGTACACTGGTTGTGTGTGTTTACGTTTCATAAAGGCAATGCCTTCCCTTTCATCGGGATTTACAACTTTGGTGCTAGTCGTCGGCCCCTGGCCTATGGAAGGCGGGCGTGGGGTAGTCACGGCACTGGCCCTGGGGGACGGGTCGTGACATAGGAAATATCATAAAAGGGAATCATATGGTAATATATGGTGTGTATAACAAATACAGGTTGTGTACTCCCATGTCTCTACCTAGGCATGTACTTCCATGGGACGTGGCATGTAAAAGCTCATGTACATAGTGTGTATGGTAGGAACATTGTGTGTAACCTACAATGGGTACCTACCCAAGGACTGAATAGGTCCTGGCCATGTACATTTTTTGGTTTTGTTCCTTTACATGGAGTGTTACCCACCCAAGGTCTGGAAATGTACTCAACCTGGCATGTTCCCTTAGACAAGCACTATTTTCAGGTACTCAGCTACTTGGCTATGATAGTTTCAACGTGTGTATTACCCTTACCCAACATGTACTTCTCAACACACCGTCGTTCCAATACAATAATAATAAAAAATTATTATTCTTGAACTAAACATCTAGCGATCAGGATTTATGGATGGGAATCACCTAAAATTGCCCAATTCCCTTATTTAATTCCCAAAATATATTGATCATACCAAAATAGGCCAAAATCAGTCATAAAAACGAATTAAAACATGAAAATAGATAATCTATATGGATTTACGGGATGAAATAAATATGGACAACCACTGGGCATAATCTATAGAATATTCTCCCATTTCTACAATCCAATGTGACCACATGATGATCAGGCTCCAAATAATCTCTATTTTGGTACCTATCTTCCCATATACATATTTTTCTATATCAAACTCCCTATATTATCTCATCCATGTTGTTGAAAAACTACTGTGGGCATGCATGAGAATCCATGGGATACTGAGTAAATGATAAATAATATTGTAATACCATGAAAAAATAAAATGGGTCAATCTAGGCATTGGTTCCCAACATGACTTTATGCCTTTCCTAGGAAAAAAATCCCATCATAGGAGCATTCTTATCATTTCCTCATAGCCAACCTCCATTTTCAAAAACCAACAAATAACACATAATGTACACAGAAACCATTGATCTCCCCTCTCAAATGGCCATCAGTGCACTCCCAACCATATAGATTATTATATACCACTCTTCAAGCAAACCCTCAGAATACTCCTTTATCAAAAAAAAAGAAATAATTTTTTAATTAAAATAAACTTATCATGTAGAAAATGGTATATTAGATATTTCATGATGATTTCAGGATGGAAAATGATCATCTAAAAATAAGGGTAAAATATTATTCTATAAAAATTTCTGTACATCTCTCTTGATCTATAAATACATAAAAAACCTATACTTACTATTAACCAACTCTTGACACCCTTTATCTTAGAAATTAATGCCCTGGTCCTACCATGGATCAACCATATCATAGAAACCAATTTATTTATAATGTTTCGTATACCATGGAGGGTCACTATCCAGTTTAACCACCACTCCCAGGAAACCATTCCCATGAAAAGTATCTACAAAATCGGTCCTCAGTTTTTATATGGACTATCACAAATTTACAATTTAAATTGAACAACACACAACCATGGTGTCCATTTATCAACCGGGTCATTCTCTCACGATTCACTTACTACTAAAACGATGTTGTCCATTATGCATCACATGTTATTCCCAATAATCCAAAATCTACCATGGAAGTCCTGTTAAAAATCAGTATCCACACCTATGTGATGATATATTGTATGAACGACCATACTAAGACATCATTCAATTCATGAGAATCCTTCCACTCTCTAACTATATTAGAAAAAATGAAACCATTGGTCAATTGGGACATGAACCCAAACATTCCGTTATATATAATCAAGTCTAAAAAACCAGAACTCTATGTGCTTCATAAAAGGATCCTTGAATCAACATGACTATGGGAAAAAACTTAAAACTATTCATGAATCAGTCTTATTCGACTGTATAATGTTTCTCACTACCTAAAAATAAGCCAAAATACTAGGATAACCGCTTCTCTGGGATTTTATTGGAAAAAACATCAAAAAATAATTATTTGTGAAAAAAATTAGATAATATAGGTCTCTCACCTATCCCTATAATTCATTTATTAAAACAACATCACATTTTCAATCAAGCTTATCCAAAATTTCAAACATTTTCAAGGGAGTTAAGGATATAAATCACCTATGAATGACAAAACTATCAACATTGGACTACTAGGGAAATTATTCTGTACAAGAATGATGAAGATACTATTTTTAAATATATTATATTTTAATTAAATTTATTAAATCACAACATAAAGTTATTTTATAGGAAATTTTCATATTATTAGGTTTTAGGGGAATTTTGAGATTAATATTAAAAATGACTTAATATTTTTATGGAACTATATTAATATATTTATGTATTTTTTCAACAAAAATTTATAATCTAATTAGAAATTTGAATTTCATTTTTTCTACTTACATAAATATTGGTCTACATTTATTTTTTAAGGGACCAAAACTAAATTTATCATTTAGAAGTAAAAAATATTCTTAGAAGTCAAACCTCAAAAATTGTCCATATATTTGTACACTATTAATTATGGGACATTATATCCATAAATAAACACCCAAACATACAGAAATTTGATGGTGATTTTGTGAAGGAACTAATGGACCACTTTTATAGATGTTTCATTGAGAAATTATGCTTTTTAGATGCCATAAATGAATTTTAATATATATTTGGGGAATATATAGAGGTTCTATGTCTAGATTATGGTTTTAGAGTAAATTAGACATAAATCACTCATCCAATGAATAATGATGCTAAAAATATGAGGGAGAAAGATAAAGGAAAAAAATTAAACATCTTTAAATATGAAAACCATTACTAATTATGGAATTTAATTGTCCATACATGTGAAAATATTCAAACATAAAATTTCAGACCAAAAATTTCTCAACCTTTTCCAAAAAATATATACATCACCTACCTTTACAAAGTATAACCATTTTCATGGGGCTAAGGAGTTTTTTTCAATATATTTTTATCTTATTTTTATTATATTATGTTTATACTTATTCTGCATATCTTCTCTTTCAATTTCTAATATTTTTCTCTTCTACCACATTATTTCCCTTCTCAAATCCACTAAAAAACATAACTAACCATGATTTTTGTTCATGGGATTAATTGGTTATTTGTTGAGTATTTTTGTTTTTCAATTATATATATATATATATATTAAATTATTGAAATGTATTGGTGGTAAAAAAATATTATGGTGAGTGGTATCTATTCCTTCTATACACCTGATTCTTTCGTCTAGTTTATCATTTTCCTTCCATTCACTTTTTCATTCCTAATGAGTGGTGATGGTCAGGGAAGATGTATCCGAGATGAAATTTGGTTGATTACAACCCCATATAGGGAGATCTAAGAATGGGTTAAATTACAATTTATATGAGTTGGTGTTGTTTGATATGACATTAATACTACATTGAATTGAGTATTATAATTATTTTGAACAATAATATCAATCCACATAAACTCTCTAAAAAAATTACTTAATTATTTATAAATAAAGACATTCTATTCTGTAGTGAAATAATTTATATTAAATTTATATTTTAGTACTTTAATACCCTAACTAAATTAGTATATATGTTAGATTAATTTTGGATAAAACATAACAGATACAATATAAACATAGTACGTGTATGCAGACAACATGAGTTCGATACTAGGGGTTCATACTATATTACAACCGAAATAAAATAAAATATTTATTGTGGTAAAATGTATTTGAAATTTTACATAGAGTGTCCTTCAAATGAATTTTCCCCAAGATGCCATGATACCAATGTATATGAGATACTAAACTGAAATTCACTAGACATTCGTATATTGAAATACCCCCTCAAGGTCCATTTCACTTTAAAAAATACGGTACCTAATATAATCATACATAATGACCTGACTAGATGACCACAAAAAGGTCAGTATGTTTAATCTAATTCCATTATATAAAACAAAACATGGTATATATTTTTTACTAACAATTTAAAAAACCAAAATAAGAAAACTTACCCTACAAGAAGTAATAAATTTTGGTATCATGTTCCATATTGACCAATCAGGGTCATTGCACATCCTTCACATGAGGACTGATTAGTTTGTATCACCTATAAAAGTATCAACCTAGATCTACATAACCTACCGTTAGAATGATATATATTTGTAATTAATCTAAATTGAGAAAAATAACATAAAAAATATATATGGGAAACACCCCTTTATATTTTTGTTGAAATTTTTAAAAAAAAATTCATATATCATTAGTAAAATGAAAAAAATATTCCCTAAGTCATTTAAATCGTACAATACAAATTAAGATGATTGAGACACCTATTTCCTTTAGTCTGTAATGGTAAAACTCAATTCCTTTACTAATTCCAATGGATCAAGATCCATAAATCCCTAAATCCAAAATGAATCAAAGCATTTAGAGAAAATGTTTGTTGCAAAATGATAAAATCATATAAAATAGTTACATCCCAAACTAGAGAAGAAATCATCTAACCCTAGAAGCAATAATTATTACTACAATACGTTTTCTTGAAAAAACAATTCAATATCCATCATAGGATCTTACATATTCCTAATACATTGTCTATCATATCCTAAATAATAAATCAATTGGGAATGAAAATTTCTAATAACATTCTGTAACATCCTGACATGGATAGAACTGAACTAGTGCTATAAACCAGTTCTCCAAAAGACATCAAGTGCATGTATCCATATTCTAGAAGATTATAACTAGTAGCGAATACCTATGGTGTGTCTATGCAGAGACTATCATGTAACACCCCGCCCCTACCTCATTGGCGAGAGGAGGCCGTGAGGGATACTTGGCCTTACGTGACGTTCCTAAGGTGCCAAATGCTGTAAATAAATACCGATGGCTTCAAGGAATAGTGTGGAACGATTTCCCCTTAGGACAAAACCAACCAAACCAACAATTAAATATTCATGCACATTCAAAACCAACCATGTGATACTAACAATTCCATTTCAAATCCACAAATAAATCCAACGAAACATGTCCACAAAACATCAGAGTTCTATGCAGAAGACTGGACAACAAAACACCATGAGACAGGATACCACCAAAGCTCCAATCCAAGTTCCAAGCTCCAAGCTCCAGCAAGAAATCACAATTCACCTCTAAAGGAGGGTGATGAATTACCTTTTCCCACCTCATTGTAGACAACATCTACAATGACACCACAATTCCAATGTATGGGGTGAGTACTAAAACTCAGTATGTTTTCCCCAAAGGACTTACCTACACATGCCACCATGATAAATCCATTAGCATATTTATATAAAATAGTTTATATAAAATAATCAAATGTGAAACCGTTATCATAAGCCAAACACACCCTTACCAAGACATCTCACCCATACCAAGAAACCAAGGGAAAGACAAAACAAAAATGCCACAAGCCATTTCATCATTTACACATTAGCACAACAATTTACATCTTGCAAATCAATGCACAAAAACAACCATAACTGTGGAGATTCCATCAAACCCATTCACCCATTCACACTTTAGTTCCATCTATGAAAAGTAACACATAATAAAAACACCATAACAGTGGACCTTCCGTCCAACCTGTTTCACCCATTCAAAACTAATAGAACATCCCATCCACCTATCTTTTGATGGTGGCCCTTATATCCACTATTCATCCCCTTTTTAATGTGGTACTTATCGCCAATTTCACAAAACATTACATTCAAGCCATATCCAAGCATACAACCCACCAAGGTCACAACATCATGCAATCAACCAATTCCATTTCATATTAATCCACATCAAAAAATCACCCATTTATAGAAAATCATTTTCCATCACAAATAGCATTTCAAAAAAACAAAATCTTTATTGAAAACCATATTCATGAACAATTTTTCTAAATCAATCTCAGAAACCCACTTTAAATTCTCCATTTTAAAATCCACAACAATGGAATTTCATCACAAAACCCTATTTTTCCAAAAAATCCCAAAATGGATTTTCCAATCAATTTCTCACATCAAGACACAAATAATTTTTAGCAGAAAAAATTAATTGAACCAAAAACTAGTAGTTCAAACCAAGTGGAGTCGAGAGAGAATCCACCTACCTTTAGGGTTTCGGTGAAATCGACCCACAATCAATCACACCCCAAATCCAGCAAATGCACCACCAAAACATCTCTAGATTCCCTTCCCTATCATCCACAAGACATTATATCAACTTCTAAGGTGAAATCAACCCTATATCTACAAGAAATAGATGTAGATATTGATATCTAATGAAGGGAGAAGAATGGATATAGAGAAAACCAAAAAGAACCATGAGATAAGACTTATCCGAGAGAAATCACCTTCAAACTACCATGAAAACCCTTCGATTTCCTTCCAAAATGTGTGGGAGAGTCCCTCCAACCCTTGAGAGCCAAAAATACAGAGAGAGATTTGAGTGGGAGAGAATTTAGAGAGGAATAGTTTAAGCCTGAGGGCGCATTGAACTTAAAACTCTATGTTTAAGTGTCTGCACGTTTATTTCGCACGGTTTGGAAAACCGTCTGCTAAATATCAGCACACTACTGTTTTGAGAGGAGGGGTCTGAATGGTTGCCTCACCTGGTACAGAAAAATGTCCACAAGACATACGATTCCTATTGTCTCCCCCTACACGGTTTCCTGGAGCACCCACACAGTTTTCTCTAACTATTCTCAAACCATTCTCCCTATGAAAAGTCTCCATACTCATTAAAAACCATTCCAACTCTCCCAACATCTTCTCAACTTATCGCATACACATTAAACACAAAAAAAATCCTAAAAATGCCACATACCTCAAACCGCCTCTACCTATTCCAATAAGAACACCATCATCTGATACAATAATGTGCCCACTGCTAATACCAACAAACCCATTCCACCCTACCTATCATGTCTCTCTCATCTAAAAAGATGTCTAACGCCATCGTGTGTCGTAAAATCCATTGTTCACACATCACAATCGACGTGGGCCTTAAAAGCCACCAGCCAATCCATTCCCGGATTACATCATGCCCAACAATCTCATGCACTGAGAAATTACACATTATCTCAACCTTTCCCACAACGATACAACATGATCTACATAATAAGGATCAACACTCTCTTCGACCAAGAGGAGTTTTATGTTTTAAAACTGAAGGCATCATTTCTACCCTTAACCTAGAAAATCAACTAGAAGTGTTGCAATAAAATAGTGTGAAGCACTAGTTTCAAACATCACTTACATCAAGGTATAATTTAATAGAATAGTACCTCACACCGTGGATGGTCCTGACTGATCATCAACCACAACCTGATCAGCTCCAAACACTTGTTTTCTTGCCACGCTCTTCTCTTTATTGCCCTGCTGAGGCGTCATGGTATTCCAAGAAAAACAATGATCAACATTACTCTACTACCGAGGGGTATGCTGCTGCCCCCATCTCATCGAATCGTACGATGTCTACGATCCCTAAGGAGTGTCACGTGCACTCGATCGTGGAGCATTCTGACAATAACGATGCATATGGCCCATTTTATTACAATTATCACATGCTCGTGGTTGTGTTGTACAATCCCGCTTGATGTGGATTGTAGAACCACAATGAAAACATCCTAGCTTGTTCTGGGGCTTTGGAGGAAGATTTACCGATCCTGATGTTAGATTATTTGCCATACTCCCACCCTGGGAATAAGGGTCCCTTCTCCACTTGAACGCAGTGTTAGAGTTCCCACTATTCACCATGGGTACCGCCATGCTTCATCTGCCCGGAGCGCCCAATAGATCCTTCTCAGCCACTGAGGCTCTATTCACTATCTCTGTGTAATTTTCTATACACAACACCATTATCTTTGAACATATTTCCTACCTTTACCCCACTTCAAAGATCTTTGCCTTCAACGATGTGTTAACCGCCACCTCGGGTGAAAACCTCACTATGATTATAAACATAGGTGCATACTCCATCACAAACATATGCTTTTTCTTCAAACCAAAGAAATTATTTGTTCGCTGAATTCTGAACATATGTGGGTAGAATTGTTTATTAAACAATTCCTCAAAGCCGTCCCACATCACCCCCTAGTTTGTCCCTGGTTGGAGTACCAACTGCCACCACTGAAGGGAAACATCACCCAACATATAGGTGGCCAACTTCAATTTCAACTCTACTGGTGTTCCCGAGAATTCCAAGATCTTTTTCATTCAATTCAACCACACCTCTGGCCTCTCTGGCTTTGAATCACCCCTGAAGATAGGTGGATCTTTCTTTTGAAACTAAACCGCATGATCCACATGCATTGGTTCATCCACTTTATTTCCACTTTCCACGGCTTGGAATGCATGCACTATAATTTGTACAACCTGCTGGTTCACCAGAGGCTCAGGTGCAACTACATTATCATCATCCACTTCCGGTTGGTCTCTAAGACGCCTACCCAGTGCCATTTCTATAAAAAAACAAAAAATCCTTAGTCTCACGTCTATAGACATCAATAATTTCCATTAGCATTACACAACACTATCTCAACCCGACCCTACTCGGGCTCGAGCCTCAACTACCCCAGGCTCACCTACATTGGCCAGGGGTTGGCGACCAGTGCCGAAGGCACAATAACTCGGGGAGGAATATTCCTAACTACCTATACACACACACGCAGAAAACTCAATGCAAAAGTGCAGAGTAAAAGAAAGATTAAATTACCAACTGCTATAAATGAACCACAAAGTGCAATGACCTCTAAACTGTACAAAGCAAGTGCCGAAGGTAAAATAAAAAGTAAAGTGGGAAAACACGCGCCCAACCAGAAAAGTGCCACAAATTGAATATAGGTAAAAAAACACCTAGGAGAGTTCCACACCTAGAACCCAACTACGACCACCACACGCGGTCCAAGCTCCCAAACACCTAAGCTCCGCTGAAGTCACGACCATCCTGTCTGTTGTATGCAAGGGAACACCATGTGCGAGAAAATACCAAGAAAGGGTGAGTATAAAAATACTCAGTAGGATACCCCAAAGGCTCGAGAGAGCAACAAAGGAGGTACCGAAGGGTGAGAAGTAGATCGAACAGGGAAAAGTAAAGGAGTAAAACCGAGGGTGTAGTAAAGAGTACAACAAGGAGTGAAATAGAGTAACATTAGAGAGTCCATATCAACCCAACAAGAGAAAGGAGGTAGACTCGTCCAGAAACAAGGAGCTAGAAATGGTGAGAAGATGAACTTCTCGTCGAGTCTTTGATACCTATAGTAGGAAAGTAGACTTGTCCAACCATGAGAAGCTGGACAATGAAAGCACGTGGCATACCCCGCGCGTCTTCACCTCCCCTGGAAGTAGTGTAATAAAAACCCAAGAAGTGGGTACTATAACAAGGTATATACATATATATATGCTCAAACAAGAGGCCCGAACAAGATCTTAAGGGGATCTCCATCCCGTAGCTCAGCCCAAAAAAGTGAGCATCCAACAGTCTTAGAAGTAAACACCATCGATACCTAGCATCCTCCACGTCTTCCCAAAACTGCAAGTCAAGGGGCTCAAATCACCGCACCTTGACACTATCCGCTTTGTGCGGCATTGACTCGCCCGCACAGTTTTAGGTTATCTCGAATGGACGCATCTCGGTGGGGAAAGCACCCCTCGTACTTGAGAGTTTTTTGGGAACGTCAAACCACACCTCATCATTGCACCGTAGTCGAGAGGTCTCTTCAAAGTCGACAGACGACCCCCTTCCCCCGCCCCACTAGATGGTAATCCATGGATGTCAATGGGTTCCCACTAGATGGATACCCAGCAAAGTCAATGGGTGCCACACTGCCCAGTCCCATAAAAGTGTAATACACTGGAGGGAGACCCAGAAAAAGTCATTGATGAGTACAAATTCCCAATCCCGTAAAAGATTAATCCACGTAAGGAGGCTCGTAACCATCATTGGGGGCCACTTCCTAGACAAGCTGGAGGTAAACCCAGCATCGGGGACCCCTTCCCATCCCCGCTGGAGGTAAACCCAGAACTGATCTTCCCATCCCTACTGGATGATACAACGATGTTCATCCCTATTGGATGATAACCCACTGGCCATCCCTGCTGGATGGTAATCCACTGGCCATCCCTGCTGGATGGTACCGCTCTGGCCATCTCTGTTGAATGGTATAACTCATGGCCAGCCCTGTTGGAAACAGCCTTCTGCTTAGCCCTGCCATAAACAACCTCCTGGGTAGAGTATCATTGACCGCGTAATGTGTTGGTGACACTGAATCCACAAGAACTCTACCAGGGAATACGAAGAAACTGTGCCGGACAAACCATAGAGAATAGAACTAGGGGAAAACCACTCAACCCTTCTGGTCGATCAAACGAGAACAAAACTAGTGGAAACTCAACAATTCTGTTAAAACAAACGAGAACAGAACCGGGGGGAAACTCAACCGTGCTGGTCAAACAAACGAGAAGAGAACCAGTGGGAAACTCAACCCCGTTGGTCAATGAAACGAGAACAGAACCAGGGGGAAACTCAACCCTGCTGGTAAAAAATGAAAACAAAGGGACTCTCTACATCGCGAGAGGTCAAGGGTACGCAAATCAGAACACAAAACACACATGGGGCCCACACGATGTGTGGCCCCATGTCAACTCCAACCAAGAACACAAACGTTCTCAGGTACAAAAAACCACACATACCTCCAAGTGTTCCCCGTATACTCCCAGAGTATTCCACGTTTCTAGCCTAAAGGATATCATGCACATGGAACCCAACATCATCGCGAAGGGTGTAAACATAAAAAATACAAATTTCCACCTCATTGGCCCATGCACGACCAACTACATCTCACCAAACATTACTTCACTCACACGGGAATGCATGCGATCACACGACAAGGGTCCACTACAAACACAGTAGGATGAACCACCATCAAAGCAGCTTACTTGCTTTTGTGTTTAAATGAGGTCTTGAATGAGGATCCTCACATTCAAATGGTTTGTACCGGTGTAATCATCATGGAAAAACATGCGAGATCGACTACTTACTCGCCTCCAACGGATATCTGACGTAAAGGTCATCTGACACTGCTTTACGCCCGAACGACATCCCGTGATCCCGATCCTCACCCTCGAAAATAGTCGGGCGCATCGAACCATTACGATCTCCTCGGGAAAACACATCAAAAAGGACTGCTCACTTGACTGGAATGGATATTCAGAGAAAAATATGCATTTCGCCGCACTGCACATGAGAGGAGCTTCGTGGGACCTGCATCCCAACCCTGAAGCACTGCCAATGGATCGCACCGTTGCGATCCTCTCGGAAAAGTATACAAGAGGGACTATTCAGTTGTCCAAAACAGACACCAGGTGATAAAGCTGGAAATCACCGCCAACTCCTAAAACGGCTCTCGTGGGGGCCGCACAAGTGTTCTGAATTAAGGGGGGGCATATTATTCCATTGAAATGCCCTCGGAAAAACACCCAGAATCAACTGGTCACATGCCCCGAACATAAGTTGGATGAAAAATCAGTAAAGCATTGCATGTAACTCGAAAGACGGTCAGTGGGGCCCACACCTCAACTTCTATTTCAAAACTTGGAAACCCATTGGAAATATTTTTCTTGATGTCTGGGTAACAACGCTGCTAACGGCACACAAAATGGACATCAGATGTGACCGCGCAGCCCAAAACAAAAACCCCGGGAAAACGCCAAACTACTTAAAGGCGTGTCGCGCCTCCGAGGCCCCTCGTTTCAGGAATTAAAAATTCTCGAGACCATCTGAAAATGCTCTTCTTGATGCCAGGAAGCCAATTCCATAGATGACACACAAAATAGACAAACATAATAAAAATTATGGGTGTCTAATATCGAAGGGGGTGAACCCCTTCGACTGGACCGTCCTGGACCGGCCGGTCTGCCCGTTCAGGGCCGGCCCGTGCCGGCCGGCTCGGCTCGCTGTGCCGGCCAGCGGCTCTTCCGTATGCGCCAGATGTTGACCCTCGGTCCATGCCTGCACCGACAGGCCACGAGGTCCAGTTGCGGTCTTCCGCGGAGACCCGCCGAGCGCGGGTCTCTGTCGCCGTGCGGGGGTCGCGCGCCGCGACCCCGCTTCTGTTGCGCCCCGACGGCTCAGCCTCACCGCCAGGAGCCACCGCCTCGCCCGACCATCCCTTCATCACCCTGAAGACCACTCCATCCAAGAGCTCGCTCCGACCTCCGCTGCCCTACTGTCGAATGCCCGCGCCACCCGCACCTCCACCTGGACACTCGCTGGACCGCCATCCCAGCTCGCCGGAGAACCCAAAACCACCGGAAAACACCAAAAACTCGCTGACCTTCAACGGACAACCGAGAATGCCTCGTGACTCATAATTTTAAACTAAAATAGGTGTTGGAAATACCAGAACAGGTGCTACGCGATTATGGGCTTCGCTCGACAATTTAAAATATATTTGATGCATAAAAAACAATTCGAAGAGGGATGTATGAATTGAAAAACAAAGCAAGAACCCAACCTCATGGGCGTAGCCCAACGCTTTGTCATTGATCCAACTATTATGTAGCCGAGGTCTCCCGGATAGAAGAGGGAGGAGGAGGGCTTGAGGAGGAGTTTGAGGGTGAGGGGGTTTCTCCAGGGGGAGTAATGAGGATGGGGGAGGAGGGTAGAGTTTAAATAATTAAACTCTTATTAATTAAAAACTCGACCACTGAAAACACCCATGTCCAAAACCCCCAACGTAGTTAAAGTTAGACTGCTCCTAGGGTAAACACCACCTCCCGAGCACAATGGAGGTTTGAGAATTTTAATCTGAGGCCCCATTCAATAGTTATTAAACTCAACGCGTGAGGTCGCCAAATTTCGAAAATGCCCCTGTCGGCATTTTTCAGAGAAGGCCCACGCCCGTGAAATTTACACCCCTTCTATGGTAAATTGCCCGCTCTGAAGTCAATGGTGCCCTCTATTTCCCAATACGATCAACCGTTTAAGAGATATTGGAGTTTAACCATTAAATTAATAAATTAATTATTTTACTTATCCGTTTAATGTTCCGTTAACGGGAGAGGGGTCCCTATGTCCTACGACGACATGTTTTTTGTCATTCCTAGAGTAAAAACACCATTTCGGACCCATCAGTACACTTAGATTTAGGATCTGAATTACTATTTAGGAGTTATCCCATCTATTTGGCATGCCTAGTGTGAACGCACTAAAAATTTAATTCCGGCCACACCGGGGCTCAGAATCGCACGCCGTCTGAAGTCGCTTCTTTGAAATAACATAAAGAATATTCCAAAAGAATTTTATATTCAAAAATTGGGTTCTTAAATCATTCCCTATTTCAAGATTAAAATCCCTAAAAAGCAAAACCAGGGAACAACTCAGGGTACCAAGCCCACACCTGGCTCTTCCGTACCCAGAAGAACTCTTGCACAGTCTCGCATCACCACACACAGACTAAAGGATTTGATTTGTTCACGTGAGGTCTACCCTTTCTAAGGATGTGCATAAGAGAACACACACATCTCCTTAGGTAAGCCACACTGGTGACGTCGTGCACCCACTACAGACTTTGGGGTTAGGGCAAGGCGGTAGGGAACCTCGCCATCCCCTCGCACGGTCTCAAATGGCCCGAAGGATCTCGGGGGAAACTCACCTACCTGACCGAACCCCTACGCCGCATGCCATGATTAGAATCACCATTTGTACTTGGGACAAAACTGGGTGATTCCCTCCTTCAGAATATCCATATGGTGAAACACCCAAGGATATCTGCTCACGTATGATTTCACATTTTATGTGCCACGACCCAGAATCTCTTACACGCTTAGAGAAAGAAGGAGTGGACACCATTTTCCAAATATGAGGTTCCAGGTATTCTACTCGAATGACAGAGGGTTACACCAATGCCCCGCGTCACCCTGGTAACACCTCCAACAAGGATCAGGAAGAAAAGCATTTCACATACAGAGTCTAACAATTCTACTGCAAAAAGTATAAGAGTTGTAGAGTGTACCTCTTATCACCCCATGCACTACAGGATCGTAAACATCCAATGCTCGTGGTTGTCTGTGGTCCCAACTGTCAGCTCCCGGAGCCTGGCGTGGACTGCCAAGTGGTGATGGTAAGACCTCGTAAATCCGTCCCCCACTACCAGCTCCTCCCTCTCCTCTACCAGCACCACCTCTCAGGGAGCTACACCGATAACTATGCTACCTCTTCCGTGGTGGTGCACCTGTTACCTGCTCGGCATTCTCAGCGTTCCAGGTCGTGTAGTCTCACACCAGGTGACCTCACCCATCGCAAGCATAACACTGAATCTCTCCAGGCTACACTGGTGCCCTCCAGCGCCACTGTGGTGTATAATCACGCCCCTAAGTCCAGTTATCGGAAATCCACCTGCATCGAAGTTCTGTCAGCCGACGCCCGCTAGTTGCGGTAGACGTCTCGGCTCTGTCGAGCTTGCTGCCACCACCAACTTTAGAGCGTGACATGAGGCTCTCTGTCACTAGCACCTACTCTATCACCCCGGCATAAGTGGAAATGCATAATGGTACTATGAAAACCCATATCTCTCTGGGGAGACCCTGCTCGAACTTCCGCGCTTTGAAGTTGCCGTCAGGGACCACGTTGGGGTAAAAACATGCACGGTCTGCGAAACTAGTTGCGTACTCGACAACCATCATCCCTCATTTCTGAAATTGCAGGAGCTCCTGAATCTGAATGGAGCATAAGGAGGAGGGGGAAAACTCCTCACGAAACAACAACTAAAAGTCAAACCATGAAGGCGATGACTTGTCATGAAACTGAGTCACCAGAATCCACCAACGCCAAGTTTCTCAGCAGAAAGGATGGCGTCCCATGCCACCATAAGATCTGTTGGTGTCTGCACAATCCTGAAAAGGAGAACCACTATATCCAGCCAAACCTCTGCTTCCTGAGGGTCTAACTCACCACCGAACCTCAGCGGTGTCGGTCGCTGGAACTCACGGAGCGTGCTCAACCTGCGCTCAAACCATGTCTACTCTGCTGAAGCTGTATACTGCTCACCAGGTGGGGGTGCTTCTACCGGCCCACCCGGAGAAAGGGGCTTGCATGATGGGTCCTGGACTGAGGCCTCATTGCTCACAAGTTCATCGTCACAAACCAAAGCTCGTGTACTGAATGGTTGTCTTTTCGGAGACATCCTGAATGTTATCAAGGAGTGCCGTGATCAAATGAGCATATATGTATATAATTGTAACAACAACGGGGAGCTGAATCAAGAAAGAGTGTCAGGACTCAATCATATGTGATGCACAAACCAATTTTCCCTACAACAAGTGTCTCATCATGCCGAGTTGACAAGCGGGTTATCCGGGTCCTGGTGAATGGATATGTCAGCCGCCGCACCATCATTGGACTCCCTGGCCTGAGAGCCACTCTCGGGACATGTTCACACTATTTCCCTAAATCCCAACCAATTCATTTTTAGGGATGTCTGAACAACGTTCCATGGAATTAACCACATCTGATACCACCTTGTCACGACCCGACTCTACCTAGGCTCGAGCCGGAACTACCCCAAGCCTGCCTCCATAGGCCAGGGGCTGGCGACCAGCACCAAAGGAACAATAACTTGGGGAGGCCTTTTCCTAAGTACCTGTACACATACACGCAACACACTCAATGAAAAAGATCAGAGTACATGAAAGAGTAAAGTATCGACTGCTATAAATAAACCACAAAGTGCGTTGACCTCTAAATAGTACAAAGTAAGTGCTAAAGGTAAACTAAAAAGTAAAGGGGAAAACACGTGCCCAACCAGAAAAGTGCCACAACTCGGAAATATGTATACAAAAGAAAACACTTGGGAGAGTTCCACACCTAGAACTTGACTTCTACCACCACACGCGGTCCAAGATCCCAAACTCCTATGGTCCGCTGAAGTCTTGACCAACCTGCCCGTCGTCTGCAAGGGAACACCATGTGCGGGCAAAGCCCAAGCAGGGGTGAGTATAAAAATACTCAATAGGATACCCCGAAGGCTCGAGGGAGAAAAAAAGTGGTACCGAAGGGTGAGCGGTCGATCGAACAAGGAATGTAAAGGAGTGAAACCGAGGGTGCAGTAAAGATTACAACAAGGAGTACAGTAGGGTAACAGTAGAGAGTACAGCTCAACCCAACAAGAGAATATAGTTAGACTCATCTAGACACAAGGATCTAGAAACAATGGGAATATGAACTTCTCGACGAGTCTTCGCTACCTATAGAAGGAGAGTAGATTCATCCAACCTTGAGAAACTAGACATGGAAAGCATGTGGCATACCTCGTACGTCTTCGCCTCCCTTGGAAGGAGAGTAACCATAACTAAAGAAGTGGGTACTGGAACAAGGTATATACACATATATATGCTCAAACAAGAAGCACGAACAAGATCATAAGTGGATATCCATCCCGTAGCTCAGCCCAAAAAAGTTAGTATCTAACAATCCCAGAAGTAAACACCATCGATGCCTAGAATCCCGCACGTCATCCCCAAACTGCATGTCAAGGGGCTCAAATCACCGCACCCTGTCACTATCCACTTTGGGCGGCACTGACTCGCCCACACGGTTTTAGCTCGCATCGGAAGGACGTACCTCGGTGGGGAAAGCACCCCTCATACTTGAGAGTTCTGGGGGAACGTCAAACCACACCTCGTCATTGCCCCGCAGTCAAGAGGTCTCCTCAATGTCGATAGGCGACCCCCTGCCCAGCCCCGCTGGAGGGTAATCCATGGAAGTTGACGGGTTCCCACTGGATGGCGACCCGGCAAAGTCGACGGGTGCCACACTGTCCAATCCTATAAAAGGGTAATCCACTAGAGGAAGACCTGGAAAATGTCGTCAACGAGTACCAATGCCCAATCTCGTAAAAGGGTACTCCACTGGAGGGAGGCTCGTAACCGTTATTGGGGACCACTTCCTAGAACATCTGGAGGTAAACCAGGCATCAGGGACCACTTCCCAACCACGCTGGAGGTAAACCCGAAACTGCTCTAGCCATCCCTGCTGGATGGTACAACACTAGTCATCCCTGCTGGAAGGTAACCCACTGGCCATCCCTGCTGGATGGAAACCGACTGGCCATCCCTACAGGATGGTACCGGTCTGGCCATCCCTGCTGGATGGTACAACTCTTGCTAGCCCTGCTGGAAATAACCTTCTGGCTAGCCCTGCTAGAAACAACCTACAGGATCGGTGCCCGCATAATGTGTTGGTCACACCGAACCCACAAGAACTCTACCAAAGAATAGGAAGTAACTCTACCGGCCAATCCATTGAGAACAGAACATGGGGAAAACCACTCAACCCTACTTTTCAAACAAACGAGAACAGAACCAGGGGAAACTCAACCCTGCTGGTCAATCAAACGTGAAAAAAACCAGGGGGAAACTCAACCCTACTAGTCAAACAAACGAGAACAGAACCAGAGGGAAACTCAACCCTGCTGGTCAAACAAAAGACAACAAAATCAGGGGAAAACTCAACCCTTCTTGTCAAAGAAACGAGAACAGAGGGACCCTCTACATCGCGAGAGGTTATGGTTATGAAAAGAAGAACATGGAACACACATGGGGCCCACACGACGTGTGGCCCAAAGTCAACTCCAACCAAGCGCACAAACGTTCTCAGGTACAAACAACCACACGTTCCTCTAATTGTTCCTGTATACTCCCAGAGTATACCACGTTTCTATCCCAAAGCCTATCAGGCACACTTCACCCAACATCAATACGAAGGTCGTAAATGTAACAACTCCATCTTCCCACCTCATAGGACTAGTAATGACCAATTACATCTCTTCGAGCATTACTTCACTCACACGGGAGTGCATGCAATCACACACCGAGGGTTCGCTACAAACATAGTATGACGAACCACCACAGGAGCACCTTACTTACTTTTACGTTTAAATGAGGTCTCTAATGAGGCTCCTCACATCCAAACGGTTCATACCATTGTAATCCTCGCTGAAAAAAATTCGAGATCGACTACTTACTCACCTCCAAAAGATATCTGACGTAAAAGTCATCTGACACTGCTTTACGCCCAAACGGTGTCCCGTGAAGCCGAGACTCGGCCTTGAAAATAGTCGGGCACATCACACCATTGCGATCTCCTCAGGAAAACATGGCAAAAAGGACTGCTCACTTCAGTGGAATAGATATTCGGATAAGAAGAGGCATTTCGTCGTTCCGCACATGAGATGTGCTTCATGGAACCCACATATCAGTCCCGAAGCGCTGCTAATGGATCGCACCATTGCGATCCTCTTGGAAAAGTACACAAGATGGACAATTCACTTGTCCAAAATGGACCCCTAGTGATAAAGTTGGAAATCACCGCCAAATCAAAAAATGGACCTCGTGGGGCCCGAACCAGTGTGCTGAATAAAAGAGGGTGGATTGCGCCATTGTAATGCCCTCAGAAAAACACCCAGAATCGACTGGTTTCATGCCCCGAACAGACGTTTGATGAAAAAGTTGTAAAGCGCTGCACGCAGCTCAAAAGACAGGTCGTGGGGTCCATGCCTCAACTCCAGTTTCAATGCCTGGAAACCCTTTTCTAATCTTCGTCTTGATGTCAGGGTCACAACTCCATTTACGAAACACAAAATGGACATAGGATGTGTCCGTGCCTCCCAAAACAAACCCCCCCAGAAAAACGCCAAACTACTAAAAGGCATGTCGCATCTCCGAGGCACCTCGTTTCTGGAATTAAAAATTCCCGCGTCCATCTCAAAATTCTAGACTCGAAGCCAGGAAGGCACTGACATAGATGACACAAAAAAGGACTCCCATAATAAATATTACGGGCATCCGAAGTTGAAGGGGGTGAGCCCCTTCGACTGGACCGGCCTGGACCGGACGGTCCGCCCGTTCTGGGCCGGCCCGCACCGGCCAACCTGGCTCGCACTGCCGGCCCGCGGCTCTGCCGCATGGGCTAGCAGTGGACCCTCATTCCACACCTACACCGACCGGACATGTGTTCTGGTCGCAATCTTCCGTAGAGACCTGCCGAGCGCGGGTCTCTGTCACCTCGTGGGGGTCGCACGCTGCGACCCCGCTGATGTCACGCCTCGGCGGCTCGACATGGCCACCTAGAGCCGCTGCCTCGCCCGGCCAGGCCCGCCTCGCCTTGAAGACAGCCACTGCTCAAATCTCGCGCTGACCGCTACTGCCCTGCTTCCAAACCCCAGCGCCACCCACCCCTCCGCCTAGACCATCGCCGGACCGCCGTCCCTGCTCGCCGGAGAACCCAAAACCGCCAGAAAAACACCAAAACCTGCTGACCTTCGACAGACAACCGAGAATGCCTCGGGACTCATAATTTCAAACCTAAATAGGCAATGTAATGACTAGAACAATTGATACGCGATTATGGGCTTCGCTCAACAATTTATAAGATATTCGACGCATAAAAAGCAATTCTAAGAGAAATGTATGAATTGAAAAACGAAGCAAGAACCCTACATCCTGGGCGTAGCCTGACGCTTTGTCGTCGATCCGCCTTTGTTGTAGCCAAGCTATCCTAGATTGGGGAGGTAGGAGGAGGGTTGAGGATGAGCATGAGGGTGAGGGGGTTTGGCCAGGGGGAAGGAATGAGGATGGGGGTGGAGGGGAGAGTTTAAATAATTAAACTCTTTTTAATTAAAAACTAGACCCCTAAAAACACCCACGTCCAAAACCCTCGATGCGGTTAAAGTTAGACCGTGCCTCGGGTAAACACCACCTCCCGAGTATAACAGAGG
This sequence comes from Viscum album, assembly GCA_963277665.1. NCBI lineage: Eukaryota > Viridiplantae > Streptophyta > Magnoliopsida > Santalales > Viscaceae > Viscum > Viscum album. Next base: position 157,900,330 of record OY728128.1, on the reverse strand, counting down.
TCTCATAATTTTAACTCGAGGCCCTGTTCAAATGTTATTAAACTCAACGCCCGAGGTCACCAAATTACGAAAACGCCCATGGAGGCATTTTTCACAGAAGGCCCGTGCCCGTGAAAGTTACACCCCTTCTAGGGTAAACAGAACACTCTAGACTCAACGGTTTCCTCAGTTTTCTAATTCGAGAAACCATTTAAAAGATACTTGAGTTTAACCATTAATCGAATAAATTAATTATTTTACTTATCCGTTTAATCTTCCGTTAATGGGCGTGTGGTCCCAATATCCTGCGCCGACATGTTTTATGTCATTCCTATGGTAAAAACCCCATTTCAGACCCATCCATACACTCGGATTTAGGATCCTAATTATCGTTTAGGAGTTATCAAATATATTTGGTGTGCCCAGTGTGAACGCACTAAAAATTCAATTCCATCCACACCGGGGCTCGGAATCGCACGCCATCTAAAGGTGCTGCTCTCGAATAACATCAAGAATATTCCAAATTCATTCATAGACAAAAAATGGGTTCTTAAAAACATTATCACAACGAGGATTTCCACCTTTCCACTTTTCCATGTTTCACTGTTTTTGAAAATAAACCCATTTTCAAAATACCAAATTTCTCCACATTACAATTTCACACATTTGAAAAAAAATATTTCTTAATTCAGCCTAGAAATAATTATACACCAATGAAATATGCATCCTAGAGGGAAGTCATTTCTACCATATATTCCATGCACATCTCATTGGATACACCCGCAACAATGAGATTTCCAATGCCTATAAGTGTATCAAAAACACTTATGTACCCAACTCCCTGGTAACATGAATTTTAGTATAAGCGGGTTAACTATTTCCATTTATGCTATACATTCAATGTTACGACATTCCTACGCCTTTCTACCATCCCGACTCAAGGAATATATCACAACGAATTTTAATACCAAATCCAAGTATCAACTCCAAAGGACCGAACAAGCGGATACCAAAAGTGACACCCACCCCCTTCCCCGTTGTCTTGAGGATGCAGTGAGTGCTACTTGGCCTTAAGCGACGTTCCCAAGGCGCCAAAGGCTGGCAATAAATGATGAGGTCTTCAAGGAATGGTGGGGAATGATTTTCCCGTAATAAAAAACCAACAAAAACAACAACTAAAGATTCATACTCATTCAAACAAAACCATGTGATGTAAACAATTCCATTACAAACCCCAAAACCATCCAACTAAACATGTCCAAAAAACCTTAGAGTACTATGCGGAAGACTAGACAACAAAACAGCATGAGCCATGATACCACCGCATCTCCACTAAAAGCTCCAAACTCCAAGATCTACCAAGACATCACGATGATCCACTAAAGGAGGGTGATATATTACCTTTTCCCATGTCATGGTACACAACATCTGCAAAAACCCACAGTCCCATATCATGGGGTGAGTACTAAAACTTAGTAGGTTTTCCCCGAATAACTTCCCTACACACACCACTATGATAATACTTTTAGCACATTTATATATAATTGTTTATATAAAATAAACACAAGTGTAACCATTACTATAATCCAAACACACCCTTACCAATCCATATCACCCAATCCAAGAAACCATGGGAAAGCCAAAACAATCATGTAACAAGACATTTCATCCTTTACACATTAGCACAACAATTTCAATCTTACAAAGAAATTCACAAAAATAGCCATAACTGTGGAGCTTCCGTCCAACCAGTTCACTCATTCACACTTTAGTTCCATCTATGCAAGGAAACACACAATAAAAAGACCATAAAGGTGGAGCTTCCGTCCAACCCCTTTCACCCATTCACAACACTTGGCACTTCCGATCCACTTATCTTGTGATGGTGTCCCTTCCATCCACTATCCATCCCTTTTTTATAGTGGTACATCTCGCCACATTCACACAACATTCCAATCAAGAAAAAACCAACCAAAAAAACAACCAAGGTCACTACATCATGCAATCAACCAATTCAATTTCATATCAGTCCACTTCAATAAATCACCCATTTATTGAAAATAATTTTCCATGCCAAATAACATTTAAATATAACATCATATTTATGGAAAACCATTTTAATCAACCATTTTCCCAAATCAATCTCAGTAAACAATTTTATAATCTCTAATTTAATATCCACAACAATAGTATTTCATCATAAAACCCCCCTTTTCCAAAAATCCCCAAATGGGTTTTCCAATAAATTTCGCACAACAAGAGAAAATTAATTTTCATCACAAAAACTTAATTGTAACAAAATACCACTAGTTCTAACTAAGTGGAGTCTAGAGAGAAGCCACCTACCTTTAGGGTCCTGGCGAAATCGACCCACAAGTAATCACACCTCAAATCCGTAGAACGCACCACCAAAACCTATCGAGATCCACTACCCTTTCGTCCAGAAGCCATAAAATCAAAATCCAAGGTGACCGCAACCATAGATCTTCATGCAATAAATGTAGATCTAGAAAACTAAATAATGGAGAAGAAAGGATCTAGAGAAAACCAAAAGAAACCATGAGAGAAGACTTACCCAGGAAAAATCATCTAGAAACAACCTTTAAAACCCTTCGATTTGCTTCCAAAATGTTTGGGAGAGTCCCTCCAACCCCTGAGAGACGAAAATCCTGAGAGAGTTTCAAGTGGGAGAGAATTTGGAGAGGAATAGGTTAATCCCGAGGGAGATCAGAACATAAAACCCTATGTTTAAGTTGTCGCATGGTTATCCTACCCGGTTTGGAAAATCGTGCACTAACTGTGCCCACGCTACTATCTCGAGAGGTGGGGTCCACACAGTTGGCTCACATTGTTTGGAAAACCGTGCACAACCCATATGAAGCCTACTGTCTCCCCCTTCATGGTTTCCTAGAGCACCCGCATAGTTTCCACTAACTATGCTGAAACATTTCTCCCTAAAAAAGCCTCCAAACTCATTCAAAACCATTCCAAACTCTCTGAAACTATTCTAAATTTATCCCATGCACTTTAAACACATAGAAAAGCCGAAAAATTGCTACAAACTTCAAATAGGGGGTACTAAAATCTCCTCATATCAGAGAAAGAAATACTAAATGTTATTACATATAATCCAATGAAGTTACTAAATATGGTGTGGAAGTAATAAATAAAGTGACATACAATATGCTTCAAAATTTAATAAAATTATATAATACCACTTACATAAATTTTATACATTTAACATTGGCCACCCCAGGATAGACCATAAATACAAATGTACATAGAAATAACAATAAGAAAAGCAGTTGGAAATAATAATAACTTTGATTCAAACCACACACATGGTCTCTAGACATTATCGAATTTCACTATCATGATCAAATTAATCATTATTAGTGGATGATCTAAATAATGTAAACATGTGACTCTTTTAAAACCATCATGAAGAATATTCTCATCCTGATAGGAAGAGATAACGCCTTCACACACATCATTGTTCACATATAGCTGTGAAAAATAATCTTATTTGGCCACACTAACGGTGTGCCTATATATCTGTTTTCATACATTAATTCTAATGAAATATGATAATCCTATATGAGATAAAAATGGAAAAAAATGAAAACATATAACATGAATCCACAATCTATCCCGATGTCTGGGATCTCATTAAAATGGTCAATGTGCCATCATGTATATCTATATTTATATTTATATATATAATATAATATGCATATATATATATGAATATTCATGTTTATGGTAAAAATAACATAAATCAATAGTTGGAAATCCTTGGGTTTTGTAATCTCAATGGTTTAGATATCCCGTGAAAAGGGAATTTAGATAGTTGTTATTCCTCTCAAGATGTGTATAATAATTTCAATCTCTTGTTCTATAGTCCCAATAAAAAATACCTTCTTTATACATCACATTGATTTCTCTTAGAGAACTATGTTACTATAGGGTTATACATTTCCTATAACTACTTTTTTATGTACTCACCAATAATCACTATAATTAAAGATTCCATGTAATATCTAGAAATCCTATAAAAACACATTTCATTATATAAATAAATCAAGACTCGTGGTATGTATCCATGGAATCCATGTATATTAAAAATAATCATAAATGTAATTTAATTTCCTATTTGAGTCCCTCTTAGGAATACATGTATCACCCACGACATATAAAAACAACATGCCCCTTGAGTCCATCCCTACAACTCCAACACAAGAAACTAAGTATCTACCATTTTGTGTATAATTTAATCTCACCTATGATTCCATCCATGTAATTAATAAATTTTAATCCATGTCTCTTCCAAGGATTATATGAACACATTCCCCTACATTCATGTCCATAGAACCCTATTAAAGGAACACAGTAATCATCAACGCATGTTATAAAAAATTTGCGATTGTTTCCTTCCAATGTGTTCTATATATGGAAAACCAGGTAACACTCATAGATTAATCCAATTCATATGTTCCTTTCCCACAAAAGTCATTGTATAAAAATGAAACCATGTATCATATAAGGAATATTAAACTAGATTCAGGGATGTACGTTTGACATTGTAAATAATTTTTCCTTCAAGAGAAGGATAAGGAGATGTACCGCCATAAGTAATCTTAGGAATTCCATGAGATAAAATCACACCAAGTCCATAAGATGAGAACCTGGAAGCATGTATTGTAATCATTATTAGATCTAGATAAAATAAGTGATTATATAAATAAAATATCAAGGGTTGTTCAATGGTTAAACCCATCACTATGAATTCTACCACAAATTCATACAAATTAAGAATAGGTTCTAAGGTTACACCTGTTACGATCTTTACCCAATTCCTCAATGTGATAGCTTAGTTATGGTCAAAATCTAGGTCACAAAATGGGTCCATTATGTCCAAATATAGTAGAGGAAAACGAATTGGGATTCACTATGGTCGAACACATGTGATTTCATCAAAATCATGATCGATAATAAAGGTTTTAGAATGAGGAATCCTATATGGTATCCTAGATCATTATCAGTATAACGAGAATCATACAAAAGGTCAATGGAAATAATAAAAATGTTGAGGGATCCCATTTGTAATATCCTAGGTCTTCCTGTTAGAAAACAAATCACATAGGGGACCCTTAGAAACATTGATAAGGTAGATGCCTCTTACCGGGGATCCTCTAAAATAAAATATAAGATGAAATATTGTCCTTAAAAATGTATTTAAAATATTTTCTGTAGATATGGATAATGAAACATCTTAAATAAAGGGTTTCACACCCAAGAGATAGATAAATTAAATTATTGTAGGACGAAGCTAACACTTTAATAAATTCCCAAAAAACTCCTCAAATGAGTCCTCAAATTACAATAAGTGTTTTACCTTCATGATGTATGATAAAAATCATAGGATAGACTAATAATTTTTCAAAATTCGTAGTTTTGGTCATAAGGATATGGAGAACGCATTATGGGTAGAAAGGGAGAATTACACCATGTGTATACCTAGTACACAGTGTGTACTCCCAAGGCTATAGCTTGGTGTGTACATCAACCATACATCATAGGTTAAATCTCGATACATGGTTTGTAAGATAGTTAATTATTGTGTATCTTATAGGGGGTACCTACCCATGTACCTCACATGGTCTAGCCATTAACATTAACTTTCCTTGATCGTCTATAAAGCATGTGATCCACATGGGTTTTGGCCATGTACACCACCTGGAAAGACTCCTTACACTTGCAGTCTGGTAGGGTTCTTGGATATACAGATGGGAACCAGTAAATATCAGATACACCACATACATTTTGTCTAATATAAAAAAATATCATCATCCCCAAATGGAAGGAACACAAAATATATGTTCTTAAAAAATAGGTCATGTGACTTGTAATTCCATATGGGAAACTCCTAAAATCACTCAAAAACACAATTTTCTTCAAAAAATCATTTGATTAACCCACAAGGTGTCCTAATTAGTAACTCTAAGTAAATTACACAACAAAACAACACATATATGGGTATTTATGGAAAAAACAATAATGGATTACCTTCGGAAGTAATATGTTGATACATCACCCTTTTCCATGATCCATGGTTCCCACACGATGATTTGGATCCTATGTAGCTCCATGAGAAGTACCTCTATTCATGATTCCCTTTCTATCCCTCTCTCTCACTCTATACTTCCCAAGTATCATTCGTGGATATCAAACCCCACTTAAGGAATGCACAAGATGGTAGTTGGTAAATAAGAAATGAAAATGGAAAATGAAATGAAATAAAAATTAAAAAGAAGAAGGGAAATGGGGGTTGCGATTTACTCTATTTCCCAACATGAGTTTCAAAATCTACTAGGAATAACACACCATTCCAGACTCAATAGAATATACATAATCTCACTCTAATTCCTTGTTCAAATGATATAGTTAAACAAACTTGTAAGAATAAATTAATACTTAATTAAATAAAATATTAAATAAATATTATTTATATAACATTAAAGTGTAACGAAATTCTACGAGACTCCTCTAATAGGGTAAACAACCTATTGTATAGAAAATTTAGTTTTCAGGATAAATAGATGTGATCATCAACCCCGGGGGGGGGGGGGGGGTACCATTTAACCCCTTATAAGCATTAGAATGAGAGAAAATCTAATTTATTATTAAAATTAATATCAAGAAAAACATGGCACGTGACAACATGATATGAAATAAACCATTAATGATCTAATTTTTGAGGTATTTTTCTATAGCTTCTAGAGTTACATACATTAAATGTCTTGACATAGTACCTTATTGTACATACATCATAACAGTTTCTATTATATATTTTCTCACATATATTTAATCATAAGGATTATGAAATTATGAATTTATCTTTATATATTCAAGTTCAGGTTATCCTACACACTAGAAAAATGTCATTATATAATAGATTCCTCGAGTCAAAAATAAAATGTGGTGAAGTAATAATTGGGTTTGTGGAAGCTAATTAGTTTGATTGGATACACTAATCTAAATATATATGAAGTGTCACATGAAATGAATTTATATTACATAGAAATTAATTTTGATATTTGGGATCATTTATTGGAGGGAAGAAATACCAATGATAAATGTTGGATGTGTCGTGACACTATAAATGATATGGAGACACCAGAATACCGGACACTAGAATTGAACTAAATATTATATTTTTATAATCTATTTGTGGTTCGTTTGTTTACGTTAAAAAATTTTATCACATCATTCTCTAAAATAAATTAGAATGTTCATCCTAGACTGGTAAATATGTATCATGACATCATATTAATGTTTCGGTGGGTATGGGTGAATAGGGATGTAGTTTATTAGATCTCTCAATTACAGACCTATAATTTCATTAAGATTTTATATTTTTAATAAGAAATGATTTTATAGTTTTTCCTATATTGATAAATAATTGGGATGATATTGAAATTAATTTCATGACTGATTTCTCAAAATCATTATAATGGAGTGATGTAGTATGTTTTATTTTTGAAAAACCCACAATTTTGGTCTGCATAATTTCTATTTATAATACATTCTCATAAGTGGAAATTGAAAAATTAAATTTGTATGAGGTGGTTTGGATTCATAGAGTTATTTTATCTACTATCAATGGTATAGATAAAAACATTTAATTAATGTTTTTTCAGAGGATTTTTCAAAGTATTGGGTACACAATTAAAATGATAATTTTTAATAAATATAAAACATATTATAATACATAATATACCCTAATGGTATTGGATAGAACACAATGATCTTTTGTGATATATTTTGGTAGACTAAGGGTTGTTTATGACGTTTTGGTGGATTTTATCCATATAAATTATAATCAAATATCCATTCATTTGAATTCCTTAAAATAATTTGATGAATTTGATATTGATCACCATCTTATTGGGTGTTTTTAGGTGTGACATAACTTGGGGTCCCACCAAGGTATTGGGGTTGATAGATCATTCTCAACATTTCTATAATTAATTTATGATAGTAAGAAAATAGAAGTTGTTTTACATTGATCATCATTAAATAACATTAATAATTTATTATTAAGTGTAATATAATATTGTGAGTGTCCCTATGATTGGGACGCAAATTAATCCCGATTTAAGGAAGTTATAATTATAGTATATGTTATGAGTTTAGATTTTTTAGAGAATCAGAGATGGATATCCAATATGATACTCATTATAATTATACAATTTTTTAAAAAAAATTACATGTCTCTTCGTTATGGAAATAGAAATGAGATCTGTAACACATTATCTTCTATGATGTGGTTGATTTGGAGCAAAGTGAAATACTTCTAAAAAGGTACCTATGAATATTTGATAGGTATGAAACGTTCATGGTAGGACATTTTTGTCCACTTGAGATGGTTCATTGCAATCATAAAATAATTTAATAGGATATGTATGAGATAACGGATAATATATGATAGAAATGGATGGAATCATCTAAGGAGATCAAATCCTGATGACTTTTCATGGTTGAAATGTATTTCAATTGGTAAAATTATGAAATAATTTTGTGTGTTTGTAGACCCCATCATGTTTTTATAATGTTTTTCATTGTTATAGAATATGTAGATAAGTAGTGAATACATAATAGGGTATTCTCATGATCCTAGTATAAGGACCCAACCGTAAAAATTATATAATCATGAATTATGTCAATAATTCTCATTGAGGATCCTTTCAGGTTTAGAGTTTCAGTGAATTAGGCCATAAATATTACATAACAACTTGAATATTACATTTTGACACCACTAGTAAGTATCTATTTTTCATAAAATTAATACTCATCAAAAGAAACTTCTCTAGTTCCATGTTTTAGACAACATTACTTTTCCTTGATCCAATCATTGACCCTATTCATCTTTAATTCATGTGGAAAACATTTGAAAACATGGGATGAGCACAAAAAGTTCAGTAAGGGTTGTAAAATAATGAATGGACACATTATCCCATCAATAATTAAAAATCATTGAAACCATACTTTTCAATCCTAAAATAAATTATGAAATCATATGATAAATGAATAACTCAAAGAAATCATAAATCATAATGGTAACTTACGGCATCCATATCACACTTAAATTTAAGATATCACAACTATGTAAGGAGTTAAATTGGAATACCCATTACCATATATTCCCTAAATCTCTTAGGAGAAACATTAAAGTTTACCTCTACCATGTTATCCAATGCATTATAGAGCAATCTCAGGCTCCCCCGCCCTTGGTTTATCACGGACCCACCCGTATAAGTACAAAATGACCAATAAACATAACATATTCAAAATTCATAAAACAAGAAAAATTGAAAGATAAAATTTCCATATTTCAATCTTAATATATCATTTCAAGATATTGACATAATCTATGCCTTACAAAAACCATTTTCCAAACCATTTAAATATTTAATAAGAAGATTTTTTAATCAAATTCCCCCATAACATTGAAGCTTTTAATGGAATATACAATTTTAAACATTAATGTACATATAAATATATCCTTAAAACCATTTTTAATACATGGACATTAATTATAATGATTTAGAATAATAAATCATAACAGCATTTAAAACAATATTTTAGTTAAAGATTTTTTAAACAAAAGAGAGACGCTTGAATACAAATAATAAAGGAATAACAATAATAAAATAATATATTATCGTGAGAATAAATATATATATTTACATAATATGTCAATAGGATATATATAAACCATATAAAAGTTAATTGGTGTATAACAGCAATATGTTTCAATGGAATGTAAATCAACAAAATGTCCCTTGCATAGATCATATCTTTAGATTAAGGACAAATAAATTACAAAATTATGTGTGAAAAATATGAATACACCAAATATAAGTGGATATTATGTTTAAAACAATCATAGTTAATTAAAACAAATTAATATTATGATATAATCAAGAAGTAGAAGTTTTACCCAATGAATTGAAATTGGGTAAATAATTTCCCTTATAAAAATTCGACAGCCTTACGACGTCACATTAAAAATAAAAGAATGAGTTGATGAGAGAAAAATGGGAATCTCATCACATGGAAATAATATTTACATAAATAAAGATATATAATAATATATCCTAACATAATAAAATTAAAATTAAAATACATAACAAAAATAAGTCTTTGACTAAAAGAGTATGGTTAAAGGTTCCCTTACCGATTTGGTAACTTACGAAACATACCCACCAAGAATAAAAGATCATAAAATGAAGATATAAATACCCATACATTAAATTATATTACACAAATAATACAATCATGGTCAGATTATACACCACACCAATGGAAATAGTGGAAAATATAGCATGAATCTCACGGGAATAAAAATTTAGATGAAAACCCCTTACCACGTTGTAATCAATCAATTCGTATGACCAAAATTTAATAACCACCAATTTAATCATATAATTCCATGAATATAAATAGGATCATTATAATTTATATAAAATTTAATTATAAAATACACCACATGCAATAAATAAGTGGCAAGCAATGGAAATCTCATAGAATTAAAAGTGAGAAAAAACCCCTTACCTCGTGTCCGACTTGACTCATTTGTTCCTTGTTATTCCAAAATAATAAAAATAAGTTAATTTATAGGTTATTAATAACCATTTTCAATATTATTATCAATTTTATATCACTTATTACTTTTCTATAACAATTAGTTAACTATTTGAGTTAATATCAGTCATTTTGTCGACGTTCAGAACTTGAGTAAAAATTGAACATCTTATAATTACCAATTGTCTATGTTGTAAAAATTATATTATCTCCAGAATAATATTCATGATTTAGATATCATATATGTCATATATATCGAGTATATATGTATTTTTAATACTACATAACATTTGAAGATAAGAAATGAAATGCACCATTCATGGAGACTGTTAGCAGTACTTACACATGAACGCTACGTTCAATTCTATTTCATATTTAATGGAATGAAAATGTAATGATAAATATGTATATTATAATTAGAGTATAATATAATATATAATTTATTTATCTCTATCCTTTATACATTCCACGTATGGAATGAACGAGTTATATCACTTTGAGAAGACGGTAGTCCACACTTCCTCAAATGAAATTATCGCTTTTACCCATTATAGAAACCATAAAGGTATGATGTAAATTGAAATTTAATAATCATATAAAGAATTATAAATATAATAAATATCATATATAAAAACTTTTCCATCATAATTTCTACCATGATAGGAGGTAGAATAAAATTGAACAATCATCGTTTCGTGATGGGGTAGTTCACCATCCACAAAAATAGTATGATATTTTAACAGTTAGATGGACGTGTGGGTAATTTTAGTTTGAATCCTTCTCATAAAAAAAACCTATTATATTTATTATAGTGTTGATATTATAAAATAAATGAATAAAATGAAATTATGGTGTTTGAGATTTTAGATAAAACAAAATAACTTAAGAGAAGAGGTTACCTTTAAATCGGGTAACTCCCTTTGGTTTGAACCAAATGGTTTACGTGAAATGCCTTCTTCCTATCGCATGGCTTTTATGAGATGTAAGTGGATGTAGGTAGATTAATTGGGTAGTGTTTGGGTGAGCCAAGGGGCTTGAGAAGTGTGAGGACTGAGATAGAAGGGATGTCTTTTTATAAGGGGAGGAGGGGATCTTTAGGAATGATTACAGATATTATTTTATTATATAATAATTTTAGGTTTCTAAAGGTCCATAACTTATTAAAGACGAAGATATGATGAATAATGTTAGAAATAAAATAATCCAATAATACTTGGATAGGTTTTGGATATTTTTTTCATATTTATAAACTTATTTACTTAAATCATTCATTAATGAGGTAAACAATCCATCATTATTGTGTCATAAATATTTTCATTTATTTGATGTCTAAAAATTATAAATTAATATAAATATGTAGAAATAGTTTTATATTTTTAATTAATATTTATAGTTGATGTTATCACTTATATAACCCCATGCAATTTTTGATTTACTAAAAGATATATGTTTACGTCATTTTTGTCATTACTTAAAATTAATTAATATAAATATTCATTATCACTCCCATGTGGCTCCATGGGGTCCAAAAATCGACCAATGAATGCACATGGTTGTAAATTTATCATCAAATAGGTTTAAGACCCATTTTATGGCAATTTAATATTATTATAATAAAATTCTTTTACCCTTATTTACTAGATTTACTCTTTAAACATGATAAATAAAATTTTCACTGAAGTAAATATTCATAATGTCTAAAAATAAAAGTTACCTATTTACACAATTATGATATCATGATTTAAAATATGGAATCCATTTTTCCAAATTCAAATCATTGAAGTTTCAGAAATAAATTTAAAATTAATTCCCGCAGTCAAAACATAATGTTTGTTTTTAATAAATAATAACTATCAATTGATTGACAGTTTTTTATGTCCATTTTCAACGTGAAATAACTTCTAATGACCTAGAATTGATTAAATGGTAAAAATATAATCTAATTACACTTTAAAACCATTTAAAAAGATAATCTAACCATATAAATAAATTGTATTAAATGGCAGTTTTGAATTAAAATACTGTCTTTATCACAATTTATTAAAAACATTATCAGAAAAATACCAAAAATATACCCAAAGAAAATTGTTAAGTCAATATTCCGAAGATGAATTGTATTTTGTAAAGTAGAATATATAAAAGTTACAATAACTAGTTTTAAAAATGGTTCTCCATAAAAAGGTGGTAATGAAACATTTTAAAGAGTATTAGAGTATTTATGCTTAAAATATGATTCATTTGCATTTTATGACTCTAACATTTATTGGATAAATGTAAAAACATTTAATAAACATGTGTAATAATATTTAAGATAGTTCTGTTCAATCCCACCAATACAACGGCTATGTGTTAACTACCATTTAAAATAATAATACTATATTATTATTTTTCCGTATAACTCAACATTGTGCAGATCATAAGATTTGAAAGAACCCCATTTTTATGTATCAGGTACGCCGTGATCATAAGATCCCATTTAATGTAAAATTATTATTTAATTCAAAAATATTAATAAATTTCAAAATTTTCATATTTGTTATTAACCTGGGATGTTACATCCTTCCCCCCTTCTGGATATGACGTCCTTGCAATTTTAAAATTGGGATTGGAAACATCATTGGAAGTCCCACATCTAAAAAAGATTAAATAAAACTATCACATTAAAAGAATAAAATATATATACAAATGTCACCAAAGAAAATACATTCTAGGATTCCATGAAAACATGGATATAGAGGAGAAAAAAAGTGTCATATTTTGATGGAGAGTGATAGAAAACATGATTTGGAGAAAGTTAGCCACCAAAAATTCACAAACATGTGATGGGTAAAAGGTTCTTTATTCCCCAATAGGAAAAGTTAATGGAAAATGTTTTTTTAAGTCAATTTTCTTAATGATGAGGAATTTATTTATGAGCATAAATAAAAACATAAGGAAACATACTTACTTTTCATGTTGACTTTCATAATTTACTAAACATCTATGAAAAACTTATCTTTTCTCCAAACGATGAGTATTCAAACTAACTTGTTCACATTAAAAGTGGTAGAATAAATTTATAGAGTATCACATAATCCAAAAATTATGAACTATATATTTCCCCTATCTTTAGACACCATCCAAAAAAGAATGGGTTAGTATGAGATCAGAAAATTTACAAATGGGATAATCCTTTAAAAAATAAATACCACTCTTAATCACCAAAATTCAACAAACAGTACCCAAATTTCAACAAAGGCCATTCAATAAAAAACTATCCTTAAAATTATTTAATATAATCCAAACTAATATGGAAACCCAAAACTCAAATGAATTTGATCTCGTAGTCTTTGATGATAAATCTTAACATTTTTCTCCAAATAACATCAACTACTCTTAATGTTTCACACAATAGTGTAATTAACCTAATCACATATTCTCGATGATAGGTTAATAATTTCAATAGATAACCCAAATATCGATATGTCCAGAATAAATACATAGAATATTCCAAAATTAAATTTCAACCACTAATCCATAAATGAGATCACATAGTATTATTTTCCACTTAAGCATATAATGTTCGACAGAAGTGTGAACATCATCCCAAATAACTTTTATAACCTAATCATCAAATCATTTTTTTATATTAATAATATCCTTTCGATAAATATTATGTTCCCAAAATAAAGTCATTCTTGAACCCGAAAATCATTTAACTTAAAAGAATAATTCATACAAACCCAGGACGTCAAGCAGGAAAGTGGTGGGAAATGCACCTTTGTTGCCCTACAGTTGTGGGATTGATTCCTATGACCTTTTCAGACACGACGAGTTGTCACCAATCTTACAGAATGTCCTTTTTAGAAAACTCAACAAAACCCTAAAATATTTTTACCTCAAAGGTGTTATTATGCCTTTCATTTTCATCCCAATAAATTAATACCTCAACATCATATATAAAGTCATTTTTCACTGATATATGATAATATAAAACTATTCCATATATAAATAACATCATACCTTGACCATGGTGTCCATATGGTTTTATCATCATCTTGTTATCGTAGGTTAAAGGAACATGCATTGAAATAATTATTTATAGATACTTCAAAATCATTTTCTTCCTTCAACCAAATACACATTGTACAACATGTGTTATCTGGGTGTTTGCAGAAAAGTAGTTTCAGAAGACAATCATATATGACATGTAATATCAAAACATCTGACAAAACATGATTTTACCAAAACATCGGACCTAATTTGTGTTCAAAAATTCAATTAATGGTCCTTTTAAAATACCATATGTATGTGCGGAGAGAATATATTGTAAAAGAAAATATTAATAGGCTGTGCAAGGGTCTCCAACTTCCTAACCTTTTTCATAATCATCATATGCTTCCAAATCCTATGATAAGGTAAAATATTTGAAAATTCCATGATAATAATTACCTTTCTGGAAATATGAGAATATTGTGAAAATAGGATTTTATTAAATACAACCCATGATCCATGATGATATCAAGGTATAATGGAGGTGTTTGATATCTCAAAAAACTTCTTGAAAGTGAGTAGTATGCTAGAAAAAGTCTCACAATAATCTATACATGAATTTTCAATAATTATTGAAGCATGTAAATAGGAAGAGATATTAATTTCGTTTGAGATCCTCCTCCTTCCATTTGTAATGGACTTTCATTGATCTGAAAAATTATTAATACAAGGATTTAACATAAATAATAGACAGAGTGACTAACTATGTTTTTAACAAAAAATCATACTCCCCAATGTTATCTAAATTATCCTCTGATACCAACTATAAGGACTTACTTTAAACATTAAATAATCATGAATTATGTATATAATTCACACTTAGGACCATTTCAGGTTTAGTGTTTTATTGAATTAGGCCATAACTATTACATAACAACTTGAATGTTAAATGTATACACTACTACTTAGTATCAATGTTTCATAAAATGAAAACTATTAAATATAAGCATGTCAAGTTCCATATTTTAGACCACATGACTTTTCCATGATCCCATCCATGACCCTATTCATATATATGTCATGTGGAATATATTTCAAAAACATGGAATTAGCATAAAAAGGTTAGTAAGGGTTATAAAATAAAGAAAGAAAACATTATCCTATCAATAAATACAAATCAATGAAACTATGATTTTCACTCATAACATACCTAATGAAATCATAAGTTTTATGAAAAACACAGAGGAATCATAAATCATAAAGGTAACTTATGGAATACATATGATACTTACATTGTAGCTATCATAGCTATGAAGGGAGTTAATTTAGAATATCCATCACAATATATTCCTTAAATCTCTTAAGAGAAACATTAATGTTTAACTCTGTCACGTTACCCAATGCACTGGATAACTATCTCGGGCTCAGCCACCCTAGGTTTATCACCTAACCACCCATATATTTAACTAATGCACAATAATCATAACATATTCATAATTCATAAAACAATCCTAAAATAAAGATAAAATTTCCACATTTCAATAACAATAAATCATTTCTAGATACTGACTTAATAATTGCTTTAGCAAAACCATTTAAAACATTTATTAAAGAGATTTTTCAATCCAAGTTTCCCATACCACATTGAATCTTTTAAAGGAATTAAAATTTTATAACCTTAAGGTCCTTATAAATAAATTCATACAACCATTTTTAAAAGAAGGGCATTAATGAGAAAGATTTAGAATAATAAATCTTTAAAAAAATTTAAATTACATTTTAGTTAAATAGTTCCTAACCAAATGATAGACGCTTGAAAACAAATAATTGAAGAATAAAATTAATCAATGATTATAATATCATGAGAAGAAATTTATTCATGATATAATATGTCAATGGGATGTATTTACACCATATAAATGTGAATTAGTGTATAACAACAATATGTTTCAAGGAATTGTAAATTGAGACAAAGTCCCTTACAAAGATAATATCCTTAGATTCAGGACAAATCAATTACATTATTATGTGTGACAAATAAGATTACAACAAATATAATAGGATATTATGTTTAAAACAATAATACATAATTCACACATATTCATATCATGACATAATTATAATGTATAATTTTAACCCAAGGAATTGAAATTGGGTAAAGAAGTTCCCATACAAAAACTTGACAGTCTAATGACATCACTTTAAAATTAAAAAAATGAGTTTATGAGTGGAAAACGTTTATCACATCACTTGTAACAAATATTCAAATAATTTAGGATATATATGAACACATCCCATCATAATAAGATGTAAATTATAAGACATAAAAAAATAAGTCTTTGACTAAAAGAGTATGGTGAAAGGTTCCATTGGCGGTTTGATAACGTATGAAACATACACCCCATGAAAGAAGGATCATAAATTGAAGATGTAAATACCCAAAAATTAATGTATATTAAAAAATCAATACAATCTTGGGCAGTACATACACCACACAAAAGGAAATAGTGGCATGAATCTCAGGGGAATAAAAAGTGAGATGAAATCCCCTTACCTCGTTTTAATCAATTGAGTCATATGACCAAAAGTTAATAACCACCAATTTAATCACAGAATACCATGAATATAAAGAGAATCATGGTAATATATACTAAGTGGAAGTATAAAAAACACCACATTCAATACATTAGTGGAGAATAATAGAAATATCATGGAATTAAAAATGAGATAAGAAACCCCATACATCGTGTCTCACACGACTCGTTAGTTCTTTGTACATCCTAATTAATAAAAATCAGTTAATTTATACATTCATAATAAAAATTTTCAATTTTATAATTCTATTTATACCATTTATTACATTTCTATAACAATTAGTTAATTAATTGAGTGCATATCATACATTTTGTCGATGTTCAGAACATGAGTCAAAAATAAACTTGTTATAATTACAAATTGCCCATGTCATAAAAATTATATTATCTCGAGAATAAAACAAATGATTTAGATATCATATATATCAAATTTATCTAGTATATATTTATTTATTATAGTACATAACATTCGGATATAATAAAAGAAATGCACCGGTCATTGAGACGGTAAGTTGTACGTACGCATTAACGCTAATTTCATTTGTATTTAATATTAAATTGAATGAAAATGTCATGAAAAATATGTATATTATAATTAGAGTATAATATCATATATAATGTAATTATCTCCATCCATTATTCATTCCACGTATTTAATGAATGAGTCATATCACTTTGAGTGGAAGGTTGTCCACACTTCCTCAAATGTAATTATCGCGTTTACCCATTATGGAAACCATAATGGTATAATATAAATAGAAAATTCAGAATCATATAAAAAATATAAATATAATATATATCTCAAATTAATACAGTTCGATCCTATTGGCCTCCATGATAGGTGGTAGGAGATAATATTACAATCATCGTTTCATGAGGCAGTACTTCACCGTCCACAGAAAAAGTATGTTCATTTAACAAATTGATGTAGGTTTGTGTAAGTGTAGTTATAATACTTTTCATAATAAACCTAGTATATTAAGTATATTTTTTATGTTATAAAATAAATTAATATAAAGTGATTAGGGGGTTGGATAAGTAATATAAAATTAATGAACTTAAGAGAAGATGTTGCCGGTAAATCGGTTAACTTCCTTTGGTTTGAACTAAAGGTTTACGTGAAGTGCCTTCTGCCTAAGGTAAGGCTTCTAGGTGGAGAAGAGAGATGTAGGGAGTTTACTCTGGTAGAGTTTGGATTATTAAAGGGGATTGAGAAGTGTGAAGAATGAGTTGTAAGTGAATTCTTTTTATAAAGAGGAGAGGGGCTATTTAGGAATGCGTAAAAATATTATTTTATTATATAATGATTTTCTGATTCTAAAGGTCATAAACATTTTAAAGATGAAGATACAAGGACTCCTATTCGAAATAAAATCATCCAATAAAAATTGGACAGGTTTTGGATATTGTTTTAATATTTATAATTGTATTTATTTAAGTCATTAATTAATTAGGTATACACTGCATCATTATTGTGTCTTAAATTTTTTTTATATATTTGACGTCTAAAAATTATAAACAAAATATCATGATGTAATTAATATTTTTAGATTTCAAATGAATATTTATAGTCTCAGAGAAAACATTTATAACCCCATTTAAGAATTCATTTTCTAAAAATATATATGTTGAAGTCTTTTTTGTCTTTACATTAAATTAATAAATATAATGTGTCATTATCACTCCTATGTGGCTCCATGGGGTCAGAAAAATGACCCAAGGATGCCAATGGTACGAAATATATCAAATAACCGTATTAAGATACATGTTATGTTAATTTGATATTAATATAACAATATTTTGTTACCCATATTTTCCATATTTACCCATTAACCATGGTAAATAATTTTTTACCTAAAGTGAATATTCATAATGTCTAAAAAAATTACCTATTTAAGAATTTTGGAACTTTTGATTCCAAATATGGAATCCAATTATTCAAATTCAAAACACATAATTGGAAGAAATTATTTTAAAATTAATTCCCGCTTTCAAAAGAAAAAACGTGTTTTTAAGAAATAATAATTATCAAAATATTGACACTTGTTTATGTCTAACATAAAAATTAAATTAATTACAATGACCAAAATAGGATTAAATAATAAAAATATAATCCAATTAAACATTAAAACCTTTTAAAAAGATAATCTAACCATATAAATAAATTATATTAAAAAGTAGTTTTGAATTAAAATACAGTAATATTCACTATTCATTAAAAAATGAACTTTATCAGAAAAATACCAAAAAATTTCCAAAAGTAAAATTTGATGTCCTGATTCTAAATAATGATTTTATTTTTTTATATAGAACATAAAAATTTTACAAAAACTAGATTTAAAAATGGTTTTCCATCAAAAGGCGGTAAATTGACCTTTTAAAGAATTTATGATTATTTATGCTTAAAATTGGATTCATTTGAATTTTAAGCCTCCAACTTTTATTGGATAAATGTAAAAACATATAATAAGAATCTGTAATAATATTTGAGTTAGTTCTATTCAATCTCTCCATTACAATGACCACGTGTTAACTACCATTTAAAATAATAATATTATATTATTATTTTTTCATATAACTCAACATTGTGTGCATCATAAGATTTCAAAGAAACACATTGTTGCATATCGGGTATGCCATATATCATATAATCCCATTTAAATTAAATTTAAATTTTAATTTACAAGTATTAATAAATATGAAAAATGTCAAATTCTTTATTAACCTGGGATGTTACAACTGAATTCTATGTACCAGGACTATGTTAGTCATTTATGTTGAGGTAGTGGTTACTGTATGGTCAGTGCGTGGTCCCTAGTGAAAAATAAAATTGATTATGTTGTGCTATGTCAGTAACCCAATGTATTTTCATATCCCATCCGCGGTCCTGACATACCATGTATCCTAAACATTCAATCAGGTTTATAGTACATTATATACATTTTGAAAAACAAATAGGTATATTTTCATCACAATTAAACATCGTAACTCAACGTATAATGGTGCTTCAATTCCATGTGATTGAACTAATTGATTCTATATCATAAAATATTCCTTTAACATCAATATATATATAACATAATATAGATTTATGTTTTTATCTCAATGACCATATTCATCTTATTATTTTTCTATTCCTCAATGTATTATTTCCTCAACGTTCGATAAATGAGTATTTTAAAAATACATATCGATGTTTGAATCACTGATTTGGATCATAAATGAAAGAATTATTAACTAATGTTTTAATAATATGGTTTTAAGGATTTGATCCTGATTACGAACATCAAATATAGGATTACAGGATTGTGAAATGATTAATTTATAAGTTATGTGCCTCTAATTCACTAAATATGTGATGGTGATTATCTATTATGAAAATGGTTTTCTATTATTCAATTTTCCGATGTGTTTAGTTATTAAATATTTTATTGAGTTTATTTGATAAATTTTATATCATGGATTGGATAAAACAATGGGGTTACATTGGATATAAATTCAATAATTAGTGTTTCTTTTTAAATTAATTTAAATAGAACTATGAGATTTGTGTTTAAAATGTTATTTATGAAAATTTATTTTTTGGTGAATTATATTTGGTAGATTTGAGACTATGTAATAATTGGTTTAATGTATAAACTATATTCAATAGGAATGAAATGAATATGCTGTTAATGAAAAATGACTATGATGTGTAGAGTAAGTATGGAATGTTTTTATACATGTAATTGAAGATAAGTTTCTTGTTTTTACATTATAAGATAGGGATAATCCATGATATTCATGATCCAATTAGATTCATGATGATCCATATAATTTTTATGATATGATCATATAAAATAACTCAATTGATGTGATTACTTATTTCTCATTTCTCCTTGGAATATATTGGTTATTTAATAGTAGTATATTACGGTTGAACCATGATGGGTTACTTTGGTTCAGATATTATTTTCTTATAATACATAATTTATCTCATTATTTGGTAAATTGATCTTGATTTTATGGTGATAAAATATTTTTTTGGAAAATGTTTATATGGATGGGAATTGGTCATTAAAGAATATCATGTGAGTATTGGAGAATGGTGTTGGCTAATTTTACTCACCCCAATATATATATAAATTTTATTTTAGATGTATTATATCATTGAATAATTCCTAGAAAATGTTTTAATGTTTTCTGCTGGTGTCTATTGGGAGTTGATTTTATTGTCATTGTTATTCTGATTGTTAATTCATTAGAGGGTTAAAACATTATAATTTTATAGGAATTGTAATTATATTGGAATCCCTTTATAATATTTGTTTGGATTATTTTTAAAATTAAATAATTTTATTGTAGTTTACATCAATATTACCTAAACATTCATCTTAATTTAAAATTAAATTTCATTATTTCCACATTTTGATAGTTATTTATTTTAAGGTAAATCGTTTTGAGGTTAATTTTTATCTATAAAAACTAATTTATATCCTCACATGATTAGTGAATGAACTAGAGTCCCTATGATAGTCAATGATTGGGTCTTGGGGCATGTTCCCTCATGCAGGGACCATCATATTATCTCCAATTGAATGTATAGATCTAACACCAAATGTGTGGGTGAATTAGTGGTGCTCACTTTTATAATTATTTCAATCTAACACACATTAATTTTTCAATTAATAAGTATATATAATAAATTCCAAATCACTAAATTATTAACATTTGGTATATAATAATCAATAATAAATAGAAACAATGATTTAAATGGTTGACCATCATCTTTGGAGTTGTGTATATATATTTCTATTATGACCCTGGAATTTAGCATTTCAATTTCCAATGTTTCCTCACTTAGTAAATACTAAATTTCATTACAAAATTACTCAATGACGTGGATTGCCTCATATTATAAAATTGATCCTTTATCATGGAAATTTTTAGAATCCTTGATCCATATTTTATGCCACCATATACTACACTCCTAGTCATTCATGATCCCTTAACCATAGAAATGAATATTTCCCCTTAGTTTCTTCATTTTAAAATTTAGAACATTTGGTGAAACATAATTTGGAGATCAAAAGGAAAAATACAACATCCTATAAAGTTTTTCATTTTATTTCATCTCACTTATCTTAAATAATAATCCAACTAATCTATAATCATATATTTAATAAATTCAATATAAATTTGCCTAAAAAAGCATTAATGATTTCTCATATTGAAAGATTCATATAATTAACTCAATATACATGTTATATAAATACAACATCATTGGATATAATTATGCTTTTGGGAGATCTACAACCATCAATAAAAAGCTAAATATTATATTAATCATGTAACAATTGATATCATATCACAATTCCCCTTTTACCAATTCATTTTAGGAAGGTTCATCTGTCTCTTCATGTTCATCATCCCCAGTAAAAAATTTATATGTAGTGAAAAAAATTATAAATTTTATTTATAGTACCCAATGAAATAATATATATTTATATAATGTGTATAAAAAATTATGATAAAATTAAAAATTTATAAATTATAATATATTTATATAATGAATAATAATTTATATAATTAATAAATTATTTATATAATGAAAATAATACATATTTCAAAGTTATATTGTCATGTTTTATTGTAATCCCTCTAATAATTATAGATTTCATAGAACATGTAAATTCATGTTAATGTGAGTGGTACTAAAAAAATTATACATAATATTGCTCAGATTATTTACAAACTAGTGAAACGAATGTTTAGTTCTATATAATGTAGTATATTAAATTTTTGTAACCCTATAGACAATGTATAAAATATATTCATAGGGATAGATTAATTTTATGGATTTTTTTTAAATATTGAGATAGGGGAAATAATAATAAATAATATTATCAGTAACATTTTATTATCACATATCAGATATATTTGTTTTGATTATTTTATATCTTTCATGGTGGATTACCTATCCATTATCATGAAGATATTAAAATTTTTTGTTTTCCAATTTTCTAGGAATTAACCACTGAAACTATTGAAAATATCACGACATCATCACCCACTAGATATTCATCCTCAAGAAGACCATAATTATAGTCATCGGTCCCTTGGTGGAGCTCTTTAGACATCAATATATTGGAAAATAGAATAATACTGACACCATAATCACCATACTGAGTTTGAATCCCTAAATATTATTTAATCAAACCCACATAAACATTAACATGATAAAAATAATGAAAGTGAATGAAAGTTGAGAACCCAAAAAAATTTATATAGTTCAAAAAATTATCATAAGTCCATGAGAGAAGAGACATATAGTTATACTTCATTGGATGTAAAATGTTACAATAAATATAACAATTATGAAAACTATATCATTAGCACTTTTAATTTCATGATTATTTTGGAATGTTATCTCTCTCCGTTTAATAGGTAGTCACACATGGACTTGTGGTTTCAACGACATCTTGTAGAGTGGTTCCTTTAACCACAATATACTTCTATAATGAAAAATATCTATATATTTTACCATGTAATGTTTTTGAAATTTATATGATTTATATTTTTTATTTCATTTAAATTTCATTATACTTTTAATAGTTAATTGATTTAAATATGGTTAATATTTATAATTTCATGATTTTTATTTACATATTGTTTTTCAAAATATCAGTCATTAATTATATAGGACATATACATAATGATTTATTTTGTGTTGCTTGGATAAAAAATTTATTTAAAATCTTAATATTTAATTTATACATTTTATTAATATTCCACACATCAAAACCTATGTACACCACAAATCCATTTCATAATCCATGTATCAAATTGGAAATTCACCTAGTAGTTTTGGGAATCCCCATGGACGTTTTCTAATTCTGGTATCCATCTATATTTCATCTAAATTATCCACTTATGTAAGTCACTTATATCGATTCACCAACATAGTGAGAAAACGCTGCATTAAAATCTCATAACTATATATGATATGAATAATTATTGGATTTATGTATTCATTCATATTTTTATTTTATATATGTCTACTTGTGATAAAATTTTTATAATGAATTGAAATAATTATATTACTTATGTAAAATATGTAAAAATCTATTTCCATTATTCAAAAAAATTAACAATGAATGTCTGTTTTTCATTCATTCATGAGGTATACATCTTGAAATTAAAAAATTATTTCTTATTCTAGGTTGTTTAATATGATCCTACTATTTATATTTTAATATTAGGTTTTTATAATCTCATTGAACCATGTTATATTATCTTCAATTATGTTTTATGAATTATTTTATATTCTCTGTATGTTAACTTATTATCTTAAAGAGAATAAATTTTTTTGAACATAATATTTGAAATTCCAAGATTATATTTTTATAGGATAGTTTATTGAACTATTTTTATAGATAAAATTCAAATTATTTTATGAATTATTTCAAATTATTTTTTAATGTTTTAGATTTTGATCAACATTAGGGAAATTATTATTAAACAATTATATATAACTACTTCTCTGATAACCTAATTGTATTTATTTTATCATTTAAACTATTTTTCGACTATGTAGTAAAAATAGATTTATATTTAACGAAATCAAGGATGGTTGTAAAATATAAAATAGTTCATATTAAGAATAGAATATCACATATATTTACACTCATACATTGGTAAATCGATCTACATCACATCTGTTTAAATAAATTGTGAAGAACTGTAATGGGAGGAACAAATCATCTTCATCATCATTAACCTAGAATAGATGTATGGTACGTCTTTGGGAAATCATTAAATCCATCAACTCTTTCATATATATAATATTTTCTATAACACTCTAGTTGTATAGAAATATATCTTTTTATTTATTATGTGATTGGTAGAGAATTATGTACTTATTACATTCCAAAAAATTGGTTATTAAAAATATAAAAAGTAATCCCAGGTTGTACTACTTTACAATAGTCATTTCAATATTTTTTTACCAGAATAAATATTTTAAAAATAGGTTTGGAAATCTCCATTTTTAAAGCATGATATTATTTCTTCATTGAAAAAAATAAAAGTATAGTTTTGGAGATGCTCCTCATAATATATCATGTTGGGATTTTTCCAGGGTAAAATTTATAGATTTATATTTATCATGTTTTTGTATATCTTCTAGTTTATATTCAGTTCTATCCTCTTTCAATCAGGGTGTGAATAGTATGGTGGGATCATGTAAACCTGATCTACTGTAAAAGATAATTATTCACTAATCACTAATTTTTGTTGTACACTCTTTACACACTAATTTTTCACATTATTATGAGAAAAAATATTTAATAATTTTGAACCACATATTTTGAATTTGAATATTTAATAAATCTGATAATTTTAAAAAATATCTATTCACCCCACCCTCACGTCCTTCTAACATCATTATATCTGACATAACAATTAGAATCAAAGGAGTGGACCATGATTAATCATATTTTAGATTCATTTTTTATTTCACGGCAGCACATATTTGTATCCATGAATAATCCTAACACTCAGTATTTAAGGGTTACAATTTTATAAAACTTTTTTTTTTGAAGAATTTAAATAGGTTTTTTTAATATTTAATATTTTTTATTTGAGATAATTTATATATCTTTTACTTAATAGATTAAGGAAATAACTATTTCATTTATGATTAAACAAAGAATGGTAAATTTTAATAAAATGAAATTAAATTGTGGTAAAATAAAACTATATAATATAGTATCTTGGTTTTCATGTAATATAATTGATTAAATAGTGGTTTTTCATTCTGAATCCCATATTTTCATCCAAAATAATTTTAAAAAACATGATTTATCAGTATCTATAAAAACCACTTATATTTATGGATTAATGTTTTTCACATTAAAAAAAATATTTTAATGTTGTTGAGGAAAATAATAATTAATCTCTTGATATTGAAGGGTAATGAAATTAAGATCAAGAAATATTAATGATTCAATAAAAGTATAATATATTTTAGGATTTACTTTTTAAATAAAAAATGATAAGGAATGAAAATTTAATTTATTATTAGATGGTTTATCTCAACTGGATGAAAAATATTATATATTTAAGGAAGAAATTGAAAAGATGATAGAGTGTTATTATTTTATTAATTATAAATTTTGATGATATTAAATTAAAATATTATTTTTATAATGATGCAAAAGGATAAAATAGTTTTAAAAAAACCTATTGTTATTTTAAAATACATCATTGACTTTTTTTTATTTTAAAAATATTTATTTTAAATGGAATATTGGTTAATCTATAGTTAATTGATATAAATCTCATCTTGATTGAAATTATGCTGATTAAAATTCCATTATATTACAACAAATATTTTGTATTTTGGATATATTTATGTTTATTATTTTTTCTTCTCACATAACATAAAAAAATTTCATCAATCTACTTTGGTACAATTCATTTATTAAACCAGTTGAACCTAAAATTCCATGGGAATGAAGATAATACTTTATATTCCAACAGGAATCTACCACTTGTAAATCAATTCATTATCCTTTTTTGTGTATAGTGTAATAAATACTTCATTTCATGATTGTAAATAGATTATTAAAAATTTATGACCCTAATATTTTATACATTTATATGTTTCTAAAATAAAGCATAATTTCATGGAAATCAATTATTCTACCTAATTATCTATTACCATTAGAGTGATTTTACTATTATTGGATGTTTATAAAATTTTATTTGTCACTTTATGTTTTTTTGTTTATGGAGAGTTTTAATATGTTTATATAAAGAATGTTTTTTTCATCTTTGAAATCTGGAATCTATTTTCCATATTTCATGTGTATAATTTCGATAAATATTTTTAGTACATAATTATTTTAAAACATATCCTACGTCAATGATTATGTTTATTTATTATTTAAAAATTCAATTTTTGAAATTCATATTTATTGAATGACTTATAATTATTTAAAAAAATGATTCCAAAACCCTTCTCCTTGTATTTTATTTTATGTTCTTCCAATGGGTGACTTTATAGTGGATCATTTTTCATGTTTTGAAAATTAAGTATTTAAGAAAAGCGTTATAAAATATTTTTCATTATCATAATTACCATATAAATGACATTATTTTTTAAATTGTAAAATTATCATTTTTATAGTCTGAAAATTAATATTACTTTTTTGAAATGATAAATGTTATTATAATTAAATATAGGATAAAATGTTGATTTTATCTTTTAACAAGTTTATAATTGTATAATTACATAGATTTTTATGTTTCACCCCTTTTATGTTTGATAATTTCAATAATAAAAAAGTTTTATTACATTTATATGTCTGAGTAAGTTTAATTTTGTATTTGTTAAAGTACATCAATCTCTGATCATGACATATTATTTCATTACATAATATTTAATTATATTTCACTTTTTAATTTCTAATTACTTGTTCCATAGGTTTCATTTAGATTTCCTAGGCTAACTAATTAATTTGGGAAATTAATATATCACTTATTATTTTGTATATTTTTTAGATAATGAAAAGTCAATTAAATGAATTACCCCCTTTCAAAAAACTCATAACCAAATGAATGTTCTTGTAGCCATCATTGAAAACATGTAGCTTATTTTAGTTTATATTTCCATCAACATTTCGACCATATATAAGTATATAAAACATCAAATTTGGTGTTTTTTATGAAATATATAGGAGTTATCAAAATTTTATTAGAAGAAATAAATTTAGAAATTGATCATTAAAATATCTGAAATTTGGAATGAATTCACTATATGTTATAATTATTATTATTCTATTTAATAGAACTAATTATAATATTTTTTTATTAAAATAATATATTTCATAAATAAAATTAATGTGAGTATTTCTTATTTTGGTTAATACTAAATTTTTTAAAATATAATTCAAAAGTACCTAAAGATCATTATTCAATTTAATATGTCTCTTTTAGATCTAAATATTGGTAATTCAATATGTTGTTATAATTTTAGTATTTATCTTACATGAATTTCCTTTTTGAGAAATTCAAATAAAAGAATTGTATTTGTTATGATGTCACTTATTTAAATATCATACCTAATTTTACTATTTTGACTAATATATTGTGAATCACGTACCTTGATTCACATATTTAGAGGAAAACTCAAATGTGAAAATCTATTATGTAAATCTTATAGAAAAAATTCACAATTTTATATATTATTTCTTAATATGTTTTCTTAATTTTTGGTTCTTATGTTAAATTTTTTTAATGAAATTATATATTATTATTATTTATTCAGATCTTGTATGATGTGATTTTAATAGTCTTCAATATATTTTTGATATTAATAGTGTTATTTATCTTTATACTTGAATGAAACATGTTGATACTCATAATTAATTTTTTTATTTTATGATTTTTTATTTGAAATTATTATTTTCAAATTAATATTATTTTACAATAATCTAATTCAATTTTATTTTAATATAATTAATATGGTATTATTAATTCATTTATATACAAAATATATATACGTTATCATTTAAAAAGAATATTTTTTTAATACTGTAATTCAAATTCAAACATGATATTTTCATAGGAACATCAATATGACTTTTATTATTGTGACCATTTAAATTATTTAATGAATGATTTAATAATAGTATTAATTATTGGTTTTTTTAAAACATTTGTGATGAAATAAGAGGTTATTATCATATAATAATATACCTCACTCTCTCTTTGATAGTTTACTTTTATCAAACTTACTATTTTAACCATTTTCTCGTTTGTGTAGTACAATCAAAATTGAATTTAAAAGAAACTAGAATTTTTGGAAAATATATTTCACAATGAGAATAAATGATCACATATATTAATACTCTTATATTCATCAAGTGATCCAGTGTAGTGACCCATACTTCAAAATTACATATTATAGTGGATTTTATCTAGAAATCACATTAAAAGAGGTTTTCAATGTTTTGTTTTAGTGAAATTATTAAAAATATTACAATATAAACTCATACCATTCCAGTGAACACTTATACATAGTATCCAATTTTCTTCTCATAAAAAACTGTCTAGAAAATATTAATTCTCAAAATAATTCTCTTCCAAACCCAAAAAATTCTTTTATAAACTCCATTAAACATTCTATAAAAATAATTTATGAAATTGTTGATGAGAAAAATGAGCTCAGTAAGGGATATAACATAATGGGAAATGTTAGTCATGTAGAACCAAAAAAACTCATATAAATTCTTCCATTAAATTAAATTTTCATTTATAATTTTAAATAAAACATTTACATAGGATAAAAATACATTATTATCAAATAATGTAATTATATCCAATATAAATTAGTTAAAACTGATTTTCATGTCTCACTATATCATATTCAAAAATACCTTTCAAGACCCACTTAATTTGAATAACCATATATCCATGTTCTAATAAATTCATTACTTATTGAATTTGAGATCTATCTAGGTATATTAACCAATAATTAGCATAAATGGATATCACATCATTTTAGATTAATATTCAGCACATTACAAAAGTACATGATAAAAGACCAGCATTGTTTAGTGTATTTGAAAATGTGGAAAAAATATTCTAACATGGTGAATGATCTTCAATGATTCCTAAAAATATCTCCCTCTTTAGTACTTATAAAAAAACAATTCATCATAACCTAAGGAAACTAAACATAATAAATGGGGGAGCTTATATGATCAGTAAGGACAAATAAGGTTGATATATTGGAATAAACATGAGCACAAGGGTTTGATAATATCATTATAAAATTATAATATTATTCCCTACATATTCAATAACATAAACATGAAACATGGAATAAATATTGGTGGTTCATATGAAATGAATCTTAAGGTAATCAAGACCATAATCCATGAAATCATAATATTAGAATATGACATAGAATTTTTTATAGAAACATTAGAATATAAAAATTATATAAATGGTAATCAGTGAACAGTGTAACGTATATCAAGGTGGAGTATATTTACTACCATGAAAATATTAATAGTCAATTATCCATCCCAAGACCATTTAAGTAGAAAAGTTAACTTACTAAACTTGGTTCACTCTCCTTTAAATCCCTCAATTACTGAACTGTTATCACTTCAGGTACCATCTCTATATTACTGAACCATGTTCACTACTCGTTGAAGCATTATATTACTGTACCGGGTTCACATCTCATTATAGCCTTGTATTACTGAACTGAGTTCACTCTAAATTTGTTAATTTCTATATCAAAATATTTCAATATTTACCCAATACATTTTAGAGAGATATCGATCCCACCCATCTCATTGTGAAATCAGTCACATGTGTGCACACAAGATCATAAAAAATCAATCATAACCCATAAAATTAAATGGGTATCATAAACATGTAATCATATAATAACCTATGGAACAATTGATAGGTGTCCTAATCATTTCATCAAATCATAAATGGTTAAAGTCAGCATATTTCATTTGCATAAAACCCCTGAAATAGAAAATATTCTCATTAACATAATTCCATAATATCATTAAATATTCAATGAAATAATTAAAAATGTATCCATTTTATCATTTTTCCTGAATTGATTAGTGACAGAAACTGATGTTATCTTTGATGGAAAATTATTTAGAATGACCCATAAAAATCATTTTTTGGTTAAAAAATCCACTATTCTCTGAAAAAATGAATTTTCTATAATATATATCCTACATAAATCCTTTTTCATTAAAAATTTTGTCAAAAAAGTATAATGGGTTGTTTTATATTATTTAGAAAACCTTATTCCTTGAAATATTAAGTAATAATAATGTAAAAAATTTGAAATAGTTTTTCAGTGAAAACATAGAAAAGAATCCTGAAAACATATTGGAAATATTTTTCCTTGAAAATTTATATTATAATCCTCAAAACATTTTGGAAACCCTTTTTAATTAATTATACATTGAAAACATATAAGAGAAGCTTTACAAACATTGAAAAATAGTTCTATAAAAACATCCCTATGAATAAAATATATTTTATGCTTTCAATATCTTTTAAAACACTTTTTTAATATTGATAATTCTTTTTAGAAACATTTTTTGAAAAATGGTTTTGAAAGAACACAAATTTATGACCGAAGTGAAACCTAATGTCAAATTGTTATAAAAACATGTTATTAATTATCATAAATTCCATCTAGTGAAAAAATGGGGGCAATATGAAGATATAAATATTAACTAAAGCATAAGAAAATTCATGGGTGTTCTAGAGGGGGGGATAATAATATTTCATTATGTGAAGCATAATTGTAAACAACCCTAATAAATGATGAGATGGATATAATAAAATATTACCAATTTTGTAAATTTGACACATAGAATACATGAGAGAATAATAATATATGAATCTTAAAATATCATGAAATAATTATATTCACAATATAACATGTAAAATCTTAGTATATACAGCCCATATAAATATATAGTTTCATAGCATGACATCAATCTTAAAGAAGTCATATTAGGACAAAAATCACATTTATAATTTGGTAACTTTAGAATTATAAGACCCCTAAAGTAAGGATAATTAAATGGATATAAAATTAAAAATAAATT
The DNA here is from genome assembly GCA_963277665.1 of Viscum album. Lineage (NCBI taxonomy): Eukaryota > Viridiplantae > Streptophyta > Magnoliopsida > Santalales > Viscaceae > Viscum > Viscum album. The sequence goes on along the minus strand of OY728128.1, from coordinate 157,868,493 downwards.
GTTGTATAATAATAAAATAAAAAATTCATGTGTATTATATTGTGATTCCAAGAAAAATTAAAGAAATAACTTTTTATTCAATAGCGTGTATGAAAAGAAACAACTAGCTTGTCAGGAAATACAATATTCAGATACATTATAATATTTATACTATTTATAATATATTCCATGCATGAAATAAAAATTTATCTTTTGTTACACCCAAGGGATACCTTTCTTAATATCTTGAGTTACATGTATGAGCGACCTTCCTCGATAAACTGCGATAAACACCAGACCAATTATTGCCCAATAATAATGTTTTATTAAAATATTATTATTTAATTTGACATAACCTAGTAGTTATGTTAGCGGTTATGAATATTATTAACCAACATAGGAAAATATATTCTTATTAATAATATAATATTTATTCAAAGGTTAATAGTTAATTTGAATTGAATGTAGTAACAAATTAAATATAAATAGATTTTTTTTTATATAAAATGATTTTTTTTCTCATGAAAATATTTAACCATAATAAATTAAACTAATTACCGTTGATATGCATAAGAAATGAATAATCCCTATTTTATACATAAAACCCTATATTTTTATAAAGGAAATTTTACTATCTTTTAATTGAAAGTCCATTTTAAATCTTAATTTAAAACATATATCAATTTAACATGTCAAAATAAAATTCTTCCCATAAAGTCGATCATACTAATTATTTTTGGGTTAATTTTTGATATTTTGCAGAGACATTTCATTTTTTAACGAATAGATAAAAATACTGAATTTTACTTCAAAATAGATTTTTTATATAATTTTTTATAAGGATAAATTATAATTATAATTGGTTTTAATTTTTTATTAGATAATATTTTTATACATTAAAAAAATAGGTTATTGGAATCAATTTATCTTTTAAATTGACTATAAAAACAAATCCATCTTTAAGAAATTTTTCATTAAAAGCCTGCATTGCCATCCCGTTTGAGGGATTAATTTTAATTTAATTTTTACCACATATTTGATTGGAATTTGGAAAAATTGATTTCATATTTCGAATTATCAAATCTTATAATTTGTAATAATATATACTTTGATTTTTCCCAAAATTATTTTTGAAAGTGATTAACATAAATTTCCACTATTAAGGTAAAATTAAGCTTAATAAAGTGTTAAACCTTTAACATAGAGGCCCAAATGACCTAAACACTTCTCAAACAACAATTTTTAGATATATTTCGAAAATTAAACGTCCATTAATGAGTTTTTTGGGGTTTTATTACTTTTTTAGATAATAAAATGTGTACACCATACTTATGTTGAAAAATTCCAAGTGTCTCTCTTTCCATCTGTATATAAGGACACCTCCTCTACCCACTCATTACACATATAAAACCACATTAGTTCATAAAATAACTTCAAAATAGTCTTCCATAGTTGATCTAATTGACCTATAATCGTCCATTTGTTTAGAAGCCCTTCCAAAAAAAGCCTTCTGGTTCAAACTAATTGAAGTTACCTAATTAAGATGTAACACATCGTCTCATGTTTTTTTTGTTTCAATTCCATTATCTACTCCATATACTCACCTTATTATATTATTAAAAAGATAAAAAATTATAATAAACATATTATGTGTTTTTTTCTATGTTTTTAACCTACACTTAAACACACCTACTTCTAATGGGTAACAAACATACTATTTCTGTAAACTGAAAATTACTACCTCGCCAAAGGATGATTGTTCAAATGTCCATTACCACCTTTTATGGTGGCCATTATTTTAGAAAAACTATTTATATAGGATATATATGTTATTTATATTGTTTTATTATTATGAAATTTTTTATTATAACATAACATTATGCTTTCCCACTTGTCTGAATATGATAATCTCGTTTGAGGAAGTGTGGACTACAGCCCCCTCAAAGCGATGTGATTCATTCACATGATACATAGAATTTATAAATAAATGGTCTTAATTAAATATAATTGAAAAAAATAGATGATATATTCAAAAAATAATTATATTAGTCGAAATATAATATAATATAATATATATATATTGTCTCCTTTATTACACCTTCACACACATTAAAAGAGATAAGGTCATTCGTAGATGTGTGGACCACTTCATCCTCAACATGATGTGATTCATTTTACACCATAGAATTATACATATAAGTATATATTATTATATAATATGGTATTTATTATGTTATGATAATTATTATATTATTTTAGTTACATACTATATTTTTAAAATGATAATTTATAAATTGGAATGTTGCTCACGAGCACGAATGACCTATCGTCTCCATGATTGTTAGATATTAACATTTTCATAAACATATTTATTGATTGATTTTAAAAGTATAATTAATGTACAAATATTATAATTAGGTCCTGTTTATTATTCTGGAGATATTATATAATGATCCCAATGATCAGAGTTGACTAACAATTGATTTTTTGACATATAAACTGAATTTGGTCGATAACACTCAGTGTAAACATAATTGTCTTTGTAGTGTAAATAACATGTTAATAAGAGAAATAAAAGTAATTATAATCATGAAAATGTTTATGAATCACTAATATAATTAATAGGAATTTATTATATTTTAATTTATATGAATTTCACCTGAAAGGAAACTCATGGTAAGGGGATTTCATCTCATATTTAATTTCTATGTGGAACATGTTATGTTCACAACACATTCTTTTTAGGTGGTGGATATAGTAAAATTATTTAATATATCTACGTTAGAAATAAATTTATTTTTATTAAAATATCCATTTTATTATCTATCATTCATAGGATTTCATATTATAAAGATACCAAATTGGTAAACTGATTTGTCTCAATTTTCCTTCTTTAAAATCATGTTCTATTAATCACCTAAACACTTTTTTGAGGTGAATATATTCCCATTTTACATTATATATCATCATATAAAAATATTTCTAATAAATTATATTCTTAATTCAATTTACCTTTCTTATATGGAGAGTGTGATCCAAGTTACCGAGTTATAATAGGTTATCGAGACAGTCTCATTAGTTTTTCCTGATTTTATATCTTTATGCTTCCTTCAATGAAATAATATGACACATCTATCAATAAAACTCATGAGATTAGATATATTTTGATATTTCAAGATTTATTAATTTATTGGTACTATTACATACTCAGTGGTTCATAATATTGTTACAAAAGTGTTTTTCAAAAGCATGTGTTTACTCTATATTCAGGCAGAAATATATTCAAAACCATGTTTTCCAGAAAGGGTTTTGAAGAATTTTATTCCATACCCCTATAATAATTAAAATAAATTTTTTAAATTTTTTATTTTATAAGTCTCTTCAAAGGAATCCTTTTATTTCTCTCTAAATGTTTCATTCTCTACCCGTTTACAATAAAATGAAACATTATTTCAACCTCATACAACATGTACAGATTCATCCCCTATCATTTCATTCAAGACTAAATCTCATGATTAAATGTTTTATTTTTAAAATATATTTAAAATGGATTTTCAATGAAAATTATTTCCAAAAGTCATTTCAAAAGGAATGGATATTTTCCTCATGAATATTTTATAATGTTATTTTTTTTATTTAATCAATGACCACAACCCTCTATTTTACCCCACATGGGATTTATTTTTTTAGTTCCTTCTTTATTGATCCTGTGGATGGTTTATTATTTATTTGGATAAGTATAGTACTCAAATTCTTTTCCTTGATTTCATTTTTAGTCAGCTAGATGTATTCAATATCTTATAATCATTGAACAATGAATTTCCCCTTATTATTAATTTCATTTTTCAAGGATATCACTATTTCCTAAACTATACATCATTTTTCACACAGTGCTTACATTTGAAGAATTTGGATTAAATATAGAATTATTGATAAATCAATATTTCTCATTCAATATGATTATTTGATAAGGCATATTATTTACTTGATTATTCAAAAGGAATAATAATTTGGAGAGGCAGTCATCAATAAGAGACATTTTAAGGAAAGACCTATGGGTTGGGCACCTGGGAAGGAAATCCCCTCGATGAAAAGGTTGTATAATGAGATGATATAGTTTTATATCCAATATAGATGGGTTTTAACCATATATTATAACCATATTGTTAAAGGTATTGATTGTAATGGTTCCATGTACCTAGAAAACATGGAGTCCAATAATTAATAATTTATTTCCCAATAGATCCAATTATTATTCATCCATGATATTTTTCCTCAACATATCTATGGAAACAATTAATTTCAATTCATGTATTAAATGGCATGTGATTCAGTTTCTTACCATTCCATATGTATTTTCCATTATCTAGTTATATGAATGGAATTTATTTCCAGATATTACCTAGACATATTTAATATGTATTTCCATTTAGTTTATTGATTACATGGAATTTGTGTTCAGTTTTTAACATTTTTACATTGACTGTTCTCATTGATTATTTATGGATTCTTCTATATGTTTCCCTTATAGAGTATTAGAGCTCAATATTATTATGTTTTTTCCTCATGGCTCTAAGATGTGTAATACAAATTTTATACTATAATATAATATTTTTTTATAGTAATCATTGATGTTGCTTGTTTTTTTAGAAGAAAAAAACACGATTTAATTAGTGTGTCCATTTGTAATACAATTATAAATAATATATCTGGTTTTCCAATACTTCAAAACAAATCATTTCTTTGTGGATTAATTATTTATAATCATGCCAATGTAATTGATAGAAGATGGTCACTTCGGGCATCTGGGGTCTAAGTCACTACACTCGGTATTATAGGGAGGTTTAGTTGAAACCTTGGGAACTAGATTTATGAAAAAGTAGTTTAGAGAACATAACCCTACGATAAAATTTTAGGATATGTTTAGTTTAAAACCCAATAATTTTGGTGATGTGTAGATTATGTGGGACTTACTAGAAATAAATAACTTTATTGATACTACATGTAGAAGTGGTTCTGAAACAAATTTACTTCGGAGTAACAACTCCAATTTGTCGATCCATGCCTAACTCGGGGTTAACTGGTAGACGACAAAGACACTTACTGGGAACCTAGTTTGACACTCATTGGGTATATACTTAGGATATTCCATGTTACATTTTAAATCCACTATGAAAATTTTGATAGGATTTTAAAAATACATTATCAATGTCAAACATAGGGTGTTTTAGATTTAAAAATAAGGTTTCATGATTTAAATATCTTATAAGTAATTATATTCTTTTCCCACCATGACTACTTTTGTTCACACTATTCCTTCTGGTTTTAAACATTGTTTGGAACCCATAGGATTCGATTTAACACCAAACATGATGGGTAAGGTAGTGAATATGAGAAACCAAATGATGAATTGATAGGATTGAAGGATATCACATTTATACCAAATTATTTTTTCGAAAAAATGATTAATAGTATATAACGTTACTAATAACCAAGTTCGCCAATGATGATACGGTTGGAGGATGATAAGATCTATAGTGGTGTAGACTATGTATGAAAGATGGATCGACATTCTATATGTGATAATTATGTAAAGATACACCTAAGAAGTTGTCTCAATGGAAAATCTAAATACTTTATGTTTGGGAAATAAGGACATAATAATAAGGTTTTCCAAGGAAAAATTAAGAGTTTGATAGAAGTAAATAAAGCCCAACCTAAGAAATCATTTATATTTCTTCATCATAAATTTGGGTAACCTAGACATTACAAATACAATTCCCTATCCTAGATGATAAACTATAAACCATGAAATGATCAATATGGAAATAAGTAGATGAATTATTTATGTCTTGAAGTTATATCGAAAACCATAGTTAAAATTCTATTTTTTGATTAACGTAATTTCAAAGATGTCCATGATATGTATTTTGGAAATTATATTAAAATGGTTTTAGAAAAGGACATCCTATAATCTGAGTGACAACCAATGAAATCCAGAAAGGCTATAGGTCTTGAACCCATGACACTAATATGATAATGGTTTCATTCTCACCACGGACTTACACGATTTTCATGTCAATTTTCATTTTTTTAGTTAAACAATTTAACAAATAAATATTAAAGATGAACCAGTAGAAAAAATTTTAGAATTAATAATTAATCTATAATTCAAATTTATTTTGGATATATTTAAATAAAAATATTAATACTCTTCTCCCTTCTATAGTCCATACGATCCTTTAAATGTTTCTTTGAGTTCTTTAAATATTATAAAATTCATTAATGGAAATTAATTTTTTTTGGAGTAAAGGGATGAATTTATTTTTGATTGAAGCCCATCCAAATTTTGGATTGTTCATATTATACTGAAACCTAACATAAATGAATATTTTGTTATATCCTTGGTCAGAAAAAGGATTACCCAACATTAGTAAAATGTATTAGAAATAAAATGTTTTTCGAATACTGAAATTTCTGTTGAAATGATGGCCATATAAATCATCAATGATTTATTGCTTTTAGGTCCTCCACTTTCCATTGATCATTAAATTTTCTTTTTGTGATTGATGAACTTATTAAATCCCTTTAAATATTTATGTTTTCCCTATATTCACATATCTCGACATTCCAATGATTTTTTCTTATATAGAGGCATAGTTATATGGTATTCCATGTGACATTTTTAAATTCAATTCTCTCTTTTATAAAAGATTACTTATGAACCCTTACCAGGATGTGGGATTTAAAACAAAGGAAGTATCAAAAAATTAATCACTATAATCAATTTTATATTCAGAATATGGCATTTAAATAATTTGGGGAGAATGAGATGCCCTGATGAACTAAAATAAGAACCTTGAATTCCATAGTGTTTATGACAAGTGACAGTAAGCCTCTAAGATAATATAATATCCATATATTTATAATATGTATACTATTTAAAATAGATTCCATGGATGAAATACAGATTTATCATGAGTTACATGTAAGATTGAAATTCTTAAATAACATTAGTTACAGGAAAAAGAGTCATTCCTCGAATGCTTGTGTTACACAGCAGACCAACTTTCACCAAATAAAAATGTATTATTTAAATATAATTATTAAATTTGATAAAATCCAACCAATATGAATGATTTTAGGAATATTATTAACTAAAATATCAAAATATTTGGTTTTAATAAAATAAGAGTAATTAATAGGATAAAAATTATTTTGAGATGAATATAGAAACCAATTAAATACTAACAGAATGTTTTTATATAATACCATTTTTATGCTCACGGAACAATTTTACAATAATAAATAAATTTAAATAAATTTAATTAATTATTTTTTTGTAATATATATTTTATATAATCAATAAAATATATTTTATATTCTTCCATTGGGATTGATATGCATTATATTAGAACAAACCTTATTTTACACATGACATCTTGTATTTTTATGAAGGCAATTTTAAGAGTTTTTAATGGAGAACCCACTTTAAATTTCAATTTTTATCCCTTTATAAACATAATATAACAAAATAAACATCTTCTATGTTAGTGGAAAAAAATAATTAGGTTAGGGTGAATCTTTGATATTTTTCTGTGACATTTTATTTTATTAATGAATAGTTGGAAATAATGTATTTCTGGTCAAAACTATTAATGAATATAATTTATTGATATATATAAATTATTTATTTAATTAGTTTTAAATATTAATTAGAAAATATATTTCTATATTGTAAAAATTAAGTTTATTTGGATAAATTTTACTTTAAAATTGATTATAAAAACATATCCAACATTAATATGATAATACATTAAAAACCTGCATTGTGGTCCCATCTGTAAGATTAATTTTAATATAATTTCTCCCACTTATGTGATTTGAATTTGAAAAAATGTCTTACATATTTTTAATAAGATTAATATATATTGCCTAACTGGAACAATTTTTTTACCAAATGTATTTTTAACTGTGATTAGCATTAATTATAATTATCAATGTAAAAATAAGATTAATAAAGTACTAAACCTTTAAAATAATGGCGCAAATTACATAACCTATTGTCCAAACCCTATTATATGGAAATAATTTTTCCATTAACCAAATATTATTGTTTTTTGTGGTTTTTTATGAATTTATTTACTTATGAACATGGGCCCACATTTCATATTTTCAAAAATACCAAGTGAATCATTTTCATTTCCTATAAAGACTGCCGCCTCTACCCATTTGTCACGTCTCTCAAACCACTTTTATTCTAACATGTCATTCCAAATAGTGTACCATAATTCCTATTCTAGATCTATAATCATGCCATTGGTGAGGAACTCTTCCAACAAATCCTTTTGGTTCAAACAAAAATAAGTTACCCGATTAATAAGAAACACAAGCTCACGTATTTTTTTGTATCATTTCCGTTATCCAATACCTATACACTTATTATTCAATGATTACAAAAAAATGATAAATAAACTGTTATGATTTTATGATAATTTTTTGACCTACACATACACACACCCCCATCTAATAAGTAATGAATATACTATTTCTGAGAACGGTGAATTGCTGCCTTAAGAAACCATGATTGTTCAATTCCCCATTTCCGCCTCTTATGGTCGCTGTTATGATGTAAACTCTATTTATATATGATATATAAGTTTTTTTTATAATTTTTTATTATTTTATAAATTTTATTTATAACATAACTTTCTACTTTACATGTTGTGTGAATACTATCATATCGTTTAAGGGCGTGTGGACTATCACCCACTCAATGTAACACTACTACAAATATTTCCATTATAAGTTCTAGAAAAGTCAATTAATATTGGTAAAAAAGGGTTGTTTATTGAGGCAATGGTATATGGGGGTCCCTTTTTTCAGTGCTCCAAAAAGCACTGATAAAAATAAGAAAAAAATATATAATATGGGGGGTGGGAGATTTTAACAGTGCTTGGCCCCCCTTTATTAGTTCCAGGAGGACCCCCCCTCACACTCTACCATGTGTTACCCTTCTCGCGTGTCCCCATATGTGTGCACCACTTTGCATCCACTCGAACTCGATCCCGCGACCTCCCCCCTTTCGTGACTTCACCATTACCAGTAAGCCATTTCGTTTTTTTCTCTATTTAGGGATATATCTATATATATATAGTTTTATATATTCGTATATTGATATATATTCATATTAATATATATATGTTTATTAATAAATTAGTATATATATATTAATTCGAATATTAATATATATTAATATATATTTATATATATTTTTAGTTATAATTTTTTATCTGTATATTTATTTGTATATTAATATATATTTATTAGAACCGTTTTAAATAAATTTATGAAAAATGTGTTTTAAGTGTGTTTATAAATAAATAAATATATACATACATATATATATATACAACACACACACACACAGACACACACACACACAGACACATATATATTTATGAATAAATACATATATGTGTGTATTTAAAAAGACATAGAATGTTGAGATGACCCTAACATATAATCGAGAAGCCCGTTTCAACTCTAAAACTAGTAAAATCTATGAAAATGAAATGAACATCGATATGATATGTGGTACAGGCCTAATGAACATCCAAATCAAATGTTATGCTTGTTTGAATGTTCACAAATCAGGGTATCCAGACAAAAAACTCAGTTTTGGAGGCCTTCTAGGATTTTTTGGCATCTAAAAATGTGGAAGAAGCTTTTCTTTGGTCACAATCACGGAGATATCCTAGTTGGCTTCAATTTGATATGTTGTAGAGCTCAAACTGACACCCGGATCAATATTTATGGCCATTTGATGTTTGAGTTACATTTTCAACTTATTTTTGATCTTTTATTTATTTATTTTTTCATTATTTGTGCATTCAAATTGTTATTAAATTATTTTAAATCAATAATAATTAGAAAATTATTAATTAATAATATTTTTATAATATTTAAAACCCATTTTCACTAAATATATTATATTTTAATGGTAATAGTATAATTATACTTACATAAAACTTATTTAAAAAATATATATTATATTTATATCAATATAAATACACATATATATCAATATTTTATTTGTCATGATTTTTTTTTGAAACATAAAATTTATCAGCAGTTGGAAAAACCACTGATAAATCCACCCTTATCAGCGCTACTAAATGATGCGCTGATAAAGGGGGGCCTTTATGACACTAAAAATCGCTAATAAAGGGTCACTTTTAACAACACTTTTTTTAGCGCTGTTAAAAGTTCACCTTTTTCAGTGATTTTTAGGGGTGATAAAGTCCCCCTTCATCAGTGTTTTTTTCTGCTGTTAAAAGGGCTGCACTTACCTTGCCCCTTTTGTAGTAGTGTTATGTGATTCGTCCGCAAGATAAATGGAATGTATAAATTAATGGTTATAATTAAACAAATTTGGAATGAAAACCCTAAATAATATATTAATTAAATAATTAAATTTATATAACTATAATATATATATATATATATATCATGTCCTTTATTACCCCTTCACATGCTTTAGAAGAGATAACGTCGTTCATGGATGGGTGCACTACCGCACCCTTGACATGATATGCTTCATTTTGCACCAAAAAATTTTATATAGAAGAATATATGATTAAATAATATTATATTAATTATATATTGATCAATCTAGAATGATTTTAGTTAGTTACCTTCTTTCCAAAATAATCATTTTAAAATGGTAATGTTTCTCATGCATATGTATGACCTACCATCTCTGTGATTCTAGAATATTTTCATTTTCATAACAATATTTAATGATTGTTTTTAAAATTATAATTTATGTAAAGATATGATAATTTTGAAATGGTTTTTATTTGTTAGATTTTATATATTGATCCTTATGACCATACCTATCCAATAATTATTTTTTCGACAAAAAAACCATATTTGGTAAAAAAAAACACCAGACGTAAACATAATAGACTAAGTTGTGTACAGAACATGGTAATAATTGAAATAAATGTTATTATAAACACTAAAAATTATCTTAGGTAATAATAATATTAACCTACATTTATTATACATTAAATTAATGGACTTTAACCTGTTGGAAAACTCAATGTAAGTGGATTTCATCTCACTTCTAATTTTTTTAAGATGCATTTTATGTTCGCGACTCCTTCCTTTTGTGTGGAATATGTACTAACATGATTTTATTCTATATATCATATAAATAAATTAAAGAGTAATCACGCAACCATTTAATAATCCTTCTTTTATGGGGTTTATGATTAAAATGTTTTCAAATTTTTAAAATGTTTTGTCTCAATTCTCCATCAATGAACTAATGTTATATTATGCACTTAAACTCTTTTTTTACGATCATATATTCTCATTTTACAAGATATGTAATGAAATATCAATATTTAAATATATAATATGCTTCATGTAATTTACCTTTCATATATAGATTATATGATTTATTTAACCATGTTATAATAGTTTTCTAGACAATCTCATTATTTTTTCATTATTGTTTATCATTATGATTATTCTATAAAATATAATGATCTATATCTCATGAAAACAAATGAGATTACATATTCAATATTATTTTATTATATATTCAGGTATTTTTACCATTATATACTCTTTAGAACATAATATTTCTATGAAATCGTTTTTTAGAAACCCTGACTTTACACTCTCTTCGGTCGGAAATATATTCAAAACCATGTTTTCAAGAAACTTTTTACAACAGTATTATACCATTAATATTAATTGTTAGAAAGAAGTTTTTATCATTTTTTTATATTAAAAATATCATTTAATTAAAATTCTTTCCTATTTCAAAAAGATGAATTTTCTACCCTTTTACCATAAAAAAGAATGAATTTTTATCCAGATATAACATGTTTGTATTCATCTGCAATCATTTCATTAAATCATCTATATCATGTTTAAAAGATTATTTAAAAAATATCCATAAAATATTATATCAATGAAAATAATTATAAGGTTTTTCTAATGAAAATGATATTTTCCTCATGAATATTTTTAAATTTTTTTTCTTTCATTTCATCAAGAACAACAACACTATGTTTTACCCAACTTGGGATTTGTTGTGTCGATACCATCACTATTATGCCTCTAGTTCATTTAATATATTTTTTTGATTACATATAATATTCCCATTCACTTCTTTGATTTCATTATTAGCACCATTTAATTATTCAATATCCTCTGATCATTGAACCCTTAATTTCCACTTATTATCCATTTCATTATTCAGGGATATTACAATTTGCAAAACCATATAACATTTTACATATAGATCATACATTGTAATTAATTTGATTAATTGGGGAATTATTGAAAAATAAGTACTTCTCAATTAATACGGTTATCTGTTAAGTCATGTTGATTACAATATTATTCAATATGAAGAATGACTTGGACAGGTAGACATGGTTTGGGAACCGATTATGGAAACCACAATGTGTTGGTGACTAGTAAATGAAATTCTGTCATTGAATTAGTACTCTCTTGAAATGGTTATTTTCTTAGACTCCTTATATGGAATTTTACAGTATAGGTAAATTGTATTCTGAAAGGCCTTATCATTACAGGTTATATGTACCTTATAAATATGGAATTCTATAATTAAGAATTTCATTTATAATAGTTCCAGTTTTTTTTTTCATCCATGAGATTTTTCATTGACTTATATGTATTCATTTTATTTCAATTCACGTATTTAATTTAAATTATTTCTATTTCATACCACTCCATATTTATTTCTCCTTATGTAGATATCAGAATGAAATGTATTTCCATTTATTACCCAATCATATTGATTCATTACTACTATTAAATTTATTGATTACATGAAACTTTTTTAGTTATTTACCCTTCCATATTGACTATTCTCATTAATTCATTTTGGATTCCGCTATAATTTTCACTTTCTAAGCATTTGAGCTCTCCCTTATAATATATCTTCCCACTAGAATCCAAGAAGAATACTATGATTGATTTTTAGAAATATAATAGATAGATTATACTTATACTATATTTTTTTATTTCATTAGAAAAAAATGTTGTAATTAGTGTATCAAGTCATAATAGAATTCTAATTCATATATCTGGTTTTCCATGAATAATAATATGATATGTCCTTTGGGGATTGATTCTTTTTAATCATGTTAATTTATTTGCTATAAGACACCCGAAATGGGATTCGGTGGTCTAGGTCCCTACAAATATCACAATATAAAATAAATGGGAGGTGAATTAGGCTTGTTTCTCATTGATATTAAAAGTGAGACGGGAATACCCTTACTTTAATTATTTACATTCTTCATTAAAGTTAAATTATACTGTAAAATAATTATAATTTGATTATAAATATAAAAGGAAACTTTATTATTATATGTAATATTGTATATTATTTGTTTATTAGTTTATATTATCTATTTATTAACAACTCCATGTTAATGTTATGTTTTGAAAAATATTATCTTCCTTTTCGAATATAATTTTGATTTTTTTTATTGATCCAATTATGTAGATCATTATTTACATATTTCATAAATTTATTAAATGATATAAATATCATATATATTCAGTGTATTTTTTTTATAATAATATATAAAATATAGAAATGTTAAATTGAATAAAACACTCAAGGAGACAGTAGGTTGTATGTACACTTTCACATTTTTGTTCATTTTATTAACATATTTAATTAATGAAAGAAAAAATCTTATATGTATATATATATATCATATTATTATAGAATATTTTAGTATTCCATGTATATAATATATGTTCACTAAACCCATTTACAATACATTTCATATAATGTGTGAATGAATCAAATTGCTTTGAGGAGGCGATAGTCCAGACGTCCTCAAATGATGTCATAGTATTTTAAATAAATTGAAATAAAGAAGGTATTATTTAAAAAAAATATAGAAGAATAAATCCCTCATATAATTCAAATAAAATTATATGTAACATCATATTTCTCCATCATGATAGGCGATAAAGAAAAAAACAACAACGTTTCATGTGGGTGTAGTTTTCCATAATCAATATAGTTAAGATCATTACCCATTAGATGGATGTGTGTAAAAATGTAGGAATAAAACCTAGAATTAATAAATATCAGTATATTTAATATACTATGGATTTTATAAAATCATGGAATAAGATAATTATAAGGGGTGGAGAATGAACATAAAACATATGAGCTTTAGAAATGATATTGCCTCTTCATTGGGTAACTCCTCTTAGTTTTCACCAAATGGGATCCATGGATTGATTTATTCTCAAATAGAGGATTTTATAATGATATTATGTGTGTTAGTATCTTATTAATTTATATTTTGGATGACTCAAAGTGCTTTAGTGTTGTGAAATAAGTGGGAGACGAGAGTGCCATTGTATTGTTGAGGATTAGAAGCATCCATGTATTTTTTTCAAAATTGAATTCCATACACGTTTTCCCAACAACACATGGATGAAATAATGACAAAAAACTAATAAAATGAATTATAGGTTCTATATATGAATATTAAATATATTTTGATCATGTTTATAGGTCAATTAGGGCCTTATGATTAAGGTTTAGTCATGATGTATGCTAATTTTACAATTAATCGCTATAATTAATTTAAATTACATTCAATAATAATGTTTGAAAAAAAATGTTGAACATATTAGACATTATAAATTAATTTTATTCATAATATTTAATCCATTTTTAAAAATTCTAGTCACATAACTACTATCAATTAAATGAAAATTAATCTCGAAGACATGTGACGACAGTGAGGTTTTTAGCAATAATTATTAAATGTTTAGGATGATTTTATATACAATTTGAGAATAAAATTCATTTTGATGAAATAAATTTGAATAATTGACGAAAATTTTATATAGTTAATCATTAAAAACAAATTTATGTTTAATTAAATTAAAATTTTAAATTAGAATAATCAGTCGTTTTAAATTAAATTTTAATTTTTTCACTTCTCTTCAAAAAAAACATCATAAAAAATAGTAAAAATTCACCCAAGTTAAACACTGATATTCATATTCCCAAAAAGTATATATTTTCAATTAATAATTATCAATTTTTTTAAAATAATATTTAAAATAAGTTAACCATTAAAAGTTGGTAAAAATAACTTTTATAAAAATACAACTTTTTATTAATAATATTGGATTAATTCTTATCTTATACCTATCAAGTAAACTCGATGAGGATAATTTTTTTTATTGAATATATAAATTTTACTCAAAATATTAAACTAAATTTTATTTTTAAATAATTTGATATAAAAATATTTTTGTACACAAAAAAATAAGTTTTTCATAGAATCATGTTTTCATTATTTTCAAATAATTCTTTCAATCACATATAAAATTTTATAACTAGATGTATCAATTTAAATACATTCATAAATCATATTATTATAATTTAATTAATATCATTCATGTCTTATATTATAATTTATTGGTGGTAGATATAATAATACATTAGTAATATTATTAATAGAATATTGTAGTTCGGTAAAAATCAACCATGCGTGTTATGAAAGCTTTCGAAGAGACTTGGTATTATGTGTCATACAAGAAAAACATTGTGTTTCATGTACCACATGCTGGTCAAAGAGTTCTTTATGGTGATATATTAACACAGTGTTGGATATAATGTAATCCATACGTAGTTCTGATATATATATATATATATATATATATATATATTCGGTTTTTGGTGAATTGAACAATATTAAAATATTTTGTAAATTTGAACCAAATATCTCACAATATCACATTATATTACATTCTTCCCCCTTAAAATAAATTTCACACTCAAAATTCATCTGGGATATCAAATGAGTAATAATTTAATGTTCCTTTCATATATATCCACATTATAAAAATGAATTCTAAAATGTCCTTTAAAAATGCTTAACTGGAAACATAACAGTTACCCAAAGTTATGGATAATGATGCTTACACATGATATAACATAGGTTGAGATTGAATAATGGACATGAGGGAAAAGTGTAAAAGATTATAGAGAGTTATAAAGACCATTGATCACATGTAAGTAAATTATGAATTTAAAGTTATGGTCCTTAAAACCATAAATCTATAAAGATTTATAAGTCAAACAGTTCCACATAAACAATGTTATTAGGTTAAATTGTTTTTAGTTTCTTTTTAATAGGGTTGAAGAATTATTTTGCAATCAATTAACATATTGAAATATACTAACATAAATTTTTTCCTTTTTCATATTCACATTCTTACTATGTGGTTGTGCATTTTTTGATTTAAAATTCTTATATTACTCTAAGAGATGGAGATGATTTTTTTATTCCTGATATAATAATGGATCATGAAATCCATACATTAAACAAGAAGTTATACCATATGTCCTTATCATAACAAAATATTTATCATGGGTTGTCCAATAGTACAAAATATTCATCTGAGGTGATAACAATTTAATCTATAAATACTCATTTAATATTTAACTTAATACACTTCATAAATGGTCAAAATTTTAACCCTTCTAAAAAATAATTTACCCTTCATTCCTCAAATAAGATCTTATCTTCGACCAAAATCATTTTAATTGGAAAAAATGGGTGTATCTTGGTACCAATAGAATATCAAATGTGATTTTATTATATTATAATCGAAATATAGGGGAAAATCCCATGAAATTCCACCAAAGTAAGAACAATATGATTTTAATAAGGCTTAATCATACCATATTAAACATAAAATTCAAAAATCGATAAAAATTATCATTCTATGACTATCATTATTCGCTTCATCGATTGGAATTCCATACTCTATCTCTTTTTCCATTTTAATTAGTGGTTACTTTCAATTATCATCAACATTATCCATTAGATTGGGGAATTGATTTACATATTTCCAAAACTATATGAAATGTAGACAATATATTGTGGGAGGTGTATTATATCATTTTTTCACTCTATTTTAATCTTTTTATAAATTCTTCCCATCCAATCAGTAATGAGTTTCCAGGTGAACATAGAAAATACACATAAAACATTTATACGTCCGCTTAATAAAATTTCATCCTTTTTTTCCCACCCATTATTCATAATTAAATTATAGTCATTTTCTCTCCATGGTCATTTGATTTTACATTTATCTCTATTGTCATTTTATTTTTAATACCATGAGATTGATACATAAATCCATCATCGAATTCCACATTTATAGTTTATTGAACAACTTCATCATAGAATCTAGAGTATCTAAAATCCACGGTATTTCAATGTAATGTTATAAAGCCACAAAAAAATCAGTAAATTTTTCATTATGGATGATGATAATTTCTAAAGAGTATCCCCCACAGATCCTTTTAAAATTTCTTTTATATGAACCAATTAATTCATTTTTATCTCATTTTCCATAATACAGTGAAATTACATATTGAAAATTATGATCCTGAACTCGTCTCAGTCTATTAATTCAATTTCATCTTGACCATAATATTATTAATTTGATTCCACATCTGATCCTCTTCAATTCTAGATGGAATACATCGAAAGTGATTTTTTTTATTTTATGTTTAGAGAGTGGAAAATATCGTTCAACTGAACTGATCCATTACTCAGAAACTAATGGTTTGGAAGGATCATTGAAATAAGGTGGGTGTTTCCTCATGAAGGACTCAACATATCATTGTACCCTCCTTTTACTGTTTGTATATTCACCTTGATTCATAATGTGTGAAATTTATATGATCATATAAATAATATTTTTAATTCTATATCCCATAAAAAATTAGTTAAATTAGATCTTAATAATATATTTTTCCATGACATTATCTACTAACATAGTTCCTTCAGTTTCTAGCCATTTACTAAAAAAAACCATACAGTATGAAATAATCATAATAGTGGGGATTCACATTAAAATGAAAAAAATCATATAAGATGTCTAAATCATGAATCATTCTTTATTAATTAGAGAAACCACATATTTATCATGTGTCATTGATATTTATCATCTATTGAAATCTGTCATGATGGTTTGTAAAGAGATAGTGAATTTAAAAAACATATCCTTCGGGAGAGTCAAACAACCTGTGTTGTATGGTCCATTTTTTCACAAGTTGCTGATCAAGATTAGCTCAATATGGTATTTTTAGGGTTATTATCCAGATGTTCATATGTTCTGGATCCATATCCACTTATAGTATCTAGATAGTTATGTATTACTATGAAACCACTTTCTTTATCCGTTTCAAAACAATTTGGACATTTTCAAGCACATAAACTTATCTTTAGTCATATCCATAGGGACTTCCCTAAACATATCCCTAGAATTATCATTATGTATCTCACTAAATATTCCACATCATTGTTTCCAAAGGGTGACTAAAACATTCCTTATATAACAACTATAGAAACATAGTGTTATCATACATTGATATTACATCATTTTATTTTAATATTTGGTACATTAAAAAAGTACATGCTTGGGGACCATAATATTTGAGTGAATTTTGTAACAAAGAAAAAATATTCAATCATTGTGGAATATGTTCCATGATTCCCACTAACAGAATCCCATTTAGTACTTACACATAAATCCTTTCTTTAGAACCTAGGAATAGGAAATATAATAAATGGATTATCTTATATGCATGTTAAGGTTATCCAAGGGATATATAATTTCAAAAACATGTGAGTAAGTGTTTGTGAATGTGACCATAACATTAGAGGATAATACTGTACATATCAAATATCATCAATATGAAACATGGCATAATCATTTGATATTCATAGAAAAATATCATATAGAAATTAAAATCAAAATCCATAAAATCATTACATTGGAATAATAAATGTAATTTTTTGTAGACACATATGTATATAACAATAATTTCCACTATATAAATGGCATTGTTCCAAGGCCATCATAGTGTGATGGGTTCACTCCCCAAACCACTATAGTATTCATGTTTTACTCACATCACCACTTTAGAGGTCATGATCTTATATTGAACTGGGATCACTTCTCATCATGGCCTTTTATTATTGAATATGGTTTACATTCCATTCCATCCCTCTATTAATAATCCTTGTTCACTCCACGTTTTGACTATGTATTACTCCACCGAGTTCACTTCTCATTATAGCCATGTATTACTAATCCAAGTTCACTACTAGTTCCAACCATTTCAATACCATGAGATATGAATAATTACCCAACGTATTGATGGGAAATAATAACCCCACACATATTGAAATTATATCAGACATACATGTTCCAAAAGATTACAAAAAATCAAATCATAATTCATGAAATGAAATGGGAATCATAACCATGTAATCATATCATGTCCTTTAAAAAAGTGACAGGTTTTGCAATCAATTTATTAATGAATAATTAGTGAATGTTAGTGGGTTTCACCACTATATCACCCAAGAAAGGGAAATATGTTTCATAAAAATCAGTCCATAAAAATATAAACCATTTTGAGAATTAATTATTAATGTTACCTTTGTATAAATTTCCAATAAAGTCATGGTTAAAACCAATGGATGACATATTAATTGAAAAATAATACAGAACTACACTTTAAAACCATTATATGATGAAAATATCCATTATTAATGTAAATACTATTATTTAAAAAACACAATTTTTTTGAAAACCATTATCTTTGAAAATCAGTTTGGAATCATATAAACGTATCTTTGAAAACATTTTTAAAATCTTTATCCACGAAAACATATAATAGAATAATTAAAAAAAAATGAAAACCATTTTCCTTGAAAAATTATAAATTAATCATGAATTCTTTAGGAAATTCATTTTCTAAGAAAAAATATAAAATAATATTGAACTAATTTTGAAAAAAATTTCATTATATACATATAAATAATGATTTAAAAATATTTTAACACCACTTATATTGAAAATAATTTTAAAACATCGAAAAGAAGAATATTTATCTTTAAAATACATGTATATAAAATAAACATTTTAAAAAATATATTTACCATTGAAAATAATTGAAAACACTTAGTTATGAATAAAAATATTTTTTAAAACCATTTTTTGAAAACAAGATTTTTTTATAACACAAATTTTTGATTGAGGAGAATGATATTGTCAGATATTTATAATTTTTTTTATTTTCTTATGTATGATAGAGTGAAAAAATAGCATCAATATAATTATATTGAAAATAACCAAATGAGAATAAAATTCATGGGTGTTCATGGGATATTTATCTTAAGACTTCATCATTGAAAGAATAAAAAAAATCCTGATAATTGATGCGATTGTTGTAGAAAATTATTACCACATTGGTAAATTTAAATCATTATTTACATGAGAGAAAAAAATTATATTAAGCTAAATATATAATGAATAAATTATATTCATCATTTAACATTTTAAATGCAAATACATACACCCCATAGGAATATATATGTTCATATCATGTCATGTATTTGGGAGAAAGCATCTTGAGACAAAAAACACATTACCAATTTGGAAACACAAAACCATAAAAACTATGGAGGAAATATAATCAAATAGATATGTAATTACCCATAAATATAATATTATTAATCGTAGAATACATTTAGGTGATATATTTATACAACATAAAATAAATGTTGGTGAATAAGGCATGTATCTCACGAATATAAAAAGTGAGATGGGAAAACCCTTGCATTGAGTCTTGAAATTCTTCATACAAGTTAAATCATCATGGTTAATATAAATATTATTATTATAAATCTACCAAAAAAACATATCATTATATATAATACCATATATGATTTTCTATCTTTTTAATACCTGTATATTAACAACATTGTGTTACTGTTATGTTTTGTGCAATATTCGAATTATTTTTCCTATATAATTTGGGTATTTAATCATTATCTTCTTACATTGATCAGGATTTTATTATTTCCATAATGTAAAAAATGATTTGAATGTTCCTATATATTCATTAAATATTTGATTATAATAATCTATAAAATATATAAATATGAAGTGGAATACACCTTTCATGGAGATGATATGTTGTACGTACGCAAGAACAATGTTTATGTTTGTCGTCTTAGTGAAAGAATGAAATTAAGAGTTATAAATATGTACATAATATAATTAATGTATAATTATTATGTCATATGTATCAAATAATTTCACTAAATTTATCCTAAACAAATTTGATGAACAATGTAAACGAATCACATTGCTTTTAGGTGGTAGAAGTCCACACATCCTCAAATGAAGTTATCATATTTAAAAAAATTAAAACCAAGAAGATTAATTTTGTATGATAATTTAATAAGAATAATATATTCATAAAAATTTTATATATCATAAAAAAATAGTTTTCCCATTATAATTTCCAACTATGATGGTGGTAAAGGAAAAACACCACATCATTTTGTGATGTGGTAGTTCACCGTACATAGTAGCGGTAAGTTCATTTCCCATTATATAGAAGTGTGTGTGATTGTATTTCAAAATCCTTTAATAAAACCTTATAGGTATTTTATTGATAATTAGGTTATTATATATTAATTTAAAAAGAATAGATGATGTGGTGGATAATTAATATAAAAACTGCTTGAGGAAAGATGTTTCCTTTTCTTTGGGTAACTCCTATTGCTTTGCAGCAAAGGGAAATACTGGTAGTATATTAACCAAAATATAGGATTATATGACGATTTTATGTATTTTTTAATATTATTTGATCATATAATTTTGGATCCAATCGGTTCTAGAGGTTTGATTATGTGTTCCTAGTGAATGAATTTTTATATTGGGGGAGTAATATTCCTATAAATTTTTTAAAATAAAATACTACCCAAGATTCCCATGAAATGTGGCTCCAATTTTGATCCAAAATATATAAAATTTATGATAGTTTCAAAATTTGAATATTAAATGGATTTTGGACACGTTTTTATGTCATTTGGTTATTTTATTTAAGGTTTAGTCCTTTTTCATTCTAATTTTTCTATTAATCAATGTAATTAATTTTAATCACATTCACTAATATATTTTTTAAAATGAGTTACATTTATTATTAATTAGAAAATATCACAATTCAGAATTTTTATTCCACTTGGAAAAATTCAAATAATATAATTCTAATGAAATTAAATAAAAATTAACCTCAATGATGTGTCATGAGAGAAAATTTTTAAGAAATTTTTTTTTCATTTTTTGGGATGTTTATATATCAAATTTCAAGGTGACATTGGATCAAATAACCAAAATTGTATAAATATATGTACAATTAATATAAATAAACTTAAAATCTAAAATAAAATAAAATATAGCAATATATATAAATAATATGAAAACACATTTTTGAATTAAAATTATATATTCTTAAATATTTTTCAGAAAATGAAACTTCTCTGAAAAGTTTCATAAATACACCCAAATTAAATTTTGATATTATAATTTAAAAAATGAAGTTTTTTTTTCATCTAAAAACTATAAATGTTTCAAAAATATTATTTAATATTCATTCTCCATTAAAAGTCGATAAAATTACCTTTTAAAATAATATGACTATTTATTCATAAAATTGGAATTATTCTTATCTTATATCAATCAAATATATTCATTGAGAATAAAAAATATTGAATGAATATATAAATTTAAGTCAAAACTTTAATCAAATGTTTTTTTAATTAATTGACAATTTTTTTCTACATAGAATAATAGTTTTCTTATAAAAGTAATTTCTTAATATTCAAATAGTTATTTATTTCACTTATAAAAATTTTTAACCAAAGGATTCATTTTATATTCATTTATATATCATATTTTTAAAATTTAGTTAATATTATCCATGATTAAACTTTAATTTATAGGTGATAGATAGAATATTATTTAAAAGATAATATTAATACTATATTGTATTTCAATAAAAATCATCCTTTCATATTACGCATGTTATTAAAGAGACTCAATATAATTTGTAATGCAAGCCAAATATAGTGTTTTATGTACCATATGCTAATATAAGTGTTGTGTGTGGTACAATATTAACAATCTGTTTCTTATAATGAAAGTCAAACTTAGTGCTTTTATATATATATAACGATATATTATATGTTTCTTGAAAAGAAAATTTTTAAAATATTAAATTAATTCAAAAAATATATTAACAAAATCAAATGGGTTTTCACTAGGCACACCAATATTTTAAGATACTCTGGGATTACCCAAAAATAAATAGTTTATCCAATGTTATTCTATAACGGTATTACCCAACATTATCTTAGTCACCACATGTTATCTTGTAATAGGTTTACTTAGTGCAATCTCGGCCACCCAGTGTTAATCTATAATGGGATTTCCTTTTGATATTTGGGCCAACCCATGTTTAGCAGAAACATGATTTCAAGGTACTATCTCAGGAAACCAATTTTTAATTATCATGTACCATATAATGAATATTAAATCTGTTTGATCTAAGTTTTTTTAATAGTAATTAATTTCAAATAATTTTTTTAATCTCAAAATTAAATTAAATTCTCTTATCAAAATACAATTTCCTTTTTAATAAAGACTTCTAAAATAGAAGCACTGTGAAAAAAATAAAGAAACCATATTCTTTGAAGATAACCATGAAAACATTTAAATGAATAATAAAATAATTAAATCTATATTAAAGTGTTAAAATGCAAACATTCCATATAAGTAAAATTATATTATTTTTATCTTTTGAAAAAATAAACATTTAAATATTATTTCTCTAAATAAAGTCCAATACCCCATGTCTGATTTTTCACGTATATACATTATCCATAGAAATAATAAATTTTTGTTAATTATTTAATTTATTTATAACTTTATTAATTTTATATTACATTTATATATTATCATGTTATAATAATGAATTAATTTTTTAGGTTTATGTTAAACATTTTGTTGATATTTGGCACTTGAGTCCAAAATTGCATTGGTATGATTGCCTTACTCAAAGTGGTCATTAGTCCATCATAACCATATTAATAATAATTAAATATCTATATTATATATATATAAAGTATACTTTTCGATTTATCTATTAAATGTGGAGATAAAAATGAACCACATTACAATCATGGAGATGATAATCTATATGTACACTTCTGTAACGTTTCGAATTTCAATAAAAATTATTGAAGGAATTTACGTTTCATTTTGAATTTTAATAATTAATATATTATAAATAATATCGTATTAATAATTTAAATATAATTATATATATCATCAATTTGATGTTGTGATAAAAATCACGTCTCTTCGTGGATGTGATAATTGACATATATGCACGAATGACATTGTCTTATTTTGTGCATTGAAATATAATTAGATAAATTATAAAATATTTTTTAGAAATGAGATATATGTCATTAATATCATCTATAATTATAACTTCTATACATATAACCACTATTGAGAGATAATGATGGAAAAATAATTTCCTCGGTACGTGAGGTGGTAGTCTATCGTACATAGAAAAGATAAAATTATTTCCCATTTAATGGAAGTGAAGAAGGGTATGTGCTCGGAAAATAACATAAAAAATATATGTGTATTGTGGATAATGGAGTTATAATTTTGGAATGGTTGAATTTGATTTTAATATAGTGGAAGAAGAAATAAAACAAAAACACATGATTAAAACAATATGTCTTCTTAAGACAATCTTCTTTGATTATCCCCATAACCCATCTATGGTGAGTATTCTACAAAAAAATAATGCCTCTATAATATGTATTGTGATTATATAAAGGGATTTGGTAAGGGTTTTTCAGAACTAAAAAAGTTTTTATGTATTATAAAATGAGAATAATTATATATTTTTAATTAGAGAACAGTTTGGCACTCATTGAATTTCTAAAAATATTATATTATTATAAATAATTTTTCAATTCCTAATTTTTCCAAAGTATTTATTTTAGAAGAAAAAATTAATAATATTAGAAATAACTTTATTTAATACAATTTAATGAGTTGTCACTAAATTTATAATTCTTCTCTTTTGGTTTTATCCCTTATTTATCCCCTTTAATTCTTACTCTAACAATTTTCATTTTTACACTATGAGGGTCAGTATTATTATTATAAAATTAATAATGACCCATAAATGGATATTTGATGACTTTTTAATTCTTTTCAAAAATAGTGGGAAAAATTTTAGATTTTTTTTGTATTTAATATCATTTAAAAATTTTTTATTTATTTTGAAGTAATTTTAAAGTCAATTTTGTAACTATTCAATAAATTGACATTACAAATATCAATAAAACCAGATAAATTAGAACCAAATATTATATTGCATCACAAACATGTATAATTAATCAGTAATATTCATTTATTGTGTTATTTATTTAATGTTACATTTATTTTAATATTTTGAATGAAATTTATTTTATATGAAAATTAGTAAAATAATTAATCAATCAATGTTTTGTAGGAATTTAAGGTAATTATTTGTTCAATAAAAATTGAAAATAAATTTCATAATAAAGATAAATATATTTTATTTCATATGACTATTTATTATCTAATATATCCTCTCAATAAGCCTATATTAGAGTGTTACAATTAATAGAATCATGGATATGATATCTTGAATTTTCTTTGGACAAAATATTATAAATTTCATAATCTCATTAAAGTTGAGTTAAATGGTTATAATTTCAATATATGTATTATTATGGTAATAAATGTCCTATAAAGTATAATTTTGGACAGTTTTAGGGTTATTTTATAGTCCTTATCATTTTATTTTTTCCCTTAACTACCCGATTTAAAATTTTCCTTGATAAAGTTACTATTCATTTTAGCAAAAAATAATACAATGGAAATATTTAAATAATTTTTAACCCCATAATCAAAATACAGAATAATTTTTTTAAAATAAAAAAATAATAATTTTCAGAGTATTATAAATTTAAACCGAAAAAACTCAATGAATAAAATATTTTCAAAAAAAAATTAGTTAATAAATTTCAAATGTTTATATATAATTTGAATGTATAAAATCCAGTATAAAAATCATTATTATATTATATCATATAAAAGTAAATAAATTAAAATTTAAAATCACAAATACTTTTTTACATTTTTATTTATATAATAATATATAATTTTCAATAAAAATATGTATTTTACACTATTCATTGAAAAATATAAAATTTCATAAAATTTTAAAAAATTTCCCATAAGGAAATATTGATATTAATATTTTAAAAATGACTTTCAATTTATTGAATACATTTTATAAAATATCTAAATATAAATTAAATTGTTTTTTCATAAAATGAAATTAAAAACCTTTTTTAAAAGAATTTATTTCTTTTGAATAAAATAAATGTATGAAAAGTATAATACATATTTAAAAGATTATTTTTAATACATTACATACAAGTAATAATAGTAAATAGTTAATAATTACATTAATAATATTTATTCCTGAAAATTTAATGTTAATTTTTTAATAGTCATATTTCTACATGGATATTTAGTTGTTTGGTAAAGAATGATATTCTGTATCCTATACACTTTCCAACATAGTGTTTCTTCTTAATATATTTGCATGTCAAATTATTTCACCATTATTAAATGTTTCATTGAAATTTTGGACTGAGGCTCAGTGAATATGGTTTGAATTTTTAAATTACATTTATTGAAATACCACATTGGACAAATTGATCAATAAAACATCAATTTTTAATGAGAGAAATAAACTTATGAGGGACACCATATATAACACATTCTATGATTCCCTGCAGAAAAAAATGACCCATAAGAGAAAACTATCTATCATTTTCTAACATAGAGTGATAGTGAACATGATCACGAGGAAGTTGACGATCATAAAATGGAAATCTATGATTGATTAAAACCCCATTGATTTCTTAGTAAAGAATGTAAATGGATTATTTTTTACTGATCATTTCGATAGTGTTGGGGTATTATTTTACAAAATCGACTTATAACAAAAGATTTATACTTAATTTAATATTGGGTTTCATGGTTTAATCAATTTCCAGCACAATCCCATACTTTTCAATAAATGATGAGAATTTAAGAGAAATTTTTCAGGCCTGAAGCATAAGAATCAACTTCTATGGATCATAAAATCCCAAATATTATAACTATATATTCCTCATATCATTATAAATTATCCAAAGCCTCATTTTTAGGAAAATATGTGATAATTTAAATAAAATTAATATCCATTAAATGATAAAAAAACTACATTACTATCCAAAATTGAATATTAATACCCAAAATTCAACATTAATCATTCAAAAAATACCAATCAACACAATTCTTAAAACCATATTCTAGAATAATATTGAAACCAAAACAATTACATGTATTTGATCAAATAATGTTCTAATATATTATTAATTTTTATCACCAATAACGTAAATTAATCTTATAGTATGACATTGAAATGAAATTTACCTAATAAAATAATATCCATGTATGCTATTGATTTACATAAATAAACTAAATCAATATAAGTCAACTATAATATCCTATTCTCATAAAAAATATATTTTATCATTCATTAATATAATAAAAACACAAAAAACTATATTTACCGTTATCATATAGAGTTCTTAAAATATTGAACATCATTAGAAGTAACATTAATAACGTAATCCCAAAATCATTTTCCAATACTGTGCTTATCTATTTGATAACAAAATATATCCCCAAAATGAAAATAAAAAATGAATTAGATAAATTAAAAAAACCAATTTCATACTAACTATGACATTATATAGGATATGAATAGGATATTAACCCTTTTCACCCTTCCTTTGTGGGTTCAATTCCTGAAAACATTCAAAATCCGATAGGATTCTAACAATCCTCAAATTGTCCTTCTTTTAAACCAATAACAAAATAATCCTTATAAAATTTTAAAAAATATAGAATCTTCATAATAATTAACCTTATTGTTTTTTACCTTAATTTTTCTCTAATACCTTTAATTTTACATCCCAAAATTTAATAAACCACAATTACCTAAAAAATGAATGTCTCTAAAAGAAATGATAGTGACCATAATATTTACATAAAATAATTTCTCAAATGTGTTATCTATGAAACTAAATGTATGGTTAATATTAAAATTATACACCCTTGATGATATATATAAATATTAATAAAACATTATAATCGAAAATGGTTTTTAAACCATCCTCCAATAGAAAGAGTAAGGAAATGGAATAAAAAATTACTTATTATGGAGTTTTGGAACTAGAATTAACATTCGGGGATCATCTCAGTTTATAGTTTTAGAGAATTATGAAATACTCTAATGAAGCAAAGAAGTAAATTATAAGTGAACCCTGATATTAAGTATCAATTTTCCCCCATATAAGACTACATGAAACAATAAATTATTTCTTTCTTGAAAACTAATCACGAATCCCAACATGGATTCATCATTTATTTTAAATATCCACTGAACAACATTTAAACAAATGGGATGATCAGAAAATACACTATAATGGATATATGATAAATAAAACCATTATTTAATTGAATGCATTGAATCCCATATAATGTTTACCTTTCTCGTCAATTTTCTTAGAGCATATGAAATATAATATTATCACATAAAAATCAAAATTTGTTTTCAAATAAAATCATTAATTAATATATAATTAATTCAAAAACAAATTGGTGACTAAGAGCATCATATTAATATTTCCATATCAATCCCAATTTAATTAAAATAACCATACATATGTCTTCTATAATATTCATTACCAATTGCAATGGAGCACAATCTTGGAGAAACCATCATTTAATCTATTATGGGATATCATGTGATATATAGTCCACCTGATGTTAAAAGATAATAGTCATACTCAGTTTAATATGGAAAACCCCACAATATGTGGTAATAGTCTTACTCTGTCCTATTTACGCCACCACATGTTATGCTATTACAAGCTTTCTCACGACTACCTGGTCCACAAAATGTTATTCAATTACTGGATTTCCTAGCACCATTTATTCTAACCCCTAGTTAATTCTCCTGTGTTATATAATGAATAAAATATTTTAATTATATTAATTTTTTTATCATAATGTATTTCAAAAACACTCTTGATCTCAGAAGAAAATTACTTTTCGATATCCGGATTCATATTAATTTTTTGAAAAATATTTTAAAATGATAATACTTTTTAGAAGATAAAAACACCATTATAAAAGAAAAATACCATGAAAATTTATAATATAATCATCTAATAATTAAATATTCAATGTGTAAAGAATGGATTCTCAATCCATATAAGTAAAAAATTAATGTTTTTGATTCTTGTAAAAAGAATCATTGAATGGTGTTTTCTCAAAATGATGTCCCATTCCTCTTCTCAATTGTTGAACATATGTACTATATGTTTATAAAAAATAAACTTATGTTAGTTAGTGTCATTATTTATACCCTTTTTATGTTTATTATTATTTTTATAAAAATCATTGCAATTTTATAAACATTATTTAATAAATTGTGTTTATGTCTGATGTTTTGACAATATTCAACACGAGATTTCAATATTACATTGATATAGTGTATATATTCATATTTGTAATTATTATATAATTTCATCCATAATGACCATGATAAAATTCACATTTTGATTCTTAAATGAAAATTTTAAATTTGTCATTAAATATGTATATGAGAAATGAACATTGTTATGATCATGAAGATGGAAGGCCATATGTATGCATGAGTAATATTTCCATTATTAATGATCATTATGGAATTATGGTAAGTATCAATATATCATTAAAAAATAAGAATAAAATCATTAATATAGTATTAACAATTTTAAATATACATATATATATCACCCATGTGATGTGTGATGAAAAACAAATCACATCACTTCATAGAGGTGATAATTTACTTATACGCACGAATGACAATATTAGATTTTTCTACATGGAAAGATAAGAAAATGAATTACTAATGTTATGATCATTTTATATTCCTTTTCATAATATTGTTACCATTAATTAGCTGATTTATACTATACGATGGTAAAAACATTATTAATATTACTATTCACATAGTCAAAAGTTTTCATATAAATATTTACGTAATTTGGTAGTACTGAGTAATAATATTACATTAATTTATAAAAATTAAAAATACTGAGATTTAAAAATTTAATTTCTATTTAATCCGTTAAAATTTAGTAAAAACTAATTTTTACAAAATTCTATTTTAGAAATTAAAATGTTTTTTAATAATTTCATATATAATATACATTCTAAAAATAATAATTGGATTAATTTATATCCAAAAGTAGTAATTCAAAATTAAAACTATTGTAATATATATTTCTGAAATTTTATTATTTTAAAATAAAATTCATTTTTCCATAATAATGTGTATTTTTTTCTATTCATTGAAAAATAAAACAATTTTTAAATTCTCAATATTTTAGCATAAGAAAATTTTTATATGTTTATTTAGAAAATGTGTTTAGTTTTATCCAATAAATTCTATAAAATCATTGGAAATTATTTATAATATTTTTATCTAAGATTAATAAAAATCATTTTTGAAGAAAAAATATTTTTGATGAGAAAATTGGATTTACTAAAAATATAATACATAATTTAAAATAATTAATTAATAAATTAAAAATGTGTAATGCATTAAATATTTCATAATTATAGTAATAAAATCCATTCACACTGATTTAATTGTGATATTACAACATTCAGATTTAAATAGTGATATTTAGTTGTTCGTTTGATCTTAATGTGGTGAATCTTAAATTATATTGAACTTAGGGCTTCCACTTAAAATATATGGGTGTAACATCGAGTGCCCAAATATTTTCATCAATTGTGATTAAATCTCATTTGGAAAACATAACATCTTTTACATCATTCACCTTTATGAGACATAGTGTACCTGTGTTAGAATTCATAGACATCAACTTTCGAATTCAATCAAAAGGACTTGAATCAATTACTTCATCTACCTCAAACATTCTACTAGACTCTAGCTATTGTATAATTTTTCTATTTGTACTATCATGGATGGGTAGAGTTTTTTCCCATCTATATTTCACAGAACATGTTAGAACAACTATAATTTTTTTTGAGGTTGTGAAACCGTTCTGAAACACATTTCATTGGTTATTGTTTCATGACCAAAATGAAGTACCCATGGTTGGAGCATATCCATAGAGAATGCATGGGTTTATATCAACTTCATTTAATGGATATTTTTTCAATTTTTTCATTTTCTTTATAATTTCCTCAGTTGGGATTCATCACCAACAAATTTTCTAGGTTTAGATTTCTCCTATGTCAAATTATCTATGTCAATCATAGTGGATACCATGATATATTAGTTTGGGTATGTAAAATAGAGTATGATCATTTAGATATATAAAAATATTAAAAAATTATTTATGTTCCTCTCTTTAATTTTTATCATAAAATATTCACAGATCCATAATTTCATCTCTATGAAGAAAAAAATGATTAATTATTTTAAATTTCCAAGTAATGTAATTAATATTTAAATACTCCGATAATTTATATTAAGGACTATCACACACCCATTATTCCTTTGGCCATCATCATCATCATCTGACAAGCTCACTCCCAACTTACTGAATAATATTTTCAATAATCTAACAAATCTGATAGGTTCTCCCTCGATTATACTTCGGATAAACCGACTCTAGTTATTGCATAGTCATCCAAATCTGAACAATATACCACTAGAAGTAATCGTTATGGATTCCAAAACATCCTATAATACATTGACATACCCCACCACTCCAACTATTAATAAAATAAATACTACTCCATTTCCATTCAGTTTTCCTATGTCTAAGCATTCCACACAAAAACATTGACCCACCAAAACCAATTCACATTGAAACTTATTGTATATATTCATTCATTTGTGTGAGACCATATTTACATAATTTTTAACTATATGTCCAAGGAACATAATTATATAATTTTGATAAAACCCCAAGAATCCATTTATTTTTATGAAATATGGAAATATAAATTTAATTGTCATGTGGGTTTAATTATCAGTTTTTTTATTTAGTAATTTTTGGAATAATTTAAGACTCGTAAAATATAATTTTTATTTTTTATATTGAATTGACAAAAGAAGTTTATTATATTTTTTATTGTTTAATTCATTTTTTGAATCTGGGAAAATCCTATAGACTATTTTTTGTTTTTTACTAGTATAAATTCTATGAAATGAAAATTAAGCGAGATTATTTTAGTTGATATATCATTCCCAAGTACAACATTTTGACTAACTATATGTCATTTCCAATATATTTACATCTTTTTCGATCAAACCATAGAATGTTTCAAAGAACACATATGACATTGTTACATTGAAAAAATTCTAACCTCACCCAAAAAAATTATCACGAAATATGATATTTAAAATCAAGGAAATAGATAATTTTATAACATCGTAATACATTTCACAACATTAAATACATTTACGAACTCTTTTTGATATTTCAAGAATCATCTGATTTTTTTCACCAACAACATTTTTCAATTCACCAACCATATGATATATTACATGTGGTAAACCTCTTTACCTTTTCAATTTCTAGGATAAAAGGATTAAAATCTAGAACTCCAAAAATTGAAAATGTTCATGAAAAAAATTAATTCAATTATTTCTGTACTGTAAAAGCAGTAGTAGATAGAACTATTAATTTATGTGGGAGCCTTAATGGTAGATAAGAGACATAATTCATGGATATGAATGTGAGTAAAGATAATACTTTAGAAGAATATTTGGAATAACTATTAACCCCATAAAAATGCACATGAAATCTTTATGATGAAAAATAATAACATGTTTTCACTAAAATTAAACATGGGAGAAGAATATTTATATAAATATGTTTCAACTCTCATATAAAAAAGGATTCACTTCTTAATAACTTTATCTAATATTTTATTTCAATATCTCTTACCAATGTTAATTGTATTTTTCATCCAATATATTGTAATTTTATTAAAAATTTGTTCTCTTTTATCATGTTGTGATTTTCTTTTGATTATTAATATCTCATTAACAATGAGAAGTTATCCCAAGGATCACCCAATAGAATAAAACCATTAAAATGAATCCCATACAACATGATTCTTATTTTCAATTTTATTTTCTCGATTTAGGTGTTTGGTAGGTTGAGGAGAAATTAGACCTTATGATTTTTCTTCCATCATTTTTATTCACATTTTTAAAATAATTCCATATTCTTTTATTTATTTTGAAAATTTTATAAATTATTAGTAATCTAAATACTAGAAAAACTCATAATTACTCTTCATTTGAGAGAGTTTTGAGAAGACATATTTTTAATTCCTTGATGGGGATGTAGGTTCACCCCAGTGATGTATTGATGGTGTTTAAATCTATTTTGGAAACAAAAATTGTAGGATTTAGTATCAATTTTTTGATACAAGGAAGGAAATTTTTTTTAAATATATAAATTCAATAATGAATTATTATTTTTTGTGAATATTTATTCTATTTAAAACAAAATAAATTATCCCCCATCCCATATTTCTATTGATTCCTAGAAAATAACAAATCGATAAAACATATCGAAGTTCGGTGAGTGAGCCTATCAACCTATATTTTTTATAATTGATCATGTCTAACTGTTATGTTGTAATATAGGTGTGGATATTATATTCCATAGATTCCACATGAGAGGATCTCTCTCCAATTGGGTACCATTTATAGGGATATTGATAAATCAGAAATATTATTTCTTATTTTGAGATATTGATAAAATATCATTTGAAGTCACACAACCACACCCATACAATATATTTACAACTAATTAATCAATCTCTCCACATATCCAATAGAAGAGAAAATTTCGGGAATATATCCTAAAATACATATGGTATAATCCTATGAGTGGGAGGATATATAACGAACCATACTTTACATACATTGTTAGTACTTCAAAATTGAATTACACTTATTACAACATATAACAAAACCAAGAAAGGACCGTATAGGTTTAGTGTATTTAGAAACTAGGAAACATAAACAAGTGGTTCATAAATCATCTACGTTTTCTCCCATTTATTTCATCATATCTAGAGTACCTTTTTGGAATATCCTACTTAATAACCTTCTTCCTGACCTGGGGAAAGAAAACATACAAAAGGTTGAGCTCAAATGCTCAGTAAGGGTAAACAAAAGAAATATCAATCACATATTATTCATAAGAACATAACATTTTGGAAATCTTAACCGGAAAAAGGGATTATAATTTCATAACATGGGATAAATCATAGTAGTGAAATGTATTCCCAATAATAATAACATAAAACATGAAACTTTGTGGAATACACACATAATCATAGAGAATAATTTCTTATTATTCAAGACTCATTTCCAGGACTATCTTAGAGGACAAAGTCCATTTATGAACCCAGTTCACTCCTCGTTTTAGTCCTGTTTCACTGAACCTGTTTAACCTGCCATTCCATCCATGTCTATCTCATGAGATATAAATCATTACCCAATGAATTTTTGGGAGATATAGGTCCCACCCATCTCCTAATGATACCATTATTATGTGTGCCACAAAAAACATAAATCATACATCATAGCATAACCCATCTAATAAAAATGGGATTCTTAAACATCGTGACATCATAAAACAATTCATATAAGACAAAGGAATTCATAAAAATAATTCCATCACAACATAATCAAATAAATGTAATAATAGGGATAGAAACAGAACCCTATATTATCTTAGATGGAAAATAATTTTGATAAAACACTTGAACTCAATTCTTGAAGAAAATATCCTTTCTACTTCAAAAACATTTTCCTTTCTTAACATGTCATACAATTTTAAAATAAAAGAAGTTGATTAAAAATAAACATGAAAACATGTAAAGGAATATTCATGGAAATAATTTTTAAAAATCCATTCATGTTGTATAAGTTAAAAAAACATTTTCTCGTACTTTTGTCAGAAAAGTCAAAAAGTACATCATACAAAAAACGAGAAAAGATTCATTTCATATCTTTTACTAAAAACTCACCAAAGGGTAAAATTGGATTTAAACAATTGTAGGTGGATGGAAATAATATTAGATATTGAGGAAACATGGATGTGGATGATAAATATTCCCCAGTAAAATATGAAGTACAGAAAATCTCGGATAAAAATGAGATTGTGAGATTTTCCCTTAACTTAGGTCTGATTTGCTTCGTAAGTGTCTGAACCTCCTGTATAATGATTTAAATAATGTCATTGACATATTCCAGAATTATACTTATTTTTATGATATCATATATGGTCATATTCTTAACTTCTTATTAGTAATATTTCATTACTACTTGTTTGTTTCCCTCAGAATCCGGGGATGACCGCCTTGATGGGAGGTTCAAACGATCCGATCGGTTTCTAACGGGTTTTTTCATAGAACCAAAAACATCCAATGATTCCACATCCATTCGGATCTACTTTCCAAAGGTAGGTTCTCATTAGTTTATGGACTGATGAGGCTTAGGAATTTTCATTGGTCGAGAGGATGGGAGGTCGGACTCATCACACCTTTTTGAGGGGAATTATTGTCTACTCCGGGACTCTCCTTATAGATTTATGTTATGTTAGTGAATCCTTATTACATTACCAGGTATAAAATGATCTATCCTTCAGATCTGACAATCAATGATCAAATATGTAGGAAATTTAGAGAATCTTTTATATGTATTCTAGGTTCTTCATCGATAGATAATCATCTATATTTTTTAGAGATTCTTGGTCAATGGTACCCTTCGACACATTTATATAGAAGTCTCTTGGTCATTATGATGTCCATGCTGGTTTTAAATCCACTCAGTGGGGCACTTGAAGTTTATTGTCATTCAGAAGGACATGGATTATTTTAGAGTTGGGATCGAACCCGTAGACGGGCTACCTATGTATCCTTTTTATAGAAAAGGAATCAGAACCCATGTAGTTCGAGTAAGGGAGTATGATGTTTATGATTGATAGCTCAACGAAGGATTTCATAATTACTTTTACCCTCTAATCTCACGTGAGTCATGCTCGGTGTGAGAAACAAGTGGTATTGGTAAAAATTAGACAACTGGGCCATGAAAGATGCAATCATAAGAAATGATGTGGGACTTATGTATATATGACTGCCCAGATAAATGAAGGTTAGGATTTACTTTAGGGAAGAAATATAGGAACATGGTTCATAAAGGTATATGTGCTTCATGGATATTTTGAATACTCTAACTTGGGGCTTACTCCTAAAAAGGAGTCCCTAATTAGGAGAAGACTTATGATTGGGTTTTACTCCTGAAAAGGAATCCCATATCAAAGGTAAATTAGACCGGTTAAGAGAAATTAAGGCTGGGGCTTACTCCTGAAAAGGTGGCCCTGGTCAAGGATTATGGTTTGGGGATTACTCCTGAGGAGGATTCCCAAATTAGGGGACTAGGGATTACTCTAAAGGAGGATGCCCTTATTTGGGAACTTTAAGAATTGGGGCTTACTCCTAAGGAAGATTCCCAAGTTAAGATTTATGACTGGGGCTTACTCCTAAGGAGGATGCCCAAACTTGAGACTGGGGATTACTCCTGAAAAGGAAGCCCAGGTTAGGGGATCTGGGGCTTACTCCTAAGAGGATGCACAAAATTTAGAGGACTTATGATTGGGGATTATTCTTGAATAGGAGACCCATGTTAAGGGTTATCTCATCTTAAAGGATGAGGTTAAAATGAATGAAATATC
This sequence comes from Viscum album, assembly GCA_963277665.1. Taxonomy (NCBI): domain Eukaryota; kingdom Viridiplantae; phylum Streptophyta; class Magnoliopsida; order Santalales; family Viscaceae; genus Viscum; species Viscum album. The sequence goes on along the minus strand of OY728128.1, from coordinate 157,831,636 downwards.
AATCTTTAGTGACATAAAGATGTGTAAATCACTAGGTTTTGGGAGATATTCCACAGAATTCCTTTCAGATAAGGAAGTCAAATCAAGAAAATCATGACATAAATGGCTTTGAAGAGTGTCTTGAAGACTGAATCATGAATAGGAAATGTGTAATGGATTAAGAGGGGTGAAATGGGCAACAAAGGCCTCTAAAAAGGCCGGGGCGTGCAAGTCCTGGCAGGCGCGCAGGTACTGCGTGGGCGCGCAAGTCCTGGTCGCACAGGTATACGCCTGTGTGACACGTTTGGTACTTGCGCGATGTTCAACCAGCAGGGTAATACTTGAGCGACATCTGTTTAAGGCCTTTAGAATTCTCTTGAGGTTATTTCAGCAGACGGGCACACAGGTTCTATTGAAGGAGTAAGGAGGCACGCAAGTGTGTCCATTTCCCTTAATGTCTGGCCACCTAGGCATGAAAGTGTTGATTAGTTTCAACACTTTGGCCTTCCTCCCCCTCTTTAGATCTTCCGTTCTTGGTAAGAAATTACCTTAGATGTGTTCCGGAAGCTTTGAGAAGAGACTAGAGTGCCGGGAGCTCAAATCTGAGTTTCTGGAAAAATTCCTCCGCGAATGGGGGGCCCACAGGGTCTATTTATAGGCAGGGAGAAGACCTCGGGCGGTTATCACTTACGTCGCTCAAGTCACTTGCGCGACCATAATGTGTCACGCAAGTGGACTTGCGCGACTATGAGGAAACTTGCGCGACTTATGGGAAATCCTCTCCTTGTTCATCCCTTTGTCGATTTTTGATATTTTCTTTAAAGGATGGATCAATTTGAGCTCAGATATTCCCCTTTTCCAATCATTAGATTTTGTGACGAAAGGAGCATCAACAAAAGTCCCCCCTCAGAGTTGGATCCGGAGAGAAAAGAGGATTTGACTCTGAGGAAAAGAAGAAAACAAGGGTCTTTGTGGTTATTGGCAGTTTAAAGTCATGCATGTCGGACATAAAAAGGCTAATGTTTAAGGTTGAAAATATCTTTGACCAAATGAATTAGAATTGACTCAATTCCTTGACAATTTTTCTGAAAAAATAGTACCATAATCAAGTTATGAAGGAAAATATGTAAACTATGACTTAAGAATATTTGAATCTGAGGAATGATATGAAAAAGAGCTAAAAGTCATTAGAAGAAATAGTTACCAAGAATGAAGTTACCATTATTTAACAAACCCGTTAGGGGGTTGAATTATGCAGGGCCACCTAAGGGCATTGGCGGCATAGTAAAATAAAATAGTATCTTTTGGCTAACAAGTCTGTTATGTTGACTGTTTATGCAAGGCCTCCTATGGGCACGTGCTGCATAGTTAGGAAAAAGAACTCTCAAAAATATACTTTTCTAGTGCTAAAAGCCATTGAAAGTTTATGGAGATTCAAATCTTCCAAAGTATAGAGTTTGTTGAATGGAAATAGGTACTTGAATATAGAAAAGATATTTCCAAACAGGATTATCGAAGAACTGGATGAATATCACTCCTACGAAGATCTGACCCAAACGTTGGGAAGGAGAATATAAATCATAGTCTTGAATACTTTCAGATCATGAAAAAGGATATGTGACTAATATGTTAAGGATGGATATTTTTGCAGATCCCTACATACTGTCATTTAAGAAAAATAAGGACAAAAGAGGCATTCTTCCAAAGATTGAAGTTACCACTATCCGACAAACCCGTTATGGGGTTAATTATGCAGGCCACCTATGGGCATTGGCTGCATAGTCAAATAACAGTATCTTTTGGCTAACATGTCTGTTATGTAGACTGTTTATGCAAGGCTGCCTATGGGAACGTGCTGCATAGTCAGGAAAAAGAACTCTCAAAAGTTTGACATTTTTGTGACTAGAAGTCATGAAAAGGGTTATGAAGATCTGAAAATATTTAAGGATGTGATTATGACACATAAAGATGGGTATTTTCTAATGTATGCAGAGATACACGGATCAATGATAACAATAATCCTGTTGTGGCTGGGTCCTGAATAGAAATGTTGGACTTCACTATGTATCCCAACAGGATGGGAATCAAGCCATAAGTAGTTCTTAAAATACAGTTTGACGTCGTGTGAGACAAAAGTATTAGAGATCTTAGATTAGGGTCATAGATCTTGGACCATTGTATGAAATACACAATGTGTGTTTTGATGGGGACTTTTTAGCCAAGGGACTAAAAATGGAATTTGGGGTTAGGACCAAAGAATTGGGGCTGGATTCGAGGGACACTCGAACGTTCCTACGTATCCAATAAGGATGGGAATCAATCCTACAGAGTTCTAGAAATACCCTCTACACAAACTTGGTTTGTACATGTGAAGGGAGAAAGGGGACATTAGTGCAATGATGGTTTAACCCAAGATAAAAAGTTCGGGCATTTCCATGTATGCACGTAGTCTTTGAAATGAAACATTATTGGAAAAAATCAATGTAAATAATGGTTCCCTCTTAGGTGAGGGCATCAAAGAAATTTTTAGTTTATTTTCATACTGGAAAAAAGTGTTTTATAGTTTAACGTCGTATAACAGGGACGAAAGTGAACCAATGTAAAGATATTGATTCTAAGGGCGGTTTCACGAATTAACATCGTATGAGATGGAGGTGAACCGATGTGAAGAGATTGGTTTTGGGCTTGAACCTTGGGAGGTTGCCTACATACCCAGCCTAGAAGGCAAGGATCATAGTCCGTGTAGTTCAATTAAAGAATGAATTAATGATCAAGTTGTTCTTGGGGACAACGACCTAAAAAATGATGTTGGGACTTACACATGGTTAGTTGCCCAGAGAGAGTGTTATGGTTGAGTTTTTCTCTAATCTCACGTGAGTCATACTCTGTGTGAGAAACAAGAGGTAGCAACAACCTTAAAAATACATAGTTTAATGTCATGTAGGACGTATGAAGGGACTATGCAGTTTAAAGTCTTGCATTTAGGACTATTGGTGTTGTACAGTTTAGTGTCATGTAGTAGGGACAAAAGTACAGTTTAATGTCATGTAGGACGTATCACAGAATTTCTGTACAGTTTAGCGTCATGTAGTTAGGACGATGGGGACAATAGAGTTTAACATCATGTTGGACGAAAGGGGGACTGTGCAGTTTAATGTTATGCAGTGAGGACAAAAGATTACACCATTTAACATCATGTTGGACGCATTGGGGATTTTTTTTCATAGTTTAACATCATGTTGGACGAAAAAGGGACGATACAGTTTAGCATCATGTTGGACGAAAGTTTGAATAGTTTAAGGTCATATGCATGAACCGTAGATTTTGAAGTTTAATTTCATGATGTACGGTGGTGTAGTTTAAGGTCATACAGGACCTTTGATGATTATGTAGTTTAACGTCTTTCCGGATGTAAGGGACTTTTATACAGTTTAGCATCATTTAGTTAGGACGTCACAGTTTAACGTCTTGCTGGACGTAAGGGACTTGCGAATAGTTTAAGGTCATATGCATGGAACATTTATGATGCAGTTTAAGGTCATACAGGACCTAGTTGTAGTTTAAGGTCACACATGACCATTTAGGGAACTTTTTCACAGTTTAGCGTTCTGTGGGACGAAAGTAAAAATAGTTTACGGTCATATGTATGGACAGTTGTTGTATAGTTTAACGTCATATAGCAAGGATGAAGTCTAGATTAATTTCATGTAGGATGTATCAAATGACTTTTGTATAGTTTAACGTTTTATAGCAAGGACGAACTGGTGTTGCATAGTTTAGTGTCATGTTCTAGGACAAAAGTACAGTTTAATGTCATGTAGGACGTATCACAGACTTTCTGTATAGTTTAGCATCATGTAGTTAGGACGATGGGGACAATAAAGTTTAACGTCATGTTGGAGGAAAGGGGGACTGTGCAGTTTAATGTCATGCAGGGAGGACAAAAGAGTACACCATTTAACATCATGTGGGATGCATTGGGGATTTTTTTTCACAGTTTAACGTCATTTGGACGAAAAAGGGACGATACATTTTAGCGTCCTGTTGGACGAAAGTTCGAATAGTTTAAGGTCATATGCATGGACCGTGGATGGTGAAGTTTAATGTCATGCTGGACGGTGGTGTAGTTTAAGGTCATACATGACCTTTGATGATTATGTAGTTTAAAGTCTTTCCGGACGTAAGGGACTTTTATACAGTTTAGCATCATGTATTTTGGACGTCACAGTTTAATGACTTGCTGGACGTAAGGGACTTGAGAATAGTTTATGGTCATATGCATGGACCATTGATGATGTAGTTTAAGGTCATACAGGACCTAGTTGCAGTTTAAGGTCATACATGACCATTTAGGGAACTTTTTCACAGTTTAGCGTCATGTGGGACAAAAGTACAAATAGTTTAAGGTCATATGTATGGACCGTTGTTGTACAGTTTAACGTCATACAGCAAGGACGAAGTACAGTTTAATGTCATGTAGGAAGTTTTAAAGGACTTTTGTATAGTTTAACGTCATATAGCAAGGACGAACTGGTGCTGCACAGTTTAGTGTCATGTTGCAGGGACATTTGTAAGGTACATTGCAGTTTATACAAAATACTTCTTCAAAAATCTGGCATTGGTTGGAGTAGTGATGAGTTCTCCATCCATCGAGATTAATGAATAAGCTCCATTGGAGTAGACCCTATGTATTGAATAAGTTCTTTCCCATTTTGGCTCAAGTTTAGGAGGTTTCTTTCTTGGTATCATTGGAGTTCTGAGAACTAATACCAATTCTCCCTGAGTGAATGAACGAAAATGAACTTTTTTGTTAAAATCTCGTGCTATTCGATTCTGATAGATTTACAAGTGGTGCAAAGTGCACAATCTTTTCTCATCTAACCATTCTAATTCATTCAATTGCTTTTGAGATTGATCATCTGTAGATGACTGACCGCAAATGGATACTCTGAGCGAGGGTAGTTGAACTTCAATAGGCAAGATGGCTTCCGTTCCATATACCAATGAATATGGAGTTGACTGATTTGCAATGCGGGTGGTAGACCGATAAGCCCATAAATCATGAAAAAGTTTATTAGGCCATGACCTCTTATCTATATCCAACATCATTTGCAATATATTTGAAAGTGTCTTGTTAAAGGCTTCTATCTGGCCGTTGGCCGCTGCATGATACCGAGATGAATGGTTGGATTTGATGTTGTATTCTTGATACAACTTCTTCATCTCGGATGAACATAAATTGGTGCCATTGTCCGCCAATATGGTATGAGGGACACCAAATCTGGTAATGATGTTAGACTTGATGAAGACAAAAATGAATTTAGAACTGACTTCTTTGAGAGGTATTTCCTCTTCCCATTTGGAAAATAAGTTAGTAGAAGTAAGAATATACTTAAACTACTTGGCCATAGTCTAAGGGTAAGGCCCCACCATATCCATCCCCCATGTGGAAAATGGCCATGAGTATTTAGCTATATGAAGAAACTCTGGAGGTTGATGAATTAAGTTGGCATGTACTTGACATGAATGACACTTCTTTGTGAAATCAACACAATCTCGTATCATTGAAGGCCAAAAGTATCCAAGCCTTTGAATTTGATCAGACAGTCTATGTCCAGACGGGTGGGCACCACAGACTCCTGCATGCACTTCTTTCATGACAGCCATTTTCTCTTCACCATCAATGCATCTGAAGATAAATCCATCAAAACCACATTTGTAGATAATTTTCTCTAGGTGATCTGGGCTATCATAAAGAGTAAAATTAACCACACATCGCCGGATTTGTTCTTTCTCAGCTCTATCAGGTGGAAGTCTTCCATTTTGATGGTATTTCATGATAGTTGACATTCATCCTGTTGTATGACCATACAGTTCCGGGATGGGAGAAATTTCATTAATTTCCTCTGTTCTAATTCGAACATATGGTGAAATTGCACGACGGTGGGAAATACTGATGGTTGTCTTGTCCCGATTTGGATCTGCCAGAGCTGTGGCTATATTAGCCAATGCATCAGCTTGAGAATTTTGTGATCTTGGGACATAAGAAAATGTCGGTTCCAAAGGGAATTCCGCCATTAACCCTCTAACGTAATCATACAAAGGGATTAGTTCTTCTTTTCTGATGGCATAATCCCCATTGACTTGTTTGATTACTAGGTCTGAATCACCCTTCACCTTTAAGTGATTCACTTGTGCTTGAAGCACTAATTCCAATCCTGCGATAAGAGCTTGGTATTCGGCTTCATTATTGGTACCACCTTCCCACAATAAGAAGGAATAAGGTAACACTGCCTTTTCTGGAGAAATGAGCACAATTCCTAAGCCAACTTTGTTGAATTTAGGATTTTCCATTTTCCTCCCTGTTGGACTTCTAGATGTACCATCAAAATACATTTCCCATGCCTAAGGACTTTCTTGAATAGAGAAGACTTCCTCATCAGGGAATTCAATATCTGAAGATGTGTCTTCCACTGAAGGGTGTTCAGCTAGGAAATCAACCAGAGCTTGGACCTTTATCGCCTTTTGAGACACATACTGAATGTCGAATTGCTGCAAAATAACTGCCCACCTTGCCAGACGTCCTGTAAGCATTGGACGAATTAGGATAAATTTGAGCGGGTTATTGCGAGATACCAATTGGACCTCATGATGTTGCAGGTAGTGTCTCAACTTCTGAACAGCAAAGATTAATGTCAGGCAGCACTTCTCAATACTTGAATACCGGGTTTCTGCTTCAAGCATGGTTCGACTGAGATAGTAGAGACTGTTTTCATTCCTAGCATCATTATTTTGAACAAGAAAGGCACCCAATGATCTCTCTAGAGCTGTCACATAGAGGATAAGTGGTCTTCCTTCAACAGGTGGCATGGGTACCGGTGGACTCAAGAGGTATTTCTTGAGAATATCGAATTCTTCTTGACATTCTTCAGTCCACTGGTAAGTGACCCCCTTCTTCATCAATTTTGCGAAGGGTAAACATTTTCCTGCCAAATTGGCGATGAAACGCCGAATATAGGATAAGTGTCCTTGAAGTCCTCTTAATTTTTTCAAATTTTGAGGAGGTGACATACCAAGCATTGACATGGTCTTCTCAGGATCGACTTCAATACCACAATGGCGTACAAAAGAGCCGAGAATTTTTCCTGAGGTTACCCCAAAAGCACATTTTAAAGGGTTCATCTTCAAATTATGTTGTTGAAGATTGCAGAATATAAATTCCAAATCAGCCAAGTGATTAGAACGTTGTTTGGATTTAACCACCAAATCGTCTACATAGCATTCAACAAACTTCCCTAAGAATGGTTTGAAGATACGATGCATGGCACGCTGATATGTTGCACCAGCATTCATTAAGCCAAAGGGCATCACCCGGTAACAAAACACACACTGAGGGGCTCTGAAGGCTGTTGATTCCTCATCTTCTGGGGGCATTTGGATCTGATTATATCCAGAATATCCATCTATGAAGGAAAGTGCTTTATAGCCAGCTATTTCATCAATTAGATGTTTTGTAATCGGAACTGGGAAATCATCCTTAGGACAGTGCCGATTAAGATCTCTGAAATCGATGCACACTCTAATTTGTCAGTTATTTTTCTTTACAGGGACAATATTAGCCAACCATTAGGGATATTGATCATATTTGACGAAGTTATCTTTGATAAGCTTATCCACTTCAGCTTCAATTTTGGAAGCATAAGTTGGGTGTGTTCTTCTCGCGGCTTGCTTAAATCCTCGATGTTCTTCTGGTAAACCCAAATGATGAGTAGCAACATCAAGATCAAGACCAGTAATTTATGTATAGTTCCAAGAAATAATATCTCTATTTCGCTTTAGAAAATAAATATACATATCTTCCTCTTCAACGGTCATGGTCGCACTAATTAAAGTGGGGCATGGATCTTCCATTGTAACCAGATTTATTTCTCTGAGTTCATCCATAGTGGTAGAGATACCCTCTTCAAATACTGGAGGAGCATCTCTGAGATCTTCCTCTTCTTCTTCATCATGTGTTATTTCTTCCGTGTCTAATTGCATAGTAGATGAAAAAGTAGAATTTTCATGATCAGAAGAGTTGTCAAAATTTGCATATCTTGAAGAAGAAGATTCCATTTCCAACCCGATTGATGATGAAGGGTCTTCTTTGGGTAATAAAGAGGAGATGATGGATTGAGAATCGAAATCATTGTCCACCTCCGATGTTGCTATAACTTCTTCTGGCCTAATTGGCGAAGTATAGACTTGTTGGATTTCAGTAGATGAAATGAAGACGTCGCCATTTGTGCTTTCATCACTGCTTGGTAGATTACCAATTTCTCCCATGTTGTCTGGCTTGATTGTCGTAATTGACATTATGGATCTTTCCGTAAGAGTATTTTGATTTGAGTATACCTTGTCAATTTGACTGATAGGAAACACATAATCTGTACTCACATGTGTAAATGGATTTACTGTAATTTTTTCCAAACCATATGAGGCATTAACTTGGGTAATCTCCTTTGTTATGGATTTCTCCCTTTGCTTCATGTGATAGAATTCCACCTCAATTTATTGATACTCACATGTCTTGAACGGGGTCTTATCATCATACAATGTCCGAACCTGACCATCGAAAAAATATTTGAGATATTGATGGTATGATGAAGGGATAGCCACATGCTGATGTAGCCAGGGTATTCCAAGCAAGACGTTGAAAGATGAGTCTTGATCAACAATCATGAAATCTGAATTGGATACAAGATCTCCAAACTGAGTTCTGAGGGTAACTTTGCCCATTGGTTCTTGTTCATTTTTATCATATCCTTGTAACATCATGGTAGAAGGAGATAAATCAGATTCCGTGAGGCCCAATCAACGAAGTGTACGAATGGGAATGAGGTTGACTCCTGAACCATTTTCAATGAAAGCTCTTCAGACGTCTACACCATTGACCTTACCAGATAAATACAAAGGTCTTATATGCCCATGCAAAACATCATCTTAATATTTATCAGTAAAAGATATTTTTGCATGGAATTCTGCAGGATTATTCTCTATGTGATAGACTTCAGCTGCAACAATTTCAGTTTCAAACTCCTGAGGATTTGACAAAGCCTCGATGAGTGCTTCTCGAAGATCCTTTGACAGATTCAAAGCATCCAGAATTGATAACTTGGCTGGTACTTGGGACAAGTGTTTCAATATATCATACTTTTGATCCAGAGGTCTATGTTTCCCAACAGGAATATGTGGTTTTGAAGGTACTTTGGAAGCAGATGCTTTGGAAGTTGATGCATCTTGTATTTGGATAGGAGTTGGCAATATTCTTGGTTTTGGAAGACTAGACCGATTAGATCCATTTACTTGCTGAGAGGAAGAAGATGAAACCTTCAACTGGTCTTCCAAAATAACAGTGCCAGGACTGAGATTTCTATTGGTAGAAGAACTTGCTTGTTCTTGATGAGCTCACTGAAGGTCTCTACCATGAGTTTCTGCTGCGTACACAGTTCTAGCAGGGGTAGAATTGGAATAGTGGATTCTAAAAGATCCACGTCTTCCCCGGTATCCTGAGCCCCTGGAACATCCTCTGATTCCTCTGTTTGATACTGGGAATTCAGGCTTATTGTAATCGAAACTACGACTGGCATATGGATCTGTTAATTGAATCATATTAACAGAACCAAAGATTAACTCTTCGTTTGATGAAAACTCTTCCTGATTAGCCTGTTCAGGCTGTGTCGTTTGGTGGGGCGGTGCCCGTGGCTTTGAAGGAGATGGCATGAAGTCCACCAAAGTCAAAGACGACTTAGGCATTGAAACATACTCATCCTCATCTAAATCTTTTTCTTTCTTTGAATCACGCTATTTATTTGAGGACTTTACCTCCGACGAAGAGGGTTTTGTCGCAACATTCATGCCAGAAGACACAATTGGATTCCTTAATTGTGTTCGCAAAATAGCATGAGTTCGATTGATTGTATTTCTGATCATCCGATCATCATACTTTTGTGAATTTTTCCTTCTAACTTCCTTCCATTCATCTTCCTCCTCTAGAACTGTAGCAGTGACACATGCTACCTGGGCTGAGGAGCCTTTCAATGTGACCTTTCCCGAGTCGACCATCTTTTGCAGGAGGTCTTTGAAGACAAAACACTCCTGGATGGGATGCCCCAACATTTGATGAAAAGGGAAATAATTAGGACGGTCTTCATCTCCTTTCTTGTTTGGCCTCTTAGGCATTGTCAATTGAACCAAATTGTTTTCCAGAGCCGAAATGAAATAACCAGGAACTTGTTCATTTCAGAAAGAGTATGTTTTTCTCTTTAGATCGTCAAATTTTTTTCGTCTTTGATCTTTTTGATCATCTGGACGAAATGGACTTTTTTGATGGTGCTCAGAAGGTGGAGCCCTTCGAGAAGATGAAGTTTTTGAGGTAGAAATAGGTACAGGTGCTTGTTTGAGTATAACTATAGTAGTTTCTACTTTACCCATTCTCCTTCTTGGAGCTGATGGAATTACACGAGATTTATCCTTAGCCTGTATAAGGGAATCTTCAATCTCATGAGTGATTAAAGTAAGGTCTTGAAACCCTCCTATGTATTTCATAGGGATTAAAGGCATGCATAATTCATCACGCAGATTTTCCACAAAGATTGGAAACAATTCTTCTTGAGGGAGTGCTAAACACAAGGAATATGTTAATCCCTTCCAGCGAGTAATGAAATCAGAGAATCTTTCATTCTCCCTTTTCATAGAGTTTGAAAGATCAAAAACTGTTGTGTTTGGAAAAGTGGAGCTGAAATGAAGGAGGAATTTTTGATGAAGATCCTCCCATCTGGTAATTTACCGGGATTGAAAGCTTGTATACCAAACAAAAGCTGGTCCTTGCAAGGTTCGCATGAAGCATCTGAGTTTCACTGCTTCTTGCTGCTCTGGGGTTCCCATCATAGGATCGCAAAAAGACACGTAATGCGCCAAATGTTGTTCAGGATCGCCTGATCCATTGAAAATATGGAATACAGGGTTCCCAAAACTGGATGGAGGAGAAATTGAATCTACCCATTTAGGGTAAACATCCTTTTCTGGTTGAACTTGTGCACGCTTCCCTTGCTGTTAATGACTCAATAGTAGTTATTAACTTTTGAGAAACATCCGGTTGAACATGGACTTGGGTAGGTGGAATGACTGGAGCTTGGACAGATGTGGCGATTGGTGCTGTAACCGATGGTAGCACTGCCAATCGTTGTTTCACTTGACCCGTAGGATTAGACCTATGAGGGTGTACTGATAGAGGAGGATATTTTTGATCCATCTCAGTAGCTGCAACAAATTGCTTTGGCTGACTGACTCTAGCATACTTAAGAAGAAGACTATTCTGAAGTAGTTCTGCATTCAAGCTTCTTAATTCCTTCATTTATTCCTCCTGTTGTGAAAACCTCTGCTCTAGTGAATGTGATTGACCTTCTCCAGAGGAAGGATATGAAACCTGGTTCTCTCCCTTTCCTTTGTTGGATCCTTTTCGGAGAGGGGTAAGTGGGTTACTCGAAAGATTACTTATTTTATGAGTAAACCTTTGACTTTGTGTACGCACACCTTCTTCATTTGTGTCAGTGCGTACATCTTCTTGAGAAGGAACCTCTTCATCTAAGTCCCTTGAGTGATCCTCATCCGGTGGATCAGAAACAACAGAATTGATGACATTAATCGATGCATAATTCATCGCATCCCTTCTATCAGCATTTCTGTGATATTGTCTTCTTCCATGTCTTTGATGAGACATTGCCTTTTGTTGATTAAATCCCTCAGGAACTTCTTGAAGAACCGTAATTTGGATGGAATATCCTGATAATTTGGCTCTTCGTTCCTCTTGAGGTTTTTTCCCCAATCAAGAAAAGACCGACTTTCTTTGAGGATGGGATTGATGATTTGAAAAATTCCCCGGTATAGTGAACTGGGGTTGATCCTACTGTTCTCACTCAACTCCATGAATCCTTTTTGTTGATTCTGAGGGTTGGTTTAAAAGAGTCACCAGTTTGGCGAGCTGGGGTGATTCTTGACTTGCTATGTCTAAGACTTTCTTGAAAGTCCTCCTGATCTTGCGAACCTTAGTCCGGAAATTAGCGGGATGAATTAACCTGTATTCGCTTTTATCACCCGGTTTAAAATACCGTTGGATGATTTCCGAAACTTCTTTCACTTGGTGACGTGCTTGTTCCAAACGAGAGGCTTGTTCAATATTCTCGTTTGCTTTATGCAAGAGTAATTCGACAACTTGTTCTATGTATTCATGATTTTGAGAGGAACTAGTTGAAGCTTGTTCTTGGGAAAGCTTTTGATTACAAACAAAGCCCATTGACTATGGCTGGCCGTGGGCAATAACATTGCATGAGACCATTTTCGGCGGGCTTTGCTGACTGGAGAGAACCATGAAATGTAGTGATCCATGAACACCCCATCCTCTGACACAAATACCAGATGGGGAATTGGCAATTAACTGACGCAATCTTCTTAGTGCGCCAAATCATGAACGTTGAAGGGCTCTTTGCTGCTTTTCAGCCTTCGGATATCGAGAGACTGATAAAGACACCAAATCAATCTGACATTGTGACCCTTATGTTATCTTAAGATGATTTTCGTATTCATCATAAGATAATGCTTTCTTTTTCAACTGACTATGAGTTTTCCATATGATGAGACGAATATCATTAATTTCATCTTCCGTCAACATTTCTGGAATATTATACTGAGAGTCATCCAGAGGCCAAAACATGATTGGCACTTCACCGTTCACCAGTTGTTTTCTCATATTCATCATTTCCTCTTTATCATTTTATGAAGATTCTTCTACCTGATTTGACAAGAGTTGGTGTTTCCCTATTTCTTCATTGGATTCAACAGGATAGGTTGAGAAATTGTTGATCAAACTAGAAGATGCATGACATAGGGGTGGTTCAGAGAATGACCTACACCCTGGGCTATCTTATGATTGAGAAAGTATTTCACCTGCTAGCGATGAAGCTTCATACATGATTGGTTTTGCATTTGCAAGTGCCTCAAGATAAGAGGTCTTTCTCGGCACTACATTGTCCACTAGAGCATTTTCCGGGCAATGTGCATCACTACTGTGGAGAGGACTTTCGTAGTGAAATTCATCATCATGGGGAGGACCACCATAATGGGTTACAGAAAAAGATGAGATCTCTTGCTCCTTGGTCTTCTGACCACACAGAGGGTTCTTGTGGCACTCATCTGAAGATGGAACTTTGAGATCGACCGAATTGTCATGAATCAAGCCTTCAAGAGGAAGTTTTTGTTGAAGACCTTTGGAATTAATGTTCCCAATATTGGGAATTCAGGGAGTAGAATCTTGAATTCCAACAGATAATTGTCTGAGGGATTAAATAACTCCATCATCGAGTAAGGCCTTGTTACTGATTGTCTCTTGATCTCTTAACTGTATTGGGAGGATCTTTTTCTTAGAGGCCTTGTTACTCACCTTGGAAACCACTTGTTGAAGAATGTGGCTGCTCTGAGAAGGTGTATGTGCCTGATCAGTAAAGATGCCAGGTTAGGATGACGATCTCCTCTAAAATCATGTGTATGTACCTGACTTGGTCATCCGTATGATATGGGGGAGTATTCCCCATAACCCTCTTGGACTGGAACAAATGTGTGTGTCTGTTCTGTAGTGAATTGTTGATCTATCACTCCACTGGTAGGGATAGATTTATGTGTCTTTCCCTGAGATGCCGCTGAAGTTGTTATAATATCTTGACAGGCATCCAGAATATGAGTAGGGATTTTCCTCTGCTCTTTCACCATTGATAGAATATGCTTGGTTACTTCAGCTACCAGAACGGGAATATACGTCCATTCCGGGCTTGGAGCAGGTGTATGTGCCTGCTGCTGTCCTCGTTTTCCTATCAGTGAATCCTGACAGTACTCAAGTGTGGGGGCAGAGAGTTGAGTATGTCTCCTATTTGTTGTCGGGGATTTCCGACTAACTTCTCTGAATGCTACCAAGCGAGACTCTTGGTAGGCTTGATTAATACCAGCAGGTGTATGTGCCTGCTGATTGCACTTCGCCAAACGTGGTTGACGAGATCCATCATATGTAGTTAGACGTCCCTGCTAACTAGCGGATTATGTATAAACAGGTGTATCTTCCTGCCTATAGTACTCCGCCGGAATTTCCAGGTGGGATTGGCGTGACGCTGCCAGACGAGTTTGCTGGACAGCAGGTTTAAAACGGGAAGGTGAATGTGACTGCTCGTTGCTTGCCACCAAGTTAGGTTGGTGGACTTCTCCGGAGATGGCAGAGATGAGAACCTACTCACTATTGACCGGATTCCACCTCTGGTGGTTCGTCCTTCTTTCTCGGGTTCGAGGAACTTGAGTTGAATGCCTGGAGTCGGTACCCTCATCATGTTGAGGGTGCACTTCCGCACGAGTCTGGTGACGATTGTTGGTGGGAGCCCTCAGAAAGGACTACTGTCTATTTGAATTAAGGTCCTGAGGGACCTGATCATTCACCTCCCCAGAATAAGGGAGAGAATGGTGATTGTGTTTCGGGGATAACGACCTGAAACGGTTGGAGACGGTAGTCAGCACCGCCTACTTCTTGATCACTGGTCGTCGTTGTCCGGATGACCGATGTGAGTTGTTTACTTGGAGGGCTTGTCGGGCAGCCTCCAGAGTTGGGATGGTACCATGTTGACGGTACTCCTTAACCAGTGCATTTGATACCCAGCGTTGAAGAGGCTGAGTAGGTGATATCATCCTAAGAGCGGACGACGATCCAGTAGGAGTAGCAGTAGTAGCATTTGCAGCAGTAGTATTCACAGGTGTGAACTTGAGAGCAGCCAATCTAGAAATGCAGAAGATCTTGGGAAAAGAGTGCCTGTTTGATATAACAGACATAATCAAGATAAATTCAGCTACTTCATCTTTTGTATGAGCAAATATGTCAATGATTTTTTTGTTGGCCCTCTCATTGAGTTTTAAATAGGGGCCTAACAAATAGGTAAAACATCATTTTAACTTGGTTAAGGATTCAAATCTGGTTCACCATTTTTTGTTTCCCTCGGAATCTGGGGATGACCGCCTTGATGGGAGGTTCAAACGTTCCAATCAGTTTCTAACGGGTTTGTTCATAGAACCAGAAACATCCAATGATTCCACATCCATTCGGACCTACTTTCCAAAGGTATGTGCTCATTAGTTTGTGGACTGATGGGACTTAGGAATTTACATTGGTTGAGAGGATGGGAGGTCGGACTCATCACACCTTTTTGAGGGGAATTATTTTCTACTCTGAGACTCTCTTTACAGATTTAAGTTATGTTCATGAATCCTTATTACATTACCATGTATAAAATGATCTTTCCTTCATATCTGAAAATCAATGCTCAAATATGTAGGAAATCTGGAGAATCTTTTATATGTATTTGAGGTTCTTCATCGATAGAGAATCATCTGTATTTATTATAGATTCTTGGTCAATGGTACCCTTCAACACATTTATATAGAAGTCTCTTGGTCATTACGATGACCATACTGGTTTTAAAGCCACACAGTGGGGAACATGAAGTTTATTGTCATTCAGAACGACATGGATTATTTTAGAGTTGGGATTGAACCCGTAGAAGGGCTAACTACGTATCCTTTGTTTAGAAAAGGAATCATAACCCACGTAGTTTGAGTAAGGGAGTATTATTTTTATGATTGATAGCTCAGAGAAGGATGTCATAATTACTTTTACCCTCTAAGCTCACGTGAGTCATGCTCGGTGTGATAAAAAAGAGGTATTGGTAAAAATTAGACAATTGGGCCACAAAAGATACAATCATAAGAAATTATGTGGGACTTATGTATGTATGACTGCCCAGATAAATGATGGTTAGGTTTTACATTAGGGAATAAATCCAGGAACATGGTCCATAAAGGTATATGTGCTTCCTGGAGATTTTGAATACTCTAACTTAGGGCTTACTCCGGAAAAGGAGGCCCAAATTAAGAGAAGACTTATGATTGGGTTTTACTCCTAAAAATGAATCCCAGATCAAAGGTAAATTTGGACAGGTTAATAGAAATTAAGACTGGGGTTACTTCTGAAAAGGAGGCTCAGGTCAAGGATTAAGGTTTGAGGCTTACTCCTAAGGAGGATTCCCAAATTAGGGGACTGGGGATTACTTCTACGGAGGATGCCCAGATTTGGGAACTTTAAGAATTGGGGCTTACTCATAAGGAAGATGCCCAAGTTAAGATTTATGACTGGGGCTTACTCCTAAGGAGGATGCCCAAACTTGAGACTGGGGATTACTCCTGAAAAGGAAGCCCAGGTTATGGGATCTCGGGCTTACTTTTAAGAGGATGCCCAAAATTTAGAGGACTTATGGCTGGGGATTATTCCTGAAAAGGAGACCCAGGTTAAGGATTCTCTCATCTTAAAGTATGAGGTTAAAATGAATGAAATCCCAATCTTTAGTGACATAAAGATGTGTAAATCACTAGGTTTTGAGAGATATTCCACAGAATTCCTTTCAGATAAGGATGTAAAATCAAGAAATCATGCCATAAATGGATTTGAAGAGTGTCTTGAAGACTGAATCTTGAATAGGAAATGTGTAATGGCTTAAGATGGGTGAAATGGGAAAGAAAGGCATCTAAAAATTTAGGGGCACGCAAGTCCTGGCAGGCACGTAGGTACTGCGTGGGCGTGCAAGTCCTAGTCGCGCAGATATACGCCTGCGCGACACATTTGGTACTTGCGCGGTGTTCAACCAGAAGGGTAATACTTGAGTGACCTTTGTTTAAGTCCTTTAGAATCAACTTGAGGTTGTTCCAGTAGAGGGGAATGCATGTTCTATTGAAGGAGTAAGGCAGCACGCAAGTGTGGCCATTTCTCTTAAGGGCTGGTCACCTAGGCATGCATGTTTTGATGAGTTTCAACACTTAGGCCTTCCTCCCCCTCTTTAGATCTTCCGTTCTAGGTATGAAATTACATTATAAGTGTTCTGAAAGCTTTGAAAAGAGACTAGGGTGCCGGGAGCTCAAATCGGAGTTTCTGGAAAAATTCCTCCGCGAATGGGGGGCCCATAGGGTCTATTTATAGGCAGGGAGAAGACCCCGGGCGGTTATCACTTAGGTCGCACAAGTCACTTGTGCGACCATAATGTGTCGCGCAAGTGGACTTGCACGACTATGAGGAAACTTGCGCGACTTATGGGAAATCTTCTCCTTGTTCATCCCTTTGTCGATTTTTGATATTTTATTCAAAGGATGGATCAATTTGAGGTCAGATATTCCCCTTTTACAATCATTATATTTTGTGATGAAAGGAGCGTCAACATTTTTATTCGGGTGTTTATTACTTTTTGTTCTTATGCGTGTTTTGTCGAATAAATCCTTATTCTTATTTTTAGTTTATAGATATATCATTTACAGAATGGTATTAGTGTAATATATATCATATTCATTAATTCAATTCATTTATATAATCATTATGCAATGAAGATCATGTTGAACGAGTCGCATCACATCGTGGAGACGGTATTCCGTACGTACGCACGAGAAATGATATCGTTCCCATGATAGTGGAATTGTATTAGAGTGTATGTATAATTTTTCAGAATTAATATCACTTTACAATAATCATATATAGTTATTCTTTATACCATTATACCCATCCAAGTAAGGTGGTGGTGGAAAATAGATTACACCATGGCGTGGAGACGGTATTCCATACTTACGCACATGCGGTGATTTCGTTTTCTATAGGATGGATAGATGTAGAAATAGGGTTGTTTCATACTTATAATAACATATTCGTATATGCGTGATACTGATGTTATTACTTCATAATGAAACAACTAAATAAGATGAAGTGGAAGAAGAAATAAAGTTGAAAGAATCGGTAACGGACATTACCTCTTCTTTGAAGCGCCACTTTGAGACCTCATTTTAGGGCACTAAAGTTGGTCGTTGAAGAAGACCACGACCTCTAGGATGTGTATAGGGAAGTGTAAAAGTGAATTTGACAGGGGTTTTATGAGTTTTAAGGCTCAAAGTGGTGTGAGGAAGAGAGGGAGGGGGTGCCCTTTTATAAGAGGGGAGAGGGGCACCTTTGGAAAAACTAAAAATATTATTTTATTATAAAGTCATATTCAGTTTTTAATAGCTCCAAATTGATTTATTTTGAAGATAAGGTGGGGATGGGTCGAAATAATCTCATCCAATAGAATTTAGACATGTTTAGGGTTCTATTTTATCCTTATCGTTTAGATTTAACTTTAAGTTAAATAAGTTTACTTTTACCGTGTCTTTTTGTTTTCTTACACTATAAGGTTAATAAACTTACTATAAAAAGCCAAAAGAACCCCAAGTTTTTTATTATTAATACATATAACCTTATCTAAGTCATTTGAAAGAACCTTATATTTTTAGGAATAAAATAACAATTAATAATATAATATTTGTTTTAAAAACTATTTTATGTCAATTTTGACAGTATTTGGTAATTGATTTTTGTGAAACTCATAAAAGAAATATTAGTTCGAAAAAAGTTAATTTAATCAATACTAACATGTCATATTAACCTAGAAAAGTATTGTAATTCATAAAAAGTCTAAAATTACATTTATTTGGGTATTTATAACATCAATCATGTCAATTATTTCATTAATAAGATAATTACTGCATCATCATTGGGTCATAAATAAATTAAATTATTTATTGTCTAAAAATTAAAAATAAAATACCATTATGTAGGAAATCTTTTTATATTTCTAATGAATATATATAGTCGAATTTATATTATGTATAACCATATATTAAAAATTAGTTAATTATTAAACATTGATTTTAACTATTTTAACCCTTTTATAAATAAATTAATAATAAATGTCCTAATCTAATCCAAGTGGGCCTAAATGGTCATATTTTATTTCTAATGTTGTTTATGGTCGAATTACACATATCAATAGAATTAGGACATGTGTCAGGGTAATAATAATAACATTTTTACCATAAATTACCCTATTTACTTTTAACCGTGGTAAAAAAAAGTAAAAAGTTACTATTCACAAAAAATTATTTTCATCTCATTGAACCACATTTTAGTCCTTGATATTAACTGTGTCTCTCGGATTTTAGAAATTCCACTCATAGAAGCGGTGAAATTAATTTTTATGTAAATTTGAAAATTTCCTAGGAGGTGGGTAAAAGACGGTGAAAAGTTCGATAAAATTTTTATATATATAAAATTATTATAAAATGACTCCAATGAATTAATTTGAACTTATAAAGGTTTTATTTAACAATTTTGTCCTAAAATAAATTTATATAAAATAAATAATTATTTAAATAAAAAGTCGGTTCTAAATAGTAACCCAGTGTTTTCACTATTCATCAAAAATTGAAGGTTTTCAAATAAATACCAAAATTTCACCGTAGGCTAATTTCGATATTATGAATCCAAAAAAAAAGTCCATTTTAAAAAAGAAAATCTAAAAAATTTCAAAATGTGGGTATTACTATTCATAGCGGCTATTTTTAATAATATTTTAATAGCATATCATTTTTTATTGAAACTTGGTATTGCGTACGACGCAAGCTATGGAGGAAGGTTATGATTGTGTGTAAAGCAAGCCAAGCTAGTGTTGTGTGTAGTGAAATATTCCTTTGATGATTTATATAAAAACAAAATATTTCTCATAAAAGTCTCAGGTGTTACATTCTACCCCCTTAAAATGAATTTCTCCCTCGAAATTATTCACTTTGTAACAAATAGATGAGGATACCTCTCCCTCATCATATCCTCAAGCTCCCATGTAGCTTCTTCAAATTGGTGGTTCCTCCATAAAACTTTTACCAAGAGAGTGGTCTTGTTCCATAGGACTTTTTCACTACGATCGAGAATCTCTGTCGGCTGTTCTTCATAAGAAAGATCTTCCTCCAGCGGTACAACTTCTGAGCTGAGTACATGTGAAGGATCTAGTATGTACTTTCTCAAGAGAGATACATGGAACACATCGTGAACATGAGAGAGATTTGGTGGAAGTGCCAATTGTTATGCTACCTTCCCAACACGATCCAGTATTTCGAAAGGACCGAAATACCTATGGCTCAGCTTTCCCTTCATTCCAAATCTCATTACTCTCTTCCAAGGAGATATTCGTAAGAACACTTTATCACCCACTTCAAACTCTTGGTATTTTTTTCAGTTGTCGGCATAACTTTTATGTCGACTCCAACTATCTCTAATGTGTTGTTGAATAGATCTGACCTTTTCTTCCATCTCATCAACAAGATCAGGTCCTAATATCTTTCTTTCCCCAACTTCATCTCAGCAAGTTGGAGTCCTACATTTCTTTCCATAGAGAGCTTCATAATGAGCCATATGAATACTGGAGTGAAAGATATTAATATAAGAAAATTCCACCAAAGTTATGTGTTAATCCCAACCACCTTTTAAATCCATAGATCAAGCTCTCAACATATCTTCTAGAGTTTGAATTGTTCTCTCAGACTGATCGTCTATCTGAGGATGATAAGCAGTGCTGAAACTCAACTCTGTATCCAGAGTATGCTGAAGACTTCGCCATAACTTTGAGGTAAATCTCGGATCCGGATCAGATATAATGGAAAGTGGTACTCCATGCAATCTTACCACTTCCTTCACATATATCCTGTAAATCTGATCCAGTGATAAATCCTATCTAATAGAAATGAAGTGTGCAGACATTGAAAGACGATCAACTATGACCCAGATATCATTATTTCCTTTGGATGTTTTAGGAATTCCGGTGACAAAGTCCATAGTGAAGATTTCCCATTTCCATTTGGGTATGGGTAATGGTTGTAACATCCCCTTAGACTCCTATCTCTCAGCTTTAACTTGCAGACAAACTAAGCATTGAGAGACATATTCAGAAAAATCTCATTTCATGCCATCCCCCCAAAAGTACTCTTTCAGGTCCCTATACATTTTCATGCTTCCAGGATGAATAGAGAAGGAAGAACTATGAGCCTCATCCAGCAGCTCCTTTAATTCTTGAATGGGAGGAACACAAACCCGATTCCTGAACTTTATTATCCCATCACAATCAAGGTTGAATTTAGGATCATTTCTCACATACTTTTGTAACTCTACATCTTCCTTCTAATCCTCTTTAATTTTCACATGTATAGATGGTTGAACATTCAATTGAGAAAGATACGATTTCCCCTTCCATTATAATTCCAAGATCCATCCTTTGTAAATCCATAAATATTGGATCTTTTGTGATCCTCATCATGGATAAGCTAGCATGGTCTTGTCGACTTAATCCATATGCCACCTTGTTTGCTTTCCGAAGGTGTTAATGAATTGAGCTGTCGTAATCCTTAATCAGCACCAACCATCTTCTTTGGCGCATATTCAGCTCCTTTTGTGTGAAAATATACTTTAAACATTTATGGACAGTATAAATATCACACCTTTCTCCATAAAGATAATTCCTCCAAATCTTTAATGTAAAGATTACAACATCTAACTCCAAATCACGAGTTGGGTAATTTTTCTCATGGATTTTCAACTATCGTGAGACATAAGCTATCACCATATCATTTTTCATAAGAACACACCCCAGCCCCTTCTTGGATGCATCACTGTAGATCACAAACCATTCTCCACTACAAGTAAGTGTGAGTACAGGTGCAATGGATAACCTTATTTTCAAATCCTTGAAATTATCTTCACATTCATATGTCCAAACAAACATAACTCATTTTCGAGTCAACCTAGTGAGTGGATTAGATAATCGTGAAAAATATTTCACAAAACGTCGATAATATCCATCCAAACCAAGAAAACATAGGATCTTAGTTACTGTTGTTGGTCTCGACCATCTTTAAATAACCTCTATTTTTGCTGGATCCACAGATATCCCCTCTTTTGAGATTATGTGACCCAAAAATGCAACTTTTTGATGCCAAAATTCACACTTGGTAAATTTGGCATAAAGCATCTCCTTTCTCAGGGTCTTCAATATAATTCTCAAATGATCTTCATGTTATTCCTTGCTATTTGAATAGACAATAATAGCATCTATAAAGACTACCACAAAATGATCAAGATAGTCTCTAAAGACTCTATTCATCAGATCCATGAAGATAGCAGAGGCATTAGTAAGACCAAATGGCATCACTATAAATTCATAGTGTCCATACCTTGTATGGAAAGTCGTCTTTGGTATATCCTCCCTTTTGACCCTTAATTGATGATACCCTAAACGAAGATCAATCTTGGAAAATTATTGAGCTCTGCGTAGTTGGTCAAATAATTCATCAATGTGCAGGAGAGGATATTTGTTCTTGATAGTGATCTTGTTAAGTTCTCGATAATCAATGTAGAGTCTCATTGTTCCATATTTCTTCTTAAAAAACAGAATAGGTGCTCCCCAAGGTGACACACTAGGACGTATGAATCCCTTATCAATATTCTCTTGGAGTTTCTTCTTCAATTCCTGCAACTCAATTGGGTCCATTCTATAAGGTCTCTTTGAAATAGGCAAAGCACCTCGTACGAGTTCTATTGAAAACTCAACATTACGATTTAGTGGAAGTCCTGGAAATTCCTCTGGAAAGACATCATCAAATTCTCGTACAATGGGAATATTATTAATCGTGATTTTCTCACAAACCATTTGAGATAAATAACCTTCATTTAGTGGAATCATAACCCATAAGATGGATGAAATTTCCACTTGAAGGTTATGTTCAGCCTTGCATTGATAGATGATCGTAGATTGATCTGGAATATGAAATGTGACTTCCCTTCATTGGAAAATTGATATTAGCTCGATATAGAGAAAGCCAATTCATGCCATGAATCACATCAAATTCCACTATTGGAAGGATCACAAGATTTGCATGAAGCACTTTCCCACAAACTTCAATCGGAGAAGAATTATAAACTTTTGATGCAATTGTTGTGCCATTAGGGGTTGTCATAGCTAACTCAACATCTAATTGTTGAGGTAATATGGTGATACCCTTAGAAAATTCTTCAGAAATAATAGAGTGGATGGATCCAGAATCAAATAAAACATTTTCTACTTTAGAGTGGATGGTAAGTGTACCTTTCACCAATTCGTTATCATACTCCACATCACTGAAAGAAATTGCATGTGACTTTCCTTTGACTTTAGCCTTAAGAGTTTGTTCACGTCGATCATCATCAATAACCCTTGGATTAGGGCATTTATTGGCATAGTTCCCCATTTCACTGCACTTGAAACATTGAAGTGAAGTAGGTTCATTCGGCGTATCCCTTCGTTTGTTTGCATCATTAGACATCTTCTTCCATTTATTTCGACATTCAACATCCCGATGACCTTATTTTTCACACTTATAACATTTTCTTGTCCCCTTAAGACAATTTCATCCATGTTTCTTTCCACACATTGAGAATAAGGGAAAATCATCTTTTTTTCAGTGTGGTCTTTATATTTTCCTTTGAATTCCATTTTCCTCTTCTTATCAAACCCATATGACTGATGGGTTACTTCAATCTCCATCTCAACCTTGAGATCACATCGAATGATTTCCTCGTAACTATTGATGTCCCTTATGACTAACACCCTTCGAATACTTGGTTTTAAGCCACTAAAGAATCGATCGATATTACTCTCAGGTTGGATAACAATTTTGGAAGCGTACCTTGTAAGTCTTGTAAAATTTGCTTCGTAGGTACCAACAGATTCATTATCCTTTTGCTTCAGTTCAAGAAACTCCTTCTCTATCTTTGTTCGAAGAATATGAGGTATGTACTTATAGAAAAATATGTTCTTGAACTCGTCCCATTCCATGGACTTAATTTCATCTCTTTGCCGCATATTATTGATAAGATTCTACCATTGATCAGCATCTCCTTCCAAATGATACACTGCTAAGATGACTTTATCATGTTCAAAACATTGAAGAACTGAAAATATCTTTTCAGTGGTACTGATCGATTGTTCATCCACTAATGGATTAGAAGACCCGCTGAATTAATGTGGACGCTTCCTCATGAAGGATTCAAGATAATGTTTCTCCTTCCTTTTCTCATTTGGAAGTCATGCATGATTCATATCTTGAGAAAGTTGTGTGATCATGGATACAAGATTTTGTATTCTAGCTCCCATAATGTTTGGTTGCTCAGGGGTACAATCATTGCATTGCCCGTCGCATTCCACATTAACATGGTTCCTTCGGGTTCCATTCATTGACTAAAACCAAGAAGAATAGTGTGAGCAACACTAATTATAATAGGAGAAACACATAATCACGAATCAAATTTCACACTTATGGTCTTATCATAGGTTGTTAATGGCCATTTCTAAAACACTAATATTGTGTTCTATGCTTAGACTTATCCTTAGGGTTCTTACTATGGCTTTCACATCCTAGTTTCCAATGGTTGACTATACCTTTCCTCTGATACCAACTATAACGTACCATAATTTACATACATTATTAGTACTTCAAATTGAAGTAGACTTATTACAACATATAACAAAACCATGAAAGGATCGTATAGGTATAGTTTCATTAGAAACTAGGAAACATAAACAAGTTGTTCATAAATCATCTACGTTTTCTCCAATTTATTTCATCATATCTAGAGTCCCTTTTTGGCATATCCTACTTAATAACCTTCTTCCTGACCTGGGGAAATAAAGCATAAAAAAGGTTGATCTCCAATTCTAAGTAAGGGTAAACAAAAGAAATATCAATCACATCATATTCATAAGAACATAACATTTTGGAAATCTAAACCTGTAAAAGGGATTATAATTTCATAACAGGGGATAAATCATAGTAGTGAAATGTAATCCCAATAATCATAACATAAAACATGAAACTTTGTGGCATACACACATAATCATATAGAATCATTTCCTATTAGCCAAGACTCATTTCCAAGACTATCTTAGCGGACAAAGTCCATTTCTGAACCGAGTTCACTCCTCGTTTCAGTCCTGTTTCACTGAACCAGTTTAACCTGCCATTCCAGCCATGTCTATCTCATGAGATATAAATCTTTACCCAATGCATTGGAGGGAGATATAGGCCCCACCCATCTCATAATGATACCATTCTTATGTGTGCCACAAAAATAATAAATCTTACATCATAGCATAACCCATGTAATAAAAATGGGATTTTTAAACATCATGACATCATAAAATTATTCATATAAGATAATGGAATTCATAGAAATAATTCAATCACAACATAATCAAATTAATTCAATAATAGGGATAGAAATAGAACCCTATATTATCTTAGATGGAAAATAATTTTTATAAAACACTTGAACTCCATTCTTGAGGAAAATATCCTTTATACTTCAAAAACATTTTTCTTTTTTAACATGTCATACAATTTTAAACTAAAATAATTTGATTAAAAATAAACTTTAAAACTTTTAAAGGAAGATTCTTGGAAATAATGTTTTAAAAATCCATTCATGTCGTATAAGTTAAAAAACATTATTCTCGTACTTTTGTCGGAAAAGTCAAAAAGTACATCGTACGAAAAACGAGAAAAGATTCCTTTCATATCATTTACTAAAAACTCACCAAAGGTTAAAATTGGATTTATAAAATTTTATGTGCATAGAAATAATATTAAATATTGAGGAAACATGGATGTGGATGATAAATATTCCCCAGTAAATTCTGAAGTAGAGACAATCTCGGATAAAAATGAGATTGTGAGATTTTCCCTTACCTTAGGTCTGATTTGCTTTGTACGTGTCTGAAGCTCCTGTATAATGATTTAAATAATGTCATTGACTTATTCCAGAATCATACATATTTTTATTATATCATATATGGTCATATTATTAGCTTCTTATTATTAATATTTCATTGCTACTTGTTATTCGGGTGTTTATTACTTTTTGTTCTTATGCGTGTTTTGTCGAATAAATTCTTATTATTCTTTTTAGGATATAGATATCTCATTTACAAAATGATATTAGTGTAATATATATCATATTCATTCATTCAATTAATTTATATAATCATTATGCAATGAAGATCATGTAGAACGAGTCGCATCACATCGTGGAGATTATATTCCGTACGTATGCACGAGCGATGATATCGTTCCCATGATCGTGGAATTGTATTGGATTGTATGTATAATATTTCAGAATCAATATCACTTTAAAATAATCATATAATGTTATTCTTTAAACCATTATACCCATCCAAGTACGGTGGTGGTGGAAAATAGACTTCACCATGGCGTGGAGACGTTATTCCGTACGTACGCACGCACGGTGATTTCATTTTCCGTAGGATGGATAGATGGTTAAATAGGGTTGTTTCATACATATAATAAAATATCAGTATTTTTGTGATACTTATGTTATTACTTCATAATGAAACAAAAAAATAAGAAGAAGTGGAAGAAGAAATAAATTTGAAAGAATCGGTAACAGACATTACCTCTTCTTTGAAGCGCCTCTTTGAGACCTCCTTTTAGGGCTCTAATATTGGTCTTTGAGGAATACCAGGACCTCTAGGATGTTTATAGGGAAGTGGATAAGAGAATTTGGAAGGGTTTGGACGAACTTTAAGGCTCAAAGTGGTGTGAGGAAGAGAGGGAGGCGGTGCCCTTTTATAAGAGGGGAGAGGGGCACCTTTGGAAAAACTAAAAATATTATTTTATTATAAAGTAATATTCGGTTTTGAATAGATTCAAATTGATTTATTTAGAATATAAGGTGGGGATGGGTCGAACTCATATCATCCAATATAATTTAGACAAGTTTAGGGTTCTATTTTAACCTTATCATTTATATTTAACATTAAGTTAAATAATTTTACTTTTACTGTGTCTTTTTGTTTTCTTACACTATAAGGTTGATAAAATTACTATAACAAGCCAAAAGAACCCCAAGTTGTTTATTATTAATATATATGACCTTATATAAGACATTTGGCCTAACCGTTGATTTTTATTTATAAAATAATAATTAATAATATAATATTTGTTTTAAAAACTATTTTAAGTCAATTTTGACACTATTTGGTAATTGATTTTTTTGAAAATCATAACAGAAAGATTAGTTACAAAAAAGTTAATTAAATCAATACTAACATGTCATATTAACCTAGAAAATTATTTTAATTCATAAAAAGTCTCAAATTACATTTATTTGGGTATTTATAATATCAATTATGTCAATTATTTCATTAATAAGATAATTACTGCATCATCATTGTGTCATAAATAATTTAAATTATTTATTGTCTAAAATTACAAATAAAATACCATTATGTAGGAAATATTTTTATATTTCTAATGAATATTTATAGTCGAATTTATCTTATGTATTACCTTATATTAAAAATTATTTATTTATTAAACTATGATTTTAACTATTTTAACCCTTCTTAAAATAAATTAATAATAAATGTCCAAATCTAATCCAAGTGGGCCTAAATGGTCATATTTTATTCATGTTTTTTGGTCGAATTACACTTATCCAATATAATTAGGACATGTTTTAGGGTAATAATAATAACATTTTTACCCTTAATTACCCTATTTACATTTAACCGTGGTAAAAAAAGTAAAAAGTTACTATTCACCAAAAATTATTTTCATCTCATTGAACCACATTTTAGTCCTTGATCTTAACCGTGTCTCTCAGATTTTCGAAATTTCACTCACAGAAACAGTAAAATTAAGTTTTATGTAAATTTTCAAATTCTCCTAGGATGTGGGTAAAAGACGGTGAAAAGTTCGATAAAATTTTTATATATCTAAAATTATTATAAAATCACTCCAATGAAATAATTTGAACTTATAAATGTATTATGTATCAATTTTGACATAAAATAAATTAATATAAAATAAATATTTATTTAAATAAAAAGTCGGTTTTTAAATAGTAACCCAGTGTTTTCACTATTCATCAAAAATTGAATGTTTTCAGAAAAATACAAAAATTTCAGCCAATGCTAATTTCGATATTCCAAATCCAAAAACAAAGTCCATTTTGAAAAATAAAATTTACAAAATTTCAAAAAGTGGGTATTACTATTCATAACGGCTAGTTTTAATAATATTTTAAAATCATATCGTTGTTTAGTGAAACTCGGTATTGCGTACGACGCAAGCTATCGAGGAAGGTTGCGATTGTCTGTAAAGAAAGCCAATCTAGTGTTGTGTGTAGTGAGAGATTCCTTTGATGATTTATATAAAAACAAAATATTTCTCATAAAAGTCTCGGGTGTTACTGGATAAATTCTAATTCATCATTGAATCAAATCAATATTAACAACATATTCCCCCATACAATTCTAGTGAATAAGAACTAACACAATGTTAGATTGGTGTATATATAAAAAAAACATAATGTTTTGAATAAAATATAATAAAAAATGTCAATTGGGAGTTTCAAAAGACATTAGGACAATGTCAGTCACTAACCAAGAAGAACTCATATAGGAGGTTTTTCATCAGTAATAAGAAAAACAAAATAATTAACCCATTTTTTGATCACATGAGTAGTTGGAAGAACTACTTAATGAACCCAAACACCATCAAATTTTTATTATTTTTCCAAAGGAAATCAAGAATGAAAAACTAAAAATTTACTAACCATTATATGGGGATTCTGAATCCATTAATTCTATTATTTTAAATTATTATCATATTAATGTGATAATTGATATCCATTTCACTAAGAAAAAAAAATTATTCTTTCGTAGAAGAGGTCCAAAAGATTAATTATAATTGGAGAAAATGGTTAATATTGGAAGGATTATGTATCAATTTCTCTCTCTTAAATATATTTGACCAAATTCCTTTATTCTGAACAAAGGTATTTGGGAAGATAAATCCAATGGGATTGAATTAAATTAAGGATTTTTTACCATTGATTTTTTAATATTTTATCAGAAATAAAAAACAATATATTTTTAATTTACATGTCATTATAAGATATCAATATTTTCAGATATTGTAAATGAACATATGGTACCAATAATTAATGACTAGTTGAATATGGAATGTGATAAAAATAATTCTTAGAGGGAGAATAAGAACATGAATTTATTTACATTAACATACTTATATGATCTACTATAATCCAGTTTTATGAATAATCATTAAGAAATTTTGTTATTTAGAAAATCTATAAACACCAGACTAGAAACTAGTTATAAAGATAGGAATCATAAAATATGGATATCCCTTACATCTTATTCCTAAAATGTTTTATTTATTTTTATACATTTTGAGGTTGGGTAATTTGAAATTATTTCTCTGGGTTCTCAGTGAAACATTTCCGCTCATGGGTATTGAGGAAACAAATATTTTGGTTTATATCGACCCCCACCCCCACCCCCCATTAAATTGAGGTTTATAATATGATCCTCCATCTAGGGGAAGTATAAGGCCTCATAACTACATAGGGGTGAAACCAATATTTCATTCTTTTGAATATTATTAAAATTAAATAATGCTTTAATTTTGTTTGTTTTACAGGATTCCCAAAGTGATTAGAACCTATGAGGAGAGTTAAAAATTATATGCAAATCGTCTTATAGATATATTAACTCAAAACTGCTAGAAAAATAATTTATAGGTACTGTTCATTATGAGACATCTAATTTTCCCATAATCTTTTTTCATTAATATTGATGATATTTAATTTCTATTAATGAATTGACCTTGGGGGATGGGGGTTGTATCATGATGTCCATTATTTGAAAATATTTTTAGGGCCTATTTTTAGAATTTTGCAATAAATTTTAAATATAATTTTTCTTTAATGTTTAATAATTTTTTTGTTTTTTTAGGGAAATAAAATTGATTTTTAATTGATATCCTTAATATATGATGATTAAATTCTAGTATCAATGACTTTTACATTGGGGAATTATTTAAAATCCATGATAGTAGAGTGATATTTCCCAACCTTAATAAAATTTTTATTTTAGTATATTGAAAATATATAAGATTTTAAATGATAATGTGGAATTGAAATTATAAATAAAGAATAATGATTTGTGAAGATGATCTAAGGTAATATAGGAAACAATAGAAAAAAAACCTCATGGATTAATGTAAATAGATAAGAATATAGGTCTTTAACAATTTGATTAACATGGGAAATTGGGATCCCAAGATGATATTTTGAGTATATTATTCCCTAGGTGTGTGAGAAATAAATGCATATGTAAATAAAATAATTAATTTTCAAATCACATGGCATGGGAAACAATAATATATTCCAAATTATAAAAAATAAATGGGTATATGTGAGTTGGATAATAAACCAAAATGAATAATGGTAAAATAGAATTATAATAATATCAATTGATGTGTCTTAAGGAGGAATAATGTGGAAATTTGGTAAAATGAACTACAGAAGAGTGATAAATGAAAATTCTCCTTTTTATAATTTTAATTCAACTATTATATTTTTTGTTTCATTACTCATACTAGAAATTTTACATGGATTGATGTATGTTAGTGGGATAAATTCACATAAGTGGAAGGAAATTTCAAATAGTTAATGGACGATGTCATTTTATTTTATAGATTATATGGTTCTATATAAGAAGGAATATCATGTTAATTGATGCAATTTTTTTATTTCATTGGTGTGAAATAATATAAGATAAAGGGTTTGAAGTGAGACTATATTTTTTACATTTTTATCTTAATTTCATTAAAAATAATCCACTTAAATTATATAAAACCATGGATGTTATTTGATTTTTAAAATTTTTATTAAATCTATAATTGTATTTCTAAATTATTTTTATCTTGAGTTTTCTTTCATTATTCATCTTTGAAATTAATTCTATAAACAATTCTTTATTTTTTTATTTTGATATTAAATTTAATTTGGATGTTTAATCATGTTTTGAATGTTTTAATTAAATTTAATTTTAATTATGTAAAAGGATTCAATATTTTGAGGATTTTCATGGTTATAGTTCCTAGAAATGAAAATGGGATACATTTTATGATGTTAAAGGCAATTTGTATGATTTTCCCTACATTTGAAATGAATTTGGAAATTTCATAAAATAAATCCTAGAAAATCCTATTAAATAAATATGGGATGATGATTTCATAGAAATATTCTAATCCCTTTTATGACTTTTTAGAATACCCATATAAAAAATATAGTCTATATAGAATTCTTCTGCTTACCTGTAGAATATTTATTAGATTTTTTAAGATATTTATACTTTGAAAAAATTATGGTCGTGACCATGATATATTTTTTCCAACATATTATAATAGTTTATCATGAATATGGATATTTATTGAAATTGGTAGAAAATATGCATACTCTTAAGACATTTTATCCTCACATAGTTGAATTTATATCCCATATGACATTCTACCAGTGATGTAGTAAATTTTCTTTACATGTGGGATCATTACCTCCATTTCATATTTTTTTACATTTCCATTTCAAGGAAATGGGTATTATAATTAGGAACACCCAAAATAGTGAATTTGAAAAACCTAATCCGAAATATATTCTATTATTCTGACCAACTTGGGTCATCTTCCAATGAGATATCCATGTGGCACCAATAAAAGTGAAGAAGTTGTCATTTTTTGTTGAAAAAAGTTTGATAAATAAGAGGACTAAGGAAGAACTATAGAGAAAAAAAATCCTTGAGTTTTGAATATGGAATCCAATTGAAGAAGATGAAAATATCATCATCTTTGCCTCAAAAAACATGGACAATAAATAGTGATACATAAAATATCTTTACATATATTTCTCCTCTGAAATAAAAAACTATTTTCATCAAATCTATAAGATGTAAGACATTATTATTGTTTTGTAAATTTATATATTAATTGTGAAAAATAAATATATTGTGGAGTTCCCAGATTATATATTTCTTTAGGATTCCCTCACTATAATGTCATTGTGATCATTTTGGATCTCATTAATGATGATCAGAAAAAATTAGTTTCACCCACAAGAAGTAATATTGTGAATGATGGAATATTCCCTAAGTACATGAATATTTTAATTTTTTTATTAAATTTTACTATTTTGGTTACTGATAAGTATATTATACCTTATGATTATCCATCCTCAATTATATTATTTATAGATAATATCCATTTCGATTCCAAAATTTATATATAAAATATATTATGGAATGTGTAATATGAATAAGATGGAAAAATAAATGTGTTTCAATGAAGATTGTGGCGGGATGAATACATGGAATTTCCTTGACTGTGATTTCCATTCAAAAAATCTTTCTATGAGGCTGTTTGGGGCCAAATAGAATGATCTAAGAGTATGATTGACATTCCAAGAAGAGAGGTAATAAACTAATGAAATGGTTTGGTCTTGGGATGTTTCATTCAATTGATTAATTTGGTTCTATATAGTAATTGTTTTCTTATAATTTTCATTAATACCCAACCCCCTATTTCATTTACAGAATTGAAAATTAAAACCAAAAACCTTTATAACATTTTTTATACTAAATAACTATGTTCCTCCTTTCTATGAAATTCTAGGTTTAAAATCTTTTTATAATGGATTAACATGATAGGAACTCTTCTCAATCATCTATATTTATTTCAAAACATCATCACATACAATTTAATAAAAATAGATATAAAATGGTTAGTAAGGTTAATGGGATTCATCCTTGGAATGGAAATATGATTCTAGGATTTCATTATTAATTTTTAAATATCATAGTAGAGAAATTAAAATTCCTTGATTTTTAAAAGATAATCAAGTAAACAATTAAACACCACTATTTACATGCATTATTTCATTTCTTCAACATTTTTTTCATCCATATTAATGATAGATATAATTAGTTGTGGCTTAAGAATCATACTGAATATAAACCCACCCATGTTGACATAATATACTTTTTTATTTGAATATGAGACTCCCCTAATGTATTTAGAAACATAACTAATCATTGGACAATTCCGTATGAATCAATGTGTATTATATTTTTTCCATTTTAGACATCTCAAGATCAATGTCATAGCTTCCCACTCTTCATTCCTTAGAGTTTCCATGAACTAACAAATAAATCCAAATGTATGTGTCTAATCTGGGAATGTTATCATGATTGAATACATGAAAACTCCCCCCACTAATGAATATGGTATTGTAACTATAAATTTTTTATATTCGTCCACCAATTGTGCTTGTCACATTAATAGATTTATGTACTTGAAAACTTGTTATGATATATATTTTCATCAAATCGCCATATTTTTTCAACAATACTCTTTGTGAACTAATTATAAAATAAAACCAAATAATTTTTCATCCAATCATGAAAATTCATCTTTCCTAAGATCATTTATATTCAATGAGAACATTTATTTCAATCATTATAAAAATTTTGTTCTACAGTTCCCAAATCAATAAATTTGATAATCCCGTTAGTATCACATCATCCATGTACAATAAGTTAATGTTTAAATTCCCATATAAATACACCATGATATGGTAATATTGGTATGTTTTTCTCTAGAAGAAACCTTTTTCCTCATATAAAGTGTTTAACTAATTTTTTAACAATCATAATGGTTTTTTCCAACCATAGAATATTTTCTTCAGTTTTCTCACTAATCCATGATTCCATTTATGGAGAAAAATATTTGGTTACATCAAATATATTACATCTACGTATTTACTAATAATATATTCATATTCTCATTCATTATTTTATGATTTAAATATCTATATGAAAACAAAGATAACATAGTTTCAATAGGTGTATCTTTTTCCACTATATTTTTTTTTGAAAAGTTGATGCCCTCGTTTTTTTAATTACGTTATCCCTTAGCCAGGATTTATAAATACCTCTTCAATAAAGGTAATATTTTTATATGTAAAAAGTCATGTTATAATGTACATACTTTCCACAAAGAAAATATATTATCTCCCAGGAGTTATTCACAAAACTTTATGCTTACTCCTCAACTATGGACTACTACGACTTGTTAGAGTCACTAGGGATAACCTATAATTCTATGAACCATAGTTATCAATGATCTATAAAACGTATAATGCTTAGATAAGCTACATAAATTTATACTATTCATCAGAATCTTGTAGACATTCACTATATATTTACATATTTTGATCTTATAGTAACTAATAACCCCATATTTCATCATCCATAATTATGGACTGATACTCTCCAATTATTGTGATATTTGGATTGCTTGTTTTAGTCTCATTCTTAGATCCATTAGTGCTACCCACTAGACTATCCTATAAAATATAAAAACATTTAGTAGACTCAAATCTATTTGAAAACTATAAAAAAAATTCAAAAATGATTTATGTTCAACTTAACTTTATGTTTACTCAATTTTTTCAATGTTCAATGCCTCCAAACAATAGTACTTAATGTGATCCTTATTATTAGAGAGAACATTTCTAAAAATGATTACGTGTAACTTATAATAATGAAAAACAAAAATTAATATATTTTAATATACATTTCCCTACAATATACTTGAATTATATATCAAATCATGATTTCATCTATTATTTTCATCCACATGAACATAGGATTACATTATAGAGATATTATAGTGACCTAAATCATGTATTTTATGTATCCAAAAATCTTATATATCTGTATATCCTATTTGTGTTTAATAGCTCAAATTATTCGTGTACAGTTCATTATTCCATGATTCTAACCAACACATTAGAATTGTTTATGGGAAAAGTATAACATATTAACATTCCATCAATGTATAATTGAACCATTAACATATTCTATTTTTCATAGGCATCCATAGTATAACATTTTTATTCTTAATAACCATATGTTTGTATATGTTTAAGAAACATCATCCAGTGTATACACATAAATTTTCTATCATGAGGTATTTCTCCTTTTACCCTTCGACCCTTTAAGTCATAAAAGTATACTAAACCACATCCTTTATCAAGAATTTTTACGTTCTTCCACTGAAGAAAAAACTCCCCAATTTATTCCTAATATGTTTACAATTCTCGCAATTTTTTAAGTCATAATGTTCATTCACTATCATGCCTAATTTTGATAAATATTACAATCCATTATCTTTATGATTCCCATGTAAATGTGGCTAAATATTTTAGATCATATATTTTTAGGCTCTAGAATGTGTAGGTTCCACTTCCATTACATTTAGATATAATTTTTAATTTATTACAACTCTAGATATGGGAAAAAATACAGGACTAATATTTCACACCCCATCCATAAAATCATTTTCATGTCTATATTTATCCATCTGACCAACTGAAATCCTACTATTTTTAAATTCTATGAATATAATGATGGTATATAAAAAAAATTCATTATTAAAATAGAAAATATCATCTCAATTCCACTCAGTTTTAAAATTTTCGTCATTTTTTAGATAAACTCTTCCAATTATTATTGACACAAATTTTTCATGCATACATTTTCAAAAAAGGAGTGGAATGATGATTGGGAATCTATTATCTTATATTATAAAATAGTTTTAACACTCGAATATTTATTTACAGTAGACTCTACAGTTTCACCAATAGAACTCATATATTTAAAAGTATATGGTTTGGAATTTCATTTATATTCAGGGATACCCTTCTTAAGAAAGAACCTTCAACAATAACCCCAATAAAAAATAAAGGGTATGGAAAATATAAATTTAATCATATATTGATATTTATCTTCATCATTTCATATATTTATCTAATATTTTTATAACCCTATTCCTTTTTAAACAATTTATTTTCTGAATGGTTCTTGAATCTACCTACAGTGATAATCATCATAAAGAATATTGTTCCATACATCCTTGAATATCATGTAAATATTTCTTCAATATCTACTATCTACTATCAAAATTTAATCCCAAGAATCAAATAATGAATATATAAAATAATATATACAAAATATTATCCATGAATGTTAACTTCACAAACACATGCTCAATCTAGATCAAGTTTAATTATTTTAGTTGATCTACCATAGTTTATTATTCTAAAAACGTCATGTGGAAAAGTAGTTTCCATAATTATATATATTTTTTTGTTTTTTAGTCTTCTCATATATATCATCTGTGTCTAAAATTAACTTTTTTTTAAAGGATGGGGCCGAATCCTCAATTTATTATTTAAAGAAAAGACCTCTTTTGAGGGCAGAGGGAGACGTAATACATATCCAAAAGGCCCAAGGCCAAGTGGCCTGAATAGAAGGCTTGAAAGCCCATTTTTTGGCCCAAAGGACCCTCTGTGAATAGTACTGCTACAGTACCCTACGTAGCTACAGTACTCGTCGCCGCTACAGCATCCTACAATAGTTCCTCCCCCACTACAATGTTGCCACTGATACAGTTCCACCGATGCTCCAGTGTCTGC
The DNA here is from genome assembly GCA_963277665.1 of Viscum album. Taxonomy (NCBI): domain Eukaryota; kingdom Viridiplantae; phylum Streptophyta; class Magnoliopsida; order Santalales; family Viscaceae; genus Viscum; species Viscum album. The sequence goes on along the minus strand of OY728128.1, from coordinate 157,795,248 downwards.
TACAGTGCCCCGCTACAGTACCATGCTACAATAGCCTGCTATAGTAACCCGGAAATTCATCCCTGCCCAGATTTGAACCCGGGTCTTTTGGATGACAAGAAGGAGCCTGTACCACAAGGGTACAGGGTCGTTGGCATAAATGTGTTGTATGGGTAACGAGGTATAGGGCTGGCCTGCCCACCTGCACGCCGCACGCCCCCAGCTTGGCCTAAGGTGGCCAACCCTTGGGCTTGATCCAGTTCCTTCAGAGTCGAGGGGATGAGAGGATCACTGGTGTATGGTGCACATTTCCTCTGTGAGGACTCGAACCCATAACCTCGAAGATGGGACGTCACCTCCTTGAACCAACTCACCCAGCCCTCGTGGGCAGAAACGTGATGTATGGTTAACGAGGTATAGGGTTGGCCTGCCCACCTGCACGCCGCACGCCCCCAGCTAGGCCCAAGGTGTCCCACCCTTGGGCTTGGGCCAGTTCCTGCGGAGTCGAGGGGATGAGAGGATCGCTGGAATATGGTGCATGTTTCCTTTGTGAGGACTCGAACCCAGAACCTCGATGATGGGATGCCACCACCTTAAACCAACTCACCCAGCCCCCGCGGGCACTAAAATTAACTCTTTTAATGTCATGTTCTTAGATATTTTCATATTCCCATTATGAGATATTCACATCCTTACAAAAAATATTATTTTTTATTGTTCCCTTTCTATTATCCTTTCCACATTATATCTTGTTTAACATTCACCAATGAAATTTTAATATCACTACTAATGAGATAATTCAATATTCTAATCCTTAAAAAAATAAAATTCAATTCATACAATTTTTTACGTACCATTCTATTTTCAGTTATAATCAACATTAGAAATAAAAAATACCTCTCAATTGAAAATAATGTGAGAAAATATCAATGGAAACCATGTTTTTATATGGAAACATTCAATCATATATTGAAATTTTATTAATATATACTAATTGTTGAGATTCCTATAAAAACATCTCACACGAGTTGTCCCTCTACTACAACGAAATGAATGAAAATGGTCACTGGATAGCCCTCTTCAATCATAAATTATTATGAAACTTGAATACCCTCATCACCTATATCACTTTTTCAAGTTTGATTCCATCTAACCATTTTATATTTACCAAAACAACCTATAACATTAAAAAATAAAATTAAATTAACTAAGAAACTAAATGTTTTTTTATTTTTGGACATTCTTCGATCATCTATTGGAGAAATAGTTCACACTATTCTTTAATTGGATATATAATGTTATAATGAATGTGACTACACATCAAAATAGATCACTACAGTAATAATTCCATGATAATATATCATTATTTTCACATCATAGTATAGAGGGTTTCACATAGTTCTCTTAATTCACTTAATTACTAAAAGTATAAATGTTAATTTTTTCAACTATAAAACAATTGATCACATAACACATTCTTCACCTAGAATACCAATCACCAGTAAATGAATAGTTCTCCTAATTCCAAATAACATTATTATAAATCCTACCTTAAGTTAAAAAAATATAGACATTACTTATTTCATATTATCCCAATATTTTTTGAAATTATAATGCACCAACCACCATGTTGCATCCATTGAAATTTAATATAATCCAAAAACATCAATATTATGTTGTTAAAGACCTCTACAACTTCTCCAAATAGAGTGAGTAGTTTTTCATAGATTCCCCTTATGGGAAACTAACTTCATGTCATGAGTATTTCTCACTATCCTAATAGAAAATAAGAATTTATGAAGTTATAATAGTGGAAATTTTTTTATTATTGGTCATTTTCATATTAATACTAATAAAATTTTTATTAAGGAAAGATACTTATAAGTAATAAAAATATAAGCCATTCAGATGTCCTATTTTCCTTCTTAATTACTTATTGTTATAATTATAGATTTCTATTTTATTTCAATTGTGAAAATTATCTAGATATTGAAAAATTAAAAAAATAATCATCATTTTATGATTCATGGTTGTTTCATATATAAAATGTATTTTGTATTCAAATTCTATAATATGAGTTATTTTATATTTTTATCATTGTATGAAATATATTGGTGATTAATATCAAATAAATAGATCAGATGATCTTATATTATTATGATATTCATTTCAATTGGATGGATATAGTCATATTTTTAGGATTTATCCATGTAATGTTTATTATTCTTGGCTTCGTATAATTCAATGATATCTATTGTATTTATAAGGAATCATTACAAAATTTTATTTATTAAAAAACGAAATTCCATTTTTATTTTGATAAATATATTCTACATTAAAAATGTTTTAACATATATAGCTTGATAAATCAATCCATTATAGTTTCTAAGGGGTTACTTTTTATCTTTGGAAAAACTAGAGGTAAGGGAATTTGATCAATTTATATTTCAACTTATAAAAGAATCTCTCTCTTTCATTATTCTCCCTTATTAGTATGAATTTACCTGTATATGATGTGAGTTGGAAATCCTACTATGAAATTTATTGTCAAATGTCACTACTAATTAATACCTCTTTATAATAGAAGTCATTATTTTAAAAAGATATTATCTTTAATCATAATATGGAATATTTATTAACCAGAAGTAAAAATATGATCTTTGTTTATTATATCACTCTTCTATAACTTCTCATGAAAATATTCCATGATTTTTCATTTTGTAGTTTATTCCATTTCATTTTTTGATAATAATTTTCCATCAAAACCCTAATGGATTTCCGAGTCGTTTCCAAGATGTATAGACCATAATTATATTGGAATATAGGATATGTTTAAATCATTATCACTGATATGAGAAGGGTAGAAATGGAAGAAACATGATTTTTGATCATGGTGTCACATAATGTGATTTGGGAAATTATAGATCATGATAAAACCTTATATCAAAATTTTAAATTGTAAATCAAATAAAGATTATGATATGAGATAATTTATTTTTATGGACCAAAATAATAATTTTCAATGAAAAATGTGTAGAAATATAGAAATTTTACCTTCTATGATTCATAAAATGACAATTGACATGTCCAAGATCATTATGGTTTAGCTTTCACCTATTTTATCCTAAAAAATAATATATGATATCACAGTATATGATAAGTACAATATTATATTAATATTAGAACATTAGTTCACTATATATATTGGTTTTCCAATATTTCATACTATGATAAGATGTGTTTTATCATGTTATATTATAGTTTTTAGGAATTATGTAATTTTCAATTATCAGGAAAATAGTAATGTATAATATAATTAATTAATCCATTTCACTATTTAATGTTCATGATGTGTATAACTATTATGTATTTAATTATCAATTGTTCATACATATATATTAAATTTTGATGAAATAATTATAAGAATATTTATTTAATATTAACAATTAAAATAAGATACAATAATTTTCATGGTGTTATATTATGAATTTTAATTTAAGATGTTTGTTTTAAAATTTTATATTAAAATTTACTGTTTTTTAAACAAATAAATAAGGAAAATTATCAATTATTTATATTAATTTTATTTTATATTCCAAGAGGATAGTATGTAATGTTTATATTAATTCCCTATTTCAATGATCTATTTAGATTATTCAAAATTTCCATTCACATGTAAGAAAAATGGTTTAAAAAATATTAATTATTAAATATTTATAGAATAAAATGTTTTTGAAATTTTTAATAAGAAAAATTTGAATGTATTTGAAATGTAAAGAAATGTTATTTTTGTTAAAAATATATTTTCATGTCTTTGACTTCATATATATGTTATCAAAATGAAAAATATGGTGTTTCCATATTTAGGATTAAAATATAACTTTTTATCTTAATTTTTTGTAGAAAGACTATATAACATAAATATGAATGAGAAACTTATTATATCTTTGCGAAATAAAATATTCATTATATGTCATGTCTATCTAAAGGAATTGTTAATTTTTTTTTACATTTTTCTTGAATATAAATTGTTTATATTAGGGATTTTTATATACTATGCACATAATGATTAAATTACATCAAAAAATTGAATATAATGCATGTTGTCAATTTCATCATATGGTATAATATACTATTTAATTTGTTTATGTGATAGTTAGTAATTTTATTCAATAGAGTCACTATATAAGTATTATATTTAATAATTCATATATATATTTATGGTTACAATCAGGCTTGAACATTTCTATACTGTTTAGAAATCATATATTGATATTGGGACTTAGGGTCAATCACCCACTAGTTTGGTGACAATTGATCTATCTAAATTGATATCATGGGAACATTTCATTCAATCTGTTATCCTCAGTTGGGTTATGTATTCCTTATATTTTAATTATTTTCATGAAAATTCTTCCTTCACTATTTTCATGTTTTTTATATAGATATATATATATATATAAATAATATTATTGTTAAAATTTTATTTTGGATTATAATTAAAATTATTAAATTTATAAAGTGAAATACTTTTACATGACAATAAAAGATAATATATTTCACTAAGATAATATTAACAAATTAAATGATTTGAAACATTAATATATCTAAGGATAAATGATATTCCATAAATAAAAGATTCATACATTAAATAAATTAGAAACATGCAAGCACATTGAGTGATCATTTAATGTTATATATATGATATGAATTTTGATTTAGTTAATCAGATAATAAAATATCCCTAATAATATATAGTGTTTGGATTATTCATGGGTGGACACTCATTAAGACCTCAATCATTCCATATGATGTAACCCATGAGAAAAGATTTCACATATTGTATACTATAATATTATAATAACATGAGTGAACAAAGAAATTTGATAATTATAATTTATATTGTTTTTTGCTACCCTTGGTTTGGTATCCTTAAAAGTTAGAAGACCAAAATAATGGATATTAAATAATCGTCGAGATTAATTTTGTTAAGTTATTTTTATCTATAATAATAAATTATAAAATATGATACAATGTAATGACCTAGAAATTTTATGGAAATTTTTTTCATAAATTCTTTGGAATTTTACGAGTCAGTAGTTTCTAACGGCGCCTGATTCTGAGGCCCGGTGTGCCCAGAATCAATTTTTGAAGTTTTGTTCGGATACGTTTAGTAAATTTACATGCGAGCCTTTCTATATTTTGAACCATTGCTCAGAATTAAAATCCAAGGACACCGATGAACTCACAGTGTCGGTATTCACTTTAGGGGACCAATACTGCAGTTGCGTTTTATCAGGAGGGGAAGATAATTTCTTAGGTTTTTTATAAATTAAAAATTATGTGTGAAATAATTTTTAGGTGGTGGTCAAATCCAAAAAAGGGAATTTGGGTGTGGGTCCACCCCCCACATAACCTCCCATGGGGGGATAATGTGTTGTGGGGGCCAAACGAACATCAACTCTTCAACTCCCCCTTAAAACCCTTAGAACCCCCCATTGATGAGGTTTAAACTCTCCACCTCCCACATTCTCTCATTAATGTGCCAACACCAACAATTTAATTAATTAAGCTCCCTCAATTAATTGGTCATTTTCAATTGATTTGAAATGATTGTAATTATTAAATTAGGAAGCCTTTTATTTTATTTGTGTTGGAAAATATTCTATTGGAGAGGCTCTGGAGAATTAGAAGGAACGTGTTCCTCTCCACGAAGAACATCATCAACGAAAAATGACTTCTTCCTCTTGATGAAGAATGTTCTCTATACATCTTCAGCCAGGGAAAGAATGTGAGGTGACGCCCACAAGGAACACTATCCTCCTTCCTCATCCATCGCATCAAGGGAGAAGAAGCCGCCCATGAACAACGACTCTTCCACCTCAAACCCACCCAGACGTCAACAAATCGACGACATCGTCAGCGAACAAACATTGAATCGAGGTAGGGGGTTTTTTATAATTTTAAATGAATAAAATTATACCCTTGTTCTTGTTGAATGCTTAGTCTGACTATGTCCTTTTTTATCGCCTAATGCAGAGGGCGCAGGATGAATAAACACGGCCTGACGACCCACCGTTGATCCTTGTTTATATTGGCGACGAAGGCGGTGTCGGAAGAGGCGGCGGCGACTGCAGCGCACCAGCCACATGGAGGAAAACTGCGGTCTGCAACCATTGGATGCTCGGGCTGAACAACCAGCTGGCTATTCCTGGTCGGGCGAGTGGACGACGACACCTGCAGGTGCATCACAGAGGATATGCGTCTTGCATCCGCGGGTTGCTCGGACAAGACGAACCGGCCAACCATCTACTGGCCGGGATGGAGGACTGTGGAACCACTTGGGGCTGCGCTACAGAGAAGACTGGGGCCCTCCGTTGCATGATGCTTGGTGGTCGAACTGTCTGGCAACCTGCCGGCTGGGCGGAAGAAATCGCGGCACCGCTTGGCGTCGTGTGGGAGGGCAGCAGCCCGCTGTGCGAGCCTCTAGTGCCGGTCAAAACTGGCCGGCCCGCTCCTCGTTCCAGGTCCGTAGGTGGGCCGTGCCCCACCGGGCTGGGTGGACCCCCCAGCCAGGTCATTCCTGTTGATCCAGGATGGGCCTAGCCACCAGCCCATTGGGCTTGATGGGCCGGACCTGTTTCGCTTAAATGTGGATATCTTCAAGAACGCACGTCTGAACAACAGGTCGTCTACAGCAATGGGTCCCTTGCGATGAGGTGGTCCATTTTCGATACTCTAAGTGAGTTTTGGATGACTTTGGAAAATGGCTGGGTTTGGATTGAGTGTAGATCAAACTGGGCCCCTATAATGGAAAAACCAATAACTCTCAGAACGGGCATCTGATTGACGTGTCTTCTGTCACGTTGGGTTTCTTTTGATGAGATGAAACTTCATGATTCATCAACTCAGGACTTAATTGTAGTTGATGTATCGACCCCTTTGCTCGAGGAGAGAACCCTCCAGGAATCGAGTGTACTGTGTGCGGGAACCCTAGAGATGGTTGTGCCTGCGTCGACTTCTGTACCAGAATCTGGTGTGGGTTCGACAACATTTACTACTATTCTGGAATCCTATGTGGGTTCGAAGACGAAGACAACTGTACCGGAATCCTACATGGTTTCGACAGTTCTGAATTCTTTACCGGAATCATGTGTGGGATCGACAGAATAGCTGGATTGTATCCTGTGTGGGTCTGACAACTTAGATGAGATAGCCAGTCCTATATCCTGTGTGGGTCTGACGGCTTAGTTGGACTGTATCTTGTGTCAGACCGACATCTTAGGTGATCTAGTGGCTACATGTGGTCATCTAATCTCTCTTCTATTGTAGCAAACATGTGTGAGATGAGTCATGTATTTCAACCATTATCATCATGGAGATTTAATTTAATTCCTTTGTGGAATTGGTTGTTCTTGGGCTTGAGAGTTGGTGCCAGACTAAGACTGGTAACTTATGTTTATCTATGGGAATATACCTAAGTAGGGTTGGTTGATACTTCGTGATTGTATCTTTCTTCTTTTGATTATCCTTATTAAATATTTTGAGACCTTGTGGGACTTGGGGTCCCTAATGATTATCGTTATACTCACCCATGCACAGGATATGCCCGCACCTTGTTGTGTTGGATGTAGAGGACAAACATCGCATATAGAGGTTGAGAGCGCCACGACTGGACGGTACCCGGAGGTGGACCATACGATGAGTTGGCACACAGAGGAGACTGATGGATGTGAGTGATGAGGTTCCCATCTGTACCTACCCTTCAGGTAGGAATCCCTGGAGGACGATCTTGGATCTGCTCTTTCCATTTAGTTGTTTTTCCCTTTCTACTTGTACTTGTTGTTCAGTTGGGTTTATATACTAGCCCATTTACATTCCAACAAAATCTTTTATATTTAGTTTTTCTTAGTGTTTACTTCTGGTTTCATAGTTTGTTGTGTTTTTTTTACATTTATAAAGGCAATACATTCCCACCATAGGGATTTTTTCCTTTGGTGCTAGTCTCTAGCCTCTGGCCTTTGGAAGGAGGGATTGGGGTTGTCACGGCATGGGCCCCGAGGAAGGGTTGTGAAAAATTGGTATCAGAGGAGTCAGCTCTACCGTAGAACATGGAATCTGTTTCTTTTAACAGCAATATTGTTATGTGTTTTGGGTGTGTTTATCAGTTTAGGGGAACCGATGTTGGTGCGGAGGCCGATTTATACATACACTAGGACTCTGACTTCTAATCTCCGACTCAGTACATGAAAACATTGATTGCGTGTGTCTTTCTTTTGAAAACATTTTCCCTGTGATTAATTTGTGTTAGCTCACTTGGTATAATACATTGATCGTGGCACACCGTCTTCTTTTCAGGATGGCCCCACAATGGCATCCAGCTAGGGTTTCGAGTTAGGTACAAGATGGTATCCCACCGAGCAACGAGGCTTCGGTGCAGGGCCCCCATCACATCAGAGACACCAGTGCTACCACTACCCGCTGGGCCACCGATACCACCAACCCCAGCAGCAGAGAGTGCACGCCGCTTGAGTGTGTTGCATGAGTTCCAATGACAGAGGACACCAAGGTTCCAGGAATAGATGAACCTACTGGAAGCTGAGGATTGGATATAGGCTATCGTGTGAGTCATCAGATTTGTAGGGACACTAGCCGACCTTATGTTGGTCCTTGTCGCGAGTCTCTTGCATACAGAAATAGGTAGATGGTGGAGCCTGATGCTCCAAATGCATGATGAGGCATCACTACTCTGGTCAGACTTTGAGAGCCTGTTTTGGGAGGAGTTTTTTCCAGCCACTCTTTGTGGAGTGCGGATTCAGAAGATACTTCATCTACTGTTGGGCAGCATGACAGTAGCTTAGTACTTAGTGATATTCACTGACCTCTCATGGTACTCCATGGATATGGTATGAGACCCATTCTTCAGGGCTCGAACCTTCGAGCAGGGACTTAAGCATGAGATCCGTGTTTCGACGATTCCCCTTAGAATCCCAATGCAGGCTGGGGTGCAAGAGAGAGCCCTTATAGAGGAGAGATTTCTTGCTAAGTAGTCACCAGTCGAGAGACCCACCACATGGCGACACGTAGCGGAGACTTCTACAGCCGACAGTAGACAGATGTCGCAGAGCTCCATGCAGACCAGGCCATCAGGTTGGTGATCCCAGGATACAGGTTCGGTTGTGTAGGACACATGAGACGGAGTCAGTTATACGAGGAGCAGGAAATGCTATGCATACTGCGGGAAGGGCCACATGGCTCGTGACTGCCGGACCCACCATGAAGATGAGCAGCAGACAGTCGAGGGACCTCCCAGGCAGAGGCAGAGGTTCGACAGTGGTGGTCCGCCGGGAGCAGGCAGACGTGGTAGAGGAGCTCGCCGAGCAGTAGGTGGTGGATGACCTTTCAAGGCTCTACTACCACCACCAACTAGAGGTCCACCCCGACCACAGGGAGTGGGGTGACAGAGGCGGGCTTAACTCCAAGAAGTAGAGGCCTATGACCACGGTGCACCTGAGATGATTCGAGGTAATATATGTGTCTACTCCACCCTTATTGAAGTACTTATATAAATAGGTACGAGTTATTCTTTCATCGCTGATACCCTTGTTCGGAGCTCAGATATTCTGACAGAGTCATTGGCTTGATCCTTATGGATAGAGAATCCTATGGGAGAACACTTAACGATTACGCACTGGTGATGGTAGTGTGACCTTACTCATGGAGTCGAGAAAATCAGATGGGATCTTCTTGTAACAACATCGAGGCCTTACGACATTATCTTGGGTATGGACTGGTTATCCATAGTTCATGCTCAGATTGACTCTATTAGGTGAAAAGTGTGGTGTGTCCACACGGATGGGAGCAGGTTCACCTACACTGGTGAGAAGGGATCCTTTGCAGTACAGGATGGATATATGTAGAGGAGGGGGCAGTCGATCACACATCAGTTGGCCAGTCTCGTCCTCAGAGCGGTTGATATGCGCATTCCGAGTTTTCCTATTGTGGGGGATCAGTACGCGGATGTTTTTCCTGAATATGTTCCCAGACAACCTCCTTGTAGAGAGGTATACTTCTACATTGACATGTACCCTGGGACATCACGGATATCTAGTCCAGCTTATCGGATGAATCCTACCGAGCTTTCTGAGCTATGGGTACACGTGGAGGACTTGTAGGGGAAGGTATTTATCTGACCTAGTGTTTCACCCTGGGCATCTCCGATATTGTTCGCCAAGAAGGAAGATGGGAGCTTGTGATTGTGTGTCGACTACTGTCTCCTGGATCAGGTGACCGTGAAGAACAAGTACCCACTCTGGAAGATTGAAGACCTCTTTGATCAGCTCAATGGATCACGATGGTTATTAAAGGTAGTCCTCAGGTTAGGTTATCCCGAGCTCAGAGATCGAGATGAGGATGTGCCGAAGACGGCCTCCAGGTGTCGGTATAGCCACTACAAGTTCTTAGTTATTCCCTACATCGTAACCAATGCTCTAGAAGTGTTCTTGAGTATCATGAAAAGGATCTTACAGCCTTACCTCGATCTCTTTGTCATATTATTCATCAAAGACATACTAATTTACTCGACTACTGAGGAGGAGCACACCTACCATCTGTAGGTAGTAATGGTTACACTCCGAGAGAACCAGCATTATGGTAAACTCTCGACGTTCCAGTTCTGTATTCGAGGGGTTCACATTTTAGGACACATCATCTCAGAGGTTGGAGTTGCATTGGATCCAAAGAAGATCGAGTCAGTACTTGCATGGGAGCCACCTAGGAGTGTGACAGAGGCGTGGAGTTTTCTAGGACTGGCTGGATACTATCTAAGATTTGTGCCAGACTTTTCCATAGTTGCAGAAACCCTTTTAGCATTGACGAAGAAGGGGCAACCCTTCGTGTGTTCAGATAGATGCTAAGAGAGAATTCAGGAGTTGAGGCAGAGGTTGACCAATGCGCCCCTATTGAGGCTACCGGAGGAGGCTGTAGGGTACGTAGTTTTCTGCGACACATTAGGGACTGGACTCGGGTGTGTCCTAATGTAGGAGTGAGCAGTGATCATGTATGGTTCATGGGAGTTGATACAGCACGTGTAGAACTACGCTACCCATGACCGAGAGTTTGCAGCTATGGTTTTCACCTTGAATATGTGGTGGAACTATCTGTTGGGCGAGCGTTTTATAGTCTACTCTGACCACCAGAGTCTCAGGTATATCTTCTCGCAGAAGGACCTGAACCTGAGATAGCGGGGATGGCTTGAGTTTCTTCAAGGCTATAACTTCGAGATAGACTATACTCCTAGGAAGGGGAACGTTGTAGAAAATTATCTCTGCAAGAGATCAGGCATTCAGATGCTAGGAGAGGCAACATAGCAGTTGGCCGCGTTGTAGATATCCTTTGTGGATAGAGATGGTGAAGCCTTTATATAGTCTTTCACAGTCACTCCTCCACTCCATCAGCGAGTCAGGGATGTTCAATGTGGGGACGTCGACTGTGAGATGCGATGTGCTCATATATCCTCAGGGAAGGCACCTAATTTATTTTATGAAGGTGGGGAGCACATCATCCTCTTCAGAGGACGCACCATTGTACTAGTTGCACTATAAGAGTAGGTGTTGAGGGAGTTTCACACATCCCCTCTAGCGGTAAATCCAGGAGTGGCGAAGATGTATCTGGACCTCAAATGATAGTACTGGTGGCCGGGTATGAAGAGGGTTGTAGTAGAGTTTTTTTAAGTTTCCTCACTTGTCAGCAGGTGAAGGCAGAGCACCAGGTACCCGCAGACTTGGTACAACCCTTTGAGGTCCCAGAGAGGAAGTGGGATGGGATATCCATGGATTTCGTGATGGGGATTCCACATAAATCTAGAGGACATGACACTATCTGGGTGATTGTCGACCGACTCACCAATATGGCCAACTTCCTACTGATCAGAGACAAGGGCTCAGTAGATATATTGGGACGCCTCTACGTTCTGAAGATCGTACGGCCTCATGGTGTGCCATCAACTATCGTCTCTGATCGAGAATCTTTTTTCACTTCCCGGCTATGGAAGGGGTTACAAGAGGCTTTTGGGACGCAGCTTCATTTGATCACAACCTTCCATCCTCATACAGATGGTCAGACTGAGAGGACCATTCAGACTCTTGAGGACATGCTCCGTGCATGTGTCATAGACTTTGGTCGCAGCTGGGAGGATTACTTCTCGTTGGTGGAGTTTGCGTACAACAACAGTTATCACTCCACCATCGGGATGGCCCCTTACGATGCGTTGTACGACCAACCTTGCAGATCACCTCTATGATGGACTATCCCAGGGGAGTTAGCACTTGTAGGACCAGAGATGGTGTAGGCTATGATGGTGAAGGTGCATATCATCCAGGAGCAGATGAAGACAACACAGAGCAGATAGAAGTTCTATGCTAATAGGAGACAGAGACCACTAGATTTCAAAGATGGTGACAACATCTTCCTACGGGTCTCAACTCGATGAGGTTTATGGTGATTTGGCCGAGGCAGAAAGATATCTCCATGTTTCATTGGACCTTTCTAGGTCCTCAGCAGAGTAGGCGAGGTGGCTTACCGCCTGTCCCTTCCACCTCAGTTTCACTGGGTGCGTGACGTCTTTCACATATCTCAAATGAGGAGATACCTTCATGACCCATCCCACATCATCGACCACAGGGAGCTGGCCATCGATGAAAGGGATACTTTCACGGAGGTTCTAGTGGAGATTGATTATCGACAAGAGTGTTTCCTACGTGGATGGTCGATTCCTCTTGTGCACGTTCACTGGAAACACGGGAACCTCCAGTAGAGAACATTGGAGCAGTAAGCTCAGATGTGGGCTCAGTACACTCATTTTTTTCCCTAGTGTGTGTTGTATCTTTACGGGGACGTGAATTCCGGAGGTGGGGGTAATGTAAAGACCCAAAAATTTCATGGAAAATTTTTTTCTTAAATTATTTGGAATTTTACGAGTCCGCAGATTCTGACGGAGCCTGATTCCGAAAACCGGTGTGCCCGAAATCAATTTCTGAAGATTTGTTCAGGTATATTCACTAAACGTATGTGTGGGTTTTTCTATCTTTCGAGCCGGTGCTCGGAATTGAAATATGAGGACACCGATGGACTCATAGCGTCAGTATTCACTTAATGGGAACTTTACTGCATTTTCATTTTATTGGGAGGAGAAGTTAATTTATTCAGTTTGATATTAAATTAAAAATTATGTGTGACATGATTTTTAGGTGGTGGTTAAATCCAAAAAATGGAAGTTGGTAGTGGGGCCACCCCCCACATATCCTTCCATGGGAGGATAATGTGTTGTGTGGACCACACGAACATCAACAATTCAACTCCCCTTTGAAACTATTAGAACCCCCCATTGAGGAGGGTTAAACAATCCACATCCCACCTTCTCTCATTAATCTTTCAACACCGTCAAATAAATTAATTATTCTTTCTCAATAAATAGGTTATTTTGAATTGATTTGAAATGCATGGCATTATTAAATTGGGAAGCCTTTTATTTTATTCGTGATGGTTAATATTCTGTTGGAGAGGCTATGGAGAATTATAAGGAAAGTGTTCCTCTCCACGAAGAACATCTTCAAAGAGGAATGACATCTTTCTCTTGATGAAGAACATTCTCTCCACTTCTTCAACTAGGGAAAGAACATGAGGCGACGCCCATGAGGAATGATGTCTTCTTTTCTCTTCCTTCGCGTCAAGGGAGATGATGCAGCCCACAAAAAATGACTCATCCTCCTCGGATGCACCCTGACGTCATCAAATCGATGCCATCATTAGCGAACAAGATTTGAATTGAGGTTGGGGGTTTTTATTATTTAAATAAATAAAATTATACCCTTGATCTTATTAAATGCATAGTTTGACTATGGCCTTTTTTTATCACCTAACACGGAGGGCACGGGCTGAACAAACATGGCACGAAGACTCTCTGTTGATCCTTGTTTGTATTGGAAATGGAGGCGGTGTGGGAAGAGGGGGAAACGATCGGAGGTGGCGGCTGCACACCGGGCGTGTGGAGGAAAATATTGGCCTACAACCACGGGTCGCTCGGGCTGAAGAACCGGTCGACTATTGCTGGCCGGGCTGGGGGACCGCAGTACCCGCAGGTGCCACACGGAGGAGATGTGGCGAGCATCCACAGGCTGCTCGGACAAGCCGAACCGGCTAGCCGCCTGCTGGCCAGGATGGAGGACCGCGGCGCCGTGCTGCGGAGAAGACGGCGGCCCATGGTACCGGGCCGCATGGCGGGCAAACCTGTCAGCTGCCTACTGGCCAGGCGGAAGAATCCACGGTGCCACGTGGGAGGACAGCGACCCACTGTGCGGGATTCTCATGCCGGACAAAACCGGCTAGCTTTAACCGTCCGGGTAGGGAGAGGCAGCGCCGCTCGGGGTCGCCAGGCGAACCGGACCAGCCCGCTCTGCGGGCTGGGTCCGCGGGTGGGTTTTTCCCCACCGGGCTGGGCCAACCCCTCAGCCAGCTCGGACCTGCCAAACCAGGCCAGGCCATCCCCCAGCCGGGTCGGACCCGCCGATCCAGGACGGGCCGACCCGCCAGCCCACTGGGCTTGACGGGTCGGGCCAGTTTAGCTTAATTGTGGATATATTCAAGATCGCACATCTGAACGGTGTTCCATCTACTACAATGGGATGCTTGTGACGAAGAGGTCCTTTTCCAATAATCTAAGTGAGTTTTGGACAACATTGGAAAATGATCGAGTTTGGATTGAGCATAAATCCAACCAGGCTCCTGGAACGGAAAAACCATTAACTCTCAGATCGGGCGTCCGATTTACACTGTGTCTATCGCGTTGGGTTTCTATTGGTGAGACCAAAATTCAGGATACATCAACTCAGGACATTGTGATAGTTTATGTATCGACCCCTTTGCTCGAGGAGCGGGCCCTACAAGAATCGAGCGTGCTGTGTGTGGGAACCTTAGAGCTGGTTGCAACTACGTTGACTTCTGTACTGGAATCCTGTGCGGGTTTGACTATGATGACTACTATACTGGAATCCTCCGTGGGTATGCCGATGACGAAAACTGTACCGGAATCCTATGTGGGTTCGACAATGCTGACTTCTGTACCATAATCCTGTGTAGGTTTGACAGAATAGCTAGACTGTATCGTGTGTCGGTCTGAAAGCTCAAACGAATCATAGCCGGTCTTGTATCATGTGTGGGTCTGACGGCTTAGTTGGACTGTATCTTGTGTGGGTCCGACAACATAGATGAGATAACTGTTCATGCTTCCTATGTGGTTCCGACGGCTTAGCTGGACTGTATCATGTTTGGGTCCGACAACTTAGGTGATCCAGTGACTACATTTGATAATCTAATCTCTTTTCAATTTTGGCATACCTATGTGAGACGAGTCAGGTATTTTAACAATTATTATCATGGTGATTGACTTTATTTCATTTGTATAATTGGTTGTTCTTGGGCTTGAGAGTTAGAGCCGGACTGAGATTGGTAACTTAAGTATATGTATGGGCTTATACCTAAGTAGAGTTGGTTGATAGTTCGTGATTGTATCTTCTTCTTTTGCTTATCCTTAGGGGATATTGTGAGACATTGTGGGTCTCGGGCTCCCTACTGAGTATCATTATACTCACCCCTACACGGGACATGCCCACACCTTGTTGTGTTGGATGCAGATGATGAGCAGTGCGGATGGCGGCCGAGAGCGCCACGACTGGACGGTACCCGGAGGTGGACATTGCAAGGAGTCGACACAAAGAGGAGACTGACGGAAGAGAGTGATGAGGTGCCCATCTGTACCTACCCTTCAGGTAGGAATCCCCGGATGACGATCTAGGATATTCTCTTTACTTTCACCTATTTGTCCCTTTCTAATTGTACTTTTTCTTCTGTTGAGTTTGTATACTAGCCCATTTACTTTCCAGCACAGTCTTTTGTATTCAGTTTTACTTAGTGTTTACTTCCTGTTGCGTACTTTGTTGTGTTTTCTTACTTTTATAAAGTTAATTCCTTCTTAGTTTAGGGATTTATGTCTTTTGTTCCAGACGCCAACCTCGGGCCTTTGGAAGGTAGGATTGAGGTAGTCACAGCACGGGCCCCGAGGACGGGTCGTGACATATAATTTGGAATTATGTTTACCAGATTATTTAGAAAATTATATAAATACTAAATTAGTCACAAATATTAGTGACATATATACCATTTACCATAAAAAAATGAAAATTTATAGTCATTATTTACATGGTAGCGTGTTAAATAAAACATATAATTAATTTTTTGTAATGTATGATACTCATAAATAATTATTTCTTATTGTTTATGTTATGCTGAATAGAATGTGGAATTTATTTTTTATATCTAACTTGGAAAAAGAAAAAACAAAATGGTTTTTATTTCATAGTCTAGTTTCAGAATTTGAACCTAATTCTCAAACAAGGTTATTGTTTTATGTTTTAGAAAAACCACTTTGTAAGGCTCTAGTTAAAGAATCTTCAAAAGATAAAACTCGTACCTATGTATGCATACAAGCATTTTGTTTAAATATATACATATATTCTTGTCTATATAAGACCTTTTTTATAGATGTAACACAAGAATATGTATTCTTATATAATGATAGGAAACCAACATAGTATCTATCAACATCATGCAATAATAATATAGATATGAATATTTTAATGTTTTTTTCTGTAAAATTATTAAAATGGTTATATTTTCGATATCATGTTTCATATATTTTATATAAATTAATAAAAAAATAGCTCATGTGGTCGTTAATTTAAATCATTCAATCAAAGAAATTTATAAATTAAAACAACAATGTTATTTATCTATGGTATTGATGTTTATCATATTTAATGTGGTAATGAATTTTAATATAATTTGTAACAAGGAACAATGATTTTCTTAGTGTATCAGGTTATTTACTAAAATCCACAACCCTTCTCCATTAACACAAATTATAGGTTTTACACTCTTATTTTCAAGATCCATTCAAAAATGGAGGTCAATAATTCATTGAAAATAGATGAAAGAATATTATTACAAACAAGAAATTTCATTTACTATAACAATTATTTAAAATAACACACCCTCTGATAAACCCCAACACTATACACATGTAGTTTACAGGAATGAATGAATAAAAAAAATTTGAATTTTAGGGTTCAATAGTAGAATAAAATGTTTTTCTTTTAATTAAATTTATATAAGCTAATTAGATTTGATAAAATATGAGAAAATATTTTTACGGCTCTCGGATCCTGCTGAAAAATAATAGATTATGTATTTATGTAGATAATTATTGAATTGTAACTCCCTGATATTTTATGAGAAATATTTTTTAAAATTTATTTTATGTCTTGTGTTGTATGCTACACCACGAATATATTGCGCTATATGCAACACCGTTTTAGCTTGCAGTATATGCAACACTATTCTTGGATCGTGTTACACACAATTTCAAGTTCGTTTGAAGTTATTGTATGCAACGTTGAGTATATATATATATATTTCTTTATTCAATGTATAAATGCAAAACGGTTTGATTCTATTATACGAAACAACAAAAGAATCTTGCACTACACGCAACCCTGACTTGGCTTGCACTACACGCAATCGAGACCTTCCCCGATAGCGTGCGTTGTACCCAATACCGAGTTTCGCTAAACAACGATATGTTATATAAACTAGCTGTTATGAATAGTAATACCCACTTTTTGAAATTTAATTTTTCAAAATGGAATTCATTTTTGGATTCGGATATCGAAATTAGCTTAGGGTGAATTTTTGGTATTTTTCTGAAAACATTCAATTTTTTATGAATAGTGAAAACACTAGGTTACTATTTAAAAATATACATTTTATAATTATTTATTTTTTTTAAATTTATTTTAGGTCAATACTTGGTACATTATACCTAAAAAAGTTCAATGTAATTCATTGGAGTCAATTTATAAAAATTTTAGATATATAAAAATTTTATTGAACTTTTCACCATCTTTTACCCATTTCCTAGGAGAATTTGAAAATTTATAGAAAACATAATTTTACCGCTTCTGTGAGTGTAATTTAGAAAATCCAAGAGACATTGTTAATATCAAGGAGTAAAATGTGGTTCAATAAGATAAAAATAATTTTTGGTGAATAGTATCTTTTTTCTTTTATTTAACACAGTTAAAAGTAAATAGGGTAATTAAAATATAAATGATATTATTATTACCCTAAAACATGTCCTAATTCTATTTTATAAGTATAATTCGACCGAAAACAACCTTAGGAATATAATATTATCATCTAGGTCCACTTGGATTAGATGAGGACATTTATTATTATTTTATTTAAAAAAGAGTTAAAATAGTTAAAATCATAGTTTAATAACTACAACATTTTTAATATAGGTTTATACATAAGATAAATTCGACTATAAATATTCATTAGAAATCTAAAACGATTTCCTACCTAATGGGGTTTTTTTTAATTTTTAGACACTATATAAGTTAATTTATTTATGACACAATGGGGATGGAGTAATTACCTAAATAATGAAATATTAAAATAATTGATATTATAAATACCCAAATAAATGTAATTTTAGAATTTTTATGAATTCCAATAATTTTATAGGTTAACATGAAATGTTATTATTGATTTAATAAACTTTTTCCGAACAAATAAAGCTGTTATGATTTTCAAAAATATCAATTACCAAATAGTGTCAAATTGACATAAAATAGTTTTTAAAAGAAATATTATATTATTAATTGTTATTTTATTCATAAAAATCTATGGTTCGGAAAATGACTAAGATAAGGTTATATATATTAATAATGAACCATTTAGGGTTCTTTTGGCTTGTTATAGTGTGTTTATTAACCATATAGTGTAAGAAAACAACAAGACACTCTAAAAGTTTAATTATTTAACATAGAGTTAAATATAAAAGATAAGGTTAAAATAGTAACCTAAACTTGTCTAAAACCTAATGGATGAAAGTATTTAGACCCATCCCCACCTTATCTTTAAAATAAATCAATTTGGGGCTATTAAAATCTGAATATAACATTATAATAAAATATTATTTTATGTTTTTCAAAAGGTGCCCCTCTCCTCCCATATAAAAAGGGCACCCCTTCCCACTTCTCTTCACACCATTTTGATCCGTGAAGCTCGGCCAACCCCTACCAATTTACCTTATCATATTCCATAGAAACATTATATTGGTTATGGTATCCTCAAAAGACCAACCCTAGTGCCTTAAGAGGAGGTTAAGAAGAGGCGCGTCAAAGAAGAGGTAATATCCTTTACCGATTCATTCCAATTTATTTCTTCTTCTACTTATTCTTATATATTTGTTTCATCATAAATTAATAACATCAGTATCACTCATATACAGATATGTTATTATAAATATGAAACAACCCAATTTCATCTTCTATCCACCCTGCGGAAAATGAAATCACCGCACGTGCATACGTACGGAATACCGTCTCCACGCCGTGGTGTAATCTATTTTCGACTACCACCTTACTTGGATGGGTATAATGGTGTAAATAAATAACTATATATAATTATTTTAAAGTGATATTGATTCACAAATATTATGCATACGCTTCAATACAATTCCACGATCATGGGAATGATATCATCGCTCGTGCATACGTACGGACTACTGTCTCCACAACGTGATGAGATTCATTCTCCATGATAACCATTCATGAATGATTATAATGTATATATAATGAAAAATAATTAAATATATGACATAATGATGATATTGTATTTATGTATATATATATTTATGTCATCTACTTAATTCCATTCAATTCTATAAGGAAACAAAAACAGAGTTCACGCGTACATACGACCTACCATCTCCATGAACGGTGTATTTCATTCCATTTATCGATCTATCATATATATATGTATATTCTGAATATATATTATATATAAATCATTTTTTACATTATGTAATTAATAAAATCAGGATATAAGTAATAATATTAAGAACAACAAGTCGAAACACGTAAAATAAATGAAACAATTTTACCCAAATCGCTGCTTTTAAATCAAATTTACAAAAGAACGGGTAATATAAAGTATTAAGTAAACCACATATGATATCAAAACTGTGAATATGATTCTGTAATAAGTCAATGTAATTAATTAAATCATTATACAGGAGGATTGGATACATACGAAGCATATCAGAGATAATGTAAGAGATAACTATTCCAATCTCGCTCTTATCTGAGATTGTTTATTCGTATGTATTTACTGGGGGTTTTGTTTTCATCCATGTCCCGGTTTTCTAAAAATGTTTTCATGTATTTTTAATGGCCTTTTACTAATAAAAAACTATTTTGATGAATAATTTATTAATAATAAATGATATAATTTCCCCACATCGTGCTAAATATGTTTATTTATAAAATATTTGGGATTTGATCATTCATTTGAAAATTTAGTGAAAATTCCAGTTTTACCCTTTATAGTGCATTGTATTATTTCGAAGATTAATATTTGTATATTTATTATTTGAATTTGAAATTTTGTAAAAGTGTTCCTAGATTAATTTTATACATCTTTTATTCAGGATACTAGAGAAAAAGAGTGCATTTGGTTGTTGAAAATTTGTCATGAAGTCAAAGTTGGGCTCGACTCGCCAGAATGGACATAGGTTCTGTATTTGGGCCAAAAATTCTTAATCCGTTCTTGGATTAGGCCCAAATTATGAGAGGATCTTGGGGATTCGTTTTCTCATAAATCATACTCTTTTAATGGGAGTTGGTTCACGCGTTTTGGAGGACAAATGAGCGGTGAAAATTGTATTAAAATATTTGTACGAGATTTCTCATTCACACTTGAAACCTCGTTAAACCTAGCCTCCCATCCACTCTATAAATTACTGTTTTTCTCATTTGGAGGGGTTGGGACGTGACTTAGAGGATTGGGAGCAGAGGTTAAGTGGTTCCTTGCCATTTCAATTCACCATTGGAGGAGGGAATCTTTCAAGCTCAGATCTCCTCCAAATTGCTCTTCTCTTCACTCTCTTTGTTGTAATGTTTTTTCTCTTTCAATAAACTTCTTAGTTATTCTTTAATTTCTTCTGTTTTCCTCTATTTTGTTCAGTTTCATTATTTATTAATCTTCCTCCTTGGGCTGGAACTCAATAATAGAAGCGTGATTGGGTTATACCCATTGTAAACCGTTGCAAATGCAATTCGCTTCTACGATGACTACACCACCCATGGAAGAGTAGTTATTTTTAGTAATCGATCTACCTCTCATCTTTTTCATTAATTTATTTTTAATAAATGATCTATTTTAATTCACTAAACATGATCCATTAATTCAGTTTTTAAATTATAATAATCTGTGTGAGCAATTGAACAATTAACACAAAACGCGTGAGGTTGGGATTTGTGTGAATTGTGAGAGCGCGATCTTAATCGGTAATACAAGACCACATGGGATCAATTTTTAGAGTTCAAATACAATCCCTAAACTCAATTAATCCTAATTTCCAGAGTGGTGATGTGCCTTAATTTACCACTGACCATAAGCTAGCCTTAGAACATGAATCAAAGCAGGGTGCTACGATAGTATGTTCTGAAGCTAGCCTAGGGTTTAATTAATTTCATCTTTGTGGAAAAGTTAATTCTTGTAGGGTTCGGGATTTAAAAAATTAAGGGATCATAGTTAATTGAATGTTAATTTAAATGATAATGATTAATAATAGAGTGAATAGGGAGAGTTAGATCTATTACGCCTTTTAAAATATTTTCTAAAAAACATCTTCTTGTTGTGTCTTTTTAATCAAACTTCATTTCAAAATTAAAAACATAAAAAATGAAATATTCTTCCAAAAAACTTCATTAAGTTTTATAAACTATAAAAAACCACCCACATCCTTTCATGTAGTGTTTTTATTCTCTTTTCTTTTATTTTTTTAGAATACCTCTGAAAATTTGTTTCAATTCACTTCCTCCTTTGAGAGATGACATTGGTGAGCCACTCTGCTGCACCTAAGTACCCCAAAAACCACTAATCATTTGAGGGCGCCCATGACAGTGCTCTTTTAAATTGGTGCAGTTTCCGGGGAGGCAAGTATTTTATTCAACTAATTAGTGGTAATTTTTTTACTTTTATTTTAATATTTTATCTTCTCTTCTTTCTTTATTCTTTCCCCTTTCACAATTCTGTTTTTGGTTTTATATTTTCTTTTTTTTGGGACCATCAAATCAAAATTCTTCTTATTTTATTATGGTACACTTTTCTTCACTTCATTTTTCTATTTCTTTGATTTATGACATGAACTAATCCCGATGATCTCTTAGATCTTGACCCTGAGATTGAACACAGCCTTAGGGCGCGAATCCTTCATTCTCAGTCTACATGAAGTGTCGACATTTACCCAACTGGGGAATTCCTACACTCTAGGAATTTTTAAATTGGAAACACTTATATGTTCAAATTAAAACAAGAACCAATGGATAAAAATAATGGAAATGAAATTAATATAACCATTCGGAAATTGGCTACACCGGATATTAACTATCAACCAAATTGTATTGCATACCCGAACCTCGAATCGAACATTGAATTTAAATCTGGATTAATTCAACTTCTTCCAATGTTTCATGGCATAACTGGTGAGGATCCCAACAAACACCTCAAGGAATGTAATGCTGTTTTCTCAACTTTAAATCCATGAAATGTTTCTAAAGATCAAATCAAATTAATAGCATTCCCATTCTCACTTGATGGAGTTTCAAAAGATTGGATGTATTATTTGCAACCTGAAGATGTAACATGTTGGAATGATTTGAAACATCTATTCTTGCAAAAGATTTTTTCCAGCATCAAGGACCACATCCATTCGAAATGAGATATCATGGATCAAGAAAGCCCAATGAGAGTGAATGTATGAGTACTGGGAGAGATTCAAGAAGGTGTGTGAACGCTGTCTGCATCACCAAATAAGTGAGCAACTCCTCATCCAATACTTCTACGAAGGACTCACACCCATGGAGAGGAGCATGGTTGATGCTGCAACTGGAGTAGAATTGATGGACAAGACCCCAGCAGCCACACATGCATTGATCGACAAGATGGAACAAAAGTACCAACAATTTGGTGATTGAGGTACACCACATGTCAGGGGAGTACATTAGGTAATTCATTCTTCTCTTGAGAGTAATATGATTGATACTAAGTTAGAAGAATTGAAAACTATGGTGAGGAAAATTGATTTGGAACAAAAGACATCTCTACCCCCTATTTCAAGGCCTTGTGGCATTTTCACTGAGACCGGCCACCCAACTGACTGTTGCCCCCAACTACAAGAAATGGAAGATTGTGCAGCTGTATTCCCTAGGAGACCATATCATCAACAACAACAACCACATCCCCAAAAGAAGTATTACTTGTTTGCACCAACATTCAACCAAGGTTGGAAGGATCAATCAGACATGAGGTATGGCTCTGGGCAACAACAAAGGCCCACTTTTCAACCAAACGTCCAGCAGCCTCTAGCTTACCAACAGGGTTTCCAACAACCCCAAAATAGATTTGAAGCTCAAAAATCAACAAGTCAGCAACAAGGGAATCTCCAACACAAGGTAGACTCTAAAACCGATGATCCACTGAAGAAAATTGTTCTTAATCAATATAATGAACTGAAGAGTCAAGGTTCGGAGTTGAGGGAGTTGAAGACTCAAATGAGCCAGATTTCCACTGCCCTCCATGAACTTGTAAGTAAGAATTCTGGAAATCTACCTTCCCAACCCACTCCAAATACAAAGGGGAATGTCAGTGCCATTACATTTTGAAGCGGGAAGCAAACAACTGATGCTTATCCACCTATCATTCCACCGGGATTCACGTCAACTCCAGAGAAGCCGCATTCCAAACCAACTGATGAGAAATCCAAGGAGAAATATAAAGGTATGAAAAAGAATGATGATGTTAATCCTAAACCCCTTCCTTTTCAAAAAATGGTTGTTTAAACCAAGAAGATGGATGAAGAAGTAATTCAAAAGGAGGTTTTGGACCAATTGAAGCGTGTGTAGATCAACATTCCTCTACTTGAAGCCATTTTGAAATTTCCAAGGTATGCAAAATTCTTGAAAGAAGTTTTTACCAATCGAAGATGGCTCATGGGAAATGAGGGGATCAATCTTGGAAGGAATGTGTCAGCACTAATTACACCAACTCTAGAAATACCGAGAAAGTGCAAGGATCCTAGGACATTAACTATCCCATGCACCATAGGGGAGTTACACTTTTCTGATGCACATTTTGATTTGGGAGATTCCATAAATGTGATGCCTCACTCTATATTGTCTTCCTTACAGGTTGGTGAGTTGAAGCTGACAAGAGTAGTGGTGAAATTAGTGAAAAGAGCTATGGAATATCCACCAGGATTCCTCGATGATGTACTTGTCCGGGTAAGAGACATGATCTTTCTAGCATATTTCTACGTGATTAACATGGAGGATGATCAGGTAAGTTCTCATGCCCCCATTATCATAGGTAGGCCCTTCATCAAAACTGAAAAAACTACCGTAAATGTCAATGAGGGTACACTTTCCATCAAATTTGGGGATGAAGTTGTGATATTTAATGTTATGGATTCTCTGAAGTACCCTTTAGAGGATCATTCTGCATTTTTCATCTCCCATTTTGAACCACCAAGTAAAAACACCATGGAATTGGATTGTCCTATGCTTAGGGAGATTATGAGTATTGGTTCTAGTTTGATGTCTAAGAGTACTTCCACACCTATTTCTAAGGAACAAGACTCTCTAAGATTTGATTTTGAAATGGAATCATATTATGATTTTGATCATATGAACTCTAATTATGACATGGCTGTTGAGTATACTGATGGATTTGATGCTTTATTTTTTGAATGGGATGATTTCTATTCTGATACTAATGCCCTTTGGGCACATATTTCAGTTCCTTCTATGTCTCCATCCATACACCACCCCCCTACACTGGAACTCAATCCATTGCCACCAAATCTCAAATACTCATACTTATTAAGTGGTGAGAAATTACATGTTATCATTTCAAACAATATCCCTTTTGAACATGAAGAAAAACTTTTGAATCTTTTGAGGGAGAACATTAGGGAAATTGGGGGGACCTTGGCTGACATATCAGGTATTAGCCCCTCCATTTGTATGCATAGGATTCTTTTGGAGGATGAGGATAAACCGGTGAGGAAACCAAAAATGAGACTCAATCCAACCCTTATGGAGGTTGTTAAAAAAGTAGTTGAGAAATTGCTCGAGGCTGGTATAATCTTTCCCATTTTAGATTCTTAGTTGGTAAGTCCTATTAAGGTTATGCCTAAGAAGAGTTGTGTTACTGTTGTTAAAAATGAGAAAGATGAGTTTGTTCCAATGAGGGTGCAAAACAGTTGGCGTGTGTGTATTGATTATAGGAAACTAAATCAGTCCACTCGCAATGACCATTTCCCCCCTCCCATTTATTGATCAAATACTTGAGAGACTAGCTGAAAAAAAAACAATTGTTTCTTGGATGGATTTTCTGGATATTTTCAGGTTCCTATAGCTCTGAAGGATCATAAGAAGGCTACATTCACCTGTCCCTTTGGCACATTTTCCTACCGAAGGATTCCATTTGTACTTTTCAACAACCCATGTACCTTCCAGAGATGCATTGTGAGTATTTTTTCTGATTTTATTGAGACCTCCATGGAGGTATTTATGGATGATTTTACAGTGTTTGGGTCTTCATTTGAAGAATATCTAAATAGTTTGGGAAAGGTATTGAATCATTGTATTGAGAAGAATCTGGTCCTGAACTTTGAAAAGTGTCATTTCATGGTAGGGCATGGCATTGTCTTAGGGCATGTAGTGTCAAAACATGGGATAGAGGTTAACAGATCTAAGGTAGACATTATTTCATCCTTAACCTATCCATCATGTGTGTGTGATGTTAGATCTTTCCTAGGGAATTCTAGATTTTATAGGCGCTTCATCAATGATTTTAGTAATATTGCTCTTCCTATGTCATGATTACTTCAAAAAGATTCTGATTTTGTGTTTGAAGATTCTTGTAGGACTTACTTTGATGAGCTAAAGAATTGTCTGACCACTCCACCGATCATACAGCCTCCACGGTGGGAGATTACTTTTGAGCTTATGTGTGACACCTCTAACTTCGCGGTTGGAGCTGTCTTATCTCAGAGGGTGGAGGGATGTTCACATGTGATCGCATATGCACCAAGGACAATGGATTCATCCAAATCAAACTACACAACCATGGAAAAGGTGTTTCTTGCTGTCATAGTTTCTTTAGATAAATTCCATTCATATTTATTGGTCTCTAAATTAGTTGTTTTTTCTGACCATACAGCTCTGAGGTACCTCTTGAAGAAGCCAGATGCAAAGCCCAGACTGATCCGATGGATGATACTTCTTCAAGAATTTGATATTAAGATAATGGACAATAAGGGGTAAGAAAACATAGTGGCAGACCACATGAGTAGGCTTACCCACACACTTGAGGATGACACCTTGGACCAGATACCACTTCGGGACACTTTCCCCGATTATCATCATTATTCCATCTCAGGTACGCATCCTTGGTATGCAGATTTAGTTAACTACCTTGTTGCCTCTAAAATCCCTAAAAATTTAAAGAAACATCAAGTCCAAAAATTAAAGAGCGATTCAAGATTTTATGTTTGGGATGATCCATACATATGGAACATGTGTTGTGACCATGTTATTAGGAGGTGTGTTCCTGATCATGAGTTTGAGTCTGTTTTGTAATTCTTTCATACACTTGCAAGTGGTGGACACTTTGGACCCCAACGGATAGCTAGGAATGTTTTGGACTCTAGATTATATTGGACTAGCTTATTCCATGATGCCCATGTGGTTTGTAAGTCATGCTCTCGTTGCCAAAATACTGGGAACATTTCTAGGAGATATGAGATGCCCCAACAACCCATAATATTTTGTGAGATTTTTGATGTATGGGGCATTGATTTGATGGGTCCTTTTCTGAGTTCATTTGGATTTTTGTATATTTTGGTTGTTTTTGATTATGTGAGTAAATGGGTGGAGTCCAAGGCCACCAGGACTGACGATTCTCATGTTGTAGTGGATTTTGTCAAGGCTCAAATTTTCTGCAGGTTTGGAGTACCAAATGCCATCATCAGTGACCAAGGGACACAGTTTTGCAATAGGAATTTTTCTTCCCTCCTTCGAAAGTATGGGGTGAGACACAAAACATCAACACCATACCACCCCCAAACAAATGGCTAGGCTGAGGTTTCAAATCTCGAGTTAAAACAATTCATGGAGAAAACCGTGCAGCAAAATAGGAAGGATTGGAGCAAGTGGTTGGATGATGTGTTGTGGTCTTATAGGACAGCATACAAGACACCCATTGGAATGTCCCCATTTCGGATTGGTTTTGGGAAAGCGTGTCATATCTCCGTGGAAGTTGAGAATCAGGATTATTGGGCTATAAAGAAATGAAACATGGATTTGGCCCAAGCTGGAATCGAAAGGAAGCTACAAATTGAAGAGCTTGAGGAGATTAGATTGTCTTCATATGAGAACTCAAGGATCTATAAGGAAAGATCAAAAGCATCTCATGATATAATGACCCAACAAAAGGAGTTTCATGTTGGAGAGAAAGTCCTTATCTACAGTTCATGACTGAAGCTGATGCCTGGAAAGTTGCGTTCCAGATGGTTAGGTCCTTTTGTTGTGAATAATTTTTTTCCATATGGTGCAGTGGAGATCACACAAGAGGACACAAGAAGCAGCTTTACAGTCAATGGGCAGTGTTTGAAGACATACATTGAGGGACATCCTACATTTAATATCTCCATATATGGACTTATATATATTGAATAACTTTTTCTAACCTTTCATTTGAGAAGGATGGAATGACCCGTCATTCTATCACATGATCTGCTAAAACTTCACAAAAGAAAAATTCAACATCATTTATTTAAGAGATGAAGTGGAAATTGTTCAAGACACAAACAACAGTAAAATTGTACCATAAATCAAGTAAGTATTTCTTTTAAATCAAAATTTCTTCAAATTTAGGGAAATGATCTTGAAAACCAAAACTGTTTTCCTAGTGCCCTTATATCCAATGAATCATATGGTACCTTAGATCATCACAAATTTATAGCTTTGTGATTTTTGTCTTTTTCATATCCATGTTCTCTACCACACTCCACCTGAACATGATGGTTAGATTTCTCTTCCATAACCATATTTTCACCTATGTTCTCCTATGTGGAAACCCATTTATTAGTTAGTTTGGGTTACCGTTATGTTTCATACCATATTTTTTTAAGATATGTTTTGCTATTCCTTTTTACGATGTGGGTTTGTGTTAAAACTTTCGAGTACTAAACCATTTATAACCCCAACGAATTTCGAGGATGAAATTCATTTTAAGGGGGGTAGAATGTAACACCCCAAGATTTTATGAGAAGTATTCTTTTTATTTTAATTTAAGTCTTGTGTTGTATGCTACACCAAGATTATCTTGCGTTATACGCAACACCGTTTTAGCTTGCAGTATATGCAACACAATTCTTGGATCGTGTTACACACAATTTTAAGTTCGTTTGAAGTTAGTGTACACAACATTGAGTGCATATATATATATATATATATTTATTCAATGTACAAATTCAATATGGTTGGATTCTTTTATATGCAAAAACAAAAGAATCTTCCACTACACACATCCCTGACTTGGCTTGCATTACACGCAATCATGACCTTCCCCGATAGCGTGTGTTGTACGCAATACCGAGTTTCACTAAACAATGATATGTTATATAAACAAGCCATTATGAATAGTAATAGACACTTTTTAAAGTTTTATTTTTCAAAATGGACTTCATTTTTGGAATCGGAATATCGAAATTATCCTAGGGTGAATTTTTGGTATTTTTCTAAAAACTTTCAATTTTTGATGAATAATGAAAACACTGGGTTACTATATAAAAACAGACTTTTATAATTATTTATTATATTTAAATTTATTCTAAGTCAAAAATTGATATATAATACCTATATAAGTTCAATGTAATTCATTGGAGTCATTTTATTATAATTTTAGATATATAAAAATTTTATTGAACTTGTCACCGTCTTTTACCCACCTCCTTGGAGAATTTGAATATTTACATAAAACATAATTTACCCACTTTTTTGAATGAAATTTTGAAAATCTGAGAGACATGGTTAATATCAAGGAGTAAAATGTGGTTTGATAAGATAAAAATAATTTTTGGTGAATAGTAACTTTTTACTTTTATTTACCACAGTTTAAAGTAAACATGGTAATTAAGGGTAAAAATGATATTATTATTACCCTAACACATGTCCTAATTCTATTGTATAAGTATAATTAGACCAAAAACAACCTTAGGAATATAATATTATAATTTATGTCCACGTGGATTAGATTAGGACATTTATTATAATTTTAAAAAAGAGTTAAAATAGTTAAAATCAAAGTTTAATAATTAAAACATTTTTAATATAGGGTTATACGTAAGATAAATTAGACAATAAATATTCATTAGAAATATAAAAATATTTCCTACCTAATGGTATTTTATTTATAATTTTTAGACATTATATAATTTAATTTATTTATGACACAGTGGTGATTCAGTAATAAACTAAATAATGAAATATTAAAATAATTGAGATTATAAATGCCCAAATAAATGTAATTTTAGACGTTTTATGAATTACAATAATTTTCTAGGTTAATATGACATTTTATTATTGATTTAATAAATTATTTTAGAACTAATCATGCAGTTATGATTTTCACAAAAATGAATTACCAAATAGTGTCAAAATTGACATAAAATAGTTTTTAAAACAAATATTATATTATTAATTTTTATTTTATTCTTAAAAATCTATGGTTCGGCTAAATGACATAGCTAAGGTTATATATAGTAATAATTAAACACTTGGGGTTAGATTGTCTTGTTATATAATTTTTATTAACCATATAGTGTAAGAAAACAAGAAGACACGGTAAAAGTTAAATTATTTAACTTATAGTTAAATCTAAAAGATAAGGTTAAAATAGTAACCTCAACTTGACTAAAACCTATTGGTTGAAAGGATTTTGACCCAAACCCACCTTATCTTAGAAATAAATCAATTTAGAACTATTAAAAACCGAATATGACTTTATAATAAAATAATATTTTATGTTTTTCCAAAGGTGCCCCTCTCCTCCCTTATAAAAAGGGCACCACTTCTCTCTTCTCTTCACACCCTTTTGAGCCTTGAAGCTCATACAACCCCTGACCATTTCCGTTATAATATTCCTAGAAACATTATAGATCTTTTGTTCTCCTCAAAAGGCCAACTCTAGTGCCTTATGAGGAGGTTAAGAAGAGGCGCGTCAAAGAAGAGGTAACATCCTTTACCGATTTTTTCCAATTTATTTCTTTTTCAACATCTTCTTCTTTATTTGTTTCATCATAAATTAATAACATCAGTATCACTCATATACATATATGTTATTATAAATATTAAACATCCCAATTTCATCTTCTATCCATCCTATGGAAAACGAAATCACCGCATGTGTGTACGTACAGAATACCGTCTCCGCACCGTGGTGTAATCTATTTTCGACCACCACCTTACTTGGATGGGTATAATGCAGTAAATAAGTAACTATATATAATTATTTTAAATTTATATTGATTATGAAATATTATACATATACTTCAATACAATTCCACGATCATGGGAATGATATCATCGATCGTGCGTACATACGGACTACCGTCTCCACGACGTGATGAGATTCATTCTCCATGTTAACCATTCATCAATGATTATAAAGTATATATAATGAATCATAATGAAATATATGACATAATAATGATACTGTATTTTTGTATATATATATATTTATGTCATCTACTTAATTCCATTCAATTCAATATGGAAATGAAAACAGCGTTCATGCGTACGTACGGCCTACCGTCTCCATGAATGGTGTATTTCATTCCATTTATCGATCTATCATATATATGTATATGATGAATATATGTTATATATAAATCATTTTTTTCATTATGGAATTAAGTAAATCAGGATATAAGTAATAATATTAAGAACAACAAGTCGAAACACGTAAAATAAATGAAACGATTTTACCCAAATCGCTGCTTTTACATCGAATTTACAAAAGAACGGGTAATATAAAGTCGTAAGTAAACCATATATGATATCATAACAATGAATTTGATTCTTTCATAAGTAAATGAAATTATTTAAATCATTATATAGGAGGATCAGATAAATACGAAGCATATCAGACATAAGGTAAGGGATAACTATTCCAATCCCGCTCTTATCCGACAGTGATGGTGGTAAAGGAAAAAAAACCACATCATTTTGTGATGTGGTAGTTCACCATACATAGTAGCAGTAAGTTCATTTCCCATTATATATAAGTGTGTGTGATTGTATTTTGAAATCCGTTAATAAAACCTTATAAGTATTTTATTTCTAATTATGTTATTGTATATTAATTTAATAAGAATAGATGATGTGGTTGATAATTAATATAAAAAAACCACTTAAGGAAAGATGCTTCCTTTTCATTGGGTAACTCCTCTTGCTTTGCACTAGAGGGATAGATTGGTAGTATATTAACCTAAATGTAGGATTATATGATGATTTTATGTATTTTTAATATTATTTGATCATATTATTGTGGATCCAATCGGTTCTAGAGGTTTGATTATGTGGTCCGGGTGAATGAATTTTTATAGTGGAGGATTCATATTCCTATATATTTTTTAAAAGAAAATACTACCCATGATTCCCATGAAATGTGGATCCAATGTTGTTCCAAAATATATAAAATTTATGATAGTTTCGAAATTTTAATTTTAAATGGATTTTGGATACATTTTTATGTCATTTGGTCCTTTTATTTAAGGTTTAGTTCTTTTTCATGCTAATTTTTCTATTAGTCACTGTAATTAAATTTAATCACATTCAATGATATTTTTTTAAAATGAGTAACATTTATTATTAATTAAAAAATATCACAATGAAGAATATTTATTCCACTTGGAAAAATTCAAATAATATAATTCGAATGAAATTAAATAAAAATTAACCTCATAGATGTGTCATGACAGCGAATTTTTAAGAAATATTTTTTTTTCATTTTTTGGGATGTTTATATATCAACTTTCAAGGTGAAATTGGTTCAAATAACTAAAATTTTATAAATATATGTAAAATTAATATAAATATACCTAAAATCTAAAATAAAATAAAATATAACAATATATATAAATAATATGAAAACAGAATTTTGAATTTAAATTATGTATTCTTCAATATTTTTCAGAAAATGAAAATTCTATAAATAGTTTCATAAATACACCCAGAGTAAATTTTTATATTATTATTCCAAAAATGATGTTCATTTTTTCGTCTAAAAACTATAAATTTTTCAAAAATATTATTTAATATTTATTTTCCATTAAAAGTCGATAAAATTACCTTTTAAAATAATATGACTATTTATTCATAAAATTGGAATTATTCTTATCTTATATCAATCAAATATATTCATTGAGAATATAAAATCTTGAATGAATATATAAATTTTAGTCAACACTTTAATCAAATGTTTTTTGTTTAATTAATTAAGATAATAATTTTTTCTACATAGAATAATAGTTTTCTTATAAAAGTAATTTCATTATATTCAAATAGTTATTTCTTTCACTAATACAAATTTTTAACCAAAGGATTCATTTTATATTCATTTATATATCATATTTTTAAAATTTAGTTAATATTATTCATGATTAAACTCTAATTTATAGGTGATAGCTAGAATATTATTTAAAAAATAATATTAATACTATATTGGTGTTCAATAAAAATCATCCTTTCTTGTTACGCATGTTATCAAAGAGACTCAATATAGTTTGTAATGAAAGCCAAATATAGTGTTTTATATACTGTATGCTAATATAAGTGTTGTGTATTGTACTATATTGACAAATTGTTGCATATAATGAAAGTCAAACTTAGTGCTTATATATATATATATATATAATGATATATTATATGTTTCTTGAAAAGAAATATTTTAAAATATTAAATTAATTCAACAAATATATTCACAAAATAAAATGGATTTTCACTAGGCACAAAAATATTTTAAGCTACTGTGGGATTAACCAAAAATTACTAGTTTATCCAATGTTATTCTATAATGGTATTACCCAGTATTATCTTAGTCACCACATGTTAAGCTGTAATAGATTTACTTAGTGCAATCTCGGCCTCCCAGTGTTAATCTATAATGGGATTTCCTTTTGATATTTGGGCCAACTCAAATTCAGCAGAAACAGGATTTCAAGGTGCTATCTCGGGAAACCAATGTTTAATTCTCATGTACCAAATAATGAATATTAAATTTTTGTGCTATAATTTTTTTTTATAAGAATTAATTTTAAATAATTTTTTAAACTCAAAATAAAATTAAATTTTCATATCAAAATACAATTTCTGTTTTAATAACGGTTTCTAAAATCGAAGCACTATGAATCAAATAAATAAACCATATGATTTTAAAATAACTATGAAAACATTTAAATGAAGAATAAAATAATTAAATCTCTATTAAATTGTTAAAATGCAAACATTCCATATTATTAAAATAATATTATTTTTATCTTTTGAAAATATAAACATTAAAATTATATTTCTCTAAATAAAATCCAATACCTCAAGTTCCATTTTTCACCTATATACATTATCAACAAAAATAATAATTTTTTGTAAATTAATTAATTTCTTTATAACTTTATTAATTTTATATTCCTTTTATATATTATCATGTTATAATAATTAATTAATTTTTTAGTTGTATGTTAAACATTTTGATGATATTTGGCACTTGAGTCCAAATTTACATTGGTATGATTGCCTTATTCAAAGTGGTCATTAGTCCATCATAACCATATTAATAATAATTAAATATTTATATTTTTTATATATAAATTATACTTTTAAATTTATCTATTAAATGTGGAGATAAAAATGAACCACATTACAATCATGGAGACGAAAATCTGTATGTACACTTCTGTAACGTTTCGAATTTCAATAAAAAATTATGGAAGTAATTTAAGTTTCATTTTGTATTTCAATAATTAATATAATATAAATAATATCATATTAATAATTTACATATACATATATATAACATCAATTTGATGTTGTGATAAAAAAATCACGTCTCTTCGTGGATGTGATAATTGACATATATGCATGAATGCCATTGTCTTTTTTTGTGCATTGAAATATAATTAGATAGATTATAAAATATTTTTTAGAAATGATATATATGTCATTAATATCATGTATAATTATAACTTATATAGATATAACCACTATTGAGAGATGATGATGGGAAAATAGTTTCCTCAGATCGTGAGGTGGTAGCCTATCGTACATAGGAAAGATAACATTATTTCCCATTTAAGGGAATTGAAGAAGGGTATATGCCAGGAAAATAACATAAATAATATAAGTATATTGAGGATAATGGAGTTATAATTTGGGAATGGTTGAATTTTATTTTAATATAGTGGAAGAAGAAATAAAACACAAACACATGATTAAAACTATATGTCTTCTTAAGACAATCTTCTTTGATTATCCCCTTAACCCCTCTAGGGTGAGTATTCTACAAAAAAATAATGCCTCTATAATATGTATTGTGATTTTATAAACGTATATGGTAAGGGTTTTTCATAATTAAGAAAGTTTTTATCTATGATAAAATGAGAATAATTATATATTTTAATTAGAGAACAGTTTGGAACTCATCGAATTTATAAAAATATTTTATTATTATAAATTATTTTTCAATTCCAAATTTTTCCAATGTATTTTTTAGAAGAAAAAATTATTTATATTAGAAATAACTTCATTTAATACAATTTAATGAGTTGTCACTAAATTGATAATTCTTCTCTTTTGGTTTTATCGCTTATTTAACCCCTTTAATTCTTACTCTAACAATTTGCATTTTCACTCTTTGAGGGTAAATATTATTATTATAAAATAATTAATGAACCATAAATGGATATTTGATGACATTTTAAGACTTTTCAAAAATATTGGGAAAATATTTAGGTTTTTTCCTTATTTAATATCATTTAGTAAATTTTTATTTATTTTGAAGTAATTTTAAAGTCAATTTTGTAACTATTCAATAAATTGACATTACAAATATCTATAACACCAGATAAATTAGAGCCAAATATTATAATACATAACTAACATGTAGAATTAATCAGTAATATTCATTTATTGTGTTATTTATATAATGTTATATTAATTTTAATATTTTGAATGAAATTTATTTCATATAAAAATTGATAAAATAATTACTCAATCAATGTTTTATAGGAATTTAAGGTAATTATTTGTTCAATAAAAATTGAAAGTAAATTTCATAATAAAGATAAATATATTTGATTTAATATGAGTATTTATTATATCCTCTTAATAAGCCTATATTAGAGTGTTACAATTAATAGAATCATGAATATGAAATCTTGAATTTTATTTAGATAAAATATTATAAATTTCATAATCTCATTAAAGTGGCTTTAAATGGTTATAATTTCAATATATTTGTTATTATGATAATAAATGTCCTATAAAGTATAATTTTGGAAAGATTTAGGGTCATTTTATAGTCCTTATCATTTTATTTTTTCCCTTAACTTCCTGATTTAAAATTTTCCTTGATAAAATTACTATTCATTTTAGCAAAAAATAATATAATGGAAATATTTAAATAATTTCTATCCCAAGAATCAAAATACAGAATCATTTTTTAAAAATAAAAAAATAATAATTTTCAGAGTTTATTATAAATTTAAACCGAAAAAACTCAACGAATAAAATTTTTTTAGAAAAAAATCAGTTAATAAATTTCAAATGTTTATATAAAATTTGAATGTATAAAATACAGTATAAAAATCATAATTATATTATATCATATAAAAATAAATAAATTTAATTTTAAAATCACAAATATATTTTTACATTTTGAGATGTATAATAAAATATAATTTTCAATAAAAATATGTCTCTTACACTATTCATTGAAAAATATAAAATTACCTAAAATTTTAAACAATTTCCCATAGGCAAATATTGATATTAATATTTTAAAAATGAATTTCAATTTATCGAATACATTTTATAAAATATCTAAATTTAAATTAAATTGTTTTTTCAAAAAATTAAATTGAAAACCTTTTTGAAAAGAATTTATTTCTGTTGAATAAAATACATTTATGAAAAGTATAATACATATTTAAAAGAAACTTTTTAATACATTACATACGAGTCATACCATTAAATAGTTAATAATTAAATTAATAATATTTATTCCAGAAAATTTAATGGTAATGTTTAAATAGTCATATTTATACATGGATATTTAGTTGTTTGGTTAAGCATGATATTGTGTATCTTTTACACTTTCCTGCATAGTGTATCCTCTTAAAATATTTCGATGTCAAATTATTTCACCATTATTAAATGTTTCATTGAAATTTTGGACTGAGGCTCTGTGAATATGGTTTGAAATTTTAAATTACATTTATTGAAATACCACATTGGAAAAATTTATCAATAAAACATCCATTTTTAATCAGAGAAATGAACTTATGAAGGACACCATATATAAGACATTCTATGATTCCCTGTAGAAAACAATGACCCATAAGAGAAAACTATCTATCATTTTCTAACATAGAGTGATTGTGAACACCATTATGAGGAAGTTGACGATCAAAAAATGGAAATCTATGATTGCTTAAAACCCCATTGGTTTATTAGTAAAGAATGTAAATGGATTATTTTTTACTGACCATTTCAATAGTGTTGAGGTATTATTTTACAACATAGACATAGAACAAAGGATTTATACTTACTTTAATATTGGGTTTCATGGTTTAATCAATTTCCAGAACAATCTCATATTTTTCAATAAATAATGAGTATTTAAGAGAAATGTTTCAGGCCTGAAGCATTAGAATCAACTTCAATGGATCATAATATCCCAATTATTATAACTATATATTCCTCATATCATTATAAATTATCCAAAGCCTCATTTTTTAGGAAAATATATGATAATTTCTATAAAATTAATATCCATTAAATGAAAAAAACTACATTAATATCCAAAATTGAATATTAATACCCAAAATTCAACATAAATCATTCAAAAAATACATATCAACAAAATTCTTAAAATCATATTCTAGAATAATATTGAAACCAAAAAAATTACATGTTTTTGATCAAATAATGTTCACATATATTATTAATTTCTATCATCAATAATTTCAATTAATCTTATAGTATGACATTGAAATGAAATTTCCCTAATAAAATAATATACAAGTATGCTAATGATTCACATAAATAACCTAAATCTCCATAAGTCATCTATAATATCATATACTCATCAAAAATATATTTTAACATTCATTAATATAATAAAAAACACCTACAAATCTATTAACCGTAATAATATAGAGTTCTTAAAATAGTGAACATCATTAAAAGTAACACTAATAACGTAATCCCTAAATCATTTTCCAATACCATGCTTATCTATTTGATAATAAAATATATCCCCAAAATGAACATAAAAATGAATTAGATAAATTAAAAAAACCAATTTCATACTAACTATGAAATTACATAGGCTAGTGTTATGAGATTAACCCTTTTCTCCCATCGGTTTTGGGTTCAATCCCCGAAAACTTTCAAAATCCGACAGGTTTTAAACAGTACTCAAATTGTCCTTCTTTTAAAACAATAATAAAATAATCCTTGTAAAATTTTAAAAACTATAGAATCTTCCAAATAATTAACCTTATAGTTTTTTTACCTTAATTTTTCTATAATACCTTTAATTTTACATCCAAAAATTAAATAAACCACAATTACCTAAAAATGAATGCCTCTAAAAGAAAGGTTAGTCACCATAATATATCATAAAATAATTTCTCACAAGTTTTATCTATGAAACTGAATTTGTGGTTAATATTAAAATTATACACCCTTGATTATATATATAAATATTAATAAAACATTATAATCCCAAATGGGTTTTAAACCATCCTCCAATAGCAATAGTAAGGAAATGAAATAAAAAATTACGTATATAGAGTTTTGGAACTAGAATTCCCATTCGGGGATCATTTCAGTTTATAGTTTTAGATAATTATGAAATAATCTAAAGAAGAAAAGTATTACATTATAAGTGAACCCTTATATTAAGTATCAATTCTCACCCATATAAGACTACATGAAACAATAAATTATTTCTTTCTTAAAAACTAATCTCGAATCTCAACATGGATTCATCATTTATTATAAATATCCAATGAAAAACATTTAAACAAATGGGATGATCAGAAAATACACTATAATGGATATATGATAAATAAAACCATTATTCATGTGAATGCATTGAATCCTGTATAATGATTACCTTTCTCATCAATTTTCTTAGATCATATGAAATGTAACACCCCAAGCTTCTACAGTATGCTTCTCTTTGAATAATGCAATAGCATGTGTTGTACACAACATCGTTTTCTAACACACCACAACCAATCAAACCTGCTGTTATGATTAGTTATACCAACTTTTTGAAATTTATAAATTTTATTTTTCAAAATGGACGTCATTTTTGGATTCGGAATATCAAAATTAGCCTAGGGTGAATTTTTGATATTTTTCTGAAAAACATAATTTTTTGATGACTAGTGAAACCACTAAGTGGTAGTTAAAAAACTGAATTTTTCATAAAACTTAGTTTTACCGCTTCTGTGAGTGGAATTTCAAAAATATGAGAGACATGGTTAATATCAAGTAGTAAAATGTGGTTCAATGAGATGAAAATAATTTTTGGTGAATAATAACTTTTTACTTTTATTTTCCACGGTTAAAAGTAAATAGGGTAATTAAGGTTAAAAATGATATTAATATTTCCCTAACACATGTCCTAGTTCTATTGTACAAATGTATCTCGACCAAAAACAACCTTATGAATAAAATATTATCATTTAGGTCCACTTGGATTAGATTAGGACATTTATTATTATTTAATTCAAACAATAGTTAAAAGAGTTAAAATCAATGTTTATTTACTAAAAACTTTTTAATATAGGGTTACACATAAGATAAATTCGATTATAAATATTCATTATAAATATAAAATGATTTCCTACATAATGATATTTTATTTATAATTTTTAGATATTAAATAAGTTAATTTATTTATGAAACAATGATGATGCAGTAATTACCATACCAGTGAAAAATGAAAATAATTGATATTATAAATATCCAAATAAACATAATTTGAGACTTTTTATGGATTAAACTAATTTTATAGGTTAATATGTCATGTTAGGAATGAGGGGTACCTTTGGAAAAGCTAGAAATATTATTTTATAATAAATTCATATTCGGTTTATAATGGCTCCAAAGTGTATTATTTTAAGGTTAAGGTGGGGATAGGTCTAAAACCACCCAAAACTGTCTAAATTATATTTTTTGAGTGGTTTTAGACCTATCACCACCTTAACCTTAAAATAATACACTTTGGAGCCATTATAAACCGAATATGAATTTATTATAAAATAATATTTCTAGCTTTTCCAAAGGTACCCCTCACCCCTCTTATAAAAGGAGACTCCCCCTTCTCATTAATTCACACCTTCAAAGCATTTTGGATTGTAAAAACCCTACCCAAATACTCTCTCAACTTACCTCACTACAACGTAGAGGCCTTATTTTGATCAGAAAGCCAACCTAAGTATCCCTTTTGATCAAATCAAAAGGAAGAACCCGAAGAAGAGGTAATGTTTTCAAGACCCTTTTTCAAATTCATTTCTTCTTCAACTTCTTCTTTCTTTGTTATTCCCATTCTAAAATAATGAATCTATTATCTCCTATATACTTTAATATTATTATAAATATGGTACAACCATATTCAGTATTCTATCTATCCTTTGAATGATGTGTCACCATGTGTGCGTACGTACGGCTTACCGTCTCCACGTCGTGGTGTAATTGTTATTCAATATATTATTATTTGGATGGGTATAATAATGATTTTTAATTCATGTAAATAATAAATATAACATGATAGTGATTCTTTATATATGATATACCTTCCAATTATATATTATTTTAATATCAAAAGAATGATATTGTCGCTCATGCGTATGTACGGACTACCGTCTCCACTAACGTGATGAGATTCATTCTCCATCGCATCCATTCAAGTATAATTATCATTTGATGATTTAAAAATAATTTTTAAGGACTTGATATCATTTTGGATATGAATAAGATACAACCTATCCATGAAAAAAATGGCTTACATAACAAAACATATAAAATAAAACAAGTAAGTTAACACCCGAAACGACGATAATACTAAGATATTATTAACAAAGCAATGTTAAAAGATCATATATAATAACATAATAATGTATATGATTCTTGTATAATTTAATAAAAATTATTTCACCATTATACAGGAGGTTAACCTACCCTCAACCAAGGAATAGTACAAGGTAAGGGTTTATTTCACAATCTCTTCATTATCCGAGGTTGTTTATACATAATAATCTACTGGGACTTCTTTATCATCCACATCCATGTTTTTTAAAAATGTATTTCAAAACATTTTTACTATTTACTAAAATATGGGTTAAAGTCATACATACCATTGTTGACTTTTATAAGTGGTTTATAAAGATATATTTCTGTTGTTTTCCAAACAAGGTCCTTTTAAACTTTTTCGACCAAATTAAGGTAAAAATGTTTTTTTAACTTATACGGCGGGTGCGGCTATTTTCCACCGTTATAATATATTCGAAGCTTCCCTTACAAGCTTATAGGAAAATTTTCAAAGTAAATGTTTTATTTTATAATTATGTGACTTTTAAATGATTTCAAAAAAGGTATATTTCTCTCAAATAGTTTTGATTTCATCTATGTCAACATCCTTTGATGGATTTTAATCTTATTTGAAGTTGATTTATTATGATAAAAAACATTCATATTGTATTGAAGGTTTTGTGATTTTTTTGACTGTGGATTTGTTATTTTTATACCATTCATGGTTTATGGAGAATTTATTGACATTTCGTATGCTAGTTTTAATACGAATGTTTATGTTATGTTTAAACATGTTCATATGAGGAATTCATTGGACTTAATATGTGATGGGTGGAGCCCGCTATAGCTCCTTGATGAATTGGTAGGTCTCATGAGACAAACTAGAGTCTTGGCAAAAGGCCTTGACAAAATATTATTTGTAGTCTTGGCACGAGACCTTGGCTATGTGATTATGATAGTATGGAATTATGCATTCCATCATTATGAAAGTGGTTATTGATATTTCATGTGATTATTAGATTAGTAGAATATCCATGTGAATAAGTAAATTTAATTATTTCATTTTATTTTTTCCATGCTATGTTGAAGTTCATGTTTAAAAAGATTTTGTTTTGGTTATACATTGACTTAAATGTTTATTCTTATTTATGAAAGTTTCGGCTATATTGTTATCCTTACTGGGCATTTGTGCTCACCCCTTTTCTATGTTTTATTTTTCACAGGATGTGAAGAAGTAATTTATGAATGCCCTATAGGGGTAAGAGTGTGGACTATGGAGACTATATTGTTGTAGTTTTCATTTTATGATGTAATGTAAAACTTTATGAATGTACCTAGTTATTCCAAGGCTACTAAACTAATCGGCCTTTAGAGATTTGATCTTTCTTGCGATCATGCCAATGTTATGTAATAATGCAATGACTCTGTGTAACTGGGGTCGGGGCGTTACAGTTGGTATTAGAGGAAGTTTAGTACAAACCATGGAAGCTAGATTTAGATAATCTCTGATTAGATCACATATACCTAAGATGGATTTTGAGGACTAGTATAGAAGAACTTCCAAGAATTTTGGTATTGTAATGATTTTGTGAGTTTTTCAAGAAATACATCCCTTTCTGGATACAAGCAGGTAGAGGCGGCTCTGGAATTGATGTACCTAGGGGTAAAACCCGAAAACAACGCTTTCAGCTAGACTCAAACGGGAACTGGTGCACGACAACGGGCCTTGCTGCACTCTTGGTTACAACACTCACGGGGATATGCTTAGGATAACACTCATTTTATTTACAAAATGATTATGAAGGGTTTATGATTATATACTTCCTCAAAGAAAACATTTTTTTGATTATGGATTATATCCATAAATAATTCAATTTATGTTAAGTGTTTTATAAGTATGGAATTATGTATTTTGATTCATAAACTGATCTTGTTTATGCCATTGTTTACAAATGGTGACTAGTGGAAGGAATGGAAACTATATCAATGCACGCACTCCATGTAGGGATTTCCATCCTGCTCAAGATAATTATAGTGGAGCTGTTGATGCAACTGGTGCCGATCAGCTAATCACCATACTGGGAAAACTCACTCAGGTTATGAATGATAAACATACCCGTATGGATTACCCTGATCCAAAGCGTGGAGGATCAGTGTTAGATAGCTTCATGAGGCAACAACCACAAAAATTCAATGGGATTACAAATCCATTAGTAGCTGAGAAATAGATAATTTCCCTAGAGAAAATATTTCAGGGTTTGGGAGTAGTGAAAGGGAAAAAGTTATCATGGCAGTTTATCGCCTCACTAGAGATGTTGATGAATGAAGGTCATTGATTCAAAACACGAAGGAAGATGATGAAGTATCAAATATGGAATGGAGGGAGTTCAAAGATCTATTTTTAGAAAAATACTTTCCTCGTGACCATCGAGCAGATATGGAAAGGTAATTTCTGAGTCTGAGACAAAAGGAGGATGAGAATGTCGCAATGTATGAGGCTAACTTTACAAGGCTAGCAAGGTATGCTGGAGATTATATACGTAACCCAAGAAGTAAGATTGATCGTTTTTTTGATGGGTTAAAACCATTTCTCCGTTGACCATTAGTCTCACAATCCTTCTCGTCGTACGAAGACATTGTCTCATGTGCTATCAAGACAGAGAAAGATTTCCCTAAGTCATATGACTTTAAAGCAATGAAAGAGAAGAATAGATCTGCTGATCCATTTGGGACGGGAAATAAAAGGAAGAAGGGAAAATTTGAATATCCATCCTATAGTAAATTTGGTAAGAAATAGCCTGGTACATGCATAAAAGGAATGGGAGTCTGTTACAAGTGTGATGAAAAGGGACATCATGCTCGTGATTGCAAGGGGAAGAAGGAAGCTACCGATTTCCAATGCTACATTTGCAGGGAGATGGGACATTATGCAAATGAATTTCCTAAGCGTCAAGGGAACTTACCTTAGAAAAGGCCAAGGGATCAAGGCCAAGCTTATGATATCAGTACTGCTGATGTAGAAGCTCCAGAAGACGTGGTGACAGGTAATTTAATGGTTTCCTCATGTTTAGAAAATGCATTATTTGATTCTGGATCAACGCATTGTTTCATATCTTCCAAGTTTGCTAAGAAAATTAGATATTTCCAATTTGATTTAACAAGGGAGTTGTCAGTTAAAACTCCTAAGGGAAGTATCATTTCAACAAAGTTTTGTGAATAAGTCCCCACTAAAGCAAATAAATGTTCTTTATTTGCTGATCTCATCGTCATAACTATGATTGAGTTTGATATAATCATTGGTATGGACTGGCCTTTGGACCATGATGTGAAGATTTATTGTAAGAAGAAGGAAGTTACAATTTTTTATAATGATGATAAGGAAGAGCTTATCTTCAGAGGAGAATCATCACCACCTAGTTCTTATATAGATCCACCCCCAGTAGCTCAATTAAATTCAATTATAGGGGATGAAGAGGATGAAATTATAGTGGGTGAGGAAAGGAATGTCCAAATAGAGGATGTACCTATTGTGAAAGAATATGTAGATGTGTTTCCGAAAGATTTACCTAGACATCCTCCAGAACAATAAGTTGAGTTTTCCATTGATTTAATTCCTGGATCACAGCCTATATCGAAGACCCCTTATAGAATGGCCACTGTAGAATTAGTTGACCTAAAAACAACTAGAGTAATTGAGTAATAAGGGATTTATTTGCCCTAGTGTTTCTCCATGGGGATCCCCTGTTCTTTTTGTTAAAAAGAAAGATGGATCTATGAGGTTTGGTATCGACTACAGGGAGATCAATGCTATAATAATAAAGAACAAGTATCCCCTACCTTGCATTGATGATTTAATTGACCAACTTCATGGTGCTCAATACTTCTCAAAGATTGACCTTCAATCTGGATACCATCAGTTGTGTGTGAAGAAGGAAGACATTCAGAAGA
This sequence comes from Viscum album, assembly GCA_963277665.1. NCBI lineage: Eukaryota > Viridiplantae > Streptophyta > Magnoliopsida > Santalales > Viscaceae > Viscum > Viscum album. Next base: position 157,750,750 of record OY728128.1, on the reverse strand, counting down.
AAACATTTCAAACCAGGTACGGGCATTACGAGTTTACAGTAATGCCTTTTGGATTGACTAATTCACCCTCTGTATTCATGGATCTGTTGAATAGAGTTTTCAAGGAATATCTCAATGAATTTGTGGTGGTATTTATATATGATATCTTGGTATACACCAAAATCTATGAAGATCATGATAATCACTTGCGCATTATCCTCAAGACTTTGAGAAGACATGAATTATATGGGAAGTTTAGAAAGTGTGAATTCTGGCTTCAGGAGATTTATTTTCTTGGCCATATTGTCTCTAAAGATGGAATCTATGTTGATCCTTCTAAGACCAAGGAAATCTAAGAATGGCCTGCACCGACGAGTATAACTGAGGTACGTAGTTTTATTGGTTTAGCAGGTTATTATCGACGTTTCGTCCAGAGTTTTGTCCGGTTGGCTAACCCATTAACAATGCTCACACGTAATGGGGTTAATTTTGGTTGGTCAAAAGAGTGTGAAATTTTTTTTCGAAGAAATAAAGAGAAGATTAGTCAATGCTCCTATATTGACTCTACCATCGGGGAATGATGGGTTCATTATTTATAGTGATGCATCGATGAAAGGACTTGGTTTTGTCCTTATGTAGAATGATAGGGTTATTTCCTATGCATCATGACAGTTGAAAATTCATGAACAAAACTATCCTACTCATGATCTTGAGTTAGGAGCTGTGATATTTGCTTTGAAGATATGGAGGCACTACCTCTATGGTGAAAAATGCGAGATTTATACTGATCACAAGAGTTTCAAGTATATTTTCTCACAAAAAGAACTCAACATGAGGAAATGGATATGGCTTTTATTACTCAAGTATTATGATTGCACGATACACTACCACATGGGGTAGGCAAACAAGGTAGTAGATGTGTTGAGCAGAAAAGATCATGGTGTTTCGAATAATATGAGAATTGAAATGGATCCAATTTTCATGGATCTAGGGAAGATGGACATGGGAATAACCAGGGAAGGTGAAACGTCAAGGCTTTTTCAAATAGTTTCCAAAGAATCTTTACTAGAAAGGATTAAGAGTTCTCAGACCGATAATGAAGAATTTAAAAATAAGATTAAAGCTTTGAATGATGGGAGATTGAGAGACTTTGTGTATGAAGATGAAATTTTGAAATTTGGGAAGATACATTGTGTTCCCGATATACCTGATCTAAAAAGGGAATTGTTGGATGATGTTCACAGTTCTAATTTCTCTATACACCATGGGAGAACCAAAATGTATAGAGATTTGAAGGAATATTTTTGGTGGGACAACATGAAGATGGAGATTACTGATTTTGTCTCAAGATGTATGGTTTGTCAACAAGTGAAAGCTTGAAGGCAACATCCTGGTGGAGTATTGCAACATATTCCCATACCTGAGTGGAAATGGGACAATATTATGATGGACTTTGTCATGGGGCTACCATAGACTCCTAGAAGGAATGATGCAATATGGGTCATTGTTGATCGTCCTACCATGTCAGCACATTTTCTTACTATAAGGGAAGATTTACCACTTGAACGATTAGCAAGACTATATATTAATGATGTTGTGAGACTTTATGGAGTACCCCTATCGATTGTTTCTGATCGTGATCCCCATTTTACTTCAAGATTCTGAAAAAGTCTTTAGAAATCCTTGGATACTGAACATCATTTGAGCACTGCCTACCGCCCTCAAACAAAAGGACAATCAAGACAAACTATTCAAACCTTAGAAGACATGTTGAGATCCTACTCACTTGACTTTCAGGGTATTTAGGATCAATATTTACCTCTGGTAGAATTTTCCTATAACAATAGCTTCTATTCAAGTATTCAGATGACACCCTATGAAGCGTTATAATGAAAGAGATGTCGCACACCAGCCTGTTGGAATGACGTTGGTGAAAGAAAACATGTAGGCCCAGAACTGGTGGAGGAAACGATAGAAAAGGTGAAGGTAATCCAAAACCATATCAAAGCAGCTCAAAGTAGGTAGAAGAGCTATGCCGATAATCGAAGGAAGGATTTGGAATTTCAAGTCAGTGATCATGTTTTCATAAAGGTATCTCCATGGAAGGGAGTCATACGTTTTGGTAAGAAAGGTAAATTGAGTCCAAGGTACATCGGACCTTTCGAAATTCTAGAATGAATTGGGGTTGTATCTTACCGTTTGGAAATTCCTCCAAATCTCTCCAAAGTTCACGATGTGTTTCACGTATCACTATTGAGGAAATACATGCCTGACCCAATGCATGTACTCACCTATGAGGAATTAGAACTGGAACCTGATCTGTCTTATTGTGAAGAGCCCGTCAAGATTCTTGATACGAGAGAACAAGTACTGAGAAACCGGACGACTCGTCTGGTAAAAGTCTTGTGGAGAAACCATAAGATGGAAGAGGCAATGTGGGAACCCGAGGAACTTATGATGAAGAACCACCCGAGTCTTTTCATGCGGTAGTATTCTTGAAATTTCGAGGACGAAATTATTTGAAGGAGGTGAGAATGTAACACCCCAAGCTTCTACGGTACGCTTCTCATTGAATAATGCAATAGCGTGTGTTGTACGCAACATCGAGTATTAACACACCACAACCAATCAAACTAGCCATTATGAATAGTAATACCCACTTTTTGATAATTATAAATTTTATTTTTCAAAATGGACTTCATTTTTGGATTCAGAATATCAAAATTAGCCTAGGGTGAATTTTTGGTATTTTTCTGAAAAACTTCATTTTTTGATGAATAGTGAAACCACTAAGTGGTAGTTAAAAAAACTGAATTTTTCATAAAACATTATTTTACCGCTTCTGTGAGTGTAATTTAGAAAATTCGAGATACATGGTTAATATCAATGAGTAAAATGTGGTTCAATGAGATGAAAATAATTTTTGGTGAATAGTAACTTTTTTCGTTTATTTACCACGGTTAAAAGTAAATATGGTAATTAAGGGTAAAAATGATATTAATATTACCCTAACACATGTCCTAATTCTATTGGAAAAATGTATCTCGACCAAAAACAACCTTAGGAATAAAATACTATCATTTAGGTCCACTTGGATTAGATTAGGACATTTATTATTATTTAATTCAAAGAAGAGTTAAAAGAGTTAAAATCAAAGTTTATTTACTAAAACATTTTTAATACAGAGATACACATAAGAAAAATTCAATTATAAATATTAATTAAAAATCTAAAATGATTTCGTACAAAATGATATTTTATTTATAATTTTTAGACATCAAATAATTTATTTTATTTATGACACAATTAAGATTCAGTAATTACCATAATAGTGAAAAATTTAAATAATTGATATTATAAATACCCAAATAAATATAATTTGAGACTTTTTTTTTGAATTAAACTAATTTTCTAGGTTAATATGACATGTTAGTAATGATTTAATTAACTTTTTTTGAAGTAATAATTCTATTATGATTTTCACAAAAATAAATTTTCCAAATAGTGTCCAAATTGACATAAAAGAGTTTTTAAAACAAATATTATATTATTAATTGATATTAAATTTCTAAAAATCTATGTTTCGGTAAAGAGACTTATATCATTATATTTATATCATTAATGGACCACTTTGGGGTCTCTTGGGGTTATATAGTTAGTTTATTAACTATATAATATAAAAATACAAAGTGACATGGTAAGTGTCAAACTAATTAACTAAGAGTTAAAACTAAAAGATAAGGTTAATATAATGACCCAAACCTATCTAAATTCTATTGGTTGAGTGATTTTAGACCCATACCATAATTAACCTTTAAATAATCCACTTTGGAGCCATTATAAACTGAATATGAATTTATAATAAAATAATATTTCTAGATTTTCCAAAGGTTCCCCTCACCCCTCTTATAAAAGGGCACTCCCCCTTCTCATTAATTCACACCATCAAAGCATTTTGGTTCTGCCAAACCCTGAAAAAATACTCTCTCAACTTACCTCACTACAACCTAGAGGCCTTATTTTGATACAAAAGCCAACCTAAGGAGCCCTTTTGATCAAATCAAAAGGAAGAACCCGAAGAAGAGGTAATGTTTTCACCACCCTTTTTCAAATTCATTTCTTCTTCAACTTCTTCTTTCTTTTTTATTCCCATTCTAAAATAATTAATCCTGTATCTCCTATGTACTGTAATATTATTATAAATATGGTGCAACCATATTCAGTATTCTATCCATCCTTTTAATGAAATGTCACCATACGTGCGTACGTACGGCTTACCGTCTCCACGTCGTGGTGTAATTGTTATTCAATATATTATTATTTGGATGGTTATAATAATGATTTGTAACTTATGTAAATAATAAATATAACATGATAATGATTCTGTATATATGATATACTATCCAATTATATATTATTTTAATATCAAAAGAATGATATTGTCTCTTGGGAGTACGTACGGACTACCGTCTCCACGAACGCGATGAGATTCATTCTCCATAGTATCCATTCAAGTATAATTATCATTTGATGATTTAAAAATAATTTTTAAGGACTTGATATCATTCTGGATATGAATAAGATACAACATATCCATGAAAAACATGGATTATGTAACAAAACATATAAAATAAAATGAGTAAGTTAACACCTGAAACGACGATAATACAAAGATATTATTAACAAAGCAATGTTAAAAGATCATATATGATAACATAATAATGTATATGATTCTTGTATAATTTAATAACAATTATTTCACCATTATAGAAGATGTTAACCTACCATAATCCAAGGAAAAGTACAAGGTAAGGTTTAATTTCGCAATCTCTTTATTATCCAAGGTTGTTTATACGTAATAATCTACTGGGACTTCTTTATCATCCACATCCATGTTTCTTAAAAATGTATTTCAAAACATTTTTAATACTTACTAGAATATGGATTAAAGTCATTTATACCCTTGTTGACTTTTATAATTGGTTTATAAAGAAATCTTTCTGTCATTTTCCAAACAAGGTCCTTTTTAACTTTTTCGACAAAATTAAGTTAACAATGTTTTTTAACATATACGGTGGGTGCGGCTATATTCCAATGTTATAAGATCTTTGAAGCTTCCCTTACAAGCTTATAAGAAAATTTTCAAAGTAAATGTTTTATTTTATAATAATGGGACTTTTAAAGTATTTCAAAAAAATGGATTTTTCTCTCAAATAGTTTTGATATCATCTATGTCAACAGCATTTGATGGATTTTAAGCTTATTTGAAGTTGATTTATTATGATACAAAACCTCCATATTGTACTGAAGGTTTTGTGATTTTTTTGACTGTGGATGTGTTATTTTTATACCATTCATGGTTTATGGAGTATGTTTATACATTTCGTATGCTAGTTTTTATACGAATGTTTATGTTATGTTAAAATCTGTTCATATGAGGAATGAATTGGACTACATATGTGACGGGTGGAGCCCGCTATAGCTCCTTGATGCATCGGTAGGTCTAATGAGACAAACTAGAGACTTGGCACAAGGCCTTGACAAAATATTTTTTGTATTCTTGGCATGAGGCCTTGGATATGTGGTTATGATAGTCTGACATTATGCATTCCATCATTATTAAAAGTGGTTATTCATATTGCATGTGATTATTCAATTAGTAGAATATCCATGTGAATAAGTAAATGGAATTATTTCATTTTATTTTTTCCATACTATGTTGAAGTTCTTGTTTAAAAGGCTTTTGTTTTAGTTATACATTTCCTTAAATGATTATTCTTATTTATGTATGTTTCCGATATATTGTTATCCTTACTGGGAATTTGAGCTCACCCCTTTTCTAAGTTTTATTTTTCCCAGGATGTGAAGAAGTAATTTATGAATGAATTGCAGGGATAAGAGTGTGGACTATGGAGACTATATTGTTGTAGTTTTCATTTTATGATTAAATGTAAAACTTAATGAATGTATCTAGTTATTCCAAGGATACTAAACTAATCGGTCTTTTGAGATTTGATATTTCTTGTGATCATGACAATGTTATGTAATAATGCACCGACTCTGGGTAACTGGGGTCAGGGCATTACATGAAATATAATATTATCACATAAAAATCAAAAAAAAATCCCAAATAAAATCATTAATTAATATATAATTAATTCAAAAACAAATTGTTGACTGAGAGCATCATATTAAGTTTTCCATTTCAACCCCCATTTAATTAAAATAACCATACACATGTCTTCCATAATATTCATTACCAATTACAATGGAGAAAAATATTAGAGAAACCATCATTTAATCTATTATGGGATATCATGTGATATCTAGTCCACCCTATGTTAAAGTACAATAGTTGTACTCATTTTAATCTGGAAAACCCCACATTATGTGGTAATAGGCTCACTCCGTCCTATTTGTGCCACCACATGTTATGCTATAAAAGGATTTCTCAAGACTACCTGGGCCACTTAATGTTATTCAATTACTTGATTTCCCAGCACCATTTATTCTAACCCCTAGTTAATTCTCTTGTGTTATATAATGAATACAATATTTTTATTCTTTTAATTTTTTTTATCATAATGTATTTCTAAGACACTTTTGATCTCACAAGAAAATTACTTTTGGATATCCAAATTCATATAACTTGTTTGAAAAATATTTTAAAATGACAATACTTTTTAGAAGATAAAAACACCATTATAAAAGAAAAATAACATGAATATTTATTTTAGAATCATCTAATAATTAAATATTCAATGTGTAAAGAATGGATTCTCAATCCATATATGTAAAAAATTAATGTATATGTATGATGTTTTGACAATATTCGACACGATATTTTAATATTACATTTATATAGTGTATATAGTCATATTTGTAATTATTATATAATTTAAACCATAATGACCATGATAAAATTTTCATTTTGATTTGTAAATGAATATTTTAAATTTTTCATTAAATATGTATATGAAAAATGAACATTGTTACGATTATGAAGATGGAAGGCCAAATTTATGCATTATTAATATTTCCATTATTAATGATCAGTATGGAATTATAGTAAGTATCAATATATCATTAAAAATAATAATAATATCATTAATATAGTATTAATAATTTTAAATATACATATATATATCGCCCATGTGATGAGCGATGAAAAACAAATCACATTACATCATAGAGGTGATAATTTACTTATACGCATGAATGAAAATATTAGTTTTTTCTAAATGGAAATATAAGAAAATGAATTACTAATGTTATGATCATTTTCTATTCCTTTTCATAAAATTGTTACCGTTAATTATCTGATTTATATTATACTATGGTAAAAACATTATTAATATTACTATTCACATAGTCAAAAATTTTCATATAAATATTTACGTAATTTGGAAGTACTGAGTAATAATATTACATTAATTTTTAAAAATTAAAAATACTGAGGTTTCAGAATTTAATTTATATTTAATCCATTAAAATTTAGTAAAAACTAATTTTTAGAAAATTCCATTTTAGAATTTAAAATGTTTTTTTAATAATTTCATATATAAAATACATTCTAAATATAATAATTGGATTAATTCATATCCAAATGATCTAATTTAAAATTAAAATTATTTTAATATATATTTTTAACATTTTTTTATTTTAAAATAAAATTCATTTTTCCATAATAATGAATAGTTTTACTATTAATTGAAAAATAAAACATTTTTCAAATTCTCAATATTTTAGCATAAGAAAATTTTTATATGTTGAATTAGAAAATGTGTTTAATTTTATCCAATAAATTTTATAAAATAATTGGAAATTATGTATAATATTTTTACCTAAAAATTAATAAAAATCATTTTTGAAGAAAAAATATTTTTGATAAGAAAATTTGATTTTCTAAAAATATAATACATAATTTAAAATAATTATTTAATAAATTGAAACTGTGTAATGCATTAAATATTTCATAATGAAAGTAATAAAATCCATACACAACGATTTATTTGTGATGTTACAACATTCAGATTTAAATAGTGATTTTTAGTTGTTCGTTTGAACTTAATGTGGTGAATCATAAATTATATTGAACATACTGTTTCCACTTAAAAAATATTTGTGTAACATAGAGTGCCCAAATATTTTCATCAATTGTGATTAACTCTCATTTGGAAAACATAACATCTTTTACATCATTCACCTTTATGAGACATGTGTACCTGTGTTAGAATTCATAGACTTCAACATTCGAATTCATTCAAAAGGACTTGAATCAACTACTTAATCTACCTCAAAAATTCTACTAGACTCTAGTTGTTGTATAAATTTTCTATTTGTATTATCATGGATGGGTAGTATTTTTTCCCATCTATATTTCACAGAACATGTTGGAATGACTATAATTTTTTTTGAGGTTGTGAAACCTTTCTGAAACAAATTTCATTGCTTATTGTTTCATGACCAAAATGAGGTACTAATGGTTGGAGAATATCCATATAGAATGCATGGGTTTATATCAACTTCATTTAATATATATTTTTTTATTTTGGTATTTTATTTATAATTTCCTCACTTGGGATTCATCACCTATAAAATTTCTAGGTTTAGATTTCTCCTATGTCAAATTATCTAGGTCAATCATAGTGGATACCATGATATATTAGTTTGGGTGTGTAGAATAGAGTATGATCATTTAGATATAAAATAATAAAAAAAAAATTTATGTTCCTCTCTTTAATTTTTATTATAAAATATTCACAGATCCATAATTTTATCTCTATGAAGAAAAAAATGTTTAATTATTTAAAATTTCAAAGTAATGTAATTAATATTTAATAATACTGATAATTTTAATTGAGGACTATCAAATAGCCTTTAGTCATTTGGACATCATCATCATCATTTGACAATCTCACTCCCATCTTACTGAAGACTATTTTCAACAATCTAACAAATCTGATAGGTTCTCCCTCGATTATACTTCTGATAAACTGACTCTAGCTATTGAATAGTAATCAATATCTCAACAATATACCACTAGAAGTAATAATTTTGGATTCCAAAACATCCTCTAATACATTGACATATCCCACCACTCCAACTATTAGTAAAATAAATACCACTCCATTTCCATTCAATTTTCCTATGTCTAACCATTACACACAAAAACATTGAACCACCAAAATTAATTCACACTGAAACATATTTTTTATATTCATTCATTTGTGTGAGACCATATTTACATAATTTTTAACTATATGTCCAAGTTACATAATTATATAATTTTGATAAAAACCTAGGAATCCATTTATTTTTATGAAATATTGAATGATAAATTTAATTTTCATGTGGGTTTAATTTTTAGTTTTTTTATTTATTAATTTTTGGAATAATTGAAGACTCGTAATATATATTTTTTATTTTGTATATTGAATTGACAAAAGCAGTTTATTAAATTTTTTATTCTTTAATTAATTTTTTCAATCATGGAAAATCCTACAGATTGTTTTTTTGTATTTTACTAGTAGAAATTCTATGAAATGAAAATTAAAAAATATTATTTTATTAGATATATCATACCAAAGTACAAATTTTTGAATAACTATATGTCATTACCAATATATTTTCATCTTTTTCGATCATCCCATTAGATGTTTCAAAGAACTCATATGACATTGTTACTTTGAAAAAATTCTAACTTCACACAACAAAATTATCACCAAATATGATATTTAAAATCAAGCAAATAGATAATTTTATAACCCCGTAATACATTTCACAACATTAAATACATTTACTAACTCTTTCTGATATTTCAAGAATCATCTGATTTTTTTCCACCAACATCATTTTTCAATTCACCAAAAATATGATATATTCCATATGGTAAACCTCTTTACATTTTCAATTTCTAGGATAAAAGGATTAAAATATAGAACTCCCAAAATTGAAAATGTTCATGAAAAAAATTAAATAAATTATTTCTGTATTGTAAAAGCAGTATGAGATCAAATTATTAATTTATGTGGGAGCCTTAAAGGTAGATAAGAGATATAATTTATAGATATGATTTTCAGTAAGGATAATACTTTATAAGAATCTTTGGAACAACTATTAACCCCATAGAAATGCACATGAAATATTTATGATGAAAAATAATAACATGTTTTCACTAAAATATAACATGGGAGAAGAATATTCATATAAATATGTTCCAACTCTCTTATAAAATAGGATTCACTTCTTACTGACTTTATATAATATTTTATTTCAATATCTCTTCCTAATGTTAATTGTAATTTTCATCCAATATGTTGTCATATTATAAAAAAAATATTGTTTTTCATGTTGTGATTTGCTTTCGATTATTAATATCTCATTAAAAATGAGAAGTTATCCCACGGATCACCCAACAGAAGAAAACCATTAAAATCAATCCCAAACAACATGATTCTTATTTTCCATTTTATTTTCTTGATTTAGATGTTTCATGGGTTGAGGAGACATTAGAATTTATGATTTTCCATCCATCATTTTCATTCACATTTTTAAAATAATTCCATATTCTTATATTTATTTTGAAAATTTTATATATGATTAGTAGTCTAAATAATATAAAAACTCATAATTACTCTTCATTTGTGAGAGTGTGGAGAAGATATATTTTGAATTCTTTGATTGTGATGTAGGTTCACCCCAGTTATATATTGGTGGTGTTTAAATCTATTTTGGAAACAAAAAATGTAGGAATTAGAATCAAATTTTTTATACAATGAAGGACAATTTTTTTAAATATATGAATTCAAAAATGAATTATTTTTTGTTCATGAATATTTATTCTCTTTCATTCAAAAAAAATTATCCCCCATCCCATATTTCTATTGATTCCTGGAAAATAACAAATCGATAAAACATATCGGAGTTCGGTGAGTGAGCCTATCAACCTATATTCGTGATAATTAATCATGTCCAGCCGTTATGTTGTAATATAGGTATGGAAATTATATTCCATAGATTCCACATGGGAGGATATCTCACCAATTGGGCACTATTTATAGGGAGTTATGCTATTTTTTTCTACATTTAAAAAAAATTAATCTGTGTTTCTGGTTTTATTTTTTTTATTCATCAAACATTTCACTGTTTTTATTTTTATTCAATGAATTAGTACTTAATATATACTAATATAAAATACAATTACATTCCACTATTTCATAGTAAATCAGAAATATTATTTCTTGTATTGAGATACTGATAAAATATCATTTGAAGTAACACAACCACACCTCTATAATATATTTACAACTAATTAATCAATCTCTCCATATATCCTATAGAAGAGAAAATTTAGGGAATATATCCTAAAATACATATGTTATAATCCTATGAGTGGGAGTATAAATTCTAATTCATCATTGAATCAAATCAATATTAACAATATATTCCCCAATATAATTCTAGTGAATAATAACTAACACAAAGTTAGAGTGATGTATATATAAACAACCCTTAATGTTTTGAATAAATTTATAATAAAAAATGTCAATTGGTAGTTTCAAAGGACATTAGGACAATGTCAGTCACTAACCATGAAGAACACATGTAGGAGGTTATTCATCCGTAAGAAGAAAAACAAAATAATGAACCCATTTTCTGATCACATGAGAAGTTAGAAGAACTACTTAATGAACCCAAACATCCTAAAATTTTTATTATTTTTCCCAAGGAAATCAAGAATGAAAAACATAAATTTTACAAACCATTATATGGAGATTCTGAATCCATTGATTCTATTATTTTAAATTATTATAAAATTAAAGTGATAATTGATATCCATTTCACTGAAAATAAAAATTATTCTTTCGTAGAATAGGTCCAAAAAGTTTAATTATAATTAGAGATAATGGTTAATATTGGAAGGATTATGAATTAATTTCCCTCTCTTAAATATATTTGACCAAATTCCTTTATTCTGGACAAAGGTACTAGGGAAGAGAAAGCCAATGGGATTGAATTAAATTAAGGATTTGTAACCATTGTTTTTTTAATATTTTAACAAAAATTAAAAACAATATAAGTTTAATTTACATGTCATTATAAAATATCAATATTTTTAGACATTGTAGATGAACATTAGGAACCAATAATTAATGACTAGTTGAATATGGAATGTGATAAAAATAATTCTCAGAGGGAGAATAAGTACTTGAATTTATTTACATTAACATCCTTATATAATCTACTAAAATCCATTTTTATGAATAATAATTAAGAAATTTTGTTATTTAGAAACTCTATAAACACCAGACTTGCAACTAGTTATAAAGATAAAAATCATAAAATATGGATACCCCTTAAATCTTATCCCTACAAAGTTTTATTTATTTTTATACATTTTGAGGTTGGGTAATTTGAAATTATTTCTCAAGGTTCTCAGTGAAACATTTCTACTCATGTACATTGAGGAAACAAATATTTTTGTTTATATCAACCCCCACCCCCACCCCCACCCCCCTTAAATTGAGGTTTATAATATGATCCTCTATCTAGGGGAAGTATAAGGCCTCATAAGTACATGGGGTGAAACCAATATTTCATTTTTTTAATATTATTAAAAATAAATAATTCTTTAATTTGGTTTGTTTTAAAGGATTCCCAAAGTGATTAGAACCTATTAGGAGAGTTAAAAATTATATTCAAATCATACTATAGATATATTAACTCAAAACTGCTAGAAAAATAATTTATATGTAGTGTTAATTATGAGACATCTAATTTTACTATAATCTTTTTCATTAATTTTGATGATATTTCATGTCTATTAATGAATTGAACTTGGGGGAGGGTGGTTGTATCATTATGTCCATTATTTCAAAAAAAATTTAGGACCTATTTTTAAAAAAATTCAATAAATTTTACATATAATTTTTCTTTTATGTTTAATAATTTTTTTGGTGTTTTTAGGGAAATAAAATTGATTTTTAATTGATGTCATTAAAATATGATGAATAAAGTCTATTTTAAATGACTTTTACAGTGGGGAATTATTTAAAATTCATGATACTAGAGTGATATTTACCTACATTAATAAAATTTTTATTTTCTTATATTGAAAATATATATGATTTTAAAATATAATGTGGAATTGGAATTATAAATAAGGAATAACGATTTATGAAGATGAACTAAGGTAATATAAGAAACAATAAAAAAGAAAACCTCGTGGATTCATGTCAATAGATAAGAATATCGGTCTTTAAAAATATGATTAACATGGGAAATTGGGATCCCATGATGATATTTTGAGTAGATTATTCCATAGGTGTGTGAGAAATAAATGCTTCTGTAAATAAAATAATTAATTTTCAAATCACATGCCATGGAGAACAATAATATTTTTAAAATTATAAAAAATAAATGGTTATATGTGAGTTGGATAATAAATAAAAATGAATAATGGAAAAATTGAATTATAATAATATCAATTGATGTGTCTTAAGGAGGAGTAATGTGGAAATTTGTTACAATGAACTACAGAAGAGTGATTAATGAAAATTCCCCTTTTAATAATTTTAAATCAACTTTTATTTTTTTGTTTCATTACTAATACTAGAAATTTTACATGGATTGATGTATGTTAGTAGGATAGATTCACATAACTGGAAGGAAATTTCAAATAATTGATGGATGATGTCATTCTATTTTATAGATTATATGGTTCTATATAAGAAGGATTAATCGTGTTTATTGATGCAATTTTTTTATTTCATTGGTGTGAAATAATATAAGTTAAAGGGTTTGACGTTAGACTATATTTTGTACATTTCTATCTTAATTTAATTAAAAATAATCCACTTAAATTATATAAAACCCTGGATGTTATTTGTTTTTTAATAATTTTATTAAATCTAGAATTGTATTTCTAAATTGATTTTATCTTGATTTTTCATTCATTATTCACCTTTGATATTAATTCAATAAACAATTCATTATTTTTTTATTTTGATATTAAATTTTATTTCTATGTTTAATCATGTTTTGATTGTTTTAATTAAATTTAATTTTAATCGTGTAAAAGGATTCAATATTTTCAGGATTTTCATGGTTATAATTCCTAGAAATGAAAATGGGATACTTTTTATGACATTAACGACAGTTTGTATAATTTTCCCCGCATTTGAAATGAATTTGGAAATTTTATAAAATACATCCTAGATAATCCTATTAAATAAATTTGGGATGATGATTTCATAGAAATATTCTAATCCCTTATATGACTTTTTGGAATACCCATATGAAAAATATAGTCCATATAGGATTCTTCTGCTTACCTGTAGAATATTTATTAGATTATGTACGATATTTATACTTTGAAAAAATTATGCTTGTGACCATGATATTTTTTTCCAATATATTATAATATTTTATCATGAATATGGATATTTATTGAACATGGAAGAAAATATGCATACTCTTAAGACATTTTATCCCTACATAGTTGACTTTATATCCCATATGACGTTCTACCAGTGATGTAATAATTTTCCAGTACATGTGGGATAATTACATCCATTTCATATTCATTTACATTTCCATTTCTAGGAAATGGGTATTATAATTAGGAACTCCCAAAATAGTGAATTTGAACAACCTAATCCGAAATATATTCTATTATTCTGATCAAATTGGGTCATTTTCCAATGAGCTATCCATGTGGCACTAATTAAAGTGAAGAAGTAGTCATCTTTTGTTGAAAAAATTTTGATAAATAAGAGGACTAAAGAATAACTAGAGAGAAAACTGAATCCTTGAGTTTTGAATGTGGAATCCAATTGAAGAAGTTGAAAAGATCATCATCATTACCTCAAAAACAAGGACAGTAAATAATGATACATAGAATATCGTTATATATATTTATCCTCTGAAATAAAAAACTAATTTCATCATATCTATAAGATTTAAGACAATATTATTAATTAGTAAATTTAAATATTAATTGTGATCTATAAATATATTGTGGAGTTCTCAGATTATTTATTTCTGTAGGATTCTCTCACTACAATTTCATTGTGATCATTTGGATCTCATTAATGATGATCAGATAAAATTAGTTTCACCCTCATGATGTAATATAGTTAATGATGGAATATTCACTAAGTACATGAATATTTTAATTTTTTCTATTTAATTTTACTATTTTGGTTTCTGATAAGTATATTGTAACTTATGATTATCCATCCTCAATTATATTATTTACAAATAATATCCATTTTTATTCCACAATTTATATATAAAATATATTATGGAATTTTTAATGTGAATAAGATGGAATAATAAATGTGTTTCAATAAAGGTAGTGGCGGGATGAATACATGGGATTTCCTTGACTGTGATTTCTATTCAAAAAATATTTCTATGAGGCTGTTTGGGTCCAATTAGAATGCTCTAAGATTAAGATTGAATTTCCAAGAAGAGTGTTAATAATCCAATGAAATGGTTTGGTCTTGGGATGTTTCATTTAATTGATTAATTTTGTTCTATATAGTTATTATTTTCTTATAATTTGCATTAATACCCAACCCCCTCTTTCATTTACAAAATTGAAAATTAAAACCAAAAACCATTATAACATCTTTGATATTGAATAACTATGAAAAAATAAATGATAAACAACTATGGTCCTAATTTCAATGACATTGTAGGTTTAAAATCTTTTTATCATGGATGACCATGATAGGAACTATTCTCAATAATATATCTTTATTTCCAAACATCATCACTTAAAATTTAATAAAAATTGATATAAAATTGTTATTAAGGTTAATGGGATTTATCCTTGGAAGGGAAATATGATTCTAGGATTTCTTTATTAATTTATAAATATCATAGTAGAGAAATTAAAATTCCTTGATTTTTAAAAGATCCACAAGTAAACATTTAAACATCACTATTTCCATTCATTATTTCATTTCTTCAACATTTTTTTAATCCATATTAGAGAGATATATAATTAGTTGTGGCTTAAGAATATTACTGAAAATACACCCACCCATGTTGACATAATATACTTTTTTATATGAATTTGTGTCTCCCATAATGTATTTAGAAACATAACTAATCATTGGATAATTCTCTATGATTCAATGTGTACTATATTTTTTCCATTTTAGACATCTCAAGGTCAACATCATAGCTTCCCACTCTTTATTCCTTAGAGTTTCCATGAACTAACAAAAAAATACAAATTTATGTGTTTGATATGGGAATGTTATAATGATTGAATACATGACACCTCCCCCCACAGATGAATATGGTATTGTAACTATATATTTTTTATATTCATCCACCAATGGTGCATGTCACATTAAGATCATTATTTATTCGGAAAGTTGTTATGAAATAGATTTTCATCAAATCGCCATATTTTTTCAACAATACTCTTTGTGAACTAATTATAAAATAAAACCAAATAATTTTTCTTCCAATCAAGAAAAATCATCTTTCCTAGGATCATTTATATTCACTGAGAACATTTATTTCAATCATTATAAAAATTTCATTCTTCAGTTCCCAGATATATTAATTTGATAATCCTATTAGTATCACATCATCCAGGCACAATACGTTAATGTTGATATTCCCATATAAATACACCATGATATGGTAATATTGATATGTGTTTCTCTAGAATAAACCTTTGTCCTCCTATAAAGTGTTTAACTAATTGTTTAATAATCATAAACGTTTTTTCAAACCCTGGAATATTTTCTTCAGTTTTCTCATTAATCCATGATTCCATTTATGGAGAAAAATATTTGGTTACATCAAATATATTACATCTATGTATTTATAAAAATAATAATCATCTTCTCATTCATTATTTTAGTATTTAAATATCTATATGAAAAAAAACATAACATATTTTCAATAGGTGTATCTTTTTCTGCTATACATTTTTCATTGAAAAGTTGATTACCTCGTTATTTTTAATTACATTACCCACTAGCCATGATTTATAAATACTTCTTCAATAAATGTCATATTTTTATATGTAAAAATTCATGTTATAATTTTCATACTTTCCCCAAATAAAATATATTATCTCTGTGGGGTTATTCACAAACATTTATGCTTACTCATCAACTATGGACTACTACGACTTGTTAGAGTCACTATGGACAACCTATAAATCTAGGAACCATAGTTATCAATGATCTATAAAAAGTATAATGCTTAGATAAGCTACATACATTTATACTATTCATCATAATCTTGTAGACATTCACTATATATTTACAAATCCTGATCTCATAGTAACTAATAACCCCATATTTTCATCATCCATAATTATGGACCGATACTCTCCAATTATTGTGATATTTGGATTTCTTGTTTTAGCCTCATTCTTAGACCCCATTAGTGTGACCCAATAAACTATCCTATGAAATATAAAAACATTTATTAGACTAAAATTCATTTTAAAACTATAAAAAAATTCAAAAATGATTTCTGTTCAACTTAACTTTATGTTTACTCAATTTTTTCAATGTTCAATGCCTCTAAACACTAGTACTTAATGTGATCCTTATTATTAGAGAGAACATTTCTAAAAATTATTACTTGTCACTTATAATAATGAAAAACATAATGTAATATATTTTAATATACATTTCCCTACAATATACTTGAATTGTATATCAAATCACGATTCCATCTATTATTGTCATCCATATGAACATAGGATAATATTATAGGGATATTATAGTGACCTAAATAAAGTATTTATGTATCCAAAAATCCAATATATCTTTCTATCTTATTTGTGTTTAATAGCTCGAATTATTCGTGTATGGTTCATTATTCCATGATTCTAACCAATACATTAGAATTCTTTCTGGGAAAAGTATTACATATTACCATTCCATAAATGTATAATTGAACCATTAACATATTCCATTTTTCATAGGCATCCATAGTATAACATTTTTATTCTTAATTACCATATGTCTGTATATGTTTAAGAAACTTCATCCAGTGTATTCACATAAATTTTAAATCACGGGGTATTTATCCTTTTACCCTTCAACACTTTAAGTCATAACTGTACACTAAACCAAATCCTTTATCAATAATTTTTACATTCTTCCACTGAAGAAAAAACACCCCAATTTCTTCCTAATATGTTTACAATTCTCGTAATTTTTTAAGTCAGGATGTTCATTCACTATCATGCCTAATTTTGAGAAATATTACAATCCATTATCATTATGATTCCAATGTAAACGGTGCCAAATATTTTAGATCATATTTGTTT
Organism: Viscum album; assembly: GCA_963277665.1. Classification (NCBI taxonomy): domain Eukaryota; kingdom Viridiplantae; phylum Streptophyta; class Magnoliopsida; order Santalales; family Viscaceae; genus Viscum; species Viscum album. Next base: position 157,732,452 of record OY728128.1, on the reverse strand, counting down.
ATGGTCTAGAATGTTTAGGTTCCACTTCTATTCCATTTAGATATAATTTTTAATTTATTACAACTCTAGATATGGGAAAAAATACAGGACTAATATTTCACACCTCATCTATAAAAGAATTTTCATGTCTATATTTATCAATATGACCAACTGAAATCCTACTATTTTTAAATTCTATGAATATAATGATGGTACATGAAAAAAAAGTCATTATTAAAATAAAATATATTATCTAAATTCCCCTCAGTTTTAAAATGTTTGTCAATTTTCAGATGAACTCTTCCAATGATTATTTACACAAATTTTTCATTCATACATTTTCATCCAAGGAGTGGAATGATGATTTGGAATCTATTATCTTATATTATAAAATAGTTTTAACACAAAAATTTTTATTTACAGTAGTCTCTACATTTTCACTAATAGAACTCATATATTTAAAAGTATATGTCTTGGAATTTCATTTATATTCACGGATACCCTTCTTGAGAAAGAACCTTTAACAATAACCCAATAGAAAATAAAGGGTATAGAAAATATAAATTTAATCATATACTGATATTTATCTTCATAATTTCATATATTTTTCTAATATTTTTAGAACCTTCTACCTTTTTAAGAAATTTATTTTCTGAATGGTTCTTGAATCTACCTATAGTGATAATCATCATAAAGAATATTGTTCCATACATCCTAGAATATCATGTAAATATTTCATCAAGATATACTAACTACTATCAAAACTGAATCCCAAGAATAAAATAATGAATATGTAAAATAATATATACAAAACATTATCCTTGAAAGTTACCTTCACAAACACATGCTCAATCTAGATCAGGTTTAATTATTTTAATTGATCTACCATAGTTTATTATTCTAAAAACGTCATGTGGAAAATTAGTTTCTATAATTATATATATATATTTGTTTTTTATCCATCTCATATATATCATCCGTGTCTAAAAGTAACTCTTTTAATGTCATATTCTCATATATTTTCTTATTCCCATTATGAGATATTCACATCCTTACAAAAAAAATATTTTTTGTTGTTCCCTTCCTATTCTCTTTTCCACATGATATCTGGTTTAACATTCACAAATGAAATATTAATATCACTATTAATGATATAATTAACTATTTTAATCCTTAATAAAATAAAATTCAATCCAAAAAAAAATTTTATGGACCATTCTATTTTCGTTTATAATCAACATCAGAAATAAAAAATACCTCTCAATTGAAAACAAATTTGAGGAAGTATCAATGGAACCCATATTTTTATATGAAAATAATCAATCATATATAGAAATTTTTTTAATATATACTAATTATTGAGATTCCCATAAAAACCTCTCACCCTGGTTGTCCCTCTACTAGAAGTCTGAAATGAATGAAAATGGTAACTGGATATCACTCTTCAAACATAAATTATCATGAAATTTGAACACCCATATCACCTATATCACTTTTTCAAGTTTGATAACATCTAACCATTTTATATTTACCAAAACAACCTATAACATTAAAAAATTAAATTAATTTAACTAAGAAACTAAATGTTTTATTATTTTTGTACATTCTTCAATAATCCATTGGAGAAACTGTTCACACTATTTTTTAATTGGATCTATAATGTTATAATGAATGTTACTTCACATCAAAATAGATCACTAACAATAATAATTTCATGATAATATATCTTTTTTCACATCATATTATATAGGGTTTCACATAGTTCTCTTAATTCACTTATTTCCTAAAAGAATAAATGTTAGTTTATTCAACTATAAAACAATTAATCACTTAACAATTTCTTCACCTATAATACCATTCACCATTAAATGAATAGTTCTCCTAATTCCAAATAACATTACTATAAATATTACCTTAAGTTAAAAAAATATAGACATTACTTCTTTTTTAATATCCCAATATTTTTTGAAATTATAATGCACCAACCACCAAGTTGCATCCACTGAAATATCATATAATCCAAAAACTTAATTTTTATCTTGTTAAAGACCACTACAAATTTTCCAAATAGAGTGAGTAGTTCTTTATAGATTCCTCTTATGGGAAACTAAATTCATATCATGAGTATTTCTCATTATCCTAATAGAAAATAAGAATTTATGAAGTTATAATAGTGGGAATTTTTTTATTATTGGTCCTTTTAATATAAATACTAATAAAATTTTTATGAAGGAACGATACGTATAATTAATAAAAATATAAAAATTTTCAGATGTCATATTTTCTATCTTAATTACTTATTGTTATAATTAAAGATTTCTATTTTATGTCAATTGTGAAAATTATCTAGATATTGAAATTTTAAAAAAATAATCAATATTTTATGATTCATGGTTGTTTCAAATATAAAATTAATTTTGTTTTAAAATTCTATAATATGATTTGTGATATATTTTTATCATTTTATGCAATATATTGGTGATTAATATCAAATAAATTGATCAGATGATCTTATATTATTATGATATTCATTTCAATTAGATGGATATAGTCATATTTTTAGGATTTATCCATATAATTTTTACTTATTCTTGGCTTCGTATCATTCAATGATATCGATTTTATTTATAAGGAATCATTACAAAATTTTATTTATTAAAAAACGAAATTCCCTTTTTATTTTGATAAAAATATTCTACAATACAAATGTTGTAACATATATACCTTGATAAATCAATCCATTATAGTTTCTAAGGGGTTACTTTTTATGTTTGGAAAAAACTAGAGGTAATGGAAATTGATCCATTTCTCTTACAACTTATAAAATAATCTCTCTCTTTCTTTATTATCTCTTATTAGTATGAATTTACCTATATATGATGTGAGTTGGAAATCCTACTATGAATTTTATTGTCGAATGTCACTACTAATTAATTCCTCTACATTATAGATGTCATTATTTTTAAAATATAATATCTTTAATCATAATAAGGAATATTTATTAACCAGTAGTAAAAATATGATCTTCGTTTATTATATAACCCTTCTACAACATCTCATGAAAATATACCATGATTATGTATTTTTTAATTTATTCCATTTCATTTTTTGATAATAATTTTCCATCAAAACCCTAATGAATGTTAGATTTGTTTCCAAGATGTCTGGACCCTAATTATATTAGAATATAGGATATTCTTAAATCATTCTCATTGATATGAGAAGGTTGGAAGTGGAAGAAACATGATTTCTGATTATGTTATCACATAATGAGATTTGGGAAATTATTGTTCCGGATAAAACCTTATATCAGAAATTTAAATTGTAAATCAAATAAAGATTATGTTATGAGATACTTTATTTTTTATGGACCAAAATAAGCATTTTCAATGAAAAATGTGTAGAAATATAGAAATTTTACATTCTGTGATTCAGAAAATGAATATTGGCATGTCCATGATCACTATGATTTACCTTTCACCTATTTTATCATAGAAAATAAGATATGATATCATAGTATATGATAAGTCCAATATTATATTAATATTAAAACATGTAGTTCACTATATATATATTTTTTCCAATATTTCATACTATGATAAGATGTGTTTTATCATGTTATATTATAGTTTTTAGAAATTATGTTATTTCCAATTATCAGGAAAATAGTAATCTATAAGATAATTAATTAATCCATTTAACTGTTTAATGTTCATGATGTGAATAATAATTATGTATATAATTATCAATTTTTCATACATATATATTAAATGTTTATGAAATAATTATAAGAATATTAATTTAATATTAACAAATAAAATTAGATACCATAATTTTCATGGTGTTATATTAAGAATTTTAATTTAATATGTTTGTTTTAAAATTTTAAATTAAATTTTTTTGATTTTTAAATTAATAAATCAGGAAAATTATTAATTATTTATATTAGTTTTATTTTATATTCCAAGAGGATAGTATAAAATGATTATATTAATCCCCTATTTCAATGATCTATTAAATGAATTCAAAATTTCTATTCACATATAAGATAAATGGTTTAAAAAGTATTAATTATTAAATATTTATAGAATAAAATGTTTTTGAAATTTTTAATAAGAAAAATTTGAATATATTTTAAATATAAAGAAATATAATTTTTGTTAAAAATATATTTTCATATCTTTGACTTCATATATATGTTATCAAAATGAAAAATATGGTTTTTCTATATTTAGGATTAAAATATAACTTTTTATCTTCATTTTTTCTAGAAAGACTATATAACATAAATATGAACGAGAAACTTATTATACCTTTGCTAAATAAAATATTCATTATATATCATGTCTATATAAACGAATTGTTAATTTTATTACATTTTTCTTGAATATAAATTGTTTACATTAGGGATTTTTATATGTTATGCACATAATGAATAAATTTCATCAAAAATTGAATATCATGCTTGTTGTAAAATTCATCATATGGTATAATATATTATTTAATTTGTTTCTGTAAAAGTTAGTGATTTTCTTCAATAAAGTCACTTTGTAAATATTAAATTTAATAATTCATATATATATATATATATGGTTACAATCAGGCTTGAACATTGCTATACTGTTCAGAAATCATATATTGATATTGGGACTTTGGGTCAATCACCAACTAGTTTGGTGACAATTGATCTATCTAAATTGATATCATGGGTACATTTCATTCAATCTATTATCCTCAGTTGGGTTAATTATTCCTCATATTTTAATTATTTTTCATAAAAATGATTCCTTCACTATTTTCATGTTGTTTATATATATATATATATAATATTATAGTTAAAATTTTATTTTGGATTATAATTAAAATTATTAATTTTATAAAGTGAAATAATTTTAAATGACAAGAAAAATTAATATATTTCACTAACATAATATTTACAAATTAAATGATTTGAAACATTAATATATCTAAGGAGAAATGATATTCCATAAATAAAAGATTCATACAATAAATAAATTAGATACATGCAAGAACGTTGAGTGATCATTTAAGGTTATATATATGATATGCATTTAAGTTTAGATAATCAGATAATAAAATACCCCTAATAATATATAGTGTTTGGTTTATTCATAGGTGAACACTCGTTAAGACCTCAATCATTCCATATGATGTAACCCAAGAGAAAATATTTCACATATTATATACTATAATATTATAATAACATGACTGAACAATGAAATTTGATAATTATAATTTATATTGTTTTTTTAGCCTTGGTTTGGTATCCTTAAAAGTTAGAAGACCAAACAAATGGATTTCAAATAATCGTTGAGATTAATTTTGTAGAGTTATTTTTATCTATAATTTTAAATTATAATATAAGATACAATGTAAAGACCCAGAAATTTCATGGAATTGTTTTTTCAAAAATTCATTGGTATTTTACGAGTCCACAGTTTCTGACAGCGCCTGATTCTGAGGCCTGAGGTGCCCAGAATCAATTTCTGAAGTTTTGTTTGGATACGTTTGGTAAACGTATGTGTGGGTTTTTTTATCTTTCGAACTGGTGCTCGGAATTGAAATCCAAGGACACCGATGAACTCACAACGTTGGTATTCTCTTAGTGGGACCATTACTGCTGTTGCGTTTTATCGGGAGGAGAAGTTAATTTCTGGGGTTTGTCAATAAATAAAAAATTATGCGTGACATAATTTTTAGGTGGTGGTTAATCCAAATAAGATAAGTTGGGTGTGGGACCACCCCGCACATAACCTCCCATAGGAGTATACTGTGTTTTTGGGCCCACACGAACATCAACTCTTCAACTCCACCTTGAAACCCTTAGAACCCCCCATTGATGAGGGTTAAACTCTCCACCTCCCATATTCTCTCATTAATGTGCCAACACCATCAATTTAAATAATTACGATCCGTCAATTAATTGGTTATTTTTAATTGATTTTAAATTCATGGAATTATTAAATTGGGAAGCCTTTTATTTTATTTGTGTTGGAAAATATTCTGTTGGAGAGGCTCTGGAAAATTATAAGGAATGTGTTCCTCTCCACGAAGAACATCATCAACAAAAAATGACATATTCCTCTCGATGAAGAACATTCTCTCCACTTCTTCAACAGGGGAAAGAATGTGAGGTGACGCCCACGAGGAACACTGTCTTCCTTCCTCTTTCATCACGTCAAGGGAGAAGACGACGCCCGCGAACAATGAATCTTCCTCCTCAAACGCAACCCGACGTCAAAAAATCGACGCCTTCATCAGCGAACGATCTTTGGATCGAGGTAGAGGGTTTTGTATAATTTTAAATGAATAAAATTATACCCTTGATCTTGTTGAATGCTTAGTCTGAATATGTCCTTTTGTTATCTCCTAATGCGGAGGGCGCGGGATGAACAAACATGGCCTGACAACCCACCGTTGATCCTTGTTTGTATTGGCGATGGAGGCGGTGATGAAAGAGGAGGCGATGACCGGAGGCAGCAGCCGTGCACCGACCGCATTGAAGAAAACCGCGGCCTGCAACTGCGGGATGCTCGTGATGAAGAACCAGCTGGCTATTGCCGGATGGGCTGGTGGACCCCGGCACCCACAGGTGCAGTGCAGAGGAGATGCGTCTCACATCCACTTGTTGCTCGGATGAGCCGAATCAACTGGCCGTCTACCGGCCAAGAAGGAGGCTCGTGGCGCCGCTTGGGGTCGCACTATGGAGAAGACCGCGGCCCACGGTTGCGGGTCATTCGGTGGAAAAACATTCCGGACACCTGCCGGTCGGGAAGAAGAAATCGCGACGACTATTGGCGTCCCGTGGGAGGAAAGCGGCCCACTATGTGGGCCTCTGGTGCCAAAAAACCAGTTGGCCCACTCCTTAGGTCGGGTCAGCAGGAGGGCCTTGCCCCACCGGGCTAGGCTGACCCCCAAGCCGGGACGGACCAGCCGTGCCAGGATGGGCCCAGCTGCGAGCCCACTAGGCTTGACAGGTCGGGCCCGTTTCTCTTAAACATGGATATCTTCAAAAACGCACGTCTGAACGATAGGTCATATACATCACTGGGACCCTTGAGATGAGGTGGTCCATTAGAGATACTCTATGTGAGTTTTGGATGACTTTGGAAAATGGACGGGTTTCGATCGAACGTAGATCCAATGAAGCCCCTAGAACGAAAAAAACAATAACTCTTAGACCGGGCGTCTAATTGACGCGTCATCTATCGCGTTGGGTTTCGTTTGATGAGAAGGAACTTTAGGATACATCAACATAGGACTTCGTTGTAGTTGATGTATCGACCCCTTTGCTCAAGGAGCGGACCCTCCCAGAATAGAGTGTTCAATGTGCGGGATACCTAGAGCTGGCTTTGACTGCATCGACTTCTGTACCAGAATCCTATGTGGGTTTGACAGGAATGACTACAATATTGGAATCCTCTGTGGGTTCGACGACGAAGGAAACTATACTGGAATCCTGTTTGGGTTCGACAGTTCTGACTTCTTTACCAGAATCCTGTCTGGGATTGAAAGAATAGATGGATTGTATCATGTGTGTGTCTGACATCTTAGATGATATAGCCGGTACTATATCCTGTGTGGATCCAACGGCTTAGCTGGACTATATCTTATGTGGGTCTGATAGCTTAGGTGATCCAGTGGCTACATCTGATCATCTAATCTATCTTCTATTGTGGCATACATGTGTGAGATGATTCATGTCTTTCAACCATTATCATCGTGGTGATTTAATTTAATTCCTTTGTGGAATTGGTTGTTCTTGGTCTTGAGAGTTGGAGCTAGACTAAGATTGATAACTTAGGTATATCTATGGGCATATACCTAAGTAGGGTTGGATGATACTTCATGATTGAATCTTTCTTCTTTTGTTTATACTTAGTGAATATTATGAGACCTTGTGGTAATTTGGGTCCCCATTGACTATCTTTATACTCACCCATGCACAGGCCATGCCCGCACCTTATTGTGTTGGATGAAGAGGATGAACATCGCTGATAGAGGTCGAGAGCGCCACGAATGGACGTTACCCGGAGGTGGACCATGCGATGAGTCGGCACATGGAGGAGACTGATGGACGTGAGTAATGAGGTGCCCATATGTACCTACCCTTCAGGTAGGAATCCCCGGAGGATGATCTAGGATCTAATCTTAACTTTTAGCTGTTTTCCCCTTTCTACTTGTACTTGTTGTTCATTTGGGTTTGTATACTAGCCCATTTACATTCCAGCACACTCTTTTATATTCAATTTTACTTAGTGTTTACTTATTTTGGTGTAGTATGTTGTGTTTTTTTACTTTTATATAGGCAATACCTTCCCAGCTTATGGATTTATGCCTTAGGTGCTAGTCATCAGCCCCTGTCCTTTGGAAGGCGGGATTGGGGTAGTCATGACACGGGACCCGAGTAAGGGTCGTGAAAAATTGGTATCAAAGGAGTTGGTTCTACCATAGAAAATGGACTCTATTTATTTTAACAGGAATAGTGTTATGTGTTTTGGGTGTGTTTATCAGTTTAGGGAAACCGGTGTTGGTGCGGTGGCTGATGTATCCATACACTAGGACTGTGACTTCTGATCTCCAGCTCAGTACACGAAAACATTGATTGCATGTGTATTTCATATGAGAATGTTTTCCTTGTGATTACATGGTGTTAGATCACTAGATATACTATATTGACCGTGGCACACCTATTTCTTTTCAGGAGGGCCCCACAACGGCAGCCAGCTATGGTTTTGAGTTATGTACGAGATGGTAGCCCACCGAGCGATGAGGCCTCGGTGCAGGGCCCCATCACAGTAGAGGCACCAGTGGTACCACTACTCGCTGGGCCACCGATACCACCAACCCAGAAATAGAGAGTGCATGCCGCTTGAGTGCGTTGCACAAGTTCCAGCGATATAGGCCGCCCAGGTTCCGGGAAGAGACGAACCCACAGGGAACTGAGGATTGGATAGAGGCTATCGTGAGAGTCTTCATGTCTGTAGGGACACCAGCCGACCTTTTGGTGATCCTTTTAGCGAGTTTCTTTCATGCAGAAATAGGTAGATGGTGGAGCCTGATGCTCCAGATGCATGACGAGGCATCACTACTTTGGGAAGACTATGAGAGCCTGTTTCGGGAGTAGTTTGTTCCAGCCACCCTTTGTCCGGTGCAGATTCAGGAGTTAGTTCATCTGCAGCAGGGAAGAATGTATGTAGATCAGTACTCAGTGATATTCAGAAACCTCTCACGCTACTCCATAGATATGGTACGAGACCCAATATTCATGACATGGACCTTCGAGCAGGGGCTCATGCATGATATCAGTGTTTCGATGATTCCCTTTAGCATCCCAATCCAGGCAGGGGTGCTAGAGTGAGCCCTTCTAGTGGAGAGATTTCTGGCTGAGTAGTCACCAGTAGTGAGACCCACCACAGGGCAACACGTAGCGGAGTCTTCTACAGCCAAAAGTAGACAGATGTCACAGAGCTCCATGCAGACCAGGCCATCCGGTGGGCAATCCCAGGATGGAGGTTCGGTTGTGCAGGGAACATGAGACAGAGTGAGTTATACATGGAGCAGGAAATACTATTCATGCGGCAGGCATGACCACATGGATCGTGACTGCCTGACTCGCCATGCAGATGAGAAGCAGACAGTAGAGGGACCACCCATGCAGAGGCAGATGTTCAACCATGGTGGTCCGCTGGGAGCAGGCGGACGTGGCAGAGGAGCTGTCCGAGCATCGGGTGGTGGATGGCCTTTCAAGGCTCTACCACCACCACCCCCAGGAGGTCCACCCCGACCACATGAAGTGGGCGGAGGGAGGAGGGCTCAGCTCAAAGAAGTTGAATCCTATGACCACGACACACCTGAGATGATTCGAGGTAATATCAATGTCAACTCCACCCTTTTTAAAGTACATATAGACATAGGTACGAGTCATTATTTTATTGTCGTTGCCCTTGTTCGGAGCTCAGATATTCTGACAGATCCGTTGGATCGATCCTTATAGCTAGAGACTCTTACGGGAGCACACTCAACGATTACGCATTGGTGTTGGCAGTGTGACCTTACTCTAGGAGTCGATAACATCGGCTGGGATCTTCTTGTAACAACGTCGAGGACTTATGATGTCATATTGGGTATAGACTGGTTATCCACAGTTCATGCTCAGATTGACTCTATTAGGCACAAATTGTGGTGTGTCCTTACTGATGGGAGTAGGTTAACCTACACCGGTGAGAAGGGATCCTTTGTAGTGCATGATGGACATATGCAGAGGAGGGGCCAGCCAGTCACACATCAGTTGGCTAGTCTCATCCTCAGAGCGGTTTATATGCGGAGTCCGAGTTTTCCTGTAGTTGGGGATCAGTACGTGGTTTTTTTTCCTGAGGATGTTCTCAAACTACCTCCTCATAGAGAGGTATAATTCTACATTGACCTGTACCCCAGGACAACACTGATATATACTCCATCTTATCGGATGTCTCCTGGCGAGCTTTCTGAGCTGTGGGTACACCTGGAGGACTTGCAGGGGAAGGGATTTATCAAACCCAGTGTTTCACCTTGGGAATCTCCGATATTGTTCGCCAAGAAAGAAGATGGGAGCTTGTGACTATGTGTCGACTACCGTCGCCTGAATCAGGTGACCATGAAGAACAAGTACCCACTCCGGCAGATTGAAGACCACTTTGACCAGCTCAAGGGAGCACAATGGTTCTTGAAGGTAGACCTCATGCTAGGCTATCACCAGCTCAAGGATCTAGATGAGGATGTGCCAAAGACATCCTCCAGGTGTCGGTATGGCAACTACGAGTTCTTAGTTATTCCCTACGGTGTAACCAATGCTCTAGCAGTGTTCTTGAGTCTCATGAAAAGGATCTTCCAGCCTTACCTCGATCTCTTTTTCATTGTCTTCATCGATGACATACTGATTTACTCTACTACTGAGGAGGAGCATGCCTACCATCTGCAGGTAGTAATGGTTACACTCCGAGAGAACCACACTAGTGGAAATACGGGTTTTCGCGTCGGCGTAATAACGTCGGTTTTTTAAAACCCGACGCGAATAGTATGTGCGGGGAATTAATGGCGTCGGTTCTGCAGAAAACCGACGCCAATAATATTAGTTAACATATTTTCTGCGTCGGTTATTATAATAACCGACGCGGAAAATAATTTAAAAAAATTTTCCGCCTCGGTTTTCAAAAAAACCGACGCGGAAGTTCTTATTTTTATTTTCGGTGTCGGTTTTGAGGAAAATCGACGCCGAAAACCGATGGTGAAAAAACACATTCGGCGTCGGTTTTCCTAAAAACCGAAGCGGAAGATAGTTTTTAAAAAAACATTCGGCGTCGGTTTTTCTAAAAACCGACGCCATAAGTTAAAACTTCTGCATTGGTTTTCCTAAAAACCGACGCCGAAATGTTTTTTTAAATTTTCGGCATCGTTTTTCCTTAAAACCGACGCAAAAATTCTTATAAAATTATTCGGGGTCTGAAACCCTCATTTTGTTCTACCGTCGAAATCGAGCTCCGCTGTCCCGAAACCCTCGTTTTTTTCCATCGTCGAAATCAAGCTCCGCTGCGGCCCTTCGGACATCCGACTACCTTGGAACCTAATTTGCGATCTCGGCCGAAACCCTTATTTTGTTCGATCGTCGAAATCAAGCTCCGCGGCTGCACTTCGGACTCCCGACGACCATCGAACTTGATTTGCGATCTTGGATGGACATTTTTGAAGGTTTTTTTTCGTTTGCACGATTTCTGGTAAGCGTTCTTCCTCTTTCTCTATTGCTATCACACCATTTTTGCACTTGAAATGTATAAGTGGGTCAATACATGGAAATGGTTGAATATTATTTGGATGTGCCACTAGATTGGATAGTTTATAACAGAAAAATTGTTATTGACTATGGATTTGCACTATATACTGGTATTTGATTCCAAACTGAGTGCCTCCATGGATTTCCTCTAGATATATTTAAGAGATTCCATTTATTATCTATCTGTATGTTCTATTTATTTATACTTCTTATTGTTCATTATCCCTTCAAGTTTATATCATATTATTTGTTTCATTTACATTCATTATATTCACTATTTGATCATCAAGTAATAAATTATATTTTTTGTTTTGTTTTTAAAATGAATTTTTATTGTGAAACCATTTTTGAAAAGAAAGGATGCATGTGTGATTTTTAAAAAAGGGAATTTGTGGAAATATCTGTTTTGTTTTTTAGAATAATTAAAATCCTACTTTATATATGTATTTTAACCTTTTTTGGACTTTTTTGGAAAGGAAATGCATTGAATAGGGTGTGATAACCTACTGAGCTATTTATGATCACATCATACTTGTTCCAAACAACATTGGTTGACCTAATATATTTTGTAGTTTATTATTTATAGTTAAATATTCCATTAGAGCATGTTGGCCTTGTGTTTGGTGGTGACAAAGAGGTCACATGGAGATCACGATTTCATGGTGTATCATAAGTTTTTTTCGTTTTTTTTATTTTGAAGTTTTTGTATTTGGATTAGTTATGTATTAATTGATGTTTATTATTGTTAGTTCAACCGTGTATTTGGTTTAGATATTGATCTTGGTAGTTTTATGGGATAAATCATTCCTTTTTAATTCTTTTGATTCCCTATAGTAGTTTCCAGCTTTGGGGGATCAAGAACGCCCTTAAGGCCATATCCCAGACTGTGTTGGGTTTCCGATTAGATGGCATCTCATCTTGGTTCTTGAAAAACCATAAAAAAATCATTTCCAGTAATAATAGTTCTCTAGACCTTCCCAAACTCACAATTGATGACATTTATGTAGGTGATTCATTTATAAAAGGGAATATTGGCAAGAAAAAATAATCTAGAAAAAGTAAAATCATTGATGTTACTCAAGATAGTTTATGGTGTTGTTTTTGGGCCGATGACACCTAAATACCTTGATAGAATATGTATTATGTATTATATGTTCAATAATAAAATAATATAGATTGGATTATGGTGATTATCCACTGAAATGTGGAATTGAAATGCATTGATCTGTTAGATATGGATAAAGAGAAGTTTCTTAGTATCAATATAAAGATATACTAAAATGATAATGACATATAATTTACAAAAACTATGTGGGAGAATAGAAAAAAATCATGGGAAACCACATCATGTGTCAGTGGTGAGGGATCATAAACTGATGTCATGAGTCATATTACCAATGAACTCAAGCATGTGTCCCAATATAATTGAGGCTCCTAAGCATCATTATAGGTTTATAAACGTATAATGTGGAGACTATACCCACTATTCGGAGTAAAACCATATTATAAATAACCTTAGGAGATAAATAAACCAAATGAGCCAGTATGAATGATACACTTATTTGGATGTCTTCTATTTTACCATGTGACCCAACTGCAAAATGTCAATTTCGACCAAAATTTAAATATTGAGGAATTTTATCTTTGTATTTGACTCTTTCATTTATTATGTTCACAAAAATAAGAGGTATTTTATTAACATACTCTTCATCATGTTCAATAATATCCTCAGAATAATCAAAGAACCAATCATTAATTTATTTTATTTTAAACTACATCATTGATTGAAATGACATATCATTTTCTTTCTTGATCTTATTTTTTAAATTTTTATACTTTATAATTTTTTATGAAATTATAATTTCATTAACACACATGTATATAATATGAAAATAAACTGTTTACTCTATTTGTAAGCGTGTTTCATATTTGATGTCTTTTATCTGATTATCAATAGTTTTTATGGAATATGTTTTTGTTTACAATTTATCTGATAGATATTTAAATGTTTCTATGTTTTAATATATTCATCAATTATATTGTGATATCAGGTATTAATGGATCATAATTGGATTTATCTATGAAGAACAACTAGTGAATATGAGAGAGGAGTTGACAATTTTTTGGAATTTGCTAAACGTCATAATCAAAATATTGATTTGATTTTCTGTCCATGTGTGAAGTGTGTAAATATGATAAAGTTAAACTTCATAGAAATCAAGGATCATCTCATTTGGTATGGTTTTAGCCTTAATTATACACGTTGGATCTTGCATGGTGAAAGAACTAAAAATTCAACATCCAATATTGATGACGATATTCATAATGAGGCAGAGGATCGTATTGAAGAATTAATTCATGATTTAGGTGTTGAAACCATCGAAAAAACACCAACTGTTGAACGATTGTATGGAGATTCTGAGAAACCATTATTCCCAGGTTGCAGTAAATATACAGTGTTATCAGCAGTTTTGAGATTAGTTAACTTAAAAGAAAAAAATGGGTGGAGTGATAAAAGTTTCTCCAGTTTACTTGAGCTTTTAAAAGAGCTTCTTCCAGAAGGCAATGGGCTTCCAGATTCCAATTATGAGGCGAAGAAAATATTATGCCCAATGGGATTGGGGTATAAAAAGATACATGCTTGCCCCAATGATTGTGTACTGTATAGGAAAGAAAATGAACATTTATCAAGTTGTCCTACATGTGGAACATCGCGCTATAAGATGGATGAGAAAGTCAACTCAGATTCATTTTCAGGTGATGTCATGTAACGTTATGAAAATCAATTTTTTTTACTTTCCAATGATATCATCCAATATTTTTTTCAAACAATTCTGATAATTCAATTCTGATTTATTTTTAGGTACCAAAATCAAAACTCCATCTAATGAAATTTGGTACCTTCCAATTATTCCTCGTTTGAAGCATCTATTTTCAAATTCAAATGATGCAAAAAGGTTAAGATGGCATTCAGATGAGCGCATTTCTGATGGTAACTTACGTCACCCTGCCGATTCACCACAGTGGAAGAGTTTTGATAAAAAATTTCATGATTTTGGAAGTGAAGTTAGAAATCTTAGAATGGGATTGTGTACTGATGGAATGAATCCATATCGGAGCCTCAGTAGCCAACATAGTTCATGGCCTGTTTTGCTGGTACATTACAACTTGTCCCCACATCTATGTATGAAGAAAAAATATGTTATGATGAGCTTGATGATTTCTGGACCAAAACAACTGGGAAATGATATTGATGTGTATCTTACACCATTGATTGAGGATTTAAAACTGATATGGGAGAAAGGTGTTACAGTTTTCGATGCATACAAGAAAGAGTATTTTCTTTTGCGTGCTATGATAATGATCACTATAAACGACTTTCCTGCATATGGAAACTTATCTGGATATAGTGTTAAGGGACATAAAGCATGTCCAATTTTTGAAGAACAAACTTCATATTATCAATTGCAGAATGGAAGAAAGACAGTGTACATGGGACATCGAAGATTTTTGCGAATTGATCATCCTTATCGTAGATTGAGAAAAGCATTTAACGGTTTACAAGAATACAACCTCCCCCCTCAACCATTGTCATCTGAAGAATATTATGACAGAGTGAAATATATTGATTCAACATTTGGAAAGAGAAAAAGTTCTGGTTTACAAAAACATATCTGGAAGAAGCGGTATATTTTTTTCGAACTACCTTATTGGAGATTTTTAGAGATAAAACATAAAATTGTTGTTATGCATGTTGAGAAAAACATATGTGATAGTTTGATTGGAACTTTTTTAGACCTAAAAGGAAAGACAAAAGATGGATTACATGCTAGATTGTACTTGATATTAATGCGATTTCATTTGGAGTTAGCTCCCGCTGTGAAAGGAAAAAGAACATATTTACCTCCGGCTTGTCACACATTAAGCAAGATTGAAAAGATGAATTTTTGTCAGTGTCTTCATGGTATTAAAGTACCCAGCGGTTTTTCTTCAAATGTGAATAATTTTGTGTCATTGAAGGATTGTAAATTAATAGGTATGAAATCACATGATTGCCATGTGTTAATGCAACAAATTCTACCAGTAGCAGTGCATGGTATATTACCGAAAGCTGTCAGGAAGACAATCATCAGGTTATGTAATTTCTTTAAATCCATTTGTAGCAAAGTCGTTGATCCAAATTTGTTAGATTTGTTGGATAATGAAGCAACTCTTATTCTTTGTCAACTAGAAATGTAATTCCCACCCACATTTTTTGATATAATGGTTCATCTATTGGTTCATTTGGTGCGTGAGATAAGAATGTGTGGGCCTGTTTATTTAAGATGGATGTATCCTTTTGAAAGATATATGAAAATTTTGAAAGGATATGTTAAAAATACTTTTCGACCAGAGGCCTCTATTGTTCAAAAATATGTATCAGAAGAAGTGATTGAGTTCTGTACTGATTATTTGAATGAGGTGGAGCATATTGGTCTCCCTCTATCTCGACATATGACAGTTGACAGGGAAGGTAGAGGGGTTCGAGGCTTAAAGGTAAAGTTCATTCCACATGATGAAGTGATGCAAGCACATTTATACATTTTGAACAACACAGATGAGGTTCAACCATATATATCCTCACATATTGCTGAATTAAAGTTACGATATCAGAAAAGAAATGAAAAGTGGTTGATGATTGAGCATAAGTAGACATTTGTTTCATGGTTTAAAGAGAAAGTCACCCCAAATATATCTATATCAGAAAAATTGAAGTGGTTATCAGGGGGACCATCTTTTAATGTGATCACTTGGTCTGGTTTTGATATCAATGGCTACACATTTTACACAAAAAACCTGGATGACAAGAGTACCGTTCAGAATAGTGGTGTGATGGTATTCACTGAAGCAGTGCATTTTTTGAGTGCCAAAGATAAAAACCCAATTTCTGCATCAACATCATATTTTGGAGTTATTGAAGGCATATGGGAAATTGATTATATTAAATTTCGAGTCACTATTTTTATGTACAATTGGTTTGATAGTAATAGTGGCGTGAAACATGATGAATATGGGTTTAAACTGGTTGATTTGAAAAGATTTAATCACAATGAGGAACCATTTATCTTGGAGACACATGAAAAACAAGTATTTTATGTCATTGATCCGTCGAATGATCAGTGGTCAGTTGTTTTGCAAGGTAAAAGATATCATTTGGGTGATGATGATGATTCTGATGATGCTGGTGATTTACATGAGCCTTATTCATCTATTATGCAATTTTCAGATGATTACAATGAATATAAGACAGACATAGTGCATGCAGTACGTACCGATCATGATGAAGGGACGTGGGAAAACACTAAATTAGTCGCCTAATTTTTCTGGTAAATATTTATATTTTGTGTCTATTTTTAAAACTAACAAATGCATGCCTCTATTTTTACATATTTATTTTTCATTTCCTTGTTTCTAATTATACAGTTTTCTAATGATATGCAGGTACCAAAAATTTCATTACACTTTCTAGTAGCAATGTCAAATACAGATAGAGAGGAGCAGTTACCGAGGTATATCTATTTTGACATAATATTAAATATTCAGTAATATACATATTTAATGAAATAAAACTGTTAATTTATAAAAAAAATTGCAGGACTACTGATGCGTCCTCGGCGGAGGATACTTCTCTAGTTACTACTCAAAAATCAAGTTCTCTAGTTGGTAAACGTGGTATTACACGTTTACCAAAAATATCACTCGCTATTGTTGATAACAAATCACACATCTGTTTTGATGATAATAATAATTCAGTTGGCCCAAATGCAGTTCAGTTTGTCAGTTATATAGCGATGCATAGCCGTTACAGGATTAGTATTTTATATCCTGATTGGAAGTCAGTGGACAGGACGGCGAAGCAACAGCTTTGGGAGGCCGTGACGGTAAAATATCTTTAATTATTTATTTTATCTCATTTTTTTAATATTATATAGTTTAAATGGAATATTTAATTTTTTCAATTACAGATGACATTAAATTTTGAGGAAACCAAAGAAATTAGGAAAATACATCTCTCTTTAGCGGCGGTTCGATGGAGAGATTTTAAAAACAAACTGACAAAAGATTATGTTTTTGGAAAGAGAAGGTTTGAAAGCCCATGTCTTAAGTATCCATATATAGATGAAGAAACATGGAAGCGATTTGTTGACAGTCGTCAGGAAGAAAAATTTTAGGTATTGTAATTGTTTTATATTTTAAAATTTATGCTATATTTTCCTTATTACTTATGTGTTTATTTTTATGTAACAGGCCTCCAGAAGATCTCATCAGGAGATCCAGTTGAAAAACGTATACCCTCATACGTTATCACGTGGATGATACTCGTATTTGGAGAAGAAAATTATTGAAGAAAAATTTGAAGCATTTTGAGCTCGATCAAGTAGTGGTTCAGAAGAGGTCCAGTATGGTCCTCCATCTCCTCCCACTCGCCATGAGAAATGGAAATGATCAAGAAGAAGAAAAAATGAACAATATCTTAAAGACGAAGCTCATCAAGTGGCTGATAGAATTGTAAGTAAATATTAATTCTTTGTTAACAATTTTCCTTTTTTATAATTTAAAACACTAATATAAATTTTTTTTTTCATTTCAGGATGAACATTAGGAGAAAGAGACACATGGCTCTTTTATCCCCGAGGGTAGGATGGATATCCAATCCACTGCTTTGGGAAAGGATGAACACCCCGGCCATGTTAGAGGATATCAGGCGGATGTTAGTATTCGGAAGGTTTTTGGTAAGAGTAAGCAACCAAGATAACCGGAAATCGAATCCTTAAAAGAAGAACTGCAGGATATGAAACGGTCTATGTGTGATCAAATTCAACCAGCAGTACATAAGGATTTATTAGAACACTTGGCAATACAGTCACAGTCTGCTCATCCTTCCGAGGTATATTATTTACTGTTAACAATTTTTCTTTTCTATAAATTATAAACACTGATATAACTTTTTCATTTTTCAACATTCTCATCCTACTCACTCAGACTATCCTGCCTCATATGCTTACCCAATACCGTCTGGGCAGCCTTCCGAGGTATATTATTTAATGTCATCAATTTTTCTATTTTATAAATTATAAACACTGATATAACTTTTTCATTTTTCAACATTCTCAGCCAACTCACCCGGACTACCCTGCCCCATCTACTTACCCTGCCCCGTCTGCGCAACCATTTGAGGTATATTATTTTATTTAATTTTTAATCAATTTTACTATGTTATAAATTTTAAACACTAATATACCATTTTAATTTTTCTGACTTCTTAGCCTGCTCACCCTGACTACCCTTCCCCACCTGCTAACTTTGAGCCTCCACCTCCTCCATCGGATCGAACCTTATATTGTGAGTTGTTTGCGGGAGATCCTCATGTACATATTGTTGCGTTAGGACAACTGAATTTTTGGGGGGACTCGGTACATCATCAGCCTAAGCAGATGGGTCAGGTTAGAGTATCAGTACTTGTTATTATAGATCCTACTGCTCTACTACCATTTCCTACTGCGGAGATCACCAGTGTTGGGGAATGTATGGGCCATTTATTACTTTGGCAAACTGCACTTCTTCGTTATATTTTACATGAGGTATGAGTTTTTTTAAATAGTAATTAGAAATGATTCCAAATTACTTATAATTTTTTCTGACATTTAACTTATATTGGAATATCTGAAAGCAAAATAAACTGTACAAATGCAGCAAAATGTTCAGAAACAGTCGGCTGTAGATACTTCTGATATTTCTTCTGGGTTGAAAAGATTATCTCAGTGCTCATCTTCCTTGAATTTTATCTATGAGTTTCGGATGACGTCCGATATATGTGGAAGAAATTATAAATTGAGAATATTGAAAGAAGATATCATGAATTTAGTTAATTTTTAAGAGATCGGGCTGAATGTGGTGCAGTTGTTTTCCATGTAAGTAAATTGACGTTTGAATTTCTATTTCTTTAATAAAATATTGTTATGTCATTGACTAACTATATTTTCTTTTTAAATTAGGTATCTATACAGGATTATTTTACAAAATGAAACTACAAGCATTTACAGCTTTATAGATCTAGAGTACATTTCCTTGGAATTCAAACATGTGAAAAATGATGAAAGAGTTCAATATATATCCGAGAGATTATCAGAAACAGAGATTCAGTGCTGGTTTTTTCCATTTCATGATAAGTATGAATATCAACATAATTTTGAACTCATGATCATTATAATTTCATTAATTGTGAACTTTTTGTATTATAGGGGGCATTGGATGTTAGGTGTATTTTTCCCAAATGAATGCACCTTATATTGGTTTTTCTCTTTATTAGGAAAAGTGCGTAAACCGTTTTCCAAATTATTAAACAGGTAAGTTGTTTTTTTATTTTTAAAAGTTTGTTATGTTTAATTTTAATTGTTTACACAAGTTTTATTAGTTCTTATATAAAAAATGCAGTTCATGGAAACATTTTACAAAGGAAAAGAAACCAACGAAAATCAAATATGTGGAAGTATATGTAATTAGTTTTTATATTTTTGTTATATATTGGGTTTCATTATTAGTTAAATGTTTTATAACTATAGTGTCATCGTCAAAATAGACATGTTGAATGTAGTTATTATATTCTATGATTTATGTACGAGATAATCACAACTGGGGAAACTACTGATTTTCATAAGGTTAGTTGTATTAATTTTTTTATATATTTTCATTCACTTTCTTCTATTTATTAATTTCATATCATTCAATATTATTGTAGGTATTCAATGATTCACAGTCATATTCTCAATCTGATATGATCCATATTCAATCTACTTTTGGGGACTATTTGTTAAGTCTGATTAAGATTTGAGGTATGTATATACTAATATTTATAAATAATAATATATATGGGTTTAAAAAACTAACTCTTATGATATATTAGGTGTTTGAACCTACTAATAATCAAATGAATGCTTCAAAAATAACAAACAATGAGCATGTCATATATTTCAGGTACGTGTATTTTAATTCTGCTTTACTGAGTTTTCTCAAGTGCCTCTGCAAAAACTGTTTTATTGAATCTACTAATAATCAAATGAATCCTTCAACAATAACCAACAATAAGCATGTCGTATATTTCAGGTACGTGTATTTTAATTCAGAATTAGTTATTATATTTCTTTTCATTGTTATTTCTTAAAATCATTTGTCTGTACAGTGACAGATCTGGAGGGTGGTACTTGGATCATGAACATAGAGATTCGTATAGCGAAATAACATTCACAAACACTAAAAATTGTCTCCCTTGCATGCACATCAATATCTTCTAGGCCTTTTTATTTTTTATGCAAATAAATATCGGAAAATGATTGCCGAGAAGCATATCACATAATACCCGAAACAGCGCTTAGTGGGTTTGCACAATGATAAAATAGAAGGCGTCAATTTTTAAGGTATGTTTCTTTATGTCTCTTCAATCTGCATTTGATTTCAATTTTCTAACCTATTTTTTGCACTCAAACTTATTTCTCTGTTATTCCATAATTTAAACAAATAACAATAGTGAATGGGTAATGCACGTCTATACAGAGCAAATATAAAAACCTGAGGTTGGGGGTGGTGGGGATCCTATGGTGAAAAGACACCCCCAACATCTTCAGTGGGGGAGGTGAGGAAGAGGTTGCATCGGCTGAGTGTTCCTGGAATTTTGATCAGGAGTCGTAAAATTTCATTTTTGTAATTTACATTGTGAAAAAATTAATGATTCAAATAAATTACACATTTTCATTTAATGTTTATTCATTGCACTAATATCTTGGAATTGATTTTTTCACGAACATCTCCTTAGTTTCATTACTGTTTTGACAGGATTGGTGCTATCTATGGGAGGAAACATACAATGATTGATACTAAGTATGGTTAGATTAAGAAAATGCACCATATAGGTACGTGTATTTTAATTCTGCTTTACTTTGAGTTTTCTCAAGTACTTCTGTTAAAGCTGTTTAATTGTTTTTGTATACTTCGTTTTTTTTCAGGGTTCCGATTTTTTTGGAGGAGAAAATATATGTATTTTATTTAAAAAAAAATTATTTACTGCGTCGGTTATTTTAAAAACCGACGCCGAATATTTTAAAAACAATTATTTATGGCGTCAGTTTTTTTAAAAACCGACGCCGAAAGTTTGCTATGGCGTCGGTTTTTTAAATAACCGTCGCCGAAAATCCTGTGTAAATTAGTTTTGGCGTCGGTTTTATATAAAACTGATGCCGAAAACCTAGTCGACTCTATTTTCCGCGTCGGTTTTTTAATGAACTGACGTAGAAAATAATGTCTACATGTAGCTTCGGCGTCGGTTTTATAAAAAACCGACGCCGAATCTCATAAGTGAATTATTTTTCACGTCGGTTTCTATGAACCGATGCGAAAACTTTATTTTGAACGTCGCCTATAAAGACGTCGGTTTATAACCGATGTTAAAAGTTAAAAAAAACCGACGCTAAAAAGTGTTTTTGCACTAGTGCCAGCATTATGGTAAACTCTCAAAGTGCCAGTTCTGTATTCGAGGGGTTCACATCTTGGGACACGTCATCTCGGAGGTTGAAGTTGCAGTGGATCCAAAGAAGATCGAGGTAGTACTTGCATGGGATCCACCTAGGAGTGTGACAGATGTGTGGAGTTTTCTGGGATTGGATGGATACTATCGAAGATTTTTTCCAGACTTTTCCATAGTTGCAGCAACCCTTTTTGTATTGACAAAGAAGGGGAAAACCTTAGTTTGGTCAGATAGATGTCTGGAGAGCATTCATGAGCTGAGTCAAAGGTTGACTAGTGCGCCAATCTTGAGGCTACCAGAGGAGGGCGTAGGGTACGTAGTTTACTACAACGCATTAGGGACCGGACTCGGGTGTGTCCTGATGTAGGAGTGAGCAGTGATAACATATGGTTCATGGAAGTTGAGACAGCATGAGTATAACTACGCTACCCATGACCAGGAGTTTGCAGTAGTTGTTTTCACCTTGAATATGTGGCGGGACTATCTGATGGGAAAGCGTTTTATAGTCTACTCTGACCACCAGAGTCTCAGGTATATTTTCTCGCAGAAGGAGCTGAACCTAAGACAGCGGGGATGGATTGAGTTCCTTCAGGACAATGACTTTGAGATAGTCTATAATCTTGGGAAGGGGAACGTTGTAGCATATTCTCTCTGCAAGAGATCAGGCATTCAGCTGCTAGGAGAGGCGACATAGCAGCTGGCCGTGTTGCAGATATCCTTTATGGATAGAGATGGTGAAGCCTTTCTATAGTCTCTCACAATCACTCCTCTACTCCATCAGCGAGTCAGGGAGGCACAAAATGGGGATGTTGACTGTGAGATGTGATGTGCTCAGATATCCTCAGGGCAGTCACCTAATGGATTTTTTGAAGGTGGGGAGCACATCATCCTCTTCATAGGAAATACCACGGTACGAGTTGCAATACATGAGGAGGTATTGAGGGAGTTTCACACTTCCCCTCTAGCCATAAATCCAGGAGTGGCGAAGATGTATCTAGACCTCAAACGACGACACTGGTGGCCGGGTATGAAGAAGGTGATATTAGAGTTTGTTTCAAGTTGCCTCACTTGTCAGCAGGTGAAGGTGGAGCACCAGGTACCCGCAGGCTTAGTACAACCCTTAGAGGACCCAGAGTGGAAGTGTGATGGGATATCCATGGATTTTGTGACGGGGCTTCCACGTACATCTAGAAGACACGACTCTATCTGGTTGATTGTCGACCGACTCACCAAGACGGCCCACTTCCTACCGATCAGAGAGTAGGGCTCAGTAGAGATCTTGGGACACCTCTAGGTTCTGATGATCATACGGCTTTATGGTGTGCCATCAACTATCGTATCCGATTGAGATTCTTGTTTCACATCCCAGATACATAAGGGGTTACAAGAGGCTTTTGGGATGCAGCTTCGCTTGAGCACCGCCTTCCATCCTCATATGGATGGTCAGACTAATAGGACTATTCAGACTCTTGAGGACAAGCTTCGTGCATGTGTCCTCGAATTTGGTCACATTTGGGAGGATTAATTACCCTTGGTGGATTTTGCGTACAACAACAGTTATCACTCCACCATCGGGATAGCCCTTTACGATGCACTGTACGACCAACCTTGCAGATCTCCTCTGTGCTAGACTGACCTAGTGGAGTCAGCACTTCTAGGACCAGAGATGGTGTAGGCCATGATGGTGAAGGTGCAGATCATCCAGGAGTAGATGAAGACTGTACAGATCGGACAGAAGTTCTTTGATGATAGGAGACGGAGACCACTAGAGTTTGAGGATGGCGACCACGTCTTCCTATGGGTCTCACCTCGATGAGGTCGACGGTAATTTGGCCGAGGAGGAAAGTTATCTCCACGTTTCATTAGACCTTTACATGTCCTCAGCAGAGTAGGTGAGGTGGAATAATACCGATCCCTTCCACCTCAGTTACACTGGTTGCATGACGTCTTCCACGTATCTCAGATGAGGAGATACCTGCACGACCCGTCCCACATCATCGACCACGGGGAGTTGGCCATCGATGACGGGGAGACCTTCACGGAGGTTCTAGTGGAGATTGAGGATCAGCAAGAGAGGGTCCTATGTGGACGGTCGATTCCTCTGGTGCGCGTTCTATGGATGCACGGGAACCTATAGGAGAGCACATTGGAGAGGTAAGCTCAGATGTGTGATCAGTACCTTCATTTGTTTCCCTAGTGGGTGTTATAGCTTTACGGGGACGTGAATCCTGGAGGTGGGGGTAATGTAAAGACCCAAAAATTTCATGGAAATTTTTTTCTTAAATTATTTGGAATTTTACGAGTCCGCAGTTTCTGACGGCGCCTGATTCCGAAAACTGGTGTGCCTGAAATCAATTTCTGAAATTTTTTTTGGGTATGTTCACTAAACGTACATGCGAGTTATTCTATCTTTCGAGTCTATGCTCGGAATTGAAATACGAGGACACCGATGGACTCGTAGCGTCGGTATTCGCTTAATGGGACCTTTACCGCAGTTTCATTTTATTGGGAGGAGAAGTTAATTTATGGGGTTTGTTATTAAATTAAAAATTATGTGTGACATGATTTTTAGGTGGTCGTTATATCAACCAAATGAAAGTTGCTAGTGGGGCCACCCCCCACATATCCTTCCTTTGGAGGATAATGTTTTGTGGGGCCCACACAAACATCAACTATTCAACTCCCCCTTGAAACCCTTGGAACCCCCCATTGAGGAGGGTTAAACTCTCCACCTCCCACCTTCTCTCATTAATGTTTCAACACCATCAATTAAATTAATTAAGCTTTCTCAATTAATTGGTTATTTTGAATTGATTTGAAATGCATGGAATTATTAAATTGGGAAGCCTTTTATTTTATTCGCGATTGTAAATATTCTGATGGAGAGGCTCTGGAGAATTAGAAGGAAATTGTTCCTCTCCATGAAGAACATCTTCAACGAAGAACGACATCTTCCTCTTGACGAAGAACGTTCTCTCCACTTCTTCAACTAGGGAAAGAACATGAGGCGACACCCATGAGGAACATTGTCTTTTTTCCTCTTCCTACGCGTCAAGGGAGATGAAGCCGCCCACGAATAGGGACACTTCCTCCTCGGATGCACCCTGATTTCAACAAATCGATGTCGTCATCAGCGAACAAGCTTTGAATCAAGGTTGGGGGTTTTATTATTTAAATAAATAAAATTATACCCTTGATCTTGTTGAATGATTAGTTCGATTATGGCCTTTTTTATCACCTAACGCGGAGGGCGCGGGCCGAACAAACACGGACCGACAAACCTCAGTTGGTCCTTGTTTGTATTGGGAATGAAGTCGGTGTGGGAAGAGGGGGCGACGACTGGTGGCGGCGGCCGTGTGGAGGAAAACCACGGCCCGCAACTGCGGGCTGCTCAGGCTGAAGAACCGGTCGGCTATTGCTGGCTGGGTTGGGGGACCATGGCACCCGCAGGTGCCGCACGTAGGAGATGTGGTGAGCATCCATAGGCTGCTCGGACAAGCCGAACCGGCCCGCTGCCTGCTGGCGAGGATGGAGGACAGTGGTGCCATGCTTCAGAGAAGTCGGTGGCCCGCAGATCCGGGCCGCTTAACGGGCGAACCGGCCGGCCGCTTGCCGACCGGGCGGAAGAAACCACAGCTTCGCGTGGGAGGATTGTGGCCCGCTGTGCGGGCTACTCGTGCTGGACAAAACCAGCCAAATTTGACCATCCGGGTAGGGAGAGGCGGCACCGCTCGGGGCCGTCGGGCGAACCGGACCGGCCCGCTCTGCGTGCCGGGTCCGCGGGTGGGTCGCGCCCCACCGGGCTGGGCCGACCCCCCAGCCAGGTCGGGCCGACCCCCAGCCTGGTTGCACCTACCGATCTAGGACTGGTCGACCCGCCATCCCACTGGGCATGACAGGTCGGGCCCGTTTCTCTTAATCATGGATATATTCTAGACCGCGCGTCCGAATGGCGCGCCGTCTACTGCAATAGGACCCTTGCGACGAAGAGGTCCTTTTTCAATACTCTAAGTGAGTTTTGGATGAATTTGGAAAATGTCTAGGTTTGGATCGAGCATAAATCCAACCGGGCTCCTGGAACAGAAATACCAATAACTCTCAGACCATGTGTCCAATTGACACGACGTCTGTCGAATTGGGTTTCTATTGACGATACCAAACTTCAGGATACATCAACTCAAAACTTCTTGATAGGTGATCTATCGACCCCTTTGCTCGAGGAGCAGACCCTACTAGAATCGATTGTGCTGTGTGCGGGAACCTTAGAGCTGGTTGTAACTGCGTCGACTTCTGTACTGGAATCCTGTGTGGGTTTGACTGTGACAACTACTATACTATAATTATCCGTGGGTATGACGATGATGAAAACTATATGGGAATCATGCGTGGGTTCGATAGTTATGACTTCTATACCAGAATCCTATGAGGGTTCGACAGAATAGCTGGATTGTATCCTGTGTGGGCCCGACAGCTCAAACGAATCATAGCCGGTCCTGTATCCTGTGTGGGTCCGACGGCTTAGCTGGACTGTATCTTGTGTTGGTCCGACAACTTAGATGAGATAACTGGACATGTTTCCTGTGTGGTTCAGACGGCTTAGTTGGACTGTATCCTATGTGGGTCCGATAACATAGGTGATCCATTGACTACATTTGATCATCTAATCTCTTTTCAATTATGGCATACCTATGTGAGCTGATTCATGTCTTTCAATAATTATCATCATGGTGATTGAATTTATTTCCGTTGTAGAATTGGTTGTGCTTGGGCTCGAGAGTTGGAGTCGGACTGAGATTGATAACTTAAGTATATGTATGGGCATATACCTAAGTAGGGTTGGTTGATACTTCGTGATTATATCTTCTTATTTGTCTTATCCTTAGTGGATATTGTGAGACCTTGCGGGTCTCAGGTTCCCTACTGAGTATCATTATACTCACCCTTTCATGGGACATGCCCACACCTTGTTGTGTTGGATGCAGATGACGAACAATGCTGATGGAGGCTGAGAGCGCCACGACTGGACGGTACCCGGAGGTGGACCTTGCGAAGGGTCGGCACACTGAGGAGACTGACGGATGAGAGTGCTGAGGTGCCCATCTGTACCTACCCTTCAGGTAGGAATCCCCGGAGGACGATCCAGGATATGCTCTTTACTTTCACCTATTTTTCCCTTTCTAATTGTACTTGTTGTTCAGTTGAGGTTGTATACTGGCCCACTTACTTTCCAGCACACTCTTTTGTATTTAGTTTTACTTACTGTTTACTTCCTGTTGCGTACTCTGTTGTGTTTGTTTACTTTTATAAAGGCAATGCCTTCTTATTTTAAGTATTTATGCCTTTGGTTCTAGACGCCAACCCCTGGCCTTTGGAAGGTGGGATTGTGGTAGTCATGGCACAGGCCCCGAGGATGGGTCGTTACATATAATTTAGAATTATGTTTACCATATTTTTTATAAAATCATATAAATACTAAATTAGTCACAAATATTAGTGAAATATTTACCATTGACCATAAAAAAATGAAAATGTAGAGTCATTATTTACGTGGTAGTGTGTTAAATAAAACATATAATTAATTTTTTGTAATGTATGTTACTAATAAATAATTATTTCTTATTGTTTAAGTTATGCTGAATAGAATGTGGAATTTTTTTTATATCTAACATGGAAAAAGAAAAAAAATAAATGGTTTTTATTTCATAGTCTAGTTTTAGAATTTGAACCTAATTCTCAAACAATGGTAATGTATTATGTTTTAGAAAAACCACTTAGTAAGGCTATAGCTAAAGAATCTTCAAAAGATAAAACTCATACCTATGTATGCATACAAACATTTTGTTTAAATATATACATATATTCTTGTATATATAAGACCTTTTTTATAGATGTTACACAAGAATATTTATTCTTATATAATGATACGAAAACAACATAGGATCTATCAATATCATGCTATAACAAATAGATATGAATATTTTAATGTTTTTTATGTAAAATTATGAAAATGGTTAAATTTTCGATATCATGCTTCATATGTTTTATATAAATTAATATTAAAATAGCTCATGTGGTCTTTAATTTAAAATATTCAAACTATGAAATTCATAAATTAAAACAACAATGTAATTTATCTATGGTATCAATGTTTAGCTTATTTAAAGTGGAAATGAATTTTAATATAATTTGTAACAAGGAACAATGATTTTCATAGGGTGTTAGGTTATTTACTAAAATCCAAAACCTTTATCTATTAACAAAAATTATAGGTTTTACACTCTTATTTTAAATATCCATTCCAAAATGGAGGTCAATAATTCAATGAAAACAGATGAAAGAATATGTTTACAAACTAGAAATTTCATTTACTATAACAATTATTTTAAATAACACACCCTCTGATAAACCCCAACCCTATACACATGTAGTGTACAAGAATTAATGAATAAAAAAAATTGTAATTTGAGGATTCAATAATAGAATAAAATGTTTTGTTTATAATAAAACATATATAAGTTGATTAGATTTGATAAAATATGAGAAAACATTATTACGGCTCCCAGATCCTGCTGAAAAATAGTAGATTATGTATTTATGTATATAATTATAGAATTGTAACAACCCAAGATTTTATGAGAAGTATTCTTTTTAATTTATTTGATGTCTTGTGTTGTATGCTACACCAAGATTATCTTGCGCTATACACAACACCGTTTTAGCTTGCAGTATACGCAACACTATTCTTGGATCGTGTTACACACAATTTCATGTTCGTTTGAAGTTATTGTACGCAACATTGAGTGTGTATATATATATATATATATATATATTTATTCAATGTATAAATTCAATATGGTTGGATTCTATTATACAAAACAATAAAAGAATCATGCGCTACAAGCAACCCTGACTTGGCCTTCATTACACGCAATCGTGACCATCCCCGATAGCGTGTGTTGTACGCAACACCGAGTTTCACTAAACAACGATATGTTATATAAACTAGCCATTATGAATAGTAATACCCACTTATTGAAATTTTATTTTTCAAAATGTACTTCATTTTTGGATTCGAAATATCGAAATTAGCCTAGGGTGAATTTTTGGCATTTTTTTGAAAACTTTCAATTGTTGATGAATAGTTAAAACACTGGGTTACTATTTAAAAACTGACTTTTTATAATTATTTATTTTATTTAAATTTATTTTAGGTCAAAAATAGATACATAATACCTATATAAGTACAATTTAATTCATTGGAGTCCTTTTATAATAATTTTAGATATATAAATTTTTTTTGAACTTATCACCGTCTTTTACCCACCTCCTAGGAGAATTTAAAATTTTACATAAAACATATTTTTACTGGTTCTGTGAGTGGAATTTAGAAATTCCGAGAGACATGGTCAATATCAAGGAGTAAAATGTGGTTCAATAAGATAAAAATAATTTTTGGTGAATGTTAACTTTTTAATTTATTTACCACTGTTAAAAGTAAATAGGGTAATTAAGGGTAAAAATGATATTATTAGTATCCTAACACATGTAATAATTCTATTGGATAAGTATAATTCGACTAAAAACAACTTTAGGAATATAATATTATCATTTAGGTCCACTTGGATTAGATTAGGACATTTATTATTATTTTATTTAAAAAGGAGTTAAAATAGTTTAAATCAAAGTTTAATAACCAATTTTTTTTAATATATGGTTATACATATGATAAATTAGACTATAAATATTAATTAGAAAGATAAAAATATTTCCTACCTAATGGTGTTTTATTTTTAAAATTGAGACATTATATAAGTTAATTTATATTTGACACAATGGTGATGCAGTAATTACCTAAATAATGAAATATTAAAATAATAGATATTATAAATACCCAAATAAATGTAATGTTAGACTTTTTATGAATTCAAATAATTTTCTAGGTTAATATGAGATGTTAGTATTGGTTTAATAAACTTTTCTTGAACTAATCATGTTGTTATGATTTTCACATGAATCAATTACCAAATAGTTTCAAAATTGACATAAAATAGTTTTTTAAAAAAATATTATATTATTAATTGTTATTTTATTCATAAATATATAAGGTTCGGCCCATTGACTTAGATAAGGTTATATATATTAATAATTAACCACTTGGGGTTCTTTTGGATTTTTATAATAATTTTATTAACCATATAGTGTAAGAAAACAAGTAGACACAGTAAAAGTTAAATTATTTAACATAGAATTAAATATAAAGGATAATGTTAAAATTGTAACCCAAACTTGTCTAAAACCAACTGGTTGAAATGTTTAGGACCCATAACCACCTTATCTTCAAAGTAAAGCAATTTGGAGCTATTAAAATACGAATATGACTTTAAAATAAAATAATGTTTTAAGTTTTTCCAAAGCTGCCCCTCTCCTCCCTTATAAAAATGGCACACCTTCCCTCTTCTCTTCACAACCTTTTGACCATTGAAACTCGGAAAACCCCTACCCATTTACTTTATCATCTTCCATAGAAACATTATAGAGGTTTTGGTCTCCTCAAATGTCCAACCCTAGTGCCTTAAGAGGAGGTGAAGAAGAGGTGCGTCAAAGAAGATGTAATATCCTTTACCGATTCATTCAAGTTTACTTCTTCTTCTACTTCTTATTCATTATTTATTTCATCATAAAATAATAACATCAGTATCACCCATATACAGATATGTTTTTATAAATATGTAACAACCCAATTTCATCTTCTATCCATCCTATGGAAAATGAAATCACCGCGCGTGCGTACGTACGGAATACCTTCTCCACGTCGTGGTGTAATCTCTTTTCGACTACCATCTTACATGGATGGGTATAATGGTGTAAATAAATAAATAAATATATTTATTTTAAAGTTATATCAATTCTGAAATATTATACATACACTTAAATACAATTCCACGATCATGGGAATGATATCATCGCTCGTGCGTACATACGGACTACCGTCTCCATGACACGATGAGATTCATTCTCCATGTTAACCATTCATGACTGATTATAAAGTATAAATAATGAATAATAATGAAATATATGACTTAAAATTATACTGGATTTATGTATATATATATTTATTTCATCTACTTAATTCAATTCAATTCAATATGGAAACAAAAACAGCGTTCATGTGTACGTACGGCCTACCGTCTCCATGAATGGTGTATTTAGTTCCATTTATCAATCTATCATATATATATGTATATGATGAATATATATTATATATAAATAATTTTTTAAATTGTTTAATTACTTAAATCAGGATATATGTAATAATATTAAGAACAGCAAGTCAAAACACATAAAATAAATGAAACGATTTTACCCAAATCACTGCTTTTACATCAAATTTACAAAAGAACGGGTAATATAAAGTCATAAGTAAACCATATATGATATAAAAACAATGAATATAATTATGTAATAAGTCAATGACATTATTTAAATCATTATATCGGAGTATTGGATACATACGAAGCATATCAGAGATAATGTAAGGGATAACTATTCCAATCTCGCTCTTATCTGAGATTGTTTATTCGTAAGTATTTACTGGGGTTTTTGTTATCATCCATGTCCCTTTTTTAAAAAAATGTTTTCATGTATGTTTAATGTAATTTTTACCCATTTTTGAATTTTACCTCATGTTATGAAAGGAATCTTACTTTTGTTTACCACATGAGGAAATTTTTTACTTTTCCGACAAAATTACACGGACAATGTTATTTTTAACTTATACGGCGTGAACGGATTTTTATGGTTTCATAATGCCAAATTTTCATGAAGCTTCCTCTAAAATATTGCATGAATATTTAAAAAAAACCCTTTTCTTTTAAAATTTCATGCAATTTTGTGAATAAAAAAATGATTTTGAAGAAGAAAGGATATTTTTCTCAAGAATTCATTTCAAGTGTTTTATGAAAACTATTTTCCCTCTAAAATGATATTATTTAATATTTTTATGTTTCAATTATAATGTCTCATTTATTTATATGGTTTGATTCTTCTTATGATGAAATGATATCCATTTTTTTATATATATTATGTTATAATGGCATTATGTTTATGAATCCCATTCTGTTACATGGTTTATGCTATGATGTATGATTTTTGATTTTGTGGAACACGAATGAATGATTTCATTATGAGATGGGTGGGACCTATATATCCCTAAAATGAATTGGCTAAAGATTTATATCTCATGAGATAGACATGGATAGAATGGTAAGTTAATCCGGTTCAGTGATGCAATACTGGAACGAGGAGTGAACTCGATTCAGAAAGGGACTTTGTCCACTAAGATAGTCTTGGCAGCAATTCCTTGGCTACTAAGGAAATCATATAATGTGCTTAATGGTTTGCCGAAATCACTTGTTTTATTCCCATGCTATTTTATCATGGTTTATGTTCCGTTATGATATATTCATTATGTACTTCCAATATTTATATCTTTGCTCAAGATTTTGATATTTAGATTTTATGTTCAAGTTTTTTCATTCAAATGCTTATGGATTGTTTTATGTTCTCTATGTTTACCCTTACTGAGAATATGAGATCACCCTTTTTATGTTTTATTTTCCACAGTATTTAAAGAATGGTTTTAGGTAAGAAAATAAAAGGGGAAGAATTTTATGGGATATTTTGAAGATCTTTCACCACGATTAGAAGATTATGTTCCGAGTTTCCAAATACACTAAAATATTACGGTCCTTTGGTGTTTGTTTTTTTTATGTATTAAGTATTCCGAAAAAGTAATGTAATGTCCTTGTACGTCATGATTTGAGCCGCTACAGTTGGTATCATAGGTTCGGTTTAGTCATTCTTTGGAAACTAGGATGCGAGAACTTTACTGATATCCCTAGAGATATTTCTAAGGAATGTCTAGGGATGTCCCTAAGGTTAAGTATAAGTATAGGTTATAGTCTTAAATTACGGTAACGATATTAGAATTAAACCTAAGATATTCAGTATTGAAGTTACTCCCCCTTGATTTTGATTTTGGCCTCTCATGCTATTCTTTTTGGGTTTTAGAAAATGGCTGGAAACAGGAAGATTCATGATAATGGAGGATATGATAGACAATGGAGTGATATTCTTCATGAGCAACCAAATGAAATGGGATTTGGAAGTCCAAACATTGTTATTATGCCTAATCATCAATATCATAATATGGTCAATAATCTCAACATTGGTAAGTTTCCAGACTCAGCTAATAAGAGAAAGATGGAGTTTCATGATGATCATAGAGGAAAGAAAGTTCAATTTTTCTCATGTAAATCATGTGGGAAGAGGCATCAAGGAGAATGTTTCAAAGGAACTGGAAGATGATTTGGGCGCATAAAAGAAGGGCACAGATGCAGTAAGTGCAAAGGAAAAGGTTTAGTTAACACCATGGAGAAGGATAATGGTATTGCTATGACATCAACAATGATTAGATGTTTTAAATGTGGAATTTATGGGAATTATGCAAACCAATTCCCTAAGAGAAAATCTCATTAAGAGAATCAGCATGGTCATATGGGTAGTATTTATGTGGATGATGATGATGAGACTACAAGTGATATATGAGATGAAAGAAGTGTTGAATCTTGGTCAATGGTTTAAGAAGGTAATGGAATTATATATGTTTATCAAGAGTTATGTTGTATAGTTAATGGTACTATGGAATAAAGAATCACCTAAGGATTGTTAAATTTTTTTTTCTTCACGTATTTGAAAGTATATGTTGAATGATACTGGTAACCATGAAAGGTTAATCAGATAATTTTGGAAAGAAGATGATATGCACATAATGAAGGGATAAGGAGAAAATAAATTGTTTGATAGTATTCATGAGCTCATGATTGATATAAGGACTAAGTGATATCATGGTTTGAGTATATAGAATTTTAGGGATTTTGGTATGTGGAAAGTGTTAACTTTTGATATCACTCATGTTTTAACTAAGGTTCTATGGTAATTCATGTTTCAAAAGAATACATGATTAAGGTATTCACATGTTTGGAATGTGACCAGAAAGATATATCGTATGATTAATGATGGTATTCACGTTCTTGTTATGTGACCTTTCCAGTAATCATTTTCTTTATACTATGAGATTTGACAAATGTATTTTGGATAAGTCTAAATATTGGAAGGGGTTATGTCGGACATCATATAGTATTGTACAAGTCTAGAAAAAAAATTCGATATTATTTATGGAATGTTATAGTTAAGTAGTTTTATAAAAAGGACAACATGTAGGACGGGAAACAACCCATCACATCGGAAAAGTTTGTGGGAATCGAACCCACAACTGAAGTGTGACATGCCTTTATCACCAACCACTGGCCTACAGGAAGTCCTTGGTTAGTAGAAACTAGTTTTTTTATTAAGCGGTATGATATATGAAGTATAAGTCCATTCTTGGATCCATATACGTTTAATATCGCCATATATGGACTTATGTATATTGACTAACTTTTTCTGACCTTTCATTTGAGAAAGATGGAATGACCCGTCATTCTATCACATGATCTGCTAACACTTCACAGAAGACAAATTCAAATTCATTTCTTTAAGAGATTAACTGTAAATTTCTCAAGGCATAAACAACAGTAAGATTGTACCAAAAATCTAGTAAGTATTTCTTTTAATTCAAAAATTCTTCAACTTTAGGGAAATGATCTTGAAAACCAATAATGTTGTCCTAGTACACTTATATCTGATGAATTAGATGGTACCTTAGGTCATCACATATTTATGGCTTTGTGATTATTGGATTTTTCATAGCCAAGTTCTCTACCACTCTCCAACTGAACATGATGGTTAGATTTCTCTTCCATATCCATATTTTCAACTACGTTCTCCTATGTGGAAAATCGGTGATTAGTTAATTTGGGTTACCATTATGTTTCATACTTTAGTTTTTAAAGATAAGTTTTTGTATTCCTTTTTATGATGTGGGTTTCTATTAAAACTTTCGAGTAGTAAACCATTTATAACCCCGACGAATTTCGAGGGCGGAATTCATTATAAGTGGGGTAGATTGTAACAACCCAAGATTTTTTGAGAAGTATTACTTTTAATTTATCTGATGTCTTGTGTTGTATGCTACACCAAGATTATCTTGCACTATACGCAACATTGTTTTAGCTTGCAGTATATGCAACACTATTCTAGGATCGTGTTACACACAATTTCAAGTTCGTTTGATGTTATTGTACGTAAAATTGAGGGTATATATATATATTTATTCATTATTTAAATACAATATGGTTGGATTCTATTATAATCAACAACAAAAGAATCTTGCACTTGATGAAACCATGACTTGTCTTATATTATACGCAATCACGACCTTCCCCAATAGCGTGTGTTGTACGCAATACCGAGTTTCACTAAACAACGATATGTTCTATAAACTAGCCGTTATGAATAGTAATACCCACCTTTTGAAATTTTTTTTTTAAATGGATTTTTTTTGGATTCGGAATATCGAAATTAGCCTAGGTTGAAGTTTTGGTATTTTTCTGAAAACATTCAATTTTTGATGAACAGTGAAAACACTGGGTTACTATTTAAAACCTGAATTTTTATAATTATTTATTTTATTGAAATTTATTTTAGGTCAAAAATTGATACATAATACCAACATAAGTTCAATGTAATTCATTGGATTCATTTTATAATAATTTTAGATATATAAAAAATTTATTGAACTTTTCACCGTCTTTTACCCACCACCTAGGAGAATTTGAAAATTTACATAAAACTTAATTTAGCCTCTTCTGTGAATGGAATTTCAAAAATCTGAGAGACATGGTTAATATCAAGGATAAAAATATGGTTCGATAAGATAAAAATAATTTTTGGTGAATAGTAACTTTTTTACTTTTATTTACCACGGTTAAAAGTAAATAGGGTAATTAAGGGTAAAAATGATATTATTATTATCCTAACACGTGTCCTAATTCTATTTTATAAGTATAATTCGACCAAAAACAGCCTTAGAAATATAATATTATAATTTAGGTCCACTTGGATTAGATTAGGACATTTATTATTATTTTATTTAAAAAAGAGTTAAAATAGGTAAAATCAAAGTTTAATAACTAAAACATTTTTAATATAGGTTTATACATAAGATAAATTCGACTATAAATATTAATTAGAAATATAAAAATATTTCCTACCTAATTGTATTTTATTTATAATTTTTAGACATTATATAGGTTAATTTATTTATGAAACAATGATGATGCAATAATTACCTAAATAATGAAATATTAAAATAATTCATATTATAAATACACAAATAAATGTAATTTTAGACTTTATATGAATTACACTAATTTTCTAGGTTACTTTTCCATGTTATTATTGATTTAATAAACGTTTTTCTAAATACTCACGCTGTTATGATTTTCTCAGAAATCAATTACCAAATAGGGTCAAAATTGACATAAAATAGTTTTTAAAACAAATATTATATTATTAATTGTTATTTTATTCATAAACATCTAAGGTTCAGAAAACTGACTTATATAAGGTTATATATATTAATAATTAACCACTTGGGGTTCTTTTGGGTGTTTATAGTTAGTTTATTAACCATATAGTGTAAGAAAACAAGAAGGCACGATAAAAGTTAAATTATTTAACTTCGAGTTAAATCTACAAGATAATGTTAAAATAGTAACCTCAACTTGTATAAAACCTATTGGTTGAAAGGATTTCGACCCATCCCCACCTTATCTTCGAAAAAAGCCAATTTGGAGATATTTAAAACCTAATATGACTTTATAATAAAGTAATATTTTAAGTTTTTCCAAAGGTGCCCCTCTCCTCCCTTATAAAAAGGGCGCCCCTTCCCTCTTCTCTTGACACCCTTTTGAGCCTTGAAGCTCGACCATCCCCTAAAAATTTTCCTTCTCATCTTCCCTAGAAACATTATAGTGGTTCTTGTCTCCTCAAAAGGCCAACCCTAGTTCATTAAGAGGTGGTTAAGAAGAGGCGTGTCAAAGAAGTGGTAATATCCTTTACCGATTCTTTCCAATTTATTTTTCATCTACTTATTCTTATCTATTTGTTTCATCTTAAATTAATAACATCAGTATCAATCATATAAATATATGTTATTATAAATATGAAACAACCCAATTTCATCTTCTATCCATCATACGGAAAAAAAATCACTGCGCGTGCGTACGTACGGAATACCATCTCCACGCCGTGGTGTAATCTGTTTTCGACCACCACCTTAGATGGGTATAATGGTGTAAATAAATAACTATATATAATTATTGTAAAGTGATATTTATTCTGAAATATTATACATACACTTCAATACAATTCCACGATCATGGGAATCATATCATCGCTCGTGCGTACGTACGGACTACCGTCTCCACGACGTGATGAGATTTATTCTCCATGTTAACCATTCCTGAATGATTATAATGTATATATAATGAATAATAATGAAATATATGACATAATAATGATACTGGATTTATGTATATATATATTTTTTTCATCTACATAATTCCATTCAATTCAATAAGGAAATGAAAACAGCATTCATGCGTACGTACGGCCTACCGTCTCCATGAACGGTGTATTTCATTCCATTTATCGATCTATAATATATATATATATGTATATGATGTATATATATTATATATAAATCTGGTTTTACATTATGGAATTAAATAAATCAGGATATAAGTAATAATATTATGAACAATAAGTCGAAACATGTAAAATAAATGAAACGATTTTACCCAAATCGCTACTTTTACGTCGAATTTACAAAAGAACGAGTAATATAAAGTCATAAGTAAACCATTTATGATATCATAAAAATGAATATGATTCTGTAATAAGTAAATGACATTATTTAAATCATTATACAGGAGGATCAGATACATACAAAGCATATCAGACATAAGGTAAGGGATAACTATTCCAATCTCGCTCTTATCCGAGATTGTTTATTCGTAAGTATTTACTGGGGTTTTTGTTATCATACATGACCATGTTTTCTAAAAATGTTTTCATGTATTTTTAAGGGTCTTTTTACCCATTTTTTAATTTTACCACATGTTATGAAAGGAATCTTACTTTTGTTTACCACATGAGGAACTTTTTGACTTTTCCCACAAAAGTACGAGGAGATTGTTATTTTTAGCTTATACGGCGTGAACGGATTTTTACGGTTTCATAATGACTCATTTTCATGAAAATTCATCTACAATATTTCATGAATATTTTCAAGAAAAACATTTTATTTTAAAATTTAATGGCATTTTTTGAAAAGAAAATGATTTTGAAGAATAAAGGATATTTTCCTCCAGAATGATTTTCAATTGTTTTATCAAAACTATTTTCCATCTAAAATGACATTATTTAATATGTTTATGTTTCAAGAATAATGTCTCCATTATTTACATAGTTTGATTCTTATTATGATGAAATGATATCCATTTTTTATATAGATTATTTTCTGATGGAATGATGTTTAAGAATCCCATTCTATTACATGGGTTATGCTATGATGTATGATTTATGATTTTCTAACACACGAAAGAATGATTTCATTATGAGATGGGTGGGACCTATATATCCCTCCAATGCACTGGGTAATGATTTATATCTCATGAGATAGACATGGATGGAACGGTAAGTTCATCCGGTTCAATGATACAGGACTGGAACAAGGAGTGAACTCGATTCAGAAAGTGACATTGTCCGCTAAGATGGTATTGGAAGCAATGCCTTGGCTTCTAGGGAAATAATATCTTGTGCATAATGGTTTTCCACAATCACATGATTTATTCCCATGCTATTTTATCATTTTTGATGTTCCTTTATGATATATGGCTTACGTACTTCCAAGATTTATGTCTTTGATCAATATTTTTATGTCTTGATTTTATGTTCATGTTTTTGCATTCAAATGTTTATGGATTGTTTTATGTTTTCTATGTATACCCTTACTGAGCATTTGAGCTCACCCTTTTTATGTTTTCTTTTCCCCAAGATTTAAAGAAAGGTTTTAGTTAAGAGAATAAAAGGGGAAGATCTTTATGGAAGATTTTGAAGATCTTTCACCACGATTAGAAGATTATGTTCCAAGTTTCCAAAGACACTAAACTATTACGGTCCTTTGGTGTTTGTTTTTGTTATGTATTAAGTATTCTGAAAAAATAATGTAATGTCCATGTATTTCAAGACTTGGGTATCTACAAGAATGATCAAGAATAATGTTTATATAATCATATTTTAGTATCTTGTGGTTCTGCCAAAAATATCATATATAATTTTTAAAAAATGATTTTAAATTATCATTTCTACCGAAAATATTTTTTAAAATTTAAAAAACACCTTGAAAAATCACATCAAGACATTTAGAAAATTACTCAAAAATATCTACAAATTTATTTAACTCCTTATAGTATCTCGCATAAAATCATAATCTAGATAATAGGTTAAAGGCCCTGTGGAAATTAAATGGTTAATTTAAATGAAACATAAGATTAATTAATATAAATATCTCTTGGGAATATTATAAAATTTAAATATCTAGTAAAATATCATATTATCTTTTAATTAGATACTTCTATATTACAAAATGTTAAATTTTATAATAATATGTTTGACATGTATTAAAATGAAAAAATTTTATTTACATAAAAATATTATCACTTTTATATACAATACATGACGATGAAATTATACATTTTTAGGTTATTTAATAGTAAATCCAAACATCAGTAGTATATATTATGTTTATTAATTATATCATTTATTACAAAATAATTTACTAAAAATTTCTTAGACTGTATAATTTAAACATTGATTTTCCAAATATTTTTTTATCAAAAATTAAAATATTTTATAAATGTGGCATTTAAAATATAATTTATTCATAAAAATAACGTGAACTTCCATAATTTTCAAAATAATTTGAAATATTTTGAATACAATATAAATAACCCATTCGTCAACATAATATATTCCTCTTCTATAAAAACCAATATGTTTATTTATAATTATTTAATATGGGAATTTATTTATTAAATAATTAACTTTTAATGTCACTCACAAAATATAACATCAAACAAGTTATGTATTTTTTATTATAACCCATGTTGGTGGAAAACCATGTAAATAGATAATACAAAAAATCATATGCTTTTAAGGGTAAATTTAATCACTAATAAATGAAAAGTCAAAATAATATTGGATAACAAAAAACTCCAACCCTTACTAAGTATCACATGATATGGGTCTTCTTTTTATGTTGTCAAATAAAATACAATGTGACCCATAACATGGTACCCATGACCGCCCACAAAAAGTTCAAAGTTGAGTAATTCATCCCCACAGTCTGGAAAACAATGCCTATGAATTGATAAAACACCCTTTTTAATTGTTGTCCCAAAATATGATAAATTGAAAAAAAGAGGAGATTCATCCCGATAAACCAAAATTGTATGACCATATATTAGTGAGTGATTTATCTATAAAATAAATGTAATTCATAAAATAAATTACTAAACATTCCATAGTACAAAGGGAATCTCATTCAAACCCATAACATCGAGATAAGGGGATACAAAAATTAATACTTTTAAATAGTTAGATAAACAAGAATAAATATTCAAAATGATAGGAATATTATGAAAAAAAACATATGGAACTGATAAGGTAATACATAGAGTATATACAGAAAATATTGTAACCCATTATTGAAATCAAGAAACTTCTACCCATCGTTATATGAAACAATTACCCTCTCGCACATTGTCACCAACATTAATATTGTACAAATACAACAAATATATCAATCAGTTAAATATAAATCCATTAAATTTGTAACACCACAAGCTTCCACGGTACGTTTCCCTTTGAATAATGCAATAGCGTGCATTGTACGCAACTTCGAGATTCTAACACACCACAACCAATCAAACTATCTGTTATGAATAGTAATACCTACTTTTTGAAATTTTATAAATTTTATCTTTCTAAATGGAATTCATTTTTGGATTCTTAATATCTAAAGTAGCTTAGGGTGAAATTTTGGTACTTTTCGGATAACTTTCATATTTTGATGAATAGTGAAAATTACTAAATTTTAATCAAAAACAAGTTTTTTAGTAGAAATAATTAACAGTGATAAATTATTAATTTGGGTGGTTTTAAATTATATTTAAAGTATATTTTTTCCATTTAATACAATGTTGGTCATTGGATGTAATTTAACATTTAAACCAGACATAAACAATTGTCAATCTTTTGATTGTTATTATCTCTTAAAAACACGCTATTTGTTTTGACGACGAGAATTAATTTTTAAATTAATTAATGCAACTGATATTTTTTGAATTTGGTAAAATAGACATAATTTCTTAATTCATAAAATCAAATATAGCTTAGTTCTAATTTTTGGTATTTTTCTGGAAACATTCATTTTTTGATGAATAGTGAAACCACTAAGGGGTAGTTAAAAAAACTGAATTTTTCATAGAACTTAATTTTACCACATCTGTAAGTGGAATTTCGAAAACCCGAGAGACACGGTTAATATCAAAGAGTAAAATGCGGTTCAATGAGATGAAAATTATTTTTGGTGAATAGTTACTTTTTACTTTTATTTACCATTGTTAAAAGTAAATAGGGTAATTAAGGGTAAGAATGATATTAATATTACCCAAACACATGTCCTAATTCTATTGGAAAAAATATATATCGACCAAAAACAACCTTAGGAGTAAAATATTATCATTTAGGCCCACTTGTATTAGATTATGACATTTATTATTATTTAATTCAACGAAGAGTTAAAAGAGTTAAAATCACAGTTTATTTAATAGAACATTTTTAATATAGGTTTATACATAAGATAAATTCAATTGTAAATATTAATTATAAAGATAAAACTATTTAATACATAATGGTATTTTATTTATAATTTTTAGACATTAAATAATTTAATTTTTTAATTACACAATGGTGATGCAGTAATTACCTAATTAATGAAATATTAAAATAATTGATATTATAAATATCAAAATAAATGTAATTTCAGACTTTTTATGAATTACACTAATTTTATAGGTTTATATGACATATTTTTATTGATTATATAAATTGTGTTCTATGTTATAATTCTGTTATGAATTTATCAAAAAAAAATACCCAATAGTGTCAAAATTGACATAAAAGAGTATTTAAAAAAAATATCATATTATTAATTTATATTCAATTCCTAAAAATATAAGGATCGGCCAAGTGACTTATAACATGACATTTTTATCATTAATGGATTACTGTGGGGTCTCTTGGATGTATATAGTATGTTTATTAACCATATAATATAAAAATACAAAGAGACATTGTAAAAGTGAAAATAATTAACTAAGAGTTAATACTTAAAGATAAGGTTAATATAATGACCCAAACCTGTCTAAATTATATTGGTTGAGTGGTTTTAGACCAATACCCTCCTTAACCTTTAAATAATCCACTTTGGATCCATTAGAAACCGTATAGGAATTTATTATAAAATAATATTTTTATCTTTTCCAGAGGTTCCCCTCACCCCTCTTATAAAAGGGAACTCCCCCTTATATCTAATTCACACATTCAAAGCCTTTTGTATCGGCCAAACCCTACCCAAATACTCTATAAACATCACTCAATACAACCTAGAGGCCTTAGTTTCATCAGAAAGCCAACCTAAGGAGCCCTTTTGATCAAATCAAAAGGAGGAACCCGAAGAAGAGGTAATGTTTTCACCACCCTCTTTCAAGTTCCTTTCTTCTTCAACTTTTTCTATCATTGTTATTTATATTATAAAATAATAACTCTAGTATCTTATATATACTGTGATATTATTATAAATACAGTACAACCATATTCAGTATTCTATCCATCCTTTGAATGGCATGTCGCCATACGTGCGTACGTAGGACTTACCGTCTCCACTTCGTGGTGTAATTGTCATTAAATAAATTATTATTTGGATGGTTATAATAATGATGTGTAATTAATGAAAATAATAAATATAACATGATAATTATTCTTTCTATATGATATAACATCCAATTATATATTATTTTAACATCAGAAGAATGATATTGTCACTCGTGCGTACGTACGGACTACCGTCTCCACGAACGCGATGAGATTCATTCTCCATCGTATCCATTCAAGTATGATTCTCATTTGATGATTAAAAATAATGTTTATGGAATTGATATAATTCTGGATATGAATAAGATACAACCTATCCATAACAAACACGGCTTACGTAACAAAGAATATAAAGGAAAACGTGTAAGTTAACACCCGAAATGACGATAATACTAAGATATTATTAACAAATCAATGTTAAAAGATCATATGTGATATCATATTAATGTAAATGATTATTTTATAATTCAATAAAAATTATTTAACCATTATAGGGGAGGTTATCCTACCGTCGACCAATGAAAAAGTACAAAGTACAGGGTTTCTTATCTCACTCTTAATTTCGTGAGAATTCCATTGTTCACTACTTATTTATTGCATGTGGTGTATTTGTATTTCCCATGATTGTATTAATTGTGTAATATAATTTAATTTATGGGTATTTAAATTATCATTGTATGATCTTTCTTTCATGGTTGTATGGTTCTTAAGTTACCTAATCGATACAGGAATTTGAAATTTCAATTTTCACTCA
Organism: Viscum album; assembly: GCA_963277665.1. NCBI lineage: Eukaryota > Viridiplantae > Streptophyta > Magnoliopsida > Santalales > Viscaceae > Viscum > Viscum album. The sequence goes on along the minus strand of OY728128.1, from coordinate 157,688,328 downwards.
TTCGGCTTTAGGCATACTTCATTTATTATTTTACTCCAAGACTATGTGTGGAATCACTATTCATTTGATTATGTCATAATTTCCACTCCCCATTCTATGGATATAACTTTTATACACATAATCAATCCATTGATAAATTCTCAAGTCATCGGTATGAACTTGATAAGAGTAATTTTAACTCAATCTCCATTTGTTTAGTTAAATATCCAATTCATTGGTGTGGTTTTTACAAGAATATGTGTGAATGTCATATGATTGATTTACACTAAATATCCAATCATATTGAGTGTATTTATATTTTTCACACCTAATTATGTCGTTGATTTATCCTTAACCAAAGGATATGGTCTTTATAAAAGAAATCATCTCAATTTACATTCCATTTAGACTTCTTTGTTCTTGTACACCAAATCACTTATATATGGTGTATATAATGTATTTTGACACAGTATATCATGAATCCCTTTATTCTCATGATATTATAATGTTTTTATTACTTCAATTATTTGTATTCTTGTGTCTCTCTTTTGGTTATAAAATCTAACTAAAATACATTTTTAAGTGTTTTAAAGATATATTCTTCTAAATATTTCTCATTAATGTCCATGTTTTAAAAATGGTTTTAAGAATTTATTTATATGGACATTAAAATTTTAAATAAAAAAATACTTTTAATAGTTTCAAATTGGTATGGGACACTTTGATTCAAAAATCTATTTTTAAATGGCTTCTTGACAAGTAGTGTTACTTTTAAATGATTTGAAGAAAAAGAGGGATATTTCTCTATAATAGTTTTGACGATTATTTTCATCTATGTAAATATCCTTCATTATTCTTGATTGAGATTAATCTGATACAATAAAATCTTCCATATTGTATCGAATGAGTTATTTTTGACTGTGGATGTGCTATTTTTATACCATTCATGGTTTTTCGATTAAGTATTGACATTTCATATGCTAGTTTAATAAAAATGTTTATGTCATATTTCACACTTTTCATATGAGGAATGCATTGGACTTAGTAAGTGATAGCTGGAGCCCTCTATAGCTCCTCGATGTATCGGTAGGTCTAATGAGACAAACAAGTGTCTTGGAACGAGGCCTTGACAAAATCTTATTTGTAGTCCTAGAATGAGACATTGGATACGTGGTTATGATTGTCTAGCATTATGAATTCCGTCATTATGAAAGTGGTTTTTAATATTTTCATTTGATTATTTGACTAGTATAATATCCATATGAATAAGTAAATTTAATTATTTCATTTTATCCTTGCCATATTATGTTGAAGTTCAAGTTTAAAAGGCTTTTGTTTTAGTTATACATTGCCTTAAATTTTTATGTTTATTTATGAAAGTTTCTGCTATATTATTATCCTTACTAAGCATCTGTGCTCACCCCTTTCAATGTTTTATTTTTCTCAGGATGTGAAGAAGTATTTTATGAATGACCTGCAGGGATAGTATGAAGGGATATGAAGACAATATGTTGTTTTAGTTTTTCACTTATTAATTTAATGTAAACATTATGAATATATCTAGTGTTTCCAAGGCTACTAAACTAATTGGTCTTTCGAGACTTGATCTTTTATGTGATCATGACAATGTAATGTAGTAATGCATCGACTCTGGGTATCTAGGGTTTGGGTGTTATAGTTGGTATCAGAGGAAATTTAGTACAAACCATGGAAGCTAGATTTAGATAAACTCTAATTAGATCATGTAGACTTAAGATGAAATTTGAGGATTCGTATAGAAGAACTTCCTAGAATTCTGGTATTGTATAGATTTTGTGAGTTTTCCGAGCAATACATCCCTGTCTGGATACGAGTAGGTAGAGGTGGCTCTGGCACAGATGTACCTAGGGGTAAAACCCGAAAACACCGCTTTGAACTCGACTCGAACGGGAACTAGTGCACGACAATGGGCCTTGCTGCACTCTTGGTTACGACACTCCCGGGGGATATGCTTAGGATAATTTACATTTTCATTACAAACTGATTTGAAGTATTATATATATAAGATGAGAGTAAATGAACTTGGTTAATCCTAATGTGTTTCAAATTTAGAATATGGTGACATGTTAATCTCTAAAAGATTTTAGGACTACTGTTACTCACACAATTCTTTCTATTTTTAGTCAATGTCTGCATTCCAAGGAAGTCATTGTGACATTGAGAATGACGTACAAGGTTGGAATGGTGGTGGAAATGAGAAACAAAATGGAATGTTGATAGGTTTAAAAGATTTTGTCTTTATTACAAATCAATTTTCTAAACATATGATCAACAATATATATATTAACCAATTCCCGGACTCAACAAAGAAGAGAACGGTGATGAATGATAAGAGCTCCAGCAGTGGAGACCTTGGAAAAAGGAATCCTCAATTTCCATCATGCAGGAAATGAGGAAAGAGACACCCAATAAAGTGTCTCAACGAGACAATGAAATGCTTTACGTGCGTGAAGGAAGGACATAATGTGAATAATTGCTGATGAAAAATGAAGAGTACTATGGAAGAAGATAAAAATGGTCCCAAGAATCCATTTACAGTCATTTACCGTAAATGTAGGGGACCTGGCCACTACCCGAGTGAATTCCCTATTCTATAGGATATTTTCTTTGTCAAAGAAGAAGATATGTGGAAATAAATAGTTGGAGAAATGTTTTAAAAGTATTAGTGATCCTTGTTGATGGGTTTACTTTGAAATAATTTTCTCTTGTATTTTTAAACCTGTTGTTTTCCATGTGAGAATGATATTTGATGAAGGATGATCTTTTCTCTTGTGGATAAAGATATAAATAACCATTTGGTTTTATATGATCGTTGGGTTTGAGGCAATTCTAAGTTATTATAATTTGGGATGAAAATGCAAGCTATGAGATAAGATTTGGGGTTAAATTATGTTATGGTTATTTTGAAGAATTTATCTCATTTTGGTAATGTTATAAAATATAGTTTTTGAAAAAGGACAACATGCAGACCATGTGACAACCCGTCACGTCGGACAAAGCTGTGGGAATCGAACCCATAACCAAAGTGCGGTTGGGATTTATCACCTACCACTGGACTACATGAAGTCCATGGTTAGTATGACTATTATTTTTAGTTAAAAGATTTTATTGATCAATAATAATTTGATTTGGGATCTTATGTCTTATCAAATGAATACCCTTAGTATAGGAAAATGACTTGGTGATTAAGTGATAAATGTTATTTTGGAAGTTGTTCGCTTTGTTGTGAACACTATATGCCCTAGAAAAATAGAATAGTATGGGATTTAATTTGAGGAGTAATGGTGGATTTTTATCTATGTTTTTATTGTGGATTTATTGTGATTTGGGTTATTTATGGAAATGATTAGTTTAATTACTTTTAAGTATGTGACTTTAAGAGTAATTAATGTCATTTGGAGATACAATTTAACGTGGAAGACTAAATTCTTATAAGTTTTGGGTTTAAATATTAGTTTGGATTATATTGAAGGATTTTAAGGACAATTGATTATTGAATGGTATTTATTTAACTTTGGGGTATTGATGGTTTAATTTTAGAAATTAAGATTTGTTTTTTTTCTCTAATGGAATATCAATTTGGGGGATCATTAGATATTCTACTAATTATTTTGGTTTTGATTAATCTTTAAAGACAAGGTAAATATATATTTTATCCTACGTGGATCATGTATTTCTATAGAAGTTTATTCTAGCTCTTCCATTGTGACCAAGTCTTCTTGAATACTCATTGTTCAAAAAAATTGAGTTAGTGGTAAATTTTTTTTAAAGAATGAAACTATACATAAAAAGTAAGTATATCTCTTTATGTTCTTAGTCAATATCATAAATTAATTCCTCTTCCTTATGTAATGTAACTTAAAACAAATAATTTTGTCTTTTTACTTTTCCTACTGGGAGACTAATGATCTTTTGTTCCAACACAAGTTTGTGATTTTCTTATTATTAACTATCTCTTGATCATGTTTTTTATCCCTATCCATCAGAACTTAACACTTATTTTATCTTCCATATCCATGTTTTCCTACATGAAATCCTAGTATGGGTTATCTTGGGTGACCTTTATACCTCTCTTCCTTTCTTTTAAAGTGATAGTTTTATTGAATCTTTTTCCGACGTGGGACTTTCCATTATATTTGGAAGCCAAATTTTAAAAAAAATGTGAGGATGCAATTTATTGAAGGAGGGGGGAATGTAACACCCCAAGCTTCCACGGTATGTTTCCCTTTGTATAATGCAGTGGCGTGCGTTGTACGCAACTTCAAGATTCTAACACACCACAACCAATCAAACTAGCCATTATGAATAGTAATACATACTTTTTGAAATTTTATAAATTTTATCTTTTGAAATGGACTTCACTTTTCGATTCGTAATATCAAAATTATCTTAGGGTGAAATTTTGGTACTTTTCGGATAACTTTCATATTTTGATGAATAGTGAAAATTACTAAATTTGAATTAAAAACAAATTTTTTAATCGAAATACTTAGTAGTGATAAATTATTAATTTGAGTGGTTTAAAAGTATTTTTAGAATATATTTTTACCATTTAATACAATTTTGTTCATTGGATGTAATTTCACATTTAAAGCAGACATAAACAAGTGTCAATCTTTTGATATTTATTATCTCTTAAAAACACGCTATTTGTTTTGACGATGGGAATTAATTTTTAAATTAATTAATGTAAATGTTATGTTTTGAATATGGTAAAATAGAAATCATTTTTGAATTCATAATATTAAATATAGATTAGGCCTAATTTTTGGTATTTTTCTGGAAACTTTCATTTTTTGATGAATAGTGAAACCACTAAGTGGTAGTTAAAAAAACTGAATTTTTCATAAAACTTAATTTTACCGCTTCTGTAAGTGGAATTTCGGAAATCCGAGAGACCCGATTAATATCAAGGAGTAAAATGTGGTTCAATGAGATGAAAATAATTTTTGGTCAATAGCAACTTTTTACTTTTAATTACCACGTTTAAAAGTAAATAGGGTAATTAAGGGTAAAATGATATTAATATTAACATAACACATGTCGTAATTCTATTGTAAAAGTGTATCTCGACCAAAAACAACCTTAGGAGTAAAACATTATCATTTAGGCCCACTTGTATTAGATTAGGACATTTATTATTATTTAATTCCAAGAAGAGTTAAAAGAGTTAAAATCAATGTTTATTTAATAAAAAAAAATTAATATAGGGTTATACATAAGATAAATTCAATTGTAAATATTCATTAGAAATGTCACGACCCGACCCAACCCGGGCTCGAGCTGCAACTACCCCAGGCCCTCCTCCATAGGCCAGGGGCTGGCGTCCAGCGCCGAAGGCACAACAACTCGAGGAGGCCTTTTCCTAAGTACCTGAACACACGCACGCAGAAACCTCAATGAAAAAGTGCAGAGTAAAAGAAGAGACAAGCAGAGTAAAAAAGAAAGGGAAACTACTATAAAAGTACCACAAAGTGCATAGACCACTACAAGTACAAGTACAAGATGAAAAGAAAAGGGTCAAAACATGCGCCCAACCGAGAAGGTGCCACAACCCGGCAACAGGTAAACAAAAAGGAAAAGCGGAAGGGTCTCCCACCTGGAACCTGGACACGACCACCGCACGCGGTCCAATCTCCCAAGCTCCTACGCTCCACTGAATTCACGCTCCACCTGTCTGTCGTCTGCGAGGGCACACCAAGTGCGGGCAAATCCCAAGCAGGGGTGAGTATAAAAATAATCATTAGGATACCCCGAAGGCTCAAGGGAGCAACAAAGGAGGTATTGAAGGGTGAGCGGTAGAGCGAACAGAAAAGTAAAGGAGTACAACTGAAAGTGCAGTAAGAGTCCAGCTCAACCCAAAAAAATAAAGGAAGTAGACTCGTCTAGGCACAAGGAGCTGGAAACGGCGAGAAGATGAACTTCCTGTCGAGTCTTCGCTGCCTATAGCAGGAGAGTAGACTCATCCAACCACGAGAAGCTAGACACGGAAAGCATGTGGCATACCCCGTGCATCTTCGCCTCGCCTGGAAGGAGAGTAACCAAACCCAAGAAGTGGGTACCAGAAACAAGGTATATACATATCCTTATGCTCTGCCAAGAAGCCCGAAAAAACTCGTAAGGGGATCTATATCCCGTAGCTCAGCCCAAGAAAGGTGTCGCTAACAGTCCCAAATGACACTACATCGATGCCCAGCATCCCGCATGTCTGCCCCGAACCGCAAGCCAAGGGGGCTCAATCACCGCACTTCGATACTATCCGCTTTGGGCGGCACTGACTCGCCCGCACGGTTTTATATCGCGTCACAAGAATGCGTCTCGGTGGGGAAAGCGCCCCTCAAACTTGAGTGTTCTAGGGAAAGTCAAACCACACCTCATCATTGCCCTGCAGTCGGGAGGTCTCCTCAAAGCCAAAGTCATTCCATCACCGACACGTACAACTAAGGGTCCCGCTCCGGTAAACACTGAGGAAAAGCCACAGACTATCCTGGTAGAAAGGAATGAGTCTGGAATGCTAACAGGTGTCCCACTACCCAGCCCTACTGGAGGGTATTTCATAACCAAACATCGGGTGACCCACTGCCCAGCCCTACTGGAGGGTAAACCTTAATACATCGTTAGGCGACCCACTACCCAGCCCCGCTGGAGGGTAAACCATATTCAGATATCGGGTGACCCACTGCCCAGCCCTGCTGGAGGGTAAACCTGAATACATCGTCAGGCGACCCACTGCCCAACCCCGCTGGAGGGTAGACCATAATCAGATATCGGGTGACCCACTGCCCAACCCTGCTGGAGGGTAAACCCTAACACATCATCAGGAGACCCACTGCCCAGCCCCGCTGGAGGGTAGACCTGGAATAAGTCGATAGGTGACCCACTGCCCAGCCTTGCTGGAGGGTAGACCTGGAAAAAGTCGACAGGCGACCCACTGCCCAGCCTTGCTGGAGGGTAGACCTGGAACTCGACGACGTGCGACCCACTACCCAGCCCTGCTGGAGGGTAGGCCCTAAGAGGTCGCCGGGTGACCCACTGCCCAGTCTTTGCTGGAGGGTAGACCCTAAGAGTGTCGGGTGACCCACTGCCCAGTCTCTGCTGGAGGGTAGACCCTAATAGTGTCGGGTGACCCACTGCCCAGTCTCTGCTGGAGGGTAGACCCTAGAATCCGATGAGTAACCCACTGCCCAGCCCCGCAGGAGGGTAAAACCCATAACTTCTCTGGCCACGTCCACTAGAGGGCACAACACTGGCCAACTGAACACGAAGTGGGCATCACGCGACCACCCAACTCCAGCACATGTCACCCAAAGGGGTTCAGCACCTGTTTCATCACTAGGTTCCACTGGCCCCGCTACTGGCCAATCCATCGAGAACGAAACCAGGGGGAGACCACCCAACCCTGCTGGTCAACCATCGAGCACCGAGCCAGGGGAAAACTCCACCCTACTGGTCAAACCAACACACCGAGGGACCCTCTACATCGTGAGAGGTCAAAGTACGCTATGCAGAACCTAGCACGCACGTGGGGCCCACACAACCTGTGGCCCCATCTCAACCCCAACTGAACGAACCAACGTTCTCAGGTACGAACAACGACATGTACCTCCAAGCACTCTCGTATACTCCCAGAGTATACTACGTCTCCAGCCCAAGGGCTACCGTGCACACAGCACCCAACGTCAACGCGAAGGCGTGACGTATCAATTCCACCTCAAAGGCCTAGGCACAGCCAACCACATCACTTCATGAATTTACATCACTCACACGGGAGTGCACGCGATCACTCGCCAAAGGTCCACTACAAGAATAGTAGGGCGAACCACCACTGGAGTAACTTCTGTGCTTTCCACATTTCTCAAGATCGCACAAGAGGCTCTGTACAGCCAAACGGATCACACCGTTGCAATCCTTGCACAAAAACACGCGAGTTAGACTACTCACTCGCCCGAAACGGTCAACAGGTGAAAAATGTACTATTCACTGTGACCAACCTGGGTGGGGCCCACCCCAAGATCCCAATACCAAACCAACGGATCACACCACTGCGATCCCCTTGGAAAGACACACGGGATTGAGTACTCAATCGCCTAAAACGGACACCTGGTGAAAAGTGCACTCTTCACCGTAGTCGGGTCAGGTGGGACCCACACCATGTCACCGAAAGAGGTCGGGCGGACTGCGCCATCGCGATGCTCTCGGAAAAACACGTCGAACGCAGTACTCGCTTGAGTAGAACGGGTACCCGGAGAAAAAGATGCATTCCAGCGCACCGCACACGAGCGGTGCCACATGGGACCCGCAACCCCGGTCCCGAAACTCAAAGAACAGATCGCACCGTTGCGATCCTCTCGAAAAAGCACACAAGATGGACTACTCGCTTGTCCAAAACGGTCTCCCGGTGATAAAGATGGAAAATCACTGTCGACGCCGAAACAGCCCTCGCGGGGCCCGCACCATCGTGCGGAATTACAGCAGGCAGACTGCGCCAACGCGACGCCCTCGGAAAAACACCCAACATCGGCTGCTCGCACGCCCCGAACAGAGGTTCGATGGAAAAGGCGTAAAACGCTGCACGCAGCTCGAAAGACGGGCCGTGGGGCCCATGCCTCAACTCCGGCTTCAACGCCCAGAACTACCCTGGAAAACTCCGCCTCGACGTCAGGGTTCCAACGCCACTGATGGCGCTCAAAACGGACGTCGGACGCGTCCGCGCCGTCCAAAACAAGAATCTCGGGGATTATGCTCACCCACTTAAGGACACGTCACGCCTCCCCGACCCCTCGTTTCGGGAAATAAAAATTCCCGAAACCATCTCAAAAAGACCGTCTAGACAATACGGTCCCACTGCCACAGATGGAACTCAAAACTGACACCCGTAGCAGAAAGTACGGGTGTCCGAACACCGAGGGGGGCAAAACCCCTGGGGCTGGACCGGCCTGGGCCGGCCCGCGGCTTGGCCGCACGGCCGGTCGCGGCCGCCGCGTGAAGACCCGCGCGGCGCGGGTCTTGGTCGCTGCACAGGGGTCACGCGACGCGGCCCCGGGGTCGTCGCTCCCAGGAGACCCGTCGGCGCGCCGAGAGCTCCGCCAGACTCCCGAGCGCCCTGCCGGACACCCACTGCCGCGCCCTGCGGACACCCCGACAGACACCCCGCCGCACCCCGCGCTTCCACCTGACACCCGCGGACACCCCGCGGCCGCGCCCAGCACCACCACCAGACACCCGCGGACACCCCTGCCGCGTCGTCCGCCCTTGCCGCGCCGCCTCTCGAACTCGCTGGAACCCGGAAACCTGCAAAGTTTGGTGGATCATTGCGGATGCCACGGAGCTCAGAATTTGAATCTGAAAGATGCGTTGAAGAGGGAATTAACTCTACTACGTATTCATGGGTTTTGTTTGAAGATCAAACAACAATTCGAGGGTATAAATTAGGTTCAAAGGAGATGCGGGAAAGAAAAACGCAAACGATAAATCCTACCTCGCGGGGCTTCGCCCGAAGCTTCGCGACGATCCGCCGACCACCACGCCTCGCCGGAGCTATCTTACCGGAGTCTCGCCGGAGATGGTGGAGGAGGAGGGAGAAGAGGGGCTGCCAGGGGAAAGGGGAAAGAGAGGAGGGAGGAGGGTGTGTTAAGCGTTTAAATAGACAACCCTTAACCACCCGCCCGTCGGCCTGGACCCGAACTCTCAACAGGGTCGATGTCATGCCTACCCAAGGGTAAACACCACCTCCCGAGCACAACGGAAGTCTCGGAATTTTAATCCAAGACCCCGTTCAAAAGTTATAAAATTTAACGTCTGAAGTCGCTAAATTACGGAAACGCCCCTGGGGCCATTTTTCACAAACGGCCCGCGCCCGCGAAACTTATACCCCTCCTAGGGTAAACGGAACGCTCCAAACTCAACGGTGCCCTCAGTTTTCCAATCCGAGTAGCCGTTTAAAAGATACTAGTGTTTCGCCAATAAACGAATAAATTAATTAATTTATTTATCCGTTTAACATTCCGGGAGCGGGCGAGGGGTCCAAACATCCCGCGCCAACAAGTTTTATGTCGTTCCTAGGGTAAAACCCCCATTATGGACCCATCCATACACACAGATCTCTGATCCGGAACTCCGTTTATGAGTTATCTCATTTATTTAGCATTTCTAGTGTGAACGCACTGAAAATTTAATTTCGGCCACTCCGGGGCTCGGAATCGCACACCGTCTGAAGGGGCTGCTCTGGAATATCATCAAGAATATTCCAAAGTCATTCAAAAAAAAACTGGGTTCTTACATCATTCCCTCCTTCAAGATTTTCGTACTCGAAAAGCAAAACTAGGGAGCAACAGAGGGTACTAAGCCCAAACCTGGCTTTCTCATACACAGAAGAACCCACACACAGCTCTGTGCCTCCGTACACAAACCAAAGGATTGATCTGTTAACACTAGGTTGGCCCTTGCCGACGTCGTGCACCCACTCCAGAGTTTGGGGTTAGGGTAAGGCGGTAGGGTACCTCGCCATCCCTTTGCACGGTCTCACACGGCCTGAAGGCCCTCGACGGTAGCTCACTTCCCCGGTCCAACCTCTACGTCGCACGCCGCGATAGGAATCACCACTTGGGCATGGGTAAGGCCCGGTGATTCCCTCCTGCAGAATATCCATATGGTGAAGCACCCAAGGATATCTGGTCACGCATGATTTCACAGCCGATGTTCTCTTACATGCTCGGGAAGCGAAGGAGTCAACACCATCGACTAAAGGAAAAGGTCTCACGCATTTTTCCTTACCAACATAGGGTTAAACCCGACGCCCTGCGTCACCCTGGTAACACCTCAAGCAAGGAGCATGGAGGATAGCCTTTCACACGCAGAGCCTAACAATTCTACTGCAAAAAGTAGAAGAGTCACAAGGGGTACCTCTCACCATCCCATGATCTGCAGGATCGTAGCCATCCAAAGCTCGTGGCTACCCGCGGTCCCAACCGTCAACTCCCGGAGCCTGACGTGGACCGCCTAGTGGTGATGGGGAGATCTCGTAACGTCGTCCCCCACTACCAGCTCCTCCCGCTCATTTTCTAGCACCACCTCTCTGGGTACTACTCCGATCACGGCGCTGCCTCTGCCGTGGTGGTGTGCCTGCTGCCTGCCCGAATCTCTCAGCAACTTGGGTCGGGTAGTCTCGTGCCAAGTGACCTCACCCATCACAAGCATAGCGTCAACGCTCTCTGAGTTGCCCTGGTGCCCTCTGGTGCCACTGTGGTATACGACCATGGCCCGAGATCCACTCATGGTAGGGCATCCTCAGCTAAGGCCCTGCGCCTTTTCGCCACAGTGGTATACGACCACGTCTCCGAAACCGGCAGTGGGAAGGCCACCTGCATCGGGGTCCTGTCCTCCGGCGCCTGCTACCTACGACAGACGTCTCGGCTCCGTCGTGCCCACTGCCACTACCAACCGCAAAACATGAAAGGAATCCCCCTGTCACCAACGCCTTCTCTAGCACCCTGGCATATGTGGAATTTCCCAAGGGTACTACGAAAGCACGAATCTCTCGGCAGACACCCTGCTCAAACTTCCGCGCTCAGAGGTTGTCGTCATGGACCATGTCCGGGTAAAAGCGTGCACGGTCTGCAAAACTAGTCGCGTAATCGGCCACCATCATCCCTCCCGGCTTAAACTGCAGGAGCTCCTAAATCCGAACGGAGCGCAAGCAGGAGGGAAAAAACTCCTCACGGAGGAACAACTGAAAGTCGCCCCATGAAAGCGACGACTCATCAAGAAGCTGAGTCACCAGACTCCACCAACGCCAAGCTACTCCACGAAAAAGGCTAGCTACCAAAGCCACTCACTGATCTGTCGGTGTCTGCACAAGCCTGAAAAGGAGAACCACTGCCTCGAGCCAAACCTCTGTTGCCTGAGGGTCTGGCTCACCACTGAACCTCAGCGGTCTCTGCCGCTGGAACTCACGGAGCACGCTCAACCTGCGCCCAAGCTCAGCCTTTTCTGTTGAAACTGCCTGCTGCTTAACAGGTGGGGGTGCTGCAACCGGCCCACCCCGAGAAAGGGCTCGCATGATGGGTTCTGAACTGAGGCCTCGTAGCTCACAGGGTCGTCGTCACGTACCCAAAGCTGGTATCCTGGCTGGCTATCCTCGCGGAGACATCCTGAATATTATCAAGGAGTGTCGCGGTTAGATGAGCATATATGTATATACCAATACAAAAATGTCGATGGGGAGCTGACTCAAGAAGGACAGTCAAGACTTAGTCCTATGTGATGCACAAACAAATTTCCGCGCATCAAGTGTCTCAGCATGCCGAGTCGAAAAGTGGGTTATCAAGGTCCTGGTGAATGGATACGTCGGCCGCCACACCAACACTAGACTCCCTGGCCCGAGAGCTGCTCTCGAGACACGTTAACACTGTTTCCCTATATCCCAACCAATTCCTCTTTTAGGGACGTCCACACAACGTCCCAAGGAATGAACCACCTCTGATACCACTTTGTCACGACCCGACGCTCCCCGGGCTCGAGCCGCAACTACCCCATGCCCACCTTCATAGGCCAGGGGCTGGCGACCAGCGCCGAAGGCACAACAACTCGGGGAGGCCTTTTCCTAAGTACCTGAACACACGCACGCCACAACCTCAATGCAAAAGTGCCGAGTAAAAGAAGAGACAAGCAAGTAAAAAGAAAGGGAAACTGCTATATAAGTATCACAAATTGTATCGACCTCTACAAGTACAAGTACAAGCTAAAAAGAAAAGGGGAAAAACACTCGCCCAACCGAAAAGGGGCCACAACCCGGCAATAGGTAAACAAAAAGGAAAAGCAGAGGGGTCTCCCACCTGGAACCCGGCCACGACCACCGCACGCGGTCCAAGCTCCCAAGCTCCTACGGTCCACCGAAGTCACGATCCACCTGTCTGTCGTCTGCAAGGGCACACCAAGTGCGGGCAAGGACCAAGAAGGGGTGAGTATAAAAATACTCAGTAGGATACCCCAAAGGCTCGAGGGAGCAACAAAGGAGGTACCGAAGGGTGAGCGGTAGAGCGAACAGAAAAGTAGAGGAGTACAACTGAAAGTGCAGTAAGAGTCCAGCTCAACCCAACAAAAGAAAGGAAGTAGACTTGTCCAGGCACAAGGAGCTGGAAACGGTGAGAAGATGAACATCTCGTCGAGTCTTCGTTGCCTATAGCAGGAGAGTAGACTCGTCTAACCACGAGAAGCTAGACACAGAATGCACGTGGCATACCCCGTGCGTCTTCACCTCGCCTGTAAGGAGAGTAACCAAACCCAAGAAGTGGGTACCAGAAACAAGGTATATTCATATCCTTATGCTCTGCCAAGAATCCCGAAGAAACTAGTAAGGGGATCTCTATCCCGTAGCTCAGCCCAAGAAAGGTGTCGCCAACAGTCCCATAAGAAACTCCATCGATGCCCATCATCCCGCATGTCTGGCCCGAACTGCAAGCCAAGGGGGCTCAATCACCACACTTCGATACTATCCACTTTGGGAGGCACTGACTCACCCGCACAGTTTTAGATCACGTCACAAGAATGCGTATCGGTGGGGAAAGCGCCCCTCGAACTTGAGAGTTCTAGGGAAAGTCAAACCACACCTTGTCACTGCCCTGCAGTCGAGAGGTCTCCTCAAAGCCAAAGACATTCCATCACTGACCCGTACAACCAAGGGTCCCGCTCTGGTAAACACAGAGGAAAGCCACAGACTAGCCTGGTAGAAAGGACTGAGTCTGGAATGCTAACAGGTCTCCCACTTCCCAGCCCTGCTGGAGGGTAATTCATAACCAAACAACGGGTGACCCACTGCCCAGACCTACTGGAGGGTAAATCATAATACATCTTCAGGAGACCCACTACCCAGCCCCGCTGGAGGGTAAACCATATTCAGATATCGGGTGACCCACTGCCCAGCCCTGCTGGAGGGTAAACCCTAATACATCGTCAGGCGGCCCACTGCCCAGCCCCGTTGGAGGGTAGACCATAATCAGATATCGGGTGACCCACTGCCCAGCCCTACTAGAGGGTAAACCCTAACACATCATCAGGCGACCCACTGCCCAGCCCCGCTGGAGGGTAGACCTGGAATAAGTCGACAGGAGACCCACTGCCCAGCCTTGCTGGAGGGTATACCTGGAACTAGTCGACAGGCGACCCACTGCCCAGCCTTGCTGGAGGGTAGACCTGGAACTAGACGACGGGCGACCCACTACCCAGCCCTGTTGGAGGGTAGGCCCTAAGAGGTCGTCGGGTGACCCACTGCCCAGTCTCTGCTGGAGGGTAGACCCTAAGAGTGTCGGGTGACCCACTGCCCAGTCTCTGCTGGAGGGTAGACCCTAATAGTGTCGGGTGACCCACTGCCCAGTCTCTGTTGGAGGGTAGACCCTAGAATCCGATGAGTAACCCACTGCCCAGCCCCGCTGGAGGGTAAAACTCAGAACTGCTCTGGCCATGTCCACTGGAGGGAACAACACTGGCCAACTGAACACGGAGTGGGCATCACGCGACCACCCAACTCCAGCACATGTCACCCAAAGGGGTTCAACACATGTTCCATCACAGGTGCCACTGGCCCCGCTACCGGCCAATCCATCGAGAATGAAACTAGGGGGAGACCACTCAACCCTGCTGGTCAACCATCGAGCACCTAGCCAGGGGAAAACTCCACCCTACTGGTCAAACCAACACACCGAGGGACCCTCTACGTCGCGAGAGGTCAAAGTACACTAAGCAGAACCCGGCACACACGTTGGTCCCACACAACGTGTGGCCCCATCTCAACCCCAACTGAACGCACCAACGTTCTCAGGTACGAACAACCACACGTACCTCCAAGCACTCTCATATACTCCCAGAGTATACTACGTCTCCAGCCCAAGGGATACCGTGCACACGGCACCCAACGTCAATGCGTAGGTGTGACGTATCAATTCCACCTCAAAGGCCTAGGCACGACCAACCACATCACTTCAAGCATTTACATCACTCACACGAGAGTGCACGTGATCACTCGCCAAAGGTCCGCTACAAGCAATGTAGGGTGAACCACCACTGGAGTACCTTCCGTGCTTTCCACATTTCTCAAGATCACGCAAGAGGCTCTGTACAGCCAAACGGATCCCACCATTGCAATCCTTGCGCAAAAACACGCGAGTTAGACTACTCACTCGCCCGAAACGGTCAACAGGTGAAAAAGGTACTATTCACCGTGACAAACCTGGGTGGGGCCCACCCCAAGATCCCAAAACCGAACCAACAGATCACACCACTGCGATCCCCTCATAAAGACACACGGGATTGAGTACTCAATTGCCCAAAACGGACACCCAGTGAAAAGTGCACTATTCACCGTAGCCGGGTCGGGTGGGACCCACACCACGTATCCGAAAGAGGTCAGGCGGATTGCGCCATCACGATGCTCTCGGAAAAACACGTCGAAAGCACTACTCGCTTGAGTAGAACCGGTACGCGGAGAAAAAGATGCATTCCGACGCACCGCACACGAGCGGTGCCACGTGGGACCCGCATCCCGGTCCCCAAACTCAATGAACGGATCGCACCGTTGTGATCCTCTCGAAAAAGCACACAAGTTGGACTACTCGCTTGTCCAAAACGGTCGCCCGATGATAAAGATGGAAAATCACCGTCGACGCCCAAACAACCCTCGCGGGGCCCGCACCATCGTGCGGAATTATAGCGGGCAGACTGCGCCAACACAACGCCCTCGGAAAAACACCCAACATCGGCTGCTCGCACGCCCCGAAAGGACGTTCGATGGAAAAGGCGTAAAACGCTGCACGCAGCTCGAAAGACGGGCCGTGGGGCCCACGCCTCAACTCCGGCTTCAACACCCGGAACCACCCTGGAAACCTCCGCCTCGACGCCAGGGTTCCAACGCCACTGACGGCGCTCAAAACGGACGTCGGACGCGTCAGCGCCGTCCAAAACAAGAATCTCGGGGATTACGCTCACCCACTTAAGGACACGTCGCGCCTCCGTGACCCCTCGTTTCGGGAAATAAAAATTCCCAAAACCATCTCAAAAAGACCGTCTCGACAATACGGTCCCACTTCCGCATACGACACTCAAAACGGACACCCGTAGCGGAAAGTACGGGTGTCCGAACACCGAGGGGGCAAAACCCCTGGGGCTGGACCGGCCTGGACCGGCTGGTCCGCCCGGCCTGGGCCGGCCCGCGGCTTAGCCGCACGACCGGTCGCGGCCGCCACGTGAAGACCCGCGCGGCGCGGGTCTTGGTCACCGCACAGGGGTCGCGCGACGCGACCCCGAGGTCGTCGCTCCCATGCGACCCGCCGGCGCGCCGAGAGCTCCACCGGACGCCCGAGCGCCCTGCCGGACACCCGAAGCCGCGCCCTGCGGACACCCCAACAGACACCCCGCCGCACCCCGCGCTTCCACCAGACACCCATGGACACCCCGCGGACGCGCCCTGCACTTCCACCGGACACCCACGGACACCCCTGCCGCGCCGTCCGCCCTCGCCGCACCGCCGCTCGAACTCGCCGGAACCCGAAAACCCGCAAAGTTCGGCGGATCATTGCGGATGCCACGGAGCTCGGAATTTGAATCCGAAAGATGCATTGAAGAGGTAATTAACTCTACTACGTATTCATGGGTTTTTTTAGAAGATCAAAGAACAATTCGAGGGTATAAATAAGGTTTAAAGGAGTTGCGGGAAAGAAAAACGCAAACGATAAACTCCTACCTCGCGGGGCTTCGCCCGAAGCTTCGCGACGATCCGCCAGCCACCACGCCTCGCCGGAGCTGTCTCGCCAGAGTCTCGCCGGAGATGGAGGAGGAGGAGGAGGGAGAGTAGGGGCTTCCAGGGTAAAGGGGAAAGAGAGGAGGGAGGAGGGTGTGTTAAGCGTTTAAATAGAAAACGCTTAACCACTCGTTCGTCGTCCCGGACCCGAACTCTCAGCAGGGTCGAGGTTAAGCCTCCCCTAGGGTAAACACCACCTCCAGAGCACAACGGAGGTCTAATAATTTTATTCCGAGACCCCGTTCAAAAGTTATAAAATTTAACGCCCGAAGCCGCTAAATTACGGAAACGCCCCTGGGGCCATTTTTTCACAAACGGCCCGCACCCGCGAAACTTATACCCCTCGTAGGGTAAACGGCACGCTCCAAACTCAACGGTGCCCTCATTTTTCTAATCCGATCCGCCGTTTAAAAGATACTAGTGTTTCTCCATTAAACGAATAAATTAATTAATTTATTTATCCGTTTAACATTCCGAGAGCAGGCGAGGGGTCCAAACATCCCGCGCCAACAAGTTTTATGTCGTTCCTAGGGTAAACACCCCATTTCGGACCCATCCTTACACTCAGATCTCTGATCTAGAACTCCGTTTAGGAGTTATCTCATTTATTTAGCATTTCCAGTGTGAATGCACTGTACATTTAATTCCGGCCACTCCGGGGCTCGGAATCGCACACCGTCTGAAGGCGCTGCTCTGGAATATCATCAAGAATATTCCAAAGTCTTTCACAGCAAAAACCGGGTTCTTACAAGAAAGATAAATTGACTTCCTACATAATGGTATTTTATTTATAATTTTTAGACATTAAATAATTTAATTTATTTATGACACAATGGTGATGCAGTAATTACCTAATTAATGAAATATTAAAATAATTGATATTATAAATATCAAAATAAATGCAATTTGAGACTTTTTATGAATTCCACTAATTTTATAGGTTAATATGACATATTAGGATTGATTATAAAAAATTTTTTTGAAGTAATAATGATGTTATGAATTTATAAAAAACAAAATACCCAATAGTGTCCAAATTGACATAAAAGAGTTTTTAAAAAAAGTATTATATTATTAATTTATATTCAATTACTAAAAATCAAAGGTTCGGACAAGAGACTTATATCATTATAGGTGTATCATCGATGGACCACTTAGGGGTCGCATGGATTTATATAGTAAGTTTATTGACCATATAATATAAAAATACAAAGAGACATTGTAAAAGTGAAACTAATTAACTAAGAGTTAATACTTAAATATAAGGTTAATATACTGACCCAAACCTGTCTAAATTCTATTGGTTGAGTGGTTTTCTACCCATCCCCAGCTTAACATTTAAATAATCCACTTTTGAGCCATTAGAAACCGAATATGAATTTATTATAAAATAATAATCTTAGCTTTTCCAAAGGTGCCCCTCACCCCTCTTATAAAAGGGAACTCCCCCTTCTCACTAATTCACAGATTCAAAGCCTTTTGGCTCAGCCAAACCCTTCCGAATACTCTCTCAACATCCCTCAATACAACCTAGAGGCCTTAGTTTGATCAGAAGGCCAACCTATGCAGCCCTTTTGATCATATCAAAAGGAAGAACCCGAAGAAGAGGTAATGTTTTCAGCACCCTCTTTCAAGTTCCTTTCTTCTTCAACTTATTCATTATTTGTTATTTCTATTATAAAATAATAACTCCAGTATCTTATATATTCTATGATATTATTATAAATATGGTACAACCATATTCAGTATTCTATCCATCCTTTGAATGGCATGTCACCATACGTGCGTACGTACGGCTTACCGTCTCCACGTCGTGGTGTAATTGTCATTCAACAAATTATTATTTGGATGGGTATAATAATGATGGGTGATTCATGTAAATAATAAACATAAAATGATAATTATTCTGTCTATATGATATACCATCCAATTATATATTATTTTAACATCAAAAGAATGATATTGTCGCTCGTGCGTACGTACGAACTACCGTCTCCACGAACGCGATGAGAGTCATTCTCCATCGTATCCATTCAAGTATAATTCTCATTTGTTGATTAAAAATAATGTTTAAGTACTTGATATAATTCTTAATATGAATAATATACAACCTATCCATAAGAAACATGGCTTACGTAACAAATAATATAAAGGAAAACGAGTAAGTTAACATCCAAAATGACGATAATACTAAGATATTATTAACAAATCAATGATAAAATATCATATATGATATCAAATTAATGTAAATGATTCTTGTATAATTCAATAAAAATTATTTCACCATTATACAGGAGGTTAACCTACCGTCGACCAAGGAAAAAGTACAAAGTAATGGGTTTCTTATCTCACTCTTAATTTCGTGAGAATTCCATTGTTCACCACTTATTTATTGCACGTGGTGTATGTGTATTTCCCATGATTGTATTCATTGTGTAATATAATTTAATTTATGGGTATTTACATCATCATTGTATGATCCTCCTTTCATGGTTGTATGTTTCTTAAGTTACCTAATCGATAAAGGAATTTGAAATTTCAATTTTCACTCATTCGGCTTTAGGCATACTTCATTGATTATTTTACTCCAAGATTATGTGTGGAATAACTATTCATTTGATTATGTCATAATTTCCACTACCCTTTCTGTGGATATAAATTTTATACACATAATAAATCCATTGATAAATTCTCAAGTCATTGGTATGAACATGATAAGAGTAATTTTAACTCAATCTCCATTTGTTGAGTTAAATATCAAATTCATTAGTGTTGTTTTTACAAGAATATGTGTGAATGTCATCTGATTGATTTAAACTATATATCCAATCATATTGAGTGTATTTATATTTTTCACAAATAATTATATTGTTGATTTATCCTTAACCTAAGGATGTGGTCTTTATAAGATAATTCATCTCAATTTACATTCCATTGAGAGTTATTTGTTGTTATACACCAAATAACTTTTAAATGGGGTATATAATGTACTTTGACATAGTATATCATGAATCCCTTTATTCTCATGATATTATAAAGTTTTTATTACCTCAATTATTTGTATTCAGGTTTCTCTCTTTTGGTTAGAAACTCTAACTAAAATACTTTTTTAAGGGTTTTAAAAATTTCTTCTTCTAAATATTTCTAATTAATGTCCATATTTTAAAAATGGTTTTAAGAATTTATTTATATGGGCATTAAAATTTTAAAAATAAAATTACTTTTAATATTTTCAAAGTGTTATGGGACACTTTGATTCAAAAATATATTTTTAATGGCTTCTTGACAAATAGTGCGACTTTTAAATGATTTCAAGAAAAAGGGGGATATTTCTCTCTAATAGTTTTGACAATTATTTTCATCTATGTCAATATCCTTCATTATTCTTGATTTAGATTAATCTGATTCAATACAATCTTATATATTTTATCTATTGAGTTATGTTTGACTATGGATGTGCTATTTTTATACCATTCATGGTTTGTCGATTACGTATTGACATTTCGTATGTCAGTTTAATACGAATGTTTATGTCATATTTCAATCTTTTCATATGAGTAATGCCCTGGACTTAGTAAGTGACAAGTGGAGCCCACTATAGCTCCTTGATACATCAGTAGGTCTCATGAGGCAAACTAGTATCTTGGCACGAGGCCTTGACAAAATCATATTTGTAGTCCTGGCACGAGGCCTTGGCTACGTGGTTATGATAGTCTGGAATTATGCATTCCGTCATTATGAAAGTGGTTATTAATATTTTCATGTGATTTTTAGACTAGTAGAATATCCATGTGAATAAGTAAATGGAATTTTTTGATTTTATCCTTGCCATATTATGCTGAAGTTCAAGTTTAAAAGGCTTTTGTTTTAGTTATACATTGCCTTAAATTTTTATGTTTATTTATGAAAGTTTTCGCTACATTTTAATCCTTACTAAGCATCTGAGATCACCCCTTTCAATGTTTAATTTTTACAGGATGTGAAGATGTACTTTATGAATGACCTGCAGGGATAGTATGAGGGGATATGAAGAAAATATGTTGTTGTATTTTTTCACTTATTGATGTAATGTAAACATTATGAATATATCTAGTGTTTCCAAGGCTACTAAACTAATCGGTCTTTTGAGACTTGATCTTTATTTTGATCATTCCAAAGTAATGTAATAATGCACTGACTCTGGGTATCTAGGGTCTGGGCGTTACAAAAATACCTATATCAATCATTACATGACATATATACACCCCTAATGATCATATATAGAATGAGTACAATAATTTTATTATGATTCTACATTGTCATCATTTTTAAAAATCATTACAAATTAATAAAATATATTATTGATTTAAATACCTATTTGAATGTAGGAGTTTAATATTATGTATAAAAATATATATAGTGAAAAATAAAGAAACAAATTATCACAATTAAATCATCATGGGATACAGAAATGATGTCTAACTATTTTTGGATTCAGAGAGATATATGTTATCATTCTAATAGTGAAATACGTTCTTTAGAGATCACTATATCAAGCTGGGGAATAGGTTTATATGGGAAATCATCTCCCATTATAATCACACAATCATATATTAACAACCACCTAGGATAAATCCTACGAACCTAAAATATTACACATTATTTCCTCCATGTTAATGTTCTATTTATAATCATTTTCATTTTTTTCTAGGCATCACAAAATCTATGATTCATTGAAATAATGGGAAATTTTATAAATTAAATGATTCAATTTTAAAATTCCCATGAAATAAATTCTAATAAAGAAATAAAAGAATATATTAAGGGTTTATATGAACTTTTTTTCAGCATTAAATATAATTAAAATCTCAATAAAAACTTAAATAACTATCTTCTATCTATTGGGGGAACAAAGATTCTAAAAAATGTATATTTTTCAATGATCAACAAAAATTAATCAATATATACGTAATATTAATAAAATCCAATTTATAATTATTCCAAAACTATTTATTTAAAATGAAAATGGTTTGAAATATGTCCTCCTACCAATAAATAGTTCAATCCAGTGTTAATAGTTTATTCTGTGAAAATATAGATTTATAAGTCCAATGAATCCCAGAGTATTCTGTATAGAAAAATGAAAAAAAAATTAAATTTAAAATTCATATGTGAAATAGGAGACCAACTATTTAATAGTTCAATAATATCATATAATTGTCTTATAGGAGAAAAATAATGAAAAAAGATAAAATTTATTTTCAGGAACATGATTATTTTTATGATGAATTTAAAATAAATTGAAAGGAGAAAGAAGGTAATCAATGCAATATATTGAAATAATTATAAAATATTAAAATGGGGGAGGAACACTATCAAGATGATGTGGAAATGTATCATTTTTAAGATAGTAATTACTTGAATTTTATCATTTACGAATCCTATATTGTTTTCTCACATGGTTTGAAAAACAAATCTAATAGATCTACAAATGTAAATTTATTATTTCATGGATTATTCAAGATACAAATGATTAATCCACTCATATACTCTTAATAGTGAACTATCATTGTCCCTCATACATTAATGGTGTGACCCCATGTCTGATTAAGCCTCATGGTAACAACTGACCATGTGTTATTCCTAAATATACCAATTATGAAATTATTTCTATATTTGAAAGAGTATTCATTGAAAAATAATCTTATATAAATATAAATAATAACTTTTTAGTTTTTTTACCTAAAATTGAAACAATGTGTGTTGATATTATCCCAACCATATCATTATTTTCCCATAAAAATGCATCCTTAATATTTATTATTGGTATAGAGTACAAACCATTTCTTACAAAATGAAATTTATACTCCCATGTTCCTTGACAATCTCTTGTATGAATCTATAATACCTTGACTAATTAATGATGTTATCCCAAAAAAACTTTTTCAGGAATAAAATATCATTGTTTTATATGAATTTAATTTATCAATTGGATCAAATCCATTCTATTCCCAAAAAAAGAACATTGTATGTGTTTTCTCGATATTTTATAGTTAGGAAACATGTTTGATGTTATTATTGGACATCAAGGGAGGTTGAAACACCAAATTATATGTGACCTATGATATCCATTAAGTCACCTCAATGGGTTTGACATATCTCTATGATAGGATTCCATTACAACCTTGTTGTAGGTGCCCTAGAAGGGATTATACTTTCAAAAAACATTTTCATCCACTAAATATTCTTGAGATCAGTATTGATTATATGAATATGAATTTTTTTTGGATCCAGCAGTTCAAAAATAAATTCAAGATTTAACTTGATCCTTTCAATTTTCCCTTGAATAATTCCCTATCCCACTAGTGAACTATCATCAATGTTGTTCTAGGAATGTTGAGAGATGCATTGACAAAATATTTTTATTTAATGGAATCCTTTCAAATTTTGGATTGAAATTTTTTGTTTTATGAAAATTATACCAATTCCAAGTTCATAATAAATAATCCCCCAATTTTAATGAAACAATAAATAACCGTAACTTCAAATATGATGATCTCATGTACAATATTCATCTCAATTTTTAGAATCACAAATCATGATCTTCATTACCAAAGATATCCTAGCCTCTTAATAATTTTTAGAATCGAGATATTAATCAAGCATCATAAAAAAAAAATAATGGAATTTTTGAATATTCAAAATTATATATATATATATGTATGTATGTATGTTTACAATATCATTTTATTGCGGTATATATTTTATCTATGTAAAATGATCATTATTTTTCATCCAACCAATAACTATAGATATATAAATCACTCTATGAAGGTTATTGGGTTTTATGATGTTGAATTTCATCAATATGTCATCCCATTTCAAAGTATAGAATCAATGTTGCTGAAACAATCTAGGGGAATTTAAATGGTCTACTATAATCTATTGATTTCTAGAGAAACTAGAAATGAAATAGTCTATTTCAAATTTCATATCAGTCCACCAATATCAACATTTCATGTCATATTACATATAAGTTTCTCTCTGATTCACTATGCATGATGAGTGGTAAATAATATTTAAAAGCACATGTTTCATGAAATGAGGAATAATACAGAACTTCTTAAGGGATCTATTCATTTGATAGATAGATTCAAATAATTAATAGTATCCCAACTATATAAATTTTCAAGATATTATGATTTTTATCCCTTAATTTCACTTGTGTAATAAGTCAAATGATTGAAGGTACAATTTAAAAACTGTCCAAGAACATCTCATTTCTTATGGGTTTGATCTAGGTTAAATTAATAAAAGTAGATCATTTTGATACACTTAATACATGATCCCTATATTGTAACACCCGAAGATTTTATGAAAAATATTCTTTTTAATTTCATTAATGTCTTGTGTTGTACGCTACACAAAAAGGATCTTGCACAACACGCATCCTTGACTTGACTTTCATTACACGCAATCACGACCTTCCTTGATAGCGTGTGTAGTACGCAATACCGAGTTTCACTAAACAACGATATGGTATTGAAATATTATTAAAACTAGCCGTTATGAATAGTAATAACCACTTTTTGAAATTTTGTAAATTTTATTTTTCAAAATGGACTTCATTTTTGGATTCAGAATATTAAAATTAGCTTAGGGTTAAATTTTGGTACTTTTCTGATAACTTTCATATTCTATTGAATAGTGAAAATTACAAAAATTTTAATTAAAAACAACTTTTTTAATAGAAATAATTAATAGTGATAAATTATTAATTTGAGTGGTTTTAAAGTATATTTAGAATATATTTTTACAATTTAATACAATTTTGGTCATTGGATGTAATTTCACATTTAAACCAGACATAAACAAGTGTCAATCTTTTGATAGTTATTATCTCTTAAAAACATGTTATTTGTTTTGACGACGGGAATTAATTTTTAAATTAATTAATGTAACTTATATGTTTTGAATTTGATAAAATAGACATCAATTTTGAATTCATAATATTGAATATAGCGTAGGCCTAATTTTTGGTATTTTTCTGGAAACTTTCATTTTTTTGATTAATAGTGAAACCACTAAGTGGTAGTTAAAAAACTGAATTTTTCATAAAACTTAATTTTCCCGCTTCTGTGAGTGGAATTTCGAAAATCCGAGAGACACGGTTAATATCAAGGACTAAAATGTGGTTCAGTGAGGAGAAAATAATTTTTGGTGAATAGTAACTTTTGACTTTTTTTAACCATGGTTAAAAGTAAATAGGGTAATTAAGTGTAAAGATGATATTATTATTACCCTAACACATGTCCTAATTTTATTGGATAAATGTAATTCGTTCAAAAACAAACTTAGGAATAATATATGACCATTTAGGCCCACTTGGATTAGATTAGGACATTTATTATTAATTTATTTAAAGAAGGGTTAAAAGAGTTAAAATCAATGTTTATTTACTAAAATATTTTTAATATGGGGTTATAAATAAGATAAATTCGACTATAAATATTCATTAGAACGATAAAACGATTTCCTACATAATGGTATGTTATTTTCAATTTTTATACATTAAATAAGTTAATTTATATATGACACAACGATGATGTAGTAATTATCTTATTAATGAAATATTGACATAATTGATGTTATAAATACCCAAATAAATATAATTTGAGACTTTTTATGAATTACACTAATTTTATAGGTTAATATGACATGTTATTATTGATATAATTAACTTTTTTCGAACTTATCATTCTGTTATGAGTTTCACAAAAATCAATTACTAAATAGTGTCAAAATTGACATAAAATAGTTTTTAAAACAAATATTATATTATTAATTGTTAATTTATTCCTAAAAATCTAAGGTTCGGCAAAATGACTTAGATAAGGTTATATATATTAATAATAAACAATTTGGTGTTCGTTTGGCTTATTATAGTAAGTTTATTAACCTTATAGTGTAAGAACACAAGAAGACACGGTAAAAGTAAAATTATTTAACTTAATGTTAAATCTAAATGATAAGGTTAAAATAGGAACCTAAACTTGTCAAAATTCTATTGGATGAGATTATTTCGACCCATCCCCACATTATCCTCAAAATAAATCAATTTGGAGCTATTTAAAACTGAACTTGACTTTATAATAAAATAATATTTTTAGTTATTCCAAAGGTGCCCATCTCCTCCCTTATAAAAGGACACCTCCTCCCTCTCTTCCTCACACAACTTTGAGCCTTCAAGATCGGCCAACCCCTGAAAAATTCTCTTCTCCACTTCCCTAGAAACATCCTAATGTTTCTGGTCTTCCTCAAAGACCAATTTTAGTGCCCTAAGAGGAGGTCTCAAAGAGGCGCTTTAAAGAAGAGGTAATGTCCTTTACCGATTCTTTCATCTTTATTTCTTCTTCCACTTCTTCTTCTTTAGTTGTTTCATTATTATGTAATAACATCAGTATCACTCATATACTGATATGTTATTATAATTATGAAACAACCCTATTTCACCATCTATCCATCCTATGGAAAAAGAAATCACCGCGCGTGCGTACGTACGGAATACCGTCTCCACGCTGTGGTGTAATCTATTTTCTACCACCACCTTACTTTGTTGGGTATAATTGTGTAAATAATGACTATATATGACTATTATAAAGTGATATTGATTCTGAAATAGTATACATATACTCCAATGCAGTTCCACGATCATGAGAACGATATCATCGCTCGTGCGTACGTACGGACTACCGTCTCCACGACGCGATGAAATTCATTCTCCACTTTAACCATTCATGAATGATTATAAAGTATATATAATAAGTAATCATGAAATATATGACATAATAATGATACTGGATTTATGTGTATATATATATGTATTTCATCTACTTAATTTCGTTCAACTCAATAAGGAAACGAAAACAGCGTTCATGCGTACGTACGGCCTACCGTCTCCATGAACGGTGTATTTCTTTCCATTTACTGATTTATTATATATATGTATATTCTGAATATATATTTATAAATAATGTTTTATATTCTGGAATTAATTAATCATGATCTAATTAATCATATGAATAATTACAAGTCAAAACACGGACGACAAATGAAACAATTTTACCCAAAACGCTCTTTAACATGGAATTTACAAAAGAACGGGTAATATAAAGTCATAAGTGAAGCATATATGATATCATAACAATGAATATGATTCTGTAATAAGTCAATGACATTATTTAAATCATTATACAGAAGGTTCGGACACTTATGAAGAAAATCGGACCTAAGGTAATGGAAATATCACAATCTCATTTTTATCCGAGATTGTTTATACTTTAGTATTTACTGGGGTGTATTTTATCATCCACATCCATGTTTCTGAGATATGTAATATAGTTTCCTCGATATGTGATATTGTTTCCATCCACCTACAATTGTTTAAATCTAATTTTACCCTTCGTTGAGTTTTTAGCAAGAGATATGAAAGGAATCTGTTGTCGTTTTTCGTACGAGGTACTTTTTTGACTTTTCCGACAAAAGTACTTGAAGAATGTTTTTTTAACTTATATAGCATGAATTCATTTTAAAAAATTATTTACATGAAGCTTCTTTTACAAGTTTTCAAGTTTATTTTTAATCAACTTCTTTTAGTTTATAATTGTACGACATGTTAAGAAAGGAAAAGTGTTTTTGAAGTAGAAAGGATATTTTCCTCAAGAATGAAGTTCAAGAGTTTTATCAAAATTATTTTCCATATAAGGCAATATAGGGTTCTGTTTCTATCCCTATTATTACATGGATTTGATTATGTTGTGATGGAAATATTTGTATGAATTCCTTTATCTTATATGAATTGTTTTATGATGTTATGTTGTTTAAGAATCCCATTTTTATTACATGGGTTATGCAATGATGTATGATTTATGATTTTGTGGCACACGTAAGAATGGTATCATTATGAGATGGGTGGGACCTCTATCTCCCTCCAATGCATTGGGTAAAGATTTTATATCTCATGAGATAGACATGGCTGGAATGGTAGGTTATACCGGTTCAGTGAAACAGGAGTGAAACGAGGGTGACTCAGTTCAGAAAGGGACTTTGTCCATTAAGATAGTCTTGGCAATGAGTCTTGACTAACAAGAAATTATTCTCTATGATTATGTGTGTATGACACAAAGTTTCATGTTTTAAGTTATGATTATTGTGATTACATTTCACAGCCATGAGTTATCCCAGGTTATGAAATTATGATCTCTTTTACAGGTTAAGATTTCCAAAAGTTATGTGCTTATGTATATGATGTGATTGATATTTCTTTTGTTTACCCTTACTGAGAATTTGAGCTCACCCTTTTAAGTTTTCTTTTCCCCGGGATATAAATAAAGGTTTTAGGTATAAAAAAAGAAGATCTTTATGGGAGATGTTGAAGATCTTTCACCAGGATTAGAAGATTATATTTCGAGTTTCCAAAGACACTAAACTATTATGATCCTTGTGTGTGTGTTTTTGTTATGTACTAAGTATTCCGCAAATGTAATGTACTGTCAATGTACGTCAAGCTTCCGGTCTCTACAGTTGGTATCAGAGGAAAGGTTTAGTCAACCTTTGGAAACTAGGATGTGAGAACGTTAGTGAGATCCCTAGAGATATTTCTAAGGTATGTCTAGGGATGTCCCTAAGGATAAGTATACATATAGGATATAGTCCTAGAACTATGGTAACGATATTAGATTAAACCAAAGATGTTAGATATTGACGGTACTCCCCCTTTATTATGTTGTTTTCCCTAGCATGATTTTTGCCTCTCACACTATTCTTTTTGGGTTTTAGACGATGGCTGGATCCCGAAGGAACCGTGTTGATCAATGCAATGGACAATGCAATGATTGCCCTGCTGAACAAACAAATGTTATGGGATATGGAGTGAAAAATCTTATTGCTATACTTACAAAAGATATGAATCATTATGGACTTCCAAATGAGCAGAGAAGGGAACAATATTCTATTGAGTCCTTCATGAGGCAACGTCCACCTTCTTTCAGTGGGACTTCCGATCCACTTGTTGCTGAACAATGGATCAGTACCACTGAAAAGATATTTTCAGTTCTTCAATGTTATGAACATGATAAAGTCATCTTAGAAGTATATCGTTTGGAAGGTGAAGCTGATCAATGGTGGAAACTTATCACGAATACGAGGACAAGAGATGAAATTGAGTCCATGGAATGGGACGAGTTCAAGAATTTATTTTTCAATAACTACTTCCCTCGTATTCTTCGAACAAATATGGAGAAGGAGTTTCTAGAACTAAAGCAAAAGGATGATGAATCTGTTGGTATATACGAAGAGAATTTTACAAGACTTGCAAGGTATGTATCTGGCATTATCATCCAACCTGAAAGTAAAGTTGATCGATTTTTCAGTGGCTTAAAACCAAGTCTTCGAAGGGCATTAGCTATAAGAAACTTCAGTAGATATGAAGAAATTGTGCGTTGTGCTATCAAGGTAGAAATGGAAGTTGGTGTTACATATCCATCTCATGGTTTTGACAAGAAACGAAAGATGGAGTTCAAGGAGAAATCTCAGAATAATGGTGAAAAGAAGATGAATGTTTCCTTATGCACAAAGTGTGGAAAGAAGCATGGTGGAGATTGTCTTAAAGGGACTAGAAAATGTTTTAAGTGTGGAAAAGAAGGTCATCGAGTAGTTGAGTGTCTAAGTAATGGAAAAAGTGTTTCTAATGATGTGAATAAAGCAAACACTGCAGAGAATGCACCACCAACACTTCAATGCTTCAAGTGCAAGGAAATGGGGCATTATGATAATAAATGCCCTAATCCAAGGGTTAGTGATGATCGACATGAGCAACCGCTTAAGGCAAAGGACAAAGGGAAGTCACATGCGATCACTATTGGCGATGTTGAATATGATAACGATGTGGTGGAATGATTAAGTGTTTATGTAATGGGATTCCAGAATAATGTTGTATATAGTATCGTGGAATATTGGAGTATTTATGTTTTGTTCTATTGTGGTTTTCAACAATTTTATTTCATCGGTAACCATGAAAAAGTGAATGAAATATTTTTGGATAATAGATGATATGCACATAATGAAGGGAAAACAAGAAAATGAAAATATTTGATAGTATTCATGAGCTCAGGATTGATATAAGGACTAAGTGATATCATGGTTTGAGTATATAGAATTTTTAGGATTTTGGTATGTGGAAAGTGTTAACTTTTAACTACATTCATGTTTTCACTAAGGTTCAATGGGTATTCATTCTCCAATAGAATACATGATTAAGGTATTCACATGTTTGTACTTTGACCAGCAAGATATATCTTATGATATATGGGGGATAAATGATGGCATTCACGTGATTGTTCTGTGACATTTCAAGTAACCATTTTCTTTATACTATGAGCTTGGACCGAAGTATTTTAGATAAGCATAGAATGGATTATGTTGGACATAAGTTAGGATAAAACGTTTTTCAATATTATTGACGGGATGTTATAGTAATATATCTTTAGAAAAAGGACATCATGCAGGACGGGCGACAGCCCATCGCGTCGGACAAGGCTGTGGGAATCGAACCCACAACCGAAGTGTGATTGGCCTTTATCGCCTACCACTGGCCTACATGAAGTCCCTGTTTAGTAGAAACTAGTTTTATTATATTAAGCAGTATGATATATGAAGTATAAGTCCATTTTAGGAACCATATATGATTAATCTCACTATAGAATGACTTATGTATATTTAATAACTTTTTTTAACCTTTTGTTTGAGACAGATGGAATGACCCGTCATTCTATCACATGATCTGCTAACACTTCATGAATAACAAATTCAACTTCATTTATTTAAGAGATGAAGTGGAAATTGTTCAAGGCACGAACAACAGTGAGATTGTACCAAAATAAAGTAAGTATTTATTCTAATTCAAATTCTTCAACTTCAGGGAAACGATCTTAAAAACCAAAAATGTTGTCCTAGTGCTCTTATATCTGATTAATCAGATGGTACCTTAGATTGTCACAAATTTATGGATTTGTGATTGTTGTCTTTTCCATAGCCATGTTCTCTACCACTCTCCATCAGAACATGATGGTTAGATTTTTCTTCCATATCCATATTTTCACCTATGTGGAAACCCAATGATTAGTTTATTTGGGTAACCATTATGTTTCATACTTTTGTTTTTAAATATTGGTTTTGGTATTCCTTTTTACGATGTGAGTTTTTATTAAAGAAACTTTCGAATAGTAAACCATTTATAACCCCGACGAATTTCGAGGGCGAAATTCATTTTAAGGGGGGTAGAATGTAACACCCCGATATTTTATGAAAAATATTCTTTTTAATTTCATTAATGTCTTGTGTTGTACGCTACACCAAAAGGATTTGCACAACACGCATCATTGACTTTCCTTTCATTACACGCAATCGCGACCTTCCTTGATAGCGTGTGTAGTACGCAATACCGAGTTTCACTAAACAACGATATGCTATTAAAATATTATTAAAACTAGCAGTTATGAATAGTAATAACCACTTTTTGAAATTTTGTAAATTTTATTTTTCAAAATGGACTTCATTTTTGGATTCGGAATATTAAAATTAGCTTAAGGTAAAATTTTGGTACTTTTCGGATAACTTTCATATTCTGATGAATAGTGAAAATTACTAAATTTTAATTAAAAACAACTTTTTTAATAGAAATAATTAATAGTGATAAATTATTAATTTGAGTGGTTTTAAAGTATATTTAGAATATATTTTTAAAATTTAATACAATTTTGGTCATTGGATGTAATTTCACATTTAAACCAGACATAAACAAGTGTCAATCTTTTGATAGTTATTATCCCTTAAAAACACGCTATTTGTTTTGACGATGGGAATTAATTTTTAAATTAATTAATGTAACTGATATGTTTTGAATTTGATAAAATAGACATCATTTTTGAATTCATAATATCGAATATAGTGTAAGCCTAATTTTTGGTATTTTTCTGGAAACTTTCATTTTTTTTATTAATAGTGAAACCACTAAGTGGTAGTTAAAAAACTGAATTTTTCATAAAACTTAATTTTCCCACTTCTATGAGTGGAATTTCGAAAATCCGAGAGACACGGTTAATATCAAGGACTAAAATGTGGTTCAATGAGATGAAAATAATTTTTGGTGAATAGTAACTTTTGTCTTTTTTTTAACCACGGTTAAAAGTAAATAGGGTAATTAAGGGTAAAGATGATATTATTATTACCCTAACACATGTCCTAATTCTATTGGATAAGTTTAATTCGACCAAAAACAAACTAAGGAATAAAATATGACCATTTAGTCCCACTTGGATTAGATTAGGAGATTTATTATTAATTTATTTAAAGAAGGGTTAAAAGAGTTAAAATCAAAGTTTATTTACTAAATCATTTTTAATATGGGGTTATACATAAGATAAATTCGACTATAAATGTTCATTAGAAAGATATAACTATTTCCTAAATAATGGTATTTTATTTGTAATTTGTAGACATTAAATAATTTAATTTATATATGACACAACGATGATGCAGTAATTATGTTATTAATGAAATATTGACATAATTGATGTTATAAATACCCAAATAAATATAATTTGAGACTTTATATGAATTCCATTAATTTTATATGTTAATATGACATGTTATTATTGATTTAATTAACTTTTTTCGAACTTATCATTCTGTTAGGAGTTTCACAAAAATCAATTACTAAATAGTGTCAAAATTGACATAAAATAGTTTTTTAAAAATAATATTATATTATTAATTGTTATTTTATTCCTAAAAATCTAAGGCTTGGCCAAATGACTTATATAAAGTTATATATATTAATAATAAAAAAATTGGGGTTCTTTTGGCTTATTATAGTAAGTTTATTAACCTTATAGTGTAAGAACACAAGAAGACACGGTAAAAGTAAAATTATTTAACATAATGTTAAATCTAAATGATAAGGTTAAAATAGGAACCTAAACTTGTCTGAATTATATTGGATGAGAGTATATAGACCCATCCCCACATTATCCTCGAAATAAATCAATTTGGAGCAATTTAAAACTGAACTTGACTTTATAATAAAATAATATTTTTTGTTATTCCAAAGGTGCCCCTCTCCTCCCTTATAAAAGGACACCTCCTCCCTCTCTTCCTCACACAACTTTGAGCCTTCAAGCTCGGCCAACCCCTGAAAAATTCTCTTCTCCACTTCCCTAGAAACATCCTAGTGGTTCTGGTCTTCCTCAAAGACCAATTTTAGTGCCCTAAGAGGAGGTCTCAAAGAGGCGCTTCAAAGAAGAGGTAATGTTCGTTACCGATTCTTTCATCTTTATTTCTTCTTTCACTTATTCTTCTTTAGTTGTTTCATTATGAAGTAATAACATCAGTATCAATCATATAAGGATATGTTAATATAATTATTAAACAACCCTATTTCACCATCTATCCATCCTACGGAAAAAGAAATCACCGCGCATGCGTACGTACGAAATACCGTCTCCACCCCATGGTATAATCTATTTTCCACCACCACCTTACTTGGATGGGTATAATGGTGTAAATAATGAATATATGTTACTATTATAAAGTGATATTGATTCTGAAATAGTATATATATACTCCAATACAATTCCATGATCATGAGAATGATATCATCGCTCGTGCGTACGTACGGACTACCGTCTCCACGACGCGATGAAATTCATTTTCCACTTTAACCATTCATGAATTATTATAAAGTATATATAATAAGTAATAATGAAATATATGAAATAATAATTATACTGGATTTATGTTTATATATATGTATGTAATCTACTTAATTCCGTTCAACTCAATAAGGAAACGAAAACAGCGTTCATGCGTACGTACGGCCTACCGTCTCCATGAACGGTGTATTTCTTTCCATTTACTGATTTATTATATATTTGTATATTCTGAATATATATATATATATATATATATATAAATAATGTTTTATATTCTGGAATTAAGTAATCATGATCTAAGTAATCATATGAATAATTACAAGTCAAAACACGGACGACAAATGAAACAATTTTACCCAAAACGCTCTTTAACATGGAATTTACAAAAGAACGGGTAATATAAAGTCATAAGTGAAACATATATGATATCATAACAATGAATATGATTATGTAATAATCCAATGACATTATTTAAATCATTATACAGGAGGTTCGGACACTTATGAAGCAAATCATACCTAAGGTAAGGGAAATACCACAATCTCATTTTTATCCGAGATTCTTTATACATTAGTATTTACTGGGGTGTATTTTATCATCCACATCCATGTTTCCTTGATATGAAATATTGTTTCCATCCACCTACAATTTTTTAATTCTAATTTTACCCTTCGTTGAGTTTTTAGCAAAATATATGAAAGGAATCTTTTGTCGTTTTTCGTACGAGGTACTTTTTTGACTTTTCCGACAAAAGTTCGAGAAGAATGTTTTTTTAACTTATACGGCATGAATGGATTTTTAAAACATTATTTACAAGAAGCTTATTTTACAAGTTTTCATGTTTATTTTTAATCAAATTCTTTTAGTTTATAATTGTACGTCATGTTAAGAAAGGAAAAGTGTTTTTGAAGTAGAAAGGATATTTTCCTCAAGAATGAAGTTCAAGAGTTTTATCAAAATTATTTTCCATCTAAGACAATATAGGGTTCTGTTTCTATCCCTATTATTACATGGACTTGATTATGTTGTGATGGAAATATTTTTATGAATTCCTTTATCTTATATGAATTGTTTTATGATGTCATGTTGTTTAAGAATCCCATTTTTATTACATGGGTTATGCAATGATGTATGATTTATGATTTTGTGGAACACGTAAGAATGGTATCATTATGAGATTGGTGGGACATATATCTCCCTCCAATGCATTGGGTAATGATTTTATATCTCATGAGATAGACATGGCTGGAATGGTAGGTTATACCGGTTCAGTGAAACAGGACTGAAACGAGGGTGACTCAGTTCAGAAAGGGACTTTGTCCACTAAGATAGTATGGGAAATGAGTATTGACTAACAAGAAATGATTCTCTATGATTATGTGTGTATGCCACAAAGTTTAATGTTTTATGTTATGATTATTGTGATTACATTTCACTGCCATGAGTTATCCCAGGTTATGAAATTATGATCTCTTCTACAGGTTAAGATTTCCAAAAGTTATGTGCTTATGTATATGATGTGATTGATATTTCTTTTGTTTACCCTTACTGAGCATTTGAGCTCACCCTTTTATGTTTTCTTTTCCCCATGATATAAATAATGGTTTTAGGTATAAAAAAGAAGAAGATATTTATGGGATATGTTGAAGATCTTTCACCAGGATTAGAAGATTATATTACGAGTTTCCAAAGACACTAAACTATTACGATCCTTGTGTCTGTGTTTTTGTTATGTACTAAGTATTCCGCAAATGTAATGTAATTTCAATGTACGTCAAGCTTCGGATCTCTACATTTATTTCATGTGACAAACATTATCTTCTAAGGTATACTATAAAGAAATTGTCATCAAATAGTGTACTCGTGAACATGAAATTGAATGTTGGAATACCCTAACACCATTTTCATTTCCTGATATTCATGCATATCATATATTAATTATTTTTCAATAATTTAGGGCTAGTATAAATATTGAATATATTTTTGTGGTCTAAATGATCATCGATTCATCAAAAGTTATCATCTGAAACTTTTCCGTAGTGGAAAAAAAATATTGGAACTTAGGTGACTAGTGTGTAAACAATGTATACTATGTGTCCAGAACTTATTTTTATGTAACTATATCTACTCACCACAATGTATATTTATAATTCAAACATGAAATTTTTGAAATTCATCGAAACTGATGAAAAATTACTATTAAATAATAGACATATTTATATGGTTTGTTTTTTTTCATTACTGGGGGAACACTAAAATATAATTTATTAATGATTTGAAGATAATTAAAATAGATGATAAGGAATCCTATAATTCATTCATCCTACTATTTTATATTAGGTATTAGCTGGTGAAGATAGTTCCATAACTTTTTTTATCTTATGGTAAATAATAAAAACAAACTTTTTAATAATTTGATTACAATTTCCTCAACTTACTATTCTCATAAAAAATCTACAATTTTGGAAACATAATGTATTTTCCATTATGAATAATTTTAATTAACCCTTATGAATCAATATAAAACACATTTACATAACATTATACTAAACATAAGGAATGTAAATTATGCCTCTATAGGTCCTCCCTCTAAACATTTAATGAAATTTATAATTAATAATATTGTTATCACATTACTCTTTATCTACATGATTGTATTATTATATACTTTTTTCAATTCTATTAATAAATTTTCACGAACACCCTCATTGGGAACCCATCCCGGGATACTAGTAAAGATAAGAGGGATCCTAGTGATTTCCTCTATTCATAAATTGGTCGGTTTCTACAACAAAGTGTTTGTAGCATGAAAATGGGTGGCATTACCCAGATATATCCCAAGAACATAGATATAAATACACTATAAACATATCTATATTAAATAAACCAATATACATGATAAACCATAATTTATTATATATATGACAATAACACAATAATTTTTTTTTTAATATTACTTAATTGATGACTTCTGATTAATTTTGGATTTTTGTGAAGTGAATTTTGAATTACAAAGGTTTTCATTCTCGTTCATTTTTGTCCCATTGTTAGGGAGAATTCTATAGATTTCATTATTGTATTTGAAAATTATTAAACTATTTATGAGTGTCCTTTTTTATATTTCTATACTTTTTTTCCAAAAAAACTATAATATTATCTAGGTAATTATTCTTCTCGATTTTTATAGGGATTCCCCACCTTGTTGTCACATTATTAAATGAAATCATGTTTCCTAATCCATGTGTTGTTTGGGGATCTTTTTATTGAAGAATCCCATGTTGTTATATAATTTGGAAAATTTTTCTATCAAACCAAATGGTCTTTCCATATTCATATAAATCGTGAAATTTATTTAATTCAACCACATTATTTTTAATCCCTCAAATCCTCTCCTCACATCCAACTCACACAACCAACCCTTGGGATCTCAGGGGAGTGGTCCTGATCTCTTCCACTTCAGTTTTAGTATACCTCCTATTGATTATGTCAGATCTTTCTAGGTAAAAACATCATTCATTACCCATTTATATTATCACATATTCCCTCCTCAACTTCCCCTACTATTTTTTCCACTAGAACCTTTTCCAATTTTTGTCGGGATTTTCAATCTACAGTAAGTTATATCAAATATTTTTTCTTATTTTGGGATCCAAAAGGATTGATTATACAAATTTTAGGGGATACATTAAGAATTAGAATTTTTTTACTTTATTCTCTTGATTTGAGGTGCATGTTTTTATTTATTTTCATTAGTTTTCATTTCATTAGGTTCAAATGGTTTATAAATTAGGTTTTTATAAATTAATGACCATGTATGAAATTATTAATGGATTTGTAAAATGGATTTGAAAATATTTATGCCAATAATAAATATGTTATCGTTGTTATATTCATATAACTGTTTGGAAGTATATTTTTTAGAATAGAATGGTTTTTAATGCCAACGAGGATCTATAAAAGGGTTTGTATGGACATTTTAGGATTTTATCCACTTTTTGACTTCTAAATGAATGTAATTATATATTGAAATATTATTTATAATTGAAATTATGGGGCATCATTTTTATAATGTTTATAATGGGTTTGGAAAATATTAATTATATGGATTGGAAATTACATGATTTTCCAAATCATATTTCTTTATTATGTTCTTTGGAACATTGTAAATCATCTGGCTTAATGCTTATGAGTAATTATTGTTTTCCCATTGTGGATTATGTTATAATTAAGGGGATGTAAATTTATTATGTTTCGATCATATGATATGAATGTTATGTTTCATAATGGGTATTATAGGTGAGGTGATAATTTTATTCATTCTTATGTTTAATGTTATTACATGTTATGTCTATCATTTGATTTTTTTTCTCAATTACATTTTGTTTTAGTCATGGGAATCTAGGTAACTAAGTTGGAACCCATGATTCATGTCCATAAGATCATAACTCATAACGTCTAGTTTTATTAAAGTTGTTTTATATCCCTTGGTATTTGGGGGTTACCCAAATAGGGATTGTCTACGTTAGTCGAGTGTCCTGAGGGTTATTTGGATGAAACTTATGATGGAATTCGATACAATGATTATAATATCGTAAAGGACCTCTCATTACCAGACCATGAGATTCTCCCATGGCACATATTTTATATTATATCATTTTTCTGGGATCTCCTTATTTGATATGTATCAGAGTTATTATTTTTATTATGTATCACCCATTTCTTATCCTTGTGGGTTTTAAATTATTTTTTATATTTAGTCTTGTGGTTTTGTGCTTTGATCAAATATGGTCGGTTTGGGTTTCTAAATGGAATTGAAAAAAATATTATTTTATGCATCCATTAAATAACAGAGAAACTTTTTCTTTTAAAAATTGGTTTCTAGGAGTTGTTTTGAAATTTTACAAAGGGTGTTTATTTAGTCATCATAATTTTAATGGTCTTACATTTAGATGTAATAAAACCATTTTCTTTTATAAAAAGATATTGTAACATCCTGGGTAAATAAACAATTAATACATCATATTTTTTATTAATATTTGTGAATTAAATATTAATTTTACTTTAAAGGGGTTGCTATGTCTGATAGTGTACCCGATACGCAAAAACGAGTTTCTTTGAAATCTTACGTTGCACACTAATAACATAATAATATTACTGTAAATCGTAGTTAACTCCTAGTCATTGTATTGGTGGGAATGAAGAATACTAACTACAATATGATTATACATGTTTTTTAAATGTATTTACATTTATTCGATAAAAAGTTAGAGGCTTAAAATATGAATTAATCAAATTTCAAGAATAAATTACATTAAAAGGTCGATTTACCACCTTTTAATGGAGTACCCTCTTTAAATCTAGT
This sequence comes from Viscum album, assembly GCA_963277665.1. NCBI lineage: Eukaryota > Viridiplantae > Streptophyta > Magnoliopsida > Santalales > Viscaceae > Viscum > Viscum album. Next base: position 157,649,411 of record OY728128.1, on the reverse strand, counting down.
TTTGGTCACTTTAATACATTATATATGACCAAATAAAATCCTTCATCAGAATAGGGACATCAAAATTTACTTTGTGTAATTTTTTGGAATTTTCCAAATAAAGTTCATTTTTAATGAATAGTGAAAAATATTGTATTTTAATTCAAAACAACGTTTTAATATAATTTATTTATATGGTCAGATTATCTTTTTAATTGGTTTTAAAGTGTAATTAGAATATATTTTTACAATTTATCCAATTTTGGTAATTGGAATTAATTTCACTTTGAAAGTGGACATAAACAAGCGTCAATCTTTTGATAGTTATTGTTTCTTAAATACACGCTATTTGTTTTAAGAATGGGAATTAATTTTAAATTAATTAATTCCACTTACATGTTTTTAATTTAGAAAAATAGAAATAATTTTTGAATTTGGAATATCAAATATAGCTTAGGATTAATTTTTTGTATTTTTCTGAAAAACATCAATTTTTGATGAATAGTGAAACCACATAGTAGTAGTAAAAAAAAGAATTTTTCCTTTAAATGAAATTTTACCACTTTTGTGAATTTAATTTAGAAAATATGGCATACATGGTTGTTATTAGTATGTAAAATGTGGTTCAGTATGATGAAAATAATTTTATGGTGAATAGTAAATTTTGACTTTTATTTACCACAATTAAAGGTAAATATATCAATTCAAGGTAAAAAGAATATTGAAATAATTCAAAATTTCCATAACCCTTGTCATAAACTTATTTTATGAGTAATTCAAGACCATGGTCATCTTTGGGTCTATTTTGGGACCCCATGGATCCACTTATTAATGTTAATGACACTTTAGATTAATTAAATTAATGTAAAGGCAAAAATGACATAAACACAAATATTTTAGTAAATTAATTTTTATATTCTGTTATATATGTACTATTTTTTACTATAAATATTCATTTGAAAGATAAAACTATTTATTACATAATGGTATATTGTTTCTAATTATTATACAATAAATAAATTAAATTATTAATGACACAATAATGATACAATCTTTACCTCATTAATAAATCATTTAAATAAATAAGATTATAAATATTAAAATAATATCCAAAACATGTCAAATTCTTATTGGAAGATTTTATTTCGACCATTAGTCTTATTATATTTGACTCTAATGAATTTTGGACCTTTCTATGCTGAATAACATTATATAATAAAATATTATTTTCACAGTTTCCTAAAGAGTCCATCCTCTCCCTCATAAAAGGAGACCACTTCTATCCAATTCATCACACGACAAATGACTTTAAGATCATCCAAAATATACCCAATTAAGCTCCCTAAATCCCTATACTCCTCCTAGAATCCTCACCATAGGCATAATTCTCTTTAAGAACTCCTTTTGGTTCAATCCAAATGATGTTACCCAAATTAAAGGTAACAGTTTCTCTTAACTTCTTTTCTTTTACTTTACTTCTCCAACCCATAAAATCTTGTTATTACATAATTTTATAAAAAAACAGTATCCTAAATATACTAGGATATTTTTACTAGATGTATTTGAACAAAAATTACACACACCTCCATCTAATGGGTGAAAAACATATTGTTTCTGTGGATGGAAAACTGACGACTCAAGAGACGATGATTGTTCGATTATCTCCTACCACCTATCATGGTGGCCATTAAGATGGAAATATATTTATATATGATATATATTATGTTTAGTTTTTCTTTATGCTTCTGTATTTCCTTTTATATCTTACCTTTTTGGTTTCCATTATTGGTAAACGCGATAATTTCATTTTAGGAAGTGCGGACTACCACCCCCTCAAAGTGTTATGACTCATTAATGACTTATGTGGGATGTATAAAGGATGGAGTTATTGATATTATATATGATATTATACTATAATTGTGATATAAATATGTATCATTATATTTTAATTCTATTAAAATGCGAAATAGAAATGAAAGTAGCATTCATGCATACGTATGACTTACCGTCTCCATGAACGGTGCATTTCATTTTTACATACAAATGTTATGTACTATTATATATAAATGTATATATTGGATATATATGATATATATGATATCTAAATCATGAATATCATTATGAATATAATGGAATACTGACCACATGAATAACTTGTAAATATTAGGTGTTCATTTGTTACTTAAGTTCCAAATATCGACAAAACAAACTATATTAAAATAAATAATTACAAACTGTTTATAACATGATAATAAGTGATATAAAATTTATAATAAACTTGAAGAAAATTTTCTTTATCAAGTACAAATTAACTGTAGTTTATTATTCAGGAGATTAAATAATGACCGAGTCAAGTCGGACATGGGGTAAGGGACTTCGTCTCAAAATCCGTTCATTGAGGAATATTTTCATTGATACAAAACTAGGTTTTATAAGGGTATAATCCCCTTTGAATTTTACATTTATTCAAAAGGAATCATTTTCAATGAATCGTTTTATGAAAGGATAATAAGAATGTTCCGTTTAACGTAATCGGTGAAAACAACCTTTTTCGCCGCCATGAGTATTATTTGATCTTTGGCTTCCTCAACAAGACATAATGTTCAAAAATAAAAATAAATACAATATAATCTTATACATATTTTGAAATTGAAAATGGTTTTGATAAAGGATAATTTATTTCAACATATTTAAGTGATATATTGTGATTGAAATGTTGAAATGTTTTCTTTCCTTTATATTTTTTTATGTGTTATGATTTCATAATGGTACTTGGACATTTGATGGGTGGTTATGTGAAAAACCAAATGATGGGTGGTGCCGTAAAAACTAGGATGGTGGTTACGTTATAACCTCCAATGCATTGGGTATGGAATTCAGCTGTATGGTCATTCCATTTAGTGATATGTGTGGATGTCGACCGTATGGTCATTCCATTTAAGTACATTTATGTCCCAAGTTACCTTTTTATGTTATGTATTCTTTATATGGGTTTTATGGTAACCTTTTGGTTACAAAAGTTTAAGTAGTTATTTTTTTCATGGAAGAGTATTTACTACTTCATAAAGGTGAAAATTATTACTTATGTTAAATTATTCATTGTTTACTTGTTGTTTTTTAAAACTAACAGTTGTCCTTCTTTGTGTATCCCTTACTGAGATTTGTATACTCATCCCAAGTTTTTGAAATGTTTTTCACAGGACATAATGTGGAATACGGTCAAGGATTGGATCAATGAAAATTCATCCTATCTTAAACATGGAACTAGGCATGAATCTTTTTTTCAAGAGTTTATATTTTATGAAAAAATGGAAACTATGTATAAGTGTCTACATTGTAATATTTTGAGATTTAATAGTTAGGTCATAATTCTATAACACTCTAAACCTGAAATGATCCTCAATGTGAATTATTAACATAATTCAAGATTATGTATGTTTTAAGTTTGGGTCCTTATAGTTTGTATCATAGGTCGGTTTAGACAATTTTAGGAGCTTGGGTATTGTTAAATAAATGTCCATAAATTAATTTTTGGTAATATTGAAATGATATATGATTTACATATTACCATGTTGCTTTGATTAAAGTATTTCTGTGTTCAGAATGGTTTTGCGCAGAGGAAACAAGGCAGGTATGTTGGGACGACATCAGGAGGAAGACAACCTTCCAACTCAGAAACCTAAGACGGTCTGAATAGGAACTGAACAGTTTGTTGCATTGATGGAATAGATGACTCATGCTATAAATGGTGGTGGTATCCATGTATGAGATCATTGAGATCAATAGTAGTAGAACATGTCAGTAGTGTAGCATTTCATGAGGCAACATCCCCCACAATTCAGATGATTATCTCACCCTGTGCTATCTGACGGGTGGATTAAAGCACTGGAGAGGATTTTCGATGTTATGGAGTCTTCATAACATCAAAAGTTCAGTCTTGTTGTTTACTGTTTTGAAGGTGAAGCTGATCAGTGGTGGTCGATGGTGAAAAATATCAGGGATAGTGAGGAGATTGATTTTCTAGATTTGGGTGAATTCAATGGTATATTTCATGAGAAATATTTTCATAAGTTGGTTTGTCCTTGGATGGAAAATTAATTCCTAGAATTGAGGTAGGATGATGACTCAGTGGCTTCATATGAAGTAAAGTTCACTCGACTGGAAAGGTATGCACTAAATTTCATCCGAGATCTTAATAGTAAGATAAATCGATTTTACTCAGGACTGAAGCCCTGATATCGAAGAGCATTAGCCTCTCATGAGGTCAAATGTTATGAAAAACTTGTTCTATATGTGGAGAAGGTGTAAATGGAGTTTTCAGATGATCAGGTGTTCTTTGACAAACAACAGAATAATATGTCCAGTTGTCATTCAAAGGGAATGAATTCATCAACTAAACCTAAGGGTAAGAAAATTAAATATCCAAATTGTGAGAATTATCGTAAAAATCATCTTTTATAATGTTTATCAAAGTCTAGAAAGTGCTTCCGATGTGGTAAGTCTGGTCATATTGCTCGTAACAGTAAGGAAGATGATCAAGTAGTCAATGAAAATCCATCGGAATGATGTTTTATGTGTAATGAGAAGGGTCATTATGCAAATGAGTGTCCAATGAAGAACTCAAATGAGGAAAAGTAGCAGGAGTACAAGAAGAAAGGGGTTTTGAAATCCATTACAACTCCTTCAGCAGTTGTTGGGGCATCGAACAGAGTAGTATCAGGTACATAGTTTGTTTTTTTAGATTATGCCAATTTGTTGTTCGATTCAGGGTCTACACACTCTTCCATTTCTGAGAAGTATACTAGTAAATTGGGGATTCCATCTCAAGATATGAATAAAGAACTTATGGTAAAAACACCCGGAGGAAATATTGAGACAAAAAGAAAACATAAAAACATTCATGTCCTTGTGTGTGGAAGGAATCTACTAGCAAACCTTATTGTTTTTCCTCTAGTAGAGTTTGATGTTATTTTGGGCACAGATTGGCTATCTATTTATCATGCTATGATTGATTGAAGAGATAAAGAGGCTTCATTTTAGAAAGATTTTCAGTTTTTGTACAAGAATAAACCCTTTATTTTGATAACATGTCAGGAAGCTAAGAATCTGGTAAAAATGGAAATGAATGTTACCTTTCACATATTGTTGAAAATAATGTAACTCTTAGGATTAATTAAGTGCTAGTGGTAAATGAGTACATCAATGTTTTTTCTGAAGAGTTTCCTGGTATTATACCTGATCGGGAAGTTGAATTTTTTTTTGACCAAGTTCCTGATGTTATGAAAATTTCAAAACCCCATTATCAATGGTTCAAATTGAACTTTTAGAGTTAATGAAGCAATTGCAGGAGTTATTAGATAAAGGTATCATTCGACCTAGAAAATTACCATGGGGTGATCTTGTATTGTTTTTTAAAAAGAAATATGGTTAAATTAGACTTTTCATTGATTATAGAGCATTGAATAACATCACTTTTAAGAATAAGTATCCCTTTCCTCATATCGATGATTTGTTTGATCAGCTCTAGGGAGCTTTGTATTTTTTGAATATTGATTTGAGGTCAGGGTACCATAAGTTGAATGTAAAGGAAGCAGACGTTATGAAGACTGCGTTTCTTAATAGATGTGGCCATTATGAATTTCTAGTTATGCCTTTTGGGTTAACCAATGCACCTGCTGTATTTATGGATCTTATGAATAGAATTTTCTGTGAGTTCTTGGATAAGTTTGTGGTCGTGTTCATTGATGATATTTTGGTTTATTATTAAAGTAAGTAGGAACATGAAATTCAATTAAGGGTTGTCTTGAAAACCATAAAAGAAAAGAAACTATTTGGGAAATTCAAAAAGTGTGAGTTTTAGTTGAAAAAAATTTTATTCCTTTTTCACATTGCTTCAAAAAATGGTATAATTGTTGATCCTGCTAAAAGGAGTTGTTAAAGAATGTCCAAGACCCACAAATATAACTGAGATTCATAGTTTTCTTGGTTATGCAGGTTATTAGAAGAGGATTGTTGAACATTTTGAACAGTTATCTTGTCCAATAACTATGTTAACTCAAAAAGTTGTTAAGTTCATCTAGACAAAAGAATGTGATGATTGTTTTCATGAATTGAAAAGAATATTGGTGAATGCTACAGTTTTTGCACTGCCATCCAAAAATGGTGAGTTTTTTATCTACAGTAATGCTTCGTTGAAAAGAATTGGTTGTGTCCTAATGCAGAATGATCAGGTAATTGCTTATGATTCATGTAATTTGAATCCACATGAGTTAAATTACCCTACACATGATTTGGAATTAGCTGATGTTGTTTTTTGCTTTAAATTTTTTGAGGAATCATATGTATATAGTAAAATGTCAAATTAATACTGACCGCAAAAGATTAATGTATATATTCACTTAGAAATAATTGAACAAGAGACAGAGGAGATGGATGGAATTAATAAAGGATTATGATTGCACGATCCATTACCATCCGGGAAATGCAAATAAAGTGGATGATTCTTTGAGTCGAAAAAGTAATGCTTCATTATCCATGCTACGTATGGAACAAGACCCTTTGGTTTTTGATTTGATGAATTATGTCATAGAAGTTTTTGGTGCAGGAAATTATTCTGTTTTGTAACATGTGTTAGTGATATCATCTCTATCATAAAAAATAAAGCAAGCACAGAAAGAAGATAGTGAGTTACAGAAAAAGGTATAGTTGGTTAAGAAGGGTAAGTTTCCTGAATTTAACATTGACAATGATTGTGTTTTGAGATTTGGAAAGATATTATATGTGACTAGTGATTCACAGTTCAAGAATGAGTTATTATGTGAAGCTCATGGTTCTTCGTTTTCAATTCATCCTCGCAGTACTAATATGTACAGAGATCTTTGTGAGTATTACTGGTGGGATGGAATGAAAAGAGAAGTTGCTGATTTTACTGTGAAGTCTTTGACTTGTAAGAAGTTTAAACTAGAGTGGTGGTTATTGAAAGGAATTTTGGTTTCACCCAAATTTACCCTATATGTATGCGTTCATTGTAGTAAAGGTAGGGGTCGAATCGACAGGGACTGAAGAAGGAACCTAATGACACTATAATTTTAGAATGAGTTGGCTATGAAGTGGCCAACTATTCAGGTTGAATTAATTTTAATTACTAGTGAATTAATTTAAATAAAAAAATTAAGAAAACATACAATTACTTAGTCAAAATCAATTAATGTAGATAAGTTGATCCTAAGTTGTTATTTGGGTTAGATTGTATGTATTTATTTTCTTATAATATTTGTTTCACAAATTCAAGAGGCATCCACAAATTGATATAATTGGTCAACATCATTGACCAATTTAATCCTTACGCAACTCTAATTCTAATCACCAATTCACTTAGAGGATTGATTTAATGATCACTCCAAGGAATTGGATCGTACTAGCACTCGAAATGTGTCATTGTTAATGTTGGCGAAAATGAAGAAGAAAATAAATCATCAAATGGAAATCTTAAAATAATGAAATTTTTATGAATTTAGGCAGATTAAATAACATCCAATAAACCCCATGAAACTCCATAGGATCAACCCATAAGGGGTTAGTCCTCCATTTATGCTATTCAATAATTGGAAGCGGGAAGTCTACTTAAAGAAGTAGGATTGAAAAAGAAAAATAAAACAATGAAATGATCACTACACCATCATGTGAGTAAATTCACAAGTGGTGGTGTGAATAAGATCACACCTTGGGGAAATGGTATCAATTTGAAAAGAATAATAAAAGAAAAAGATAATAAGATGAACTTTTTTTGAAAACTAAGGTGATTCCAACAACTTACATGCGAAAGAAGAACGTTACAAAGGCAATTTGGCATAACAACATTACAATGAAAGTAAAACTCAAAGATTCTCTAAATCCTCCAACACTACTTCCTTAAATAGGAATTTTGGAATTCATTGGCTGTGCCCCCATAATCCCATGTGCCTTTAAATAATTTTTTTGAGGAAAGGAGGGTGGAAAATTAATGGAGATGTTACTTTTCCACTCTTCCCCTGAAATGACATCCAGCTTGCATCCACCAGAAAGACGCACAGAAAGGGTCTCCTATATGGCCGAATTAGAGTGGGCCATAGAAGGATAAAATGTATCCCCGGATGATGTCTAAAGGGATGTAATGTTGCAGCCCAAACAATGGCATGGTTCGTGAGATATGATTTAAATGGTGGACTGTTTTTCTAAGACTCAGAATCTGGCCCAGAAATTAATCATCAACATGGTCCGCCAGGAACACCATTAAAAATCCTAATTAGCTTGGACCACATTTAAATGAAATTTTCCACATAAACTCCTATATATGCATATAATGTTTCAAAATCTTTGGGCCTGAATCTTGTCCTCTACAGTTCATTTATTGGGTTGTTGTCCAAATAACTTTTCCCAGAATGTGGTTGGTTCAAAGCCCACTTTAGTGGTCTTCCAAATTTAATCTCCAAGTTCTCCAAAATAATGAATTGAACCTTATATCATGGGTGACCTAAAAATAAAATATTAACCTAAAATCAAGACCATAATGTGTTTCATGTGATGTTCAAGAAGGTACCATGTAATAGTTCATTTTAAGAAATAATTACAATCATAATTTGAAATAATGTTCAAAATGTAAAATGCACTAATAATGGTGTATATGATTAATAAATCACATGAATATTATATTATAAAAAATGAATATTAGTATTTTTAAGGGGCTAATCACACCCCCCAACTTGAGTTTTTCTAGTCTAGAGAAAAATATATCTCACAAAAATGATGTTCTAATGAACTATTCCAAAAACATTTTAATACACATTTCTCAACCCAAAGACCTCATACCGATTTTTCTGGAAACCCATCAAAATCATTTAAAACAAGCTAAATCTATAGGCATAAACCAACCCTAAGCTCATTCCTTTGTTCAAATTCATTTCCATGTTTAATCCAATTTAAATTAAGCATGATGATGTGTTGTGTGTCACAATAGACAAGGGGGTTCATTTTCATTCGAGGGAGAAAATATGGAAGCTCTAGGAGAAATCAAATTTCAATATTAAGTTGAGTACTAATTTTTTATTTTATTTATTTGTTTTTTGTTTTTTTTTTCAATTTTTTCATGGTAATTGAAATCGAACTCAGTTGATTCAACCCATGCAGCAAGACTTTGACGATGACTCCCAGGCTCAAAGACCTTAGGGCACCAAGTGAAGCTCACATACTCGGGCATCATCTCAAGTTTACTCAATAAAAAAAATTCAAATTACCACAAATATAGATAAAATTACAACTCCGGGACAGTCAACTATGGAGTCGGGATCCCAAAGTGCCGAAATCCATGCAATAAGTCATTTCATTTCTCTAAGCAAAAATTGATTTTTTTTCTTTTTTTGAATACTCATATTAAAAATTAAATGATCACCAAACCTATGATATTTATTATGGGTCCCAAAGAACTCAAACTGAAACCCTACAATCTAGAGGTCCTGCATTGAGTTTTCTTTATTAAATGGATGAAAATATAATGGTGAAAAATCACATCGAAATACCGCACTTTCCAAAAACATTTCACATCAACCTAAACTTGTATTAAAATCAGAATCAAGGCATGAAAAATTATTTGATATCCAATTTCAAAGATTGAAATGTGTGTTATCATGTTCAAGGTTAATGAAATTTTTCCTTCCATGAAATTTTTTTGCACACAAGATTATATTTTTTATTTCATGTCCCCCATCATAGAATAACACTATCCCTAGTGTTTAGAGAAAATAAAATTTAGAAGGGGGTAGGAGAGGAGTTCAACGAGGAAATTGAAAATGATAAAAATGGAACAAATTCACCTTGTTTTTGATGTTGAAGTTCATGATTTTAGATACCCAAAGCTTGGTGTGCATGGAAATTACATTACTTTTTCAAAATAATTAATACATAACAAAAACAGACACACAAGGACCGTAATAGTTTAGTGTCTTTGGAAACTCAGAACATAATCTTCTAATCCTGGTGAAAGATCTTCAACATCTCCCATAAAGTTCATCCCTTTTTCTTTTCTTACCTAGAACATTTCTTTATATCCTGTGGAAAATAAAATATATAAAGGGTGAGCTCAAATGCTCAGTAAAGGTATGCATGGATAAAATAAAACAAATTATTTACATTTGAACTTAAAAACATGAACATAATGTTTAAACATCCAAATCTTGAGAAATGACATTAAACATGGCAGTACATAAGTCATAGATCATAAACAAACATTAATCATGATAAAATAGCATGGGAATAAAACATGTGATTGTGGAAACCATTAAGCACATGATATTATTTCCATAGTAACCAAGGCATTGCTGCCAACACCATCTTAGTGGAAAAAGTCCCTTTCTGAATCGAGTTCACTCCTCGTTCCAGTCCTATATTACTGAACCATATTAACTTACCATTCCATCCTTGTCTATGTCATGAGTTATAAATCTTTAACCAAATCATTGGAGGGAGATATAGGTCCCAACCATCTCATAATGATATCATTCTTACTTGTGCCACAAAATAAACATACATCATTCAGAATAACCCAACGAATAAAATGGGTTTCATAAACATCATCCCATCATCACATAATCCATATAAAAGAAATGGATATCCTTTCATGATAATAAAAGTGAAACCATGTATATAATAGAGACATTATACTTGAAACATACATGTATGAAATAATGTCAACTTAGATGGAAAATGGTTTTGATAAATCACTTGAAATGAATTCTTGAGGAAAATATCCTTTCTTCTTCAAAATCATTTTCTTTTGACAAAATGTCATGAAATTTTAAACGAAATGGATTTTGTTGAAAATATTCATGAAATATTTTGGAGGAAGATTCATGAAAATAAGTGTTTATAAAACTGTAAAAATCAGTTCACGCCGTATAAGTTAAAAATAACAATCTCCTCGTACTTTTGTCGGAAAAGTCAAAAAGTACCTTGTATGGTATACAAAAGAAAGATTCCTTCCATACGATGTGGTAAAATTAAGAAAAGGGTAAAAATGTTTTAAACATACATGGAAGGAAAGTAAAAATTTTATGAAAACATTTTGAGAGAATATGGGCATGGATAATAAAAATAACCCCCAATAAATAATTACGAGTAAACAATCTCAGATAAGAATGAGATTGGAATAATTATACCTTACCTTAGGTCCGATATTCTTCGTATGGATCCGAACCTCTTGTATAATGACTTAAATAATGTCATTGAATTATTAAATAATCATATTCGTTGTTATGATATCATATATTTTTCACTTATGACTTTATATTACCCGTTCTTTTGTAAATTCCATGTTAAAGCAGCATTTTGGGTAAAATCATTTCATTTATAGTATGTGTTTCGACTTGTAGTTCTTGATATTATTACTTATATCCAGATTTACATAATTCCAGAATTTAAAACATGATTTATATATAATATATATTCATCATATACATATATATTATAGATCGATAAAAGGAATGAAATACACCGTTCATGGAGACTGTAGGTCGTACGTACGCATGAACACTATTTTCGTTTCCTTATTGACTTGAATGAAACTAAATAGATGACATACATATAAATATAAATAAATCCAGTAGAATTATTATTTCATATATTTAATTATTATTCATTATATAAACTTTATGATCATTCATGTATAGTTAACATGGAAAATGAATCTCATTGCGTCGTGGAGACGGTAGTCCGTACGTACCCACGAGTGATGAAATCGTTCGCATAATTATTGAATAGAATTGGAGTGGAAGGTATAATATATCAGAATCATTATGATGTTATAATAAACATATATAGTTATTCATTACACCATAATACCCATTCATGTAAGGTGTTGGTGGAAAAACATATTACCCCACGGCGTGGAGACGGTATTCCAAACGTACCCACGCGCGGTGATTTAGTTTTCCGTAGGATGGATAGAAGGTTAAATAGGGTTGTTTCAAATTTATAATAACATATCAGTATATGAGGGATACTTGTGTCATTACTTCATAATGAAACAAGTAATGAAGATGTAGTATAAGAAGAATGGAACTTGATGAAAACAGTAGAAGGTATTACCTCTTTCTCGAAGTGCCTCCTTTAAACTTTATCTTAGGGCACTAGAGTTGGACTTTTAAAAAGGCCAGTAACTCTAGTAGGTTTCTAAGGAAGTGGGTAAGTGAAATTGGCAGGGTTTTGTCGAGCTTGAAGTCTCAAATTGGTGTGAGGAGGAGAGGGAGGAGGTGCCCTTTTATAAGGGAGGAGAGGGGCACCTTTGGAAATATATGAAATATTAGTTTATATTAAATCCCAACCCCACATAAAAACATCAAAAATGACTTATATACGAAGATTAGATGAGATGGGGTTTTAATCGCATCAACCAGTTAAAATTTAGACATGTTAGGAATTTATTTTAAACATTATAAACTTGATTTATCCTTATTTATCAATTTAATTTTATTTGTGGTAATAATATTCTAAATTTTAAATAATTATAAATAATTACATATGTGTTGTGAATTTTCTATAATTTGACACTTTATGACATTTTAGACCATATAAATTTAAATTTATAATTCTTAAATATTTTTGTGATTTTTAAACAATTTTATATTATGTTATTTTTATAAAATAACAATAGTGTCAATTTTGACACTATTCATTTATTTGAATTTAAATAAATAATATACATAAGATATTTTCGAACTAAAGGATTTAATAGATTAATAACATGTCATATTTATCTATAAAATTAGTGGAGTATATTAAATAGTTCATATAATATTTATTTTAATATTTTTAAAACCATTTATTTGATATTTCTCTTAATAAAATAATTTCAACATCACTATTATGTCACTTTAATGATAATTATTTAATCCCTAAAAATTATAAATAAATTCATATGATGTAGATAAGTTTATTAGATTTCTGGAGACTATTTATATCCGTAGTTTCATGATGTTTATCACTAAACTAAAATTATTATACTTATAAGATTTAAGAAAGTGAGATGTTGTCACTTTCTTTGGTTTTAATAATAATTAAATTATTTTCATGGAAAAAAGTCCATTAAATTAATCTAATCCAACCCTTAGGTTATATGAGTTGACTTTTAGTCATCCAATAGGATTTTTTCAGGTGTTAGGGTAATTTTATAATCTTATATTTACCCTTAATTACCCGATATACCTTTAACTATGGTAAATAAAATTTATCGTAGTTACTATTCATAATGCCCAAAAACATAAAGTATCTTATTAACATAATTTGGACCCACTGATTCCAAATATGGAATCCATGTTTCCAAATTCAATGCACAAAAGTTGCATAAATTAAATTAAATTTAATACCGTTGTTGAAAGAAAACGGGTTTTTGTTTAGAACAATGCAAAAGATTGAATTGATTTAACCTTTGAATTCAATGTAAAATCAATGATAATAACATAAATTATATTAAATGGTAAAAATATATTCTATTTATATTTTAAAACCATTCAATTTTATAATTTAACCATATAAATTATCTCAAGGATAAAAGTTGTTTTTAATTAAAAATTAGCATATTTTTACTATTCATCAAAACATGAAAGTTATCAGAAAAGTATCAAAAATTTATCCGAACTAAATTTTTATATCCTAATTCCAAAGAAGAATTTTATTTTGTCAAATTTAACTTATAAACATGCCAGAAACTAGATTTATTGTGGGTGCGCTATCAAAAGGAGGCAAAACTGCATTTTTTGAAAAATACTTATTTTACCCCAAAATTTATTTTGTTCTCTTAACATGTTCTAGAAAATGTGTAAGATGAATAATAATGTTATAAAATTAAAAATGTAGGTAATAATATTTATAATGGCTAGTCCATAATAATATAATAACAATATATCATTGTTTAGTGAAACCCGTTATTGCGAACAACACACGCTATCGAGGAAGGTCGCTATTGCGTGTAATGCAAGACAAGTCAGGGTTGAGTGTAGTGAAAGACTCCTTTGTTTTTTTATGACATAATAAAACCATATTTCATTTATACATTGAATATATATATATATATACACTCAATGTTGCGAACTTGAAATTCTGTGTAATAAGATCCAAAAATAGTGTTGCGTATACTGCAAACTAATACAGTGTTGCATATAGTACAAGATAATCTTGGTGTAGTGTACAATAAAAAGAATTAAAAAGAATATATCTCATAATATATCGGGGTGTTACATTCTACCCCCCTTAAAATGAATTTCACCATTGAAATTCGTTGGTGTTATAAATCGTTTACTATTCATAGAAACCCACATCATAAAAAAGAACACTAAAACATAACTTTAAAAAAGAAAGTTAGAAATGTAAAGGTCACCCAAGGTAACTCAGCATTGGGTTTCCACATAGGAGAGTATAGGTGAAAATATTGATATGGATGAAAAATCTAATGATCTTGTTCTGATGGAGACTGGTAGAGAAAATGGCTATGAAAAAGCCAACAATCACAAAGCCATAAATTTGTGATGATCTAAGGTACCATCTGATTGATCGGATATGAGGGCACTAGGAAATTGTTTTTTGGTTTTCAAGATCATTTCCCTAAAGTTGGTGAATTAAAATAAATATTTATAATATTTTGGTACAATCTCACTGTTGTTCGTGATTTGAATAATTTCCACTTCATCTCTTAAAGAAATGGAGTTGAATTTGTAATTAGTGAAGTGTTAACAGGTCATGTGATAGAATGATGGGTCATTCCATCTGTTTGAAACAAAAGGTTAGCAAAATTTATCAAATATACATAAGTCCATCTATGGTGAAGTTAATCACATAAAATTCCAAAAATGAACTTATACTTCATATATAATACCTCTAAATAATATAAAACTAGTTTCTATTAACCAGGAACATCCTGTAGGCCAGTGGTAGGTGATAAAGGACAGTCGCACATCGGCTGTGGGTTCAATTCCCACAGCCTTGTCTGACACGATGGGTTGTCGTCCATCCTGCAGGTTATCCTTTTTCTAAAACTATACAATCATAACATTTCAGAAATAAAATGTTATATCCTTAACCAATACTATATGATTTCCATTCCAACCATTAGGCTTATCGAAAATACTTATGTCTGCTTATTATAAATTTCATCTACCGAGCATGTGAATTCCTTCATTTTCCCCCATATATCATAAGATATTTCTTTTTGGTCACATTACAAACATGTGAATACCTTAATCATATATTCTTTTGAAACATTAATTACCATAGAACCTTAGATAAAACATGAATTATATCAATAGTTAACTCTTTCCACATTCAAAAATCCCAACTAAAAGATGTATACTCAAATCATGATATCACTTTATCCTTTTATCAGCCATGACCTCATGAATACTATCAAACATATTATTTTCTCCTTATCCCTTTATTATGCGTATATCATCTTCTTTCTAAAAATATCTGAATAACCTTTCGTGGTTACCAGTACCATTCAATATATAATTTTGAATACATTAAGAAAAAAATAGTGTAACAATCCTTAGATGATTCCTTATTCCATAGTACCATATATTATTCTTGATAAACTTACATTCATTCCACTAACTTCTTAAACCACTAGCTGAGATTCATCATTTCTTTCATATCATATTTCATTTGTAGTATCATCATCATCATCCACATAAATACTACCCATATGACCATGCTGATTCTCTTCATGAGATTTTCCCTTAGGGCATTGGTTTGCATAATGCCCATAAATTCCACATTTAAAACATCTAATCATTGTTGATGTCATAGAAATACCATTATCCTTGTCCATGATGTTAACTGAACCTTTTCGTTTGCACTTACTGGCTTTGTGTCCTTCTTTTCCACACTGAAATCATCTTCTAGTTCCTTTGAAACAATCTCCCTGATGCCTCTTCCCACATGATTTACATGAGGGAAATTGAACTTTCTTTCCTCTGTGATCATCATGAAACTCCATTTTCTCTTATTATTTGGGTCGGGAAACTTACCATAGTTGAGATTATTGATCATATTATGAGATTGATGATTAGGCATAATAACGATGTTTGGACTTCCAAATCCCTTTTAATTTGGTTTCTCATGAAGAATATTATTCCTTTGTCCATCATATCCTCTATTATCATGAATCTTCTTGTTTCTAGCCATTTTCTAAAACCGAAAAAGAATACCGTGAGAGGAAAAATCATACTAGGGAAGACAACATAATAAAGGGGAGTACTGTCAATATCTTACATCTTAGGTTAAATTCTATGATCTTTAGCACAATTTTAGGACTATAACCTATACTTATACTTAACCTTAGGGACATCCCAAGATATACCTTATAAATATCTCTAGGGATGTCACTAAAGTTTTTGCATCCTAGTTTCCAAAGGTTAACTAATCTTTTCCTCTGATACCATCTGTAGAGACCCAAATCTTGACGTACATGGACATTACATTACTTTTGCGGAATACTTAATACATAACAAAAACAGACACACAAGGACTGCAATAGTTTAGTGTCTTTGGAAACTCAGAAAGTAATCTTCTAATCGTGGTGAATGATCTTCAACATCTCCCATAATGATCTTCCGCCTTTGTTTTCTTACCTAGAACCATTATTTATATCCTGTGGAAAAGAAAACATATAAAGGGTGAGCTCAAATGCTCAGTAAGGGTAGTCTTGGATAATATAAAACAAATCATATAAATTTGAACTTAAAAACATGAACATAATGTTTAAACATCAAAATCTTGAGAAATGACATAAAACATGGCAGTACATAAGGCATAGATCATTAAGAAACATTAATCATGATAAAATAGCATGGGAATAAAACATGTGATTGTGAAAACCATAAATCACATGATATGATTTCCATAGTATTCAAGGAATTGCTGCCAAGACCATCTTAGTGGACAAAGTCCCTTTCTGAATCAAGTTCACTCCTCGATCCAGTCCTGTATTACTGAACTGGATTAAATTACCGTTCCAGCCATTCTATCACATGAGATATGAATCTTTACCCAATGCATTGGAGGGAGATATAGGTCCCACCCATCTAGAAATGAAATCATTCTTACTTGTGCCACAAAATAAACATACATCATTCATAATAACCCAACGAACAAAATGGGTTTCATAAACATCATCCCTTAATCACATAATCCATAGAAAAGAAATGGATATCATTTCATAATAAGAAAAGTGAAACCAAGTAAATCATAGAGACATTATACTTGAAACATACACATATGAAATAATTTCATCTTAGATGGAAAATGGTTTTGACAAAACACTTGAAATGAATTCTTGAGGAAAATATCCTTTCTTCTTGAAAATCATTTAATTTTCACAAAATGTCAGGAAATTTTAAAAGAAATGGATTTTGTTGAAAATAGTTATGAAATATTTTGGAGGAATCTTCATGAAAATAAGGATTTATAAAATCGTAAAATTTTTTTCACACCATATAATTTAAAAATAACAAACTCCTCGTACTTTTGTCGGAAAAGTCAAAAAGTACCTTGTATGGTAAACAAAAGAATGATTGCTTCCATACGATGTGGTAAAAGTAAGAAAAGGGTAAAAATGTCTTTAAAATACATGGAATTAAAGTAAAAATTTTACGAAACATTTTTAGAGCATATGAAAATGGATAATAAACATAACCCCCAGTAAATACTTACGAGTAAACAATCTCGGATAAAAATGAGATTGGAATAATTATCCCTTACCTTAGGTCTGATATGCTTCATATGGATCTGAACCTCCTGTATAATGATTTAAATAATTTCATTTACTTATTAAAAAATCATATTCATTGTTATTATATCATATATGTTTCACTTATAACTTTATATTACCTGTTCTTTTGTAAATTCCATGTTAAAGCAGCGTTTTTGGTAAAATCATTTCATTTATCGTATGTGTTTCGACTTGTCGTTCTTGATATTATTACTTATATACTAATTTACATAATTCAGAATGTAAAAAATTATTTATATATAATATATATTTATCATATACATATATATTATAGATCGATAAAAGGAATGAAATACACCGTTCATGGAGACGGTATGCCGTACGTACGCATGAACGCTGTTTTCATTTCCTTATTGAATTGAATGAAACTAAATAGATGAAATATATATATATATATAAATAAATCCAGTAGCATTAATATTTCATATATTTCATTATTATTAATTATATAAACTTTATGATCATTCATGTATGGTTAACATTGAGAATGAATCTCATCGGGTCGTGGAGACGGTAGTCCGTACGTACGCACGAGTGATGATATCGTTCCCATAATTATTGAATAGAATTGGAGTAGATATTATAATATATCATAATATGTATGATGTTATAATAACCATATATAGTTATTATTTACACCATTATACCCATCCATGTAAGGTGTTGGTGGAAAAATAGATTACACCATGGCGTGGAGACGGTATTCCGTACGTACGCACGCGCGATGATTTTGTTTTCCGTAGGATAGATAGAAGGCGAAATAGGGTTGATTAATATTTATAATAACTTATCAGTATATTAGGGATACCGATTTAATTACTTCATAATGAAACACGTAATTAAGAGGGAGTAGAATAAGAATGGAACTTGAAGAAAATGGTAGAAGGTATTACCTCTTTCTCGAAGTGCCTCCTTTAAACTTTCTCTTAGGGCACTAGAGTTGGTCTTTTGAGAAGACCAGTACCTCTAGTAGGTTTCTAAGGAAGTGGGGAAGTGAAATTTGAAGGTGTTGGCCTAGCTTGAAGGCTCAAATTGGTGCGAGGAGGAGAAGGAGTAGGTGCCCTTTTATAAGGGAGGAGAGGGGCACCTTTGGAAATATATGAAATATTAGTTTATATTAAATCACAAACCCACTTAAAAACTTCCTAAATGACTCATATCAGAATATTAGATGATATAGGGTTGTAATATCATCAACCAATTAAAATTTATACTTGTTAGGAATATATTTTAAACAGTATCAACATGATTTATCCTTGTTTATCAATTTAATTTTATTTGTGGTAATAATATTCAAAATTTTAAATTATTATAAATAATTACATATGTGTTGTGAATTTTCCATAATTTGACACTTTATGAAATTTTAAAGTATATAAATTTAAATTTATAATTTTTAAATATTTTTTTGATTTTTAAACAATTTTATAATATGTTATTTTTATAAAATAACCATAGTGTCAATTTTGGCACTATTCATTTATTTGAATTTAAATAAACAATATAAAGAATATATGTTCGAACTAAGAGATTTAATAGATTTATAACATTTCATAATTATCTATAAAATTAGTGGAGCACATTAAATAGTTCATATATTATTTATTTTAATATTTTTGAAACCATTTATTTCATATTTCTCTTAATAAAATAATTTCAATATCACTATTATGTCACCTTTAATGATAATTATTTAATCCCTAAAAATCTTAAATAAATTAATATGATATATATAATTTTATTATCTTTATGGAGACTATTTATATCTGAAGTTTCATGAAGTTTATCACTAAACTAAAATTATTCTACATATAAGATTTAAGAAAGAAACATGTTCTCACTTTCTCTGGTTTTAATAATAATTAAATTATTTTGATGAACAAAAGTCCATTAAAAGGATCTAATCCGACCCTTAGATGATATGGGTCGACTTTTAGTCATCCAATAGGATTTTCGCAGGTGTTAGGGTAATTTTATAATCTTATATTTACCCTTAATTACCCAATTTACCTATAACTATGGTAAATCAAATTTACTGTAGTTACTATTATTAATGCCCAAAAATAAAAAGTAGCTTATTAAAATAATTTGGACCCACTGATTCCAAATATGGAATCCATTTTTCCAAATTCAATACACAAAAGTTGCAGAAATTAAATTAAAATTAATCCCGTTGTTTAAAGAAAACAGGTTTTTGTTTAAAACATTACAAAAGATTGAATTGATTTAACCTATGAATTCAATGTAAAATCAATGATAATAACATACATTATATTAAATGGTAAAAATATATACTATTTATAATTTAAAACCATTAAATATTATAATTTATCTATATAAATTATCTCAATGAAAAACGTTGTTTTTAATTAAAAATTAGTGTATTTTTACTATTGATCAAAACATGAAAGTTATCAGAAAAGTATCAAAAATTTATCCAAAGTAAATTTTTATATCCTAATTCCAAAGAAGAATTTTATTTTTTCAAATTGAACTTATAAACATGTAAAAACTAGATTTATTGCGGGTGCACCATCAAATGGCGGCGAAACTGCATTTTTTGAAAAATACTTATTTTACCCGAAGAAATTACTTTGTTCTCTTAACATGTTCTAGAAAATTTGTAAGATGAATAATAATGTTATAAAATTAAAAATTTAGTTAATAATATTCATAAAGGATAGTCCTTAATAATATAATAACAATATATCATTGTTTAGTGAAACTCGGTATTGCGTACAACACATGCCATCGAGGAAGGTCGCTATTGCGTGTAATGAAAGCCAT
This sequence comes from Viscum album, assembly GCA_963277665.1. Taxonomy (NCBI): domain Eukaryota; kingdom Viridiplantae; phylum Streptophyta; class Magnoliopsida; order Santalales; family Viscaceae; genus Viscum; species Viscum album. The sequence continues at coordinate 157,628,833 of OY728128.1, read as the reverse complement.
GTCAAGGTTGCGTGTAGTGAAAGACTCCTTTGTTGTTTTGTATAACATAATCCAACCATATTTCTTTTATACATTGAATATATATATACATATCTATATACACTCAATGTTGCGAACTTGAAATTGTGTTTAACAAGATCCAAGAATAGTGTTGCGTATACTGCAAGCTAATACGGTGTTGCGTATAGTAAAAGCTAATATTAGTGTATTGTACAATAAAAGGAATTAAAAAAAATATCTCATAAAATCTCTGGGTGTTACAATGATGCTCTATATTACTCCTTTGATCTCTTGGGCGGGGTGTAGGCACCTCCTCTATTGAACATGTATCGCCCAAAATAGTCCATGAACCATACAAAGAAGAACAAAGCAGACAAAACAAACAACACAATAATTTATTTAATTCCATGTATCATCATTTTTATGGTTTTTCATATTTTTTTAAATAAAACTAATGATACATTAGCTTCTTTAAAATTTCTGGGTATGGTATTACTCAGGGATCACACTGCATTACACAAATAAATACAGTGCTCCCCTTTCATACCCATCCATACTCATCAAAGAAGAACATGTCAATAGTCTAAATTTTTTTACCTACAAAAACATAAATAAAATAAAATAAATGGATGATAGATTTTCTTCTTTTAAATTTCTAGGTAAGGTATTACACAGTGATCACCCCACGTGACACAAATGAATATGGTTCTCCCCTTTTATACCCAATACCAACATTCAGCATTTTAAGGACCCCATATTTCTCCACTAATACTTTACTGAGATTGATAATTTGTTTAGAATTTCTGTCTTGTACAAACCTATGTTCTACAATGAGTGGGTAAATCCAAGGAATATCAAAATTGGTTGATCTTGATTCCTCTGTAGTCTTTCCTAATATATCAATGATCATTCCAACTTTTTTAGGGTTCAAGAGAAGAATGAATTCCAATTTAAATCTCCTGATTATACCCAAGGAAGGGATACTTGGGTGGGTAAGGAAGGATGATAATTTTTATATTGGGTAGCATAGGACATTCAAACACATGTTTAATTTTGAAGCCAACCCAGTTTCATTTTCCAAATTTCTCAAAAAAATTGGTACCATTAGAATAAAAGATTAAACCACCAAATTGGAGAGATTAGTGTCATGAATGGGTATAGACTCAATGTTTTTAATTTCTCTCAATGGTTGAGTGATTTTTGTGTTAGAAAAATCATCAATAGAGTTATACATATGAGAGTCAATCCACGATGTCAAATTTCACTCGTGTGAATACATGAAATCAATTTCCTCTTGATTTTAAGACCCTTCAACAATTTCATGATTCAATTCCCATACCCCAAATCCAAAGGTCAGTTCCTCAATGAATTCATGAGAGGTTTTTGGGAAACTATACACTCTACATAACGTTTTGGAAGGTACAATTTGTGTAGGGATGAGTTCCTCACAAGTATTAATGCGTTGTAGTTCTAATCTCAAAGATGATACCTCAGAACTCATTATATCCATTTGATTACAAAGTTTTTCAATCAGTTTTTGAGGAATAGAATTTTTATGTGGTTGATCATCATGGACATCCCCAAGATTCATCTCTTCGACCATCCTTGAGAGGGCTGGAAATTTATCCATTAAATATTCATCATCCCAATGATTGTACATGTCACCTGGTGTGTGGTAATTATTCAAGGGCCTATCAAAGAAATTTTCTAATTTATGGGCTTCCCAATTTTTATTTTCCATTTGATTCCAACATGAGTTTGTGACATTGTAATTTGGGAGATACTCCATTGGAGAAGACGAATTGTTGGATTGTAGATTCTCAGGACGCACACAAATAGAAAGGGGTAAAGAAAAGAGAGATGGGGGTGATAATAGAGAATGTGGGGTGAGAAATGGATGATAGTGTCTATGATAAATTACTTTGGTCCCCGGAAACAGTGCCAAAATTTGTTTGTGCCCAAATTTACCCTACAGGTATGCGGTCCTTATAGTACAGGTAGGTGTCGAATCTATAGGGACAGAAGAAGGAACATAAAGACACTCTGATTTTGGAAGGATTTGGCTATAAAGTGGACAACTATTCATATTGAATGGAAATGAATAACTAGTGATTTAATTTAAAGAACAAAATAAAAAAAACGTACAATTAATTAGTCTAAAACAATTAATATAGATAGGTTGATCATAAGTTGTTACTTGGGTTAGATTGGATGTATTTATTTTCTTATAACGTTTGTTTCACTAATTCAAGACGCATCCACAAATTGATATTATTCCTCAACATCATTCACGAATTTATTCCCTACATAATTCCAAGGCTAATCACCAATGCACATAGAGGATCTATTTAATAATCAATCCACAAATTTGGATCCTACTATCACTCGAATTGTGTCATTGTTAAAGTTGGCAAAGACGAAGAAGAAAATAAATCATTACATGGAAATCATAAAATAATGAAAGGATTATAAATTAAACCAAATTAAATAAAATCCAATACACCCCATACAACTCTCTAGGATCAACCCATAAGGGGTTAGTCCTCCATTTATGCTATTCAATAAATGGAAGTGGGAAGTCGACTGAAAGAAGCGGGATTGAAGAAGAAAAATAAAACAATGAAATGATCACTCCACCATTGTGTGAATAAATTCAAAAGTGATGGTATGAATAAGATCACAACATGGGTCAACAGTATCAACGTGAAAAGAATAATAATAGAAAACGAGAATAAGAAGATATTTAATTGAAAACTAAGGTGATTCAATCAACTTACATGCAAAAGAAGAACGTTACAAAGGCAATTTGACATAACAACATTAAAATGAAAGTAAAACTCAAATATTCTATAAATACTCCACCACTACTGCCTTAAATAGTTATTTTGGATGACTTTGGCCTTTCCCCCATCATTCAATGTGCCTTTAATTAATTGTTTTGGGGAATTGTGGGTGGAAAATTAATGGAGATGTTACTTTTCCACTCTTCCCCGGAAATGGAATCCAGCTTGCATACACCATAATGACGCGCCAAAAGGGCCTTCTATATAGATGACATAGAGTGTTACATAGAAGGATAAAATGTAGCCCCGGATGTCTTATAAATGCCTAAAAATATTCATCCCAAAAAAATGCGTGGTTCGCGAGATATGATTTAAATGTTGAACTATTTTTCTGGGCCTCAGAATATGGACAAGAAATTAATCATCAACTTGGGCCTCCTAGAACACCATTAAAATATCCGAATTATCTTGGGACACTGTTAAATGAAATGTTCCCCATAATCCCCTCAATCTGAATTTAAATTTTCTGAATCATTGGGTCTAAATCCTGTCCTCCACATTTCATTTATTGGGCTTCATTCCAAATCACATCGCCCAGATTGTGGTTGGTTCAAAACCCACTTTGGTGGTCTTCCAAATTGAATCTCCAAGTGCTCCAAAAGAATGAATTGTTCCTTATATCACGGGAGACCTGAAAATAAAATATAAACATAAAATCAAGATCATAATGTGTTTTATGAGATGTTCAATAAGGTATCATGTAATAGTGAATTTTAAGAAGGAATTACAATCATAATGTGAAATAATGTTCAAAGTGTAAAATGCAATAATAATGGTGTATATGATTAATAAAAAAAATTAATATTATATTATAAAAAATGAATATTATCCTCTTTTAGGGTCTAATCAGATGTTCCACCCTTTACCGATGCCAGAGTAGAAATGGGAAAATATATCCATAGACTTCGTTGTGGGATTACCAAGTATATCTCGAGGTAATAATGCAATCTGGGTTATTGTTGGTCTATTGACTAAATCTTCTCATTTCCTTTCTATTTGACATTATTTTACCTCTAGATTCACTTGATCAGTTTTATGTTAAAGATATAGTTAGTTTGTATGGAGTTTCCCTCTCCATTGTATCTGAATGAGATCCAAGGTTTACTTCTAAATTTTGGAGAGGACTTCAGAAGTCATTGGGTACTGAATTAAATTTTAGTACGTCTTTTAATCCACAATCAGATGGGAAATCAGAATGAACAATTCATACATTAGAGGATATGTTACATTCTTTCTCGAAGGATTATCATGTAAGATGGGACCAATATCTATCTTTGGTTGAATTTTCATATATTAACAGTTTTCATTCCACTATAAAGATGGATCCATTTAAGGCATTATATGGAAAGTGTTGTCGAACTCTAGCTTTTTGGGATGATGTAGGTAAAAGGAGCTGATGGGACCAGAATTGGTAGAAGAGATGGTAGAAAAAAAAGTTCAGTTGATTTAGAAGCACATGATAACTGCTCTGAGAAGACAGAAAAGTTAAACAGACAACCTGAGGAAGGATCTTTCTTTTGAGGTAGGTGATCATGTCTTTCTCAACTTTTCTCAATTAAATGTGTGATGTGTTCTAGTAAGAAGGGAATGTTGAGTCCGAGGATCATTGGTCCTTTTGAAATTATGGAGAAAGTTGTATCACATGGGTACATAGTTTCTTTTCCACAAGGATTATCCCAAGTACACAATGTGTTTCATGTTTCGATGTTGAGAAAGTATATGCCAGATCCATCTTATGTTTTGAGTACAGAGGTAGTTCAGTTGAAAGAAATCTCTCTTATGAAGAACAACCAGTACAGATTCTTGACTGTAGAGAGCATGTCTTTTAGAACAATGAAATTCACCAGGTAAAAGTTTTGTGAAAAAACCATATGGTTGAAGAGGCAACATGGGAATATGAAAATGTTAAGAGGGATAAATACCGCCACTTATTTTGATAATTGAATAAAAATTGTGAGAACACAATTTCCAAAAGGGGGGAAGGATGTAACATCATGGGTAAATAAAGAAATAATACATTCTCTTTTTTATTAATATTTGTGAATTAAATATTAATTTTACTATAAAGGGGTTTCTATGTTCGTTAGCGTACCTGATACGTAACAATGAGTTTCATTAAAATCTTACATTGCACGCTAATAATATAACATTATTATTTTAAATGGTAGTTAACTCCTAGACGTTGTATTGGAGAAAATGAAAAAAAACTAACTAAAATATGATTATACATGTTTTTTAAATTTATTTACATTTATTCAATAAAAATTTAGAGGCTTAAAATATGAATGAATCTAATTTTAAGCAGAAATTAATTTAAGAGGTCGATTTACAGCCTTTTACTGTAAAACCCTCTTTAAATATAGTTTTGGTCACTCTAATAAATTATTATGACCATATAAAATCTTTTGTTATAATGGGGACATCAAAATTTACTTTATTTAAAATTTTGGATTTTTTCCCATAAAGATCATTTTTAATGAATATTGACAAATATTGTATTTTGATTGAAAACAGTGTTTTAATCTAATATATATATATGGTTATATTACCTTTTTAATTGATTTTAAATTTTAATTAGAATATATTTTTACCATTTAATCCAATTTTGGTCGTTGGAATTAATTTCACTTTGAATGTGGACATAAACAAGTGTCACTCTTTTGATAGTCATTTTTTCGTAAGAACACGTTATTTGTTTTAACAATGGGAATTGATTTTAAATTAATTAATGACACTTATATGTTTTGAATTTAACAAAATAGACATAATTTTTGAATTTGGAATATAAAATATATCTTAGGTAGAATTTTTGGTATTTTTCTAAAAAACATCAATTTTTTATGAATAGTTAAACCACTTAGCAGTAGTAAAAAAACTGTCCTTTTTCATTTAAATGAAATATTACCACTTTTGATAATTGAATTTCGAAAATATGATATACATGGTTGTTATTAGTAAGTAAAATTTTGTTCAATAAGATGAAAATAATTTTTTGGTGAACAGTAACTGTTGACTTTTATTTACCGTGGTTAAAGGTAAATAGGGTAATTCACGGTAAAAAAATATTGTAATAATTCATAATTACCTTAAAACTTGTCATAACCTAATTTTATGAATAATTTCCGACCATGGGTATCTTTGGGACTATTTTAGGATCCCATGGTGCAACTTATGAATGATAATGACACGTTAGATTAATTAATTTAATGTAAAGGCAAAAATGACATAAACACAAATCTGTTAGTTAATTAATTTTTATATGATGTTAAAAAAGTAATATTTTTTCTATAAATATTAATTTCAAATATAAAAATATTTCCTAAATCATGTTTTCTTTAATAATTTTTAGACAACAAATAAATTATATTTTTTTATGACACAAAAAACGATGCAGTGTTTACCACATTAATAAATTATTTAAATAAATAAGAATATAAATATTAAAATAACCTCCAAAAATTCTCCAATTCTTATTGGATTATTTTATTTCTACCATGAGTCATCTTATCTTCGACTTTATTGATTTTTCGACCTTTTGAAACCGAATATCATTATATTAAAAATTAATAATATTTTCACACTTTCCTAAAGAGCCCCTCCTCCCCCTTATAAAAGGAGACCAATTATAACCTTTTACTCACACCTCTAAAGACTCTAGTCTCATCCAAACATTTCCAAATTAATCTCATTGCATCCGTCTCCTCCTCCAGGAATCCTTAACTTAGGTAGAAGGCACTTCAAGAAGTCCTTTTGGTTCAAACCAAAGGAAGTTACCAAAAATAAAGGTAATGGTTTCTATTAACTTCTTTTCTTTTATTATACTTATACAACCCCTAAATACTTTTTATTCTTTTATTTTATAGAAAAAAAAATATCCTCAATATAATAGGATGTTTTTATGAGAATTATTCGAACTTAACTTACACACACCTCCATCAAATGGGTGAATAAACATATTGTTTCTGTGGATGGAAAACTAACACCTCACGAGAGGATGATTGTTCGATTATGTCCTACTGCCTTTCATGGTGTCCCATAATATGGAAATATATTTATATATGATATATTTTATGTTTATTTTTTCTTTATACTTATATATTTTCTTTTATATCATACCATTATTGTTTCCATTATGGGTAAACGCGATAATTTCATTTGAGAAAGTGAGGACTACTGCCCCCTCAAAGTGATATGACTCCATAATTCTATATGTGGGACGTATAAAGGGTGTATTTAATGATATTATATATGATATTAAACTGGTATTATAATATAACTATGTATTATTATGATTTAATTCTAATAAATGTGAAATAGAAATGAAAGTAGCGTTCATGCGTATGAAGGCCTTCGGGCCATTCGGGCATGTAGTATTATAAATACATGTATATATTGGATATATATGATATATATGATATCTAAATCATGAATATAATTATGGATATAAGGTACTATTGATCACATTGTCAACATGAAAATATAAGGAGTTCATTTTTGACTGAAGTACAAAATATCGACAAAATGAATGTTATTAACACAAATGGTTACATAATGTTTATAACATGGTAATAAGTGATATAAAAGGAATAATATACAAAAAAAATGGCTCTTAAGAAAGTATAAATTAATTTTAGTTTATTATTCAGGATATTAATTAACGATTGAGTCAAGTCGGACACGAGGTAAGGGACTTCATCTCAATCTCCTTTCATTGAGGCATATTTTCATTAATACACAACAATAATTTATACAGGTATAAAAACCATTGAATTTTAATTTTATTCAAAAGAAATCTTTTTCTATGACGCATTTTACTAAAGAAAAAAATAATTTTCCTTTTAAATTAAGTGGTAACAATGACCATTTCCACCGCTGCGAGTATTATTTGATCTTTGGCATCCGCAACAAGCCAAAATGTTTTTATACAAAAATAAATACCCTATACACTTTTACATATTTTGGTATTGAAAATGGATTTGATAAATGATTATTTTATGTCAATATATGTATGTTCTATGTTGCGATTGAAATGTGGAAATGTTTTATTTCCATTTTATTATTTTATGTGTTATGATTTTATAATGGTATTTGGACATTTGACGGGTGGTTATGTGATAAACCAAATGACGGTTAGTGCCGTGAAAACTAGGAAGGGTGGTAACGTTATGACCTCCAATGCATTGGGTATGGATGTCGACTGTATGGATATTCTATTTAGTTATATGTGTGGAAGTTGACTATATGGTTATTCCATATATGTATGTTAATGTCCCATGTTACCATTATATGTTAAGGGTTTTATGGTAACCTTTTGGTTGCAAAAGGGTAAGTAGTGATCTTTTTTCAGTGAAGAGTATTTACTATTTCATAAAGCTGAAAAGTATTAGTTATGTCAAAGTATTGATGGTTTACTTGTTGTTTTGAAAAACTAATAGTTTTCCTTCTTTGTTTATCCCTTACTGAGCATTTTATGCTTATCCCATTTTTTTGAAATGTTTTTCACCAAACATAATGTGGAATAGTGTCAAGGATGGGTTCATGGAAAAGTCATGCTGTCTTAAACATGGAACTAGACATGACTCATTTTTTCAAAAGTTTATATTTTATGAAAAATGGAAACTATTTAGAAGTGACTACTTTTTAATCTTTTGATATGTAATAGTTATGTCATAATTATCTAAAACTCTATACCCGAAATGATCCTCAATGTGAATTATTAACTTAATTCATGATTATATATGTTTTAAGGCCGGGTCCTTATAGATATTTCTTAATGATAAATAAAATATTTATGTGTTAACCCATTTAGGATTAATGACATGTTATTTAGTTTTCATTCAGATTTATGAAATATAATAAACATATTTTCTATTATATTTCATTCAAGTATTTACAAACATTTATTTTAATGGACTTCTATAGAAACCTTTTTGAGATCCTTATGGGACTATTATCTCACACCCTATAAATACACTCATAATAATGTTCATAGCTCTTATTTGTTATATATATTCTATGTACATTTTTTTGGTTATCACTTCATTGGATATTTTGTGGGTGAGTTTGGATATGGTGAGATGTTGTTGGATAAGTGGATGTGATATTGTGATTGGGTTTGTGTATTTTGTTTCTTGGGATATTTATGTATTGGAATAGAAGCCACATATTTTCTTTTTCTTTTTCTTTTTTATATCATTTTATATATATTTTTGGATTATGTATACATCATGATAAATAAGGTGAATAATATTTTTTAGTTAGGAATATTTTTTATGTATTCATGTCATATTAACTTATTTTTAGTGTAAATTTTTTGAAATTAAATTTCATTTAATATTTTGGGAATAATTATGCTATATCACCTACTCTAATTTGAGAGGGAAACCATTCCCAAGGTGAATCACATGATTCCAATGAACAAGTTTCTATCTCATGGGGATTTGAAATGATATTCATAACTTATCCTAGGTTGAGTAGACTAATGTGGTAAGATAAATTGGGGTGGCTCGTAACAAATGTTATAAGTGATTATATTTTTACATGTATAGGTTCTAGAAATTCATTATTATTATTTAAGAATTTTCGTCTTATGGTGTTAAGAATGTATATACTCAAGAGGTAGTCTGATAAGAGGATATCTATCTCATTCTAATTCAAAACCATAAGTTTCCACATGTATCTAGGATTTGAGTTTTTTATTTTGATTATTTTCTTGGTTTATTTTTTTTTCTTTTAATTTAGGATGATGGTATTTGAATGACCAAATTGATTTCAAAATAAATTTTAGGAGTTCATTTATGTTTTAGGATGAATATGTATGAAGCATATCAGTTTCAAGAGTAAATCATATGATATAGTTAACCATGAAGTTCTCATTTAGAGATTTTTTATGTCATCAATTTTTATATTAAATTGTCACAATAATTACAACCAGACAATATTCCCATACCACATATAACTCTACTACCCTATTGAATTTTTTATTTACACATATTTTTATTTTAAATTATTCCAATGGTTTTTTTAATTTTTCTATATGAATTTATGATCCTTTTTATAGCGTTTTGTAATTATCAAAATGGATTTGTATTGATGTGTTGTATTTTAAATTCCCTCGGCCTAGTGTTTTAAAGGTGCATTTTTTCAAAAAATGGAATAATAAAATATTTTTGATTCAAAACACTAATGGTTAGGTTATTTGAAAAGAAAACAAGAATATTTCATGAGATTATTTAAATTTTTTTTTATCTAATTGTGTTATATTGAAATTTTTTCTGAAAATAATGTGAGATAATACATTAATTGTTTAGATATAATCCATTAAATATAGAATGGTTTCATTTAATTTTTATAAAAAACTATTTATGTATTTTTTAATGTTGGTTTTTTTCAAAGAAAAATTCTAAGTTGTTTTCAAAAGTTGTTACTTGCTAAACATGAGATTAAAAAGTTATACTATATATTTGATGTTTTAATGAAAATATGTCTTGTGGTGAGGAATATATATTTTTTCTTAGTGAATTTATATTTTAGGATGTTCTACATCTGCTATACCAGGATTGGATTTTTTGTATTGTTAGGATACTATTTAGTGTCTAGATGTCTTTTATTATTTAGAAAGATAATCATACAAAGGTAAATGAATAATATAGAAGCCCCCCCTATCAATGAGCCTTTCAGTGAATCTCCTTGTCATTTAGAGAAAAACCATTCATTTTCGAATTCTTAAAAGACTATACAAATGATGTGGAAGTAAAAACATCTCCTCTAATAGTTCATGTATGAGACATCATGATTCAGTATCAGGCCTTTTCCTATAAAGATCATGGTTAATGTATCGTTTCAGATTAGCTAAAATGGATTGAGGGAAATATCTGTTATATTAAAAATCAGAATGTTTCAACGGTGATATTTTTATTGGGTTTTCATCCTGGACCAAGGTGAGTGTAGTGGGAATCAATGGTCCCATTCTTGTTACACGTGTAAGTTTCCTATGAATTCACCATAAAAATAATTGTTTACTGGTTCTATCTAGAGGACATGTATGCATAGATAGATATTATGTTTGTAATAATTCATCATGGTGAGGATCGGAAAGTAGAGCATATTGATCACTTTTTAGAGATAATTATATTATATATTTATTTGGTTATCAATGACTCTATTGAATAGAATTTATATGGTACATGTCGTAGACCAAGATATCATATCATATATTCATCTAACAAGATATATTCTTAAGATGATATCAAGAGGGCCATGGGAGAAGAATCTCAAAATTCTAGGATACCTATGATGGGTCAAAGAACTTTTCTTCCTGGTATGAATATTGGGAAACACAATGTGTTTATTAATAGAAAAAATATTTGAAATTTTAGTATTTCGTAGGCCTAGTTCTATATTTTTTCACTTTTACCATCATGAGAAGAAGAGACGTCATTTGTGATTTCATTCCAGGTAACCATATATCTTGAATCCCCCGTATATAAAATATATATTTACCTTTTCACATTGTGTCCATGATTTTCATATTAAAATATCTTTTATGTTTAATTATATTCCAAAATTTTCACTATTATAATTGGTTTTAATATTTTTTCCTATTTTGGATTTTTCTAGTATGGTTTTGGAATTCGGAAATTATTTTTGGGTAATTATTGTTGGATATTTTCATTTGGTGTGGATAATGTTTATTATTTTTTGTGTCGGTCATTAATTTTGTCTTGGTAGGCATTTTTTGGAATTTATTTACTATTATTAATTTAAATATTTTTTCTTAGTGATTTCATGTTCAGTGTTGGATATGTATGTATTGTATGTTTATGGAAAACATGGGGAACACCTCAGGTGAATTAGTTGGAATGTAAAATGTATGATAAACAAGATATTGGTTTATGCTAGCTGGTTGTTTGTTTTTTTCTAGGATCATCATGAGAAGATATTTTGGGTATTTTGACTTATGTTACACATCATCATATATTTACTCTTCATTTAGAACCATGTCACTTATTAATGAAAAATTTTAGTTGATGTCTTCTCCCTTTTTGATTGGGTTTGTTATTGTTCATTATTTGATAGTTTTGAGGTTATAATATGGTTTTTTGTTGTTAATTTTTTCTGATTTTTGGGTTATTATTTTTCTTATTATTTATATTTTCTTAAAATTTGTTATATATTTTAAATTACCCCTTGTATGTGAGTTTAAACTTCTTCAACCATTTTGGATTAATTATAAATGATTTCGTACCAATAATATGTATTTGAACCCTTTTTGGGGTCTAGGGTGGATGGTTGTGTTTTATCTATGCCTTTAGATTTTTAGTGGGATTTAAGGATAGAATTTCAAAATTATAATGATTTTTAAAATTCTTCCCGTTATCCTTTTCAACAAACCCTTCCTTAGTTATTTCCTAAACTATATAACTCTTTCGTTGATCATCATTATTTTTCTTTTCAATTATTGTATACTTTTCATGAAGGGCCTTTAGTGGTATAAAATAACATACTAGAGAGAATTATACAACCTTTATACCACTAGTGTTATTAATATTATTTATCTATGGGATTATTATAATGTTTTAGTGTTTTAGAGTGTTTTTTTCGTATTTGAATGATTTGAATTTTATTTCGTTTTAGTTTCATTATTAGTGTAAAGCAATCAAATTTCATTGCAATCTTCAAAAAATATCTAATTCCTTATCATTGGGTTTTTATTCATTATTAGTGAATGAAATATCAATCCCCGAGGAGTTATCAGCAAATCCCATTTTCTCTATTTGTTTGTGAGATTATCCCGAACAACTGGATCTTCGGTAGGGGAAACTTTGTTTCCCAAACCATGATGGGTGTGGTGTTATTGATATTTACTCCCATATTTTTTTCTTGGATTTGAAAAAAAAATTGAAACCATACATCCTAAAAATATTATGAGGAAATATAAAAATCCTTAATTACCCTCTCATTTTTAATGCATGTTATCCACTCCTCCCCTCCCTAATGCATCTGACCACTAGGAACATATGGGAGAGTTCATTTTTTTAACATCAATTTGTCATCACTAGTTAAGATACCAATGAATCACTTTTGAAAAATTTATTATTTCATAAACTTTTATTCCATCCCTTTATCCATAGACCGTTTTTTGTTGTGTTTTTCTATACCCTAGTGGTAAAATAAATATGTGTGGTTATTTAGGGTCTTATTTTGGTTCTATCCAAGGTTTTTTATAGATTATTACTCGTTGAGGAAGGTTCATAGAATGTTTGGGAATTCACTATAGATGGTGACATATTGTGGATTTATTATTCTCGGATGGAGGTAGTTATTTCATTATTATTCAATTATATTAAAAATTACAAAGTTATTATAATTTTTAAATTCAATTTTTATGTTTGAAAATTTCAGTTTGATACTTTTGATAGATTTTTTATAATGGTTTAATGAAATTTAATCATTATATAAAATGTTTTTATTGATTAAAAATATGTATTTATTTGAAATTAAATGTTTAAAATTCCCTATGTTTGTAAAAATTAAATTGAGTATCTTTAAAATGGTTTTGGATGAAATTGTATTTCTCATGCATCATATTGATTCCTGATGGAAATGAACAATGTTTTGGAGGATTATTTTATATTAATTTGGGTTGTGGTTTAATGAATTTTCTAAAAGGTATTTGAAATTTATATATATCACAATAAAAAATAACACGGAATTATAGGTTATATATTTTTTAATTAATCAATTTGAAAATTATATAACTAATGGATTGATGTGGGTGATATCATGTTGATTTCCCGTTGTGGTGTTTTTCCATATATGTTTTTTTTAATTTATTATTTTATTATTATATAATGTCGAATGGGTTGTTTAATGTGAGATTCTAGAATGTGATGTGAGATTTATAGAATTTTTTATGATTTATTTAATTTAATGTGATGTCTATTGATTAATTATTTAAAAATATATATATTGGCTTGGTCATTGGATGTTAGGTAACTATGTGGTAGACCATGATACCTAATTCGGTTGTTTGGATCACCCATCGAAACCTTTAAAAATATTTGTGTTATAATAATGGGCTACATTGGGGTTCCCCCAATGAAGCCAGTGTTTTCTAGTTTAGTGGCCTATGGATTGTTTAGAAATTACAACACCCAGATGTGGGGACCATAATGGTAGTATCATTAGGTTCATCTCACATTATGATGGATGGGGTTTCTCATGAAACTAATTCTTTGATTGGTGTCTTATATGGGGGACATTATTTATTTATATGTATCCCCTTATTGTGGTAATTCATTGAGGACCAATTTTATTATCATACTTGTTTTATTGTTTTTGTGTTCTATATCAGTTCCTATTTAGTTCTACATTGTTTTGTAATAACTGAGATTGATTATAAAATTTTTTAATGATTTTTTTTGGAAAATGGATATAAAATAAAAGAGAAGTGATTGATTATATGAATGAGTATAAATATTTGTTTTGAAATCTTTGAAAAGGGTTTAATTAATTTTTCTCAATTTTAGTGGTCTACCATTCTAGTGTCATAATTGAGTTTTCATTCATTACTAATATAGTTTAATTGGTTTCAAAAAATTAATCAGGTGTCACATTCCTATTCATTAAGGATATGTGCTATATTTTATGAGAGGAATTATGAAAAATTACAACCATGTTTAGTATAATATATTTAACTAGAATTTTTGATATATTTATTTAATTTTATCTCATATAATCCATTATGATATTATACTCTTCCTTCTAGCTCCCACCCTGCATACCGACTTGGGTGAATGTATGACACTCTTAGGGATTATATAGTTTCTAAGATTAATTTTAGTTTCCCTATAACATCATTAGGTAATCTATGTATGAATTGGTATGTGGTGAGATGCCATTTGTCAGATGGAGGTGTTCTTGAAATTTTAATCATGTTTTGATTAATATTACAATGTTAAATCCTCATTGAAGTCTGTCATTATTTATTTATTTTTTGCCTCTGATTTTTTGTACCATTTTACATAGTATTTTTTCTGATATGTATACACGTTGATAAAATATTAGAATAATATTTACTGGTTATTACATGTCTACCTCATTTTATCGTTCATAAATATTGTCTTATTTTTCATGGACTTATAATGTATGCACATTTTAAATAAGATTTTTGGAATAGATTCATTGTGATGATTGCTATTTTTTAGGGTGAAATAGATCCAAAGGTGAATCATTATATTCCCATGTAATATTATATATCCCTTTTATATTGGGAACTCTAATTGGGCATTATTATGGGTTAGTTCAGAAAATGTGTTTGTTTGAAAGGGGCTGGTTGATGACACAAATAAATAAACGGCACCATGTCAAAATTTAATAAAATCTCATCAGGGATGACTCAATCTATAGATCCTTCGTATTAATTTCAAAATATATAAAAAAATAACATTAAAAAATTATATATATATATATGTGTGTGTGTGTGTGTGTGTGTGTGCATGATCATGAAATTTATACTTACTACGATCATACCCTAGACAACTCATGATAAGGAATAAGTAGAATATAAATTATCCTATGAATAAAAATTTAATCAAAATACCACATATCAGTTCAACTACCACCAAGACCTTCCAAGGATCACTCAGAAAATATCACATCCAATATAATAATATAGTATATAAGAATATAAAAAATGATCATTTTAGTCAAATCCTCTATTTTCTGTTACTTTCACTCCCTAATTTCAATGCATTTATCCCCAATCCATTCAATATAAATGTGGGTTTAGCTTTTACTCTACCTTTATGAACCATTATTAGTGTTTAATATATTGTTTTTTCATTTATAAAAATTCTCATATAATAACTAGTGTGGGTCATTCAAAATTATGATCTACACCCCACCCTCCATAGGGTTTGACCTCCAATTTTGGAATCATTTACTAGACACCTTCCCATATCTATATTTGTATCCATATACTTCTAATAAGGGTATCATGAACATGTATGATGTTAAAATAATGTTTTAATCCAGTAATGCATGGACACTAAAGTACATGAATCCAACAATATTACATCACCACAACTATACCACATGATAAAAAGAGAGTAAGGAACATGGATAATTCATTCATCTATTTCCACAACAATATTGATGTTTATGGAAAACCATTGGAACCCAAAAACATTTTACAACGTAATGTTCACCCAAAATAGGTCGGTCATGTCAATAAATCAAAATAAATATTAAATTTTAAAATAGTCTCATACACATGACCAACCTAATAGATTCCCACCAATATAGATGCATCATAACCTAAAAATATACCAACAATTCAATCTCCACACAACAAATATATTTCCAACAATATCACCACAAACCTTCCCACATTCAAATTAAAATCAACAATAAAAATAATTCAAAATTACAATTTAGTCTACCAATTATATTTGTACCATTTTCTATCCATTATTAAATTCAATTACTATGAAATTACATATTAAATGAAAACCCAATCTTACACATCCCACACATTAATTTCTAAATTATCAATTCGTTCTAGATTTCATTTGTAATTTACATACATGATATAATTTTATATCACCCTCACTGAACTGAAAATTTACATTGACAATATACTTTTATAGATAATAAGAAACTATAAATTCATCCCCAATACACATAGATAAAAAACTTACCAAATCACTAACATCATATTCAGTTGGGAGATTTAACAATCAAACCACCATAAACCAACCATCACTGACTAGCCCAAAATGAAACCCATGTCAAAAAAATGACTTCCTCGTCAATGAATCCACTCGAATAGCTCAACCAATCTAATACCCAGTACCAAATCAACAATAATTTCTATATAATTCAGAACCCTTATTTCCAACATGAGCCAAAACCCATAACCAATACATCCATATAGATGACCATATCATTACCACACAGTAGATCCATAATAACTATATTGTCATATATATATAATAATATTATATCCATAACATACTTCAACAATATTAGAAACCAAGAATTTATATTATTCAGGTAATGTCTCCATGAAAATTCATTTATTTCAAAGAATATATTGATTACCACATTTATGTATTTATACTTGTATGATTGTTGATTCCAATGAAATAGTCACATTATCAACATATAATTATCATCAACACCATATTTCTTCCATAAAATGAGAAAATAAGTATAAATCATGAATAAATTTAAAGTAATTCATATTACCACAAGTGATTCACAACATCCACATCATTTTCAGCATGTTTTTGCAAATTGTAATTATTATATAATCCATACTATACACCAATGGAATGAAATGTAATTCATTTTTCCCAATGTACAAAAAAATTATAGAGTTCTTGAATCCCTTGCATAAGCCTGTTCTTCCAAATCCACAAACTAATGAACTAGGGAATAAATGATAAAAAGACTTGTCCCAAAAATGGAAATCCCATGACAAAATATATCATAAAAAAATACCAATAAAAATAAATCCATTAAAATGATATAATGTCATATCCAAAAACTCATAGAATATTAAAATCAAGAAAAATTGAAAAAATAAAACTGATAAATGTCACTGAATGAATGGTTAATTACTCTTATAATGTAAGGGGTTGAAAAATGATTTTGTGGGATCAAAATTATCTAATAATTAACTGCAGATCGAAAATGGTTCAAGTGAATATTCTGAGGGTTAACAAAAAATCTAAGGACTTCCAATTTTTCACCGGGCTGGAAAACAGGTCTTCATAGTGTGAATAGTTATGGTTATGATGTGAATGAGTTGAATGGATATTATATATAATAATTTATGTTGTCATCCATTTATCTCAACTTTCAAGGAATAATCATATATATAAATGTATCTTTATAGTAGAAAATTTCCACTACGACCTAAAACATAAATTCAAGACAACACACAAGGTAGGCCCACAAAATAATTTCCCCCGAGATATAAATCATGATGACCATGGTTGTTTAAAGAAACTCATCAGATGAATAACTAAACCACTACCTATATATATATAACGTTTTATAATAAACACATCATTCCATGACCAATAACTAGATATCCATATAACCAGTACTATCAATAATCTCTTATTTCAATACAAACAACTATTAGATAACCTATTATTACCAACTAAAATAAATAACCCAACAATTATATCATTCCTCCAAACTAATACAATAATTTCAAATGGATAAATATGACAAGGGAAAGGGTGTTTAGGGTCCATGTATTTTCAAAATAAATCTCTTGAAAAATTATATATCCAAAATAAACAAAATTGAAGAAGAAGGAATCGAATCTCATAAACACCAACATTCATCATCATCTAGTATATACAAAGTAAAAATATCAATTCTACCAAAATTAAATCAAAACCCGGTAAAAAAATCAAACACACATATATAGAAAACCAATTCAATTAAATAAATATAGAACCAAATATAACAATAAAGTAAATAACCCACCTAATATTTTGATACTAATGAAAAAAATAATATTATTATTCCCACATAATCATTACTTGGCCACCATGCCACAATAAGACATAATCTAGAGGAATAACATCCCCACATAGAACCTTATACTATCAAATATGAATCTCAACTGATCCCTATGAAAATAGTTCATTATCATCAACATTTAATTATCCCCTATTAATTTTGGGGGAGTCCCCGAGATGATTTGGATGATGTTTCATCACAATAAACACATCATAAATCTAGTATAATTATGGGTGATGTTACAAATGATATTCCCCCATGATAACACACTATAACACCTATAATGAAATTATAAAATGAAGAGTGACATCATTCAACTATTAAATCATATATATTCCATTATGTGTGGTGTTACTGATGGAAACCTGGTCTTTTACATTTCCTCAATATTTTTCTCATACTTCAGTCATCATAAAAATGATAATGGATATAAAATACCATTATCAACTACTGTATAATATAATCATTTCTATCATATTCTTTTCCACATTTAGACAAATTACTACAAACTCATTGACCATAGTCTAGAATTATAAATATTTACAAGGCTTTCCTTATGACATGTAAAATAGGTCAATGATAATGGATGTGAAAAATATGTTCTAATAATAAAACTCAATTGATGGGAAATTCATCATCCAAGATCATCTAAAATCGATGAGATAGACCTGAAACATATCATTCAATATCGAAATAATATGTTTCATATAGATATGATCCTAAATATGGAAGGAATCTCTAACCTATTACTAATAATGCCATCCATATTAATGACCAAGACACACTCATTTTGTGAAATAGGTATCTTGATCTAAAATTAAATTCATTAGTACCTCAATGAGACATTGCATTCTATTCATTGACCTCCTAAATAAATCCCCTAAAAACATATATCATTAATCACCAAGAAGATAGATGACATAATTAATAGATCCATGGTCACATAAATATCGTCACTCCCTCCCTAATAACATGGTAAACTAGTGATTAAATCAATCAAAATTTCATCCACTTCCACCCAATAATATACTATGGTTGTAATAACCCACCATATTCAAAATACTTATCCTTCAATTATTTGAAAATTATTCAACAAGATACAAAATCTATTACATGCCACTTCATTTTTAGAAAGTAAATCTGACCCCACAATTCATGTTAAACAATTGGTAACCCATAATTCACTACCATGGTGGAGAAATTGTACTAAAAAATAACCTCATCACTTACCAGAAAAAGAAAAAACATACTTCACATAATAAATTGTGGATATTGATCATCCACAAACCATCCCTATAGTGAATCATCAAAAAGGACATCATCTAGTATTCCCTATTAAAATAAGACCCCACTAAAACATATCCACCAGTTGAAAAAATGGAGGATTGAACTACCATATGGACTAGGAAACCTCTAACACCAACCTCTGATGCATCAGGATTAATCATTTCATGTCCCACCATAACACTCCAACTATCCCTATAATCCAAGAAAAATTTCCCTACAAGAGTCCACTTAGTGTATCAACCTCTCCATTCCCCTTCCTCTGTGTTTAATACATATCAATTTCATTATAATAGAGAAACTCAATCCACTAACATTTTTAATGATTTTAATCATGGTAAGGGAAAATATAGCACATTTTATTTTGGTTTATAAAGTCCATAATGAACACCCTCATAAGGTAATGTAACCACAACTTTAGAGAAATGACTACAGCTTCCTGATCAGGATCATGGTAATGAATTTTATGAAAATTCGGATGGAAATTCCTAGAACCATATAATATCATAACTCAATAATGTATAAAGATAAAAAATAGATCCAACATTAGTCATTCATCAAAAAACTATTCAAATTAATCCCCAAACAATATCTCCTTCAAGGAGTTGATGTCATTTTGAAACTGATCGATCAAAAAGTTATTATTTTCCCTCCCAACCAACAGTGTCATTTGAGAAATAACACCTTATTAATTGGAAACAAACCATTGATAATAGCCTATGAGACCCAATAAACTGAAGGACTCCACCACATTCATTGGTCACTCTTAAGAAACTATTTATTCAGTCATCTAGGGATCAACCAGTACTCCCTTTGGAGAAAAAACATTATCAAGGAATTATACCTCCCATTTAATGAAACATATTTCTCATGATTGTATTTTTAGAAATTATTTTGGAAAATTACAATACTATGAACTAAGAAGAAATGAAATTTCAAGGCCCAATATTCTTGAAAAAATAACATTGAAAATCGATAAGTATTTAATTACTCCTACATGACGATTTAATGAAAACGCATAAAATAATTTAAATAGGATTTGGGATCATAAATACAACTGTATAATTGAGTTATGAATGGTGGATATACCCTTGGTGATACCAAACATTGGTTTTCATGGGTCATCTGATAAAAAAGTCACAGACATAATCGTAAATAAAATTATTTTATTTTAAAATCCTAATATCTCATGAACGATCACTCAAATTAGAAACATGAGACCACCCTTGAGTTAATAATTTCATGTTTTACCTAGGCAAGTCCCAACAGCATCTGATACAGGTCGGATATGAAAATTATTTTTTCGACATTTTAGGGAATAAAAGATTCTATGAGTTTATATATCTTTAGTGTTATGTCGACGTAGTCACACTGTTTCGTTTTAATGAAGAGATATGAAGGGAAAAGGTTATTCTTATTGAATTTTAATTTACTAAGAGATTGTGGAGAGAATCATTTGATAATAATCTTGCTAGCAACAACAAACATCGGGTTTGGAGATCATTCTTGACAGATCTCCAAATACAATCAATCATCAATACTGATTGATCTAGATCCTAGGTAGGATGGTTATTACATTGTTTAATTTAGCCATTCAAAATTTCTAGGATTAATGTTGGTCAATCTAAAAAAATATTAAACTATAGTTCAGTCATTGTTATGGGATGGGTTATTGATGCATTATTATCAAGAGATTGGTTTATCTTATGTTTATTTCCTTTCATCAAGATCTAATCGATTCCAACTAGAAAAAATTATGAGTAATAATTACCAAGATAATAATCAGGCTTTTCTATCCTCCTTTATTGTCATTCAACATCATCGGATCCTTATTGTCATGGCTTGACTTTCATGGAGGGACTGAGTTCTATTTGACTCCCTACTTGGAGGCAACCTGAAAAAGAGGTTGGATCTGTGTAGATCAGGACACGAGAATCGTAGATAAGCCTTCATTTCAAAAATGAAAGCATAATAGGTTGCTCAATTGTTTTTGGAATGGAACATTAGTATAGGTTTAGAGAACATGCCCAGAATGGTGGTGTAAGGCAGCACAAGGCAACTTAGTGGCTTGAAGTGGAGGCCCTGGATGTGGCTGCAAAAGGTGACGATGAGCTATGTGGGAAGTGGTGGGAGGAAGCATGGTGTGGAAATAGACCAAAACATGGAGGGTGTCTGAGTGAAGTTTTAGCGATAGCATGGTACATGGATGGAGTCCCCTTTTAGTAGTCTAGATGGGCCACATGATAGAGCGATGAGTCGAGTGGAGTTGGCTCGACCCCTATGGAGACAACCTATGTTAGTTCGGGCCTAGGTTGAACTCGGGGTAGAACCTGGGTGGATGGACTTGGGCACAATCTTCCACCATGGAAGATTGATTTTCCATGGTGTCTTCAACTGCATGGATAACAAGAACGAGCGGTTGACTTTGGCGGTCAACTACCAACGTCGGTCAATAGACCCATTGGCCTTCCCCATTCTAAAATTTTCAAACGACAATATGTTTGAAACTAGATTTCTGTTTGATGAGCCATATGAATCATTGGTTCCATTTTAAAGAGAAGGTAATTTAGAGATATCCAATGTGGGATTTTTGGGAGTTTGAATATGACTTAATGGCTTGATAAGTGAGTTCTCCCAAAATGAGTGCTCTTCGAAAAACATTTCTATTACTGTTTGTGACATAAAGATAGCATGTCTCATGGATACTGTGTGTCTTATATAGACTATGTGTATTATGGAGAATATTATTATTATAAAGGCGTTGTGTCTTGTAATAACTATGTGTCTATTTGTGACTTCTTCTCATATTGTATTGAGTATATATATATCTTCTTAATATATTTATTATACTCATGTATCTATGTGGTGCTGAAAATGAATTCCATTGTGGTATTGATTCATGGTATTTTCTTTGTGGTGCTCCATTATGGTATTCCTTGGTATTATTCCTTCAATATAATTCCTTCATGGTTTTTCCATCATAGTGCTTCCTTCATGGTATTTCCTTTTTTGGTTTTAGGAGTTCCTACTATGTACTATTTTACTCAACCTTACACAAGATTTTAACACACATGACATGTCATGTGTAGACAGTCAACTCTTTGATGGTTTCCTAGGTAGAACATGTCTAGGAGGTTCATTTTTAAAATGGACAGGTCATGTTGTTTTCAAATATATCTTCTCAAGACAGTCCCAATACCACTTACATTAAAGGTTGGACATGTGGCTGCATACACTTTTCTATTGGTGTGATTTTTTTGGCCATGTTTACATTCCAGTACTTTGACAACTGTACTTTGGTTGTGGGATATAGTGGTTTTGATTCATTGTTTACTTAGTGCTTTTACATGTCATCATTTGTGTCTTATAGATGTGTTCATGTGTACAGGTACATAGGAAAATTCCTCCCATTTGTTTGATATTCCTACTCGAATCTATTCACCAGCCTCTGGCCTATTGTAGGCGGTCTTGGTGTAGTCACAACATATTCCCATCTGAGATGGGTAAGGATACATTGGTATCAGAGGATGTCAGTTCTATTTTAGGACTAAGAGTTCATGAGGTTGGTTTGGGGCTACAGTGATAAGTGTTTCACATTCATATTGTAGGCTAAGGACTCCAATGTTGGTGTGGTATCCAATGTATCCATACACCAAGACTCTAACATTGTAATTATTAACTCAATACATGAAAAAAAAACGGTTGTTGGGGAAATAATGATTTGTGCATCGTATATGAATGAGTTGTGTGTTCCATGTCATTCTTTAGTATGCTCTCCAGATATACACTATTGACCATGGTACATCTTGTTTTATTAAATTATTCCTCCACATAAAAAATTGGACATGGATTCATTAGGTGATAATGATGACGATCTGACTAGTGATAAGGAAACGGTACAGGGGCATGTACTGTATATATCACCTATTGGTGGTTCACTTGCTATACAACCAAAATTTGAACTAAATATACTTCATTCACTACCAACTATATATTCACATTGAATGGGCATATTTCATTTGTTTATTAGGTAAAATTCTGCTAGATATTGGGATGATATTGATTTATAGGGAGATGAGGATTGTTCAGAGGCAGTTACCCATGTCATCATTATTGTTACTGTTCCTTCTGACTAGCTGATAGTCTATGTCATGCCTCATTTTCTGGGATCTATGGGGTGATGGTGGATCTTAGTGAACCAGACAAACAATGAGATGAATCTATCTTGTGAAGAGTTATATAATCTCTTCAGAGAGTTTTTTGGCCATGTTTTAGTCGATACACATACTGGTGATTCTATATCAATAATTGCGCAGTCAGACTATGTCGGATGATTTGGTGAATGTTGTTGATCATTTGTGATAATACACATATATATTGTATGAGAACCATTTTTTAGGGATCAGACCATTGAGAAGGGATTAAACTGGGAGATCAAAGAATACATGAAATCCATTAGCATTATTAATTGTGATGGTGTATTTGAGGGAGCCTTACTAGTGGAGATATTTCTATCTGTGCAGGTGCTGACAGTGAGGGCTACCAGCAACCCCCAGGTAGCTGAGACCACAGTAGTAGGTAGTCAAAAATTGTTTTACGGACCCAATATCATTTCTAGCTTTGGGAGAAAATCAAAATTTACTATATGAGCGGTGTTGGGATCCCATATAAATCTAGTTAGCTGAGGGACATGATGTGTTACTCATAAGGCGGTCGAGGACATTTGACATGAGATTTTCCGACTGATTGTATAGCTGATCAGGATTTGTTCAAGGGCCGACCTAGGTCTAGGTAGTGTAAAATGGAGGGTGGTCCACATGGTGGGGTATGTGGCAGGAGGGTAGACAGGGTGGCTGGAGGTGGTTTGAGCTTCGAGCTATTACAACCACTACACACAGGTGGTCCACGATAAGGTCATGTAGCTGGTGGATAAGGTCGTGGATTGTTACTGGTGATGGAGGATTATGAACCCAATAATCATGGTTTTATTAGAGTTATGATATATATCCTTCCACCACAGATATAGTATTTATATACACAGGGTCCAGTAATTCCTTTCAGTTAATAGACCATGGTCGATACTCGATGATTCTGGTTGAACATTTGACCCGACCCACACACATAGATACTTATATGGGTGGAGATTTAATGATCACACACTGATTCTGATAGTGTGACCTTACTTTTGGAAGTTGGAGTTTTTATTTGGATCACATGGTAGTGGCACGTGGCCTAACAACATCATCCTTACTATGGTATGATTATACACAGTTCGAGATTATCTTGATTATTTTAGGTGCAGAGTGCGGTGTTTCCACAATAATGGAATGCGTTTTTCCATCATTGGTGAAAAGGAAACAAATGTCAAGAAGGATAGACTGACACATAGGTGGGTGAATCTAATTAATCTTCTATTGGCAAGCCTCACCCCCGTTGTCATGCTTGATATGAGTCCACATTTTCCTACATTGGTGCCAGAGTATGAGGACATCCATCCTGATAAATTTCCAATATTACATCCCAATAGGTAGGTACAATTATTCATTGATCTATAAACCTCTACAATTATAATATTTACACTATCATATCTAATTGTTCCCATATATCATCATGAGATGAGTGTGTTGTTGGAGTACTTACAAAGGAAGGGCTTTGTGAGACCCAAGTTTTCACCCTAGGATGCCCCAGTTTTGATTTCCATGAAGGCAGGTGAGAACATGAGGTTATGTGTGGAATCCAAATGTCTTAACCATGTGACCCTGAAGAATAAGTATCCACTACTAAGGATTAATGACCTATATGTTCAGTTGAAAGTGGCTCTGTGGTTCTCAAAGACAGACCTCAGATCTAGCTATCACCAGCAACATGTATGGGATGAGGATATATGGAAGATGAACATCAGATGTCATTATGAAATCTATAAGTAATTGGTGATTCTTTTTGGCATGAAGATTGCCTCAAAATTGTTCACTGGACTAATGAACCAGATATTTCTACCATACATAGACTGTTTCATGGCTTTCTTCATTGATACCATTCTGTTGTACTCGGTGTCCGAAGTGGGGCATGTGAGACACTTTAGGATGGTGCTGGACACACTCCAAGAGCACTGGAATTGCTCGAATATTTCAATGTTTTAGTTCTAGATTCAGGAGGTCTATGTTTTGGGACATGCCATTTTAGAGGTCTGGGTAGCAGTGGATTCTTGAATATTGAGGTTGTGCTTGATTAGGAGACGCCCAAGAGTTTTTTAGGGGTTCAGAGTGTCCTTGGTTTGTTTGGTGACTAACGATGGTTTATAGCCTACTTTTTGGAGTGGAATTATACTTGAAAACATTGAAATGAAAGAGAAAACAATTTTTGTCGACATAGAAGTTCCAGTATAATTTTTAGGAGTTGAGGCACATATTGATGAGAACTCCCATATTTAGCTTTCCATAGGAGGGTACTGAGTACGTAATGTTCTGCAATGTAATTGGAACTGGGATTGTTTGTGTCCTAATATAGGGTAAATAATTTATTGAATATGGTTTACTATAGTTAATACCACATGAGAAGATCTATGCTACACTTTATATTTAGATAGTAGTGGTAGTCTTGGCATTGAAGACGTGGAAGCACTACCTGATGGGAGAGTGGTTTATAGTATACTCCATCCATTGGAGTCTTAAGTATATATTCTCTCAGAAGGAGTTGAACACGAGATAGTGGTTATGGTTACAGTT
The DNA here is from genome assembly GCA_963277665.1 of Viscum album. Classification (NCBI taxonomy): domain Eukaryota; kingdom Viridiplantae; phylum Streptophyta; class Magnoliopsida; order Santalales; family Viscaceae; genus Viscum; species Viscum album. Next base: position 157,602,435 of record OY728128.1, on the reverse strand, counting down.
CCTCCTGGACAATAAATTTGTGATTTTCTATAATCTAATAAAAAGGGAACATAGTGGAAGAAATTCATAGTTGGAGACCCAGTTCGCAATTGCAAAAGAAGGCATCGATGTAGTTGGCCTCATTATAGATATACTTTTAGGATGGTGATGTAGAAGTATAACTCTTGTCGATGGTTGGTACCCCTTCACTCTTATAGCCAGAAAGGGAGGCACAACATGGGGATACCGAATGTGAGATGTTACATGTTTAGATGTACGCATGGCCTGCCACTGATGAATATTTTAAAGGTGGGTAGCACATCATTACTATTAGAGGGTGCACAGTAGTACCATTATAATTATGTGAGGATGTTTTGAGGGAGTTCCATACATCCCATTTAGCGGTACATCCAGGTGTGCAGAAGATGTACCAAGACCTCTGATACATGTTTTGGTGGCTAGAGATGAAGATGGGTGTTGTCGAGTTTGATTCCAAATGCCTCACATATTAGATGGTGAAGTTCATGCACTAGAATCTAGTGGGAATGAAATGAACCTTAGAGGTTCCTACATAGAAGTGGAATGGGAAATAGATGGACTTCGAAAGAGGTTGACCTTGTATTCCCTAGGTATACGATACCATCTGGTTGGTCATTGACTAACACATCAAGTTGACCTACTTCCTAGATATTCAAGAGCAGAGTTCAGTAGTGAGTTTTGGACACCTCTATGTGTAAGAGATAATTTGACTCAATAGGGTCCCTTTGAAAATAGTCTCTGCTTGTGATGTAATATTTACATCGCAACCATGGAAGGGATTTCATGAGTCATTTGCATCTCAATTATGCTTGATCACATCATTTCACCCACAAGAGGGTTGACAGTCATAGCATACCATATAGGTTCTAGAGGACATGATACAGGATTTTATAATAGATTTGGCTTCAGTTAAAAATATCCCCTACACCGAATGAATTTTTTTACAACATCAACTACCATCCCACCATTGGTTTGGCACCATTCATGGACTTTTATGGGTGACCATGAAGGTCACCACTGTGATGTACAAACCCAAGAGAGTTAGCACACATGGGCTTAATGTTGTTGCAGGAGAATACATAGAAGGTGAAGATAATCTAGGATTAGATAAAGTCTGTATAGAGCTAGCATAAGACTTATGCTGATAGGGGTAGGAGGACATTGGAGTTCATGGAAGGAGGACACATGTTCCTTCGGGCCTTAACTCAATGCTAATTATAGAGATTTTTTCTGGGAAGAAAGCTATCTTTGAGGTTCATAGGACATTTATTATTACTACACATAGTTTCAGAAATGGCATACCGCTTGGATATACTAGCAATGCTGGACCGGGTGCATTATTTATTCCATGTGTTACAACTGAAGAGCTGCTTGTTGGACCCATAATATGTAATTGACTGTGGAAAGAAGGATATTGATTATGGGGAGACCATTGTGGAGTACCTATTAGAGATCAAGGATTAGTAGTGGGTGGTTGATTCCTCAGGTGCATGTTATGTGGAACCACTATAATCTCCAAAGAGAAAATTAGAGTAGGAGGCTCATATTTGTTCTCTGTACCATCCATTGTTTGAGTAGCATGTGTTTTGATTTTTTTGGGATGTAAATCCCTAAGGTGGGTAGATTGTAATTACTCCTATTTTGTGGATTTTATTTATCAAAATAATTATGGAAAATTATGAGACCAAGAACTGAGAGGTCATGCTATTCCAAGGTCCAATGTGCCTAGAACAATTTGTGGATAAATGTTATGTTTTTAATAGTACACACACAGATATTTATAGAAAATGTGGAATACATTTTAAATGGGTATATGGGTCTGAAATATGAGGGATCCTTTGATAATCAAATGACAGTAATACCCTAGGAGTGACCAAACATTGGTCGATGTAGGTCATCTAAAAAAAATTCACATAGGATGTAACCATAAATAATTTTTTTAATAAAATTATTTTATTTTAAAATACTAATAAATCATGAATGGTGGCTCTAATTGGATATAAGAGACAACAATTGGGTTCATAATGTGTTTTTTCCTTATGTGTGGCATAAAAATGGCAACTGTGGGTGGGTTGTGAAAATTATTTTTTGGATGTTCTAGTCATGAAAATAATCTATGAGATTATTTTATTTTAATGTGATGTCGATGTAATTACATTATATATTTTAAATTAATAGCTAATAAAGGACCTAGGGTTAGGCTCATAACCCTATATTTTTTTGGAGGCTCTAGAGAGAAAACATATCGAATTATCTAATGGCCTAATAATCATGAATAAGCCTTCATTTCAGAAATCTAAACATCGGAGGTGGATCTATGGTCTTTAGAAGGGACAAAAGCAAGGGTCCGATGAAGCGGTCTGACAAGGTCGTACGAGGTGGCATGATGACTGGAGGATACAACCATGGTGGTGACTGTAGAAGGTGATGGTGGGCCGCATGTGAAGTAGAGAGAGAATGAGTGAAATGATTGAGGGTTACAAACAGAGCGAGGATCTGCAAACACTGGGACATATGGACTTCATGTGAGTAGGATGGTCAAAAGAAAAATGGGTTGGGCCTTGTAGTGTTGGGATGGGCTCAGCAGAGACATACCATGTTCGGTTGGACCCACTGGGTTGGGTCAGACCCTAGACGACTACAATGGGCCATGGTCAACTAAGCTACCATGAGAATGTAGAAGATGATGGATGGTCGAATGTTGTGGTAGCATCATTTTCTATAGAGTGGCCGACACTAGGGATGGTTGTATATGGTGGTCGACTAGCATGGTTTGTGCAATGGGACAATGTCCTTCCCCCTTCGAAAATTCTAAAATGACTACAAAATAAAAACATGAAGTCTGTTTTATGAGAAGTCTATGGATTTGGGACCCTTACAATGAGTCGGTCCTTTAGATATATCATATTTGTGTTTTTTGGGAGGGTTAATAAGACCTAATGGATTGATGAGTGAGGTATCCCAGAACTTTTATGCATAGAAAAAACATTTATGTTTCTTTTTGTGACCTAGGGACTATGTGTCTTGTAGGGACTGTGTGTCTTGTGGAGAATTTGTGTCCTATAGAGGCTATATTTCTTATATAGATTGTGCGTCTTATGGAAACTATTTGACTTTTTACGACTGTGTGTATTATTTTATTGAGTATATCTGGATATTCAAGATATATTTTCTATAGAAATATTTCTATGTTGAGATGATTATGAAATCCATTGTGGTATTATGTTATTGTATTCTATTATGGAATTCCTTGGTGTTATTTCCATTATGTTATTATTTGGTTTTATTCATTTGTGGTACATACTTCATGGTATTTCCTTTGTGGAATTTTAATTCTGGTTTTCTATTATGGATATAGGGTTTCCTACAATGTAATTTTTTACTCACTCTTACACAAGACTTTCCCACACATGTCATGTCATGTGGCGATGATTGACACATTGATAGAGTGCCAAGAAAACTAGGAATTGTTGACGCCTTATGAGAATGTATAGACCACGTTGTTTTATGATAGCTTTTCTGACTATTTTCCTTGTACCTCTAACATTACTGGAAGGACATGTGGCTACAAACTATTTTCTTTTGGCAGGCTTTCTTTGGAACTTTTTACATTACTGTATACTCAATGTTTAACTCTAGTTGTGGGAAATAGTATTTTTCATGCATTTTTCTGTATTTGAATTTACATTTCATCATTTTGGTCTAGGAGAATCATTCATGTGTGTTGGTAAATAATAAAACTCCTCCCATTTTATGAATATGCCTACTCTGTTCTATTCAAAAGCCCCTAGCCTATTTGAGGAAGGTCTTGGGTAGTCGCACCATGGGCCCCTCTATGATGGGTAATGACATCCCACATCCAAAATATATATATTGAATTATTCCCATAAATTTTATGGTGTTTAAAAACATCTAAAATATCCCGAAATGTTTCATCTTAAACTTACATTAACATCATATATATTAATACGTAATTAATGAACACTATCATAATCTGATCCATATAATCATCCTGAATAAATTTTATGTATACCATGAAATTAGTTCTTTCTATGACATAGAATCAAATAACCTAGACCTAGAAATTCCAACTGTTACATCTAATGTTGGTCTTTGAAATATCCTCCACCAACAATATAATTTCGTGATATAAAAATCATTGAAAATAATATAAACATGTTGCCTCACTTAAAATATCTAGACAAATAATCAAACTATAAGACATGGTTATTGTTCTTGACCATCGATGGTTTCAGCATTCAATAGATGTTGCAAAACCAAAAATATTCATGTGCATTCCAGGAGAACAATGCTAGAAAACTACCAAGGTGATACAATATGACGGATAAAATCCCTCTATATTAGATCATTTATTATAATCCTAGAAAAAAAATCAATCAAAAGGTATTATATATTACTTATCCATCAAAATTAGAGAATCACCGGATCAATACATTGCCGAACTGTAAATCATTTCAAGAGGGTAGGGTTAATGACACCTTAGAAGAAAACCAAATAATCCTCCATATCCCATGAAGACATCACCACCTACACCAATGTTGAATCCATGGAAAATAATTCTTGTTGGGGGCTCAATGACTGCCAACGTCAATTACCTATCTGATGATATTCATCGCCAATGAATACAACAGTCGGGTCATCCGCATCATAGAACATGACTCCTCTCCAAAAAAATATAATCATGTCCATAATATATAACGAATTGATTCTGATATAAAAAAATATGGTTTTATTTAATGTAAATTACAATACATAGACAATTTATTGTTCCATATAATTATCTCACCACCCATATAAAGATCATGTAATCTGACCTAAACTCAAACTCGTGTATTCAACACCCTGTTTTATTGACTCCTTTACACATTAATCATACACACAAAACACTTTTGCAGAAATAGAGGAGTATAACACTCCTATAACTATAAAATATTAATCCATAGTGGATTTTGTATGGATTGTACCACAAATGATAATTGGACCATTTGGTGATGGTCCATCCATAGAATCAAGATACCCATGTCCATCTCTTCTCTTTCTCTAATGAATACAACCACTATGAGAATTATTTTCTTTTTTTTCTTATGTGTGGGAGACATCATAGAAATCTCTTTTTGTAGCTTCATATCCTCTCTCCTAAATAAAAGAATGTTTCCCATATTCCTGATATGATCTCTAAAATTACTAAAAACGTTGGGGATTTAAAGGATTTATCCTTGAATAGATGGTTTAGCCATAAGAATGATCAAATACTAGGATACCTAATGATAATATCCTCTATAGCTATGTCACATTGTATAATATCCTTGTGTGGGGATATGGTAATTGATAGCCCCCGATAAATTGAAAAAACAAGACTATTAATGAAAACTCCCCACTTATGGGATCCTCGACTTCCCTAACACAAAAAATCCTCCACCAAAACCCATCTCCTTTGATATTTTTTTAATGTAACACTAGATTTAATCCATAACAATAATATATTATTTAAATGAAATCATCTTTCCCTACCACATTGTTGTATTTGGAAATATAAATAGATTGAACATATTATAAATAAATAAGTGTCATGACTCTTATATCTACCACACTATAAACACTTCATTATGTAAAATAGTAATGGATATACAAAAGAGTTCCTTTATCTAGATATTTAAAATTTTCACACTTATTAAACCTTAATGAAGGGTGGGAAGATCCCACCACTTCGACTACATCATTGTTGATGATAGAGTCATGATATGAAACTACCTTGGTAAATTATCCTACATACCATCTACCTCATATTACTCCCAATGATAGACGATACACCACAATTATAATGATCCCCACATCCAGATATCATCCTGTGGAACATGATAGTTTCACATATTTGGATGAAATCTAATAGAAGTATTTATATTATCTAACCATGGATCTATTTAAATATTAGAGATACTCCCCTCGTGCATCTTTAATCCCTAGAATTGGATCCCACACATCAACATCCTCTACAACACATCATCCTCAGTCAAGTCTGCAACTCTATGGTCAAATGGATGAACCGGATGATATTCACCAACCAGAACCACATTTGAATGACGAACAATTGGTTTCAATATAAACATGTAACTAAATACATAATAATAGTAGGATTGAATTTTATTTAATTAAATTAAATTTATTATATTAAATTATATTCCTATGAAATATCCCACTACAAACTCATTAGAAAAAAAAATAATGATCCATGTTCCACTCATAGGTCACAAGCGTGGTAAAACAATCATTTTTTTTCAGGACCTTACATTGGATCTCCACAAGCTGAAAAATCTTATGTCATTGTTGGTATTCTTTTCTCACATATCGAAATATATTTAACTAATGTGTTTCCCTAAAATCCCACTCAATCATATCCAGTATTATACAATATACAATAACATAACTCTAAATAATTTCATCAATAAAACATTTTCATCATCCTCAACCCTTGGGAACCCCTTATGGTCTTTTGGGTAAGGTAAGGGTGACCCTACTGGCCTTCCCAAGATAGGACCGTAGTTGGCCAGTAGAATTGTATGTATATAACATGAAAATATGATTACATATACACTTATATCCAATAATAATAGTAAAAATCTACAAATCAACATCATTATATAACTTTTTAAAAAAGAAATAATCTATATTTCATTATTTTGAGAAGAATACATATCCTTTTGTAAAATGATGAGTGAAATAAATATGAATTGACAATATTAATATCACCAATCATGATCCTTCCTATAAAATAAAAAAAACTCATTCTAAAATATGGAAAAATTGTTTTTATATATACGTGTGGGCATAAAATAAATACTCTATAACATCATACATGTGACCACTTGTTCAATAATGGTAGAATCATACTAATTATTCTGTGAAAAAGTTACCAAAAATTTATTCCATTATAGTTGTACTATCACTTCACCAAACAAAATTAAACTCACTAAATATTATATATATTATTGATGGATAGTTTCATAGAATATATATATTGGTTCCCTATAGTTTCTTCCTCATAGTTTTTTTAGTCTGATTCCCCAAAATCAAACAATCAATGATCAATAACTTTTATACTGTTTTGGCTTTGATGAATATACCTACCTACCAAAACTATCCAAAGGGTATAACATCTCATGTTTTCATCTGGATGAATACACGTATCCTATCTATGTGGGTGAGGCTATAACCCTACCATTCCCAACCATCCCTAGAGTCGAAAATCTCATATTTCCAATGGTTCATGGGAAAATTGTTGTATTAAAATCATTACCTATATAAATCCTATTTTTTATTAGGATCATAATGGAAATAAATCATTTCCCCCAAAAATACCATGTACTAACCCTACATACATCCATCACCGAAACCACACCTCATTTTCAAAAAGTGAGTATTTAAGAGGGACAAGTAAGCCATATATTACCACACCAACCTAGATGTATGTCTATTACACCTAGAACTCAAATCTTATAGCCACTTTCAATATTACATAAATTTGGAGGGGCATGTATATAAATAAAAAAATACATTCATATAATACAATATCACACACAAGTCAAAGATAACATGTCCCCACTGACACAATATCAGCATAGCCCAAAACAATTACCATATTAAATTGTACACAATCCACTTTTACTACCAACAATATCACAATAATCCCACTAAATTTTCGACATAAAATAATAACAATAAGGATTAAATGGTCAAATATAGTAAAAAAATTATATCCTTGTAATTACCTAGGAAATTTTAAATTCATAACCATGAAATTCCATATTTTATTAAAATCATACACTATCAATTCCCAACATTTATTTCATTTTTGTATCCATTCCTTTTGGTAACCATTATTTCATTTATAGCCAATATATAATGTGATTTCCTCCACACCCAGAACCAAATTTTAAATTTTCAATATACTTCCTTTTTGTTCTAAAAACTACCAAGATTACCTAATCCAAAAATATATCAATAATACAAAATCCTATTCATCGCATAAACTTATGAACCTAAACAACTAAATCAAAATAAGTCATCCATTTTAAAATAGAATAAAATAAATCAATGGTAAATAATCACATCCCAAATTCCCATTCCAAATAATTAAGAAAACCAATCATATCCCCATTCCCAACAATTTATAAATCCAATAGAATATCTATCTATATTTTCAACCACAACAACACCATATAATAATTCCACAATAACCAAATAAATATACTCATGACAACATCCTTACCACATAACACATAAATATTTAAAACATAATTAATTTATCCATAAACAAAACATATAAATTACCATCCTAATTTATTTAACCTTTTATTAATGGTTATTCTAATAAAAATTTCACACCATCAAAAAAATAATCACTGCCATATCATCAATAGTTAACAATAACAATAAAATGATCAATCACAATGTAACTTCACAGATAACATAAAACCAGAATTTATTCATCATAAAACACAAATTTTCATATTATTCATGGTCATTATCTCCAATATTCAATCCTTATTTTCCACCCAATAAAAGAAATATGATGCATCCTTTTGAATTACACATAAAAAGTGTGTTCTTGAATCCTTAACCTCAATTAGTGATTCAAAATATATTATGAGATCTATATTAGAATAGAAGATAACAAATATAATCCATAAAAATACAATTACTATAACTATCATATAGAAAATAAGTCCCTATAAAATTACATTCTGCAAACCAAACCAATACCAAAGACATAGCCTTTCAAAAAGGGAAAACATGGATAAATTGAATAAAAAGGGGTAAAATCCCTTTAGTCAAAAGAAATTAATTATCCAATGAATATATGGAATAAAATATTTTAAAATGGGATCCATAGGCTCTATAATTCACCAATATATATAATATTTTCTAAGAACATTTTTTTTGAAAAGGTGAGGGCCATTTAATTTATACTCTTTGGAAAACAAGTCACCGAAGAATGAAATTTCATTGTGACATCATGTATAAAAATACAACTCCCTGAAATCAAATCCCGAATCCTCCAAATATTACCTAAAATTGACAATCATTTACTCATTGAAATAAATGAAATGAGGTTCAAATAACCTTAGGTGAAACCCCACAGTCACCAAGGATGGCAATACAAATTGTTAGTAATGAAGTATAAGGAATTTTATAAAACCCAAAGCATGATTTTACCATCCATAAACTGATTGTAATACTCAATATAGAATAGAAACTAATTTATTTTTGAATGAGTAATAATATACTTGAATTTTAAATATATTTAAATAATATTATAATAGTTGATGAAAATAATACAGAACATGAAACCATAAATCTATAGACATGTAATAAAAAATGTTATAAGGTGGAACCACAAGAGGTTATTGGACTTGACTAACTATCACGATCCATATCCCATGTTGTCAAATAATAGCTTTATTATTCTATGATAGTTAATTATGTGACCTTCCCCTTACCAGTATTATAAAAATAATCTTCATATGCACCCAGGTGTATATTAATATTGCGGGTATATCAACTGATTAAGAAATATCCACAAATTCCCATTCATGTAACATGGATAAGAGCAATATATCTCATGGATTTAAATGAAAATATGAAGAAATAATATAAATATTTATTTACTAAAATTTTCCATAATTATGTTTAATAAAAAATTCATTCCATATAGAATACCCAGTTTAGAACTCAGAAACCCATTCTTGTGTGCATTATTTGAATTTTCCCAACATGTAAGCAGATGACCCATATATAAGGACTCAATTAATCACATTACTATATCACAATGTTCTCCATTAGAAATGTATTCTATGTTAGAAAAAACACTGTATGTATATGAGACTTTAACTCATAAAAACAATTTGTATACAAATGTGTCTGACACAATATTTCATAGTGATGTAAAATTTTCCTCTTTATAAAATAATAAATAATGTTATTGTTGTCACCCAAAATTTCAAATTTAAATTAATGAATCGAATATATTTAAACCAGCAATAGAAACAGTAATTTTTTTTATCAAAACAACAACCATTTAATTAAAAAGTCCAACCCATAATGTTTAAAGAGATTTTGTAGAGAGAGGTTTAACATACCACAAAAAATGATATCAATTATTTAATAAAACACAATGATATAGATTTATCATGTTTTATCCATTATCTCATTCAAAAATATTCCTAAAAAACCTCCACTAGATCATTTAATGGCCCAAAAATATTTACACGATGTCCCCAATCTATTGTTACTACAAAGAGATATTGAGTGAATCAAGATAGAGAATGAGAGAAAAACTCTTACATTTAGTATCTCAGATAAAATTACATCCAATTCCGTGAAATCATAGAAAATAAGAATAATGATCCTGAAAATCACAAAGAAGACGGATTGGGTTTGAGAGTAAAACTAAAGTGAAGCATAGTGAGGATTCTTATGTAGTTTTTTGTTTATTATTTCATTTTTTGGATTTATTTAATTTCATCACATTCTATGGATATACAGTTTATAAAACTATGAACAAACTTGGTTTATTCTCACTACCTGAAGTATTTTATAGTAACATGGTTTTCATTTGTTTTAGCCAAACCATGATCCAATTATATTTCTAATTCGAGAAACCATCCATGACATGAACAATTTAAGGGAAAACCACATAGTTTCCCCTAGCCATGATCAGATCATACACCCTTAAATAATATACAAAAATTCCTAAATCTTAAAAAAAATCCCAAGGATAAACCCAATCAATCCATAGATAAAAATACCTAGTAATTTACTGAATTAACTAAATCTAAGAGTTTCAAATCATCCCCACCATTGGGATTTATACCCTTAGATTGATAATTTTTTTCAACACATTAGAAATGTTTTATATACCAATCCAATGATAACATCTCTCGTTGTCATGAATACTCTTGAATGTCCCTATCTTTCTAGAATACATAGGTTAAATTAACAAAATTTCTATATAATAATTTCTTATTTCAATGCATGATATAGATCAGTGTATGAAAAAATGTAGCATCTATCTTACCTGTGACATGATTCAGTTGAATCACATGGATAATATCAAGGTTCGACATCTATAATTTATATAAAAGAATGAAAATATGAATCATGTTGAATTGTAGTTGTAATTCCACATAACAATACAAATCTATTGTATAGTCTTGTATCATTAATTTTCCATCATATAAGGGATACAACATTCATTTTATTCAAATAAAATGATTCCTATGTATTAGAGATACATTCTTGAATATAAGGTAATAATTGAAAAATGATATTCCATGATGATGAAGATCAAAATATGGTTTAAGATATTTCTATTCACATTCCATCCCAGACAGGTGAACATGATCCTCATAGTCATTTAATGAACAATGAAAGTACTAGTTAGTTATGTTTCATCCAATGTCAAGATAGTACGTTCTAATTGTTTGTCCAGTTGGGGATGATATGTTCTACTCATGTTCAACATGGTTCCAATGTCCTATTGTAGGGACTACATAAACTACATAGTGAATCATTGATCACAATTAATATAATATAGACCTTCACACCATGAAATTTATCCACATCCAAAATATATATTTTCAATAATTCGTATAACATATTAGACCCTTAGGTTTGAATAAATATTGTTGACTTGGTGAGTTGTCCGACAATAAACCATATTATTCATGATTCAAATGTTTAAATAGTAGATCCATGAAAAAATCAATATAAATATACTACCATTCCATATATGTATATCCATCAAATGTATCATATGAGTTGGGTGTTGGTGTTCCGACATTACATATAGGTAGATGAGAAATCATAAAACATAGATAGTTATCTTCTACTTTTTCACAGACTACCAAAATGAGATATTAATTCTTTTGAAACATTAAAAAAAATATCAAACCCCTAATTATTATTCTAAAATATCTAAAGGATATATTATTTTTTAAAATGTTCAATGAGAATATTGTCTTGACAACATACCACAAATATTACATCCATTTTATAAACTTCAATTATATCCCCACTGTTGAGGATTGACGTAATGGAATGATAATCTAAATTTTATCATTCCTCATCCATAAATAGATTTATAAAGTTAGAAACATGTGTTATCAAAATGAAAACTGTATCCCCATTTTTTACTTTAATATTAAATTCTTTTTAGTGATTAGGCTTATCAACTACCATTTAGTGTGAGCATCCCAAACTATATAAATATGTGAATTCTATCTAAAATAAAATATAAATAAATTCACATTTCTAGTTATTTAAATCATATAAAAATTAAACATCTATCAACTCTCTATCCAATGAATTTTCCTCAAGATCAAGTACTTTGTGAAAAAATATTACAAAAACTATTATTACTAGTGAAGTGGGTGAACATTCCACTGAAGTGATTTTTGGGGGAGGGTCTTCAATGCATAGACCATTGAATTTTTATCCATATCATGTGACATTTAGTTCATTCAATTTGATTGAAATTTCCTTGATCCAAAAACTAGGACTTAGTCTCCATTTATACAAACATAACCCAAACCATATCAAATTGCATCATAATATAGGACTTATCTTTGTTCAGGGTTTGGAATATAAAATATATGCCCATTGGTAAGAAAACAATTATGCTCCAAGATGGATTTCTAGAAATAATCACATGATAATAATGTAATGACATTATATATTGAGGTAGTTATATGTTAATAGATGATTGACAAATTTAAAACAACAAAATTATAATAATAAACATTTATATAAAATATATGTATTTCATAGACATATTATGTGGATTACATGAAATATACATTTTGATTTTTAGGTGGCCACCTAATATGGCTTACATTGAAATTACATACAATATGAAATGAAAATATTTTATCTAAAATCCCAATTTAAGGAATTCAACATAATGTTCGTGATCAAAAATATTTCTCTATGAAAATTACATGTGTTTTTCAAGGGCATTTCTACTTCCTGAATAAACAAATATATTATCACTAAATACCATGTTGAATGAGACAAGATATTGAAATCTCATTAGACAAACCCAGTACAATGAGTACATAATATTACAATAAATTTTAACAAAAATATTTCACACAACAATATTTTATTACTTAATGTTTATAAAATGTTTAGATACATTACATTGTACTATAAATTCCATGTTCTTACAAATAATATATCTAGGAAAACCTTCCATAAAATAGACTAACCAAACCAATTTTATTATTAACATACTGAACATTTCCCATTGGCTACGATATAGATGAGGTCCCACAAACCATAGGTGAAAACCCCAAAACAACAGTAGATGGTACCAAATGGAATGTTCACTACCTAATAATGTGGTATGATTTAACATTATTTAAATTACCTATTATAAAAAATTAATAATAAAAAATACTTGATTCATGAATTTAAAGCATAATTAATAAATAAATAAATTAAATTAACAATTGAATAATATTATATGAATATTATACAACTTAAAAAACCAGATATCCAATGACACACATGACACATGGTACTATGGTTACACCACCCCATATAGTATTATTTGACTAACTCCATATCCTTATCTACCATAACCTTGAATTATAGAATTAATGTTCTCCAAAAGTGGTGTATGATACATTACCCATACCAGTTACATGATAAAAAAAGATAATACACAATGTTTTGTATTTATAGGGGTTTAGTTTATCAACTTCATAGGAAACCCCCAAGAATAACCACACATGTAACATGGATTAGAACAATATTTATATCATTTTTATGTAAATATATTTGAAGGATCATCAAAAAAAATTTAAAATTATTATTTTTAAATAGTATGTGTAGAAAATCCTTTAATTTCAAATCCAAATTCCCAATACAACACACCCATTCATGTATCATTCCTTTGAACTATGCCATCATGCATTTAGAAAACATGTCCTAGAATAATGTTTTCACATGGCCATGTGACAATGATCTACAACTAACCAAGGAGAGAATAATGACATAATAATTCCCCATGTATATACAATAGAAACTCTATTCGTACATATCTATGAAAAATTATGTCCCTCAATATTCGATAATGAGATCAAATTTTCTTTTATAAAAGTTAATCTATCGCATTGTTTGTGCCCCGAACAATTTTTATTTTACATCCATTAAAAAATAAAAGGTTTATATACTAAGATATGTTATATAATATTTCATCAAAATGGTAATTTATTAATATATAAATCTAATCATTCATGATCTAAAGGAATGTAGTGAGGGAGTGAAAAGACACTTACCTTAAAATAGTGTCCATAAATGAAGAAATGAAAAATAGTCTAGGAAGATTTCAGTTACTCATTCTTTTCCATTAATGGATTCTATATAAACCTCTTTATAACATTTTAGGAACCACATACCTATGCATGAAATCCTGTATATACGTTTCATTATAAAAAAAAATGAGAGGGTTTCTATTGCAGAAGGAGAAAATGGCTCTTACATTATATTACCTAGATCCAATTCTCACTGATTCATTTAAATAAATATCCAAAAAAATAATATCACCATAATAATTTTAAATAAGGGTAGATTTTAAGAGACTCTGATAAGGGATGAAAAATGAGTGTTTTTGATGTTCTATCCTATCAATAATCAAAATTTTAGATTTAATTATCCCTTTCCTGTTGATAGTCCAGATGATTTGGAATACCATGTGCCTCCCAAGAAAATAGCCAATGGATCCAAAATTTTGACGTCGAAATGTTATCACCTAATTTGGAAAACGTATCTATGAAAACTATGCCTATAAATTGAATCCCTTTACACCACACAAATTTTCATGGGCAAGTTTCATGGTTTCTTAGGTAATCCTCATTATTCCCCTAACAATCAATAAACATAAAATCATAAAAACCACTCTGAAAGATTATAAAACCATGTAAAACATCTTTAGGATCCATAATAATCATTATATATTTGATAATACATAATAAAATAGTAAATTTCCTGAAACTATGGGTGATTAGTCACCTTATTCCTGGCTTTGGCAGCCATCCAAATATTACATGCAAAAATGTGACACTTGATATAAAATAAAGACTCATATCCCAATACTTCTACAAGTGGGACAAAAAATTATAAGAATCCATGATATTTTTCATGGTCAACCCATTATTACAATGAATCAAGTCTCTATTAAAACTACACCCCTACCTAAAAATAGAGTTCCATGAACTCATCCCTTATCACAATGGGAAATAACTAGAAATACACACATTCATAAATGATAAACCTCTCACACAATGACCCATGTACATGTATCAAAACATCCTTCTCTAAGATGAAATCATAATCGTAATAGAGCATTCATTCCTCCAAACTCATGAAAACCTATCCGACTTCCAAACATCACAATCGAATAGTTTGGGTTGGTCCAAATAATTACATGAATCACTATATTGAATTTTAAATTACACTTATGGAATCACTCTGCATTCAAATTAAATTACTTATATGAAAAAATGTTTTTCTCATGGATAAAATGAATATTTTTATGTAATGTGTTCTATTTTCAAATGACTGATTACATGATCAATTCCATCGAATGATCATTTGTTTGGTATTTGTTTATTTTTTCAAAATTTTAATGAAACCAAATGTTACCATGTGATAACCCTCATATGAATGAATCCAAATCACATTATAGATGAATCACTATAAATAATATTGTCTTGCTGAGGAATGGATTGATTCAAGATAGGGTATGGAATCATCAACTACTTCATATTTTCAACTGAATCATGAAATTCATAATTATATATAAATTTACCATTTTTTCTCATGGGAGATGTCAAATGATATAAAAACTCAATGATATATTTGATAAATCATGGGTTATATCCAAATATACCGAAGAAGTTAAAAAATCTAAAAGAAAATCCTCTTTTCTTATTCAGTATTAATTGTATTCACCAAATCAGAATCAACTAGAATAAGTTATTTACATCCTAAATGTCCCAATAACACGAACTCTTACCTAATAAAGTTACATAATGATAATCTTTCAAAGAGGAAAATATCACTCAGATTTCTTAAAAAAATTCCGATTATTTAAATGACATTCTAGGGTTTTATAATAAAACAATATGTAATCCATGAATACCATAAATATTGTTTCAAGGTATCGAGGAAATAACTTTTTTAAGGGATATAGATATCAAACAATAATTAGTTATGCCAAAATGAATAACATGGTAATTATAATAACCACATATACTAGTACAACTTGTCGTGTGAATTTAATAATCCTTTATTCCAAGATGATGGTTTCTTGAATTGAGATTAACGCTTGAGAATCACCGTTAATAATATAATTGGTCAAATATTCCACAATATTAGACATGATGTATTTTATATTTATTTTCACCATAATCAATTTGATATAAAAAGTATTTTGGTTTAGAGTTCCATTCAACATATTTTTGAATAGAATAAATGAGTTCTATAGAGACACACTAGAATTAATAAAGACCTTATATTATATACCCAGAAGTTTAGGAGATAGGAAGGCCTGCTCCTAAGAAAATATATTAATGAAAACTCAAAGCACAAAGTGCAGTATCAGAGAGGCGGTCTAAAAAGGAGAGTATAAGTCTCTCCACGAAAAGCGGTCTGCACAAATCTATTACAAAACTCTGGTGACACAAAGGTCTAACTGGAGATCACATATGCAATATCTTTCTTAGAAAGAACATGCATAACTAGGTTTTCCTCATGATAAAAATGTAGAACTTTCAGTGAGAGTGATTCTGCAAGTCAAAGGCATTCCACCCAAGCCGGTAACATCCTTCATGGCATGTTACTTGACCGATCCCTAAGGATTTGAACTGCAACATACAAGTATGACTCAAGCCATAGATCACACCAACCATACTGGAAAACATACCTGATAGCCATTATCATGGCCCAAATCTCTGCTTCAATGGAAAAAGCATTGCCAATATAGTGGATGAAGCATCCTTTAACAAACCCCATGTGAGTTCGGAAGACACTGCCACATTTGGAGGGACCTAGAGCGCTAGCAGTCGGCTTGTCAACATTGACATTCATCCATCAAGAGATGGGTGGAATATAGCGAACATGTTTCATCATCAATGGCTTCTTCACCCTGCCATTAACACCAATGGACCTCAACAAAACATGGTCAAAAACATCATTCCTCATGGTACCGGTTTGGAAGTTGGAAGCCGTCTGAATTGCACAATGGATCGCTAGAACATCATAATGGAAAGAGGGAGCAATGCTATTAAAAATGACATCATTTCTTGCCTTCCATATGAAAGACACCAGGCTGGCCACGGTTGTTAATATGAGAGATCATCCATGCTCTCTACAATCAATCATGCAGATGAGATGCAGCAGTCCTTCAATCGAATGGGAGAGCATACAGTAGTGAAAAATACCCCGCACATAGGACCATAATCTAGAATCAAACATGCATTAAACAAACACATGATCAACTGTTTATTCTGTCTACAGGAAAAGCATACAAACAGCGGCGATATTGAGTATAGACCACAACAACATAGCCTGCAAAGGAAGCCTTTTCATGATTCTCCATATGAGTAATGCTGAGGTTGGGGGAATGTAGGGCTTGTAAAATTCCACGATCCAAGATGGAGGATCTAAAGAAGCACAACACAGAAATATTTATCCCTCCCTTGTATTAAACATGCCATTTTGTTCCAAGTGAACTTGATGATCAAGGTATCATTGAATAATCTAATATCTTTGACACCCAGTCCACCTATATGAGAATGTTTGATGTAGTCTTTCCAAGACACAGTGACTAGCTTCCTCTCATGAACTGAGCCAGTCCAAATGAAATTTCTGATCTTGCTATTTAGCTCCTTAATCCGGGCTCTGGGCCATCTATAAAAGGAAAAGGAATAAACAATCATCTAAGTGACCATTGAGTTGACCAAACATATCCTCTCTCCTTGAGACATGTTTTCCACCTTCCAATTTTCTAACTGATTTGTGATCTTCATAGCGATTTTTTTCCAAATGACACCTTTTAACTATGCCCCAGAAAAGTGTCACCCCAAGGTAAATAAAGTGAAGGACTCCCTTCATGACACCAAGCTGTCGTGCCACTCTATATTGCTTCGATGTGATAATGACACCACCAAACATAAAAGTTGATTTCCCCCAATTAATAACTTGACCTGCAACCTCCTCATAGTGTGAGAATATTCCATTGATACAGGAGACAGTTCCTTTATCAGCCCTCCCAAAAAGCAGAATATCATTGGCATTGAAAAGATGTGAGGGAGCATATAAATCATGCCCTATTTTCATCCTCTAATACCATTCAAAATTGGAAATATCAGTGAGGAACCAGGAAATGCACAACCTATGTTTTCCTATCGATCAGTCAAGGTTCCGGTTCTATGCTAATGTGTATAGTAGAACTCGGGTCGAATCCTCGGCAATGATACTTTGTAATAGTCGTCTGTTTTTAGTTAATTTTATTTTGATTGGGGGGGGGGGTTTGTTTGCAGAGCTTAATTGAAATGATTTATTGACTATAATTGATTTAATAAATTGATAATTAATGGGTTGAGTTCATTATTCGGGAGTTAAGCTTGTGATATCCTTGATTTTTGCTTTATATTGCATTTAAATTAACACCCACTTCACAAGTTGACGTCGATTAGAATTACTAAGTGTTAAAGCATTAATCCAAGCCTTTACATAACTAGGATTATAATCTCAATTAGGACCTGTTTATGGTAGTGTATTTATGGTTCCAATAATCCATGGAAACCACATGCTAAATAAAAAATGTCATTAATCCATGACATATTAAGTCCAACATACACAATATTATATTAACGAATACTCATCGAGAAAATACTCGCAATCACTTAACGTCCCTAAATTTTGACTCACCACAATGAGATATTTATTCATCCATTTCGGTGTTTAATATTCTGGTTATAATAATTATGATGATAAATTAATAATAGAAGAAAAAGAAAGGGATTATAAAAGAGTGGTACGTCGAACACACACACAGGAACATTGATGATAATTAAAAACAGATTTTCGATTGAATGAGGAAGAAAAAGAAGGGAAGGGAATTCAACTGAATTTAAACTAGTTTAAGAACATTAATATGAAACTACAAAAGGTGTATGAGAATAAGAGATATTGACAATGTAACTTCCATTAAAATAGAATTACAAAGAATGAGACTTACATGATTACAAAAAAGAAGAACACGAAAGTACGTGAAAACAAAGAGAGGAGAAAGGGTCTCTCAATTAAAAAATTGAGTATGGAAGATCCTCCTAAGCCTTTGTAAAGGCTTTGGTCGTGAAAATATGTTCTCATATCTTCTGAAATGCCATACCCTCTCAAGGAGAGAAGGGGAGAGTAAATATATCCCAAGGAGTGGACTATTTTCATTCCCAATATGTACCTCCACTTGAATCGACATGTTGGATATCATACAGCCAAATATTGAGAAATATCCTTCTTAAAAGTTTTATATAATAAACATTTCCGACTACTCTCAAAATTTGGAGTCATTTGGATCTATGTAGCCAATGTTATGGTCAGTTGATTAAACAATTATAATCGGTCCATTTCAATCCAATCTTTTTGAAGTCCAAAATGTGAAAGGATTTTTGTATAGGAAGATGCCTTAAAATACGAATTATTTCTTCAAAAAAGTTGGCCGCATATATATCCTATTTCACAATGAAAAATATCATCTTGATTGGATTCTTAAATCATGAGATATGTCATGAATATTGTACTGATATTATTTCTCATCCAGAATGGTGGGCTGGAATTAAAGGCATATGTTGGGCCCCTTGTGTTTGGATTTGGGACTTGAAATTTTTATCCAAGACCCCATACATTGTCTCCAGAACTATAGTGGTGAATAATTGAATTTTAAATTCATTATTTAGCCCACTAAATCAATCTTCATGAATAGTCCAGTTACATCACAGATTCTTTGGTCTTGTTTGTGAGGACCATATGACCCTTAAAATGGAATAATTGGCTCATGGTACCTTCTAAAGAAATGTTTTATATTTAACATGTAATCCTAAAAAACAAGAACCACACAATTTTGATCAGTATAGTGATATTTAATAATAAAACTGTAAACTGACTCAATTGGACTACTTCTAAAAATGCTCAAATATTTTATTTAATATTAAAACATTAATATTTCACACATATTATTCACATTTCATATAAAATCAGTAAAGGGAGTATATAATAAGACATGGAAATATTAACAACATCACACCACCATAAGTAATCCTCCGCTATAGCAAAACACATCCCAGAAAGCGGGTCACCTTGCCTAACTCCTCTTGAGCATTGAAAGAAGCCCCTGTGAGATCCATTGATAAGAATGGAAAGCTTGGAAATTGAATGGATGGAGCCAATAATATCAATGAACTTCTATTAGAACCCATGAATTTTGAAAATGGTGAAAATAAAACTCCATCTTATGGTATCAAAATCCTATGATATGTCAATCTTCAAAGCCATGTTACCATCCTTAACCTTGTTCCTCATGGAATTGACACATTCAGAGGAAGTGAAGAGACACTTTGGAATATTCCATCTTGGAACAAACCTAAATTGATTACTAGAAATGAGTCCCTTTGCAACACCACCCAGTCGGTGAGTAAATATTTTTCTAATCACTTTTGGAATAGTATTACAAATGGCATCATGCCTGATATCATTAATGTCAAGGGCATTATCCTTATTTGGAATTAAGGTAATGAATTTGGAGTTCATTCCAAAGGGAATATGGCCTGATCTAAAAAAATCATTCACAGCATTTGTGAACTCAAGATGGACAATATCCCAATAAAATATGAAGAATTTATTTTTAAAGCCATTAGGGCCAGCTACACTATCAATATTTAGAGAGAGAAGGTAATCATGTACCTCACGTGCCTTGAGAATATCAACAAGCTTCTCATTTTGATCATCCTCAATAGAAGGATCAAAACACTGGATAATTTTTCTAGAGTTTTCTTTGCCATTATCTGATTAAAACTTTTCAAAGTAGTTAATGGCTGTATTTTCATTCTCATTTTCTGAGGAGAATAGAATCCCTTCAATGTTAAGGGCTTTTATGCTTCTCTTGCCCCTTTTCTCCCTTTTCATGCAATGAAACAACATTGTACTTCTATCTCCATTTCTCAGCCATCTAATATTGAATCGATTTCATGCCAAAAAAATATTTCAAATCCAAGAGATCTTCCAGATTTGTTGTAGCCTATATTTGATTCTGAGTTGGTAGGTCCTGAGCCAAACCAGATTGTTGGCAGTTCGATAGACCATTTTTGCCTCGATAATGCCATTATAAATGGAGTGAAATGAGTTTTTGGTCCATTTCATCAGCCTTTCCTAAACAAGCTTTAATTTGCAGCAAAGAATGTAAGAGAGGCAACCCAAATAATCATTTTTTCAGGAATCCGGGACAATTTCTCTACAGACCAGGATAACTAGCCCCACATTGTTAAACATGAAGGGAAGAGGTGATAACCTCAATGTTCGAAAGAAAACATCAACAAGAATGGGATTGTGATTGGAATTTAACCTTAGAAGAGTTACCCAAGAAACATCAATCGCCACATTCATATCATCCACGTGCACAAAGCACCTGTCTAACTAACTTGCCTACCTCCCATTAATAGTGTGTAGACTCCATGTAAACTCAGCTCTAGAAATAAGTACCTCTATGAGACAACATCTATATAAACAAACTGAAAGATCCCAGGCCGAGGCACGACAAAAGATCTCACATGTTTTTTCCTCAGGCCGAAGAACAATATTGAAGTCACAAAGTAAAACCCAGCTACTTAACATATTCTCTGAGATATCCACAATGTTTTTCCACAGTTCACGTCTTCTTGAATAGAGATTAAAATGACAAAAAATTTCCACTAATCATGAGGCATTACCAGAACAGCTTGTGAGAGTAACAGATTGGGAATCCGTCAAAACTGAACCAATTGAAACACTATCATGTTTAAGCACCCACAAGGATTTAGAGTTCGTGTCAAGATTATTATTTGCAACAAAGGAGTAACCTAGAGAAACCCATTGGAAAGACTTCCAGTTTTCAAACATCATCGTTGGTTCAAAAATACCAAATAACAGGGGCATGTTGGTCATAATAAAGTGTCTAAGGGACCTG
Organism: Viscum album; assembly: GCA_963277665.1. NCBI lineage: Eukaryota > Viridiplantae > Streptophyta > Magnoliopsida > Santalales > Viscaceae > Viscum > Viscum album. The sequence goes on along the minus strand of OY728128.1, from coordinate 157,580,111 downwards.
ACCGTGGGAGGGTTCCCAATCCCTTGACAATTCCAGAAAATGATTTTCATGTTTTTTGATTTGAGACTAGTACTATGCCTGTAAAATGTTAATGTCACCTACCTCTCAGAAGTGTCAGTAGCAGTACCACTTGGAGCACCTGACACATGTTCATTCGGAGCATGATCATCATCCTCTTCAGTAGAATCCTCAACATTATGTAAAGAAAACCCATTATAAGTGACAATAAGGACAAGAAATAAACTTTCAGGTATTACTCTTTTTGCAACCATATCCACATGAACCTGTACGAACTCATCTGGATGAGCAGAGGCCACATCAACACAATGATCAGAGACAGCATGAACTTTTTCACCATGACCTGCATCAGTAATTTCAAGGATAATTTGATAAAAATATGAAATTGATCCCGAAGGATCTATCACCATGTATTGCTCATGGACTGCAACCTCATCAGATCTTGTGATAAATACCTCAACAGGGACTACACATTGATCCTACATAGGAGCTTCATCCGCAGGACCCAACACAAGATCTTCAACCAAACCAAGATATCATCCAGTGTCATCATCCTACCCATGCTCCCCCTTACTAGCCTCTAAGACCAGGTTCAATGCAATAGACTCCTCTATGAGAACATCACAAATCACACCTTCTTCTGCAAGTTGAACTGCCTCTTCGACTAGATGAGGGCTTCTATCCTTTCACCCACCTATCTCAGCATCCTTCACATGTATCCCCTTATAAGTGGGGGTCACAAGAGGGACCTCCATAGTGAGAAAAGGCCCATAATCATTAGAAATATATGGTTTCTTTCCCCTCCTACTACAACTCTCTTCATCATGTACTCATACTTTGAAAAAGTTTCACAGATTGTTTATTTTACAATCTGATGCAATGTGTCCTAATAGATGACAATTCAGAAAAAATTCTGGTTTCTTTCATAAAGGATTCCAAGGGTGTGGGGATCATCTTTTTTTTGATGACACCACTTCTTCCACCAAAGTAGTGGACATATCAACTTCCACCATGATCCCAGTGTATTGACCAAACATGGGATTTTCAGTCTGATTATCAAGCCTGATTGGATTCCCAACCAACGAGGAAATATTCTAGAGGATTTGGAAGTGCCAATAGACCATATTCAGATTACAAACCCCTATGCATAATTGTGCATGGGTGTTCTTGAAATATTTTGGATAAAAATTCTGGTCCCATTCATGAATCCATAGGAATCCAGGATTGATATGGACTGAGCCAAAACTCCAGGCATGACGCTTGATCTCATTTGAGGGGAAGAAAATGTGATAAAACCCATGTCCCATCGTTGTCATCTTCCACTAAGTAATATCCCAGATTTCAAAGATCCTGGCAGTGAGTTCTTGAAACTTCCATGGCATTACGCCCTTCGGGATTACAAACCGGGTGATAATTTAGAATATACATAACATCAATCTCTCCTCAACAGCACATTGTTTCGCCGAGACATGCACAATCCACCCCTTTCGAATGATCTTTCCAGTGGATGATTCACAGTCAAGAAAGGATGAAGAACCCGTGCATGTGACAACATTGACAAATTTTTTCTTCATTCCATCACCCCGACGCTCACCAGGATTATTCTTTCCATAGAGACTAGATAGATCATTGTGACCAAAGCAATCATCATTGACAGATTCACAAATTTATTTGCTTCCTTGATCATTAGGATCAGAATTACCCAAACTAGGGTTCACATCCTTTTCCTTACCTAACTCCATCTCCACCCCTCCACTTGTATTATATATCATCCATATTAATTTACAATAACATCAGTTTTTATGGATCCATTTTATATTATGAAAATGAAAATATATGTAGATTGTATACTAGATCAATGAAAAAATTGACATATTATATTTGATGAATCCCTATGATTTTGCAGAAAATACAATAGAAAATTCTATGAATATAAGAGGTATCCAACGGTATGGATTTCATTCCTCAACCTCTATCTAAATAGTTGTAAACTAATACGACCAATTTCCATCATCAGTAAGAGGTTTTCCTCCCAACTACAACTTGGGTCCCACTCTCCTTATAATAACTATGAACACCCATAGGTTGTTGGGAATATCACCCACTGATGATAAAAATATAAGTAACCCTTCAAGGAAATAATCCAATTAATCTTAAGGATGATATTTATAAGGTATATATCTAAGATGATAATGTATCATGTCAACACCACATTGGATTTTTATATTATACATGAATTACTTTCGATGTAAAAATTATTATATTTCCAATGAGGTGTATATATATCCATTGTATATAAAATAAGTTTACATGAAGGGTTAAATAAATACACATTATGAGTAGAGGTGAACATTTTATTTGAACTCGTGCAAAACAAAAATAATAATTATAGATGTCATAGTGATACCTTTACCTCAAATTATTATCTATACTACTTTTGACACTACAAGAACATTTTATAAAATATGAAATTAGTATGCTTAAAAATGAGTCTATGGTTTTAGTCTAAGATGATCGATAAATATTAAAAATCTATTCCTGTAATATTTTCCACCTCATCCACTATGTCCCCATGTTGATGGTAATAATTACTTGTAGGAATCTGATTAAACCATAGAACCCATGGAATATGTGAAATCAACACCATTATAATGGGAGGGTTTATCCTAGAATACCTAATAATGGTAACTGATATTTAAATATTCATGGTAATGACTTAGAGAAGTTTTTTATATAGGTCTCACAATGACCAACATTAAATAATAGAGGTATATGAGAGGCCTCCTTCCAATGGGTATGGAAGAGACAGATTGAGTTGGGTGCATCATACCAAAATTTTCACATCTTAATTCCTAAAAATTAATCTTGTTTTGAATGAACCCCATTTAATATTTATTTTAATAGGAGGAACAGAAACAAGAATAGAAAAATTATCCTAAACTACATTCACTAATAATGCTAAATACCACACATATATATAAGTGGATAGAATCTGTAAAAGTATATGAGATAAAATATCCTTCTTGTGGCCCATCTAAAACCCCTGAGGGTGCATCTTATAATTTGAAATTTACTAAGGGTTAAAATTAAAAAGAAGATGATAATAGTCTTCCTAATCCATGATGGTTACGTTACCCAATTGAAGATTAAATAACTCTCATGACATTTCAATAACCGTATTTTTGTCGTAGTACAATTGTGTGAAAATAAATTTACCTTTACTCCTTATCAAGTTATCAAGAAATTTATCTTGGTCCAAAGACGCCTGGCACAATGGTGTGGGATTTGACTAATAATTCCACCAAACAACCCATTATAGATTTTGGGGGTCTTTGATAAATCAAAGATAAATTTATTGTTTTCTAGTGAATGCGCATCCAATTTAGTTTTATATGACCCTCAATGTATGGTGGATTCTTATAGTGGAATTAATAGTCCTACTCCTTTATCTCGGTTAAACCATGATCAAATATCATATCTCATGATGGAGTAGGGTTAGTCCATTTTTCCTTTTCATTAGCTATACAGTATAATTTTTATGAGATTTAGATCAACTAGAAGGTTAGCTTGTTAATGCTACCAATTGGTCACTCTATATGTTTAATTGAAGCTTATCAAGTGGAAATGATATTCTAGGGAAACCTATTATTGAATTATAAAACCATTAAAAACCATTAAATCACTCAAAAATATCGTATAAAATAAAAACATACTTCATAAAAAATGTTACAAAATCTAAAGAGATCACGTAGATGAATTTAATAGGAGTAACATATAAAAAAATAAAGAATATTCAATTGGGTATGGTTACACCACATGATTTAAAAAACAACACACAAACTTTATTGATCTAAATAGATAGTAAGGCTATAGCTATATAATATGGTTTTGAGGATTCGTATCTTATTTCCTATGTGAGGAAGGTATAGTAGAACCCCTTATAAATGATCAACATGGCTATAACATGATCTATAGATCCTATAAACTAATAATTACATCAAATCGTTCTTTACTCAATCCTAATTACCGCAAAATGATTTATTAAATTAAATTGTAGTCAAAATGCACATTTATTAATAGCAAATGGAATCATATGGAATATTTTCATGAGTTTTGGATATATAATCACTCACCAATTATCACTAAATATTGGATGAAGCTATATCTTATGTATGTAATTATTGAAAAAATAGAAAATATTGGAATTACGATATGGTAATTTTTTTTCATGAACAAATATACGTTACCCCGATCCTGCAAATGAATATAGCTCATGACATGGCCCAAGTGTTGACCCAATCCCCATAAGTTGTAAATTCTTTCTTATTTGTTGAGATAAAATATCTAGGAAAGATTTCCCTATCAAAGAGATAAATGGAAGAAGGGGGTTCATCTTCAAAACTCAAAATGAAATCTCTTAATAATATTTATACTAATGTAAAAAAAAATATCAATAATAAATTGAAATTACCAAACATGGTAGTATATAAAATGAAACTCATTCAAACCCATACATTAATTAAAATTTTAAAATAACTATAACATTAAAATATTATAAAAACCACATAACAAATATAGAAAATGTTCCAAAAAAGGAATGTGATGGGAATTTGAAAAAGAGATACAATAAGGGTGACTGTAGTGCATGATCAACACAAAGAGAGACCCCAAACAATTGATTTCCATCATCTTGTGACATTATGATCTTCTCCCACCATTTCACCTCCTCCAATATCAATTGAAGTTCACATGAATTTCCACTGGTTCCAATAAGTGGCTTTCATGTACATATATTAATCAAATTAATGATTCTATACAACTAGACGATGTCTATAGGGGTTGATCATATAATAATAGTACGTTTCTCCATGTCAACTTATGTATATTTATTAAATACACGTATGAATGTACCTGTTTCAATTATTTCATATCAATTTAGTGGTTTACTCCAAATTAACTATGTATCATTAGTTAAATAATCATGGGATACATCCACAAGACCCAAGGGTTTTTATTTTCCCATGGCTCAACGCTGTCTTTTAAATTTAGAATTAGGTTACTGAGAGAGGAAAATTTCAATAGGAAAATCTAGTGGAGATGTATTTTTGTGTCCTATAATAGTCAAATTAATATATAGAAACACCCACTTAATTTCCTCCGATGGTCACAAATCATTACTCCTAAATAATTCAAAACATAAGTTTATATACTAATTATTTTCATATAAGAATAAACATCACCGTATAAAAAATTTGTAAAAATAATTAATTCTTTATTAAATTATATGAATAAATTTGAAACATCCCGTGAAATAAATTTCATTAAAACTATTAAATAATACATTAATGATAAAGAATAAACCATATATCACCATATTATAAAGTATTTCCCCATGTTTGGAAACCCCTATCATAAAATTTAATATGATATAATCCCTAGGAAACCATGAACATATAAAAAGAAGAAAAATATGAAATCTTTTAAAAGAATATAACAGTTGAAATAAGAGACCACATACTTACAGGAACCTGGTAATTTTTTTCATGAATCTATAATATATCTAGTAGAGAAAAATATTAAAAAAAGTAAAAGATATTTGGAGACCTGTAACAGTAAAAATGGGGTGAAAATGGATCAAGGGTATGTAAAAAATCAAGAAAAATTAATATATTGAATTAATAATTCAAAGTTCATGGGATTCCACATGATTAGGCCCCATGGTTTGGGAAAATATTCTCTAACTGTGTGAATTGTTATGTAACTAAACATAAAACTCACATTATTTATTCTAGAAACATATAATTATGCTGCTTAGTTCCATTAAAATATGCATTAACTACTTACCTCTAACTGTAATGGCGCCAACAAAAATATAATTAACCCTACTTTTTTGTACTAAGTGTTTCCTTACCATACATACCCCGTATAATTCATTTCATAAAAATCAATAGGATTCAATAGAAATTTATATATTAGATATATAAATCAATATGTAATAGATTTCATAATTGAACGTGACATTGTGGGTGACACACGCATACTCCAATGTTGATTTATAATTATCTTTTATAATAAAAAACATGATATATTTTGAGTATCAAAACCAAAAAATGTTGAGATTTATATTAATGAAAATAAACTATTCCATCCTTATATCCATTTTTAAAAATAAAAATATACATAATATTTATTAATGTTATCAAAAAAATTTACAGAATATTACTATAAATAAATTATTTTTAATTAGTCTTTATTATTTTTTGTATCAAAGAGGATTCAAAAACAATAAATACACAATAAAATAAAAAAATGAGTAGGAATTGTTTATCTATTAATAACATGTATAAAGTAAAATAAAATTTATAAATAAATGTACTAGAACAAAATAAAAACACAAATCATAATACATTATAAAGATCATTTTTATTGAGAGGAAGAATATATATTATTCAAATATTTGTCTTTGTCTATTTCTCTTTAGTTTTTAGATTCTTCCAACATTGGTTATATAATTATAATATCTTCTTTTATAATATTATATTTTTTAGATCATCGAATCGTTCCTCTATCGAATATGTTCATTTGAATACCATATTTGATGATTTTATAATCGAATTCATAATCAAAATCAATGAAAATATTCCCTTTTAAATTCAATGAACATATTTAGGATACTTTAGGATTTCACTAATATAGATGTAATTTTTAACTCAAGCTATTATTTTCCATATATTTAATAAGTTTTATGAAAACAAATATCAAATATTTTCCTAAAAATATTTTTACTTTAATATAAAATCAAAATTTAACCTTAGTTAATTGAATCATAAAAAAATTCCCTTAACTCATTAACCGTATCCTTGATATCAAAATCAAAAGAAAAAATAAATAAAATTCATTCCATTTTCTGAGTTATTATTTTTGAAATATTTTCAAAAATATCACAAAATGTATGTATGATTATTTATGAACTATTAATAAAATAATTTACTTTTTTAATCATTTTAAAATTAAAACAAAATTATATCGTTGTATCTCTTATTAATTTAAAACATTCCGTAAATTCCATCTATACATCAATATCAATGTATGGTTAATATTTAGATGTAAAATAGTCAAACCACACCTTCTAAATTATTTTTTAGGGAAAAAATATTAAAATATGAATTCATTATTAATTAATACATAGAAGGAAAATTGTAATTAATTATTTTTAAATAAAATTAATTAAATTTTATTGGAATCATACCATGTAACATGTTTGATTAAAATTTATTTCATTAATATTAATTTATAGAATGTATATATAATAAAATAATTCTCCCTTAAATTCACTTGGCTTAGGTGTTATAGTAGTTTCCATAAATAGTGATACTACCTTGTGTTCTAATAGAAAAACTTTTAAAAACATCCTGTTGGTTTCCAAAGAACCAAATAAAATATATTATACTTTGAGATTTTACATACCAAGAATTAATATGATTTTTTGTTAAATATATATCATAATTAGGGGTCCAATTATAGAATTTCATTCAATATTAATGTTGTAGAATGTAAAATAGAAATTCCCACATTCAGATAAATCAAAATCTCCATAATGAATTTGAATTTTCAATACCAGAAGGCTCAAATCATGAGTCAAAACTCAGAATATAGTTATAAGATTTTGAAATCCATAATGGTTTGTTTTTTAGATTAGGAATAAGGATCATGAGGTAGTAAATATATTTTCTTTAGATTTGAAGGCTTTGGGTTTGGTTTCAAAAGTTTTATTGATCTACACCTAGGTTAAATTATTTAGTGTGGATGCTACAGAAGAAACCACATGACTCCGGGATGATCATGAAATATTTAGTTCATTTTTGAATGTTCATTGTTCAGTTTAATGGATACCACATGGTTATTGAAAAACCATGTGAGGTCCAAGGGGGAATCTTGTGAGGATTATGATAGTCTGATGCATGTCTCATGAGCTATGCATAGTTTTAGACTACCAGGTGTCTTTCGACAGAAGGGAGGTAGTGTTATAAACATTGTTAGTTCATGGTTTTCAAAAATATTTAGCATTATTGTGCGGTCCATGTGTGTTTAAATATTGGGGTTTTCCCATTTTGGAGAAATTTTGAGAAATAATCCGGCCAAACTAAGAATTTTTTTCTTTAGATAGATCCAACCATAGAGATGGTTCTTGGTTTGGAAAACCCTACATCCAAAGTGTGTGGCTTCCAAAATATTTTTAAAAATGGTGAAATTTCAAAAATTCCACATCTGATGTTTATCTACTCCACCCCTTCCTCATACATTTGATGTGGATGGACAATTGGGTACAAAAACCCCTTCCTTCTCTTCCCTCCCATGATTTTAGGATGCGTTCATAATCATTTCATAGCATTTGAAGTGAGTTATCTCCCTTATGTGGTTTCCATTCCTCTTATTTTTGTTTCTTGTTAATTTTTTGGGATCTTTTTTTAGGTATTGTTGATGATTCCACCAATAAATTGTGGAATCATTAGTTTGTCCTGGGGTTTTTTCCACCATTGTAGAGGAGATCCTAAGATGTATTACACATGTCATTTCATGTAATTTAGATAATTTATTAATTCATCATAAATTTTATTTTTTTCCATGCTAAATTAATTTAATTTTTTTAATTGTTATAACCTATTAGTCATTTCTCTAGGAATTTATTCATGCTTATTCCATGTGCATTTGATTAGTAGTTGGCATCTGTTTTGGGTTATCATGATAGCCTGCTGAGGTTTATATCATTATTCCATGTTTGGGATTAGTGAACACATTTATTAAAGTTTCTATAAGTAATTAATTTGTTTTTTTTGTGTTGTTAACTATAGTGTTAAAAATATGATCTAGATTGGGTGTTGAGAACATAGGATAAGACTTTGAGGAGACATTAAAAAGTATTTTTGCTTCAGAATTGTCTTCTAAATCATCATTGATGTGGTGGGTAATCTAAGAACATTACCCATTTTCTTAATAATTTTTCTATATGTTAATTGTGCTATATTTCTTATATTCCATGTGTGTTATTATTTATTCCTAGATTTATGAAATTTTTTTTGGGAATATATTAAAACCTCAGACCCTCCATGGAACATGTTGCATATGTTAGGACCAATAGGGGCCTATATACCATGAAAGGGAGGGGGGGTGAATCAGTGTATGGATATTCTATTTCAAAATTCTTCCTACCCCACTAGATCTTGACCAGTTTATTACAAGGGTAAATTTTTTTGTACTTGTGTGTTTATCATGATCACTTATTTTCTTCCTTATCCGATGATTATGCTTTAAATGCAATGCATGGAAGTAAGCAGACAGACACAAAGATTTTTACTTGATTCATCCACACTGGGCTATGTCCAAGGAGCATTCTCCAACAAGATATCGGTCGTACCAAGTTCCACTATTTTTCAGTAGATGTGGATACAATGTTTTGGGAATAGTCACTCTATCCCAGGATCACTACCTTTACAAGGTTTAGGGTCAACTCACTACTTTCCCAAGGGTCACACTCTATTTCTCTCTCTCTAGATCACTGCCGGTGGAGAGGATCACCTTCTTCCTCTTCCATTGCTCACTTCTCCAGAAAGGATCCACTCACAATTTATAGACTTGTGGGTCTCTTCATTATCTATAATTAATACATCCTCTATTGTATGTGGATGCTCTGTTGAAGTCCAACTTTCACCCGTAGAAGAATCTCACTTTTCACCGAAGTTGTCGGGAAAACTTCTAGATTCCATGCAGCCCGAAAAAACTGACGGAGAATCAAACCTACATGGCGCACAAGTCTAAGATGTCACTCAACTATCTACACGCAAGTAACAACAGGTGTGCAGGTCTACCTCAAACACCTACGCGGCACAATCTTCTGCAACTCTAAGCATGCGCGACTCAACCCCTTTTATGCCCAAACCAATATTCCTGCACAATTACCAACCGGCGCAGAACTTCAAACAATAGCGCGCAAGTCCACCTGCACGACCACACACCACTAGCACGACCACCACACCAGCACGACAGGAGCTCTGATTTTTCTAAGTGTTGAACTCTGTTAAAAATGAGGAGGGGTGGTCCTATATTTATATGCATTTGGACACCGTGCGCGACAGAGCGCAAGTCTCCCCTCGTCGCGCAAGTTTTGGCATGAAAGTCTCTTCCCTTGCAAGTCACCTGTGCGACCAACCCAATACTTGTGCGACCTTCTTTCCTTTGCCATATTTTGATCTTATGATCTTTAAAAACAACAGGCACGCAAGTTCCCAAGCCTTCTAGGCATCAGTGCACAAGTCTATTCACAGCGCGCAAGTCACCTGCTCGACCACACCAATACCTGCGCGAACCTCTTTCTTTTCCATATTATGACCTTCGGATCTTGAAAAACATTAGGCATGCAATTTTACTCTCCTTCAAGTACAGGGTACATGAGTCACTTTTCCAAAACCACTTTTCTCCTTTTATCGATTTTCAGGCCGAAAAATTAGGTAAACACTGGAAAGCGGCACCGCCTTGTATCTATTCTCTTTGTACCACCTCCAGATCATTAATTTTTTTGACGACATTCTTGAATCAAACATGGATCTTTGACCACATATCTTGAACTCAACATTACACCATGAAAACCCCTATGTCAACAAATTTGTATGTCATGGTTTTCTTTGTCAACAATCACAACACAGATGTCCACTTTGTCAACAAACACAATCACCTCAAAAATGCATCAATGATGCCTTGAGGGATTTTTGACCAACAGGATATATGGTGATATGATACCAAACCTAGGGCCACCCATGGGAGTTCCAACCATTGGAAGTGGAATCTTCAATGTGTTATGATTTTATAAAAATTAATATAAGGAATTTGAAATGATTTAAATTAGTTTATTAGGACTTTATAGATTATGATTTCATAAAGGATGAAGGATATGTTTTTAAATGATTTTTATTTTGAAATGAGGTCTTGACCTCAAAGTGATTTTAAACTGGTTTTCAATGGTTTTCTTTTATTGATTTAAAAGGGCTATGTGGTGACTATTTAAATGTGTTTCAATGGAATATTAATTTCATGGAAAATATTTATTTTCAAAAAAGAAGACCCATGACTAAGGGGGTTTTTTTAATGTTTAGTAAGAATGATCAATTTTTGGTTTTTTTACTTTTGAAAGGGTTAGATTTTATTGATCCATGTATTGATTAAAACGTAATTTGAGACCATGATGAATGTTTTTATTGAGAAAGGAAATTAAAATTGTTAAAATTGTGTATTTTATTTTTCAATTTGTGGAGAACATTTAACGAATTTGAATTGTAATAAAGGATGAAATAGATTGATTGTGAAATTTGTTTTATATGATGGATGTAATAGACCATGGGAATATTTGAGGAAATGGTAATTATTGTTAGTGAAATTTTTGGGAATGGTCATAAAAGATATTCTAAACCTCATTAGTATTCATGGATTGATGTCCTTGTTATCCAACCTGTGACTAATGGTTTTGGGTTGTTGGGTAATTCTCCACCCCCTGATTTTAGGTACGCCAGACTGATGCTCTAGGTTCCCAGTGAAACTTTTTATATCAGGGAATGAAAGGATGCTCCAACAACCTAGTGTATAGAAATGGTGTTCTATATCGTGGTTGGGATGTAAAGATAGGGAATTAAGATTCCTTGATGGATTTATGTAATGATACTCCATGTATTTCAACTTATGACCTAGTGGTTGGGACCACCGGACATGGAATACCAGATCATGGTTAGATTATGGGATGGAATCTCCTTGATTTATAACCTATGACCTCGATGATATATGATCCAGATTACTGATGATTTATGAAGCATGTTTTATTTAAATTGGAAAATTTTTAAAAAATAATTAATGTTATTAAATGAAAATTGACACATAAAAAAGAACATGAATTATTGTCATGTTTTTCTATAGTTATTCCATTACAAACAAGGAAATATTTCATAGATTGGTATTTTATTTAGACAATGTTGGGGGTGGCCTTCTGTGTTTTAATTACACCTTGGTCATACCAACATTGAACTTACGTGCACAAGAATCCCTCATATGTTTTTGTAGGTGTAAGATTATTCTAAGTCCAATGATGAATATGGTTAGTTGAGAAGGATTTCTTGGGTGGAATCATACAACAAGAAGTATTTTTCGAGATGATGAAATATGGCTTATTTGTATATTATTTATTTTTTAATGGTTTTTAACCAACCTACTGGGTGGTTTGTTTTATGTAATACATGTCCATTCAAGTCTTTATTTCATTTAATTTTATTATATCATGATTTAGTTATAGTTAATTGGTCCTTTCCACATACACTAATTTGTACGATGTTTGTTGAATTACTTCTAATTTTTTACTCTTATTTGGGGGTGTAGTTTCATCAAAATTCCAATTAGGACCCATTATATAGTCCATGGCCCCTCGAATTAAAGTAGGAAGTCTTGAGGATAAGTAACAAACTAGCTTGAGGAACCAGTTCTATAACTCTCGTGTCAGGATATTAAAAAACGGATTAAGAGGTGTAAACATTCCTATTATTTTACTATTTAAGAAATTTAAGATTATAGATATATTATTTTGTGAGAATATCTAATGAAAACATGCCTGGTGAATAATGAACAGGTCAATGAGTAGGATTTCCATGTTACCATTGAATTGGATTGAAATTTAACATTTTCAATGTTCAATGTTTTATATGATTTTCACTTCATGCGATGAAAATTTTAATTTTATTTAGAGACTTAGGTTTGATTGTATGGTTCTTAACCTATTGGTAGGAGGTGTGTCATTTCATTTGAATAATGGAATGTAATGGTATGATGTGTCTCATGAATAAAATTATGAATTTTGTGTCCAAATATTATAGGCCATCTAGTGTGTGATTTTATGAATTTTTTACATTGAAGGTTAAGTTGGTCCACAGTGATACAAATAGTATTGAGGAAATATTTGTGTTCCCTATAAATTGTTGGTTTAGTGTTCCTATAGGGTTTTTATGGTATATATATAAGATTTTTCATGTCCCCTATGGGTGGTTTTTGATTAGGATGAGTTGAATGTATCTTTCCTTTAGTGGAAGAACATATGTGATGATGCTCGAAATTGGTGAGCACCCTAGTTGATGAAATTTGGTTACTAGATGAAATCATTATTTTGTCAGTCCCTATAAGAGGTTGTTTATTAATAATAACCATTGAGTGATGATTATATGGGTACATGTTTGGTTCCCCATGTGTTGTGGAATTTTGTGATATGGGTTAGAACATGGGTGGTTGAACCAAGTCTCATTTTCATGTGGCTCTAGTTCAAAGAGTTAATATCCAGTGGATATTGTGGATAAACTATGAGAAAGATTAGATGTGTTATTAATTTCTTTAGGATTGTGAGGTATACAAGGATTGATTGGGAATTTGAAACATGGCATGACATACACATCCTATTAGTATATTTTTTCTATGAATGGTGCCTTTTTTTAGAAGGGAAGAGGAGTGCAAGTGGTTTATCCATGTGGTCTGTTTTATAGGTGAAAGATTATTTGGGCTCCATATTTTTGTGAAATTTGTGCAAGTAGGTGGCTTCTTATTGGTTTTTCCTTGATCTAATGTGTAATTTTGAAATGGGTGCTTTCCATAGAGGATATATCTACATGTCATGTTTTCAGTGTAAGACACGCAAAGGTGTATGGATTCATTGCAGTGTAAAGAATTAGTAGTTTTTATGCTTTATTGAAACTTGTGGTTTCAAGGGGAAGAACTAGTTAGATTTATAACCAAAATTGTTCTAGATGTGTATCTAATAATGCTATTATAGAATAAATAACTCTTATTGAACTTTTTAATGATGATTAAATATCAATTAGTCATGCATGTTGATTGGACTGGTGAGTAGATTTTGGGTTTTTAAATATCTAAGGGTGATCATAAATTAATATTAATAAAATAAGAGATATTAATGAATAGTGAATAAGGACTGTGAGTTGAGGTTTCATAAATATTGTCCCATTAGAGTCAGAATCATATTCTATATTGGAGTCAAATAATAGTGTGTGATGGTTGAGTGTTAATGGGATCATAGAGGAATGAGTGTGTGGTGACAAAATGTGTTTTTTATTTTGTGAATAGAATGTTAAAGTAACCAAATCATAATGATCTTGAGTAGAATAGGCTATGTAGAGTAGGCTGAGAGCCACTGGGATTACAATTTGATGCTTTCATATGGGGTGGAATGAGGATTTTTAATGGGTTTTTCATGTCCCTAAAATGGGAGGTGACACCAAAAATTAATGGGTTATGGTGGTATTCCTCGATGAAATATTTGAATACTATTACACTATGATGATAATTATAATTCCATGACATCATCCTATGTATGTTGGGAAGGAAATGTTTATAACCCTAGAAACCCTAATGAATTTAGGTTGTCTCTGGGGCCTCTTGGATGTTATTTTCATAGAGCGGTGTGGGTGGATCTATGTGGTGGTCATTTCACTATTAATTGGTTATAGGTGAGGTCCTCATGGTGGACCTAATGTTCATGGATACAATTGTTGTCATTATCGATTGATGGGAAAAAGTGAATATTGATGTTTTGTTTTCTCGACTGGTTGCATGGATTATTTCCACATCCAATTCATGTGTTGGTAGTGGTCGGATCATGGGCATAAGAGGTTTTTGTTGTTTTGGAAGGTCAATGATGATGACAATCATATTTTGGGGAGTAATTTATTAGGTTCTGAAGATTATCCCCCATGTGGGAAGGGTCGCCAATGTGTGGAACTATGAATGGATCAATTGTGGTTTCATTTTAATGCTAATGAGGGAGTTTGTGGTTCTTTATTAAATTCCATATAATAAATGGTAGACCAAAGGTTATAGATGATTAATCTAGGTGATTGGATTTGGGTTTGAGGTTTTTTTCGAATGTGTTTTAGGTATGAAATTTGATGGGCATGTAGGGTTGTTTTGAAATACCTCGAGATATAAAAATTGTGTTCATGGGAGATGGATATGGAAAAATATGTAGATTTGGGTGCTTTCAGGATGAGTCGGTTGAGGAGAGAACTAATGGATTTATCCCATAATGTGGTTGTAGATGGTTTCTATCTATATCTGTTGTGTCAATTTTTAGATGATGAGTATGTTTTGGATTTGTGTTAAGATTTTAGGAAAATATTGTTTTTTCATAGTCCATTCCATGATGGTGGGAATTCATCCACTTAGGTTGGGTTTTTTTATTATGTTTTGTGATGATGATGATGACTGGTGTTTTAGGGGGTGTTGGGGTGTAGTAACTTGGGAACCGTGTCGAGATTTATGTGAGAAAATGAGTTCATGTTATGTTGGATGTCCTTAATGGAAAAAGTTTTATGTATTAAAATCTTGTAGTTAAAAGATAAAGCTTATGTGGGGAAGGACCATAACACGACTACTGATCAGGTGATGTTATAATCAATGTTTCAATTAAATGTCCTCATGGAGGATTAATCATGGAGTTTTGGCCAATTGAGGGGTTTGAGTTGGGAGATTATAATTGGTAGTGATTAATGATATTGGAACCAAAAGTTTCTATTGATAATATATTGTGACTTAAATAGATGATGTGGTGAAGATGTATGACCAATCATGCTTCTCATGGAAGAGAAGTATTATGGTTGGGAGGTTGTATGATTAATTATCTGGATGAATTGAAAATTTTCAATGGAATTTGAATTTTCATTACCGAATAGATCGAATATAAATTCAATAAAAGGAAGTACATTATAAGGGATAGAATGAATCAAAGTGTTTTTTAGATGAGGAATGAGGATATAGAGGTATATTTATTTTTTTAAATGATATGGAGGCGTTATGTTCTATTCTACGTGTTTTAGTGATCTCTACCCAGTAATCATGACTTGGTGTACATGGTTTATAAGAAACCTTGCAACACCATGATGTTAAATATTTTTTTACATTAATTTAAACTAACTATAACTAAGTTTCATAGTTATTTCATAGAAAAATAAAATCTAAGTGTTCTATAGTGGGATACTATTCAATGTAAAGGAGCGTATGAGGCATGGTGCATGGGATACACACAATTTCTGACCAACCATGTCCCTTGTTACTAAAGAGAGACAATACTGTCAGTATGGTTGGAACAATGTTTTTCAAACCATACATCCATACCATCTGAGGAATGTGCGTTGGATAGTAGGTATTTGAATGTATGGAACACAGTTTGGCCAACCATGCAGCCAAACTATGCATGTGGGTTAGCCTTGGATAGTGTGAATCACATAGTTGGTGAACATTTTGTAAAATAATGTTCCCAAAATACGCAATGTCTAACATGTCATTAAAAAGGTATAAATGTCCAAAATTCCACCTTTTGATTTTATCCACACCAACCCATTACTCATTCATTAGTTTTCAAATACCAAGGCTTTCCGAATCCAATTTCTCCTCTACTTTCCACTGATTTTGGGTTGTGCTCATAGAATATTATCATGTTTGAGGTGAGTAATCATCCTTTGTTGGACTCGATTACTCATCTTATTATTTGTATCTAATTTTTGGTAAAAATGTGTTATGTATTTAGACTATATTATTTAGTACATATAAAATCAACCATTTCTTAGGGGTCTTTGTTTTATCATTCATAGATGGGATTCTGAGATCAAATTTGCAAGTCGTTGAATGAAATTTCATTAAGGTATGTGTCTATAGTGATTTTTATAATGTTCTTCCAGATAAATTATTTTATTTAGTTTTCGAATTGATATCTATTGTTACGTAACTTTTGTAGAATATTGTCAAGGCTATGTTGTGAGTTTTCAGTTAGTGGTTGGATTCGATTGTGGTGTGGATGTTGAACTGAGTATTTTTCTTGAATTATTCCATGTTGGGGCTTAATGAATTAATTAAATGTAGTTCATATAATTAATTAATTTTTTACTATTACTTTAACACTAGGATGATTGAGATGATGTCATTTTGGTCATAAAAAGTTGGGATGAGACTTGTATGGGAATTTACAAGGGCTTATTTCATTAAAGATTTCTTAAAACCGTCATTGATGAGGTTGGTGTTCGAAGAGATTTACATATTTTCATAATAATTTTTCAATATGTTCAATGAAGAATATTCTTTATATCCCAACAGTTATGTTTTCTTCTATGATTTATGAATTATTTTTGGCCTTATATTAATTCCATGGACCCTCCTTGAATATTTTTGGATCCTTGGTGTTGTGAGATCGGACCTTTTTCCAACCATGGGGGTTCCCATAATTAGAAGAGGAATGTTTTCTGTGTGATTTATTTTGAAAATTATTATAAGGCTTTTTAATTTTTTTAATATTTTTTTATTTAGTTTTTAAATATTCTGGATAAAAATGGTGGAAGGATATTTATTTAAATGATTATGTTTTTTTTTTGAAATTTGGATTTGACACCAAGGTAATTTATAATGGGTTTTAAATGGATTTTAATGGTTTATTTTAAAGAGACATGTTTTGACTATTAATTTTTTATTTCATGGAAAATATAGGTATTGGACCATGTTTAGATTTTAAAAGTGGTCTAACAATGTTTAAGGGGAGGTTTTAAAAAATTTAATGAGAATTTTCTATTTTTTTATGACATTTGAAATCGGTCGGATTTAATTGAGACATATGTTGATTAAAAGAACAATAGGAAACATGGTAAATGATTTCATTAAAAATGGAATTGGAAATTGATAAAAGAGACTATTTGATTATTATACGGTTTAAAAATATTAAGAATTTTATTATTTGAGTAAGGGCTTACATGGAATGATTTTGAAATTGGTTTTATATGAAGGATGTAATGGATTATGGGAATATTGTATGAAGTTATAATAATTATTAATGGAATTGTTTAGGATGGTTAGACAAGACGTTTCAAATACAGGATGGAATAATGGAAAACATCTCTATGATTTCTCTTCTGAGAATAATGATATTTGGATGTTGGACAGATGATCGACTCATTGGATTTGTGTTGGCCAAACAGATGCTCATGGAGTCTCGGTTCACTATAAATGTTTTAGGGACATGACTAAGGCACCTGAGACCAAGGTTATGGACATGGAATTCCAAAACAAGGATGATATTTTTTACATTTCATTCTGAGCTCTTATAGGATTTATGTATAAATTTATGGTGTTTTTAGACTTGTGACCTATTCATTGGGATTATCAGACATGAATTACAAAATCCCATTTGAATTCATAGAAGGAAAATGTAGATTTCTACCCTATAACCCCTATGATACATGTATAAAATTATTTTATATTTCCAAGGACGGTTTAATGTAAATGTGTAACATTATAAAAAAAATAAGACAAGTGATTAATTCACCCTGGACAAAGAATTAAACATGTTATACTTATCATTTCTTATATAATTAACCTTTTACCAAAAAGCACTATTTCATTATAGACATCATTGTAGGTGTCCTACTATGTTTTACCCACATCATGCTTAGGATTCCATTACACATGTGTACACGAGCGTCTTTCTTATGTTTATTGTAGTCATATGTTTGTGTTGAGGCCCATGTAGTGTGAGGTTGGTGGAGTAGTATTTCACGGCTAGAATGATATGGAAAAATGGATTTTTCTTGGGGATAATGTAGAGTTTGATTTTAGTTTCTATATTTTGGAATAATTTTTAAACATCATATTATCAGGATTTTTGTATTTCTTACATGGTTATTAGGGGATTTATTTCATTTCATTTTATTATAACATGTTTTAGCTTCAGTTAATTTTTATTTTTTGCATACCATATTTTGTAAGATATTTAGTAATTTTTTTATTTTTTTTTCACTCCAATATGGGGATATAGTCTCTTAAAATTTAAAAATAGTCCCCCAATACTAGTCCGAAGTCTCTGGAATATGATGAGGAAGGTTTGAGTTCATATATTTAATAACCTTGAGGAATGGGTCTAGTAAACACTAGATTGAGAAGTTACAAAAAAATAATTTCACAATAAATTAATATAAATATATTATCAATCATTACACTATAAAAATAAATATAACAAAAAAACTACTGAACATATTTTTCTGATATTTAATAAGAACCAATTGAGTTAATCTCAAAATATGCAATAATTACATTTAACATTTTTCTAATAATAATATTAAACTTATTTGACCAATCAAAAAAATAACTATAATAATATATATTTTGTATAAAATATTCTACCTCTATTTGATGATATATAATGAAATGAAAAATCAATCCAATTTTAATTATCAATCATATTTAGAATATTAATATTTTTATGAGGGGAAATGATTTTTATTTTTATTCATGAAAGGATAATAGAGATCCTATATTAAAATAATCAAATTTATTAGAAAGTATTTAAGGGTATGTCAAAAGGATTAAGTAAAAAAATTTATTTTTTATTGATGAAATATAATAAATAACACTCCTGAGTACAAAAAATAATAATAAATAATAATCGGCCCATATTAAAAAAAATAAAAAAGAAAAACACAAGAACATAGTGTCATACAACTAATATAATAAATAGTAAAAAATAATTCCAGTATTATATAAACCCCGAAAAATTGATATTTATTTTACAAATAAAAGTAATTCAATATTAAATAATATTTTTAAAAAATTAAAATCTATTTTCAAAATGATATGTAAGGGTTAAATGAAATTTTTTATAATTTAATTAAAATTTTATCTTCCCATGAAATTCAAAAATCTAAAAAAGGATTAGATTATGATTAATCATTAATAAATTAAAAATAAAAACAACTCCAAATACTATAGAAAAATATCTAGGATTTTAAAAAAATATTTCAAAATATAATAATCCCATATGAAAATTAAAAAAAATAAACTGATTATTAAAAAGAGTCTTTTTATAAATCGCTACCAAATGTTGTTCAATATAAATAAATTAAATATAAACATTAACTTTTTGTTAGTGATCCCTTAAGAAAGGTTGTATGTTGTCTATGTTTTCAATTCTATAGAGTATTATTAAATTAATTTTTTTTATAGAAATACTATTATCACATTAAATTATAATAATATTTGAATTTTATCCATAATCATTAAATGTTTCTTTTAACAACAACACATTAGCAGAAACACAGTAATGCGAATCATAATTTTAATCAGTATGTCAAAGAATTTCACGCCCCGACCTTAGTTGACCTGAGATGTGAATTATTACATAACATTTGAATGATCACAAGGGATCATGTACCAATATACCAATCGGTTTTTAGGCTTGGAAGTACTAGATACATACAAAAGTTTTACATTACATTATGAAATAAAAAAACAACATTATGTCTCTTTTGAACACACTCATAACCCATAACCTATCCTTTTAGTTCAATCTTTTTATAATTCTTACCATCCTAGAAAAAATAAAACATAAGTAAGGGGTGAGCTCATATGCTCAGTAAGGATTACAATATAGCAGAAAATTTCATAAATAAGAATAAAAATTCTAGGCAATGTATAAGAGTAAAACACATAACTTTTAAAATTATACTTTAGAAAAAAACAGAAAAGATAAATCAAATAATGCAATTTACTTCTACACAGTGATATTCTAATACTCTTAAATTCACATGTAATATCAATAGCTAATTTCATAATGATAGAATGCATAATGTCGGACATCATAACTACATAGTCAAGGCATCATGCCAAGACTATAAATAATATTTTTCAAGGCCTTTCTGAAAAGACAATAGTATGTCTCCTTAGACCTACCGAAGCATCGAGATGTTATAATAGGCTCCACCCGTTAATTACTAAGTCAAATACATTCTTCATTTGAAAATGTTGAAACATAACATAAACATTCATTTTAAAACTAGCATTATAAATGATAATAATCTTACAATAATCCATGAATAGTATAAAAATAACACATCCATAATCAAATACATCACAAAACCTTCAATAAAATATGTAAGATTGTATCATAATAAAAAAACTCCAAAAAGTGTAAAATCCATCAATGGATGTGGACATAGATGAAATACAAACTATATGATAGAAATAACTCTTTATATTTTGAAATAATTTAAAAGACACATATTTATAAACTAAAAAAATTATTTTGAAAATTTTCTTATAATCTTGTAAAGGATGTTTCAAAGAAGTTATAACAGTAAAAATTAGTTGCACCCACCGTATATGTTAAAAAACATTCTTACCTTAATTGGTCGAAAAGGAAATAAAGTACCTTGTTTGGAAAATGATTGAATGATTCCTTTTAAAACATTTTATAAAAATTCAAACACGGTTATTAATTACATTAAACAATTTTCAAAGAAATAGTAAAAATGTTTTTACATACATTTTTAAGAAACACAGATGTAGAAGATAAAGAAGTCATAGTTGATACTTTTGTATAAACAATCACAGATAATAAAGAGATTGTACAATTAACCCTTACGTTGAAATTTTCCTTGGTCGATGGTACATTATTCTAATGTATAATAGGGGAATATTTGTTTTTAAATTATACAAGATCCATATACATAAATATTATATCCTATATTATTTTAAAATATTGCTTTGTCAATATTATTTTTGTTGTATCATTGTTTCAGGTGTTAACTAAGGTGTTTTCCTTTATATGTTTTTATTTATGTCATGTTTTTTATGGATTGGATTTATTTGATTCATATCCAGATTGATATTGTGTTCTAATTCATTATTTTTAATCAAAAAATGGAAATTATTCTTCAATTGGTTACAATTGGGAATTAAACTCATTGCGTTCATAGAGATTGTAATCCGTACGTACGTACGAGCACAATAACATTCTATTGATGGTAAAATATTATATAATTGGATGGTATATCACATATATAGAATCATTAACATGCTATATTTATTATTTACATCAATTATTCTCATTATAATAAACATCAAAATATTGAAACGTTGAATAACTAATTACACCACGACGTGGATATGGTAAGGTCTACATACTAAAATATGGTGACATTGTCATTCATAGGATGGATAGAATAGTGAATATGGTTGTACCATATTTATAATAACATCACAATATGTAGAAGATACTAAAGATATTATTTTGGTATGGAAACAACAAAGAAATTGGAAGTGGAAGAAGAAATGATGTTTGAAAGAGATGATGAAATTATTACCTTTATTCTAGTGCTTCTATTTTAATTTGATCAAAAGGGCTCAATAGGTAAGATTTCAGATCAATGTAAGGAAAATAAATTTATGTGAGGGTAGTTGGGAAGATATTTGAGTAGTGGTTGGCTGATCCAAATGGATTTGGCGGTGTGATTTTCTGAGAAGGGGAAGTACCCTTTTATAATGAAAGAGAATGTCACATTAATAAATTATTGAAATATTATTCTATTATACAATCATTTTCGGTTTATAATGGATCAAAATGGATTTATGTCTATGATAAGGTGGGTATGGGTGGAAATCCTCTCAACCAATAGGTTTTAGAGAAGTTTAGGTCACCATATTAAACTTATCATTTAGATTTAACTCTTGGTTACAAATTTTAACTTTTAAAATGTCTTCTTGTATTTTTATATTACATGGATAATAAACATAATATAAGATTCCAAGAGAACCCAAATTTTTAAATTAATGAAATATGTATCATTATATATTTTGTTTGAAAAAACCCTATATATTTTGGAATATTATATCAATTAATAATATATATTTCTTTTAAAACACATTTATGTCAATTTTGACACTATTCAGTATTTTGTTTTTATGAAGGTTAAAAAAAGGTGATTACATAAAAAAATACATTAAATTAATCCTAAAATGTAATATTAACCTAAAAATTCATGTAATTCATCCTAAGTCTAAATTTAAATTTGTTTTTATATTTATAATATCAATTATTTTACTTTTTCATTTATAAGGTAATTAATGAATCATCATTGCGTCATTCAGAAATTAAATTAATTAACGTCTAAAAATTATAAAAATAAATAAAATTATGTCGGAAGTCTTTTTAGATTTTTAATGAGTATTTATAGTCTAAATTATCTTATGTATAAACCTATATTAAAAATGTTTTAGTTATTAATATTTGAATTTGTAACATTTAACTCTTTTTTATATAAAATAATAATAAATGTCCTAATATAATCCATGTGGATCAATGAGGGTCCTATTTTATTCCTAAAATTTATTTTCTCGAAATGCATTATAAAATAGAATTACGACATGTGTTAGGTTAAATATAATATCATTTTTACCATTAATTAAACAATTTACTTTTAACCGTGTTAAAAAAATACAAATTTTGTAATTCACAAAAAATTATTTTCATCCAACTGAACCACATTTTAAATACTGATGTCAACCATATCTCCCAGATTTTTGAAATAAAATTTACATAAGTGGTAAAATTAAGTTTTCTGTAAATTTTTTAACGTGCCTAGAAGGTGGGTAAAAGACGTTAAAAGTTCAATAAAATTTTATACAAATGATATTATTATAAAAATAATCCAATGAATTAAATTGAACCAATATAGTTATTATTCATATATTTTGAAATAAACTATGTTTAAATAAAATAAATAATTATATAAATAAAAAGTTGGTTTTAAACAATGATGTAGTGGTTTTCACAATTCATCAAAAATTGAATGTTTTCAAAAAAATACCAATAATTAACCCTAATCTAATTTTGATATTCTGAATCAAAATAAGAAGTCCATTTTGAAAAATAAAATTTATAATATTTCAAAAAGTGTGTATTACTATCAAAACAGCTAGTTTGATCAGATGTGGTGTGCTAGAACTCAAATTTGCGCACAACGCAAGCTATTGTATTATTAAAAGAGAAGCATACAGTGGAAGCATCGGGTAATAAATTATTCCTTCATTAAAATAATTTAATCCTCGAAATATCTAGAATAATAAAACATAAGACGCATCTGGTGGTTCTTCATCATAAATTCCTTATGTTCACACATTGACTCTTCCATTTTATGGTTTATCCAAAAAACATTTACCAGACGAGTCGTTCGGTTTCTCAAAACATGTTATCTGGTATCATAAATCAAGATAGGCTTTTGACAATAATATATGTTAGGTTCCAATTATATTTCATCATAGGTGTGTACATGAATTGGGTCTAGCATGTATTTTCTCAATAGTGATATGTGGAACACGTCATTTAATTTGAGATATACTTGGAGGAATTTCCAAATGGTAAGCTAAAACTCATATTCGTTCTAGAATTTCGAAATGTCCGATGTATCCAGGATGCAATTTTCCCTTCTTACCAAATCGTATAACACCCTTCCATTGAGATACCTTCAATAAAAAATGATTTACTACTTAGAATTCCAAATACATCCTTCAGTTATCTATATAGATTTTTTTACTACATTGAGAAAATATGATGTGGGTTTGGATAATCATCACTTTTTCCATTGTTTCATCAATATTTTCTGGCCCTAAGAGTTTTCTTTCACCAACATCATCCTAGAAAGCTGGTGTGCAACATCTCTTTCCATATACCCCTTCATATGGTTCCATCTGAATACATTAATGGAAGTTTTTTTTATAAGAAAATTCTTCTAGAGGTAAATACTGATCCCACATAACATGAATGTCAAGTGAGCAAGATATCAACAAGTCTTCTTATGTTAGAATAGTCCGTTCTGATTTTCCATCAGTTTGAGGGTGGTAGGAAGTGCTTAAATGATGTTTATTATCATGGGATTTATGATGACATTTCTAGAAACATGATGTAAAATGGATATCATGATCAGAAACAACTGTTAGGATTAAACCATGATATCCTATAACTTAATTGATATATAGTCTTGCTAAACATTCAAGTGTTAAATCTTCTCTTATAGAAAAAAATGTTCTCACTTATTAGGACGATCAATAATGACCCATATTGCCTCATTTCTTCTATGAGTCTCTTGTATCACCATGACAATTTCCATCTTAATGTCATTCTATTTCCACTCAGTTATGGGATGAGGTTGCATGACTCTTTTAGGATGTTGTCATCCAGCCTTCACTTGTTGACCATCCAAACAACTTGACACATAATCAAAAATATCCCTCTTCATGTTGTCCCACCAAAAATGTTTCGTTATATCTTTATACATCAAAGTTCTTCCAGGGTGTATAGATAAATTAGATCTATGAGAATCATCCAACATTACCCGTTTTAGATCAGGTATGTCGGGAGCACAACATCTCTTCCCAAATTTCAAAATTCCATATTCATATACGAATTCAATCAACATCCCATCATTCACATCATTAATTTTCTTTTCAAACTTCCCATCATTAGTTTGAGAACTTTTTACCCTTTATAGTAAAGATGGTTTGGATACCATTTGAAAAAGTATTGTTGATTCACCTTTCATAATTATTCCCATATCCAACATTACTTGGTCCATGAACATAGGATCCCTTTAAACTCAAATCTAGTTCAATACTCCAAGATCCTTTCTTCCCAAAGAATCTTACACCTTATTTTCCATCCTCAGGTGGTTGCGTATAGTGAAATAATAATCTTTGAGTTGTTCAATCCATCTTCATTTGATCATATTGAGTGCTTTTTGTGAGAAAATATACTTTAAACTCGTGATCAATATTAATCTCACATTTTTTCACAGTAGATATAGTATCTCTTTATCTTCAATGAAAATATAATACTTTCTAACTCAATATAATGAGTAGGATAGTTTTTATCCATAATTTTTAGCTATCGTGATGCATAGGAAATAACTCTATGATTATGTGTAAGGAAACAACGAATTCATTTCATTGAAGAATCACTAAAAATATTAAACCCATCATTCCTCAATGGATGAGTCAAGAATGGAACATTATCTAATCTTCACTTCTGTACTTCAAAATATTGTTCACACTCTTTTGATGAAACAAATTTAACCCCTTTACGTGTGATCACGGTTAATGGGTGAGACAATATAGAAAAATTCTAGATGAAACACTAATAATAACCTCCTATGAAAATAAAACATCCTACCTCATTTATATTCATTGGTAGTGGCCAATATTTTATTGCTCATTTCTTAGAAGTATTGACCGAGATTCCATACATAGATACAATATGGCCAAGAAAAGAAATCTCCTGAAGTTAGAATTCACACTTGCTAACCATCCCATAAAATTCATTTATTCTATAAGACTTTAGAATATTGTGCTTGTGGTTTTCATGATCTTTTGTACCTTTTTTAGTGTACCATGATGTCATTAATAAATACCACTAAAAATTAATCAATAAATTCCTTGAAAACTCTATTGATTAGATCTATGAAGACAGAGGGTGCATAAGTCAGTCCAAAAGGTGTTACTACTATCTCTTAATTCCCATACCTGGTAAGAAATGTTGTCTTTAGAATGTATTTTTTCTTCACACACAATTGATGATATCTATATTGATGGTCAATCAATGAAAAATGTTGAGCTCCATGAAGTTGATCTAATAAATCAACCATGTGAGGTAGGGTATACTTGTTCTTTATTGTTATAGAATTTATCTCCCTGTTGTCAATGCTCATCTTCATAGATCCATCTTTCTTCTTAACAAAAATAATAGGGGCTCCCCATGGAGAAACACTAGGTCGAATAAATCATTTATTATTCAATTCCTCTAGTTGTTTATTTAGTTCTAAAAATTCCACAGTATCCATTCTAAAAGGGGTCTTCGATATGGGCTTTGAATGTGGATTTAAATCAATAGAAAAATCAATTTCCCATTCTGGAGGTAGTCTAGGTAAACCCTTTGGAAACACATCAACATAGTTCGAAACAATATGTACATCCTCTATTTGATCATTCCTTCCATCAACCATAGATATTTAAATCTCTTCCTCCCCAATAATTGATTATATTAGAGATACTGAGGGTGGATGTAGATGAGAATCAAATGGTGAAATTTATTCTCTAATGATAAGGTACTCCTTATCATCATCGAAAATTGTAACATCCTTCTTCATAAAATAAATTTTCGCATCACAGTCCAAAAGCCGATCCATATTGGAAATTATATGAAATTCCATCATTGGGTATGACAATGAGATCAGTATATAAAGCACATTTATATACCCTAATGGGAACTGATTCAAAATACTTTGTTGCAATGATACTTTCCTTAGGAGTATTGACTAAAAACTCCCTTGACAAATCAAAGTGAAAATATCTATTTTTTTTTTAAAATTTGGTTGACATGAAAAACAATGCGATTATCCATAATCAGATAAATCATTGGCTAAATTTGAGGAAACCATTAAATTACCTTCCACCACATCACTCGAAGTTTCAACCTCTGCAATAGTGATCCCATAAGCTTGGCCTTTCTGCCTTGGCCTTTTCTGAGGTATGTTTTCATGAATCATAAGACATTCATTTTCATAATGCCCCTTTTCTCTACAATTGTAGGATTTAAGATTTACAAAATCATTTTTTCAATTTAAATCATGAGTTTGGTGGCCTTTTTCACAACACATGTAAGAGACTCACATTCCATTTAGACAAGAACCGGGGTGTTTCATTCCACATTTATTGTAGGATGAAAATAAAAATTTTCCCTTATTCCCTGTATTTCAATTACCAGAGTGTTCAGAAAATCACTTATTCTCTTTCATTTCTTTAATTTCGTAAGACTTAAAGAATTCCATTTCTCTCTTGATAGCACATGAGACAATATCATCTTATTATGAGAAGGATTGTGAGACTAACGGTCGATAGAGAAATGGATTTAATCCATCAAGCAATAAATCTATATTACTCCTTGGGTTATGTATATGATCTGGTGTTTTCCTTGATAACATTGTAATGTTAGCCTCATAAATTGTGACATTGTTATCCTCCTTTTTTTCTCAAACTCAGAAATTATCTTTCGGTATCCACTTGATGGTCATGAAGAAAGGTTTTTTCCATGAAAATCTTTTTAAATTACATCGATTCTATATTTGGTACTTCTTCATCCTCCTTTGTGTTTTGAATTAATGAAGACCATTGATTTTCATATCCCGTGAGGTGATAAACTCCCAAGAAATTTTTTCCTTTTTACTACTCCCGAAGGGGTGAAATATTTTCTCTATAGAACTTATCCATTTCTCAGTTACAATTGTATTTGTTGTTTCATAGAATCTAGGTGTTTATTGGATCATGAAGAAGTCTAACATTGATCCTCTATGCCGGTGGATCTGCGTGGTCCATATGAGTAAGGTTATTATTCCTAACCATAGTGAGTTGTCATAGTATGGTTATAAGTTGTTCACCACTGGTTTCATCCCCACCTCAACTATAATTACATTAAGTAGGATGAAAATCCTTACATGGATTACATGTTCTGATACATTTTTCATTCCATCCACTAGCCATTATTTCTAATTAATTAAATATAGATGATTTATTTATGAATGGAAATACCTCATTCTAAAATTGTAAAATACCAGACATAAATTGAACTGTTTATGCATATAATAAATAAACATAAAAAATATATTCATTAAGGATGTATTTACTCATAAGTCCTTCATAATGGCTTGTAATCAAAATGTGAATTATCCTAAGCATATCCCCTAGGAGTGTCAAGACAAAGAGTGTAGTAAGGCTCGTTTTCGTGTACCAGGATACCCTAGGTCAAGCCCAAAACACCTAGTCAGTGTTTTAACAGCTAGGTACATCTATGGAAGAGACACCTCTATATGCTAATATCTAGACATTGATGTATTGATTGGAAAATACACATAATCCCTAACTTACCATAATTATAGGAAGTTCTTATATTCTAATCCTAAAAGTATATCTTAAGGTAATGTTATCTAATTAGAGATTAGGTAAATCTAGTTTCCAAGGGTTGTACAAACATCCTTTGAAAATAAAAGTAACGCCCCGACCATATTTATCTACTATCGGTGCATTATTACATTACATTGGCATGATCCCAAGGGATCATGTCCCGAAAGACCGATCGGTTTAGCTTCTTTGGAAGTAATAGGTACGTACATATGTTTTACATTATATAATGAAATGAAAAAACAACAACATTGTTTCTCCATGTAACACACTCATATCCCACATCCTATCCTTATAGGTCAATAATAATATACTTCTTTACATCCTTGGAAAAATAAAACATAAGAACGGGGTGAGCTCAAATGCTCAGTAAGGATAACAATAGAGCGAAAAAATTCTTAAATAAGTATAAACATTGGGGGCAATGTATAAAAATAAAACACAAGACTTTTAAAATTGAACATCAGCATAATATGGAAATGATAAATCAAATAATTCCATTTACTAATTCACATGGATATTATACTAGTCGAATAATCACATGTAATATCATTATGTATTTTCCTAATGATGGAATTCATAATGCAGGATATCATTACCACATATTCAAGGCCTCGTTCCAAGACTAAAAATATGACATTGTCAAGACCTTGTGTCAAGACACTAATTTGTCTCCAGAGACATATCGATGCATCGAGCAGCTATAGCAGGCTCCACCAGTCACTTACTATGTCCAATGCATTCCTTATATGAAAAGGTTGAAACATAACATAATCATTCATATTAAAACTAGCATATGAAATGTTAATATATTAACAATAAACCATTAATGGTATAAAAATAAAAAATCCATAGTCAAATATATCACAAAACCATAATAAAAATAGGGAAGTTTGTATCAAAATTAATTAACTTCAACCAAGTGTAAAATACATCAAAGAATGTTGACATAAGTTAACTCAAAAAAGATTTGGTAGAAATATCTACTTCTATTTTAAAATTATTTAACAGTCATATAATTATAGATGAAAACATTTATTTTGAAAATTTTCATATAAGATTGTAACAAATGCTTCAAAGATGTTATAAAAGTTGAAAATAACCTCACTCTTCCTATATGATTAAAAACTTTCTTACCTTAATTTGGTGGAAGGGTTATATAGTACCTTGTAGAAAAAACAACTCAATGATTCCATTCAAAACATTTTATAAAATTAAAAAAAAGTATAAATGTCTTGAACCCTTATTTTAGGAAATAGTAAATATGTTTGGAATCATATTTTTAAGAAACACTGATGTGAATGATAATGAAGTCCTTGTAGATACTCACATATAAACAAACTCATATAATAAATAGATTGTAAAATTAACCCTTAACTAGTAATTTTACTTGTCCAAGGGTACGTTAACATCCATTATAATAGTTAAATAATTTTGAATATATTTTATAGGAACCATATACATAAATATGATATCATATATGATCTTTATATTATTGCTTTGTTAATAATATTTCAATAGTATCATTGTTTTGGGTGGTAACTAATTCATTTCATTTATATATTTTGTTTTGTAAGTAATGTTTATTATGGATAGATGTATTTGATTAATATTTAAAATGTTATTATGTTCTTAATAATTATTTTTAATAATAAAAAAATTATTCTTGAATGGTTACGATGGAGAATGAATCTCATCGCGTTCGTGGAGACGATAATCCGTACATACACACAAGGGACAATACAATTATATTAACAAGGGAAATTTTACCTAATTGGCAGGTATATCATATATAAAAAATAATTACTAAGTTATATTTATTATTTACCTAAATTATACTCATTATTATACCCATCCAATTAATTAAGCGTCGAATAACAAACTACACCCCGACGTGGAGACGGTAAGTCGTATGTATGCACATATGGTGACATTGTCATTCATAGTATGGATCAAATAATGAATATGATTATACCATTTTTATAATAACATAAACTTATTTATATGTGCTGGAGTTATTATTTTGGTATAGAAACAACAACGAAATAGGGAGTGGATGAAGAAAAGTACATTGAAAGAGGTGATGAAATTAATACCTCTTCATCAGCGGCATCCTTTTAATTTGATCAAAATTTCTCCTCAGGTATGCTTTATGATCAAATTAAGACAACATGGATGAATTTATTTTAGTTGGGAGGATATTTGATAAGGTTTTGGCAATGGAAAATGGTTTTGGAGGTGTGATTTTGAAAGAAGGGGAAGTACCCTTTTATAAGAGAGGTGAGGGTCACTTTAGGAAGAGTTTAAAATATTAATTAATTATAAAATAATTTTTGGTTTATAATGTCTCCAATTGAAATTAATTCGTGGATATTATGGGGATTGTTCGAAATCCCCTCAACCAATAGGTTTTAGACAAGTTTAGGTCACCATATTAACCTTGTCTGTTAGATTTTAATATTAGTTAAATAATTTAACTTTTACAATATCTTATTTTTTTTATATTACATGTTTAATTAAATTAATATAAAATTTCAAGATATCCCCAAGTGGTTCATTAAATTTATCATTATGTATGTCCTTTGTCCATTCCTTATATTTTTAGAAAAAATATATCATTTAATAACATATTGTTTCTTTTTAAAAACATATTTATGTCAATATTTACACTATTTGTTATTTGGTTTTTGTGAAAGTCAAAAAAACATGATTAATTAAGAAAAAATACATTAAATAAATCCTAACATTTAATATTATACTTGAAAATTATTTTAATTAATTATAAGTCTCAATTTACATTTACTTTTATATTTATGATATCAATTATTCTAATCACCAATTAATAAGGTAATTAGTGCATCATCACTTTGTCATAAAAAACATAATTATATAAATTCAAAAATTTATAAATAAAATAACATTATTTAAAAAATATTTTTAGCATTCTAATTAATTTTATAGTCAAATTTACCTTTTGTATTAGCCTATAGTAAATATTATTTAGTTATTAAAATTTGAATTTAACACGATTACCTCTTATTTAAATAAAATAAAATAAAATGTCTTAATATAATACATATGGATGAAAAGGGATCGTATATTATTCTTAAGGTTTATTTTGGTAGAAATACACTTAGCCAATTGAATTTTGATATGTGTTAGGGTAATTATTATACAATTTTTACCATTAATTACCCTATTTACTTTAAAAGGTGGTAAATAGAATAGAAAAGTTACAATTCACAAAAAAGATCATCTAATTAAACCACATTTTACTTACTGATGTAAACCGTGTCTCTAGAAATTTTTATATTAATTCAATGAAGAGTTAAAATTAAATTTTATGTACATTTTCTAACGTTCCTAGAATATTGGTAAAAGACGTTAAAAAGTTCAATAAAATTTTACACATCTAATCATATTATAAAATGACTCCAATGAATTACAAGAAATAATATAGGTATTATGTATCTATTTTTACCTAAAATAAATTTAAATTAAATAAATATTTATTTAAATAAAAATTAAGTTTTAAACATTAATGTACTACTTTTCTCTATTCGAAAAAAATTGAAAATTTTCACAAAAAATACCCAAAATTCACCCCATGATACTTTTGATATTCTGAATCCAAAAAAGAAGACCATTTTGAAAAATAAAAATTATAAAATTTTAAAAAGTGGGTATTACTATTCATAACAGCTAGTTTAATTGGTCCTAGTGTGTTATAAGTCAATGTTGCGTACATCGCGGTCTATTGTGTTATTCAAACTGATGTGTACCGTGGAAGCTTGGGGTGCAATAAAGAAAAACAATTTTTTGGTTTCAAAACTCCACTATGTAAATTATTTTAATAAAAAATTATATTTCTAAGATATTTTATTCTTATACCCACAATATCCCCTAAAACAATCATAAACATATGACATCAAATCCACAATAAATGTTTTAATGAAAAGGTATTTTGAATTAATGTACATTTAATATTTTTAAAAATTCTATTAGAAACAATTAAATAATGTAATTTGGATTTTGAATCAAATACAAAATATGGATAAAATATATTTATCATATTAATAGAAATATATATCAATATATTAATTATTACTCTATACAACTTGTTTTTAATTATATTTATAGCTTCATAAATAAAACGTTTAATAGTTTTTCCCATATAAATATGATATGGTTCACTAATTTCATGTCCAAAATAATTTAAAACAACTATTTAAAATATAAATTGATTTAAAATAACATAAAAAAATTAATTGATAAATCTAATGAATTAGAATAAATTCTATTTCCTTCATTAGGGTAATTTAAAATTTTTTTTGAATGGATTTACAAAAAACATTATAATACCTCTATTTTATTGATCCCAAAATCACACCATAACCTTAAATCTCATAAATCATGATATTCTATTAGATTTTTTTATTATATTTTTTTTAATTATTCATTCTCATAAATTATTTTTTAGAAAAAATAAGATAACTTCTCATACCCAACACTATGTGTCTATTAAAGACCATACAAATATATATTATTTATTAAAAAATTTATATAGAGTGAATTTAAAGAACACGGAAGTTGTTCTACTAAATCTCACTTCTTACCCCTATCATGTATAATTATCTATTTTCTCATATGAGACCAATTGAATAACAATAATGGATTATTCCAAAATTCATTTTTAAATTGAAATTTAAAGGCTCATAACTCAAAAAAAATTATTACATTCCTTACAGTTCTAAAAATACCTTCTAAACCACCACCAAAAAGATAATATACCACAGATCATGACTATTTATCAAGTATTATTTTATATTCTATAGGTTAAAATCCTTTATGGTCATATTTTACTAAATAATTATATAATCTATATCTACTTGTTAACATTAATAAAATAATAAATGCTGAAAAAAATCATCAATTTAATAAATATAAGTTTTATTTTTCTAAAAAGGTTCACATTCATAATAAATTTGAAGAAAATATTTTTCAATAGTACTATACTTTTCAAAATTTTCTTATAGGCATTATATTTATATCAATTAGTGTATTATATTTTTGTATTTTCATTTGGATAAATTTTTTTAAATTATCATTTATACTAAGAATATGTTCTCTGCATCCCAAAACCTTATAGTATTCAATCTTTATATTCTTTTTATTCCTCCACCAATAATGGGTTTTCATTCATATTTATATTATTATAAATAATTTTACAATATTTCATATTGTATTAAAAAATTATGTCACAAAAATGAGTAGGTATATTATATTTACATTACATTGTGCAGACACACAATACCAATACACCTGAATATCATACTAAAAAATTATTCTTTAAATACAACCTACGATACCAACTAAAGGGAAAATATTAACCATTTAAAAATACTATATAATTAGACATAATTTATTTACATATATACTCTGGGATATTTTAGGTTTATAGAATTTGGTTATTAATAAATAAATGAAAAAAAACCCATCTCATTCCCATCTAATAGATAATTTTCCATTTATAATTAAATATTATTTATCAATAATAATCCATCAATGTCTCCAACTAAATTCTCATCACATGATACCATGCTAAAATTTTATTACATAATATGATTCTTCATAACATATGGTACTATAAACTAAATATGGGTGATCTCAAACAATTATTATGTTCAAAAATAGGTATTATTAATCTAAGCCCATAAGGGAGAAAAAAATGATCTTATGGGCATGAGAACATAATTAAATTGAACTAACATAACCTATGAAATTCATACCAATGAAACCTTAATTTGATAACAATGATTAAATGAAAAAAAATAATTTTTATTGAATAAGATAGTACTCATTAGAATGATGAATCATTAATAATCAATGATTATCCATGAAAGAATATGATTATTGTATGACAGAATTCATTAACAAAAACAGTTCAACAAACATATGAAAGAAACTCGTATATTAAGGCTTCTAAAAATAACATTCATCACATCGTAGGAGTGGATAAAACCACCAATTTACCTTATTTTGGGATTTTGACCACTTTTTTTACCCTCATTGTCTTGGGATTTTAACTTCTTTACACACTTTAGATTTGGATAAAAACACATATACCCTCTTGGGATTTAGATAATCAACCATGTACCATATTAGGATTGTTTTAATCACTTTGGACCCTCTTTTACATTAGAAAAACACTCGTGTTTCTATAGAGATCATAAGATATAAAAATTTACCTAATACATTAGATATATATAATATTTTAGTCACACAAATCAGAAAATAAAAAAATTATTTGTTTTCAAAAATGTAAAAAACATTAAATTTTATCGTTTCTTAATTATCCCATAGGAATGAAATAGGTTTCATAAATTGTTACTTATAACATCGAAATAATAATTTCTATAGATAAATAATGTCTATGGTACCATTATAGACTATCCCATTTGAGGCATAATATTCCATGAAGGATGCAGATAAAGTTAATTTTTTAAAATAACATTAGAAATATGACATGAAAAACAAAAAGAAATTCAATTATCATTTATAATCATTAAAAAATCCATCAAACAAATTGAATGGAATTTTTTTAAACCATTGGAGACATGTAATTCATGCTTTATTATGAAGATGTGAAATTATGGTAGGAAAATAGATTTATTTTGCAAACATTAAAAAAAATTAAGACATTACAATGAAATTAAAATAATTCATGCATGGAAAATGAAAATTAGATTACATTGAAATTATTTGAATTACTATAAAATATATTTTATAAAAAATATTAGAAATATCTGAAAATTATATAACACATTTTATAAAATAGTTTTAAACTATGTGAATTTGGAGGTATAATATTGGTGAAAAAAGAATAAACAAGGATAACTTTAATTGAAATTTGTATTTATTTTTTAGTAATAATGGATTATAAAATGTAAATATACTAGGAAACCATATAAATAACTTGGTATGAATAAAATATACATTTTTTAACTTGTAAATAATTTGATATTTCTATAAAATCAAATTGAGACATAAATAAACCTTAAAAAAAGATACATTATTAAATAAACCCCTATAGATTTATTATAGTTCTAATAAAAACCAATGAACTAAATTAATATGGATTGAGTTTTAAATATAGTTAAATCTTTTTAAAATAAAAAAATTTATCCATGGTTAATATACAAACTACCAAAAATAAATAAGTTGAATATTTAATTTTTAATGAAAGGAAATTAAGATGAGGATACCCTTAAAATAATTTATCCATTTAGTCCAAATTCTATGATTGATAGAACATGATATATATTTATAAATACCTTTTTTCATGAAATTTAAATAATATCATCTCAGGGGAAATGTAAACACAATATAATTTAATTTAATTTTTGAATGTTTTATATTTAAAAAGAAATAAAAGTGATAGGAGGAATTGATTCCTTAACTCTCAACTTGCATGAAAGTGATTTCACCTCATATATATTGAAAATATTTATTTTAATGTCTTATTGATAAAATTTATTCACATATATTATCATTTATATAATTTCATTAGAAATCATTTAATACTATTTTGACCTAAGGTGCGTCATGGACCTTTTTTGTGGACTGAGATGGTCCCATGGGGGATGGGCAATGTTTCATTTTTTTCGATAGGGAGTTCAATTGTTTAATGGTCCCATAGGGAGATTTCAATGGACTGATTGTTTGTGAAATTATCCCATGTCTGGTACAATGTCCTTAAATGGTCTCCAACAAGTTCATTCGTAGTGCCATAAACTACCATAAACCCTTTTATCCCTGATTCATGGACCTACATTTCAAATTCATTAACTTAATGGATGATTTGGCTAGGGACACTCATGGACTCCATGGGTCCAAAGGATTGGAGTTTAGTCTCATCACACCATTTTGGGGGAATTTTTTCCTACTACGTGAGTCTTCTATAGATTTAGGAAATATTCATATGTTCATGAATCCTTAGATCTATGCCAAACATGTGTCCACAAATTACTCCTAGGTTACAAGACCAATCAGAAATACATGAGGGTAAAAAATCATCTATATCTATTTTAGTTTCAACATCAATTATGATATCCTTTTTTCGATAGTTTAGGAATTCCTTTACATTTACTAAGATAGAGTGAGTTTAAGCCATGTGATTAGGAACTCTAAATTTATCATCATCCATGGGTGATAGGAATTATTCCAGAATTGGGTTCAGTCCCATAACCTGAGCTTCCTAAGTATCCTTGGGAAATGAATCAATGACCACGTAGTTCCCCACATCATATATAGACATATCACCTTTTAATGTCCTGTGACAAGGAACTAACCATCCAGTTTACCATCATGTGGCAGGGACATCTAAGCGTAAGGTTCCCAGTCAGTATTTGATGTGGGACTTACACCGAGGCAACCCAAGGTACCCAGAATCAATTTTCTGTTTGGGGTAAATAGATAACATACTGAGAATATACCATAAAAATATTAGGTTTGGGGTTGGACATCAGGGAGTCTTCTTCTGTTTTATAGTTGGTTATGAATCAAAGCCATTGTAGTTCAGTTATATGAGGCTTATGATGTGGGGCTTACATCGGTGGAGTAGGAAAATTTTCAGCTGTAGTTTGGACTTATACCGTTTTGTATTCCTTGATGAATTTGGGGATCATGACTTGGGATAACCATTGAGAAGGATCCAGTTTGAGCTTGGTCCTCTAAAATGCATCTTGCAGATCTTGATTATGTCTGAAATTAGTGTTCTAAAACATCTTTCATTTAGGGATTACACCTAGGAGGAGGCCTATGCATTGGAGTTATGCAGATCTCATGATCGATGCCAACCACTAAGACATTATAAGTCATGATCAGTTTTAGAATGAAGAAGAGGTTGTGGATCGGATGATGGAACATCCCACATCATCTTTTGATAGTTGTTATTAGAGACCAAAGTGAGGGAGGGATAGAGAGAGAGAGGTTTTTGAATATTCAAACATGCAGATTGTTTTCATAGCTCGTATAGTCCGATTAACTTATGCAGGTATGCCATGGGAAGAGTCATTGTGTAAAAATTATTCAACCTTCTTCAATAAAAGATAAGGGATTTCCTCAGGGTGAGTGACCTATATTTGTAATGGGAATGTGGAGGAATGAATCTTCTTGTCAAATGGAAAAGAAAGGGTGATTTACCTCTGATAAGATGAATCCTCATTGAAAGGAATGACTAGTGATAGCCTTTAATTTCTATAATATGAACATTCATGTCTGTATCCAATGTTTGGACTGTGGTTATTCATGGGAATGTAATCTTATTGACATTCCAGGGGTAAGCCCCATTTTAGGAATTACCCAAAAGACTTGCATACAATGGTTTTGTATACTAAAATGGGTGCACTAATGTGCCTGATGTTTTCTTCATATGTGTCTAGTGGATTTGGATGACTCTTCAGCCTAATGTTTTTCTTCTAGTTCATAGAGGGACAATATATGAGTTGATGGAAATGGAAGGAAATGATCATAAAGGAAGGTGGAATTCCCATTGGTAACCCATTCCACATACCATTTCTCTATGCATAATGGGGTATTCCTCATATAGTATGTTGCTCTACTGGTGGAGTGGTTGTCCGCATATCGATGTGGTACGTAGACCGCGGTACGGTCCGTGTTCCGTGGTGTTATGTGGCCCCAGGTTCGGGCTACATAGTGCAGTGCTATGCGGGGCGGGATTCCATCCATGTAGTGGGACACTACGCGGGTGGAGTGGATAATCTTCATACTGATACACTATGTGGGACAAAAAAATTAAAGAAGATACAATGATCTTATGGTACGAAGGATGTTCATCCATCGTCATGATATTGTTCATGGTTCACAAACTAGGCTTGCGGTCTGCCAATTAATATTGGGTCTCCATATTTTATGGTATGAGGTAAGCTATACATAATATAAATTATTTAAAAAGTCTTTCATTATGGTAAATTATTCTTATGTGTCTTGGAAGATCATAAATCTATTCTCCTGTTGTCTCCATGTCTCCATCCTAAACACTCTTCACACCTCTCCTTGGGTACCTCGAGATCCTTTTATATAGTTTCTAGGAAGTTGTATCTATTGGTTCCACTATACCTTTTTCAGAAGCCCATGGGGTAATCACCCAACCTGTGGAAGACATGGTAAATAGATGTTCGTAGGGTTGCAGTTCATAGCATTATAAATCACCGCCTCAATTCTTCCAATGAAATCATCTCATTTGAAAGATACTATCGGCTTTTCCAAACAATGGACTGTTTAGTTCCAGGGAATGGTATTCGGGGGAAATATTTCTACCTTCATTATGCTAATGAATTTATTCATGGTGGATGAATACTGAGAACATTTCTCTACCATCCTTTTCCAAAAAAATTGTTCACGCGACCTGATGCTTTTATATGTGTTATGTGAATGACATTGTTCACGACTTCATTTTGAGGCAGTAGAACACCATGCAGAGAGGTGGACTGTGAAGGAATTTTAGTTTTCAATGTCTCTCCTTCCCTTTTTTGAAACTGGGATTAATTGGTATTATTCTGAATTCCATCAGTTGAATTAATATATTTTCCTTTATAAAATTTGTGTGTTAATTTTTTACCACATTTTATAGATTTCAAGACTCAAAAATTTCCCCTATCAGAATGGGTTCCCATCAGGATGAAGAGGAGGCTATTCCCATATAGAAAATGGTCCTCACATGAATTGGATTGTGGAATACTGGTGGAACAATCAGGGGAACACACATATATATAGGGGACCCATTTGAACTTTTATTTACCACCTTTCTTAGAGAACTCATCACACTCAATTTTCTCTCAGTCTCCTAATTCTACAAACATTTGTTCTCTATGGATTCATTTATTCGTGAAGTAATCCTCAAATCATGAAAAATGAGTACACTTCATGGTCTCCAACATCCCAGAACTAAATTTTAAATCCATGACTGGGACATTTAATCTTCAAATGGTGAGTTCCGATTTTCACATAGCATAGGTCAGTGCCTGACTTTCTTGTTTCGTAAACTTGTTCCGTTCATGGGCCAACGCCCCCGCAGGCAAGAACCTAGTGATTTTCAATGAACTGTCAGTTCACAGTTGACCCCTTCTGTAGACTATTGATCGAATTTAATATGTAGTAATCTTTTATGCCTTTTCCAAATTTGATGGATTGACATTTTTATAGTCTTTTGATGCAGGTACACTAATGGATTATCCACAAGTTGATTCCTATGCTAATTTTTTCATGGTTTTATTGTCGCAACCCTCTTAGTTACCGATTAATGAGTGAATAATATGACAAATATAATGATGATAAGTTCCATGTTTTCCTATTTCATCTATCCTTAGTGAACCTTTTTACCCTGGGTCATATGGAGTATCCAATTTTAGATAGGCTCCCCATTTATGGATTTGTTCTATTATCTGATACATGGATTCTGGAACTGAATCGAGCCAACTAACCTACTTCTTAGATAATAAATATCATCATTCCTAAGGACCTTATTTTTTTGAAATGACCATTCATATAGAATGTAACTTCTACTCGGTCCTTATTGAACTATGTTTCTCCATCGTTAGAGAATTCATGTCGAAATCCATGTGAGAAGGCACAAATCTACCATAGAATTGCATGGAAGGCCAAAGAAAATGAGTAGCATGGTTGGTCATCAAAATGGGACTATTTTTATGGTGTTTCATTGGGATTATATTGGGGGTGTCCTTTCTAGGTTCATCAAACCTGTGGGGAATTCTGTAATGAATTTGTTTGTAGTGGGTTATTACGAGATTTTTTGGTATCTCAGACCAATTCTCATCAAACCAACACCCTCATTTCACAACTTCTGAGTATATGGAGTACAGAAACATAAACATTTCAAATTTTTCATTGGGAGGTTGCTATTATCCTTAGGGATATCATGATGATTTTTGGGATTCCAATCATCAGAGATATGTATGACGAAATTTTACCCCTTCCTCTACCTAGTATGATGAGGAGAGGACTCATTATTTTTTCAGGAGACTTATGACCCAAGCGAAGACCCATTCATAGGATACAAATAGTTATTAGAAAAAATAATCTCTTTCCCTTATTGGATTATTTAATTTTCTATGAAATTTGGTCAAGATCCCAATGCGTTCAGACCTATTTTATTCCCACCCTGAGAGACATTAAGGAGAGAAACTTCCAATTGGCCCTTATTAGAGGAAGGCCAATTCTGCAAATGGGGATGAGAACTCTTCCTTGATGTTGAATGTCTGTTTGAACTAGAGGCCTTCTTGGATATGTTTTAAAGTGGATAAATACTACTGGTATGTGATTCTGATGGTTTTAGAATCACAGTATTTTTCACTATTGCTCAGCTAGCCACTGGAAAATGAATTAAGCTAAACATTTCAATAATGGCCAAAACCTTCCTCTTATTAATCCGGGTTAGAGAGGGTAGGACACCTCAATTGGTTATTTAACCTTTACAAATACTATGGTGCTAGATGGAAAACCACCTAGGGGGATACTTTTATTAGTTCCCTTATGATTCCAAAAACTATTCTTCAGCCGTATATTTATGGTACCATCAGGGTCATGCCGACAGGGAAACCCTCAAAATAAAATTAGGAACAATGGAATGAACTAAATGAAATAGTATTTATGAAACAAATCATGATTTCATGATATATATATATAGATAATTTTTCCTGGGAGTATACATAGTGACATATTTAAATTCTTTATCCATAGGGTTCTGAACCATTCCTTAAGAAAGGTTATGATGATGCCTGGATTCAATCATAACCATATGGCCAGCTACCAGATCCTATTCCCATTTTTATGACACTCAAGGAATCTAGGGATAAGTTAAAACAAAATGAAAATTATTATAATTTCTAACTATGGAATTATACTCAAATTTATCCCTATTCTGAACCCCCAAGAAAGGTCTTGAGAGCTTGGGGCGTGCCATCTCAAGCTATTGAGGCAAATGGTGCTACCACTGAGAACCAGACGTTCATACATTCTGATGTAGTCATTCAAGTTTCCTAGATTCAATGGGATTTTTTATGAATATACTAATCATTTCAATTACAATTCTCTGATGATTTTTGGTGTTCTGTCTAGGGGAATGATGTTTCCCTTACAGGAATCAGTTATGTGTCAGTGACTGTTGACATCTCTTATGATAACTATCCTAGAATTGTGGATCATTACCTATGGGATCCCGAGACCCTAATCTATGCTCATAAGGTCTAATTTAGTCTTCTCAACAAGTTATGAACATGATAAGTGCCAAAATAAATGGGTATGATAAGAATTATACCACTAGGATTACCCCTCGATGACATTCCTCTTCACTAGGGGTACTAGGGTTGCAGAGGCACCAATGATGTAGTTGAAATTGGTGGAAACTATCTTAAAACCCCAGAATGAACCTCCATTATTAGCCATTCCTATAAATTATTAATTTTCAATGGACTTGAAGACCTGAGATGTCTTGAGGGATAATGTTTCTAATGATGAAATTTGGGAGATGCTCTATGAAGATCACATATGTCTTCTAGGTTTTGGAACTACCATCTCTCCTTCATGGATTTTTGTTCATGATTATCGCGATGATGTTTCAAAATATATCAATGAAAGGGAAATTTTATTCCATTCATCCAAATACAATTGTCAATGGTCAGATCGAGATGCAGAGACAGTTAAATTCTCTTATTTGGATGACAATGATGATGGAGTAATTGAAATTTCTAACACCATCTATTTCATTAAATTTTTGTACGGATCCTTATGTTATTCCATACTATTTTTGGAGTCATGGGAGTCCCATGAGAAGGCACCTTCTCTAGTGTACGCCCCCAAGGGTGATATATCCGGAGAACATTCCCCTTTTGACAAGGGGTTCAGTATATATTGTTCTTTGAGGTCCACTAAGCATATGGAGGTAGTTATTGTGAATCCTATTAGGGTGTTACTTTTATTGGTTCAACATTATACTCTCATTATTGATTAATCCTCATGGAATACCAGAAAATGTTGATAGATGTCTCAATTCTAAACACACATCAAAATGAAGATAAAAATTTAGTAAAATTTTTATTTGAATGGTCATCATAATAAATTCATTCATCCTGCAGACCAGTTATTACATGCATATTTTAACATAAATCTAATAAGTAATCCATAAATTGTTTACCAAAAATATCTGGCTCATGATCTTTCTATAGAATAGGAATTCCCAAAGGATTTGTGGATGAATATCATATAGAGGTTGGGATAACCATGAAATTTGGGTGTATCCACAACACTCCGAGGGTGCCCATTCTGGATCAAACAAACTCTTCCCCAATAATAGTGGAACCATTATAGGTTGAAGTCACAACTAAGTTCCCCCATCCCTTAGTCATATAAAATGGAATATCACTGATAGGGATAGTTAATCTTGGAGGGGATCCCAAATTTTCAAAAGATATTTGGGGAGTCCTTGGTCTTGAGGAGTCAGCTTTCCAAAACTAGATAATCCCCCCATTTGTAGAGGGAGTTTATTTAGAAATAAATTCCCTGATTAAGCACTCATGTTACACTCTTCCATATCAAAATACTCTAGGGGAGGCATCTATTCCAACTCAAGGTGGTTTGGAATGGGGTATCATTCCTTTTTCTGGATAGATTATCCATATGGGAAAGAAATTAGGCAATCTTATGGAGGGTTTATATAACGTCGAACAAGGCCATGAGCCACATGTTCCTTTAAATTAACCTGAATCTCAATTACATATTAATGATGCAGCACTATATCATCTAGGAGGCAATTCCACAATGGAGGAGAAAGTCATTGATTATCTAAATTGTATAGGTTAGTATTCTAGTCCTCCTACCATTTTCCCTTGTTAAACTCATGGAATTTATATTGTTAAATTATCTCACATTCGATTTCAAAATCACATCCATACACACTTGTGACTATTGTTGGTACCATGACACTGCCTCTTGTCGAAACTGTCAGAGATGCAGCTATACCGGGGTCAACCCACTTCAAATGAATTGAATAAAGACTTCATTTTGTAATATACATACCTAATAATGTTATTCTATCTGAGAGAGACTCTATAACTACCAAAGAGGTCCTTGAGAACCTTCAACTCAGCTGAAAAAGAGAGTGGAGAAACATTTGGTTGTTGATTTCTCAAACACCCTAGGAGGAAATGCCAATGAAGTTTCTAATATTACCATTATTGTTCTCAATATTGGTGTTTAGAGGGTTCTATTATCAGTGCATTTATAACAATGGGATATTGGTCATCATGAAAAAATAGGTGACTAGTGCACTCGAGTCCAATATTTCAACTATATAATATATGGGTAATCATTCTGCTGCTAAACATATCCTTATTAATAAAGCTGCTAAGAAGGAATGGGCAGTCGTAAGGCTACAGATTTCACACACAAGGTATATGTCTTTATCCAAAAAACTTTACAAGGAAGTGAAAAAATGTAGAAAAGAACTAGAGGGACTTAAATAGGAACAATACCACATTATAACTACCATTGATGAGGGGCATCAACTAGTGGAAGAGGTGGAAAAGGATTTACATGACTTGTTGAAGGCGCCATAGGTATTGTGGTCTAATGTTGAGGATGATATTTCTACTTTGCTGATGCTCTACCAAGTGGTCAATGAATAAGTTCAAATGATGATATAACTTTTTGAATATTCCGAAAAAATCTTGTAATTATCATTCCATGTTCCCTTGGAGAGGCTACATGTTGTGGATTCCCTTTTTATATTCATTAAATTGAATGAGAAAAATTTTCTCTCAAGTGTTTCTCAATTATATATTGCTAAAATTTTAATCATTTATAATC
Organism: Viscum album; assembly: GCA_963277665.1. NCBI lineage: Eukaryota > Viridiplantae > Streptophyta > Magnoliopsida > Santalales > Viscaceae > Viscum > Viscum album. Next base: position 157,535,339 of record OY728128.1, on the reverse strand, counting down.
CACCACGTTATGATAGTTATTTCAACTAGATTTCACAATAAATTACAATATAGGATTACTAAAATAATTAAATTACAATCTAATTTTTTTCTAATCCAAGGGTCTCTGGGAGCATTGATCGAAAATTTATGAGGATACATAAAAAACCCTAATTTTTTAATATTTTCTATTATAATCATAATTCTTTCCTCAGTCCGATATTAGTGTTGCATTTGTGGGTATAACATGACTTTTTCTTAGGTCACCATTTGTGGGTTTTGACCTAATAAAATTTGCATCTCTAGATTTTGGGTTTCTCAATTTTTTCCCTAAATCTCACATAGCATAGGTTTAGTGAGATGTCACTCAAATTTTATCTAGGGAGCCTTATGTGGGTTCTCATCATAGAGAGTGTTTTGTATCTCATTAATGAGAGTTTAATTCCATGCCAGATTGACTATCCTGACTGCTATTTAACGTCTAACAATGTAGCGGTCTGGAATTACTTCCAGTGGAATAAAATTGATACCGATCAGGGCACTCCATGGGAGGCTACATCCACTAGGCGGGACACACCACCATCCCCAGTGGCATCCATTCCCTCATGAAGCCATTGGGCGGAGATCCATGCTTCGTCCAATGCTCATATGTGAGAGTTCCCAAGGATCATATTCATTCCTACCTCCTTTGCCTCTGATACCAACTGTAGAGACTCGAAGCATGACATAGATGGAAATTACATTAATTTTGCAAAATACTTAATACCTAACAAAAATAGACACACAAGGACCGTAATAGTATAGTGTCATTGGAAATTTGGAACGTAATCTTCTAATCGTGGTGAAAGATCTTCAACATCTCCCATAAAGATATTCCACTTTTTGATTCCTTACCTAAAACCTTTCTTTTAATCCTGGGGGAAAATAAAACATAAAAAGGGTGAGCTGAAATGCTCAGTAAGGGTAATTATGGATAATATAAAAAATACCATATACATTTGAACAAAAAAACATGAACATAATGTCTAAACATCAAAAGCATGATAAATGACATAAAACATGGAAGTACGTAAGGCATAGATAATAAAGAAACATTAAGAATGATAAAATAGCAGTGGAATAAAACATTTAATTGTGGAATCCATTATGAACATGTAATGATTTCCATAATATCAAAGGCATTGCTTCCAAAACCATCTTAGTGGACAAAGTCCCTTTCGGAATCGAGTTCACTCCTCGTTCCAGTCCTGTATTACTGAACCGGTTTAACTTTCCATTCCAGCCATGTCTATCTCATGAGATATAAATCTTTACCCAATGCATTGGAGGGAGATATAGGTCCCACCCATATTATAATGAAATCATTCTTTCGTGTGCCACAAAATCATAAATCATACAGAATAGAATAACCCATGTAATAAAATGGGATTCTTAAACATCATGCCATCATAACATAATCCATAAACATTTGATATCTTTTCATCATAAGAAAATTGAAACCATTTAAACTATAGAGACATTTTACGTGAAACATACACATATGAAATAATGTCATCTTAGATGGAAAATAGTTTTGACAAAACACTTGAAATGAATTCTTGAGGAAAATATCATTTCTTCTTTAAAATAATTTTCTTTTCAAAAAATTCCATGCAATTTTAAAAGATAAGGGTTTTGTGGAAAATAATCATGAAATATTAGAGAGGAAGATTCTTGAAAATGAGGCGTTATGAAACCGTAAAAATCCATTCACACTTTATAAGTTTAAAATTAAGATTCTCCTCGTACTTTTGTCGGAAAAGTCAAAAAGTACCTTATATGGTAACCAAAGGAATGATTCCATTCATACAGTGTGGTAAAAAGTCAATAAAGGGTAAAAATGACTTTAAAAATTAGTGGAAGAATGGTAAACATTTTATGAAAACATTTTTAGAAAACATGGTCATGGATGATAAACCTAACCCCAGTAAATACTTACGTATAAGCAATCTCGGATAAAAATGAGATTGAAAATTTATCCCTTACCTTAGGTCAGATAAGCTTCATACGTATCCAAACCTCCTGTATAATGATTTAAATAATGTCATTGACTTATTAAAGAATCATATTCATTGTTATTATATCATATATGGTTCACTTATGACTTTATATTACCCGTTCTTTTGTAAATTCACGTTAAAGTTGCGTTTTGGGTAAAATCATTTCATTTGTCATTCGTGTTTTAACTTGTAATTATTCATATGATTACTTAGATCATGATTAATTACATACAGAATGTAAAAAATGATTTATATACAATATATATTCAGAATATATATTTAATGGATCGATAAATGGAAAGAAATACACCGTTCATGGAGACGGTAGGCCGTTCGTACGCATGAACGCTGTTTTCGTTTCCTTATTGAATTGAATGGAATTAAGTAGATGAAATAAATAAATATATACATAAATCCAGTATCATTATTATGTCATATATTTCATGATTACTTATTATATATACTTTATAATCATTCTTGAATGGTTATCATGGAGAGTGAATCTCATCGCGTCGTGGAGATGGTATTCCGTACGTATGCACGAGCGATGATATCATTCCCATGATCATGGAATTGTATTAAAGTGTATGTATAATATTACAGAATCAATATAAATTTAAAATAATCATATATACTCATTACTTTCACCATTATACCTATCCATGTATGGTGGTGGTGGAAATTAGACTACACCACGGCGTTGAGACGGTATTCCGTACGTACGCACGCGCGGTGATTTCGTTTTCCGTAGGATGGATAGATGGTGAAATATTTTTGTTTCATACTTATAATCACATATCAGTATATGAGTGATACTGATGTTATTACCTCATAATTAAACAACTAAAAAAGAATAAGTGGAAGAAGAGATAAAGTTGAATGAATCGGTAACAAACATTACCTCTTCTTTGAAGCGCCTCTTTGAGAGCTCCTCTTAGGGTACTAAAATTGGTCTTTGAAGAAGACCAGGAACTCTAGGATGTTTCTAGGGAAGTGGAGAAGAGAATTTGGTAGGGTTTGGCCGAGCTTGAAGACTCAAAGTGGTGTGAGGAAGAGAGGGAGGATGTTCCCTTTTATAAGGGAGGAGATGGAACCTTTGAAATAACTAAAAATATTATTTTATTATAAAGTCATATTCGGTTTTTAATATCTCCATATTGAGTTCCATATTGAGTTATTTAGAATCTAAGGTGGGGATGGGTCGAAATCCTATCATCCAATAGAATTTGGACAAGTTTAGTTTACTATTTTAACCTTTTCATTTAGTTTTAACTTTAAGTTAGATAATTTTACTTTTACCGTGTCTTTTTGTGTTCTTACAATATAAGGTTAATAAACATACTATAACAAGCCAAACGAACCCCAAGTTGTTTATTATTAATATATATATCCTTATCTAAGTCATTTGGCCGATCCTTATATTTTTAAGAATAAAATAACAATTAATAATATAATATTTGTTTTAAAAACTATTTTATGTCAATTTTGAAACTATTTAGTAATTTATTTTTGTGAAAATCATAACAGAATGATTAATTTGAGAAAGTTAATAAAATAAATACTAACATGTCATATTAACCTATAAAATTAGTGGAATTCATAAAAGTCTCAAATTACATTTATTTGGGTATTTATAACCTCAATTATGTGAATATTTCATTAATAAGATAATTACTGCATCATCTTTGTGTCATAAATAAATTAACTTATATAAAGTCTAAAAATTAAAAATAAACTATCATTATGTCAGAAATACTTTTATCTTTCTAATGAATATTTATAGTTGAATTTATATTTTGTATAACCATATATTAAAAATGCTTTAGTTATTAAACGTTGATTTTAACTGTTTTAACCCTTCTTTAAATAAATTGATAATAAATGTCCTAATCTAATCCAAGTGGGCCTAATGGTCATATTTTATTCCTAAGGTTGTTTTTGATAGAATTACATTCATCCAATAGAATTAGGACACATGTTAGGGTAATAATAATATCATTTTTACCCTTAATTACCCTATTAACTTTTAACCGTGGTAAAAAAAGTAAAAAGTTACTATTCATCAAAAATTATTTTCATCTCATTGAACCACATTTAATCCATGATATTAACCATGTCTCTCGGATTTTCGAAATTCTACTCACAGAAGTGGTAAAATTTAGTTTTATGGAAAATTCAGTTTTTTTAACTACCACTTAGTGGTTTCACTATTCATCAAAAAATGAATGTTTCCATAAAAATACCAAAATTATTCCTAAGATGGATTTGAAATTATGAATTCAAAAATGATGTTTATTTCAAAATATTGAAAACATATCAGTTACATTAACTAATTTAATAATTAATTCTCATCGTCAAAACAAATAGCGTGTTTTTAAAAGATAATAACTATCAAAAGATTGACACTTGTTTATGTCTGGATTAAATGTGAAATTACACCCAATGACCATCATTGTATTAACATGTAAAAATATATTCTAAATATACTTTAAAACCACTCAAATTAATAATTTATCACTATTAATTATTTCGATTAAAAAAGTTGTTTTTAATTATTATTTAGTAATGTTCACTATTCATCAGAATATGAAAGTTATCCAAAAAGTACCAAAATTTCACCGTAAGCTAATTTCGATATTCCGAATCCAATAATGAAGTCCATTTTGAAAAATAAAATTTACAAAATTTCAAAAAGTGGTTATTACTATTAATAACGGCTAGTTTTAATAATATTTGAATAGCATATCGTTGTTTAGTGAAACTCGATATTGCGTACTACACACGCTATCGAGGAAGGTCGTGATTGCGTGTAATGCAAGGAAAGTAAAGGTTGTGTGTTGTGCAAGCTCCTTTTGGTGTAGCATATAACACAAGACATTAATGAAATTAAAAAGAATATTTTTCATAAAATCTCGGGGTGTTACATTCTACCCCCCTTAAAATGAATTTCTCCCTCAAAATTCATCGGGGTTATAAATGGTTTACTACTCGAAAGTTTCTTTAATAGAAACCCACATCGTAAAAAGGAATACCAAAACCAATCTTTAAAAAACAAAAGTATGAAACGTAATAGTTACTCAAATAAACTAATCACTGGGTTTTTAAATAGGTGAAAATATGGATATGGAAGAGAAATCAAACCATCATGTTCTAATGGAGAGTGGTAGAGAACATGGCTATGGAAAAGCCAACAATCACAAATCCATAAATTTGTGACAATATAAGGTACCATCTGATTCATTGGATATAAGATCACTAGGACAACATTTATGGTTTTCAAGATAATTTCCCTAAAGATGGAATTAGAAGAAATAATTTCGTGATTTTGGTACAGTCTCACCGTTGGTCGTTCTTTGTACAATTTACACTTCATCTCTTAAAGAAATGAATTTTAATTTGTCATTCGTGATGTGTTAGCAGATCATGTGATAGAATGATGGGTCATTCCATCTATCTCAAACAAAAGGTTCTAAAAGTTATTAAAAATACATAAGTCCATCTATAGTGAGATTAATCATATATGGTTCCTAAAATGGACTTATACTTCATATATAATAATGCTTTATATAATAAAACTAGTTTCTACTAAATAGGGACTTCATGTAGGCCAGTGGTAGACGATAAAGGCCAGTCTCACTTCGGTTGTGGGTTCAATTCCACAGCCTTGTCCGACGCGATGGGTTGTCTCCCGTCCTGCAGGTTTTCCTTTTTCTAAAACTACATTACTATAACATCCCATCAATAATATCAAAAAAGCATTCATCCTTAAACAATACTAACTTATGTCCAACATAATCCATTCCAATCTGTAGGCTTATATAAAATACTTCGGTCCAAGCTCATAGTATAAAGAAAACGATTACTTGAAATTTCATCAACCAAGCATGTGAATACCATCATTTATCCTCTATATATCTTGTCGGTCACCTTCCAATCATGTGAATACCTTAATCATCTATTCTCCTAAAAAATGAATACCCATTAAACCTTAGTGAAAACATGAATTCTGTCAAAAGTTATCACCTTCCACATACCAAAATCCAAAAATTCTATATATTCAAACCATGATATAACATTCCCCTTATATCAGTCATGAGCTCATTAATACTATCAAACATCTAATTTTCTCCTTATCCCTTCATTATGTGCATATCATCTACTTTCCAAAAATATCTGAATAACCTTTCATGGTTACTCGTACCATTCATCATACACATTCAAAACATAAGGAAAGACAATAGTGTAACAATCCATAGATGTATCTTTATTCCATAGTACAATGAGATTACTTATACAACATTACACTGGATAAATATGTAATCATTCCACTACCTTCTTAAACCATTGACTGAGCTTCAACAATTCTTGCATCTCACATATCATTTGTAGTCTCTTCATCATCATCAACATAAATACTACCCATACGACCGTACTGACTCTCTTCATGAGACATTCCCTTAGGGAATTGGTTTGCATAATGCCCGTACATTCCACATTTAAAACCTTTAACCATTGTTGATGTCGTAGCAATACCATTAGCCTCATCCCTAGTGTTAACTGAACCTTTTCCTTTTTACTTACTGGCTTTGTGTCCTTCTTTTCCACACCCAAAGCCTCTTCCAGTTCCTTTGAAACATTCTCCTTGATGCCTCTTCCCACATGATTTACATAGGGGAAATTGAAATTTCTTTCCTCTATGATCATCATGAAACTCCATCTTTCTCTTATTAGCCGAGTCAGGAAACTTACCAAATTTGAGTTTATTGATCATATTATGAGAATGATGATTCAGCATAATAATGATGTTTGGACTTCAAAATCCCATTTCATTTGGTTGCTCATGAAGAATATCATTCCATTGTCCATCATATCCTCCATTATCATGAATCATCTTGTTTCCATCCATTTTCTAAAACCCAAAAAGAATAGTGTGAGAGGCAAAAATCACGCTAGGGAAAACAATATAATAAAGGGGGAGTACCTTCAATATCTAACATCTTGGGTTACCGTAATTCTAGTACTATAACCTATACTTATACTTAACCTTAGGGACATCCCTAGACAAACCTTAGAAATATATATAGGGATCTCACTAAAGTTCTCACATCCTAGTTTCAAAAGGTTGACTAAACCTTTCCTCTGATACAAACTGTAGCGGTCTGGAATTTCTTCCAGTGGACTATAATTGATACCGATCAGGGCACTCCATGGGTGGCTACACCCCCTGGGCGGGACACACCACCATCCCCAGTGGCAGCCATTTCCTCATGAAGCCCTTGGGCGGAGAGCCATGCTTCATCCAACGCTCACATGTGAGAGTTCCCAAGGATCAGATTCATTCCTACCTCCTTTTCCTCTGATACCAACTGTAGAGACCCGAAGATTGACATACATGGACATTACATTACTTTTGTTGAATACTTAATACATAACAGAAACTGACACACAATGATCGTAATATTTTAGTGTCTTTGGAAACATGGAACTTAATCTTCTAATCGTGGTGAAAGATCTTCAATATCTCCCAAAAAGATCTTCCACTTTTTGTTTCCTTACCTAATACCTTTCTTTTAATCCTGGGGGAAAATAAAACATAAAAAGGGTGAGATCAAAAGCTCAGTAAGGGTAAGCATGGATTAAATAAAACATACCATAAACATTTGAACATAAAAACATGAACATAATGTTTAAACATCAAAAGCCTGAGAAATGACATAAAACAAGGAAGTACGTAAGGAATAGATCATAAAGAAAAATTAAGAATGATAAAATATCATGGGAATAAAACATGTAATTGTGGCATCCATTAATCACATGTAATGATTTCCATAGTAACCAAGGCATTGCTTCCAAGACCATCAAAGTGGACAAAGTCCCTTTCTGAATCGAGTTCACTCCTCATTCCAGTCCTGTATTACTGAACCGGTTTAACTTTCCGTTCTAGCCATGTCTATATCATGAGATATAAATATTTACCCAATGCATTGGAGGGAGATATAGGTCCCACCCATCTCATAATGAAATCATTCTTTTGTGTGCCACAAAATCATAAATCATACATCATAGAATAACCCATGTAATAAAATGGGATTCTTAAACATCATGCCATCATAACATAATCCATAAACATTTTATATCATTTCATCATAAAAAATTGAAACCATTTAAATCATAGAGACATTTTACTTGAAATATACACATATGAAATAATGTCATCTTAGATGGAAAATAGTTTTTACAAAACACTTGAAATGAATATTTGAGGAAAATATCCTTTCTTCTTTAAAATAATTTTCTTTTCACAAAATTCCATGAAATTTTAACAAATAAGGTTTTTGTTGAAAATAATCATGCAGTCTTGTAGAAGAATCTTCTTGAAAATGAGGGGTTATGAAACCGTAAAAATCGGTTCACTCCATATAAGTTAAAAATAACATTCTCCTCGTACTTTTGTCAGAAAAGTCAAAAAGTACATTATATGGTAACAAAAGGAAAGATTCCATTCATACAATATGGTAAAAAGTCAATAAAGGGTAAAAATGACTTTAAACATTCATGGAATAATGGTAAACATTTTATGAAAACATTTTTAGAAAACATGGTCATGGATGATAAACGTAACCCCAGTAAATACTTACGTATAAGCAATCTCGGATAAAAATGAGATTGAAAATTTGTCCCTTACCTTATGTCTGATATGATTCGTACATATCCAAACCTCTTGTATAATGATTTAAATAATGTCATTGACTTATTACAGAATCATATTCATTGTTATTATATCATATACGGTTCACTTATGAATTTATATTACCCGTTCATTTTGTAAATTCATGTTATAGTAGCATTTTGGGTAAAATCGTTTCATTTGTCATTTGTGTTTTAACGTGTAATTATTAATATGATTACATAGATCATGATTACTTACATACATAATTTAAAACATGATTTATATATAATATATATTCAGAATATATATATAATGGATCGATAAATGGAAAGAAATTCACCGTTCATGGAGACGGTAGGTTGTACGTACGCATGAACGCTGTTTTCGTTTCCTTATTGAATTGAATGGAATTAAGTAGATGAAATAAATATATATATACATAAATCAAGTAGCATTATTATGTCATATATTTAATTATTACTTATTATATATACTTTATAATCATTCTTGAATGGTTATCATGGAGAGTGAATCTCATCGAGTCGTGGAGACGGTATTTTGTACGTACGCACGAGTGATGATATCATTCCCATGATCATGGAATTGTATTAAAGTGTATGTATAATATTAAAGAATAAATATCACTTTAAAATAATTATATATAATCATTACTTTCACCATTATACCCATCCATGTAAGGTGGTGGTGGAAATTAGATTACACCACGGCGTGGAGACGGTATTCCGTACGTACGCACGCGCGTTGATTTCATTTTATGTAGGATGGATAGATGGTGAAATATGGTTGTTTAATACATATAATAACATATCAGTATATTAGTGATACTGATGTTATTACCTCATAATGAAACAACTAAAAAATAAGAAGTGGAAGAATAAATAAAGTTGAATTAATCAGTAACAGACATTTCCTCTTCTTTGAAGTGCCTCTTTGAGACCTCCTCTTAGGGTACTAAAATTGGTCTTTGAAGAAGACCAGGACCTCTACGATGTTTCTAGGGAAGTGGAGAAGATAATTTGGCAGGGTTTGGCTGAGCTTGAAGGCTCAAAGTGGTGTGAGGAAGAGAGGGAGGAGGTTCCCTTTTATAAGGGATGAGAGGGGCACATTTGAAATAACTAAAAATATTATTTTATTATAAAGTCATATTTGGTTTTTAATAGCTCCAAATAGAGTTATTCCGAAGCTATGGTAGGGATGGGTAGAAATACTGTCATCAAATAGAATTTTGACAAGTTTAGTTTACTATTTTAACCTTATCATTTAGTTTTAACTTTAAGTTAGATAATTTTACTTTTACCGTGTCTTTTTGTGTTCTTACACTATAAGGTTAATAAACATACTAATAAAGCCAAGAGAACCCAAAGTTGTTTATTATTAATATATATAACCTTATATAAGTCATTTGGACGAACCTTAGATTTTTAAGAATAAAATAACAATTACAAATATAATATTTGTTTTAAAAACTATTTTAGGTCAATTTTGACACTATTTAGTAATTTATTTTTGTGAAAATCATAACAGAATGATTAATTCTAAAAAGTTAATTAAATCAATACTAACATTTCATATTAACCTATAAAATTAGTGTAATTCATTAAAGTCTCAAATTACATTTATTTGGGGTTTTATAACCTCAATTATGTCAATATTTCATTAATAAGATAATTACTGCATCATCTTTGTGTCATAAATAAATTAACTTATTTAACGTCTAAAAATTACAAATAAAATATCATTATGTATGAAATCTTTTTATCTTTATAATGAATATTTATAGTCGAATTTATATTATGTATAACCCTATATTAAAAATGCTATAGTTATTAAACTTTGATTTTAACTATTTTAACCCTTCTTTAAATAAATTGATAATAAATGTCCTAATCTAATCCATGTGGGCATAAAGGGTCATATATTATTCCTAAGGTTGTTTGTGGTCGAATTACACTTATCCAATAGAATTAGGACATGTGTTAGGGTCATAATAATATCATTTTTACCCTTAATTACCCTATTTACTTTTAACCGTGGTAAACAAAAGTAAAAAGTTACTATTCACCAAAAATAATTTTCATCTAATTGAACCACATTTTAGTCCTTGATATTAACTGTGTCTTTTGGATTTTCGAAATTCTACTCACAGAAGTGGTAAAATTATGTTTTATGAAAAATTCAGTTTTTTTAACTACCACTTAGTGGTTTCACTATTCATCAAAAAATGAAAGTTTCCAGAAAAATACCAAAAATTAGGCCTAAGCTATATTTGATATTATGAATTCAAAAATGATGTTTATTTTACCAAATTAAAAACATATCAGTTCCATTAACAAATTTAAAAATTAATTCCCGTCGTCAAAACTAATAGCGTGTTTTTAAAAGATAATAACTATTAAAAGTTTGACACTTGTTTATGTCTGGTTTAAATTTGAAATTACATCCAATGACCACAATTGTATTAAATTGTAAAAATATATTCTAAATATACTTTAAAAACACTCAAATTAATAATTTATCACTAATAATTATTTCGATTAAAAAATTAGTTTTTAATTAAAATTTAGTTATTTTCACTATTCATCAGAATATGAAAGTTATCTGAAAAGTACCAAAATTTCACCGTAAGCTAATTTCGATACTACGAATCCAAAAATGAAGTCCATTTTGAAAAATAACATTTACAAAATTTCAAAAAGTGGTTATTACTATTCATAACGGCTAGTTTTAATAATATTTTAATAGCATATCATTGTTTAGTGAAACTTGGTATTGCGTAATACACACGCTATCGAGGAAGGTCGTGATTGCGTTTAATGCAAGGCAAGTCAAGGATGTGTGTTGTGCAAGCTCCTTTTGGGGTAGAATATAAAACAAGACATTAATGAAATTAAAAATAATATTTTTCATAAAATCTCAGGGTGTTACAAATAACATTGCCCTTGATTTGTAGAGTAAGGGCCCCAATTAAAGTCCTCTAAAGAGGGAATATCCCAATAACATTCAGACATGGATAAGGGATTTTTCATGACCTTGAACATGTTGTTCGTAGTCATGGAACAGGATATGAGTCATGAATGCCAATGGGATTACAAGAGTAGGGAAATCCTCTCCTGACAATGAGTTTTCTTCTAGTTTATAGGATGTTCTATAGGAAACTTATGCATAGATATCGGGGCACTGTGTACATAGTCAAATGATGTTGTACGTAGTACACTCACCATCCATTTCCAATGGTTAGGTATATTTATATAAATTTATACCTGTTTGGGGTTTTGTGTCCATGATATAATACATTTTAATGGAATGATGTCTGAATCTGATATGGGAATTTGTTTTGATTTTAAACAAGAATTCCAAACACACATGAATTTGGCTTGTGTAAAGAGGGTGATAAAGCATGGTTTAGTATAGTTTCATGAAACTAGGATATTTGAGACTCATGATTTAAATTCACCATACCCTAACGAAGAAGGGATGTAAAAGACTCATCCCTTCCACAGTAGTTTGACCTGAAATTCACCTTCATTTTTGATATTATAGGGGTAAAAATGTAAACTATAATTTGAGGGGATTCTAAAAACATGGAATGATATGAGACGTAAACGTTATAGGGTGTAAAAAATTACTAAAGGGCTCTCTAGAGGGAATATTTTATTTTTTTGATGGTCCTCTTTTGTGGGAAACTTATGAAAATTTTCCAAGAAATTTTGTGCACAGTTAAACAATGGTGTATGTACAGAATTGACCTTCTATCTCCAATATCCATGTAGGGTTATGGGGATTTTTAAATTTCAGGACATAGAGTATTGGTCATCAAAAGGTGGTTCCTGAACATCAAAGGGGTTATTTTAAGTCAAAATATCCACAGAATAGGTAATTAAGTTCTCATGATATAGGTGAAGGGGGTTCCTTATATAGGTCTATCCATTACTGATGAAAGGATGAGATGATATTTTTTCATGGATATGCCCAAGATATTTGACTCACATTTCCATAGATATCCATATAATGATAGGAATAAATCCAAATATAGTTCATTTATTGTTTTCCCATACGAAAATAATATTCATAAATATGGATGGTGCATTTTAATTTCATGTACGAGCTCTTCCAATTAGATGGGAGTTGTGATATAATTTACAATACGGATTCATTTCATTCACATGATTATGAAAGGAAGACAAACATTGGCATATCGAGGCTTGATAATGGACATTAAGTGTTAGGTAACACACAGTTTTAATTACATGAGATTAGGACATTGATATAGTGTCCCCAAGTAATAGGAGGATAATCCAGACAAGGAATTTTAGCATGTCCAAGATTTGAGTATGAATGAAAGTGTGAGTTGTGGTTTCAAGTGTTTTATGATTAGGTGAAATGATATAGGATTGGGATTAATTGAGAATGTATATGTTGAAAGATCCATTATTGAGGATTAGTTTTCCATTGCTTAACATGTCATTTTTTGGGCAACCTATGCAAAGTTGCCAGGGCGTTGTGTGCATAATCATAAAAGGTGTTTGTAAGACAATGACCTTCAATTTACAATGGAGAGGGATGTTAATAATGAATCAAAATTACTCAAATCATGGATTATGGTGAATATACAAGATGTTATTGGATATAATGGAAACATATGTTCTATGAGTATCAACAGAGTTGGGAATTCTCCTACATATATCTGAATGGAGTGTAGGGTGGGGCATTTTGACTCCTCTAGTGGAACTAGAATTGTGTTTAATGATTTAGGACTCCTCGAAATAGACTCCATGGATAGGTATGATCCCAACATAGAGGGTGGTAAATTTTTTCGGAATTTTGAGTGCATTTTATTTTAATGTTGTATGGTTAGGACTCTGGTTTATCAATCATGAGGAAAAGAACTATAACATGCCTTTTATGGTCTTAGTTTTAGGACCACTTTTCATGGGGTAATTTTCATTGGATATTTAAGGAATGCACTTCCAAACATCCCAAGGTCATGTAGATTGTCCCTGGTGTGAGAATCAAGCGGTGTAAAAGGATTCAAATTTTCCACTTGGTATGACCTTATCAATGAAATATTCATCTTATAAACAAGGTGATATTTCATAGTTTTTCATTAAGAAGACATGATGTTTCATTAAATAGTTTAATTTCATATGATTATAAACATTTTCATATAAATTAACGTCATGTGGAAAGGAAATAGGTGAACCTATGTTAAAGGGGTACATGTGAATTTTCTTGAGATATTCCTATGAGGAGAGCCTGTTTGGGAGCCTTCCGCTTCAACCTAGTATGCATACAGAAGGGAATTGGTTTTACCTATATTCCATTGCTAGTTCTAGGTCATTGGATCTAGGTATCACTACGTATCCCATTGGATGACTAGAGTAACAATAAACATATTTCCTTATAGAATTTACTCTTCTTTGGTCTAATCCTTATGCAGGGAGAGGGATATTTTTTTTTTAATTTTGGGTGGTTCGGCTACGATGATATTCAAGGCATCTTAATGTATCCTTTTAGGGAACTAATAAATTCGATCATATTTCTGAGAAATTATATGGTTGGTGGCCTAAATTGAATGTGATAGATGTTATGGACACATGTAGTTTTAAGTCTTTGGGAATCAAAATTAGAAGCATTATTTAACATCATGTTATGGGGACTAAATTTAAAAAAAGGTTCATGAATATGTATGGTCCAATTAGACATGGATATTATAGAAATCCATGAACATTAGGGGGGATGGAATGTGTAAAACATGATCATGGGGACCCTCAGATCATCAAGAGTTATATTGGGATTGGGATCAATTGAGCATACTAAGGTATGAAAAGTTTATCATGAGGAATAATTTTTATTTTTTTTACAAAACATTTTATTGGAATATTATGAAAATTAGTTAAGGAATTATTTTCATTATTAAACGAAGGTTTCTACATGATACTGACCTTCTATTCCCGATGGATGTGGATGTTTATGGGGATTCAAAATTTCTCAAGTTATGGAGTATGATAGATGAAAATGGAATTTTCGGGTGCATGAGGAATATCCGGTCCATGATTAGTTTTGAATCATGGATTCCCCTATATGGACTTGATTTATATGTGAAGGGAGCATGATCCTATGACAATCCCTTATTGTGGGAAACAAGGTTTGAAATCACCTTCCCGACTTTTCATCTTTTTATAAGTGATGGGGACATTTTTATTTTCCTACTTATAATTGATTGAAATAGATTTGTATATTTGGGTGTCAATATGTATTTCCTTATACTAAGAATCACTCCACACATAGTTATTGGGGTACCATGTATTTTATTGTCGTGTGATTAGGACTCGGGTCAATCATTCTTATGTCATGCGGTAAGGACTCATTCCATGGAATGAATTGAAATGTCTATGAGAAACGATCTATTGAATCTACAATTCCCATGTGTATGGCACTCAATGAGAAACCGAGGACGAAAAATTATCACTCTTCCACACAAGTTGGTATGGCCAAGGATGTGGTCATTTTCCATTGAAGACGTTTCCACAACCAAGCCTATGTTTAATGACCCGGGGGATTATTACATACCTAGTATGGATGGGAATCAATCAAGATGCCGCTATATGGATTTCCCTCTGCATGTCAGACCAGTATGTAGGGCATTTTCATTTTTACCTAGTGCTGGTAGGCCCAATGATTTGGAATTCAGGCATCACTACATATCCTATGATGATAGAAATCAAGGAAAACATAGCTCTAAAATTGATGTTCACTATCTTGGTGTGTTCCATGCATTGAGAGGTGGAATATCATGTTTTGGGTTGTGGTTGGGACATGATATAAAATCATATCATCACTACATATCCTTCATGGTCCGGAATCAAGTCACATATTGTTCTAGATGTAACATCATTGCATAGGTTTGATCCATATGTTGGGGAATGAGGAATTCTTTTTGCTAGATTATGGGGCCTAGGATATAGAATTCGTGTATCACTATGTATCATGTCATGAGAGGAATCAATACACATATAGTTCTAAGGCTCACAATACTGGTGGACCTTGTGCATGGGGGCATTTTTACCATTTTTTTATGAGCCCACAGTGCATCTTTTTCTTTTTTTTTGTGTGGGGGGGGGGGGGGGCATTATCACCATTCCTAATATCATGTGTTCTAGGATCATTATGAGAAACAGAGAATATAATGGGCCTCTAATCACAATAGTGTGGTGGATGGAGGTACTATAGAGTAATTGTGTAACATGTGGTGGTTGGACCAAGGCCTCGGATCATGGAATCTCTATGTATCCCATTGGCATATGGGAATCATGTCGTATGTACTTCTGTGATGAGACCTCCTCAGGTAGGTATTGTTCTTACTTGAGAATGGGATAATTATAGTTTGGTGGTTCTTGTTTGATGATCTGAGGATATGTTTCACTACTTATCCAACATAGATAGGAATCATGCTACATGTAGTTCTTAAAGATAGTCCCTACATGGTTCTATTTCGTACCGAGGGAGGAAGGAATTTTTTTAATCCATGGTGTGTGTCTAGGCTAGGAATTAAGATCCATGAGTTACTATATACCCTACAGTGGTATGAATCAATATTAAAGTTGTTCTATGACATGACATAGTGGGTGACCAATGTAGGAGGAAATGTCATGTAATTTGACAACATTGTTGTGAAGTGCAGTTTAACATTTGTAGTGAGGATGTTAGTTCACCCAATGTGAGTGGAAGGGCATGTTGTATCCATGTAGTTTAATGTTATGTGATTAGGACACGTCATCATGAAATTTAACATCATGTGATCAGGATGAAGGTGATAAATAGTTTAACATCATAGAACATGGACGTACATGGTGATATATAGTTTAACATCGTGCAGTAATGGCGAAGATCTTATAATTACAAAATGTATGTTTTTTCTTGAAACATGCACTAGTGGGAGCTGTGGTGAGAATTACATCCATTGAAATTAAGGCATATGATCTGTTAGAGTAAGAATTTTTTATGAATATGGTCCTTCCCATTTTTGCTAAGATTATGGGGGCTTCTTTTTTAGTATCATCTGTGTTCTTAGGACCAACACCATTTTCCATTGAGGAAAGACCATAAGAAAACATTTGTGTTGAAGGAAATTTACATCTAATGTTGTTAGACTTCAAAATGGGGATGAGTGTGTAATCGTTTCTTATCCAATCTATTAAAATCATCGAGTCATTTTTGAAATTGCTCATATGTGGATAGTTGATCACAGACCGCAACACAGAACAATTGTAGTTTAACTTAAATTGGTAGAACTGCCTCCATCCTGTATTCTAATGAGTACAGGTTTTCTTGAGTGGAAGGGAGATTAGTGCTATGATAAGAACATAGAGTATGGTTAAGCCTATATCAAAATGATTTCTTGTCCTTGTCTTCCATTCTCTAGATAATATTGGATAGGGTCTTGTTGAAGTTCTCTTCACCACTACTTGTTATTAGTATGAATAGTTGGTTGTGATACCAAATTTTTGATATAGCTTGTCCAATTCAACGGTGAAAAAATTGGTTCCATATTCTATTAGTATTTTATAAGGGACAACAGACCTGGGGATATTGTTGGATTTCAGAAAACTAACAATTCTTTTTTCCCGGACCACTTTATAGAATAAAACATTTTCTAATTTTTAAAGAAGTTGGTTTCTGTGACAATAAACATGAAATATTTGGTAGCAGTAAAAGTTTATGGTCCCACAACAACCATTTCCCATATAGAAAATGGTAATGAGGACATTGATATGCGAAGTAACTCTGGGGGTTGGTGGATGAAATTAATATGAACTTGACAGGGATGGAAATACCTAGTGAGTTCAGTGAAATCGTGATTCATAGTGGGTCAATAGTATCGAAACTGAGATACTTTATGAGATATCTTGGATAAAAACTAATGTGATCCCCAAGTTCTTCCATATACATCATTTTTTGGAGTATCAGTCTCTTTCCCATCGATGCACCTAATAAGGATCCAATCATGGCCTCTCTTATAAAGGACCTTTTGAAAAAAAATTCTATCGTACATCATGTTGTAGATTGAATATCTACATATTTTCTCCATTTCATCCGTATATGGTGGTATTTATCCCATTTTGAGGTAATTTTCAATTAGAGTAACCCAATCTATGGTATGACCATAAAGTTGTCTGACATGTCTAGTATCATTGATTACATCCAACTATGTATTAACAAAAGAACCTTCTGATGATAGTTAATGATGATATCATTTTCCTCCTGGTATTTTTCATTCAATGTAGTTGATGAGTTTGATAAATCACCATCCTTTGAATATTGTTTCCAGGGAACAAAAGTCAAAGATCTGACAAGAATTCTTCAACCAGTTCATGATCATGGGTCATCAAAGGGATTAGACCCTCATTAATAATAGTATAGTTTCCATTGATGTTCTTGATAACCGCTATTGATTCTCCTTTTATCTTTAGGATCTTAACATGTTCTTGAAGTTCCAGATCCATGCCAACAATAAGGACCTAACATTATGATTCATTGTTTATGCACCCATCTAATATTAGGAAGGAAGAGATTAGTAATTCCTTTATTAGGGATATGAGTATGAACCCGAGTATCACTCTATTGAGTATGGGGTCTTCCATCATTCTTCCTATCATTCTCTAGGAGGCACTTTCACTGTGCATTTCCAACATCTGGGAGTCCTCTTCAATAGAGAACACATCTTTATCTTATAGTTCGTCATCCAATGTGGTTACCTCTACTGTGGGATCCTCTACTAATAAATTCTCAAACACCTCGGATTTGATGACTTGCTGAGTTAAAAACCATATATCAAACTACAACAGGATGACCTCACATCATGATATACATTCAGTAAACATTGAACGTCTGAGGATATACTTGAGTGGGTTACTATAAGAGACCAAAAAGACCTTGCGGTACGGCCCATTGTGTCTCAAATTATGGACTGCAGTGATCAAATCCAGATATCTCTTCTCTATTTTGGAGTAATGAGCCTCAGGATCCATCGTGGTTCAGATGAGATAATAGAGTATATTCTCCCAACCCGAAAAATTCTACTGTCCTAGGAAGGCTTCTAAGGATCACACCAAGATAGTCCCGTATAGAATGGGTTATATTCCATCTAATGGCCTCATTAGCACTGGTGGGATTAAGATATATATCTTGAGATTGTCTAACTCCTCCAGGCATTCTACCATCGATTGATATGCGACCACTTTTTTCCATCAACCTGATGAAAAGAAAAAGAAATTAACTCAAGGCTGGATATGAAGTGCGGAATGTAGTCCTAGTTTCTTTGATGTCCTCTTAACACGGTGAGGTATAAAGGATGTGACATTACATTGATGTAATTTTTCTTCTCAGGGTCGAAGTTGATTCTGTGTTGGCGTTTGACGAAGCCAAGGAATTTCCCTGAGGTGACACTGAACGCACATTTTAGGGG
Organism: Viscum album; assembly: GCA_963277665.1. Taxonomy (NCBI): domain Eukaryota; kingdom Viridiplantae; phylum Streptophyta; class Magnoliopsida; order Santalales; family Viscaceae; genus Viscum; species Viscum album. The sequence continues at coordinate 157,516,166 of OY728128.1, read as the reverse complement.
GTTCATTTTTAGTCTATTCTATCACAATTTGATGAAAAATGTTCCTTGATCTGAATGGTGGTCTTAAATCTATTTCTAATTAACCCACAAATCATCCACAAGACATTGGATGAACATTCTTATGAATGGTTGATTATTCAGTTCAAGGCACAATGATATTTGTTGGTGACTTATTTCCAAACAAACAACGTTACCTTGTAGAAATATACTCTATAGGGTCCCTGAAGAAACTGGACTTTTCATCTTCTTGTCCATATAGATATGGTTATATCATGAATATCCATCTATGAACAAGAAATCCTTTTATCTATCAGCTGCATCAATCATCAATTTAGGGATTGGGAATGGGAAATCATCATTCAGGATGTACTGATTGAGATCCCTAAAATTGATGCAGACTCTACTTTTCCCATTTTTCTTCTTGATTAGAATTATTTTTTCTATGAATATGGGATTTTAGACTTCCCAAATGATATTGTATCTAATTATCTTATATACTTTAGCCTTTATATTGGTTGAATGTGTTTGGTGAGACGTTTTGGCGGTTTCCATGTAACCACAGTGGTGTTCTGGTAGGCCAAGATGGTGGGTGGCCTTGATGGGATCAAGGCCTGGAAATTCTGTATAGTTAAAGGCTAAAATATCTCAATTATACGTGAAGAAAATGTTTTATAACTCTTGTTCTTTGGATGGCATAGGTTCTCTAATCACAATAGGTTGTGATTCTTCTTTCGTACCCATGTTGATTTAATTGAGTTCATGAATGGTTGTAGAGTCTCCTACCTGAAATGTTGGAGGGGAATCCCAATCGTATTCTTCATATTCATCTTCTTCTTTATCCTCATTAACATCCTCCTATTCTGATGGGGAAACAATTCATGAGATGAGCTCCCTAGATTTGAGAGAATAGTTGTGATGTTGGTGTCTGGTAGTTGATGCAACTCCTTCCAATTATGCTGATAGTTGGGAATCCTCTAAATACGATGGATAGAGGGTTGGATGGGTGATTTCTCCCTCTTATTCCCAAATATGTGAGGGATTTACATTATGAAGTTCTGAAGATGGATCAAGGGAATTGTTATATGATAATTCACCCTCTTCTTGGGAGTCAGTGTAATTTTTGACAATGTTGGACTCAGCGAACATGAACAAAATAATGAGGCCACTAAATATAAATCTGAACATGGTATTGTGAACTCTATATAATTTATTAAATGTAAATATTCTTCCCAAGACATGGTTAGGGGATTACAGGAACCATTTCTTAACTTCTTGGGGTTACAACCCTATCAACCCCATCGATCGGAGGTCACTTCCCCTTAGACTCATAGAACCCTATGTCAAGATAGTGTGAATATCAATATTAAAATGGGTATTTGTTGGAATTCAATGTCCCATTCTATCCATTCATTTAGTATTTGATTATCTAATGGTACGATGAAGGAATTTCAATGTTCAGAAGAATCCAAGGCCATCCTAGTTGGACATTGATGGTCGTTTCTTTCTATACCACTATAAACTATTAGTCAGATATGGTGTCTCTATAAAATTATTAAATCCTAATTTGGCCTATGATATTTCAATAAATTTTATAATAACCCAATATGGTCTTGGTGTAGGGTGTAAGAATTTCCTCATTACATCCCAGCTGATGAAATATCTCTATTAGAATGAGATTATCTACGTAGCCATTTTCAATGTAGATTTTCAAACGGATACATTGTTTATCTTACCAAACACATATATGGGTTTTATGTTTCCTGGAATAATTTATTCTTTATCTTGAATTATAAAAAAAGGAGATAACATGGCATTCTTTAGGTCCATTCTCATTCTAATTGACTTCAGTAGGGAATAATTCATCTTCAATCTCCTGGGGTCTTAGTAGAGTTTCAATGAGTGCTTCACTGAGCTCTACTATTAGATTCAATGCTTTTAGTATTGACACATTGGCTAGTTTTGAGAATTATTGCATTAGTATGCTGTGATTCTAAGATAAAGGATATCCTTATCATATTGTGAAGTCTCTTTCAAAGACACTTTAGAAGCATGATCATTTAATGATGATGGGTCATCCATTAGTGTTAATACTAATGTGGATTTTATCACTTGTGGATTGGGCTATGAAGGTCTTCCCATATACCGAGGGAAATTAGTCACTTTTTGTTCCTCTGAATGGTGTTCCAGAATGAATGGCCCAGGGTGTCCCCTTTCATTGGTAGGATAATTTTACAATCCTTATTGAGTTTCCTGGAGGGTCCTAATATAGGTTTCTGCAACATTGAGGTTTTCAGCGGGGGTGTGTCTATATACCTGTTATCTTCCATGGGTCCATCTCTCATGATATCCATTACTCCTACGACCTCTTCCTAAGGATCCCTGATTGGGTGTGGGGAATTTTGGATGTTAACCATATTCATCATTGTTGAAAGGATCTATTAAGGGGATGACATTGATGGAGAAAAAAATTCAATCTCTCATTTGATGATGACTCTGCCTCATCTTGTGCCCCGAGTGGTTCCATTGAGTGGGTAATTTCACATTGTTCCATTTGGCAGGTAAGTACACATTTCTTCATATTTGTTTTACTAAAATATGAGAGTGAAATACAAAACTCTGGACTTCGTATAGATTCCAGTTCTTGTACATGATCGTCTTGGCCATTGAATGATTGTGGGTCCAATGATGAAGGTTTTATCGCATCATGAGTTGTTCGGGGAATATTCTATTGCTTAAACTATTCTTATAGGATACCATGGGCTCAGTTAACAAATTTTGAGTCATCCAACCATAAAACATTTTCTTCATTTTCTGATGAATTTTTTCTATTCTCCTTTTTCATCTTGTTCTATGGTGGAAACATACTCTAGTTGTGATATTAGTGGTCACAGTTTGAGTTGTCAAGAATCAATCATATTTTTTAGGAGGTCCATGAAGCTGAAACTCTCGTAGATAGCGTGTTCCTGTATGTATTAGTAGGGTAAATAATATGCCCGGTAATTTAGACCTACTTCATCATCCCTTTTTAGATATTGAAGCTGAAGGATGTTGCAATTCATGGAGGCTATGATGTAGCTATGGAGTTAGTCATCCTGAAATGAGTAAACATTATTATTTGATATCATGAATTGATTTCTATTGGTTACTAATCGCTCATATTGATATAGAGTGGGAGGATACTAATGGAACCCCCCCCCCCCAATTTGGTGTGGGAATGGGAGTTGGAGCTTGTGCATGGGGAGGATTATGCATACCATAGTTTTCTTTAGCTCTTCCCGCTATTTTCACTGTAGATTATGTGGCTTCACAGGACTTGATATTATTCCATTGTGTTGAATCTTTATCCTTTAAGAAATTGAGAAGATTTAAGGGAACCCACGTGTATATTTCACATGAATGGTAGGTTTTTACAGCTCATCACATATATTACTTATTCACATGGAATTAATCTCATCTTAGCATAGTGGCCAATTCAAGGAGTATGTTAGACTATTCCACATGTTGATGAAGTTTTAATCTATCTCATTACCCATTTGTTTTCATTTAATGAAGACTTTAACTAATTAATTTTGAAATAATTAACTAATATGTATGAGGAACTTCAACTGAATGTCCTCCAAAATAGAAATCTAATTAGATGGAATACATGAATAATACTCAAAGGATTGTCGTTGTTGAGTTTGCACAAAGCATATGAGCTTCATTGATTATCGTTGCTCCAAGTTCTAATAATGGGAACACAGTAAGATAAATAGTGCATCAGATGTTGTTCTGGGTCATATGATCATTTTAACACTAGGAGTATGGGGTTTCTAAAGTGTAGCAATAGTGGAATGTTTCCTACCTAGTCAGGGTAAGGTTTCCGTTTCGGTTTTATTAGAGAATTCCACCCTTCCATTCCTTCTAAAAAATATGTTAATGAATCGATGATACTCATGATCCCTTGATGTGTATCTTTTTGGAAATGAGCATAGTTGGGTATAAGAGAGGAATTATTGGATGTTACGGATATACTCATGCTTCAATCGAATACCCAGCCAGGGGAATATTATGTGGATTCTCCTGAATCTTTTTTAGTTGCATCCCAAATATAGGGAAATACTGATATCCTATCTAGAATGGGTTCATGTAGATTGATTGTCCCAACAGTGCCTTGAAAAAGATTTCTGGACTTGATTCATGTTTTGGGAATATCTATAGTGGGAGGGGAACTTATTATGGAAGTGTTTGCTGATACTCTACTTACGAAACTTATCCACCAGGATGAGTCACTTGTCGTACCTCAGTGTTGATTCTACATAGCTCGTTCATATCATCTTCTTACCATGTTAATCTCTCATCGAGCTCTAGGGACACATTCACATTGGAAGGATGTGGTGGGTTGTATGAATCCTTGGTTTTCTTCTTCTTATTGATGGGAATTCATAAGGGATGTAGTGAGGGATTTACCATGGGAGTGTCCAAATTTAAGGCGGCCCATTGGTTTCAGGTACACAAACCTTCATTCCTATTGTGGAAAACCTCTAGGAGGGATGCATCTTTTTATGCATTATTGACATTTGTATAATATTCATGGAGTTATATAGGATTTACATCAACAATTCTCCCCGATGCATACGACATTGTGGGATGTGAACCAAATGCAGAATTGGAGGATAGCTTCATGTATCATTTGGTTGATCTTCTCCTTCTATTATGAGGTCCTCTACATGTTTCATGATATAGGGTAACTCGAAGTGAACCATCACATGAACTGTATGTGAATATATCTTGTGGATGATATGAATCATGAGGTAGGACAAAATGGATAATTCCTATGTTCATTTTTCTCCCTAATTAGTAAAATAATTATATCATATGGTCATGTTGTTGTCGTAGAAACTCCCCAAGAGTTGGGGGATGTGGTTTCTAAAATTCATTTTTCACTGTACCTATACATGTACTTCTAGTCCTGTAAGAGAATTTTGTGTACAAAATGAACCCATCCCTAAGATATGGTGTTTATCCCATTCTACATCATTTTCTACTGCCATTTCTACTTTTTTTGATCTCGTGCATTCCCATTCGAGGGCGAGATTAATATGTTGTTGGGTATGAATTTTAATTTCTTGCATCCATGGACATGATTATTTCCCATTGATTATTTTCCCTTAGGAGAAAATACGGCTAAATTTTCTTGGTGTCCTTATTCATGAGCTTCTCTGTGGCCTTTTCTCATCACTGTTGATGGTTTTGAGGCTTACTCCATGTCATTTCATAGAATGCATGTCATCTTCCATGATTAGGTATTTAATTTGGCTTCCATATTAGAATAATTACATTTCAAGATGCCATATCTAGTGGGTACTTTTGGATGAGGCATGGGGTGAAGTGTAAAGCTACATTTTCTACACATCCCGAGATATGAATACCAGTCGGTGGGTCACCAATGATACAACACAACTTGTGAAGCGCATGGATAAAGGCCCGTTAATTGTATTTCACTCTCCTCACTAATTTCGGATGTTGTGCAGATGAAAGAGAATCTCAGTCAATCTGACAGAAAAGATCCCCCCATATATAGAAATAGTCTGCACACCAATCGTATGGTAAAAACTTATCTCTTCAACTAAAATGAATTTTACAGATATTGAGCCAAATGTTATGCATTAATTCCTCTAACAACTCTCTTGGTATACAATATTGATAAGTGGTCATGGGCCAATACATCACTGGTATTTCATCCCAATCTAATTGTCTTCTCATAGAAAATATATCATTTTCTTTTCTTCCAGGGAAACCTATACTTGATCAGCTTAGTTTGACTTCTTCATAGCTGTTTCATTCCATGAAAAAGAGTTAATTGGTGCTTCATTTATTAGTTTGCAGATTGGGGGTGGATTGGAGGATGGGAAAGGACCCTAAATGTCATATGGATGATAAGGGATGTCACTCCTCATAGAGAGTTTCTATCATTTTTAAATCCTTTTTGAGTGCCTCAACATATGAAGGATTCCTTGTATTTGGATCGGAAAGGGGAGGACCTTCATTATGGTTTGGGTTATGACTATATGGAGGAACTTGACATTTGGTGTTTCAATGGATATGGCTACCATTACAGCATACAATCCAACCATATGGAGTGTCCCTATAGTGTATATCCTTGGGGGACCTTTAAGGAAGACATTAGTAAGGGGAATACATTCTTGCTGCTTGTTGTCATCTCAGGGAGGACCTTAACAGTGACCACCATTGTGAAAAGGACTACCAACATGGATTGATATATTTATATAGGTATAATATCCAAAGTGATCATATTGGGAAGGACTTTTGGAATGTACAATAATGAGGTGAATACATTTTCATTTCATGATTTCTCTACAGGGAGGCCCTTCATAGCGACTGGAATCATGGAATAAACAATCATATTATATTGAAATCCAACTAAAGGGAGAATAAGATCTGTAGTGTATAAATTAGGGTTCCATTTGAGGGAATGAAATCAAAGGGAGGACCCTCTTACTATTCTATCATATAGGTATGTTGGGGGAAACCATAACATGCATGAAGAGATAGGCTCTCACGATCGATCGTTTCTTGACTCCAGTGTATTCCCTCACAAGTTTTTTTGGGAGGACCTTCAGAGCTTCTAGTAGAATCATTATAGGGAAGTCCTTCACAACTAATACTAAAACATCCATAATTTGTTTAGGGATTTATAGGATCATTTTACTCTACTAATAGATTTCTTATGGAATCAACAACTCAAAATTTTATAGAGTATAACAGTGATTATGCTCATCATTTTTGGAATTTCTTTGGCACATTTCATTTATGTGTGCTCTATTGTGGGAAATTGGGGTCACCTACTATTGGTATTGGCCTTCATATTCTGGACCCTATTTTGTTAGTTTCCATGATTTCTCTAGGATATACCATCAAAAGCGTTGAGTTTTGCAGATATATATACCAAACATGGAGTGACCACCTGATTATATCATTGTCCCCTAGCTATAATAATTATTTTGTCCTAATCTGGCTTCCATTGCATTTTAAAATATGGTCTTCGACCCTACTGGACAAGAGTATGGATTCGGGTCTTCTCCAGAGTGACTTCCTTATTTTCTGGATGAGTCTCCCTGCTCAGGTTGACCAGGTCATTGGACGAACTCCTCACCATTTTTTGTATTTGCAGTTATATCCTACCAGGTCTAGAGAATATGATCTAGAATTTATGTATTGTCCTCCATAATTTTAAATATGTTTTTAGTGATTTAATTGGATGGAATGGGTATAAATTACCATTCTTATGTTAGAGTATGATTTTGTTCCTACTATATTCCCCCATGTGTTATCAGTTGGTATAGGCAGTTCTCAAGTGTCATGGAAGAGGAATGAGTCTACTCCTAACATGTACCTAGGATATGGTATCTTCATTCATAGGATTGCACTGTAATTGGATATTGGAATTTATATTTTCAAGTAAGAATTTTCATCTACTTTTTTATCCTTCTATTTGTCTCCTGTGATCAATATTAATCTACATGAATTAGACGCTTCTTATTTTTTCTTGCCACATTATTTGACTGATGGGAATCATATGAGTTGGTAGTATTGTATAACAATATATTGTTTTCCACCGTATTTTAATGGTGGTCATAGTGTGCATTAGCAATAATTTGTTCCTTCTTGTATATGGTAGACTCCATATTTGTATGACAGTATTCTTGTGCAGTATTCGGGATTTTCATTCGCCATTAATTTTACAACATATTTGTGCGGAAGAATCGTTTTCATAGGAGGGAATTTGAGGTTCCTAGTATTTTTCCATCATATTCTTTTGTAGGTCTTGATAAGAATGAGTAGGAATATACATCCTCTCATTGTTTTTTTCCATATTTCTATGGCGGGCATAAAAATGGAAGGAAATTTTGTATGTATGACCATGGTATGATAACTTGTTTTTAAGGTAGATCTCCTCATTAGGATCTATAGTAATTAAATAATCCTAATTATATGTTTTCTTCCCTTAGTGGGCATCCTGAGGGGAATGTGATTGTTGGACTTTATCAGGAACCCTCATGTGGTATCCTCCTTAGAATAAAGATGTCGGTTCATCCCACATTGATAGACATGTCTTCCGGTGGAGGTATATGTGTAATACCCCTATACTATTATAATGAAGTAGTAAATATCAACCTAATTTGCCTCTATAAGAAAAGGTAGGTACTTATTGTCATGTTCTAGGGATGGGCTCCCAAATCATTTGTAGAAAAGAGCTGGAGCCACCTGGTTATGGCATTTTGGTCATGTTTGAAGAGGTAGTTGGAATGCTTTCAATTACTTGAGGGCCTATCTCCCAACCACCACCATGGGGAAAAAACCATAATGATGGTAATACCTAATCAATGTGTTTGAAAACCAATGTGGAATATGTTGTGTAAATGATAGAGTCCAATATTTTGTTGGGGACCCGATTACCTGTGGTGTCACTAACATGAATGTATAAGAAAATATTTAGGATTCCATTCGATTGACATTTTCCCTATTAATAACCTGAAATATATATGAAAGGTTAAATGTAAAAAACCATCATAATAGTATAATCTCATGATCGTATGTATACTTGATGAGCATGATTGGCCCTATTCCTTTTGGATGCAAAATGGGCTTGAGGTGGGGTATCCAACCACATTGGTAAAGGATTAATGTGGGGTTAGCCATTTTCTTAACCCCAGGGGCATCAAGACCAAATTTGGTGGACTGAGATGGTCCCATGAAGATAGGGAGGTGTGTCACTTTCATGTTGATAAGGAAGTTCCACGGTATAATGGTCCCAATGGGAGAATACTATGGATTAGGTGTTTGTGAAATCAGCCCACATCTGGTACAATGTCTTCAAATGATCTCCATTAGGTTTATTTGTGGAGCTAAAAACACCCAACAACCCTTTTATTGACGATTCGTGGACCAAAAGTCAAATTTCAGGTGCTCTTTATTAGATTTAAATGATGACACTTGAGGACACCATTGGCTGATAGGACAGTTGGGAAGGCTGATGAAATCCTTTTAGGGGGAATTACTTCCTACTCAGTGACTCTATTATAGATTTAAACAATGTTCATATGTTTGTGAATCCTTGGTTCAATCCCAATAATGTGTCCATAATTTACTAATAGGTTACAAGATTAATTATAAATTCATGAGGGTCTCGATTCAACTGTATGTATCTGAGTTTCTCCATCAATGATGATATCATTTTATGGATAGATCAAGTTTCCCATCACCATTTATAGAGACAACATGAGTTTATTCCATGTGATAAGGAACTCTGGATTTATCCCCATATATGGGATATGTGAATTATACCGATGTTGGGTTGGGAACCGTAATATGGGCTTTATAAGTATGCTCATTAGAGGAATCAGAGCCCACGTAGTTTGGTGTCACATAGATGGACACATAAAATTTTTAGTACATGTGATGAGGACCCATCCATAATGATTAATGTCATGCGGCATGGATATCTAGGTTGAAGGTGCATAGTCATGATTTGATGTGGGACATAAATCAGCAGAGCCCAAGTTACCAAAAGGAATTGTAGTTCTCTGGGATATAAGTTACTCTAGTAGGATTATGTCTCAGAAAACATTAATATCTGGATTTTGTCCTTGGGGAGGCTTATTAAATATCCTAGTTGGCTGGGAATAAAAGCCCAAATAAATCGGTTAGATGGGGCTTTTGGTGTGGGGATTACATCAGTGGGGAAGGCCCTTTTGAGTCATTTGGGGACATATACCATAAAAGGCCTTGATGAATTTGGGGGTGATGATCAGGGACAACCCTTGAGAATGACCCCCTTTGACCTCAGGCCGTAGAAAAGAATAATATGTATATTGATTAGGGCATGAATCAAATTTCTCCTTGTTCATTTCATTTGGGGATTACACATATTATGAGGCCCACACATTAGGGTTAGGCATATATCAGGATCATCGACAACCTCAATTCCCATGTGAGTTATGGTTGATGTGAAAAACAAGATGAGGATGTGGATCTGAAGAGTGCATGTCCCACATCATCTAAAGATAGATGGTACCAGAGACCAAAGAGAGAGATAGAGTGAGTGGGATTGGAATGTTCCAACAACCCAATTCTAATATTACTATGGATAATAAGATTAACCTATCCATGTATTCCTAGGGTGGAGGCTGAGTGGAGCACTGATGAAACCTTCTACAAAAAACACTTGGGGATTACCTAAGTGGGAGTGCCCGGAAGTAGTTTGAAAGCAAGGGGAGGAATGATGCTTCTTGTAAAAGGGGAAATAATGAGTGATTTCACAATGATATCAATGACCCTCGTCGAATAGAAAGATAAGTTATTTACATTGATCCAATTAAAAAGGAGCCTCACATTAGAATCCCAAAGTTTTACCCATGGTTATCATGGGAATGAAAACTTTTGGACATTCTGGGGATTTGCACCATTGCAGGGATTACCCACGTGACTCTGCTTACCATGGGTATGTAAACTCAAAATAGTGTTCTAATGCACCTGATGGTTTTATCATACTGGTTTAGTGGCTTCAGAAGATGATTTTTCCTAATATTGTTCTACTAGATGATGGAGGGACTATAGAAGAGGTGACAGAAATGAAAGGAAATGATCAGATCCAGAGGTAGGAACACCCAAACATACACCATTAAGCGTACCATTAGTCCATGTGAGATGGGGTATCCCTCGCATAGCGTATTTCTATGTGGGTAGAGAGGATGTCCGCATATAGAAGTGGTACATGGATCATGTCGTAGTACACATAACATGGTGATACACAACATGAGGTTCCACCCACATTGCATGGCGCTAGGTAGTTCTAGATTCCATCTGTGTAGTGGGGTGCTACACATGGTAGAGTTTTGTCCTTATAGCGATGCTTTATATGGGATTCCATATTGAAGAGGGGTTACTGATCCTATGGTTCACTAGAAGTATAGCCACCACCCGTAAATGTTTCATGGTTCTCCAATTAAGCTCTTGATCTTCGATTTAATATTTATTTTCCTTATTTTATGGTATGTGGAATGCTATACCTAGAAGAAATCATCAGAAATTCCATCATTGTACTACTTTCTTCTTTTGTGTCATCGAAGCATTGAAATCATTTCTACTCAAGTCTCAAAGCCTTTTTCATCATCTATCTCTTCCCTTAAAAAATTTAGATCCATTGAGATCCTTTTATAGAGTGTCGGGGAATCTGGATCAATGGGTCACACGACATATTTTGCAGAAGACCATGAGGAAGTCACATGACCTGAAGATGAAATATTCATCATATGTCCATGAGGTTACAGTTTGCAGTGACAGAAATCACTACCTTAATTCCAACAATGACTTAGTATCATTCCTGGGAAATATGTGGTTTCTCCACACCTAGGAACTATTTATTTTTTGGTTTTTGTATACATGGACAAATTTCTCAGCATCCATACTTCTATAGAATCCATTTGTGGGGGATGTATAAAGAGAAGATTTTTCCAGATTCATTCCTCCAAAGACACATTTCGCGAGAACTAGAGTCGGAATCTACATTTTGTGAACCACTTTGTCTAGGGAAGCATTGTGAGTTCGGGGAGCACCATTAATAGCAACAGTCCATGAAGGATTTTCAGTTTGGGAAGCCCCTCCTTACTTTTACCGAAACATGGATTCATCAATATTATTCTAAAAATGATCAGGTGAATTTATATTTTTTCCATGATAAATTTTTTTGGATTATTTTCCTTCTCTTTTCAAGGTCTTCAAAAACCCAAAACTACAAATGTATTCATTAGTTAATGTGGATATTCATCTTTAGGTCCTATTAATTTAGATTATTTCATGCATTTTTTAATGTTGATGTCCAAACATTTTCATTGTTAAATATTGTATCATTTTTAAATTATTAATAGTAATATAATTAATTTTTAATCATTATTAATAAAGACCTAATTTTAGTCAATTAAATATTTATTTATGACTCATTAAAATGAAATAATTAATTATCTTGTTTAATATATTTTATAAATATCAACGTGTTAATTTATAATGATTTTTAATTCATGTGTTACCATTAATGAATCATATTCATGAAATTAATTACTCATTTATATTATATATATTCATAAAAAAACATTTTAAATAAACTATGTAAGGAGGTTATGAAAATTTAATTACATCACTTCATGAGGGTGGTAGACAAAACATACACAAATGTGATGTTCTCATTTTTCATTGGATGGAATGAAAGAAAAATAATATTATAAATTCAAATAAAAAGAAATCTTATTTTAATAAAATATATATTCATTAAATTTTATTATAAATCTTTCCATGTGATTGAGTGGTGAAACATGAAATAAAATGCATTATGTGGATTATAGTCTGTACATACACATATATAAAATTTTAATTTAACATTTGAAGGAATAATGATAGATAATGGATATATAAATAATTTATGTTAATTATGTATCGTAAATATAGTAATTTAAAATATTAAACTGGTCATAAAATTTTTAGGATATTTTCAAAAAATATTAATTATATATCTTAGTATGAATATATGACTCTACCATTGATAATATCGTTTGAAAAACACCTCAATGTTCCATTTATCGGTCTTTAGTGAAGAAATAACCATAAATTCCATTGATAGGGGTGTCAAAATGGAATATGGATACATATAATCAATGAAAAGTTTCTCATTTTTTGCAGATAAGTGGGTTTATGAGGTACACATTTATAAGTTATGGGATTAACATAATTGTATATACCCTTAAATTTAAATTGTTATAAAATCATTTCCTAATGAAAGTGGCCATAAATGAGAAAATATTAAAATATTTCATAATTTATGGTCAAAATACAGTAAAAAATCTCCTTTAGACACATATTTATTATATTTGAAACCCTATATTTTAGTTTAACCTACTCGTTAACCATTTTAAACCTATACAAGGTGAAAAGATTTAAACCACGGTAACAATTCGTTTCCACTAAAAATGATATTTAATATATTAAAAAATTAGAATATTTGGATTCCAAATATGGAATTTTTTCTAAGATTAAATTCCATGTTTCGGTTTGTTTTGGAAAATTTTAAATGCAGGAAATGCAATGAAATGTTTTTGATAAATAATTTCCTATAGTATGAAAATTATTCTATACCAAAATCAAGAATAAAATTGATTATCATGAAATTTTTCTATTGATATATTAAAAAATTTTCTTTTTCTGTGTTTATGCTAAAATCAATATACAATTTCCCTTTATAATTATTTAATTAATTATAAGAATAAAAACTTACTCTATTTGAGTAAAAAGTTACATCGGTTTCCAAATGAAAATAATAGGTTTCAAAATTCAGCATAAAATTTTATAAATAATTATTTTACTTCATAAATATGTATTTTTTATATAAAAATAGAATTTATATACATTTATGTTATTCTTATATCAGAATGATGTCATAAAAATAACAATATTTGTAAACTATTATGTTCACTATTCTCCTAAAAATATATCATTTCCTAAAAAATCTCACTAAGTTACCATTGGTATTATTAATTAAAAATTGGGGGTAATTTTTACAAGTAAAATTACAAAAATTTAGGAATTAAACATTTAAAACGAAATAGAATATATGAAAAAAGATAAATTTTATTGGAAAAATGACTTTTTCAAATATTAAGTATTAATTTTCTTACATTCAGTAAAGTATTGATCAATGCAGTGTTAATATATAATAGAAATAAATATTTTATTTTATCATATTTAATAGATAATAGTTTATTTCTTGAAAAATAATTAATCATTGTGAAAAAATAAGTTATCATGGGAATACCATTTTAAGAATTATAATGAAATTATTAGTTATTTAGATTCATTAATCTAATTTTGTCAATGATTTAATATTATTATGTTTATTATTTTCTTAGTTATATATGTATTTTAAAATGTGTTTACTTATATCTATAACCTCTATGAATCTAGGTTTCAAATTTTGGAAGCCCCAATGGGGGGGATTTATGATTCAAGTAAAGACATAGGAAAGTAAGGATGAAGTGCAGTGACATGAGTGGAACACATACTAGGGTTCAAACCATGTAATAGCCTATAGGACCCCAGGAACTCTGGCCAATCATTGAAATAATTTAGATGTAGAGTGTTTCTGCCCTTTTATGTAGATGTGGCCTATACTTCTGGCCCTATGAGTGTGTGTGTTGATCAGCTATTGTTTATCCTACAGGACCATAAATAATTTTTTTATTTTAATAAAATGTATTTGGTTTATATTTTTGATTGTTCGATCAAGTGAAATAAGATATTAAAAAATATATATTTAATTGAAAATATGTACTAATATATAGTTGATTAATATAATTCCCCCAATACAAAATTTGAACAGAAGAAATTTTTATTGTCACATATTAATGGAAAAAAACTATGTGTACCCCTAATATAGATAATACTGATGATTTGATATCAAACATGTAATTTTGGTTATACATGGAATCACATATTATAACATTATAATATATATTTCCCTGATATTATGTTTTCCCCAACCATTCAAGCTAGTTAAACCTTTTGAAATGGTATTAACACTATAATATCTTGAGTAATTTCCACTTTGAATTCATAGTCATTTTCCCTAATTATGACTATATATCCATTCATAATATGAAATATGAATCCCCAAATATGAAAATAGATATAGAATCTCTATTGGGATATCTAATATATACCATATATTACCTTAAAATTAACTAAATTTCAAATAACATTTATTTTTTGATGTAATGTGAGACAAACATCTCCTAGGGATACAATGAAATATAATTATATGTCTTCTCCAATAATTCAGTATCTAATTTCAGGGGTTTTGATTTAATGACCATAGAAAATTATCAACATATGTACTAGAATGAATAAAACATCCAATCTCATCTAAATTCTTAAGAAATTAGGTACATGATGAAGAATTTTATTTAAAAATAAAACAGCTTTTGTATACTTTAATACATTTACCTTGGTTCTTATTCAAAAATTTTGGACACTTATAAATTTAGATATTTCTTTTTCAATGATATTTATCCTTATAACCATAAGTAATATTTATCCTTACCCTCTTTGGTGTTTCGTAAATTCATTCAATTTTATTTTATCAAACTAATTCATGACTATTTTTTTTCATAAACACAAGATTTCCTTGTAAATATCTTATCTCATTTGATTGTTCATTTAGAAAAATATTTGTATTTCCCAAAAAACCCTTTTATAATTATGTTCCAAAAAATTTTATCCATTTTTAAATACAAATGTATATTTTAGATGAGAATGAATAAAAATGTAACATAATGAACATTAATGAAATAACACATAAATATTTTGTATACAATAAATTATGACAATTTATGTTTAAATATTTGTTTCCCATGGTCATTTCATCTTATATTCCAAGACTAAATATTTTAAAATCCATAATAATAGTTAAAAATATATAATATATATTTAATATAGAATATCCACTCAAGAGTTTCAAACCAGGTGTTTTGTAATCCCACATTTTCATTCCAAAGGAAAGTATTGAGTCATTGCCAAACCAAAGTTGTTAGGATTATTACCCATTGGTTCATTTGTAGTAGAACTTATATCCACATGTTTATTTTTAGAATGCAATTTCATTCTATAAAACCTTGTAATCTGAAATTTACCTGTGTTTAAAGATGTTTCCACATATGTAGAAATATCCATTCATTTCTCAATAATTTTTTCTAGACTATATCCCCAAAAATAATGAAATAATGTATTTCATTATATTAATTAATATATTATAAAACCAAAAATCATAGAAACATATACCAAAACATATTTATGAAAAAATATCATCAAACACCACTAATCACATACCAATCAAAATATTCATTAATTATAAATACACCCAAAAATATAAAAATATTTTTCTAATATAAGATGAATAACCATGCCAAAAAAATTTGAATCTCAAAGAATACCTATATTTCACAACATATATTTACAATATCAATAAAACCACTATCCCATATAAAAATAATAACCTCAACATTAAATCACATATAAACTAAAATTGTTAATAAAATATCAATAATATATTCTTCATAAAATAAATATATATTTTCCAAAATATTATTATCCACAATAGAATATAATCACACAAAACCTCAATATGTTTTTTATGCATTTGAACTCATGATCATCCATAGACATATCGACCTAGAATGGTATCCACAACTCTTCATTTTTCCTCATATGATACGTTTCAAACCTACAATGTTATCTAATTCCTTTTCTGATACCATGTTAGATTCCTCACACCCATACACCCATATTTAGTTCTAAAAACATAATATTTTTACATATGTTATTTCATATGAGTTAAAACCAGTCAAATGAATCCTTTTATAATAATAGTATCTAGACCAATATTGATTCATAAATACACTAAATACCATTTTTGGATTAGATATTTAAATAACTAGAAAATACATTTACTTTGAATTACCCATGTCATTCCATTTTAATTTTCATTTTTCTTATTATAGCCATATTTTCTTAATCCATAATAAGTGTCCAATATCTCCAAATAAATTACCATCTCAATATATATTTATAGAAATATCTTATATAATATCATTATCCATATCTTTGGAATTTTTTTTGATAATATGTGTTATGTAAAACACTCAGTAATGGTAAATAAGGACATTATCAGTCAATGATTATGAGAGAGAATAAGATGATCATATGGGTATAAGAGCATAATCAATGTGAATTGACAGGTATCAACAGTTTTATATGAAAAATTACATACATATCATAAACCAAATGTCATTGAATAATTATTTTTTATAACATAATACATTAGTAATAATAATATTTAATCTTCAATAACAAATAATTTTTTATTTAAGAATATAATATGAATATGACGATAGATTTTGGTAACAATGTGTCAGATAAATAGGAGTATATAAATTATTTTTATTTTATTCTTGCCTTGAAATTAATCTCAATTTTTTACATGGGTCAGCTACTCATGTACAATATTTGGGCTTGGACCAACCACAATTATACCCTCTTGGTCTTAATCAAATCACATATCTACCCTCTTAGGATTTTGAAAATATCTGACATACCCTTATGGGATTTTGATAATCTAATATATACCCTTCAAAATATGTATATATACAAATAGAACCCAATATAATGGAGGGACATATAATTTCATTACAACAATTCAAACAATGAAGGCCAAATATATGTGTTCTGAAATTTCAAAAAAAACATTATATTTTTCATCATATAATAATTATCTAATGAGAATGAAATGGGTTTCATTTTGAAATAATAACAACATCATCGTAAAAATTCATCCAGAGAAGTTATTTTGATTCTATCATAAGATCATATCCTTAGGGAAGCATAAGATTCTTCAAAGGATGATTCCATATATAAAAATAAATATAAAATCCTTAGGAGAAAATGTTAAAAACAATCAGAAATAAAATATTACTTTTTGAAACATTAATAATAAATAATTATTTAAATAATAGGAATTTTATATTATTTAGAAAAATATTACATCATGTAAAGGGAGATTCATGATTATGAAAGAACTTGACTGTAGAAAACATTTCTATTATCATAAATATATTCTAATGGATGTGCAACTGATCCATTTGGAAAATGAAAATAATAATCCAATGAAAATAAAATAATGTATTAAATAGTATAAATATACCATTATAAATAATTTAAATGTAAATGGGATATTTTAGAATTTTTTTACATAGTTGAATATGGGGGAAAATATTTCCTTTAAAAAAATGATAAATATGGTCCAATTTTTATAAAAACATTACATTAGATATCATTACTAGTAAAGAGGGAGAAAATGTAAAATTAACTAGAAAAATCCAAAAAATAATAATGAATAAGAAAAAAGAATCACTTTATGTGAGAAATAACATTCAATTTTATGTAAATGAAATTAAAACCAAAACAATGCACATAAAATGGGAGATTATAAAAAACTCCCATATCACTTTGGTAATATCTAAATAAAAATGTATTGGAAGACTGAAACATAGATGGATTTTAAAATAGACTAAAATTTAATTTAATTCCTCTTAATGTATTTTCCTTTAAATATATACCTCATTAAAAATACAATGGGTGGTGAGAATATAGAGTATCTCAATAGAGATAAATTTAGACGATGATACAATTATAATATTAGATTTTTTGAATTAAAATACCATGAATTATGGAATATGAGGTTGAATTTTAATTCCCTTAAATTTCATGAAATTATTATCAAAAACTATGTAGATAAATATATAAATCATAATATATAAAATAATATGTGAGGGTGGAATATGTCCTAATGAAATAAATGTGATATCTGAAACCCTCATGTAAACTCTCAGCATCTATGAAAGCATTGTATCCTCCTATATCATAAAAAAATAATGTTACTAATTTTTTTATATAATTCCATTTTTATAATTTTCTTTGAAATTATTAGTTTTTTAATATTTATCATAATTTTTGGATATTATTAATTTTGGTTTTGTCATTAATGTTTTGTAATAGTGATTTCATGCATTATTAATTAATAAAATTATTATCTTTACTATTTAACTTTTTTTTCAATAAGTTTATTCCATTATGATTGATATTTTCCAAATTTAAATCTAGTATTGTTGTAGTTACAATTCATAAGGATAATATCATTGGTGATATTTTTTTCAATATCAAAATGTTAAATTATAATAATGGTTAATTAATGTTATATATTTAAATAATAATCTTTATCACAAATATTAATTATAAATTTAATATCTGTTAATAAAATAACTTTTTTGAACCCTATATAAAACATGATGATGAAAAATGAGTTGCATCACTTAAAGGAGGCAGTAGTCTACATATATGAATAAGTAACGGTTTCATTTTCAAATAAATGGAATGAATTTGATGATATATATAAATTCATTTCTATATAATAATTATTATTTTATAAGCCTCAAATAAATTAATTAAATAAATCTATAAAACTGTGCATGTTAATTAGTGATTAAAATGATATACATCACTTCATAGAGGATGTAGTTTGTTTTTTTCATGCATTATGTCTTCATTATCTATTAGTAGGAACGAATATACAAAATTTATCTAGAAATAAATAAAAAAATTAATCATATGAATTATATTAACGTTAATATTTTAATATCTTCATTGCATATTTGGATAAGGTTTAGGAATAAGGAAATGTGAACAACTAGGAAAAGAAAATATACCATTTCATTTGACAACCACTATTTAAAAACTCTTTAAGGGTTATTAGAGGGGTCTATTTGGAAGAAAAGAACATATATTTAGTGTATAATGGTGTTGTGAAGGTATTTTTCTAAAATATTGGTTGGGATAATGTGAAAAATTGTTCTTATGTGTTAAAATATGTTGTGTCATTTTAAATGTGTGGGGAATATCACCCTCGTAAATACCCAATACATTAAACTATTAGAAGGTACATTTCAAGTGAAAGTGGATCGTATTGAAAGAATAATATAACGATGAATTCGGTATGGTAAAAACAATAGAATTACCACATATATATACATGTTTTATCAGTATTTGAATATTTATCTCCATGTTTAACACCTTGAAATCCAATTGAACCATTACAGGGGAGATAAAATGTTCAGTAACGTAAATATTCTTTTTTGATAAAACATAAATGAGACTATATATAATATTTAAATATATTGATTATTAATATGGAATATATATGTTTTTATTCCTTTCAAATATGTGGTAAATTTTCATTCAATATAATTGTAAAAAACCAAAAAAGACACTTTTAAATGAAATTATATTTTCCATTAAAGTCAGTTTCTCCCAAAGTCATGTATATAATATAATATCAAGATATTTGTTTATATAAAAAATGGGATGAATAATTTTCATTAAAATAAATGAAAATAATAATTTACATTTTTAGTTAATTAATACAATAAAAAGGATAAAATAGTTTTTTATTATAAATAATATATAAATAGGTTTTATAATGACAATCAGAGGTTTATAAATAATATTTCATATTTTAAAATAGATTTTATTTTCATTATAAATATATATATTTTTAATAATGAGGTTTTTATATTTATTTCAGAAATTATTATTCCATAATGATGACATAATCTTTACAGTAGTTTTAAAATTATTAATTTTCACTACAAGCCTAAAAATTATTCTTTTATGAAAATCCTAAAAACCCATAATATAATATTGAAATTTTCATTCAAAAATAAATTTATTTTTCATATAAAAATTATATGATTTTAGAATTTAACATTTTAATGGAATCATAAAATAAATAAATATACCTGTTTAATGGGAAAAATACCATTTTCAAATATTAAATATTCTTATTATTACTTCTTATTAATTATTAATTACTATAAATTAAATATATTATTAGAATCAAAAGTATACATTATCATTATTTAAAAAAAAAATTGATTTCTCCAAATGTAATTACTTAGAGATCATAAAAATGTACTTTTGGAGAATAAATTTCTAAGAACTAAAATATCTTATTAGTTATTCAACTATAATAATTGAATTTTGTATACATATTTATTTTAAAAATGTCTTTAATTTATTTAGTTTACATGTATTTAAAAATGTCATCAATTAAATTTAACCCATCCAATTCAATGAATTCAATATAAATATCACATTTAATACTTATAATTCTATAATAATAGAATGTATCACCATTAAATTTTTTTTCGTTGTTCATGTGAAGCCCAATAAAAACAATATTAATTTTAGGGATATCGTATAATAAAATCTATAGGTATTATAAATTATCATACTATTACTTTATTTTTTATTATTTCTAATTTTAAAATCCACCTTTTTAATTGGTTTTCTAAATGTTATATTTAATTTTCTAAACTATAATTTAGGAAAACAAAATTTAATTAAGGATTTGAAAATTCTCATCCTTGATCACATATTAGGGGAAATCATTTTTTACCCGTATCTACATCAATATGATTGAAAAATAATCCCAATAACGGTTCAAGTTTCTCTTTTAAAACTCAAAATTAACACCGCTTAGAATATATAAAAATCCTCCCAAAAATAAAAAAATTTATACATTCTTTAAAGGCATCCTAATATCAGTGGTCAAATAAAAATATGTTTAAAAGTTCCAAATTTATAGAAAGAAAAGTATTACTAATTGAAATAAAAAAATAACTATTTTTATTGGCCGTTACACATTCACAACTCATGATATTTTCATCAAATGAATTTATATGAAAATAAAATGTCACCACATTCATTAGTAAATTTCTCATAGGATTATAATGATAATGTCTAAATTTTATATTCAATATCTGTAATTCAATGATTTTTTCACCGAAAAATTAAAATTCCATCAACATGTAGAATCAATATTTAATGTTGGAATATTTTATGTTTTGTGTGCCCTAAATAGGGGAATATTTTTTTTTGGAAAATGAAAAGTAATTTATTGAAAGAAATACTGTATTCCTATCAAAATAATTTTGAGAAATAGTATGAATATTTTTTTATCAATCCTTCGATTTAATGTTTTTTTATAATTGTTTATATATTTTAAAAAAAACTAAATAATATTTTTTTCAATTAGATTCGTCTTCCAAACTCATTAGAGCTCTATAAATTCATGAATGACAATCATAGTTAGAGATATATCTATAAATATAACAAAAAAACCATTATGCATATACCAATTTATATTTTTGTTTCCATGAATCATTCCTTTTAAAATAGTTGAACAATAATGTCTATTGGTATGTATATAATTTTGGATCCAAAACTACTTTCATTCATTTTTTTTATAATTAATATCACATTTATTTTAATATATTCATTAACCTGTTGGTGTAATAATTATTATAATGAAAAAATGAAACATTAATAAAAAATAAAAATATACATTATTTTTCTAACAGATTTAATATTAAATTAATAATTTAAAATCATATGATCTTGATGATAATGGTCAGGTCCATGTCTTTATATAAAATATTTTTCAATTCCAAGACACATATTGATGTTTTTATACCTCGACTATACAATGAAACTAAAAAATTTATATATGAAAACTCAAACATTATAAAAATAATTCAAACATCATAATGCTATGTAAAAGTACTAATATTAGCAAAAACATCAGGAAAATTAGGGTTTAACCTCAAGAACATATATAAAATAAATCTGGATACTAGTTATATACACCTATATAGGGATCGAACTACTTATTCATTTTTGTAGTAAATTTAAAAATCAATATATAGACATTGTCAAAGTAGTTCATGGTTATAAAGGACTATATAATTTGGGTTACTTAACCAGTGAAAAAATATTCCCATATAGTCATTATGTTAATATCATATTCTAATAAATCTAGTTATCTCATCTTTTGGTCTCCCTCATAATCCACTATAGCCCTCATATTTTAAATCATAAAATTAGTATACCTAATTTCATCAGTCCATGCATTCTGGATATGGTCATCCTCTGATACATTGTTTATAAATGAATATATCTCTAATATTGGTTCTCTCATAATTATTAATTTTAAACCTAATTTACCTACTCTTTTAACCCAATATTTTTACTGTGATATATTTCATGTATATATATGGTTTCAACCTAAAATCTGTATGTGTAATAAACTACACCATATATTATCTATTTATATCTTATATCTCTTATAACTTTCCATGGAATATAAATCTAATTTTATCTTCCTAAATAAATATAAAAATAAAAAAAAATTGGAATTTAAACCTAAAATAATTTTTTTTAAATCAATTAGTTAATAATAAATTAATATGAAAATTTTAATCTAAACAATTATATGGGTTTCTTGTATATGATGATATATTGTATGAAAATAATATGTTTTTTAATTTTAATAAAAAAAATAATGTGATAATATAATTGTGTGATATGGGAAAAAATACCTAGAATGTTTTCATTTCCATGGAAATTCTGAAAATAAATTTTTTAGTTGACATATTAAATTAAAATTTTCATTTTTATTATTAATTTAATTTGATGGAGTATTAACTGAATTAATTTTTCAAGATTATGAAATTTTAATTTTAATTTAATTTGATGAGTAAGGAAGGGAATTTATTTTTATAAATATGTATTTAAAAAGGCATTCTATTTACTAAATGATTTTAATTTTTTAAAAATAATTTTTTTCTAGTAATGTGAATCAAATATGTTAAAAAATAATGTAACAAGATAAATAAATTTTTAAGATACATGTTTTTAAATATAGTTGTTTTCTATTATATATGTACTAAATTATTATGATGAAAATATGTAAGAATTCTTTTTCATCTTCAAGACCATACTATGAAGTAATGTACTTTTTCAATATTGTGTGATTATTAATAATTATTTAAATAATTTTAATATATATTTATCAATTTTTTTGCAATGAATGAACCTAATTATTTTAATTATAATGGGAATTTAAATGTGGTGATTCTTTAAATACAATTAATTAAATTGTAAAATGGTATAATGAAAAACATTTGCAGCAAAATCGGTTAAAATGAATTAATTACTTCGATTTTTTTACTATTTATTTTTAGAATTAATTTATAAAAACTTTTTCACACAATATATAAAAATATATCAGTTTTAATAAAAATTTGATTATTATTTATTATAATGGATGGATGTTTTATAGACAAGGTTTATCATTCATAAAATTTGTTTTAAAATGACTTCCAATTTTTATTTTTTTAGAAGGTTATCATAGTAGAATGATTTGATTCCCTCGTTATGGTTGTGTTAGAGGATAATGGTTGAATTTTTATTAAGTAAGATATTAGATTATAATTTTTTTCCTAAACCTACTATCACACAAGGTATCAGAGAAAATAAATGTTTAAATTGGAATAGGATAATGATTTATTTAGAAGTAATAACATGAATAATATGATATATACTTTTTTACATATGTTTATCAGTATGAAATTACATGTATATTAATTCAAGGGGATATTAATGAATGATCATATTGAATATTTATAGGAAAAAAATGATAATATTAAGAATGTGATTAATTTGATGGAAGATTAAATGACAATTATATATCAAGAAATTAGTAATTTGAATGAACATATGTTTTAATTTTGTTGTGCCATTGGAAAAAAAATTGGGTTAATAATTATGTTATTAATTATATCTATAAATACTAAATATATTACTACCAAATTATGCTGGTATTAAATAAAATTATTACAAAAATCAATTCAATTATATAAATTTCAATTTTATTCTTGTATGATCCATATATTTCTTAAGGATTATAGCATGTTTTAGTATAAAATTAAATCATTTGTGAGTGGAAACTACATAGTATATCATTATCTAAAGATGATAAACATGTGACCCAATCTCATTTACTAAAAATAATAATATGGACCTATTATTTGATTCTGATACATTAGAATCATTTTATTTTTGAATAATTAGAAATAAATATATTATGGAATGAAGATGAAAGATGAAAGGAAAATGATTAATTAATTCATATTCAGGATATATTTCCATGAAAATAATTCTTCGTAAAAATAATTACCTTAATGATAAAATATATGATATTGTATTATTATTATTGTGTATTAGATACAACTTGTTTCAATAGATGAATATGTGAAATAATATGTAATATTTTTTCTGAACATTTATATCATTATTCCATGAATTTATTTAGGAAAGGATTTTAATGTCATCAGTATCTTTATATCATGACATAATTATCAGGGAAATTATATTTACATAACCTAGTAAAAATTAATAAATTAGATAAAATATATGTTTAATATAGGTGTACCAAAAATTTATGCACTCATATTGAGTATTTTGTATTGTCTGTGGAGCTCCTATAAAAATGAAAATCACCAAATTTATGTAATGATATATTATTAGTGTAAAATGTGAAAATCATCTTATCCTATTTATATGAAAATTACATGTTCTGGGAGAATAAATGTTTCATCAAATTTCAACCTCATATGGAATCAATGAATTATACTTTTCGAAAATCCATATCGAAAAATAATCATTAATTTGATAATGTTATAGATAAATAATAAGTTCATCTATTTATATCAATACAAAATAACATTTAGTAACATGGTAATTCATATTTTTTTTCTAAAAATGTGTCATTATAATTTTAGAATGGTAAGGTAGGTTCATTCTAGTTTCAATACTAATTTGATAATGAATGTTTTATTTTTTGACATTCCATATTGGTTATTAAATTTTTTTCACTTTTTTGGACACAATGCATGCCATGGAAAATGTTGGTGAAATTTTACATTTAAAAATCAAAAATATTTATTAAAAAATGAATATTGTTAATATTTCTATGAGGTTATGGATTATAGTGTAAACCATATACAATATCAAAAAATAATTGGTAAAAAATGCGACAAAATCCCATTTATTTATTCTATGATGAATAATTTAGAAAGATAATAAATAAACTATATACCAAAAATTATAAATCCTCAAGATATCTTCTAAGATAATCCAAAATCAGATGGAATTTTATTTCCACACCCTTCAAACATTGAAGCCGACTGGAAGTATTGTCATTAAAGAGGATGCTCTCAGCCTCCACCATTTTAGACCCCCGTTGTTGGGTTTTTTTCTTTCATTTCGGGCCCTGTGTGAACTTTTTCTCTATCTTGAATAAATTAATTATATGATAAGTGATGGTAATGGTATACTGAGTTAAAATATAGAAATGTGTAAATTAAAAATACAGAAATCTAAAAACATTTAAAGATCATTATTACATATCTAGTTCTAAATTATGATTCATTTAGAATTAAACATGTACACTAATGTGATATGAGGGTCAAAATGATTCATTTATATAAAAGTATCAAGAAATATTTTCTTAAAATGATATGAATGAGTAGTTATATGAAATTATGAAATGAAAAACCAGACATTCTTTATGACTTGGAAAAAAAATTCCATCAACATTTTATGAATTAGTTTAGAATCTAACTAGTTATCTTCTCACTGTAAAACAATAAAAACTATATATATTATTTATATGGATATATCTCGTTGAAATATTTATGTATATAATGATATGTATTTTATAAATAAAAATATTCCTTAAGGATGTATCAATAATGGTTATTTTGACCTAGAATGCATGTTCTTTTAATATATTTATGAAACACCACATAGGAATATAATCCCCCAATGAGAAATTATTATCGAAAACATGATATATTTCAACATGTATTTACATAATTAACACAAAATTAGGGTTTATCGGAATCATATCCATCATGTAATCTAACCACTCATGGAAAAGAGATGCCTTATTCTAATGTATTAATCTACTATGGAATGTTTCATGGTTTTACCATGTAATTGAATTTAATATAATTTTTTAATTATAATATAATCATTTTTGTTACATCACATTTTAAAATATTTTATATTTATTTAATATTATATATATTTTTTGAAAATAATTCTTTCTTCCTTATATATTAAAATAATAGTGAAATTGCACTGAAAATTGACCCCTACATTTTTGAAAACAATGGTAAAGTAGTTAATTTTTTATGTGATGTAATTATTTATAATTATTTAACTAATTTTATAAATAAATTTCATGTTTAGATTTTACTAATGAAAAAATTATCTCAAGTGATCACGGTTTTTATTTTTATATGATTTCTTTTCACTGGACCATAAAGAACAACTCAATAATTAGAATATATTCATTATAAAATATTGTATAAAAACATGGAAGCATTACGTAACATTATAATATTTTGTATAAAATTAATTTTTTATAGTAGTTCATTCGAAAATAATTCTTTATTTGATAATATATCTTTATATACAATTTCTGAGAAACAAACCATATTTTGTTACTACACATGTGTTCAAGTCATTAAGATGAAATGATAATGGTCTGTTTTATTGAAACATTGGGGAATTTATACATATGTATAATCATATGTTGGAGGAGATAAACTTGAATCTTTTAAGTTTTTATCTATGATTCGTTCATTATATCATTACAATATATTAATGTATTCATTCTAACAAACCATTGGAAAACAACTTTTTTGTTGTTGTTTTTATAATTCAAGGGCATATTTTTCTAGAAGGCACGGATGATAGTGATATTTGTTAAGAACCCATTATAATTTATTAATATAATTGATATAAAAATGAATATTTTTCAAATTATGGAATATTTTTTTAATAATACATGATATTTGGAAATTGTAATATTTATATATTAATATTTTAATCAAATCTAATTTTCAAATGATGAAATCCATTATAGAAAATTATTGGATAATATAGAAGCCATCAATTATTTTAATCAATAAGATCTAATTAAACTTTTTTTATTGTAAATTAATTTTTCATAAAACAAATATAGTCATGAAATAATAACAATGAGATTACCCTCTTAATATACATGAAAGGGAAAAGAATCATTGAGTGCAGTCGGGGTGGTGCCTAGGTTGTAAACTGCATCACCTAATTCCTAAAGTCTAGGGTTCAAATCCTATTAGGCCCCATAGAGACATTTGATGTAGGTAGTTTTACATAGAGTGAAATGGGTAGGCTCTAAAGTAGATATAAGGAAGGCTTTGTGATGCGGGTAGAATGGGGTAAGATGACACTACACTAGGCCTTTTGTCCATGTTAATGGGCCACCTGGACTTAGGCTTATTGGTAATGTAATGGTTACACATCTACCTAGAATGAAATTGGTCTGTTATTCTATAAAAAATAATAATCATACCCATCATTTAAAAGGTAAAAAATCATTAATTGTTTAGTTACTTAATAACTGCACTAATTATAATGTTTTCTATTATTCATTTTTGTGCATACAATTCACAAAACAACTTCTTTAGTATTTTAATTCATTTGATTTTATATATTACATTATCAATGTATTT
Source organism: Viscum album (assembly GCA_963277665.1). Classification (NCBI taxonomy): domain Eukaryota; kingdom Viridiplantae; phylum Streptophyta; class Magnoliopsida; order Santalales; family Viscaceae; genus Viscum; species Viscum album. Next base: position 157,488,048 of record OY728128.1, on the reverse strand, counting down.
AATTTCTTTACATCCATAATTATTTAACATTACTATTTATTATTCTCATTGTATCAAGTCTAAATATTATGTAATGTGTACATAATTAATATTGAATAATGTGTAGTGCATGCAATAATTTCAATGTCTCTTATGATTACTTCTATGAGTATTGAGTATCATTTTTTATTATCCATTTACATTTCTTATGTAAAATGTAGTTTTCCTTTCCAATTATATTAAGTTTCCTCATTAATGATAATTTTTTAGGTATATGTTGGGTGCTCAAGATTGTTGGACTAAGAAAAAAAACCCTTTCTCATTCTATCAGTTCCCATAATTATATAGTTCATTCTCATTTTGTACCACTCTATTCAGTAAAAAATCATCAACCAATATTGTTGTAACATTTTGGAAAAAACATGTGATGACCCAATCATCTCGTATTATGCCCAAAACACAAATCCCACCAACCAGAATTCAAATGTTTAACAAATGAAAAATAAATGTAGGCTCTTGATTATATGTTGTCAACGAAATATGGTATATCTAATATCATGAAAAAATAAAAAATCTGACAATAAATTAAAATAAATTTAATATACATAAAAAAATATGTAAATATAATGTTTTGGTAAATTCCATAGATTATGAATGAAAATTATTATCAACTCATAGAGAGGGAAAGACAGACTATTGTGTTATTTGTGATTAATAATCACCATTCTCTATTTGTAAAACACTGAACAATTATTCTCCCTATATTGATTATTTGGTGTATACTACATCAAATAGTGGCACTAAATTTTAATCAAATATAGTGGATTCTAAAACACTCCCACAATCCGAACTACACCCCCTTAACTCAATGGATCTTCATTTACAACCCAATATCAAACTATTATTTATATTCTAGTAAGATTACAACACCATTTATTATTGTTCCAATTGTGCTCCAATATACGCCTAAACACCCAATAGTCTATTTTAATAAAGGTGATAGACTTCATACATATAGAATATTCCTTTTGAATATTGTCTTAAATGATTATGTTGAAACACCTATCAGTGCTCTCCCATTATAGAATTTTACAATACCAATGATCCTTTGAGCGTCATCCAGTCAACCAAATATCACTATAGAATAACCCCAGAACCTACATTTCCTGAGTATGTCCTAGGTCAACATGTTTTATAAAATTTCATTCACACTCACCTCTGTTATTTCAACACTTCTTTATGTAGAGAGAATATGATATAGTGATAATTTTGTTGAATATATCTCACACTTGAATGAAAAAATGTACTTTTATAGAGATTTGTTTACTAATTATATTATATAATAACATTTTATTATACCATTTAATTATTTTTTCCACTATATAACCCCTCATCCATATCAAATCTTTCTTTTCCACTATCATTTTCACATAGTCTGGATAACACTCCAAATAGTTTATGGTACATTTCACATAAATAATTTCTTGTCAATAGATAGCCTATATTTAATGAATCACTGAGTTTATATGAATCAAAAAATGTTTATTTAAAGGATAAACAAAAAACAAAGCCATTAAACATACATTTTCTCCTTATGTGTTTTTGATCACAGTGATATTTGGAGTCTGATAGAATCAAGTTAATTTTCAGTGAATAGTAACATAACATTATGAATAGTAACATTCCGTTATAAATAGTAACCAACAATTATTAATAATAATATGACCCTTATGAAAGTTTAACTTACCCAAGAATGTGTAAATAAAACTAGGCACCTTAAAAATGAATAGTGATATTTTATTTGTTGATATTTTTTTGATTAAATGATGATTTTAATTAAAAATTTATTTTCACACATTTAGAAAAAAAATTCAAATTTGGAGTTCATTTTTTTATTTTACACACTGAGAAATGGTCTTGGATATTTTTGGGAATATTTTGAAATACTTGAAGTTTATGTTAATAGTAAAATAATATAAATGTTGATAATTGCTAAATTCCTGATTTATTGAGTCATGGATGAAGTCCTACTGTGTTAATCACACATGGTTTGAAATCATATGAAATAAATACTATTTTTGTTCATGGAATCATCTATATTTTTTTCTTATGGAAAAATAATAATCTGATGATTAAAATATTAAGAAAACCCTCTTCTCCTCAACTATATTAACCACACCTCACCCCTCCTCCTCTAACACCACTCAAGCTTGATCTTTACCTATGTTTTTTCAAATAAAATTTCCAAGCCCTACCCAATGACTATGGGATGATGAACTCACCAAAGGAAAAAAATGGCCTTAATTTGATTCTCATGGAGGAGTACAGAAGAGGAAAACCACTCTTCCTTTTTCTTTCATCTTCTTTTACAAGTTCCATTTTTTGTTTCTCTCTCCTCACATCCCTTCATCAAAATTCTTTGATAATTATATTAAATTTCATGAACTATAATTTTATTATTCTAATTAAATATTTCAACATGATCTCTCTTTTCCCCATCCTCTTATACTAAAAATGAAAACACCGGCTTAGATGTGTTAATTTATCACATTCCCGGATGAAAGGTTTTCAATTCCAATTACTATCATCATGAATGGTCATGAAACATTATTAATGGTGGAACTAGATCATAATATATGTATTTTATCTTGTTCTCTATTAGAGAATCCTTACACACTCATAATATAAATTAATTATACAAAACCTGTACATTGTGTATAAAACCGCCAAGTTAATCAGAGAATTTATCATTAAATTTCATCTAACCAGTCATCCTCAAGGTATATGACCAAAATAATTTTAAAATAATTAATATATATTTAATGTGGAAAATAATATATATAATTTTTTTGGGTATTTAACAACATTACAAATGAACTCCCATTCATGAATACATGAAAACTATCCATGAAAACCATGAATGAAAATGCTTTGAAAACAATAAAATTGATTCTATTAAACCCATAAAAAATTGAATGATCATAATAAGGTCACAATAAATAAATTAAATTTTTATGTGGTTTTGGAATTATTATTTTTGGAATCTAATTTTTATTATTTAGGTCATTAATATCAATTGAGAACTACTTCCAGAATAAGGTAAGGGGTTTTTCATATCAGGTTTATTTCAATGAGATTTTAATTATTTTCCAGTTATTTCTTTTGCGTGGTGTATGTATACTTCTATTTGATATATAATATCAAGATTCACTTTATAATCCTGGTATTTTGTGATTCTCCTGGTGATTATTAACTCGATTGATTACACTATTCTTCGAGAGTTTGGTTCGGTTTCCATTTCATTGTGATTTACTTAGTACTATGCACCATATCATTCTTATGTGGTGTACCTACATCCCCTTTGATATCAATTTTCATTTTAAATTATAAAAATATTATATATCCATATTCTTGATTCATTTATATGATTATTTTCTTAAGTTGTATACCCTTTTAAAAATGTTGTTTATTTGGATTGTTGTTTTAACTGTGGAAATATTGAAAAATCCATATCCTCTACAATATTCAGATAATTAGAAGGAATTTTTTAAATATTTTCAATAAATGTATAAAGAATTATTTCGTCCTGCAATGACTGGTATGACCCACTATAGCCTCTTGATGCATTGATAGGTCTCATGAGACAAGTCAGTTGGCAAAAAACCCTCCATGTTTGATTCCAAAACAGATTTTGATGGGTATCTACACAAAAAAATATAACCATTTTGACAGTATAGTTGTATCATGTTCTACATACATGATATACAATTAATAAGAATTATATTTATCAATTTTTAGTTATTACTATTAATGAGTCTTTCAATATGAAAAAATCTAAGAATGCAGTTTCATTCACAGTTTATTAATGGAATCCGTTTTTCATTTATTTTCCATTAAATATTGTCTATTAAAATACTATTATGATTCAATTATTTTATATTCATGAATTTTCTATTTTTAACCCTTACATTGAATTTGAACTCACCCATTTCATTTTTTAACCATTAACAAGTTATATAGAGGTCACTATTTATTGAGTTCTTGTGGATGCTGTTGTTAATTTTTGTTATGTATTGTACTTTTTACCTTCAACAATGTAATATGAGTTACATATATGTATCTAGTTTCTTAAAGTCTACTAAACTGATCATTCATTTTGCATTTCATTCCTGTTAATCATGCTAATGTAATAAGTATTGTTTTGGATCCGGGCTTCTCGGGTCAGGGTGTTACATTTTGTATGAGATGATGTTTAGTAGAAATCTTGAAAACTAGATTTAGGAAACAGTATTTAGAGGAAATAACCATAATTTGGACTTTGAAGATAATCATATAAGAACATCCTATATTTTTTGTAATGTTTGGATTATGTGGTTCTTCCAAGAAAATGGATCCCATTCTGGATACTATAAATGGACATGGTTTTGGAACATATGTACCTAGAAGAAGAAATTTTGACTAGGAGATTTATTCTTGACCCATGGTATTCTGGTACCTGAAACGAGCCTTATTGTGCTTCTAGTTTGACACTCATGGGTGATATGCTTAAAATAAATCACATTTTCGTTATAAACCATTATGTAGGATTTAAAAGAAAATATCCACAATGTTTATGATTATATGATTTGTTTTGAATAAATTTTTAGAATATATGAGGTTTTTTCTAGTTAGAAATTATGAACTATGTCCAAATTTATTGCATTCCACTGTTTGGTGATGGATCCTAATAGATCAATGGGAATCAATACCCATGGATATTATAGGAATTACCCAATTAGAAATCCAACACAGCCAGTATTGTAGCAGATCATATCATGACCGTATTGGGAAAATATACTCAGACTATGTCGAATAAACATGATATACATTTTTTAGATCAATTCATGCTGATGTTTCAACTATAATTTAGTGGGACTACAAATCTGGTGGTAGCTGAGCAGTGGATTGAGTCCCTGAAAAGATATTTCATGCATTATGATAAAATGTAAATGAAAAGGTAGTACAAGTTGTATAATTCCTCTAGGGTGATGATGATAATGTTGGTCCTTGATCTAGAATTATATTGAGAAAGAATAAATAGAAGATATGTAATGGGGAACTTTTAATGAAATATTCTTCGAAAATTGTATCCACTATGAACAACGAACTGAAATGATGAAAAAATTCATTAGATGAAATAAAAGGGAATAAGAGAGTGTGGAAGAGTATCAGGATTTCATCACAAGATTATATAGGTATGCTAGAGATTACATAAGTTATTTGGAAGAAAATATTTATCATTTCATTGAAAGCCTTTTTCCAAGTATTCCATGATACTAGCTTCTAAAACATTTTCATAATACGATGAAAATGTATTACGTGCCACCCAATAGAGAAGAAATTTTCTAGATAAAATTTTTTCAATGAAACTCATTATAATAAGATGAATTCTAGTAACCAAGGAAAGGATTAAGCACCAAACAAGTAGACGGTAATGCAACAATTTCTATTATGCGTGGACTGTGGAAATAATTATCCTAGGAAATGGTTTAAAGGCAAGGGATTTTTATATATGTGTGGAGAAAAGTTTCTTCTATCTAGTTAATGAAAGGGAAAGAGGAAATTCAATGATATTTAGTGATACAATTGTAGTGATATGGTACACTTTTCAAATGAGTGTCCTAGTCTCCAAGGAATCATACCTCAGAAAAGACCATGAGAACAAGGGAAATCGTATGCAATTACAACCGCAAATGTTGAAGTTCCAAATGATATGGAGGACAGTTCTATAATTGTTATCCTTAAACATAACCAATGATTTATTTTATTCTATATCACCACATTCAATTATATTATCCATGTTTTCCAATAAAATTTGACATGTCCAATTTGATTTAATAAAGGAATTTTCAATAAAAACTCATAGGGGTTGTGTTTTTGAAACAACAATGTGTTGATCAGTCCCCCCTCCATAAACATAATCATGATTTAGATTTTAACCATATCATCATATCAGGTATTGAATTTTATATAATTCTCGATATGAATTTTATATCAAATTTTGATGTGAAGATCAATTTAAAGAATAAAGAAGTTACAATTATTGAGAATGGTGTAGAATAAATTATGTTTAGTGTAGAAACCTTGCAATCTGATTATTTTCTAGATCAAACCTAGTAGTTCTAATAAATGAAATTTATGCTCGGTTAGAGAGAACAATGTCTATTGGTGAGGAAATAAATATTCTAATTGAAGAGGTACTGATTGTACAAGAATACATTGATGAATTTCTATAGGATTTTACTAGACATCTTCCAAAGAAAAATGGATGAGTTTTCTATTGATTTAATTCATTGTGATAGACCAATATAAATGACTCCCTATAGAATGTCCACTGTGGAATTAGTGGACCTAAAGAGAAAACTACAGGAATTTAGTGAAAAATGATTTATTTTACCTAGTGTTTCTCCATGGGGAGCCTCTATCTTCTTTTCAATGAATAAATATGGTTCCATGAGGCTATGAATTGATTATGGGGAAATAAATGATAATAATTTAATGAAAAAGAATACTTTTTCATGAATTGATGATTAATTTTATCAAATTCATTGAGACAAATATTTTTCCAAGAATGGAATTTGATCTGGATGTCATCTGCTGTGTGTGAGAATGGAATACACTCCAATCACAGAATTTCGATCCACGTATGGGAACTATTACATTAATGTAATGTATTTTGGACTGAATAATGCATCCTCTATTTTTTTGGATATAATGAATAGAGTTTTAAGGAATATCATGAGAACATTGTTTTGGTATTTATTGATGATATTATAGTTTAATCCAAATGATAAAATGACCAAGAGAATCACTTGAAGATTATGATGAAAACTCTTAGAAGAAATGAATTATATAGGAAGTTTAGAAAGTGTAAATTTAGTATTTAATATGTTTCTTTTCATATCCAAATTTTCTCTAAATATTGAATCTATGTTGATCCTATTTATACCAAAGAATTCTGATAATGGTCCACACAAACAAACAAAACTGAGGTACATAGTTTTATTAGCATAGCATGTTACAATTGGAATTTCATTTAGAATTTCACCTGATTTACTAACCCGCAAACCATGATTACACGTAATGGTGTCACATTTATATTGATTAAAGAGTGTACAAAATACATTTCATAATTGACAAAATGTTGGTCAATTATCCAATTTTTACTATTACATCTATAAATGATATATTTGTGATATATAGTGATTCATCAATGAATGGGATTTGTTGATTCCTTAAGAAAAATCATAAATTTATTTCTTATGCATCAACGTAGTTAATGAATCAGGAGAAAAATTAACCAACTCATGATCTTGAGTTATCATCCATAAAAATTCCTTCAAAAATATGGATACATTATCAATGCATTGAAAGATTTGATATATAACGAATATCAAGTTTTTAAATACATTTTTAAATAGAAATAAATCATCATAAGGAAATGGAGATCAATATAGTTACTCAAAGATTATTATTGATCAATACTCCACCACCTAGGAATGAAAAATAAGTTGGAAGATGCATTAAGAAGGAAATTTCAATGACTTGTGACCCAAATTCATATTGAGAATGATTTGAATTTCATGAATCATATAATAATGTATATGAGAATAGCTAATGAAGAGGAAACATTTTTCCCCATTAAAATGATTCCTAAATCATATTTACTTGAGAAGAAAAATATATCTCAATTTGATGATGAGAATCTTAAAATAAAAATTAATTATTTTTAAGATGGAAGATTGGCAGACTTCGTGTTTAAAGATGGAGTTCTGAAAATTTGGAAGAGGATATTTGTTCTACCAGAACCTGAGCTAAAAATATCTCTATTAGATGATTCTAATAGCTCAAATTTCAATATAAACCATGATAGAAAAATATGTATAGATATATAAAGAATCATTTTTGGAGGGATAACATGATGTGAGAAATTGTTGACTATTAGTTAAGGTGCCTAGTTTTTCAACAAGTGAAGGACGAGAGACCTAATCCTAGAGGGGATATACAACATCTATTTGTTCTTATGTAGAAGTGTGATGACATTAAAATTGATTTTTCATAGGAATAATGGGGTCCCGTAGAACGAATGGAGAAATAGGGGTAATTTCTTTTCATCCCAAAAAATCATTAAATTTTCCTTAATTTAAGATTTTATTTACCATGTGATTTCCTATTAATAATTCATATTAATGAAGTTGTAAGACATCATGGTAAACCTCAGTAGATTTTTTCTATTCAAAATCACAAATTTACATAAAAATTTGAGAAAAGTTTTCATAAGGAATTGGATTCTATGATTCATTTCATTACTAATTATCACCCCCAAACCGATATATAGTTTGAAAGGATTATCAATCCTTGGATATCAATTTGAGAACATGCCCTCTTGACATTCAAGGAATGCGGGATCAATACACGCCTTTGGATGATTTTTTATACAATAATAGTTTCCGTTCTAGCATTAAAATGGACATATATAAAGAATTATGTGTTAAGAGGAGTCGAACTCCAACATCTTCATATGAATTCCATGAGAGGAAACTTATATTCCCAAAACATATAGAATAGACAACTGTAAAGGTAATAAAAATTTAGGCCCTATGAAAGTAGGGAAAACTCGTATAAAGTTTCATTTTGAAAACTAGAGAAAGGAATTTTTATTTCATGCTTTAGATCATATCTTTCTAAATGAATCTCTATATAAGGGTGTCTTAAGGTTCGGTATGAATGGGAAACTGAGCCCCATGTACATCGGACTGTTTGAAATTTTCGAATGAATTGGAGTTATAGAATACACTTTATAATTGAAAAAATGTCTCTCCATAGTTTGTAATGTTCTCTCAATGACTTTATTAATGAAATATAAGCCAGACCCAAGGCATGTACTCACCTATGAAGAAATAGGGAAAGAACACGATTTTTTATACTATGAAGAGAATATCGAAATTCTTGACACAATGGAGTAGGTACTGAGAAAGAAGAAAACTCAGCAAGTAATAGTTCATTGGAGAAACCATAAAATGGATGAAACGATGACGGAAACATAGTATGTTAAGAATAAAAACCACCAATATCTTTCTATGATGAAATAGTCAAGAAAAATTTTGAGGACAAAATTTTAGAAGGTGGGAAGAATATAACACTTCAAAACATTTTATCGTATGTTTCTCTTAAATACATTTTGTTAATTAGATTTCATATATATCATGAAAAATTTAGTCTCTATGATACCAAACGTGGTTATTTATTGGATAAATTCATAACATAGCCATTAAAATTATGTATTCCTCTTCTGTGTTCATAATTTTGAAAAACAGACATACACAGTGGCAATAAGGGTGACATTTTGAGTCTAATAGAATCAAGATAATTTTCAGTGAATTGTAAATTACCCTTATATATTGTAACATAACCTTAATAATTTTAACCTACCCAAAAATATTAGAAATATGCCCCTTATAAATGTTATCCTTACGTATGAATGTGTTAATACAATTCTGGCACCTTCAAAATAAAGATGAATATTTTATGTTGTGGTTTTTTGATTAATCAAGGATTGTAATTAATAATTAAATTACATATATATTTAGAATTTTTTTTGAAAAATGAAGTTAATTTTTTGATACAACACCTTAAAAAATGTTAATGGTTAATTTTGGGGATTTTTCTGAAATACATGAATTTTTGGTGAATAGTAAAATATGATAAATTATGATAAATGATAAATACATGATTTATTGAGTCATGGATGATGTCCTGCTGAGGGAAACACACTTGGTTCGAACTCACATGATCTTATTATTATTTATTCTCATGTATTAATCAAAATTTCTTATCGTATGGATAAATAATAATCTAAATATTAAAATATTATAAAAACCATCCTACCCTCCACTATATAAACCACCCCTGACCCCCTCTTCCTCCCACAACAATAAAGATCTGATCCCTACCTATATTCTACCAAATAAACATCCTAATACATTTTCCCACGTCTAAGACCTTCTGAACTCACCAAAAGGCAAAAAACGAAGGCATTATATTGATTTTCAAGGAGTACTCAAGAGGCGAACCTTTATTTTTCATTCTTTCAACTTCTTTTACATGTTCCATTTTATTATTTCTCTCTCTTCACCTAAAATAATCCAAATTCTATGATGGATCCATTAGCTTATAGTAACCGTAAGAATATTATTCTAATGGAATATTTCATCATCATCTCTCTTTCCCCACTCTTAATATACTAAAAATAAAAACATCGTCTCGAATGTGTTAATTTACCATATTCACGGATGAAAAGTCTTCAATTTCTCTTACTATCATAAATGCTAGAAATTAATCATTTTTAATGATTGATTCAAGTAATTATATATGTAATTAATCTTATTCAATGTTCCTTAATCATTACATACTCATAATATAAATTAATAATAATAAACAAGTTCATTGTGCACAAAACAAGAAAGTTATTCAATGCGTTCATCATTATCTTTAATCTAATGAGTCATACTCGTAGTATATAACCAAAATAATTTTAATATAATTTGTATATATTTAATTTCACAAATTTTATATATAACAAAAATTGACGTTTAACCACATTTCTAATGAACTTCCATTCATGAATACAAGTTAACCAACAATTAAAACCAAGGATGAAATGCTTCAAAAACAATAAAATTGAATCACTTAAACACTTAAAAAAGTAAATTAAGGAACCTAATAAGTTTAAAATAAATAAATTACATATATAATATGTTCTAGAATTGTTAATTAATGCTGAAAAAATTGATTATTTTATTAATTAAGATAAATCGAGTACACCATCGGGCATAAGGTAAGTGATTTCTCATCACACATTTAGTTCTGTTTGATTTCCATTATTCACCATTTATTTCCTGAATGTGGTGTATGTTTATAGCTAATTGATATATAATATCCTAAATCTCATTATATTCATGGTACTTAGTTATTCACATGATTATTATAAATTTTATTTAATATAATATTTTAAGGGACATTGTTTCGGTTTCAATTTCATTGTGAATTACATGGAATTGTGCTCCTAATAATTCTTATTTGGTGTACCTAATACCCCTTCGATAACATTTTTCAATTGAAATTGTAAATATATTATATATACATATTCTGGGTTCATGGATAAGATTATTGTCTTTTGTCGTATACCCTTTTACATACGGTGCTTATTTGGAATTTTGTTTTAACTTATAAAATATTGATGAATATTCATCCTCTACTCTATATAGATATTGAGAAGGAATATTTTATTTAAATTAAATATATTTATAAATAATGATTTGTAGATGCATTGATGGGTGGGGCCTGTTATATCCCCTAAATTCATCGATAGGTCTAATTAGAGAAGTCAGTGGGGGAAAACACTTTGAGTTTGTTTCTAAAACAGATTCAGATGGATATCTACCCACAGACATAAACCATTTCAACTGTATAGTGGTATCATCTCCAGATATATGAAATCCAATTAAAAATAATTCCCTCTATTCATTTTCAGTTATCTCTATCTATGAGGTTTTTCCAAAGGAAAAATCAAGGTATATAATTTAATTCGCAGTTTATTAATGGTTTTTGTTTTTCATTTATTAAACATTCCATATGGACTTTTCCAATTTGATTAAGATTCAATTATTGTTGATTCTATGATCTACCTTTTTAATCCTTACAGATCATTTGATATCAACCCTTTCATTTGTTTACCTTTAATAGGTTAGGTAGTGCAGACCATTTATTGAGTTCTCATGGATTCTGTTTACTAGTTCTTGTTATGTTTTGTATTTTTTTACATTTCACCACGTAATATGAGTTATATGTATGTATCTAATTTCTACAAGACTTTTAATTAATTTCACCTTCAGTATTTAACTCCTTATAATCATTAAAATTTGACAAATAATGCTCTGGATTTGAGCATTTGGGGTCTGGGCATTACAATTAGCCTAAAAATTGTGTCATTAAACATTCATTTATAGTCAACACATAGAAATCACATTAGTTCCTTCATAATTGAATAGAAATTCCGTGGAATAATTCAATTTATTTACATAACCGATTTTTTTATTAATAAATCTTTAATATACAACAATCAATTAGAATAAAAAAATACAATTCCATGATTACTTTGAGATACAATAGTCTAAAAATACATCTTCCAAGTGATTCTTCAATAAAATTTGACACAATCATACTAGAAATTCCAATTTAAATATGATTTTTTTATTTTATATAAAATTGAATCCCTAAAAAAATTTACCATTGATTCATAGAGAACCCCCTCCAAGTAATTTTTTAATAACCTACTATAGATATTTTCCAAATAGATAGATTCATGTGATGAATTCATTTTGTTAAAAATTAATTTGAACTGATCATTTTAATCCTTTATATATGATTTTGATCATATCTGGATAAATATAATAGTATGTATCACATCTTTTATTCTGTAATAGTATTCATTTCTAAGAACTTTTATAAAAATTCAATCTATATTAACATGAATTCCCTAACTAGATCCCAACTTAAATATATTAACCATTTCATCAAAAAATATCCCAAGAGCATAACATCTATATTAAAAACAATGATGAAACTCTCATGATCAAATACACTAATGTAACAGAATTCAGATGCATGTCACTAGATAAACTCATTTCCTTTTATAATAAATAAGTATTCTAATCCACTATCTACTTTCCTATTTCTATCAATAGAAACATCATTTGACCCTTTAAACAAGATCCACTATCCAAATACATTTTAAAAATAAAAAATTCTCCTTGGATATTTTATCCTCCTTTTTTTATGAATGAAACTCACCTTCACATATAACTTATTAATTTACAGGCATTAAAATTAAAGCATTATCAAAATAATTATTATCATTGTATTCTATATAGATATATAGAATATTTTACTAAAGAAATCCCTTCCATTCAATAATCTACCTTAATAGATTCCATGTTTATAATATTTCCTAAAATATACATCTTCTATAAATTTATTTAAATTCATATTCTATAATGATCACTTGAAAAATATTAATACTATAATCATTGATTTTTTTTACATGAATGTAATATAATTATTCATTCATTATTAACACATACTATTTTTATTCACTATGACATTCCAACTCTTCTGACATTTAGGATTCTTTACCATTAGTTATAAGTAAGTAGTGCCTATTTTATTGAAATAATTACAATTATATTTTGTTCTTAGAATATCCCATCAACAAAACCTGAGGAATAGTTTCTCTATCATTAAATCCCACATATACATCTAAAATTGATGAATATTTTGATATATTTGTATCATTACTGGTACCATAAAAATTAAGTGATTTTCTAATCGATCTAAAATTTATAATTGACTAAAAACATATTACTATATAAAATCACTAGTATTCTTGATTTTATATTTTAATCAAGTTTGACATACTCTTTAGATTATCTTTTCTCTGGTATCTTCTAAAACATTTCAAAACATATATATGATCTCTTGATCAGGGAATATATTATAACTTCCAAAACCATTTATCTATCTTTATCACAAAGCTAAAATTCATTTTTCACAATATCACAGCCAATAGAGAAGCTTGTCCTAGGTATTTCACAATGTCTATCGTATTCATTTGAATAAATGTTTATATAGGTGATATGAGAAGATAATATGAATTTGGGACAAATCTATATGCTTATCAGTATAAATTTTCTCAATAAGTTCATTACTCGTTGGTATATATGGACATCTAATGATATGATCTTTATACTTAATATTCCTAATCAAAAATAATTTCATAAAATAATATTAATGTTATATGATTTGAGATTACATATATAATATTTTTCATATCTATATCATTATATCCTTCTGTTATATTTTCTATGTTACCCTCTTCTATAACAGAAAATATTTATTATAATTAAATTAATTTAATTATCTTATTTGTAAAATAATTATTATACTTTAGTATTTTCATTTTCATTCAATTATTATTTTATACCATGATTCACCATATTATAGTTTTTTAGAGTCCTCAAACATGTGACCCAAAAACTACACCGACACATTCTCTATATCAATATCAATAAAGGGAACATAGTATAGGGAGTCTCTAGGAAAACAAATTTAGGTTTTACTCCATGTATTTGAATGCACAAGAACCAAATTTAACGACTTGGGTGTTTATTATTGTGTATAAACAGATGCTCCATTCGACAATCCAATCATGAACTCTTCTGAATATCCCTAATCCTTTTTCTTGAGTCTTAGTGTTCTTTTAGCATATAATACACTCATTCCCTTCAGTATTATTTAAACGATTTCCTCAATAGGGGATCTTCCTGACATGATTGACTAAAAATTATTATTCATTCTAATATACCAATGAAATAAAATGTTTCATATATTACACATCTGGGACCACCATGGGACTATGTGTGATTTTCAACAAACTATAAAAAATGTTATAATAAAACTGACATTATCCAACTAACATACTAAAATTATATTATTACCTTATATATGTATAGGTCATAGAACATAAAACTTCCAGAATAATTCGTTCACTATTATAAAATTCTTTTCACCTTTATTAAAAAGTTTTCATCATTTTCATCAATATGATTAATATTATAATTATTTTTTGGACACATAGTTTTCCATGAATCGTTTTTATGAATATAGTGATATGATACTCCCGGGATAAGAATCTATGACTCTAAAAACTATTAAAAATATATAAAAAATACATTTACAATTATGAGTGGTTATATTTGTAGATATAATACCATTCAATATATTGTATTCTATCAAATCAATAATCATAAGTAAATTCTTCCAACACATCCATCATATGGGATGTAAATTTTAAAATATATGTTGGTATATTTATCAAAAAAACTATCTTTTTCTGACTTATCTTTTGATTTTGTCATCTTAAAGCTTCCTCACTACCTTTATTATTAGTAGCATTGAATAATTCATTCTAATTTATTGTTTTATTTGTAATAGAATCCTTGAGATCCTTTAATACTATTTCAATCATACAACTAGATCAACTAACAATAGTAACCATTATATCACATGGTATTGAAAATGTTGATAACATGATCAATTCCAACACTCCCCTCATAAAATTAGTATTTATAAACAACGGTTATCTATTGATTATAATTAAAACATTTAGTTGTTCATCTGTATAATATATTTTAGTCATATTAATACTAATGATTCCTCACAATATGTATAATTTTTTTACTATTATAGTATTTTTGAATTATTATTCTTGAGAAGATTATTATGACCCCATCCAAATGGGGAATGCGATGTTACTCCAAAATCCTTCCTCTTATAGGTCAGGGTATGTCGACTAGGGCCATTTAGGAATATCAGTAATAGGGAGAGGCATTCAACTAAGTACATTTATTCTCACACACATCTCCAGACTAATAAAATAATTAAATGTAAATGAAAGGAATATCCATGAATGAATAAATCTAAATCCGCCAACCATATTATGAAAATAAATAAATTAAAGTAAAAGGAACCAAATACAATCCCACCACATAGATCCTGAAAAAAGTGATCCTATAATGAAATAAATGGACTAATATCAAGATAACTTAGGAACACACCTCAATTTGTCTGGTCTTAATATGAATTGTCCAATCATGGACCATAATGGATTGTCAAGAGTTTTATCTTCTATATATGAATATAAACCTGTAGGAGAAGACCATGTGTGAGTGTGAATATAAATACCTTATAAGACACCCTAAAAGCACATATAATTAAAAATAATAATACATTCATCTCTTCCCAGGAGTATCATTACAACAAATATAACAAGAATTTACACATATAGTCTTTAAAGGAACACAGTCTAAAGGTATTTCAAAACTATTGTATAATCATAAAATTCCATCTAGAAATCTATAAAAAGAACTCATTTGAGAGATCACACACGTTAGTATGGAAGCACTGATGACTTCCTTAAAAGAGACTATTCTCTTCGAATTCAACTACAGGATGTACATATTGGTAGTCTGAAGATATGACATAAATAGAGGGGGATGACTACCAATGCGAAAGAGTATCCTAACAACACAATCTATATCAACCTACTATGTAGAGGATTGATTCACATATAGTGTTGGCCATGACCATACTATGAATTCCACCAATGGCAAAATGATAAATTATGGGTATCGCTCTCTACCACGCTGAAGGATTTCAACAATTATATCCCAGATGTCATATTGAATGAATTGTTATCTTATGTGTATGTGGTGATTCCACACAAACCCTCCGGGAATGGATATCTAGACGTTACCATAAAAATCTATTCCAATATATAGAGGATAATGGCTTTAGGCAATTTTTTAGGGAGTACACGGCATGTAGTAGAGTGACATGCAATTCACCTTAACCCCGAGACAAGTATATGTAAACAATATTTTTCTCATGTCCATGTAATAGTACACGACATGTGGTATTAATTGTTTACTTATAATGTGTAATAGTACATATCATGGCCCATGTAAATTTAGTATAGGACATATACATGTGGTAGTACATGATGTACCCATTCCCATGTACTCCAACCCTTTTATGTGTATTTTATGAGGTACACTGTGATCCACATGTGATATGTCACAAAACCAGTTATTGGTCCACATTTTATGTGATACTTATCTCCATCCCTAATCCCTAGATTTAGATAGGCGGTGACCACATGACGTGTGGATCTGAGTGACATGCCCTGTAGTTTGTATATTTCCATTTTTATAGTTCTTATTTCCTCATTTTCATTCATTCATTTGATGCCTAAATTTTCTTACTTCACCACTAATCATTAAAATAGAATTGGTATCTAGTTCAACACATTCTGGATATCATTAGAAATTATATTATTTGTGTCCCCATTCATTCATGTATCTTCCCAAACATCCACCATCACCACACATCCAATTACGTCATATGTGCATGAAAAATTGGGCATGATCAACTCTATTTAATTGTATTTGTATGATCCCAATTCTATAATTAGTATGTATCCATTATATCTAATCATTTCACCATGAAATTGGTGAGAAACATTCAATTCCTCAATTTTGGGGTTGAATCATAGAGAAAATGAAACCTTGAGGACAAACACAAATATATAAATGTGAGAAAACCATGAAACATGAAATGTTGGAATGAACCGTGAACTTGTTAAGTAAGCCGTGATTATTGTTCATTATAATGATGAATGTATAACCCTAATAATTAAATTCAACTCACAATAGTGTTACGGAATAATTTTACACTCCCTAAATGTCTAATAGATTGATTAATATTTTGGATCATTGAGTCGGGTTATTCATAGAAATAGAAAATGGTGAAATAAACCAAATAAAACCATTTACTAACTTGATCTGGATCAATCTCTTATGGAGAAAGGAGCTATGCTATGATCATTAGAAAGATCACGTGATCCATTATCATACCAATCATCGATCTCTGACATGGTCATCATCCAGCACTGGAATTTTCTTATATATATATATATCCAACAGTTCTATGGATCTCTAGGTTTTAGAGACTAAAACTAGTAATTCCCCATAACCATTTATTTAAATAATATACTAGGACTCCACATCAATGACATGAAATGAAATTTTTTAATTAAATATATTATTTATTTTATATATGTGAACACTTTTCTACAAATTCTTCATGCCGACTATGGTTATATCATTCCTAGGGTGGACCACATGTTACGTACTCTACATTTCCATCCTATTTCATATTTAAGACCTATTTTATGAGTTATTATTATTTTTAGGAGAACTATGTACTCATGAAATTTAATATATTTAACATATTTCAAATATTAATTCTGAGAACATCGGTCAATGGATTCACGTGTCATCTCAATATAGGGTCTTTAATGTAATCCATAAAATATGAAAACATAATAAATTGATAATATGAGTTATTAGATTCTCCCCACATGGGGTCTTTATGTTTCCAAAAATTCATGTCAAGGGAAACATAAAGAGATGTTTATAAAACAAAAAATATGAACCTCCCACTCCAGTGTCCTCTCTTAAAGATTCACATAATTACATTGTACAATCACCAAAGGAATAGTTCACACACAAAGGATCTTATCCTATAGATTCTCAACATCTAATGGGTACACATCAATTGTGTCCCCATCCTTGATTTCTAGTCTCCACAATCGATAACGTGTTACAGGTCCTGCTCGTACCACCTCATCTACGGAATATGGAAGACATCATGTACCCTATCTATCTAAATTGTTAAAGCTAAGTGATTCTCCACCTCAACAAATCTATGAAATATTTCGTAGGGCCAATAAATCTCATAGGTAGCATACCGTCGTAGGAAAATATGTGTAATCCATCTAAGGGTGAAAGCCATAGGAACACATGGTATCCCTCCTCGAACTCCAAAGGCTTCTATAGTCTTCCTATATAAGGATTCTGATAGATTTAGGTAATCTTCATCTGATCCTACATGATCTGCTCCATCTCAGCAGTTTCTAAAAACAACAGACGTCCCCTATGTTCTAGATCTCATTGGTCTTTCCAACATAGAAGTGACCTACATGTTCTCCAGTACAATGACTCAAATGGTTCCATACCAACAGTGGAATGGTAGATTTTATTGTATGAAAACTCCACCAGTCTTAGGCGATCCTTCCAAATATGGGAAAATTATATCATCAACGCATGTGAAATGTCCTCCATAACATGAATTGTTCACTCTATCTGGATGTCAGTTCTGGGGTAGAGCACATTGATCATGCATAATTGAGTCCTGAAATCCATATATAATCCCATCAGCAATCGGGATGTGAATTGTGCATTGTGATTATAAATTATCATTGATGTAAGTCAATAGAGTCGGTTTATATCCCACATTTAGTGGCATACCATGATCTCCACTTAACTCCACTCCAATATCGATATGTTGTTGGCAGATGTGGTGAGTTTTTCTACGGTCACCCAAATTTCTTCATATCCCATGGATATATGTGGAATACCTATTGCGAAGCCCATGTAGATTACATACCTCAACTCTTCAACCTAAATGGGTTATGCTAAACCAAATGGAACATTGTGTTTATCCTTGACTTAATGACAATTCAGGCACCAAGAGAAAAACTATACTACTCCCTTCTCCATTCATGGCCACTAAAATTGACATCATAGGTCCCAGTACAACATTTAAATGAATTCATATACTAAAAAATGGTATGTATGAAACAAATTAAAAACCTTCTCTCGCAGCATCATCGGATCCATCATGCATCCTCTCAGAAGAATAACATGCTTCCTAACATCAAAAAAACTTTCAGAAGAATGTATAGGGGATATTTGAGTATGTAGGGTCTCATACTCTACATCACCGATTTTTTCATCGTAGAATCTATATAAAACATGAAGTGTGATAGCCATTGAATAGATGTATGATGCTCAATACCCATCCAAAAATTAAAACTACAGTGTGGCAAATTTCTCTAATGTACAATTTTGAAAATTTTAAAAAATATCCTATAGAGAGAATCATCTATCACATTCCCATTCATAGGAGTTTCAATAATCTTTATGTTATGATCATGGAAGAACACTAAGAACCACATTTTCATCAAGTTAAGATAATTTTGAATGATTATATTCTTGAAAATCTTGTGACAAAAATAATAGGCAAACCATGTTCCCAACAGGCTGTGTCACCACATCTTTAGTATGGTGACTACTATGACATCCTGACTTGGGTTCCACACAATGGTTCCCCAAGCCAAGTCGTCACAGGGACTTAAGTGAGCCACCTTGTATTCTAGAGGTTGTCGACTAGTAGAGAGGGTATTGTAAGTGGATCTTGGGGATACAATACCCTCTTTTGTTAGAGTAATACAATTGTAGAAGTAAATATTGACATAGAAGAATCATATATAATCATAAAAATACTAATTTCACAAGGTTAAAAATAAACAAATACACTCAACAACTAAAAGAGAAACATTCCTTACCAATGTACATACCGAGTGTCAAAATACAAGACTATAAAGTAAAGACATCGAAGACTCCATTGTAGGTCCCAAACCACATCTGGTTCCCTCATCCATGCTTCATCCCCAATTAACTATCATATCTAGGGCATTTTCCATTAACCTGTCATGCAGAAATAATATCAATTCATGTACCGATCATGCATCTTGAATAGGTTTTCAGTACAACTCAGTAGGCCAACACCAATAGTGTCTAAACAATTCAAGTCAATAGCATGTGTGTGATGTTGTATAAAAAAATTATTTACAACACAAAATTAAAAATTTTATCACATTAATTAATGTTCTCTATTCTACCCAACTTTTCTACGGGCATGTTATCATTCAATATTTATACCAATTTGAATGACTATGCTTTCATTCCACAACCCACACACACTTGAATTTCCATCTTATAAGTTTGTAATCACACACCCATAAATTACCATATTACTGTGCCCTACTCACACACCCATGAATGTCCATGTTACCATTCCATACTCACGCACCCATAATTTTCCATGTTACCATTCCATATTCATGCACCCATGAATTTCCATGTTACCATTATATACTCACACACCCATGAATGTCCATTTTAACATTTTATACTCATGCAGCAATGAATGTCCATGTTACCATTTTTTATATTTGGTCAAATTAGCAGGTTACCATTCACAATTTAATAATACATAATTCGCCATGTACCCAAATAATATGTATCACGTTTATCATGGTCAATCAATTATTATACCCATTATCACATATAGAACATCATCACATCAAGAAGGAATAATCAACATTAAACCTCTTACACCAATATCAAATTAATTTATTAATGAACTAATCTGCTAACCCTGATTGGTAATTCAATAATTAGTCTTCACATAAAACCCCTTAAATAACTTGAAAATTAATTATGAAAATCAATATCGTTAATTAATTAATCCATTAATTAGTCGCTAAATAATAATTAATAAATAAATTAATTATCTCAATTACCAAACATAACATCTAATAATAAATTCATCAATTAATTATCTCAATTAGAAATCTAATATTTTATAATCAAAAGCTATATTAATTATATCAATTAAAAAATCGTGATATCTCATTATTAAGGAATCAATTTATTATCCAATTCAATCAATTGAATATCTCAACAATACAAACTAATTAATTTATGAATAAATTAAACCAAATCATTTAAATTAATTAATTTCATAATTAATTAATATATCTTAATGCCATCAATTAATTCACCAATTCGTTGTTCATTCCAACTCTCATTAATAAATTCAAAATTAATTAATCATATTCCACCCATTCAATTAATTCACAAATTAGTTGTTCACAAACACTCTATTAATTAATTTTACAATTAATTAATCTAACTAAAATCCATTTAATTAATTCACCTATTATTTGTTGACATCAACACAGTTAGTAAGTTATAAAATTAATTAATCTAATTAAAAATTTCAATTAAGACATTAATTAATTATTTACAAAAACCCCAATAATTAATTTTTTAATTATTTAATATAACTCAATCTATTTAAATAATTAAAAAAATTAATTATTCCATCATAATAGAATCAATAACAACAATTAATTTTTGAATTAATTTTTCTAACTCAAATAATTAAAAACCCCATAATTAATTCACTAAATAATTATAACAACTCTAATAATTAAATAACCCCATAATTATTTCAAAAATTAAGTATTCCAACTCAATTAATTCTAATAACTGCATAATTAATTGTAGTTTGGGTTTTTCTTAGTGGTAAGCACCCCATAATCCTGCATGAAAAATGGGGGTTCAAATCCCATTGGGTGTAGGGTACTGTAGCGGCACTGTAGCAGCGAAGACACTGTTCATCAGTGGGTACTGTAGTAGCGGCAGGACACTGTAGCGGTGGCGTTACTGTGCGGTTACTGTAGGAGGTGGGTTACTATTCACAGAATGTGAATTGGGCCATATATATGGGCCTACAGGCTATGTAATGGGCTAAAATCCCATGGGGCCTTCGAGCTATGTAATTGGTTTCCCTCCACCCAGTTAAAAGAGGTCTTTTCTTTGATTTAATAATGAAAATGAGGCTTCGACCCCAACCTTTAAAAAATAACCGCATAATTAATTCATCAATTAATTATTACATATCACTTAATTCAAGAACCATATTGAAAATTTTAAATTTAAATAATATCTATATATACATAATTAATTTAAAATTTAATTGTACCAAATAACAGTTCCAAAATTCTAAACATCCACACTAATTAATTACAAAATTAATTAATCATGTTTCCTGCTCCCAATAACACTATAATTAATTCATGAATTAATAATACACAATTAATAATTCAATACTTTGATAATTATATAAACCAATTAATTATCCACATTCCACAATTTTAATTATTCACTAAAATCTACAATTTATAAATTAATTAATTGACCATATTAATTAATTCAATTTTGGAATTCCAATTGCTAAGTAATCCTTAAGAAATCAAACATCACAAACACATATTTATTAATAAATAGTATGATATTTGAATTTTAGACCACCTTCCTCAAATATAATGAATATATAATATGAATCCAATATCACTGATGGCACATTATATCGACATATATCAAAAAGAAATTATAAAAAAATCGTATCAGGTTTTATAATAAAATTTCTCTAAATAAATAATTTTAAATAATTTTTTTTATACACACCATCCAATTATTAATATGAATCCAATTCCATTGACAGCACATCAGTCTAACCAATATCAAAAAAGATAATGATTATTGATTTCTAAAAGGAGCGATAGGTAGAGGAGAGAGGGGCGTATCATAAATAATGGAATTTCTACATATTCCATGTTCACCAACCCCAATCAAATTTATAATACATTTTCATTAATTTATTTAGTTACATTTATTAAATAATGCATTATTAATTAATATGTTCTAATAATTTCATATGTCAACACATCATCTTTTTAGGTGTTTCGTGGACATGAACCGTGTTCCTGAATTCATTATTCAACATAGGTCTTGAATTGACCACATCACTTTTTTGGTCACTCTACTACTGATAGACTGTCTATCTGACATCATAAGAGTGATTTTTGACTGAATCCATGTTTCTAAAACAATTATTTTTTCACCTAAATACCATTAATTAATTCACTGATTAATTAAGTACGCCAATCATAGTAATTAATTCATCAATTAATTGATCAATATCCATAAGAAAAAAATGACATAATTAATTCCAAAACTAATTATGTAATTCTTATTATTAAATCTACACAATAATCCTCATTAATTAATTTTACAATTAATTAATATCATCATTCCTATTATTTAACTAATCAATTAATTATCTTAATTATTTAGACAATTAAAAAATCATAAAAATTTAATAACATAAAACATCAATTGAGCATAAAATTCAAACCCTGAATAGGGTAAACACCATGTTCTAAACCCAAAAAAGGACTTATATTTCTCATTCGACACACCATTTTAGAGATATTTATAATTTAAATTTCACGAAAAAAATATTAAAAAAGCAATTAAAAAATAAAAAATTATTTTCACAAGCGAGATGTCCAATCATCAAACACATACTAATGTTGAACCCATACTATGGAAAAAACCCATTCTAGAAAAAAAAATGTCCTTCTAATTCTTATATGATTCACCATTTTAGAGTTATTCAATTATCTTTATAATAAAGTGTGCAATATGTATATTATATTTATAATTTTTATTTTATTTTTTCATTTAGATTTGTGGGCCATGGAATCTCACTCAAAATCAGTGTCAAACTACAAAAATATTTAATTTAATATTCCATGACGTTAACTGTAATTTAAGGCCATTAGAACATTTATAAAAAAATATGACAAACTATTTTTGTGAATTAAAACAAAGGAAACTAAACTTATCCAAAAAAATTAAATGATTCTAACCTGAAAAAATGAGGGAATCTTATAAATACCATTTCTCACTAATGGTCATGGGTTGTTTTTTTTCTCATGTAGTCTTACCTAATTGTAACCATATAATGTCATGGTCTACCTCTACATTAGATCACAATAAATAGTGCTTCTGGTTGCATTACCTAGCACTATGAACATGTCACCCTCCTCTTGCAATCTCAATATTTTCGAACTCGTTAATTTTAGCATCAAATGTTGAAAATATTTCTAGATAATTTTTCTAAACATGAAATGAAACTTATTTTGAGAAAATTATTTCATGGGTGAACATATAATTGATAAATCAATTATGAATCATATGTAATAGCCTACAGACCCATGGAAGATTCACACCTCCATCAGGTTCTTTGGAGGATCCCATGTTAAAAATGTCACAACATTGGTCGGGTCCACTTCCACTCCATATGTACAGATATCATCTCCCAAAAAGTTGACTACTTAAATCTAGAACATCCACTTCATGATATTTCCATAAATATGGTCCTCTTCGTGGAAATCTAGAACAATCCTTACATCTCTTTAGTGACTCTCCATAGAAGACAAGTACAAAAGGATATAATGAAAGATGAATAACAAACAATAGTGTATGAAATGATGTATTATCTAGTTCATGAGTCCCATAAACATTTTTTGGGTGTTCATCATGCCAAAGGGAATCACTATGTACCCATTTTGGACATAAAAATATAAGAATGCCATGTTCAGTTTATCCTTATCGTGTAATCACATCTGTTGACAGCCAGACCTGGGGATTAACATTGAGAACCATTATTACCTTGTCATCTAATAATATAATTCCTCAATCCACTGTAGTGGATACATGTTCTTCATATTCACTATGTTCATGATACGATATTCCACACAAAAGCTCTTGATCTTGGTCGCCTTCATGGAAAATAAAACTGGGGCGTCCCATGAAGAAACTTTGGGTCAAACAAAGTCAATCTTCTATGAGTCCTCAATCTACATAGTCAACCTGTAATGATCTATGGGAGCAATATAATATACTAGAATAGATATCAGTTCCTTCCTCGGGTTTACGTAGAGGTATAATATTATCTCGTGGTAGGGATGTAAACCTAGATCATGTTCAGGGAATACATCGTCAGACTTGACCATCCCTGAAGAGATATCATTACTCATAACATCAACAACACCAAGGCTCATTCTATCCTTATGATGAGTAATAGGGTACACCCTCCTATGCAAGAGACCATCACGCACTACCAGGGTTCACTTTTCACCAAAAATGGGAATCTAGACTCATTACTACATACACATCGTACCCTACTACAGTAATAGTCAGTCTATTCCTAAAATATGAATAAAAATTCCATGCCTAATATGAAATATTAGAGAATTATCACATATAAAAATAGATCACATTGGAAACTCTCACCTCAATGATTTATGTCACATAGTGGGAACTAGTCTGGGTTTATTGAGTCTTATCCAATAGGAGTCTATAAGAACAAGGGTCGATCCATGAGCTCAACCGGAATCTCTATGTATCTAAAAAGAAATGTGGTAAGAGAGGAATTCATAGAATTTTTTTCTAAAAATACTAAAACTAAGGTATGAAATACATAGATCAAACTTAGAATCATTCCCGGAGCGTTTGTGACAAAATTTTCACTAGCCTGAAGTTGTGCCCACACCATTCCTCCCACTCGATGATCTAGGAATAGACAACCTAGGGATGGATGTGGTAACATTTCAAATCATATTCCACATTCATCTATTATCCCAAATCCTCTACCATGTTTCCCTCCCTATAGATTTATCTGTTAATACTGGTTCCTCTACCTTTATTCCCTTCCATGGTTTTCTCTGTCATTTGTACAGTGGATCAGAAAATATCGGGAAAGATATCCCCTCTATATCATGAGTACAACTACATCTACCAAGGCTAATTGGACGCACCATGTGATCCATAAACAATAGATTCAGTATATTTGGACCACCTTCTGAATCTTCTCACATGCATAGGTCCCTCAGACAGATGTGTGCTCTTTTTTATGTGGTAGTTGATCATGCTTTCCCACACCCAGAAACCATTGGTGGTATTACCCATAAAAGAAACTCACAATAACTTAATATAACTCTAGAACCCAGCACTATGATGGAATATATATAGATGTGATAGTGGATCAGAAGTATCTAGGTACCCCTCACTTGAATGTCGGATCCCAAATGTACTGGTCATGAACAATATCCATCGAGTACCTGGAGATGTTAGTAAACCTCGAGGAAAAATCAGCTAATGTCGAGGTTCCCTATTGGTACTATAAAAGTTCAAGGATATGTTCATCCCTCAACATACCTTTATAAAATTCATATTTGAATATATGATCCAACTTTGACCATGGTATATTCGACTCTTTATATGGTTGGGACACTAACCACTACTATTTTTCTACTGATCCCTCGAAAAGGCACATCACTTGGACAAACCTCAAATCTGCTGGTGTCTTCACCAGACAACAACCTCAGGTCACCACCTCAATGCAGTCCTCAACTGCCTATAGGTCGAGCAGACATTGGATCCTAAGGGTCACTATCATCGGAAATCTTGATGTGTACTCATCTTACACACCTCATACGCTGGTACTTCAGGTACCACGTGCTTCTCTACATGTGCTGGAATTGCTGGGGTAGCACCGAAAGGTATCAACTATGGAAATGGTCACTAAATTGACACCTAATCACTGAGGAGATCATTCCCATGATTTTGATAATGAATCCTAGATGAAATAAATTTCATAGGAATCATTTAAGAAAACAATATTTACCACAGTCAATGAGTATATCAAGGGAGATGAATGATGAAGGACATGGAAACCAAATTCAATTTTTATATGTATCATGTTCCATTTTTTCCCTAAAACAAATATTCTCATTTAACTAGTTGAAAATAAAAGATAAGAGTACTCTTGTGTAGATATGTTGGCCACCACACCAGCACTGGAGTCCCTTACCTGAATGTCGGACTCGAAAAACATAACACTGTTGCTCGAAAACAATCTCATAGACTCCCAGTCCTATGAAAGAATAGACTTCTCTCATACTACTCTATCATGATCCATCCCAATGGGGTCCAAGCAGTGACTCCCTAATCCCAACACCAATTATAAGGCCCCATCCTTAAACCTTACTTAATCTTGAGTTATTACAAGATTACACATTGAAGATCTTTTCAGGTTTAGAGTTTTAGAAAATTAGATCATGAAACTTGCATTACATTCCACATTTAAACAAAGTGGTTACATAAAAGATAGTATTCATTCTTTCCATCAATGGAAATATATTTAAAATAAAACATGTATTCTTTCTTGACACATCCTTGACACTATCATCACATCAGGTACCTTTCCCTTGACCTGTGAAAAACATTTCAAAAACATGGGATGATCATAAAAAGCTCAGTAAGGGTTATAAAAATATGGAAAGGAAACATGAGTTCATATATACATAAGAATGAAATCATACTTTACCCATAAAACATAGGCACTTTAACATACCTCATCAAACAATGAATAAATCATAGAAATCATAAGATATAAAGGTAACTTGAGGCATTCATAACATTCTTACGTAGGGAGTAACCCTATTGGTTACGTTTGGAATACCCATCACAATATATTCCCTAAATCTCTTCTTAGAAACCTTAACGTTTCACTCCTTCGCGTTACCCAATGCATTGGAGAGCTATGGCGGGCTCACCCGCCCTTAGTTTACCACGGAACCACCCGTTTTCATAACAATGCCCAAGAACTATAACATACACGTATCACATAAAACATGCATAAAGGAAACATAACATTTCCATATTTCAATCAGAATATAACATTTTAGGACATTGAAATAATGAATCCATTCAAAAAGAAACCATTTCCAAAACCATTTAAAACATTTAATAAATAGATTTTTGAATCAAAGTGTCCCATTCCACCTTGAAGCTTTTAACATTTTTAACCATTAATATTCATATAAATAAATCCTTAAAACCATTTTGAAGACATGGATATTAAAAAGAACAAATCATTAAAACATTTAAAGCGATATTTTGGTTAAAGGGTTTTTACCAAAATTAGAGACACTTGAATACAATAATAGAGGAATAACATTTAATCAGAACATTATAATATCATGAGGATAAATGGATTCATGATATAATATTCTAAAAGACAGTATATACACCATATAATAGTGAATTGGTTCATAACAATAATGAAGTCTCAATGGAGATGTAAAATGTGATGAAATCCCTTATAAAGAAGGTATCCTTAAATTAAGGATAAATAAATCTCAAAATTATGTGTGACAAATATAAATACACCCTATATAATTGGATATTAAGTGTAAAACAATAAAATGTCATTCACACATATTCAAATGATGACATATTCAATAACTACATGTTGAACCCAAAGAAATCGAAATTGGGTTAAAAAAGTTCCCTTGGTAAAATTCGACAGCCTAACGGCGTCACTTCAAAAATTCAGAAAACAAGTTGATGAGAGGTAAAAAGGGAATCTCATCACTTGGACATAAAATTTACATCAATCAGGATATATAAGAACATATCCCAACATAATAGTATGTGAATTAAAAGACATAACAAATGAAGTCTTTTAAAAAGAGGAGGGTGAAAGGTTCCCTTACCAACTTGGGTAACTTTCGAAAAGTACACCCCATTGAAGAAGTGTCATACAATGAATATGTAAATACCCATAAATGGAATTATATTAAAAAAGGAGTGTAATAATGGGTAGTACAGAAACCACTCAATGGAAATTGTGGCAAATGTAGCATAAATCTCATGGGAATAAAAGTGAGATGAAACATCTCTTACGAAATCTCGGCAGCCTAACGACGCCACTTAAAACTTCCAAAATGGATTGATGAGAGGAAATAGGGTCTCTCATCACATAAACATAAAGTTTACAGAAAGAGGAATAAAAAATAACATCCCCCCAATATAACAAAGAGGAGCTTAAAAGAAGTGACATAAAGGAGAGTACTTAAAAAGAAAGAGAGAGGTTAGATCTCTTACGAAAATTCGGAAGCCTAACTGCGCCACTCAAAACTTCCAAAATGTATTGATGATAGAGAATAGGGTCTCTCATCACATGAACATAAAAATTACAATAATAGTAATATAAAAGATCATCCCAATAACAAGAAAGATGAGCTTTAAAAGGAATGACATAAAAGTGTGTACTTAAAAAGAAAGAGAGGAGTAGGATCCCTTACCTCAAGTCCAAATTAACTCGATCGTTCTTTAACGTCCTGAATAATAAACTTGAGTTAATTTCCACTTTATTAAGAACCTTTTTTATAGTTCATTATTCATTTTAGATCACTTATTTCCATGTTATAAACATTATGTAATCATTTAGGTTAATAATGTTTGTTTTGTCGATATTTGGTTCTTAAGTCGAAAGTGGACTTCTTACAATTACATATTGTTCGTGTGGTCAAATGTTCATTATATCTAGAATTATATTCATGATTTGGATATCATATATATCATATATATCCAGAACATACATGTATTTATAATATTACATAATCATTTAAAGGTAATAAATGAAATGCACCGTTCATGGAGACGGTAAGCCATACGTACGCATGAACGCTACTTCCATTTCTATTTCATATTTTATGGAATTGAATCATAATGATATAAGAGTATATTATAATTCCAGTATAATAACATATATAATATCATTAACTTTATCCTTTACACATCCCACATATGGTATTAACGAATCAAATCACTTTCAGGGGGCGGTAGTCCACACTTCCTAAATTGAAGATATCGTATTTACCCATAATGGAAACAATAATGGTATGCCATAAATGAAAAATACATAATCATAAGGAAATAATAAAAATATTATATATCATATATAAAAAATATTGACATCATAATGGCCACCTTTGAAGGTGTTAAATGAGTATGGAACAATCATCGTTTCGGGAGGCAGAATTTCGCCATCCACGGAAACTGTGTGTTCTTTAACCATTTGATGTAGTTATGTGAGAGTGTAGCTTGAATAAATCTTATAAAAACATCCTAGTATATTTAAGATACTGGTGTTGTTACAAAATAAGTAAATAAAAAGAGTTTAGTGTGTTGTAGAAGCAAAATAAAACAAATGAACATGAGAGAATGAATTAAAATACATAACAAACGAAGTCTTTTAAAAAGAGGAGGGTGAAATGTTCCCTTACCGACTTGGGTAACTTTCAAAAAGTACACCCCATTGAAGAAGTGTCATACAATGAATATGTAAATACCCATAAATGGAATTATATTACAAAAGTAGTGTAATAATGGGTAGTACAGGAACCACTCAAAGGAAATTGGGGAAAATGTAGCATAAATCTCATGGGAATAAAAGTGAGATGAAACATCTCTTAAAAAATCTCGCCAACCTAACGGCGCCACTTAAAACTTCCAAAATGGTTTGATGAGATGAAATAGGGTCTCTCATCACATAAACATAAATTTTAAAGAAAGTGGAATAAAAAAGAACATCCCCCCAACATAACAAATAGGATCTTAAAAGAAGTGACATAAAGGAGAGTACTTAAAAAGAAAGAGAGAGGTTAGATCTCTTATGAAAATTCGGCAGCCTAACAACGCCACTCAAAACTTCCAAAATGTATTGATGAGAGAGAATAGGGTCTCTCATCACATGAACATAAAAATTAAAATAATAGTAATATAAAATATCATCCCAATAACAAGAAATATGAGCTTTAAAAGGAATGACATAAAAGTGTGTACTTAAAAAGAAAGAGAGGAGTATGATCCCTTACCTCAAGTCCAAATTGACTCGATCATTCTTTAACGTCCTGAATAATAAACATGAGTTAATTTACACTTTATTAAGAACCATTTTTTATAGTTCATTATTCCTTTTAGATCACTTATTTCCATGTTATAAACATTATGTAATCATTTAAGTTAATAATGTTTGTTTTGTCGATATTTGGTTCTTAAGTCAAAAGTGGACTTCTTACAATTACATGTTGTTCGTGTGGTCAAATGTTCATTATATCCGGAATTATATTCATGATTTGGATATCATATATATCATATATATCCAGAACATACATTTATTTATATTATTACATAATCATTTAGAGGTAATAAATGAAATGCACTGTTCATGGAGACGGTAAGCCGTACGTACGCATGAACGCTACTTCAATTTCTATTTCATATTTTCTGGAATGGAATCATAATTATATAAGAGTATATTATAATTCCAGTATAATAACATATATAATATCATTAACTTTATCCTTTACACATCCCGCATATGGTATTAACGAATCAAATCACTTTCAGGGGGCGGTAGTCCGCACTTCCTAAAATGAAGATATCGTGTTTACCCATAATGGAAACAATAATGGTATTCCATAAATGAAAAATACAGAAGATTAAGGAAAGAATAAACATATTATATATCATATATAAAAATAGTGACATCATAATGGCCACCTTTGAAGGTGTTAAATGAGTATTTAATAATCATCGTTTCGGGAGGCAGAATTTCGCCATCCACGGAAACCATATGTTCTTTAACCATTTGATGTAGTTGTGTGAGAGTGTAGCTCGAATAAATCTTATAACAAAATCCAAGTATATTTACGATACTGGTGTTGTTACAAAAGAAGTAAATAAAAAGATTTTAGGGGGTTGGAGAAGCAAAATAAAACAAATGAACATGAGAGAATGAATTACCCTTAAAAGTGTAACTCCTTTTGATTTGAGCCTAAAGGCTTCCTTTGAAAGGATTCGTCCCAAAGGGAATCCTCTAGGATTAGGAGAGGTATGTGTAAAGAGTAAATGGGCAGGGGATGGCCGAGCCAAAGGCTTGAGGATTGTGTGAAATGAGGTAGAGGTGGGGGCCTTTTATAAGAGGAGAGGAGGGGCACTTTTGGAAATCATGAAACTATTATTTTATTTTCAAAAGTGTTTCGAATTTATAAGGTCCCACATTGATATATTTCTAATATAAGATGATAAGGCTTTTAAATATTCCCATACAATAGTTTTTGGACCAGTTTAGGTCTTATATTTTATATTATCGTTTCATTTTATTTAAACTGTTCATTAATGAGGTCATCGTTGCATCATCATGATGTCATAATTAAATTAATTTATATAATGTCTAAAAATTATAAAAAAAATATCCTGATGTAGGAAATATTTTTATATTTCCAAATAGTATTTATATAAAAAATTATGATTAGTATAACCCCTTCTAAAAATTGTTTTAGTAAAACAATTTATGTTAGTGTCATTTTCACCATTATTTTTAAAAAAAGGCATTAAAGTCATTATCTCATCCAAGAGGCTCCATAGGATCCCCTAAATCGACCCATGGGTTGTATTTGTCGGCCATGACTCAACCAATAGGGTTATGACAATTTTCATGGTGTTTTCACATTTTTATAATATCATTTTTACCTTAAATTACACTAATTACCTCTAATCGCGATTAAAAACTTAATAAGTTACTATTCACCAAAAAATTATTTTTATCCCATTAAACCGCATTTTACTTCTTAATGACAACCATGTATGTCGGATTTTTAAAATTCAAAACACAAATATGGCAAAATTTCATTTAAACGGAAAAATCAGTTTTTATAAGTACCACTTAGTGGTTTCACTATTCATCAAAAATTGAGGTTTTTCAGAAAAATCCCAAAAATTCACCCTATGCTCTATTTGATATTCCAAATTCAAAAATGAAGTCTATTTTACAAAATTCAAAACATATAATCCACATTAATTAATTTAATAATTAATTCCCGTTGTCATAGCAAATAGCGTGTTTTTTTGAAACAATATGTATCAAAAGATTGACACTAGTTTAAGTCTGATTTCAAAGTGAAATTAATTCCAACGACCACTATTGGATTTAATGGTAAAAATATATTATAATTTCACTTTAAATCCAATTAAAAAGATAATCTAATCATATGAATAAATTATATTAAAAAGAGTTTTTGAATTAAAATACAACATTTTACACTATTCATTAAAAAAAATGAACTTTATCGGAAAGATACCAAAAATTTACACAAAGTAAATTTTGATGTCCCGATTCTTAAGAAGAGTTTTATTTGGTCCAATATAATGTATAAGAGTGAACAAAACTATATTTAATGACGGTTCGCCATCAAAAGGAGATAAGTGAACCATTAGTGAAAGCTAGGTCATATACGCCTAAAATTGAATTCATTCCATATTTTAAGCCTTTATATTTTATTGGATAAATGTAAAAACATTTAAAAACATATATAATCATATTTTAGTAATTTCTATCCATTCCAGCCAAAACAACGGCTACATGTTAACTACCATTTAAAATAATATTATTTTATTATTAGAGTGCAACGTAAGATTCCCAAGAAACTCGTTGTTGCGTGTTGGGTACGCCATCGAGCATAGCATCCCATTTAAAGACATATTAATATTTTATTCACAAATATGGATAAATATGAAAATGTCATATTCTTTATTTACCTGGGGTGTTACACCAATATTCCAGGGGATAGTAATTAGTGTCAGCTTGACATATCAGAAACACGAGAGGCCAAAGACTAATAAAATCCACACACATGCACACACTAACATCCCCAGCCCTATACAATACAAAAATGTAAATATACTGAATAAATATTAATATATATGTCTAAATACCACAACAGGATTATGAAAGATAATAATGGAATGCAAATTGTTTTAAATAAAATCACACTAAGAAGATCATGAAAACAATTAAAACAATAAAATAATGATAGGAACTATTTTCAAGATGTCGTATGCAAACACCTCAGTCTATTAGGTCTTATTAATAATCGTATAGTCCCAGCTCGTATAGGACTCTATCAAAAGGATGATCATCAATAATTTCAAAACACATTTTGGAAAATTCAATTCTAGGGTGAGTATAACAGTACCCAGTAGGACCCCCCATACCAAAAATCATAGACTAATAGAAATAAAATATTATCTACAAAGGGATGTTTCTACAACACATATAACAACAATATCTTGATATAGTAAAAATGAATCACAGTCTAATGGTAAGTAATATTTATAATACCAGCATAGGATTCTAGATTAAAAAATCCACCATGAACTCATCTATTTGAAATCAATCCTAAGTCTTTAGGAACTAATGAAGACCATCTCAAAGGTAATGATCAATGGGTTTTTTCATATGAATCAAATGTTGATAGTCTAAAGAGATAAAATTCCAAGATGATGATCACTCCAATAGACATGGGTTATAACAAAAACACCAAAAATATTATCCTTATCAATATATTAATGGTACCTCTATAGTGTTGGTCATGAACATACCATGAACTCCACTTAGGGTATGAATATGAATAGGGGATCTCACTTTAGGATTCAATAAAGAATTCCAAAATCTCTATCCTATAAGTCTTGATAAAGGTATCGCTATTCAATGTGTAAGAGGTGATTCCATTATTAATCTTATGGAATAGATATGGCTCATTTACCCTCACAAGATTTTCCCAATATATATATATAACACAGTCATTAAGCCATATTTTAAAGTATACATGGGTTATAGTAGGGTAACATGATGGGTCCCATGACATGGGGTACTGTCTATGTAAATTGATCATGTAAAATGTCCATATAAAAGTATTGGACATGAGTTTTTCACATATACATGTCCCATATATAGTTACAGAGCTTAGCCATGTACTTTTAGTATATATTTTGTCACTGTGGGAGTACATGGCATGCCCATGCCTATGTACTAAAACTGATTTCTATATACACTCAAAGATATTTGAAGATCCCCCAAGGGGAGGACACATTCCATGAGATAGGTTCACATGTCATGTGATACTTATCTCCATCATGAAACCCTAGCTTCTACCGAGAGGGACCAATCTCTGTGTGGCTCCGATTTACCAGTCGTGAAGTGTGAATTTTTTCGTATTTCCAAATCTAGTTTCCATTTGTTCATATATTTATCATATGCCTAAATAAAGCATATCTACGGACAATCATGCACTTGTAACATGTATTTGGATTAATAGTTTCTATAAAACACCAAAAAGATGATTTTCAGAAGCCTTGTTCATTCAAGAAGAATCTCGAACATCCACCACCACCAACTATCAAAGAACTGAATATGTGCCTGAATAATATTTCTCAATCCACTCTATACCATCATCATAGAATGATACATGTTCCATACTATGATTTCATATGGGATATCCAATAATTTTGTCATGAAACAGGTTCAGATCATTCGTTGCCGCAATATTTTCATTGAATCACTGGGAAAAATAATCCTTAGTGGCGAGAACATGTATATTAATTAAAGAAAGTCTTTAAATACACAAAATTGGAAAATAATTTCCATGTTCAATTGGCCTCGATTAGTTTCCATTAAAAATAGAAACAAATAACTATAAAAATTAAATAAAACTCAAAATAGTATTCCTTATAAAATATAACATCCCAAAATAACTGACCCATAGAGGAATATGTAGTTGGATTCAACTATTATTATTTTAGAAATATAAAATGTGGAAGGAAATTGAATAAAACAACACCCTATATCTATTTCAAAAGACTATTGTTGAGTTAATAGAGCTGTGATGTGATATTTGGATGGATCCATTAATTCTGTCTCCCACGGACCATCGATCTAACATTCCGTCATTGTCTGGCAATAGAATCACCTTTAACTTCTCTTAAACAATTCTTTATTTCTGTATGTTTTAGTTGATAAACATAGTAATTCCCTATAAATATATAATTATTGAATATATCATGTCACTATATCAAAAAAATATAAAATTATTTATTTTATTTTATTATTCATTTTACACCAAAAATTTGTTTTAAAAAATCCTGACACCAAATAATGATATGGCTTATTTAGTGTAAACCCCATGTTATGAGCACAATGGTTCCCTCATATTTCTGATCCAGGCCCCTATTAAAAGTTATTTCTATTTTTTAGGAAAAATATGTTCATGTGATATTTAATATCTTTAATATATTTAATAAACATCAAAAATTTATTACGGGCACACTAGACCTCAGAATCGCAAGCTATATCATAACATAGTCTTGAAAACAATCCACACTAAAAAAAAATTCATGGAATATCAGAGTCATTATATAGATATTAACATAAAAATTATATCTATATTTTTTATATTGAATTAAATTTTCCATACTGAATTTTTTTTACAACACTAAATGCATTTATCTTAATAAATTAATATAAATTTTCCCCAATTTTTTATCCATTTAAATGGATTAAAATGGATTAAAATCTCTTGATTCAAATAATCCTTTATTTTCACTTTATAAAAATCAATATTTAGCCATTTTAAAAATATTAATACTATCCATTGAATAATTTACTTCTATATAAAAACTAAATAAAACTCACTTTAACGAAACAATTTTGATGTGATTGAAGAAACACTTATTGAAAGTCTCCAACATCACCATGAACAAAAATGATTGTTGATACTACATATCTTACCAAAAACATATATCTCAATATCAAGACATAAAATGATTAATAAAAGTGTGGAAAATCAAAAGGAACTCAATGAATTCTTTATAATGAAATATAACATTTATAATATTGAACATGACTCCAAAAACATTAAAATAGAAAGGAAATGATTTTAATCACACTACTAAAAAATATATCATTGATGTTTGTAAACTTTCGTACATACATTGGGAAATACATCATTCTAAATGAAGGGAGAATAGTGATAAACTCCCAATATACATGAGGTAACTAATTAATAATTGGAATGTGTTCATATGGATATTTGTAATGAATATACTCATATAGAACACTTAATAATTAAATAAACTAATAATATTTTACTAATTACTATTAAATATATAGGGTAAATAATTTTTGAAAATTATTTCATCATTGGAAGCAAGTAATAATGGTTTCCATGAAATTCCAACAAATACCTAAGAAACTAAATATCCACCATATAACTATAGGAACCCATTAATCAAATATTCTTCCAACAACCAATATTGAACCCCCATTGATAATATAGTATAAATAGTTCATCATTTTTAATATTCATATTAGAACTAATAATAAAACCCTTGTGGCCTTTTAATAGTGCATGATCAATGAATCATTATTATTCTACAACATTTATATTATATATTCTATGCATGAACATGTAAGATAGTATTCATTCCATTAATATAACACCATGTTTTTCAAATTCACAATATATCATATAGAAAACCACTAATAAATTAAAACAACCACTATTAATATCTATAACCATTAATATATGGTATTCAACTATTTTAATCCCACCTTCAATTGAGTATCCACAAAAAAGTCTACATTATTGTAATATTGTTGTTATCCCACCACCCAGATAATAAAAAATATGATATACACTATGTTCTATGATAGTAAATCATGGTATTTCATATTATATCAATAATAATAAGTTTTTATCATGTAATTATCAAAATATTATATAAATACACGTAAATTTATTATGCATAAAAATTTAATTGTGCATGAACCATTTATTCATCTAAAATATTTCATGGTTCGCATGCTGATAATTTTGTTTTGAAATATTCACATATAAATTTTGGTTTATTATTGTGAGGATATGATAGCTATCTTAATTAATGGAAAAAATGTATATATTTTAAGGAAACACATTCCAAACCTATTAACATTGTTCTCATTATTGTAATATCATGTTGTTATATGGGAGAACAAATGATGTATAATACCTAGGATGATATATGGAAAACTGTTATTCCCAAGAAAATAAATATATTGACTTATAAAATTATTTTAAAAAATAGTGTTGTCAATGAAAATATGATACATATTCTCTATAAAATAACATAAAAATATATAATATTTAATGATATTAGGTGATATTTCATGTTTTTATTGTATATAATTCGTAAAAGAAAAGTTTTTTTTGTCTTTGAGAGTATACTAGTCCATGATGAAAATCTTATTAAAATATACCAAATTTTTGATATTAGTAAATATATATGTAATTAAATATCCATATGATTATATTTTAATGGTGTGAATAATTGGTTTTTTTAATCAATAAAAATTAAAATTTATATTAAAATTGTTTTAATAGAGAAGTTTTAAAGAAACAACGAATAGATGTTCCATAAAAAATGTCTAAATACATTTACAAAGATATCACTCATTTGATGCATAGCCCCAAGTTATGAATTGGATTTCTAATAAATATATATATTTTTTTATTTATCAATTTTTATATGATTGTTAAAATGAATTGAGGCATTTTTTATTATAAATATTTATAATTGTTTCATTACAATATATTCTTCTCTTCCTATATTATATTTAATAATATTTCTGATTATTCGCAATTATATAATCCACTCATCTTCTTTATAATATAGATATGTTAATTATGTGTTATTCCTTTTCAAATATTATAGTCATTTGGTGAAAAATCGAACCAAAAAGATATCATATTCCTCCAAAATAAGGAATATAATATTATAAGGAAAATTTCATTTAGGTGGAATCAACACTACCTTTTTATTTTAGGGTTTTAATAGTTATTAGTTAATTTGATAACAGAAATCAAAATGTTCATATTTATGAATTTTTGATGTAGGACTTGTTGGACGTTACATAAATTATATTAATAATACATTCTTTTTGAAATTTATATAGTACTAAAATTGTTTATATGAATTATAAAATTTATTTACAATTGTAGTTTTTATTTTAATATATTTTAAATATAGTTATATAGTATCAAGACCAGAAGCAATCTAGGTCTTGAGCTACAAGTAATCCAAGATGACCTCTATAGGCCAGGGGATAGAGATTATCATTGAATAATAACTAATGTTGGGATTAATTTTCTTATGTACCTATACAAACACACACATTAATCTCGAAGAAAATTTGATGTCGATTTAAAATTAAATGAATTAGAAAGCTAAGGCAACAACTATGCCTGAAAAACCTCTAGAGAGTGGAAGAGAATAGCAGTGTATATTAAAAATGGAAAGGAAAACATATACTTCCAACCAGAAATATATATCGACCTAAAAGAATTGGAAAATTAAACTACTTAGAGAACACAACACTTTAATCCTATTCTATGACCGCCGTATGTGGTCTATTGAACTTGGTATCCCTAAATTCAAATGAAGTCAACACTGACATATTTTTTATTTTTATAAGGAATGACATGAGTGGTCAAATACCATACATGGGTGAGTATATTCATAACTAATAGGGAACCCCCAATGCTGATTGGGGATATGAATGAAATAAAATATGAATATTATGATAGTAGATTTAAGATATACTCAAGAGAATAGGGAAACCCAATGTAATATTTTATGTAACCTCATTTAATAACATGGGGATTTCCATGTTGATTAGATAAACTAAAAGTTGAATATTTTAAACAAATAGAAGGAGTGAATTATTATCCAATAGTGAGAAGATAAACACAAAAATCAAATGGAATACCCCATACATATTCCCATCACCTTGATAGAGTGTAACCAAATCAATATTTTGGATATATAAGTATGTATATATATATATATGATTAGTCAAAAGAATACCAAATGAAATATTATGGTGATCTCTATATCATACCTCATCCCTGGCAGAAGACTAGCCAGTAGTTTTAAAATTCCATCAATGGTTCCCTACATCTCAAGATTCTTCCCAAAAGTAACTGACCGACTAAAACCACATCTCGTCACTAATCCACATAGTAAAGGATCCAAATACTATAAATAGAGGACCCGTCCACCAGTATAATTGGAGGGATCCACACTGATGGTCATTGAGGACCCACTACCCATCTGTATTAGAGGATACAACTTTTTATTTATTAAGGAATCTTCTACAGAACACTAGTGAAGGGTCTACTCAGCAGTCGTCAAGGAATGCACTACCCAACTCTATTGGAGGTTCCAACCAATATTCATCAATGAATACATTTACATGATCAAATAGAAGGTAAAATATATTTTCATTACGAACTCTACATCTTATAAATAATAGAGGTTCAACATCGTAGTCATGATGAACTCCAGTTCCCAACTCTACTAGATTTTCAACTAGGTAGTCATTGAGGACTCCACTTC
Source organism: Viscum album (assembly GCA_963277665.1). Lineage (NCBI taxonomy): Eukaryota > Viridiplantae > Streptophyta > Magnoliopsida > Santalales > Viscaceae > Viscum > Viscum album. The sequence goes on along the minus strand of OY728128.1, from coordinate 157,447,687 downwards.
CCATCTCTAATTGAGGGGAAATTTTATAGTCATTTAAGAATACGCCTCCCAACTATACTGGGGGTTTAAATATATAGTAATTAATGACTCCACATCCCATATCTATTGGAGGGTTATCACAATTTTCATTAAGTACTCCACTCCCATCTCTATATGAGTTTGAACTCGGTAAGACTCTAGTGATCCTACATGACTACTTTCTCCATATAGTGTTTCCGAACAAACCATCATGCCTTTAATATACCACATCATATGTTTAAATCTATAAATGAGGGACCATACCATTATATATGGATAAACACTCATGATAAGCTACTCATAGGGAAACAATATGTGTTTTATTGGAAGAGATATATAATCATGAAGATTCTGTAAAAGAAACCAAGATACAAAAAACATGTGAGGGGACCCAAAGGGTTTCTTGCCTCCCTCCACCGCTAGTCCATGTAATCATGTAATTTTCAAGTACTAACCTCATTTCCGTGTATTTTTCTACAAGAAATGTTGTTTCACATGAGTTTCAAACTAGGTGACCTAGTTATGTTAATGTACTCAGGTACATGAATGTGTACTTCCACAGGGAATCCCATCCTTGTGATCCACCTAAAGGGTTTCCCATATATAGAAGGTATAAATGGAATTTATGTGGAATACACGTAATTCCATATTTATTATTTCCCAAAACCATAGTTTCCACACAAGAGGGGCCACACGCCATGTTTTTTTCTCCTTAAATAGTTTATAGTTTGGTTTTCACAAGATTACTAAAAATAAAATCTATGCCACCAATCTGGTCCAACTACTTTGATTCTAGCTTCAGTTTTTCTAGGGAGTTTTATATCTACAATCCATCAACTGATTTTTTCCCTCTGGTGTGTGGATTTGTGCTTCCAAACACCCATTGTGGTTTCACCATTTGACCTATCTTCCACCGAACTTTCTGATCATTTGGTCATTAAATATATAGACTCTGATCATTGAAAGGATCATCCAAAATATTTAATAATCCTAAATATGTTGTAGATTCATTGATTTTTTCCACATTCAGTGATTCTTTAGGATTATAAGGGTCTGATTAGGCTCGTTAACACCCTAAAATTTCAAACCAAGGCTTCATGGTCCTATGGGTGATGAACAAAAATAAAACAAGGGAGAAAGGTTAAAAAAATTTAATCATCATCGACCAAGATTTCATGGAAAATGATCATGAAAATTTATATTTGGGTCATAAAACCTAAATATAATTCAATTTAAATCTGTACATAGTTTCATTATTATGCCACAATTGGTGCATATCGATAAACGAGATCGATACAGGAAATTAGTTTAATTAATAAGGGATTATACCTCAAAGTGATGATACATACTTTAGGTTGGATAATTCATCATCGATTAAAACACTGACCAAAGATCAAAAGATTTAGATGTTTTCCCTCTATCCCAATCTTCTTTGATCCGATAATTCATCATCATCGGAGTTGATTCAGCAATGAAGGAGGTAGGAGAATCTCTGAATTTCATTGAGGGGTTATGCGACTATCTATTGAGAGTTTTCCATGAATTTATACATAAAGTATTAATTTAAATTTAAAATTTATTAATTAATTATATTTATAAGAAATTATTTCACTCAACATACCATCAATGAGTGAGTAGTTTTAATTCCCCATGATGACCTATTTTATGTCACAAAAATGGTAAAAATGTCATTCTGGACTTAAATGTGGCCTCAAATATTCTATCCATTATTCTATTTAATATATAGTTAATTTTTTAAAAATATGGATTCATGCAATTTAAAATATATTTAATAATTTTATAAAATAAATTCAGTGCACACTAGGCTTTAGAATCTCACAACTTTTTAGTACTTAGCTCTGAAAAAATGAGTAGTAATATTTAAAAGTCATACAATGAAAAAAAAGGCCTCTACATCATTCAATCCTTCATGATTTTAAACAATTAAAATTAATATTTATAAAAAACTCTAGAAACAGAGCTCATACCTAGCTCTCACACTCTGAGGAAATATCTTATACGTTCTTGTGTTTCCAAAAATAGTGGACCATGTGGATGGTGCACCCATAACAAGTCATCTACTACAGATCATTGATCGCCATTGGGTGATCCAAAAGGGTGTATTCATCCTCAATTTATATATAACCCCACCCAATAATGTTCACCGGGATATGAATGTATATTCTTTTCTATGAAATATGGAAGTCATCATGGACCTGCTCTAGTTTTAGAGGTTGGGTGAGGTAGTAAGAAACCACATGGATGCTTTTCAGATCTCAATTGGATGAATGAACCTCATGGATAAAGTGCCTCTATAGATAAAACATTACAATGCTCATCCTGGGGAGTCCCTTTGTAAACGTGGTCTCCTTGCAAAAACACTGAGGGCCTATGATGGTGATTTTTATAATATTTCATTCTGTTTGGGTCCATCCTCTTCTACTCATAGAGGACATGAAACTTCTCCATTATCATCTACAACATTTCTAGTTGATCAATAGATTTATCATTGATCTATGTCTAGTATAAGGAAGACTTACATGGTCTACTGTAAAGGGCATAAAATGTATCTGTGAAATTGGTAAATTAGGTACTACTAATGTACACAAACTCTAACAAGGGATAGAATCCTCCCAGCTCATGTCGAAGTCTATAACCCAATCACTCACCATATCATGGAACACTATGATAATGAACATGGTCTACCAATAATTCTGAGTTTGAAAGGCTATATACATCCACATTTTGGCCCGAACTTCTTCTTGTAGGACTCTTAAAAATTGTTACATAATCTAAATGTCATGGTTAGATATAATCATTTAGGGCATCCCATAAAGGTGAATGATATCCCATGCATAAAACTACCCCAAAATCTCCACTGAACATTGTTCTTTGACTGAAAGGTAGTGTGTGGACATCATGGGTCTGTCAACTATCACCAATATGGAGTCATGTCCCTTCATTTTGTGTTCATTCTCTAACACAAGTTTCATTTATATTTCATCCCATTTATACTCATGAATCATATGGGGATGGAAAAATCCTGGAATAACATAGTTCATATCCTTAACCTATGGATATATGAGGAACCAAGAGATGAACACTACTATTCTGCATGTCAAGCTGGACAAGAAAAAATACTACTAAATGTCTCTATACATTTTCCACACACTGGGATGTACAACTAGGGGAGACGTGTTGAAATCTTTCCTCACCATCTCTCAAAACATGATTGGGACCAGCGTATATTCCTGGAAAATGATTACATTATTCACTGTTTTATAATGTTCATATAGTGGGACCTATATGGATACCCGGTCACATAACACATCCCAATATATGTCTTCTAGTTGAGACAATCTCTGAAAATGCAGAAACGATGTATTCATCACCGTCATCTATAGAAAATTTATACATTCATGCTTTACTAGGGTTAGCTTTAGGAAGGCCAAATTTTCTAAATCCCCATTCACTAAATGGGCCTGAGACATTCTACTTTGGAAATATACAATTTAATTTTCTTCTTAGGGATTGTATACTATATCATTTTCATTTTTCTGTAGGAATTCCAACCAGCATCGTTATCTCGGGTTCATGTCTCCCAGCGTGAAGACGGAATAGATACTCTAATTGTTTGAGTAAACCATAAAGCTGTCACCCAGAATACAGTGTATCTACATACTTAGGGAAATTTCTACTAATTCAATCTCTACATCATGATTTTCATTCTTCTGCTCATGGGGTATCAACTTCCTCAACCCTTATGCGATAATTTTCTTCCACTGTGTCAACACGTTGCCAAGCAAAGCTCCTAGGGAATCAAAATATATGATTAACACTAAAAATTCTTTTTATAGTCTCAAAATATGATCACACATAACCCTCTTCCACATATTTTTAATGTCCCTTTAAAAATGTTGAGATAATTAAAACTACATCCATTTCTACTTCAGGGAGGTCAATGGGGCCACAATACTTTATAATTATCCCATAAATCTACTATAGTACCTCTCCAAACCTTGATTTCTCTATACCAATGATGTGATCATTGTGGTATCCAAAAAAAATTAATCCATTTATATTCCATGGGTCCATTGAAAAACCATAACCATAAATGACATGCCTGAAAAGTTGATCCTTATGAATCAAGAAAAAGAACTTCCGTAATGATGGTTCTCTCAAATAAAATCTTGAACCACCTCAATTTCTTTACGTTATCCTCCAATAATGTATAGTGTATGAGTTTCCCATCTAGGTAGATAAAGAAACTAATCCATGTATGGTCAAAAAACATACTTCATCAAATCCATAAACATGATGGAGGAATTAGTCGCATTTAAGGTAATCACTGCAATCTCATAGTTTCTATAACAACATCAAAATTACATCTTTGGAATACCATCCTTGAGATCCCTCGACTAGTGGTATCCAAATTGGAGATCGATCTTCAAGAACCATAATGTGCATCATAAATAAAAAACTGGTCATAAATCCTTGAAAATGGATACTTATTCATTACAGAGACCTAGTTATGGGAATGGTAATCCATATAAATCTGAAATCACTATTCCACGTATTTCGTGAATAAAAGCGGAGATGCATAGTGGGACACACTGGGCATGGTGAATACATTATCTTCAGGGTCCTTTAAGTATGACCATAGATTTTAGAGCACAATAGGGGCTATATGATATGCTATAGATGATATCAAATCTATGTTAGGGTGAAAATTAATGAAAAAAATATATCTCTCACCTTAGAGGTAATCCTTGGCCATCATTGGAGAAGACATCCATAAATTCCTCCACAAATCACGGAACCAATATTCTGATAGATCCTACTAAAACATGGTATATACTCACTAAATAATGGGGGAAGGGTGATATTAATCTTCTCACAGAACCCACATTCCCTTCCATGAGATCTTTCTCACCCATAAAGGTAAATCTCATCCCATTGGTGAAGATACATCTAAAATGTCTATTATAACACCCAAAGAATTTTGTGGTATGTTCTTCTTAAATACATTCTATTAAATAGATAGTTTATATTTCAAGAAGCACTAAGTATTTTGTGAAACAAAATATTATAAGATAATGTTATAATCTATACATTAAACATAAAGTTTCCACTTCTATGTTTTAAATTTTGAAAAATGATAATCTAGAGTTATGACTAGTACGTCATTTAGAGTTTGATAGAACCAACTTGATTTTGTGATGAATAGTAACAATCCCTTATGAATAGTACTATGACCCTTATAAATAGTAAATAATGATTATATTTTATTTTCATAAGGTAATATCTTAATGACATGTTAATTATTTTTTCATTGTGATATAGAACTAATTATACATTTAAAATTTTTATTTTTGAAATTAACAATGATTTTATTTAAAATTTAAATTAATAATACTTTGAAATTTATTTTTAAAAAATAAAGTTAGTTTTTGAATTCCACACATCTAAAAATGGTTAGGGTTAATTAATGGGATTTTCTAAAATACTTGAATTTTTCGTGAATAGTAAAAATACAGTTTTGAGATTTCGGTAGATTAATGAAATCATAATGATGTAATAATTAAATATATAAGGCCGGTAGACTTCTTTATAATACATTATGACATTTGGTGTCCCAAGTAGCTAAAACCATGGGATGATACTGAGGGAAAGCCCGTGGTTTTTCTAAAACCACTAACTAGTTGTCCCATTTAATTAATTAAAACTCCCTCTTTATTACTATAAATACCCACTCAGCCCCTTCATTTTCATTCATTGAAAACTCATTATTCTAGAATAAATGGTAGTAAGACCTCCATAGGAGTTCTAAAAATGTGTCCTAAAACCCCTAAGGTCTCAACCATCATGTTTTGGGAGTTACTCTCCAAGGTTAGAGAATCAACAACCCTTCTCTTTTCTTAAAGATTTCATTTTATTTTTAATTATTTATTTTCAATTGGATTATATTGGTATATTTCATTCCATATTCCGCTTACAGACCATATTATGTATGAGTGATGTGATACCCCCTTTCTATCATCAAAAAATTTTATTAAATTTTATATTACGTCGTCATGAAGCCAAATTTTCGTTAGAGATTTCACAATTTTTCTTCAATTTTGAGTTCATTTCTTTCTACTTATTTCCAAACCTAAATTAATACAAATGATATGATAATTTCAGTACCATACATGAATTGGAATTATATTATTATAATTTAATATTTAATCATCATCTCTCTTCCCCCTCCTGTAATACTAAAAATTAAAACACCATTTGAGATGTGTTTATTTATCACATTCAAGGTAGACAAGTTCTTAATTTTCATTACCACCATCAAATATGATCCTCAAACAATTTTTATAGTTGAACCAGATCAGAATATATGCACATCACCTCTTTATTATTCTATAATCTCTACACACTCGTAATATGGAATAATAATGCAAAACATGTTCATTGTGCACAAAACCGCCAAGCTAAAGCCAAGCTTTTATCAATAACTTTTAACTAATGAGTCATCCTCAAGTATATTAACCATAATAATTATATGATCATTTATATCACATTAATGTCACTAATAATATATATTAATAATTCTGTATGTTTTACAACATTTCATATGAACTTTCATTCATGAATACATGTAAACAATGCATGAAAACAAAGAAGGAAAATGCTAACAAAACAATAAAAGTGAAACTCTTAAACCCATAAAAAAGGGCCATTAATGAACCTAATAAGATTATAATAAATCAATTAAATTTATATTAGGTTATTTAATTAATAACTAATTAATCTAAATTTTATTATTCAGGTCATTAAATCAAACGATGAACACACTCGAGCATAATCTAAGGGGTTTGTAATATCACTTTTAATTCTGTGAGATTTACATTGTTCACAACTTATTTCTTATATGTCGTATATGTTCACTACCATATGATATATAATATCATGATTCTATTTATATTCAAGGTATTATGTGACTCAGTTAGTGATTATTTACTTTTGGTCATATGATTAAATTGATTACAATATGGTTGGTTACTTTGTCTGAATTTCAATTTCATTGAGACCTATTAGGTACTGTGCCCCGAATATTTCTTATGTGGTGTATCTACTACCCATTTCAGATAATATTTATTTTGAAATTATAATTATGGTAAATATAAAATTTCCTTTAGTATGTATATTAATATTTCTATTGGCCACATACCATTTCACATACGGTGTGAATTTGGAATGTTGTTTTATCAATGGAAATATTGATGAATTTGTATTCTCTACTCAATACATATATTGAGAAGGTAGATTAAACATGTATTTAATAGATGTATAAAGAATTATTTGGACTTTCTAGGGCGTGTGGGTCCCAATATAGACCATCTAATCATTGGTAGGTCTCATTAGACAAATCAGTTGCTGACAAACACTTTCAATTTGGTTCCAAAAATCAGACTGGTTTCTACCCACAAAACTAAACTATTTTTACAATATTATGGTATCATGTTCCTAATACATGATGTCCAATTAATAATAATTCTCTTTAATTATTATCAATTATTACAATCCATGAGGTTTTCAATTTGAAAAAATATATGGATGCAGTTTCCTTATTTGTTTATTAATGGAATGAGTTTTTCATTTTTTTCATCATGCCATATTGACTATGTCAAATTGTTTGTGATTTAGTTATTATTGATTCATGAATAAACTATTTGAAACTCATACTGACTGTTTTAGCACACCCCTATTATTTGTTTACCTTTACCAGGTGATGAAGAGAAGATCATCTAATGAGTTTCTATGGACGCAGTTTTTAGTTTTATTATGTATTGTATTTGGTAGCATTTTTCAATGTAATTTGTTTTACATCTATGTATATAGTTTCATCAAGACTACTAAATTGATAATTCCATGGGGATGTCATTTTTTCTAACCATTCCAATATAAAAAGTAATGCACCATCTCCATTTATAGAGGGTCAGGATGTTACAGTTGGTATCATAAGATGTTTAGTATAAAACATGGAAACTAGAGTAGGAAATGTATAATAGGGAACAAAACCCTAAGGTAGTATTTGAGGATAAACATTCAAGAACATACTTGTATTTTGTTAAGGAATAGATTATGTGGGTCCTTCAAGAAAATAAATCCATTCCTGGATATGAACAGGTATAGGTGGCTTTGGAACAGATGTATCTAGGAGTGAATGCTCTGAAAAGGAGTTTCAGGTTTGACTCGGGGTATTTTGGTACATGACAATGGGTCTTACTGCACTCTTGGTTACAAAACTCTGGGGTATATGCTTAGGATAATTCATATTTTCATTATAAGCCATTACGAAGGATTGAAATGTAAATTATTCCTCAAAAAACCCATTTTTTTATTATTGGATTATCCATGTGTTTGAGATCAATTTATTCTATGTATTTTATTAAGTTATGATTATACATTATGATTCATTCCTTAATATAGTGTGTGCCATTATTTAGAAATGATGTCTAATGGAAGAAGGGGAATCAATACTCATGGGAAATGTAGGGATATGCCCAATGATCATGTCAACACAATCAATGATTGAGCAGATCAGATCATGAACATATTGGGACAACTTACTCAGGTTGTAATGAATAACTATTACACACATGTGCTGGATTGTTTCATGTGGAAAAAGCCCAAATAATTCAGTGAGACTACTAATCCAGTGGTTGGTGAGAAATGTATCAAGTCCCTTGAAAATATATTCATAGAATTAAGATGCAATGGAAATGAAAATCAAGTACTAGAAATATATTGTCACATGGGTGATTCTAATCAATGGTGGTCCTTGATTCAGAATACCACAGAGGAAGAAGAAATAGAAGATATGTAAAGGATTTCTATTAAGGAAATATTCTTCAAAAAATATTTCCCTCATTAGAAACAAACCTAAATGAAGATGAAATTATGTGGATTAAGGAAAAGGGATGAAGATAGTGTTGCAGAGTATGAGGCTTCCATCACAAGGCTAGTCAGGTATGCCATAGATTATGTACAAGACTTGGCAGACAAGATTGATAATTTTTTTGAAGGTCTTATGTGGTGTTTTTGAAGAGAACCGACTTCACAAACATTTTCATTATATGATGTAATTGTATCAAGTACGATCAAAACAGAGAAGGAATTTGTTTGATCAAATTTTTCAAAGGGAAACCATGATAAGAATAGGTACACTGATAACCAAAGGAATGCTGAAGCGCCAAAAATGATCAAGGGAATGCTGAATTTACCATTATGCAAGAACTGTTATATGAATCATCTCAGGAAATGCATGGAAGGCTTGGGAGTTTTCTATAAGTGTGGAGAAAAGAAGAATCTATCTAATGAATGAAACAGGAAGAAATAATTTGATGATGATCATTGCTAAAATTGTAGAGATATGGGACACCATTCAAATAATTGTCCTAAGAGCCCTGGAAACATGCCATATAAAATGCCAAGAGATAAAGGGAGAGCTTATACAATTACAACAATGGAGTTTGAAGTTCCTAATGATACGGTGGCATGAACATCAATTGTTTCCTCAAATGTAGCCGACACATTATTTGATTCTAGATCATCACATTCATTTATATCAACCGAATTTTATAAGAAAATTAGACATTTCCAATTTGATTTAAAAAAGTAGTTGTTAGTCAAAACTCCTAGGGAATGCATCATTGAAACAAAGACATGCCAACTAGTTCATATCATGACAGATAAACATGCTTTATATGATAAAAATATCATCATAACAATGAACAAAATTTATATAATTGTCTTTATAAATTGTATATCAAACTATGATGCAACGATTTATTGCAAGAGAAAGGAAGATACAATTTTGGAAAATGGTGTAGAATTCTTATCTTTAGAGTAGAAACCTCACCATCTAATTCTTATCTGGACCCACCCCTAGTAGCTCTTCTGAATGCAATTATTGGTGTGGAAGAGAACCAAATATCTATTTGTGAAGAGTGAAATTTAACAATTGAATATGTTTATATAGATCAAGAATACATAGATGTATTTCAAATGGATTTATCCAAACATCCTCATGAGTAGAAAATTGAGATTTTCATTGACTTAATTCATGGTGAAAAATCTATATCAATGAATCCCTATAGAATGTCTAATGTGGAATTAGTGGTTCTAAAAAACAACAAGAGGAGTGAAGTGAAATTGGATTTATTTGACCCAGTGTTTCTCCATGCGGAGCCCTGGTCCTGTTGGTCAAGAAGAAATATAGATCCAATGGGCTACGCATTGATTACGAGGAAATAAATAATATTACAGTAAAGAATTAGTATCCTCTACCTTATATAGGTGATTTATTTGATCAACTTCATGGAGATCAATACTTTTCAATTATTAAAATTTGATCTGGATATCATCAAATACATGTGAGGAAAAAGATATTTCTAAGATTGCATTTCGAACCAGGTATGGGAATAATGAGTTTATAGTGATTCCATTGGGACTGACAAATGAACCCTCTGTTTTCATGGATTTAATTAATAGAGTTTTATAGGAATATCTTACTAACAATGTTGTGGTATTAATCGATGATATCCTAGTACAATAAAAAAGCTATGAAGACAATGAGGATCACCAGAATATTATTCTAAAAACTCATAGAAGAAAGGAATTATATGGGATGTTTAGCAAGTTGTATTTTTGGCTTCAATCAGTATCTTTTCTAGGCCATATTTTCTCTATGGATGGAATAATAGTTTATCCTGCAAATAAAAAGGAAATCCAAGATTGGCCCATGCCAACAAACAAAACTGAGGTACACAGTTTTATTAGCTTAGCAGGTTACTATCGGTGTTTCCTTCAGAATTTTGCCCGACTGGCTAACCCTCTAACCAAGATCACACAAAAAAGTCTTACTTTTTTGTGGAAAAAATAATATATATAATGCTTTGAAGAATTGAAATTCAGATTGTTCAATGCTCCAATTTTTACTATTTCATCTAAAGTGATGGATTGGAAATATATAGTGATGAATCAAAGAATGTGTTGGGTTGTGTCCTCATGAAAAATTGTAATGTTATTGATTATGTGTCAATGCAGTTAAAGACTCATGAGAAAAACTATCCAATACATGGTGTTGAGTTTTAAGATGTAATATTTTCTCTGAAAATATGGATACATTATCTTTACTGTGAAAATGTGTGGTATACATAGATCAAAAGAGTTTGAAATACATTTTCACAAAAAAACTCAACATGAGGCATAGGAGATGGCTCAAGTTACACAAAGTTTATGATTGTTCAATAAACTACAACCCAGGAAAGGAAAATAATGTGGCAGATGCATTAAGCAGGAATGATCATTGAATTATAACTATAATGATGATTGAGAGAGATCCTATATTCATGGATCTACTAAAGATGGATATAGGAATTATTATAGAAGGGAATACATCTTTCCACTTTCAAATGATGGCTAAACCATATTTACTAGAGAAGAAAAAAACAGTCAATCTGATGATGAAAATCATCATAAGAAAATTAATTCTCTTAAGAATGGGATATCGGAAGACATCATGTAAGAGGAAGGAATTCTGATGTTTGGGAAGAGTTTATGCATTCCATCAGAAATTGAGCTAAAAAGAGAAATATTAAATGATGCTCATCACAAATTTACTCTATACACCAGGCATGGATAAAAATGTATAGAGATCTGGAAGAATATTTTTGGTAGGATAATATAAAGCAGGAAATTGCTGACTACATGTCAAGGTGTCTTGTTTGTCAACAAGTGGAGGTCGAGAGACAACATCCTAGAGGAATGATGCAACCTCTACTTATTTTTATGTGGATGTGGGATAACATTACCCTGGATTTTGTCACTAGACTAATGTGGACACATAGAAGCACTAGTAATCCCGTTGCCTCTACACATCCTAGAGGAATGATGCAACCTCTCCATGTTCACTCTCTTGGCAACCTTGATACCCCCAGAGACCCCTAATCCCGTTGCCTCTACACTACCCCCCCCCCCACGACCCTAAGACACCCCTTGTGACTATAGTGTCCCCCACCCACTTGCCACCGCGTTGCACCCCCTGTGACCCCGACAACCCCCACCCTCTTGCCTCAGCGTAGCCCCCCTGACCCCGAGACACCCCGGTAACCCCCACCCCCCGCCTACACGCTGGACAGTCCTACACGGTCGTTCCCTCCAGCCACGCTACACCCCTCTAGTGAGTTGTATTGTTTCTAAATTTTTCAATCACATACCCCTTTCCCATTTCATTATTTTCTATAATATCTCACACAGTTTGCCCTAAGATTTTCTCTAATCATACAAATCAATCATTTAATATAACACATAAAGTTAAAAATTTCCCTAAACTCAAGGTGTCACACAGTTCCACATAGACCTTTTTTTGATCACATCCATTCGTTGTTAAAATATTTGTTCCTATTCAAAATTTTATTGATCAAACTAATCTATCAAATATGAAAACCTCTTTTGATTTTAATCTTACAATATTAGTTTTTTCACAACACAATTTTCAACCACTATTATAATAATCCTTCACATACCTAATTATTTATATTTATCGTACTGTATATAAAATTTATACTAGAAATAATATCAATAAAACAGATTAAGAGTATTGATATCTACATGTCTACATCAACTTATCTTGTTCCACAAATAACCTCTTTACAATATAATTTTTTTGTATAACCAATATTTCACAATATATAATTAATTTTTTTGACATTATAATGTGTATTTTATACTTATTTAGTTATTTTTTGAACCAATCCCTAATCATTATTCATCATAAGTGTGGGTTATTCAGATAGATCATTAACAATGATAAACTTTTGTTTATAATTAACCCACACACCTTTCCTTACTCTATGAATAGATCATTATTACTCTATGAAATCAGTTGAATTTGACTAAGGATTTTCAGGATTTTCCATTAAATTTTCTATATCCCATGTGGGAATACATCATAATGTAATTATGATGGTCATTGTAATTTCTTGATCCTTATGATTTTTCTCACATCCCACCTCCATTGAACACTCTCGGCATGTCATGCCTCACCGTGTAGAGACCTCATGTTCTTCATCTATATATTATGCCCCTTTTCTGTATGGCCATCAATCCCATGTCTTCAAGATGATATGCCATCATGGAACCACAATTGAGTCACACCCAATTACCCATTATTGTTTCCTCCGCAGGTAAGTTATTTTTTAACATCATCAATCTATTTTGAAGGTTGTTTATTAAAATTATATTTTCCAGAAAGACCTCTAAGTGGGAATGTTTTTTATTCGTCACCAAACCTTCTTGATAGGTTTTTTTCCTTACAAATATCATTGAACTCATTGGTTTTTATGTTTTAATTATATGATATTTTTTAGAAATTAAATAAGATATTTCAATTATTTTCTTTCTATTAAATACAAATTTGGAAGAGAGCTCGATTGATATTCAAGATAGGTATTCTACTGAATATTATGAAGGTATTTAGAGATTTATTGATTTTAGCATTGGATTTCCAAGCCATTTGATTAGTTTTTGATGTAGAAAATATAAAAAAATATCTCTTCAGACGAGATTTTGTAGGAGATATTTTATTTTTGAATGGGTTTTTGGAATACTATAAGACATTGACACGCCATAGAGAAGCGTTTGTTTCATTTCATCAGTTAGAAAATATTCATATGGATGTTGATTTGAGAACATTTGTTCCGATGAAAATAATTCTCAATGATATGATGCATCAGTTTCAACCTGATGATAGTAATGTCGTAAATGATGACGTTGGATCGAGTAATCCTCGTTCCTCTGTATATGGAGATGCATTGAAATTCATTGAGATTATTAATAATGAACGTACTAAATTAAATTATGGATACCCTAAATTTAGTAAATTTTCATTCATCGCTGAACTGTTACACATGAAGGCCTTGAACCAGTGGTCAGACACCATATTCGACATGTTGTTGGGATTTTTGAAGAAGATACTCTCTGCTAGAGCAATGATTCTAGAGTTGTTCTATAAACTCATAATTTGAGTGATGCTATTGTTTTTATATCTGATTCCATTGATTCATGCCACAATAATTTCATGTTGTTCAGAAATTATAATGCGCAAGAAAATAATTGTTCTATTTTCTATATATCCATATGGAATGCCAATGAGATTAATCATGGTAGTCAGATTCTTCCCGGTAGAGTCTCGAATCAATGGAAACATGTTATTGCAAAGAAGATTCATTATATTCCACTGAAATTTAGTATGTATAGATTCTTCATTTCAACTAAAATTTCTAAATAGATGACATGTAATTCCGAGAAAAACAAAGAGATTGATAAATAAAATCAACCTTTAGATTCTTTATCCTGTAAATAGTTTGATCAAAGACAACCAACATTTTCTCTGGATGATCTTAATGTTCAACTGGGTTTTTAGGCATATGGTTTTAACCCATTTTGGTCCATGGTTTTTGCAACACATATAATGTTGCCAGTGGTGTTGGTTCCATACAACCATCCCCCATGGGTATGTATGAAGCAACAATTTTTGTTACTGTCGATTCTAATTGATGGACCGAGAAGACTTGGAGATAAAATCAATGTTTATATTAATCCATTGATTGATGAGAAGAAATAATTTTTGGCCGATAGGGTAATGACTTTTGACACTGAAGCTAATGATGTTTTTAGACTCCCAGGCTACTATGTTATGGAAAATTAATGCCTTCCAAGCATATGATAACATATCATGTTGGAGTACAAAAGGAGAATTCTCCTTCCCTTATTTTAATAAGAGTAACTAATATATATGGCAAAAGAATTGTTGAATGTGGGAATATCTTGGTCACATACGCTTTCTTCCTCAATTGCAGAGGTTCATAAAAGACTATGTGTCATTTTATGGGAATAGAGAGTATGACCCATCACCACAAACAAAGACTGGAGTTCAAATTTTTGCACAACTGGATCAAAAAACATCCTTACAATGAATTATTTTCAAGATTTATTGGCTCCTTCATTTCCTTCTATTCCTAAAAAATATTCAACAATTTCATAATTTGAAGAAATATACTATTTGTTTTTTGAATTGCCTTATTAGAAATATAATATTTTAGTACACATTTTGGATCTGATGCACATTAAAAAAATGTAGGTGATAATATACGTTTCTCCATTTTAGGCTTTAAGGGGAAATAAAAGGATAGTGTTAATGCTCGACGTGATTTTCCTGAAATGGGATTGAGAAAACCTTTACATTTACAAGTGGGTGAAGGTAATCAGGCATACAAACATGTTGCATAGTACACAATGAGTAAAAAAGGGAAACAAATATTTTTATCATTTTCTAGGCCATTAAAGTGCCAGATAGTTATTGCTCTAATATTTACAAGCGTGTCAATATGACTAGCATGAAATTACAGGGGTTGAAAAGTCATGATAATCATATCTTACTATAATAGTTAATTCCAATAGTAATTTGGGATTGCTTACCTACACGGGTTACTGAGCCATTGAATGAAGTTTCTAATTTGTTCAGATAGCTATGTTCAGGAAATCACCACCCACGTGATTTGAAAAAATAGCAAGAAAATATTGTTCTTGCAAAATGTCACATAGAGAAAATATTCTCTCTGTCTTTTTTTGATATCATGGTTCACTTGACTGTGCAATTAACCGGTGATGTCATTGCTGGCAGTCCCATGAAATTCAGGTGGATGTATCCAATCGAACGATACTTAAATACATTGAAATAGTAAGTGTGAAACAAATCTCATCCTAAAGATCCAATTTCCAAGGGAAAATTAGTGGATGAGTGTACTAATTTCTACACTTCATATATTGAGGTGGTTGAAACAAAGATTAATAAACCCTCCCAAAATCACAAGGGTCTAATTGGAGAAGGAATAACTTTTGATATGCACAAAGATGATTGGGTTCAAGCTCATCGATATGTCTTGTTCAACCCTCCATCAGTTAAGCCATTTATATAGTATGTTTCAAAGGTTATGTTTCTTCTATTTCTATATTTATTTTATTACTTAACTTTTATTCTATTGTGATTGAGGTCAAATATCACTGAGTTGAAATGCGAAAGGCCCCATACAACTGATTATCAAATCCAAAAAATATATTTTTATCAAAGTTCATGAGTGTTTCAAGACTCATGTATGTATAGATAATTTTTTAATATTTTTTAGTGAAATTAGTTGTATATTCACATTCCACTATCCATTGAACTATGTGAAATTTTCAGATTCAAAAGATACATCATTTAAGTAACCATAATAAAAGTGAATAACATAACCAACTAGTCGATGGCCCATTTATTATAGCTCGTCACTATAGGACCTTGGTTGATAATGGATTTCGATTTCATATTAGAGATGTTGACATGAATCAAGCCACACAATATAGTGGTTTTGGTTGTTCTTTTATTGGTTCGGGTTATTATTATGAATTTTTGAGGGATATTATTGAGGTTATTAATGGTCATGGCATAAAAACATATTGTTAAGTTGTTATTAGGTCGATCTAGTTCATAGAATGAAAGTTCATAACTTTCAATTTACGTTAGTAAACTTTAACAATATGCTATATAAAGAAGACCGAGTAATCAATGAGACCTTGATATTGACATCGCAAGGAGAGCATGTTTAGGTTTTTGTCATTGATTCTAATTGGAAAGTTGTGGTGTAAATATCTAAAAGAGGGTTGATTTTGATTGATCAAGAGGAACATATAGTTGTCTCATTTCCTGGTCAAACACTTAACCAAACAATAGTAGATGTTTGAGAGAAAGATATACAATGGTCCAGATAAACAATTGAAGGTGATACGATAGACTTGCATGATTAGTGAAAACTGTAATTATTTCTCCATATTATATGTAAATATATTTATGAGTTATATATATTTATTTATTTATTTAACCATTTTTTTAAATGTAGGTATGTCACAGGGCTACCAGAGTGGTTCACCTGATGTTGTTGGTATGTATTTTTTAATTTTTATTAATTAATTGATTGTAATTATCTATGTTTATTTCCTTTCATATTTCTAATTTTTAATAAAAAATCTGTTATATTATAATTGAATTATGAATTTGTGTTTATTAAGATCAAGTGCATATTCCAGTAGACGCAGAGGTCCCAGTAGAGGTGTTCGATCCTGGAACTCTAGAGCCTGATTGGATGTGTTTTTGGATGACACATTCCACCCAGTCAGAGAAGGTTCTACTGTATTGATTTGTTAGTTTGAGCATATGATATGAGACCCACATAGATCCCCCTGGATAACTCATGATTGTACTTCTTTCCTCCGTGATATGATTGATAGATTATGGAGGGGGGTTCAGGTAAATTCAATGTTTAATTATTCATGATATTTTTTTTATTATTGTTGCATCTACTGACTATTTTTTAAGAGGATAATTTTACATTCTATCTAGATTATTTTTGGGACATTTTTATGGACAAATTCCAAATATCATGGATGGATTACAAGGGAAGGGCGAAGAGAGGTCACTGGATACTATTTGTGGGTGAGTCAGGCATTCTACAGTGAGTCCCTCCAAGCATTCTTCCTGTGCAGTGGCAGGATTTAGTTGAATTTTGGTAATGTGAGGAAACGATGGTAAAATTAATTACTTTTAAACTATAAATAACTAATTTTTCATGTTCCTATTATCTAAATACATTGAATTTAGACCGAGTCTGTTCGTCATTCACGTAATTGGTTGATGTAGGGCACGCCTTCCAAACATGGCACCCGACATGTGTCACAACTCAAACATGATGTATGTTTAGAATTTACTAATCATTTATATATTAAAAATATTGAATTATATCATGGTGAATCCCATTATTATAGTTACACCAACAAGGTGAGCCGATCGATCAGATGTCCATATGGGTGAGGAATCATAGAAAGGGAGATCATGATGTTGTCGGTGCTATAGTAAGAAAATTATTTACTATTAAATGTATTTTTATTTTATAAAAATCATTAATATTTGTTCATTGATTAATTATATTCTATGAGCTCAATTTGAATCTGTGTTATCAGAGTGGATTGAGGACCGACATCATAGTACTGTGCGTAGAGAGGAGATATTTCAGCGTGTCCCGGGGCGTGACGGTTAGGGATATTCCTTGACATATGGTGGTGGTGTCCCATGACATGCAATTGTTAGAGAAGAGGTGATGGGGGCATGTATAGATGCAGGGATGCACACAAAAATTGAGATAGATGATGCCATGCAGGCTATGAAAGAGAAGATGGATATGCAGTTTCAACTATTATGTGCAGAGTATGAGGAGACATTATCACAGATGTCAGGAAATATCAATGAAGTGATGAAGCAATGTCATGTTGATGGTACACTAGTGGCATCATAGGTAAAAAATAAAACAAACCATACTCATATTGACTTATATTGATATATGTTTAAGATACATAATATTGATACATATTGTAGGCTCTGTATATTGCTGGTGGATAACGTAGTGATATTGTTGAAACAAATGAAGATGAACATGAATGACATAATTTACATTACCATTTTAATATCATAAATGAATTAGGAATTAATAATTATTCTCAAAAATTTAGTTTTATTTACTCCTATGTGTTTTATTGTATTAATTTTTGTGATTTAATTCCTCTTTTTAAAGTTTACCTGATAATTAATTATGATATATTACATAACACTTCAATTTATAAACAAGACAACAACTGGATAGTGAATTGTGAAATGGTTGGGCAGAAGGCACGTAAATCGGACCTACGATTACCACTGTACGACTAAATATTTGTTTTTTAGGTGTTTGTAGTGCCTCAAAAATATGCGTAGGCTAGCCATAAATGACCGAAAACCACAAAATTCCATGAAATCTGACGACAACAACAGGTGAGTGAATTGTTAAATGGTCGGGCAGACCACACGTCAATGAGCGGTGTCGTATGACCGCAGTGAATGAAACAATATTTCTGGTGCATAAACGAACAAAACATTCATCTAACGGTCAAATTCATATATAAAGGCATCATAATTACTATTAATCATGGGAAAAAATTCTAATTATTATATGTGACGTGTACTCATAGACAGTACTTCAATCAGAAGTGTGATTTGGGTGGTACAGCTGAATATGTGTGTTTTCAGGGTTTGGTGTGCTTGACAAAGGATTGTGGGGTGGTCAAAATAGACTGGATGACCTCAAAATTCCATTAAATCTGATTAAAACAACCGGAAAGTGAATTTTTAAATGTTTGGGTAGACAACACATCAATCAGAGGTGTCGTGTGACCTCAGAGACTGAAAATGTAGTTCGAGTGCCATAAACAACCATAACAGGTGTTTAACGGTTAAATGCATACCGAAGGTCATCAGAATGACATCAAATCACAATAAATCATTATAATTATATATTCTGATGTGTGCATAGAGATGAAATTTCAATCAGAAATGCGGTTTTCACAGAACAGTTGAATATGTGTTTTTCCGGTGTTTAGAGCGCTTAAGAAAGGTGCGTGAAGTGGTCAAACCTGGCTGAACGACCTCAGTATGACATGAAATCCGGAAACAACAACCAATGAGTGAATTGAGAAATTATTGGCCAGAATACAAGTCAATAGGAGGTTTCATGTGACAGTGGTGACCACAAACGCACTTCTGGTGCCATAAACGACCAAAACAAGCGTTTAATGGTCAAATGCATACCAAACGACATCAGAATTACATGAAATCACAAGACACCATTCTAATTATTATCGAGGATGTGTACATAGAGATGGAACATCAATCAGCTTTGAGGATTGTGTGGTATGACAGAATATGTGTTTTTAGGTCTTTGGAGCACTTGACAAAGGTGTTGGGTGTTGTCAAAACCGGTTGAACGACCTCATAATGCCATGAAATTAGGTGACAACAACCGGTGAGTAAATTTTGGAATGGATTGGTATTCCACATGTCTATTGAGGTTGTCGTGTGACCGTAGAGACACAAAACACACTTCTGGTTACATAAAATACCAAAACATGCATCTAACGATAAACTGTATATAAAACGACATCAGAATGACACGAACTCCCAAGACAACATTCAAATTATTTTTCCTTATGTTTATGCGGAGATGACACGTGAATCAGGCATGTGGTTTGCGTGATATGGATGAAAATATGTGTTTTTGGTGTCTGGAGCGCTTGAAAAAGGTGCGTGGGGTGGTCAAAACTGGCCGAACAACTTCAGAATGCCATGAAATCTGGATACAACAACTAGAGAGTGAATTGTGAAATGGTCAGGTAGGCCACACATCAATCGGAGGTGTCGTCTAAGAATGTTGACCGAGAATGCATTTTTGGTGCCTTAAATGATCGAAACGGGCATCTAATGGTCAAATTCATACCAAACGACATCATAAAGACTTGAAATCAAAGGAAATCATTCAAATTATGATCTGTGACATGTATGTGGAGACGACACATCAATCAGAATTGCGGTTTTGTGCTGTATGGATGAATATTTTTTTTCTTTGTTTGGTGTGCCTGAGAAAAGGTGTGTGTGGTGGTCAAAAACAGTTGAATGACCATGGAATTCCATTAAATTAGACGAAAACAACCGGATAGGGGATTTTGAAATGGTCAGGTAGACGTTGCATCAATAAGAGGTGTCGTGTGACTTCGGTGACCGAAAACGCAGTTCTGGTACCATAAATGACCAAAACATGTATTTAACGGTCAAATTCATACCGAACGACATCGGGATGACTTGAAATCATAGGAAAACATTCTAATTTTTATTTGTGATGTGTACTCCATGACATCATGTCAACGGACAAGTGGTTTGCGCGGTACGATGGAATATTTATTTTTTAATAGTCAGGAGCGCTTGAGAAAGGAGCGTGGGGTGGCCAAAATATGTTGAACGATCTTGGAATTCCTTTAAATTAGGAGACACCAACTGGAGATTGATTTTTTAAATGGTTGGGTAGAAGACATGTCAATTGGAGGTGTCGTGTGACTGTGGTGATCAAAAACGCACTTCTGGTGCCCCAAACAACCAAAAGTGGTGTCTAATGGTCAAATGCATACCAAACAAGATAGGAATGACATTAAATCATAGTATAACATTCTAATTATAATATGTGCCATGTACGCAGAGACATGACGTAAATCAGACATGTAGTTTTCACGTTACGATAGAATATGTGTTTTTTAGGTGTTTGGAGCGCATGAAAAAGGTGTGTGGGGTGGCCAAAACCAGTTGAATGACCTTAGAATGCCACAAAATCAGTCCACAACAATAGGAGAGTGAATTTTAAAATGTTCAGGTAGACCACACGTCAATCGGAGGTGTCGTGTGACCTCAGTGACCGAAAACATACTTATGGTGCCACAAATGACCAAAACAGGTGTCTAACGGTTAAATGCATACAGAATGGAAATAGAATGACTTTGAATAACATCAAAACATTATAATTATTTTTAGTGTTGTGTATGAAGATAAGTAACATCAATCGTATGTGTGGTTTGTGCAGTACAAATAAATAAGTGTGTTTTTGTTTTCTGGAGTGCTTGACAATGGTGCGCGTGGTGGTCAAAATTGGCTGAATGGCCTCTAAATGCCATGAAATATGTAGATAATAATAGGAGAGTGAATTTTGAAATTTTATGGTAGACCACATGTCAATCGGAGGTGTTGTGTGAGCGCGATGACTGAAAATTCACTTTCGGTTCCACAAACGACCAAAACAGGCTTCTAACAGTCAAATGCATAGCGAACGACATCAGAATGAAATTAAATTACCGAACAAAATTCTAATTATTATCATTTTTTTGTATGCAGATTTAACTCGTCAATTGGACATGTTGTTTGTGCGGTATGGTTGAATATGTGTTTTTTTGTTGTTTGGTGCATTTGAGAATGTTCTGTGGGTTGGTCAAACTGTCCGAACGACCTCATAATTCCATAAAAATCAGACAGCAACAACCATAGAGTGAATTTCGGAATGGTCGGGCAGACGACATGTCAATCGGAGGTTTCGTGTGACTACAATGACCAAAAACACAGTTCTGATGCCATAACTGACCAAAACAGGCAATTAACAGTCAAATGCATACCAAATGACATCATAATGACTTGAAATCGCAGGAAAAAATTCTAATTATTTTCTGTGAAATGTATGCGAAGAATAAAGGTCAATCGAATGTGCGGTTTTCGTAGTACGTCTGAATATGTTTTTTTCGGTGCCTAGAGCGCTTGAGAAAGGTGCGTGTGGGGGGCAAAACTGGTGAATGACCCCAGAATGCCATGAAATATTGAGACAACAACTGTAGGGTGAATTTTGAAATGTTCGGGAAAAAGACATGTCCATCGGGGGATTCATGGGACTGTGGTGACCGAAAATGCACTTCTGGTGCCAAAAATGAGCAAAACGGGCGTCTAACGATCAAATACATAACGAACAACATCAGAAGGAGATGAAATCACATGAACAAATTATAATTATTATCTGTGACATTTACATGGAGACTCCATGTCAATTGGACATGCGGTTTGTGAGGTACGATAGAATATGCGTTTTTTATGTATTTGGAGCGCTTGATAAAGGATAGTGGGCTGGACAAAACTGGCGGAACAACATTGGAATTCCATGAAATATTGTGAAAACAACAGGTGAGTGAATTTTGAAATTGCTGGGTAGACCACACGTCAATCACAGGTGTAATGTGACCGCGGTGACCGAAAATGCACTTCTGGTTCCATAAACGACCAAATCAGGTGTCTAGTAGTTAAATGTATACCGAACGACATAATAATGACTTGAAAGCATAGGATAAAATTTTAATTATTCATTTTGACGTGTACTCCAAGACAGAACGTCAGTCAGACCTGCAGTTTGTGTCGTATGGATGAATATGTGTGTTTTCGGTGTCTAGAGCGCTTGACATAGGTGCATGGGGTGCTCAAAACTGGCCGAACAACCTTAGAATTCCATGATGTTGGGAAAAAATCTCTCATTGTAACATTGCATCATTTTTGGGTTTGATTATTTTTGATGAGGAAGTAGGTTTCCATGGTGAATTGTTAAGTTCTAGAGATATTGTTGACAATCTATGTTGACAAAGAACTATGACAAAGGAATGGATGATCCGGAGGCGGTATAAAAGAAAAGATACAGGGTGGTGCCATTTTACAGTGTTTTCCAAATTTTTGGACTCCAAAATTTTTAGTTTAGTGATCTTCTCAAAAATAGGATTTCCTTGAAAATATTCTTTTAATGTGGAAAAAATATGAGTTTCTAGAAGATAGGCTTCATGGATTGGATTTTGTGAAAACCAGAAAAATGATGATGGTGATGCTTTGTGATTATGACGATCTTGACGAATGGTATAAGTTGATGCGCATCGTGCTAGTCAAGGTATTTGTGAGGGAGCTTCGCGGAGAAGGCGCAAAGTAATTTACGGGATGCTCCGCGATTACGATGAGCTCTATGATCGGAAAATTTCCATGGTGCTTCGCAATTTTGAGAGAATTTTGGCGGGAACTTCGGAGCTTCACAATTTGAGATGATGTGGCTGGGACTACGAGCAGATGGTTCGAGGGTCGGTGGAATCACCTATAAATAGACCTCTCCCCCCCTCATAAGAAGTATCTAGTGTTTTAAAAGAAAATATTTTTCTCTCGGTTCGTGAAAGTGGTTCATGATGGCAATGTGCTTCGCGAAAGAAGATCTTAGCGACGGATAATCTAGCTCCGTTAATGTTTCAAGATCCGCATTGGCTCAGTAAGCTTTGCGAGGGAAGTCGCCCTGTGACGACTTGATCTCTACGACTACCTAAGCATTGTGAATGAATGAGCTTTATGAGAGTTCTTCGCGAGAGTGCTTCATGAAAAGGCGGGAGCTTCGCAAAGGATTGTTTGAGATTTACGAAATTGAGAGCCTCACGAAGTAGGGTGCTTTGTGAATGTAATTCCAAATGTAGTTGCCCAGTGTTCAGAGGAAAAGTGGTATTCATCTGTGGATGAAAGATAGACTTCAACAGAGAATCTATCAACTGTTGATGATGAATGTATCCATGAAAAAGAAGATACCTACCGGTCTATAAACTGTGAGTGGATTCCTTCCAAGTGTTGTGAGAAACGGAAAAGGAAGAAGGTAATCCTTTCTACCAGTAGTGAGACTGAGAGAGAGAGGAATAATTAGTGACCCTTGGAAAAGAATTGAGTTATCCCTAATCATTGTAAAGGCAGTGAGCCTTAGAATAGAAGTGATCTAGCCCAAACAATATTGGAAGTGAGCTTTAATGGATTTGGTTCAGTGGCACATCACCGTTGTATGCTCCTTGGACGTAGCCTAGTGAGGGTGAACCGAGTAAAAATATTTATGTCTTCCTACATGCTTCCCTGCATTGCATTGAAAGCATCATCATCAGATAATGGAGAAAATAATTGATCATTATAAACACACAAGTGAAATCAATGTAACCCTTGTAATAAAGAGGTCAAGATCCAGTGGGGCAGGAAGAAATTAAAAAAGAACACCCATTCCATGATTCACCCCCCCCCCCCCTCAGGGTATATAGACCCTTATTGCTCCTGACACATGAAATACCGTGAAAAAAACTGGAGAGTGAATTCTGAAATGTTAGGTCATACAACACGTTAATCGAAGGAGTCGTGTGAGCGTGGTGACCAAAAACGCATTTCTGGTGCCATAAACGATCAAAATTGTCATCAAATGGCCAAATACATACATAACAACATCAGAATGACATGAAATCACTGAAAACCCATAAAATTATTATCTGTGACATGTACGCAGAGACGGAACATCAATCGGACATGTGTTTTATGTGGTACGATAGAATATGTGTTTTTTCTGTGTTTGGCGCGCTTTAGAAAGATGCATGGGGTGGTCAAAACCATCCTAATGGACCTCGGAATGCCATGAAATCTGGAGAGAAAAATCAATGAGTGAATTTTGAAATGTTCAGGCAGATGACACATTAATCAGAGGTGTCGTGTTACTACGGTGACTGAAAATGCAGTTCTGGTGCCATAAACGACCAAAACATGCGTTTATTGATAAAATGCATACCGAACAAAATCAGAATGACATGAAATCACAGGAAAAAATTATAATTATTTTTCATGACATGTAAAAGGAGAGTTAATGTCAATCGGGCATGTGGTTATAGTGGTACGACTGAATATGTGTTTTTAGGTGTTTAAAGCGCTTGATAATGGTGTGTGGGGTGGTCAAAACCCGCTGAACGAACTCAGAATGCCATGAAATCAGGAGACAACAATTGGAGAGTGAATCTTATAATATTTTGGCATACCACACATCATTCAGAGGTTTCATGTTACCATGGTGACTAAAAATGCACTACAAGTGACACAAATGACCAAAATAGGGGTCTAACAGTCAAATGCATACCGAACAACATCGGAATGACATGAAATCACATAACAACATTCTAATTAATACCCGTGACATTTTTCAGCAAAGGACACATAGATAAAAAATGTTTTCTAATTAGAACACTAGAATTAATGATTTCACATTTTTAAAAACTTATCCAAAATATTTATATATTTTCAAAATCAAATACTATAGATCTGTTATAGTAAGATTGAATTGAAATATATGTTATTGAATAAAAATTATTTTTTATGATGTTTTTTTCAGTATTAATTTTATATTAAATTTTTTCATGAAGTTATGTTAAATGATTGATGTGGATGTTTGTAAGAAGACGAGCTGAAGATATTTAAGCTCGTATGAGTTTTGATATTTTGGAAAAGTATCTTTTTTGTGATTTTGAAATATAGGGGTTTTTATTGTTTTACTAGAAATTTATTTAAAAAAATCCTATAGAGACCCTGATTTGGGGGTTGCAATAGATCATATTGGAAACACCTACAGAATCATCTAAATGGTAGATGCTTTGTTAAAATCTGAAATGTTCTATAGCATAGGCTATTTGGCGGAATCTATAGGTGTCGCTATTATCACATAGTGCGACCACCAAATGGAGGTCATTATAGTCCATTCCAGCTCGTCTTTACCGTCTGCCAAATGTAGGAAGCTAAGAAGGGTCTAAAGACCTTTAGCGACGGCTTTTGGCAGTCACTAAAGGCCTTCACTCTACTATAGAAGGAATGATGCAATATGGGTAATTATTGATCATCCAACAAAATCAGAACATTTCCTTCTTATAAGATAGGATTTACCACTTGAGTGCCTGGAAATACTTTATATTAATGAAGTTGTAAGAGGTCATGGTGATCGTCTATCGATTGTGTCCTATCGAGATCCACTGTTTACACCAATATTCGGGAAAAGACTCCAGAAATCATTGAATACCATGCTTCGTATGAGTACTTTTTATCACCCCCAAAACAGATGGATAGTCTAAAAAGACTATTAAAATTCTAGAAGACATGTTGAGGCCATTCTCTCTTGACTTCCATGGTATGTGGGTTCTTTACATGCCTTTTCTAGAAGTTTCCTACATATATATTTTCTATTCTAGTATTCAAATGGCTCCATATGAAGCATTATATGGAAAGAGATGTCCAACTCTAACTTGTTGGGACAATGTTGGTGAGAGGAAACTTATAGGCCCATAACATGTTGAAGAGACCATGACAAAGGTGAAGTCAATTCAAGACCATATGAAAGTAGCCAAAATTATAAATAAGAGTTATGATGACAACCAGAGAAACGATTTAGAATTTCCAGTGGGAGATCTTGTCTTTATGAAAGTATACCCATGGAATATTTTCTTAAGGTTTTCTAAGAATTTAAAACTGAGCACCATGTACATCGAAGCATTTGAAATTCTAGAAAAAATCAGAGTTTTAGCTTACCATTTAGAAATGATACCAAGTATCTCCAAAGTCCATCATTTATTCTGTATGTCATTGTTGAAGAAATATATTCCAGACCAAATTCATGTACTCACCTATGAAGAAATAGTAATGGAACCAGATTTTTCATAATGTGAAGAGCCAATCGTGATCCTTTGTCACGACCCGTCCTCGGGGCCCATGCTATGACTACCCTAAGCCCACCATCCATAGGCCAGGGGCTGGCGACTAGGACCAAAGGTGTAAATCCCGATAACTGGGAAGGCATTGCCTTTATAAAAGTAAACAAAACACCACAGAGTACAAGCGAAAGTAAAACACTAAGTACAAAAGAAATTGCTGAGAAGTAAATGGGCAAGAATACAAACCCTACTGAAAGTACAACTACAACTGAATGTAAGTACAATAGAAAAAGACAACAGCTGGAAGAATAGAAGTGGCTCATGGGTTGTCCTCCTCGGATCCTACCTGAAGGGTAGGTACAGATGGCGCAGCTCCTGGATCGTCCACCACAGATCCTACCTGAAGGGTAGGTATGGATAGCCTCCACAACGCTCTCACCCGTCAACCTCCTCAGAGTGTCGTATCACCGTGAAGTCCAACTTCGGATGATGACTCATTGTGTGGTCCACCTCCGAGTACTGACTCATCGTGTGGTCCACCACTGGGTGCCACCCAGTCCTCGAACACTCGGCCTCCTCCAGCATTGCCCGTCGTCTGCAACCAACACAATGAGGTGCGGGCATAGCCCATGCATGGGTGAGCATAACAATACTCAGTAGGGACCCCGAGATCCTCAAGGTCTCACTAAAACCAACATGGATAACCACAATGAAGATCTCAACAGATAACATCTACTTGGGTATATGCACATACATATTCCTAAGTTCTCAAGTAACCCATCTCAATCATGAGGAAACACAAATATTATGAAATCAACGGATAACCACTACCCAGGTATATGCCCATAGATATACCTATGTTATCAAGTGACCCATCTCAATCAAGAGGTAAACACAAAGGTCATAGACTCAGCTCAAACCAGGATTTCCATTATCGAAACCGTTACTGCTGAAGATCCCCATCTCTGAAGTGTATAGTGGTCCTGTCACGACTCTGAGGTTCTTCTCACTATCCTATGAGTGCTGAAGTATTCCTCCTGTCGATTACCGCGGGTCAGCCACCCAAACACAGAAGTGTTTCCCGCCGGGGTATGCCACCCAAACACAGTAGTGCACACCCGCTAGTAGCCTGAAGAGATACTCTCCGGACGAGTACCTTGGGTCTGCAGTGTCACACAGGCAGTGCTCCTTCCGCCATGGGTCTGCACCCTAACAAAGTAGTGCTCCGTCCACTGGGCTAGTCGACTCACTCTAAGTCGAGTCGGTCAAGCAGTCGTCAGGTATCAGCCAGCTACACGGTCTCTGTACTCCGCACGCTCATCTCTGGGAGGGTCCGCTCCACAAGCTACAGGTGGATACTCCAAGTATCTCAAAGTCCCACGAAAAAGTATCTCAAAGGACTACCTCGTCATAAGGGTCTCAATGCAACAGATGTCACGTCAATCGGATGCTCGGTCTGTGAGTTACTAGCCTTTTCGTCCCAAGGGCCCAGTTGGTTTCATGTGTGAACCAACCCGGCCGTATCTCAACTATACCCCGAAATCTCATAGGGTATGCTCATAGGGACCGTTTCACAAAGTGACCATCAACGCTGGTGACGGTTCGTCAAACAGACGTCCAGTCTGAAAGATACTAGCCATTTCGTTCCAAGGGCCCGGTTGGATTCGTGTGAAATCCAACCTGACCACTATCCAACTACATCCAAAACCTCAGGCAAATTATTCCAAAAGTTCCGTCTCATCAAGTGGAATTCAACGAGATAGACGACACGTCAATCGGATGCCAGATCTGTGAGTTATTGGATTTTTCGTTCCAGGGGCCCGGTTGGTTTCGTGAGCGAACCAACCCCACCGCACTCCGAAGGTGTCCAACCCTCGAGTGGAGTAAGCCAAATGTTCCATCTCATCAAGAGGAATTCAATGAGACAGATGGCGCGTCAATCGGACGCTCGATCTTTGAGTTATTGGTTTTTTTGTTCGAGGGGCCCGGTTGGTTTCGTGAGCGAACCAACCCGAACGCACTCCGACAGCATCCAAACCACGATCGGAGTAAGCCAAAAGTTCGGTCTCATAAATAGGAATCCAAAAAATTCGACGACACGTCAATCAGACGTCCGGAGCTTATGATATAAGTGTTTCCGCTTCGAAGGCCCGGCTGGTTTTGTACCCGAACCAACCCAGCCGAACCCAGTGTTCTCCAAAACCTAGAGTGTAATATATCAAAACGACCGTCTCGATCCAAGGATCGCATCACAACTGACGGTGCGTCGATCAGATGTCCGAAGCTCAAGTTATGGGCAACGGACCGAAGGAGGTTCGGTATTAAGGGGTTTGGGCCCGGTCTGACCCGGCCCGATGCCCCTAGGGTCGGCCCGAACCAGGTTGACCCAAACTGGTTCAGGGTCCGGCCCGCTTGGGCACGGCCTGGCATGCTAGGCGCGCTGGCACTGGCCGGGTGGCCAGGAGGCCGGCTCGGCCGTTGCGGCCGAGCGAAGTGGGCGGGGGGTGTGCTGCCCCCACGTAGAGAAACCACAGCCCCTTTATGGGGTTGCTCAGCTGGTCGGCCGGGGGTTTGTAACCCCCGACATTTCCCCTATCCAGCCGACCTGCCCCGGCCGGCCGGCTGTTGCCGCCACGGGACCGGCATGGCCGGTCCCCCTGCTTCGACGCCTGCGGCCCGGTACCGGCCGCCGGATCCCCTGCTCCGCCGCGGCCCGGAACCGGCTGCGGCTTTGTTTCGTCAGGCGCGACGTGACGTGAGGGAGCCGCGTCTTTGGTTCGTCTTCTACGGCGCGGCGCGATGGGGCCGCGGATTGGTTTGTTTCCAACGGCGCGGTGCGACGACGCCGCGCTTCTCCGCCCTTTCTTTAACAATTTCTGCGCGGTGCTTCGGCACCGCGTTGCCTTGCTCGTGCCGCATCAATATCAACAACCAAAAAGGGGAGGAGTGTCGGCTGTGTTCGTGCGGTCCGACCTCCCCCCGTTATTACAATAACAAGAGGATCAATTTGAAAGGAAGAAAACGACGGAAGTAATCACGAAATAGAAACGCATAAAACCCCTACCTCGTGACGTGATCCCTAGATGGATCTGGGGAGAGGTAGCATCATTCGTTGACGTCAGAAGGCGACGTCATCGTTTGCGATTTTCCCACGGCGGTGTCTCCTCCTTTGATGTAGATTGGTAAGCATTCTTCGTCGAAGGTCTAGGAAGGCCTGACGTCGCCCAAGTGTACTCAAGATGTGACGTATCCCCTCTTGTCAGAGAGAAGGAAGAAAGGGGTATGTCGCCACACTTTGGTGTCGGTGTTCTTCGTCGGAGAGCTGTGTTCTTCGCGTTCGTCACGAACGAAGAAGTTCTTCAAAGCATAGAGCTTTCTCTTCAAATCCATTCGCACCATCAACTATTCTCCCACGAAATAAGACTTAGTCTTATTTAATTAACACACAAGCCAACGGAATTCATTTAAAATTCAAACGAATCCATGAATTAATTAATTGAGAAACCTACACAATTATGGAGTTGACTTTATTTAAAAAGGGGGGATTCTTTTTGAGAGTTACAAAATTTAAGAGGGGAAAAGTTATGAAGTTAGGGGAAGGTGAGGGGTTGGGATCGTGTGGGCCCCACCCCACCTTAATCCTCTCAAAGGTATTTATCAACAAGTGGGTCCCACCCCTAACTACCTTATATAGGTTATAACCACATATGTGAGAGGAAAAGTGTTGTGACACAACACGTAATCCACATAACAAGGAAAAAAATATAATTGTAAAACAATTATATTATTATCCCTCACATTATTTAATCAACTCATCCTGAGAAAACACAAATCCTGAAAGGGGTATTCAAAAGAAATTACCGGAGCTGCGAGTTCATCGGTGCCCTCAGAAATCGATTCCGAGCATCGGTTCAAAAGATAGAAAAACCTGCTCGTTCGTTCACTGAACGTACCCAAGATAAACTTCGGAAATTAATTCCAGGAACACCGGGCCTCAGAATCAGGCAACGTCAGAAACTACGTTCCTGTAAAATCCCAAAGAAAATTTAGAAAAAATTTCCCATTAATTTTACGGGTCTTTACATTACTCACACCTCAGGGCTTTACGTCCTCATAAAGCTTTAACACAGACTAGGGATACAAAAGCAGTATTGAGCACGCATATGAGCCTTCTGCTCCCATGTTCATACCTGGAGGTTCCCATACTTCCAAAGAATGTGCACCCGAGTAATTGACCATCCTTGTAGAATCAGCTCATGTTGATCCTTGATCCCCACTGGAACCTCTGTGAAAGTCACCCCATCACCATCGTCCAGCTCCCCATGGTCGATGATATGCAAAGGGTCGAGCACGTATCTCCTCATTTGAGATACGTGGAAGTCGTTGTGCACCTGGTGAAAATGAGGTGGATGGGTCAAGCGGTAAACCACCACGCCTACCCAGCTGAGGACCTAAGAAGGTCCGCTGAACGTGGGAGACGACTTTCCGCCTTGGCCACATCTCCGTAAACCTCGTCAAGGTGAGACCCGTATAAGGACGTGGTCATTATCCTCGAACTCTAGAGGTCTCCAATTCCTGTTAGAACTGAAACTCAAAATGACTGCTGCCACGAGGGTAAGGATGACTGACTCAAGAGGGATCTGTCACACCCTCCTGGGCATGAGTTTATCCTGTGCTGTCTGGGGTTCTCTTTTTACAGACCAAGGAAAACCCATCCCGACGTCGTAGTTAAACCACAACATTTTTGCCTAATACCGTCAATTTGTGTATGAACTGTGATTTCCCAGTCCATACTCAAACCAAAATCGTAGGGCCTCGATACTGCCACCAAGATATTCCAACCGAAACTCCCGCCTCGAGGGTCTGACCACACTGTCGGCGTAAGTGTGATTATTGAGTCTTCTCCCAAGGTATCTCCAGACGTGAGGGTCAAGTCTACGGCTTACTGGAAACTCTGGGTTTGGGGTACGATTTGTGAAAGGAAGGAATGATTCATATCGACGTCTACTACTACGGCAGCTAGTAGTGGACACAGGCTGTCCCTTGAATCATTTTTTAGAGCCATTGGGTCACACTCCTTGATCTCATGCAGCCACACATTTCCCTCGTCCTCCAGCTCTCTGAGCCTGGTGGGGACAACTAAGGCGGGTGTTTGTAGCATGTTAAAATTTACACCACCTCATACTTCTCTCCTAGCTCTGCCTCCACTTCTGCTGCTTCGCATATTCATCTCTCCTTAAAGCTTCCTATTCTTGAAACATTTAACATGCCCGAGTCTCTAAGACTGGCATTAGTTTCATGTTTCTTACTGCACCGTGCAGTCTTCATCTGTTCCTGGACGATCTTCACCTTCTTTGCCTATGATCTGAAAGAGCTGCTAAAATTTCTCCTTTGCAAAAAAGAGAAACTCGGTCTCATCCCATAGATGAACCACACCCATTTCCTAATATAGTCAATCTTAACATTAATGATGCATTCATGCCATGGATGACGTCGTAAATCCTCGACGTTACTACCAAGAGATCCAACTATCACTCTCACCGCCAAGGGTCGAGTCACACTGTCGGCATCAGTATGAGGTCACTGGGTCTCCTCCAGTAGAAGTCTCGAAAGTGAGGGTCAAGTCAACAGTCTTAACTGGAACCACTCAATATCAACCAAACAAAAGGACAGAAAAACAAACATCATAAAGATAAGTGTCTTTTTATTATTGCAGCTCATAGTACAAAGACACGAATACAACAGAAACATGGAACTAGAAGTACAAGGGACGTATCCAGTAGTTCTGATCATGTCCACCTGATCCCTGATCTCTACTGTCTTGTCCACTGCTCGGCTGTTGCTCAAGCACTCGCCGCTGCTTCTGCCTCGGTGGCTCCTCCAACGCCTGCGGATCAACTGTTCGAGGAGTCAGATAGTCACGTGCCAGGTGACCCTTCCTACAACATTCATAACACTTCCTTCTCCACGTACGGCCGGCTCTGGTCCTCTTGGACCTCTGCATCATTTGTCTAATGCCCACAGATGACTCAGCTACTGAATAAAAACCCTGCGGCAAAGGTAGAAGCTACTGTACACACTCGAGGTGTAGATCTACTAGCAAAAACTCCACCCTGAAGAAGGTCTCGAAGTCTTCCCATGTGAAGGTCATCCCGTCGCAAAACTGGAACAAGTGGCTCCACCACCTGCCTGCTGCAGCCTAAAGAAGGATGGCAGTAAAGATCACCATGAAGTCTGCAGGCGTCCCCACTAGCCTGAAGACTCTCACCACTGCCTCCAGCCAATCCCCAGCCACCTGTGGGTCCGTCTCTCCCCGGAACCTGGGTGGCCTCTGGCACTGGAACTTGTGCAATGTGCTCAAGTGGCATTCATCACCTACTACTGGGGCTGGGGGCATCGGTGGCCCAACCTATGGTAGTACCGTTGGTTCCTCCGATGTTGCCTCAACTGTAAGAGGGCCCTGTACCGAAGCCTCGTCGCTCGGCAGGCTGTCAGTACGCACATCCCTCTGGGCTCTAGCTGGTCTTCCGTGAAAAGGTATCCTAAAAGAAACAACGTGACATAGTCAAACGATTATACCTGGTGAGCTGACCTAGTTTGAGCTGACTTTTAAATGATTCTGGAAACACACACACAATCAGTGTTTTCGTGCACAAAGTCGGAAATCAGTTGTCAGGGTCCTGGTGTATGGATACGTCGACCGCCCGAACCAACACTGGACTCCATGAACTAAAGACCAAACTCGGTACCCTTAAAACTATTGCTTCATAGAAAGAAAATATCAGAGTTATAAGTTCTGCGGCAGAACCGACTCCTCTGATACCAATTTTTCACGACCCATCTTTAGGGCTCGTGCTATGACTACCCCAAGCCCACCTTCCATAGGCCAGGGCCTGGTGACAAGCACCAACGGTGTAAATCCCGATAACTGGGAAGGCATTTCCTTTATATAAGTAAAAAAACACCACAGAGTATGAGCGGAAGTAAAACACTATGTACAATAGAAAGTGCTGAAAAGTAAATGGGCCAGAATATAAACACAACTGAAAGTACAACTACAACTGAATGAAAGTACAATAGAAAAAGGCAACTACTGGAAGAATGGAATCGACTCCTGGGTCGTCCTCCTCAGATCCTACCTGAATGGTATGTACAGATGGCACAACTCCTGGATTGTCAACCACGGATCGTACCTGAAGGGTAGGTATGGATAGCCTCCACAATGCTCTCGTCCGCCAACCTCCTCCAAGTGTCGTCTTGCCGTGAAGTCCACCTTTGGATACTGACTCATTGTGTGGTCCACCTCCGGGTACTGACTCGTCGTGTGGTCCACCTCCAGGTGTCGCCCAGTCCTCGAACACTCGGCCTCCACCAGCGCTGCTCGTCGTCTGCAACCAACACAATGAGGTGTGGGCATAGCCCGTGCAGGGGTGAGCAAAACGATACTCATTAGGGACCCTGATACCCTCAAAGTCTCACTAAAACCAACATGGATAACCACAAAGAAGATCTCAATAGAAAACCTCTACTTATGTATATGCCCATACATATACCTATGTTCTCAAGTAACCCATCTCAATCATGAGGAAACACAAAGATTATGAAATCAACGGATAACCACTACCCAGGTATATGCCCATACATATACCTAAGTTTTCAAGTGACCCATCTCAATCATGAGGTAACACAAAGGTCATAGACTCAGCTCAAACCAGGATTTTCATTATTCAAACTGTAACTGCCGAAGAGCCCCATCTCTGAAGTGTACAGTGGTCCTGTCAAGACTCTGAGGAACTACTCACTAACCTAAGACTGCTGAGGTACTCCTCCTGTCGAGTACCGCGGGTCAGCCACCCAAACACAGTAGTGCTTCTCTCTGGGGTATGCCACCCAAACATAGTAGTGCACACCCCCTAGTAGCCTGCCGAGGTTCTCTCCGGACGAGTACCACAGGTCTGCACTGTCACCCAGGTAGTGCTCCGTCCGCCATGGGTCTGCACCCAAACAAAGTAGTGAGCTGTCCACTAGGCTAGTCGACTCACTCCAAGTCGACTCGGTCAAGCAGTCGTCAGGTCTCAGCCATCTACACGGTCTTCGTACTCCACATGCTCGTCTCTAGGAGGGTCCTCTCCACGAGCTATAGGTCGATACTCCATGATTCTCAAAGTCCCACGAAGAAGTATCTCAAAGGACTGCCACGTCATAGGGGCCTCAAGGCAACAGACGGCGCGTCAATCGGACGCCCGGTCTGTGAGTTACTAGCCTTTTCGTCCCAGGGGCCCGGTTGGTTTCATGTGCGATCCAACCCGTCTGTATCTCAACTGTACCCCGAACTCTCATAGGGTATGCTCATTGGGACCGTTTCTCAATGTGATCATCGACGCCGCTGACGGTTCGTCAAACGGACGTCCAGTCTGAAAGTTACTAGCCTTTTCGATCCAAGGGCCCGGTTGGATTCGTGTGCAATCCAACCCGTACACTGTCCAACTACATCCAAACCTCAGTCGAAGTATTACAAAAGTCCATCTCATCAAGTGGAATTCAACGAGACAGACGGTGCGTCAATCGGACGCCCGATCTGTGAGTTATTGGCTTTTTCGTTCCAGGGGCCCGGTTGGTTTCGTGAGAGAACCAACCCGACCGCACTCCGACGATGTCCAAACCTCGAGCGGAGTAAGCCAAAAGTTCCGTCTCTTCAAGAGGAATTCAACAAGACAGACGACGCGTCAATCGAACACACGATCTGTGAGTTATTTGCTTTTTCGTTCCAGGGGCCCGGTTGGTTTCGTGAGTGAACCAACATGACCACACTCCGACGGCGTCCAAACCTTGAGTGGAGTAATCCAAAAGTTCCGTATCATCATTAGGAATCCAACAAAGTCAACGGCACGTCAATCGGACGTCCGGAGCTCAAGATATAAGCGTTTCCACTCTGAGGGCCCGGTTGGTTTCGTATCTGAACCAACCCGGCCGAACCCAAAGTTCTCCAAAACCTTGAGTGTAATATACCGAAACGACCGCCTCGATCCAAGGATCGCATCGCAACTGATGGTGCGTCGATCAGAGGTCCGAAGCTCATGTTATGGGCAAAGGACCGAAGGAGGTTCGGTATTAAGGGGTTCGGGCCCGGTCCGACCCGGCCCAATACCCCCAGGGTCGGCCCGAACCAGGTCGACCCGAACTGGTTCTGGGTCTGGCCCGCTTGGGCGTGGCTCAACCCGGCTCGGCCCGGCGCTCTGGCGCTGGCCGGGTGGCCAGGCGGCCGGCTCGGACGTTAAGGCCGAGCGAAGTGGGCGGGGGGGCACACTGCCCCTGCATGGAGAAACCACGACACCTTTATGGGGTCGCTCAGTTGGCCAGTCAGGGGTTTGTAACCCCTGGATTTTCCCATGTCCGGCCAGCCCGCCCCGGCCGGCCGACTGTTGCCGCCACGGGACCGGCAATGCCAGTCCCCCTGCTCTGACGCCGGCGGCCCGGTACCGGCCGCCAGTTCCCATGCTCCGACGCGGCCCGGAACCGGCCGCGGCCTTTGTTCATTCAGCACGGCGCGACGACGGCGCGCCCCTCCACCGCGGCCCCACTCCGGTCGCGGTGCTTTAGTGGTCCTCCGGCGCGGCGCGACGGCGCCGCGTCTTTGGTTCGTCTTATACGGCGCGGCACGATGGCGCCGCGGATTGGATTGTTTCCAACTGCGTGGTGCGACGACGCCGCGCTTTTCCACCCTTCCTTTAACAATTTCCACGCGGTGATTTGGCACCGCGTTTCCTTTCTCGTGCCGCATCAATATCAACATCCAAAAAGGGGAGGAGTGTTAGCCATGTTCGTGCGGTCCAACCTCCTCCCGTTATTACGATAATAGGCAGTTCAATTTGAACGGAAGAAAACAGCGGAAGTAATCACAAAATAGAAACACATAAAACCCCTACCTCGTGACGTGATCCCTGGATGGATCTGCAGAGAGGTAGCGTCGTTCGTTGACGTCGGATGGTGACGTCGTCATTTGCAATTTTCCCACTGCGGTGTCTCCTCATTTGATGGAGACTGGGAAGCATTCATCGTCGAAGGTCTTAGAAGGCCTGACTTCTCCCATGTGTACTCAAGATGTGACATATCCCCTCTTGTCACAGAGAAGGAAGAAAGGGGTACGTCGCCGCTCTTTGGTGTCGGCGTTCTTCGTCGGAGAGTTGCGTTCTTCGCGTTCTTCAAGAAGGAAGAAGTTCTTCAAATCTTAGAGCTTTCTCTTCAAATCCTTTCGCACCATCAACTATTCTACCACGAAATAAGACATAGTCTTATTTAATTAACACACAAGACAAAGGAATTCATTTAAAATTCAAACAAATCCAAGAATTAATTACTTGAAAAATCTACACAATTAAAGAGTTGACTTTATTTAAACAGGGGGGTTTCTTTTTGAGAGTTACAAAATTTAATAGGGGAAAAGTTGTGAAGTTAGGGGATGGTGAGGGGTTGGGCCCGTGTGGGCCCCACCCAACCTTAATCCTCTCAAAGGTGTTTATCAACAAGTGGGTCCCACCCCTAACTCCCTTATATAGGTTATAACCACATAAGAGAGAGGAAACGTTTTGTGACACAAAACATAATCCACTTAACAAGAAAAGAAAATATATTTTTAAAACAATTATATTATTATCCCTCACTTTATTTAAACAACTCATCCCGAGAAAACGCAACTCCAGAAAGGGGTCTTCTTAAGCAATTACCGGCATTGTGAGTTCATCGGTGCCCTCGGAATTCGATTCCGAGCACCAGTTAAAAAGATAGAAAAACCCGCTCGTTCGTTCACTGAACGTACCCGAGTTAAACCTCGGAAATTAATTCCGGGCACACTAGGCCTCGGAATCAGGCGCCGTCAGAAACTTCCTTCTTGTAAAATCCCAAATAAAATTTAGAAAAAAATTCTTTTGAATTTTACGTGTCTTTACATCCTTTACACAAGGGAGCTTGTATTGAGAAATTGGATGACTCATCTAGTAAAAGTGTTTTGAAAAAACAAGAATATGGAGGGAGCCACATGGGAAACTAGGGATATTATGAATAAGAACAACCCACATCATTTTTGTGGGCTCTATATATAAAATTTCGATGATGAAATTTCTAATGGAGAGAATAATATAACAACCCAATCATTTTATTGTATGTTCCTCTTAAATACATTTTATTCATTATATATCCTATATTGCATGAAGAACTATGAATTTTTTGAAACAAAAGATTGTAGGAGAAAGTTATATTTGATCCTTTAAACATAAATTTTCCACATCTATGTTTTTAATTTCAAAAAACGGTTATCTAGAGTTGTGACCAGTAAGTCATTTTGGAGTCTGATAGAACCAACATGATTTTTTGATGACTAGTAACATACCCTTATAAATAGTATTGTGAATAGTAAATTGAGCCTTATAAAATTTAAATAATGATAATATTTTATTTTCTTAAGGTAATAAGAAAATGAGATATCAATTAATTTTTCAATGTGATATTGAACTAATTATACAATTAAAATTGTTACTTTTTTAAATAACTATAATTTTATTTAAAAATTAAATTAGAAATACATAGAATATTATTTTCATAAAATCGTGTTAATTTTTTAATTTCACACATTAAAAAATGGGTAGGTTGAATATTTAGTATTTTTCTAAAATACTTGAATTTTTCATGAATAGTAAAAATACATTTTGAGTTTTCAGTAGCTTAATGACATAATAATGATGTAATAATTAAATATAAAAGTTTTGTTGACTTTTGTACTATAAAATAAAACATGTGGTGTCCCATGTGGCTAAAACCACGGGAAATACCAGGGGAAAGCCCATGGTTTTGAAAAAAACATTAATGAGGTTTCCCTTTTAATTAATAAAAAACTCCCACTTAATTACTAAAAATACCCACTCATCCCCTTCATTTTCATTCATTATAAAATAAATATCTTTTATTCTCTAGTAGTATTACCTCCCTAGGAGTCCTCCCATGTTTTCATAAACCACCTAAGGTCCCAACCTTCATGTTTTGGGAGTTACTCTACAAGGTAAGAGAATCAACCACCCATCTCTTTTTTAAAACATTCATTTTATGTTTTATCTTTTATATTAAATTGGATTATTATGGGATATTTAATTACATATATCCATTTCTGGGCATATTATTTATGAGTTTTTTCATACCCCCTTTATCTCGTTAAACTATTTTATTCAATTTTATGTGATGTCGTTAGGCTGCCGAATATTTGTAAGAGATTTCTCAATTTTTCTTCTATTTTGAGTTCTTTTTGTTCTACATATTTCCTCACCTCACTACATCCAGATGATAGGATAATTCCAGTCACATTCATGAACAGTAATTATATTATTTTAATGAAATATTTCATCATCATCTCTCTTTACCCCCCCTTATACTAAAAATGAAAACACAGTCCGAGATGTGTTAATTTATCACCATCAAGGACAACAAGTTCTGAATTTACATTTCCATCTTCAATTCTATTCATGAAATCATTTTTATGGTTGAAATAAATTATAATATATTTATTTCATCTCATTAATATTTTGTAATCCCTGAACAATATTAATATGGATGAATAATAAAAAACAAGTTCATTGTGCACAAAACAACCAAGCTAAATCCTAGCGTTTATCAATAACGTTTAACTAATGATTCATCCACTAGAATATAACCCAGAATCATTATAAGATCATTTATATTTATTTATTTTCATTAATAATATATATTAACAATTATATATGTTTAACCACATTTCAAATGAACTTCTGTTCATGAATAGAAGTTAACAAATCATGAAACCCAAGGAAGAAAATCCTTCCAAAACAATAAAATTGAACCTCTTAAACCCATAAAAAGGGCCATGAATGAACCTCATAAGGTTATAATAAATATATTAAATTTATTAGAGGATATAGAATTATTAATTAATGAAGCTATAATTTAATATTCAAGTCATTAAAATTAATGAAGAACACACTGAAGCATATGATAAGGGGTTTCTTATCTCACTTTTAATTTTTTTAGATTTCCCTTGTTCACCAATTATTTCTTGTATGTGCTATATTTTTAATACCATATGATATATAATATAATTATTCTATTTATATTCATGGTATTATTTGATTCAATTTAGTGATTATTTACTTTTGTCCATACGTTTCAACTGATTGCAATATAGTAGGTGACTTTGTCAGAATTTCCATTTCATTGAGATCAAATTGGTATTGTGAACATTATATTTATTATGTGGTGTATCTATTTCCCATTTGAGGTCATCATTAATTTTAAATTATAATTCTGTTAAATATCCATTTTATGTAGCATGGATATTACTATTTCCTTATGTTGTATACAATTTAACATACATTGTTAATTTGGAATGTTGTTTTAACTATGGAAATATTAATGAATTTGTATTATGTTCTCTATATGGATATTGAAAATGCATATTGAACTTGTATTTAATGTATGTATAATGAATCCATTGGACATTCAGTGGATGGTGGGGCCCGCTATAGCCCCTTCTTGAATCGGTAGGTCTAATAAAACAAATCAGTTGGTGACAAAACCTTCGAGTTTGTTTCAAAAAATAAGATGGGTTTCTACCCACAGAACAAAACCATTTTAATGTAAATTTGGTATCATGTTCCAGATACATGATTTTCAATTAATAATAATTCAGTTTACTCATTATTAATTATTATTATCCATTATTTTTCATTCTGCCCAAATTTATGGATGCAGTTTCCTTCTTATTTTATTAATGGAATGAGTTTTTAATTTATTCACCATGCCATATTGACTATGTCAAACTGTTTATGATTTAGTTATTATTGATTCATGATTCCACTATTTTTAACCCTTACTGAGCTTTTGAGCTCACCCCTTTCATCTATTTACCTTCACTAGGTGATGAAGAGGATATAATTTTTTGAGTTTCTATGGATCTAGTTTTTAGTTTTTTTCTGTTTTTTATTTAGTAACATGTTACAATGTAATTTGAGTTACATATATGTATCTAGTTTCTTCAAGACTACAAACCTAAACATTATTTCAGGATTTCATTCCTTATATCCATTCCAATATTATAGGTAATGCACCAGATCTGGTCTAGAGGTGTCGGGGTGTTACATTCGTGGTAACATAAAATTTGGTCATGGGACATCCAAAAACAATCCATACCCATGATGACATCATTGTGTTCCATCGTTATTTCCAAAAGTTTCTAGATGATCCTCTATCCACAAATCCATAGGATGCACTGTCGTAAGATGAAAATACAGAATATGTTATCCTGGTAGGACCCTCAATACGAAGAATCTAGTCCATGACCCCTACTATGATATCCAGATCTCAAATGAAGGTTATAAAAATGAATTAATGTCTGAAAACTACTTCAACTAATACTATGGAATGATGATAAAACACATAGATCACACTGATAATCATCTCTTGCACTACATGGTCATCATCCTCCAAAGCGTATAGTTGTTTGAAGTATCAACCACCATCTCCTGAATCCTTACACGGGCCTCCTTTTGGTGGTGGTTAGACGATATAATTGCAGTGTCCATCATCCATTATTCAAACAACTCCTTTTCCAATTCCAACTCTCTAGGGACCTCTATGTACTCATGTGGGAGATCCCTAATCACGACATTTCCTCATGGATGTCTATCAACTATGTGTCTGCATTCTATCCCAGCCTAGTCAGACGATCATGTGCTATGAGACCTCGCCAATCATAATAAAAACACCACCCCTCTCTCATATACACATGTTCTCTATGATTTCCCTACACTATACCACCTTGCACATGTTACTGATTTCGAAAGGTCTTCCTATGATGGAATCCCACCAATAAACTCTTTCTAGCTACTATAGACATCTCTACATTATGATGTCCATCCCCATCTCCAACTATCTGGAATCCCTATGAAATAATGACTTCTATCACTAGTCTCTGATCAATCAGTACAATATAGTTTGGGATATATATAAAAAAACAAACATGCATGGATCTCTCTATGTAGTCCCTGTAAAAACATTCATTCAAAAAAGTAGCCCTCGTGGATCTTGTTAAGAGAGTATGAGGTATGGTATGTAAACCTCACTGAACACTTAGACATTTTCATCCTTCATTATAGTTTCTCTAGATGATCCTAGATAAGAACTATTTACATGAAGGAGGGGTAGTACACTTCCTCGAACAATAGTTAGAAGTCGATCCATGAGATGGTCCTCTCATCGTGCATCTATGTAATAAGGTTCCACCAGTTCCCAACTCCTCCATGGAAAATTCAGGCTTCCCATTCACCCACCTAATCTTTCAGGTTTCAAATGAGCATGATGATATGGCCCACAAACCATTTCCAATTCTATGAATCCTGAGGATCTGGATCAATGTGAATCCTCAGCATCCCCAAGCACTAGAACTCACGAAGCACGCATAGCCAACCTGCATCCTCACCCTTATCTACTGGGATGATATACTACTCGACCGGTGGGTCTAATACAATCTACACACATAGAGGAAGGGGTCATGGTATGAACCCTAAACTATGGGAAAATCTCACATCGGATCATTGTCATAATACTAAATTGGTATCCAATTTTCCTACCATCAATGGCCATACTAAAATTTATCAAGGTGAACCATATTCATAAGATCATATATATATATACCTACAATCATGATATGACTCAATAATGATAATCAGAGACTCAATAGTATGTGGTGCATGTACCATTAATCTCTAAACCTAATGTGTTTATATTTTGGGTTGGAAAGAGGCATTCATGGTCCTAATGAATGGATACATTGGACACCCACACCACAACTCTATTCCCTCACCGAGAGATAAAATCGTGACACTCTAATAATGATTACATAATCCCAAACAAATTGTCATATGTTTACTATTCATAACAATGTCAAGAGGATCAAACCACCTCTCATAACAATTTTTCACGAGTGGACCCAAGACAGAGGTCAAGCTAAAAAAATCCAAGCTTGCCCCCACAGGCAAAGGGTCAGGGACCATTTTCAAAGGTGTGGAAAACATGTGATTGAAATGTCTTTTGTACTTACATTCACACACAAAACCATCACGATGAAAATGTTAATAGGAGGTAATTGTAAATGTAGTAGAAACCTAAGGTAAAAACATTGCATGAAAAACCCATAGACAGTACAATGGTATGTTAGTATAAATAGATATTTAAAAGGGAAAAATAAATTCACAATAAAAAATATATCTCAAACTGAGAAAACTAGAAAAGTAAACTGTTGAGACAACCTCACTCATGAATCCCATGTCATGATTACCATTCATGGTGAAAAGTACCTATTATCACTAAGCTCTACTAAAGTCACCACCGACCTTTGCATCATCTGTATAAGACCCAACACATGCGAGAAAATTTAATTTAGTGGAGGGTATACACATATCAATTATGACATCCCAAAATATGTAGGGGGAGTAGTAAGAGATACAATGTGGATAAAATGATCTGAGATTTTCCATACAATAAAGATAACAGAACAATAAAAAACAAGAGTTAATATAACTCTTCTAGGCACAAGGGGTTTGACATAGTGAGTAGATGAAAAACACATAATGTCTTCACCACCTATAGTAGAATATTATAAACATCAAAATATGAGATTATAAACACAGAAATAACATGAAAATCCCCATGTGTCTTAACCTATCATGGAAAGAGTGTAATAAAAATATAAGGTGTGGATACAGAAGAATATATTTACCCTCAATTAAAATACGCTCAAATGAATTAGTAAAGAGATCACCATCTCAAAACTCATTCTCGGTTTAAAAGTATCCAAATGTTCCAAAATTACATAATGATGACAAAAATATCATGCAGCTACCCCAAATTCTAAACTGAACATTGTTCCACGATTGAAAGATAGTGCATTGACATCATGGCTTGTTCAAATATCACCAAGATGGATTCATGGCCCATCATTGTGTGTGCAAGCCCTGAAACAAATTTTAGGGATATTTCATCCAATTTCCACTCTAGAATCTCAATGGGAGGGAATAAACCTGTAAAAACAAAGTGCTCAGTCCTAACCTAAGGATAAATGAAAAACTAATAGATGAACTCAGTTATTCTATATCTCCTGATAGACTGAAAAAAATGCCACTAAAATTCACCATATATCTTCTCAACAACATGATGTAAAACTAGGGGAGAAGTGTGGAACACTTTTGTCCCCTTCTCTCAAAACATGAATGGTACCAGCGCTTATTCCTAAAAAAGGATTATATGATTTAATCCTTCATAATGTCTATATATTGGGACCGTAATGGATATCTGGTCACGTAACACCTCATAGTCGATGTCTTCTAGCTGAGACTCTCTCACACAATGAAGAAACGAAGGAGTGAATTCCATCATCTAAAGAAAATGTATACCCTCCGGCTCAAACAGGTTTAGCTTTGGGAATGCCAAATTTGCTAAATAACCATTCTCTAATTGGTCCTGATACATACTACTATGGGAATCTAATATATAATTTTCCTCCTAGTGATTATAAACTATATCGTTTTCATTGTTCTGTAGGAATTCCAATTGGCATTGATGTCTCGGGTTCATGTCTCTCATTGTGAAGACATAATTGATACTATGATAGTCGGAGTAATCCATATAGTAGTATCCCAAAATTTAGTGTCTCT
Source organism: Viscum album (assembly GCA_963277665.1). Taxonomy (NCBI): domain Eukaryota; kingdom Viridiplantae; phylum Streptophyta; class Magnoliopsida; order Santalales; family Viscaceae; genus Viscum; species Viscum album. The sequence goes on along the minus strand of OY728128.1, from coordinate 157,402,895 downwards.
AGAACCTCCGAGAAATGACTACTGATGATAGCTATACGTCATGAGTTTCATAGTTCTACTCATGGGGTATCAACTACCTCAACACTTATGTGATAACTGTCATCCACTGCATCATCGCATAGCCAAGCGAAGCTCCTGATGTATCAAAATAAACATTTAAATCTAAAAATTATTCTCATAGTCTCAACATATGATCACACATAAACCACTTCCCCATATCCTTAAATTATATATAAAAATGTTGAGATAAGTACAACTGATGCTCTTTTTACTTCAGGGTGGTCAATGGGGATGCAATACTAGAGATGTTTATCACAAACCCGCTATGGTAACCTACCAATCCTTGAAATCTCTATAAAAATGAATGGATCATAGTTTTATCCCAAAAAATAATGCATTGACATTCCCTAGGTCCATTGATAAATCATAATCATAAATAACAATCCAGAAAATTTGATCCTTTTGAATCAAGAACTGGAACATCCATAAAGATGGTGATCTCAATAAAAATCTTGAACCACCCTCAATTTCTCAACATTACCCACCAATTATTTAGAGAATATGAGTTTTTTTTCACTGGAGAAAAACAAAAACTGATCCATGTAAGGTTAGAAAAACGGGTTCATAAAATCCATAAACATGATGGGGGAAGAAGTCACACTTAACGTAATCACTGTGAACTCATAGTGTCTATAACAACCTAAAAATTCCATATTTGGAATATAATCCTTGAAATCCCTGGACTAGTGGTATCTAGACTGGTGATCTGTCTTCACGAACCATACTGCACATTGTAAATAGTCAAAAAAGTCATCAATACTTGAAAAGGGGTACTTTTTCATTAATGAGACCTGGTAATGGGAATGATAATCCACATAAATACGAAATCACTCTTCCATTTTTTTCATGAATAGCATTATAGATGCCTACTAGGAAACTATGGGAATTGTGAAACCATTCTATTGACGGTCCTATAAATATAACCATATATTTTAGAACTTGATATAGGCCATATGATTTGCTTTAGAAGATATCAAATCTTTGTTTGGGTGGAAACCAATGAAAAAATATATCTCTCACCTCAGAGGTAGACCTTTGTCATCCTTGGAGAAGAAATCCATAAAATCCTCCACAATTAAAGGAACCCAAATTCATATAGATCCTACTACAACATGGGATATACTCACTTAAATTTTGGCGAAGGGTTATATTCTTCATCTCACTGAACCCAGATTCACTTCCATGAGATCTTTCTCTCTAATAATAGTAATTCACGTCCCATCAGTTCATATGATTCTAACATGACTATGGTAAGATAAAATTTGGGCATGGTTCATACCAAAAAAATCCATACTCATGATTAAAACATTGGGTTCCATCATGATGTCCAAAAGGTTCTAAATGAACCTCTCTCCACCAAGCCACAGGTTCCACAACTAAAAGAAAAAAGCATAGAATAAGTATTCCCAGTAGGACCTTCAATACAATTATTCTAGTTTATGTCATCAACTGAGAGCTCCATATCTCAAACCGAGGTTATAAAAATGAAGTACTATTGTGGGACCTATGTCATATAATATAATTCCATGATGATAAAACACATATATCATACCTATAAACATCTCTTGAAATACATGGTCATCAGCCTCCAAAGCCTGACGGTGTTAGCAGTAGTGGCCACCCTCTCCCTGATCCTTACATGGGCCTCTTAGTGATGGTGGTTTGACAATATCATAGTGATGTTCATCACCCATATCTACTCCAACTCCATTTAAAGTGCCAACTACCTAGGGACCTCCCTGTCCTCGTGTGGGATATCCCTCATCACGAAATTACCTCTATCATTGTGGATTGTCACCTATGTGCCTGCATTCCTAACAATTCTTGGTCCGGAATACATGTGATATGGGACCTCATTAATCATAATAAAATCACGACCCTTCTCTCTACCACCCATGAACTCTAGGTTGTCCCTACACTGTACCACCTCGCACATGTTACTAATTTCAATAGGGCTTATTATGATGAAATCCCACCAAATAACTCTAGAAATCTAGTATAGACATCTTAAAATTTGTGATGCACATCCCCAGCTCCAATGACCTGGAATCCATCTGAAGTAATGATCTAAATCACTAGTCTCTGATCTATCACTCTGATATAAGTAGAGATATATATGGGAACCAAACATGCATGGATCTCTCTATGAATTCCCTACTAAAACATTCATGAAAAGAAGTAGCCATCGTAGATCATGTTAAGAGTGTATAAGGTATGGTCTATGAAACTCACTATATATTCAAACACAGTCAGCCATCCGTTTTGAAGTTCTAGAAGATCCTATATAAAAAAAGTTCTTGCAAGTGGGGTAGTACACATCCTGGAACAATAGTTGGAAGGCGATCTAAGAGAGAGTCTTCAAATCATGCATATAAGTACCTAGGATCAAACATCTCCCAACTCCTCCATGGAAAATTAATACATCTTATGGAACAAACTAATATATTAGGTATTTATTGAGCATGATGATATGGTCCATCGACTATTTCCAATCCTCTATATCCTAAGGATCTGGCTCACTGTGAATCCTCATCATCCTCTAACACTAGAACTCCTGAAGCACGCTTGGCCTAAATGCATCCTCTTCCTTATCTACTGGGATTATCTACTACTCTATAGGTGTATCTAATATGATCTACCCACATGGAGAACGGTTTTATTATATGGACCTTGAACAGTGGACAAATAGCACATCAGATCATCGTGACAATAATAAATTGGTATCCTATTTCCCTATCATCACAGAGCATCCTAAAATTTATCATGGTGTACCATATTCATATGATCATTTACATATATTAATTTATATATATGTTACTACAATGGTGATACACCTCAATAATGATATTCAAATTCTCAATATTATGTGGTGCATGTACCATTACTCTTTACAACTACTGTGTTGGAATTCTGGGTTGAGAAGTCATGGTCCTAGTGAATGGATATGTTGTCCACCAACACCATCACTAGATTTTTTTCACTGAGAGCTAAAATCATGACACTCTGATATAGATTCCCTAATCCCAACCAAATTCTCATAAGAGTAATATTCAAAATATTTTCATGAGTATCAAACCACCTATCATAAAAAACTTTTATGAGCCTACCCAAGTCACCGCCCAAGACGAAACTACCCCAATATAACCCCCATAGGATAAGGGTAATGAGAAATTTAGAAGGTGTATCAAACATGTGGCTGAAATTTCATAAGTAACTAAATAAAAAAACAAAACCATTTTGATGAAAATTTTAAGAGGAGGTAATTCTAAAAGTAGCAGAATGATAATGTAACAAACATGCATTAGAAACCCATAGATAGTACAACAGTATGTTAGTGTAAACTGAAATTTAATGTGTAAAAATATATTACCCACAAAAAATATGTCCCAAACAGAGAAAACTAGAAATGTAAATAGTTGAGAGAACCTCGATCATGAATCCCAAGTTGTGCCCACCATTCACGATGAAAATTACCAGGTATCCCTAAGCTCTACTGAAGTCGCCACCAACTATTTCATCATCTGTATAAGACCCGACAATTTCGAGAAAATACCATTTAGTTGTGGGTATTCACATAGACAACATGAATACCCACATGATGAAGGGGGATATGTTGGATATAAAACACTAATAGAAATATAGTAGATTTACAATACAATCAAGATAACAGACTGATCAAAAACAAGAGTTAATGTATCCTCTTCAAAGTAGAAGGGGCTTGACATAGTGAGTAGATGAACTACACATTAGGTATTCACCACCTATATTAGGACATTAGAAACATCCAAATAAGTGATTCTAATCAAAGAAAGAACATGTAATAACCCACACGTCTTAACATTTCATTGACAGAGTAACCAAAATCCTAGGTTCAGATAAAGAAGAATATATTTCTGCTTAGTCAAAATAAGATAAAAAGATAGAGTAAGGGGATCAACATCTCACAACTCATTAAAAGATGAAATGTATCGAATAGTTCCAATAGTCCATAAACAATAACCAAAATATCATGAATCTACCCCAATATATCTATCAATGTCAAAACACTACTCATCACTATGACTCACAATAACGGGCCCAAAAACACAATGTAGAAGACCCATGCCCTGGAATTATATGATGGGTTCTCTTTGATGGTTTTCGAGGACCCACTGTCCCCCAATACATCGGGGTATCACTTGGTAGTCCTCGAGAAAAACCCAACTAAGATCTATTAGATGGTCAACATGGTAGTCGTAGAGGACTCAACTAATCATCTCAAATAGAGTGTTAATTTGATTATTGTTGATGAATCCACAACCATGTTCTAATATATGATTAAATAGGAAGTTATCAAGAACTCACTACCCTGGTCTATTTAAAGGTAAACTCGATAATCATCAAGGACTACACCACCCAACTCTATGAGTAGGTATTATCATAATTCCTCGAGGAATCCTCTTTCCTACTCTGGTGGATGGTCAACTCCACAGGCATTGAAGAATCCACTACTAAAATATAAATTGGGGTCAACTCAATATTCATTGAGTACTCCACAACCCATCTCTATTATAGGGTCAGCTCTGTAGTCATCTTATACTCCACCACCCATCTCTAATATAGTGTCATCTCATTAATCCTCTTATGATCATGCATGATCATCACTGTCATCATGCATTTACTAACAAAAAGTCATGACCATAAAATTACACATCAAATCTCTAAATCCACAATTGATGAAACTGTTTCATTCTACATAGAAAAAACAATCAGTATAGGAAAGTCACTTGAAAAAATATGAGTTAAAATGAAAGGGATAAAAATCCTTGAAGATCACAAGATAGAGCCAAAAGATAAAAAATGAGGGGACCCACAAAACATGTCATCTGATTCCACATCTTGGCCATGTCGGTGTAATAAATTTATATATGTGTACTGTCCGTCTGTCTATGTATATTAGTACATTGTGTGTTTCATCACATGGGGTGTCTTTTTGGTGACCTGTCCTTATTTGTGTACTCGGGTCCATTTCCCGGTACCTGACCACATACATCTATAGGGGATCCAATTAGTGTGATACAAGACATTAGTATCCCATATTGTGATTAGGTACATGTTTTGGGGGAGTGAAACATGTAGTTTCTTCCTTATGATTTTCTAAGACCCTATCTCTTGTAGTATAGGGGCTACATGAAATGTGTTCATTCTTGTACACTGAGTGCTGTCATGTTTTCTCTAGATTATAAGATCTATGATCTATGCCTCTAATATTAATCCACACATCAAATATAAAATTTAATTATTTACTTATTTTCTAATTTATCACTCACTGATTGATTCTATCCCTCTGGTGGCTAGAAATCCAATTACAAACACCCATAGGGGTTTCATTATTCGATATCTATGTCACTGCATGTTCCGATCATTTATTCATTGATGATATTTCTTTTTATCAATTAAATGACCATCCAAAACCCATAATCATCCATTATATATGATACAATTGTCTATCCATTCCTCATTTGTCGATTTTTTCTATTACAGTAGTCCACTTAGGATCGCTACTGCCTAGAAATATCAAAATGGGACCTTATGGGGCCTACTAGTTTTCAATGTGAATTAAATAATTGATAAAGTAAGTAAAACAATTGTTTAAACATAATTTTACATGATTTTTTGTACAATAAATTTGAATGGTGATACCATGGTTATAAACAAATGAAATAAATCATTTTAAATTGGTGTGTAGATGCATGCTTAGGCCACAATTGGCACAAATCACTAGATGGGGCAGATCAACTCAATCCATTTAATCAAGAAGTGTGTAAATATTAAATTTAAATGTACTACATAGATATTGGATCATTATTAAATGAAAAATTCACTCTCCAATGGTCAAAGGATTTTTCTTCATTCACTGTGTCCCGATCTTCTCTGATATGGTGTTTTAATAATATCTAAGGTGAATTTCCACTGAATGAGGATGAAGAAGCTATATGATAATCATAGGGTTCATCCATACAACCTTGGAGAATTAAACTTGGAATTGATTGTATAGGATTATTTTATGTTAAAAAATAATAAATTTATTAATTATAAAATTAATTAATTTAAATTTTTTTCTACAATAAAAGAGGAGTTTGAATGCCCCACATCACCCTATTTTATGTCGTAATATAGGTAAGCAAAAAATTATGGTCAAAAAATTGTTCTCATATTTCCGATCGGAGATATAATTTAACATTATCCCATTCAGATTAATATTCACCACACATGCATCAGAAAATATAATTATTATTTTGAGAAAAATAATTCTGGGAAAAATGCACCCCAAAATCGCACATTCTCTCAGTACATAGCTCTGAAAATACATATAAAAATATTTAAATGTCATAAAATGAAAAATTAGTGTCTATATATAATTATATACAATTATTTTCATCAAATTTTAAATCGGGTTTTTAAAATTATAAAATAGATATATCGTGAGAGAATAGTAGTTTCTTGTACGAATACAACCATTGTTTATCATGATGCATATATTATGGTGTTTTCATGTGTTATAAATCATAATATTTCATGACTGTGATTTATTCAATGGTAAAAAATATCTATATATATCATGATGAAATTATTGATTGATTACATGATTTTTTATTTATAGTAAGGAAAACTATATTTTGCTATGTTGACAAATAGGCCTTTTATCCTATAGGATATATTAAACTAATGATTTCATATGTTATTTTTAATTAAGCATTCTTTTATTAATCCTGATGTTAAAAATGAAATTTTATTTATAATTTAATTTTTGAGTTTGTAAATTGGAAAAATCATTTGGATAATTATCCACCATGATAAATAAAATAAAATTTTAATCAAATTCGGAAATTCCATATAATTTCATAATAATTCCAATGATTTGGAAATTGGTTTCTTATTTAATGGTGTATTTTTTTTGGTTATCACGAGAGTTTCAATTTACAAAAAAATCAAATAATTAATCAATTAATTATTTCAAAGGTAGTTGATGCATTTGTAATGTTTTGTAAAAAAATTGTTCATTTGCACCATAAAATGATGGAGGAAAATATTTGGAACTCTATTGGTCCCAAAATTCTTTCTGTTACATAGATTTGAAATTTAGTGTGACTTGTACCATAGTTAAATATATAAATACTTATATTAATTTATTAATATTATATAATTCATATAATTAATTTTTACAGGGAATGATTATATGTAATTTTAATAATATATATCATGGATTTTATTTTCTTCATCGCCAGTATTCATTGGGTGTGGTGTCTAATTTTATATCAATGTTAGTTCATCAAAGGCATTACTCTAGACCCAAACTCACTATAACATCAAAATATTTTATAATATATAAAAAATTATATTATATGTTATGTATTCAATATATTATTATGTATTCAACACAAAAATCAAGTGATTAATTATTTATTAAATGATAATACGATAAAAATAATGACATAGATAAATTAAATTGATAAATAATTTTATTTTTAAACTAAAATGGGACCAAATCACTTATAAAATATATTTGATTCTTGAAGACAATTTGTTACTATTTTTTTGAATAATTCATTTTTCATAAATTTAATTGTTTTGAGGAATTATATCAAAAAAATATTTATAAAATTTAATGAATAATTCATAAAATCAATTAAATACATCCTCAATATTGTTAGGCAATGATAAGTAATTCTAGTCCAATTTCTATGGACTAAATAAAAATGTTTTTTTTTGCAAACATTGGTTTATTTATGTATGTTTTTTTAAATAAATATTATATTATTTTCAATATTAAACATATTAATTCTTATAGGTTATATTTAATTAAATAATAATAATTTTTAATAAATTTATTATCAAGTTGTTACAAATGAAGAAAATTACAATAAATGTTAAAACAATATATTTTTCATAAATTCTTTTAGGTGTGTATTGTATATTATAAAACTCAAATATATCAATAATTAAGAGTTATTATAATGGAATATATAGATAAAATATTAAATAAAACCAATTAACATTAATATTTTGTTTGATACTAATAAATAAATTATAATTAAATCTTTTTTATGTTTAAAAAAACTTTTCTTCTAAAAATTGTTTTTATGTGTTTTGTTCATGGATATTCTTTTTTATTACCAAATATTGTAATTAATTGTTTTGAAATGTATTTAATATTTGGATTAATTATATGAATGGTTAGGTAATATGTTTAATATTTTTTTTCCATAATGAATAGTTATTCTTGTAGAAATTATATCACTTCCATATGGGTCAAAAGGCTTACGGACTGGATTAAACTAATATATATGTTATAAATTTTCACTAAAACATATATAAATCATATGAATTAATTATTTATTTTAATTAAATAAATATTTCATTATAAATTAATCCATCTTGTTCCATATTCAATGTAAAATTACTTCATATTATTTTAAAGTTATGTGTATTTATATTGATGTATCATCCCTCACATATAAAATGGAACATCCTTCTTTAAATTAGCTTCACCACCATGAAAAATTATATTGAAAATACACTACCTTAATACCTTCCCAAAAACCTTATAAATTATCATGATGTTTTTATCTTCTCAAAAGATCCACCAAATTACCCTTATGGTGTATTTCAAACATGATTGTATATGTATGAGGTATATGTTCTTAAAATGTTTCTTTATGTGTCATTGCTTATATAAAACCTATTGTTGTTCGATAATCACCATTAATTATCATATAAGTATATTAAACATAGTAATAAAATTACTTTATTTGTACATCCATTTTTTATCTCTATTTTATCTAATTGAAATTTAATGTGTGGGCCATTTTTGTTAATGGAATACCACTTACATGATGTGATATATTTAATTTTCAATCACCAGGTATCAGGTATTTTCATATAAATTTAATTTACATATATAAATTGTAACGCCCCGACCCTAGTTACCCAGAGTCGGTTCATTATTACATAACATTGGCATGATCACAAGAAAGATCAAATCTCGAAAGACCGATTGGATTAGTAGCCTTGGAAACACTAGATATATTCATAAGTTTTACATTACATCATAAAATAAAAAACTACTACAAAAACATATTGTCTCCATAAACCATACTCATATCCCTACATAATATCCCTACAGGTCATTCATAATTTACTTCTTCACTTCCTGGGAAAAATAAAACATAGAAAATGGGTGAGCTCAAATTCCCAGTAAGGATAACAATATACCGGAAACTTTCATAAATAAAATAAACATTTAAGGCTATGTATAACTAAAACAAAAGCCTTTTAAACTTGAACTTCAACATAGTATGGAAAAAGTAAAATGAAATAATGAAATTTACTTGTTCACATGGATATTCTACTAATCGAATAATCACATGCAATATCAATAACCACTTTCATAATGTTGGAATGCATAATGCTGAACTTTAATTTCTTTGTCAAGGCCTCGTCCCAAGACCTTGGGGCTAACTGTAACAGGAACCCAACCCGGAGTGCCTCTAATAACCGGACACCAACCCGGAGTGCCTCTAATAACCGGACACCAACCCGGAGTTCCTCTAATAACCGGAGACCAAACCTGAGTTCCCCTAATAACCGGAGACCAAACCGGAGGGCTTACTTTTACCGGTCCCCAACCCGGAACATACTTGTCTAACAAATTCATTTGAATGAAAGGTTGAAATATAACATAAACATTTGGATTAAAAATAACTTCTGAAATGTCAATACTTTAAAAAAACATGAGTGACATAAGAATAGCTTATCCACAGTCAAAAATCTCACCAAACCTTCAATAAAATATGGATGTTTTGTATCATAGTAAATAAACTTCAAATAAGCTTAAAAGCCATCAAAGGATGTTGACATAGATGAAATCAAAACTATTTTAGAGAAATATTTCCTTTTTTTTAAATCATTTTAAAAGTAACATAATTATAAAATAATACATTCAATTTGAAATTATTCTTATAAGCTTGTAAGGGAAGCTTTGACGATTTTATAATGGCAGTAAATAGTCGCACCCACCGTATAAGTTAAAAAAACATTCTTACCTTAATTTTGTCGAAAAGGTTAAAAAGCACCTTGTTTGGAAAACGACGGAAAGATTCCTTTATAAACCTCTTATAAAAAGTCAAACAAGGTTATAAATGACTTTAACCCATATTCTTGTAAATAGTAAAAAAAATTTTGAAATACATTTTTAAGAAACATGGATGTGTATGATAAAGAGATCCCAGAAGATTATTACGTATAAACAGCCTCGGATAATGAAGAGATTGTGAAATAACCCTTACCAATTTGGTAACTTATGAAACATACAACCCATGAAAGAGGTATCATACAATGGATATGTAAATACACATAAATAAGAGTGTATTACACAAAGAATATAATTATGGGCAGTACATACACCACACAAAAGGTAATGGTGGCAATATGGCATGGATCTCACGGGAATAATGAGTGAGATGAAAACCCCTTACCACGTTAATCGACTGAGTCGTATGGCCAAAAGTTAATGACCACAAAATGATTTACAGAATAACATGAATATAAAGAGAATCATGATAATATATATCAAATGGCAGTACACAATACACCACTTTCAATAATTTAGCGGCGAACAATGGAAATCTCACGGAATTGAAAGTGAGATAAGAAAATCCCTTAACTTGTACTTTTCCTTGGTTGGGGTAGGTTAACCTCCTGTATAATGGTGAAATAATTGTAATTAAATTATTCAAGTATCATATATATTAATATGATATCATATATGATCTTTTAACATTGATTTGTTAATAATATCTTTTAATTATCGTCGTTTCGGGTGTTAACTTACTCATTTTCTTTTATATGTTTTGTTACATAAGCCATGTTTATTATCGATAGCTTGTATCTTATTCATATCCAGAATGATATCAAGTCCTTAAACATCATTTTTAAATCATCAAATGATAATTATACTTTAATGGATACGATGGACAATGAATCTCATCGCGTTCGTGGAGACGGTAGTCCGTACGTACGCACGAGCGACAATATCATTCTTTTGATATTAAAATAATATATAAATGGATGTTATATCATATATACAGAATCATTAACATGTTAAATTTATTATTTACATGAGTTACACATCATTATTATACTCATCCAAATAATAATATATTGAATAACAATTACACCACGACGTGGAGACGGTAAGCCGTACGTACGCACGTATGGTGACATGTTATTCAAAGGGAATATGGTTGTACCATATTTATAATAACATCACAGTATATATAAGATACTGGAGTTAGTATTTTATAATGGTAATAACAATGAAAAAAGAAGTGGAAGAAGAAAGGAACTTGAAAAGGGGTGGTGAAAACATTACCTCTTCTTCATGTTCTTCCTTTTGATTTGATAAAAAGGGATCCTTAGGTTGGATTTCTGATCCAACTAAGGCCTCTAGGTTGTAGTGAGGGATTTTAGGAGAGTATTTGGGCAGAGTTTGTCCGAACCAAAAGGCTTTGAAGGTGTGAAGAAATGGGAAGGAAGAGTTCCCTTTTATAAGAGGGGTGAGGGGCACCTTTGGAAAATCTAGAAATATTAGTTTATATTAAATTAATATTCAGTTTCTAATGCCAACAAAGTTGATTATTCAAAGGTTAAGGTGGGGATAGGTCGAATAAAACTCAAACAGTAGAATTTAGATAGGTTTTGGTACTTATATTAACCTTATCTTTAAGTATTAACTCTAAGTTAATTAGTTTCACTTTTACAATGTCTCTTTGTATTTTTATATTATATGGTTAATAAACTTACCATATACATCCAAGATACCCCCAAGTGGTCCATTAATGATGCACCTATCATGATATAAGTCTCTTTGCCGAACCTTAGATTTTTAGGAATTTAATACCAATTAATAATATAATATTTGTTTTAAGAACTCTTTTATGTCAATTTTGACACTATTCAACTGTTGATTTTTTTGAAACTCATAACAGATTGATTAATTCGAAAAAAGTAAATTAAATAAATCCTAATATATCATATTATCCTAGAAAATTAGTTTAATTCATTAAAAGTTTCATATTATATTTATTTGGGTATTTATAATATCAATTAATTTAATTTTTCACTATTTTAGTAATTACTGCATCATCATTGTATCATAAATAAAATAAATTATTTAATGTCTAAAAATTATAAATAAAATATCATTATGTTGGAAATCTGTTTATCTTTCTAATAAATATTTATAATCTAAAATCCAACATATATAACCCTATGTAATAATTGTTTTTCTAAAAGATATATGCTTGTGTCATTTTTGTATTCATTTTAACTGAATTAAAATAAAGTGTCCCTATCACCTACAAGTGGCACCATGGGGTCCCCAAATCGACCCGAAGATGCCTATGGTCGAACATGTATCATCCAATAAGGCTAGGACACGTTTTAGGGTAATTTAGTATTATTATAATATTATTTTTTAACCCTTATTTACCAGATTTACCGTTAACCATGGTAAATAAAATATTTACCACAATAATTATTCAAAATGTCTAAAAATAAAAGTTACCTATTTACACAATTTGGAAATCCTGATTCCAAATATGGAATCCATTTTTCTAAATTCAAAACACATAAGTGGAAGAAATTAATTTAAAATTAATTCCCATTGTCAAAACAAAAAGCGTGTTTTTAAGAGATAATAACTATCAAAAGATTGACACTTGTTTATGTTCGGTTTAATTGTAAAATTATGTCCATGACCAACATTATATTAAATGGTAAAAATATATTCAAAATATAATTTAAAACCACTCAAATTCATAATTTATCACTATTAATTATTTTGATTAAAAAAGTTGTTTTTATTTAAAATTTAGTAATTTTCACTATTCATCAAAATATGAAAGTTATCCGAAAAGTACCAAAATTTCACCTTAGGATAAATTAGATATTAAAAATCCAAAAATGAAGTCCATTTTGAAATATAAAATATATATAATTTCAAAAATTAGGTATTACTATTCATAACGGCTAGTTTGATTGGTTGTGGTGTGTGTTAAAACTCAAGGTTGCGTACAACACACGCTACTGTATTATTCAAAGAAAGCGTATCGTGGAAGCTTGTGATGTTTCATTTTAAATTTTTGATGTCCCCATTTAGTCAAAAAGTTTAAAATAATTTATTTAAAAAGGGTTCACTATTAAAAGTTGATAAAAGTGCAATACTGAAAATGAATTTTTTCTTGCATTATGTCTAAGATACTCAAAATATGGAAAAATTATAAGGATTACATAAAGTTTAAAATTTATTTAATACTATTCATAACCTCTTTTGAATGGATTTTTGGTAAGTCATGGTGCAATTGAACTCGGTGTTGCGTGTAGTGCAAGTTATTGAATTATTTTGAAGAAATAACACATTATGAATTCTTGGGGTGTTACATAAATGATATTTTTTACATAATTATTATTCTTTAAAGAAATAATATTACTTACCATTCTTTCTTTCCTTTCATTTAATATGAAATCATCATCCCATTAATAAGTTCAAACTACCACCTCAATGAACTGATGTCATTATTTATTATTGGTCACCTTAATGGGAAGGTAAAATAATTTATTTTTGGAATATATATGTTGTTATGAAGAAATATATTTAATTAATATGAATATGGTTGGATAAAAGAACAATTAGTGAACACAATATATTAATCAATTGATATAAATAAATTATCTAGGAAAGCTCATCACTAATAAAGTCATTATAAATAGTACCTAAAAATATCATTAATTTAAATTTGAACATTATTAAACATCTTTGAAACTTAATTATAGTATCATTAATTATATTTGAATGATTTCATTTTTATTAATGAATATGTTCTGATATCCCAATTATGAATCATCTGTGAAACAAACAAAATTGCTGATATCGAAGGGAAAAACAAACATTTAAATGAAAATTAATGAATAATTAATGATTATAATTAAAAAATATAAAAGGCGATAAATAATAATAATGTTAGGAAATAAGATATCAACATGTTTATGTGTATTATATATGAGGTTAAAATTATTTCATTGAAAAAGAGTGTTATTGTAAGGGTTTGAAATGAAAATCCCTTATTTGTGGATTGTTTTCTATCCAAACAAATTTATTTATATTTTCTATACGATAAAACATTGATGTTGTTTTATCAATATTCACTATTTACTAATGGTATTTATTTTTCAATTTATTTTCTCTATTAAATATTTCTTAATTCAAATTTTATTGAATCAATAAGGTCTTATAAAATCTAATTTATTTTACTGAGACATATTTCATATTGACCACTAATTTTATATTCTGAATTCAATTGACTTATCAGAGGATACATTTATTAAAATTTATGTTTTAATGTAATTTACACATCCATTTCACATTCTATATTTCATAGTATTTTGATTTAATGTATTAAATTGTTGTATGGGTGTGTGTATCTAAATTTCCCTTCATATAGATATATTCTATAAGAAATAGAATAATTATTAATTTTCGGGGAATATAATACCCTTGAAATTTGTTTTATCATAATTTTTATGAGAATTTTGGTCGACTCATAATACATATTTGTCTCTTCATTTCAATATGTTCTAATGAAAATGTTTCCAATGTGGTAAGGGTTTATGAGAGAGTATCACATTTAAGAGAATTAGTTATAATTAAATTTCAATTATAGGAAAGAAAATATATTTTATCTTATAAACAAAATATGTATTATAATACAATCATTATTTCTATTATTTAAAATTAATTTTAATATTTTTCGCCTATGTGGTAGAAAAAAATAATAAAAAAATCTTAAGAGAAACCTAAACTATTTCAACATTTTTACCAAGAATCAATCTATTTCATACCAATATTTGTTAAAATATTGGAATAATATTAATTTCTATAATATAATGATTTTTAAACTAATTTAAAACTACATTACATTATAAATTTTATTTAAATAGAATCATCATAATGATTTCTAGGTCGGTTTAGTTGAATTTTTACAATATTGTGAAAAGAATCATTTTAAGGTATAATAAGTGAATTTAATGTATTATATTCATGATAATTCATTGTAAAATTTGTCCATTACAAGTTTACAGAAATTCATTTATAAAATAAAAATTTAATATTTTATTTTTTTTAGTTTTAAAATGAAAAAAATGTAATGGATATTTTCACTTGTTTTTTGAAGATTATTTCTCATAATTTTATAAAATAACTTTTTTCAATATAAACATCCATTATTGAATCATATGATTCACTGGGGATATGATGTATTGATAATATAAATATTCATTCTATGGATGTATTATGAAAATGATCACTGTCTGGTTTTTTGTAACAGATTTCTTTCCCATAAACTAATTAAGCAATGTTGAAATGATAACAATTTTCCTTTAATATTATTCCACACTTATATATGTATTTATTTATATGATGGTTGGGATCATATTTATAAATACCTAAAATTAATGGGGTAATGCATGATATCTCTGGAGATATTAATAAAATAATGTTCTATAAACCCAATCCTTGGAGGGGCTATATCTATTAAGTGAAGACCAAACCCATAATTTTACAACCCTCCAATGGAATAAGTAATTACTTATATCTCCTAAGTTGAAAAGTTAGATATTAAGGTGTGAACCTAAACCATTATGAGAATCTATCCAATATGATAATCTTTTTAGTTTTCATTGAGCAAAGAAATGATTATCCTTGCTTTTATGTATTCTAGAAACTTATTTCTTATGCTTATTATTTACACAAATGATTAATTATTGGTTATTAATTATTCATTATTGCTTATGATATATTTATTTTTTTAAGAAAATATATTTTTATAGGGATATTAAATTTTTTATGATTTTAGGGTTGTTTTATTATGTTATGATCATGTTCTAATAATTTTATTCTAGTATTATACTCAATTATGATCAATAATTGATATTTAAAATATTTATATTTACAGGGCATCTGAGCTAACCCTTTATCATGTTACATTTTCCTTTTTTTATGAAACAAGTTTTTTAGGAAGGATATGAAAAAGAAGATTACAAATTTAGAATAATTTTTCAATATATGAAAAATAATATTTATCGAGTTACAAAATATGGGTTTAATTGGAAATGTATAAACTGGATGAGAAATATTTTTTTAATGGGTTTTCTAAAATCTCTATAACTCTAAACCAGAAAGCTATTACATATTTATGTGACTCAATTTGTTTAATAGATATTGTAAATATTGATACTTATATTTTGGTCAAATATTTTTGATATCATTTATTGTATATAATGAACATCTTTTTAGAGATAGATCTTGTAGTAATGGTTTGTGGTGTTATAATTAGTATTAGAGAAAGGGTTTTGAGGAAGATATGGGTTGTGATGTTATTTGAACACATGTTATAAATATTCCATAAATATAATTTCTACTTCATAATAGATAGTTATTTTAATATCATTCTAAATATCAAGTGATGAAATGAAAATTACATGTTTAATGATATCATTGTTTATGTCCCCATCAAAATATGGGTTATTTTTTTTTCTATAATCACATTGATCAATTTTTGTTTTAGTAAATGTATATTACCAATAAAATCCATTTTAACAATGGAAGAGAAGCCAAATGATATCGTAATTTGAACAAGAAAGCATAAAAGGTTAAAGCTTGACTAAAAAATAACGTGGTTATGACTATCAAATTTTCATGATTTATGATTATAATCTAGAACCAAGGTGCATTTCTAAATTCACCAAATTATAGAGAAACAAAATTCTATAGGAGTTATCGAGATAATGATAATAATGGTAATCATTAACTTCTTTTGTGTTTGGAATATGGGAAGAAGAATCAAATTAAATAAAAAAAGGAATATGAATATGTTTCATATATGATAGTTGAGGTTATAATTTAATAAACATTTGATTAAAAATTAAATAGTTTAGATACACAATATAGGGGAATGAAGTTCTTCATAAGTACAGAATTGAATGTTTTAAATTTTTGGATTATAGTAATTAACAATATAAATTCACTAGTTTGAATATTCTTAAAATTGATTAAAAAAATCATAACAAATATATTTTATCAGGGTTATATCCAAATGGTGAAGAAACTATTAATGACACTTATATAGATTGAATTATTTTAACAAATCTTCTTAGGTTTAAATTATGAAAAAATGGTATTGATATTGGTGAATCATATGATATGGTATAAATTTTCAAAATTGATGTATTTTAATGGTATAAGATGAAAAATCGAGGTTTATGGTTTATGACGTATGTATAATGGTTATTGTTGGTATGTATAGTATTTTTTACCATTGCGTTGAAGTTGAATTTTATTTAAGGATTGTTATGGATCATAAATGGTAATCATTTAAAATGTTTTGAAAACCTTTTGAGGCCTAATGGGATTCTATTCAATGGTGATAAATTATATTTTGTTATATGTCTATTTTTTCAGAGCATTGTGTGATTGAATAATATATAACCTTACCAATTCTTATGATCTTTGATATTGATGATGTGATGGTAAATTTGGAGAAAGAGTTGTTATATATTTGGGTCATATATTTTATCTTATTGTTTTCCATAGGATTAATAATGTGATTTGGTGGTTAGGTGGTTAAATTAATATTGGTCATTGGTTAGTATATTTTTGGTAAAATTGTATGAATTAAGGTAAACAAGTTATATTTATCTACTATGAAATTTTATGTCGTAATGGTTTATATTGTCAGTGTAAATATGATATTGTTTAAATTTACAATGAGATGTTATTTTATTAAAAAATAATGGTGATCTTAAATTTTTATGGAAATGTTTTTCAATTTTTGAAGATTATCTGTTTAGGGAATATATATAATTGTTATTAATTATGATTGATCTTTATTGTTTATAGATAAATTTTATGATGATTTTTATGGATATTTTATAGAGTTCTTATAATCATTAGTTTTTTGTTTTTAATTTTACTAATTGAAGAGTTTTCATGTTAGTTATTTGAGGGTGTATTTAATTTGGACATTGGGTTTTATTTTTTATGCTTCAGGTAATAAGGCATTATTTCATCATTTGAAGGATTTTTCATATTCAATATTACCATAACATGTGATTACCATTTTTTGTTTTAAATAACCGACTTGATGTTATGAGAATAAATCTTCACTCGATTATGATATAATGATTGGTTAAAAAATAATATTATTTCTTCATAAATGGAAAATTAATCCATTTTTTGTAATTATGAATTTGAGTAGAAGAGGAGATGGAAAACTGATTGTAATATAACCGATGGAAAAAATTACTCCCATTAAATGAAGATATATCAAGTAATTATGTTTTCAAATGTTAAATAACATTAAATGGAAGGAATAACTCAACATAAATAATTTTAATAAAAACTTATTTAGAATTATATAGAAAAGATAATACTAAATTGTTAAGGTATAAATTTGAAAAACAATTAAAAATAATGAAATATAAATTGTTTTAGAAATTTTTAATGATAAAATACATGGTTTTTTAATAGTGAATTTTAATGTTTTTATCATTTTGAAATCTACGGAATATTTTTTTAATTTCAAGACACACACTTTTAATAAAGAAAATTATAAATTTTTCGGACAAAATTTAGTTAAGGGGGTAGGATGTAACAACCCTTTATTTTAGAATATAATTCCTTTTAATTTTTTTTTGAATATGATGCATGATTCTCAGAATATAAGTGAATAATGATTTATTGGAATATAAAATGGAAAAAATAATGGTTTGTTAAAAGATAATGATAAATAAAAGTATTTATAAAACTAATTTTATCAAAATTTCATAAAAAATACAACAAAAGAACATGTTTTTTGAGGATTTATTGAATTATTCATTTCTGAGAAAATTAATAATTT
Source organism: Viscum album (assembly GCA_963277665.1). Classification (NCBI taxonomy): domain Eukaryota; kingdom Viridiplantae; phylum Streptophyta; class Magnoliopsida; order Santalales; family Viscaceae; genus Viscum; species Viscum album. Next base: position 157,383,840 of record OY728128.1, on the reverse strand, counting down.
TTAAGAGTTATATTAATACAAGTTGTTAGTAAAACATAAATAATAATTAATTTAATCAATTAATGAAATCTATGAATTCTTTATGTAATTATATGGAATATTTTTCAATTAATAGTGGTTTAAAAAATGGTTTCGTTTATCGGAATTATTTTATTTATACAAGTTTTTTAAAATGATAATTTATATTATTTCATTGTTAAAGCAATAATAGATTATTTTTTTTTAAAGAACACGATATTTCAATGAATCCTTTAAACTTTAGTCTAATTATTGATTTGGGACATTTTATATATGATTAATTTGTTAGGGAAGGGTCCAAGGGTGTTTGAGGATTGTTCGAAAACTAAAACCCATCTTTTGAGGAAAACATGGCCTCTCACATGGTTCGAGAAAATTGAGCTGGTAGGCCGTATGGTTAAATCTAACTGTGTGGATTGTTTACATTTTCGGGCAAATCCATCTCACACAGTTGGTGCACGGTTTCCCTAATAGTGCGGCCTAACTATGCTAGTGCCCATATTCCCTAGGTACTCGTGCAGGTTCTGTGCACGGTTTATCAAACTGTGCAGAAAAACTGTGTACATTCTATATTTTAGGTAAATTTACTATTTTAACATTAATGATGTAATTAACCCCATCCTTCATCATAATATGTGTTCCAGTGGGATTATCCTACATTCCTCTCATTTTAGAGATTTTTAAGGCCTAATATTGGGATCAAGTGATCTCCATAATTCGGGATCTGATCGAGCTTTTATTCATCACCATAGATGCACAACGGTATGTACTTGATTCCATTTATCTTTCTTCTTATCTCTTACTCGCAACCAAGATATCTGAGGTGACTATTTTGACCTTTTTCCCATATCTAATCCATTCTAAACCGATTCATAGGATGATATTGCATGAGGATAGTCGTATGACCCTATGGTGAGTGGTATATAACTCATTCCTCATGTTCGTTGATTTTGGAATTGTGTGTGGGGCCCTCTAATTTCATCATGTGTCTTTTATTGAATTTCTATTGCATAAGTATATCCATTTAAACCAAATAGTTACGATATTTTCAAATACGTGATTCGTAGTTATTGGATACACCAACAAATCTGTCCATCCCATATTCGATTTTATGGCATAAGTGGGAATTTTTTATTTGATGCGTTTGAGATACCATTTAGGTATGACATGGCCTGAACCGTTTAGGGAATGATTTTCTATATTAAATAGATAAATTTTAAATTATGAATTTCGTAATCGCATGTACCATGAATGATAACTACTTGATCAGCCCAAGGTAAGTTCTTCAATTACAAATTAAATGTGAAATTGAAATTAGAATGTATACTAAGAATATAACTTGACCAGTTTAAATGTATATGAATAATAGGTTGTATGTACATATAACCCCTTACAGTGTTTATTGATGGTAGGGTAATGGAATTTGATTATTAAATAACTCTTAAATAGATTTAATAAAGGTTGCATGCTTCTTGCCCATTCCACAATAAGGATAGGAAATGCTTGAAACAAAAGGAATTATTGATAAATTATGATTTGATTAAAATGTATGGTTGTTACTTGGAATAATCACACTAATGTAATCCAAGGCTTGAACAAAATTAAATCTTAAATAACATCATTATTAAGTAGGACTGTCATGAATAGATCTCACCTTGAATTATTATTAGGAAATTCCATGGTCACCCTTGAACACCATTTCGAATCAAGGATTCATATTTCATAGGTTTAGAACCCATAGATCCTGATTCTTTTCTATTCGTGAATTCTACATATGAATACATACCATCCATCACATAGTATTAAAGGATTACATGGAAACAGTCCTTGGATCCAGCATTTACAAGTAGGTTCCAGGGTTAAATTTCATAGGACGAAGTCCCTACATATCCATGTTTTCTTTTTTATGATCACATAGGATTAATCAGGCATCCTATTGTGGAATTACATGGACTGAATTCATTTTATTACATTGTTACCCTTAGATAGTAAATGTTACAAATAATTTAGCAACCCCAGATTTCTAGGGTGCCTTAGTGAATACCATGGGACCACTTCTTATTAACTATAAATTATGAATTTCTTGTTACATCTTGGAACATTCACTATTGATAATGTGTGACGTATTTATAAATTGTAACAATCATGTAATGACACGGTGGTCTCGCCCAAATTTACCCAAGTTTTAAAGGTCAAGTGGTCACTTGCAGTGCAGCTTGGGTTGTCGAATCCTCAGAGACCTAAGAAGAACCTTTAGACACCCAATAAAAAGAGATGGATTTTTTATATGAATTTTCCAACTTGTTTTGATTTTATATGGTTTTGAAAGAGCACTAAAAGATCTATGTGAATTCAAATTATGGGGAAATGAGTTGATCCCAGGTTATTTCTCGGGGTGGATTGAATGAATTCCTTTTTTTTACAATTTTAATTTCATTAACTCAAGAAGGATTCATGCAATGAATTCAAACTAACCTAATCAATTACTGATTAAACACCTTCACAACACATGATAATCACCTTTAAATTTTTAGGATCATTTTCATGAACACTCCAAGGTAATGGATATAATTAGCACATCAAAGTGGGGCGAATAAATTTAATAAGGAAGAGGAAGAATAAAAATCATTGAATGAAAGAAACTCAATTAAAAGAAATTAATAACATTTAGAGAGTAAGAAATAACACTCAATCTATCCCCTTGATACTCCCTTGGATCAACCCATAAACGATCTAGCCCTCCATTGATGACATGTTCTCAACGGAAGCGGAATGTAGAATTACAAGGGTGGAATTGATGAAATAAAAACAACAAACATAACGATCACTCCACCGTTGTGTGAACAAAATCACAAGGTTTGGTGTGAAAAATTTCACACCTTGTGGAAACGGTATCAAGGAGATATGAATAAGAAAATAATAAGAGAAGAATAAGAACTTTTATTGAATACTAAGGTAATTCGGACAACATACATGAGAAGGAAGAACATTACAAAGGCAAATTGGCATAATAACATTACAATGAAAAGAACTCACCAAGATGCCTAAATCCTCCACCACTACTGCCTTAAATAGGAAAAAATGAAGTCTTGCCCTATCCCCCAAAATCCCATGTGCCTTTAATTAATTGTGTTGGGGAAAGGTGGGTGGAACATTAATGTTGAGAGACTTTTCCACTTCTTGCCCCGAAGTTGCAGCCAGCTTGCATCCACCAGAAAGATGCGCCTAAAGGAACTTCAATAAGGCCGAATTTGAGTGGTCCCTAGAAGACTTAAATGAATCCAAGGATGTCCCCTAACAGAATGTAAAATTTCATCCCACACTAATAAACATTTGCGAGATATGATATAAATAGTGGGATGTTTTTCTAGGCCGTAGAATCTGGCCCAAAATTGAATCTTCAACTTGGGCCGCCTTAATCACCACCATTTAAGACGAATTATCACTGGCTCCAGAAGAATTATTTGTTCCTATATATGTCTTCTAGTCTCCAAAGAATTTTGGGCTTCATTAGGCCTGTATTGTGGGCCCACATTCCCATCAGTGGGATGATATCCAATCATTCTTCTCCAGAATTGTTTCCTTTCATCGCAAAATATCCTCATCATCTTTTATGAATAATTCATTGATCCCGGAATGAAAAATGTTCATATTTATGTTTATATACATTTCCAAAAATATAAAATTTAAATATGGATAATTAAATTTTTTAAAATCAGATGAAACATTGGGCCTAAATTGGTGCATATTAGGCATGAAGTGCACAAATAATGAGAATGGATGTTCAAAATTAAAATCCACTAACTCAGGCCCATAAGATCAAAAATGAAAATTTAATACCCTTAAAAGGTAATCAAAATTTGTGTTTTTATTGGCTAACCACACCCCCAACCTGATTTTTCCTAGTCCCAAGCAAAATATATCTCACAAAAATGAAATTCAAATAACCTTTTCCAAAAACATTTTAATACACATTTATCACCCAAAGATCCCATACCAAACAATTATGAAACCCATAAAAATCATTTAAAACAAGAAATTTCCACAGGCATATATCAAGCCTGAGCCCATTACTTTGTTCAAATTCATTTTCATATTTCATCCAAATTCAATTACGCATGATGAAGTGTTGTGATTCACAATAGACATGGGAGTTCATTTCCATTCGAGGGAGAAAAGATGGAAGCGCTAGGAGAAATCAAATTTTAATAATAAGATGAGTACTCATTTTTTATTTTCTATTTTTTTGGTTTGTTTTTTGTAATTTTTCCATGGTAATTGAAATTGAACTCAATCAAGTCAACCCATGTAGCAAGACTTTTCCGATGACTCCCAGGCTCAAATACCTTAGGGCACCAAGTGAAGATCACATACTCGGGCATCATCTTGAGTTAACTCAATCAAAAACAAATTAAAATTACCAAAAATAGAGATAAAATTCCCAACTCTGGGCCAGAAAACTATGGATTCACGATCTCCATGTGCCAAAAGCAACACATTAGGTCAATTCATTTCTCTACGCGCAATTTAATTTTTTTGAATACTCATGTTAAAATTAAAATGATCACCAATCCTATTATTTTTATTATAGGTTCCCAAGAACTCAAACTAAAACTCCACAATCTAGAGGACGTGCATTGTGTTTTTTATTAAATGGATGAAAATATAACAGTGAAAAATCTCATCGGACACTCGCACTTTCCAATATCTATGCACATGAACATAAACATGCATTAAAATCAGAATCAAGGCATGCAAAATTATTTGATATCCAATTTCAGAGTTTGGAATGTGTGTTATCATGTTCAAGGATAATGACATTTTTCCTTCCACACTTTTTCATCTCCCCCCAAACTAGGAAGAACACTATCCCCAGTGTTTAAAGAATTGAAACATAGAAGGGGCATGATAGAAGTTCAACAAAGACATTAAAAATGAAAATTATGGAATGAAGTCACCTGGTGGATGATGTTGAAAATGCATTCCCATGTCTCCCTTCAGTTATGGTTTGTCTCCCAATGGCTTGGACGGTTGTGATCAGCTTTTCCCAATGACCTATGAGATGCCTTTAATTTTTTTTAATATAAATATTTTTTTGTATTTTTTTATCCTAAAAAAAGGTTCAAATAACATAAACTGATGAATACGGTGCTCCACTTTCATACCCAGCCTTACTCATAAAATTAGAACATGTCAACAATCTATTTTTAAAAAAATACCTACAAAAATATAAAATAAAATAAAATAAACTGATGATACATTGTCTTCATTATATTTTCTGGGTAACGTATTACTCTGGGATCACACCGCGTGACACAGATGAATACGGTGCTCCCCTTTCATACAAATCCTTACTCATAAAAGAAGAACATGTCAACAGTCTATTTTTTTAAATAACAAAATGAAGAAGAAGGAAAAAAATGATTCCCAAAGATTATAAACATGAAGACCACGGGTTGCCTACCATGCAGTGCTTTTGATTAACGTCGTTAGACCGACATGGATCCTAAATCTATCAATTGTTTCCTGGTTCATAGGTTGGATCTGTTAACTCTACCTCTATTTCATGTTTATTGAATGATTCAATGAATGTTTTTAACCTATGACCATTGAACTTAAAAATGTTACCACTTGTGGGATCCTGAATCTCTACTGCCCCTTGGGGCTACACATGATGCACTATGAATGGACCTGACCATCTAGACCTTAACTTTCCCAGGTGTAAATGAAGTTTTGAACTATACAAGAGCGCAGGTTTTCCCAGTTAAAATTGTTTGAATTGTTATTCCTAGATTTATAGGCTTTAAATCTAGCTTTATTTATCCTTGAATTTTCATAAGCCTCCATCCTAAGTTCCTCAAGTTCATTAAGATCTAATTTCCTCTTTTCATCAGCTAAATAAATGTCGAAATTCATTTTTTTGATTGCCCAAAATGCCTTATGCTCAATTTCAATAGGTAAATGGCATGCTTTTCCATAAACCAACCTATATGGTTACATTCCTAGTATGGTTTTGAATGGTATATGATATTCCCAAAGAGCATCCAAGAGATTCTCAGACCAATCATTCCTAGAGGGGTTGATAGTTTTTTTAAGAATTTGCTTAATCTCCCTATTTTCTAACTCAGCTTGACCATTGGTTTGAGGATGGTACGTAGTGGAAACTTTATGAGAAATTCCATACTTATACATGAGTGTAGAGAATGGGAGATTATAGAAATGGGTTCCTCGATCACTGATTATAGCCCTAGGAATTCCAAATCGTGAAAATATATGATCTTTCAGAAATCAGATCACAACATGATGGTCATTGGACTTGGTGGGAATGGCTTCAACACATTTTGAGATGTAATCAACAGCTAAGAGGATGTAGATGTATCCCTTAGAGTTTGGAAAGGGTCCCATGAAATAAATTCCCCAACAATCAAAGATTTCAATGACCAGAATGGGAGTGAGGGGCATTTGATTCCTTTTGGAAATGGATCCTAATTGATGACATTGAGGACAACTTTTACAGAATTTGAAGGAATCCTTAGTGAGGTTCGACCAGTAGAAACCACTTTGGAGGACCTTTTTAGTGGTTTTCTTTGTAGAAAAGTGGCCTCCATAAGCCTCTCCATGAAAAAATTTTATAATGTACTCTTGCTTAGACTTGGGAACACATCTCCTGATGATTTGATTAGGGCAAAACTTGAAGAGGTAAGGATCATCAAACACGTAGTGTTTGACATCAGAAAATAATTTCCTCTTAGAATGGGTCCCCAGGAATTTTGGAATGTTACCCGTCACCAAATGGTTTGCTATGTCATCATACCAAGGGCAATCACTCACTGAATAGAGGTTCTCATCGGGAAATTAATCAGACACAGAGAGGTGGTGTTAGTTGTCTTTCAATTCCATCCTAGAGAGGTGATCAGCTACAACATTTTCAACACCCTTTTTATCCTTAATGGTTAAATCGAACTCTTGAAGAAGAAGGACCCACCTAATCAATCTATCCTTGGCATCTTGTTTTCGGAAAAGGTATTCTAGGGCTGAATGGTCAGTGAAGACAATGATTTGTGATCCTAAGAGACAAGACCTAAATTTCTCTAAGTCAAAGACAACAGCATGTATCTCTTTCTCAGTGGTGGTGTAGTTTATTTGTGCATCATTTAAAGATTTGCTCGCATAAGCAATGACACATGGAGTTTTCTCGCACCGTTGTCCTAAGACTGCTCCTACAGTGAAGTCATTTTCATCACACATGAGCTCGAAAGGAAGTTTCCAATTAGAAGATTGCATGATAGGTGGAGATATAAGAGTTGACTTGAGTGTATAGAATGATTCCTCACAGCTTTCTGTCCATAAAAATGGAGCATATTTTACCAATAGAGCACAAAGTGGTCGAGAAATAGAGCTGAAATTTGTAATGAACCTTCTATAAAATCCAGCATGTCCTAATAATGACCTCACATCCTTAACAGTTTTAGGAGAGGGAAGGTGATGAATGATGTCAACCTTTTCTTTATCAACTTCAATCCCTCTACCAGATACCATATGACCTAGTACATTACCTTCCCTTACCATGAAATGTCATTTTTCTCAATTTAGTATGAGATTATTATCCTCACACCTTGGAAAAACCTTTTCAACATTTAGAAGGAATCCCTCAAAAGTATCCCCAAATATGGTGAAATCATCCATGAAGTCCTCTAAAAAATCCCCCACCATGTCCGAGAAGATTCCCATCATGCACCGCTGGAAGGTACTAGGGGCATTACATAACCCAAAGGGAATGCCCTTGAAGGAAAAAGTGCCGAATGGACAGGTGAAAGTTGTTTTTCCTTGATCCTCTAAGGAGACATCGATTTGATTATACACTGAGAATCCATCTAGGAAGCAGTAGAATTGATGACCTGCCACTCGCTCGAGGACTTGATCAATAAAGGTCAAGGGGAAATGGTCTTTCTTAGTACAATAGTTGAGCTTCCTATAGTCAATACAGACTCTCCATCCACTAATAACCATTGTTGGATGCATCTCTCCGTCATTATTTGTTATTACTGTGATTCCAGCCTTCATTGTGACCACATGGATTGGGCTAACACACTCACTCTCAGCTATAAGATAGATGATACCAGCTTTAAACAATTTCAAAAGTCATTTTCTCACTACTTCCATGAGATTAGGATTGAATCGCCGCTGAGGTTGATGACATGGCATTGAATCAAATTCTAGAACAATTATATGAGTCCCAATAAGTGGTCTAATCCCAAGAATATCAGATAGGGTCCATCCAATGGCTTTCTTGCATCTCATAAGGACATCTAGAAGCATCCTCTCATGATTGGCTTCAAGAGTGGAAGAAATGACAACATAAAAGGATTGATTATTCCATAAGAACGCATACTTGAGTGATGAAGGTAAAACCTTAAATTCAAGATCAGAGTGGTTATCACTTTCCAAGAAAGGATGAGACTTTGTATTGAAATCAGTTTCATTGTTCAGATTTATTGACAAAATTGGTTCCTTGTGAAAAGAATTTTCATCCTCTAAATCAGCTAGAGTTGTTTCACGAATAGGTATGGACTCGATGTTATTGATTTCACCCATGGTATCATTGATTGTTGATTCTATAAAATCATTATAGAGCAATCTGAAATAGATTCAAGCCAAGGAGACAAATTTCCCTCATGTGAATAAAGAAAATAAATATCTTATAGAATTAAACATCCTTCGGTAATTCCTTGATGTTCCTTGAGTTCACTATCAACACTACCTATCCAATTAACCTAATGGATCTCTTCATCATCCCCAATTTGAGTGTTTTCATTGTAGATGTTCAAGTCTAGAATTATGTTTCCAAAGGTGATGGTCATGTTCCCATTTCGGACTCGGATAACAGTGTTGATTGTTGCAAGGAAGGGACGGCCAAGTATGATTTGGGTTTTCTCCCTAAGACCTAAGATTGGGTGATTGTCTAGAACAATGAAGTCAGCTGGGTAAATTATATTTTTAACTTTCACCAAAACATCCTTTAAGATCCCCTTTAGAACTCGAATACTACGATCAGCAAGCTGAAGAGTGACATATGTGGGATGGAGTTCTTCGAGCCCTAACTGACAATATATAGCATATGTAATGAGGTTCAAACTGGCTCCTAGATCACACAAGGCATTGATAACTTTGTTCTCTCCTAGTTCAACATTTATGTAAGGGCATACTGGGTCTTTCATTTTTGGGGGAAGGGTTCCTTGGATTGTTGTGCTAACATTTGCTGCCAGAAGGACTTGGTTCTTATGTGAGAATTTCTGTTTAAATGTGCAGAGGTCCTTAAGGTATTTTGATTATGAAGGAATGTTTTGAATGACATCTAGGATTGGAATGTTCAACTTGACTTGTGAGAATATTTCCCTCAATGTTTCACTCAATTCAGGCTTGGTTTTCCCCCTCATGCGTTGAGGAAATGGGGCAGGTTGGGGGGTTGTTTTTTGAAGAGATGTTTCTTTCACATTTTTATTAGTATATTCAGTTTGATCATGTGTTTCATTTGAATTTTCCTTAGATTTTGAATCTTATGGTGGGTTTTGAACTATTTGTTTAGGTTTCACAATTTATTTCCCACTTCTCAAAACTGTCACAACATTTAGTTGTTCATGAGTTGTTTGAGTGCAACTTGTCTCCCCGATTGTTGTTTTTTGTGGAATGGTGTGTGTGGGAATGGGTGCCTTTCCAATTTTGATGGTTTGAAGTTTTTGTTTCAGGGAAGAGACATCTGAGTTCATCCTTTCCATTTGTTTGCACAGTTGTTCAAGGATTGGGAGAGGGACAGATTGGGAAGGGGGTTGTGTTGGTTGGGTTATCCAAGGGGGATACTTTGGTTGTCGGATGGGTTGTTAGAATTGGACTAGATGATGTTGGTATTGGACTGTTTGTGGTTGTAATTGGTTATGGTTTTGAAAATTTTGTGTAGGGTAGGGTTTTGGACCTTGTGGATGGCTAGGTTGTTGGTTATCTTTCCATTGGAAGCCTGGGTGGTCATTATACCTTGGGATGAATGTGTTTGGGTATTGGGGCTTTTGAATGTTTAGGGCATTGACATCAGCAGGTGGTCCTCCTAAAAGAACATCCTTGATGGCTGGAATAGTTGTCCAGTTGTCTGTTTTGTGGTCATGCTTGTAACAGATTGTGCAAACAGGGTCTATAGTTTGGATTTCATGGATTTTAATATGGTCTATCTCTTCAACCTTCCTAGAGAGTGCTGCAATTTTCGCCCTAAGGGTTTCCTCTTCTCTAAGTGTATGCATTCCAGGAGTTCATTGAGGCTTTTAAGAATAAGGTGATGTTCCCCATGTTTGGTTTTCTTCAGCAAGGATTTCTAGATACTCGTAAGCATCATTTGGGGATTTGTTTTTAAAGTTCCCATTACACATCATGTCAATGAATTGTTTGTTCCCTGGGCCCAAACCTTCATATAAAATTCATAATTGTTCAGGAATAGAAAAACCTTGGTGTGGAACCATGTTTAGGGTGTCTTTGAACCTCTCCCATGTTTCTTAGAATGACTCTCCCACTTTTTCAAAAACGTTTTGGACACTCTTTTTAAGTGCAGTTGTTTAGTGGTGGGGAAAGTATTTTTTGTAGAATTCTCTTTACATTTGGTTCCAAGTGTAGATTGATGAAGGTCTCAGATTATTTAACCAGTTCTTTGCTCAATCCTTAAGTGAGAATGGAAATAGCCTCATCTTAGCTGAATCAAGTTGATGTGGTGAGCACATGTTTTCAACAATGTCATTGAACTCCTTGACATGAAGGTATGGCACACTACTAAAAAAGGGCATTAGCGACGACCATTGGTGGCCGCTAATGCCCTATAGCGACCGCCCAGCGACCGCCATTGGAGGTCGCTTCTGCGCCGCCGCTGTAGGTCTTTAGCAACCACCAATGGCGGTCGCTATAGGTGGCCCAAATGCTGCCGTAAGCGGCCGCCATTGGCGGTCGCTAATACTGCCCAGACGGCAGGCTATAGAGACCGCCAATGGCGGTCGCTAATGCTGCCTGCCAGGTAGGCTATAACGACGGCAAGAGGCGGTCGCTAAACTTGAAATTTTTTTTTAAAAAAAAATTCATACCATAATATATATATATATATATATATATTAAATCAAATATATATATATATATATATATAAAATAATGAAAATATTGATATATATAATATTAAATAAATTATGTATATTTATTTATAAAATAATATATATATATATATATATTAATGAAAATATTTATATATATAATATTAAATAAAATATTTTTCATTTTTTAAATAAAATGTACAAATTGTGTTTTTTTCTTCACGGTGGAAAAGCAGACATAAACCAAAGGTAACAATCATAAAAAATGGAAAACAATTAAGCGCGCGCAACACTTAAAGAACGCATAATGAGCTCTACCACGCAGACCGCACCTCCGATTGGTGTGTCGTCTGCGCGTACAAGTCAGCAATAATAATTAGATTGTTTCCCTGTGATTTCAAGTCAATCCGTTGTGGTCCTCTATGATATTGAGCCTGAGACGCCCGTTTTGGCCGTTTATGACACCGGAACGGCGTTCCCGGTCACTGCGGGCACACGGTGCGGCCGATTGACGTGCCGTCTGCTCGACCACATCACAATTTACTCACCCTTTGATGTCGTATGATTTCAGGTCATTCGGACCTCGTTCGGCCCATTTGGACCCCCCCACGCACGTTTATCAAGCGCGCGCAACACTTAAAGAACGCATAATGAGCCCTACCGCGCAGACCGCACGTCGGATTGACATTCCGTCCGCGCGTACACGTCACAAATAATAATTATATTGATTCCTTGTGATTTCAGGTCAATCCGATGTCGTCCGCTATGACTTTGACCGTCAGACGCCCGTTTTGGCCATTTATGACACCGGAAACGCGTTTCTGGTCACCACGGTCAAACGACACATCCGATTGATGTGCCGTATTCTCGAACATGTCACAATTCACTCACCCTTTGATGTCGTCTGATTTCAGGCAATTCGGACCTCGTTCGGCCCGTTTTGACCCCCCAACGCGCCATTTCAGCGCGCACCGAGCTGCTGAAAACGACGCATTCGGTCGGGCCGTGAGCACCGCACGTCCGATGGATGTGCCGAATCCTCCTGCATCTCAGAAATAATATTACTATTGTTCTCGTGCGGTTTCAGGTCTTTCGGAGCACGTTTGCTCCGAATTCGACCGCCGCACGCCGTTTTGGTGTTTTATGACTCCGAAAACGCGTTTCCGGCCTCTGCGGTCAAACGGTACCTCTGATTGATGTGCCGTCTATCCGACCATTTCAAAATTCATGCAAAGGATGTTGTTGTGTGGTTTCGTGGCATTCGGAGGTCTTTAGGGTTGTTTTGACCCCCCAACGCGCCATTTTAGCGCGCGCCGAGCTGCTGAATACGACATATTCGGTCTTGCCGCGCGCACCGCACGTCCGATGGACATGCCGCCTCCTCCTGAATCTCAGGAATAATATTCCTATCAATCTCGTGCGGTTTTAGGTTTTTCGGAGCACGTTTGCTCCGAATTGGACCACCGCATGCCGTTTTGGTGTTTTGGGGCGCCGAAAACGCGTTTCCGGCCGCCGCGGTCAAACGGCACCTCCAAATGACGTGTCGTCTACCCGACCATTTCAAAATTCACGCACCGGCTGTTTTCGTGCGGTTTCGTGGCATTCGGAGGTCGTTCGGGTGGTTTTGACCCCCCAACGCGTCATTTCAGCGCGCGCCGTGCTGCTGAAAACGACGTATTCGGTCGTGCCGTGCGCACCGCACGTCCGAAGAACGTTCCGCCTCCTCCTGCATCTCAAGAATAATATTCCTATCGTTCTCGTGTGGTTTCAGGTCGTTCCAAGCACGTTTGCTTTGAATTCGACCGCCGCACGCCGTTTTGGTGTTTTATGGCTCCAGAAACGCGTTTCCGACCGCCACGGTCAAACGACACCTCCACTTGACGTTGCGTCTGCCTGACCATTTCACAATTCATGCAACAGATGTTGTCGTGCGGTTTCGTGGCATTCAGAGGTCGTTCGGGTGGTTTTGACCCCCCAACGCACCATTTCAGCGCGCGTCGAGCTGCTGAAAACGACACATTCGGTCGTGTCGCGCGCACCGCACGTCCTATGGACGTGCTGCCTCCTCCTGCATCTCAGGAATAATATTTCTATCGTTCTCGTGCGGTTTCAGGTCGTTCGAAGCACGTTTTCTCCGAATTCGACCGCCGCACGCCGTTTTGGTGTTTTATGGCTCCGAAAACGCGTTTCTGGCCGCCGCGGTCAAACGGCACCTCCGATTGACGTGTCGTTTGCCCGACCATTTCACAATTCACGCAACGGATGTTTTCGTGCGGTTTCGTGGCATTTGGAGGTCGTTCGGGTGGTTTTGACCCCTCAATGCGCCATTTCAGCGCGCGCCGATCTGCTGAAAACTACGTATTTGGTCGTGTCGCGTGCACCGCACGTCCGATGGACGTGCCGCCTCCTCCTGCATCTCAGTAATAATATTTCTATCGTTCTCGTGCGGTTTCAAGTAGTTCGAAGCACGTTTGCTCCGAATTCGACCGATGCACGCCGTTTTGGTGTTTTATGGCTCCGGAAACGCGTTTCCGGCCGCCGCGGTCAAACAGAACCTCCGATTGATGTGCTGTCTGCCCGACCATTTCACAATTCACGCAACGGATGTTTGTGTGCGGTTTCGTGGCATTCGGAGGTTGTTCGGGTGGTTTTGACCCCCCAACGCGGCATTTCAGCGCGCGCCGAGCTGCTGAAAACGACGTATTCGGTCGTTCCCCGCGCACCGCACGTCCGATGGACGTGCCGCCTCCTCCTGCATCTCAGGAATAATATTACTATCGTTCTCGTGTGGTTTCAGGTCGTTTGAAGCATGTCTTCTCTGACTTCGACCGCCGCACGCCGTTTTGGTGTTTTATGGCTCCAGAAACGCGTTTCCAGCCGCCGCGGTCAAACGGCACCTCTGATTGACGTGCCGTCTGCCCGACCATTTCACAATTGTTGCAACGGATGTTTTCGTGCGGTTTCGTGGCATTCGGACGTCGTTCAGGTGGTTTTGACCCCCCAACGCGCCATTTCAGCGCGCGCCGAGCTGTTGAAAACGACACATTCGGTCGTGCCGCGCACACCGCACGTCCGATGGACGTTACACCTCCTCCTGCATCTCAGGAATAATATTCCTATCGTTCTCGTCCGGTTTCAGGTTGTTCAAAGCACGTTTGCTCCGAATTCGACCACTGCACGCCGTTTTGGTGTTTTATGGCTCCAGAAACGCGTTTCTGGCCGCCGCGGTCAAACGGCACCTCCGATTGATGTGCCGTTTGCCCAACCATTTCACAATTCATGCAACGGATGTTTTTGTGCGGTTTCATGGCATTCGGAGGTTGTTCGGGTGGTTTTGACCTCCCAACGCGCCATTTCAGCACGCGCCGAGCTGCTGAAAACGACGTATTCGGTCGTGCCGCGCGCACCGCACGTCCGATGGACGTGCCGCCTCCTCCTGCATCTCAGAAATAATATTCCTATCGTTCTCGTGCGATTTCAGGTCGTTCGAAGCACGTTTGCTCCGAATTCAACCGCCGCACGCCGTTTTGGTGTTTTATGGCTCCGGAAACGCGTTTCTGGACGCCGCGGTCAAACGGCACCTCCGATTGACGTGCCGTCTGCCCGAACATTTCACAATTCACTCAATGGATGTTGTCGTGCAGTTTTGTAGCATTTGGATGTCATTTGGGTGGTTTTGACCCCCCAACGCGCCATTTCAGCGCGCGCCGAGCTGCTGAAAACGACGCATTCGGTCGTGCCGTGCGCACCGCACGTCCGATGGACGTTCTGCCTCCTCCAGCATCTCAGGAATAATATTTCTATCGTTCTCGTGCGGTTTCAGGTCATTCGAAGCACGTTTGCTCCGAATTCGACCGCCGCACGCCGTTTTGGTGTTTTATGGCTTCGGAAACGCGTTTCCGGCCGCCGCGGTCAAACGACACCTCTGATTGACGTTCCTTCTGCCCGACCATTTTACAATTCACGCAACGGATGTTGTCGTGCGGTTTCGTGGCATTCGAAGGTCATTCGGGTGGTTTTGACCCCCCAACGCGCCATTTCAGCGCGCGCCGAGCTGCTGAAAACGACGTATTCGGTCGTGCCACGCGCACCGCACGTCCGATGGACGTGAAACCTCCTCATACATCTCAGGAATAATATTCCTATCGTTCTCGTGCGGTTTCAGGTCGTTCGAAGAATGTTTGCTCCGAATTCGACCATCGCACGCCGTTTTGGGGTATTATGGCTCCGGAAATGCGTTTCTGGCCGCCGCGGTCAAACGGCACCTCCGATTGACGTGCCGTCTGCTCGACCATTTCACCATTCACGCAACGGCGGCTGTAGTGCGGTTTCGTGGCATTCGGAGGTCGTTCGGGTGGTTTTGACCCCCCTAACGCGCCATTTCAGCGCGCGCCGAGCTGCTGAAAACGACGCATTCGGTCGTGCCGCGCGCACCGCACGTCCGATGGACGTGCCGCCTTCTCCTGAATCTCAGGAATAATATTCCTATCATTCTCATGTGGTTTCAGGTTTTTCAAGCATGTTTTCACTGAATTGGACCGCCGCACGCCGTTTTGGTGTTCTAGGGCGCCGGAAACGCGTTTACGGCCGCCGCGGTCAAACGGCACCTACGAATGATGTGCCGTCTGCCCGACCATTTCACAATTCACGCACCGGCTGTTTTCGTGTGGTTTCGTGGCATTTGGAGGTCGTTCAGGTGGTTTTGACCCCCCAACGCGCCATTTCAGCGCGCACCGCGCTGCTGAAAACGACACATTTGGTCGTGCCGAGCGCACCGCACGTCCGATGGACGTGCCGCCTCCTCCTGCATCTCAGGAATAATATTACTATCGTTATCGTGCAGTTTCATGTCGTTTAGAGCACGTTTTCTCCAAATTCGACCGCCGCACACCGTTTTGGTGTTTTATAGCGCCGGAAATGCGTTTCCAGTCGCCGCAGTCAAACGACACCTCCGATTGACGTGTCGTCTACCCGACCATTTCAGAATTCACGCAACGGATGTTGTCGTGCGGGTTTGTGGCATTCAGAGGTCGTTCGGGTGGGTTTGACCCTCCAATGCGCCATTTCAGCGTGCGCCGGGGGTGCGGTGTGCTATACGGGGGTGCAGGGGGTGCTGTACGTGGGTGCGGGGGGCTGTACGGGGGTGCGGGGGGGCTGTCCGGGGGTGGGGGGGGGGCTGTCTGGGGGGGGGGTGCGGGGGCTGTATGGGGGTGCGAGGGGGCTGTACGGGGGTGCGGGGGGCTGTACGGGGGTGCGGGGGGGCTGTCCGAGGGTGCGGGGGGCTGTACGGGGGTGCGGGGGGCAGTACGGGGGGTGAGGGGGGCTGTACAGGGGGGCTGTACGGGGGTGCGGGGGGGGGGGGGGGGGGGTGGGGGGCTGTACGGGGGTGCGGGGGGGGGGGGGGGGGCTGTACGGGGGTGCGGGGTGCTGTACGGGGGGTGCAGGGGGCTGTACGGGGGTGCGGGGGGGGGGGGGGGGGGGCTGTACGGGGGTGCAGGGGGGGCCGTACAGGGGTGTGGGGGCTGTACGGGGGTGCAGGGCTGTCCGGGGGTGCGGGGGGTTGTACGGTTGTGCGGGGGGCTATTCGGGGGTGCGGGGTGGGGGGGGGGGGCTGTACGGGGGTGTGAGGGGTTAGAGTTTTTAAATGCACGCCTTAGATAATATTAGCTATCATATAATAAACAAGAAAAGAAAGAAATTATAAGTACACAACCTTCTAATTTAAATTAAATGAATACATACAGTACATCAATGTCAACCCAACCAGTAAAAACAAAAAACATATCTCGTGAATATATGATGTGTCACGCGTTGTCATCAATGCTACCTCCTTCTGGTGGGCCAGGGGCCTACAAAAAATAAACATTATAAATATTTTAATAACAAAAATAATTTAAATTAAATAAATAAATACAGTATATACCTGCGTCGTATGATCCCCTGCACCATCAGCTCGACGCACATATTCTCGCAGTGCTCTAACCTCATCTGTCAATTGCGCATTTGCCTCCTCGGAAGCGCGCTGCCGTGCCTCAAAATCTGACATCTGCTGTGTCATATGAGCAACAGCAAGACCGACAACCGCAGCGCATGACACTACAGAACGAGGAATCCCTGCTCCATAGGTCAAACTATAGCCATGCCCGTCCCGACCGACAATGCGATGAAAGATCACATCCTGTCGCATGGGAAGCTGTCGCTGGTCCTCTGGGAGATGTTCTAACTCAGCTTCAAATTGAGCATGTGAAATATTTAAATATATATAAATATATATATGTTAATATATATATTTTTGTAATTATTGGTAAGTACAGACACTTACTATCAATTCTGCAACCTATGGATCTTTGCGATCACGAGTCCTCATCCACACCGACATTTTATCAGTTGTTGCACCTTGCTCTCGCAACTGTATATTAAAAGAATATAAACACAAAACCATATTAATTAAAAAAATTAAAAAATTAAGAATACCTCAAATGGATGATACACTGACCATAACATCAATAAATCAAGAGTAAAAACAACCTAAATATTTATGATTGAATTAAAACATACAAAATTGAGGATTAAAACTTATAATTATTTATAAAATGATTAGATAATTTATGATATCCTTGGACATTCTACTGAATAGCGGTAAAACAATTATACCTTTAATTAAGCATGAAAATCGACCGTTTCTCCTTCAACAGCCACTCTGACCCAATAAATATCTTCTTCACGTTGAACAACGGTATGTTGATCAAGTTGTTGGTAAACAAACGGAACAGTCTCGGGTTCATCTTCTTCAAATAAAAACACTCCTCACCGAGACATTTTGACAACAACTTTCCAACTTGGATCCGAAGGAAAAGTAACGAAGAATACTTGTTCCGCTTGTGATGTCAAAATGAAAGGTTCATTCTCAACTCATTCATTATTTATGTATAACATATAGTTAAAATTCACCAATGAAAACTGATATTGATCGACTTTACATCCACGCACTGGATCAACCCAATTACACTTTAACAATATGTACTTCAAACCGTGTGTGTATACAACTTCAATGATGTCTATCAATTGACCATAGTAATAACCAGAATCAACAAAGGGACAACCGATGCCAGTGTTTTGTGTTTCTCGTTTATCGTCAACATCTTTAATGCGAAATCAAAAACCATTAGCATCAATAGCTTTATAACGATGAGCCATTATAGATGGACCCTCAGCCAGTTGGATAAATACTTCAGGTAGCGTGGGGTCCCCTAACTCCCTCATCTTACGAACCTACATAATTTATAAAAACCAATACTGATATATGAAGAAAGAATTAGTATAATACGTCACTCATAATGAAAATCAATTTATACATACATAATCCTTGAACCAATCATGAAATGACGCATAATGAGATTGTTGAATTTGCAACTCAGTCGCACGATGCATCGCTTCTTTTATCTCATTAATGTGTTTCCTGCAAATGATAACACGATGTTTAAAAGATCATCTTATGCAAACAAAACATGTAAAAGTTATACAAGCACATTGATAAGATACTTACTGCATTAATGGTGCAACTGACGGAGTATTGAACAAGTTATATCGATGTGCTTGTATCCACTCGATGTTGTCCATATCAAGTGTGGTTCCTTCTCCAACTGTACCATCATGAATCCGAGAGGGCTTATCTAATTTTGTTTCAACATCCGTAAGATATTCTGCACAAAAGGTAGTACACTCATCCATCAAATAACCATTGGCTATTGATTCCTCTGGACGAGCTCTGTTGCATACAAATCTTTTCAATATACTCAAATACCGTTCAATAGGATACATCCACCTGAATTCCACTGGACCAGCATCCATTACTTCATCAGTTAGGTTCACTGTCAAGTGGACCATAACATCGAAAAAAGAGGGGGGGGGAAGTTTCTAAAAGTGAAAAAGCATAAGTACAATTCGGTCCTGCAAAATTTTTAAATCACTCATTCGTTGATTTCTTAAACAAAGATGTCTAAAAAATTACTCATCTCAATCAAGGGCTGAACAACATTGGGGGATAAACAATCACAAATTGCGATTGGAATCAACTGCTGAAGTAATATGTGATTGTCATGACTTTTCAACCCTTGCAATGTCTTACTCGTCAGATTCACACACTTTGAAATATTAGAAGAATAACCATCAGGCACCTTGACCATCTTCAAAATGGAAAGAAATGTTTCTTTCTCCTCTGTAGTCATCGTATATTGTGTAGCAGGCATATATGCCTTGTTTCCCTCAGCTAACTGTAAATGAAATTGTTTCCTTAAACCCATTTCTTCAAAATCACGGCGTGCATTAACATGGTCCTTTGATTTTGCACTGACACCTAAAATGGTCCACAATATGTTATCACAAACATTTTTTTCAATGTGCATGACATCCAAATTATGACTCAACATGTTATTTTTCCAATACAGAAGACTATAAAAAATACTTTTCTTTTTCCAATTGTGACTGCGCTGCCTACCCGCAGCATGAATATTACGTACTGGAGGAGCCACCAAATCCTGAATTTCATATACCATGCGGATGTTTTCTTCCTCAATCTGCGATAAAATTTCGACTCCTGTCATGATATTTGGTGCTGGGCTGAACTCTCTGGAACCATTAAATGTCACTCTGTCCTTTCTGAATCTGTGATGAGGAGGGAGAAAACACTTGTGACCCATTTATGCCCATTTTTTGGAATGTTTAAGCCATACATATTTTTTACTTTTATTGCAACAAGGGAAAGAAAATTCCCCTTTCGTACTCCTGCCTGATAAATTTGCATAAGCTGGGAAGTCATTGATTGTCCACAATAAAGCAACATGCAGTTTGAACATTTCATTCGTTTCGCAGTCATAAGTCATCACACCATCGCCCCAAAATTCATTCAACTCATCAATCAATGGCTGAAGGTAAACATCAATCTTATCCCCCGGACTTTTAGGTCCATCAATAAGAGTGGAAAGTAATATAAATTTTTGCTTCATACAAAGCCACAGAGGAAGATTATATGGAACCAACACCACGGGCCATGTGCTATGAGTTGCACCAATGATAGACATGAATGGATTGAAACCATCTGCTGCCAATCCCAATCGGACATTACGAACATCTTTAGCAAAGTCGGGATGTCTCTTATTAAATTACTTCCATGCATGAGAGTCTGCCCGGTGGGTTAACATATCACTTTCATGAACACTTTCTGCATGCCATCTCATTAAATTAGAATCTTTAGATGACATAAAAAATCTTTTCAACCTGGGTTTAAGGGGAAAGTAACGCATTTGCTTTACGGCAATCGGTTTCCCCTGTATCACAATCTGACTTTGATGAGTATTATTTCCCCTGTTCTCTTTCCACCTGGAAGCACCACAAACCATACAAATATCCAAATGGGAAGTTTCTTTTCTAAAAAACATACAGTTGTTTGCACATGCATCTATGGTCTCATATGTAAAACCTATATTCTCTGTCAACTTACGAGCATAGTAATACGACTCAGGAATCATAGCGTTGACAAGAAGAACTTTTTTCAATAAAACCAAAAGCATGTCGAATGATGTGTCTGACCAATTATTCAAAGTCTTCAAATGCAAAAACTCCACGATAAAAGACAGTTTATTGTAAGAAGTACATCCAGGATATAATTCAGTTTTTGCATCATCAAGTGCTTCATAAAACCTCCTCGAATCATGATCTGCACCAGAGTGAAGATTTATCTCACCGGTCTCAATATTCTAGATGTCAATGCCTTCAGGATCAAACCCACGTACCATTTCAGTAAGCATTTCATGCATTGGATCAGTCATCCTTGCATCAACATCCATCTGAGCTGCATCTATATTTTGACAACGAAAATATTCTTCTCCATGACGAGTCCAACACTTATAATTTTTCAGAAATCCATTAAAGAAAAGGTTCTCCCTCATAGTATCTCGTGTGAATTGATATCTGTTAGCACGTTTTCTACATGGAAAACTAATATAGTCACTTCCAAATCCTCTCGTGAAGTCCATAAACTGCATAATGCCATTGAAATACTCTCTAAACGTTCGATTTGGAAGATCAATCAAACTCTTATCCATAATAAGATCCCTATAACAAACATTTACATAAGAATTATTACATTTTCATTTTTGATATCAAATATATTTAAAATAAATACTAACTAATTTTTTGTGAACCATTTATAAAATAATAATGTAAGTGAAAGCCCATGTCATACCTGATTGTGCTACAAACCTAGAAGGGAGGGGAGCCGACGGCGGTTCTTTGAGGGAGAGGAGGGTTCGGAGCCGGAGCCGGAGCTGGTGCGGTGAGGGAGGGGATGGTGAAGGAGGGGATGGGTGGCGGTGGTGCGGCGAGGGAGGGGACGAAGACGAATGGGACGGGGGTTGGCGAGGTGCAGGGGGGGGGGGTGTTCAGGATGTTGGGGGGAGGGACGAGGGGGCGGAGGGACGAGGGCGGAGGTCGGAGGCCGGAGGGGCTGGAGGCCGAAGGCCAGAGGGATACCGGAGGGCTCCCGAGGGCTTCCGGGTTGCCGGAGGCGGGTGGCGGGAGGCCGCAGGGCGGCTGTAGGGCGGAGGGCGGCCGGAGCCGAAGGGCGGCCGGGGAGGGTGGGGCCGGCGGAGGGCGGCCGGAGGGCTACCGGAGGGCTGCCGGAGGCGAGTGGCGGGAGGCTCGAGGGCAGAGGGAGGTCGCAGGGTGGCCGCAGGGCGTAGGGCGGCCGGAGCCGGAGGGCGGAGGATGGCCTGAGGAGGACGGGCTGGCGGAGGGCAGTCAGAGGGCAGCCGGAGGGTGGCCAGAGGGCGGCCGGAGGGCGGAGGGTGGCAGGAGGGTGGCCGGCCGGAGGGCGGGCCGGCGGAGGGTGGGGCTGCGGAGGGCGGGCCGGCGGAGGGCGGGTCGGCAGAGGGCGGGTCGGAGGAGGGCGGGCCGGCGGAGGGCGGGCCAGCGGATGGCGGGCCGGCGGAGGACGGGGCGCCGGGGAGGGCGCGCGGCGGCGGGGAGGGCGCGCGGCGGCGGGGGGGGGGGGGGGGAGACGGGGTGGAAGGGATCGGGGGGTGGGGGCACGATCGAGTGGAGAGGGGGGGGGGGAGAAGCCCCTTATTTTTTTAAGGAGGCTTAGTGACCTCCATTGGCGGTCTCTATTGGTAACCAATAGCGACCACCAATGGCGGTCGCTATAGGTAACAGGGCTCAAATGCCCAGTTTTCTAGTAGTGGCATTTCTGACTCCATCCCATAGAAAGATGGAAGGTGGTTTAGGACATGATGTTTAAAGACATATTGGGCATATCCTAGGGCAGCATGCCTAATGTAAGAGGGTGCATTGGTCCAGGTAGGGGTAAGGTAGTCATTCATGGTTTGATCAACTGCATTCCCCAAATTTGGGGCTAGCTAATTTGGATTTCCATTTTGGTTCCCGCCCGGGTTTATGAGTTGGTTTCTTTGATGAACCTCCCTTTAAATTGACGCAATATTTAACTCGGGGGTATTAAGAATATTTGGATCCAATGGGGTACTTGAATCCCCTATCCTATGACTTTTCACCCTAACTAGTCTGTTTGAGTTATCGCGGGTGAAGGCGGACATGCACCCAAAGAAAGAAAAGTGAGAAAGGGAAAAGATAAGAGATCTTGGGTGAGAATAAAAGAATGGGGGTGAGGAAAGAAGGTTTTTGTCTATGGAACTTACTTGGTCCCCTGAAATGGCACCAAAATTTGATCTCCCCCAAATTTACCCATGTTTTAAGGGTCAAGCGGTCGCTTGCAGTGCAACTTGGGTTTTCGAATCCTCAGAGACCTAAGAAGAACCTTTAGACACTCAATAAAAAGAGATGGATTTTTGGCTATGAAGTTTCCAACTTGGGTTGATTTTAGATGGTTTTGAAAGAGCACTAAACGATCTATGTGAGTTCAAATTATGAAGAAATGAGTTGATCCCAGGTTATTGCTCGGGGTGGATTGAATGAATTCCTTTTTTTTTACAATTTTAATTTCATTAACTCAAGAAGGATTAATGCAATGAATTCAAACTAACCTATTCAATTACTGATTAAACACCTTCACAACACATGATAATCACATATACACTTGTAGGATCGTTTTCATGAACACTCTAAGGTAAAGGATATAATTAGAACATCAATGTGGGGTGAATAAATTCAATAAGGAAGAGGAAGAATAAAAATCATTGAATGAAAGAAACTCAATTAAGAGAAATTAATAAAATTTAGAGAGTAAGAAATAACATTCAATCCAACACATTTCTACTCCCTTGGATCAACCCATAAAAGATCTATCCCTCCATTGATGACAAGTTCTCAATGTAAGCAGAAAGTAGACTTACGAGGGTGCAATTGAAGAAGTAATAACAACAAAAAATAACAATCACTCCACCGTTGTGTGAAAAAAATCACAAGGTTTGGTGTGAAAAATTTCACACCTTGAGGCATAGGTATCAAAGTTACATGAATAATAACAGAATAAGAGAAGAAGAAGAAATTTTATTGAAGACTAAGGTAATTCGAACAACTTACATGAGAAGGAAGAACATTACAAAGGCAAATTGTCATAATAACATTACAATGAAAAGAAAGCACCAAGATGCCTAAATCCTTCACCACTACTTCCTTAAATAGGAAAAAAATGAAGTCTTGTCCAAGCCCCCAACATCCCATGTGCCTTTAATTAATTTTGTTGGGGAATGGTGGGTGGAACATTAATGTTGAGAGACTTTTCCACTTCTTGCCCCGAAGTTGCAGCCACCTTGCATCCACTGGAAAGACGCACATAAAAGTCCTTATAGAAGGCCGAATATGAGGGGGACCTAGAAGACTTAAATTAAGCCCCGGATGTCCCGTAATAGACTCTAAAATATCAGCACATAATAATAAACCTTTCGCGAGATATGATATAAATAGTGGGATGTTTATCTGGGCCGCAGAATCTGGCCCCGAATTGAATCTTCAACTTGGGACGCCTTAATAACCATCATGTTGGATGAATAAGAACTGGCTCCAGAATAATTATTTGTTCCCCTATATGTCTTCCAGTCTAACATGAAGGTTTGGCTTAATTGTGATTATATTGTGGGCCACACATTCCCATCAGTGGAATGATATCCAATCTGCCTTCTCCAGAATTGTTTACTTTCATCGCCAAATATCTTCATCACATTTTATGAATCTTCCATTGATCCCTGAATGAAAAATGTTCATATTTATGTTTAAATAAATTTCCCAAAATATAAAATTAAAAATATGGATAATTATATTCTTTAAAATTAGATGAATCATTGGGCCTAAATTGGTGCATATTAGGCATGAAGTGCACAAATGATTAGAATGGATGTTCAAAATTAAAATCCACTAACTCAGGCCCATAAGATCAAAAATAAAGAATTAATACCCTTAAAATGTAATCAAAATTTGTGTTTTTATTGGATAATCACACAGTTATATGTTCAGACACATGATGAGGGTGAA
The DNA here is from genome assembly GCA_963277665.1 of Viscum album. Lineage (NCBI taxonomy): Eukaryota > Viridiplantae > Streptophyta > Magnoliopsida > Santalales > Viscaceae > Viscum > Viscum album. The sequence goes on along the minus strand of OY728128.1, from coordinate 157,359,202 downwards.
TATGTTACTTGGGTATTTAGTTACACTGTAATTCTTTACTAATAATATTCATACATGATCACTATTAAATTTTAATTAGATGGGAGATATGTTATAGAAACCATTAGTTTTGGCCCACTGTGATTTATCTCACACCCTCTCTAGTAACATTTTGGTACCTGTGGAATATTACTTAAATATAGGTTTTAACAAGGGTATGTATAATGCTTTCGACACTTGATTGTTTTATATTTAGGAAGTTTCATTATAGTAGATGATCGAGAAAGACCTCATGATTCATTGGATAGTATTTTTATTTTGTTTATTATTTTGTGTAACATATTATGATTTTTGTCTTGTATCCACATTTTCTAGTTATCATGTGACATGAAATATCATCATTTGTTATTCTAATTATTTTAGTTATTATTGTTGTTGTCTCTATTTTTCAACTGTCCCTTCTATTTAATCATATTTTATCATCTTGATACCTATGTTTAAATTAATACACAATGATACACTCTATTAATGAGGGAATAATATCCCCACAAACACTCCCTAGGAACTTATTGCTATTCAGAATCCTCTGGAATTTGGAGAGATGAGCTTCCCACCATGTGGGCCCACTAGGATTGAGGCACCTAATAAGTTGAATCTGGGTTTGGGACTTCACAAAGTGGTATCATAGGCATTCCATTATTTATTTAAAATTTGGTGACAATAGATTTTAGATTAATAATTCTATGATTCATGTTCAAAAGCTGTGCTTGGGCATCGTGAACTCATGTTCATGGTAAAAGTAAAGTAACACATAGTATAATTATTGTTTTATTTTTCCTATTATTGTTGATATTATTATTCTATTGGATGAGTAACATGCTATGTGGAGTTTTTTTTATAGTTCTTATTTTTAATTTTATTTCATCCTTGACTTGATGATATGCGAGAAAGTGGCATTGTTACCTGCATCATTTTTTGAACCTAGAATCCACATGTTATGCACATTTTCATCCCATGTAGGCTCATTTAACTACTTTGAATTACTTGATATTAATATTATTGTTGAGTGATGTCATGATAGATAGAACATGATTATTTTAAGGATGGTTTCGATTGAGTTATTTCCTATCCCAATTTAGGATGGGTATGGAACTTCTTAGTTTTGGATGAGTAATTTACCTTGTCGAGCCATTATGCAATAAATAAATGGGTTTCATTTTCATTAGTGAGGTGTATGGGAAATGATTCAATGCGGATGTATAACCATTACAATGTGAAACATGATAGATAATATTAAATGGTTTCACATCTTTATCCCACCTTATATTGTTTCTGATAGGTAGTGGACTGAACCTGGTAATTATGTTTAAAATGAAAGGAAATTTATACTTGAGAACATACCAATACTTTGTCATCTATGCAGGTTGTTGGGGTAGTATGCACAAGGAAGTGAGGTTTCATTAAATTTATCTTCTACTAGTGATTCTAGGTTTCATTTAATGTTTTTAGGTGTGTTCTTGAATTTTCATACCAATGCGACCACTACATCCTCGTATTGTATGCCAAGAAGGTCGCGATGATCATTCTCCTGAATTGGTGGGCCGTGAGCCGCCTGTCTTATTTATAGGAGTTCCACTCGAGGCACCACATTCTCTACCTTATTTGACAACCAATCCCACATTTATGATAATATCATACATATGATGTAGTCCATGCATCTTTCTCCATGATTTTCACTTATAACGGATGATCAGACTCATGAGTACCAATAAAATCATCATCCTACATTCTCAAGGTATTGAAATGCATAGGCTGAAGAGTACTGACTTGAATCTATCTTATATATCATTCAGCATCATGACAATCCTCCAATGTGTAGGGTTATTCATGCCACATTTAGGATTTCAGATTTGACCAAGAATTGGTGGGATGTGATTACCAAGTTTGGTCGTCATTAGGGCATGTTATGGGTGAAATTCTAAAACTACCTTCTATGATCAGTTCATTCCTCAGACAATATTATGTGATAGAGATATATTGGTCATGATTCATGTGTAGGGTTCTATGATTATTATGGAATATTATACACATTTCATAGTGTTTCATTTTTTTAACCGTAACTTGCTAGATATGATCTCTTGGGTGAATGATTTTTCGACGGTAGGATCCAATATGCCATCCACAAATAGGTGAATGTATTTCATCTGCCTACTTTTTATAAAATAGTCAATCAGGATCTTATCACTGAGTGTATCCTATGGGTTATAAGTAATACAAGGTAAATAAGATCAGTTTTGCAGTAGTCCAGCACTAATCCCGGTGGAGGGAAATATTAACTCGAGGATTCTCATTCGGGTAGTTCCAACCCGAGTTTCTGTTACATGATCTCCATAGTGTGTCATCAGTGTGATGGATGTGGAACTAGAAGACTCATTATGATAGAGACCCAATGGAGGGATAGGCTTGCAACCATATGTGGAATCTTCATAGTGTTTTCTGCACCGTTACACTAGCTTCAGGTGGAAAACCATCTTCACTAGATCCACCTTCCGGAGTGGGTTCTTTTGCACCACATAAGGTGTAGAGTTTGAATAGACTTGACATGAAAAGATTAACAGGAGGTCGTGTCCCTGGAATCAAGACCACTGATCACTAACCATTCTAACATAGAATTTATGATCATGGTAGTCTAGTTGTTCCACAGGTCCATGGATCGGGTTAGTTTCATGCACTATAGTCGATACCATATGATCAAGATGCGGAACAATCTAATGTACGAGGATCTATTTTATTAGGGTATACTATAATATCTAGTATTTTTAATATAGGTTCTTAAAAACATTTTTTTATCTATATCTATTGTGGAGATTATCATATGGATGATATAGTATTTATGTAGTGTAATGACAATAGAGACACCATTCAGGATACAAGAAGAGGGTATATGCCAATGTTGGGATTATCCCCTTGATGTAGGTAGTTTACCTTTTATATGGAACCATATTTTTCTCGATATGATAGAATTTGATATCAATCATGGGAAGGATTTGATGGTTCAGTATCAAAATTTTGTAGGCTGCTATCATCGAAGTGTATTTTTTACATCACCTTAGGGTAGAAATTATCTACATAAGGGTCAGTGGGACGTCTATGATGGTATATCAAGACGAGAGAATAATGGGCTTGGTAAAGTTACCACCCGGATTTCCAATCTCTTCATAAAGGAACTAGGCTTAAAATAAGAGGATTTCCATCTAGCTGGGGATCATTTTAGGGATGTATTTTCAGAATATTTTTCTAACATACCTCATTAAATATGGGTATATTTTATGATTGATATTGTTCCCAATGTAACTAAAGTTTTCATTCTAAATTATAATATAGGACCTATTATGATGCATGAGAAAATGAACAATTATAATATTTAGAGGCCAAAGGATTTATACGACCTAGTATATCCACTTGGGGGTTTGCCTATGCTTTATCCAATAAGGCAGATTGGACTATATTTCTATGTCTGTATTATAGAATGTTTAACTAGTTTATAGTCAAAAAATAATATCAAATTCCACTAATAGATGATCTCCTCGACTAGATTCAATGTGAAGGGTCATCTCTAGGGTCATCCTGAGATTGGGTTATCATCAGTTCAGAGTTAGGCCATCAGACATACAACGTACAAAATTTCGTAGCAGGGATAGTTTATATGAGTACATAATTATGCTATTCGGTATTACGAATGAGCCCTCTGTTTTCAGGGATCTAATAAAAAGTGTCATCCACCCATATTTGGATTATTTTTTCATGGTCATTGTGGACAAAATGTTATTGTATTTTCATACTCATAGAGAACAGGAAAATCTTCTTGGGATACATTTGAGTACACATAGGGAGATGAATCTTATTCCAATATTTCTATGTTCAACATCTAGTTCGCCAGAGTTCAATTCATGGATCATATTATATCACAATAGGGTGTATCTGTTGACCTAGAAAAGTTTAGTTCTGTAGTTTCCTAGGTGTATCCCAAGAACCTGTTTGATATGTGGTGTTTCTTGGGGCTGGATGGAAGTTACAAGAATCTAATAAAAGTATTTTCTAACCTTGATTCATCTCTTACCAATCATAAAAAATAAGGGTGTCATGTTCCTGGGGTATGAATATTTTGAGAAATCCATTTAGGAGATGAAGGGGAGGCCTGTCTTGACACCTAATCTAACCATTCCATATCTAGGAATAGGTTATACCATAATTTTTTTTGAATCATTAATTATCCATGGAGCAGTGATACTTTAATAGGGATGAGTCGTTGCATAGGAATGTCAACAGTTGAGGCCTCATTAGGGAAACTACATGATGCATGACATGATATAGTATCAGTTGCCCATGCCTTATGTTTCTGGAGACAATAATGGTTTGGTGAGAGATTATTAGTGTACATAGACCATAATTTCTTCATTTATGACATTTCATAGCATGACATTATCCTTAGACTATGATTATGTGTTGAATGGATAAAATCCTTTTAATTTGAGATAGCCTATATTTTTGGGATGGGTAATGTAGTCAATGATGCACTAAGTCATAAAAATCAAACACATTTAGTACGAGATGTGATGAATGTAAGTTAATGAATTACTTTTTTTGATCTGTATCTACTTTTTAATTATAGTCATGATCAGTGTTATCTCTCTTCATTGGATGTTACCTATTCTTTCTATGAAAAGGTGAAGAGTAAAAAGATTTTACATTCAAAAGGCTTCGTTATCCAAGAGAATGTATTACAATATAACCCACAATTAAACTGTTTTATGGAAAGCGATGACATTGTACATATTCGTGGACATGTCTAGGTTCCAATAGATATGAGAGAAGAGTTGATGTGATAGTTCCAAACTTCTTCGTGGGAAGTTCATTCATGAATTTCCATGATGTATTGAGATATGTGAATCCATTATTTGGGGTTGGGGACGAAACATCAAATTTCTTGATTTATCACTATGCTTTCCACATATCATCAGGTTAAGGAGGATCCCCATCAACTTGTAGGTTTTTTATAGCTGATTCAAGTCTAGTAATGGAAATAGGATGATGTTTCCAAGTACATTGTATTCATTTTTCCTTGTCCTCCTAGTGGTAGAGACATTATTTGGGATTTCCTTGATATACTAATGAATGTGGCTCACATATATCATATTAGGAAGACTTTATTAGTTGAAGAGCTTGGAAGAATACTTATCCATGAGATCAAATGACTATCAATTGTCCTCCGTAATATCATTTTAGATGGGGATGCTCATTTCATGTCATGGATTTTGCTGGGATTGCAAAAATCTATAGGAAAAATCGTGCTTCTAAGAATTGATTTTCACCATCAAAATGATGGAAAATCATAATAGACGATACATTTTATAGTTGATATTCTACGAGAATATTTCCTTGATATATGTGGTTCTTAGGAGAAGCATATTCATCTAGTTTAGTTTGAAGATATTAATAAATTCCATGAAATAATTATGATGGGCTTTTTTAATAATTGTAGGTAGGTCATTACGTTCACAACTAAGCTTGCTTGAGGCAGCAACGGTAGAACTACTAGATCCATGTATCATTCAAGAGACAATAAAGTAGATCTTGTTGATCAGAAAGAAAGTGACTATGGCTCAATTTAGAAAGAAATATTCAACAGATCTTCAACAAGGACCTCTAGAAATCGAGGTTGGAGAACCTATTTTCCTCCAGGTATAATCCATTCTAGGGAAAATATGGTTACACAATCAAGGGATGCTATCACCTAATTACACAGGGACATTTGATATATGAGAGAGTTAGGTCGGTAGCCTATTTATTGATACTTCCTCATAGGTACTGTTCCTTGAACGACATCATCCATGTTTCATAACTTCACCAATATCATGAAATCACATCTCATACCTTTTTTAATGGTTGGGGAAGAATACTCATTTATTATTAAATCTCTACAATAACTTCTTTTAACTGGGTAGTGGGAGAACCATTACATTTCCTGAAGGCCCAGCGGGCATTTAGACCATAACATCTCATACCTTTGATCGTGATGATGTTCAGTTAGATGTCGATGCTACCTTTGTGGAGTATGAAGTATACATCACTGATCATAGAATAAAGTCTCTTTGAGTATTGTTTTTCCATATAGTATGATTAATTTTGTAGAAAAACTGCATGTAGGATGAGACATCGGAGCGGGAAGCTATAAAGCCTACCCGATGAACAATGTTTTTCCTTGATAATATTTCTCCGCCATTAGAATGTGAACTCTGGGATGTGTTCTTTTATAAAGGGAAGACATTATGATCCCAGTTTTTCACTCAGGTATGGATCCTATACATTTAGGTCTAATTAATACTTTTCATCTTCTATAGATGCCAAATGAGTTATAGAAGGTCCCAAGTGTGTCTTTGGATTGTTCAGATTCGATAACCCATACTGTGTGAAAAAAATGGTATGATCACTTGGATATATAAATTCGTGTGGGTTGGCCGCATGGTTAGATCTAACAGTGCGAATGGTATGCAATTTCTAGTAAATCCATCTTTCATGGTTGGTTCACAGTTTCCCTAACTTTGAATTCTACCCATGCTAGTGCCCTCATCCCTAGGAACCCGTGTAGGGTTTGTGCATGATTTGTCAAACCATTCACATGTTAAATTTTGTGTAATTTTAATTTTTCCCTTAATGATCAAATTAACCCCATCTTCTCCATAATCCATGTTCCTTGTGGATTACCCCACATTCATCTCATTTTTGATCTTTTTGAATGCCTTATATTGGGATAAAGAGATCTCAATCATCCATGACATGATCGAGTGTTTTTTTCATCACATCGGTTGTGCATTAGTAAGTACATGAGTGTGTTTAAGCATTTATTCTTCTCTCACTCTCTCAACCTAGTTATATGGTGTGAGAGTTTTCCAATATTATCATTTATACTCCATTCTAATCCAAATCATGGTCCGATATTCAGGGAGTAGATTCTTATGACCCAATGGTGGGTGGTCTGTAAATCATCCCTCATGTTTGTTGATTTGGGAAGTGTCGTGTGTGGGCCACCGAGTTTACTGGGTTCCATTTATTAAACATACTAGTCATGCATGTATTCCTTAGAACATTATTATTATGGAATTTTCAAATATGTGATTAATTGATTTTGGTTACGCCCACAACTCCATCCTTTTTATGTATGATGTTACGCAAAAACTGTGTCTTATGTATTTGAAATGTTTGAGCCCATATTTAGGTCTAAATTCTCTCGAACCTTATAAGGGCATTCTTTTATAGATTAAATTGGTTGAATTATATTGTGTATTTCATAATGTAAATTAAAATGTATGATTACCACTTTACCTTCCTAATGCATGTTCATCCATTTATAATTAAATGTGAAATAGAAATACTAAAGTATACTATGAATAATACTAGACAAGACTAAATAGAGATGAATAATAAGTTTCATGTCCATAACAACCCATTCCACATTAACAGAATTTATTGGAATGGACCTTAATTATCGAATATGTATTAAATGTATTTAATAATGTTTGAATAAAACATTTCCATGTCAAAATAATGAAAGGAAAGGCTTGAACCAAATGAAATTATTGATAAATTATGATTATATTAAAATGTTGCATGCTACATATCCTAATATCACTACTAAAAGGAAAGGCTTGAAACAAACGAAATATAAAATGACCTTGATATCTTGTAAGAGTGTCCTAAATGGATATCGCCTATGATTCTTATCGGGGAATTCCTTAAAAACTAGGGAACCTCATTCCAATTCAAGGATATGGAATTCTTAGGATGAACCCACCATGATACCGACCCTTGTCTATTCTTGGATACCCAATATGACAGAGTAGGATCCCTCACATAATATTAAAGGATTATATGGATATACTGCTTGGATATAGAAATGAAAATTATGATCTATAGTTAAATCTGATATGGTCCAGTCACTACTTATACCCTCATTACCTCTGTAGGAATATTTTGTGGAATGCCTTCGACTATGATCCATGAATTACACTCTTACCCTTATCTTGACCCATTTACTTCTAATTTACTGAAATCTGAGGTGTATGTTACCTTTGTGAATAACATGTAACCAATAATTATTAACTATTACTTATAGTAACCATGTTACATATTGAAACCTTCACCATTGATTATGTGTGACTTATTTACAAATTGGTACAATAAAATAATTACTAGGTTCTATGTTCAGAAACCTGTCACGAGATTAATCATGTAATTTGGTATATATTTACATTATACGACATTACATTATATATGAATTACTTCATGCTATTATATTTCCATTACATGGGATGGATGATATAGACACCATTGTTAGTATTCCATTGAGATTTTTCATACACACTATTCGATCTTTGTTTGGTACCCGGGGTATATTATATGAATGATGGTGTTGACAAGGGGAAGCATAAAGCTTAAAACACATGATTTCTGGTTGTTTAGGATGGAGCTAGATAGAAGATGGATAAGATGGATCTCAAGACTCTTGTGATAGTATTTTAATTTCCTTTATACATTGGTGTAAAATTTTATTCATGCTCTCTTGTATCAGTGTTTTCGAGTTTTCAAGTGATATGACATATCATCATTACTTCTTCCAATTATTTTAGTTGTTGTTGTTGTATGTATTTTCCATTATGCCTTCTATTTTCTCATATTTCTTCTTCCTCTTATGTATGTTTACATTTATCCAGCATGTTACATTCTGGTAATGAGGGTATAGTCATCCCATAGACATACCCTAGGCCCTTGTTGCAAGTTAGTAGCCTCTATTGTTTAGGGAGATGCTCTTGAGGTTATGTTGCCCACCGGCTCGAGGAAAATATTAAGTGGCATCCAGGTCTGGGCTGTTACATTTATAAATTTATAAAAATGAACCACGTTTCATATGTTTATTATCACATGGTAATAAATTTTGATAAAATTATTTTAATGTAAAAAATAAAACTTTTTTATAAATTTCTTTTATCTAAACAATTCATTTTATTGTAATAAATTAAAAATTCTCAAGAGATGAATTATTTAAAGACAATATATTGATAATTCATTAAAAATAAATAAATTAGGAACCATATAATGGCTTATATTATTCATGGAATGATATTAATAAACTTTTTATGTTTAATTTTTTTTAAAAAATAGTTTTTACACGTTTTTTTCACATATATTATAATTACTTTTTACCACCGCAAAAAAACTAAATCATGTAAAATGGAATCAATATTTCAAATAAAATTAAAATATTTTATGGAAAAATATAAACATTATTTATAATCCATAATTAATTATTTCCATGGTGAAAACTATATCCCCCGATAAGGTTTAAAAGGGTTAACGAGATGGTAAACAAAAGAGATATGTAATCAATTATAAGATAAAAAAGTCAAATTGATTGATTGTGTGGAATTAAAAAATTATATTATGAAAAAATAGAAACATTTTAAATATTATTCCTTATTCCCATGGAAATTTATTTATATTAATTTAATATTTAGGGTATTTACATGGGTGAAACTCCTCACACATATAAAATTCCACATCGTATTTTCACAAATCCACACCACTATAGAACATTATATAAAAAATATCTAATAAATATTTTCCTAAAAAATTTCCCTTGACCTAGAGGATATCAAAATCCCAAAAGGATAATTCAAAAATTCATAATGAATTATTGATAGTTATTATCAAATCAAGAGGTGCATGTTCTTTCCTATCTTTTCCAGGTTTTGTTCCACAAAAAAACATCACAATATTATATAACCATCATAAAATAATTAAATTGGTATCTTTAGTATAATTAATTAATATAATTTTAATGGTAGAACCATATTCTATCACTTTTTCATGTAATGGATATAATAAAGTGAAACTCATATATATCTACAGGCTAGAACTTCCATCAAGTGATTTATTAATTTTTTATCACACCTCTAAAAGATTTTAATATAAATGGATTTAATGAATATATATTATGTTTTAAAAATAATTATCATTTAGTAAAATAAATTATTATTATTTACAATTTTTTTTAAATTATTTCAAAATGAAATCATTTTTCAATCGTTGGTGAAAACTTCCACCTCCAAGAAGTGATGTATTTTGTTTTTCATTAACCTTATACCTGAATGGATATATGATTTCTTATGGATATATATTATTAGTTATTAATATATTTCATATATAATATTTTGGATGTATAACCTATTAATTACAGATCCCTATAAATTAATATGATGATATTAGTAAATTTCCACAAACAAGCTCATCACCAAATTATTCTTCATGATTAATAATTAAATCTATAATGGACTATAGCTAGAACTATATTAATAGTAATGCAACATATAATTATCTTATTCAAGAAATCTCGGTATTATTAAATATTTATGAAAAAATTAGTTTTATTATCCACATACAAAACAAGGATAAAACGACAAAATGTGATGACATATAATGATGAAAATATACCTTAAATATCTGAAGAATGAAAAAATAATGACAATAATAAATGGGTATAAATGGAAATAAATATGAAAATTATTATGAAATAATTTATTATGATAGAGATATTTATTCTGTAGGTGGTTAATGTGATTTGGTTGATGACGATACTTTTGTTTAGCGTGTCGTCTCAAATTTCATTATTTGAGCAATGTATTGTATTATATAGAATTTTTGTGTATATATTATATTCAATAAATTATTGAATGTATTGGATATTTAAAAAGTATTTAATAATCATATTTCACATTACACTTCAATATTTATTTATATATAGGTTTTGAATCAAATGTTTTACATTCCATATGTACTACCCATCTTACAATTATTTCCTATAAAAATATGATTTATTCAAAATGAGTTTTTTTATTATGTGGTGTGTTTGGAGACATATTGGTATTTATATTATAAGTTAATCAAAGAAATGGATTTAAAATTCAATTTAATTTCTATATTTTATGGTCTTTTGATTCAGTAGATATTAATATTATGGTGGATTCTTCATCTAAATTTCATTTCATTGGTTTATGTTTTAGGTTCACTGGCTTCTTTTATTTTTTGTGGGATATATACATTCAATGATTTTAATTTTTCAAAAATTTAAGGAAAATTATTGAGATTTAATAATGAATTTATGTTTCCATATTTCACATGGTTTTAATAGATTTATGACTAATGTGCCATTAGATTATGATATAATCACATATTTATCATGATTTTTTTTCTATTTTTATTATAGAGAAATGTATGTTTTTTCTCTCCCAAAATAGATATATTTTAATCCCTATTCAATGTTATTTATTTTCTAAAGTATTATTACATTTTATTATTCATTATTATGAATCAAATTCAAAATAATATTTTCAACATAAAACTGTGCATATTTCTATTTTTTTCGAAGATCATTTTCATAAATTTGTTAATTCATTAAAATATTTAAATATTATTATTTTCAATACTCCAATGATTTCATTAATCCCATTTCAAATAAGTTTTATGTTCGTTGAATTATTTATAAATCTATCTTTATATGTTTTTTTAAAATTTGATATTTTAAAGTTTTACAAAAGTATTAAAAAAATAATTATTGTATTTAAAAAATAAATAGTAATTCCTAATTTACATATCATTTTTTACTATGATTACATTATAGGTTTCCAAGAATTAAAAAAATAATATATTACTATTTTTCCTATGAATCTTTTAGTTTTATTAAAATATAAAAAAATAATGGGATATTTTTTCTTGTTTTTCATATAATATTTCCCACGCATTATGAAAAGTATATTTTTATTATGTAAACATTAATTATGAAATATTATTATTTTTAGTGGATATTTTTTAATTGTAAAATATAATTTATTTATATATATTTATTATGTGGATTGTCTAATGATGTTTTTATGAACTCATTTATTTCCCAATGTTTAATTTAGTAATGATGAAATTAAGAATATTTTATGATATTTGAGAAAAAGCATGTACTATTTTAATTATGTGATCTGTGGGATATAATTGCTTATAACTCTAATAAATTTGGTAAATATTGATATCTCATGAGATAATATAATATTTAATGTGTTTTTAAACCAAACACCTAAGTAACAATATCCATTAAGTGGTGACTAGGGAAAAATTATACTGCCCTCAAATACATTGGGTGAAAACTTATATATCATGAACTAGAATATCATGGATTTTAGAGTAATGAGAATAAATTATGGGAACTCATAATCTATGATATTCCTAGTAGTGATCATTTACTAGGAAAATTTAATTTCATTGATTATGATTATACTAAAAACATATGCCTTATTCATTTGATATGCTCTTGTGAATTAACAATGGTTGTTGATGATTTCAAAATATTTTGATTTGTGACTTTTCTTATGAAGATCACTTATTTCATGGATCTTGATTTATATTTTATGAATTTTTAGGAATCTTTTTGAATGCTATGAAAATTTTCTCATACATTTATACTTATTTTTGATTAATTTTGATCAATAAATGATATTAATATTGTTTACCATTACATTGTATAGGAAAAAACCTTTTCCAATATTTAATTTTTCCATATCTTTGATGAACTATTTCATTTAGGAAATTCCTTAGAAGTTTATTATTTGAGATGAAATTTTATTGTATGTTGAATTCTTAAGGGAATAAAAAAACCATGTTTTTATGGAATAGGTTTGAATTGGATGGAGAAGACATGGTTTTGATAATGTTAAGGATTTTAATAATTCTATAAAACACTAAAATAAAAATATAATGGGTATATAAGTGACTCAATGTAGGTTATATATATTATATTCTATATGGTAAATTTGGGTCACATGATTTTCATCATTTCCATAATTTAAAGGGAATGATTTTATCATAATAAATGTGTTTATAGTTATAGGATGTCATACATACATTATAGAAATGATGTTAAATATTTATTCATTCACATTATATGAATAATTTTGAGACACCATTCATGTGATATGGATTATAAATATTTTTGTGAATATAGTAGACATATTTTATATGATATTGATACAAATCACCCCATTTCATTCTCAGAAAACCCATCCCTCACCCATAAATTGACCTATTTTATACTTTTGTTTATGTATTTTCACACTATAATGAATGAAAAGCATCCCACAATGGATATATAAGTGGCCAGTGTGTGAGTTAATGAGCTACGACACACCAATTGTTTTCCCTCTTCGCATGTACCCATTTCAGTTATTCAGTCTCTCTCTTATGATGATTTTTTCCATTACACAATTCTTTTATAACATCATCCTTGTTACACCCCAGGTAAATAAAGAGTATGAAATTTTCACATTTATCCATATTTGTGAATAAAATATTAATATATCTTTAAAGGGGATGCTATGCTCGATGGCATACCCAACACGCAACAACGAGTTTCTTGGGAATCTTACGTTGCACTCTAATAATAAAATAATATTATTTTAAATGGTAGGTAATGCCAAGCCGTTGTAATGGAAAGAATGAACAGAACTAACTAAAAAATGATTATATATGTTTTTATATTTATCCAATAAAAAAAATAAAGGCTTAAAATAAGAAAAGAATTCAATTTTTGGCATATATACTCTAATTTTCACTGAAAGGCTGAACTATCGCCTTTTGATGGCGAACCCTCTTTAAATATCGTTTTGGTCACTCAAATACATTCTATTGGACCAAATAAAAATCTTCTTTGGAATCGGGACATCAAAGTTTACTTTGTATAGATTTTTGGTATTTTTTCTGATAATGTTCATTTTTTAATGAATTGTGAAAAATGATGTATTTTAATTCAAAACCTCTTTTTAATATAATTTATTTATATGATTAGATTATATTTTTAATTGGTTTTAAAGTTTAAATGGAAGATATTTTTACCATTTAATCCAATGGTGGTCATTGTAATTAATATCACTTTATGATTGGACATAAATGAGTGTCAATCTTTTGAAAGATATTGTTTCTCAAAAACACGCTATTTGTTTTAACAGCAGGATTTAATTATAAAATTAATTAATGAAACATATATTTTATTAATTTGGTAAAATAGAAATCATTTTTGAATTCGGAATATCAAATATTTCTAAGGGTGAATTTTTGGTATTTTTTCGAAGAACTTCAATTTTTGATGAATAGTGAAACCACAAAGTGGTCGTTACAAAATTTGATTTCTCGTTTAAATGGGACTTTACCACTTCTGTGATTTGAATTTCAAAAATCCAATTTAAATGATTTTCATTATTAAGTAATATTTGGTTCAATGGAATGAAAATAATTTTTGATGAAAAGTAACTTTTAAGTTTTATTAATCGCGATTAAAGGTAATTAGTGTGATTTAAGGTAAAAATGATATGGTAATAAAATGAAAATATATTGACACTTGTCCTAACCCTATTGTATGGGTGTATTTCTAACCGTTATCACCTTATCCTCGAAAAAAATCAATGTCGAACCATTAAAATCTGAAAACCATTTGAAAATAAAGTAACATTTTATACTTTACCAAGAGTGACCCTCCTCTCCTCTTATAAAAGGCCCCCACCTCAACCACCTTACCCACACCTCTCAAGCATTTGGATCGGACAAGCTCTAATACTTTTGTCTCTCCACATCCCTCTCCTCATCCTAGAAGCCTTAACTTAGGCAGGAAGCTCTTCAAGAAACTCTTTTGGTTCAAAACAAAGGGTGTTACCCAATTTTAAGGTAACGTCTTCACTTGTGCTCTTTTGAATTATTTTGCTTCTCCAACCCCCTAAAATATTTTTATTCATTTCTTTTGTAAAAAATCCAGTATCTTAAATATACTAGGTTGTTTTTATAATATGTATTCGAGCTACACTTACACACACCTTCATATAATGGTTAAAGAACATATTGATTCTGTGGATGACGAATTTCTGCCTCACGAAACGATGATTGTTCAACACTCGTATAACACTTTAAAAGGTGGCCATTAAGATGTAACTATGTTTATATATGATATATAATATTTTTATGTTTTACATAATCTTCTGTATTTTTCATTTGTGGCATACCTTTATGGCTTCCATTATGGGTATACGCTATATCTTCATTTTTGGAAGTGCGGACTACCGCCCCCTCAAAGTGATTTGATTCGTTAATCCCATATGTGGGATGTATAAAGGATGGATTTAAAGTTATTATATATGATGTTATATTAGAATTATAATATAACTTTATATAATTATTGTTTTCTTTCCATTAAAGTATGAGATAGAAATGAAAGCAGCGTTCATGCGTACGTACGACTTACCGTCTCCATGAACGGTGCATTTCATTTCTTATCCTCAAATGTAATGTACTATTATAAGTACATATAATGGATATATATGATGTATTATACATATAAAGGATGAATATAATTCTGGAATTAAAAATATACACATCTCTCATTTAGTTTCAATTCCATTAATATGACATAGAAATGAAAGTAGCGTTCTTGCGTACGTACGGCTTACCGTCTCCACGAACGGTGCATTTCATTTCCTACTCTAAAATGATTATGTAATATTATAAATACATGTATATGATGTATATATATGATATATATGATAACCAAATCATGAATATCATTATTTAGATAATGGATATTTGACTACGTGAACAACTTGTAAATATAAGAAGATCACTTTTGACTTATGTACCAAATATCGACAAAACAAACCTTATTAACTTAAATGATTAAATAATGTTTATAAAATGTAAATAATTGATATAAAAAAATAATTAACTTTTAAAAGGTTCTTAATAAAGTAGAAATTAACTCAAGTTTATTATTCAGGACGTTAAAGAACGATCGAGTCAAGTCAGACCCGAGGTAAGGGATCCTACTCCTCTCTTTTTAAGTACACTCTTTTATGTCATTCCTTTTAAATCTCATATTTATTGTTATTGGGATGTTCTTTTATATTACTATTACTGCAATTTTTATGATCATATGATGAGAGACCCTATTTGATCTCATCAATCCATTTCGGAAGTTTTAAGTGGCGCCGTTAGGCTGCCGTGTTTTCATAAGCGATTTTTTCATCTCACTTTCATTCCCGTGAGATTTATGCTACATTTTCCACAATGTCCTTTGAGGGGTGTATGTACTGTCCATTATTTTAATCATTATGTAATATACTTTCATTTATGAGTATTTACATCAATGTTGTATTTTCCGTCTTTCACGGGGTGTATGTTTCGAAAGATACCCATGTCGGTAAGGGAACCTTTCACCCTCCTTTTTTTAGAAGACTTATTTTGTTATGTATTTTAATTCACATACTATTATGATGGGATATGTTCTTCTATATCCTTATTTATGTAAATTTTATGTCCAAGTGATGATATCCCCTTTATCTATCTCATCAACCCTTTTTGTAAAATTTTATGTGACGCCGTTAGGCTGTCGAATTTTACCAAGGGAACTTCTTAACCAAATTTCGATTTCTTTGGGTTCAACATGTTGTTATTGAATATGTCATCCTTTGAATATGCGTGAATAACCATTGACTGTTTTACACTTAATATCCACTTATATTGGGTGTATTTATATTTGTCAAACATAATTATGAGATTGATTTATCCTTAATTTAAGGATACCTTCTTTATAATGGATTTCATCTCATTTTACATTTCCTTTGAGACTTCATTATTGTCATGCACCAATTCACTCTTATATGGTGTGCATACTCTCCTTTGACATACTATATCATGAATCCCTTTATTCTCATGATATTATAAAGTTCGGATTAAATGTTATTCCGCTATTATTTGTATTCAAGAGTCTCTCATTTTGTTAAAAACTCTTTAACAAAAATATCGTTATAAATGTTTTAAAGATTTATTATTCTAAATATTTATCTTTAATGTCCATGTTTTCAAAATGGTTTTCAGTATTTATTTATATGTACATTAATTTTTTAAAATTATAATTCCAATAAAAGATTCAAAGTGGTATGGTACACTTTGATTCAAAAATCTCTTTTAATGATTTTTGAAAATGGATTGATTATTTCAATATCTTGGAATTACTTATTTTGATTGAAAATGAAATGTTGTTCCTGAAATGTTTATATTTTCAATATTTTATGTGTAATGATGGTACTTGGACATTTTACAGGTGGTTACGTGATAAACCATATGACGGGTGGTGTCGTGAATACTAGGACAGGTGGATAAGTTATAACCTCCAATGCATTGGGTATGGAAGCCGGCCGTATGGCTATTCCATTATGTATGTATGGAAGTTGGCCGAATGGATATTCCATTAAGTGATATGTGTGGAAGTCGACCTTATGGTTATTCCACTTAAGTATGTTTATGTCCCAAGTTACCTTTATATGTTATGTGATCTTTATATGGGTTTTATGGTAATCATTTGGTTACAGAATTGTAAGTAATGAACTTTTATTCAGTGAAGAGTTTTTACTACTTCGAAAAGGTGAAAAGTATTACTTTGATAAAGTACACATGGTTTACTTGTTGTTTTGAAAAACTAACAGTTTTCATTCTTTTTGTATCCCTTACTGTGCTTTTTATGCTCATCCAAAGTTTTTGAAATGTTTTTTCACAGGACTTAATGTGGAATAGGGTCAAGGATGGGATCAAGGGAAAGACATGCAACCTAAAACATGGAACTGGACATGTTTCTTTTTAAGAGTTTTTATTTTATGGAAACTTAGTAAAAGTTTCTACTTTGTAATCTTTTGAGATGTAATAGTTATGTCCTAATTCTCTAAAACTCTAAACCTGAAAAGATCCTAAATGTGAATTATTCATTTAATTCAATATTAAGTGAGGTTTAAGGCCGGGGCCTTATAGTTGGTATCAGAGGTCGGTTTTGATAACTTTAAAGGTTAGGGCATTCTTTAAGCATAAGTGACATGACCATAATGGTTAGGATTTCATAAACAGTCCTAGTTTTAGATAAAGTTAATGAGTAATTATATCTTAGTGTTTATCTTCCTCTTTAGTACATGATGGTTTTATTGATATACTCACACTGACCTTTTTGGTTTTAGTAAATGGCTGGATCTGGCGGGAACCAAAGTAATGGTGGATGTGAAGGAAACTATGACAGTTTTCTGAGTGAGAAACTGAATGATATTGGAGATGCAATGATAACTCTTATGTTTATCCTCAAACAACTATCTGGAGTCATGATTGACCACCTAAACCTTGGTGATTTCTATAAGGAATCATATATGCGAGAAACAAATCCCTACAGAACTACAGGTAAAAATCATCAAGGTAAGTGTGTTCAAAAACCTATGTGCCATAGATGTGGAAAGAAACACCTAGTAAAATGTTTCAAAGGGACAGAAATATGCTATAAATGTGGAAATGAATGTCATAAAGCAAGAACCTTCGATGGAAAAAGGAATCATCCAGTTGACTCGAGGATAGGGAAATAAGTTCTTTCTGAGGGATCAATTGAATGTTCTAAATGTGGTGTGCATGGTCATTATGAAAACACATGTCCTATGAAGAAGTTTCGTGAATGGGATCACCAAGATCATACAAATGTTCGTTTACCAATACCTAATGCCATTCCGATTGAGGATAAAGAAACTGACAATGACCATTCAAAGGTATGGATTATTTATTAACTTTTGTTTTCTATTTTGGAATCTTAGGATACGATTCATGATTTTGTTTGAAGGAAAGAAGTATTTCAGAATAAGTTGTAAAGTAATGGTTAATGGATCATGAATAATGTGAATGAGTAAGAAATCAACATATAAGGGATTCAAGAGTTATGGTGAAATTCTTAAGAGTATTAAGTGTCTTATGATGATGGGGTACATTAGAAGACTTTTTATAGTATGTGTAACACTGATGTCTGATATATAAAAATTTTATTCAAGGAATAGAAATTTGTTCTTTTGTGGACATAGTTATAAAGAACCATTTGGGTTTATATGATCCTTACTT
Organism: Viscum album; assembly: GCA_963277665.1. Lineage (NCBI taxonomy): Eukaryota > Viridiplantae > Streptophyta > Magnoliopsida > Santalales > Viscaceae > Viscum > Viscum album. The sequence continues at coordinate 157,340,170 of OY728128.1, read as the reverse complement.
TCGAGGTAATTATGGGTCACTATATGTAATGATGGAAAGTGAAAGTCATGAGATAAAATTGAGGTTAAATTACATTATGGTTATTTTTGAAGATTTTATATCGTTATTGGGGAATGTTTTAAGAATTATGTAGTTTTGGAAAAAAGGACGGCACACACACCGTGTGACAACCCGTCGCGTCGGACAAGGCTGCGGGAATCGAACACACAACCAAAGTGTAATGGGTATTTATCGCTGACCACTGGACTACGTGAAGTCCCTCATTAGTTTGACTAATTCTTTTCAGTTAAATTATTTTATGAATTAATAGTATGTTGATTTTGGGATATCTATGGAAATTTATTAACTTATCATGAGGGATATGTGATTAGGTTAATTACTTTTCAATGCGAGACTTTAGGAGCAACTGATGTTTTTTTGGAGATAAATATTACGACTTAACTTGGAAGACTATATGACTAAATCCTTCAAATACTTGGGTTTCAATCTTAGTTTGTTTTACTTTGAGGAATTTTATGGAAAAATTGTTTATCGAATGGTCCTCGTTGAACTTTGGGTTTTGTTGGACAAATTTTGGTGATTAAGAATAGATTTTCTTTTTATAAAGGGTTATCCTTTTCTGGATTATCTGATCTTGTACTAAACTTTTTGGTTTTGGTTTTGGTTAGAGTCTAAAGACATGGGAAGTGTATAGTTCTCTTTTGTGGATTAGGTGATTCTCTAGAAATTTATTATTGTACTCTTAATGCGAACAAGTCTTCCTAAATACCCATCTTTTGGAGAAAATATGAGTTTGATTAAGGAATCTAGTAAAAGTTGAAAGTCTACATGACAAGTAAGTATGTTTCATTATGATTTAGTTAAGCTCAGAAAATAAATTCTTCCATGAAAAGTAACTTAAAACAAATATGTTGTCTGTTAACGTTTCCTACTGGGGAATCGAATATCGTTTAACCCATTACAAGTTTGTGATTTTCTTATGGTTAACTTTCTCCTAGACATGATTACTATCACTCTCCATCAGAACATGACCCTTTGTTTTTTCCTCCATGTCCATATTTTCATACATGGAATCATAGTATGGGTTAACTCGGGTGACCTTTATACTTTCTTTCTTTTAAAGTGATAGTTTAATTTACTCCTTTTCCGATGGGGGGTTTTCAATGAAGTATCCAAGACCAATTTTAAAATTGCGAGGACGCAGTTCCCAAAAGGGGGGAAGGATGTAACACCCAAGGTAAATAAAGAGTATGACATTTTCACATTTATCCATATTTGTGAATAAAATATTAATATAACTTTAAAGGGGACGATATGCTCGATGGCGTACCCAACACGCAACAACGAGTTTTTTGGGAATCTTACGTTGCACTCCAATAATAAAATAATATTATTTTAAATGGTAGTTAATGCCTAGCCGTTGTAATGGCGGGAGTGAATAGAACTAACTACAAAATGATTTTATATGTTTTTATATTTATCCAATAAAAAATAAAAGCTTAAAATAAGAAAACAATTCAATTTTTGGCATATATACTTTAATTTTCACTAAAAGGCCGAACTATCGCCTTTTGATGGCGAACCCTCATTAAATATAGTTTTGGTCACTCTAATTCATTCTATTGGACCAAATAAAACTCTTCTTTGGAATTGGGACCTCAGAGTTTACTTTGTATAGATTTTTGGTATTTTTTCTGATAAAGTTCATTTTTTAATGAATAGTGAAAAATGTTGTATTTTAATTCAAAAACCCATTTTAATCTAATTTATTTATATGATTAGATTATCTTTTTAAATGGTTTTAAAGTGTAAATATAATATATGTTTACCATTTAATACAATGGTGGTCATTGTAATTAATATCACTTTAATATTGGACATAAATGAGTGTCAATCTTTTGAAAGATATTGTTTCTTAAAAACACGCTATTTTTTTTAACAGCGGGATTTAATTATAAAATTATTTAATTCAACTTATATGTTATGAATTTGGTAAAATAGAAATAATTTTTGAATTCGGAATATCAAATATATCTTAGGGTGCATTTTTGGTATTTTTCTGAAAAACTTCAATTTTTGATGAATAGTGAAACCACAACGTGGTCGTTACAAAATATGATTTTTCGTTTAAATGGGACATTACCACTTCTGTGATATGAATTTTAAAAATCCAATTTAAATGATTTTCATTATTAAGTAAAATGTGGTTCAATGGGATGAAAATAATTTTTGATGAAAAGTAACTTTTAAGTTTTATTAATCGCGATTAAAGGTAATTAGTGTTATTTAAGGTAAAAATGATATTATAATAAAATGAAAATATATTTAAACTTGTCCTAACCCTATTGGATGATTGATGGCCGACAAATACAACCCATGGGTCGATTTTTGGTACCCCATGGAGCCACTTGTGTTTGATAATGACATTTATGCATTTTATTTAAAGTTAAAATGAAAATGTCACAAACATGATTTGTTTTACTAAAACAATTTTTACATGTGGTTATACAAGTCATAATTTTAAATATAAATAGTCATTGGAAAGATAAAAAGATTTCATACATCATAGTATTTGTTTTATAAATTTTAGACCTTAAATAAATTAAATTCTTTATGACATCATGATGATGCAGCGATGACCTCATTATTTAACGAATTAAATAAAATGGAAAGATAATGCAAACTATAGGACCTACACATGTCCAAAACCTATTGTATGAGTGTATTTAAAACCCTTATCACCTTATCCTCGAAAAAAAATCAATGTGGGTCCATTAAAATCCGAAAACCATTTGAAAATAAAGTAACATTTTATACTTTGCCAATAGTGCCCCTCCTCTCCTCTTATAGAAGGCCCCCAACTCTACCACCTTACCCACACATCTCAAGCCTTTGGTTCGGCCACAATCTGATCATTTTGTCTCTCCACATCCCTCTCCTCATCCTAGAATCCTTAACTTAGGCAGGATTCTCTTCAAGAAACTCTTCTGCCTCAAACCAAAGGGAGTTACCCAATTTTTAGGTAACGTCTTCATTTGTGCTCTTTTGTTTTATTTTGCTTCTCCAACCCCCTAAACTCTTTTTATTAATTTATTTTGTAACAAATACAGTATCATAAATATACTAGTTTGTTGTTATAGTAAGTATTGGTGCTAAAATTACACACACCTTCATCTAATGGTTAAAGAACATACTGTTTCTGTGGATGGCGAATTTCTGCCTCACGAAACGATGATTGTTCAACACTCGTATAACACCTTCAAAGGTGGCCATTAAGATGTCACTATGTTTATATATGATATATAATATTTTTATGTTTTACATAAGCTTCTGTATTTTCATTTGTGTCATACCTTTATGGCTTTCATTATGGGTATATGCGATATCTTCATTTTAGGAAGTGCGGACTACCGCCCCCACAAAGTGATTTGATTCGTTAATGCCATATGTGGGATGTATAAAGGATGGCTTTAAAGATATTATATATGATTTTATACTGGAATTATAATATACCTTTATATCATTATTGTTTTCTTTCCATTAAAGTATGAGATAGAAATGAAAGTAGCGTTCATGCATACGTACGGCTTACCGTCTCCATGAACGGTGCATTTCATTTCTTATCCTCAAATGTAATGTACTATTATAAGTACATATAATGGATATATATGATTTATGATACATATAATGGATGAGTATAATTCTGGAATTAAAAATATACACATCTCTCATTTATTTTTAATTCCATTAATATGACATAGAAATGAAAGTAGCGTTCATGCGTACGTACGGCTTACCGTCTCCATGAACGGTGCATTTCATTTCCTACTATTAAATGATTATGTAATATTATAAATACATGTATATTCTGGATATATATGATATCCAAATCATGAATATCATTATTGAGATAATGGATATTTGACTACGTGAACAACTTGTAAATATAAGAAGTTCACTTTTGACTTAAGTACCAAATATCGACAAAACAAACATTATTAACATAAATGATTACATAATGTTTATAACATGTAAATAATTGATATAAAAGGAATAATTAACTTGAAAAAGGTTTTTAAAAAAGTATAAATTAACTCAAGTTTATTATTCAGGACGTTAAAGAATGATCGAGTCAAGTCGGACCCGAGGTAAGGGATCCTACTCCCTTCTTTCTTTTTAAGTACACTCTTTTATGTCATTCCTTTTAAAGCTCATATTTATTTTTATTGGGATTTTATTTTATATTAATATTACTGAAATTTTTATGTTCATATGATGAGAGACCCTATTTGATCTCATCAATCCATTTTAGAAGTTATAAGTGGCACCGTTAGGCTGCCGAGTTTTCAAAAGCGATTTTTCATCTCACTTTTATTCCTGTGAGATTTATTCTACATTTTCCACAATGTCCTTTGAGTGGTGTATGTACTGTCCATTAGTTTACTCATTGTGTAATATAATTTCATTTATGAGTATTTAAATCAATGTTGTATTTTCCTTCTTTCATGGGGTTTATGTTTCGAAAGATACCCATGTCGGTAAGGGAACCTTTCACCCTCCTTTTTTTAAAAGACTTATTTTGTTATGTCTTTTAATTCACATTCAATTATGATGGGATATGTTCTTATATATCCTTATTTATGTAAATTTTATGTCCAAGTGATGAGATCCCCTTTATCTCTCTCATCAACACTTTTTGTAAAATTTTATGTGACGCCGTTAGGCTATCGAATTTTACCAAGGGAACTTCTTAACCCAATTTCGATTTCTTTGGGTTCAACATGTAGTTATTGAATATGTAATCCTTTGAATATGTGTGAATATACTTTGATTGTTTTACACTTAATATCCACTTATATTGGGTATATTTATATTTGTCACACATAATTATTAGATTGATTTATCCTTAATTTAAGGATACCTTCTTTATAGTGGATTTCATCTCATTTTACATTTCTTTTGAGACTTCATTGTTGTCATGCACCAATTCACTCTTATATGGTGTGAATACTGTCCTTTGTCATATTTTATCATGAATCCATTTATTCTCATGATATTATAATGTTTGGATTACATGTTATTCCCCTATTATTTGTTTCAAGAGTCTCTCATTTTGTTAAAAACTCTTTAACAAAAATATCATTTTAAATGTTTTAAAGATTTATTATTCTAAATCTTTATCTTTAATGTCCATGTTTTATAAATGGTTTTCAGTATTTATTTATATGTACATTAATGTTTTAACAATATAATTCCAATAAAAGTTTCAAAGTGGTACGGGACACTTTGATTCAAAAATATCTTTTAATGATTTTTGAAAATGGATTGATTAATTCAATGTCTTGGAATTACTTATTTGGATTGAAAATGAAATGCTGTTATTGAAATGTTTATATTTTCAATATTATATGTGTAATGATGGTACTTGTACATTTTACGGGTGGTTACGTGATAAACCATATAACGGGTGGTGCCGTGAATACCAGGACGGGTGGTTACGTTATAACCTCCAATGCATTGTGTATGGAAGTCGACCGTATGGCTATTCCATTAAGTATGTTTGGAAGTCGGCCGAATGGCTATTCCATTAAGTTATATGTGTGGAATTCGACCTTATGGTTATTACACTTATGTATTTTTATGTCCCAAGTTACCTTTATATGTTATGTGATCTTTATATGGGTTTTATGTTAATCTTTTGGTTACAGAAGGGTAAGTAATGAACTTTTATTCAGTGAAGAGTTTTTACTACTTCGAAAAGGTGAAAAGTATTACTTTGATAATGTATACATGGTTAACTTGTTGTTTTGAAAAACTAAAAGTTTTCATTCTTTGTGTATCCCTTACTGAGCTTTTTATGCTCATCCCAAGTTTTTGAAATGTTTTTCACAGGACTTAATGTGGAATAGGGTCAAGGATGGGATCAAGGGAAATTCATGCAACCGAAAACATGGAACTGGACATGTTTCTTTTTAAGAGTTTTTATTTTATGGAAACTTAGTAAAAGTTTCTACTTTTTAATCTTTTGAGATGAAATAGTTATGTCCTAATTCTCTGAAACTATAAACCTGAAAAGATCCTCAATGTGAATTATTCATTTAATTCAATATTAAGTAAGGTTTAAGGTCGGGGCCTTAGAATCATATATCATATAGTATATTTTACCTTTATGTAGATGAAAATTCCATAAAATTAGATATTTTTTGGGGTTTGTACTTGATATAAATGCATATTATCATTGGGTTTAACCACAAATCTATGATCCCTTCCATGATAATATAATTTTTTTTTGTTTTAATATAATTATCGACTAATAATACAACTTATATAATTATTCCTTAATAAAAATTATTTATTATTAATTATATAGTTAATAATAATATTTAATAATATAATTGACCTAAATAAAAATAATAATTATTTATGTTAGAAATTATTAGTATTATTTTGATAATAAATAATGTAGATAATGTATGATGATACTACTAAAAGAAAAATTTATCAAATGAATTGATTGGTAATTTTATAATTAAGGAAATTATTTGTTATATTTTTTACAAAAATTTATAATTGTATAAATAATTAAAAAAATTACAAGAAAATTTATAATTATTAAATATTAGTTATATTGATTATTATTATGATTATTATTAACTGTTAATTGTAGTTGATATTATATAATTTTATTATTAAATTAGTAATTATAAAAATTACTCTATTAATTGTTAAGAAATGTATTTTATTTTTAGATTTCATTTAACTTAATTAATTATATAATTATTTAATAATTGTATTACTAATCAGTACACTAATTATTAAATTTATTTTTTATTAATACTAATATTGATAATTACTAGTTATATCATTTTGTTCTAAAATATTGTGGTTCAAGAAACATATATGTAAAAAATATATAAAACATAAATTTTAGTTTAAATTTAATGAGTAGTGGAAAATCTATAGCTATTCATTATATACATATCTTTTAAGATTCATCATACTAAACAAATTAGTACATATAGTTTTTTCACATCATGTGTATCGATGTCTATGCCATATTATATGCTCCTCTAGTGTAGATTCCCCAATAGCAGCCTCTACATTATCCAATTCGAAAAGATTCAGATATTAGGATTCCTAAATTATAACCTATACATATAGGGAAAAGGATAAATAATGGATATAAATCTCTCCCACATGGTATAAAGAAGGATTATAGTTAAATGGTTCTCCCATGTGCTAAAAAATGGTTGTTTTGTAGTTAGAATATAACCACCTGTGAGAAATGTAGGTTAAATTTTGCACACATCATCAGATGTGAAAACAGAATAATCTAATAAAGTATATACGTGTTTTAAAAATCATAAGAATAAATGTAATGAACATATATAACCTAGCCCCTTCCATGGATTCTGTAAAGTCCCATCTATAGTAATGAACTTCACATAGAATGTCAAACGAAATCCCACAAAAATTATCCAATGTGGGAAAATACAACTCTGCCAATGATCTATAAAAAATATCATTGCTCAAAAGTAAATTCCTATTTGTGATCAATGATTTTTATGTGCTGTGTGATATGTTAACCCTATAAAAATAAATATTATTTTACATAATTATAAAAATAGATATTTAAAAGATGAATTATTGTTTTCAATTTCATAATAGTCTTTCCCAAGTGATTTAAGATATTATAATGTGTTCATGAGATATCAAGGATTTAAATCCATATTTTAGTTAGATAAATGTGAATTGTGTATGACCACTAAAATCCATACTCTAAACATCATCCCCAAATTTCTATATAACATTCATGATATATCCACAATTAATTTCTCTATTCAAGAATATGATTAGGGAATTTGGTGACCCCAATTTATTAGGTGGTGCGGGAATGGGAATGATGAACGAAAACTATCTCAAATCTTGATCGATATGGTTCAACTAAATCATGTGAAAATAATTAAAAGTAACCATGCATGTTCCAAAAGTATGTATTATCGGAGTGAATAGTGGGAATGATTATAGAATCACTGAAGAATTTGGTATCCTTGAAAACCTAAATGAAAAATTAATATACAGTTAATAAATAAATAATTTCTGATAACTAATGATAATTTTAGTATATTACTTAAAATTTTAATTTTATTGAGTCGAATAGAATAAAAAACATCTTATTTTGTGTTATATTCAAGATTCTATGCACCTAAATTTCTTTGGGTTGGCTCCACCTACAAAAATATTGTTCCATTTATTGTTACAAATTGTAATTTTATTGATTTGAAATTGACATATAATGTATAGGTAATCAATTTATCATTTATGAAAATATTATTTCCTAATATCAACAGTTAAAGGTATTTTAACATACAAAGTGATGTGAGGGATGTTCTCTTATACAATTATATGAATAATAATAATGTATCATATTATATACATATTATCAATGTGACATGTGATATATTGTTCACAGAAGTATATATAAGATAGAATGACCTCCAATTGGTTCACCCTACATTGTTAGTGTCCTCATGTATGGGTAAAACAATAATATGAATGAATGGTGTATAATTATAAAAAAAATACTCTTCCCAAAATATGTATTAGAATGTATGAACATAAAAATATCTAGATTGTTATATTATTAGCATCATCATCTATATCAGTGAAGTACTCATCTATCATTAGTATGTGTTGATGGATACTAGCATTGAAATATCCATCATTCTGAACTTATATAAATATTTATCTATGTATTAAAAAAATCTATCCCCACAAGCACGATATATCAAAATCATGTACATGATGGTGGGGCTTAACATAATTGATACAGCTAAAAGATTTATTTTCTTATCTTCCTTCATTAGATGGAATACATTTTTCTCCATCCTTTATATCTATATATCTATTGAGATATGATTTTGATCATCAAATGTGATATTGCACTTCACTACACCATATATAATTGAATTTAATATTTTGTTGATGATCAAAAGAGTGTTTTAAATGTGATAGATTTTGTGTGAAATCCTTAGATCGTGAGATGGATCTTGATGACCCGTGAATTCAACATGGGAAACATAATAGTTCTGTAAGGTGTGAAAACAAACATCCAAAATATATACTTTTGTTTTAAACATTTTAAATTATAATTAATGGAATGAATTTTATGAAATATATTTTAATAAAATATATGTTAATTTTTTTTCACACATTCACTATTTATATGGAAAGATAATACAATCATGAATATAGTAAAGCATTCACACTATACTAAAAATATATATAAACATACTCAAGGTGGATGAGAACATGATATCCATCCATCATGTTTGTGTTGTTTTTTATGATTTTTTCCCACATCATGATATATATCGTATCATAACCCAACTCCCACTTTATAAAGACAAAAAAACTCATATAAAATTTGTGTAGACACGAGAATTCCTATAAATAATAACCTAGTAAATCCAAGGAAAATATTTTTCTATCATTGAGAAATATATTGTTATGAAAATCACCTATATCCATATAAGACACATAGTAATAGTCAATAAAATTGATCAATTGATATTCTAGATCAATATAAGATACCCAATAAATAGAAAAATTTTACATCTTGTAATGACATGTTCAATGAGATACCTCAGTGGATGGAAATATCTGTAATCAAATTACATTTGTTACAACCAGACCACTAGACTTGATCGATGTCTACTGTGAGTATTTCATGAAAATATACAACCTCTATGAAGCACCCTTCCATGTTCAATATTTGGGAAAAAATTATATTGAATCCAATAAAATATTTATATTATTACATGGACATTTCAATCAATGTTCATACCCTGTTGCACACCCTCAAATGATTATTTGTAGAATTCGATAAAGTACATTACACTGCAATAAAATCCCTCATTTAACAATTTAATTAATAGTTGTTTATAAACACCCTATAAGGCTTCATTTATAATGTCCAAAAAAGTAGGTGAAATATGTAAATATCTTATACCATTGTCACATTACATGACCATTTATCACATATAATTTTCCTTATATAATCTTACACATTCTCGTTGGACCTTTTGAATTTTCTATAAGATGTAATTAAAGTGTTGTTATTTAAGATCGTATGTCAAAACAAGTCAACATGAATATATTTTAAAAGAATGTAAAATTTATTTAAATGGATATGAGTTTTATGAATCATATCCAACATGATGACATCATTATTTATTTCATCACCATTAAAAATCATAGGGAAAATATTAAAAATATGTATCATGTAATATCGATGATAAGAATTATGTTCTTGTAGTAGATCCCTATCCTAGAGAATGTTTTCTATAATCTCTCAAAGGCGATGAAATATCAATCCAACATGTTATTTTTTTGTCACATGGGTACATATACATGCCATTTATAATTTCTATGATTCAATGTTCTCTATTTTACTATTGAATAATTTATTTATGTTAAAAGAATATTTACAATTAATAGAGGAAATAATAATTTATAAACTTCTGTAAATTTTCTAATGAAAATTTTCATCCAGATGAATAAACTGTTTGAAATAAGAAAATTTGGCTATAAGCATCATTTATATCTTAAATGGAATATAGAACTCGACTGTCATATGATTAAACTGATTATAATTGGATAAACATCAATAGTCTCATAATAAAATATGACATAGTTGATTAAAGTAAAATATGAAATTATTTTTCTAAAACCCTTATAGAATTAAACCAAATCATCAAACATTTTAACAATTTATGTTTTAATTATCATCTAAGAAATTCCTTAAGAGATGATATGTGTGAACAATTATTTTAATAATTTTTATAAATGATATAATAATTAACTTGAATATATTTTCACTCTTAATAATTAATGTTGATATAATTATTTTTAACCAGGATATATAGATCCAATGATAGACTTGGATAAACATAATTTTGTAAGAATTGTAACATAGATATCACATACTATGGGGGTATTTTAGAATATATTTAGCACTTGTTAAATATTCATCTAGAAACATATTTTTAACACTAAATGATATATTTACCTAGTTATTAATCATCAACCATAATTGAGAAATATCACTAGATATGGAATGTATTAACTTTATTTTTCAATTCACATTTACTTTTAAAATATCCTCCAACATATAATATATTATCAGTTGAGGGTGGTGTTTGGTCCACAACACAATATAAGTCATTTAATTGTGGAATAATATACAAATACAATTATTATTCAGGAAATATTACCTCTAATAAGGATGTCATTGATGGAGTTTGGTTTACTATTCTTGGTTTTGGGATATCTAACAACAGAATCTCTATAGGTATATTGACTTCATCTTCCACACCATCCATATATTATTTCACATTATTAAATTATTATTCATTATATAATGTATTACAAATTAAATAATGATTACCAATATTAATTTATCCATTAATTAACTATATATTATATTTAGCATGTTAATAATTAGAATTATAAGAAATTGAACACCTAAAAATATTTAGATTATTAATGTCTAGTAGAGGATTCATGTAATAATATGTTGTATCATATTGTTTCGAAGGACATAATTCCATATTTCTTCTATAGATTGGATCATTGGTAGTAGGTTTAATGTCATCATCAAAATAAATTTTCTTGTACGATTACAACAAACCATGATTACAATATATTTTCAACAAACATGACGTTTCCACCCAATACTATACAACAGTTAGAGGATATGACCTATGAAATTGTGAAAAATAAAATTAAATATATTTGTATTTAATTGATTTTTGTTAATTGGAACTAATTTTTATGTGACTATGAGTACTCTTAAAAAACCATCCAATATCTGATATTCATGTACATATAAAAATATTTTCAATTTTAAACTATAGATAAAACACTAAACATTATAAATTGCTTCTCAATTGTAATATATGGAAAAACATGTCAACCTAAGAAAAAAAATTAATAACACGTTATATATATGTATATTTAATAATAAAATTCCTAATTTTTTTAATTATATACAATCAAATAATATTTATCTTATATTTATATGTTTTATACTTAATGGTGTAAAATTTTATAATAAACCATCCAGGGAATAAAAAGTATTCATTGATCTTCTATTATAATTGATTTCATGAACTACATTTCTCTTTAAATTCATGTTGATGAAACAAATCATTCAGCATCATCACATCATATGGAACCTTCTTTTAATAAATCATTACAACCATTCAAGTAGGGTGTTCAAGTGGTTTTGGATAAATATAGATTTTTTATTTAATTTCCAGACCCTAAATTAGTAGATATTTGAAAGACACGCAAATTATCAATGATGTAAGGAATTGTGATAATTAAAAGTAATATATCTAATTTCAAAATAATTACAACACCAAATTATAATATAAAATTTACCATTCACCTAAATATGATTCATCATTAATTCAACTAAAAGAAAATATAGAAGTTAATTTTTATATTGAGTTATTTATATTAAAATATCTTTGAAAAGTATTCAATACTATTTATGAATTTCAAAAAATTCATCTTATATTAAAATTTAATTTTAACAAGTTTTAAAAAATATTTCTAGATTATATACATTTTATAAATATTTTTATATAACTGGAAATATTTTAAATCATTCAGAAGAAACATAAATGGTTGAAGTTGGTGGAATAGATTAATTATTTGAATAATGTGCTAGGATTGTACTAGAGTGGGAATCATCAAGTTTTTTAGTTTTTATATGATTTGAACCTTCCAGGTGTAATACAATCATTTTACCACAACTATTTACCCCATAAATTATTCAACAAGACCTATTTATTTGGTTACGTGTGTTTTACCCCTGGGTAAAAGTAGCATGTCGAAATAAATATTATAAGGAATTTAAAATCATATAAAAAATATATTTTATATATTTAGTTCCTCATGTGAATGTTTTTTATGGAATTATCTTATATTTTAATTAGTACATCATATGGAAAAAATATGGATTTTCTTGGAAATAAACAATGGTTTTTTTCTTATGCATGACCATGTTTTTCATCTTGTAAGGGAGTGATGTGCATTCGGTAAATATTTAAAATAATTAAATGAATTTAATCAATAAATTGAACTTGTTTACTAGTTGACTAAAAAAACATATATTTAATAAAAACTACTATGTAACCTTACGATTTTCCTCAATTATTAATAAACATACCTAGATAGAGGAGATAATAGGATGAAGTTTATCATGGGTGAATGTGCCCACTTGGCCTTTTGTCATTAGAAATAATCAATCCAGGATCAATATGATGATAAACGCCAGACTCCAGGGATCGAATCACAGAAATAGACAAAGAAGAATAATAGTCCCAAAACCACAAAAGAAGGATCATCAGAGGTTGATTATAATTAATTTAATTAATTGAAAAGAAGTACCCTTTATTGCGTTCTTTCTTCGTTGATATTTCTGATCACATTCTGATGTGATTCGTTGTTGAGTCGTAGAATCCAACTGTAGACTTCCTCTAGTGGTGATCCACACATTAACCATGTATATCTGGACATCGCCAACTGAATATCTGGGTGCTAGCATGGAGAATCCTTTACATTCATTTTCCACCTTAAATTGCCTTGATCTGATGGAGGAGGATCTCTCTCTATCTTGAGAGCGTTCATGGAGGAAGGAGTTCTTTCTGTCTTGAGAGAATTATCCAGAATTGATGTGGCCACTGATTAAGGAAATGTTTTGGGTTTGAGAGGATATTTATAATTGGGTATTAGGTTATAGAGTAATGATAATAAATAAACGAGTTACACATTATATATATTTCATTAACCGTTACTGAAAACCCCCATGTTGATTCATTAATACCTTGACATGCAGCCACACAGATTATAATAAATATCATTTAATAAAATCATATTATTTCCTCAAAATTCTCACTTGAAAAACTACACGACATGTAATCATTAATACACGAAATGTACTAGTTTTTCATTTCCTTTCCAAAATGAAAAATACACGGTGTGTACAATCAATGTACACGACATGTTTATATTTTTTTTCATTTTCTTTCCAAAAGGAAAACTACATCGCATGTACATTAATGTACATGGTTTTTATATCCTGTTCTCATTTTCATTACAAATTTAAAACTACACAATGTGTATAATCAATGTACACGACATGTATATCTTGTTTTCATTTTATTCTTATTTCATTATTAAAATGATTTAGGCTTCCTCGAATAATTATTAAACCACATACAAGAATAATCTTTATTCTACTTGAGATACATGGATACACATAGTGTGTGACCCTCTAGGCCTCTTTCTCGTTGGCATTAAGCAGGCTTGCCGAAAGTGGAATATTACAATCTAGGAATGGGTCAAGGCACCCTAGGGAATGAAATTGACACCGCATTGATGATTCACCTCATTCAAAATATTATCATGTAATTTATTCTCTTTGTCTCAATATCTCATCAAGAATGTTTCATGGAAGTTTTATGAACCTATATTCTTGATCCATCATTCATTGACTTCCATAAATAAACTCGTAGTGACACCATGACCAAGGAATTTGGGTGACAGTTCTATTTCACTCAAAGGGCCCGAGATATCTACTTCAATAAATATAGAAGGTACAAATCATTCATCGATATATCCATTAACAGCATGTCATTCATGACGCACCGAACATACCCTACATCTCACCAACTGTCTTCATGACTGTTTTAATCAGCAAATCTATGTGTGGAAGTCATGACCAGAGTTATTGATAATATTACTGCCTAAGGACCATTACACAGACTCGTATATAGGAATGTATGATGACACCAATACATGCATAATTACTATAGGTGGGTCTACTCTCATAATCTCCCATCACAGATATTACCAAGTGTGAACTCCTTGAGAGAGAGTCTCGACTTCTTATGAGTACTCTCTCATGACAGTCTATATAATATGTGTCCTATCATAGTATTTTATCAAACAGTATAACTTTATTTTATAGTATTGTTACATCATTTCAAGGTTCTCATCATATTGTGGATCTCCCATGACCTTATTAATGCAACAAATATTCCAGGACATTATTATATTATAGTCATTGAGAATAATGAACAATATATAATATGTTTACATTCATGTAATCAAAGTACAAATAGCTGGTTCTCAGGAAACAAACTCTAAAAACTACCACTTTGACTAGAGACAACTTCATATGACTTTTAGTCCACTAGACCTCACATGATGACCTTGTTTCAGCTGAGTGAAAGCTTTAGTCAAGTGGTCCTCCACATTGTCTTCCATGGAAATAGGACTCACTTCCACTTCACATCTCTGAGAAAAATCCCTCAGGAGGTGATACTTCAGAAGTATGTGCTTTGTTCGCTGATGTTACTATGTGTCTTTTGCAAGTTCCACCGCTGTAGTATTATCATAGTAGAGTGTGATAGTATCTTTACACTAGGTACCAAATCCAGCTCTTGGATGATGCTTCACATCCATAATTTCTTATTAGATTCCTTAGAAGTTGCAATATATTTAGACTCTACTATAGAATCTGCGACCACAGTTTTCTTTGAGAACTACCAACTTACTGCACCTCTATTTAAACTGAGGATGTATCCAGTCTACGACTTCTTGTCATCTTGATCAGTCTGGAAACAAGCATCTACATGTCCTTTGATGAATTGTTTCTCATCTCCCCCATTAACCAGAAACATATCCTTAGTACACCATAGATACGTAAGGATAGTATTGACAACCATCCAATAGAGGTATCCAGGATCATCTTGATATCTGCCTACCGCACTTAATGCATAAGCAACATCTTTCCTTTTACATTGCATAAAGTACATGACTAACCCAATCACGGATGCGTAAGGGATCCTTTTTATTTTCATTATTTCCTCATGTGTCTAAGGACACATTTTTCTGGGAAGATGAATGCCATGTGACACTGGAAATAATACCCTCTTCAATTTTTCAATAATAAATCTATTCAGTATCTTGTCAATGTATATACATTGGCTCAGGCCCCATATTCTCTTTGATCTATCACGATAGATCTTTATCCCAAGAATACATGATACCTCGCCCAAATAAATCATAGAGAATAATTTATCCTCCCATTCATTAACTGACTGTAAGACATGTACTTCATTTCCAATTAGTAATATTTCATTAACTTATACTATTTGGAAAACGATTGCAATACCTCTTAACCTTTTGTAGACACAAGTCTCACATTTGTTCTCAACAAATCCAAATTATGTTACAACATCATCAAAAAGAATGTTCCATGACCTTGATGCTTTCATTAATCCATAAATGGATTTCTACAACTCGTTTACCTTGTTGGAATCCTTTGGAGTAACAAAAACCTCAGGTTGTGTCATGTTGAGATCTTCCAAGAGGATCCCATTATGTAATGTTGATTTGACATCCATTTTCCAAATTTCATAGTCATGTTAAGAGATAATGTAAAATAGGATTCTGATGGATTTCAGAATCGCAACTGGTGAAAAGGTTTCATCATAGTCAATTCCTTGACGCTGTATAAATACTTTTGCAGCCAGGCGTGCCTTATAGGTGATGAATTGTCCATGAATGTCTAGTTTATACTTGAATACCCATTTATTTCTAAGCGTATTTTCATCAATAGGTGGATCTACCAAAATCCAGTCTTGGTTTTGGGACATGTGATCCATTTCAGAATTCACGAATTCTTGCCAGTTGGCAATGCATGTACCTTCAAATGCTTCCTTATAGGTAAGAGGATCATCATTCTCAACCAATCACGAGTCACTATCCTATGTGATAAGAAAACCATATTGTTCTGGTTCTCGTACCTCTCTCGTGCTCCTACGCAGTTCTTGTGTGTCAGGAAGAAATTGTTCTTCCATGGGGATTTGTGGAATCTGTTCTTGTACCAACTTTTTTGTATCTTGAGCCTCGACTTCATAGAAGTCTATCTCACTCCCACTATCTATTTTGGAGATTTCTCCCTCTCATGGAATATGGTGTGTCTTACCACTATTACGTTTTTATCTGAGGGGTTGTATAGGTAATATCACCTTTTTTCTATAGGATATCCTATAAACGTACACTTTGAGCCTCAGCGGTGCAAGTTTGTTACCCGAAGAGGCCTTAAAAATTCTTCACAACCCCAAACATGTAAATTTGATAACATAGATTTCCATTCACTCCATAACTCGTATGGAATAACCTCTATCAATTTAGTTGGTACATGGTTTAGTATGTGTGTTGTTGTTTGTAAGGAATATCCCCAAATGGATAATAGAAGACTTGCATGACTAATCATTGATCTCACCATGTTGAAAAGGGTGTGGTTCCACCTTTCACTTATGCCATTCCATTGAGGCGTGTAAATAGGAGTGAGTTGAGATAGAATCCCAAACTTCGATAAGAAATCAATGAAGTTTTAATTAAGATATTCTCCTCCTTTGTCTGAGTAGAGTTTCTTAATCTTCTTACCAAGCTGGTTCTCAACATCATCCTTGTATTCTTTGAACCGATCAAAAGAATCTGACTTATACCAAATTATGAAAATATATACATATCTTCCAAAATCATCAGTAAAAGTTATGAACTATAAGAACCCACCTCTTGCTTCAACTTGAAATGGTCCATACACATTTTTGTAAACTAATTCCAGAATCCCTTTATCCCTTTCACCATTCCCACTAAATGGGACTTTGGTCATTTTTCCTTGTAGACACGCATGACATAAACGAAGTGGTTTTAGTTCGAAAGAATCTAAATACCCATATTTATGTAATTTTTTCCAATGTTTCTCATTGACATGACCAAGAAGGTTATGACAATTTGGGGTGTGGTATGAGTCATATGAAATAATGTTTTCATATATATCCACTACTTGGATTGTGTAGTCTAAAACATAAATGCAGTTATATAAATGTGCCCTACAATAAAAATGCTATATGTATAAAATTAGCCACAATCCTTCCAAAACATGAAGATGAATCCATCACTATCTAATATGGATATTGAAATAGTGTTTTTTACATAGGGTACATAATAACATACTTTTAGTACCAATACCATCCTAGTAGGAAATGTGAGGTTGTAGTCTCCGACAGATATACCAGCGAGTCTGGCTCCATTGGAGGCTCGTAGATCCACCTCATCTCGGTCCACCATTCGGAATGTACTTGGTTCCTGTATTTGGATACAGATGTGAGCACCACAAGCAGTATCAAATTCCCAATTGGTAGAAATAGATATATTTCATTCGATAGAATATGAAACTAATGCTTCCCCATGATTCATTGGATTAGTGCAATTTTTCTTCCAGTGGCCCTTCTTGCCACATGTGAAAGAAACTGCATCATATTCTCTTGCCTCCCCTTTGATCATTCTTTTCATGGATGGCCTTAAAGAAGCTTTGTGCATAATTCTCTTCTCCTCCCCTTTTATTTTATTCACCATTAGGATAGAAGGCCTTTCATGGTTTATATCATTATCCACATGGTGAATGAGGATAATAAGATCATAGAGAGATTTGTCAGTGTTGTTTAGGTTGACATTTACATCAAAATTAAATAATCTCTAGGGGAGTGATGAAACAATGAGATATGTACCCAATTATTTGGGGATTTTCAACCCTATAACCTCTAAGCACTCAATGTTTTCAATGAGCTTGACTAAATGAGGCCCAGATGGGGAACCCTTTTAAATTTTGCATTGAAATATAGTCTTGGAGATCTCAAACCTTTCATGTCTTTCTCCCTCCACGAATAGTCCATGGAGGTGCTCGAGCGTGGTATAGGCATACATGTCTTCATGAGACTTCAAGACATCACTGGACATTGATGACAGTATCAAACATTGAATGTTGAGTTCATCGTTCAAATGATCATCGTAAACTTGGAAATCTTGACCACTCGCCACTTGGGCAGGAGAATGAAGATGTGAAGACTCTATCACGTAAAACTTTCGTTCTTGGTGTAAGATAACCTGAAGGTTCCTAAAACATTCCTGAATGTTACTGCTTGTGAGGATATTGTCATTATCCATAATTGATCATAGATAAAATTTGCTTGATTAGTTTTTCATATTGATTATACAAATTAAAATTGCAGATTGATCATTGCCTTTCGAGTACGTTTTATGAAAAAATAATAAATGAATTAATTAATTCTACCACTATTTTATCAATTCCCAATGGCCCCCACCATTAAACTTGGAATTCCTAGTTGCTATGACATTCTAGTGGAAAGGATCCATATTCCCCTATGCATAACCGTAACAAGGGTTGGTCAAGCTATTTAAAGGTATTTATGTTGGAAAGTCTTTTTCCAGCTATGAGCTTACAGTTCCATGATCTTTTGAGTAGACTCCCCAATCCTGAAATCCTAACTTGTTTTCCCACAACACTTGCCACCATTTTACAACAAGTCTAGAAAGGTTTAATCCTCTTGATGTAAAATGTTTAAGTTAACCAAAAATATATACAAGAGCTTCCTTTATAAAATTAAGTGTCCCGACAGGGTTTGGCCATGAACATAGTTTTATTGAGTCTTTCTCTTAATCAAGTGACGAAAGGCTTGGTCTAACTTTATATGGTATTTGAAAGATTTCAATTATTTATGTGTAGTTTCACATTATCACATTCTTTTTAATATCAAGTGATTCATTCTTAAGTGATTAACCATGTCTTGATAATGTTTACTCATAGTCTGGTTTTTATTTTATTCCATCTTTGCATGGGTGTTTATTTTATCAACTATGTGATCGTGACAACACATAAATAATTAGTAAACCATGAAATTAGACATAAATATAATAATATAATATGGCATGATCATGAGATTATATTGGTTATCTTATCTAGAAGTTTTGATAAGCTAACCCTGACCTAGGGAAAAACTCCATGAACTCGATGATTCATGTTTTGCATCACCCACTTGTCCACCTTTGTATATTTTTTGGTTGGTTTCACCTCAAATTTAGATTTTTGAACCATATACTATAGATTGGGAGAACCTCCATTACAAGGGGTTTACATTAATGAATCCATGGGCACGTAGGCCATACATTTTATTGCAAGAAGGCTCACATGCCAACAAATTTAAACTTAATAAATTTATATGAAACCATACACATATACAAAGAGAATTTTCTCTAGCTCATGATCATCCATAGAATTAAACAACATTTACACATATTTAGTATTGAAATTATTTTATTCATTCTTATATTCAAGATAATTTGTGGTCGAATTAAATTAGTTATGATCTTATAATGAATCGATTCATTATCTTAAATTAATTTTTGAATTTACTTGAGATTTTTCTCATCCATATTCCTTATACGGGTCTTTGTAATTTGGAGGAAACCTAGTGAAATTCCATTTCAGGAATGTGCACGGTGTGTAGGCTATATTACACAGCGTGTATTTATTTTTACCCTTTATCAAAAGTACATGCCAGGGCTTTGGAGTGTTTTCTATACATTGGAAATTTTGGAGTACACGGTGTTTAGATTAGTCTAACATGGAATGAACTTTCTTGTTACACAGTTACCGGCCAGGAAATACCATGTATGCTGTTATACAGATTCTCCTTGTACACGGTTTCACCTGGGCCAGATCGCATTACACTGCATATTGATTCACCATACACATCTTGTATTCTTGTTTCCACACGCCATTCAGTTCTCGTAAACTCGGTGTATTAAAAACATAGGTATGCTTAATTCATAAGACGTGATTTGGCGGGCCAATACCAGTTTGATGAACCTGTGTTCAAGGTGTTTAGATTTCACTACACGACGTGTATTCCTTTTTTGTATAAACAGAATGAGCGGATCTTCCAGACGAGTTCCTCATTTTTATTTTAATCAAAATTAAAATTAAAATATCATTTTTGTGATGTGAATCGAGCAATGAATAAGGAAGTACAGATCTCGTTCATTTAGTTTTTTAGAACGATTTATCTTTAATTGAATCAAATATAAATGTGTAAATTTTCAACAAAAATTATATAACTATTATTAACATTGTGACCTCCTATAATACCACTTGAAGGTCACGGGCATAGTGGAAGCTCGTGGGTGGATGTGCCCACTTGGGCTTCTGTCATTTGCAATGATTAATCAGGGATCAATATGACGATAAACGACCGACTCCATGGATTGAATCGTAGAAATAGACAAAGATTAAAAATAGTCCTGGGATGACAAAAGATGGATCATCATAGGTAGATTATAATTAATTTAATTAATATACATGAAGAACAATTTTGGTATTTCTCTCTTCATTTATATTTCTGATCAAGTTCCGATGTGATTCATCATTGCATCGCAAAATCAATGTGTATAATTCCTCTATTGGTGATCGACACGTGCACCATGTATCTATAGACGTCGACAAATGAAAAATATGGTTTCTAGCATGGATAATCCTTTTCATGCGTTGTCCACCATAGATCTCCATGATTCGATAGAGAAGGATATCACTCGGTCTTGAGAGTGTTTTTGGAGGAAGGAGTTATTTCAGTCATGAGAGAACTCCCCAGAATTTTTGTGCACAACGATTAGGGAAAAGTGTTGGGGTTGTGATGATATTTATAATCAGGTTTGAGGTTATAGAGTTATGACAATAAATAAACACCTTACACGTTTTATTTATTTCATTAACTCTTATTGAAAACACCCATGTCGAATCATTAATTCCTTGTCATGCGCCCATGATGATTATAATAAATATCATTTAATAAAACGATATTATTTCCTCAAAATACTGACTGGAAAAACTACACGGCGTGTAATCATTAGTACATAGTGTGTCCTCATTTTTCATGTCCTTTCCAAAATGAAAACTTCACAGAGTGTAAATTAAATGTACACGGAATTTATATCTTGTTTTCATTTTCATTCCAAAATGAAGACTACACGGCGTGTAAATTCAATGAACACAGTGTGTATCTCTTGTTTTCATTTTCTTTCCAAAATGAAAACTACGGGACGTGTATATTCAATATACACAGAATATATATATTGTTTTAATGTTATTCTTTCTCCAACAATAAAACGATTTAGGCTTCCTTGAATAATTATTAAACCACATTTGGGAATAATCATTATTCTTCTTGATATTCTTGGATACACATAGTTGTTGATCCTCTTGGCCTATTTCTTGTTGGCATTAAGCTGGCATGCCTAAAGTTCAAGATTAATATCTAGAAACGGGTCAAGGCACCCAAGAGAGAAGAAGTTGAGGCTTCCTTTACATGGCACCTCATACGAACACTTATCATGTAATTTAATCCCTTTGTCTCAATATCTCATCAAGCAGGTTTCATGGTACTGTCGTAACCCAATATGCTTGATCCATTATTCTTTGACTTCCATAAATAAACTCATCATAACACCATATCCAAGGAATATGGGCAAAAATTCTATTTCAATCAAAGGGCCCGAGATATCTACTTTCTTAAATGTGGAAGGGAAAATTACTTCCTCGACTTATCCATTAACAACATTCCATTTGTGACGCACCCAATGTACCCTACTTCCCGCCAACTGTCTTCGTGACAGTTTTCATCAGAAAATATAAGTGCACGAGTCAGAAAATGAGTTAATGATAACCTTACAGTCTAAGGAACATTACACATTCTCATAGATAGAAATGTCAAATGACACCAATACATGAAGAATTATTACTAGCGGGTTTATTCTCATAATCTCCAATCATGGAGATTTCCAAGTGCGAACTCCATGAGAGAGAGACTCATCTTCTTATGAGTAATCATACATGAGGGTCTGTATACTATGTTTCCTATCATTGTATTTCATCCAACCATATAACATTATTTATGAACATTTTTATATCATTTCAAGGTTCTCATCCTGTCAGGGATATTCCATGTCCTTATTAATGCAAAAAATATTTCAAGACATTATTATATTATAGTCATACAAGAAAAATGAACAATATATAATAAGTGTACATTAATTTAATGAAGGAACAAACAGTTGGTTCTCATGACACAAAATATAACATTCATAAACATACCTAGATAGAGGAGATAATATGATGAAGTTGATGGTGCTCATGTTGGATTGATGAGTTAGATTGCATCTGCGATGATTTCTATAGGAAGATTTCAATGGAGATGAACAACATATAAATGATTGCTTCTATAGGTCATAGAGTTTGAGATCCTCTATCAATGTAGGGATTATTAATTTGGGAGTATACCTATTATAAATTCTTTTTGATCAATATTTAATTATTTCTTACAAAAAATCTGAATTTGGGGATTGCATAGAATGTTAAATTCTTATTTATGCTTTTAATTGAGAAATGTGAATGTTGATGACAAATGATTTGATTATTTCTTATTTACTATGTATATAACCACCATTGATGAATTATTTCCTTGTGAGGTCCCTTAATTAACAATTTTTTTTGTTACGTCGATGTTTTTCTCATGTTCATATTTAGCATTTTTTCTTGGTCATTTTATTCTATTTAATTATTATGATGCTACTATTGGTTGATTATCTGAGACGAAATCCCTAGTGTGTTTCTGATATCAAGGTTGATGTTTGTATTCATTATATCTCTATGTATGTTACTATATTAAGAGGTGAATGAATTTTGGTTTTATAAATATAGTGGGGTTTGTGACATTTATTTTTCATTTGTAATCCATTACTTTCATGAATAGTGGCAAGAAACAATATTCAATGATAGAAGATCAGAGTGGAAAATGTTTTTTGGGTTTTCATCCTCTAAAAAATTATGAGTAAAATCAATATAGAAATTAATAGTGAAGGACATTTTTCCAGATAAAATGATTCCAGGTGACACAAGTAATGGTGTTCATCTTTTTTTTTTGAGAAAATGGTTACTTTAATCCATCAACTAATGATGTTTCTAGAACGAACATGGAATTTTATGGATTTTTGGGCATTATTGTATATGTATTATTCGATTATGTGATATAAAATGAGTCATTTAATGATAATTCATTATGCATGATTCATGAATACACATCATGTTCATCATAATAAGATATGTGTTGTGCCTCAAATTATTTTTCTAGCAGTTGTGCTACATTAAATATCACATGGAATTATGGATATTACCACAAACCATTTGATTTATGATTTCAAGATCATTATTAAATTGATTTACATTCCTATGGATACATATTTTTCTATAATACCAGTGTGTTAGGACTGACAACATGTATCATCATAAGAACATAGATCATAAACACGAGGAATATGCCTTGTTCATCTATAGGCAATAACAAATCATGTGATGCTTCAAAATTTCATGTAGTTTGCATGATACATTCCATGTGGGAGAACAAAACATAGCTAGGTAGATAAATTGTGATGATAAAACATTTTCCACTACAAAATGATGTGTAAATACTCTCTACCTATGTCATAATTTTCAGTCATGCATTGGACCCTCATGAATCTTTAAAAAATGTTTTATTTCACCTATTGGGAATATGATATTATTTAAAAGTAATTATATCACCCAATTGTGAATGGGGACCTGTTCCATCATATATATGTAATATGATAGAGTAAGGTATGTTTTACCAATTTATGGGATATTGATCCTCTATTAGTGGAGTAATAATTTTACATACTTATAGATCTCAGATGAAATATGGATCCTCCACTGAAGCAAAATTTCATCCATAAATAGAGATATGATAGGGCAGGGATCCCCCACTAGAGTTAGGTTAATAACCCATAGTTCTGGGGTAGGGATCCATAAGATACATTTATTATAATAGTAATATATTATTTTTATATGTTCTAATCTATATATAATTACGAATACATTAGTTAACAAAATCTATTATTTGGAAACAGAAATGTTTTCTTGTGATTCCTTATCATTCTAGGGGATTCCTTTTTCTGTGGTATTGTGGATCAATGTCATGTTCTCGATTTTTGGTCTCTTTTGTGACTCATGTACTACAACTAACCTCATGTGGTGGATTTCAAGTTCTAGAAACATAATGAATGGGACTTCTCATCACCAATTAGTTCTATTTTTTTCGAGTGTTTCTGGATTGAAATTTATAACCATATTTTGGCTACACTATAATATCATGATTCTTAGAAGACTTGTTTCAAGGATGTCATTATTTCCCTTCTATTAGAAACCTCTAGTTCTAGGATTCTTGTTTATTTTTGGATAATTATCACCATTTTTATTTTTATTTAATCCTATTGATTATGTTTATACTCACCCATTTATAATTATTTTCTTAAATGTGATTTTTTGTTGAGGATGATTAAAAGGTTGGATATGAACTTGTGATAGTGGGTTAACTTAACTTGTTTTGGTTCAACATTTAATTTCATTTATTTCCGTGGTGTTGACTGGGAATTGGTGGAATAAGGATATTTTGGTTTCCAAATATGTTAATGTTTGGATCCATCTTACGGTGGGGCCTCATCATCATCGATATATGTCAATTCCCTTATTGGTAGTTGTGTGTGTATTTTTCTTTTTTTTATGTAATTTATAATATTTATCTATTTTATTTAATGAGATATCTTATTCTTATGTAATGTTTAGTACCATTGATCAGATTTATATATATCATTCCAATTTCATTACTTCCTTGCGTGATAGAATAAATGAATTTATTGTTGTTCATGATAGGATAAGGCCTCCCATGGGTGTCATATTCATAATTAGTTCTCATCACAACCGCCTCAATTATTTGATGTCTTCATGTGGATTCTTCTTTGTAATACTGCAACCCATGTGAGACCTTGTGGGACTAGATGTGATTGAGCTGTATAAAAATAGTTATATCAAAGGAATGGTGATTATTAATTCTAGTCATATGATAATTTTATTATGAACATAGGAGAATGATGTTAAGTGGATTTAATTTCAATTTAATGAACACGTAAAATTACATTGTTGTGGTGCATGATGAATTTTTTTCTAGGACAGTGAAAACCCTTTAGTCAACCCAAAACCCAAAGACATCAGTTACGGGTAACAAGAAGTTGGTACACTCCACACAGAGTAGAAAATTTTATCTTAAAATCCCTCTTTTTTCTTCTTATATTGATATTATCAATCCTTGGTAGTGAGACTTACTAATTACAGGGTGACACACCCAGATATCTAGGATTAATAGAGGGGAAGGATGGAAATGTACTCTTACATGTTATTGGACTTTTTAACACCCAATAGAGGGTGATATGATCTTTATTTTTGAGACTTGGTTAATAAGATATCATTCCTCATGATTAGAAGAATCATATCTTCCTTTTTTTCATTTTATATATTTTATATGATGTGGATGAATGTTTCTGATGGGTTAACTGATAATTCCAGTAGCTTGGATACAGAGAATGTGTTTGGATAGAGAGTCCTAACAATCATGTATAGTGTGGTAAATAATTTAGATATATGGGATTTTCTAGAGTCTAAGACTCACCACCTCAGGGGTTTCAAACTTGTACAACTACATTTTTTTAAATGAATTGACCATAATATGTGGTACTATGAGAAATGTTTAGATAATTTATTTCACAAAATAAAAATTAAACTATTGTACAATTGTTTTATTTTGAGACATTTTCTAATATAGAGTTCTATTTAGAGGATTTTTGTCATTTGTAAATGAAGTGAAACTTTGATAGAAATTCATTAGACCATGTGTTATTTGTATGGTATTTTCTATTCATTTTATGTGGGGTAGTTGTTTGAGTGTAGTTATTCGGTAGAACCATAAATGAAACATCCTTGGGAAATGGTTACACATACAAGTGATTTCACATTTTATAAGATCACCTAAGTAGAGAAATGTCTCCACCCTCACAAATCCCTCCCTCTCTCACCCTCAGCTTCATCTAGAGTTTATCCTGATACCCTTCTCTACGAGGATGGCAGCAAGTGTCAGTGTCACTTCCATTCCTTCGCTCCGTCTCTTCAATCATTTATTTCATCCTCTCTCATCCTCGAGCCTCTAGATCTATCTAGAGTTATTTTTTTTGATGGGTTTTTGATCCTGATGATGGTGGTTTCTGAATCCCTTGTCCACTTCATAACCTCTCAGACCTCCCATTCCATTACTCCTATCTGGGTTCGTTCAGGAGCGATGGGTACTCAGTTGATCTACTAAATTTATATTGGTGTTTGAGGGATTTTTAGGCACTCTTGTGTTAGCGTGATATTGGTTTTGCTTCCAATTTATATTCGAGTGATATGTAATTTCATGGAGGCAGGGAATGATCTTATCCAAACCTTGACCCCAAGGCAATCAGTTCCTCTCCATGTTGGATATGGAGTGTTGGTTCCACAAATTCGTTCAAAGGAGTGATCTAGAAACGGTCGATGCTTCTCACATGACATTTTTTTTGTTTTGATGAAAATTGATGTGTCATTTCTTCGGTGGGGTCTTTGTGTGTGGATTGTTCACTGATGTTTTCAAATTCTATTTTTTCTAATGTTTTTTTGGATTAGTCATACCTCAATGTTGAATTTGTGTTTTCTTGAGGATGATGATGGTAGTGTTAAGATCGAAATTGTCCGTTGTCGGGAATCAACTAAATCAGTCGTTGATGATGATATGTTTTATGATTTGAGTATGGAAGAGATGATGAAGATTCCTTCAATTGTGATTTTATATGCTAGTGATGCTCTTTGGTGAACTCGTTTGATGTGGACATGCTAGCTTCATGTTAGGTGTGTGACTCGAGGTTGGATGTGAGACTTGAGGTGACGCTGAAATCAATATGACTTGTATATTAAGTTTGATACAGATATCTTGATTATTGAAATTCAAATTTTCAGGATTTTTTGTAGGTAACAATGGTGGTAGTGGTTCACTATAGAATTTTTTTGAATATTTATTTTGTATTTGATATTTTGATCACCTAATTAGGGTTGGGTGTGTGATATATAGAGGTTTTTTATGGTTGCCACTTTTTTAAAGTGTCTTCATAATGAAATAAAAATTGAATTGTGGAAGGGTCACCTGGGTGTGCCTTTAATGAATGGAAATAATTGTGAATGTACACTATAGTAGTGATATTTGGTCAACATTTCACATGGATATAGCTAGTGTAGTGTTGTAGATGGAACTTCCCTATAATGGATACTGGATTTAGGATTCTAAATTTTATATACTAAGATGTTATCCTAGATGTTTTCAGTGGGGAACTATGTAGAGTATTGATGACCCGAGTTAGATATATCATGATTAGTTTATGTGTATAATTGGGAAACATCTTATGTAAACCAGACTCTGAATCTTATTTATTTCCCAACAAAACAATGTTATATTATATATATGCTAACCCAGTTCTCCTTGTTTCATATTTTAGGAGTTATAGTCCCATATGATCCTTGTGATGGATTTAGGTTCACTATAAGGATTCCATTAATGTAGTGAATTAACCACACATCCTCTATGTCATATGAATTTATCATTTTTCGGGAAGAATCAATTTTGGGAATTCATTTATGATTGGGAAGATGTATCATGGTACACACATTAGTGAAAAATCATCACCCTCTATTGGAATAATGAGGTGATTATATTTACATTAATGAGATTGTTTATAATTATTGAAGTTTTTTAGAAACTCAAATATGAAAATTGAATCTGATCATTGTGATATTTAGTTACCTTATATATTTTTTGAAAGCATGGGTTTATACATCATGTGCACAAAAACGTTTTTCCCATCATAATAATATTAGAAAAATGTGTAGAAAAAATTGTATTCTAATATATAATAGATTTTTAATAGAATGATGGTGAATACATCAACCAACATAATAGGAATGTTTATAAATATTATAGATTTATGATATAGTGAACTGAATCTCTCCTTAAGGTAGGTCATGGTGGAGCAAATCAGGGATTCAGATTTTGGTAGTATGGATCCTGAATTACAAATGTTTTTATACAATCACAAACTATGAATGTTGAGTTTGAGGTTGTAATACTATAAAAGTTGGGGAATTAGATTTTTTGTTCTCTATAGAATCAATATAAACCTATTTAATCAATAGATCATGTGATATATTTTCCATTGAAAATCGATTTAAGCCTCAATGTGTACATGTTTCCCACTATCATTTGACATTGGTTTCCCTATAACTATACTTTTTAATGGATTTTATGAGCGTGATATCAACTATAACTCATATGTGATCGAATTTTCATAGATGTAATATTGGATGTGTTTTATTTGATGGTGGGTGTGACTTAATCCACATCCTCATGTGTACAAATATCCTTTCCTGGTACATGTGATGGGTATTGAGATATGAATCATGTTAAGACATATCAATCTATTTGAAAACCTAGTTATGTGGTGGTGGATGTTCTCTTTGGGATTTTCTTGTCCATTACATAGGAAGATTCTTTCTATTGGATTGGGACTGACATAGCCAACTTATTTTAACCATTAGAATACTCTATTTCATATAGTTGTTGAGTAGATAACCTGATGAGTAGTAGAGTTCTGTTGAAAATTCATTTTAGGTTATAAATATATCAAAGGAGTTCATCAATATATTTTTAAAATGATCAATTAAAACACTATTAATATATTTTTGATTGAATATGTGATTGTTTGAGGGATTTTCAGGTAAATAGAAGGTCACATAACTGCTAGTGTAGTTTCTTGGAAAGAAATTGTCTGTTTACATTGGATACAAACTAGATATTTGGAAAAATGTGCATTGTGGGATGTTTATATAAGTGATTACATATATAAATCTATAAATTCTTGAAACCTTGATAGTTTTCCTATTTCATAATGTAAATTGGTTATGATCCTATTATAATTGTACTGTGTTGATATGTTTCTCTATTTGATGTCCCTATAGAACACCATCTTAATAGTTGGTAGCATTCACCATACAAGGTTTATTTTTACGGATCAGTTTGGCGAAAATTTTAGCGACTCAATTGATTTATCTCGTCCCATGATTTGGTATGACTATTGAATGAAATTCAAAGGCTATGTAAATAGTTCCCTGTATGTATGAAATTACATTTTTCTTCTTTCCTAGTGATGAACTATGTCAACTATCATTATAAGTGAATAGAGGTTACCTTATTCATTCATTGTGAGGTAATGAGTTTGAAAACAACATCCATCCTAATGGAAAATATATTGCATGTGATGGTGTATAGATTATATGAATGTTTGACTTATATATTTTTAATTCATTAGTAATAGATTTCAAATTTTTGAGGATTAAAAGTTCAAATGCGGGGAGAATGTAATGTCATGGGGGTATATAAATGTGTGGATCTATACAATTTTTGAGTAATGATGACCTCATTACCTTATAGGGGTAAAAATATGTTTTATAATCTACATGAAACCCATAAAAATTTTGGAGGTTTCCCGTTGTTCAAGAATGAGTTGTATATCACTGGATTAAACTTGTATGAAAATAAAATTTTCACAAAAAATTTAAAAAATATAAAAATATAATTATATAATTCTACTTGAGATATAATGTTTTCAATTGAGTTATAATATCTCTATATGTAGAAATGAAATGTTAAAAATGAGGCTACTGTTGGATTTATAATGTGATATATACCCTTAAGGCTACTATAATTTTGAATGAGTGGGTTTCATCAATGATGTGGAGGTGCTGATGGATGGAAACAGTTAAATGAATTACATTTATAAATATTGTTAATGTTATATTATACCTTTCAATTGTTTATTAATTTATGATAAACTAAAATTCATAGGGTTTCCATATTCATCACTAGAAATTCCTTAATAGTGGAGGTGAGAACATAAAAAGTGGGTTGGTGAAAATTTACTGGGGACTGAGATATGATCTATGATAAAATATATGGATATATTTCACTATCGATGAAAAAGTATACAATTTTTTCAAATGGATAAATGAATTGTAAATTTGCTATCATTGTAGGTCTTTTTAATTTTGAAATTTCATAGTTTTATATATTTTTGTGAAACAATATTTAATATTTCTATAGACTCAATTTTAATTTAAGGCTCACATAGTAGATAATATTCCATTCTATATATCTAATTTTGATTGTTGATTTATTAAGATGAACAATGTGATTATTTTGTATTTTTATTGTATCTCACCATTGTTGATGATGACTGATATTTCACGATATTCATTATAACCTATTTTATTGTATTTTTGGATATCATCCTCTATTGTTCACATGTTCTTCTTTATCATTCATTCATGGATTGTGGTATGTCTATATCGATGATATTATACTTCCCTCGATTGATTATTTGATTCTTGATCCTCATTCCAGAGTTGAAATAGATTATTATTTTATAAATTTTATTTGTAGTAGATGATGGTATTTTGTGAAGAGGAGTGGAAATTGTGGTGTTGTAGACTTTATGGTGTGTGAGAATGCATTTGTGCCACCAGAATCCATTCCAACAACGATCAGTGGCAGAAATTGTTTTTGGATATTGGTGAATTGGAGAATGATTCCTTTTATGGGGGATCATCATCAAATAATAATGACTCCCATGAATATAGTGAATAATTTGGTGTTATGTTTATCAATATTTTAGACATGCATAGTACTTATGAAATCACTATTGTGACTGAGGCTTAACATACTTGTATACATAATCATCTTAGATTTATATCTAGCTCCTTACAAAATAACATGCCTGAGGAACATAAAATTTTAGTGTATTTTGAAACATGTAACAAAATATTATAACATGGTGATAGGTATTCGATGATCCCCAGAATGATCTTCCCCATTATTACATATAAAAAACCAATCACCATAACCTTAGTAAAGGATTCATAAGCAGTGTATGAGCTCATATTCCTTGTAAGGGTAAACAATGTAGATATGTTGGCCAAAACATGAATATAAGGTTATGAGAATGAAATCATAATACTGGATGATCATACATTGAACATCAAATATAATAAACATGAATCATGGAATAAATATGGGTATTTTATAAGATTTGAATCATTAGAAAATTATGACCATAAAAAATGAAAGCATAAAAAAGGAATAATACATTGAATTTGTGACAGACATATAAGTATATAATACTAATTTACATTGTATTCAAGGATTATTTCCCAGGCTATCTTTGTGGAATGGGTTCACTCTCCAAACCATCTTAGTAGTCAAGGTTCACACTCAAGTCCGTATTAGTGGAAAAATACCATTAATGGTCAGTATTTACTCAGTATTTCTAGAATATATTACTTAATTGGGTTCACTTCCAATTCAAGACAAATTTTTTTGAAATGGGTTCACTTCTCATTCAAGAAATGTATTACCTAACTGAGATCACATCACATTCCATCCATATATTACTAAACGGAGTTCACTCCACATTGCATACATTAATGTATCCTAAAATATAAATCTTTACCCAATTCACTGGAGGGAGATATTGGTCCTACACATCTCATAATAATATTATCTATATGTGTTCCACAAGATTATAAACAGTCTTATGATAACCCATGAAATAAAATGTGTAATATAAAAAATTAATCATATCATTAAAAATAAAAAAAGAAACTGTTTTCATAATCATTTAATCAAACCATAAACCATGAAAGGAACCAGTTTTCATAAGAATATAACCCATGAAGGAGAAATGTATTTCATAAACACAAACCCATAAAATCGAAAACCATTTAAAGAAATAATTATTAATGGATTCTTTGGAAGATATCCTTAAATTAAGTGAGTAACACAATTAGATGTAATATTATATGGAATTTTTTTTATACCCTTTAAAAATATTTCATGATGAAAATTATCTTCCTTATATGAAAAATTCATTTTTTAAAAGATAAATCTTTTTGAAAGACGTTTAATTTGAGTATCGCTTTGAAAAAGTAAAATGGATGCTAAGAATTAATTTTGAAAACCTTTTTCCTTGAACACATATAGAAGTATCTTTATTAATTTATTGAAACCATTATCCTTGACAACATATAAAATAATCTTGATATTTTTTTGAAATTATTTTTAATTAAAAATGTATGAAATTAACTCTAAATGTTTTGGAATACAATTTCCCTAAAAATGTATAAAATAATATATAAATCATTTTTGAAAACCTTTTTATTTAAAAATAATTTAAAAACATATAAAATATTCATTGATATCATTGAAATCCTTTTCATTGAAAAAATCATAAAAATATAAACAAATAATTGAAAATAAATTAAGTCACCATTTGTGTGTAAAACTAATTTAAAAAATTTTTCTATTGAAATTCTAGTTTCAAAAGAACAAAAAATTTTGACCGAAGAGGGAGATATGGTAATATTTTTTTAAAACACATTCTAAATTAAATTAAGTGGAAAAATGGTACCAATATGAATATATAATTAATAATAATAAGAGAATAAAATTCATCAGCATTCATTAGAGTTGATTGAAATGATCTCATTAAAGGAAGCATAATTGTAAATGTAACACCCCAGTAACTTGTTTATTAATTTTTAATAATTCAAATTATTTTTTTCAATAATACTTAAAAATAATTATAATTTATAGATTTATAATTAATTAATTTATAAAAAAATTATTTTGGATTATAATTGTTTCGTAAAATATTATTTTAATATAAATATAAATATAAATATATTTGTTTATTTATACGAGATTTGTTTTTATGAATATATTATTTTATTAAATATAATTATTTTTTACTATTATAATTATTTTGATAAATAATAAATCATGTTACACAAATTTTCATTATTAATATGACAAACCATGATTTTATGGTATATTGTATCATTAATAATTTCAATTCATTAGATAGACTATATGCACACAACACTGATACTCTAAGAAAAAAACTTTTCAATATTTATAACCTACCCAAGAAACATTATTTTTCCACTTATGTGATTTCAATTTTGAAAATGAACATAAATTGTTGCGATCAATAAGATTTAAAGAGTTTAATAGGATCATCTTAATTATTTTTGGTGAATTGTTACTTGACCATTGTGTATAGTAGTTTACCCTTATGATTAGTAATGATAACATTATAAATAGTTACATGGCTCTTATGAATAGTAACACGACCATTATGAATAATATCCTCGACCATGAATATTAATAAAAAAATTAGGCATCTTATAAATGAGGGTGATGTTTTAAAAATAAATAATTATGTGTTGGTATTTTTTGTTAGAAATAAATAATTTTTTATAATTTAAATTTTAAAATTTTATTTATAATAATATTAATTATAATAAAATTTATTCCTACATTAATATTTTTTCCAATGATTTTAGGATAATTTTTTGAGAACTCAGTTAATTTTTTATAGTATTATTTAATTAGTTTTAAAATTAAAATATGTATTTTTTTAGTAAATATTGATTATATTTAAAGATTTAGCTTTACATACTAAGAAAATTAATTTCGTAAAATTGAGTAAATTTATGATTTATAAATATCCAAAAATGGTTAGGGTGATTTTCCAGGTTTTTTCTGAAATACATGAATTTTTGGTGAATAGTGAAATTCAATAACATACGAAATATGAAAAGTATATAAATTTCCGAATCATGAATGAGTCATAGATATTGTTAGTGGATATTTCTTAGAACTCAAATCCATATATTACTATTTCTATTCACATGAATCAATATGATACATAGTCATGAGCCAGAATAATAAAACAATGAATAACATAATGGAAAAACCCCCTTCTAATCCACTATAAATACCGCCTCTCACTCCCTCTTCTCATCACTCCTCTATTCCATGAAGATTCAAAAAATTTCTACCCAAATACACATTCCTAAACCATACCCACCCCCAATTGCCCTTTTTTATATCATAAATTCCAAAACCCGTTTTTATTGAGGTTCTCAAGGTGGATATTTCAAGGGAACCCCTCTCTCTTTTTCTATTAATTTAATTTTCTAGTTGTTTTATATTTTTATATATTCCTCACCTCCTCAGTACCAATTATCATAATAAAAAAAATATATTTTATATAATAAAATTATATCATGTTAATGAAATGTACTTAATCAGTCTCTTTACACTGTCTCTATTTAATTTTGAAAACGAAATCATCATCTGGGAGGTGCCCATTTACAACCATTGTTCATCGTTTTATCTTTCAGGGCAAGAAATGAAACAATTTTTATAGTTGAACCATATTATAAAATTTTTATTATATCTTATGTAATTATTCTTGAACCATAATTGTTAAATGATACAAAATAATATAACAAAACTAGTTGGTTGTGCTCGAAAACCCACTATAAAAATCAAAATGATTATCACTAAATGATTTATCCAATGATTCATCCTCATAATATGAAACCAAATGATATTTATATATATATATATTAATTTAACATTTTAATGTTCATTAAAAATATAAAAATTCAATTCTGGAGAATTATATTCATTCCCCATGAACTTCAATATATATAATCAAGCAAACTGATCACGAATATCAAGAAACAAATTCTCCTAAACGATGGAATTCAATCATATAACATATCTAAAATCCATAAATGAACTTAAATAATTATAATAAATTAAATGAATTTATAATTTTTTCTTAATTACATTATTAAGGGGTCTAATTTCATATTATATTACCATAAAGTCATGTGAAGAAAAAATTCAGATAAGAGGTTATATTTTTCTCATCTCACATCCATTTTTGTGAGATATTCTTTAGTGACCACTATTTATTGTGTATGGTGTATGTATACATTCCATTGATGTATATTATTATGAATCACTTTATTTTAATGGATTTAAATGTATCATTTTATGATTATTAATTGTGGGAGAAAATATAAGGACTCAGCCAAAAAAATTACCTAATATTGAATTAAATGAATAATTCACATTGAGGAAATTTTCAGGTTTATAGTTTTAGAGAACTAGGTCATTACATTTACATAACAACATGAATATTACATGTAGACAAATCTACCCAGTATACATTTTTTCATAAAATAAAAACTGTTGAAAAAAATATTCATGTCTAGTTCCATGTTTTAGACAGCAAGAATTTTCCATGATCACATCTTTGACCCTATTCCACATTATATCCTGTGAAAAACATTTCAAAAACATGGGATATGCATAAAAATATTAGTAAGGGATACATAAATAAGGAAAACTGTTAGTTTTTCAAAAGAACAAGTAAACCATGAATACTTTAACATAAGTAATTCTTTTCACCTTTATGAAGTAGTAAATACACTTCACTGAATAAAAGGTCACTACTTACCCTTTTGTAACCAAAATATTACCATAAAATCCATTTAACGGACACATAACATATAAAGGTAATTTGGGATATAAACATACGTAAATGGAATAACCATATGGTCTACTTCAACACATATCACTAAATGGAATAACCATACAGCCAACTTCCATATGCCATGGATTTAAGGTTATAACGTATCCACCCATCTTGGAATTCACGGCACCACCCGTCATTTGGTTTATCATGTAACAACCCGTCAAATGTCCAAGTACCATTATAAAAGCATAAGAAATAAAAAAAATAAAGGAATTAAAACATTTCCACATTTCAATCAAAATATATCACTTAAATATATTGAAATAAAAAATCCATTATCAAAACCATTTTCAATACCAAAATACATAAAAGACTATATGGTATTTATTTTATTTTAAAAACATTACGACTTGTTGAGAATGCCAAAGATCAAATAATACTTGCGGTGGCCGAAATGGTCACTGTCACCACTTATGTTAAAAAGAACATTCTTTTTTTTAATTTAGTACAACTCTTCATTGAAAAATATTCCTTATGAATAAATGTAAAAGTCAAAGTGTTTTATACACCATATAAAAGAAAGTTGTGTATTAAAGAAAATATGACTCAATGAAAGGAGATTGAGACAATGTTCCTTACCTCATGTCCGACGTGAGTGGATCATTCTTTAATCTCCTGAATAATAAGCTAATTTTAATTTCAACATTCTTAAGAACCTTTTTCAAGTTTAATATTCCGTTGATATCACTTATTACCATGTTATAAATATTATGTAATCATTTAATTTAATAATGGTCATTTTGTCGATATTTGGTACTTGAGTAAAAAATTAACACCTTATATTTAAAAGTATCCAATGTGGTAAATAGTCCATTATATCCAGAATGATAATCATCATTTAGATATCATATATATCATATATATCCATTATATACATGTATTTACAATAGTTCGTAACATTGGGATGTTAGAAATGGAATACACCGTTCATGGAGATGGTAAGTCGTACGTATGCAGAAACGCTACTTTCATTTATATTTATTATTTTAAAGGAATTAAAACATAATGATACATAGTTATATTATAATTCCTATATAATATCATATATAATATCATTAACCCCATCCTTTATACATCCCACATATGGCATTAACGAGTCATATCACTTGGAGGGGGAGGTAGTCCGCACTTGCTCAAATGAAATTATCACATTTATCCATAATGGAATCCATCAAGGTAAACTATAAAAGAAAAATACAGAAGAATAATGAAAACACAAAATTAATATATATATATATATATATCTCTCATATATAAATATAGTTTCATCTTAATGGCCACAATGAGAGGGTGTAGGAGGTAATAGATTAATCATCGTTTCGTGAGGCGTTAGTTTTCCATGCACAGAAACATTATGTTCTTCACCCATTAGATGGAGGTGTGTGTAAGTAGAGTTCTAATACATTTCATAAAAATATCACAGTATATTGAGGATTCTGGTGTTTTTATAGAATAAAATAATAAAAATTATTTAGGGGTTGGAGAAGTAATATAGAAGAAAAGAAGTTAAGAGAAACTTTTAGCTTTAATTTGGTTAACTTCCTTCTGTTTGAACCAAAAGGACTTCTTGATGTGCCTTCTGCCTAAGGTAAGGCTTCTTGTAAGTGTAATGGGTTGTAGGTAGCTTAATTGGATAGGGTTTAGGAGATCCTAAATGCTTGAGAGGTGTGGGGAATTGGTTAGAAATGGTCTCCTATTATAAGGGGGAGGAGGGGCTATTTAAGAATTTGTGAAAATATTATTTTATTATATAATGATACTCGGTTTCAAAAGGTCCAAAAATAATTAGAGTTGAAGATAAGATGACTCATGGTAGAAATAAAATCATCCAATAAGAATTGGGAAAATTTTGGATGTTATTTAAATATTTATAATCTTATTTATTTAAATGATTTATTAATGAGGTAAACACTACATCATTATTATGTCATAATTAATTTAATTTAATTTCTTCTAGAAATTATAAAAAATTACTATGATTTAGGAAATCTTTTTATATTTCCAATATATATTTATATTCAAAAATATTACTTATATAAAACCAAATAAAAATAAATTTACTAAAAGAGTTTTGTCTTTGTCATTTTTTCCTTTACATTAAATCAATTAATCTAAAGTGTCATTACCTTTTATAAGTGGCTCCATGGGGTCCCAAAATAGACCCAAAAATGCCCATGGTCAGCCGTTACTCATCCAATAATGTTAGGAAATGTTTTGAGGTAATTTTGAATTATTAAAATATTCTTTTTTACCTTGAATTTCCATATTTACCTTTAACCGCGGTAAATAAAAATCAAAAGTTGTTATTCACCAAAAAATTGTTTTTATCTTATTGAACCAAATTTTACGTACTAACAAAAACCATGTATGTTGGATTATTGAAATTAAATTCACAGAAGTGGTAAAATTTCATTTAAATGAAAATGTTAGTTATTTTTACTACTACTATGTGGTTTCATTATTCATCAAAAATTGACGTTTTTCAGAATAATACCAAAAATTAATCCTAAGTTATCTTTGATATTCCTAATTCAAAAATGATTCCTATTTTGATAAATTCAAAAAATAAAAGTGGAATTAATTAATTTAAAATTAATTCCCATTATTAAAGCAAATAGCGTGTATTTAAGAAACAATAACTATCAAAAGATTGACACTTGTTTATGTCCACTTTCAAAGTGAAATTAATTCGAACGACCCAAATTGGATTAATTGGTAAAAATATATTCTAATTAAACAATAAAACCAATTAAAGATAATATAACAATATAAATAAATTATATTAAAACACATTTTTTAATTAAAATACAATATTTTTCACTATTCACTAACAATTGAACTCTATCGGAAAAATTCAAAAAATTTATACAAAGTAAATTTTGATGTCCTCATTCTAAAGAAGGATTTTATTTGGTCATATAGAATGTATTAAAGTGGCCAAAACTAGATTTAATGATGGTTCTCCATTAAAAGGTGGTAAATGGACCATTTAATGTAAATTATTCTTAAAATTAGATTCATTCACATTTTAGGCCTCTAAAATTTATTGGATATATGTTAATACATTTAACAAACATGTATAATCATATTGTAGTTAGTTTTGTTAGTTCCTGAAAATACAATGTCTAGGAGTTAAAATCCATTTAAAATAATAATAATATATTATTAGTGTGCAACGTAAGATTTAAAAGAAACCCGTTGTTGCATATCGGGTACACCATCGAACATATCAACCCATTTAAAGTAAAATTAATGTTTAATTAAGAATTATTAACAAATTTGAAAATCTCTTATTCTTCATTTACCTGGTATGTTACATCCTTCCCCCCTTTTTGAAATTGTGTCCTACCAATTTTATTCACTTATTAGAATAAGTGGGGGTATTTATCCCTCAGGGCATTTTCAGATTCCCATGTTTCCTCTTCAACCATATGATTTTCCACAAAACCTTTATCTTGTGAATTGCCTTATTCTGCAACTCTTTCTCTCTACGGTCAAAAATATGAACAGGTGGTTCTTCATTAGAGAGATTCACTTCCAATTTAACAACCTCTAGGCTCAAAAACATGAGATGGATCTGGCATATACTTTCTCAACATTGAAACATGACAAACATTGTGTACCTGAGATTAACATGGAGGTAAAGCCACTATGTACGCATCTGATCCAATTTTCTCCAGGATTTCATAAGGTCCATTGAACCTCATACTAAGCTTTCCCTACATGCCAAAACACATCAATCTTTTCTGTGGAGAAACATTGAGAAAAACATGATCACCATCCTCAAAAGAATGATCCTTCCTCCGGTTATCTACATAACGTTTCTGTATGCTCTGAGTTTTTCTCATTTGATTCTGAATCATCTTAACTTTATCTTCCATCTCTTCTACCAATTCTGGTCCCATCAGTTTCTTTTCACCTATTTTATCCCAAAAAGATGGAGTTCAAAAATGATTTCCATATAATGCCTCAAATGGACCCATCTGTATAGTAGAATGAATACTGTTATTATATAAAAATTCAACCAATGAATGATGTTGGTCCAAAATTCCCTGATAATCCATTGAGCAAGCATGTAAGATATCCTTCAATGTCTGAATTGTTCATTATAATTTCTTATCTAATTGCAGATGAAAAGATGTACTAAAATTTAATTCATTACCTAACGACTTCTAAAGGCCATTCCAAAAGATATAATTAAATCTAAGATCATGATCAGATACAATGGAGAGGGGGGAATTCCATGAAACCTGACTATCTCTTTAACATACAACCGAGAAAGTTTATCTAGAGACATAGTATCTCGAATAGGAAGGAAATGAGGATATTTAATCAATCGATCAAAAATAACCCAGATTGAATTATTACCTCGAGATGTTTTTGTTAATCCCACAACGAAGTCCATGGATATATTTTCTCATTTCCACTCCAGCACCTATAAAGGTTGAATCATTCCTTTCAGTAACTGCCACTCTTCTATAACCTGTTGACAAGTCAAACACTTCATAGTAAAATCAACAATATCTCTTTTCATTCCATCCCAGAAGTAATAGTCACGAAGATCTTTGTACATCATAGTACTGGAAGGATGAACTAAAAGTGGAGAACTATGAGCATCACATAATAACTCATTCTTCAACTGTTAATCACATGGCATGAATAATATCTTTAAAAATTTCAAAACATAATCATTATAAATGTAAAATACAGGCAACATACCATTCCGAACCAACTCTACCTTTTTCTGTAACACACTATCTTCTTTCTATGTTTGGATTATTATATATGATAGAGATGATCTCACATACACCTGATACAAGATTGAATAATTTCCTACACCAACAACTTCTATGACATAATTCATCAAATCAAAAACCAAAGGATCATGTTCCAAATGTAACATGGTTAATGAAGCATTACATTTTTGACTCAAAGCATCAGCCACTATATTTTCTTTTCCCTGGTGGTAATGGATCGTGCAATCATAATACATCATTAATTCCAACCATCTCCTCTATCTCGTGTTTAATTCGTTATGAGTGAATTTATACTTTTAAATTTTTTGATTAGTATATATTTCACATTTTACACCATACAAATGATGCCTCCTAATTTTTAAAGCAAAAAAAAACATAAGATAATTCCAAATAACGTGTAGGGTAATTTAAATCATATGGATTTAACTGATGTGAAGCATAAGAAATTACTAATTTATTCTGCATAAAGACACATCCATGTCCATTCAATGAAGCATCACTATAAATAAAAAATTCCCCATTTCTGGAAGGTAGTTCCAAAACTGAAGCATTCAGCAATCTCTTTTTTAATTCCCAAAAACAATCATCACATTCTTTTGTCCAAATGAGCTTCACACATTTTTGGGTTAATTTATTCATTGGACTAGATAAAAATTAAAATTTATCGACGAACCTTCAGTAATAACCAGGAAAACCAAGAAAACTATCAATCTTGGTTATATTTGTCGGTCATGGACATTCATCAACAACTTTTGTTTTAGTAGAATCAACAGTTATACCATTGTTTGAAACAACATGGCCAATGAAAGAAATTTGTTACAAACAAAACTCACACTTTCTCAATTTCCCAAATAGTTTCTTTTCATTTAAGGTTTTCAAGACAACCCTTAAATGACTTTCGTGTTCTTCCATACTTTTGGAATAGAAAATATCATCAATGAACACAACCACAATCATATCCACAAACTCATGGAAAATTATGTTCATAATATCCAAGAATACAGCAGGGGAATTGGTTAACCCAAAAGGCATAGCTACAAATTTATAATGGCCATATCTAGTACGAAATGCTGTCTTCGGAACATCTACTTACTTTAATTTCAACTGATGGTACCCCGACCTCAAATAAATCTTCAAAAAATACTGAGCTCCATGGATCTAATCAAACAAATCATCGATATGAGACAAAGGATACTTATTCGTAACAGTTATGTTATTCAATTCTCTATATTCAATGCATAGTCTCATTGAACCATCTATATTTTTAACAAACAATATAAGAGCACCCCATGGTGATGTTCTAGTTTAAATGAAACCTTTATCTAATTACTCCTGCAATTTCTTATTTAACTCTAAAAGTTCAATTTGAGCAATTCGATAAGGTGGTTTTAAAATTGGCTTAGCATCAGGATCTAAGTAAACAGTAAATTAAACTTCCCGATCATGTATTATACTAAGGAATTCATCAGGAAAAACATCAAGGTACTCATTTACCACTGGCACATCATTAATCTGAATAGTTCCTTTATTTTAAACAATATGTTAAAGGTAACATTCATTTCCATCTTTTACTAGTTTCATAGCTTCCAGATATGTTATCAAAATAAAGGATTCATTCTTATACAAAAACTGTAAATATTTCTGATAAGAAACTTCTTTAGCTCTGCATCCAATCTTAGCATGATAAGTAGATAGACAATCCATGCCCAAAATAACATCAAACTCTACTAGAGGCAAAACAATAAGGTTTGCAGGTAGATTCCTCCCAAACACAAGGACATGAAGGTTATTGTTTTTTCTTTTTGTCTTAACATTTCTTACAGGTGTTTTTACCATAAGTTATATATTCATATCTTGAGATGGAATTCCCAATTTACTAGAAAGAATCTCAAAAATGAAAGAGTGTGTAGACCCTGAATCAAACAAGCCATTGGCATAATCTTAATAAAAAAAGTGTACCTGATAGTACTTTGTTTGATGGCCCAACATCTGATGAAGTAGTTGAAAAGGATTTTACCACCCCTTTCTTCCTGTAGTCTGACTGCTTTCCCTCAGTTGTGTTCTTCACTGGACACTCATTTGCATAATGACCCATTTCATTACACTTAAAACATCTTTATGATGGATTTTACTTGCCTGTTTGATCATCTTCCTTATAGTTAAGAGCAATATGACCAGACTTACCACACTAAAAGCACTTTCTTGACTTTGATAAACATTATCCAGAATTTTTTTACCACACTTATCACATGTTGGAAATTTAATTTTCTTACCTCCAAGATTATTTGATGAATTGTTTCACTTTGACTGCCAACTGGACCTCTTATTCTGTGGTTTTTCATTGAACAACTGATCATATGAAAACTCCATTTCCACCTTCTCCGCACATCAAACATATTTTTCATTGCTTTTTAACTCACGAGAGGCTAATGCTCATCGATATCATGGCTTCAGTCCTGAGTAAAATCGATTTATCTTACTATCAAGATCTCAGACGAAATTTGGTGCATACCATACTAGTCGAGTGAACTTCGCTTAATAAGCAGCCACTAAGTCATCCTCCTACCTCAATTCTTGGATATTTTTTTCCATCCTAAGATGAACATCCTTAGGAAAATATTTTTCAAGAAACATACCTTTGAATTCATCCCAATCAATAGCATACATCTCCTCACTATCCCTAATAATTTTCACCATCGACAACCACTGATCTGCTTCACCTTCTAAACGGTAGACAGCAAGACTAACCTTTTTTATTTTTTGAACACCCCATAACATTGAAAATCTTATCTAGTACTTTAATCCACCCTTCATCTAGCACAGGGTCATATGACCCTCTGAATGATGGGGGATGTTGTGTCATTAAATTATCTACTACTGACATGTTCCTCTACGGTTGATCTAGCTGATCTCATTCAAGGATACCACCACCATTTATAGCCTAAGTCAATTGTTCCATCCCTGCAACAAACTATTCAGTTCCAGTTCGGACCATCTCAGGTTGCTGATTTGGATGGATGTCTTCCTCTGGATGTCGTCCCTACATAGCTACCCTGTTACCTCTGCGGAAAACCAATCAAAACACAGAAATATATTAATTGAAGAAACATGGTAATCTGTAAATTCTATATCATTTCAATATTAACATAAATTATTTTATTGATATTTATTTAACAATACCACAACTCCTAGAGATATCTAAACCAACCTCAGATACCAACTATAAGGACCCGAACATAAACATTACATAATATTGAATTTAATGAATAATACACATTGAGTAT
This sequence comes from Viscum album, assembly GCA_963277665.1. Classification (NCBI taxonomy): domain Eukaryota; kingdom Viridiplantae; phylum Streptophyta; class Magnoliopsida; order Santalales; family Viscaceae; genus Viscum; species Viscum album. The sequence goes on along the minus strand of OY728128.1, from coordinate 157,295,712 downwards.
CTTTTCAGGTTTAGAGTTTCAAAGAATTAGGTCATTACATTTACATAACAACATGAATATTACATGTGGGAAATTATATCCAGTAACCATTTTTTTTATAAAATAAGAACTCTAAAAAAAGAGTCATTTCAATTCCCTGTTTTAGAGAGCAATACATTTTCTTGATCCCATCCTAGACCCTATTCCACATTATGTCTTGTGAAAAACATTTCGAAAACTTGGGATGAGCATAAAAAACTTAGTAAGGGATACACAAAGAAGGGAAACTGTTAGTTTTTGAAAACAACAAGTAACCTATGAATAAATTAACACAAGTAATAATTTTCACCTTTATGAAGTAGTAAATACTCTTCACTGAATAAAAAATCACTACATTTCCTTTTGTAACCAAACGATTACCATAAAACCCATATAATGAACACATAACATATAGTTGTAACTTGGGACATAAACATACTTAAATGGAATAACCATACGGTCGACTTCCACACATATCACTAAATGGAACAAACATACGACCGAATTCCATACCCAATGCAGTGGAGGTTATAATGTAACCACTAGTTCCTAGTATTCCCAGGACCACCCATAATTGGGTTTATCACGTAACCACACATAAAATGTCTAAGTACCATTATAAAATCATAAGACATAAAAAAAATACAAATGAATGAAAACATTTCCATATTCCAATCACAATATATCACTTAAATATATTGACATAACGAATCTATTATAATAACAATTTTCAATACCAAAATACATAAAAGAGTATGTGGTATTTATTTTCTTTTAAAAATATTACGGCTTGTTGAGGGGGCCAAAGATTAAATAATACTCACGGTGGAGGAAAAGGTCGTTTTCACCACGTACGTTAAAAGGAACATTCTTTTTGTCGTTTAGTAAAACTATTCATAGAAAAATATTCCTTTTGAATAAAAGTAAAAGTCAAAGGGTTTTATACACTGTATAAATCAGAGTTGTGTATTAATGAAAATATGCCTCAATGAAAGGAGATTGAGATGAAGTCCCTTACCTTGTGTCCAACATGACATGATAGTTCTCTTAATCACCTGAATAATAAACTAAAGTTAATTTCAACTTTCTTAAGAACCTTTTTCAAGTTTAATATTCCATTTATATCACTTATTACCATGTTATAAACATTATGTAATTAATTAAGTTAATGATGGTTGTTTTGTCGATATTTGGTACTTGAGTCTAAAATGAACACCTTATATTTACATGTTTCCCATGTGGTCAATAGTACATTATATCCAGAATGATATTCATGACTTAGATATCAAATATATCATATATATCCAATATATACATGTATTTATAATAGTACATAACATTTGGAGGTAATAAATGAAATGCACCGTTCATGAAGATGGTAAGTCGTACGTACGCATGAACGCTATTTTCATTTCGATTTGTTATTTTAATGGAATTAAAACCTTATGATAAATAAGTATATTATAATTCTAGTATAATATCATATATAATATCATTACTTCCATCCTATATACATCCCACAAATGGCATTAAGGAATCATATCACTTTGAGGGGGCGGTAGTCCGCACTTCCTCTAATGAAATTATCTTGTTTATCCATAATGGAATCCATAAAGGTAAAATATAAAAGAAAAATTCAGAATCATAAAGAAACCATAAAGATAATATATATATCATAAATAAATATAGTTTCATCTTAATGTTCACCATTAGAGATGATATGAGGCAATTGAATAATCATCATTTTGTGAAGTGTTATTTTTCCATCCACATAAATGTTATGTTCTTCACCCATTAGATGGAGGTGTTTGTTAGTGTAGTTTGAATAATTATCATAACAACATCCTATTATATTTAGGATAATGGTTTTGTTATAAAATAAAATAATAAAAAGAGTTTAGGGGTTGGAGAAGTAAAATAAAATAAAAGAAGTTAATAGAAATTGATACCTTTAATTTGGGAATCTTCTTTTGGTTTAAACCAAAATGTCATCTTGATGTGCCTTCTGGCTAAGATAAGGTTTCTAAAAAGATTATATGTATTTATAAAGCTTATTTGGGAAGATTTTGGTCGATCCTATAGGTCTGAGAGGAGTGAGGAATTTGTTAGAAATGGTATCCTTTTATAAGGGGGAAAAGGGTCTCTTTAGGAAAGTGTGAAAATATTATTTTATTATATAGTGATATTCGGTTTCAAAAGGACCAAAAATCATTATAGTCGATGATAATATGACTAATGGTCGAAATAAAATCATCCAATAAGAATTGGACACGTTTAGTATGTTATTTTAACATATATAATCTTATTTATTTAAATGATTTATTAATGGGGTAAACACTTCATCATTATTTTGTCATAAATAATTTAATTTATTTTTTTGTATAAAAATTATAAAAATAATACTATGATGTTGGAAATATTTTTACCTTTATAATAAATATTTATAGTCAAGAATATTACTTATATATAACCATATAAAAATTAATTTACTAAATTATTTTTGATTGTGTAATTTTTTCCTTTATAATAAATTAATTAATCTAAAGTGTCATTATCTTTCAAAAGTGGATCCATTGGGTCCCAAAATAGACCCAAAGATGATCATCGTCGGTCATTACTCATACAATAAAATAAGGATAGGTGTTAAGGTAATTTAGAATTATTAATGTATTCTTTTACCTTTAATTACCCTATTTACCTTTAACCACTGTATATAAAAATCAAAATTTAATATTCACCAAAAAATTAATTTCATCTTATTGAACCAAATTTTACTTACTAATAACAGCCATGTATATCGGATTTTAAAAATTCAATTCACATAAGTCGTAAAATTTTTATTTAAATGAAAAAGTCAGTTTTTTTAACTACTACTAATTGGTTTCACTATTCATAAAAAATTGAAGTTTTTCAGAAAAATACCAAAAATTCAGCCTAAGATATATTTTATATTCCAAATTCAAAAATGATGTCTATTTTGATAAATTCAAAACATAAAACTGGCATTAATTAATTTAAAATTAATTCCCATTGTTAAAACTTATAGCATGTTTTTAAGAAACAATAACTATCAAAAGATTGACACTTGTTTATGTCCACATTCATAGTAAAATTAATTACAACAACAAACATTATATTAAATGGTAAAATTATATTCTAATTAAACTTTAAAACCAATTAAAAAGATAATATATCCATATAATGAAATTAGATTAAAACGCAGTTTGAATTAAAATACAATATTTTTCACTACTCATTATAAAATGAACTTTATCGAAAAAATTCAAAAAAGTTACAAAAAGTAAACTTTGATGTCCCCATTCTAAAGAAGGATATTATTTGATCATATATAATGAATTAAACTGACAAAAAATATATTTAATGAGGTTTCTCCATTAAAAGGGGGTAAATCAACCTTTTTATGTAAATTGTGCTTAAAATTGGATTCATTCACATTTTAAGCCTCTGACTCTTTTTTGGATAAATGTAAATACATTTAACAAACATGTATCATAATATTGTAGTTTGTTTAGTTATTTTCCACCAATACAATCGTCCAGGAGTTACCTTCCATTTAAAATAATAATATTATATTATCAGTGTGCAACATAAGATTTCAACGAAACCCGTTGTTGCGTATCATGTACGCTATCGTACATAGTAACCATTTTAAAGTAAAATTAATATTTAATTCAAAAATATTAATAAATATGAAAATATCTTATTCTTCATTTACCCGGGATTTTATAGAAAAATATTTGATTGACTATATAGTGGTATGGGGTTCCACCCGATCCTTTATTTTTTTTCTTTTGGGTTATTCCTTCACTATCATTAACCAAATATAATGATTATATCATTTTTTAACATATTTTATATTCTGTTATTATTTCACCAAATTATATATTCAAAAAATATTATCTTTTATTTAAAGGGGTTATATGGATTAAAATAGTTCCCTTATAAATTATTCCCGATAAAAAAGCATGATTCAAGGGAATTTATTGAATTTTTACCCATTTCAAGTTCCCTATATAATCTATTTTTTAGATATTTTTTTAAAAAATAAAAAAAAACTCATTAGAAATTTATCTCAGTTCATTTCTTATTTTATGAAAAAAACATGCCATTCAGATATAAAATCACTTTAATATTTCCCTTAAACCGCACAAAAATTATTTATAATTAAATATTAATTCAAAAATACTTCTATATGTTTTCACTTTAGAGGGAAAAATTTTATTCCTCAAAGAAAATTTCTACATATTTCCATTATAATTTTTTATGGAAATTTTTTTTACAGTATGATTTTATGACAAATAAAATTGGTTTTCCAAAAGAACCGTTATCTCCAAAATAAATGGGGATTTCTTATCCCACATTTAATTCTATAATATTTATGAATTTTTTTCCACTTATTCACTTAATTTGGTCTATTTAATTCCATTTGATATATCAAATCATGAGACTAATTAATCTTTTCATATTTTATCTAATTAATAATTAAATTATTCATAGTGGTGTGAGACATTATGGAATATGTAATGATAAATTTCCTCAAAAGTTTATCAATGATTTAATTAAAGTATTTTCATCTATGATGTTGGTTATAATATATCAATGTGGTATAAAAGGAATTGATCAATCACTATACTATAATATATATGTGTGAAATGCATTGGAATTAGAATGTTAATGGTGGGGCCGGCTATACCCCCCGATGCATCAGTAGGTGTCATGAGACAAAACATAATTGGGTTCTGGTTGAGGCCTTAACCTAGAATTTTCATATTCCTTTGATGAGTCCATGATGATAGGTTTATTATTTAAAGCATATTCATTCCCTCATTATTATATTAGTAATAGATAAGTAATTTGATTATTTGACTAGTATAATATCCATGGAGAAGTTTCATGTGATTATTTATATGGAATTATTCATTATGTTTTTAATCATGTTATATTATAATAAAAAATAAATTTTAGTGGAATGAGTTATAAACTTTTTCTAATTGTTTACGATATCTCTAGATATACCACTTACCCTCATTGATCATTTGAACACAACCTCTTCTTATATTTCATTTCCTCCGTATATGAAGAAGAAAACATTGAATATGCTTTCAAGGAAGAATATTATTTCATATTGTTTCATGTTTTATTTTCATTTTAGAATTCATTATGTGTATCATAACTATAATATTGTCTTCTCAGATAGATAAACTGATCATTAATTTGGTAATTCATTACTTGTAATCATACACGGGTTCTAAATAACGCACCATCTCTGGGCTTCTGGGTGGATGCATTATTGAAAAGAATCTGAATAAATGATGAGATTGTAACAATAAAATTTTATGACATTGGTAACTCTGAATCATTATCTACAATATAAATTGGCATTAAATAAAGCATAAAATTTACGTATAGAGAAATATTCATGAAATAATGTGTAAAATGGTAGCATATACACCCCATTGAAAAATATAGGTGCATACCCTAGAATGTATCTCAAAGAAGCAATCATGAGACAACAAAAACATTACCGATTTATTAACATTCGACCCATGAACACAATGAATGTAATATAATAAAATAGATATGTATGTAACCATAATTTTATGTATATTAAATCATATTATACAGTATCTGGAATTATATATACCTCACTAAATAAATGAGTGGTGAATAAGACATGTATCTCAGGGATATAAAAATTGAGATGAAGTAACACTTACCTTAATTCTTGAATTTATGTATACACACTCAAAACTCATGTATAATAAATTAATGTTTACAATAATTTTATAATAAATCCATTTTATTTTATCTATTACCATATATGATCTATTTATGAATTTATATTACCCATTTATTAATAATTGAATGTTAATGTTATGTTTTGGGTAATATCATCATTATTTTTTTGTTTGTGATTTGGTTTTTTATTATGAATCCTCTTAATTAGATCACGATATAATTATTTCATCAATGAAAAAAATATAGAAATATAATATATATTCAGTAAATTTATATTTATAATAACCTATAAAATATAGAAATATGAAATAGAATACACTGTACATGGAGACGGTAGACTGTAATTATGCTTGAACACTATTTTCATTTTATTATTGTATTGAATGATTGAATGTAAAAAGACAAACACACACATATATATATAATTAATTTATATTTATTATTTTATATATATATTATAATTTAACTAATCCCATCCTCAATATATTCTAGGTAAAATTTGATGAATCACATCGCTCTAAGGAGGGGGTTGTCCACATGTCCAGAGAATAAGTTATCATATTTTAAAAAAAATTAAAAAAATTATTATATATTTTATATAACAATTAACTGAGAATAAATGAATCATAAATATTATATATATCATATAATATTAAGGTTTCATTCATAATTCCTAGTCATGATAGGTTCTAATAAAAAATAGAACAACATTGTATTCAATGGAAGTAGTTCCCCATATACGAGTAGAATAGGTTTGTTACCCAATAGATTGAAGTGTGTGTAAGAGTAGTTCTAACCATTAGAATAAAAAATTAAAATATATTGATAATATTTATCATTATATATAATCATGGAATAATTATAGTCAGGGGTTTAGAATAAGAATAAAACAAATGATCTTGGGGAAGGATGTTACCCATTATTTGGGAAAATACTCTAGGATTCCACTAAAGGGATTCGTTGGTTAGATTTATTAAATATATATGATTATAGGATGATGATAGGTATATTGCGAGTTTATATAAGAATATTTTTTGAAATAAAAATGTATTTAGTTTTGTAAATTAGTGTGATGGGTAACTGCATTTTATAGTGGAGAAGGTGTGTAATTCTTGTAAATTTTGGAAAGGGGAGTTCCACCAATGTGTTTTCCATGAAATGATGAAAACTTAATGGTGTAAAAACTATAAAACAGATGACATGGTATAATTATGAAAGTCCAAAATATTTTCGACAAGTTTATTGGTCATTTTGGGCTTAATCATTAATTTGTTGTAATTTTTTATGATATTTGTTCGCTAAATAATTGGAATTAATTTTGATCACATTCACTAATATTTTCTTGTAAAAAAACTACGTTTTACATTTTAGCTATTATAAATTATTCTAATTGGAAATATGGAATCCATTCGGAAAAATTAAAATCAGATAAGTTGTAGAGATTAATTTAGTATTAGTCTCGTAGACGTGTCATGATCAATGTTTTTAAGAAATGTTTTTAAAAATTTGTTTGGGTTTTATAACCAATTAAAATGTGAAATTGGTTCAATTGACAAAAATATTATTAATTGACGTTAAATTAATATTATTGAAATTTTAAAAAATTAAAATTTATTTATTAATATAAATTAGTTAGATGAAAAACATGAATGAATTATAGTTTAGTGTTTTTCACTTTTTTAAAAAACTAAATCTTCTCATAAACATACCAAAAAATCACCCAAAGTAAATTTTGATATTTTTCTTTCAAAAATGAATTTTTGTTTTTCATTTAAAAATTACAAATGTTTTGAAATATTATTTAATTTATGTTCACAATTAAATGGTGTTAAAATTACCTTTTTGAAAAATATAAACTTTTATTCATAAAATTGGATTTATTATTCACTTATATCAATAAAATCTAATTGATGAATATCAAAAATCTCAACTGAATATATACTTTTTTTAAAACATTAATCTAAAGTGGGGTTTAAATTTATTGAGATAATATAGTGTTTTTATAATGAAAAAAATGAATCTTAGAAATGTAATTTCATCAATTTCAAATTGTTATTTAATTAAAATATAGTAAATTATATCCAAAGGATTAATTTTATATACATTTATAAATCATGTTTTCAAAATTTATTTAATGGTATTTTTGACTTTAATTACAATTGATCCATGGTAGATATAATAATATTATAGTAATAACAATTATAGTATATTGTAGTTTGGTAAAAATCAACCTTGAGTGTTTTGAAAAGTATTGATGGTACACAACAATGTGTGTAGTATAATCCCAAAATAGTGCTGAGTGTGTTATAATCTAATATAAGTGTCTCATGTTGCATAATATCATCTTTATGTTGTTTAAAATGAAATAATAAATTAGTGATTATATATATATACTCATTGTTATGTGAAGTGAAAAAATTTAACATAATAATTAAATCGATAAAATAATTCACAAAATTTCAGGGTGTTTAATTTTAAACCCCTAAAATGAATTTCTTCATAAAAATTCATTATATTTATTACATGACTAATAATTTAACGACTATTTCTTCGAAAACCAAATCGTAAAAATAAATTCGAGAACATATTATAAAAAGGGAAACATAGACACATAATAGATACCCAAAGTAATGCATAACTAGGTTTCCACATAAGAGAACATAGGTTATGAGTGAATATTTTACATAGTGTAAATGAGTAATTAATTATAAATAGTGATAAAGATTATTGATCACCCACAAGTGAATGTTTAATGAAATCTTAAGGTTCTCAAAACCATAAATCTATGATTATTTCTAATAACACCCATTAAAAAAATGAAATAGTATTAGGATAAATATTTTTCAATAAACTTTTCCCAGATTTAATGAATTATTTTACTATCTAAGAATGTAGTGATATATATTAGTTGACTTTATTCAATTTTTGTATGCACAAAATCACTCTTTTGTTGTGACTAGTTTGGTTTCTGATTTATATTTTAATTGAAGGGATGAAGATGATTTTATCATTAATGATGTACTAATAGATCCGAAGAACCATACAAAGATTGATAAGTTATTATATATGTACTAATCATGAAAAATTATTTAGCATAATATATCCAATATGCGTTAATATTAATTGGTTTAAGTAAAAATTTAATCTCTAAAATATCATCTGATGTTAAACATAATATGTTTCCAAAATGGCCAACCTTTTAACCCTTACAAAATAAAATTAAACAATAATTACCAAAATATATATTATCTTATATCAAAAACATATTCGTTTGGAAAATTTCCTCTATCCTTGTACAGATGGAATATCAAATGTGATTTTTTTATATTATATTATAGGAAGAGGGAGGTATCATATGAAATTTCTACAAATGAAGATCAATAATATTTTCCTAGGGATTATTAATAAATAATGAATCTTGAAATAACTAAATATAGAAGGATTAGAGTTCCTTATTTATCATTATCTTCTTCATCCATTTTTATTTAATAAGCTTCCACTATAACACCCTGAGATTTTATGAAAAATAATTTTTTCAATTTCATTGATGTCTTGTGTTTTACGCCACACCAAAATGAGCTTTCACTACACGCATCCCTAATTGGCACGCAATCACGACCTTCCACGATAGCATGTGTTGTACGCAATATCGAGTTTCACTAAACACCGATATGTTTTTAAAATAGTATATAAACTAGCCGTTATGAATTGTAATACCCACTTTTTGAAATTTTATAAATTTTATCATTCAATATGGACTTCATTTTTGGATTCAGAATATCGAAACTAGCCTAGGGTGAATTTTAGGTATTTTTTTTGAAAACTTTCAATTATTGATGAATAGTGAAAACAATGGGTTACTATTTAAAAACCGACGTTTTTATTTAAATAATTATTTATTTTATTTAAATTTATTTTAGGTAAAAATTGATAGATAATACCTATATATGTTCAATTTGATTCATTGGGGTCATTTTATAGTAATTTTAGATATATAAAATTTTTATTGAACTTTCCACCGTCTTTTACCTATATTCTAGGAGAATTTGAAAATTTACATAAAACATATTTTTACCCCTTCTGTGAGTTGAATTTTGAAAATACGAGAGACACGGTTAATATCTTGGAGTAAAATGTGGTTCAATAAGATAAAAATAATTTTTTGTGAATAGTGACTTTTTATTTTATTTACCACGGTTAAAAGTAAATAGGGTAATTAAGGGTAAAACTGATATTATTATTACCCTAACACATGTCCTAATTCTATTGGATAATTATAATTCAAACAAATACAACCTTAGGAATATAATATTATCGTTTAGGTCCACTTGGATTAGATTGGGACATTTATTATTATTTTATTTAAAAAAAGAGTTAAAATAGTTAAAATCAATGTTTAATAACTAAACCATTTTTAATATAGGGTTATACATAATATAAATTCAACTATAAATATTAATTATAAATATAAAAAGACTTAATACCTAATGGTATTTTATTTATAATTTTTAGACATTAAATATTTTAATTTATTTATGACACAATGGTGATGCAGTAATTACCTATATAATGAAATATTAAAATAATTGATATTATAAATACCCAAATAAATGTAATTTGAGACTTTTTATGAATTAAACTAATTTTATTGGTCAATATGACATGTTATTATTGATTTAATTTATGTTTTTCGAACTAACCATTCTGTTATGATTTTCACAAAAATCAAATAGCAAATAGTGTCAAAATTGACATAAAATAGTTTTAAAAACAATTATTATATTATTAATTGTTATTTTAATCATAAAAATCTAAGGATCATCCAACTGACTTAGATAAGGTTATATATATTAATAATTAACAACTTGGGGTTCTTTTGGACTGTTATAGTATGTTCATTAACCATATAGTATAAGAAAACAAGAAGACATGATAATAGTTATATTATTAAACTTAGAGTTAAATCTAGAAGATAAGGTTAAAATAGTAACCAAAACATGTCTAAAACCTATTGGTTGAAAGGATTTCGACCCATCCCCACCTTATCTTCCAAATAAATCAATTCGGAGCTATTAAAAATCAAATATGACTTTATAATAAAATAATATTTTACGTTTTTCTAAAGGTGCCCCTCTCCTCCCTTATAAAAAGGGCACCCCTTCCCTATTCTCCTCACACCCTTTTGTGCCTTGAAGATCAGGAAAACCCTGATCATTTCTCTTCTCCACTTCCCTAGAAACTTTCTGGTGGTTCTGGTCTTCTCAAAAGACCAACTCGACTTCCATAAGAGGAATCTTAAAAGAGGTGGGACGAAGAAGAGGTAATCTCTTCTTCCCATTTTATCAAGTTTCTTTCTTCTTCTTATACTTATTTCTTAGTTGTCCCATTATAATGTAATAACATAAGTATTAAATATATACTGATATGTAAATATAAATATTGAACAACCTTATTTCACCTTCTATCCATCCTACGGAAAACAAAATCACTGCGCATGCGTACGTACGGAATATCGTCTCTACGATGTGGTGTAATCTGTTTTTGAACACCAATTTACTTGGATAGGTATAATGGTGTAAATAAATAACTATATATGAATATTTTAAAGTGATATTGATTCTAATATATTATACATACACTTCAATACAATTCCATGATCATGGTAATGATATCATCACTCGTGCGTACGTACAGACTACTGTCTCCACGATGCGATGAGATTAATTCTCCATGTTGACCATTCATGAATGATTATAAAGTATATATAATGAATAATAATGAAATATATGACATAATAATGATACTTGATTGATGTGTGTATATAAATATATTTATTTATGTCATCTACTTAATTCCATTCAATTCAATAAGGAAACAAAAAAAGCGTTCATGCGTACGTACCGCCTACCGTCTCCATGAACGGTGTATTTCAATCCATTTATCGTTCTATAATACAATTATGTATATGATTAAAATATATTATATATAAAACTCATGTTTTACATTCTGTAATTATGTAAATAAGGATATAATTAATAATATCAAGAACAACAAGTCGAATCACGTAAGATAAATGAAACGATTTTACCCAAAACGCTGCTTTAACATGGAATTTTCAAAAGAACGGGTAATATAATGTCATAATTGAACCATATATTAAATCATAACAATGAATATGATTCTGTAATAAGTCAATGACATTATTTAAATCATTATACTAGTGGTTATAATACATACAAAGCATATCAGACATAAGGTAAGGGATAAATTTTCAATCTCATTTTTATTCGAGATTGCTTATATGCAAGTATTTACTAGGGTTATATTTTTCATCCATGTCCATTAAAATGTATTTCATAAAGTGTTTAATATTCTCCCATGTATGTTTAAATTTATTTTTACCCCCCTTTGACTTTTACTTTGTGTTATGGAAGGAATCGTTTTTCTGTTTACCGTACGATGAACTTTTTGACTTTTCCGGAAAAATTATGAGGAGAATGTATTTGTAACTTATACGGAATGAATGGATTTTTACGGTTTTCATAATGCATTATTTTCATGAAGTATAATCTACAAGATTTCATGACTATTTTCGACAAAGTTCTCTTCTTTTAAAATTTCATGACATTTTGTGAAACGAAAATTATTTTGAAGAAGAAAGGATATTTTCCTCAACAATTCATTTCAAGTGTTTTATCAAAACCATTTTCCATATAAGAAGACATTATTTCATATGTGTATGTTTCAAGTATTTGTTATCTATTAATTAAATGGTTTCAATTATCTTATGATGAAATTATATCCATTTGTTTTATATGGATTATCTTATGATGGGATGATGTTTATGAAACACATTTTACTCTTTGGGTTATGATAACTGGTTTAAGTTTATTTTGTGGAACAAGTAATAATGATTTCCTTATGATATTGGTGGGACCTATATATCCCTCAAATGCATTGGTTAATGATTTATATCTCATGAGATAGACATGGCTGTAATGGCATGTTAATCAGGATTAGTAATACAGGACTGGAAAGAGGAGTGAACTCCATTATGATAGGGACTTTGTCCACTAAGATGGTATTGGAAGAAATGACTTTGCTAATATAGAAATCATATCATGTTCTTAATGGCTTCCATAATCACATGTTTTATTACCATGATATTTTATCATTATTATTGTTTCTTTATGATCTATGCCTTATGTACTTCCATGTTTTATGTCATTGCCCAGGATTTTGATGTCTAAACATTATGTTCATGTTTTTATGTTCAAATGTATATGATTTGTTTTATTTTATCAATTCTTACCCTTACTGTTCATTTGAGCTCACCCTTTTTATATTTTCTTTTCCCTAGTATTTAAATAAAGGTTTTAGGTAAGAAAACCAAAAAGGGTAAAATCTTTATGGGAGATGTAGACAATCTTTCACCACGATTAGAAAAATATGTTCCGAGTTTCCAAAGACACTAAACTATTACGGTCCTTGTGTGTCTGTTTTTGTTTTGTATTAATTATTCCACAAAATTAATTTAATTTCCATGTACATCAAGATTCGGGTCTCTACATCAACTTTGTTCTTTTTCATTTGAGGTTCTTATCAATTAACACTGACTTTCACCCTGGGCTTGGGGAATTGATTTACATTATTCCAAAACAAACTATAACTAAAGCACTAGAGTATGGGAGGTTTATTCTGTGAAGCTTTATCTTTAATTTCATCATTAAGAAACATCTTCCCATCACTTCAACAATCAAAATCTTTATGTAATTTCCTTCAACACATAAATAATTTAGTAGTCCACTGAAAATAATTTCCTCAATGCTTCTTCCTATATATTGATAATAAAATAATGCTAACCATTTTATCTCAATGGTCATTATATTTTATTTTGAACTATGACTTACATTTCTTGACAACACCATGAGACTAATATAAAACAACAACTGCCCTTTTTAACTTGATATGAGACAAAAAAAGTTTTTCACAGATGTTAAATTCTTGAACAACCATGTCCATTCTAATACAAGGATTCTTTCTACTAAATAATGAATCAATTTTTCTTTATGGAAGGATGATAATACCAAAATATTCCCTAATAAAATGTGTAATATTTTATTCATATTAACTAATGGAATCATCATATTTCTTCATAAGGTCTATGAATTCATTTTCCCACATCATAAAAAATGTGGAATTTTTTTTGGAATATAAGTTCCTGAACTCATCCAAATATATGCATTCAAGTTCTTCTATTCACATCGTATCCATAATAATATTTGACCATTCACACTCCTCACATTATTAAATATTTAAAAAAAATAGTGAATTTTTCATCCTCTGATCAATTGAGACAAGAAAATATATTTTTATATGTAGTGATCCCATTTTTAGCAACTCAGGGGTTTACATAACCACTGAATGATGGTGGGTGTTTCCTTATGAAGGACTCCACAAATCATCATTCCCCCTTATTCTTGTTTGGACATTAACCTTGAGTCATAGCAAGAAATATCTATGTTCACATATTAATGATATTTTTCAATCTATCTCCCATAACATTAACTTTATTATGAGTTTAATCAAATCATTTTCCATTTCACTCCCTATTATCATAGTTCTTTTAGGTCCCAGCAAGTTATTAAAATCAAAAGCCATAGTCTGAAAAAATAATCATTTTGGGGAACCAAATAATCACAAAAAACTACTTATTAGGTGTCTAAATCATGTCCCCTTCCATAGAAATCTAGGAAACCATAGGTTTCCCTATGGAAATTTAATGTCATAATCTATTTAACTCCTTCATGATTAGTCTTAAATTGTTTGTACATTCCCAATGTATATCCAAAATGAGTGTCAAAGATTGAGTGAAATAAGGTTTGATTTCATGAATTAGTACCTAATTGATTCTAGCTCAATATAATGTTTTTGGGGTTTATACCAATGTGTACATTTTCTCAAGAGACACATCCACTCTTATCTTCTAGTCCGGGCTATATTTCTAGGAAGACACTCTCTCTATCCTTTGCCATAATTTTAGGATAATTTTAAATATATCGACTTATCCTTTGACTTATTCTTATATACATCCCTAGATATTTCTGTTGAAATATCCATTTTTATCTTACTAATGCTTTGAAATCCAAAATTCTAATGGAGTACTAACCAATTCCTTTTATACCACATATATTGACCCTTTATTAAAATACATGGATGTTGCATCATTTTATATAAATATTCCTCACATTTATAAAGAACATGCTCGATGAAAATATTAGATTACTATCAATGGAAACATATAGAGAAATATTCAAGCATGATTAATTATATTTAATGACTCCCAAAAATATCTTCCCCATTACTAATTCTACACAAGATTTTTCTTAATGAAATGGGGAAAGAAAAAATTAGAAATGGGACTACTAAGATCAGTAGAAATGGTGAATAATGGAGATATGTAGGTATTAACATGATAATAATTGTATGATATTGTTATCATATCATTTGAGGATTATAACCTGTGTATCGAAGATAATCCACATAAATAATGGAATAAATTTTGGTTGTAAATAAGATGTGAATCAGAAGGGAATAATGAAAAAATCCACGAAATCATAACATAGAAATAAGACATGGAATTTGTGGAAAACACAAAATAATATTAAATTATTTCCATGGCCATCAATGTTAAGATATATGGATATCTTAGAGGAATGGGTAAACTCTCCAAACCATTATTATAGTAATGTTCGCTCCAAATCCCATCATAGTAGATATGGTCCTTTAAAGATCTAGGTTCACTCCCCATTATATCCCTATATTATAGAATGATGATCACTTTTCATTCTATCCCTATATTGTATACTTGAGTTCACATCTCTTTCCAACAATGTATTACTAAACCGGGATCACTTCCCATTCAATCATAGTATTATGGAATCATGTTCAATCCTCCTTCAATGCATTTTTATATCATGATATATTAATCAATAAAAAATTCAATATAGGGGGTATCAATACCACATATTTAATAATGAAATCATACATATGTGTTACAAAATATCATAAACAATCATATACCTACCCATGAAATGATATATTTATCATAAAAAAGTAATCATATCATAACCTATGAAAAAAGAGAGATGTTTCATAATCATTTCCTCAAATCAGAACCCCTAAAAGAAGTGGGTTTTATAGTAATATTACCTATCATTGAGAAATGTGTTTTATAAACATTATTCAATAAAATAAAAAACCATTCAGAGAATGAAATATGAATGGATCCATTGGATTATTTTATTATAAGTGCACGAGTAATACAAACCGATGTCATATTTTATGAAAATTAATTTTTAAGGACCCTTTAAAACCATTTCATGATGAAAATATCCATAAAAATATTACATTTTTTTTAAAATAAATCCTTTTAAAATATTTTTCAATGAATATATATTTGGAACATATAATGTTATCTTTTAAACCATTTATAACAACTTTTTAAATATATTAAATAAGAATTAAAAAATATGGGAAACCATTTTCATTGAAAATTTATAAATGAAAATTGATAATATTTTGCAAACTATTTTCATTGATAACATATATGATAATACCGATAACATTTGGAATTAACATTTCATTAAAAACATATAAACAAAGATTATTTTGTTTTTGTAAATATATTTATTTGAAAATTCTTTTATAACATATAAAAGAATAATTGAAATCATAGACATAAATTTCATTAAAAACAACCATTTTTAAAACTATAAAGTATTATTTTAAAATAAGTTAAACCAATTTTTAATTAGAAATCAAATTTTTAAAAACCTCTTTTGAAAACAAGGTTTTGAATGAACACAAATTTCCGATCGAAGATAGAGATAATTTAGGATTTTCTTAAAATAAATTTCATAATGATAATACTTCCAAAAATTAGAAAATTGTACCAATATGAAGATTAAATTAAGAACCAATTTATATGAAAATTCATGACTGTTCTAGAGATACATATCATAAGATTTCTTCAATGGAAGAATAATCCAAATCAATCCCAATAAATGATTTGAATATATCCATAAACTATAAAAATTTTGTAAATATAAATCATATTATACATGATATAATAACATTAAATGAATCCTAAAATATCATGAAATAATTAGAATCATGATATAACATGTAAAATTTCAATATATTCACAACATATAAAAATATAGGTTTAAAACATGGAATGTGTCTCAAGAAACACATATTGAGACAAGAATAAAATGACTGATTTGTGTCTTTTGAACCACAAACCCCCTGAAATAATGATAATCAAATGGATATGAAATTACCCATAAATTTAATTATAATAATCATAGAATAACGTTCTTGGATGTAAATACACCAAAAAAAATAAATGAGTGGTTAATAAGACATGTATCTCATAGATATAAATAGAGTGATGGTAAATCACTTACATTAAGTCTTTAATTTCTTCATACAAATTTAAAAACCTATATAATAAATATAAGTTTGTTATACATATTCCAAATAACTATATTACTATATATAATGCCATATATTATTTTTAACAACATTATATTATCCATTTATTAACAACTCCATGTTAATGTTACCTTTTGGGTAATATCTGCTTTCTATTTAATATATTATTTGAATTGTATTGTTGATCCTATTATATAGATTCTAATTTAATTATTTACAGAATTAAAAACTCATCATAAATATAATATAAATCTAGTATATATGTATTTTTAATAATTTATAAAATATATAAATAAGAAATGGAGTGCATAATTAATGGAGACGGTAGGCCATACGTACACTTGAACATTGTTTCTGTTTTATTTTCATATTTAATGAAAGAAATAATATATATATATATATATATGAAATATCATTCCACAATAATTTTTATTTCTTATATATCATGTATGTTCACTGATCTCATTGTTAAGACATTACATCTAATTGTGAATGAATCAGAGCACCATGCAAGGCCGTAGTCCACATGTCCACAAATGAAGTTATCAAATTTACACAAAAATGAAATAAGGAAGAGATGTTTTGCATAATTATAATGTAAGACTAAAGGGATCATAAATATCATAAATATCATAATAAAATATATTACCCATCATAATTCACATCCATGACTATGCACAAGGGAAAATGTAACAACGTCATTTCGTGAGGGGGTTGATCACCATACATAAGAACTATAAGGTCATTACACATTAGGTAGAAGGGTGTCTACTTGTAGGTTGAAACCATAGAATAAAAATATCTCAGTATATTATGGATATTGTTGTTATTATAGAATCATTTAATAAGAATTTTTTGGGTTGTGTAAAATGAAAATAACACAAAGGAGCTATATGAAGGATGATACATGTTCATTGAAAAAATCATCTTGGTTTGAAATAAAGTAATTCCTTAGATATCTTTCTTTTCAAAGGTATTATTCTAGGATAAAGGCTGGGATGTTGGTATCTGATTTATCATATGTGTTTTGTGACAAATTTATTGATACATGTGAATAAATGGGATGGATGAGTTCCTTTTTATAGTGGAATAGGAGTGACATTATTTAAAATTTTTGAAAAGAAAATTCAACCCACGGTTATCCCATGAAACATGGATCCAATAATAGTCTGAAATTGAGAAAATACATTATAAGTTCATATTATAAATATTTAATGTCTTTATAACAAGTCTCTAGGTTATTTGGGTCTTACCTTTAAGGATTGTTCTTTTGTGAAACTAATTTTTCTCTTTATCATTATAATAATTTTTTATCACATTGAAAAAAAAAATTTAAAAATTTTATATTGAATATATAATTTAATTAAAAAATTATGATGAATAATTTTTATAATAACTTTATTTAATTTAAAATCATTAGGTTGAAGCATATAATTTTAAATAAATCAAGAATAATTTTTTGTATCATCTGGTTTTTAATGAAATTTTTTTATATTTTGGGGATTAATTTATAAAACATTTCAATGTGAATCGGGTACAATGACATAAATTAGATAAATTTATTTAAACATTATATAGTTACACTTAATTAGAATCATAAAACATAATTTATCATTATAAATACAATATAGTAAAAAGAAATTTGAATTAAAATTCAGTACCTTTCACTATTTATCATAAAATAAAACTGCTCAAAAAAATATAAAAAATTCATTGAAAGTAAATATGAATATTCCACATCAAACAATGACATTTAGGATTTCAGATAAATGGTATAAATGTTTCAAAAATTATGTTTAAACATGGTTCTCCATTAAAAGTTTTTATTATTAAATTTTAGAAAAATAAAACTATTTATTCATTGAATGGGTTTCATTATTATCTTATAAAATATAAATAATATAGGATATAAATAAATAAAAATAATGAATAAATATATTATTTTTATATAAAACATTAATCAAAAGTGGTTTCATTAATTTATTGAGATAAAATTGTGTTTTTATATAGAAAATAGTTTAATAAGAAAATATATATCATTATTTTCAAAAATATCTTTCATTCTATATTCATAATTTATAACAGAATGATTCATTTTATATAAATGTTTAAATAATATATTTAAAATTTAGGTAATAATATTCATGACTTCTAATCTAATGGCTAGGTGGTAGCTATAATAATAATTTGATATTAATAATGATTTTTTATTTCGTTTCGGTAAAACATAACATTGCATGTTATGAAAGGTATCGAATGGACACATTGTTTTTGGCAGTATAATACAAAAATTGTTTTTCATTTACCAAATAATAATATATGTGATGAATGTGGAACAATATTTCCTCAATATTGGGTATGATGGTTGACAATTATAGTTCTTATAAAAATTTATAAACATTTATATTCTGTTTTTCGTGTTATGAATAATATTATAATATTAAACTAATCAGAAAATATTAATTCAAAAAATCATAGGGTACCATAATCATAGTGATATATTTTGAGAAATCCATGCTTGAAATCTGAGAAAAATAAAATTTTCTAGAAGGAATGATTATTTTTTTAGATTTTGTGGCTGTAAATTTTGGATGGTTTGTAGGATGAGAAAATAAAATTCGAGACAGGTAGAATAGGTGAAATTTCTAAAAAAATCACGAAAAAACATTTTTTAGTATATAATAACACACATAATGATTCCCATTTTGTGTCACAAGGGTTTGTGAAAAGTTAAATATCACATGGGTGTGTGGATGGAGCTAAAAGTCAAGTGATTTTTGATAATCAAGTTAATATTTACTAGATTTAAAATCACAAGAAACCATATTCCATCATATGTTATGTGTGTTTGGACACTACAAGTGTATATTCTCAATAACATTGATCATGATGACAAGGTATACATCAAGGGACACTCCAGATAAAGACATTCCATCTAACCCTTATGTAGGGTTTTATGTTCCAAGTATCAAATAACAATAGGTGGGTGGGGGGGTTGAATTAGTTGGTCATTTTTTAGAGGTTCTATAACATTGAGAAACATAACCCCTACAAGCTGTTAAAGTTTATATTATTATTAACCATTCATAAATACTCATGCATGAAATGGTAGGAATGCAAGAAAATCACACAAGATTTACAAGGTTCTACCTTGGTGTGAAAATCTATGTCCATTCCATAGCCACCCTTGTGGGTCTTTAGAAATACACTCTTATGAAGTAGTGAATACGAATTGTTCCAACTCACATTAGACACCCTCTATCTCCCAGTAGAATATATTATACCAACTCTCATTAGTTTAAAATTTCATCCTATAAAAAAATTAACCCAAATAGGAGAATAAAGAAATTATAAAAATACTATACAATGGCTTAGTCCAAATCCTTAGCTTGATTTGGCTTGATATGATTTTTTTTTGAATAACGGATCAAAGTTTCTCAGAATACTAGATCTAATTTTCTTAGAATAATTGATCTGATTTTCTATGAATGATGGACCTGATTTCCTCAGAATACTGGATCCAACTATCATAAAATAACGGATCTTATTTTCTTAGAATAAAGGTTCCAATTTTATGTGAATATTGGTAACGATTTTCTCCGAATACTGGTTCTGATTTACTCAGAATACTAGTTCTGATTTTCTCAGAATACAAGTTCTGGATAACATAGAATACTAGTTCTTATTTTCCTAGAATACTTTTTCACGTTTTCTCAGAATACTGGTTAAAATTTTCTAACATTATTGGTTCTGATTTTCTCTTAATATTGGTTCTGATTTTCTTAGAATACTAGTTCTGAGTTACTCAGAATTATGGTTTTGATTTTCTCATAACTATCTGAAGAACAAAAACTATGATAGAATGACAAATATAGTTCTTCTATAATAATATTGTAACATTGACTTTTATTTCACTAGATCTCCTCCTTTCACCAATATATAGAAGGTTACAAATTAATGAATGATCTGAAATGTATGTATAATATACTTGAAACCAAAGGTATGAAAATTGAAATCTATCTAGGTTCTATAAATCCAAAACCCCTAAAAATATATAACATTAGAGACATCAACTTTTAATTCAAAAAAACCTATGCATTCATCATGATTTGTGGAAAAATGAATATCATATTTTTACCTCTCAAATCTGAGAATTTTATTTTAAGTGATTTTGATTTTTGGGTCTTTCATAGTGAATTTGATTTATTCATGAATATGATTTTGTTTTCATTTTTGTGAATATATATTCTATATATTTGTGGCGAAATTTTTTCTTTAGTGAACATGATTTATGATTCTTTTTGTGAATCAGAATTGTGTATTTTTTCAGTGAATCTGGTTTTTCTTATTTTCATTGAATTCTAATATTGAAACATTTCATTGAATTTAATTTATTTACACACTGGATTGAATTCTCTAAATATGATAGATTCTTCTTTGAGAAAAATAATGCAAGATCTTATTTTCAGAACAATAATGCTTGATCAGATTCATTGAATATGATGGATCCGTTTTTTTCTTTTCAGGGATTTTGAATCAATCCTCTCCAAAATTTCCTCAAAATCTTTAATCATTAATCTTTTCATGATTTTTGATAACTTATTTATTCCCAAAGAATCATCTGATTTAATTTAGAATGTATGAAAACATTTTAACTCCTTACATTGTTTTCTTCAACAGAACCTCTTAAACAACAAAATGGTATCTTCAACCAAAAAATACTATATCAGCGACTTCATTATTTCTCACTCAGAATCTTCATTCTTCTCTAATTAATGAATAGAGAAACTTCAATCAACCAATATATTTTACCCTTGAATCATTTGAATCCATGGTTTTGAATGCGATGCAGATGGATCTGATTCCTAGATAAGAAAATCCATCTCGAACAAAAGTGATAGATTCCAAAAAATTGGAAAACATTGTTAAAACAATCTATTGAAAAGGTACCTCAATCAGCCCCTTTGTATTTGTTGGAAACCCCAATAAAATGCTTTTCTTGATTCCAGAATTTTTTCATAACTCAAATTTTTTAAACACCTCATGTTTTTGAATTTTATCAATACATAGCCTTTTTGAAAATAATGTTTCCTAACAACATAATAATGGATAAAGAAATTTTTGGAGGAATGCCATCCCTAAATGCAATGAAATTATTTTGATCATGTAATGATACACTCCCCTTTACATTTATCTTTTTCTCAATCAATTTTAATTTCCTCTTTTATTTTTTTTATATCTCCCACATTATAAGATAACCACAACATCATATTCATGAGAGACATCTATGTAAAAACTAATTAAAATGTATAAATTTGTTACATAAACCCCACCGTTTTCATAAAAATTTGAAAAATATTGGGGGTTATTCATTTAGAGTTTTAGGAAGTCATTGGAGAAGGCAGAACCTGAAGATGCAACCTCAATTCCACAATCCATTCTTTCATGATATGTTTTGTAAATATATCAGCAATATGATACTTTATTGAACTATATTCTAGAAAAACATCTGCAAATGAAACATTATCTTATATAACGTGAATGTTTATATCAATGTGTTTTGATCTTGAATGTTAGAAAAGTTGAGTAAAAAGATCAATTACTCACTTATTATTGCAAATTTCCCTCAATGGTTTACAAATGGTTACATTCAAATCTTCTAGCTAATCTTTCATCAATAACATCTGATCGAAATCATGACTAAATCCAACATATTTGTATTCAGATATTCTCACGGTTACAGAACATTATTTATTACTATTACAAGTGACACAAATATTCACCAAAAAATGTTCCTTCATATGTTGAATTTATATTATTACATATTTTATCTCAATTAACATCGATACAACACAGAAACATCATCTCAAAATTTATTATTTATAACAACCCCATTGAATCTATTCCATTAAAATATCTCATAATTAATTTTCCTAATAAAATATGTGATTTTTTTGGATTACATTGATAACTGACACAAAATTTTACTACATAAACTATATCAGACTTCCAATCAACTCCAAAAATAATTTCTGATTCACAATTATTCTGGAATCTTCATTGCTCAATTTTTTTCTCAATGTAATAGGAGTTGAGACTTATTTATATATTTGCATTCTGAAATTATTTAACAATTCCCTTGTATACTTATCCTGATATAAGAAAATGTATTTTTCCTTTTGTCGATGTTATAATCTAAGGAAGAAAGTTAACTCACTCAACAATGACATTTCAAAAATTATTATTAATTTCCTTGGAAAAATCATCACAATCTTTTTCTTCAACCCCAACAAAAATTATATCATCCACAAAAATAATTATAATTAATTTTCCAAAGTCATCATATTTTGTATACAACTTGTTTTCAACATTTTCCATTGAAAATTTCATCATTCTCAAACAATTGTCATGGATATAATACCAAGCATGTGGATCTTGTTACATTATAAAAATTGATTTATCCAATTAACAAACCTTGTTTACATCATCATATTCTATAAACCCACATGTTTTCCCAATGTAAACATCTTCCTCAATCCCAACATTTAATAATGACAAATTTACATAATATAAACATTGTATTTTAAATGCTTGACTGCTGAAAGAATCATTCTAAAAGTTTCAATTCATTCAACTAGGACAAAAGATTTATTAAAATCCACACAATCCACCTATGAATATCCTTTACAAACATGTCTTTCTATATTTCATGAAAATTCTCATTGCTCATCCAATTTTTTTTATAAACTGATTTGGTTCATATAACATTTCTATTTGATGGCCTTTGGAAAAGTTCCCTTATTTCATTATTCTCAATATAATCTAACTCATTAATCATAGAATCAACCCATTATTTATGTAAATATCCCTATAAAACTGATTCTATTTCAATTTTTGATATAGGTGAAGAATGATTTTCTAATCCCAACTTCCATCTAGTCTGAACTGGAACCTTCGGATTTTCCATAATGTTTTTGGACTCAAATTGTCTTTGTAATGTAGTACAGATCAATGTTTATTCAGCATCTTCAATTTCTTCATAAAATGATTCTTCAGAATCATGATAAGAATTTTTCAAATTACATTCAATATTGTTGGAAATATCTAATTTATCCTCTTTATAATTCATACCAGATTTTGTTAAGGAACGTAAATTTTCATTTACCATTGCATCATATAAGTCCACCAACGTTTGTAAATGTTTTTCCAACATTTGTAACATAGAATATTTGGTGAATAACCCATGAATGTTCTATCCTCTTCATTTTCATCAAATATTCCCAAATTCAATTTTTTAATTTTGTGGAAACATGGAATTCCAAAAACATTGATGTTTTTCTGTGAAGCGTTTTGAAAGTATGTACTAGTAACTTCACTCCAAAAGCATTTTGAATGATTGTATTCTTATAGCATAATTCTTACTATTTCTACTATGTACATCTTATTTCTCTCTATTACTCTATATTGTAGTGTAGTATAGGAAAAACTATACTGATGTTTTATACCATGGTTTCTCTGGTATGCTTCAAAATTATGGTTTTTCAATTTGGTACCATGATATCTACTCAACATTTTTTACAAATACTCAAATATTTCTAATCATTTTTTGACGATTTTGAACTTTTCAATGTCCTTTGACTTGTGATACATGAACCTGATGTTTTTCATATGATTGAATTCATCAATAAAAGGGATAAAGTACAAGTCTCGTTTTATTTATATATTTCTAATTATTTTACAAAAATCAGAATGAATAAGATCTCGTGGTATGGTAGATTGAATATCAACTATTTTATGACTTGTTTGGGTCATCGTTCCTTTTTGGAATGTAATACAGACATATTCATAACTTCTTTTCAGTTATATAAAATTTTGGATAACATCAACTATACAATAATGATTCGTGTTTTTCTACCCAAGGTGGCCAAATCATCGGTGCCATAAATTGTTTTCATCATGTGATCTCATGTAACAAGATTATTTGAATTCTATTATCTAAAAGAGATTACCACTAGTTCATTCTCCATTTATAAGGACTTTTCCATTTTTCACACACTTTGTGATGCAATAATCCTTTATGAATAATACATCTTCTTCATTATCACAATGATGGATTACAAAATTTTAGTTATATTTTTTCCTATAAACGTGTAAAAATTCCTTCGATTCCAATTTCTCTACTTCAATATTTTCTCTTCTGATTCGTTTGATTTTTAAAGAACTATCATTACCAAAATTATATTCTACTCTCTAAAGACAATATAAATTATTCAGAATTCTTATATCTCCAGTCATATGTGATGAGAAACCATTATCCAGTATCAATGGACATTTTCTCTTTCATGCTATCAGTGTTGTCTCCACAACAAAATCTCTTTCCCCAACCTTCTACTTTTAGATTTTCATTCACTTCTATCATAATAAAATCTAGGAGGAGTGTTATAAATGTTTTAGAAAAATGACTATATTGATCACATCTTCCCTGAACTTCTTCCAAGCATACAAATTTTTTTGATATAATGTCTCTAACTTCTTGAGAATTTACATTTTCAACTTCCTATAAGTTAGGAATGTTACTCATTCTTCTTTAAAAATTACTTCCATTTTTCACCAACCTTCTTCTGGTAAAATTTATTTTGATCCAACAATTATATGTTTTGTGCCCATAGATTCCACAACAATAGAAATAGCCATAAATTCTGGATTTTCTATTAAATTGATTATTCTCTATTGAATTGTTGTTGACGTTGGTATCTTATTTCAGGTCTATCATTCTCTGGATGTGGACCATATTTACTTTTGAATGAGTTTTAGGCTTTTTTAGAATTTATTGGTTAATATATTAATTTCTCTACCAAATCATACCCAATACTTTTTATGGAACTTGAAATGTTAAATGAATCAGATGAAACATTTTTTTTCAAATAAAAGATTGCACCTGATTCTCTTATTGTACCTTCTCAGAAACTATAGAAGTCCCATCTTTTAAATATGAATAATTGTTTTTGTTTTTATTCATCTTGATCATGGATATTTTTGGCTGAAGAAGTTTATTTCATTAATTTTATCCTCTTCTTCCTTAGCTTCTAGGTTCTTGCTGAGATCTTCAATCATCATTCCCTGTTCCACAATTCTATGTTTATAACATAATATATCCTCAATGTATTAATTTTGAAGCTTGATGACATCATTTCGTACATTATTAACATCTTACCGATCATATCTCATTACCCTGAATTATTTCATGAGAATTTTCTTTTTCTCATGACAAGAAATAAGTTTGGTTCTGAGATGAAACTCTATGATATATTTACCGCAATATTCACTATATGAGTAATCTTTTATTTTATCGACTTTTTCAATGAAGGTTCTGATGTTTTTTATTATTTAATCCTTAGATGATTTTTTTGTGTTGAGTCTAATTCAGAATTCTTAGTCAACATACTTCCCTTGTTTTCAATAAAATTCTTCTTGTATCTATCAGAATTCATTTCATATTCATCATTTTTCTTCCACTTCATTCATTGAAGTTTTTCATCAGAATCATATCGATATTCTAGAAACATTATTAATGGGGAATTCATATATAATTTTAGGATTACACCAAATTCAAAATATATGAGTGGATGTTTACCTCCATACTTTACTTTTCCAATTTGATAGTTCATGGATATAATAGACATGATAATTTTCATTCTGATCATCATCTACATTCTCTCCGGCCTCAAAAGGATCTACTTTTTCAGCTTCATGTATTATCATCTTTCTCATAGCTTTAAAATTCATTTCCTCGTTAAAATTATTTTTAAGCATTTGGGATTTCTTCATTTCATAAGAAACAATAATTTTATTAAATTCTTCAAGACAAAAATCATACGTATCATCCAATGAAGAAATATTTGAATTAATCCTACCAGGAAAATTTTTCAAAAGTTTTTCACAATTGTAGAGTATTCCAAATCATATCTAAATCCCCATATGTTGAAAAAAAACTCATTTACTCTAGTGAAGTGTTCATAAAATGTTTGTTCATCTCTCGATCATATGTATTCATACATAATGTTCTATATATTCATGTGCAATTCATTAACTTCTATATTCAATTTGAAAACACATTCAATCTTATCCGACATAAATTTTCATGTTTTGAGACCCATCATCTTTTGATAATGGTTTTATAAAAAAATGAGAATATAATTTATAGATATTCAATCGAAATATATATAACTATTATTAAAAAACATCATAGGTTCATCATTTTCTTTAGATTTAAAACCAATAGTAGTAGTAATAAGAACACCCAGGCCAAGAGATAATAGATAATGAATCATCATATTTTTTCATACATAGTATTTCGTTCCATAAAATTTACGAATTACTACACTCATGGAAGAATTTATATTATCCATGAAAATAATTAAACAAGGGGACCAGTGAATTCTCATATAAATTGAATTTTCCTTGATTGAATAACAAATAAAATGGGGGGGGGGGGTTGAATCAGTTGAACACTTTTATAAGTTTCAAAAATTTGAAAAAAATATCCCCTACAACATGTTAAAATTTATATACTTATCTAGAATTTATAAATTATCATGCACAAAAAGGTAGGAAGGAATGAAATTCACACAATATTTATATGCTTTAGCCTCAATGTAAGAACATATGTCATATCCCTATGCACTTCAATGGTTTGTCATAAATTCACTATTATAAAGAAGTGAGTGCATCTTCTACCAACACCCGTTAGACAACTTTTATCTCCTAATGGGAAATATTATACTGGAAACCGTCACATTATAATGTTTTAATATAAAACTATTGAGCTATACAAAATAAAAATACTTTGTGGAATCCTCTATATAATTACTTAGTCTGAATCCATAATCAGATTTGGATGGATCAAATTTTTTTTGTTAGAATGTTGGATTCAATTTTCTCAGAATACTAGATTTGATTTTCTCAGAATAATTGAATGAAATTTTATCAAAATTATGGATCACATTTTATTAAAATAATTGTTCTGAATTTCTCAGAATGTTCGATCCAATTTTATAAGAAAACTGTTTTTGATTTTCCATGAATTCTGTTTCCTATTTTCTCATAATATGGGTTCAATTTTCAAAGATTAATGGATCTAATTTCTTAATAATTATGGTTCAGGTTTTCATATTTTACTAGTTAAAATTTGGTCAAAATTTTTTTTATGATTTTATTATTAGACTAGTTTTGGTTTTTTCAGAATATAGGTTTTGATTTTTATAGAATATTGGATCTTATATTCTCAGAATATTGGTTCTGATTTTCATAGAATACATGTTCCGATTTTATAAGAACTTTCATCCAAACTCCAACACTGATATAATGATAAATATAGTTCTTTATAAATAATATGTTATTTTTATCTTATATTTCTCTATTGCCCCGCCATTTGAATATATATATAATGTTGCAAATGAACGAATGATGTATGTCAATGATTATCAGCAACTCAAAAACCAATGGTGGAACACATGGAATCATTCAATATTCATTAAATAACAAAAATAATCAAATATATCACATTTAAAAGATAAAAATTTACTTCATGAAACCTCATTGTATTTCTAAAATATTTAAGCAAAAATGAATTTTATGTTTGACTGCCTCAAATCATGAAATATTATTTTTGACTAAATCTGATTTTTACTTCCTTCCTAATCAATATAATTTATAATACGAATCATTTTTCTATTTATTTTAATTGAATATGAATTCTGTATCTATTCTCTGAATCTAATTTCTTCTATTAATCTAAAATATGCTTCTTTTCATTGAATATGAATTTTGTTTTTTTAGGGAATCTAATTTTTTAAGTGAATCCAACTGGTGATTTTTTTTAGTGAATCTGAATTATGAATCTTTTTAGTGAATCTAATTACCTTATATGATTGATTCGATTATCTGAATGTGTTGGATGCTATTTTTAGAAAAATAATTTTGGATCTTATTTTTAGAACAATAATACTAGTTCTAATTCACTGAATATATAAGATCTGATTTCTATTAAATTTTTGTGAAACTAAATCAAACCACTACACCTTTTATTTAAAAACATTTATCACAAATTTTTTCATTATTTATGAGATCTTATTGACTAGAAAAGAATCACTGGATGGAGTTTATATTTTATGAAAAGTTCCTATCATCAGACTTCATTTTCATAGAACACTCCCTCAGCAAAAAAATGTGATCTTCATGCAACAACTTATGTCTCAAAAAATTTATTCTTTCTAACATAGAACCTTCATCCAATTTTTAGTTGAGGAAAATACTAACATCTGTTAGGAAATAAATTCTTCCTTAAATTATTTTTAATACAATCATATAAATTTTATGCAGATGGATATGATTCTTGGTTAACAAAGACAGTTATCAAAAAAATTTTTGATTTCAACAAATACAAATTCATAGTTAAAAAAACATATCACAAATTTTCTTCAGGGTGTGTAGTTATGTTGATACATTCTTTGCTGAATGAATGAAAAAATATATGTGTCATAATTGTGATAAAATATCATCTAAACTTTTGACACACCATGTAGTTCTTCTTGAAAATTGGTATATTGGATGCCATATATTCTTCCCATATAACTCCCCAGTGATGATCCAATTTAAAATTGGTATTAGGATACTATTTAATTTTATGTATTGTGAAAATTACAGGCCATGATTGGATTTACCATCAATAGAATTTGATAGAGTTTTTTATTTAACCTATAGTTATTATGTTAGGATCCTCAATCTGTGGAGTTAAATTTTACCTCTCAATAAATCATAGACAACACTGGAGTGACCCATTTGAGAATAATTTATCCCATCTCTAAAGCATATATGGTCTAATGATCCTTTACTAGGTTAATTATTTCATTCAAATTCATGGGGTAGGGATCCTTCATCTTCATTTAATGGAATTATCCAAATGGTTTCTTAATACATACAACATTTCAGATGATAATATAGGGATCAGTTGCTAATTATAAGGATTGGGACCATACAATATATCTGATGATTCATATGTTCCCAAACAGTTTGCATTATGATTTTATGATGTGGTTGGATATGAACTTCTAGTATCATATTCACCTTTTTTAGGTGAGCATACCCAGCATTGTGTGTAGGGTGTATAGGTTTTTTATGGAATTGTGATAATGGGATGGAATTTATTATTCCATTTAATGACCTAAAAACAATTATTGATGTAATGTTGTCCCAGTATTCATGGAACTGAGAGATTATTGTAGCCATAGTTGTACATGTTTGGAGCCAGCATACTCGTATGGCCTCTTCAACATATATATATGTTAGTTTACCTTTATTGATATTTACCATATATATATATATATTTCAATTTTGATTCAATGTTATTCATTTTGGTTATCTGGGGATCTCACAAGAACACTCATTCATGTTCAAAAATCAATATATTATATCACACAGATATATATATATTATTAATTTCATTTCATACTTTCTACACTTAATAGATGCAACTACTTATGTTTTTTGTATGCTACTACCTCTCATATGATTGACATCCATACTTAACGCATGACACTAGCCACTGTCCTGTTAAAGTTAGGCATGGGGTACCACTTCTTGAATGGAATAAGAATGGGTGGGGCTTGGTAGGTTTGGATGGGACAACCATGAATGTTGTGAGTTAAATGTGGGTGTTTTAAGAGTTTTATAGAAGTTATGTTACATCAAATCACTAGGATATGGTTACAGGGGATAGAAATAATGCAGTAGGGGCCCAATGAACATGAGAAATAAAGAACCTGGCAAGAAAAGAGGGTTGATGATGAGTTTTTGTGAAGGTGTTTGAGACTTTCATGTGTGGGATACAATTATTGGGAAAAGAATGATCGAATACTATATATTGATGATGTAAAAAAATAAAATTTATGTGATTGATTATGTCTAAGTTATATTAGAAAATTTTCATTTTAAAAATCTTTTAAAAAGTACACATAATTTAATATATAATTTTTTAGAAATAATTTTTTTGTTGTTGAATTATTTTAAAACGTTTTTCTAATTTTTTTATATATTTTAATACATAAAATATTTTAAATGAAATTTTAATTTTAGTAATTTTAAATTTATTTTTATAACTTCTTTTTATATTCATATTAGAAACTAGCTAAACATTATCACTATAATAAGAAAATTGAACATGTGATATATAGAATGGTTTCTGATAATCATAGTACAATAATAAAAACTCATTTAAGGTAAATATGCATATTTGTTTTTATCAATTTTATTATAATATTTTTCCATTGCACTTCTACCATTATGTACAAATATAGCATCCACCATCAGAAATATATTTGGAACCTCCATTTTTAACAAAATTACTCACATTATTTTGAGAGGTACCAAGAGGCTGTGATATATTAATTTTATTATCCACATGTAGGTCTTAGAGATAATTCGAAGGAATGATACACAGACTATAAAAATTAATTTCAAAACTAATTTTTATTATTTTTAAATGTAAATAAATGACCAAATATCTGTCGGTCAATCAAAATCCTGATCATTCCAAATATTCTATAATTTTTTCAATTATATTTAATATTTCATTTCATCATGGAAGTTATTTATATTTAAATTACATGATCTATAAAAAGTAATAAATATATAAATTACTTTTAAATCATCCAGTAATTTAAACCATTCAATATTATTTAAATCATCCAATCAACATATTATTTAAATCGGTAATTTTTTTTTATTTTTTAGTAATGTTAAATACTAGATAAAATATTTTAATTAAATAACACAAAAATTGAACTTTTCATACAATATTTTTTTGTACTCAATGTCTAAATATAATAATTTGGGAAATATACTCGAATTAATATGTTCGTTGTAACACCCCAAGATTTCGTAGCACATCTTCTCTTCAATGTAATTCAATTACTTACGCTACACACAACGACGAGTTCGAGCGTACCACGACTTTCTAAACTAGTCATTAAAAATGTGGTTATGAATTGTACTAACTAAATATTGAATTTTATATAATAAATAGAATATTTGAATCAATATTTTGTGGTTCTTAGAAATAATACTAGAACAAAGTCAATTATTTAGTAAAAAGAATTATTTTTTAAAAAATACAATTTTACCACATTTTAATGGAGAACCCTTTTTAAAACCAATATTTGACACTTATATATATTTAATTATATGAAATTAAACTATTATTTAGATTTGGGACATAAAAATTTAGTTTGGATATGTTTTTGGTACTTTTCTGATAACATTCATATTTTGATTAATAGTGACAAATTCTAAATTTGAATAGAAAACAAGTTTTTTATCGAAAATAATTTATAGCTTATAATTATGAATTTTAATGTTTTGGAATTATAATTAGATTATATTTTTATCATTTTATATAATTTTGGTTATAATATGAAATTTGACATTTAAATTTGACATAAACACATGTCAATATTTTGGTATTTTTACATGTAAAAAACCTTCTTTCTTATTTTGACAATGGAATTTAATTTCATATTGACAAATACAACTTCAATGTTTAAAATTTGGTAAAATAGAATTAATTTTTAAATTCAGAATATCAAAATTAGCTTAGGGTGAATTTTTTATATTTTTCTAAAAACATTCAATTTTTTGATGAATAGTAAAAAACATTGCGTTATTGTTTAAAGCCGTCATTTTATTTTAATAATTAATTATTTTATTGAAATTTATTTTAGGTAAATATAGAGACATTATAAATATATATTTTCAATGTAATTCATTGATGTCATTTTATAATAATATTAGATATATAAAATTTTATTGAACATGTTCCTATATTTTACCCACCTTCTATGGACGTTAGAAAATTTGCATAAAACGTAATTTTACCTCTTCTGTGAATTGAATTTGAAATTTTTGAGAGAAATGGTTGGCATTAATAAGTAAAATTCACTTCAATAATAAGAGAATTATTTTTTTAAATAGTAGCTTTTGACTCTTATTTACAACGATTAAAAGTAAATAGCGTAATTAAAGTTAAAAATGATATAATAATTACCCTAACACATGTCCTAATTCTATTGGATATGTTTATTTTCGACCAAAACCAACCCTATAAAAAATATGATTCTATTGTTCATCTTGGATTAGATTCGGACACTTATGATTATTTTATTTTAAGAAAATTTAAAGTGTTATATTCAATGTTTAATAACTAAACCATTTTTAATATAGGGTTATACATAAGATAAATTAGACTATAAATATGAATTAGAAAAGAAAAAAATTTTATACATCCTGTTATTTTATTTATAATTTTTAGAAATTAAATAATTAAATTTATGTGTGACACAATGATGATGCAATAATTACCTTATTAATGAATGATTAAAATAATTTATATTGTAAATATTAAAATAAATGTAAATTAAGACTTTTTAGGACATAAATGAATTTTATATGTTAATATGACATTTTAGGGTTGATTTAATGTATTTTTATCGAAATAATCAACATGTTATTACTTTCCCAAAAACAAAATTGAAAATAGTGTCAAAATTGACAAAAAATGAGTTTTTAAAACAAATTCAATATTATTAAATGATATAATAATCATAAAAAAATAAGGTTCATACCTAGGACTTATAAAATGATATAACTATAATTTATTAACCAATTTAGGTTCTCTTGTCTATTTATAGTTTTCTTATTAAGCATTAATTATAACAATACAAGAGGACATGGTATAAGTTAAACTATTTAACTAAGAGTTAAATCAAAATGATAGTGTTAATATGGTGAACTAAATAAGTATAAAAAATATTGGTTGAGAGGAGTTAGACCAATAATCACCTTAGATTCTAAATAAATCAATTTTAAGACATTAGAAACTGAAGAATATTTTATAATAAAATAACATTTCAAACTTTTCAAAAAGTGACCCTCACCTCGCTTATAAAAGGTTACCTACACTTCTCTCAAAATCACAACTCCAAATCCATTTCATTATGAAAAACCCAACCCAAATATCTTAAAAAAATCCCTAACTTAAACATAGAGGCCTTAACTTGAGAAGAAAGACAACCTAAAGAGCCCTTTTGTCCAAATCAAAAGGAAACTCCCAACAAAGAGATAATTATTTTTTCATCTCTTTCAAATTTCTTTTCTTCATCAACAATCATTTTCATTGTTATTTACATACCAAAATTATAAATAAAGTACCTTTTACATACATTGATTTTATTATAAATAAAGAACAACCAGAATCATTATTCAATCTATCCAATGAATGATAATGTCACCATGCTTGCGTACGTACGACTTACAGTCTCCACAACGTTGAGTAATTTGTTATTAAACATTATATTAATTGGATGGATATAATGATGAGTAATATGTATATAAAAATGAAAATAACATTATAATTTCTATGTAATATTAATATACCATCCAATTTACACCTTTTAATCATTATGTAAATGATATCGTCACTCATGTGTATGTACGTCTTACCATCTCCACGACGTGATAAAAATCATTTCCAAGTTTAACATTCCAAGATGTTTATAAAAATATATATTATTAATAAGTTTTTAATATATGATATAATAATTTTACTGGAGATTTATATTTATTTATATATATTTACTTACATATATCTTATTCTCTTACTTCCATTCAATACAGTATGGAAGTCGAAACAACATTTATGCGTACCTTTAGCCTACCGTCTCCATAAACATTTTACTTCATTACATATATATATCTATTATACATATTTATATTATAAATATATATTACATATAAATCATGTTTTATATTATAGAAGTATTTAAATCATGGTCTAATTGAAACGATCAAGAATAACATGTTAAAACACATACAATAAAGAAAGCGATTATTACCCAAAATGTTAATTTAACATGGAAATCATTATTAAATGGGTAGTATAAACTCATAAATGAATAATTTATGAAATAATAAATATGAATACGTTTTTGGAATAAAATAATAACATAAAATGGTCATTATATAAGAGGTGAAATATACCGTCGACAAATGAAAAGTGCAAGGTAAGGGTTAATTCCTAAATCTAATTATTTTCCAAGATTGTTTATGTGTAAGTATTTTCTGGGAAATATTTTTTATCCATGTCCATGTTCAATAAATGAAAGTTCAAAATGATTATATTAAGTAACTCTTTAACAAAAACATCATTTTAAATGTTCTGAATATTTATTTTTCTAAATCATTCTCATTAATGTCCATGTTTTCAAAATATTTTTAAGGATTTTTTTAAACGGACATAATGGTTTTAAAATGTTAAGTCCATTCAAAAGTTTCAAATTGGTATAGGAAAGATTAGATCAAATATCTATTTTAAATAATTTCCATTATAAATTTGTGACTTTTAAATGATTTCACAAAAGGGTATATTTCTCTCAAAAAGTTTTACCGGTCATTTTCAACTATGATAGAAACTTTTACTGGATATTATTGTTTATTAAGGTTTATTTATTATAATATAATCTTTCAAATTGTATTTAATGAGTTATGATATGTTTGACTATGGATGTGCTATTTTTATACCCTTCATTGTTAATGGTTGAATTAATGGCATTTCCTTTGCTAGTTTTAATATGAATGTTTATGATTGGTATCAAAAATTTCATATAAGTGTAGTAGACTTAGTAAGTGATGGGTGGAAACCGATATAGCTTCTCGATGCATCAGTTGGTCTCATTGGACAAACTATTGTCTTGGAACAAGGCCGTGACAATAATTTTATTTTTAGTCTAGGCCCGAGGCCTTGACTATGTGGTAATGATGTCTGGTGTTACGGATTCCCTCATTATGAAATTAATTATTACATGTGATTATTCGACTAGTTGAATATCCTTGTGCAAGTTTATATAATATTTTTGATTGATTTTATCATTATTATTTTCAAAGATTATGATTAAAAGGCTGTTGTTTTTATTACAAATATTTCCTTATATGTTTACCACATTTGATAAATTATTTACCCGAAATGAGTATCTAAACTCACCCCTTCATTATGTTTTGTTTTCCCAGGATTCCAAGATCACTACCACAAAAACAGTTTTTCGCAGCGCCCCCCTTTATCAGCGCTTTTTTTAGCGCTGATAAAGGGTCGGCTTCAAAAAAAATTTAAAATATATTAATATATTAATATATAAATATAGTTATATTGTTATATAAATATAATATATAATATTTAAATATATTTTAGATAAGTATAAATGTACATTTACTCTTATTATACTTAATATATAAGATATTTAGTGAAAATGATTTCTTAAAAAAATTTAAAAAATATTTTTAATTAATAATTTGATAATAATTATGGAGTAATAGTCATTTAATAACAATTTGAGGACTAAAAAAATTAAAAAAAATTAAAAAAATGTCCAAAATATGTTGAAAACGCAAATCAAACTTCAAATGGACATAACTTTTGATCCGGGTGTCTGTTTGAGCTCTACCACATATTAAACCGAAGCCTGCGACGAGATCTATGTCGCTGTGACCGGGGGCACCCCTGTCAAGCATTTGTCGAGGCCAAAAGAGGCCAATAGGGCCTCCAAAACAGAGTTTTTTGTTGGGGTACCTAGATTTTTTAACATTTTGTGGATTTTCAAACTCGTTTAAGGGGGTATTATTGGATTTTCTTGGTGGGGACTGAATTTATTCCAAGGTATTACATTCATATTGATATTATTTCTTTTAAATTTCATCCTTTTTTATAATGAATTGCTATTTATAATCAAATATATAACTATATGTACATATTTTTTATATATTCGCACCTAAAAATTAAATTTTTTAAATAAATAATTAAACATATTTACATATAAAATATATTAGATTTATCTAAATAATAAATAATATCCATTTTATTTAAAATACCAATATATGAATATTTATATACCTATATATTAATCTAACTATATATATATATTAATCTAACTATATATATATTAATCTAACTATATATATATATATATTAATCTAATAACTATATATATATTGATATAACTACATATATATATATTAGTATTACTATATATATATATATTAATATCACCATAAATATATATATTAATATCAATATATATATATTAATATAACTATATAAATATATATTTATATAACTATATATATGTTAATATAACTATATATATATATATTAATATAAATATATATTACTATACGAATAAATATAACTATATATATATATATATTAATACCACTAGATATATATATATTAATATTACTATATATATTATAATATAACTATATATATATATATTATAATATAACTATATATATATATTAATATAAATACATATTACTATACGAATAAATATAACTAAATATATAAATATATATATATAGAGATATCATGAATTGGAAAGAAAATCAAAATAGATTAGTGGTAAGGGCTTAGGCGTGCAGGGGGGAGGTCTCGAGTTCAAATCCTGGTGGAGGCAGGGGTGCGTGCACATGAGGAATATTGGAGCAAGCGCTGTTAAAGGGTGAAGGGTGGTGCGTGGGGTGCGTGGGGTGTTGTATAGGGGCCGAAAAGCACTGTAAAGGGGGGGGGTTCAAGCGCTATAAAATCCCCCCTCGATTGGCAGTATTTTTTAATTTTTTTTAATTTTTTTAATTTTTTTTTTAAATTTTTTAAATTTTTTTAACTTTTATCAGCGCTAAAACGAAAGCGCTGATAAAGGAAGCGCTGATATAGGACCCCTTTATCAGTGGTAAAATAAGCGCTGATAAAGGGGTACGTTTATCAGGGTTTTTTTAGCGCTGATAAAAGACCCCTTTTATCAGCGCTTTTTTTTGCGCTGATAAAGGGGTCCAATATCAGCGCTTTTCGGAGCGCTGATAAAGGGGACCCCCCCCTTTATCTACGCTGGATTTATCAGCGCTTTTCTAGCACTGATAAAGGCCATTTTTAGTGGCGATAAAGGCTGTGTTTGTAGTAGTGTATGTGTATTCTGTTTGATATGCATGGTTATTTTAGGGTAATAAGGGAATTTACAACAGATTATTTATGTTGTGTTATGTTTGAATGTGTAATGTAATGTTACTGTATGTAATCTATTTTAAAAGACTGACAATATGATCATTTTTTCATGACATGATTTCATGTAATCATGCTAATGCATTAAA
This sequence comes from Viscum album, assembly GCA_963277665.1. Classification (NCBI taxonomy): domain Eukaryota; kingdom Viridiplantae; phylum Streptophyta; class Magnoliopsida; order Santalales; family Viscaceae; genus Viscum; species Viscum album. Next base: position 157,257,192 of record OY728128.1, on the reverse strand, counting down.
ATAATGCACCTGCTCTAGGTATCTTGTGTTGGTGAATTACAGTTGGTATTAGAGAATTTTTCGTACAAACCATATAATCTAGATTGAGGAAAACACTGATTAGAGAACATTAGACTAAGATATACTTTGAGGATTATTATAAATGAACTTCCTAGAATTTTGGTAATGTAAATATTTTGTGTATTTTCCATGAAATATATCCCTCTCTAGATAGGAGAAGGTAGAGGCGGCTCTGAAACATATGTACCTAGCAGTGAAAACTATGACGAGGAGTTTTGGGCTTGACCTAGAGTATCATGGTACACGACAATAGGCCTTGATTCACTCTTGGTTATGAAACTCCCAGGAGATATGATTTGGATAATTCACATTTTCTTTACTTTCCATTATTAAGGATTTAAGAGTAAATACATCCTCGATGAAATATTTTTTTTATGATTATGGATTATATACAAAATCTTTTCAAATTTCATTAGGTATTTTCCATGTTTGGATTTATTCATTGCGATTCATAAACTTACCTAGTGTATACCATTGATTAGAAATGGAGCCCATTTGAAGGAATAACAACTCCAGTAATACACATGATCCAAAGAGTAAGAAAGATCATAAATTTTAAGGTATTAATCCAACATTTATATGGGAAATAGTCTCTCACATATTCTCATCATATGCAGAAATAGTATCATGTGTTAATATGAAAAGTAAACAATTCGCTTAGTTCCTTGTCTTTGATGGGAAGATTGTAATGAAAATGATGGTAGAGTGAATGATGGATAAAGGGAAGAGGGGAATGAAGGATTTTCCCATATGTGATAAATATGGAATGAATCACCTTGGTAAATTCATGATTGGAATTGAAGATTATAATAAGTGTGGAGAAAAATTTCACCTAGTACATAATTGAAATGGTTAGAAAAAGGTTTCAAATTAACAATGTGTTATCTATAAGGAGTTGGGACAGTACGCGAATCAATTTCTAAATCATCAGAGTGTGCCCCAAATGATGCTATTGGATAGTAATCAAGTTATGATACTACCACATATGAATAAGAATGACTACAGTTCTTATGTTTTTATTAATGAATTATTTCATTTGAGTGTTGTATCAATGATGTGCTGGTTATTTGAATTATGGAAATAAATAAGGATTGTATTGTATTACTATTTTATTGAGGATTTGAGATTATATGGTTATATGAAAAGTTACTCAATGGCTAGTTAAACTTTTTAAAAAATACATGTTTGAAGGAATGATGAACCTTAATATGGTTATAATACTGAGATAGTAATTTTGGATTAAGGTATGATTGATTTGGATAAATTATATTCGATATTATTGAATACATTAAAACTAATTAATTTTTTGTTTATTATATTATTTTTTTAGTTTACAACATTATTGTATATAAAGATTATATCAAGTATTCTATAAGGAATAAGGTAGACTGAATATAATCAATATGGTTTTATAGTAATTTAGGGTGTTACCATGTTATAAAAGAATATAAGATGACAGTATTTACATAATATTACGTTGAAAAAAAGATCTTCATTATATTTACCTTTCGTATAGATTTTCAACTGTGAGTTTGGAAAGATGTATTTTGGATAATTATAATGGTTCAAATGGATTATTTTTGACATTTCATGCAATTTTGATGGTTAAATAATTTATTAATAGTATTTTTTTTATTTTATAAAAATGGAATCCCAGAGGTTGGGTTGAAACCTGTCACATCCGACAAGGCCACGAGACTTGAACCCTCACATAAAGGATGACAAGGGTGCATAACCTACCACTGGCCTACATAATATCCTTGTTCGTATAATTTATTTTTTAAATTGTCTAAAAAATGAATTAAAAATTCATTATATTTGGAACTCTATGATTAGGATAAGTATAATATTTTTGAATTCAATTATCTTTTGGAGTGAAATATGAGTTTGTGCTAGGAATTAGTTGAAGGATGAAACTCTACATTTCATGTATTTTATTCCTTCTTATTCTATTAATAAATTAATTCTTAAAAATTAAAGAGGGTATCTTAAAACCAAAATTTTGTTATCCAAATAAATTATATTTTGTTGAACCGATGATATTTTAAATCAACATAGTGTAATGGATTTGGGGACCTCAATTTTAAGCTTATTTCTGATTGAAGTCCTCATTAACTCCCTATAAATATTTATGTCTTTACTCTAATTATGTATCTCTAATTTCCACCAACGTTCTTCTAATCGATATCATAATTTTTTGGTGACTTTTTCATTTCCCTTTCCCTCTTATTAAGACTAAATTTTATTATCCCAATTTCAGATATGGGTTTTCCACAAAATAATTCTTCTATTTTTAACCTTTAATTTTAGAAAAAATAAATTTCAAATTGTGATGATTCAATTTTTCTAATTAGGGGAGATTGTAACACCCCAATATTACATATTACGTTATCTCGTCAATGTAATCAAATAACATGTTCTACACGTGACCCCAAGTTCGAGCGCACCAAGATATTCTAAACTATCCATTCAAACAGAGGATATGAATAGTATAAACTAAATTTTTTATTTTTTATACTCCATATAATATAGAATTTATATAATGTGTTTCATAAATATATTATAAGAAAAAATTCATTTTTTCAGATAAAAGAACTATTTTTCAAAAAATTCAATTTTACTGCCTTTTAATGGAGAACCATTATTAAAACAAATATTTGAAAATTATGTATATTTAATTTTATTAAATTGAATTCTTTTTTATAATAATGACATAAAAATTTTGTCTGGATAAATTTTTGGTACTTTTTCGAAAACTTTCATATTTTTATGAATAGTAAAAAATACTCAATTTTAATAGAAAACAACTTTTTTAATCGAAATATTTTACAGTGATAAATTTTTTATTTGAATGGTTTGGAAGTATAATTAGATTATATTTTTATTATTTGATATAGTGTAGGTCATTATAAGTAATTTCACATGTATATTTGACATAAACACATATTAATCATTGGAGAGTTTTTAATTTTTTTATAAAACTTGCATTTAGGTTTTGACAATGGGAATTAATTTTAAATTAATTAATACAACTTCTATTTTTTTAATTAGGTAACATAAAATTCATTTTTTAATTAGGAATATCAAAATATCTTTGGGTGATTTTTTGTAATTTTGCTAAACACATTCAATATTTGATGAATAGTGAAAATACCACATTATTGTTTAAAAACAACCTTTTATTAAAATTAATTTTATGAAAAAATATAAGCCTAATACCTATATATTTTCAATGTATTTCATTGGAGTCATTTTATTATAATATTCGATGTATTGAATTGTATTGACCATTTTATCGTTTTTTAACCACATTATCGGGACATTAACAAATTTGCATTAAATTTAATATTACCACTTCTATAAATTGAATTTCAAAAATATGAGAGAAATTGTTGAAATATGCATTAAATTTTTTTTTCAATAAGATGAAAATAATTTGTTTCTGAATAGTACCTTTTGCCATTTACTTACTACGATTAAAAGTTAATAGAGTAATTAAAGGTAAAAATGATATTATAATTAACATAACAGATGTCCTAATTCAATTTTATAAGTGTATTTTGACCAAAACCAACCTAATTAATATTATATTATCATTTTTTCCACATGGATTATATTTGGACATTTATTATTATTTTATTTAAAGAAGAGTTAAAAGTGTTAAATTCAATGTTTTATAACAAAACAATTTTTAATATCTGGATGGACATAAAATAAATTATTCTATAATTATTCATTAGATAGATAAAAATAATTACTAAATTTTTTTATTTTATTTAAAATTTTTAGTCATTAATTAATTAAATTTATTTATCAAACAATGATGATGTAGTAATTACCTTATTAATGAAAGATTAAAATAATTGATAATATAAACATAAAAATAAATGTTAATTGTGTCTTTTGATAACATCCACGAATTTTACCACTTAATATGACATGTTAGGGTATCATTAATGTATTTTTATTGAAGTAATCAACATTTTATGACATTCACAAAAACCAAATATGAAATAGTGTCCAAATTGACTTAAATGTGTTTTTAAAAATAATAATATATTATTATATGATATAATAAGCGTAAAAATACGAGGTTCTGCCAAAGGACTTATATAATGATATATATTTCATTAAATAACAACTTGAAGTTCTCCTGTCCTTTTATAGTATGTTTAAAAACTGTTAATTATAATAATAAAAGTGGGCATGGTAAAAGATAATCTTTTTAACTAAGAGTTAAAACTAAAAGATAGATTTAATATATTTACCTAATCTTATCTAAAACCTATTGGTTTAAGGAGTATCAACTCATCCCCACCTTATTTTCTAAATAAATAAATTTTTTCCATTAGAAGCCAAAAATTATTTTATAATAAAATAATATTTCAATTTTTTCCTAAAGTGATCATCACCTCTCTTGTAAAAGGGTACACCCCCTTATCTCAAATTCAAACCTCCAAATCCATTTTTATTGAAAAAACACTGCTCAAATCCCCTCGAAACATCCACATATTCTTCATATAGGACTTAGAATGAGCATAAAGCCATCCTAAGGAGTAATTTTGTTAAAATCAAAAGGAAACACCCAAAAAAGGCAATTATTTTATCACATATTTCAATTTTCTTTTCTTCTTCCACATTCTATTTCTTTGATATTTCTATAAAAAATTCCAACTCCAATACCTTATTATAAATATTGATGTTATTATAAACATGGTATAACCACAATCATTATTCTATCCATCCTATGAATAATAATGTCACCATGTGTGCATACGTACGGCTTACCGTCTCCACGTTGTGGTGTAATTTGTTATTAAACACAGTATTTTAGATTCATATAATGATTCAAAATATGTATATAAAAAATGAAAACATTGTGCTAATATCTCTTCAAAATTAATATACCATCCCATTCCAAACCTTTTATCATTAATGAAATGATATTGTCACTCTTGTGTATGTACGACTTACCATCTCCACGACGCAGTGATATTCATTTCCTGGTTCAAAACTCAATGATGATTATAATGACATATATTATTAAAAAGTATGTAATATGTGACATAACAATACTAATATATATATATATGTGTACGTACATACATATATCATATTCATTTAATTTTGTTCAATATAATATGAAAACAGAAACAATGTTTATGTATATGTACGACCTACGGTCTCCATAAACAGTGTTTTCTATTTAATGTATAAATATATTATACACATTTATATTCAAAATATATATTATATATAAATCATGTTTTATATTCCGTAAGTATTGCAATCATGATCTAATTGATACGATCAAGAATAAGAAGGTAAAAGATGTACAATAAAGAAAGCGATTATTACCCATAAAGTTAATTTAACATGGAAATTATTGTTAAATGGGTAGTATAAAGTCATAATTGAATCATGTATGATATAATAAATATGAACATGGTTCTGGTATAATTTAATAACTTACTAATATAATTATACTGGAGCTAAACATACCCTCAACCAATGTAAAGTGCAATGTAAGGGTTAATTATACAATCTCATTATTATCAGATATTGTTTAGGTATAAGTATTTTCTGGGAAATATTTATTATCCATGTATATGTTTAATAAAAGACTTTTAAAAATGACTCTTTTAAGGTAATATTTAACTAAAACATCATTTTAAATGTTTTAAATATTTATACTTTTAAATCTTTCACATTAATGTCCACGTTTTCTAAATTGTTTTAAAGGGTTTATTTATATGGACATAATTGTTTTAAAAAGTTAATTACATTCATATGTTTCAAAGACAAGTGAGACACTTTGATTAAAAAAGCTATTTAAAATTACATCATTAATAAATGTGGTACTTTTAAATGATTTTACAAGAAGGGATATTTATCTCAAAATGTCTTACATATCATTTTCAACCATATCATTAAACATTACTGGATCTTATTATTTATTAAGGTTGATTTATTGTTATATAATTTTCCATATTTTATTGAATTCTTTATGATATGTTTGACTGTGGATATTCTATTTTTATGCCCTTCATGGTTTATGGTTGAAGTATTGTCATTCCATAAGCTAGTTTTAAAATTAATGATTATGATATATTTCAAAATTTTCATATGAGAAATGCAGTGGACATAGTAATTGATGGTAGGAGCTCGATATAGCTTCTCGATTCCTCGTGAGGTCTCATGAGACAAACTATTTCTTGGAAAAAGGCCTTGAAAAAAAATTATTTGTATTCTTTTCATGAGGAATTGAATATGTAGTAATGATGTTTGACGTCAGACATTCCCTCATTAAAAAATTAATTATTATATGGGATTATTAGACTAGAAGAACATCCATGTTCATATTGAAATTGTAATGTTTGATTTATTTTATCCATATTATGTTCAATTTTATTTTTAAAAGGAAGTTATTTTTATAACACATATTTCCTTAAAAGTTTATAGCCTCCACTAAATTATTTACCTTTAATGAGCATCTGAGCTAAACCAATTATTATGTTTTGTTTTCCCAGGATTCCAAGAAGTATATTTTGTATGATAAATAAGGTTAATCTAGGGGAATAATGGTGTTACCAATAGATTATTTATTCCATGTAATGTTTGAATTTGTAATGTTACATTCATTAATGTAATCTATTTTCCAAGAATGATGAACTGATCAGTCTTTTGGGATATAACTCATTATAATCATGCAAATTTATAAAATAATGCATAGGATATGGGCTTCTAGGAATGGGGCATTACATTCTTCTATGTAAACTAGGAAAAAGGAAATGAGATATTTTTTCATATTCCAAATTATTAGATATTTAATATAAAATAAATGGATGTATGTAACATATAAAGTGTGGGGGAATACAATTTTATCAATTTTTGTGGCAGGAGACATCAACAACATTCACACATATTGTGAAAGATACAAAAAAGAGGTGTGAATGAGGATCATTCCTACTTCCTATGTCCAATGAGATCAATGAAATATTTTCATACAACATAGCTAAAACAAATTCATTAATAGGGTTTACACGTTCTAGGAACTATTATGAAAAATTATTCAAAGTCTACAAAATTTTTAATTTTAATTAAAAACACAAAAAATATCCCCAAATAACTATGATCGATTCAGCCAATGTTTTCTATTACACATTTTATAGAAAATGTTAGATTTAATATCATGGTAGATATGTTTAGAAATAAACTACTTGATAAAATATCTATATATTTGTATAGTTTATTTTATTTCATAATGTAGGTTCACTGTGATAGATAATTTTTTTCATGGTATTGACATACTATGTTGTTCAGTTATCCTATAATATATATATAGAGAGAGACTTTATCCACAAGGGTTTTCTATGGGATATGTGTTTGGTTATTTGTATCACCCTATTTTTTCCATATACAAGGTGTGGTGTTAGGCATACATGATGATGTTTGGATGGTATAATGATGTAGATGGGGTGGTATTCTGGGGACTTTGTGATGTGGGTAGATCATGAAGGAGATAAATAATGGAGGGGGATGAGAAGTGTGAGGGTGGTATTCACCAACTTTTCATTGGTAGCATTCATAAACCATCCCCAACCATGGTCATATAAATGGGTATCTAGTGTTTTGGTTCCACTTTATAGTGGAAGAAGATAGTATCATAATAAATTATTTTATTTTTTATTAAGTATAAAAATTTTAATAAAAAAGGTAAAAAAATATATATTGAGATATGAGAATGTGTATTAACAAATTTTGTCATATAGGATATAAAATCCATTTAATTTTATAGTATACATAATATAAATTTGTAGTAGTAAAAATTACAATCCTTATGTAGTTTAAGAGTTTAAAAACATAAAAAATACACCTGAGGTAAAAATTGGGTCAATCCTTATCCCTCTATAGAATGGTATTAAGTAACCCCAAGTTACTGTAATTACATGTTTTGGATATTTTATTAGACATGTGGCTTGAGTGATCAATATTTACAGTGTCTTAATGATCCCAAATTAATACGTCCATTAGGATCAATGAATATTTTCCATGAAAATAACTAATTACATAACACAATGAAAAATATATCACTATAAATATGGCTGTTAATTATGAATATCACCCTATTTTCATGGGATTTCATTCATTTGTGTTCCAAATTCATATTGTATTACTATAGATTCCCTACCTTCTGTAGATATTGTCTCATTTCCTCACCCCATGTCAATATGTCACATCCCAATACCATCCCATGACTAACAGCAATGTTATTTTCACCCCTTGCATCCATGTTCAACAATTAATGCGATGTTCAACCAAGCATGCATGAGGAAAAAAACCACCCTAATGAAGGGGTTAATTAAGAATAAATTGGTGTTATATCATTTGGGTTTGAAATTCTATGGCTATGAGTACCATATGACATCCCCTTTCTCATCACACATGACATATATAAGGTAAGATAATAATCTTAACAAATATACTATATATTTTTTCTATAATTATTATCATTATTGAGTACAATCTCCTCGATAAATGTACTGTTCAATGTTATATTAATGATCCTTAGGTTCAATTGTGATTGTATCATTGAGTTATATAATAAAAGTATCATATGTGATATATTGTTTTTATACTACAGTGTAGAACTCTGAGACCACCACATGATTCTTTGTGTTTATATTTAATTAAATAGAATATTTATTCCACGTATTTCCACATCTCACCGTAAAAATAGTTCATCTTAATAACTTTAAATCAATATAGTGATTGTGATAATTTATAGTCAAAAAATGTTATGGAGTAATTTTTTGAATTTCTATTATTTTACAACATGTTTGATGATGTCACAATCTTGGAAAAAAATTCAATATACATAACATATCAAATTTCATGAATTAATTTATATAGTTCCCTATTATGGATGTTTAAGGACTACAATGATGACGAAATTAATAAATTTAAATTTGTGTTCGAGTATATGAATTAATATCCAAATGAATTATAGGTCTGATATGATCTATTGATTGAATCCATTATGAATCCTGATCGAATGTATGATCTTATTTTTAGCACCACTAGTTTTAGATTTTTAATTATAATGATCTTGTTTTAATGCATTATTCATGGTTTTATATGGATTCAGTGAGATTTGGTGTTCCACTTGATGAGTTTGGTAGTGGAATCCGTTTTCTTGGAACAACACAGCTAGAAAAATTCCTAATTAATTTCTTCGACTATGGATTGGTTTTTGTTGGGTTCTCTTGTGCAACATGGAAAATCCTAAATGGATAGATTATTTCATGGCCATAGGAATGGACTATTGAGAGAAAAGTTGTTGGAAGTCACAAGTGTGTCGTTATCACACCATATCCCTTGTCGTGGTGCAACAAAAATAGACAATCTCAACAGACCAAACCATATTCCCTAGAAATACCACAAAAAATATGCCTTGCCTTCATAGAGTTAACATTATATATTAGGGATCTTTTAGGGAATGGTATGTTTTATAAATTTTCATATAATGGAAACACATCCACTAATCATGGGAGATCATCACTTGATCTATGTTAGATATTCATTTTGGGAGAATTTAAATAGTTTTTTTATTAAAAATTTCTTATTTTGTCCCTTAGCCTTCATAGTCGGTTAGGTTTTTTTATGTATGGAATTTTATAGTGACCCTTAAATTCCATATACCATATCTTTCATAGAAATTTTTTAATTTGAATGATGGTTTTATAGTCTTTCTTCTCACTAGGTTTTGTATGGTGGAATCGACTGAACTGAGTTTGTTGGATTCACTCCCACTATTCAATTCAATAATGTGATGGAATTGTTTTTTCAATACAATAATTTCCATATTCTTTTGTTTTATTTGATATTTATTACATGAAATTCCATCTTTTTTTTGTTCTTTTTGAAAATAATGGATTTTATAATATGGAATCATATTTTTTTCAAAGGATACTTGTTAAAATATATATTTTAAGGAAGTATTCAATTGTTCTCTTTAATTTGTTGGGTTATTGTGTGATAATGTTCATTTTTTATTGATCATGGTCATAAGAATCATAGTTAAATAATAGAAAAAGTTATATGGATAATGGTAAGAATTAAAACTATTTAATAGGTTCACCTAGATATTACAAATATATTGGATGAATCACTGCTTGTTAGTGTAGATTGATCCATGCAATTAAAATTTGTGTGGGTGTGTATGAAAATTGGATGTTTATTTTAAATGTTATGAAATTATATAATCTTTTATTTTATTGTTTTCAGATATTAATGTAATTATTTTATGGTTATAAACGATTTTTCTTCTTATCATCTGTTTTATAAAAAAATGTTCTTACATGTTCTTGTCCATGTAGCATGTGTTGGGATGTATCTGGGGATTACGTACTATGTGTTACTAAAAAACCCCAGGGTGTGAACTTATGTGTGTATTAATATTTCATTTAATATTATACTTGGATGTGATAAGTGTCTTAATAAATGGCAGTTATCCATTATGATAGTGTCATAGTCGATGGATGTGGTTCTTAGAGTGGACCGTGTCTTAGGTTGGAGTGATCCACCTCAATACAAGTATAGTTGACTCAAATTGAGTTTTTGTTTTCCATTTTATATTGCTCCACATTCACATTGAGGTTTGTCTTTTATCATCATTTATGTTTAGTTTTCTCACATGTATTATTGAGGGTTTTATGTTTGTATCATTTATATTGGGGTATCAAATTTATTTTTTCCTTTCATGGTATGTGTATATTGAGTTAATTCATTAGAAAGGGTAGACAAATCACCATTTTTCTTGTGAGTAACCCAATTAGAGTGTATTGAAATGATTAGAATAAAAATATATATCTTACCATTTAAAAAAATAATTTACTAGGGATATATAGTTACAAAAGGTGTTATTAAGATCTTATAGGTGTATTGACAACTCATGATCGTGGTATTATCCAGTGAGTTCTTTTTTATGATATATTTTTTAAGAAAATTCACACTAGAAATAAAATTCCACCTGGAAATTATATTTCGTTAGTAAGATATTAGAGTTGATTTATTCATACAAAGAAATGTTAACATTAAATTTTCGTAATGGGTGACCTCCCAAAATAGTTCATAGACTGAATATTCCTCCAAATATGAGAATTAGAAACATGTGAGAGGGGGAAATAAAGAACATGGATTCATACAAACCATAGGTGAAGAGGATTTATTTAGGTAATTAAGGAATGTGATAATTTTTTTAATAAGGTTCATATAATAAAGATTGCTATATAAGTGAATTGGATTAAGAAATATAAAGAAGAAGATACAAACATTTCATGTTTATTTTCCAACTGAACACATAAAAGTATTCCTAAGAAGGCTGAAAAGGATTTTTTTAATTCATTTTAAAAACATGTGATACTAGTCTGAATAAGGTAGTATATAATCCAGATAAACTAGTACTAGAATGGTCGTTCCTATATATTTATGAGAAATTAAATGGAGACATATCTATAAAAAGATATGTGAATCTTTCAACAAATAAATCATTCCAAAACCATCAAGATAAAAAATCATAAAGATATCTCTAAAAAATAAGGATGTAGGTATTTTAGTTAATAGGTTTCTCAGTTTAATCACTTAATTCTCCTAGCACTGGTGGTATCTTCTAGAGAGTGAATGGATGAAGGAATCATTAAGGTGGGTATCTGAACTAAGGTTCACTCAAATGATTGTAACGTTCTATATTATTTATTAAATACAAATAATCACAATGAACATGTTATTGTGGGAAACCTGGAAAGAAATCCTAATAGAGGTGAAATGTATTTACTCGTGTTATGGTGTGAATATTAAATCATGGAACAAACTAATGATGGTTATATACTGTCACGTTATCAAGTGAATAGATAATAAATCCATGAGTTTTAACTATTTTTTACCTTGACATAGAAATGAACTAGGTTATTTTTAGTGTGCCTTAATTACACTTTGGTGGAAGGAATGCACTACACCACCAATGATTTCCCACCACTACCAAATGAAAATGAATCTAATGATGTATTTTCGTAATTAAATAAAATAAAATGTTTGAGTTGGCTAAAATCAACCATAAGACCCAATAAATTGGATAGAAAATCCTATCAATCCATTTTTCATAGAAAAACCCAAAATAATATAGATACCTTTAGGAACACAATTGGGGATCATTCTACACCTAATTAATAAGAGTGAGCTATTTTGTAGTAGATAATCAATACATAAATGAATAATAATATACTATAATGGTATAAAACCCATTTTTATCCATGATGTAATGTACCAACCTTCTATACATAACTCTTATACATATCAGGTTTGACACTAGTGAATCACATTCATTTAATTCTTTTTTTATGTTAAATACTAATTTTTACTTGTATCAATAAAGCATAACACCATGAGTATCAAGACACATCTCATAACATAGAAATGAAGTATATTCAAGTTCCTAATATTTTCTATTATCATTGATGAAGTTTATTTTAAATTGGAGTTCATGGTCCAATTGATGAGTATTTTTTATATGATCATTGTAATATACTGGCTATAGGATTTTAAGCCTTTTTCAAATACTAGCCCAGTAAGTGACATTAACACCCATAGAAGGATCACTTCATATATTCATTGGGTATTAGGATATAAATGTTGTTTAGTAGAGACCTTTATTATCATTATAGAGAATAATCTCTAGTTGGTTTGAAGAAGTTACTATAGGAACTATAGACAATATGATATATATTATTCCTTACAAATATAGTGGATTTAGACCTGGATGTATGTTAGAATGATTTATATGGGTTACCACTTGAGAGAAAAATGAAGTTTTCTATCAATCTTGTCGTTGTATCAAGTCCTATTTCAATCCCATAATAAATAATAGTTATGATAGAATTAAAAACATTAAACTTTTATCTATAATAGTTGAAGAGTAAAGGCTTCATCACACATAGGACATCACATTGTACTGTGAAAATTTTATCCATGAAAAAACTAATGGCTCCCTTTATTTATGTGTCAAATATAATGAAATAAACTATCTCAAAAAAGTAAAGATCTTATTAATCAAATCCATGATTTATTTTATCTATTAAATAGATAATTTATTTTCTCTATGGTTGATTTAGAATCATTATATCATAATCTATGAGTCTTAAAAGATTTTATTCCATGGAAAATATTGTAATGTCTCCATGGCCACTACATATGTGTCATAAAGCCTTATTGATTGCCGAAGACAAATTTTGTGTTCAAGGAAATGATTAATTGTGTCGTCAATAGGCATTATGGTTCTTTTGATATTGAATTTATTAATTATAATTTCATTTATTCAAAAATAATAAATTATAATGATAAACACATATAAATTTTAGTGAGTACAGTGTGAGATTATAGATTGTGTCATAAGTTTTCTCTGTGTGAATTTAGTATACAATAGATATTTTATTTCTAGAAAATAATTTATAATTATGGTATATTCAATTATCCAGGGATGAATGGAGTATTCCTCTCTTGTAATCCACCATATAATTCCATTCAGATAAAAATAATTCTTATATTAGGAGGATATTATCATTGATTTGTCATTTATTTCATGATACTTGTTTCCCACAGGAATAATCTAAAGAGAAATGGTATACCATTATAATATATAGATGATTGTACGAAATGAATCCTAGAGTTTAAATCATTTATAACCAAAAACCCCATCCCAACCATTTAAGATATTATTCAGGGCTATGTGGTGTATTGTGATGCATTTGGAACCCGTCAAGGTTGAGTTATCAATATTGGAGATCCTACTATGGAGTATGATTCAAGATAGTTGTGATAGAATGAGAAGAATTATGAAAACCATCACATAGATTTAGTTATAGTCTGCAATTTATTAAATAAATTTCTTCACTCACTATTTGAAGAAATTTTCATTATATACACTGATCATCATAATTTGAAATAAATCATATCTTAGAGAAACACAATCATAAATCAATAAATATATATGGATAATCTCAATTTTATTGACTTAAACTAGTTGTACATAGCTATTAAAGGGAATTTAGTGGTAGATGCTTTTACCTTGATTTTATATTGTGAAGTTGTTAATGAAGTTCAAAATCAAAGGGAGACGATAAAAATTATTATTGACATGCTTGTGGATTGATCCACACAGGATGCGAAAGCAATTCACATCCCATTTAACCTTGATCCTAACTTGATGAAATTTGATAAAAGATTATGAATTTTTAGATCCTAATTTCTCCAACAGTAGGACAAACCTAAATTTTGGTGAGGCTTATGAATGATATAAAGAGGATACAATATCTTTTTTACCTGTTCATAAAATAAATGTGGTACCATGGTCATGTTAGGAGAAGTATCTTACAACATATCAATTTTCAAAATTGGTTATTCATTTGGGGATTCCTAAAATAATTTCACTTACCAAATAATGTTACACATATAATTAATTATAATTTAAACTAAATATCAATTAAATACATCCAAATGATCAATCATCCTAGTGTGTTTGGATAACAATGTTCGTAATACACCTAAAAAAATCTAAAATTAAACGTCATAATTTTAATATATATATATAATGAGATCATAATTTCAACTGAACTCAAAAGAGACATTAGTATATCTTATGAAATAAATAAAATATAAGGATTATCATTAAGGATAAATATGTGAAAAAATTTCTAAAACTAAAATATATTATGGTATGACAGTTTTAGAATTTAGCATCTTTGATAATTTATGCCTCATGCAACATCAATTTCAAAATTGTAATGTACTATTAAATATTACCATCTTAATTGTAATGTTACGAATATATAAATAAGAAATATGTATATTATATATGAAAATATGTTATTTTTAAATCATCGAATATGAAAATAAATTTTTTATAAGTGATACATTCTTTGTTCATGTTTTTTTCAAAACAAAAATGTTTATTTTACATTTAATAATTAATATAATTATTCAAAATAAAATTTATTTTCATAAAACAAATTCATAAAATAATAATTTATTTTCATTTCAATATATGATAAATTGATAACACCTTATTTAAATTTTCAATATGATAAAAATTGTTATCATAATTATATCATCATTTTTTTAGTTAATGATGGATTCATTTATAAAATAAGTTTATAATATTGAAAGAATTATTTTAAAAAAATGGATAACACTGTGAATTATACACATTAAATGATTTCCATGGGGAGTTTTTGGGATATTTCTAAAATAGTATAATTTTTTATTGATAGTGAAATACGAATGTTTATGATATTAAATAAATGTATGAATTATTGAGTCATAAATGATTTAGGCTAAATATAAGCCCAAAATATCTAAATACCCTTCATTTTTAAATATATTTAGTAAACAATCTAAACAAATATCCATAGTATTGAGTTATAATGAAAAAATAATGAATATAGTAATGATAAATCACCCCTCTACACTATTATAAATACCAATACTCACCACATCTTCTGGACACACCTATTAAGAGTTGAGGATTATTAAATTTCTACTCAATACCTCTCACAAAAATCTCCCTAAAAATATGGAATTTTAGGTCTCGCCCAAAATTCTATTTCAATGTTCCTTAAGGAGGATCTCAATGAGGGAAGTTTAAGAGGTAAAAAATCACCTTTCGATCCTTATATTTTTCGTAAAATTAATTTTCATTTTTTTCTAATACTTTCCATAATTATTTTAAAAAAAGGAATGATAAACCAGTGTATTATATATATTTGAATTCTATTTTGATTACAGGAATTTTATCTACATTTCACATGTGTATGTTTTTTTTAAAAAATTGTCTTATTATGCTCATGTTTTTTTAATGGCATGTGTTATAGTAATTCACCATTCCTTATTGATTAAATGCTCTTTTTAAAAGTTTTCACTTTAGTTGGAAGTAATTTATGTCCCAAATATAATTTCATTGTCTCTCACTTTTCTACTATAGTATATACATGTTTTAATATGATTTTATAATAAATACAAATGATTTTCCAAAATAACCCTTTTTCCAATGTAAAAAAGGTATTTCTCTCCAGAATTCATTGATGATTTTATTAGAGTATTTTCATATATTTATACTCCATATTATTAATATTATTCTTAATTGGGAATGATCTATTAGGATATCATCTCCATATTTTATTAAAGGGTATATGACCAATTTGACTATGGATGGGGAATCATGGTACCATACAAAAAATTACTTGTAATTTTTATGGTTTATTTTTAATTATATTGGAATGTTTTCTACATTTGATATGTATATATTATTTAAGTTTCATCCCATTCATATTAAAAATTCATTGGATTTATTATGTAAGAGGAGGGGCATGTGATATATCATGGATGTATTGGTAGGTCTCATGAGAAAAAAATGATATGGACAAAGCGGAGGCCATGAAAATAAATTTTCAGATATGGATTTCTCTAAGTCCATAACCATTTATTTTTATATATATTAGTTGAGGCCTCAAATATGTGATTTAAATGTCCATCATTTGGCATTTCCCCGTTTTGATACTTGTAATTGAAAGACCACTTTATTATTAGATTAGTAAAATATCCAAGGTTAGGTTTCTTTCACATGTGTTTATTTATGGTATTGTTTAACCAAATTACAATCCTACTATATTACAATAATATTATGTTTTAGTCCAATATTTTTTAGTTATTAAACATGTCATATTGATTATGTTTATTTATGATAGATTATAAAGTATTTTTAAACCTTATTGAGCATCTAATCCCTTATATTTCTTATGTTTTATTTTTTCCCAGGATGTGAAAATGTATATTCTAAAATACTTGAGGGGATAATATAGGAGATTAAGGATGTATCCAATGGAATTAATATGTTTTATTTCATTTCATGATGTAATGTAAAAGTAATTTTTGTTTTTGGTTTTTCCAAATATAGTAAACTATTATGTCTATCATGAAATAACTACATTTTTTATTATACCAATGTAATATAGTAAGTAAATATATTGAGGATATTAAGGTCAGGTTATATATAGTTGGAATCAGAGGAGGTTAAATAGGAATGTTGGAAACTAGGTTCGGTACCATAACCCTAACATTGAATACGATTATATGCATATAAGAACATCCTAAAATTTTGGTAAAGAAGATATTATATTGGTATTATGAGAAACTAATATCTATCAAGATACTATAAGTGGAAATTTTTCTAGAACATATGTACCTTGGGGAAAAATCTATTAAGGTGCATCGTTCCTAACTCGGTGTAACCTCGTACATGAAAACAAACTTTACTACACACCGGGTTTGACACTCTAGTGGGATATGATTATGATAATTGATAATTTCTTTAAAAACCAGTTTTAAATATTTAAAAAATAATATTTCCCCAAAGAAACCATTTTTATAATTATTAGATTAGTTATGTATAAACTTCAAATTTTTGTTAAGTGTTTTCCCAGTTTTATTACTATTAATTATGATTCCAAAAAAAAAATATGCGATTTTTTATAATCGGTGGTTAATAGAAGGAATCGAAATCATATCAGTTCATGTATTACATATAGGTGTTTATCTTATATGGATGATAATTATGTTAGAGCAGATGCATCGACTAGAGTTCAAAAACATAAAACACTATATGATTACTAACTGAAGTGATAAATAATAACATTACCCATATGGAGCATCCATATCCACAACATGGTGGATATATGTCAGGACACATCATAAGACAACAACCCCCATCATCCAATGGTACTACAATCCCATTATTAATAATGAAGTGGATAAGTTCCTCAGGGGTGATATTTCTCACCATAGGATATAATGAATTAGAGAAGGTTAAATGGGAAGATTATCATCTGTCAGGAGATAAAGATAAATTATTTTTATAATTAAAAATAAAAAGTATAATGGGGAAATTTAAAATAAGGAATGGAGTGATTTTATGGAAATTTCATTAGATAAATATTTCCCTCATAAACAGTGAGCAGGAGTAGATAAATATTTATTAATTTTGTGACAAAAATGTGAATAAAAAACATTCCAACCATGAAGCGAACATTACAAAGCCAGTAAGGCATGATATAGATTAAATATGTAATCTAATGAAAAATATTGATCATTTCATTGATGTGTAAAAACCATTCTAATGAAGGGTACTGGTCTAGAATATACTCTCATCATACGAAGACATAGTCTCATTTGATATCATGAAAGAGAAATAATTCCCTATGTCTTATGAGTTTGGGGGAAAAAAGATAAGAATACTGTGGTAGATAAAATAATTGATAATTAAAAGAAAAAAAATGTAATTTTTCAATGTTCAATATATATAGAAGGAAACAACATTGTTCCTTCTAAAAAGGAAGTGCTGGTTTCTACATGTGTGGTGAGAAATACCATCACAATCATGAGTTCATAAAAACAACAAGCTACAAATGTTCTATACAATAATTTTAAGGAGAAATTCCACTATGTATATTATTTTTTGAAGTGTTAGGGAAAATTTCCTCAGAAAAGTACATAGGATCAAGGCTAATCTTATGTCATCTCAAAATGTGAGGTTGTTGGTCCTAATGACTTGATATGAGTCACTTTAAAAAAATCATAAAATTTGGTGAATGATTTCATTGATTCTGGATCACCACAATAATTTATATCTTTATAGTTTTCTTTATAAATGTGGTATTTCCAATATACCTTAATATGGGAGTTTTCAGTAAAGACTCTAGTGAAATCCTTATTGAAACAAAGATGTGTTGAGATGTTTGTATTATGAATCCTAAAATTGATATAATATCGAATTTATTCATCCCATAGGTGGTAAATATTGATATAATCTATGGAATGGAATAAAATTTGGAATATAATGAATTTTTTTTCAATGAGATGAAAATGCTGATTCATGATGAAGGTATAAAATTTCACATCGTTAGAGGGGAGAATTTATAATCTATGTCATTCATAGTCCCACAACAACTAGATCATGTCAATTATATTATTATGGATGAAGAGAAATCATCATATATGGATGACGAAGGAAATCATAAAATTTTTGATGTACAAATTGAATAGGAATACATTAATGTATTTTTAGAGGATTTAACTGGACATCATCATGATTTGTAATTTGAGTCTTCTTTTTTATCTTATCTCTAATGCAAGGCCAATATCAATGATTCCTAATAAATTGATGATTATGGAATTAGTTTATTGGATTAAAATAATATAGTAGCTGTGTAATAATTGATTTATTTTCCCTATTGTTTCTCTATAGGAATCCCCTATTATTAAACCCTGAGATATTGAGATTTTTTTGTAATAAATTACCTTTTCTATATTTTTTATTTCAAATGAAACTATATATAATTAGATATATATATATATTATGACACTAATTAAAACATTTCACTCACAAGAAATAACAACTTGTCTTTCACAACACATAATACCAAATTTTCTTGCACCCCATGAAACACCGACATGGTGTAGGATACATGCAACACTGCGTTACTAGGAAACAAATATATATATATATATAATTAAATGATATAATTATAACCTCAACATTAAAATTATTTATAGTAATAATAATTACTACTTTCCAAATATTTTTTCTAATTGTTTTATATAATTAAACATATTGATAATGAAAGATATTGTTTTTTTGGTAAAGTCCTTCTATTTTGAGAAACATCATTTTCTCAAATGAACCGCTTCTGAAAATAAAAGTAGTTTAAGACTCGTATAGAGACAAAATTTGAAAAAAAACCAACTTTTAATTTAGAACATCGAAATTAGACTAGGGTTAACTATTGCCTCGCCAAGAAATGATTGTTCATTTCTCTGTTACCACCAATCATGGTGGACATTATGATGAAAAAACTATTTTTATATTTCATATATTTTTTTATTATGTTTTAATCGTCGTTATTCATATAAAAACACTAATCTCTTTATATTAGATTTGTTTTTAATATGATAATCTCATATGAGAAAGTGTAGGCTATCGCCCCTCAAAGTGATGTGAATTGTTCACACACCTCATGGAATTTAATAAAGATTGTTTTAATAGAATTATACAATATATATGTGAATTTAATGATACTTGAATAATGATATATATATATACATATCATTTACATATATTATTTCAATACGACAATATAAAAAGAAACATTGTTTATGTGTGTGTGCGACATACCGTCTCCATGAACGGTGTATTCCATTTCGTACTCCTATATTATATAGATTGATATAATAAAAATATAATGTATATATCAGGTATTTTTATCATGGTTTAAATTATTGTATAATAATATAATTACAACTACAAATGATGTCACAAATTAATAAGCGTGCAATAAACAAATTGAATTTTACATTAAGTGAAACATTAACATTGGATTGTTAACAAGATGGTCAAATAAGGGAATAATAAAACCATATATGGTATTATTTATAATAATATTTTATTGTAAAATATTTATAATATGAATATATTCATTTTACATGAATCTTGTATGGGTACAGAGAGTGTGAAGTCACAATGTAAGGGGATTTCATCTCACTTGTAATTTCTGAGAGATACAAGCTTTGTTCATCACTCATTCCTTTTCTATGGTGTATGTACTACATGTGATTGTATTATTTTTATCATTTCATGAATTTATATTAATTCACATTCCAATTTGATGATCATTTTTTCATGTGGATTATTTATCAATAGATTCCAAATCAGTAAAAAAATTGTCTTACTTTTCCCTATTTGAGACTCGTGTTTTGTTATGAGCAAAAACTCATTTTCAAGGTGAATATTATTTTATTTTAAATGACTTCAAATGAATCGAAATATTTTCATGATATTATATGATTCATATAATTTAATATCCTTTCATGTAATTGATTATCCCATATACCAAGTTATAAGAGTTTATTGAGATAACATCATTGCTTTTTGAGATTGTTTGTGTTTATTCATCCTTTGATTTAATTTTTTTATGCATATACATAGAATATTAATTTGTTTCCATATCCAATTTACTTACTTATATACTCTTTTATTGGTACCATTTTCTAGTATTTGGTGCAGAAGACATAAACACATTTATTTTTAAGAACGTCCAACATTACCATCTCTTAAGTCAGATATGTATGTTCTCTAAACACTGTTTCATAGAATATTATAGCATTCCCATATAATATATAAAACCTATTTTTAAACATTTTTTCCTTTTACCAATATATTCATGGGAATCTAATTTTCTCGTTCCTAATAAGGAACTTCTCTATTCATTTTACCATAAAAATGGAATGTTCGTTTGACCTCATACGACATGTATAGATATACCTATCATCATTACTTCGAATATCACATTAAATTGTTGAAAAGATCAATCTTAAAGAAAATATTTTTAAATGAAATTTTCATGGAAAATAGTTTTTAGAATCATTTTAACATTATTTTATATTTTTCCAAGGAAAACTATTTTCAAGTATTATTTATAAGTACTCAACATACTTTTGAAAAAATTATTTTAAAAAGCATTTCAATATTCTATTATATGTTTTCCTAAAAAATATATTTTAAATTTTTTGTCATGATTTCTTTATAAATTTTCAATGTATTTTCAAAGAAATGGTAGTCAAATCATTGTCACAATTTTTTAATGGTTTTAAGTTTTTTTCAACGTAAAAGGGTTTTTAAAATGTTTTGAATGTTAATTTAAAAAAATAAATCAAAAAGGTTTTAAAAATGATTTAATGTCTTCATTAAATTTTTCATGGTATTTTATAAGATGATGATTTTCAAATATATTTTCCATCTATTATGACATTTATTGATGTTACAAATTACATTCTATGAAATTATATGAATATTGGATTCATAACATTTATATGAATAGGTTTTAATTAATCTTGTGGTCTATATGAAACCTATTTCCCCATCGTAGATTATATGTTTATTAAATCAGTTTTTCATTCATGGGTTATATGCTTTGTAATCCCTCTTATTTTCACGTGTTCTTATTATGATGAAATTTTTATAAAACATGTATCTTTCTAAAGGTTTTGTTATGTTTACATGTTTATGCTACCCATTTAATTTAATGTGTTATGATATGTTAATTTATAATCTTGTGACACATGTATGTATTATTTCATTATTTGATTGGTGGAACCTCTATCCCTCTCCACTAATTTGGTTAGTGATTTATATCTCATGAGATATATTGGGTTTGAATGAGGGTTTACTCAATTATGTAATAAAAGGATAAAATGTGGGTTTACTCTGTTCAGTAATATAGGTCTAGAATGATGGTCTGCTCAGTTGAGTAATATATGGATGGAATGAGGGTTTAATTAGTTTACTAATACAATGCTGGAATGAGGGTTTAATCAGTTTAATAAAACATGGATAAATTAGTGTTTTCTAGGATTAGAAATATAGGAATGGATTGAGGGTTTACTCAGTTCAATAAACCATGGATAAAACAAGGGTATACACGAATAAGAAATGTAGGTATGGAATGAGGGTTTACTCATTTCAGTAATACAGGTCTGGAATGAGGGTTTAATTGGTTCACTAATACAGGGATGGAATGTGGGTTTCCTTGGTTTAGTAATATATGGATATAATTATGGTTTACTCGATTCAGTAATACAAGATTGTAATGGTTTTTTGAAGTTTTATTAAAGTCTTTCTAAACTTATATGTTCTTTGCATTGATTCCTTGAGTACAATGGAAATAATTATATTCTTATATGTTTCCAAAATTCCATATCTTATTCTGTTGTAATGATTTCATGGCCCTCACTCTTTATCTCATTATAGTTCATGTCTTATGAACTCTGAATCCTAAAGACATGATATCTGTTATGATATTTGATATGTAGGGTAAGATATTCTATTTTCATGATCATGGCCTCATACCCTTATGCTCAAGATAATTCTTAAATGAATCCCTTGTTTATCCATACTAAGCATTTGAGCTCACCCATTTTTATTTTTCCTTCCCTAGGTTTAGAAGATATGTATTATTTTTTTGGTTTCTAGGAAGGGTTATATTTCAGAAGAACCCAGTGGGAGATAATGTATCTCACATATGTTTTTAGGTTTATGTATTCTATATTTCTGAAGTCACTAGAAATGTACTGTCTTCTTGCATATACTGGTATAATTTTTTTTTAATTTCTTATAAATTATGTAATTTTAATATTTATAAAGTGTGTGTCATAATTCCTATTCTAATTGTCAAAAAGAAAGATCGGTCCATAAGGCTGTACATCAACTATGTAGAAAACAATGCAATTAAAATAAATATCACATATCCCCTACTTTATATTGGTGATTTATTTGGTCAAATTCAGGGACATAGAAAATTTTCAATTATTTTCCTTTGATCTGGATACCATCAATTGTATGCGATGAAGGATCATATTCAAAAGACTACATTTCAAACTTGGTATGCAAATTACGAGTTTATAGTAGTTCATTTTAGGCTAACTAATACACTGTCTATTTTTATGGATCTAATGAATAGAGTTTTTAGAATATTGTGAATATTTTGTTTTGGTACATATATATGATATAAAGATATATTCATAAATCTATGAGGACTATGATAACAACTTGGGGACTATTATGGAGACAATTAAAAGGAAAGAGTTACCTGATATGCTAAGAAAGTGTGAATTATGGATTAATTTTTTTTATTTTTGGCCATATCTTCTCTATGGAGGGAATCTCTGTTGATCCTATGATGACTAAGGTAGTTCAGGAATATCCTACACCAATGAACATAATAGAGGTATGTAGTTTTATTGGTTTACTGGGATATTATCGATGTTTCAATCCAAATATTTTCCAATTAGATGACCTAATAAACAAGATTATATGTAAAGGGGTTATGTTTACATAGAAAATGGATGTTGAATTATGATTTGATGAATTAAATTGGAGATTATTAAATTCCCCAATATTAACTTTACCGTCGTGAAATGGTGGATTTTTGATTTATAGTGATTTATAATTGAATGTACATAGCTGCATCCATATGTAGAATGATACATTTATTTCCTACATATCAAGGTAGATAACAACTCATGAAAAAATATATCTAACTCATGAGATTCAGTTAAAAGATATTATATTTAACGTAAAGATATAGAGACAATATCACAATAGTGAAATGTGTGTGATATATAGAACTCATATGTGTTTGAAATATATCTTCCCCCAAAAGAATCTCTACATGTGGAAAATTTGATGGATTAAGATACCTAACAATTATGTTGGTTAAAGACACTATCACATAGGAAAGGTTAATATATAAGTAGATGCATTGAGTAGGAAGGATCATGGTGTTTTAAAAAATGAGAGTTTAATGGGATCTTATGATCATATATCTAGATAATATGGATAGGGTAATTATCAAAAAGGTTAAAGATCAATAATATTTCTATTGGTTATAAAATAATCTTTATTGGAAATGGTTAAAAGTATCAGTTTGAAGATGAAACTTTTCAATGGAAAATTAGAGATATGAATAATGGGTTGATATAAGACTTCATGTATGAGAATGTAATTTTTAAATTTGACAAGAGGATTAGAATTTCCTCTATAACCCATATAAAAACGTAGTCAATAGATGATTCCCATATATCAAATTTATCTATACCCCTTAGTAACACTATGATGTATAGAGATTTGATGGAACAACTGTGCAGGTATAATATGAAGTAGGAAATTGTTGATTATGTATCATGTTTTATAGTTTTCCAATAGGTGAAGGATGAAATAAAACATCCTATAGGTGTTATAAAACCTATAGGTATTCATTTGAGGAAAGGTGATTAAATTAATATGATTTTACACCTGTATTACAATGAACTCTATTAAAAAAAGATGTTATTTGGTGTAATTATTAATTACCTTTCCAAATATGCACATTTCATCACTGTAAGGTAGGATTTTATATAAGATAACATTTCAAAACTCTATATTAATTATTTTATAAGACTTAATCATGGACCACTTCAAATTGTGTCTGATAATGACCCATTATTATCATCACAATTATAAATCATTATTCATTAACCATTGTAAATTGAATTTCATTTAATCAATGTAAATTACCCTCAAACCGAAGGGTAGTCTAAAAGGATGAACAAGAAATTATAATACATATTGATATCATGCTCACTTGACTTAAAAGTTATGTTGGATCAATAATTAAAATTTTCATACTATTCCCACAATAATGGTTTCCATATAAGTATTCAAATGGAACAATATGAAGCATTATATGGTGACATATTTTTAACTCTAACATGTTGGGATGATGTTGGTGAAAATAAGATTGTAGGTCTATAATTTATTGAAGAAGCATTGGAAAAGGTAAATACTATTAAAAAAATATTGATGATGAAAAAAGTAGGTAGAATTTCTATACGGATAACTAGAGGAATTATTTTGTGTTTCAAGTATGTGATCATATATTCTTGAAGGTATATCCCTGGAAGGGTGTTAGAAAAAATTGGAATTAATGGGAAAGTAATCCCCAAGTACATTGGACCCTTTGAAATACTAGGCTAAAAAAATATTTGGATTATTTTTTGGTGACTGCCCCTTGCATTTCTAGATTTCTGAATCTGATTCACATCTCTTTCTTAAAAAACTAAATGCCACACCCAAGGCAAGTAATAAAATCTAAATAATGAGAATTGGAACTTATTTTATATTACTATGAAGAGCCTATCCAGATTATGGACAATAATGAATAAGTGTGGAGGAATCATATGACTCAACTTATTATGGTCCTTTGGAAAATTCAAAAAATGTAAGATGAGACATGGGGACTATAAGAAATTAAAATAAAGAACTACCTAATTCTTTTAGGTGACACACTAGAAATTTTGATGGAATTTTTTTATAGGAGGGTATAATGTAAGAACCCAATATGTTATGGTAATAATCTTTTAAAATTTTGTATCTGTGATAGTTTATTCTTCATGAAACACCATGTCTAAGGATGTAATATTCAATTAAATTTTACCATTGGAATAGTAATTCCCCAAATATAATTATAACTTAAACTATTAAATTGTAAATATTATTTATGTATATTATAAATTGTGATATGATATATTTTTGTTATGAAAAAATAAATACATGTTTGAAAAAAGACACATTATTTGTATGTATTTTTGTGAAAAAATAAATGTTTATTTACCATTTTATAATTAATATGATAATATAATTTTTTTAATAAAATAGATTCATAAATTTATATTTTATTCTATTATAATTTAATATAATTTTATGTGACTTGAATTAATTTTTCTATGTGTCAAAAAAATAGTTGTAATATCAAAATTGGTATTTTTGGAGTAAATGATGATTTTATTTCAAAAATAAATTTCTCCAATCTAAATAATTCTTTTCACAAATTGGATTTCATTTGTGAAATTTGAATTTTTATAAATTTCTGGGTGCTTTTTTTTTGGATTTTTCTAAAATAGTTTGTAGTTTGTGAATAGTGAAATATGATAATTTATATTATTTGATAAACACATGTGTTATTGTGTTATAGATTATGTATGGATGATGTGAGCCAATAATTTCAAAATAATATTAATTATTTTCATATATTATGTGATAATTCCCAATCTATTCGTAGTATTTAGAAAAAATAATAAACTAATTATTATAATAATGAGAAACAACTCTTCGGTTCTACTGTAAATACCACCCCTCACTTCCTCTTCTCCTCACACCTATTAATCTGTGAATATAGTCCAATTATTCCCAAAACCTCTCCCAAAACACTCCCCCATATTCTAGTATTTTTATTCTCACCAAAAATACAATTTAAAAGCTCTTTATAGAGGTTTTCATTGAGAGTAATTGATGTGGTAAAAATACCATTTTGTTCCATTTAATTTTCTAACATTTTATTATGATTCTTTTATATTCCATTGCATTCCTATTATTTCCAAAAAAATATTATAACCCTATTAATTATTATATGATATAATATGATTCTGATTCTAGAAAATGGATTATCAATTCTCTTCACATATTTTTATTATTCTAAATAGGAAAATATCACCCATGAGGTGTCGATTTATTGCCTTCGAGGATGACATATTTTAATTTTCCTATACCCCCTTCAAGTCTAGTCATAAAACTATTTTTATTTATACGAAATATTATAAAATATTTATTATAGAATATTTAATGTTCTTTATCCCCGATATATACATGGTATTAATTAATAAAATAAATCTAGTTCCTGATTATGAAAAACAAAAAAAACTCTAAACGGTTATCCATAACGTTTTATATAATGAATCATCCCCACATCTGAAAAAGAAATGTTATATAAGAACATTTAAGATTATATATGTTCATACCCATCATATAATTTAAATTCTGGAAAACTATTAAAATTTTACATGATTTTATATACATTTATATATGTAAACTGATAATGAAAACCAAGGAAATGAATCCTCATGAATGATAAAATTGTATATTATAACTAATAAAAAAGGACACAAGTGAATGTAATAAAATAATACCCAATAAAGTAAATGTATTTTTTTTGAATTTATTAATTAATGGATTTTATTTTATTATCCAAGATGATAAGTACAAGTGCATAACACTTTCAAACATAAGGTAGGTGTTTCTCCCTGATCCTCAATTTTTCATTCAGGTTAGGCATTCTCTTTCTTTACCCCAATGTAAATTTTCATTATTTTTTATAATTCCATTGAATTCAATGTATATTTACCAAAATAATGTATCAATATCATTTCAACTTTGTTGTATGGGGAGGTATATTTCATAAAGGGATATATTCTTAATTCCTCTTGAAAGGAATTTTTAATTAAAAGGAACATCCCAATTTCATAATATATTTATGTATAATCCATAAAACTTTTTACGAAAAAATTATTTTTCTAAAATCACCCATTTTATTAGGAATAAATATCAAGCTAATTTCTTTGTTTATGAACAAAATTATTCCTTTTAATCATTAAATTCTCTTTTAAATATTACCTTATATTTCACTAAAGAGGCTCATTTATAAAGAATCATAGATGTTATTTTTACATGTTCTCACTTAAGTTAGAAATAATTTATTACTAAAACACATTTTCATTTTACATCCATTATATTTTATAGGATATACATTTTTGAATCTAATACTATGAGAAATACAAATAATTTTCCAAAGGAACATTTTATTTTCAAATAAAAGAGAATTTATCTCAAGAATTCATTAATTATTTCAATATAGTATGTTCGTGTATCTCATAACCCTATGTTGAATCTCAAGATTAAGTTGGATATATCATTTATGATGTCATATATAATATTTTATAAAATTTTTATGATCAGTTTGATTGTGTATTTTCTATACTAGTACAGTTCTCTATATAACTGAGAATGCTTTGTGATTATTTATATTAATTGACGAATGTTGTCAACACTTCATATGTATATGTTATTTATGATTCAACCCATTCATATAAATAATTAATTGGTTTTCTTAAATAATGGGTGGGGCCTAAAATATACCCTCGAAGCATAGGTTGGTCTCATGAGATTAAAATTTAACAGACTTGGGCAAGGTCTTGCCCATTTCTTTTCAGATATGGATTATGCTGAATCCTTAACCATTTATTTTCATATGTCATTACTGAAGCCACAATATTATGTTTTAAATGTCAAGAAATATTAATTCCCTCATTATAATACAATAAATTGGTGGATAATGTGATTATTCTACTGTTAGAATATCCAGGTTGACATTATTTCCAATATGATTATTTATGGAATTATTTAACTAACTTGTATTCCATCCATATTAAGCTCAAGATTTTGTTTTAATGGGATTTTTTTATTTATTCACCATTTCATATTATTTAAGTTTGTTTTTTTTCTTCCTCTATATTTCTTACCCTTATGGAGAATCAAATATCACCCCTATCATACTTTTAACTTTTCTAGAGAATGTGAAGTTGTATATTTTGATTTACATATACGGATAATCTAGTGTAAATGTAAAAAGTAAGTTTGTATGTAGTTTTTAAAATCGAATAAACAATTTGGTATATTTGGATATGACCTCTTTGTTTATTATACAAATATAATAAATTAAGGTACCAACTATGGGCTACTTGGGTTGGGGTCATTACAATCATTATATTAAGGCATGTAAGATGAGTCAAAATTCCTAACATGATATCTTAATAGAGAAGGATCATGAATAATTTCATTGGATAAAAACATAAATATCATGGTATCATTCGATACTTGAATCCTGTGAATGTGGATGCCATATATAACATGACATAAACATGACCAATGACTAACTTTTAAGCCAACATCACATAGAATATAGGGTCCCATAATAGATAAACTTTACTCCATAATAACATACATAAAAAAGCATGATAAAAATTTTTCCCAGTGAATTCCTGTACTAATTGGAGAATGAATCAAAATATGAAGATTATTATGTGTTTAGTAAATGAAACAAATCCTATGTTTTGTACACACAAAATCACCCGTGGAAAGAATTGGCTTTCATTTGGGAAATGCAATTATCAAACATATTACCCAATAAAATGATTACATAATAATCATTGTATTTATAGGAGACACATCTAAGAATATTTATATGTGTTCCATAATAATAAATAAATATATTTATTTATTTATAGAGAGATGTCATAACACAAAAAATAGTTTTTTTAGATAGATACTTTACTATGGGAGGGATGTTATGAAAGAATGTTAGAATCTTATAAATACATATGGGGATCTTAGAGGATATATATAGGGTCAAAAGAAATAAAACCATTGTTCAATGTGGGTTTTTTCTAATGTATAATAGAAGGATTGGTGGTGTTTTATATAAAAAGGCATGGGAATTGTTCATAAATTTATGAACATAGGTATCCTTTCCCATGGATTCAAACAATGTGGATTGGATTTCAATATTTTATAAGGATATTAACTGGACACATTATAAAAGAAAATTAGTATGTGGAAGTATTAATGTTCATAACGAATCAATTTCAAAAAAATATAATATAAATTAGGGTTTCAAAGATTCCCTAATGGTTTATAATTTAATAAAATAAATTCAAAATTACTATTTTTCTTGAATAAATTTCTTTTTCATTGGATACAATTTATTGTATATATTATATTACTTTTGAAATTTTATAATATCAAAATAGATAATATATATTTATACAATATTTAATTTCTACCCAAAATTTCAACTCTCATAGAAAATTAATAAAAACTCAAAATTGTATATTTTCAATGTGATAAAATAAAAAATAATATAAATAATTATATAAACTATGAAAATTTATATAATTAATAAAAATTCAAAATTTAATGAAATTTTTTTTAAACTTTTATAATTTATAACCCATATAAAATTAAAATTTCACTTAAAAATTATTTTATCATTAGTTTATAAATAAATATCATTTAATATAGATTTTTTATCAAAATAAAAATTATTTTTAAATTTTTTGTTTATATCAAAAAAAGTTTCGTGATTAGAAATATATAGTTCCCAAAAATAAAATTTATGTTACATCTTATTAAAATATCATTATTATCATACTTATTATTTTAAATTTTTTAGTTTAATAAAAAAGGAAAAATATTCTATTTCCATGATTAAGAAAATTATTCAAATTCCTAGTATTAATGTCTAGTTACATAACAATATAATTCATTATGTAATTTTTTAATTGTGTGGGTTGAAATTGTGATAAATTCATGGGGTTGTGAAACACACATGGTTTGGGCCATGATCTTTATATTCTTGAACATCTCATGTAAATAGTCTCACTCATGATTTAGTTGATTAATCTTAATATGATATTGGTCAAATGAAAATCAATGAAATTTAATCTCCATAAGAAGCTCTAAAAATTGCGATTCATATGGGATTCTTACCTTTTTTGAGTCCATAATATATTACATCTGTGTCCTATAGAATTTATCAAAACCTTTAATATATAATAATCATAATAGTCAATATGTAGTTTCTAAATTATCAAAGGTTATGAAAAATAATGGTGTATTTAACATGACATGTTATCTCTAATAATGGTACAATTTAAAAAAATTACTTCATTTTACATCAATAACATCATTACACAATGTAGAATTTATTCATTTGAAATGTTAATGACATTTATAAAACTCTGAGTTGTTACATTCATCCCCCATTAAATATTTCCATCTAAATTTAATTATACATACGAATGTGAAATCATGTGACGGTACATCAGTATCCTGTATTCCTATGATTCCTAAGTCACCTCCTAATTATTATGGTTCCACCAATGTAGTTATACTATGTGAGTTGAATTATTGTGTATAACAATGACATTATGGTTCTAGATCCTCACGGGGTTTTTTCTCATAACTGTGACAATATTCATGTAGTATCAGCAATTTATAATATAAATGTGAGGGTTCTGGTATTTACATCATCATGACTGATACATGTAATATCTCAAGTAATATAGAATGTGATAGAGGGAGTGTTAGTTGATTTACCAGAGATATGATGCAATCAAGATAATTAAAGGGGTTTATGTACCTAACAACTTTCTTTCCCTTCATCCCAAATAACATTAATCATTTTCAGGGATACGTAAAGAGGATTATATTATCTCTAACATCACACACTAGGTCTCTTTTATAATTTTTATTTTATCTCTTTTATTGAATTTGAGTTTCCCTAATGTGATATTGAATTTTATTGACCTTTTCTGTCAATTTCATGTCCTTTTGAGGCCCCAAAATCACACATTTTCCAACATCATCCAAGCATGAATTTTTTTACATATATTCCCATAAAGGGATTAATGTTGATCAATTTTCATTCATTAGTGGAAACTAACATGGCACTATAATATTATATTTGGAATATATTTGTCATATACATCTTTTCATTCCCCTGAGTAGGCTCTCAATATGTATTCTATTTTCAATATAGTCCTCTTTGAGCAGAACATAAATTAGGGTGACATTCCAAAATAATGTTTTACTCAGTTTTTATAGAATGATAGAAATTTTTCCAAAACATGATTGCAAATCTATGATCTTTTCAAGATATAATAGATAGTGGTTTTTTATAATGCTTCACCTTTTATTTGAATTATATCATTCCACATTGATTACATGAGAAGTCCAGTAAAATTTCAGTGAAATGAACTATCTGTGTAATAATGTAAAATAAATCATATAAAATTATTTCATTTTAATCTATTTGGACGACGAGTAAAAAATTCAATGGTGGCCTTTTTCCATTTCCATATAGGTATGGGCAATGGTTTCATCACCCAAATGGACTTTTTACAATGAGCCTTCACATGTTGACATAAATAGAATATTTATATTCATTTTGTAATATTCTCATACATATTATCCAACTAATATTTATATGTGTTATCATAATACATAATTGTGAGTCCTAGGTGGATATTGTAATGAATCAAAGTCTTTCAATGGAAATTACCTTCTTAAAAATAGGTCATAAAATCACATGAAAACACAACATAATGAACTATTAAGTGATAAGAGACCTTTATACATATTTTTGTCACTTATGTGTTTGGATTTTTGAAACTCTGATATACACGGTTGTGTTCAAGAGGATTTTTGGGGTCCGATAAGAAAAACATATTTATTGGTGAATAGTAACCAACCCCTACGAATAGTAACCTACCCTTATGAATAGTAGTACGACCATTATGAATAGTATATCTTTCAAATCGTATTAACCTTACCCATGAATAATTAAATAAAATATTGGCATCTAAGAAAGTGACAATTTAATTATAGTAAAATTTTCGGTATTTTTTGTGAGTCCTAAATGATTAATTATAGTTAATTGATTAAGTTAAAATAAAATGTATCTTCATAAAATTTTTTCATAAATAATAAAGTCTATGTCTTATAGTTTTTATATTATTTTATAAGACCCTACGTAATTTTTGAAAGCATTATAAAATCAGTTTTAATTTTAAAAACGGTATTTTTCAAGTAAATTATGATTTTAATTAAATATTAAATAAATTATATTTAGAAAATTATTTTTGGAAGATGGACTTCATTTTTTAATTCTACACATCAAAAAAATTTTAGGGTGGAAATTTTGGATTTTTCCAAAATAAGTCAATTTTCGGGTGAATAGTAAAAAATACAGTCTTCCACATTACCGGTGTATCCTAAATTGCACCATTAATTATGTAATGATTACATAAACATTCTAGAACTTTAGGTATGGAAAAATTATATTTATTTTTATAAATTTTTCCATAAAATACAATAATCTCAATTTTCAAACTTAAAAAAACATTCCATATCCTCAAGTCAAAAGGTGATTTCTTAAAGTGTCTTTTTCTCATTCTTTCACATTCCTATTAATAAATTAATTATTTCGAATTATAAAGATTATTTTAAGCCTAAAAATAATTATATTATATTAATATATTATTTAGGATGTCAAAAAACTACTATTACAAGTCAATCATTTGATATATTATTTTATTTAATATTTTATACTAAAAACGCCTCCCTCCTCATGTATAAATAACCCCTCACCTCCCCTTGCCTAACCACACATCTCAAGCTTCATGAATTGACTAACATCTGCCCAAGTATCTTCCCTATCCCCTCGCCCACATCCAAGAGCTTCTATAATCTTCAAAATAACAAGCTCAGGCACCTTAAGGAGGATCTTAGGAGGAGGATTCAAGAGGTAATTTCTCTTCCTCTTTCTTTAAATTCCCTTTCAATTTCATGTCCTTTTCTTATTCTCTCCCAACCTATCATTGTCCAAATGGCATGGTGACTCCATTATCATACATATAATGTATGTTTATGATAATAATGGAATATTACACCATCTAACCCCTTCTCCTCTTACTTTTATTTTAGAATAGAAAACATTGTTCGTAAGGTGTTAATCTATCACCTTCCTGAACGACATGTTTTCTTTTTCCATTTCTACCTATAGATCTGGTCATGAAACCATTTTTTATGGTTGAAAATGAATATTATATATGTATTATGTCCTATTTTATGTTCTGGAACTAACTTATGTACACATTACTAGATGAGTAAACAACACAAGTTTGTTGTGCTCGAAATACCACCCAAATTAACCCAAACGGTCAACATTAAATTCATATATAATGATTCATACACATGGAATAAAATGTAATTCATATTAAGATCATTTTAACTTCTGTAATATCATTAATAACATGTAATATATGTTCTATATGTTTAAACATGTTCTAAACAACCTTTAATTCACCAATACATGTGAAGCTCTCATGAAAACCATAAAAATGAACATTCCAGAACAATGTTTTTAAACTCTATAACTCATCAAAAGGACCATAAAATAACATAATAAAACCCAAATGACCCCTTTTAATGTATTAATGGTTCTGTAATTTCTAATTAATTAATATAATGCCATTATACATTACATTAATGTTAAAGAAACGTTCAGATAAATGAAAGAGGAAATTCTCGAACCCAACATTCATCCATCGGGTTATCCCTCTTTCAATACATTTTGATATGGTTACTCATTAAAATTATTTTGTTCATCATTGTCTTTCCTTCTCTGGGATATACATTTCTATCACTGGTATTTATGAAAAACCAAATGTTTTCCAAAATAAATATTCTTTCAAGAACACATCTTTTACTTCTCATTCAAGAATGACGGTTCTTGTAACATATATGTTTTTCCCTCTTTATTTTGGGAACCCAATGTTTATGAATGTGTTCATATGAGATGAAACACATTCTCTTACCTAGGATAGTTATGTTCATTTAAGTTATATGTTCATTGCGGCATGCATGATAAATGATAATGTTATGATGTGACAGGTGCACCTGTAATTATACAGTACTCCAATGCATTGGGTAAGGTGATGAATCTCATGAGTAAACGTGAAATGATATGTGAACAATATGCTATATTTTTTCAAAATCATGTGTGGTAGTTAACCACTAAGATATTATGGTTCATTTTTATGCATTTCCACATTTCAAGTCGCTTATTAATTCTTCCTCTCATGATTCATTGCCTATGTTATGAATATGCTCACGCCATGCTATATTGTTCTTATCTATCCTCTTACGGGGCTTCTAGATAACCCTTTTTGATGTATATGCTCATGTGGATACATGTACTAAGGAGAGTTCATGTTACAATAAAAAGTTAGAGATAAATAAATGAACAAAAAAGTTTATGCTCGATGTTGTAATTGTTAGGTATGGTCATAGTTTCCCCAAGACACTAAACGGTTGGATACTCTATGTGTAATACTATTATGTTGTTTATCTTTAAAATTATGTAATAGTAATTTATGAAAAGGATGGGTCGCTACTATTGGTATCAGAGGAAAGTATTAGTTAATTTGGAAATTACGATTAGTGAAACCTAGAGAAAAAAACCACCATGAGTCTATGTAAAAATATGCACACAAGAATCTTTCCATAGGGATACCATATGTTATGCGTTGTTTAAATGAATATGTTATTCATGACGTGTTGACTTATGTATTGTTCTAACTTTTTATATTTAATAAAATAGTGGGACCCATGAGAAACTAGGCCCACGAATCTTGCGAGGGCCAATGCAAAGATTTCCCGAATGACATTCCCAATAATTTGGGAGGTGGAGTTCAAAACATCATGGTGTTACATACCCAATAATATCAGGTTATGAATAATAACCATAATAATGGGGAACATCCTCCTTCACCAAAGAGAGGTAAACTGGCTATAGAATGTTTTATGTGGCAATGACTACCGATGTTTAGTGGGTCATCTGATCCACTAGTTGAAGAATAATGGGTAAAATCCATGAAGAAGATATTTTCTGTTCATCATTGTTCTGAGATGGAGAAAGTGAGACTAGTGGTTTATCAACCAGATGGAGATGCCGGTCAATGGCTGAAATTTACTAAGAACACCAAGCCAAGGGAGGAAATTGAAGAGGTTTAATGAGAAGACTTTAAGATCGTGTTTTTTAATAAGTATTTTCAACGAACTCTTTGTACGAAGATGGAGAGAGAATTCATAGATCTCATGAAAAAAGGAGGAGAATCTGTCACATCCTATGAAGAAAATTTCACAAGGATTTTAAGGTACACTTTGGGTTTTGTTATCAACAATGATAGAAAAATTGATAGATTCTTTAATGGATTAAAACCACACCTTCAAAAGGCTCTTATAATTCAAGACTTTGGGAGTTATGAAGATTTTGTTCGGTGTTCTCTCAAATTAGAGATTGAGTTTGGAGAATGGTCCCATGGATACGGTGATATGAAATGAAATATGGAGTTTCAATCTGGTGGATGTAATGAAATAGGTGGGAAGAAAAATCATTGACCCATATTCCAAAAATTTGTGAAGTTGCACCCTGGGAACTACCTCAATGGGATGGGGAAATGCTTCATGTGTGGGAAAGAAGGACACCTTGCTCAAGAGTGTCATAAAGACATAAAAAGGAAGGAGAATGTGGTATAATAAAGGAGATAACCATTCATGGTTCAATGATATAACTGTAGAGATTAGGGAACTATTCATGCCAGTGCACTAAACCTCGAGTTATCAAGGGTAATTAGAATTAGAATCCACCAAAGCCAAAGGAAAAAAAGGGAAGGCTTATTCAATAACTATTGCGGAAGTGGAGCAAGATAACTAAGTTGTACAAGTTACATATCCTATTCACTCAAAAATGGAAAAAGTTTTATTTGATTCTGGTTCTATGCATTATTTTATATTTGGTATGTTTACTAGAACTATAGAATCGAAGGCTCGAATCCTTGAAGTACAAAAATTTGTAAAAACACTAAGTGGTGAAATCATTGAAATGCAAGTGCTTG
The DNA here is from genome assembly GCA_963277665.1 of Viscum album. Classification (NCBI taxonomy): domain Eukaryota; kingdom Viridiplantae; phylum Streptophyta; class Magnoliopsida; order Santalales; family Viscaceae; genus Viscum; species Viscum album. The sequence continues at coordinate 157,220,085 of OY728128.1, read as the reverse complement.
ACTCTTCTACTGTTGGCGAATGTGGGAAGATTCTTCCAGCGAATCTCATAATTCTTCCCTTGGAAGAATTCAATTCTATAATGTGAATGGATTGAATCTCGTTGAATAGGGAACATATCAACTGTTGGGAAATGGAAATATATTTTCATATTTCAATCCATCCAATGCTCCTCTACAAATTCAAGGAAGATTTTGAATCTCCTTGGAGAAATACTTCAATGGTGTGGGGGTTGATTCCCTAAGAAGAATCACACCTCTCCCAAATGTTTGAGTCAAAGGAAGGTGCCAAATTTTCCAAAAAACCCATCGTGAGGGAATACGGTGATGTATTTATAGAAGGGTTACCCGAAATTCCCCCGGATCGTGAGGTAGAGTTCTCAATAAAGCTCATACCCAGAGCTACTCCTCTATCAATGTGCCCCTATAGGATGGATCCTATTGAACTGGAGGAGTTAAAGAAGCAGCTACAACAGCATATGGGCAAAGGGTTCATACACCCTAGTACATCACCATGGGGTCCAACAGTGATCTTTGTGAAGAAGAAGGATGAAACAATGCGGTTGTGTATCGACTATCCAGAGCTCAACAAGATCACCATATGGAACATGTATCCACTTCCAATGATTGACGACTTGTTCAATCGGTTAAGAGGAGAATAATGATTCTCAAAGATAGATCTTCATTCTGGATATCATCAGCCAAAGGTGAAGTAGGAGGATATCCAGAATACTACCTTCCATACAAGGTATGGTCACTATGTGTTTATAGTGATGCCCTTAGGACTTACTAATGCCCTTTCAATCTTCATGTATTTTATGAATATAGTCTTTATACATTACCTCAACAAATTTGTGGAAGTGTTTATCGATGATATTTTCATTTACTCCGAGATCTAGGAGGTACATGAAGAACATCTAAGACTTGTGTTGGCGACATTAAAAAAATGAGAAGTTGTATGCCATGTTCAGAAAGTGTGACTTTTGGATGAATCGTGTAACGTTCATGGGACATGTGATCACAAGTGAGGGGATTTTTATGGATCCTTAAAAACCAAGGCTATTGAGGAATGGACCAGGCCCTCTAGTGTCACCGAAATCTGTAGTTTTCATGGAATAGTTGGGTACTATAGATGTTTTTTGAGAAATTTCTCACAATTATCAAGACTGTTTCCTATGTTGACAAGGAAAGGTGTAAAGTATATCTGGACAGAAGAATGTGAGGGATGCTTCATGGAGCTAAAGATAAGGCCGATCACTAAACCTGTACTCACACTATAGAAAAGTGGAGAGATTTTTGTGATATTAAGTGATGCTTCAAAGAAAGGCTTGGGTTTCGTACTCATGAAAAATGACAATGTGATAGCCTATTCCTCACAACAGTTAAAGATCCATGAGATGATCTACCTGATGCATGATAGAGAGCTGGCATCGGTGATTTTTTCCTTGTACATCTTGTGACACTGCCTTTATGGTGAGAAGTGTGACATATACACCGACCACAAGAGCCTAAGGTATATATTCACACAAAAGGATCTCAACATGTGTCAATGGAGACGGTTGGATCTAATCAAGGATTACGATTGCTCTATCCACTACCATCCTGGAAAGGCGAACAAGGAAGCTGATGCTCTATGTAGAAAATTACCTGCTACTCTATCCATGTTATGGATTGAGAATGACCCTATCTTCTTGGATATGCAACACATGTATTGATAAATTATAATGGAAGGGTATATATCCTACCATACCCAAATGATTCTGCAACCATCCATTCAAGGGAAGATTAAAAAACCCAAAGGGATGATGTGGAGATTCCAAATAGGGTCAATGAATTAAAGGAAGGGAAGATTCATGAGTTCTATATCGATGGTGATGGTGTGATTTTGTTTGTAAAATGGATTTGTGTGCCTACATCACCCAGGATAAAAATGTGCTATTCGAAAAAGCACATAGCTCAACATTCTCTATACATCCGGGTAGCACCAAGATGTACCGTGATTCCGATGACACTTCTGGTTGGATAACATAAAGAAGGAGATTTTAGAATATATATCTAGGTTTTTGGTATGTCAGCAAGTTAAATCAGAGAGACAAAAGTCAAAAGGGGTGATGCAGCCATTCCCAATACCCATGTGGAAATGGGAAAATGTTACTATGTACTTTTTCATGGGTCTCCTAAAGACGTCGAAGGGAAATAATGCGATTTGTATTGTGGTTTATCGACTCACCAAGACTAACCATTTTATTGCTATTGAAGAAGATCTCTCTCTTGAACAACTTGCAAGGATATATGCGAAGGAAGTGGTGATACTACATGGTGTTCCACTCTCAACTATCTATGACCGTGATCCAAGGTTCACATCTAAATTCTGGAGGAGGCTTCAACATGCTTTGAGTACTGAATTAAATTTCAGCACGACCTATCACCCCCAAACCGATGTCCAATCTAAAAGGACTATTTAGACACTTGAATAAATGCTAAGAGACTACTCAGTAGAATTCAGAGGTGGATGGGATCAGCATCTCACAATGGATGAGTTCTCATACAACAATATCTTTCACTCGAGTATTCAAATGGCTCCATATGAATCTCTGTATGGAAATCAATGTATAACTCCAACTTATTGGAATGAAGTTGAATAAAGAAAGATACATGGACTCAATCTTATGGAAGAGATGATAGAGAAGGTTCAAGTCATCCAGAAATACATCAATGCTACTCAAAGTTTGAAAAAGATCTATGCTCACAACCGTCGAAGGGATTAGGAGTTCTACGTTGGATATAAAGTCTTCCTTCGAATATCACAATGGAAAAGATTCATGTGATTTTGGAAGAAAGGAAAGTTGAGCCCAAGGTACATTGGCCCCTTTTAAATCCATGACCATATAGGACCTGTAGTCTATTTCACTTCAACCAAATATGGCTCATGTTCATGATGTTTTCCATGTATCACTCCTGAGGAAGTACATACATGATTCCTCACATGTACTAAACTCAGAGGTAGTACAAATGGAAGATGAACTCTGTTATGAGGTGCAGCCGGTAGTGATTCTGGACCAGAGTTATATGGTTCTACGAAACAAGACAACCCAGCTTGTCAAAGTGTAGTGGATGAACCGTAAGATTAAAGAAGCTACTTGGGAACCAGAGGAGGTGATGCAGGAGAAGTACTGTCACCTGTTTGTGTAAAGTGAAATTTCATGGGCAAAATTTCATAAGGGGGAAGAAGTAAGGACCCAAAGTATTTCAATGGAAATTACCTTCTAAAAATATGTCATATAATCACATGAAAACACAAAATACTAAACTAATATGTGCTATGTGACCTTTAAACATAAGTTCGTCACTTCTGTGTTTGGAATTTCAAAAATCTGACATACATGGTTGTGTTCAAGATGATTTTTGGGGTCCCATAAGAAAAACATATTTTTTGTGAATAGTAGCATACCCCTTTGAATAGTAACCTACCTTTATGAATAGTAGTATGACCCTTATGAATATTAAATCTTCCAAATAAGAGTAACCTTACCCATTAATAATTAAATAAATTTTAGGTCTCTTAGAAAGTGAAAATTTAAATATAGTAAATGTTTTGGTATTTTTCAGTAAGCCCTAAATGATTAATTGTAATTAATTAATTAATTTAAAAGAAAAGTTATCTTCTTAAAATTTGTTCATAAATAAGAAAATACTTGTCTTTGAGTTTTTAGAAAATTTTATAAGACCCTACATAAGTTCTGAAAGAATTCTAAAATCTGTTTTAATTTTAAAAACTGTATTTTTCAATTAAATTATAATTTTAATTAAATGTTAAATTAATCATATTTATAAAATTATTTTTTTAAAATGGAATTAATTTTTGTATTATAAACGTCTAATAATAGTTAGGGTAAAATTTAAGAATTTTTCTAAAATATGTCAATTTTCAGGTGAATAGTAAAAATACAGTTTTTCACATAACCGCTGTATCCTAAATTGTGCCATTAATGATGTAATGATGACATAAACATTCTATAACTTTATGTTCGGAAATATTATATTAAATTACATAAATGGTCCTTAAAATACAATATGCTCAATTTTTAAACCAAAAAAGAACTTTCCAAAGCCAAATGTCAAAAGGTGATTTCATAAAGTGTCTTTTTCTATTTCATTCACTTTCCTTTTAATAAATTAATGAATTAGAATTATAAATATTAATTAAAGCCTAAAAAGATTTATATTATATTAATATTTTATTTAAGATGTCAAAAAACCACTATTACAAGTCTAACTTTTGATATATTATTTTATTTAGTATTTTATACTAAAAACACCTCCATCCTCATGTATAAATATCCCCTCCCCCCCTTTCCAAACCACTCTTCTCAAGCATCAATAATTTTCTAAAATATACCCAATAATCTTTCCTAGAGCCTCCCCAATGTCCAAGATCCCCTAGCCTCATCAAAATACCATGCATAGGCCCCTTAAAGAGGTTATCAATAGGAGGATTCAAGAGGTGATTTCTCTTACCCTTTCCTTTAATTCCCTTTCAATTTCAAGTACATTTCTTATTTTCACCCAACCAATATTTTTTCAAATGGTATGGTGACTCCAGTATCATTAATATACTATAATTTTATGATAATAATGGGATATTATGCCTTCCAACCCCCTTTCTCTTCTTCCTTTTATTTAATAAAAGAAAACATTGTTCGTAAGGTGTTAATCTATCACCTCCAAGAATAACATGTTTTATTTTTCAATTTATACCTAACGATATGGTCATGAAATAATTTATATGGTTGATACAGAATATTATATATGTATTATGTCCTATTTTATGTTCTGGAACTAACTTATGTACATTTTACTAGATGAGTAAACAAAAGAAGTTCATTGTGGTCAAAAACCCGCCGAAATTAACCCAAACGATCATCATTAAATTAATATCTAATGATTCATACACATGGTATACAATGTAATTCATATTAAGATCATTTTAACTTCTGTAATATCATTAATAACATGTGATCTATGTTCTAGATGTTTACCCATGTTCTACACAAACTTCAATTCATGAATACATGTGAAACTCTCATGAAAACCATAAAAATGACCATTCCCAGACAATGTTTTTAAACTCTATAACTCATAAAAAGGGCTATAAAATTAAATAATGAAACAAAAATGACCCCTATTAATGTATAAAAGCTTCTGTAATATCTAATTAATGAATATAATATCATTATGAAGGACATTAATGTGAAGGAAGCGTTTAGATACAAGGTAAGGGGAAATTCTCGAACCCGACATTCATCTTTCTGGTTATCCCTATTTCACTCCTTTTTGATATGTTTACTCATTAAAAAAAATTATCATTTTATTTCCTTTTCTAGTATATACATGTTTGTCACTGGTATTTATGAAAAACCAAATGTTTTAACTCTTCTTTTAAGAACACACCTTTTACTTATCATTCAAGATTGACGGTTCTTGTAACATATATGTTATTACCTAATTATTTTGGGAATACAATGTTTATGAATGAATTATTATGAGATGAAACCCATTCTTTTTCATGGGTTACTTATGTTAGTTTATTATATATGTTCAATATGGAATGCATGATTAATGATAATGTTATGATATGACAGGTGTGCCCGGAAATATACAACGCTCCAAAGCATTCGTTAAAGTGATGAATCTAATGAGTAATTGTGAAATGATGTGTGAAAAAAAATGCTTTCTTTGTTAAAAAGCACATGTGGTAGTTTACCACTATGACATGATGTTTCATTTTTATGAATTGCCACATTTCATGTCTCTTATTAATGCTTCCTCTCATGATTCTTTTCCTATCTTATGAATATTCTCACCCCATGCTATATTTTGCATATCAATCCTCTTATTGTGCTTCTATCTCACCTCTTTGATGTATATCCTCAGGTGTCTACATGTAATAAGGAGAGGTCAAGTCCCACTAAGAAGTTAGAGAAGAATAAATGAACAAAAAAGTTTATGCTCGATGTTTTAATTGTTATGTATGGTCTTAGTTTTCCCAATACACTAAACCGTTGGATCCTTTATGGGTAATAATATTATGTTGTTTATATTTAAAATGATGTAATATTAATATAAGAAATGTTTGGGTCGCTATAGATATATAATCTAAGGATATTTGAATCATTCAGAGCCTCATTTTTCTCAGTATTTGATTGTACACATGGTCATGACCCAAATTTTACAGGTCCTTGTTCAAAAATTCCAATCTCTATGAATTTCATTTTTTACATTAAACATTAATATATATTTTGTCATAATCTCCTTGGGAATAATATATCTTTTCATGAAAGTATGTTTTATTAATCATTTGAGAAAGTAATGTTGATATTCCTTGTTTATGATCCCCTTTTCTATCCTTTACAAATCTATGAATATTGGTTCCTTCAAAATTTTCTTTATTGATAAGGATTTATAATTATTTATACATATAGAATATAATATTTCCCTACCATGGGTGGCAGTGGAGTGATATGTCCAAATGTAACATCCCACCCATCAACATTTTCTTGAAAAGTGATAGATTGTTACTGGCCTTTTCTGACACCCATACAAACTAAATGTTGGAAATAAATTCCAAGGGATAGTGATTCATTGTGTTATTTTTTTTCATGTAAATATAAGAAAACATGTTAATATTGAACCACAATCATATAATCCCCCAAGATGATTCATGTGAAGGAATTATCCAACCCATAATAAAACCTGTAAGAATACCACAATATCAGAGTGCCAATGGAACATGGAATATAAATGATAATACTGAAAGAAAATATGAATCATAGGCGTCATGTGACATGATTCAAAAAAAACCTCTTCCAAGATCCTGGATCAAAATCAACCTTCAATACTCTCTGTATTAATACAATTTACTAAATAAGTATTATACCTTTAACTTTCTTATACAACAGTAAATAAAACCTATAAATAAAATAATTTTAACATGAAGGCGGTGAGCATAATCTTAATAAAATTTTCAGAATAACATGCGAACTCATGACACTAGGACTTGAATTGTTCAGAAAATTTTTGTAAAATGGATTAAATACAAATTTCTGAGCTGTTAATATCAATCACAAATATTGTTCCATGGAAAAAGAAAAATATCTAAACCATTTATTATTATTCTTCATAGTTATTTCCATCCATCCACATAAACACACCCACTTATATTATTACCAAGTGAAAATTCCATACCCCTGACTAGTTTCTCCCCGATCCACAATGTCATCAAAATGCAACAAATATCTTAGTAAACTAATGGAAAAGACGCTATTCTTCATGTAAAATACAACATCAACTCACCTAAACACATTATTCCAAATTTCATTCCAAATTACTTTTCATATAATAGATAATTATTTTATGAAAAATTTCACCAGGCATCATCTTTGAATCAAAACAATAACATAATTTTAATAAAAAAAATTTAAATTTTAAACTAATGTGATATTTCCAAAATCTACCAAATTCCAAAAATTAATGAATATATATCAACAAATGTATTTCCTTCAATAATCACATCTTATTTGCATTGAAATTTCATGAAAAAAATATCATCAATATTAATCCCTCATATTCAAAATGGGGATAATGAGAGAGAATCCACATACCTCTCAACGGATGGTGAAGAAATGGATGACAATGTGGTCGTCTATATTTTACCATGGACCTTATTTCATTCAATATATTTCAACTATATCAGATAATTATTACCATAATTTAAAATCGATTTGTACATAAATGGATAGATCATTGGTTCCATAACAATGGAAAATAGTAGTTCTATGAATAAATGAGATGAACAATGACTTATCACGGAATCCAAATCACTAATGAATTTTCATTTAAAAATATATTTCATGAATTAAAGGGTATATCCAATAGATCCTTAGGAAGAAGGGTAATTATATATCTTATAAAAATAGGGATCTAATAAGTATGTTGGAAATAGTTCATATTGAGACAACATATTTCCCAGTAATAACTCAACGACACATGGTTAGCTCATAATTTTTGTAAGACAATAAATAAAATCATTATGTTCTACACTAAAAGCCACATAATTTCATGTTTTGGGACACCCTATTTTGTTAAATAATTCATAATTTCTATATTAATCACAAACACTCACATGATCAGCTTTATGTTTTAGAAAAACTATGAAAAAATTGTGGTTTTAATTTTATTTTTAAATTGAATTGTTTCCCTTAGGAACTCACAAGGATTGTCCACACCATGACCCAACCATGAAGCTTCTTAGTGAAGCCTAACATATTTTTCGTGTTTCATAGTGGTGGTGAATGCTGTCTACTATGCTGGCTATAATTAATTAGCCCTATAAACTCATCAGAAACATGAAAAATCCCCCCAAAACCACCCAAAATATAACCAAAAAAGTATCAAAATTAAAAAAAATATTAATACCACTATAATTTACCAGATGATATGGGTGATAAATTCACCCCAAAGTTGTTCCTTCCTTCCTCAGAAAGTGGAATCCCAATGATGTTTTAAAAATTATCATCCTACTGTTCTAACATTTCATTTTCTCCCTCTCATTTATCATCCTAAATATAAAATTCATTATAGAAAATTATAGTAAAATAATTGTTTTTCCATGAAACATATTTTCATACATATCCACAATCCTTATCAGCACATGAGTTAATATAGAATCCAATTCAAGATCTACATGGTATCATCAAATCACATGGTTAGGATTATGATGGTGCTTATTGAATTGAGATAAATGAAACACATTGTGGAATAATCCTTTATGACATTTTCAAGAAAACATGGTGACCCCACTCAAAGGACACCAGTGATCACCATTATATTTATGATGACTATGAACCACGTAAAGTATCTTTAGGGTATTTTCAATCAACTAGGTTTTATCATACACAGTTTTGTGTTCGATAAGATAATTATAACCATTTTAAACCAAATAAACTAGAGAATGACATGTATAACCATACACTATCTACAAATGAACCTTATATATTAATTCCTATTATAGTTATATAATTAGAACTAGAGTAGTGTAAAATCATCCTTTAATGAGACTCAAAAATCCTTTAAATTACCCTTAGACAAGTCATCTAATATTTTTATCATCCATTTATATTTTCTCTCCCTTTAAAGATGATATGCTAATAGCCTGGTAAACTAAGTTACATGGGTTTATTGTAAGGATTTATATAATAATGTTGAATACCATGGGACTCATTCATACACAATTGAAACTGGAATCCCATGTATCATTTACACATCCAAAATCTTTTTTTGGGAAAATACTATTATGTATTGGATAGAAAAATTGGGATTAATTGAGCCATCAGTGGGATCCAATCCACAACCACTCATACGACATCGTGTTTCTGAACTATTCTTGGTAGACTGATCACAAAATCCAAAATCAAACATTTCCATTTCCATATAGGAATTGGTAATGAGTGAAACCTAAATTCTAGTAATTATTGATTTCCATGAAAAACTGAAAAGTGAGGCATCTTGGAACAAATATATGGGACAACTCATTTTTTACCTATCTAACAAAACTGTGATTTCATAACATTATACATATTAAATATTATAGGAAAAATAGACCATCCTTGATTTTGGATGGATGAATTGTGTTTTTTCTAGTACATTGTAGGAACTAAAAAATGGTATCTTAACTATATCATACATTTCAAATCAAGCTTCCATCCCTCAATGGTCTCCCCACCATTAATTTCTTCCCTCCAGGTCAATGATTTTTTATCATATATATGAGAATCCTTCACATTCTATACAAAATAAATAAATAAATAATATAATGATGTTTATGAAGACACCATAATATTCACAATCCAAATTTGTATCCAATGGGAATGAAATTATCCTCTCCATTTCATAAAAATCATTATCTAATAGATTGTATGACTATATACTAAAGATAACAACCAAAGTGTTCCCTTTACTTGGTGTATAAGTAAACTATTTGTATTCACCCAAAAAATATAACAACACAGCATCATAAAACAATATACTACAAAATATTATCCCAAATAAATTGTTTGGTTGTTTTTTCACCAGAACCTTTAACTATAGTTACCCATAAGTAATGATACAATCTTCTTCTATGATGATAAAACATAACCCAGATCCTAATGCATCACAATAGACCACATACCCATGTACTACCTCGGTAAATGTATGAATAGGTTATGATCTTATTTGAATGAATAGTTCATTAATGGATTTATGAAACTATTTATTCCATTGATAATTAATTAATTTAAATTTTTTATGACTTAATTGGTTATCTATGATATAAAATATTAGGTACAATGAATTTATAGTACACAATTAGGCTATGGAAACCAAATATCTCAAAAACCTTTTTATTTGTTTTCTAAAAGCTAATATATTCAAAAGATTTATAATTAAGTAAGAGTCATTGTTCTTTTGTGAAATTAAAAAGTAAGCATAAAACATGATTCCAAAAGTCACTCACACAGTGCTTCTAATATACAATATGTTCCCATTGGATACCCAACTCGATAGAATTTTTTTTTCATGATATGACTTGTTTCTTGAATCAACCAGAGTATCATCAACAAATACCAATAAAAAGGAAACATGATCCCATTTAAAGAAATAATTTAACAATTCCATAAAAAATGTTTTTCTATTAATTAGATGAATGGGGATGAACACATATTATTAATATCCATGTAATATAATAAATTCTATCCTTTTAATATCCTATTTCTATTCTCATATTACGAGACATCATGAATGTATTTCAATTTTTGAAAACCATTATAATCTCCTAAATTTATCAATAAAGTCATAAATTCATGGGATATGATATCATTTACTTATCCTTACTCGGTTAAACATATTATAGTCCACAAAAATACCTAGATTTTCATTCACCTACTTTAACAAATGAACCTATGACACCAATAGGGATGTTCTGAGTAAGATGAATGATTTAAATTAAAACTCTACTATTTAGTTTTTTATTTATATATGATATTTTATTTACATCATATAATTTGGATGGTAAATAAAACTCTACCACTCTATTATTTCAATCATAATAATAAATTTCCTTTTGGTTGGAAACGATAATATTTTTTCAAAACAAAATCTGGAAAATGGTCATCATTGGGTAAAAAAAATATATGTTTCATTTCTTCCTCTGATGCAAAAATAATTGCTTCCAATTAGTAAGATATGGAACTAACCAATATTAAAAATGTTCTTACTCACATTTTCAATAATACACAATCATTAGTACATATATTTCTACCACCATCAGACTATGTGAAATTAAAAATCCTAGAAACATCTATATGGACTTTGGATGCCATCAAGTAATCAATTCCCAAAATTTAGTCATGGATTTCCACATTGATAAAAAATAATCCCCATACTCATTGATCCAAATTGATAGACATTGTAAAATCTTCACACATAAAATATATACACTCCAATTGTACAAGAGAAGCTTTTATTGTCAATATATTTTGTATTATATCAACATTAAACACCATAAGTTCAACCTCAAATGATTAAATAAATGAGTGGGGCATGACTATTTCAAACATGGTATACATAATGGTATCATTCATAAGAATAATACAACACAATGTCAATGTATTGGATTGATAAATCTATATAACCTTCTTATTATTGTACAATTTCTTATTCAATGTCCCTTTTTTATTTTTTCACTATTGATATTTTATGTCATGAAGTGTGATGGTGTTTCTAGAATCACCTTGGAACAATTAGATATGGGGAATAGAGAGATCTTATAGCCTAGGTATCACATGTTTGAGAGACATTAGATATATTCATAACACTTGGAATTCGTGGTCTATGAAAATAATTTTAGATATTTCTCATATGGTTAAAGTTGTGTCACTCCCAAGGAGGTTAAAAAAATATTTCATGAAGTTATTAAAGGAAATAAAATGGGAATTTCTAACCTTAATCATTAGTCTAGAATTTAATTTCTCCAATCCCATGTGTAGATTCAGATTCAAACCCCCACATTGAAAAATGGTGCCCTACATCTTCTTATTCCCAAAATTTAAAGCCCAGCCATTTCCTCTTGGGAAAAACATTATCAATCTTTTTGTATATCAAAATATATCCATTTATAAAATATTATTTATATTTCAATTCACTATATTGTTAATAATACATACGATAAAATCTTTGAGAGAATTTAAACTTACTGTGAAAAATAAATAATCTGCCCCTTCACGGATGGACATATTACTATATCTAGTGAAAATAGAACAACATTTATAAACATAGTCTCATTAAATGTGGATGATATATTTTCTCAATTTTTTTTGAAAAAATATGTTTTTATTTCAATATAAAAGGTGTTATAATATAATTTATTGATAAAAAATTTATCAAAATCCTCCTAATAGTGTCTTACCTAACATTATCATGAATATTTGAATCCCACAATTGGCATGACATCTCCTTGAACATATATGTTCCAAAAATAACTTCAATATGATGTGTTGTTCCATAGAAATTGAAGATTCAAGTAATCATATATAACAACACCTCTTCATTTTTAGGATTTGAAACCCATTAATTAATGGGTGTAATATATTTTTCTATTTGAATTCATTAATTCACCAGTTGAGGTTTATCATTCAGATTTCATACATATATATCTTAAAATTAGTGAATAATTCTCTTTAATAACTATTATTTCACCTATGGATCAGGGGAAATAATATTTTTCTACAGCCATGACTAGGTTATTATGATGAAATCTACCTAGTTCATTCACTAATACCCCCAAAACATAATTTTTTCTCACTCACATGCAACCAAAGGCTTATAAATTTCAAATTTCCATATCAAAAATTTCCACAACATTTATTTTCAAAAACCAATTTTTATTTCAAAATACAATTACCATAACAATTTCCCATTTGTTATGAAACACATAAGTCACAATGAAATCATCATCATATTTCTCTATACAAATTAATTATATAATAAATTCATTTGGTAAACCCACTCCAATTAGGGTAAACAAGACTATAATTTACTTAAAATAATTTTTTACCCAAAAAACCACTATAAATTCAATTTAATCATAATAATATTAGATTTTTTAATTATTTATATTTCATTTTTATGTGATCCAATAGCAATACTACAATACCCTGAAAATAGATGTGCTCACCAAAACTAAAACCTTTTCTAATATATAATATAACTTTATTGGATTATGATGTGAAGAGGCTTTAATATACATAGGTGAAATCCACATGAATCTAATAGAAGACAATATATTCCATGTCCTTGAGAAATGTATTTGTTTGATTTTCCCCTTAAAGGTAAAACAGCAAGATAAAAATGAATAATAACCGTCCAATACTTTTATATGATGCTTGGGAAGGAATAATTAATGCCAATCAAACACCAATATTGGGACCCCAATTTGATAGTGAAAAAAGATTAGTTAATGATGAAGAAAAAACAAAAATAAAAGAAGACCCATCATGCCTCATGTGATATTGACTCAAACAATACCCCCACTAATCTCCAGTTTCAAACTCCACCTTTAATGCCCATCGTTCCAAGGTGAACCCCAATAGATGTGTGATACAATTCCCTTTCCTTTATATCTAATGATTATATATGAAAATGAACCAATGTTCTTGATAAATGGGAGAGTATAAAATTACATGGATTCTCCCTATGAATTCCGATATCAAGCCACTAAAACAATAACTGGTTATTACATTTTAGAACAATAGTTCAATGAAAAAAATTTAATCATTTTATTATAAAATCTAAATGAAGATTTAGGAAAAAAATAAATATTTCCTGAAAATATTTCTTATAATATTTCATACCTCTTATTGTTCTTCTACATACACACTTGCACATACTTGTATGCCAAGTTATAGTTCCATACCCATTTGACATTTCTTATAGATCAAGCATGTCGTCATTTTCTAATCAATATCTAGGTATCCAACCGGATCATTCCACATTCTATTCTTCACATACAATATGAACAAATTATATGAAAATTTCTATTTGACATATAAGAAATTTACTTATTTAAAAAAATTGATTTATTAAATTTCATTCATAAAATTATACCAAATACTAAAAACACTCATTTTATTATTATATACAAATATTATTTTCTAAAATCCATTCAATTTATAAAAATTACCAATCCTTAACAAAAAATGGTTTTCCATTAAGAATATAATAAGTTATTAAATTTTTTTATAAAAATAATTAATAAATAATGTGTATTGATGTTCATGAATTGTAATAATGAGATAGAATCCACCTACTATAAAATCCTGAGATGTTAGGAAATAAAATCCTTCGGATTAACATAAATTAATTAATATATTGAATGAAAAAAATAAATTATTTATCAAAAATCACACACAACAATAATTTTATCATATGTTTTTTGAAACATATAGTTCTTATAATAACTTATGTAATCACAATCCTGAGACACACATGAAAATAATATACTATTAATATTCATATAATAGTTATCACCTATATGTTTCAATTATGATAATTAATATGACTAATATAATTAATAAAATATAATTTACACATGTTTATAAAAAGAATTCATTGGTTAATAATTTATTATAAATTAAAATAAAACTAATTGAATATAAATGAAGTTTTTTTATGAAAAATGTTATTTTTTGACCCAAATGTCCTTTTATCTTAATAAGTTAAATTTATCAATATTAGTTAAACATGTAGATGTAATTTATATGTTATATAATTTATCAAATGTTTTTAAATGCTCATGAATTGTTTTATTGTATTAAGATAAAAATAAATCAAATTTTATTTATAAAAATGTATATTTTTAATATATAATTTTTGTCACCATTTAATGTAATATTGTAATTAAAAATAATAATTGAAAATTTGATTAAATTTATTTTAAAAAATAAATTATTTTTTGAAATAATTATATCAATATTTACTTTGGATGGATATTTTTTATTTTTCTAATATAATTCATTTTCAATGAATAGTGAAAGCACACTATTTTAATTGAAAACAACTTTTTCTTAAAATTTGTTTATATGAGAAAAATATATTTTTAAATTTATAGTGTTTAATTAGTTAAATAATATATTAATCAATCCAATATAGGTCATTGGATTCAATTTGAAAAAAAAATTAGATTTAAAAACATTTCAAACTTTTGAACATTTCTACATAAAACAATCTTCTTATATAGTGTATGTGGCATTGGTTTTAAATTAATTTTAGCCACTTATGTGAATAAAATTTGGATAAACTGATATAATTATTTTTAATTAGTTTAAAAGTTTTATTCTGATATTTTGAAGTTAATGTTTTTACAATAATAAATATTGAAAACAAATAAAATTAATTATGGTGATTAAGGAAAGAATAAGACAACTTATTAATTAAAGTATAAATATAAGTTATATAAATGACTTAAAACTTGTCGAACACCAATTTTTTTGACATAATTTTACCCTTAAAACCATGTGGACTATTTTTAAGTGTTATTGGAATACTATTCAATGAAGGTGATATATATTATATGTTTAGTAAGGAAAAAGTAAACGATTGAACATTCCTTTCCTTTAAAACAAATAAATCTATGGATTAGGGAAGAAGCTTTGTAGAGTTTCTTATATATATTATTTGAAAATATAAACAACTTATTCACATAATAATAATTTATATTGAATTTTTATATATGATATAATTACATTAAATTAATAAGAAATGACAACACATTGATTATTTTGTTAATAATTAAATAAAAAATGATATTTTATTAAATGATTTAAAATTACAAAAAAATTATAAATTTCTTATGTGATTCATAAGTTTTAATAAATAGATAAAATTTCCCACAAATTTTCCAATTGATATTTTGTATTGAATATATAGACCAATAAATAGTAAAAACATTGTTAGTGATATTAATGGTAATAGAGTTTTATTAGAGTTATATACATTTTAGTCATAATTAATTTCCCATATATGTTGGATTTTTTAATAAAATGGATGTAATATTTTTGAATAATTGGTTTTAAATTTTGTAATAATTTTCAATTTAATTTATTCATAATGAATGAATTAAATTTCTTATAATACTAGATAGCTAAATGACAAACCAAAATGAAAAAATAAGAAAACATAATGGCTAATGAAAAATGATAAAAAAATAATTTTTATGTGGTGTTAGTGTGTCTCAACCATAATTCCCATAAAATCCATTATTTCATATGTTTGAATCACATTATCTAAGGTATACCTCCAAATTGTCTTTACAATTTTATATTTAAAAAAATGGAACTCAACAACCACTATAAAATGACACTCACCCTCCCCATTTTTTCATACCAAAAAAAATACCATTATCCTCATCAATACCATGCTTAAATAGTATCCCCAAATATATCATCCAATACTAGGAACCTAACCTTTTGTAGAATGAAATTCGTGGATGTCCTTTGGTGTAATAAAGATGGGGTTAGCCCAAAAATAGTTAACATTCTTTAATGATCATTTTTCATTCATTCTTTTTCAGACCACTTCAAACTAAATTATTCCACGATTATATAATTACATATGTCTAAAAAATATGCTTATTTTTTTATTTTATCTTTTCAACATTTATCTATACAAAATTTAAAAAATTGGATATGAAATCATTATTTGTGTGTACGAAGGGCAACTGCCTTGCTAACCAATGTTGTTCTTTGTCCAATTTCGGAGTCTATAGGTTTGGAATAACGATGGACTTAATACTTGTAAATAATATATATATATATAAATATATTTTATTTATTCATTCTTCAATAATTTTAATATAGAATAGAACAATATTCATTCCATTTTGGGAGATTATGATACCATCCTTTCTGGATGTGTGGACTACCTCCTCCTCAAAACGACAAGATACATTCATACCTTACATAGAATGTATTAAGAATGGGTATAATTGAAATTAATTTAAATATATGAAATATATCATATATTCATGAAATAATAATATTTCTCTAAATATATTATATAATTTTCTTTTATACCTTTTCACACACTAAAAAATTGATAACGTTGATCGTGGACGGTTGGACTACCCCCTTCTCGAAGTGATGTGATTCCTTTTAATTAAAAATAATTATTTGCATAAGTATATATGGTAAAATGATATTGTATTTATGATATAATTTTTATTCTATAACTATAACTTTTACATAACTTCTTTCCATAATTATCATTCAAATATCGTAATGTTACTCATGTATATGTATGTCCAACAGTATCAATGATTGTAATATTGGTTAATATTTATAATAATATTTTGTGAATGTTAATTGAAGTATAATTTATTTATAAATATTATAATAATGTTATTATTTTTATTCTATACATGTTTATATAATAATCTCATTGAACAAACACAACCAACAGTAGACATTTTGACATATAAATTTAATATGGTCAAAACACCAAACGTAGAATTAATTTATTAAGATGTGTTTAAACAAAATGTAAAAAGTGAAATTAAAGTAATGATAAATATGAAAAATATTTAGTTAAATATATATAATTAACACATGTTAATTATTCATGAATATAAATAGAAAAATAACAAGACAGACATAAGGTAAGTGATTTCGTCTTTATCTCATTTTGATGAGGAAAATATTGATGTTATACACCGACATTTTTAATGAGGTGTATATATTGACCCCTTAAAAAATAATGTCATGAATTTATTTATTGTTAGGTAATGTAATTAATTTTTAAAATTTATTCATTCATGTGGCATATGATTCAAATATTTCAATATGGATTGAGACACTTTCATTTAAAAATATTTTTTAGAATGTTTAATGATTTAATTTCAAAATCATTTTATCCATTCAGGATATTATTTTATATCACTATTTATATGGAAACTAATGGATAGTAAATGTATTTTAGGTCTATTTTTAATTTCATTCAATTTTTTCATGGGGAACCATTCAATATGTTTTAAATGAATATTTTTGAAAATGAAAAATAAATTGTCATATTTTTTAAGAACGGTTACTCTGACTTTTCACTTCATCATTGATATTATTTTATTCCATGAATAATTTTAATATTTAATGTTTTATTAAATTATGTACCATGCTTATTTTTAATTTATATTTTCATTGAATATTTTTTTTCAATTTAAATCATGTTTTGGAAAAATGGGTTTTTTTCAAAATAGAGGGGAATTTTTATTTAGAATTATATTCATGTGTGTTTAAATTGGACTTCATTTTTATTTATGATGAAATAGTTTTATACGTTATATGGTACCTGATAAATATACAAAATGGATGATCCTTCCCCATCTTATATATGGGGTTGGCTACCCTGGGTGAGCCTGTTACAACTAACACGTGTGGTGGACAAGATTTCTTGGAGCGATCATGTTATATATTTTATATGGGGTGGACCATATAGAACCAGATAGTCGTGTTATAAAATAAATGATTTTTGGTTCCACGGTAATCATTCATTGTATTGGTTATTGAATTCGATTGTTTTTTTATTCCATTTGTAAGATTAGCATGTTTAGAAGTTGGTTGTATAGTTATTATAATTAAAAGGGGTTTGAAAGGGTTTAATGAATTTGATACCCAGAGTCACCTACTATATTTTTAAATTCTCTCTTTTGGGTTCAATGATTTAATTATAGAATTTTTTTCATGTGGAAGTGTATTATTTCATATTCAAATGTAACATATAATAAATGGGAAACAAAATATGTGTTTTCACGTTTTTATAGAACTATCTATTGCTTTTCTTTTCATATACCTTAATAAGAAATTATATTAATCCAAATAATTTTGAAAAGTTTCATATAATTTATATATAGTTAACGAAAATGAAGTAATCATGTTGGATGTCCTAGATATTTCCATGAAAATATTTCATGGTTTGTTTAATGATTTAGATATTGGAAAAAATGGATAATAATTAGAAGTGTCAACATTTTATTTTATGGTTTGGTTATGTGTGAGTTGTGGACTAATTATCTAAAAATCTAATCCTCGAATAAATTCCCTGTTAAAGAAACTAATTTCTCGACTAAAACTCAATATTAAGTAATAATTATTGTTGGGACCTTACACTATGTATCAAAATTCAGTTTTGACAACTTTAGAGGATTGTGTAGAGTTAATAACATGTCCCTAGAAGATTTTACTCCATGGTTATGTTTAAATCATATAAATTATTAATATTTCCATGTTTCTTCCTCTAAAACATATTATTAGTTATAATTAAGGTTATATATCAATATAATGAATTACTTTTAACATTTTTTTAATATTGTTCTTTAAAGATTAATGTATTATTTCAAAAACAAATTTGAATTATCTTACTATGTGATAACAGGTTTTACTTAGATTTAAATATACTTATATTGGGAAAATATATTTATTATTCTTTGTAATTTTTTATATGTTAGATGTTCATTCTAGTTCATCAAAAATTAATGTCATCAGCGATACTCATAGTTTGGGGAAACAGATGAGTCTGTGGTGAAAATTGGTTTATTGATGAATCTACAATCCTTAATCATGAATATTTTATTATTAACTTAGTATATATTGTTAAATAATCCCTAAAATATTGTAAATTTATTGAAAAATAAAATTTTATTCTATTAAATTTTTTTTAATGATATCAATGAACTTTTACAAACCTATATGGCTTCTGGTTTTGTCTTCATTGACTCGGTCCTGATAATTTTCTATATCATAGGTTTTTGTCCATGGGAAATAATTTTACCTTCCAAATATATCTATTTATTTCCCACCAATATTAGCCCTATTTTGAATCATAGTTATTTGTAACTCCCAGTGACCTTTTAGTTTACAACTTCAACTTTTGAGATGATTTTTTATAAACCTTTTATACAATGAGATATAAAATAATGGAATTTTATAAATTTTAATCCTATTATAAGCAAGATAAATTTTGAGGGAGAAATTAATTATTAGGGGGTGGGATTTAAATTCCTAATATTTTAGAAAATATCAAATTTCAAATTAACTTGAATACTTTAAAATAATTTTTTACAAGAAATACAAGGTTTATCTTGCATCACACACATCCACATTATTATCATTTATTGCACGAATCATAAAGTTCTTTTGAAGACATATGTTACACACAAGCCAATGAAATACCAAAAAATATATTACTAATATTATAATGATAGTTATCACCAAGAAAATGGAATTACATGAATGAAGCAGATAAATGAAATTATGAAAATATAGTTTACACCAATTTATAAAATGAATTCATTGGTTAAAAAATATAACCAACGTTTTTTACACATATTATTACATAGTTGTAGTCATAGCTATCCATCACATACAAGATATAGACAACACTTACAAGCCATGAATCATAGTTTCTAGTGTCTCTAGAAGATTAGGTACATAATTAGAGAACATGAATCCAAAATAAAATACATCTTGTATTTATTCTTCACCACTAGATCCTAAATTTATTTGATATCTCACATCTAAAGAGGATACCATTAGAAATACATGAACAAAAGGATGAGCTAAAAATTCCAGAAAAGGAATAAACATTATGATAAAGCATATCACATTGGATAGAAGGAATAACATGGTGACATAAAAAGTCATGCAACATGAATTATCTTAAAGATAATTTTTTTTATAAATATGGATTAGGTAATCTTGTAATCATAGGAATGTGTAAAAAACATACAACAAGGCATAAACATGAGCCAAGTATAACTAAGAAAAATATATCACAGGGTGGCTGAAGCTCCAAAAAGGTATATTGTTTACTCTAAATCCCTACATGATCTTTCATGAGACTAAAAATTTACCAATTTATTAGGGTGATTTCTGGGAGAAACAATCATAACATTTCCTTTTATATGAGTGTCCCATGAAGAATCAAGGATAATGGTCAACCATTGAAACAAATGGGTATCATAATCATGTCATTGGGAAAAAAGAAAGGGAATAATACAATGGTTTCATTGAATGAATATATTTAAATCATACATGTACTTTCATAAGTGATAATTTTTATTGATCATGAAAATTTATTTCCAAATAATGTGATATCAAATAAAAAGAATCTATAATAAACTGTAGAATCATTATACATTAATGTATATTAATGGAAACTATTAATGATAATTAATGAAGAAAAAAACATAATTTTTTGGATAAAAATATATATTAAATAATTTATGTTTTCATGATAAAATGTCTGAATTGTAAATAAAATATACCTTGAAACAGAATATGGATTGTACATAAACGTGGGTAGAAAATTTGGATGTTCCCTTTAATCTGGTTTACATACCATGAACATTTGAGATGGGATCCTTAAAAACATTTATTTTAATATCAAATACAGAATAATTGATCATGGTAAATATTATGGGAACCTATATAATGAATTTATTAGAACAACATAAGAATAGTTAATAACTACATTTGGTTAAATAATGGGAATGTGTAACCCGAAGGAAAAATTTTATGATATGAGAGAGTCCCTTACCTTATATCGGAAATAGTTTATCAGCTATATTTAAAATCATGGATACTAAAATTACATTCATTTAATAATTTAATTAATTAACTCATTTAAATTTATTTAATTTTTTATAATTAAATTAATTTAATTTTTGGCATCTTGATGATATAAAATTTAATTTCATCCTTTGGGAGTGTTCATTTCCTTGGTTTTTCTGATTGGTTCATTTGTATACATGTATGAAAGATCATGTAAAATGGGAATAGTTATCGAAAATTGAAATTTTAGGTTATTAATGATCTTCTAGAATATAAAAAAGGTCTTCTATGTAATTTCTTTTCTATATATGAGTATGAAAAAATAAATAAATCATTAATGATAACCATTTAGATTATTTTTTTGTTTTTTCGATAATCATGAAGAAGTTTTGTTATATTAATTAATTTTATTAATTTATAATAGTTCCATGAAAAGAAAAATGATGTAATAGAGATATTATAATCTATTTTTACCATTAAAATGGTTTTATGTCTAGCCGTGATGTTTTTACTAGAAAATAATAACTCGTCGTATGCGAAGATATTGAATCGACACATCATAGATGATGATTTCATTTATATGATAAAAAGGGAAGGGAATAGATTTGATGAGGGTTATTCCATGTATATAA
The DNA here is from genome assembly GCA_963277665.1 of Viscum album. NCBI lineage: Eukaryota > Viridiplantae > Streptophyta > Magnoliopsida > Santalales > Viscaceae > Viscum > Viscum album. The sequence goes on along the minus strand of OY728128.1, from coordinate 157,197,764 downwards.
TAAAATTATGTTATATGTTTTATATTAGAGTTATAATTACAATTTTGAAAGGGGATATGAGGGAAGTATATGAAAATAAAATAAATTTAAAGAGAGAGAGAGTAAGACATATGGTTTTTTTACCTTCAATGATATCCATTAATAACCTCTTGAAGTGGTTTGTAAATAGTCCTTTAAATAGAGAAAAAATAATAGAACATGTGGAATAGGTTTGGGAATGGAATTTTTGATGAATATTAGAATGATAAATGGATTATATTTTGTGTGAATAAGAGGTGGTACGGGGTAGTATGTATTCTGGCAGGAGAGGGGTGTTTTTAATTATATTATTCATTAGTTTTTATCTTTGGATCAAAATTATAAATAGTATTGATTTTTGTTACTACATACAATAAATAAAGAATGTTATTTTGAGATATTGACCCCTTATATCTTCAATTAGTCAACAATGACTCAAAATGTCTTTAATTTAAATATAATTTCAAATTAAGTAAATTATTATATTTAACATTTCACAAAAAAAACCTAGTATATTAAAAAATTCGTAAGAAATTTCCTCTACAATTTTTTTACCTGTAGAATTGAAAAATGGGGTTAATTTAATGAAATGTTTTTTTATGTATTATATATCATGTTTTTAATTAAATTCTTCATCTATTAAAATAATTCCGATTTTAAAATTATAATAAATTATATATCACTTTGAAAAAATTAATTAAGGGAATATAAAATTTTCTTATAATAATAAAAAGAATAAAATGATAAATTATGATTCTATTTTGTGAAACTAATTTAATTTTAAATAATTAAATTAATTATAAAATTGAAAATAAACATTTACGCTTTTCGAAAATTCCAAACAATTTTTTAAAATTTATAAAAAATAAATTTATTTATTCCCTGATATAATTATATGATATTTTTAATAATAAGATACAGAAATATTATTTATAGTTTGATAGGTGAGTTTACTATTCATTTAGACAGACTAATATTTCTTATGGTAATATTTATATTCCAATTGACATGTTACTATTATCTCATTATACGTTTCTTGATATCAAGAAATACCACTTATTTCAACACTTTCTTGTTTTTTAAGTAATATTTTTTTATCTATGTTATTTTATGTGATTTATAATATATGGCATAATTATAAGAATGGAAATTTCATTTATAATATTTTGGAATTTTTATTTTATTCCCCAATTATGAAATTTCAACCCCAGAATTTTGTTTTACGTCAAATGTTGAAAATATGTGGGTGTATATCTCCAATTTCCGACCATTAATAAAATAAATGGAAAAAATAATATTATAATGATTTTATATATAAATAATTAGAGTATTATATTTATAATTTTAAAATAGATGAATAAACCTTTAAATAGAGTTATTATCTTATATTGTGATTCCTTATGTTTCAATTTAAGATATTCATGGTGCTCTAAATATCCCCAGGGTTCTAACTAAATCTTAAGTGTCATAATACTAAAAAAACTAGTCATTCCTCTGACCCAAACATTTTGTATTCTATCCTTTTACACAAATTATTACATGATTTAAAGCATAACATTCCATCAAATGAAAACCTAGGATCGAGAATCCTTAGGCCTTTTGATGATTAGGTATGCAATTAGATAGAATAAAAAAAAACTAAAAACATATTTCTTATTTATTCTTTGTAATGAGATCCATACATCCATTAAAATCTTATATATGTAGGATAACATGGTAAATTCATGAACAAAGATATCAACTATAAAGTCCAGTAAGGGAATAAAAATTGTATAAAGAATATAACATGGTTTAGAAGGAGTAATATGGTCATGTAAAAAGGTAAGAAACATGAAGAAACATTTGGAATCATAACATGTATAACATGTGATCATATATCAATGGAATCATATTAATGTGGAAATAACATACAACATGACATAAAAATGATTCAATGCAACATTCTAAAAGTATATCACATGGTGGAAAAGACCCATAAATTAATCAGTTTTACTCCATATCATAACATTACATATCATGAGACTAAACATTTCTAAATTTATTTGAGTATTATCTGGTTTCCCCTGTTGAAATAGTGGGTTCCCTAGACCCAACTATTTAGTATGTTTGATTACCTCATCATGTGTACAGTTAGATATGCATGCTGATATTTTACCATTATAGTACAGACTTTTCTTCATCCACAATAATAATGGTAATTTCCAAAGGTTAATTGTTGTTTCTAGAGGTTATAGTAGATCCTAGGAAATAATGAGAACCTCGAGATACAATAACATTGATAATAAATATATGTTATATAGTCTATATACATCATACTAACGGGACATTGTATATTCCTGACTAACAGTTGTTGGTGGATCATAAGCATTGATAATTCTTCTCATGAATTTCATACTTGGTGATCTCTAGTAGTGAGATCATGAGGACAGACTCATCAATAGGAACACCACATGTTTTGGGTGTCATTGGTTGTGTCTATCTATGGACATGTGTATTGGTCTCCTGACATGAGACCATTACCAATGAATATTATTTGATTATGTACTTTGATGCAAGATGAAAACCATGGCAGTGATATCGTGGCGAGGTAGTTTGTGATGGGTGCGTCGTTGGTGGTATGACATTGGCTAACTACTCAAGAAATGATTTGTCACTTCCAAATTTAGGAAGTTTTATATCTCAGGCCTGGTTGATCAGGATGGTGCAGCATTTATAAGTCTTTGGCCAATGTAGTAGAAAAGAAAATCAATCTGGACAGATCAACAAATAAAAAAGAAAGATAAGGATCATGACACAAGGGTGCGTCCTGTTTTATGAGATATTTATTGACAAAGTGATTATAGTACACAGTCAGTGTTTGTAGGATGGTAGTCATTTCTATTACTAAACTTATCTCTTTAGGAGCAATGATGGGTTTCTAGACTTCACTCTCGGTTTGTGGATTTTATTCACTACTATCGAGACAAGGTCCTAGAGGGTCACACACAATAGAATATTCAAGTATCCACCCTATTCAGTGGAATAGGTATATGGACATAGTGGGCCCCACCATGGGGTCTGAGCATTGTCCATGTTGTCGATTACCAAAAAAACTAAATAAATTCATTAATATTCAAGTTAGGAATATTTGGGATTGAATTTAATTAATGTATTTTATGAGTTCTATAAATACAAGAAAAATATTAATCGAACGAATATTATTTAAATATTCAAGGATCATATAATATTAAGTGGGACATCGAGTCGAGTTAAATGGCTTGGATTTTATCATGTAATACATTTCATATATAAATATATTACAAGTATATGATAAAAATAATAAAGAATATTGGCCTAGTTTAGTCAGTCGAAATTGTTCATTTAGTGAACGTTGATATTAACAGGGTTCGGAGAACCCTACTAGGTATTTATCAACGACACTATAAATTATAGGGGAGGATCTCTCTCTCTTGGGTGTGCAATTCACTATTCATCCATTTCATGGAGTGAAATCCAGAGCCTATATCTCCTCCCTCTCTATAGATAGTGAAGTTATTGATCCAAGATGATCTGATCAAGATCTCTCTTCGACATCATAGGCATCTCAATGCGATGATCAACGGGATGTCAAAATCATCACCAGATCTCCGCACTAGCACTCGGAATTTGAAAATCGACGTTCCATTGGATTTTTGGAGCACGTATGGATGATCTAGATGGATCCTACATTGGATCCTTCAAACGATGATTGCAATCGACTAGTTGCAGTCGACCGCACGTTCGGATTTGAAACTGTAAAATATTCATTTTAATTTTGTTCTCTTTAAAATTTACACAATATCCTCGGACATCTCTGGGGCTCGGATCGTCGGTGGTGACATGTACCATTGATCTGACGACGAAAATTTTAAAATTCTCGACCCCCCGGCTTCCACTGCAGGCCCTGGAACCCAACAGTGGTATCAAAGGGATCACGTAAATTTCATTATCCAAATAAAATTAATTTTCATAATATTAAAGTGGAGGGTTCAAAAACGGTCTCGTCAGTTCAAACCCCATGATGATGCGATCTCGAATAGCAATGTTATAGCCAGTTTAATTTTTCAGATTGGATCAACGGTGCAGTTTGATATCGGGTTCTATTTTATTTCATCTTTTTGAACCGATTATGTTTCAATAGGTTCATCCGAAATAAATTTAATTGTGAAAACTATAAGTTTTATAATTTAAAAATTTTCATATTAATTTTATTATTTTAATAATAATTAATAATAATATTATTATAATATAAAAATAAAAAATTATTATTTTATTATAATAAATTTATTATTATTAAAATGAAAGGCTATTAGTTAGCCTTTAGAATTTTTTTGGTCACTTGACTCAAAAGGGGTGAGATAAGACTTTAAAAAAAGGGGGAAACAAAGACCTCAAAATAATTCGTAAATTTTAAAAAATAATTAAAAAAAGAAGAGGGGATGGAGCGTGGAAACAAGAAAAAAATATTTTGCATGGGGTCCGAGCGAAACCCCTCCTCCCTTGCTTGGCGCACTGCAACGCTGCATGGGGTGCTGCTCCGGCATGACGCTAGCCCAGGGCCACCACCACCCCTAACCCCAACGTGCAGGCTCCCCTCCTGCTTCCTCCTGCACTAGCCAAGACAGCCTGTCTCCCCATGCCGTGAAACGGCGCAGTGGCGCACATCAGGCCACCTCCCACACCAAACCACAGCAACAACCACACCAAGCCTGGACCGCCGCATGTTCCTTTCCGAGCATGCATATCCCACCGCTGACCTCCTATAGGGTGTGGCTACACCCTGAGCTGGCTGCCCAGTATTCCTCTCTTGGCGCATAGGAGCCCACCCCGGTCTCCCCGCACAATAGCCGCCGCAAAAGGCCAGCCAGCCTGCTCTAGCCCTGTGCCACAAGCAGGCTGCCACCGCCTCTCACATCCCAGTGTGGTGCGAAGCCCATGGACCCCCCCCCCTCTGGCCAAGAACCATGGCGACCTGCTGCACCACGGGAGATGCCGCTGGACCCCCTTTTCTTGCATGATCGAATCGCTAGGCAGGCAGCACCCAGCCCCAGCTATCGCAAGTCCCTCACAATGATGCACCTCTATTGGCTGTCTGGCCTACACGCGACGCGGCACAAACGACACTTGTCGCAATGCCCAATCCACTTCCAAGCACCACCTCTCGGGTGTGCCACGTAGGGCTTCCCACTACATGCCCAGCTTCCTCCGGCGCACTGTGCAACTTCATCGCATGTGAAGCAGCACCTCTGGCGGTGTCTGTAACTTCTCAATGCCTCTATTTTGGATCTGAGATGTACTCTTTTTCCGGCAAGTATCTATGTAGAGTAGTTATGTCCCTAAAATAGTTCAAGCAGACCTAACCAACCCAAAACTGGTTTGGGCGGATCGGTCCGACCCAGTTGGGCCCTGCACGACTTCGTAGGGTCCTGTGCTGTTTTGGCCCTACCTAAACAGGCCCTTCTGTGACATTTCAGAGACCATCCAATTAAAAATAATCAAAATAAATTAATTTAATTTATTTATTTTTAGTATCTAAATTAAAATAATTAAAATCAATTTTGGTTAATTATATTAATTCCCGAATAAAATCAATTCATTTTAATTATTAAATTGAATTAAGTTCAATTAATTTAATTTTATCATTAAAATTAAATTAATTAGAGGACCGATAAATAATTAAATTATTTGAATTTATTAATTAATTTAATTTAATTAAATAATCCCTCGTAATTATTTAATGCATTTTAATTTTTATCATCCATCATTTACCCGCATTCTGGTCTTGAGTACCAACCCGTGTATGTTTCCTTTTATTTAATTAATTATTTTAATTATGTGTGATGATTATAATTAATTAAATAGATGTTTTGCGCATCATCTTTATTTTTCGTTTAAAATGTATATGGACCTGCATGTCCAATCCACTTGATGTACATTTATACCCGAGTCCCCCTCTTCTGCGTGAGAGTATTATTCTAATTCGAAAAAAGACGGAGAATGCTGTGGACCCCACCAAGACGAGGTGGTGCACATTGATTAGGACGATGCAAGATGACACATGGACTACGTCCAGATGAGGTGGTACTCCAAGACATGACGTGGACCCTGCCAAGACATGGTGATGTTCCAGATGCTATGCAAACATACATGACAAGGGGCAAGCGGCATTTTCAGCCCAGCATATGACTCAAGTACGATGCGCTTATGTCATTAAGATGCTCAAGACCAGTCGGGTAGTAATTTACCTTTATGTATTTATCTATTATTTTATACATTCTAACAGCGGTAAAAATGTAACGCCCTGACCCCAATTACCCAGAGTCGGTGCATTATTACATAACATCAACATGATCACAAGAAATATCAAATCTCAAAAGACCGATTAGTTTAGTATCCTTGGAATAACTAGATACATTCATAAAGTTTACAGTACATCATAAAATGAAAACTAAAACAATATTGTCTTCATAGTCCACACTCTTATCCCCTCATAATATCCCTGCAGGTCATTCATAAATTACTTCTTCACATCCTGGGAAAAATAAAACATAGAAAAGGGGTGAGCTCAAATGCCCAGTAAGGACAACAATATAGCGGAGAATTTCATAAATAAGAATAAACATTTAAGGAAACGTATAACTAAAAAAATCCTTTTAAACACGAAATTCAACATAGTATGGAATAAATAAAATGAAATAATGTCATTTACTTATTCACATGGATATTCTACTAATCGAATAATCACATGGAATATCAATAACCACTTTCATAATGATGGAATGAATAATGCCAGACTATCATAACCACATAGCCAAGGCCTCGTGCCAAGACTACAAATAATATTTTGTCAAGGCCTTGTGCCAAGACACTAGTTTGTCTCATGAGACCTACCGATGCATCGAGGAGCTATAGCGGGCTCCACCCGTCCCTTACTATGTCCAATTCATTCCCATATGAAAAGGTTCAAACATAACATAAAAATTCGTATTAAAAATAGCATACGAAATGTAAATGCTTCATCCATAAACTAGGAATGGTATAAAAATAACACATACACTTTCAAACATTTCACAAAACCTTCAATACAATATAAGAGGTTTGTATCATAATAAATCAACTTCAAATAAGCGTAAAATTCCTCAAAGGATGTTGACATAGATGAAATCAAAACTCTTTTTAGAGAAATATATCATTCTATTTTGAAATCATTTAAGAGTTATATATTTATAAAATAAAATATTTTCTTTGAAAAAATTATTATAATCTTGTAAGGGAAGCTTCGACGATTTTATAACTGTGGAAAATAAGTGCACCCTCCGTATAAGTTAAAAAAACATTCTTACGTTAATTATATTGAAAAGGTTAAAAAAGGAAATTGTTTGGAAAATGATGGAAAGATTCCTTTATAAACCACTTATAAAAGTCAACAAGGGTATAAATGACTTTAACGCATATTCTAGTAAATAGTAAAAATGTTTTGAAATACATTTTTAAGAAACATGGATGTGGATGATAAAGAAGTCCCAGTAGATTATTACGTATAAACAACCTCGGATAATGAAGAGATTGCGAAATAAACCCCTACATTGTACTTTTCCTTGGTTGAGGGTAGTTTAACCTCCTGTATAAAGTTTATATAATTGTTATTAAATTATAAAATAATAGTATACATTAATATTATATCATATATGATCTTTTAACATTGCCTTTTTAATAACATCTTAGAATTAACGTCGTTTCGGGTGTTAACTTACTCGTTTTCTTTTATATGTTTTGTTACATAAGCCTTGTTTGTTATGGATAGGTTTTATCTTATTCATATCCATAATGATATAAATTCCTTAAACATTATTTATGAATCATCAAATTATAATTATACTTGAATGGATATGATGGAGAATGAATCTCATCGCGTTTATGGAGACGGTTGTCAGTACGTACGCACGAGTAACAATATCATTATTTTGATATTAATATAATATATAATTGGATGGTATATCATATATACAGAATCATTATCATGTTATATTTATTATTTACATGAATTAAAAATCATTATTATTCCCATCCAAATAATAAAATATTGAATAATAATTACACCACGACGTGGAGACGGAAACTCGTACGTACGCACGTATGGTGATATGTCATTCAAAGGATGGATAGAATACTGAATATGGTTGTACCATATTTATAATAATACTACAGTATATAGTAGATACTAGATTCATTATTTTAGAATGGGAATAACAAATAAAGAAGAAGTTGAAGAAGAAAGGAACTTGAAAGAGGGTGGTGAAAACATTACCTCTTCTTTGGGTTCTTCCTTTTGATTTGATCAAAAGGGTTCCTTAGGTGGGATTTATGATCAAACTAAGGCCTCTAGGTTGAGTTGAGGGAAGTTGAGAGAGTATTTGGGCAGGTTTCGGCCGATCCAAAAGCCTTTGAATGTGTGAATTAGTGAGAAGGGGAGTGCCCTTTTATAAGAGGGGTGAGGGGCACCTATGGAAAAGCTAGAAATATTATTTTATAATAAATTCATATTCATCTTATAATGGCTCCAAAGTGTATTATTTAAAGTTTAAGGTAGGGATGGGTCGAAAACCACTCAACCAAGATAATTTAGATAGTTTTGGGTCATTATATTAACCTTATCTTTTAGTTTTAACTCTTAGTTAATTAGTTTGACACTTACCATGTCACTTTGTATTTTTATTTTATATAGTTAGAAAACTTACTATATACCTCCAAGAGACCCCCAAGTGTTCAATTAATGATACATCTATCATGATATAAGCCTCTTGGCCTATCCTTAGATTTTTATGAATTGAATATCAATTAATAATATAATATATTTTTAAAAAACTCTTTTATGTCAATTTTGACACTATTTGGAAAATTGATTTTTTTGAAACTCATAAAAGAATTATTACTTCGAATAAAAAAACTTAAATCATTAATAACATGTCATATTAACCTAAAAAATTAGTGTAATTCATAAAAAGTCTCAAATTTTATTTATTTGGGTATTTATAATATCAATTATTTTAATTTTTCAGTATTATGGTAATTACTGCATCATCATTGTGTCATAAGTAAATTAAATTATTTATTGTATAAAAATTATAAATAAAATATCATTATTTAGTATATCTTTTTATCTTTCTAATAAATATTTAAAATCTAACTTACCTTATGTATAACCCTATATTAAAAATGTTTTAGTAAATAAACTTTGATTTTAACTCTTTTAACTCTTCTTTGAATTAAATAATAATATATGTCCTAATCTAATCCAAGTGGACCTAAATGATAATATTTTATTCATAATGTTGTTTTTGATCGAGATACACTTGTCCAATAGAATTAGGACATGTGTTCGGGTAATATTAATATCATTTTTACCCTTAATTACCCAATTTACTTTTAACCGTGGTAAATAAAAGTAAAAAGTTACTATTCACCAAAAATTATTTTATCTAATTGAACCATATTTAAATCCTTGATATTAACCATGTCTCTCAGATTATCGAAATTCCACTCACAGAAACGGTAAAATTATATTTTATGAAAAACTCAGTTTTTTTAACTACAACTTAGTGGTTTCACTATTCATAAAAAATTGAAGTTTTTCAGAAAAATACCAAAAACTCACCCTAGGATAATTTCGATATTCAAAATCCAAAAATGAAGTCCATTTTGAAAAATAAAATTTATAAATTTCAAAAAGTGGGTATTACTATTCATAACGGCTAGTTTGATTAGTTGTGGTGTGTTAGAACTCGATGTTGAATACAACACACGCTATTGCATTATTCAAAGAGTCGTGTGCTGTAGATGATTGGGGTGTTACATTCTCCCCTCCTTCAAATAATTTCATCCTCGAAATTTCTAAAATAGTACCGCATGAAAAGACTCTGGTGGTTCTTCATCATAAGTTCCTTGGGTTCCCAATTTGCCCCTTCCATCTTATGTTTTCTCCACAAGATTTTTACCAGACTAGTCGTCCAGTTTCTCAGTACTTCTTCTATCGTATCAAGAATCTTGACGGGAAATTCACAATAAGATAGATCGGGCTACAGTTCTAATTCCTCTTAGGTGAGTACATGTGTTGGGTCAGGTATGTATTCCCTCAATAGTGATACATGGAACACATCGTGGACTATGGAGAGATTTGGCGGCATTGCCAAACGGTAAGCTACAACCCCAATTCGTTATAGAATTTCGAAAGGTCTGATGTACCTGGGACTCAATTTACCTTCCCTACCAAAACGTATGACTCCCTTCCATAGAGAACCTTCAGGAAAACATGATCACCGACTTGAAATTACAAATCCTTGCTTCGATTATCGGCATAGAATTTCTGCCAACTTTGAGCAGCTTTGATGTGGTTTTGGATTACCTTCACTTTTTTCCATCGTTTCCTCCACCAATTCTAGGCCTACAAGTTTTCTTTCACCAACGTCATCCCAATAGGTTGGTGTGCGACATCTCTTTCTATATAACACTTCATATGGTGCCATATAAATACTCAAATGGAAGCTATTGTTATAGGAAAATTCTGCCATAGGTAAATATTGATCCCACATACCCTGAAAGTCAAGTGAGCAGGATCTCAACATATCTTCTAAGGTTTTAATAGTTCGTTCTTATTGTACATCTGTTTGAGGGTGGTAGGCAGTGCTCAAATGAAGTTCTGTATCCAAGGCTTTCTGAAGACTTTTCCAGAATCATGAAGTAAAATGGGGATCACGATCAGAAACAATCGATAGGGGTACTCCATGAAGTCTCACAACTTCATTTATATATAGTCTTTCTAGTCGTTCAAGTGGTAAATCATCCCTAATAGCAAGAAAATGTGCTGACTTGGTAAGAAAATCAACAATTACCCATATTTCATCATTCCTTCTAGGAGTCTTTGGTAGCCCCATGACAAAGTGCATCGTAATATTGTCCCATTTCCACTCAGGTATGGGAAGAGTTTGCAATACTCCACCAGGTTGTTGCCTTCCAGCTTTCACTTGTTGAAAAACCATACATCTTGACATAAAATCAGCAATCTCCCTCTTCATGTAGTCCCACAAAAAATGTTCCTTCAAATCTCTATACATTTTGGTGCTCCAAGGGTTTATAGAGAAATTGGAACTATGAGCATCATCCAGCAATTCCCTTTTTAGATCAGGTATATCGAGAAAACAATGTCTCTTCCCAAATTTCAAAATTCCATCTTCATACACAAAGTCTTTCAATCTCCCATCATTCACAACTTCAATCTTCTTTTGAAATTCATCATCATCAGTCTGAGAACTCTTAATACTTTCTAGTAAAGATGTTTGGAAACCATTTGAAAAAGCATTGATGTTTCACCTTCCCTGGTTATTCCCATGTCCATCTTCACTAGATCCATGAAAAATGGATCCCTTTCAATTCTCATATTGTTCAAAACTCCATGATCTTTTATGCTCAAAGCAGCTTCCACCTTGTTTGCCTTCCCTGGGTTATAGTGTATCGTTCAATCATAATCCTTGAGTAATTCAAGATATCTCCTTTGCCTCATGTTGAGTTCTTTTTGGGAGAATATATACTTCAAATCCTTGTGGTCTGTATAAATCTCACATTTTCCCCATAAAGGTAGTGCCTCTATATCTTGAATGAAAATATCACAGCTGCTAACTCGAGATCATGAGTATGATAGTTTTGTTCGTGAATTTTCAATTGTCATGATGCATAGGCAATAACCCTATCATTCTGCATAAGGACACAACCAAGTCCTTTCTTTGATGCATCACTATAAATAATGAACCCATAATTCCCCGATGGTAGATTCAATATAGGAGCATTGAATAATCTTCTCTTCAGTTCTTTGAAACATTCTTCACACTCTTTTGTCCAAACAAATTTAACCCATTTACGTTTGAGATTTGTTAATGGGTTAGCCAACTGGGAAAAATTATGGACGAAACGTCGATAATAACATGATAAACCAATAAAACTACATACCTCAGTTATACTCGTTAGTGCAGGGCATTATTGGATTGACTTGGTCTTAGAAGGATCAACATAGATTCCATCTTTAGAGACAATATGGCCAAGAAAAAATCTCTTGAAGCCAGAATTCACACATTCTGAACTTCCCATATAATTCATGTCTTCTCAGTGTCTTCTGGATAATGCGCAAGTGATTTTCATGATCTTCATACCTTTTGGAGTATACCAAGATATCATCAATAAATACCACCACAAATTCATCGAGATACTCCTTGAAAACTATATTCATCAGATCCATGAATACAGAGGATGCATTAGTCAATCCAAAAGGCATTATTGTAAACTCGTAATGCTCGTACCTGGTTTGAAATGATGTCTTCGGAATGTCTTCCTTCTTCACACACAACTGATGGTATCTAGATCGAAGGTCAATCATTGAAAAGTATTGAGCTCCATGCTGTTGGTCAAATAAATCATCAATGCGAGGTAGGGGATAGTTGTTCTTTATTGTTATAGCATTGATCTCCCTGTAGTCGACACATAACCTCATAGATCCATCTTTTTTTAACAAAAAGAATAGGGGCTCCCCATGGAGAAACACTAGGGCGAATAAATCCCTTATTACTCAATTCCTCTAGTTGTTTATTTAGTTCAACTAATTCTACAGTGGCCATTCTATAAAGGGTCTTCGATATAGGCCTTGATCCAGGAATTAAATCAATAGAAAACTCAACTTATCATTCTGAAAGATGTCCAGGTAAATCTTCCAGAAACACATCTACATATTCTTTCACAATAGGTACATCCTCTATTTGAACATTCCTTTCCTCACCCACTATAATTTCATCCTCTTCCTCCCCAATAATTGAATTTAGTTGAGCTACTGGGGGTGGATCTAGATAAGAATTAGGTGGTGACGATTCTTCTCTAATGATAAGGTGTTCCTTATCATCATCATCAAAAATCGTATCCTCCTTCTTCTTACAATAAATATTCGCATCATGGTCCGAAATCCAATGCATACCGAGGATTATATCATACTCAATCATAGGTATGATGATGAGATAAGCGGATAAAGAACATTTATGTGCTATAATGGGGACTGATTCACAAAACTTTGTTGCAATGATACTTCTCTTAGGAGTTTTAACTGACAACTCCCTTGTTAAATCAAATTGGAAATATCTAATTTTCATATCAAACTGGGAAGATATGAAGCAATGCGATGATCCAGAATCAAATAATGCATTTGATAAACTTGAGGAAACCGTTAAATTACCTGCCACCATGTCTTTCGGAGCTTCTACCTCAGCAGTAGTGATAGCATAAGCTTCGCCTTGATCCCTTGGATTCTTCTGAGATAAGTTCCCTTGATGCTTAGGACATTCATTTTCATAATTTCCCATCTCCCTGCAATTGTAGCACTGATCATCAGTATCTTCCTTCTTCCCTTTGCAATCGCGAGCTTGGTGGTCTTTTTCACCACACTTGTAACAGACACCCATTCCCTTCAAGCAAGTACCGGGGTGTTTCTTCCCACATTTACCACCATATGGATATTCAACCTTTCCCTTCTTCCCCTTATTTCCATTCCCATATTGATCAGCAGATATCTTCTTCTCATGCTTTTCTTAAAAGTCATACGACTTAGAGAATTCATTCTCTATCTTGATAGCACACGAGACAATGTCTTCGAATGGAGAGAGGGATTGTGAGACTAGTTCTCTACGGAGAAATGGTTTTAACCCATCAAAGAAACAAACAATTTTACTTCTTTGGTTACGTATATAATCTCCAGCATACCTTGCTAACCATGTAATGTTATCCTCATACTTTACGACATTCCCATCCCCCTTTTTTCTCAGACTCAGAAATTGCCTTTCCATATCTGCTTGATGGTCCAAAGGAAAGTATTTTTCTAAAAAAAGATCTTTGAACTCCCTCCATTCCATATTTGATACTTCATCATCTTCATTAGTCTTTTGAATCAATGACCACCATTGATCAGCATCTCCAGTGAAGTGATAAACTGCCATGATAACTTTTTCCTTTTCACTACTCCCCAAAGCCTGAAATATTTTCTCTAGGGAACTTATCCATTTCTCAGATACTAATGGATTTGTACTCCCATGGAATTTTGGTGGTTTCTACCTCATGAAGCGATCTAACATTGATCTTCCATGCTATGGATCAGGGTGCTCCATACAGGTAAGGTTATTATTCATAACCTGAGTGAGTTGTCCCGGTATGGTGATTAGTAGATCAGCACCAGTTGCATCACCAGCTGTACTATAATTATCTTGAGCAGGAGGGCAATCCCTACATGGAGTGCATGCATTGATACATTTTCCATTTCTTCCACTAGGCGCTATTTCTATATAGTGGAATAAACTAGATCAGTTTATGAATCAAAATACATAATTCCATTCTTATAAAACACTTAACATAAATTGAACTACTTATGGATATAATCCATAATCATAAAAATGTTTTCTTTGAGGATGTATATACTCATAAACCCTTCATAATGATTTGTAAATAAAATGAGAGTTATCCTAAGCATATCCCCCGGGAGTTTCGTAACCAAGAGTGCAACAAGGCCCGTTGTCATACACCAGTTCCCGTTCAAGTCTAGCTCAAAGCAGTGTTTTCGTGTTTTACCCCTAGGTACATCTGTGCCAGAGCCGCCTCTACCTACTCGTATCCAGACAGGGATGTATTTCATGTAAAACTCACAAAATCTCTACAATACCAAAATTCTAGGATGTTCTTCTATACTAATCCTCAAAGTCCATCTTAGGTCTATGTGCTCTAATCAGAGTTTATCTAAATCTAGCTTCCAAGGTTTGTACTAAACTTCCTCTGATACCAACTATAATTCCCTAAACCCAGTTACCCAGAGTCGGTGAATTATTACATAACGTTTTTATGATCACAAGAAAGTTCAAATCTCAAAAGACCGATTAGTTTGGTAGCCTTGGAATAATTAGATACACTTATAAAGTTTACATTACATCATAAAATGAAAACTACAACAATATAGTCTTCATAGTCCACACTCTTATACCCTCATAATATCCCTGTAGGTCATTCATAAATTACTTCTTCACATCCTGGGAAAAATAAAACATAGAAAAGGGGTGAGCTCAATTGCCTAGTAAGGATAACAATATAGCGGAAACTTTCATAAATAAGAATAACCATTTAAGGAAACGTATAACTAAAACAAAAACCTTTTGATCTTTAACTTCAACATAGTGTGGAAAAAATAAAATGAAATAATGACATTTACTTATTAACATGGATATTTTACTAATAGAATAACCACATGCAATATCAATAACCACTTTCATAATGATGGAATGCATAATGCCAGAGTATCATAACCACATAGCCAAGGCCTCGTGCCAAGACTACAAATAAGATTTTTTCAAGGCCTTGTTCCAAGACACTAGTTTGTCTCATGAGACCTACCGATGCATCGAGGGGCTATATCGGGCTCCACCCGTCACTTATTAAGTCCAATGCATTCCCATATGAAAAGGTTTAAACATAACCTAAACATTCGTATTAACACTAGCATATGAAATGTAAATACTTCATCCATAAACCATGAATGGTATAAAAATAAAACATCCACAGTCAAACATATCACAAAAAATTCAATAAAATATTGGAGTTTTGTATCATAATAAATCAAATTCAAATAAGTGTAAAATACATCAAAGGATATTGACATAGATGAAATCAAAACTCTTTTTAGAGAAATTTTTCTTTCTATTTTGAAATCATTAAAGAGTCATATATTTATAAAATAAATCATTTTATTTGAAAATATTCTCCTAATCTTGTAAGGGAAGCTTCGACGATTTTATAATGACGGAAAATAGCCTCACCCGCCGTATAAGTTAAAAAACATACTTACCTTAATTCTGTCGAAAAGGTTAAAAAGGAGATTTTTTGGAAAACGATGGAATGATTCCTTTATAAACCACTTATAAAAGTAAACAAGGGTATAAATTACATTAACCCATATTCTACTAAATAGTAAAAATGTTTTGAAATAAATTTTTAAGAAACATGGATGTGGATGATAAAGAAGTTCTAGTAGATTATTACGTATAAACAACCTCAGATAATGAGGAGATTGCGAAATAAAACCTTACCTTTTACTTTTCCTTGGTTGAGGGTAGGTTATCCTCATGTATAATGGTGAAATAATTGTTATTAAATTATACAATAATCATATACTTTAATATAATATCATATATGATTTTTTAACATTGCTTTGTTAATAATATCGTAGAATTATCGTTGTTTCGGGTGTTAACTTACTTGTTTTATTTTATATGTTTTGTTACATAAGTCATGTTTGTTATAGATAGGTTGTATCTTATTCATATCAAGAATGATATCAAGTCCTTAAAAATTATTTTTAAATCATCAAATGATAATTATACTTGAATGGATACGATGGAGAATGAATCTCATCGCGTTCATGGAGACGGTATTCCGTACGTACGCACGAGTGACAAAATCATTCTTTTGATATTAAAATAATATATAATTGGATGGTATATAATATATAAAGAATCATTATCATTTTATATTTATTATTTACAAGAATTAAAAATCTTTATTATACCCATTCAGATAATAATATATTGAATAACAATTACACCACGACGTGGAGACGGTATGTCGTACCTACGCACGTATGGTGACATGTCATTCAAAGGATTGATAGAATTATGAATATGGTTGTACCATATTTATAGTAATATTACAGTATATAGGAGATACTGGATTCATTATTTTATAATGGGAATAACAAATAAAGAAGAAGTTGAAGAAGAAAGGAACATGAAAGAGGGTGGTGAAAACATTATCTCTTCTTCTTCGAGTTTTTCCTTTTGATTTGATCAAAAGGGCTCCTTAGGTTGGCATTATGATCAAACTAAGGACTCTAGGTTGAAGTGAGGGAAAATTAGAGAGTATTTGGGCAGGGTTTGGCCGAACCAAAATGCTTTTAATGTGTGAATTAGTGAGAAGGGGGAGTGCCCTTTTAAAAGTGGGGTGAGGGGCACCTTTAGAAAAGCTAGAAATATTATTTTAATAATAAATTTATATTCGGTTTCTAATGGATCCAAAGTGGATTATTTAAATGTTAAGGTGGGTATGGGTCTAAAACCACTCAACCAATAGAATTTATACTGGTTTGGGTCATTATATTAACCTTATATTTTAGTTTTAACTCTTAGTTAATTAGTTTGACACTTACCATGTCACTTTGTATTTTTATATTATATAGTTAATAAACTTACGATATACCTCCATGAGACCCCCAAGTGGTCCATTAATGATACACCTATCATGATATAAGTCTCTTGGCCGATCCTTAGCTTTTTATGAATTGAATATCAATTAATAATAGAATATTTGTTTTAAAAACTCTTTTATGTCAATTTTAACACTATTTGGAAAATTGATTTTTGTGAAAATCATAACAGAATTATTACTTCGATAAAAGTCAATTAAATAATTCCTAACATGTCATATTAACCTATAAAATTATTTTAATTCATAAAAGGCTCATATTATATTTATTTGGGTATTTATAATATCAATTATTTACATTTTTCACTATTATGGTAATTACTGCATCATCATTGTGTCATAAATAAATTATATTATTTATTTTCTAAAAATTATAAATAAAATATCATTATGTTGGAAATATTTTTAGATTTATAATGAATATTTACAATCTAATTTACCTTATGTATAACCCTATATTAAATTTTTTTAGTAAATAAACTTTGATTTTAACTCTTTTATCTATTCTTTGAATTAAATAATAATAAATGCCCTAATCTAATCCAAGTGGACCTAAATGATAATATTTTATTCCTAAGTTTGTTTTTGGTCGAGATACACTTGTCCAATAGAATTAGGACTTGTGTTAGCGTAATATTAATATCATTTTTTACCCTTAGTACCATATTTACTTTTAACCGTGGTAAATAAAAGTAAAAAGTTACTATTCACCAAAAATTATTTTCATCTCATTGAACCACATTTTACTCCTTGAAATTAACCGTGTCTCTCATATTTTTGAAATTCCACTCAAAGAAGTGGTAAATTTATGTTTTTTGGAAAATTCAGTTTTTTAACTACCACTTAGTGGTTTCAGTATTCATCAAAATATGATGTTTTTCAGAAAAATACCAAAAATTCACCCTAGGCTAATTTCGATATTCTGAATCCAAAAATGAAGTCCATTTTGAAAAATAAAATTTATAAATTTCCAAAGGTGGGTATTACTATTCATAACGACTAGTTTGATTGGTTGTGGTGTGTTAGAACTCGATGTTGCGTACAACACATGCTATTGCATTATTCAAAGAGAAGCGTACTGTAGAAGCTTGGGGTGTTACAAAAAATACAAAAAATAATAGATACTATAATGTATAAATAAGTGTCATGTGTTTTTATATTAAATATCAGTTGTGAGTGACACAAAATAGAGAAACAGGTTTAATAGAAAAGGGATTACATCCATCGAGAGAAAAAACGATAAAACCCTCAAAGAAAATATTAAGTAGAAAACAACCTTCCATCATTCAAGTTTGAACAAAACCGGGTGTTCGAGGTGCTTGTAATGCTATAGGTGAGGGTGTCTCATACTACCAGGGAGTTCTTATTCGTGTGGTGGTTTGACTTAACAAAAATTGCATCAATGAAATAACCTTATCTATCATGTTTTAATTTTATTGGCAAGCGTTGAGTAAATCAGTAAATTATTTTTGAAGCTGGGACATCAATCAACAAATCAAGGAACAATGAGTTAATGCATTTGACTATCCAAAAGCCTACCTTTGACCCTCTGAATAGTAGCGTAGCCATAGCTTGTAGACTCTGAGGGAGGTTCAGGGATCCATGCCACTAGAATACTCAAGCGTATTCCAATTCTAGTACAGAGGTTTCCCAGAATTTGAAAAATTAATGGGAGACATTTAATGATTTAATAATCAGTATTTTCACATTAGGTAATCACATAAATGTACAATCTACTAATGTATAATTTTATATAATGGCAAGAAATACCATAATAAAACTGTGATAAATATTAGACGAAGTAAATATCTAAACTAAGCACCAAATTAGCAAAGAGTAGTATAGCCACTCGCGCACATTACTACTATAAAAATATTCAAGGTGCTTGTGTCCCAACCTGTTAAGCTACCTCAAGAAGCGAGTGTGTAAAAATTCTTACATGAGACTCATGAATCAAGAATATGATGGATCTGTCATAATTCTATCATCAAAGTCTGATGTTAGTTGCAGTCTCTACATTAAGACTTGGATTATGATAACATGTAGTCTCCTCTCCAAGATCCTTTCGTGGTGAAAGTGAAGTAATATTTGAATGTGATGATTGCCCTCAGATTATGTAAAGTGAAAGGAAATTCACAATCATTCATGTCATCCCATTCATATACCTTTTTCACCAAGTTACTCAAGTTTTGACTAAGGTACAGAAGAATGGTATCAGATTAAGCGCTTCATTACCGTTAAGGTAACCTTCGCCATGTAATAATAATATTTGATATAATTCCATCTTTTATTTTTATGGTGAATACATTGAATGACAAGGCAAAAAGGCTTCTAAAAAGTTACCTCAAGGGCACCTTCACCATGTCCTTCAATGAAAAGTGGTTAGTTATTTAACCGAAGGTTATTTAAATAACATAATGAAATGAATTTATGGAATTTTAAAAACTGAAATACAAGAACCAAGTACCTGCTTCTCATTTAGTTAATATTAATAAAATATATTAATGTTTCTAATATAAATCTTGGGTATTGAATATAATATTCCAATAACATATGTTTACCTAAACACAGAAACCAAGAAAGTATAGAAACATTATAATAAGTAAAGTGTATTCTCCAAGAATCTGAGAATGGGTGATTCCTAAGTCAGCCAAGAGAAACACATAACATCAAAATTGCCATGTAATTGACTAAAAAAACAAGTTTTTGAGTATAACCAATACCATTTATCTCATGTTCCCATTTAGACCTGATGAGACATTATTCCGTGTTTTGGAATGAATGTTGTTTCGGGTAACATACTCAACAAATAGTTTACTGCAAATTGAATCAATGGAAATACATGATGAATATAGAATGTAAGACCTACCCATTTGTCGCAATATGATGCTTTGTCAAGTAAAACTAGAAGTGGAATTCAAATATATACAAGGTATGTTATTTAGGCTTATCACAACTAAACACCATTGGTATTATTGACATGTTTAGTTTAGACAAATA
The DNA here is from genome assembly GCA_963277665.1 of Viscum album. NCBI lineage: Eukaryota > Viridiplantae > Streptophyta > Magnoliopsida > Santalales > Viscaceae > Viscum > Viscum album. The sequence continues at coordinate 157,177,403 of OY728128.1, read as the reverse complement.
AACCATTAAAAATAATTTTATGCCACAAAGATTTTGAGGTTAGTTCAACAAAAGATTATGAACTATTCCAATGATATCAATAGGTAATGATACTTCATAAGTTTTCTTTAAGAAATTATGGAATTTACCAGTGAAGTATAAGTTTGGTAAGAAGATATAATTTTCTTCGCATCGGCATAACAAATAATATCTTGACCAAAAATCATCGATCATGATAATGTAGCGTGGCGTAATTCCTAAACACATGTTACCTTATCTACATCACTGTATTGGTGTTCATAAATAAGATCGATGACGAGTCTTACATATCAACATTGATCAAAAAAATTTAGTGTGGAGAAATTCCTAAACACACATTGTATACATTAATGTTATTATGTAAGTTGTATCAATGTTACAACCCATAGAAACTTGCATTGTATTTTATGATGTGCTTTGAAAATAACAGCTTAAACCCCTATCCAATATGCCAACTAAAATTAAAATTGGATATCATACGAGTCATAATAATATGGAAAATAAATTACGTCATAGGATGTGTTTTGATGCAGAGTGTTTGTTAGGATTTAAACATACAAGCATCAAGTTAAACACGTTGTGGATCTAAGGTAATTATCCTAACAGTTGCTTAAGATATTACCTAAATATCAAAGATAGAAATATGTAGTCAAGTATTAGACTACATTTCTATAAAAGTGTCCACATCTCTATTAGAGATAGTGGGAGCTGAATTGACATGGACATAGTCAATGCGTGATATGCACAAATGGTTGGCATAGTTACATGTTCCACAAGTACATGTGGAATAGATGTGTTCCAGAGACACATACTGCATAGGAAGAATGAAATCATGGTGATGGTTTTTATAATCACCACGACTGGTGATATATTATTCAATAAGAATAATAATTCTGACATATAAGAATTATAAGGCAATGAGCTAAGATTGATAAGATCAACTGAAATTCAATAATTGATTCCATGTATCAAATTCCAAATGGGATTATAAATTTAATACAACAGTGGGTATTCAAGTGAAATGATACATGGATGGTACAGGTATGGTACCAATAAGGTTCGATCTGTTATAACAAGTCGGTATGCCTAAATCTATTAGAATTTCACTTGACATAACTAACATCTATGATCATTATATTGGTCATTGGGTGTCAAAATCATCTTTCATTGATGGTGTCTAAACAATGCAGCATGAAATAGATGATGATATCATAAGATTCCAATGAAGGTTCCAAGTCACTGAAATATAATTCTGGATTAAATTAAGAAATTAGATCTTAGAGAATTCATTTTAAATAAATTTTTTCCTTGTGGATACCAAAGGTTAGTGGGAGCGCCAATGTTTTCCAAGTAAAATATGTTCGGTAACATGTGGAAAACAATTCTTGATCATTCAGTTAGATAAGATTTCAATAAAATAAATTCACTAATGATTGACATAATGTTGTGACCTATGTTCTAGAGAACAGAATATACTGAGGTAGATCCATAGGTTCCTTTCTCCCTGTAAATATCGTACATATAGTGACATTGTATTGAAAAAATACATGTTGGAACAATTCATATTCAGAATTGTTTCTAATATCTCATGAATTAATCTCTCTAGGTTAACATGTATGGAGCATGGGTAGAGAATGATGTTGTGAATTGATACCATATGATTTAGCGATGGATCAATCACATCTTCCATAATATGTACAATAATCGATATTTTCAGGATATAACTTATTCTGGGAATATATCAATTATTTCCAAGAGCAATGCAAGTGTTGCAGTCAGAGCTATTATATTATACATTGGAAATTACAAATGATATATACCTAGAACATGGATAATAAGGTATACTAGTTTTTTGTGGGACACAAACTATTAATCCTTAGATCTAGTATCACAGTTTAGGAAAAGGAGATGAGCGAGTCAAGCTCATAAAAGCTTGTGGTAGCCATAGCTAAAAATACCGAGTACAGTGAAACTTTTATGGCACCTAAGAAGTAGTTATAAATTGAAACGATTTGTTCCAATTCATGGATTTGAACCTAGTGAGAAAATTATCATCATAATGTAAATTAGGAAATTCTTACGTTCCAAGTTTTCAAGTTATGACAATGGTCAAAAGTAATATACTCAGAGATACCTTATCTTCATAAGTTTTACTGAAGCTGATGAGGCCACGTATAACAGATATGACACATAGTGAAAACATGGCAGGCCCAACAGTTGAATCCAATACTCAGCAGAAGCATTGTATTTATCATGTGGGTAGCCAACAAGTTTAGTTTGCATGTTGGATCTAGTGCAAGTGGGAGCGTTGAAATAGTGGGTACCCTAGACCCAACTATGTAGTACTTTTGATTATCTTATCATGTGTATAGTTAGATAAGCATGATGATAACATACCGTTATAGTGAATAATTTTCTGCGTCCACTATAATAATGGTAATGTCCAAAGGTAAATTTCCATGTTGAGAGGTTATAACAGATCCTAAGCTATAATGAGAACCTCGAGATACAATGACATTGATCATAAATATATGTTCTATATTCTAGATACTTATTACTAATTTGGAATAGTAGATGTCTGACTATCAGGTGCCGGGGGCTCATAAGCATTGAGACTTCTTCTCATGAAGTTTGATCATGGTGATCTCTAGTAGTGAGGTCATGAGGATAGACCTGTCAATAGGAACACCACATGTTTTGGGTGTCATTGGTTGTTCCTATATACGGACATGTGTATTGGTCTCCTGACTTGAGACCATTACCAATGTATATAATTTTATTATGTACATTGATGTAAGACGAAAACCATGGCAGTGATATCGTGGTGAGGTATTTTGTGTTGGGTGCGTCATTGGTGGTATGAAGTTGGCTGAATGGTCAAGAATGGATTTGAGGCTTCCAAGTTTAGGATGTTGTACATCTCAGTCATGGTTGATCAGGATGGTGCCACCTTCATATGTCTTAAACCGAAGTAGTAGAAAGGAAAATCCATTCGGAAAAATCAAAAAATAATAAAAAATGATAAGGACGATGACACAATAGTGCGTCCTGCTTTATCAAATATTTAATGACAATGAGATTATAGTACACAGTTAGTGTTTGTAGGATGGTAGTCATTTCTATGACTATACATATCTCTTTAGGGGCCATGATGGGTTTCCATACTCTGCTCTTGGTCTGTGGATTTTATTCACTACTATCGAGATAAGGGCCTAGAGGGTAACACACAATAGTGTATTCAAGAATCTATCCTATTCGGTTGAATAGGTATATGGACATAGTGGGCCCCGCCATGGGGTCCGATCATTGTTCTAGTTGTTGATCACCAAAAGAATTAAATAAATTCACTAATATTCAAGTTACATATATTTGGGATTGAATTTATTTAATGTATTTACGTCTTCAGTAAATGGAAGAAAAATATTAATTGAACGAATAATATTTTAATATTCATGGTTTGTTTAATATTAAGTGGGACAACGAGTCGAGTGAAATGGCTTAGATTTTATCATGTAATATATTTCATATATATATATTACAGGTATTTGATAAAAATAATATATAATATTGGCAAAATTTAGTCTGTTGAAATTATTTATTTAGTGAACATTGATATTGCCGGGGGCTGGGGAACCCTACCAGATATTTATCAACGACACTATAAATAATAGAGGAGGCTCTCTCTCTTGGGTGTGCAATTCACTATTCACTCATTTCATGGAGTTAAATCCATAGACTCTTTCTCCTCCTGCTCTCTATAGAGTGAAGCTCTCGATCTAAGATGCTCGGATCAAGATCTCTCTTTGGCATCGTAGGAATCTCGATGTGGTGATCTTCGAGATGTCGAAAGCATCATCGGAGCACCGCGCTAGCACCCGAAATTTGACGATCGATGTTCCAGTGGTTTTTTGGAGCACGTGTGGATGATCTAGAGGGGTCCTGATTTGGATCCTTCAAGTAAAGATCACCATTGACTAGTCGAAGTCGAAGGCAGCTTTGGATTTGAAAAAGATACATTTTCATTTAAAAAGATTTCTCTTTACAATTTACGTGAGATCCTCGGACCTCTCTGGTGATCAGATCGTCGACGTCAACAAGTACCATCGATCCGCCAATGAAAATTTTAAAATCCTTGTCCCACCGGCTTCCACTGTAGGCCCCAGAACCCAACATCCCAATTATAACATGTTCACACATATGTGTTCTATATGAATAATCATGAATTAGGGTTACACATGGAATAAAATGTGTATCTTAATCATGTCATAAGGCACAACCAAAGAGAATATCATAATGGTTTCCATGAAATAATATATTTATATCATATATGAAAATTCAAAAGTTATAATAGTTATATAAAAATAAATTTTATCCAATTGATATGAAAAACTATAAAAACAATGTTTAGAAAACATTATAACTGATTCACTTTCTTGTTGTGCAAGGGAAAATATTAAAAATACATAATGTTGAAAAATACATAACCTTTATTTATAAAACCATAAATAAACAATGATATTTTTTCATTAAAAAATAATAATTTTTTTTTGATAAAATAGAATATGGATGGTAATTTAATATGGGTAATAAATTGGGGAGTTACCTTAAATTTGGTTTTCTTGTCTGGTGGAATTGAGATTGGAAGTTTATAAATAATTTATTTCCCCCTTAGAAAATGAATAATTGTTCTAGGTATATATTTTTTGAACATAGAAAATTTGTTTATGGGTTGTAAATAAGAAGAAATAAGATTTAAATTTGGGTAATGTGAGATAAAGAACAACCTGATGGAATACTAGAGGTTTAGAAACTTATATCATAAGTAGTTCATCACACATAATTAAATTAGTTGATAATGAAATTACATTCATTTGTAATTTAATTAATAAAATCTTACACATTTATCATATTTAATGTAATTTTATTAAGCTCATTTATGGACTTATTAACGAGTAATAATATTCAATTTCATCATTTTAGAGTGTTTGTTTCCTCGAATTTCATTAGTGGTTCACTTGTATACATATATGAATGGTTATGTAAAATAATAATTGTAATAAATAATTGAAATAATATTTTATTAATATTCATAAATAATATAAAATTCTCTTATATCTTTTTTTATTTCCATATATAAGTATGATTTGTTATATTGAATGTTAATGATAACAATTAAGATTATTTTGGAATTATTTCTATCATCAAAAACATGTTTCTTTAATTAAGTAATAATATGTATATAGATTAGTTTCAGTACATAAAAAATTATTAATGCACATTTTTAACCCAGTTTAACCATAATTATATGACCAGCCCTAAATGCGGTAATAAAAAAATTAAATATTCATCATCCAAGATGGTTGTGAATGGAACGTCATGGAAAATGATTTTTATGGGTAAAAAATAGGAGAGAATAGATTAGATGATGGATATCCAATTAAAATTATCAAAATATATTATATTTATTATTCTTCAGTTAGCATGTTAATTTTGTTAGGGTAGGTGAGGGATGAATAAAAAACTAAAATAAATAGAGAGAAGGGTGGTGACAAAAATAATTTTACCATCTGCATGTTTCCTCCCTGAGAACCTCATTATGGGACATGGAAATAGAATTTTTAAGTGAATAGAATGATTGGAAAATAAGGAATAGCTTTGGGAGATTCATTTTTTAGAAAATTTTAAAATACAATGCATAGAAGGTGTGAGGGGATAAGGTGGTGAGTGGAGTTGTTTATAGGTGGTGGAGTGAGGTGTTTTTGATTATTTTATTCATAAGATCATTATTTTGATTAATGAATATAAATAGTTTTGATTATTTTGACTATTTACATCATATAGAGCATGTGAGTTCGAGATAACATCTAATTACATCATCAATGACTTAACAATGACCCACAAATTCATTTATTTACTTTTAATGATAAATACTGTAAATTGTAGTATTTCACTTTTCAATAAAAATTCTACATTTTTATAAAAATCCAATAAATTCACCCAATCAATTTTTGAAAATATAGAATAAAAAAATGTAATAAATGTTATTAAAATAATTTTCAATGTATGAGAAATTTAACTTTTTGTTAAAATGAACATTTATTTAGAAAAAAATAAATTTTAAATTTATACCATATTTTAGGGAACATTATAAAAATTAATTAATGTATCATAAAAATATATTCTAATAATAATAGAAAAAATTCTTAATTGATTAATATGTTTTTATAAAATAAATATTCATTTAAATCATTATATAAATTATAAAAATTTTATAAAACATTTATGCTTTACAAAAATCCCAATACATAATTTATAATTTTTTAAAAAATATTTACTTATACAATCATATAAATTTATTATACATTCATTTATATGATTACATGAATATATTTTTAGCTACATAGGTGAGGTTACTTTTCAAATTGTTATATTTCTATTCATTGTGTTCATTTTACTATTCCTGTGGTCATTTGGCTATTCCACCGATAAATGTTCATTAATATCTTGAAATATAAATTATTTAATTCAATCATAATTTATATTCTTGTATTATGTTATCTATTTCATTTTTTGTTATAAATGTTATATCAAATAATTATAATAATTAATGATTTATTTATAAAATTTAGATCCATTACACAAATTAATTAGAAATGAAAATAGAGTGCAATTTGAATATAAAGGATGTATTTTAATGAAAAACTATTATTATATCCAATGTGGAGTTTTTTATTAATATATTATGTTTTAAATTATTAGTGAAATATATTTTTATGTTTAATTAATTTTTTAAAATATTCTAATTAATTACATAGTTTTATGATAAGAATAAATTAAATTTTAATTGAAAAGTGATATAATTTTAATATGGAAACTTTTCTTCCTTTTTTGGAAACAGATGATTTTAAATTAAATTTTGAATATTTTATAATATTTCTGAAAAAATAAAATTATTTTTTGAAATTTTATTATTAGTATTTACTTTTTCTTATTTTTCTGTAATTTATTTTGAGAGGTTTTATTTATAAATTTATAATGAAACACAATGCATTTTAATTGAATATTATTTTTTTCATGTAATTTATATATTTAGTTAAATTATTTTTATGTTTATTTAAATTTATAATTAGATCAATTATACATATATAAATCCAATTTATTCCAATATATTGAATTTTATATTGAAATTAGATAGGAAACCCTTTCAATCATTTAAGCTTTTTCCCTTAAAACCCCACTCTCTCGTAGCGACTATGTGATTAATTATAGAAAATGTTGTGAATTAAATTAGTAAAAATGATATAAATTTTTTGTGTTTTCAGGTAATTTTTATTCTAATATGGAAAAAATAAATATTTATTGGAATGGTTTGTGAAAAAAATTAAAATTAATTATATTAATTATGTTAGTAATATGCTTACTCAGTGATTGAACATAAAATATATGGGGTATGAGTGATCCAAAACATCTCCAAAAAACATTTTCTATAGAACATTTGACACTACCCACTAGGTGATCTATTTTTATAAGTGATTTAGATACAATTATTTTAATGTGACATATATAACTAGTTATGTGAGGAAATTTATAAATTGGAACCTTCATTTCCATTAACACTTATAAATATTTCGATTATGTAAAAAACTACATAGGTTCGGTAATAAATATTATTGATGAATAAAAATTATTTATTGATATTTTTATAATTTTTAAATATTTTTTATATATTAAACAATTAAATTAAATTCTTATGAAGCTCCAACACATGGATTATCTAGTTAACAAGTAAATAAAATAAATGATATTTTATTAAAAGATTTAAAATTAATAAAAATGTAATCAACAACCATGTGATTGTTATGTTTTAATCAATACGAAATATTTTTAATTAAGGGTTAAATTTATATTTTATATTGATCATATTAGAACATATATAGAAAAAACAATATAAGCGCAGTTAGTGTCAAATGAATGTTTTTGTGCATTACATGTGTTTTGGTTAAAATTAATTTGCAAAAACAATAGATTTTTTATTTTATAAAAAAGATTTAATATTTTATAAAAAATTTCCCTATATGAAAAAATATTTATCAATTTAGTTTAGTCTCAATGTATTAGTTACATAAGTTACGATTCTAGCTTCCTAAATAAAAAATTTGAATTAAAAAAATAAGGAATATTAAAGGTTATAAAACATATTGTAAATATTATTTTATCTCAATGTGGGGTTAGTTTTTATATATAATAAATCCCATTTAATCTATTATTTTTAATTTTGGAATCCTATTATTTAATGGAGACCTTTAAATTGTGTTTACCTTTTTATATTTTCAATAATACCACTCCCCCTCCACTTTAAAAAGGAACTCACCCTACCCACTTATTTCCACCACTCAAGGCCTATTGGATCATCCAAAATCAACACAAATAATCCAATAAAATGAATCCTCTCATACTAGAATTCTCACATTGAGTATAGATTAATCCATGTATGTTCTTTGGTGTAAGCAAAAGGGGGTTACCAGAATAAAAGGTAACATTATTCAATGATCTCTTTTATAATTTTTTATTTCTCAAACAACTTCATTTATTCTTAATAAATTATTATATAATATGAAATGTTCCATAAATATATTTATTTTTTATGTAATGTGTTATAGATACACATACACACACTTCCATGAAAGGAGAAATTCAATCATAGTTTATTTGTATGGAGGACTGCTTCCTCATGAACTGATGATAACTATTCATCCATTACTAGAACCAAAGTTTGGTAATAATGATGGAATATAAATTTTTATAATATATATATATATTATTACTAATTATATAATTATTATATTACACATAACTTCATGATATCCCTTTTGTGGGAATATCATAACATTGTTTGTGGACGTGTGGACTACAGCCTCGTAAGAGTAATGTGATATATTCACACCTTACATTTAATTTATTAATGATGATTTTAATTAAAATTTTGTGACATAAATGAAATATATATAGTATTTATTACATAATTAATTTTCTATAAATATGATATATAATTATATTAACACCTATCCACACACTAAAAAAGAGATAATATCATTCGTGGACATGAGTACTTTCACATCCTAGATGCGATGTGATTTATTTAAATAAAAATAAGTCAATATACTATAATATATCCATAAAAAATATAGAACCTATTATATAATTATCATATTGTAATGATAAATTTTTCATACTTTCGTTCCATAGTGATAATTGAAAAATGGGAGCATTACTCAGGCGTACATACAGACTATTGTCTTCCTGACTATAACATCGGTTCATTTTTAATAACCATATTTTTTTAATAAGTTTTAATGATTAATTTATTTAAAAATATGAAAATTATTTCATGATTATTATTAAGTAGATTTTTATATAATGAACTCATTTACCATAGTCATCCTACACAATTGTTTTGACACATAAACCGAATATGGAAAAAAGCACCATATATAGATTTGAATTTTTAAGTATTTGTATAAAACATTGTAATAATTGAAATAATATAATGATAAAATTGAAAATTTTTAGGAGGATAGTAAATAATTAACAAATTTTTACTATTCAGGAATATAAATACACACATGAAAATATGCACTCAAGGTAATGGATTTTGGTTAAATCTTATTTCATTGAGGAACATCTTGATGTTATACACCCACATTCATTTATGAGGTATATATAAATCCCTGTTGAAGTATCATAACATGAATTTACATATAATAACATTATTTACTTTTTATTAAAGTGTTATTCCATCATGGGGAATATTATTAAAATAGATAAATGTTGTTTGGTATTCTTTGTTATAATAATCACTTTTCAAAATATCTAAATATTTAATTTCAAAATAATTTCATCTATTATTCATTTAATTTGATATTTATATATATCTGGATACTAATGTATTAAAAAATGTTATTTATTATTTAAAATTTCAATTAATTGTTTCTAAAATAATATTTTTATATATTTTAAATGTAATGTTTTGAGAAACTGAAAATAAAATGTCTTCTTTTTAAATTACAGTGAATTTAACTTTTATGACATCATGAATTTTATATAATTTCTATATTTCAATGTAATATTAAATTTTTTTATCAAATAAATAACCCTCTATCCTATTATATTATTATGTCAAATGGGGATTTAATGAAAATGGTATTTTGTTATTAAAAATGGGATTTTTAAAAGAGAGGGGTATTTTTATTCATAAGGGGTTTTCATATGGGTTTAAAAATATTTTTTATGTGGTTTTATGATCAATTTTCTATTAAGGATATGGAACATGATCCTTATATGGAACTGGAGAGCATATTATATCTTACACATGGGTGGGCCAGATAACACCGGGAGAGATCGTTATAACTTATATGTGGGGTGGACCAAATAACATTGTGTGAAACCATTACAGCTTATATATGGGGTGGCCCAAATTTCATAATTTAAGCCCATTATATATTAATGTATGGTTATTTCTTTGATATCCATATGGTTTACTTGGTACAGAATTATACCATATGTTCATTCCATTTTTCAGAGAGACGTGTTGGAAAGTCAGCTGTTTGGTTATTCAAATTAATTGGACATTGAATTGGTTTAATTAATATGATTCTCCTAGACACCTAAGGATGTTTTAATTTTTTAATATTGGTTTTATTTATTTCCTTTGATAAAAATGTGTGTTTTTTTCATATGAAATTTTTATTTTATATTATAACTAAATTTTGAATATAAAGGTAAACGATTGATGGGTTCTCATGCTAATACAAAATATAGGTTTCATTTTTTTATATCCCTTACAATTAATTTGTTCTCATACCATGAATTTAATAATATATTAGAGGGTTTATGGTTGGTTTAAAGAAATTAAGAAATCAAGTTTTCTATCTTGGATATTATCCATGGAAATAATTCAAGAATTTTGTTAATGATATATATATTGGAAAAAATGGATACAAATAGAATGATTCCACATTTTATTTTAGGGTTTTTTTATATATTACTTAAGGCCTAATTAAATAAAACAATAAACATAAAAAGATAATCAATGTTATATAAAGTAATTTATCAACTAAAAATAGAGATTATTTAATGATTAAGGTGGGGCATCACACTATCCTTTCAGTGGATGGAGAAAATGTATAATAGATCTAATATATTCTGGAACAAACATGGATATTCAAAATGAAAATATATTAAATCATATCCCATAAATATTCCTAACATTGAACATAGTTATATCCACAATGGAATATATATATATTTATGGTAATTGGGAATAATAGAATAGTGTATCTATAATGAATGAAGATGAATAATGACCTACTGATGAATCAATATTTCGAATGCACCTTGATCTGACAAAATATTATTCTAGATTAATGGAAATCACCTAGGGAACCAGAGGAGGTAGAAGAATCAAGGATCCAAGGAATAAAGGTAACTAATGGGGATTTAGAGACATCATTCAGATTATAACAACAAATTTATGTTCATTAACATCATCTCACAGGGTCTGGTCTCACTGTTTGTCAAACCATGCACCCAATGTGTATGCGCTACTAGAAACCCCTTAAATCCAAAAACATTGGGTCACATGTTTTGTCAGGTTGTGTGCCAAATCTATAGTTATATAACCTTATGTGTATACCCTTTCTGGTTGGGTCACACTCCGCAACATTCCACGTACCAATAATGATTTCCCCCACATTTTCCAATGAATTTTATCAAATAAGATATCATACAGTTCATAAAAACATTTTAAACCATGCTCTATTCTAGTGAACAACCAAACTTTTTAAGTGGGTTCATTGGGGTGATTCATGGATTATTCAAATCATAAAAAAACCTTGATCATATTGAAAATCCTCTAAAACCTGAAAATTTTCCTAGAACCTCATAAAACATATCAAAAGTGTCATCCATGCTTAAAATCATTAAACATGGGTAATGTACCTGAATCTTTGGGGGATAAACATAATCCATAATCTAATATAACCATATATTATAGTGTACATTATGGTCCATCTATGTGAATACATATTTCAATCAGTTATGATCCTTATATATTCTACACTTCTCCCAATATAGATAATACCACTGGATTATTAATGTGAAGATCACTCCATCCAATTCACGATCATGAATTGTATTGTTTTACTCAATAAAATTATATATACATGAGGTAAAGGCAATCACTTTATCAGCATGATTTATTTTAAAACCAAATATCTTCATTGAAGCTTCATTGTATTGATGAAAATTCCTTGACTTGAGGGTAGAATGATAATTAGTGTAATAGTAATCTATTTTTTTCAATTTGTAGAATCTATTTTTCAATAATCAATCTAGAAATAACATTCCACATTCTATGTCATCATTTTTAATGTGTTCTACCATTTTCAGTATTTTCTCCAAAACATGGGTAATACTTGTCTAGTCCAAGCTATATACCTTATATCAAAGAATCACATATTTGTCAACATGAATGGCATTACATCATAAAAGTAATGAGTTATGAATAATGTGTCCCCATTATATTTAGTTTAGTATTTTTTTGAAAATTAATTTAATATTTTTTATATTTATCATTAATGAAAATTAAGTTTGTCTTGGGTTATATAAAAAATCAGTCTTAGATTGCATTACACACAACATTGAGTTTGAATGAAATATGACATATTAAAAAATTATTGTTGTTGTTGTAACCTATATAATGTAATGATATGTCATAATAACTTTAATGAAAATATTAAAATATTTAATGAACATTTTTATATAATTTTTTCTCATTAATTAATTAGAATCAAAATGAAAATCTATTTGAATGTAAATATAATATTTCAATAAAAAAATATTTAACCATTAATGATTTACCTCAACAAAAAACTAATTTTATTGAATTATTTTAGAGAAATGATTTAAGAATATATTCAATACATTATTTAACAAAAATAAAATGTGTTTTATATATATAATAAAATAATAAACCCAACATTACTCTTAAAAATAGTTTTTTTCCTCTATTGTTGTGGTTTTCCCTTTTTATGGTGAACTTATTTTCAAAACACATTTTTGAAATTTTTTTAAAGATAATTTAGAAATTAATCATTATTTATTATATTGGAATATCAAATTAATCTTATGGTGAATAGTGTGGTTTTTTTTGAGAATTTTCTTGTTTCATGAATAGTTCTATATACTGACTTTTAATTGAAAAAATAATTTTTAATTTAATATATTCATTTTGTAAAATTATAATTAAAATTACATTTAATGAAATATTAGTTTTTTTTTCAATTTTTCAATTTACATAATTTTAATGAATTTAAATTAAATCATGATATAAATTCATTTCATTCTTTTGAAGCATGCTCTTTAAAACCCTCATTTCCCATTGGCTCTATGATGTTTATTTTAAATTTAAATTTGATAATTTTAGTAATGGAATTTGGAAAATTGGAATTAATAATTTTAATCAAAATAATTTATAATTTATACTATGTTACTGTTTATTTTTGAATAAAATGAATAATGATTGCAGTAAAAATTAATTAACACATTTTTTCTAAAATTTGGTATGATAGGGTGTATAACAAAAATAATAAGTGTACAAATAACCTTTAAACTTGTCTAAAAACAATTTAATAGATATAATTAGAAACTTACACCTCTATGGTGTGATAAAAGTATATTTTTTCCACTATTACATATGTAAAATTTAAGAGCAACCAATCCTTTTTAAAAATACCATGAGTGTCCTCTCCCCAACTTATGTGATGGTACCAACTCACTTCTCTTCGATTAACATTAAAAATCATTGGATAGGACAAGAAATACTAAATAACTCCCAAAAAACTATTTTCTCATCCTTGAGGAATTATTATTTTTACGTAAATACAATCCATGATTGATTTAATGAAAACTATAAGAGGATACACAACGAAAAAGTAATGTTATTCAACCAATATCTTTATTTTATTTTTTCATCATATTAATCAATTACTATTAATCCACGATTTCATAATAACTGCAATATGTTCCATAAGTTATTAAGTTTTCATAACATGGAAATTTTCTTAAACCCTCTCCACTTTTATCAAATTGAATACAAAAATCTTCACTCATGAGTTTGGCGAACTACCGCCTCACGAAACGATGTCCTTAGTTTTTCCATTTCCACCTCACACTGATGGAAATAATGATGTATTTATTATTTATAAGTTATATTTATTATATTATAATAATTATTTAAATATTATATCACACATACCTTAATCCATTCTATTTTTTAGTAATATGATAATTTCTCCCTTGTTTGTGGAAGACTACCACCCCATGAAGCAATGTGATTCATGCATGATATACATAAGAGGTGATAAGGATAAAGTTAATGATTATATTTTTTATAATGAAATAATATTTTAATTAATGAAATTTATATGATTATAAAATAATATATATATATATACAAACGATTTTCCTCTATCCTTTACACTCAATGATCGATGATAATATCACTCGTGTATGTGTGGACTACTGTCATCATAAAGTGATGTGATTATATATTCATCACCACTCCACATTGATTATTTTTATAAGGATATATATAGATATAATATAATATTTATTATGTTTTTATCATTATATAAATATAAAATTTTCATAACTACATTCCATATTGATCTCTAGAAAGTTGAAATGGTACCCATGTGCACATACGACCAACCTTCTCCACAATCACAAAATAATTCATTTATCATTACTATATTTCGTGATTGGTATTAAAATTATATTATATATATATATTATTATTAGGACATGATAATTATTTTTTATTTAATGAAACCTTGATTGATGTATGAGGAACGAAATTAAAAAACAAAAACATATACAAAAAAAGTGTTTAAAACATAGAATGATACGCTAACATGGAATTATTAATCATTGTGTAATAAGAAGAAATTTTTTTTTTAAAAAAAATTATGATATTTATGATTATGATTATGTATAAAATTTATAATGAACATATATTTATTATATATCATGTTGGAACAAGTATGATGAAATTCTATCCTTAAGGTAACAATATTTCTAGTATCACATTTATATCTAACAGATTTATGTAATTTTAACCACATTATTATTTCGTGTGGTGTATATAGATATATATTACATGATATATCAATACAAAACCTAATTTTTTGATAAATACGTTTTATATAGATGTTATTTTTTAATGGGGCATACGATTCAAAATATACTCAAGAAGTAAGGGATTTTTTCACACTTATTATTCTTCGGTACATACATTATTTCATTCACCGATACTCATTAACATGGTTTATATATGGCCAAATTGAATTTAAATATAATTAATTCATTTTTCATCACTATATTTTAGGTTTCATTTCATGTTACTCATTCATGGGGCTTATGATTCAGGTTTAATAAAGTGGCGTGAGATTTATGTTAAAATCTCATCACATAACATGATTATTTATGATTATTATTCAGAAGATGAAATATTTTGATCTATATCTCAAGTATATAATGTAAATTATTATTCTTTATTTATTTCATGATAAAAAATCACTCACATAATCATTTATCACTTTATATACAAAATAATTTAAAAGGAAGATTTTATGAATACCCATCTTTTTTTGTAGAAACCACTTTTCCTTTGACCAAATTTTTTTAAAAAGGGTAATTATTTGTTTTCCACTTTTTTTCAATATATGTTTTATATTATCCCATTATTATTAAAACAAATCTTTACCCTTTTTTATATTTTACACAATTTTTTTGGACAGGAATGTAAATGTGATTTTC
Organism: Viscum album; assembly: GCA_963277665.1. NCBI lineage: Eukaryota > Viridiplantae > Streptophyta > Magnoliopsida > Santalales > Viscaceae > Viscum > Viscum album. The sequence continues at coordinate 157,161,509 of OY728128.1, read as the reverse complement.
AAAAAAACGCATGTTTATATATCCAAAAAATGTAAAATAAATGTTTATTTTAATATTTATATAATGAAAAAAAAAGCATCTCATCAAAAAGTATACAATTTTCATTGAAGATTAAAATATATTAATTAATGTTTATTTTAAAATATAATGATTTTTGAAATGGTTTTATGTTTCAAAAATATTTTTAAATGAAATTTTATTTTCCTCATAAAATATTTTAAATAATCCACCCAAATAATTTTTCATACATGATGGCATATTTTTATTTCACCTATTTCGTACATGGATATAATCCAAGGATAAAATATATATTATTTCTATTAATGTTTAATGTTTTGGATTTAATGTTTTTTTATGAAACTCGTTTCTCTTCTATGGTTTATTCCATCACAGAACAGGTATGAAACCTGCATCTATTCATAATAATACGATGATAAAATAATTAAATAATTATGAAACATCACAATTTTTAATGTGTTACGAAATGATGAATTATTTATGATACTCTTTTAATTTAATGAGTTATGATATTATGATGGCCTTATGATCTTTTGGAAGACATATGTGTGAGTTTAAATATGTGAAAGTTCTTACATCATCACCAACGAAGGAGGTTACATGTTAACTAATAAAGGATGGGTCATACATCTATCTCTAATGCATTAGTTAAGGATTTATATCACATTACATTGAAGGTATAATGTGAAAGTGAACATAAATTAGTATGGGACGTTTTGTACTATGACGGTCTTTGGTGTGAACCTTCACTACTATGGTTTCATGCCTAATCCTAATTACAGGTTTGTAATTTTTTGGGAGGAAAATTATTTCATATATATATTTTCTGAGTAAACCTATTTTTCATGTCTATATTGTTTTGTGTGGACCTGGTTTTGAGTCCATAAGTTCAATAGTGGGGTTGATTTTATGTCCTTAACAAAATGAGTGAACCTGTTTCTATTTATAGTAGTTCACATTGTTATAAGATGTTGTGTATGCCACAAATCCTTGTATTATTCAAATGTTATTAATTCATGGCTCATTTATATTGATTTCCTTATGATTCATTCATTATGAACTACCAATCATTTTTTTGTGAATTAAGATTATGATCATTGATATGTAGTGTATGGTTTGTAAATATTATTATCATTTTCTAATACCATTATTTTCATGTTATGGTTATGTATGCCACTTTTTACACTTAATGAGCATCTTAGATCACACTTTCTTTTGTTTAAATTCCCTCATGTTTGGAATAATTTGTTTAAGTATGATATACATTTTAAAATTAAATTATGTGATTATATTTATGGATTTAACGATGATACTTTAGAAATTATGATGATTGTGTTTTATGTTTTTTAAGGGATTAAACTATTACAGTCTTAAAGAATGACTATATATAATATAATTTATATACTTCTAAAATATGTAATATCAATGAATGTGAAGGCTGGTTCACTATAGTCGGTATCATAGGAACGGTTTAAATATCATTTGTAAAATTTGATGAGAGAACGATAGTGAAACCCCGAAGGACATGTACAAGAATAAGTCTAATGATGAGTCAATATATCAAAAAATGTCACATAATGGGGGTAGTGGATAGAGAAATTGGATTCCGAGAAATATTTCCCTATCCAAATACTACATGTGGATATGGAAATGGGCCTTGTGGTACACATGGTTAGAAACTTATTTGGTGTTATTCATTCAAAATTCCCAAAATCTATACAATCCTTTATAAAGTATTTAAATAGATAATGACCATGAGCGGCCTAGATTAAGTTGAATGTGTTAATACAGAGAAGAAGTTGTGAATATTTAGAGACCATATAACCAATTTATCATAATTAATTTCTTCCCCACTCTGATTAGTGTTTCTCATGCTAGAATTTTTATTGTAGTTATTTTCTGGAACTAGAAGAAATCATGTTAACATTGAATGTAATGGATTATTTGTTGACATTGAGAAACCAAATTGAATCATTACTAAAGAGAAACATATTTTTAGTATGCATAATAATCTATCATGATGTATGATTAAAAATGTAGTCTTGAATGATATTCCTAAGATTGAATTTTATGAATTTTTGTGTGGTAATTAACATACACGAAAGAAGATTAATATTACATCATGTATTCATGGTGGGAAGATGAACTATGAGGCATATCTCAAATGTAGGGTAATATGTTATCTTTCTTGAAAATAATGTCCTAGAGTGAAAAAGTGTAAAAGAGATCAATATTTTATGTGTGGTGAACAAAGGCTTTATATACCTCAATGAACTAACAAAACTATTAACATCTATACCACAGAAATACCAATTATATTCTAGTAATTTATGATGATGTAATAAAGTATTTATTTATTTGTATTTAATATTTATGTTATATGTATTTTGAAATATATATTCGTATTTTAGATTAATTATTTCATTTTGGATTTGAATGTTTATTCGAGTGATGTTGAAGGACTATATTAGTTATTCAACGCAACAATGATATTTTTATTATTGGATTGTATCCCTAATTTTATCATGATGCTTATAAAATGGTGGTTTTTGTTGATAAATAGATGACTGCTATGGATAACGTGAATTGGATAGTATTGATGACCACTCAACTAAGACATGATTTGTGGAAAAAGTGTTTAGTATTTTAATTGATAGAGTTTTTCACTTAATTTTATTTATGTAATATATTCATAAATCATTTTCCATATTCGAGGGACGAGAAATAATTTACAATATCAATAAGGTTTTATCATGTTTTATGATATTACCATGATTAAAGAGAATATATATGATTTAATCCCATGATTCTAAAATAACAATCAAGATCCAAATTATTGTTTAAGGGGGAATAATTATAATTTTATACTGAAAATATAGTTAACATGCTAATAATTATTTGGATTTTAATCTTTTCGATGGATCATAAAGTTAACCATTTATTGAAGGGATTAATATGAATATTGGTGGAGGATTTAATTATTATAGTATTAATTCACCAAATGAAGATTTATCTATATCAGATATCTGGTGCTAGCATTTCATCAACTATAGATATTAGGACTGACTGTTTCTTCTATGAATCATTTTATGTTTCATTCTTGATTTTTGTATAAAAATGTAACCTAAATTTCTTAGAGTATGTGATAAAATAGTAAATTGGTCAGGGAAAAAGAAAAGGGTGAGATTATGAATATGAAATAGAATTATATAATATTAGTAACTGTTTTATTTAAAATTCCCGAACATTGTGAAAATCAACATGAAGTAAAATGATTTTCCATGTTTCGTAACTTTTGATGAATCAAATAGAAACAAAAATCATCCCATGTTTAGTTTTTTGTGGGTGTAAACCTTATCTAATCCCCAATTTTTTTGTTGAATGATCTAAATCACCCTCCATTTGTATTTGGGTTTTAGGATTCTCTTATATGTCCATGCTTTCACTACCATCCTACTCTCTCCAATGTGAAAACTGATATTTGAGTTACTTTGGATAATCATTATATTTCCAATTGTCCCTTATTAATGTAAATCTTATTAATAATTTGTATATTTCTTTTTTTATGAAGAAATATTTTGAGTGTTAAATCTTTGATGACTGAGAAAAATTTTATGAGAAAATTTAATTTTAATGGAATAGAAAGTTGCACCCAAAGGTTTTATGGAATTTTTTTTCCAAATTAAATATATATATTTAATATTTTTGTTATAAAGAATTATTATTTTAATTTCAATACACAAAACAGAAATCCTTACTTTTATTACATGCAACACTTAGTTTGAATGAAAAATAAAATATTATTGAAATATTATTATGATAATTGTCCTTGAGATATTGGAATTGTGTGTATGAGTAAGATTAAAAAAATTATGAAAATATGGTTTAAAACTGTATTTATAAAAAAATTATGGCATCCTAAATATTTTAAATGAAAATAAAAATTAATTGAAACTAAAGGAATAATTTTTCTGAAAATTATTTTTTATGAAAACAAATGTGTTATACCTCAATAAAAAAATGAATTTTTTTTAAATGATATTAATTTAATTTTTTTCTATATTCTCTCAAAAATGTATCTTTCATATAATTATTTTTCAATATTAGAAATATTAATAAATCAAATTTTAAACATAAAAAATATTTCATCTAAATTTTTTTTTCTCCTTATTTTGGTTCAAAAAATTTAAAAATAATTTATTACACATTTTTAAAATTTATAATAAATAATAGACATCATTTTTGAAATAACCATTTTAAAATTAAATTAGGGTTAACATTTTTAGTTTTTATAAATTTTTTTTTTCATGAATAGATAATTAAATAGAATTTTAATTGAAAACTATATTTTCATTTAAATTATTTATAATAATATATATTTTTATTTTTTTCAATAAAAGATAATAAAATAATATATACTTTAATCCAATTAATTCCATTGGACTAAATTTAAAATTTATTTTGGTTATAAAAATATTTCATAATTATGGCCTTTTTCTCATTAAAAACCTGCATTCTCGTCCAATTCTAAAGATTAATTTAAAATACTTTTTATCCAATATTTCAATGGCAATTGTAAATAATTATATTAGATTTAAATCATTCCTATGAAGTGATTAGTGAAAACCTATGATGGATATCTGAAGAAGATTTATTATTCTTCCCTGAGCATCTATATTTTATTTTTTATTGACCTACACAATTTTTTTTTGGACCCTGATTATTTAATAAAATAATTATTTCCATAATAAATTATGTTTTTCTAATAATGTAATTACCAACCACATTCCCCACTTCCATTAAATTGGTTATGAAATTAATGCTCTGGAGTATGATAGACTACCGCCTCGCAAACTGATGTTATTTGTTTATTTCATCACCACATCACATATTTTTACATGATGATAGAATTATTATTAAAATATTCTATTTATGATAATATTATTCATCAATAATTTTTATATCACTCATTTGTTCAATCTCCAATTTTTTTGGGAATACAATATCATTGCTGGTGTAAGCAATCGACTACCACCTTATGATGTGATCTAACTCCATCACGATTTACATGGAATGTGATAAGTATAATGTTAATGAATATATGTGAAGTAAATAATAATAATTATTATATTATTTAAATATTTATCATTATGAAAACATAATATATATCATTTTCTTCATACGTTTTCAATCATTAAAAAATGATAATGCAACTCGTATTCTTCAAGAATGTTTCCTTCAAGAAGTGTTGCGACTATGTTTTCATTACCACCACACATGAATGGTTCATAGTAGTATATTAAAAAAAATAATTTTTATGTATGATATTCTGATATTTTCGGATAAAATATATTACTTACCTTCTTTCCATAAATATATTTTGTAAAATGGAAACATTACTGATAAGTACATTTGACCCACAGTCTTCTTGTTCACAACATACTTCATTTTTCAAAACCATCATTCATGATTATAATAAATGAATATTTTAAAAATAAAAATAAAAATGATTTTAGTATATTTATTTTGTATGTTATGGAAATGTGAACAATGTTAGGGGACTGAAAATGACACTTCAAAAAATATTCAAAAAGCAAAGTGGTAATTACCCAAAATAAGACTTTAACATAGAGTTATTAAAAAATGGGTAATAAAATGATATTATTATATATAAAATCATATTAAATGTACTATTATGGTTATTTATTAATATATTATAAACATATATTTATTATATATTATTTTCGAATGTGTATGGCATAATTCATGACTTAATATAAGGGGATTTCTAGTCTCACCTTTATTTTTGAGATATTAATTCTACATTCAGAAATCATTTCATTATTATGGTGTATATATTTTACAATGAAGTGGAATTTCATAAATTAACCTCATTTAATCATAATTACTATTTCAATTGATGTTATTATTTAACGGGGGCTTACAATTTGATTGTTACTCAAGGAGTAAGAGATTTCCATCTCAATTTTCCTTCATTAAGACATACATTATGGCATCCACTAATATTCATTCTTATGGATCATATAAGGAAAATTTGGAATTTAATATCATTATTTTATTTTCCTAGATGATATTTTCTATTTCATATTATTTGTCTCTTTTTGGGGTCTTACAATTCAATGCTACAAATGTGGTTTGAGTTTTATGTCACATTATCATCACATATCATGATTGTTGATGATTTGTCTTACATTAATTAAATATATGAAATATATCACAATAAAATCATTTTAATTTTCTCATTTTGTAACTTGATTATAATAGGTGATTCTACTTCATTTTCACCTATTTATGTAATCATTAATTAAAAAATAACACTTTTATGTAAAATCATTTTTTTCGAAATAATTTTCATTCAAAAAACATTTTTTATAAATATTTCTTTTCAAAAAATGTTTTATTATTCTCCAATGGTTTTAAAAATACCTATGTAACCATGTTTGAATTTTTTTATTTTAATTTTTAACTGAATATTAAATTCGTTTTCAAAATAATACATTTTTTCATTTTACCAAAAATGTGAAAAAAATATTGTTTTAACTAGTACCGAATGAATGATGGTTAATTATATTTTTTCATTGATGCTTCATTATGTATTTTCTCTTGTATACATTTAATAAAATGGATTTTAAAAAATTTATGTTGTAAAAATTATTTTTAACGATATAAAATTTTCCTTTCGAATTGTACACTTATCAATCAAAATCATTTTCTGTATAAGATTACTACTATTAAAGTTACCTATTCCATTTCAGGATATTATCTATGGATAGAATTATATTTTTTTCAAAATCATTTAGGTTTATTATCAACTATTGTTTATGAAACACATTTCTTTTCTATGAGTTAAATGGTGGTAGAAATATTAATAAACACGTATCTATTAATGGATTATGCTATAATTAAACGATGAAATGAATATTAAAAATGTTTAATTTAAATAGTTTTTGATATTATGAAATTAAAAATGACATCCTTTTCATTTCATTATTTATTATTTGAAGAATGTTTTATGATATTTTGGAATATATATTAATGAATTTAGATTTCTTACATTGGTTGGGTTATCACCAATAATGGTAATTAAATTATATCCAAAGATGATTGGGACCAATATCCATCTCCAATACATTGGGTGAAGATTTATATATCATGATATAGGACAGACTATAATACAAATTTACCATAGCTCAGTAAGGAACTTTTTCTTCTATGTTGGTCTTTTTAGTGTATATGATGTACTATGTTGTTATACGTGAACCTAATTACATGTTCATAACATTATGTATGAATATATAATTCATGTAAATATTGTTATGTGTGTTCCAATTTTTCTTGACCATATTGTTTTCAATGTCCATAGTTTCTTACCCACAAAATTACAAAGGGAGATAATTTCATGTCCTAAAATTATTAAGTGAATGTATTTTTATTTATATATTGTCATAGTGTAATAACCTAAAATCTATTCCATAAATAGATATCTTATTGCTATATCATTCTCTCATGGATAAAGTTCATTAATAGCATTATGATTAACCCCATTTGAAAATTCAATATGTATATTGCGTTCCAATATTAAAAGTATTGATTTGGAGGGTATGTTTATCGAATTTTGTGATCATGTTATCATGCCTTTACGTCTATATTATTATTTTTTATCTCTCCTGATTTCCATTACAATGAATTTGAGATACCACTTTATAATAATTCATTTCCCACAGTATTCCAATAAATGTCTCAATTATGGTATCTCTATAATGATCTCATAATGGGAATATAATAATGTCTACCATTGTATATTTTTTAAGAGTTAAAAATATTATGTTCCATCATTCATAAGGAACTAAATGATTATAGTCCTCTGGTGTATGTTGTTATAATGTAATGAATATCCATATAAAATATATAATTTCAATTTATGGGAATACATGGTCCCCATAAATAATCACATGGGAGCATAACATAAACAACATGGTAACAAATGATCATTGAATCATATAATTGTGGAAGCATTTGATTACCTGACATAAACAAGAGTCCTGAGAAACTACCAGTACAATATCACAAGGAAGAAAGAGTCATATATTGTATTAGATTAAATACCCAATACCTTAAATAATGTTGAATAAAAAATTCCCAATTAATTTAAGATATATTTGAGTGTATTCATCATAACATATACATGTTTGTGTGTGACACAAAAAGGATTTAATATTAATGAATAATCAAAATAATTACCCCTCAAAATAAATGGGTTGCATTTGAGAAAAGAAATTAATGAATATATTACTCCATGAAAATATGATATAATAATCTAGGTATTTATGAGTCAGAAACTTATATATAATTTGTAACAATTATATGAAATAAAATAGAAAAATAAAGTGAGTTAGAGTTATACACTTCCAAATCCAATGAAAAAGGGTTGTCCAAAGAGATTTGTTACTATGAATGCCAGATTATAATATAATTGTACAAGATTATAGAGATCATAAAGAACCGTATAGATTATCTACTAGGGAAAAATGTGACTAATATTTTGTTATGAGGATATTGAGTAAATTGTAATGGGTGAGGGGGGGGGGGTTGTTAAAAAGAGGGGGAATTCATTGTTATTTTTAAACATTGGGGTTTCACTCTATATAATAAAATAATTCCATCATCTTACCATACCATGGTTTTTCCCATGGTTTCAACCAAATAGTAGCATGTTTTAATATTTTATATTCATAATAACTAAACTAATTAAAATAATACATTTTATCATGTGTATATGAGTCATGTTTCTAATGAATTTATTTTAAGAAGATACAATATAATATTGATTTTATAAGATTCTTTAACTGGTTATAAAAATAATAAAATAAATTAAAAAACACTCCATTTTAAAGGGGGAAAGTAAATTTTTATTTGGATAAAAAAATTTCTTTATTATATCACTTTTTTCTTTTATGATTTCTAAATAGTTACATATTATTCATATAATATTTAATTTTTACCCAAAAAATTTTACTATCTCTAAAAATTATGAAAAACTTACCATTTTATAATATTGTTGTGATTATTTCATATATAATATTATTTTTATCAAAATAATTATCTGAATTTAAATTTTACTACTTCAAATCAAAATAGTCCACTTATTAAAAAATAATTATTTCAACTGTAATTATTTTTATTCATTATAAAAATGTATTTCAATTAATAACATTATATTACCATCCATTTATAAAAATATTTTTTAGTGTGATTATTTCATCAACATATAGTTTATTAAATAAATTCTGTATTTCCTCAAAAATAGTGTATTCATTAATACTACATATTTCACAAAAAACACAATTTTTTGTTTCATATTATTAAAATATTTTTATTTATCAAACTCATTCTTTAAAATTAATTATGAAATAATAAAATGATAAATACAGTCATTATGTTATTATATTAAATATTGGAATTCTAACTATTATGGTATACAAAAATAACACCTTATTTTACTAGTTGATGGACTATATTTATTTTGTGCAACAGTGATGCATTCTTGGGGTGGTTCAGTGAACAATGTATGGGCCATGATTTGGACAATATTGGTATTATCTTGTAAGTAGTTTCACTCATAATTTAGTTATTTAATCCAAAAATTTGATTGGTTAGGGAAAATCCCAATGATTTTATCACCCTTGGAAGCTATAATTACTTGAATTCATAGGGTATGATCCCACTGGTCTTGGAAACCAATTATTCAAAATGTTTCATCTATAATTTATCATTATCATTAATACATACTAATCAAAATGGTTATAATATGATAACAACATTATCAATTGTATTTTTAGATAATGGATATTTAAATTAGAAAATAAATATCATATAATGTTACAAAATGAAAAAATTATCATTTATTATGTATAACAACATTACCTAATAATGAATTTATTGATTTGAAATGGAAATTTTATTTATCAAACTTAAAGTTGTAACTTTATTACCACCATAAAAATAAATCCATAATTTTTCATTTATTTAATAATAATATTAAAACATATTAGGGAACTTCTACATCATGTATTCATCAGATTCACATGTCACTTCCTAATACATATGGTTATTCCATTGCAATTAAACGAATTGAGTTCTATTATTGCATAAAAAATTATATAAATGGCCCAATATCATTATTTATTGTTCCTTATAAGAGTTACCATTTTCCAAACATAACATCTCTAAATTAATTACATGTAATGGGTATGGTATGTAAATAATCAACATTGATACATGTAATATGTTTTTCCCTTGAAAATTTGATGGTGGGAGTGTTAGTCAATATGTCTGTGATTCGATGTGGTCAAAAATATTAATGGGGATGTTGTACAAGGGTCTTAATATTATCTTCATCCCAAATCCCATAATGTTTTTCCAAGGAGATATACATAAGAATATTTTATCTCTACCAACAATCTCAAGATATTTCTAGGACTACATTTGTAGATCTTATATGAAAATTGATTGGACCTAATGTTTTTCTGATTGGTTCTTACATTTTATTAATTTTACATGATCATTTCATCAAATAGTATCGTACATTCTCCAATGTAATCCCATCATGAATGTGCTCTTTTTGTATTCCCCTAATGGTTTCCATATATATCCAATTGGATGTTTGAGTGGAAACAATTGTTATAGGATAATTCATCTATATGAAGACACTGAAACCATTAACCTTTTATTTCCCTCCATCTTGCTCTCAATATATTTCATACTATAGAGATAGTCCTATTAGATTATCCCCTATTTTTTGGAAGATAAAATGTACTAATTTCTAATAATGGGTTTAGATCATGTTTGAGATTTTTCTAGAACATGGTGGTAAAATTTAGATAATCGTCAGATAAAATAAGCAGTGGTATTACATATATACTCACCAGTTATATGATTAAAATCTATGCATGTTTTTTGAGTGATAGGACCAATAAAATATCAATTAAATGATTAGTCATTATAATATGATCCAACACAATTCATATTGAAATATTTTTTCATAATTCCATAATATGATATGTATAAATGTCCATATTTATTTTTTCTCTTTTCTATGTAGGTATTATAACACCCAATGATTTTTTGAACAATTTATTTCAAATTAATTTAATAATTTGATATTTTTCATTTCACGGAACTGAAAAAACATATTTTTATTATTATTAAACAATAAGGCAAAAATTCTATTCACATGACACTAAATCGGTGTATGATACATGATACCAACTCAGATAATGATACATTGATCATAGAATCATCTTACGTTACACGGAACAACGACTTGGTGTACGTTACACATGTTCCATGCAACACTGATGTTTTTACGAAACATCAGAATTCAATTATCATTATTTAAATGATAAAATTAAAACCAAGATGTTAAATATAGTAATACAAATAGTAATAAAAACTTTTCAAATGTTTTCAATAATTTTTTTATATAAATAAAAAATATTGAAGAAGAAAGATATAATTTTTGTTAATGTCCTTCTATGGTTAAAAATGTTATTTTCTCAATTAAACATTATTTCATTTCCTTCTACATAAAACATTAAAATTAATTTTATAAAAATATATAAATTTAATCTTATAAAACAAACTCTATTTATGAATTTAAAATTTGGAATTCATCTTAGTGTAATTTTTCGGGATTTTTATGAGAAACATTATTATTTGAGGAATTGTAATATATATTTTCTTTTAGTTAGTAAATTATTTTTAAAAACATTTATTATTGTTAAATTATAAAATAAAAAAATTTAAGAGAAAATTTGGTCAATTATACATCTATTAATACCTTTTTTGTCAATATAATCAATTTCATTATGATAATTAATAATAATACATAACAAACTTTTGAATATTATTTTACATTAAAACCCCGTTAGTTAATATTTTATGTGAAATTAGAATTAATGTTAATATTTCCGCTTATGTGAATTTAATTTCATAAAATAGACAAACACCATCTCAATAATATTCTTATAAGATCAACTTAAAGAACCATAAATTCCATGATTTTTTTTAAAAATTAAATGGGATTATTATTAGTCTTTGAAAATTTGCGGAACATGATTCTGAGGCCCAATGTGCCTGGAATGAATTTCCGACCTTTTTAGGTGCTTTGAGAGAATGCACTAGTGGTGTTTTCTATCTTTTGAACTGATTCATGGATTAAAAATTTGAGGTCACCATTGAATTTTATATACTTGGATTCACATAAAAGAAGATACACTTTGACCACAGATGGTCAAGAGAAAATGGTTGTTTTTGTGAATTTTAAATAAACAATAAAATAAAAAAAATTATTTTATTTATTTTTCTTCCCTACTACATGTTGAGCGGTAGTGGCGGGGACCGCAGAGATGGTCAGACTTTTAATTTCAAATATTAAATGTCTAGTTGCACCTTCGTTGCATAACCACCACTTGTATAATTAATGTCCCACATTAATTATGTCAATTAATGAATCTCATTAATTTCGTGGTGGGTTACTCACATTTTCTATCCTATATTTATATGGTTCTTGGGTTTTATTTTTGGCACAAATTCATCAAGTGAGGAACCCCAGATGAAGTGATGTTACACCTTAAAATTACAGAGAATGGAGGATTGACAACACCATTGTAGGATCGATCCGAAGGTAAGTGGATGATTAATTCCAATTCATGTGAACCTTCTCCTTTGTCAGCTATATGATTGAACGTGGAAGCACCACCATTGGAGATATCCCTAATGAATCACGAGGTAGGTGTTTTCATTTAATTAAAGAATTTCCTTCGTGTCTATTCCACATTCTTGTATTTGAGGGAGGTTATTACGAGGGGTTTTAACAAGGTTTAACATTATTAAATTTTGAGGAATAATTAACTCTCTCTTTTTATAATGCTAACACGGAGGGAGCGGGCCAAACATTAAAGGCCCAAACCCTCAACCACTTGTTTAATTTCATTTCTTTCTTCATGGATGGTTTTCCCAATTCGACAGCAACACGAGACATTGGGTCAATGTATGACGTCGGCTATTCAGGAAGCCCGTATGCGCATATGGGAATGGAAAAGGGGCTATGGACCATCACCATAGCTCATATAAATATCTATATGTGAAACATGAGTGATCGAGGAAAGAAATGGAGAACATGGCCAATGCAAGATGTCCATGGAGGAGGACGTGGTGCACTGTCACACAACGTGATAATGAAGCAGCAACAATGTCTCGAGGACCCACCTCCAACAGAAAACGTAGTGGCACCACGTGGCGCAGCTGCTTGAAGGAGTAGAATGGTTCCATTAAGATTCTAGGAAGTTCGGCTACGCACCACGAGTCGGGCGCGCCAGCAGGTCGGGTCGCTTTGCCCATCGTTCAGGCTGGTCCACTACCCCGAAGGCCGAACCTGTCGCAGCCCAACCCAACCGAGTCGGCCCATACCGATTCGGGTCAGGCTGGGTCAAACCAATCCTGGTTCGTGTTGACCATAACTGGCTTAGGTGTGCCAGAGCAGGTTGGTTTGGCCCATACTGGGTCGGGACAGCCTGGACCTGGATGTACCGGGTTAGATCGGACCCAGACCCCTCTCGGGCCCAGAAAAGCTTATGTGACCCTAACTTCTGAATAGGACATCCATTTGATGAATTGTCTATGGTGATGGGATCCTTCAAGTGAGAAAGTCCACTTGAGATTCTCTACAAGATATTGGGAGAAATTTTTAGTACATCCGGATTTGATCGACTCCGAATCCAACCGGGCCCACGTAAATAAATTCCAATAACATACTGACTGGGCGTTCGTTTGTTGCATCTTCTGTTGAGTTGGAATTATTATAAAGTGACCGATAATCAGAATTCTTCATCATGGGAATTCGTAGCAAATGAAATATGACCAATGGCTTGAGTAGCGGTTCTCCCAGATTCAAGCGTGTTATGAGGGGGAATCTAGTGGCTGGTTGTGACATGAAGAAAAAGAGCGACCAAGCTGGGTGAGCATCATAAACTCCCAGGTGGGATGATCTAGCTACTAGACTAATCATCCATACCTCTTCACCAGTGACCAATATGGGTCAGAACCAATGACCACTACTATGTAGCACCAGCGACCAATACAGGTCATCACCAGCTACCAATACATGTCAGCTACAACGACCAATATGGTTCAAAACAAGAAACCAATACTGGTTAGCATCTAGTGACCAATACGGGTCATAATACAGTGAACAATATGGGTCACCAGTATAGTTACTATGGATATGATGATCTAGCTTTATGAAAAGTCGTCACAATTCTAGTAAGCATGAGTTATACCGTTAGAGTGAGTTGTCTCTTTTTCTTTGTGCTTCATGATTTTGATCCTGATTGTGATATTACCTTTGTTGTATTTTTTGTGATGTTTTACTTTGTGGATTACTGAGACACCATCACGGGTCTTGGGGTCCCCTATTGTGTATTGTTTTACTCACCTCTACATAGGCTCTGCCAACATGTGTGTGTCTGGTTCAGATTACTAACACTATGAGGCAGAGTTTGGAGGTTCAGGACATCATGGACCATGGAGTGATGGGAGCAGTCAAGATCCACTTCTTCGACTTCAGACTTATAGCAATTACCCTCCATGTAGATATCTATGGAATATGCGACAATATTTTTAGTTTATATTTCGTTTCTAGGGCTTGTATTCTAGCCCACTGTTTTCAGTTTTCAGTTGTAACTGTGGTTTTACTTTACTCTTGGGGTTATACCTTAATTTTGTTAGTTTTTTTTAAATTAGTTCCCCTTTTGAGTGTTGTATGATATCTAAGGCTATTCCATCTTTGTTAGGGAAAATCATTCAAGTTCTAGTCACCAACACCTGGCCTATGGAAGGTGGGCTTGTGGTAGTCTAGTTCGGGCCCCTTTGGTAGGGTCATGACAATGTGGTATCATAGGGTTGTTGGTTCTAACAAAAAAAACATAGAGTTTTCTTTTAATGAGGAAACATTGTAAAGTGTCTTGAGTTCGGTTTTGAGTAAAGGGAGTATAGTGTTGGTGCAACGGTTGACCTTTGAATACACGAGGACCCAGAATTCTATTTTCTGACTCGGTACATGAAAACACTGGAATCTTATATTTGGAAATTTTTTCTAGATCTACTTGAGTCTTCTCACCAGGTATAAATATTTTAATGTGACACATATGATTATTAAATGATGCCCCCCTGAAGACAACGAGCCAGGATTACAATTACAGAGTGTGAAAGTGGACCAATGAGTGATGAGGAATTGGTATAGGGACCACTCATAGAGATGGAACCTTCGAGTGGCGTACCAGAAACACCACTACCCATTGAAAAGACGATGCTACCAGTAGATCATTCACTCTATCTGAGCAGATTTCATGAATTATTGGGATAGAGGCCTCCGAGGATTCTAGGTGATATGGTCCCCTAGGCCACAAAGGACTGCCTTGAGGATTTTTCACAGGTCTTTCTCTTAGTAGAGACACCCGCCAAGAAGATGGTGATATTGGATGCTATCCTTTATCAGGGTGTGGAAGGGGATGGTGAAGCTAAGAGCTCCTTTTACATGATGATATGTACCTCAGCTGGCAAGACATTGAGATCCTATTTAGGGCGGATTTCGTGCAAGCGACACTATGTTCTGTGCGTATTGATGAAATGCTGCATCTGTAGCAGGGTGACCAGACTGTGGCTCAGTACTCATATAGATTTACTAGACTGACTATATACTCCACCTACATGGTATAGGACACTTAATTTTGGGCCCATACCTTTGAGAAAGGGATCAGATGAGAGATTAGAGATGCGAAAATTTCTCATAGCATCTCGACGCAGGCTGGGGTGCTAGAACGAGATTTTATGGTGAAAAGATTCCTTTATGATCATGCATTGACAGTGATATAGCCTACTGGAGACAAATATCAGAATCATATACATGTAGAAGTAGAAAAACAACACTAAATCCCGAGCTGGATAGACCTTCCAGAGGGAGACCTATGGATGTAGGGTCAGATGTGCGATGCTCTAGAGGCTGAGAGAGCCTCCAGTGAAGCATGACATGTATTTAGTATAAAGTATAGGGTCACAGGGCTCAAGACTATCTGACTCCCTATGCAGATTATAGGAAGAATATGGAGGGGCCACTAAGATAGTGGCACCGGTAGGAGTATGAGAGTCATCCAGGCCGAAGATGAGGCTGGGGAGATGGATATGTAGTGGAAGGTGGTCGGGGTAAGCATGCACGACCAACAACCCCAGGCCATCCACCACATGATCAGGGAGCCGTTGGATAGGGATCGGCCTAGAAACTAGAAGTTGAGGTTCATGATCCTAACGTCCCTGAGATGATACGAGTTACGATTTGTATCTTCTCTACTTTAGCAGCAATGCTTATCGACACAGGTACTAGCCATTCCTTCCTTGACATGGACATAGTTTGGGACCCTGATATTTTGACTGAGCAATATGGTCAACCATTTTGTTTGGATACTCTTACATGTGGATATTAAGCAGTCACACACTGGTACTGACAGAGTGATCTTACTCTCAGAGGAGAGAGTTTTATAAGGGATATTCATGTAGAGACGTTGAAGCCCAATGACTTCATTCTAGGCATGTAATGTCTATTAGCAGTTCATGCATAGATTTACTATTAGAGACGTACTGTGTGATGTGCATGCATAGATGGAATCCAGTATTCCATTGTTGGTGAGTATGAAAAAATAGAAGCATGAGAGGGACATGCACTCAGGAGGGTGAAGTCAATTACATATCAGCTAGCATGAATGAACATCGACGTGGTGGATGAGGTGAGTCCACAGTTTCCAGTGGTGGTGGATGAGTATGGGGATGTAATTAAAAAATATGTACTAGGAATACCTCCTCATAGATAGGGAAACTTCCGAATTGACATTTAC
This sequence comes from Viscum album, assembly GCA_963277665.1. Lineage (NCBI taxonomy): Eukaryota > Viridiplantae > Streptophyta > Magnoliopsida > Santalales > Viscaceae > Viscum > Viscum album. Next base: position 157,144,524 of record OY728128.1, on the reverse strand, counting down.
CCTGTAATATCACCGATATCTACACCAAAATATCAGATGTCCCCTACAGAGCTTGAGGAGCTGGGGGTATAGTTGGAGGACTTACAGAGGAAGGGATTCGTAAGGCCCAATGTTTCTCCATGGGAATCCCTAGTGTTCTTTACTATGAATGAATACAGATTATTGAGGCTATGCATGGACTTCTGGAACCTAAAATTGGTTTCCTTGAAGAACAAGTATCATCTACTGAGGATTGATGATATGTTTTATCAGTTGAAAGGAGATAACTGGTTCTTAACGATTAACCCCAGATCGGGCTATCACATTCTTCAAGTGTTGGATGAGGGTATCCGAAAGACGACTTTCAGATGTCACTATGGACATTATTAATACCTATTTATTCCATTCGGCATGGATAATTCCACTACAGTTTTCATGGGTCTCATGAATAGGATCTTCACATCCTACTTACACTGGTTTGTAGTGGTCTTCATCGACGACATCTTGGTGTACTCAACGTTCGAGGAAGAGAACTTTTACGCTTGAGGATATTTCTGGACACACACCAAGAGAACTAGTTATATGGGAAGCTATTGAAGTGTCAGTTATAGAAATGGAAGTTACACATCATGGGACACTTCAACTGAGAGTATGGGGATGCATTGGATCCAGTATATATTGAGGCAGTACTTGCATAGGAGCCACCCGGGAGTGTCACTCATGTGTAGGGTATCCTTGGATAAGCAAGCCACTATCATAGATTCATACCTAATTTCTCCAACACTGAAGCACCTATGACTACTTTGACGAATAAGTGGAGACCCTTAATGTGGTCCAAGACCTTCTAGCAGATCTTTCAAAACTAAGGAAGAGCATGACCAGTGCTCTTATCCTATGGTTCCTGGAGGAGGGCACTGACTACGTGGTTTACTGTGACGCATCAGGGACCATACTCGGTTTCATATTGATGCAAATGATGTATTAATTTCTTAGGGATCACGATATATGGGTTCTCATGAGAATAATTATGCAACTCAGGACATGGAGTTGGCTATAATAGTATTCTCACAGAAGATGTAGTGACACTGCTAGATGGGTTAGCGGTACATTTTTTTCCCAGACCACAAGAGTCTCAGATATATCTTCATAGAGAATGATATGAATATAAGAAATTGACATTGGCTACTATTTCTCAAGGACTATGACTTTGAGATATTTTATATTCATGGGAAGGGGAATGTTGTGGAAAATGCGCTTAGCCAGAGATTGAGTTTGTAGCTACTGAACACGGCTTCAGAGTAGTTCTCCTCTCTTCAAATATTCTACGTTGATAGAGATGAGACAGCCTTCCTCTAGTCAATGGTAGTTTCCCTTCCACTCCATTAGCGAGTTAGTGAGGTGAAAATCAGATACAATAGTTGTGAGACTACACATTCTCAAATATCCTCAAACACTATACCTGATAGATATTCTAAACGTAGGGAGCATGATATCATTTTCAGAGGACATATAATGGTACCAGTGGTGCTATGAGAGGAGGTGATGAGGGAGATCCAAAAATCCCCCTTGGAAGTATATATAGGCATGATGAAGATGTATGAGGACCTCTGACATTAGTACAGGTGGCCAAGGATGAAGAAATTTCTGGCAAAGTATGTTTCTTGTTGCGTCACATGATATCAAGTAAAGGCCAAGCCTCAGGTACCAGTAGGCTTGACCCAACCTCTTGAGGTACCAGAGTAGATGTTGGAAGTCATATCGATGGAATTTATTATAGGTTTTCCACGTACGTCCAGAGAGAACGATACCATCTGGGTGATCTTTGAACGACACACCAAGTCATCCCACTTCCTTTCTATTTGAGAGAAGGATTATGTAGAGAGCATGTGATGTCTCTATGTTCAGGAGATCGTGAGACTTCACGGGGTGCCTTCAACGATAGTCTCAGACCATGACACATGCTTCACATACCAGTAGTGGAAAGGATTGTAAGAGGTTTTTAGGAATCATCTTTGCGTGAGCATGGCTTTTCACCCGCTGACAGATAGTCACACTGAGCAGACCATCCAGACCATGGTGGAAAAGCTTCGTGCATGTGTCCTAGATTTTGGATGTATTTGGGAGGAACTCTTATCCATGGTTGATATTTAATGAAAAAACATCTATCACTCCCCCTTTTTAATGAACCCTCCTGAGGCATTTTATGAAAGACTTTGAAGATTTCGCTTGTGCTAGATGCTTCTAGGAAAGCCATCACAAGTGGCCCCAGAGATGATACATGCTTCCACTGAAAAGGTGTAGGCCATTCGAGAGCAGATGAATACTACACAGAGGTGATATAATTCCAATTCTAATATGCGACAGAGAACAAGAGAGTTCAATGATGGGGAATAAATTTTCTTGGGAGTCTCCCCTCATCAGGTACTACTGTGATTTGGCCGAGGAGAAAAACTCTCACTGAAGATTTTCAGACCATTCTTGATACTTTATAATATTGGAAAGGTGGAATCCCATATATCACTGTAACCATAGTTGGAGAGGTTGCACGAAGACTTCCACATATCCTAGCTAAGGAGAAACGTCCATGACCCATCTTGTATCATCATCATGTGAGAGATGTAGATTGATAATGGGGGTGACTTTTGTGGAGTACCCGGTGGAGATAGAGGATTGATGGGAGCGGATCCTTCATGGGTGGTTGATACCTCTGGTTCATGTTTTTTTTGTTGCATGAGATTCTCTAGGAGATCACATGGGAGTGAAAGGTTCATATGTGTGCCTTATACCCCTTCTGGTTTGTGTAGCCTCCTATGGATTTTGGGGACGAAAATCCTTATGGTGGGGAGAATATAAGGACCCTAATATTATATTTTTTTTTAATTTAATTGGTTTTATTACATGTCTATAAAAGTTTACTACTCATGATTCTAAGTCCTGATGTGCCCGGAATGAATTTATGAAAAAAAATTCGGTACGTTCAGTAAACACACGGGCGGAATTTTCTATCTTTTGAAGCGATGATTAGATAAAAAATATATAGGCACCGTTGAATCCGAAATGCTGGGATTCACATAAGAGAAGCTTCACTTAGACATCAGTAGGTCAGGAGAAAAATATAGTTTTTGAAACTTTTAACGAAATAATAAAATAACATAAATTTTTATTTTATTTTTTTTCTTCCCTACCACCTATTGAGTGGTAGTGGCGGGGACCACAGAGGTTGTCTGACATTTAATTCCGGATATTAAATGTCTAGTTACACCTTTTTTGCGTAATAAAAAATTTTATAATAAATTTGGAACATTAATTACTTCAATTAATGAATCACATTAATTTCTCGGCATTTAACTCAACCTTTCTCCCCTCTATTTTTATGCATCTTGGGTTTTGTTTTTGGAATGTCTTCATCATCTGAGGAACCCCTGACAAAGTGATGCCATTCCTTCCACTGAAGGAGAACATAATATTGACGACATAGTTGTTGGATCAATATGATGGTCGATAGACCACATACACCATTTCCCGCAAACCTTCTCATTCATATGTTATACCCTCGAACGTGGAAGCACCGCCATACACGACATCCCCAACGAATCACGAGGTAAGGGTTCTATATTATTTTCCAAATTCCCCTTCAGTCAATTACTCATTATTATATTCGCGGGTGGTTGTTGAGGGGGTTTTTAATGGGGTTCAACGTTATTAAAATGTGATGAATAATTACCTCCCTCTATTTATAACACTAACTCAGAGGGAATAGGCCAAACGAACAAGGCTCAGACCCTCCCCCACTTTTTTTATTACATTGAATTATTCGGGAATAGTTTTTACAATTCAATCGTAATATGATATAGAGGTTCACTCTATGACAAAAACAGTGCGAGAGGGACATTGGTGCAGACTGTAGTGGAAATAGGGCTCCAGAGCATCACCATAGACCCATAGATGCAAGGCCGGTGCGATGACACCGGTGAATAACGCCGATAGCAGGGATGGTTGATGGCACTACAGAGTTCATACAAGTGGCGTACAAATCTGGTCGTTGAGGTGACGGTGGTGTGCCACCGCACACCATGTTGAAGTAGCGGTGACTGAAAGCTATGATGAATGTAAGGTGACCCACAGGTATCGTGGATCATGGGGAGACACCATGGGGCACTGCTGATTGAGGGGGTGAAAGACTCCTTTAAGTCATTCGATAGGTGGACCGCATACCCTGCATTGTGCACGCTAGTTGTCTGGGCTCGTCAGCAGCCCCACCAAACATAGACATCCAAGGCCAGTTCGGGCTGGGCCGGTTCAGACGCATACCAGGTCGTAACGACCCGAACCAGGTCGGGTCGGCCGAGGCCAGGTCGGGGTGGACCAAACCAGGTCAGGTAGACCCAGTCCAGGTTGTTTCAACCCAACTCCGGTTGGGTCATCCCAGATCGGTCCGGGATGGGTCGATATGACTGGGTCGGACCGGAGCCAGACCCTTCTCCGGCCTACATACGCTTAAGTGACCATAACTAGTGAATCGAACGTTCGTTTGACGAACCTTTTGCGATTCTGGGATCCTTGAAGTGAGATTGTCCTTTTTAGACACTCCACGCGATATGTTGAGATTTTTGGAGTATCGATGGATTGGATCGACAATGAGTCCATCTAGGCCCTTGACACTAAAATCCCAATAACTTACAGACCAGGCATCTAGTGGATTCACATTTTGTTGCGTTGGAACCCTTATGACGTTATGGATCATCTGGTTACTTCATCATAGGACTTAGAACTGATATAAATACAACTGATGGCATAATGAGTAGTTCTACCAGTTTCAAGCATGGTATGAGTGGGAATCTAGTGGCTGGCTGTGACATGAAGAAGATGATCGACCAATGCGAGTCAAAAATAGAAACTATAGAGTGGGAAAATCTAGTTTTACGACTAATAATCCCAACCTTATCACCAGTAACTGATACAGGTTAGCACCATTGACCAATACGGGTCATCACCAATGACCAATAAGGGTCAACACCAGCAACCAATATGGGTCCGCACTAGCAATCAGCACGGGGCAATACTAGTGACCAATATGGTTCAGCATCTACAGACCAATACTGGTCAGCATAATGTGTCCAAAAATGATTCAGCATTACAGTTACTACAAATATAATAATCGGTCTTTACCACTAGTCACCCCTATCATAGTAACCATGAATTTATATAGTTAGAGGGAGCTATCTCTTTTTCTTTATGATTCATGGCTTCAATCATACTTGTGATATTACCTTCATTGTATTTCATGTGAATTTTTCATTTGTGGATTACTAAGAGACCTTCAGGGTTCTCTAGGTCCCCTGTTGGCTATTGTTATACTCACACCTATATTGGATCTGCCCATACATGTGTGTCTTGTTCAGACTACTGAAACTTCGAGGCAGAATTTGGAGGATTGGGACTTGGTGGCGCTTGGAGCAATGGGGGCATCTGAGATCCTCTTCTTCAACTTTAGACCTATAGCTACTACCATTTAGTTAGAGCTCTTGGGCAGATGTGAAAGCTGTTTTCTTTTGTTTTAATATTTAGGGAATGTATTCTTCTCCACTATTCTCAGTTTACAGTTGTACATGTGGTTGTACATTACACTTGTGGTTATTCCTTAATTTTGAAGGTTGTTTACTTCAGATTCCCCTTTTGAGTGTGTTCAGATATCAATGGAAATGCATTCCCATTTCAGGAAAAGCCTTCAGGTGCTAGAACTAACCCCTGTCTAATGGAAGGTGGCCTTGGGGTAGTCATGTCTAGGCCCCATTGGATGGGTCATAACAATCATGTTTTTTTCCCAAAATTTTTAGTAATATTATTTACATGTAATCAAAACTATTAATGTAAAATTAAGCATAATGAGGGGTAAAAACATAGTATTAGAGGGCCCAAATGACCATTACACTTGTTAAAAACCCATTTTATGGTCATATTTTGTCCATAAACATTCCATTAATGATTTAGGTTGGTTTGGTGTGTATTTTAATAGGTTCTAACATGTGTAAACTAGAGTTGATTTAAAAAAAATCAATGTGAGTACTTTTCTTTCCCTATAAATGGCCACCACTGATAAAACTTCTTGAAAACTCTCAAGAATCAGAGGTGTAAAGATTCTCTAAAGAATAAACTTATCTAAATCCCTGCCTTCCTATTAGAAGCCTCTCCTTCTGCAGAAATAAAACCAGGGAAGCCTTTTGGATCAAACCAAATTGAGTTACTCGATTAATATGTAATCTCTTCTCTCAAGATCTGTTCTTTTATTTTCAGTCCCCATCTATAAAATATATTTTTTCCATTATTTAAACAAAAATAGTTTCTAAAATATACTAATATGTTTTTATGCTATGGTTTTTAAATACACTTACACACATGTACATCTAATGGGTTACAAACATACAATTTATGTGTATGGTGAACTACATCTCCCTAAATGATGATTGTTCGTTTTTCCATTACTACCACTCATAGTGGAAATTATGATGGAAAATAAGTTTATATATATATATATCATTATTTATATAAAATATTTCTTTATTCCTCTTACAAACTTTTATTAACTCATTTCTTTTTTACTTTCAATTCCATGTCAATACGAAAATTTTGTTTGAGGAAGTCAAGATTACTACCCCCTCAAAGCAATACGATTCATTCATATACAACTTGGATAGTACTAAAAATGGATTTAGTGAATATTTATGATATATTTGATATAATAAATATAATTTAGTAATGATATATTTATAAATATATATTCATATATTTCTTTCACAATCTTTCAACAGTAAAATTAAACAGAAATAACATTCAGGGTTATGTATGACATACTGTCTAAGTGAATGGTGTATTACATTTTATAATTATATAATCAATAGATTATTTTTATACACATATAATGAATATAAATGATATATATATCATGTTTTACATTCTTGATATCATTATATAAGTATATGAACCCAAGATATAAAAAATTTAGACACATGTGAAAAAAGAGAATAATACTCGAAGTGTGGCCATAATTTGTAATATATAACAAGCTAGTCATATAAAGTCAAAATGACACATATGGTATTATATATAGTAATATGGTTCGATAAAATATTTATACAACATTTTATTTACTAAATATCAGGTTGGAATAAGTTCGATTAGAGTAAAGATTCAAGGTATGTGGATTTCACCTTACTTTTTATTTCAATGAGACATATTATTTCTTCACAGCCCATTCCTATTTATGGATTCTGTACATCTCATAAATTTATTATACATACCTGATAATTAATATTATGGATATTAACATATCCATTTTATGTTCTTTATTTTATTGGTTTTATGTTTCATAAGACACCAAATCAGTAAAACAGTTTTTTCTCAGTTTTCATTCTTTGAGAGTCATGTTTTTTTGTTTACCTAATGTTTTTTTGAGGTATATATAATTACATTTTAAATTTTATATCTTGATTCTACATATATTCATGATATTTTAAGCTTAATTTATTTTCCTTTTCTTATATGGAGAGTGTGATTTTATGAAACCTAATGGTAAAAGATTATTTAAAAAATTTAATCACTTTTCGAGATTTTTAACGATTATGCTTCTTTTGATGAAATATTGTGATCCATATCTAAAAAAATATCATGAGATTAATTATTCAATATTTAATGAAGATATATCCATATATTTGTAGAATTTTTTCACTCATTTTTATTTTCAATAATTAAGATTTTATTTTTTGAGAAATATAAATGTATCTCTCTCTTCAATCATAAATTTATTTTATTTCACAACGATATTTCTAAAAATTTTGTTAAAATGATATCAAGGGATAATTGCGGATATTTTTGAAGGAAAATGTATTTTAAAATTCTCTATGTCTTTAAAAAGTATTATTTATATGTTCTCAAAGTTATCTTCAATCAAATATTTTCCAATACATTTTCAATATTTAATTATATGATTACAGAGTATCTTCAATGAAATTTCATTGAAAACATTTTCAATATTTATTTTCAATTTTACAATGTTTTTTCAAAAAAAATGGTTTTTAATAGTTGTCGAATTGTATTCAACAATTTTTCAAGGAAATTGTTTTCCAAAATATCTTCATGTTTCATTCCTATGTTTTCATTGAATTTTTTTTCAAAATTATTTGAATCCTTATTTCCAATTTTTCAACTTATTATAAATGGAAATGGTTTTAAAAAGGTTATATTTTTTAAAAAATATTTTTCAAATAAAATAATATATTATAATAATGGAATATTTTGGAATGATACATTAAAGTTATTTTCTATCTAATTTGATATTTGTTGATATTACTCATACTATTATAGGAAATAATCTAAAGGTTCCATTCATATTCATTCTAGAAAGGTCAATGTTGTGATGGAATAATTGTTAAGATGCTCGTTTCACTTTAATCTATTATAAGATTTTAAAAACACATCAATTCATAGGTTATACTTATATGAATTTATTATTAAACCTATCTTTTTTAAATATTTTATGATGTGATGAAATATTATTGACACACATTTCATTTCTTGGTGTATGATTTTATGTTTATAAAACAAATATTTTTTTCATCGGTCATGATATTATGATTTTTTTGGCACAAGCATGAATGATTTAATTATATGATCTATGGGACCTATATCTCTCTTCAATACATTGGTTAGTGTTATGTTCTATTTGAGCTCAAAGGGAACATGGGTTGTAACCCAATCTCGAAGGCCAGAAGGTACATGGGTTGTAGACAAAGACAAAAAATGAAGAGGGTGCATTGTTTTATCCAAATACAAAAAATAAAAATTTACATGCATTGTAGCCCAATACTAAAATAATGTGGGGACACATGTTTTATCCCAAGCTCGAAAATATAAATGAACAGAAGTTTTAGCCAAATCCTCAATGTAATAGGGTACAAAGTCTGTTAGCCCATGTCCATTATAGGTACACGGGTCATATACCAAGTGTAACATGTTATAAAGGACATGGTGGATACTTTGACATAATACTTTTTATTCTTAGGGGTTATATTATATTCCATATTCGTATGTTATGATTTCATAGATCAGGATATTTATTTCCTTTTGAATAATTTCTTTTCAACTACAATGATTTATCAAATATCTCATGTTTACGATAATTTATATCTAGTTTATGGTCTTCTAATATTATGATCATGTTCTCAAACCCCAATGTTCTGGTATATTCTTACATGTGTGCCTTGTTTACACTTATTGAGCATTTTACCTCCCCAAGTTTATTATGTATCATTTCCCCATGTTAGTAGGAAAGGCTTAAGGAATAATTTCTAAAGGTGAATATATATATGCGATATATTGAATATCATTCACCATGATAGAAGATATTTTTTCCATGTTTTAATGACACCAAACTATTATGGTCCTTGGGAATGTATTTTTTAGTTTAATGGATATTAATCTAAAATGATGAAATATCCATGCATGTTAAAATTGGGTGTCTATAGCTGGTAATGATGGAATGGTTTAGTCAACCATTGAAAATAGTGTTTGAAAAATTTGTTGGGATCAATAGGTATATTTTTAAGGATATTTCAATAAATGTATCTAAAGAAATCTATAAGAAGGAATAAATATTTAGGAAAATGTCTTGGAATTTTGATAATGTAAAGAATGAGTGGTTTGATAGAAATAAATCCCATTAAGGACACTATATGTAGATGTTTCTCGGACATAGATGTGCCAAGGGGTAATAACTCAGACATGATGTTCCTGGACTTACATGAAGCAATCTGGTACATGACAAGAGGCATAATTGCACACCTGGTTTGACACTCCTCAAATATATTCTTTGGGAAATAACAATATATTTACAAAAAATCATAAAGGATTTAAATAGGGGATGTATTGTAATATCCTAGTATAAAACTATGGATTCAAAGATTAAAGAAATAGGAACCATGATTTAGGCACCCTATATGTTATTTTTCATGATTAATTTGTATACAAATATGATAAATTCTTATCAAACTATGATTTATAGTATTATTAATTGGAGATAATTTTAATAAACATGGTTAAATTTTAATGTTACAAATGGAGAATGTATGTTCATTATGAGATTTGATTTTCCAAGTGGAAATATCATAAAAACAATCAGGAACATTGTGCGATAATTCATTATACGTATGAAAAAAGAGACCGCAAAGGACATGTGAATGATATGGGATGTTATTTGAGTATTTTTTATATTAAAAAATATATGAATTTTTAAATTGAGGTTTAAGAATCATAAGTCATCATTCATTTTTCATATTGTTAGAAAGATGTATTATGGAATATGTTGATGAAGCATGATTAATAGTTTAAGAATAATGTTAGATTACTAAAGTATTTATATTTTGGAAGTAAATGATTATGTTATATGAACCATTAAATGTATATATACTTTCAGTATAAGTTTTCATTATGGACTGAAAAGGACATGTCGAATTTTGATGAAGACATAGAAAAGTGATTTTATTGAAAGGATGTATTTTGATTAAGGGAAGGTATCCTTTAATTAATGACTGAAATTGAGATAATGATCATTGGATAATGGTATGTTACATATGAATATGTAAATTATATAGTATAGATTACCATAGAACAGATTATTAAAAAATGAACTATGTCATCAAGGATGAAGTTTACAACTTATTGTATTTAATGAATATATATAGTAATTTTTGGAATATGGAAACATGATTGTTATCCCAATTCATTTTTGGTAATTAGGTTTATTACCATGTTTCAATGAAATATATGATGATGTTGTTCAAATTAATTGAATGTGATAACCAATTAGTACTGTTTGATATATGGGGTATCAATGTTAAGATGATTTCAAGCATTTCAATCTAAATCATTGAATTTTCATCTTTAGGAAGGGTTATAAGGATAAAATATTATAAAAAGATTATGTTAAACATTGGATGATGTTTGTGAGAATAATTTATTATCATACAACATTATTATTTATGAATATTGGATAATCGATTATAAAAATGTGGTGTTGATGGTAACTGATGATAGATGAGATTTAATATCACGGATCTCATGATCTGTTTCCACATTGGGACTGAAAAATTAATATTCCATTATAGAGAAAGAGGTCATGTGGATGAAGGAAAAATTGGTTTAGTTTTCCCAAAATCGTTTATGTATACCATTTCCTGAAAATTATTTATCATTAGGAAAAATTATTTGGAAACAAAAAAAATAATTATAGCACCTCTATTTTTGATGAATCAGATTGCACCTTAGTTAATCAAAGATGAATGTATATTTGATTGTTAACATTATCCTAACCTATTTTCCCTATCTATCTCTATCAGAAAAATGATATTTATATTTTTATTTTGAGTATATTTCTTTACTTCCAACCCATGTTCTCTTATTTCAGAAGCTAGTTATCAGTTACTTTTGGTAACTGTTTCGATTCTAACATTATTTTTTAAAAATAAGTTTTAATATACATTTTTACATTATGGGATTATATGAATGAAACATTGATATATTAATCCTTTAATGAAAAACAAAAATTTCTATGGTGAAATTAATTTTAAGGGGGGGTATAATGTGACACCTCAGTATTTTTGAATTATTTTTTTCAAATTAATTTAATCTTCTAATATTTTTCATTTTACACAACTATAAAAATAAATTGTTTTATTATTAAATTACTAAATAATTATTTCCTTTCACAAAAAATTGACTTGGAATCGGTTAAATGACACCAACATGGTGAACAATACATGGATCATTGACTTGGAAAATGTTATACTTAACCACAACTTCGCTTATGTTACACGCAACATTGATGTTTCTAAGAAACATCATATTACTATTATAATAATTCAAATAAGAAAAGTATACCCTAGATGATAACATTCTTGATATGGAAAGTAATAAATAAATTTCATATATTTTTAATAATTGATTCATAGAAATAAAACATATTAATAATGAAAGATATAATTTTTGGTAATGGCCTTATATGTTTAAAAATAGAATTTTCTCAAATAAACTACATTTCATGTCCTAAATGAAAAAAATATGAAATTAATTTTATATATAAATATAAATTCAATTTGATAAAATATTCTACATTTTTTGAATTTATAACTACAAAATTATCTTAGGGTTATTTTTTATATTTTTTGAGGAACAAAATTTTTGGAGGAGTAGTGAAAAAATAATGAATCTTAGTTAATAACAACCATTACTTTTAAATATTTATTACTTTTAAATTATAAATTAATTTTTTATGGAATAATTATATAAATTATACATATATTAAAACCATTTAATTCATTATAATAAATTTCACTTTGAAATTTATTATACCAATCTAACAAACATTTGAACATTTTTCATCTTTAAAAACATCTTATTCTATCCCAGCTAAAGGATCAGCATTAATCATAATTTTTCAAATTATGTGAATTGAATACAAAAAAAATAACATGAACCATTTTAATAAGTATAATATTTAGAGTCTATTTATATCATATTTAATTATGATAAAAAAATTTAAAAGATGTGATTAAAATTTATTACAGCGATTAACGTAAAATTAGTATTAATTAGTGAATAAACCCTAATATTAGTAGCCCAATTGACCTAGAAACATGTCCAAACACCATTTAATGGACATATTTAGGCTAAAAACATTAAATTGTTAATTTATTTTTGTTTTTAGGACATTTTTTAGGTAATGATATGTGTACGCCAAACTTGTTTTAAAAACATCTTAATCATTCTTTTTTACATCCCCATAAATGCCACTACATCTCCCACTTATTGACACCTATAAAAAACATATAATATGAAATTATCTTCCCAATACACTTAAATAATACTCTAAATTCTTCCATGAATCCGCTACTTGGGTAGAAAGATATCCAAGAAATACGTTTTTCACAAACAAATAGGTCTTACATTATTAAGAGGTGAGATATTCTCTCAAACTCCATTATATTATTTTCCCTTTCCAACCCTTCCAATATTATTTTTACAAGATTTTATTACAAAACATTATATCATAAATATATTGGGGTTCTTTTATTATGTGTTCTAAACCTAAAATTACTCAATAATTCATCTAATGGGTAACAAAATACTGTTTTTGTGTATGGTGAACAACTACCTCACTAAATGATGAATGTTCATTTTTTCCATTACATTATCTCATGGTAAGAATTATGAAAGAAAAATATATTTATATATTTCATATATCATATTTATTATTTATTTATGCTTATGTATTCCTTTTTTTAGCACATTTTTTTACTGTCCATTTTGTGTCAATACAATAATTTCGTTTGAGGAAGTTTAGACTACCACCCCATCAAAGAGATATGATTCAGTCATAAACGACATGGATTGCATTAACGATGGTTTTATTCAATATAAATGACATCATAAAGGTAAATTAATAATTATATATATATATATATACATACTTACATATATGTATTTTATTTTCATTCAATATGAAAATTAAATAAAACATAAGTTCATCTGTATATATGACACACCATCTCAATGAATAGTGTATTTCATTTCGTATATATATATTCTATATATTATTATAGTACAAAAATAATGTATATAAATTATATTTATATGATTTATTACATAATGTAAATCCTGATATATGTATAAGAACCATAAATATAACTTATTATGACAAATGTGAAAAGCAAAGAGAATATTACTCGACGAGTACCAAGAAACTAATATATAGTCATAATAAATCCATATATTGTACTAGATAGAATTATAATTTTCATAAAAAAAATTAAAAAATAATATTTTTTATACAGGCGGTTTTAATGAGTATGGTGAGATTAAAGACACAAGGTATGTGAATTTCGTCTCACATTTTATTTATGTGAGATAAATGATTTATTCATCACCCATTCCATATGTATGGTGTATGTACTACCCAAGAATGTATAATATGAACATTATAAATAAACAATTGGGTTTTCATATATCTATTTTAAATTCACTATTTCTTGGGAATTTTTTATAAAATTCTACCAAACTGGTAATATAGTATTGTCTCAATTTGTCATCATTGAGATTCTTGTTTCGTTATGCACCTAAATTAATTTTAAGTTATATATACATCCATTTTACATGTTATATCTTTAATATCCTTATTTTTCATATATTTTCAGATTCATTTATTTTCTTTTTCTTATATGGGTAGAAGTATCCTATGTAACCAAGTGGTAAGAATTTATTGAAACAATCTCATCGCCTTGCGAGAATGTTATCAATTATGAATATCTTCATGAAATATCCAGATTAATATATCATGAAAACTAATGAGATTACATCTCAAATTTTTATTAATTTTATATCCATATATTGGTAACATTTTTACTTCTTTGATACTTTAGATATCTATAGAGATGTTTTAATAAAAATTATAACATTATCTCTCACATTTATTAGAAATATATATAATCGTAAAACCAAGTATCCAAAACTTATTTCTATTTTTTAAAATGACGATTCATGATATTATTCAAGTAAAAATGTTTTTAGAAATGTATTATTATTAAAAAATGTTTAATTTTAATTATTCAAACTTATCTTCAATAAAATGGTTTCCAATACATTTTCATGATTTATTTATAATTTCTCAAAGTATCTTCAATGAAATAGTTTAAAAAACATTTTCAATAATTATTAATATGTTTTCAATGTGCTTTAAAAAATAATGTTTTTATAATGTTTTTAATCTTATTTTATTTTTTTTCCTGGAATAATGAATTCTAAACGATTTCATGTTTCATTTTTAATTTTTTAGGAAATGGTTTTCCAGTTAATTTAAATCCTTCATTCTATTTTATGAAAATATTTTCCAAGAAAATTGTTTTCAAAAGGATATATATTTTATAATTAAATTTTCAATGAAGAAATAATAATTTCATCATGATGTTTTTTTGAATGCTATTTTTAAATTATTTTCCATATAAGGTTACATTCCTTTCTGTTACTCATGCTTTTAATAAAAATTATCTAAAGGTCCCATCAATATTCTTTAATTTATGGTTTATTTTTTATAGAATAATTTATATGACGCCCATTTAACATCCATGGGTTATATGATGTTGAGTCAATAAGGTTTTCCCTATGACTTTTCCATTCCTTATTTTTTTGAAAATCACAAACACCTTATCAATAGGAAAATTTCTTTTATAAGGAAAATCGCTTTTATAAGGAAAATCGCTTTTATAAGGAAAATTGATTTTATAAGAAAAATCACTTTTATAAGGAAAATTATCCTTATCATATTTTCATTATCTATATCCATATATTTCTTAAGTATAAGAATCAGATTCATTTCTATATTCTTAGAATCGCATAAAACTTTGATTTGAAGCATTCTGTTTTAGGCTCCGAATTTTGGATGAGAACTGTAATGAAGTTCCACACCGAATTCTAGATATGAACTTTAATAAAGTTCCACTCTTAATTCTAGATACAAACTCTCATGAAGTTCGACACCGAATTCTAATGACGAATTCTGATTATGAATTCAAATGACGAATTCTGATTACAAATTCTCATTATGAATTCTCATTCCGAATTCACCTATTAAACAAAATCTGATCATCTTTGCATTATACACTCCGAAGTTATTTTAGACTCTGAATATTATTTTTGGTTAGACTCTGAACTTTCTTTTTTTCTTACACTATTAAAATTTGTCTACTCTTTGATATTATGCTTACACTCCGAAACTTCACTCCGAACCTTCACTCCGAACTTTTGTGTTAGAATTAAAATTATGTCGTACATTATTTTACACTTGTTTTGTTATAAAATGATTTCTTCTATTCTATTATAAACTAACCATTGGTTATGTTACACTTGTACAGGTCCCTCCAATTTTTAAGGAAAATATGACCGTTAGAAAGGAGGCCAACCGAACCTATAAATAAGAGCTCATTTGAAAGAGCTTATGAAAACTTCTTTGACATTGTTCACACATGCTATTGAAGTGATTTCTATAGAGACAGGCTCTTATTAACTCTCAAATCTTCGTGCGACTCCGAATGTTGGTGATTAAATTCGGGGACTTCTGGGTATAGGAAGACAGAGGTGCCGACTACCTTAAAGTTCGAGGGCTTCCTTGTTGAGGAAGACATAGGTTTCCAACTACCTTGAAGTTGAGGTCTTGCGGGGATAGCAAGATAGATATTCTGATCATCGTATCGAGGGATTACCCTAGTGTGGGTAAGACAGACTTGCTTGAAAGTTTCAATCATGGGACCTTTATCCAAGGATGTTGGATACCCTTCTCTTTGGGTTAAAAGACTTATATCTTGTTACTTGTAGTTTTACTACTTGTTTTTTTCCGCTGCATATTGTATTGGAAGGAAATTATAACTTTCTTATACTTCCTTACTTATACTCTGTTCCATTTAGATTCTATACTCTTTAAGGTAGAATCTCATATTGTAATCTTTAGTTATGTTTCAATTTCCGGATCCATATTTCCGGAACCTACTTTCGGAGTCTCTTTCCAGTTTTAAGAAAGTACATAGAACTTGAAGTTTATAACTTCATTCCTTATTCCAATTTTTCAATTGGTGTTAGAGGTGTTGTGAATTTTCTTAGTTTAACTTTGGTAAACTTATCTCTTTCCTTTGTTTAAGGAATTTTTAATGTATACAATTCACCCCCCCTCTTGTATATTGAGCATCTACATCATTATTTTGATACTACAATTAGTATTCGAGGAGGTCTCTGAAATAATTATTCTCATGTATAATTTTTTTTGCTCACTTTGTCATTCTGAATTTCGAACATTCTCATTCCGAACTTTGTAATTCCGAACTTTGTGATTACAAACTTTTTCGACTAACAAGTCTGTGTGCCGAAAGTTGTTTTTAGTATGACAGGAGTCAATGTTGGTTCTATTGATAATATAAATCCTACAAGACCCCCAATATTTGATGGTAATGACTATGAGTACTGGAGAGATCTAATGAATACTTTTTTTATTAATACTGGAGTGGAAAACATTGTTATACTTACTGGTGATTATAAAATTCTTGATAAGGAAGATAGAACTTTCACTAACCAGGAAAAGCAAGAGTACCAACTTAATTATAACGTACGCAATACCTTACTTTGTTCAATGACTAGAAATATATATAGCCAAATTTCTTCTTGTGAAGAAGCTAATTGTATTTGGAAGAAGATAGAGGTTACACACTTTTGAACTTCTAAACTGATAGAAACTAGGAGAGCTATGCTTAGAGATGAATACCATGGCTTCAATTTTCCTTATGGTGAACCTATTTGTAAAGTTCAACAGAGATTTAGGAATATTGTCAATAGTTTATAGTATACGTGAGAGAAAGGGTTAGATGATGAAGCACTTTTGGATAAGATAATTGATATCATGCTCAATGAGTGGGAATCAAAGAGAACTGCTATATATGGGAACAGAAGAGTGACTCCAATTTCTCTTGATGAGCTATTTGGAACTCTTCTCCAACATAAAACAATAATGAAGAGAGATGATGATAACATCAAGAAGAAAAATGGAAATGGAACTGTTGCTTTTACAAAAACATCAAATCAGATGAAAGCTAAGATTCCTGAGAGAGTAACCAGATCCAAGTCTAAGAATGTTATTTTCCAATCCGAATCTAGTGAGAGTGAAGTCTCTGAAAATGAGTTAGAAAATCTTTCACAAAGGATGAACAAGATAGCTGGCCAAAGATGTTTCCAATCCAAGTATAAGAAGAAGGAATGGAAAGATAGGAAAGATGGAGAAGTCACTTGTTATGAATGCAAGAGAGCTGGACTTATTAGACCAGATTTCCCTTTTCTCAAAATGAAAGAAAGAAAGAAAGGAATTCAGATAGGAATAGAAAGAAGTATTATAATGCCAAAGCTAAGAATGTTTTGAAATCTAATGACACCTGGAGTGCTAGTGGTGGTGACTCTTCAGATGAATCTTCTGATTATGAATCTTCAGGGAAGAAGAATCTTGGTCTTATAGCCAGACTACCTATTGCCAATCATTGTTTCATGGATAAGGTACGAAATGATGAATCATTGACCAATTTATCTTTAAATTCTAATGATGGTAAGTATTATAACTCCTCAGATGAATAATCCTCTTCTGATGATGAAAATACTTTACCTACTTATGAAGAAGTTTCTAGGTTTGCTGAACTTCATGAAATTGAGAATTATAAACTCAATAAGAAACATGATAAGGCAATCTCTAGGAATAATATTCTTAAAAAATAGATATCAAATTTGTCTAAATATCTTGATAAGAAAAATGCTGATTTTGAAAGTATTTCAAAAAACCTTGAGGAAGTAAGTTCTAAGAAAAATGTTTTTGAACCTAACTATAGTTCTAAAACTAATTATTTTGAAGATAAAAACTTGGTTATAAAACTCATGTCCGAAATTTTTTCCTTGAAGAAGTGTTTATCAAACTTTACCCATGGTAAAGAAAATTTTGATAAAATGTATTCTCAAATATGACCTTTAAGAAATAAATCCGGATATTTTTATACCCGTGAAAAACCAACTTTTAGTAAAAATTACTTTGTTCCTCAAAGTGCCTCATTTTGTACCAAGTGTCAATGTGGTGGTCACTGGGCAAGGAATTTTTCCTTAAACAAAACCCAATCTCAAGGGTTTCATAATGATTATTTCTCTAAGAAGATGTGGGTCCCTAAAGTTTTGTTATCTGGAAATGTCGGATCCAAACCAGTTTGGAATTTGAAAGTCTAATTCTTTTCTTGATGTCAGGAAAATAAAGAGAGTACCAGCAACAACACATGGTACATGGATAGTGGATGTTTCCGGAACATGACTGGTAACAAAATCTATTTTGAAAAGATTATCAAAACGAAAGGAGGAAAGGTAACTTTCAGAGTTAATGCTAATGGAGAAATTGTTGGTATTGGTAATATTATTCTTATAGGTAAAACGTTGATTTCAAATGTTTTATTTGTAAAGAGTCTTATGCACAACCTCATTAGCATAAGTAATTTGTTTGATGAAGGATACCTTGTGAATTTTAGAAATGATTAGTGCTTAGTTCACAATTCCAAGGAAGAATTTATTCTCTCATCCAATAGGAAAGAGAATGTTTACACCTAAAATTTAGAAGACCTCAGGAGCCAAGATTTACCTTGCCTAAGTGCAATGGAAGATCATTCCTGGATATGTCATAGAAGACTAGGACACTGTAACCTTAGGAACTTATGTAAACTCTCTAAGAAGAAATTAGTTAAAGATCTACCGGAGCTTAGATTTTATTCTTCTAAAGATTGTGATCATTGTCAATATGTCAAGCAACCTAAGTATAGTTTTAAATCAATCTGTGATGTCTCAACAACTGATGATTTACAGTTAGTGCACATGGATCTTTTTGGTCCAACACAAACTGGAAGTATTGGATGAAAATACTATGTGTTTGTTCTAGTTGATGATTACACTAGATTTACTTGGGTTTATTTTCTAGAAAAGAAATTTGAAGCTTTTTCTTATTTCAAAAGTTTTAGAGCTCAAGTTAAAAATGAGAAAAAACTTCCATTGAAAACTATTCATAGTGATCATGGAGGAGAATTTCAAAATTCTGATTTTGAAACTTTTTGTAGTAGGAATGTCATTACTCACAATTTTTCAGCACCTAGAACTCCTCAACAAAATGTTGTAGTAGAGAGAAGAAATAGAATTCATCAAGAGATAACTAGAACCATGTTGATTGAATATTCTATAGCTAGACATTTCAGGGCTGAAGCTGTAAGCACTGCTTTTTATACTATAAATCGAGTTTTGATTAGACATTTTCTTAATAAAAATAATTATGAGTTATGGAATGGTAGAAAACCGAGACTATCCTACTTCAATGTTTTTGGTTGCAAGGTATTCATTTTGAATACTAAAGATAACTTACATAAATTCGCACCAAAATCTGATGAAGGAATTTTCTTATGTTACTCTACAACTTCTAAGGCTTATAGAGTTTTTAATAAAAATACTTGTACTGTTGAAGAAACAGTGCATGTAAAATTTGTTGAGTCTGATCCTTTTGTTTTTAAACCATCTCAACCTATATCCGCGGATGTGTTCTCAAAAACTGACTGTCAACCCTTGATAGAAGATCCTTTTGATAAGGAAAATGTTCAAGAAGATAATTCTGAATTATTTACCCCAGAAGATTTTCTAACCTATGTTGATGAACAGGTTTTTCGAAACCCAAATCAGGTGTTTCTTAAGAATCATCCCAGTGATAGTATCATTGGTGTGTAAATCAACCTGTAAGGACTAGAAGTTCCTTATGAAATGAAGTAGAACATATAGAATTTCATTCCCAATTAGAACCAAAAAGAACTGATGAAGCTTTAGGTGATGATGATTGGATCAAATCCATGCAAGATGAACTATATGAATTTGAAAGGAACAAAGTCTGGATCTTGGTTGAAAGACCTAAGGAAACTTCTGTTATTGGAGTAAAGTGGGTTTTCAGGAATAAATGTGATGAAAATGGAGTCATAGTAAGAAATAAAGCTAGACTTGTTGCTAACGTCTATAATCAGCAAGAGGGAATAGACTATGAAGAAACCTATGGTCCAGTAGCTGGACTTGAATCTATCCGTATTCTACATGCCTTTTCAGCATTCTTTAATTTTCAACTTTTTCAAATGGATGTGAAATGTGCTTTTCTTAACGGTTATGTTCAAGAAGATGTTTTTGTTGAACAACCTCCTGGCTTTGAAGATACAAAACATCCTAATCATGTTTTTAGACTTACCAAAGCTCTGTATGGTCTTAAACAAGCCCCACGAGCATGGTATGATAGACTCACTAGATTTTTGCTTCAAAATAACTATGTTAAGTGAAATGTAGATCCAACCCTTTTTATAAAGAAAGATAAGAAAAATGTTTTGATTGTTCAAATTTATGTTCATGACATCATATTTGGTTCAACTTAGCAATCCTTAACTGACTCTTTTGCAAGTCTAATGAAATATGAGTTTGAAATGAGTATGATGGGTGAGTTAACTTTTTTCCATGGTTTTCAAATTTCTCAAAAACCAGAAGGAACCTACATATCTCAACATAAGTATATTAAAGATATTCTCAAAAATTATGGTTATGACAACACTAAAAGTACAAGTACACCCATTGGTACCTCAAATTCTTTAGATCTTGATGAAGCTGGGAACTAGTAGATCAAAAATCTTTTAGCGGTATGATAGGAAGTTTACTTTACTTAACAGCTAGTCGACCAGACTTAATGTTCTCAGTATGCTTATGTGCAAGATATCAATCCAATCCTAAGGAATCTCAGTTAAATGTAGTAAAAAGAATTTTTTCGCTACCTTGAGGGAACCATCGATCTAGGATTATTTTATACTTCTGGAAATGATTATGTTTTAAAAATATTTTTTGATGCTGACTTTGGTGGATGTAGAATGGATAGAAAAAGTACATCCGGAACATGTCATTTCTTAGGAGATTCGTTAGTTTCTTGGTCTTGCAAGAAATAACATTCTGTAGCACTTTCCACTGCAAAAGCCGAATATGTAGCAGCTGGAAGTTGTTGTGCTCAAGTGTTGTGGATGCAACACACACTCACAGACTATGGCTTGAGTTTTACTAAAACTAAAATTTTGTGTGATAACACATGTTCCATTACCCTAAGTAAGAACC
Source organism: Viscum album (assembly GCA_963277665.1). Taxonomy (NCBI): domain Eukaryota; kingdom Viridiplantae; phylum Streptophyta; class Magnoliopsida; order Santalales; family Viscaceae; genus Viscum; species Viscum album. Next base: position 157,122,771 of record OY728128.1, on the reverse strand, counting down.
CTGCACATCACTCTCGTGCAAAGCACATAGATATTAGGCATCACTTTCTTAGGGATCACAAACAAAAATGAGATATTATTCTTCAATTTATTGGAACGCAAGATCAACTTGATGATATTTTCACAATATCTTTGCCTTCTGGTAGATTTGAATATATTAAACAGAAGTTAGGAATGATAACCGTAAGGTAATCTTTCTTAATTAACTTTATGTTGAAAAAGTTTCCTTACAATAATAAACTCCTTTTCATAGGGGGAGTACATTTGTTTGTTAGAGTAACAAAGTTTTTCAAAAGTTTGTTTTCAAACTTTTCGGAAATAAAATTCCGGAATGGGAATTTCCGGAACTAAAATTTTCCAGAATGGATATTTTCGTATAGAAAACATCTCGAATGGAAATTTTCGTATTGAAAACATCCGGAATGGAAATTTTCGTACTGGTATTTCCATAACGAGATTTTCGTACCGAGGCTTTCATAAAGAGCTTTTCGTTTTTCAATTTTTTTGTAATGAAATTTTTGTACTGGAATCCTTATAATGTTTTTTCATTTTTATTGTCTTATTCGTACTGAGTTTTCCGCACTGAGTTTGTTTTTCGTATTGAGTTTTGCGAACTATGACTTTTCGTAATAAAGTTTTTTCGTAGTTTTTTTAAATGTTACCCATTACGAATAATCCTTCTAGGCCAATCTGAAAGGTATGATTTCCTTACTCAAGTGTTCTTAATCAAACTTTACTTTCTGGTATTTTCTTATTTTTTGTTTGCGGTTTATAGGTTTTCTTAAATCCTTGTTTAAATAAAAACCTCAAAAGATCAGATTCATGTTTTTCTTAAGAATTGGTTTTCAACCGTCAGATCTGATCTCAGTTTTTTTTTACAACTGTTCGATCAACAAAGGAAGATGAACCATCATATCGTTGCCTATATAAAGGAGACCCCAAATGATCATCCCATATTGGTTTTTCAAGCTCCAGCATCCCGAAGCTCTACCTCTCTATTTTAAGGTCGTTCCGATCTTCAGCATTCTCCGTTCCGAAGTTCTCAGAAATCATCAGATCCGAATGTCTGTGGAAGAAGCCTCTCAAGACACGTTTGTAACATCCCCAAATGATAAAGGGTTAAATGGATAAATGATATGACTCATGTCAACAAGGTGCACCTTCCTTTTCGAGAGCCTTCCTGATTAGAACTCCACAGTTAAGCGTGCTTGGCCTGGAGTAGTGATTAGGATGGGTGACCTTCTGGGAAGTTTCTCAGGGTGTGTGTGAGTGAGGGCAAAGCACACTGGAAAGGACAAGTGTTGTCATGTGGGGATAATCATTAGTTAGATGACCCGTTCAGGCACATGGGTGGACCCTAGGGTGGTCCCCACGTGTCTGCGGGGCAACTGGTGGTCCAGGACCCGACGACCATGTTAAGGCGGGGTGTCTATGCTGTAACCGGAACTCGGTTGTCACATTTGGTATCAGAGGTGGTACCCAGCCTTAAGTGTGCTACACTACCTGGGTTGATATGTAGGGCCCACAACGAGGGCGTTGTGCTCTAAAGGGGGGGTGATTGTAACATCCCCAAATGATAAAGGGTTGAATGGCTAAATGATATGACTCATGTCAACAAGGTGCACCTTTATTTTCGGGAGCCTTCCTGATTAGAACTCCACAGTTAAGCGTGCTTGGCCTGGAGTAGTGATCCGGATGGTTGACCTTCTGGGAAATTTTCCAGGGTGTGTGTGAGTGAGGACAAAGCACACTGGAAAGGTCAAGTGTTGGCATGTGGGGATAATCATTAGTCAGAGGACCCATTCGGGGAAATGTGTGGACCCTGGGGTGGGCCCCACATGTCTGTGGGGCAACTGGTGGTACCTGGTGCGCCCGGACCCGACGGCCATGTTAAGGCAGGGTGTCTGTGCTGTCACCGGGACCTAGTTGTCACAATTGTCATGACCCGTCATCGGGACCCGTGCCGTGACTACCCCAAACCCGCCTTCCATAGGCCAGGGGCAGGTGACTAGCACCAAAGGCGTTAATCCTGATAACTGGGAAGGCATTGCCTTTATAAAAGTAAACAAAACACCACAGAGTACAAGCGGAAGTAAACACTAAGTACAAAGAGAAGTGCTGAAAGGTAAATGGGCCAGAATACAAACCCAAATGAAAGTACAACTACAACTGAACAAAGTACAACAGCTGGAAGAACGGAAGCGGCTCCTGGGTCATCCTCCTCAGATCCTACCGGAATGGTAGGTACAGATGGCACAGCTCCTGGATCGTCCACCACGGATCCTACCTGAAGGGTAGGTAAAGATAGCCTCCACAACTCTCTCGCCCGTCAACCTCCTCCGAGTGTTGTCTCACCGTGAAGTCCACATTCGGATACTGACTCGTCATGTGGTCCACCTCCGGGTACCATCCAGTCCTCATTCACTCGGCCTCCGTCAGCAATGCCCATCGTCTGCAATAAACACAATGAGGTGCGGGCATAGCCCGTGTAGGGGTGAGTATAACGATACTTAGTAGGGACCCCGAGACCCTCAAGCTCTCACTAAAACCAACATGGATAACCACAAAGAAGATCTCAACAGATAACCTCTAATTAGGTATATGCCCATGCATATACCTAAGTTATCAAGTAACTCATCTCAATCTTGAGAAAAAACAAAGATTATGAAATAAACAGATAACCACTACCCAGGTATATTCCCATACATATACCTAAGTTATCAAGTAACCCATCTCAATCATGAGGAAACACAAAGGTCATAGACTCAGCTCAAACTAGGATTTTTATTATCGAAACTGTAACTGCTGAAAAGCCCCGTCTCTAGAGTGTACAGTGGTCCTATCACGACTCCGAGGTACTGATCACTAATCCAAGTCTCTGAGGTACTCCTCCTGTCGAGTACCGCGGGTCTTCTGCCAAATACTAGGTGCTCTGTCTGCTGTGGGTCTACAGCCAAATACCGGGTGCTCCCCCTAATAGCTTACAGAGGTACTCCTCCAGTCGAGTACCACGGGTCTGCTGCCAACTACCAGGAGCTCCTTCCGTCGTGGGTCTGCCACCAAATACAGGGCGCTCTGTCCACTAGGCTAGTTGACTCACTCCAAGTCGAGTCGGTCAAGCAGTCGTTAGGTCTCAGTCATCTACACGGTCTTCGTACTCCGTATGCTTGTCTCCGGGAGGGACCGCTCCACGAGCTACAGATCAATATTCCATGTATCACAAAGTCCCACGAAGATGTATCTCAAAAGACCGCCTCGTCATAAGGGTCTCAACGCAACGGACGGTGCGTCAATCGGACGCCCGGTCTGGGAGTTATTAGTCTTTTCGTCCCAGGGGCCCGGTTGGTTTCGAGTGCGAACCAACCCGGCCGTATCTCAACTGTACCCTGAACTCTCATAGGGTATACTCAAAAGGACTGTTTCTCCACGTGATCACCAATGCCACCGATGGTTCGTCAAACGGACGTCCAGTCTGAAGATAACAGCTTTTCCGTTCCAAGGGCCCGACTGGATTTCGGGTACAATCCAACCCGGCCACCATCCAACAGCAACCAAAACTTGGGCGAAGTATGCCAAATGTTTCGTCTCATCAAGAGGAATTCAACAAGACATATGTCGCGTCAATCGGACGCCCGGTCTGTGAGTTATTGGCTTTTTCGTTCCAGGGGCCCGGTTGGTTTCGTGAGCGAACCAACCCGACCGCACTCCGACGACATCCAAACCTCGAGCGGAGTAAGCCAAAAGATCCGTCTCATTTATTGGAATCCATGAATGTCGACGGTATGTCAATCGGACGTCCGGAGCTCAAGATATAAGCGTTTCTGCTCCGAGGGCCCGGTTGGTTTCGTATCTGAACCAACCCAACCGAATCTAAAGTATTACGAACCTTGAGTGTAATATAATGAAATGCCCGCCTCGATCCAAGGATCGCATCGCCACTGACGGTGCATCGATCGGAAGTCTACAACTCAAGATATGAGCGAAAGACCGAAAAGGGCCCGAAAATGGGGGTTTCGGGCCCGGACCGACCCGGCCCGAGACCCACTAGGACGGCCCGAACCTGGTCGACCCGACCCGGGTCTGGGTCGGTCCGGCGGGGCGCAGCCCAGCCCGGCGGCCCGACTACCCAGCGCGCTGGCGCGCGGTGCTAGCTGGCTCGGCCGAAGGACCGAGCCGTTCGGTTATGCGGGGGGGCGCGCTGCCCCCCGCCGTTCGGAAACCGCGACCCCAATTAAGGGGCCCCTCAGCTGGCCAGCTGAGGGTATTGACCTTCGGCTATTTCCCTGTCCGGCCAGCCCGCCCTGGCAGGCCAGTTCTTGCTCCACGGGACTGGCGTCGGCCGGTCCCCTCCTTGCTCCGACGCCGACGGCTCGTCTCTGGCCGCCGGTCAACCTGCTTCGCCGCGACCCGGAACCGGCCACGGCCTTGGTCGACCGGTACGGCACGATGGCGTCATGCTCTTCCACCGCGGCCCCGCTCTGGCCGTGGTGTTTTCGGATTTCTCTGACGCGGTGCGATGGCGTCGTGTCCTTGTTCGTTTCCACGGCGCGGCGCGACGGCGCCGCACATTCCTTGTCGCACAATCACACGCGGTGTGACGACACCACGCCTTACTCATTTCAAACCACAAAGAAACAAACACATGGATAAGGGAGGAGATTCGGCCGTGATTGTGCGGTCCGGCCCCCTCTCGTTAATCGATATCATTTGGTCATATTTTCACGAAGAACAACAAAGTGGTAAACACGATCAAAATAATTAAATAACCCCTACCTTGAGCGTAGCTAGAACATGGGTTTTCTGCGGAAAATGACATCGCGAGGTGAAGCTCTGTATGTTGATGGAGAACGTCCGAGGAGGAAGTAGTGTCTCCTTTTCTTTGACACGGGAAGAATATCGAAAGAGGATGCATCGTCGATCTTCGGAAAAAGGGGTCACACCCCGGCTGTGGAGAGGAGAAGAGACGGCACGTCGATCTCTTCTTACGGTGATGGCATTCTTCGTCGAAGTCTTGGTGTTCTTCATGATGAAGATGAAAACACCCAAGAGATCTCTCCACAATTTTCCACACACAATAACCAAAACAAAATAAAATAAGGCTCATCCTTATTTTATTAACTCATGCCACAATTCAAAAATTCAAAACTTAATTTAATTAATTGAATTGGTGAGTTGGCATACTTAAAGAGAGGAAAGGAAAAGTCACCCAAATTAAAGGGAAGTTTAAAAGTTAAAAGTGTTACACAACTTATGTGGGGGGTTAAGAGGAGTTAGGGAGTTAAGGAAATTGAAAAGGTGGGGCTCGTGTGGGCCCCAACTTACCATTAATCCACTCAAGAGAAACTAACAATCAGTGGGTCCCACCCTAACTCCTACACCTAGGTTCTAACACATGGAAAAGATAAATAAAATTCATAACGAAATTTTATTTCACTCACACTTAATCCACACATTTAAACAACTCATTACGAGCAAACACAACTCTAGAAAAGGCGTTCCTAAGCAATTACCAGCGTTGTGGTTTCATCGGTGCCCTCAGAATTCGATTCCAAGCACCAGTTCAAAAGTTAGAATTTCCCTCTCATTCGTTCACTGAATATACCCGAGCTCAACTTTAGATAGAAATTCCAGACACACCAGGCCTCAGAATCCAGTGCCGTCAGAAACTACGTTCTTGTAAAATCCCATGGAAAATTAATAAAAAATTTCCCTTCAATTTTACGGGTCTTTACAATGTCTTCCTCCAAGCCGATTTACATGTGGTTAGTATATAGAGAAATGTTGGTTCATCCTGATTTCTTCAACAAGTATGATTCTCTTATATCCATGAACATAAAGATTAACAAATGGGAAGATATTGCGGTGTCTATGCCTGGGAATCAGGATGAAGTTTTTTTAGTGTTTCTTATATAGTTCTATGAGACAGTTTCCTCTTTAAGGAAGATGGTAGGGAGAAATTTTCATTCAAGTCTTATGGCAAGACTTATAAGATTTCTCATCTCAAGGCAGCCTTCTAGGTAGGGCTGACCTATGAAGGAGAAGACGAGTTCATTTCTCATGATTTACCAAATTCAATGGGATGCTTCGACAAAGAAAAAGCTTTGGAGACTCTCGGATTGTCAGATGACAAGGCTCCGATGATTTCTACTCTGTCAACAAATTTTCGGATCCTAGAATTATGTGTACAAGGTTTTATTGTACCGAAAAAAGGAGACAAAGACAGTTTGAAGAAGAGCGAGATCTATATTATATATTTTTTGATAAATCTAAGGAAGTTTAATCTCATGAAACACATTATTATTACCATTTAGAATGTTAAGAAAGGGAATTTGAGTTCTCAGATCATAATGTATCCGACAATCATCTCAGAGTTAATTGTCTGGTGCCTTCAGTCTTTCAAGGAGGCTTTCAAGTCTAAGCCAAGAGTTTGAAAAATTATGTTGGTGAGGGATGGTACTCTCAAAAGGATGGATGTTTCTTTTGACAAGAAGACTGGTGAGTTCTTTGATCTACCAGTTCAAGAAGAAGCGGTTTCGAAAGTTGTTGAACCTGAATCTTCTAAGCCAGTGAAGAAGAGAAAGTTAAAAGAAGATGTAGTTGAAGCAGAGAATCCCAAATCTAAGGATGTTCATTCCGCACCTACAAAATCAAAGAAATAGAAATCTTATCCTAATGAGGTAGTTGCTAAGTGGAAGGAAATCAAATAGAATAGAGTGCAAAGGGAGCCTCAGTTTGGCTTGGATCCTATGGAGGCTGAGGCCTTGAAAGAAAAAATAGCAGATGAGCTAGAAAAAAAAATGAAAGAAAAAAATCTTAAGAAGAAGATGTCTGAAGCTGAGGTAGTTCAGACTTTATTAATGTTTAATGAGATGACCTCCAGAAACATTCCAATTCCGAGATCTTTCTCTTTGGAATCTCTACCAGAGACTCCAGGAAGAAACTTTTTCATTCTGGAAGAGGCAGTTACTAAGCCTCTTGAGGAAGTTGAGCAGATTGAGCAAGTTGAAGAGGAAGAAGCAGTTGCTGAAGGTAGTGGTCAGACATGAGATGTTTTGAAGCAAGTTGATGATTATATGGGGACACCTTCGGAACATTTGTCGCTCTGAACTTCAGAAGCTGAATCATCTAAGTTAGTCATCCAGGGAAGGATGAGGAGAAAGGAGAACAAGAAGTATCTTGTCATGCATTGGAAGAATAACTTCTACATGACATTGCTCAAATGGAGAATGTAGAGGATGGTGCTCAAAAAGTTTCTGATGATGAAGAAAATGTTGTTCAAGTTTCTGATAGTGAAAAGAAAACTCCGGAACATGACTCTATTCCGAAAAAGGACAAGGGAAAGAAACTCGTTGTTGATACCCCGAGCTTAGTGGCTGTAAAAAGATGGGAAGTTGGTAGTTCCTCAAAGAGAAAGCTTCAGTAAATTGAAGAAGAAATTTCTCCAAGAAAAGTCTCGGATTCGGAGTCATCTTCGTTGGGGCATGACTTTGTTGTTCAGTCATTAAAGAAGTTGGTAGGTTCTATTCCGACTTTCTCAAGTATTGATTCAAGATGCCAGATGCTTCAACACACATTGAATCAGAAAACAGACTCTGTATCCCTGGTTATGGATAAATGTGTAGATATGGAGGCTCAGTTCAAAACTTTTTTTGTCGGCTATGAAGCCCACAAAAGTTCTTGTATGAAAATTACTAGTTTGTCGAAGAAAGCTATAGAAGAGATGAGGCTCTTGGATAATTTTGAAGATAATGTAAAAGATGCTTTTGAGATAGAAGACATGAAGATAAATGATCTTACTTCTTCCTTTAAAGAAAAGTTGACAGATGAAAAGAATTTTCGAATTCAAGAAGTCAGAGATCTGAATGGGAAGCTGAATTCTGTTGCTCAAAACTGGAGGAATGAAAGGGATCGTCGGAATGAGTTTGAAGAAAATTTGTTAAAGCAAGAACAAATCTTGAAGGCTCAGGAAGGAAAGCTTAAAGCCCAGGAATAAAATATTGATGCTCAAAGTGAAAGAATTGTTGTGTTAGAGAAGCATGCTGAGGAAGACCATAAAGACCTTAAGATGATAAATACTAGTCTTAAGGGTCTCATGGAGAAGGAAAAAGATCCAAAATAGACAAATATGATCTTTTGTTGTATCTTAACTTCCTTGTTTTTGAATTTTCAAACGTAATGAAAACTGTGCTTGCTCGTCTCTTTTCTTTTTGCTACTAATTTTTCAGGTACTTTGTTATATTTTCCATTACCTCGAATTCTTTTTGAAAATCACAAAGTGGGAGAAGGAAAAGAACCCTATCAAAAGGGGAAAATGAAAACGAATCTTAACAAAGGGTGAGAAAGAAAAAGAACTCTAATAGAGTTTATCTAAGAGGGAGTTTTTTCTTTAAAGAAGACATTCTTACTCTTAATGAAATATCATTCCGGAAATCTAGAATACGATCCTTAGAGTTTCAAAGCCTAAGGGGGAGTTAGTCGTATTCATTAACATCAATAATAAAGGGGAGATAAGCCTTAATGTTTTATTTCTTCTTAAACATTATTTTTCATAAGGATGATTGTGCTTTCCAAAGAGGGGGAGATTTTTGAGTCAATAAGGTTTTCCTTATGACTTTTCCATTCCTTCTTGTTTTGAAAATCACAAACACCTTATCTTTAGGAAAATTTCTTTTATAAGGAAAATCTCTTTTATAAGGAAAATTGCTTTTATAAGGAAAATTTATTTTATAAGAAAAATCTCTTTTATAAGGAAAATTATCCTTATCATATTTTCATTATCTATATCCATATATTTCTTAAGTATAAGAATCAGATTCATTTCTATATTCCCGGAATTTCTTAAAACTTTGATTTGAAGCATTCTGTTTTAGGTGCCGAATTCTGGATGAGAACTGTAATGAAGTTCCACTCCGAATTTTGGATACGAACTTTAATAAAGTTCCACTCTGAATTCTGGATACGAACTCTCATTAAGTTCGACACCGAATTCTAATGACTAATTCTGATTATGAATTCTAATGACGAATTCTGATTACGAATTCCCATTACGAATTCTGATTACAAGTTCTCAATACGTATTCTCATTCTGAATTCTCATTCCGAAATCACCTATTAAACAGAATCTGATCATCTTTGCGTTATACACTCCGAAGTTATTTTAGACTCTGAATATTATTTTTGGTTAGACTCCGAACTTTTTTTTGCTTACAATTTTAAAATTTTTCTAATCTTTGATATTCTGCTTACACTCCGAACCTTCACTCCGAACCATCACTCCGAACTTTTGTGTTAGAATTAAAACGATTTCGTACATTATGTAACACTTGTTTTGTTATCAAATGATGTCGTCTATTCTGTTATAAACTAACTGTTGGTTAAGTTACACGTGTACAGGTCCCTCTGATTTTTAACGAAAATATGACTGTTGGAAAGGAGGCCGACCGAACCTATAAATAGGATCTCATTTGAAAGAGCTTATGACAACTTCTTCGACATTGTTCACACATGTTGTTGAAGTGATTTCTAGAGAGAGAGGCTCTTATTAACTCTAAAAACTTCGTGAAACTCCGAATATTGGTGATTGCATTCAAGAAATTTTAGGGATAGGAAGACAGAGGTGCCGACTACCATAAAGTTTGAGGGCTTCCTTGCTGAGGAAGACAAAGGATTCCAACTACCTTGAAGTTGAGGGCTTGCGGGGATAACAAGACAGAGATTCCGATATTCGTATCGAGGGATTACCCTGGTGTGGGTAAGACAGACTTTCTTGAAAGTATAAATCAAGGGACCTTTATCCAAGGTTATTGGATACCCTTCTCTTTGTGTTAAAAGACTTAGATCTTGTTACTTGTAGTTTTACTAATTGTTTGTTTCCGCTACATATTGTATTGGAAGGAAATTATAACTTTCCTATACTTCCTTAATTGTACTCTGTTCCATTTAGATTCTATACGCTTTAAGGTAGAATCTCATATTGTAATCTTTAGTTAAGTTTCAATTTCTGGATCCATATTTCCAGAACCTACTTTCGGAATCTCTTTCCAGTTTTAAGCAAGTACATAGAACTTGAAGTTTATAACTTCATTCCTTATTCCAAATTTTCAATTGGTGTTAGATGTGATGTGAATTTTCTTAGTTTAACTTTGTTAAACTTAGCTCTTTCCTTTGTTTAAGGAATTCTCAAAGTATACAATTCACCCCCCCCCCCTCTTGTATATTGAGCATCTACATCATTATTTTGATCCTACATATGATTTTTAAAACAGTTTATCTTCACAATATAGGCTTCAATGAATTGATTATGAAACCTATATATTTTCCAAAGGTTATGATGTGGCAAAATGTTAATGATACTCATTTCATATTATGGGTTATGACTTTATAGTTATAAAAACCATCTATTTTTATTAGTCTTAATTTGATGAATGTTTTTTAGAACAAGCATATATGATTTCACTACGTGATGGGTGGAACCTATATCACCTTCCAAATTCATTGTGTAATGTTAAGTTTTATATGAGATCAAAGGTACATGATTTGTAGCACATTTATGAACACAAGAAGTTACATGGGTTGTACCCCAAGACTTAAAGGAATATGGTAGATGGGTTGTATCCTAATCTGAAGAACAATAAGGTACATGGGTTGTAGTCCAAGACTAAAAAAATGAGGGTACACTGGTTGTAGCCCAAACCTGATAAATAGAAGGTATAAGGGTTTTATCTGATGAATAAATGCAAGGTTGTATACATGATCTTATCTCATGCCCATAGAAGGTACATGGGTCATAACCCAATCCTAACATGTTATAATGGTCTTGGATTGTAGCCTTGACAAATAGTTTCTATAATTATTCCAAAAATCATACTACTTATTCCTCAATTTCGATATCATGGATCATTATTTTTATTTTCTTAGGATTCATGTCTTATAAACGTCCATGATTTATCCCATATCTCATTCTTATTATCTTTGATATGTATGGTATGATCTCTTAATGTTTTTATCACATTTTCACACCGCTATGTTTAGGTTTATGATTACTTTTATCTCTTATTTACCTTAATTGAGCGTCTGACCTAACCCCCCTTTTCCCTTACCCAAGTTATGATGAATGGTTTTAGGGAGAAGTACTAAAGGTGGATATCTTTATGTGATATGTTGAGGATCATTCACTATGACATAAGTTTTTTTCCCAAGATTCCAAAGACACTAAACTATTATGGCACTCAGAAATGTATATTTGTAATGTACAAAATATTCATCTAAAATGATGTAATATACATGTTTTCTATTCATGGGTCTCCATTATTATGGGTAATAGTTGCATCATCCCATTATATATTTTCCATTCATCCTTAACATTTCAAATAACATGAATTTTCATGTATATTCAATGATATCCATCATTATATTTTCCAATAAAAAATGCTCTTAGAAATCCTCATATATTTTTGTAAATCATGGGTTGATGAATATGTTCAAGCTATGTGAATCGTTCAAAATATCATTTTTTCATAGTATTTTTACTAAAATATTCATGATCAAAATAATAAAATAACCCCTTTAATAAATTTTTAAAACTAAGGATTCCCCTTTTTTATACCTTACACCTTCTACTATATTGTTACATAATCATCTTGAGAATACAGTACTTATCAAAAAGGGATGGTTGATTAATCATTTAGATAATTAAATGATGATGTTATATCTTTTATAGTACCTATCTCAATCCATTATAAGTATAAGAAGATTGTATTTTTCTCAGTAAAATTCACTTATAATTATTTTTTATTTTCTTCTACTTAGTGTATCAATAACTTCATTTTCCTTCCATGGATGGTAGTGTATTTTTTCAGTCATAATGTAACATCCCACCTCCCCTAATTTTCTAGATATGTGATGGCGTGTTGCGGTCCTTAGGGGAAATAACCAAGACACTAAAGGAAGAAAATAAATTCCATATTAAGTGAAAATATTGGTTATTTTTTCTATTTAAATATAAAACATAATATCAAAACAGAAAAATAAACATGAGTTACTCAAATATGATTCATAATAAGGTATAATTAAACCTAATGTAAAATGAGTAAGGTGACCATAATTTAAAGGTTAAAATGAAACATTGAATACTATTGAAAAAAATCCAATACAACATGACTCATATGACTCATGTGGTATGATACCAAATGACACCCTACCAAGAACCATGATCCATCTCTGCATATTCATTCCAAGGTTTCAATGTGCATTCTTAAAAATATATGATACCTTTACCCTTCGAATTTATCTATAGATAAATCCTATGAAAAAACTAGAGTTCATATAAATGGGTGAGTATAAACATATTATAATTTCTTCAATAAAATCCTATATCCTTCCTCTTGTACAAGAACAAATTATCAAATTCATAAAAAATTGACATATAAATGTAGAATAATGTTTTTATATATAAATGAAAAGTTTTCCCATGGAAAAATTAATTAAATATTTAAACCATATATTATAATTTTTCATACCAAATACCATCATTCCAAATTAACACCCACACTCAAATGTTTATTATTTGACGACTTCATACTCATGACCAGTTTCCCATCAATCCCATACTTTTTCACAATGTGACAAATATACATGTTCCCTAGTGGAACACTCCCTATTTTTAGTGCCAAGTCCAACATGCACTCACCCAAAAAATTTATGAAAAATTATATGAATAATTAAATTTCTAATAATAAATATATTTATTCTTGAAAAAATTTCCTCATTGCACTTCTGTTCAACAACAAAAATCTATAATTTTAACACCAAAAATTAAGACAATAATCAAAATGAGTTTTCAAAAATCCATCCAATTTTGAAAAATCATGAATCCATAACCACAAATAGATTTCCCAAAAGAATAACTCCATGTTATAGACATAATTTCATGTAAATAATTTAATTAAATCTTTGTCTTCATGTTCAATAATGTTGGCGATGAGAGAAAATCTACCAACATCTCTCCAGATGGTGAAAACAATGAAAGATACTAATATCTTTTATATTTGAACATTTGTCTTCATTCGTTATATACATTTAGATCTATATAATCATTATTATAATAATAATAAATATATACGTCTATTAATTACAAGATCTATGGTTTCATGTTTGAGGAAAAGAGTACATCTGAGAAGAGATGGCATGAACAATGACATTCCGATGAATCTGAATCACTTATGAAAAATGATTCAATAAATTATGTCATTCGGTCATATGAAATTTATATTGATTTCTTGTGGGGGATGTTAATTATTTATTCTTGTAAAATATCAACATGATGATTATTTTAGGGCATAATTATAATTTCACACAAAAATTTCGAAGCACTAACTCCACATCGCATGGTTAGGATGCACGGTTTGTCAAACTGTGCACAAGCAATGCGCGTTCAGCTGGAAAAACTATGTAAATAAAAATTTTGGGTCAAATAATTATTCCAAACCTACACCAAACATTTTTTTATACTACATCAATCCCAAACCCCATAGTAATTTGATCTTGTTGTCCAAAAAATCTATGCACCATTCATTATTTTCCCTCTATTTTCATTAGAAGGTTCCCTATATGGACTCACATGGTTTCTCTTTATTATAAACAAAACATGTACCTTATCACTGAACCCATAGTAAATTTATATTTATTCATGGATATTTTTTATATTTGATAAAAACCATTCAAAAATTGTTCACCTCATGAAACACCTACAAAACATGGAAAACCCATTGAACCTCCATAAATATAACATAATCATTATCCTAATTTAAATAAAAATCAATAATTCCATTATACCCAAATATGGGTGTGATAAATTCCCAATAAAATTATCCTTAATATCATCATAATTGATAATCCCAAACCAATTCTAGATAATATTGTTCTGTTGTTATGACATTCCCTTTTCACCAACTCATGTATCTTCCTAAATCTGACTATACTCCATAATCCCTTACCAAAATGATTCCTTTACCAGGAATTATATTCTATTTCCAATAAAAAATATTGATAGGAACATGATTCAATATAAAATATTATTCTTGATAAATATAGTCCCATATAATCAATTGGTTAAGATTGGATTTTTACTTGTTTAATCAAGATACATGAAACATATTTTTCACTGAATTGAACAATGGAAGTATGTCCTATCGATTAAAGACATCACCCACAAGTTTATGTATCCAAAAAATAATAATTTATTCAGATTAAAACATTGAGTTCTTAAAAATACATTTATTTACATTCCATGAATATATTATTAAGAAAACATGACCACCAAGGTTAAACAACAATTGTTAATGATGTTGATCCTCATTCCATTTTTTATTACTATATTCCACTCCGAATATATTTTTGGTATTATTAATAATATATATTATCTCATTCATAGTTATTTGTCTGATAAGTGAAGTCTCGCCAATTCTCTCACAAAAAGCTGAATAACAAAAATGAAAAGTAGATACTATTTCAAAATGATCCATATATATCGATGCATGTTAACTGTTCTTTTAAGATAACTACACTAGAGGAATATTCTCCCCTTATGGGACTATAAAAAATTATACACAAAACATAAAAATTTTACCAATGTGTTATAATCCTTTAGGATTTTATATCCTTTTGGGATTAGAATCTAGTATCATTGTCAAATGTTTTCCCACAGCTTGTTTTCAGGACTTCTAAAACCGTGAAGTTAACCTGAGATCTCGGTTTGAAAATATTGAAACATGAACTCCACTCATATATACCAATTAAAACATATATAGTCTGGTAAGATTCTCAACTATATTTTATTAATGATGATGTATTATTTTATCTACCACTATCATCAGTTCCACATTCACTCATATGACATCCTGTTTTAGAACTATTAAAGGTTCATTTATCAAAAAATACCTAAATATTGGATCCCATATCGATATTGGAATTAGTAAATTGTGAAATGTAAAAAAGGGTCCTTAATGATGTACATTGAATTTTAGATAAGTGAGAAATATATACAAATACTCTACAACTTATATTTTTAATCAACACAATAAAATTATTCCTTCATTGTAATGACCCAAACTTTTTGAATGATAATTGTTTCATGGAAATTTATATTATATTTTACATAACAGAACTCTATCAATCTATTAATGATATGTGTATATATTGAAAGGATACCATCATGTATCTACCATTATATGAATGTAGGTCAATATGGATGTTCAAAACAATAATTTTAATTAAAATATTATCATTATAATTTGTATTATAAATAGAATTTATATTGTCTATTTGATGAAGAATGGGAAAACGATGGCCTAAACAAGTAGTTTCATGACACCTGAATAACATTTTTCAGATCTTGGGAAGGATTTAATGTCACTACGATTATCTCTTGACCAAACCCATGTCTAGATTCATTATTTTATGGTTGAACTAAATCATTAATGGGAGAAATTCATGTTTGTTGAAATCAACACTCGTGTGAAGTCATTTGATCCCCCGCAAGAATCTTTCAAGAAAACAAACATTACTTATAGCTCATATTAACATTTTATAAGGGGTTATATTTTGTGGTACTAGGTACTTAAATTTTAATGACATTGTATATATAATTTGTTTTCTTCATTTCTATTTCAAGAATATATTTTCTTATTAAAATTGAGTTGGATTTTGATATATTGATATTTTGGATAGGAAGCATAATTTCTAATATATATATATATATATATATAATAAACTAATATTATATTTATTACACTTATTTTAATGTAATATTATGGTTAAAACACTACAATTTATTTCTAAATGATAAAATAACTTTATATGTTCATGTGTAAGAAATATCACTATTTAATTTCGCAATGAAATTTTTATCCAGTATTACATTTAATAAATACACATGTATATATTTAAAAGATATTATTATATTTAGATTATTACTATGATTATATAAAAATCATTTTTTATATCTGTAGGTTTAAGTTATGTCAGGTTGAATTTATGATAATTTTCTAAAATACATTATTTTTTAGTGAATAGTAAAATTATAGTTTGAGTTTTATGTATGTTAAATGAAATAAAAATTATTATAAAAATATATAAAAAATAATTTACCACAATTAAAGCCATAATATATATTATTTTATTAATATAATTTATTTTTATATATTTTAGTCAAGTTCTAAATATATAATTTTCATTTAAATTTTTAAAAGGGAATCATTAACAATAAATATGTTACTTTCTGAGAACATTGATTTTTATATTCCAAAATATGTAATATAAAAATAATGGTCAACTATTGTGGATTAAAATATCAAAATAGGTGTTTTACGTTTCAAATACCATGAGAAAATAGCATGGGTAATCCCATGGGTTTTCATTTACCAATACCCTTGTGTCTAAGGTAATTAATAAACACATCCATATACTTTATTATAAATAAACTCCATTAAATCATTCACGTTCACTTAATATTTATCATAAATAATAATATGATATTTTTACCTCCAAAGGTGTCCTCCCATGTTGTCCTAAATCCCCCAAGGACCCAATCATCATGTTTTAGGAGTTACACTACAAGGTAAGGGAAATCTCAACCTCCCTTTTCCTTTTAAGTTCCCTTTATATGTGGTATGTCATTAAATTTCCATACTATATTCTTATTTACATTTTATACTACCCTTTACTATATGAATATTATTTTATGAATCAGAGGCCCTTGTCCCCTCTCTTGTTAATGTTTTCTAAAACCATATTTCATATTCGTTTTACTAAGAGATTTTCTTATCAAAATTTCCCTCTTTTTCTCATGAAATTATCATTTATTGTTTTTTGAATAAATAATCCTATTCATTTCCCATTTGTATTAAACTATATTTAAAATTGTTCAAAATTATTATATTATTATCAACCATGAAAACCACATTTCTTTTTCTGGGGTAAATAAATAGATATATATATCGTCTTTATGAAATTTTTAAATGAGTCTATTTTGATATGAAATTCATTTCTATTAATCCACATAGGTTATTTATCATATTTTATACTATGATAAATGTGTCTCACATTAATTAAAACATATTAATGGTGCACCCTAATAGTAGAAAAATTTATTGGGTAAGGAATTTAATCTCTTGGGATGACATTTTTTATGATACCTTGGTGAATAACCAAGGTAATTATTTTGACCCCTCGGATACAAACCATGGTGATATGTTTACGAATGACTCTGGTAAATGTTGTAGACACATTTAAATTTTATTATTCATATAATTTTTACTATGATATGTCAAATTTCTATTTTTTATACATTTAAGTTATAGTTCATGTTTTTAATGATAATTCTCATGATCACTTAAAAAATGTTTCCCTTTATTTCACTTACGGGGCCTTAAACTCGCCATTAACATTGATATAGGTTATGAGATTTAGTAACTATAAAATATAGTGAATCCATTCATTTATATTATTGTATGTTTTATTTTTTTATTATATTATGTATCATTTTTTCAAAGTATCCAAACAATAAAAGATCATGTCTTAGTAAGATTTCATGAAACATTATGTAAATAAATGGAAAGATGCTATAGTTGGTATTAAAGGATGTCTTAGTTACATTTGGAAATTTAGATTTTGTGTCTTTAAAAATAAACATTGAGAAAACATTAAAAATTTTAATGACTCTGTGTATTTTGTTGATGTATTAAGTAAGTTGTTGTCGAACAATGAAATTCATTTCTGGATACGCACTTGTGGAGGTGGATCTAATATAGATGTACCTAGGGGTAACAACTCGGATATGGTGACATCAATCATGACTCAACATAACATGGCACATGATAGAAGGACATAATATTTACATAGTATGAAATTCTGAGGGGATATTTATAGGTCACTCAAATGATTTTTATGAACGATTATGAATGATTTTAGAAAATGTAATTTTTGTTAATGATTAACATATTTAAGTGTGAAAATTGGAGAAATGAAACATCAGTATAAATATATTATTTTTAAATTAAAAATCTTTCTCGCTATGGTTATCTTCTTTTAGAAAATAGAGGGATGTAAAAGAAAATATTTTAATGGAATGAACAATGAACTAGGCTCTAGTAACACTATGATAGAAGCCAGAATGAGAAACATCCAGAGAATGATGAATTAAATTTTTTGAGATATAAAAAATAGAATGATTCAAGTTGAGAGACCAGATTCACCATGAAGGGAGTAACATTCGCTTTATTCAATTATACTTAAACAAACACATTATTTTAGTGGATTACAAACCCATTGACCATTGAAAAGATGATAATAATTATATAAAATATTTTTTCTATACTCCATTGTTTAGAGCAAGAGAATGTTACCTTGGCTATGTACATTTTATAGTGAGAAACTGATCTGTGGGGGAGACTAGTTAAAAACATGGAGTGAAGTGGGGAGAATAATACAATGGAGTGGATTGATTTTAGGTTAATCTTTATCAAAAAATATTTCCCACATTAAATTTGAACAAAAATAGAGAAGGAATAAGAAGAGTTGTATGAAGGACGAAAGTGAATCTATGGGAATCCATGATATGAACTTCACCGGGCATTCTCAATAAATATTAAGCACTTTCATGGATCCTAATGGGAAGGTTAATTTATTCATTAGTGGACTAATAAACATCATAAGGAATACACTTCCCAACTAATACTATAGAAACTATGATGATATCGTGATTTTTTTTATGAATGTTGAAATTGAGTTTGGAAAGACGTAGTGGTCCCATTGACTGAATGAAAAATAGATATATTTGTAGACAAACATAGGGGGTCATCGTTACTGGAAAGGTGTGAATAATGTGAATGTTCCTAGATGAAACAAATGTGGGAAGAAGTATCTGGGGAACTTCTTTCTTAGTAGCAATAAATGTTATATGCGTAGAAGATATGGCCATATTTCTTGAAACTATTCTATTGAATTGAAGCCTTGTCTTCTCAGCACTAATGAAAAAAGAAATATCATGCATTCACAGCTTGAAGTTAATTATTGTAAGTGTGAACAACTATGGAAATTTTCCAAACACTATCCAAATCTATAGCCTTCGATGGTAAATAACCTTCAACCTCATCAAAGTTTATGCGTATAAGTTTGTTCTTTTTCTATCATGAAAATTGAAGTTAAAGCTCTATATAATGTGGTGGAAGGTACTCTCATTATTCTATCAAAGCTAGAAAGTACATTGTTTGATTCTTGTTATTTGTATTCAATTATTTCCTATATGTTTGAATATAATATAGACAAAATGCATGAACAAATATAATATGAACTATCAATCATAACTCTTTGAGGGACTATCCAATCATCATTACAATATAGAAACACTATTATTTAATTTTTTTTAGCATAATATAATCAATATTCTAGTTTTCATTGCCATTCATGAAATCAACATTATAGTAGTGATGGACTAGCTCTTATTCTATAGAGTTAAAATCAACTACAGAATCATGTAAATCTCAGATGTATTAATTATAAAACCTACAATTTTATTCAAAGGAGAGGTATCATTACATGGGAATTGTCTAAAAGAACATTCCATAGCCTCAATTATAGAAATGATCAGTGAAGAAGAGGAAGGAAATGAAATTTTAGAAACAAAAAATTTTCCCATCATTCTAGAATACATTGATATAATTCATGAGGAGTTACATAGACCTTTCCATGAAATAGATGCATAGTTCTTCATTTAACTCATTCTTGGTTCCAAGCCAATTTCAAAGAACCCATATATAATAGAAAATGTGGAGATGGAGGAATTAATGAATAAACACCAAGATCATTTTGAAAATGGGTTAATGATACCAATTATGTCTCCTTGGGAGAAAATGTTGACTTTGTGAAGTATAAGGATGGATAAATGTTGTTATGAATTTATTAAAGCGAACATAATAGGATAGAAATGAAGAACAGGTACCCACTTACCATAATTGATGAATTATTTGAATATGTTCATGGTGCTCAATTAATCTTAAAGATAGATCTTCAATATGGTAATCATCAATT
The DNA here is from genome assembly GCA_963277665.1 of Viscum album. NCBI lineage: Eukaryota > Viridiplantae > Streptophyta > Magnoliopsida > Santalales > Viscaceae > Viscum > Viscum album. Next base: position 157,102,687 of record OY728128.1, on the reverse strand, counting down.
GAGGCTGAAGAAATGAAGATATTTAAAATACCTCCTTCCAATCAAGATATAGGAATTATGAGACTATTGTAATTCCCTATGGCTTGGCTAATGCTCCATTTTTTTATTTTATAGATAGAGTCTTTACGAAATACCATGATATATTTATGGTAGTTTTTATTAATAGTATTTTGATATATAACAAAAGTCAGGATGAACATGAGGATTATAAAAAGGATATCTTGAAAAATCTAACGAATGATATGCAATTTGGATGGTTTAGAAAATCTGAATTTTTATTCCACTAACATTATTATCTCCAAAAGAATTCAATTTTATCTGGTAAAAGGAGTGAGAGGAAGGTTTGTAAGTGATGAAGAAGGGATTTTTTACATCAAAAATTTTAACAAAAACCTCTATCAGAGATGGATTTATTATTTTCATTGTTGCATCAATGAATGCGATTGGCTGAGTCCTCATGAAAAATTACATGGTGATTTCTTCTGCAACTAGATAGTTAAAGCCTCATGAGAAGAACTATCCTATGCATAAACGAGAGATGAACACATTTTTTTCATTAAATATATGGTGGGAGTATCAATATGGGATAAATGGGATATATACAATCAACATCTTATATTAATGTATATTTTAATCAATAAATTATTGAACATGAGACAAGGGACATGGATGGAACTTCTTAAATACTATTTTGTTACAATTCATTATCATCCTGAAATAGAAAACAATGTTACTGATGCATTGTGATGGAAATACACAATTGTTCTGGAAGTGACGAGTATTCAAAGAGATCCTTTGATGAATGAAATTATAAATATTGAAATCAGAATCATATGGGAACATACATCATCAAATCAAACAAAAATTATTTCCTAACCATAATTACTACAGATGATCATGATATCCCATAGGAAAGATCATTTGTAACAAAATGAGTTATAGGTTGTGATGAATGGTATGTTTATGGAGATTAATATTAATCAAGAAGGTATACTAAATTACAAACTCGACGATTTGGTCCATTTTTTCTAGAAACAGAGATGTAGTTGTTGGATGAATCTTATAACTCTACTTACTCTATACATCAAAAAAGAATGAAAATGTATAGGGACATTCATGATCATTATTGGTTGGATAACATGAATAGGGATATTGCCAAATACACTACAGGGTGGTAGGTCTATCAAAAAGGGATGGTATAGAGGCAATATCTTAATGTGGTATTATAACGACTAACCATACCAGCATGGATGTGGGAAAATATTATTATAGACTTATTCACTGGTCTCCTGAATGAATCCAATGGAAGTAATGTGAAATGGTTTATAGTGTACTGTCTCACCATGACCGCCCATGAAATCTCTATTTTAGAAGACTTCTCTCCTATACAACATGCAATTATTTGTATAAAATAAGTGGTTACATTCCATGTAATGATACTATTTATTTCTTTTGATTGTGATGTGTGGTTTGAATCATTATTTTGGAGAAGGTTTCAATATGATCTGAGTGCTGAATTGAATTGCAGAATGGCTATAACACCCAAATTGATTTCCAATTTGACAGGACTATTCCAAAAAATGGTGAAATGTTGTGAACATGTTAAATGTAATTTAAATGGAATTGGGATAAAAGTATATTATTATTTGTGTTCTCGTTCAATAATAAAATCCACATGAGTATTCAAATGGAAACCTATGAATCTCTATATCGGAAACACTACAGAACTCCTACTTGTTGGGAAGATGCTAATGAGAGAAATACTCTTGGAAATAATCTTGTGTAAGAGATAATGGAAAAGTTTCATGTCACCTAACAACACGTTGTGTATTATAAAATTTTGTGGAAGAGGAATGATTAAAACCATTGATTGGAACACAAGCCCATGTACATTAACCCCTATGAATTCATTGATCACTTTAGCATAGTGTCATATCATCTTGCACATCCACCAAACCCAGCTAATGTTAATGATGTTTTCCACATATATCTTCTGAGGAATTAAATACCTTTCCGTTAACATTTATTGAAACCAAAGGTGGTATAACAGGAATATGAACTCCATTTTGAGGATCTTTTAGTGGAGATATTGGACTATTGATACACGTTTATAGGTAGTAAAACCACACACCTCGTTAATGTCTTATGGATAAACCAAAAATATGAATAAGATAAATGGGAGTAGAGTAAATATGATGCATCATTACCCACACCATTTCTGAACTGGGTGAATGAGATGAAACATTAGGAATGAAATTTCTTAAGTGGGGAAGAGTGTAATGACTCAGACTTTTTGAATGATGGTTGCTTCTTGAAAATATTTTTTATACTACAGAATAAAAAACTATATCTATTTATAAATGATTTAATTATAAATTTAAATATGACCATCAGGTTTTACCCATTTTATGAAGGTTGTTGAAAATTATTTTTGGATACAATATTCCTAATAATAATTTAATCATTATAAATAGTCTTAGGAATACATTAGATAATGGTTAAGTAATGTATAAATTAGAAACGTTGTCCTCATCTAGTAGAGTCCTACTATTCAAACCCCAATTTTTATTACTTCGAAATGAGATAGAATTACTGGGCTTCACTCTTGACCAAACCTATGACCGGATTCAACATGTTAAGCTTGAACGAAATATCCTATGGGATAATTTCACATCAGTGGAAATTATAACGTATAAACTTTTATCCAAGCCACCCCAAGAATGAATCCCCATTACAAAAATTACCCTTATGTCATATATAGGTGTTATAAGGTGTACTTTTTGGAGTCCCTAGTTACAAAATGTGTTTTTACAAGGTATAAATACTTTATTTGGTCCATTAATTATACTTTAACAATAGTTTTTCTTATGATAATTGAGTTGCAATTTCGTAAATTGATTTTACGGATAGAAATTATATTTCTCATAAAAGATAAAAATATTATAATAAACTAATATATTAATAATAATACCACATTTAAGGAAATATTAGGTTTGAAAAAATCCTATTTAAATATAAATGATAAAATAATTTTATTTCTTCATGTGTCAGAAGTTTCACTCTGCAATTTTACTATGTATTTTCTTCTATTATTTTATTTTATATAAAATATTTTAACATTTAAAAGTAAAAATTGTCATATTTAAATAATTATTATGACAAAATAAATATCATTTTTGAAATCAACCACTCAAAATTTACTTAGGGTTAATTTTTATGTATTTTCTAAAATAAATAATTTTTTAATGAATAATAAAAATACAGTTTTAGTTTTTTTCAGTATGTTTAATGGAATAATAAATATTTAATACATGTGTAAGAAATAATTGCCCAAAATTCAAGAATTTATATATTTTATTTTATAATATCAATTTTTTTAATAGAATTTAATAAATATCCAAAAATTTAATTTACTTTAAAAATTTATAATGGAAAGGTTAACATTATAATTGTTATTTTTGGAAAATATTTATTTTATTTTAACAAATAAGTAATATAAATTTATGGTTGAAAATATTTGTTTAAAATATATTTATAGATGTCTAATGTGTCTAATACCATGGGGAAATACCATGGGGAAGCCCATGGTTTTTCAGTTACCACTACTTAGGTGTATAAGAAAATTAACAAACAAATCCTCCTATTTTGCAATTAATACCCACACATTTCATCATTTACATTAAATTTCAATTAATACAAAATGAATATATGAAATTTTTACCTCACAATTCATAATCCCAATGTTTCATTAAGCCCCCCCAAGTTCCTATTATTAGAGTTTTAGGTGTTACTCTTCATGGTAATGGAATTCTCAACTTCTATTTTCCTTTCAATTTACATTTTTTATGAGGTATGCCTTTTAAATTTAAAGACAATATTCATATATAAATTTTATTATATCCCTTTACTATCATAATAGTTTTCTATTATTCTTATACTCTTTCCCCCTCTCTTAAATTTTTTCAAAAACTAATTTTCATACCCTTTATTCTACTAGATTTTCCTCTCAAAATATCTCCCTTTTTTTAAAAAAAATATATTACAATATTTTGGGAATACACCAACCAGATTCCATTCCAATGATACTAACCTATATTTAATAAATATCTACTTTATTCTTGGAATAAAATAAATGAAACACACCTAATTTTCTATGGTATAATAATGAAATAACGATCTTATCTTACATAATTTTTCATAAAAACAACTTGATTTTCATATGAAACCCATTACTTTTATTCTACATAGGTTATTCATAAATATTATTATTATGATGTATTTGGAAAAATTAATTAATATATATTACTTTTTTCATAATATTAATCCAATGTATAGGGTGAATAATTTAATCTCTTGAGATTACATGTTTTAGGATACCTTGGTGAATAACTATGGTAATTTTTATGACACCTCAGTGGTAAACCATGATGGCATGCTTATAAATTAATAAATTAAATGATATAGACAAATTTCCAGGTCATGATTCATGTTATTTTTTTTATAATATATATCATTTTAATTTATTCCTGAATTTATGATATCTTTTATGTTATTATAAATAATTCTCCTGATCACTTACAAAATGTTTCCATATATTTCACATACTGGGCCTTATTCTCACCCTTTCCCTTAATGTATGTCCCCAGGTTATGAGATGAAGTAAATTTACATAGGATGCACTTATGATGAATAGTTTCTACTGTATTAGAATTATTATTAATTTCTTATGTATAAATAACCATTATTCAAAGAAACTAAATATGAAAACATCCCTTAATTGTGCAATGTAGTAAATATTATTGTAAATTAATGGAGGGATGAAATATTCATCACATTATATATTTTTTGTATTACATGTTAAATATCAAAAAATTAATTTTATTAGGTCAAATGCCTTTGTTCCGATTATTTTGGTTGAGCTAAAATTGGTTCTTTACAGTTTAGCATAGTTTTCACATAAACATTTTATCTCTCAATCACCTCCCCAACATTAATTTTTATCTAAAGGTAAAAAATTCTATATTGGATATTTTAGAATTATCCAAATTTTAAACCAAATCAAGTAAAAACAAAGCATGAATGATGCTCATAAAAAACATTCATAGGAAACAAAAGATGTGTATTCACTAAAACTAAAATTATCCACCACTTATCTGAAAAATAATTATCTAGTTTATTAAATGACTTCTTAAATACTAAATTAAAATATAATTTCCATTTAACTTATATATATCGATTTGAAGTCATAAATTTTTTTATATTTTAGAAATATTTTTTTCTTTGATGTAATTAACATTTTTAGAAAAAAATTCAAAATATTATGATCTATTAACATTATTAATTTCTCAACAAAAACATAATTAATCCATGCACTGAAATCTTATAATACTAAAAAAGTTCAAATTCGTTTCTAGGATATTTTTTCTCATCAAATTGTGATTATTGTGATCTAAAATAAATGTCATGATCTCCATGCAAGAGGAAAAAACCCAACCTAGATCCTGATGTAGTGAAGTAGACAACATAACCATGTACTAACTCTATAAATGATAGAATAGGTGCTAATGTTAGTTTATCATTAGAGTCATTGAATGATTTATGGAAGTCAAATTTTAATTTGAAATGAAAACCAATCCAATGGGTTTTTCAAAGCGGTGTGATTTTTTATATTATACAAGTCTAAGGAATAAATATTTAAAAATAATATCTTTGATGATGTGGATTTATTTCATGTTGAAACAGAATTCCCATTAATGCAGAAAAATATAATATTGTTTATTCATTATTCATTAAGGATTTATAAAATTAATTAAATAACTAGAACAAAATTATTTTAAAGGTGAAATATAATTTTGGTCTAGGTTCTTTGTATAGTATTTATTACATCAATTTTGATATATTATGATATCATAATACATAAATTATATGTATGTCATATTTAATTATTACCCTCATAAACAAATTTCTTCGAAAATTAGGACAAATTCCCCATTGGATACTTTCATCATTATAATTTCACAAATAACGTTTTCATTAAAAAATAATTCTCTTAATATAAAAATATAAACATTTATATCAATTACGCCAACTTATTTAGTATTATGATATATTACAATGGAAATAGTTACTACCACTAAAAAATTACATTTTAATTCAAAAAATTACATTATAATTTAAAATTATATATATATATATATTTAAAGAAATCTTTCCATTAATTCAATATTTTCTAAAAAATACATGAATTCATCAAAATTATTGAATTGATTGAAACCACATATTAACTAATTTTATAATTAGTATTTCATCATATAAAAAATTTAAATTTTATCCAACTTTTTATTTAATCATAAGTAAATTTGAAATAAAAAGTATGGATATAAAAAAAAATTTTCAAATGAAAAATATAAAATTCCAACTGTTACAATATTTATATGTAAACACTTTTTACACAATCTTATGCACTAATGGTAAGGTGTGCATTCATGGTTCATTATTAAGATCAATTAGAAAACTCGATTTGGTACATGATGTTCATAGTCATGAACTTCTCAAATAAATGGTTTCTCTCTGGATTCAGTTATTAAATCATATCATTATCCTAGTTAAGGTAAATTCCATGCGAATTCATCAACCTTGAATGCTCCAAAATATGTGATTTATATGTATGATCTCAATAGTTGAGGTGATGAATTCTTATTTATATTCTAATTAGACATTATTATAACCTTTAATATATAAATATCCTAATGGAAACTATATTTTAACTATTTTATCAATGGTTTTGATTTTTAAAGTACTTTTAAATATAAGATGACATAACTTATAATCGTTCAAAATAAAAAAATTAATTATTTTGTTTTGAAAATCATAATTACATAATATGGTATTTATTCATTTGAAATTGGAATTTCAATTATAAAAATTCAGTCCATGACATTATATAAGCTAATGAGAACACTTTTTTAGTTGTCATGTTTGAAATTATATAATACAGATTATTTTATAAAATTTATTGCTTTATAGAATATGAAATCTATGCATCTTTGAAATTATGATGAGAAATAAACTATGACTAAACCTATATAGATGTGGGAACATAATGATATTGATATTTTCATAGGTTTACCAAGGACTCTTTAAAAGAATGATTCTTTTTGGGTGACTATAGATCTACTCACCATGTTGTCACATATTCACCAAGTTATAGTGTCTAAAACTATAGTGGATTTGGAAATGTTATATATTTTATAAATGGTCATGTTTCATGGAGTTCAAATTACTATTGTCTATTATAATGATCTGTGATGCACATTACAATTATGAAGATCTATTCAACATGCTCCCAAAAATCAATTAACATTGGACATGTAATATAATAATCATATGGATATGTATTCAAAAGAAAAAATTCAGATATTGGAAGCTATTCATAGTGATTTTTTTTAAAATTGTAATATATTGGAATGGTCGTGTGACTTTGGTGGATTTGTTCAATAATAATAACAACCATGTTATGATACATATGGCACAATTGAGGTATATAACTAGTCATCGTTGTCAATATCATCCTCATATAATGGAAGTTGGAGAAACCTCACGGATTGGAACACGTCATTTCAAAGAGACAATAGAGAATATCTAGATGACATAGAAGATGATGGATATAAATCAGAACAGATATAAATTTTATTCAAGTCATTATTATTTTAATTTATTTAAATGTGGGTGGACACTTCAACTTGAAAATCTATAGTCACTACTATGATTTTAGGTTGTCGATTGTGGATTTAATGTATCTCAACTGAAGAATTATCAGTCATATCCCAATCATATGATTAGATGGTACAATTTTACCATTGAAATAGATTAAATGTCTATCAATATACCAGTTTTTATTATTGACATACCAACGAATATCTTGTAGAGAAATATTATACCATTTTTATAGATAGCGGGGCATCATATACAAATTTAGGAGGATTCATAGGAATGTGAGAAATAGAATATTATAGAAATGACATGATCATTTCAAAGGAAATAGAGATATCCATATTTCCAAGGATATAATTTCCAATGCATGGGAGAATGTTACATACTTTTATGACTTATTTCAATAATATCCATCAATTTTAAATCATTTTTCTTGGGTTTAGTGGAGTTTGGGGATCCTCAGTGTGTGTGTTTGGGAGTATTCACCCATTACATAGCATAATACATCTGGATGAACAACCAAAGGAGGTCACTTACATGGACAAGGTTTGTGGTGACTACTCATTTGAAATATAGATAGGCCAAAATATCCATAATTTGTCATGATATTCACTATAATCTGTTGGGTGACTCTATGTAGTTTGTGAAAAGAGTTTCCTCACAACTAATAACGTAGGGCATAGTGAGCCTAAAAGGTAAATTCACCACATAATTAGTTGTTTATTAATCAATGTCATTCCTCTTCTTCCTCACCATCATGGAGTTTTCATTGCAATTTTGGGTTCCTCCGGTGTGTGGAGTTAGTTAGGACTATTTTTGAATTGGTTAATCTATATTCTTATCTTAGGATATCCTAATTTGATCAATGTGTGATCTATGTTGGGATATTAAATGTTTTGTATGATCTATAATATCCTATTCTGTTCCATGGATATCTTCCTTTTCTAGTTATACATGGATATGGTATTTAAGGGTGATCCTTGAACGAATATATAAGGATCGTTCATTGTTGTCTGGGAAGTCAATTGTTAGTTTTGTATGATTCATTATTTTTTGGGTTTTTTGTGATGAAATAAACTTACATGAAGTATCTATCATATCTTGCACAATAATATTATAGAATATGATGGATTAATTTTTTTATACAATTTTTTTTCTTCTAGGGAATCCCATGATAAATATTACCTGAAAATATTTATTATTTATTGTCTTCAAAATGATCGGTATTGAAAAATGGAAACATAGTTGATTTATAAGGAAGCTTGATAAAAATTGTTTTTTAATTAATGATATAATTATTGTCTTGGAGAAATTTTATTGGTATTTGTTCATGTTCATGTGGGACAAATCATGATCCAATGTACCAAAATAAAATAACAAAAAACATTAGAAAAATCATATATATCAGAACCACATCCAAATTGGGTGACTAAGTGACCAATTAGTGTTATTATTAATCATAAATTTAGATTATATATATATACCGATAATTTTGGACTATGTTTCTATGAAGATGGAATTATTATGTTGGATATTAAGGAATGTTAATAATATTTTTTTTATTGTTCTCTTACATGGAACTTGTTGATGTCTTCGTATAAATTAATTTTCAAAATATCATCTATTTTATATAATAATATTATAATTTGTCCTTGTTTTTGTGTTCTATGTTCATAAGTCTCTTGAAATTACATTTTTAGTGTTATACTAACCCACTTTAAGGGAACTTCACCGTGATTGTAGATGTTTTTTTCAACGATATTAGGAAGGGGAATATTTCACACTTCTTTGGTGATACTTCTTAATGAAATTTATGTAGTCGATGGAGATGCATATTGGAGGGGTTAGTATCCTTCTATAATGTTTTTCCAACACTAAAAATGTTTATTTTAGTAATTTGGATTTATAGTTTTCTATTTTATATTGTTCTCCTATTACTTTGATGTTTGAATTTATTTCCTCATTAATGGTTGGTTATTTCACAATTTTTATTTAGGGATTGGTGAAGATATTTTTTATATAAATGTATATTTTTTATTTATTCATTAAAAATTTTGTGTGTGTTGATTGTGTTCCAAAAAAAATATAAACCATTACCTGATGTCTCTTATGTGTAAAATTCATTACATTTATTACTAGTATTTGTTGTCTATGGATTTTCACCTATGTTTATGAGAATCTTTTACTCAGTCCTAACGAATTGGATTTGTGGGGATATTAAAATAGTGTATCATATTTAAAATTTATTAATTTTTATATAATTATTTGATAATTTCGTTAATCATATGTGTAAATAATAAACATTAAAGAGTATTGTGGAGAAAGATATATTTATGAAATTGTATTGAGTTAATGTGAGATAATGATAAATTTTTATTATTATCTTAATGAGAATGAGGAATTCTTGAGGATTTGAATTGGTCTTTTTATATTATTGATTATGACGTATTAATTATAGAAATTTATTATTATGGTATGATATTATTAGAACTATACTTTATACTCAAATTTGGTTTAATAATGTGATGGGTTTCATCATATTTTTAATATAATTTCTATTATAGATCATGATATGGTATAATATACAGAATGTATCTCATTGATATGTTGAAAATTTTCAAACTATTTTTATCATATTTATTATTGGGTGATATTATATTCATTTTCATAAGTGTTACTTTTTTTTGACCAACCTGGTATATTATTATAGATTAACTAAAATAGTTATACCCTTACGAAGTCACTGTGTTAATGTTGTTGATTTTAAATGATTATAATGTGTTTATAGTTATCCCTATATATTTCATCCCATGATAATGTCTTTTTCATGATTAATATATTGATTACCATGTCCATTGATATTATTGATTCAACATGTGAGGATTATATTGATAAAATATGGACTAGTTTACAAAGACCACTAGGTAGTTTTGTGGGCTATTTGACTTCTTTAATTGGATAATCACATGGAATATTCAAACTAGTGTATTGAATATACCTATATTCATGGGTGGGTCTTTCATGTTAATGTATTTGTCGGTTATTTCAATCATGGGATTATTATTCACTAGACAGTAAACATTATGATGTACTATTCTGATGTATAAATCAATAATTATTTCACACCTTGAAAATAAATGGCTAGATTATTTAACCATCCCACACTCCCACTAATTATTTTTTATTTAATATAGATATTAACAAAAAAGTGAAATAAATATATCATTATTATGATAATGATATTGATTTATACTTCATAGGGTAGATGGATAATGAGTGCCCGAAAGAGGGGGCCGGTTACAAAGGACTTTATTTTTTATGATGCAATGGTTGATTAAATATTCATTATGTTATTTTTTATTGATATTTATGGTGATATTGTGGGTTAAATACCGAATAGAATATATTTTTATTAATATTTAGACATTAAATTCTTCATTAAAATACAATTTTTCATATTATATAAAGATACTAGAAGACTGTATACTTCACTAGTTGATGTTAGAACTAATTTATGATGTTGTGTTTTCGATTATGGAGATATAAATTTATATTATGATTCAATTACATTTATTATTATTCATGAATGATATTCAATGGATTATTTATCCTCATGTGGTGACCTAGTAAGTTTGTGGATATTCTGACATGGGAATTTACATAGTGTTTTTCTTAGTAGTGTTGGTTGATCAATTAAGAAATGATATGTTGAAGGGAAATGTGGATATGAAGAACATATTATATAGATAATATTTCATATTTCATTGATTTATTTGTGATGCTTTTGTGGGAATGGTGAATTTTATTTAGTGGATTATTTATCCACATTTGGTGGCCTACTGAGTGTGTAGATATTCTCACAAAAATACTTGTTATATTGGAGGATTTATTAGTAGTTTTGGTGCATTTGTAACTATTTTACAATTTATTTATGTTCTATTACATTCATTACACCTAAATGTTATTATATATGTTTATTTTATATTTGTTATATAATATTTTTTATAAGAATTTCATTCATTTTACAGAAGTTCACTACGTATTTAGAGGCTAATTCATTCAATTTATGTAATTAATACCCGCTGTTCTAGTCCCTAACGCTTACTCAATTGTTAGTGGACTACAAGGGTCACACTCGTTTTAATCACTAACCTAGTTTGGATAAAGGTATAATCTATTCATAATTAATTTTTACCAAATAAATTAGTTGAGATTTAGGTAATATTTTGGATTTTGGAACATGTGAGTGGTGGGCTTGATATTTAAAACTAGTAAAAGTAATCATGATTTATTATATTTCATCTTGATTATCCATATATCCAATATAGGATATGGTGAACGATGCATTCATATTAAATTACAAATATTGTTTTCCAAAAAACTTATGTAATTGGGGAATTAGTTCAATGTTATGTCTATGTTGGTGCATGCAATATATAATTCTTATGACATGATTATTTTTCATGTTCACATTTAAATAATGGAAATTTCATGTGATGAAGAGTCATAAAAGACCTTATGTTCTCAGCTAAAATTCTCTATTCATTGAATTATTAAATTAATAAAATTAATGAAATAATTTAAATAATATATCTCGTTATGATGGAATATTAATGTGACATTATAATATGTCACCTCTATATTCTACAGTAACCTCCTTAGAGAGAATTAAGTTATATATTATCCTGACATATCATTATAATGTGATATTTTTATTATAGTTTTGGGGTTGATTTAGACTGATGTGTAAGCTCATTGTATTCCCATTATTGTTAATTATTTATTATACTACCCATATCATTCCATGAATGGTATGGTAGTTATCCCATAGTATTAAACGTTTGGGACATCATTGATTTGACATGGAAAACTATTATTGTAGAGAATATTTTAATATGATAGTTGGAAATTTTTTTATTTTTTATTTTCCAAATTCATATGAAGACTGTGATTCTCCATGATAATTATGATGAGGATATTAAAGGTTAGAAGGATTATGTATTTGATATCTGAGTCCCTAAGCAGTGATGAATAATTTTTTTATTGAGATTATTTTACAGTGGGTTTTCTAGTGGTTGATTGAAATTATTTTTTCATGGGATGATATATTAATACTCACATGTATATTCCAAATAATTATGCATTATAGTGTCAATTTTAATCTTGAAATTTTTTAACTGTGAACATTATATTTTTTCTCAAGGGTGATGTGCAGAAACATAGCTACATAAACTGGTTACTTGAAAATATGAGAATATGATGTTATATGAAATTAGATGATGACATTTCTTATTTAAATTAATTAATGTGTCATGATATGTGATTTGGATTTGTATCATTTCAATGAAGCATTTTTTGTAATACAGAATTTAATATGTGTAAAAATAATGATATCCAGTTATGTGGGAAGAAGGATTTTAATGAAAGTTTTTTTATAGAGTTATATGATTGATTTTTTTTTCAAATATTGGTTGGGACCTGATATAGTTGTGATAATAAAATATAACACATCACATGTGCATGGTAAATCTTTTATGGTATGAACATTGTGAGTCTTTAAAATCCTACTATCATTCTGAGTGATTTCAATTTAAAAAAAATGTATTTCTTACTATTATCAGTTTGTATTGAATAATTTTATTATTAATATAAACCCTTGAATATTTTACTTCATGGTGTATGGACCGTAGTTTTGATTTTTAGGTCTTTATTATAATTTCAGAATCCAAAAATTTTTCTTAAAAATTTACGAGGAATAAGTTTTGATGTCATGAGGATATCCATTCCAATTTTCAATAAGACTATGTTAATATGGTTCCTCAACAATATAAATTATTAAAATAATTTTGGCTGAATGCATGTGGTTTGACTATGAGAAATCATCTTATTGGATTGATATCCATATCTTAAGACACATCTTTTGGATAAAAATGATTAGGAGAACTATGGTTCGTTTGATATCTTAAATATATGATGATATAGAGATTGCTAATGGTGATATTTCATAGTGATTTTTATTTTATCATCTATTAAAGAGATGTTATTATTGATAGGAAAAATGATAAATTATTATCTAGTAATATTGATATTAAAGATATATTACATTGTATAAAAATAATTTAAGATAAAGAGAACTACCTATGTCATTATTGATCAAATTTTTGCGGTTTTGAGGATATTATTGAAAAATAAAATGAATAATAAAATTAAAAACCCATAAATAAAGATCAATAAAGCATGAAACCAAAAATCAGGAAAATACATATAATAAAGAACATTATTGTGTACCTTATACCATTTATCATTAACAACTCTATTTGTCATATGATCTTGGAAAAAAAACTCAAGGTAATCTATTTATGTCTCTTAAACATATTGTATCCATGGCCTAAACCAAATCACCCATAAATCATGTAGGAATCTCCTTCCATAAATGGAATAATAATATGACTCAATTTTATGAATGGGAATAGAATGAAAGAACATAGGAATGAATGTTATTCTCCCCCAAACATTCACATGAATCCAATTCTTAGTTTCCATGGCCTTGAGTATTAAGATAATATCATTGAGATGTTCCCAGGGACCCATAGACATACTGATGAATTATATAATCCATACATAAAGTACATATTGTCATCATTTCTATATTCGTGTTGACAATATGTGTGCATGAATTTATCAAATAAATGAAATGTTATCTTATTCTTATTTAATGGTAGAATATGTGGTAGTAGAATGATATAAGAATAAACACATTTTCAGAAACACTTTTGTAATATTATATTATATAACATTAAATAATTTTATTATTGCATATGATATTACCATTAATGTATCATGTTTCTATTTTTTGGTATATCACCTTCAATATCCCTCATGAAAAATAGACACAAAGACATAGTTCCATTTCACATTATATTGAAACATGTACAATAACATAGGAAACCATATTAGAATATTTTTTTTGATATCATCTAAAAAACATTTTAATGTATACATCAACTTCACCATGTATCACATCATATAAATAATATTGAAATACCTTTCAAAATATCATTTTACATAAAATCTAAATGTTTTTTTGAATATCTCTCTATGTAATATCTACTTCGCGGTTCAATCATCCATATTGTGAAATTATGTGTTCCTTAATATCATTGAAAATATATATAAATTCTCAAATTCATAACTCTAATCCAACAAATTAATCTAGAAAAGAATTAGTGTTGTTAATTTTATAAATTCATTTGGATTAAAATCAATAAAATATTGGTATCATGATAACATTTTACACCAACAACATCATATGATACAAATAATTTTAACATAATTCATTTTTCAAAGGAAAAAAGTGAAAATTAAAAACATAGTATATCAATACCAAATATCTGATTCATATATTTTTGATTCATTGAGTGTAGACTGAAAAGGTTAATGACTATACCAAATGTGACTTACCTTTATAGATGATAAAATCACATGCCCCTCACCGAAATAGATAATCCAATCACATATCCTATCTAGGTATAATCATATACTTCCTTTGTGTATTCCAATTATGGTACCATTATTCATAATAAATGTATGTGAGGAAAGTCCCGTATGGATTTATCAACTAACCGATGACATATCAAATAAAATTCTTAACCACCCAATGATTACATTAGAATCATGGTTGGTATAATAATGGTACCAAATTAAAAAGCATCTCATAATAGGTATCTCTCCAACTTCATGTATTTTAGACTCTACAAATTAACCACAACCCCAACTATGTCAAATTAATTATGTATTCCACTCCACGTGATATGCTTTATTGGACATCCAGAAAACCAAACACATTGCGTGCCTCCTGAGAATATTATTTATCCTGATACTAGAATCATTCCCATGAAAAAACTAACATTTATTTGTAACCTATAATACACTATGATGTGCCTAATTCATTGATATCTCAATGTTATACATTTTGAAATCAATTATCATTTCAATTTCTGATATTTATATATGAAGAGAACATAAAATAATGTTAAATTGGAGATTATAATTTGTATAACATGATACAATTCGAATTCATAAAATCTGCTATGAACATTAAAAAAATATAGCATGGTCCCTATATTATCATTTAAAATACATATGGTAAATAAGATTATTTGTCTCAAGTTTTCAAAAAATTTACGGTATTCATTTCCTCATTTCACTCTTTGTAATATCAAAAAAATATCTATCTGACATTCTCATAAAACCCCTCACTATGTTTTTTACTAGGTAACTTATATAAATCAATCTACACTAAAATATAGTGCATCTCTTGATTATTATTCCAAATATTAAACCCTTTGAAAATTTTTAAATTTGTTAACACCACAATAAAAAAATCATGTTTGAGATAAATCGGCACTCTCACATTAACTCTTTCTCAGTAAATGACTCATATTCATTTGACCTTTTTACTCAATATTTTGCATCAAAATATTTGGGTAAATAATGTAATTATTTATATTAATATTTTATTTGAAAATACTAAACTCCATTATGACATAAATTTAAATTCAATTTCAATACTATAAAAATATTTTATTTGTTAACATTGAACTTATATAAGACCATATAATCTACAACAACCCTCTTAGAAAATAAATTTTCTATATAATATCATTCAATGTTTGAAAATATCATTTTTGTTCAGAAAATAACTCTTAATTACTTCTAGTAATAATATTTAACATATAAACTAATGTATTCTTCTCATATATTATATTAAATATATTTGAATCATTTTATTGAAATGATTATTATTCATTAAAATTTTCAATTGAAGGTGGGGGGTCCAAATATTACATATTCTAATAGTCATATGGGGAAAATCCTTTATCGTGGATAATTCTTTTTTAAATTTGTTTTATTTTCAAAACATGTTATATGATATGTTGAATCATGTACCAAATGTATTAATCTCTTATTTTTGATGAAGTAATTTTGAGTATAAAAAATTTTCTCTCACCATATAAGTGTAATGTGATGAAGATACAAGTACATTAATTATATCCCAATGAGATTCATAAGCTACTTCATATTCAAATAATTTATGTAAAAACTCTTAATTGAAACACTTGAATACAAACTACGTATTTCCATTAATGTGCACATGAGCATTTATCACTACAGCATGATGTTTAATTTTATTATAAAAGTTAATTGAAAATCGCATAGCATATATATAAAACTGAGGAACATTTCTATTCCAAGATCTTTTAATTTAGACAAATCTATTAATTTATCATATTTGTAAATATATTAAATAAAATATCTAATTATAGTCATATATGCTAACACCATAAGTCAACTCATCCATCATAGAACATATAAACTACATGTGTAATTATTTTTAAAAATACTGGTTGAGTATTAAATTTCACAGTAATGCTTTTTATTATGTTTTAATATAATTATCTTTTAAATCAAAAAAATCCTCTAAATAATATTAAAATTAAAAAATAATAAATAAATACCAAGATATATCTATATAAAAATACTATAAAGGTAATTTTATTTTGATAATCATTGAATTTTTAATTTAAATAATATTTTTGATATAATTATAATATTTCACTGATTAAAACATTGGAATGTATTGTAATTTTTTGGAATAGATATGATTCATGGAAGGAATTTATAACATGTGTCTACTTAGTATAATCACATATAGTACAATGTCTCCTTGAGGTCATTGGTTTACACCCCATGCCATATCTTATCATTCGATATTCATGTTATGAAATTAATAAAAGGTTTTAATGGTTTCATTATTCTTATTCATAACCCACAATCATTAAAAGTTATTTTTAAATTATTTTAAAAGTGGAAAAATATTTTTAAACATATTTTCATGGAAATATATTAATTTTGTAATAATTATAAAGGAATTGGAGAAAACCATTATTCTATATTAATTTTTTTTATCCAAAGTACATAAAAATAAAATATTAAATAGGTGGTTATAATAAGATCCATGAAATGCCAATAGTAGTTATGGATGATGGAAATTTCAAAGATTATGTATGACATTAATGGGCATTAATAAAATCGCAAATTTAATGTAAAAATTACTTAAAAATAAATATCACAAATAATTATGACATAAAATAATAACTATTCTCATTTAAAATATAGAAAAATTAATAAAATCAAATATTCATTAATAAATAAATAAAATAACTGCAAAATTTTAATTTTATTTTTTCACATCATTTGTCTATATAATTATTTTTTTGTTAAACATGAAAACATAAAAGATCATAAAAAGATTTAATAAAATTATCATACCTTATATATATATATTGTGTTTTTGGAAAATAAATAGACATTTCAAATGTCACAAAAATGTCTCATACAGAAGATATTAAATAAATACGTACAAAAAGATTAAAACCCTTACAAAATTGTGATTTAATATTTTCAGAAAAAATATATTTTATAATTTCATAATTGTTTTTTGGATAACATATTCCCTTACATAACAATAAATAAATGAAATAATGTCCTTATATTATTTATGAATCACTAATCACATTATGGAGATGGTTACATTTTATATATCTCTATCTATATTTTGAAACATGTTGTTTCTAAATTTTCTAATCTATTACAATATAAGGCTTCCTTATTTATTTCCTTAATTATTCCTTTATATATAATAACATTTTATATCGATGCATCATTTAATATATGATTGTTTTTCTTTTTTTAAACTACAGATTATAGATTCCCTGAATTCCATGTTATATAGGTCTACAACAATGAATTATATATATATATAATTAGTTAAATATTTATCTTTGGACTTGATGAGATTTTTAAATGTATCAAAACAATGAAAAATATATGTAAATTCAACATTGTTATGAGATATTCTAATATTGATAAAAAATATGTTATTTATATACATATTAACTCACATCAACTAACCGAACCAAGTTAAAAATTTCAAACAAGAGTTATATATCGAATTATATTTATTCTATGTTTTATTTCTTATATAACCTTTTTTGGATCAATCCTCTCTATGATGTTTTTCGGGGAGAGATAAAACTAACCCAAATATTTTCCCAATCCAATATCAGTTTCTTTTAAAATTATCATTCTCTTATAAAAGGTTTTGAGGATGATGATAATTCAGAAAAACTACTGAAAGTGACCATAGATGTCACCAGAAGAAGAAACTGAAGACATTAATAGATAATGGTACTTCCATACATGAAATGATTTATTTCAACACCTAAAAATTAAAATACAAACCTACCTCCTGGATATTTAAATCATTATTCTGGAGAAATATGATGATCCTTATTTAAAACCCCTTTGCAATAAAACATCCTACCAACCGGGCCATGCTTGGACTCCATTAAGGTGGATACAAAGTACACAAACCATAGAATATAGAATAAATACAAGGGGATAATAATCAATTTCAGTTTCTTTAATTTAATTACAAGAAAATATAATGAATTTTATTTATTTTAAATAATTTAATTATTTTAATTGTCATTAATTCCCAACATTTTAGATATATATATATATATATATCTGTGTGTGTGTGTTTTTAGATATTTATATTCTATTTTAAAATTAAATTTATAAAAAATTATGTTAATTTTAAAATAACCTTTTGATAAAATTTTCCATACTTTTATTATTCAAGAAAATTAATATTGAAATAATTAATTTAAACTAATACAATATTTAGAAAAAAAATTGTTTATAATATAGAATAATATTATATTTAAATAATTATATAGTACAATAAATTTTTCCTAGGAGCATGTTTTACTAATGATCAAATTTATTAATCTTTTTAAAATTCGATGAATATATATATATATATATATAATTATATTATATTATTAACAATGAATATTTCTAATTATTCTAATATTTTTTTTTTATTTTTAATTGACACTTATAATTATTTTTTTATTTAAGTAATAATATCAACTTTTTAATATTTAGGATGTTATATTCTTCCCACCTTCCAATAATTTGGCCCTCACAATTCATTTTTCAGACCTAAAAAATGTTTGTATTTCCATTTCTGGAAATTGAACAATTGGATTTTATAATTTAATATGTGTATTTATCCACATAAAGTTTAAAAGAATGATCAATCACATAGAATTTGCTTATAATGAAAATTCGAAATATCCATTGTTTTTTGGAGGTTTCATTATTACCATACGTAACTCCACGAACCCGTAATTTTAGATTCACCACTAAAACTTGATGTCAATTTTTTTAATAAAATATAACATAAAACTACAATGTACATTTTTAATATTGAGGACCATTTATTATATTTGTTCTAGAAAATTTGACAACACATTAAAATTTACAGTAGTTATACAAAAAATGCACATAATTTACTACTCTTTCACAAACTCTAGAAGTGATGTTTACCATCATAAAGAATAGAATATACCTGTGAAAATATATTTAAAAACGTGTGATAAGCATTAAATTTACCTGTAAGGGGTTTTAAATTTATAATAAAATACCTTTATTTGAAAACTAAAAATCACAGTAGAAAAATTTTATCAAATAAAAACCTATGAAAAAAATAAGTACATAGAAATATCAATCCTGAAATCCTTTAAATATAATTTAATTTTTTGAAACCCTTTGTATTTAAAATTAAGAAAACATTCGAAATAATTATTGTATTTTACCACTTAAAACAAAGAAAAGTTCATATACATTTGAGTATTACATAGGATATATGAGAAAAAAAATTTGTCATTTGGGAGTACAACTTGTAATACCATGTCCTCTTGAGCTCATTAGATTACTCCATATACCATCTCATATAATTTGATACTCAAGTGCTGAGTTAAAAAAAAACTAATTTATTATTTCGTCATTATCTTCATAACACAAAAACCATTCAAAATCATCATTAAATTATTTTCATAGAGGAAAATAATTTCAAAAAATATTATCCTTTGAAAAATGTGTTTTTACAAAAACATCAGATATACTTTGAGAAATCAACTCTTCCAGAGTATTACTTCAATTTAAATGATGTAAACCAAATTTCTAAAAAATTAAAATTGATTTTTATAATAAGGTTTAGGAAATGTCTAGAGTAGAAAATGATGATGTATAGTTCTATGATTATATTCGAAATTAATTATTGTACAAAAATGATAAATTTTATGTTAACAGAATATAAATATAATCCACACATTAAGTTATAACGTCAAATAATAATAATTAACTTTTAAAATATACAAAATTTAATAAAATAAAATATTTGTTATATATTTTGTTAAAGAATATCAGAACAAGGTTTTGTTTTTATGTCCCATAAGTTATCAAAATTGGTGTTTTTATTAAACATTAAAGTATAATAGGATTAATCAGTTTTATAATTTAATTCCCTTAGATAATATATATATATATATAAGTAATTCGTAAAATTAAAAGATGTTTGAAATTTCAAAATATCTGCCATAAAGAATAACAAACACAAAATAATATAAAATGATAAAAACATTGGTTAGATAATTTTGAAATAAATTTTTTAAAATATAATTATTATAAAAATTTATATTTTATTTTAAGAAAAAAAATCCCTTATATGACTATAAATACTGGAAGTAATATACTTACCTTATGTATAATTACACAATTGATATATGTATATGTTTTCTTTCTATGTATATCTCTGTCAAACTCTATTATCGGAAACATTTTGCATCTAAAATTTGTGAGCATTTTTAAATTGATGGATTCCATATTAATGTACAAAATAACACAGATTATATATATATATAATCATTTTTTCAATGTAATCATAAAAAATAATTTTTTATTTTCATTGAAAATAGTGGATCAGAGATTCAATGAATTCAATTTGATGTTGGTGTATAACAATATATATATATATATATACATATACATATTATTAGTTGAATCCTTATCTGTATACCAATGTATTTTTTACGAATTCTAAAAACAATATAACATACATCCAAAATAAAAAGTTCCATCATATATTATAATAATCAAATTGAAATATAATATTTATATACTTATTTCTTCACTAAAACATACCGAACTAAGCTGAAAATGTCCAATGTAGTATCTATATTGAACGGTTGGTAATCAATGTTAAATAATTTATATATTATGTTTCAGATTGAGGTTCTCCAGGACGTTTGATTGTAATAGATAAATAAATCCCAAAAATTTTAACAAAAACATTTTACTAATATTGAAAAAGGAATGTCATGTCAAAAAATAATATAAGGAGGAAGACAATTAAAAAACAACCCTAATTGACAAAAAACATCAAACTGATGAAGAGAAAGAAGAAATTTATGGATCCTGCTAGTACAAAGATGAAAAAATAGATTAAGACACATATAAATTAAAATACACACATACCTCATAGATATGTAAATCATTAAACAGGATGAAGAAGATGATCCAGGTTTTAAACCCCTTCACTATGAAACCTCAAATCGATCGATCATCACTCAGACTCCCCAATTGTTGATATGATAAACAATAACCTAATTGGCAATGGATCCCCTTTGTCTATTGTCAATATTGTTCAAGCTCTTTATCTGGTGGTCAAATCTTTCATCCCATATGATTGACTTCCACGGATCTGGTTCCTCCTAAAGAAGAACCCACAATTGATTACCTCAAAAATTGTTTCTTAACCACTTCTTCTATCTCTTTTTTATTCAATTTATCACTTTTTTTTACCATAATTGATATTTTGGTTTTATTTAAAATAATTATAATAATTCGTTTATTAACAATTTAAAAATAATATAAAACAATTAATAATCCATATTTTTAAATAATTATTATACTCATATAATTATTATAATTTATTAAATTCATAATTACATGTCTATAATATTTTCATAATTTTGAATTATAATAAATTTATAACCCATTATAAAAGTTAATATTATTTATGGTTTAAAATTTTATTTATTTCGAATAATTTCAAAATTATATTATCTTATATTGTTATGAATTTTATAAAATTGAATTTTAATTCATAAAGATATAAAAAATATCCCAATTTCTTATAATTATAAGATAATCTATTTAATTTCAAATATTTCCAATAGTGTAAATATTTTAACTATAATTTTTATCCTAGATTTTTAATTAGATATATATGCATGTCATTAAATTTGTATTTTCTATTTTAAAATGCAATTCATAAATAACCATTTTTTTCAAATAGATTTTTAATAAAATTTCCATTAAATTACATATACACTAAATATTTATATTAAAATTATTCCATTTATTTAATTCCATAATTTTCAAATAAATATTTTTTATAATTAAGAATATTAATTTATTTTAAAAAAAATATTGAAAAAAATATATTTTTCATAAATGAATTTTTTATTAATAATCACACATAATAACTATTTTTAATTTCATTTGAATATATATTATTATTTCACTATTTATATTATATTGTATAGTGAGTATATTTCTAATTATTGTTTTATAATTTTAATACCATTAATCCCAATATATAATCAATATTATTTTTTAATTTACCTAAAATATAAAAAATACTTATCAATATATGGGATGTTAAAATCCACTAGACATATCAATTTCTCGATTTATTTTTAATCTTTTAGGACTACATAATTATTAATGTATTTCCATGATATGAAATAATGTTCAAAATCATGGAATTTTATAAATAAACAGGCATTACAAAGAGTTTCCAAAATAAAATTATTTATTCCAAATAATCCAATATAATGAATGTATTATGATGCATTCTTGATAAATCCATGTCTCAATGAATTTGGATGACATCATAAAGAAACATTATTGGACACTCCAACTAAATTTTATTCTTCCATGATGAACTTGTACGCACATATATTGTCAACACAACACTATAACCTAGACCCCATATTCCATTCCCATCTCTTCTTACTAAATTGATAGAATTATGTAATCATCTCTTATTTTCGTTGAAATTATTTGAGAATATCCAAAATTGTATACTGAATGAATTCAAAATCCACAACAAGATCAATATAAATTGAGAGTGAATAATAATATTCATATCATAAGTTTCTAGATTTAGTTGTTAAATAATTTTAATAATTTTTTATTCAAGAAGGTGTTACTCTAACTCTTATAATTTCACTTACACCAAAAAAATTATAATATTTGTACTTATCAAATATTATTTTTATTAATATTATCCTTTTCAAAATCAAAATTGATGACATGTTTAATAATTTGGAATATATTTATATACAATTTAATCTTTTACCTAATGAGTATCATGTTTTTTGATATATTTAATAAGTAATTTAATAAATTTTGTTCCTACTGAAACAATGACTCCATGGAAATTCAACACACCCATTAGTTGGCCAATATTTATATTTCAATAAGGAATGAGTCCATAAATGGAATAATTATACCCACATAAATATTTAGGTATTACTTTCTAATTATCATATAATATTTGAATCATGGATTATTTATTGGTGAGATAATCCAACCAGGAGATAATTACATAATATATCACTTTACAAAAAATAGCCAATACAATTAATATTAAATCATTCCCTAGAAACTATGAGTATAGTGTATTTTCACATAATCTATATCAACATATTATTTTAAAATATGGCTTAAAATTTTATAACCAAACTATATATACATGAAATAATTTAAAACATGTCACATATAATACTTTTATTCATAAATATAAAAATGAAACTGTACGAAAAAAGTGAACTAATAATCATAATTAGTTTAAAAAAGATAAAAAATGAAGATAGTATTGGACCATGTAATGAACAAGATTATATAAGAACATAATCTGATCGAATAAACATATTATATGAAAATAATAAACAAAAAAACGTTCAAACTTTTATTTTCAAATAACATACCTCAACAGTAATTTTAGAATGGATACATGAGTCAAAAATAATTATCTATTAAAATGTTACATTTGAATTTTTCAAAATATATGGTCCTAATATATGAATGAAAATTGATATATGTTATGAATCAAATTTCTTATTGCAAGCATCACTACCTTGACTATCATCACATAGATTAAAGAGTCCAAAATGGGGGTTTTGTTTACATCACATTCCTTGTCATCTCTTGAAATAAATCCTTTCCCAATTCATTAGAGGGATATATAATTATAGTACCACTCATCACATACTGTAAATAGTATACACCATGTTAATTTTCAACTCATTATATATATGTATTTATAGAATACATTGAATAGATATATAATATATATACCACATATTTCACAGTGGATTAATCATACATATGTGTGTTCCATGAAATTGATAACCCTCATAACTCCATAATTGCTTAAGTAAACCATGAAAATTAAATGAGTTTCATAGGAGTCATCAATATTAAATAAATTAAATCATTTAAAGTATGAAATTGGATTATCTATAGGATACATGCCCCCATTGTAATATAAAAAATGATAAAAGTTGTTGAAATTGATGAAAAACAAATTAATAGGGCACCATAAAATTTAGTTGAAGAATTAGAAGAGTTATCCTTTAATTTGAATGGATAAAATTTAAATTAAAAATAGAATATTTATAAATTAATTTTTAAAAAATGGGATTTTAAATAAATTATACATTATAAAACTAAATAATGTGGAAAGAAATCATTATAAATTAAATCAAAGAAAATAGCTCAAGAAATCGATAATACAGAAACAGTTAAAAAAATTTGCAAAAAAATTTATGGCATTAATATTAAATAGAAAAAACACTAATAAATTATATTTTAATGTATAAGGACAAACATGAAATCATATTAATTTCTTTCATTGAATAGAATGATTTCAAATGAAATAGTACAGAAAAATTCAGTTACACATACAAGTATTATTTCATGAGAATAATTATTCAATATGAGGGGAATGGATGAAAAAAAAAAATTTTAAAAAAAATTGAAGAATAAAATATATATATGTTTTTAAAGATGAATATTATACAATTTTATCTGAAATACATTTTAACGTCCCAACTCGGGTTCCATGCAACAGTTCACCAAGTCGGTCAGTCAGATGACCTCAGTTGTGCCACCCTGTATTCCAGAGCAAACCAAATCGTTGTGAGGGTCTTGCAAGTCAGACATGTTGTAGACTATACAATGTTTTATCAGCGTAAAGAACCCTTAGAAATAGATAGAAAATAGTAGAATCCATCGAAATTCGAAATGTACTAATTTCATAAGAGAACCAAAACTATATGTACATTATTCAATAGAAATAGAAAACATGCTATACTAATAAATATGTCAATGTTCCATAAAACTGAACAGAAAAATAAATAAACGAATGACTCCCAATTGTGTCCCTAACCACATATGGTTTCTTCATCCAAGCTGCAGCCCAATCATCAATCCAATCTAGGGCCCTTTCTCATAACTTGTCCTACAACATTAATGTGTATCCTAGTACCTATAATGAATCGTTCTTGTAAAACATTAACATTACATAAATTTTTCAGAATTCATAAAAATTAAATAATCAAACTCAATAAGACCATACTAGTATAGTGCCTTTGGAAACATGGAATTCAAAAACATTGATGCATAATGGAACTAAATAATCTCCCACTAGATTTTTCTTGACTATCACCCTTTTTAGACACATCAGTCATAATACACATCTACACAAACAAGGGAGGAAAACATAAAAAGGGATGAGATAAAATTCATTATAAAGAAAAAAAGGGAGACATGTAAGAATAGTCATGAGAATAAGGGTATTAGAACATGATCACGAAGATATAAATCATACACTACATATCAAAGATCGTATCATAGATCATGGAATAAGTATTGGTAGTTCACAAGACATTAATCGTAATGAAATAAAAAGAATAAGACATGAAAGAATAACATAAGAATATTACATGGAATTTTGGAAAACAAATATGTATATAATTATTTCCATAGTATGTAGGTAATTACAACCAAGATAATAATAATAGTCATGGTTCATTTCTGTGTTCATCATAGAAGCATGAGTTCGCTCCTCCAAAAACCATAGTTTTCATGGTTCACTCCCATGGAAATATTAGTAGTCACGGTTCACTCCAAATACCATCTTATTATCATGTTTTCATTTCTCATACCATAATATTCTATGCCATGTTATATAAAACCATTCCCAATGCATTGGAGAAAGATATATGTCCCACCCATCACATAATGAAATCATACATACATCTTCCACAAGATCATAAATAAACATATCATAACCCATAAAATGAAATGGGTATCCAAAACCTGGATATATATCAAAACTTTAAAAAGTTATGGGTTTCATAATCATTTCATCTTAAACATAACTCGTGAATAGAAACAGGAATCAAAATCATGTATTTCATGAAAGAGAAATGGATTACTAAATGTTATTTAATAAAAAAATAATCCATTCCAATAAATAATATGATTGGAAGCACTGAATAATTTCCCACTAATAGAATTAGTAGCATCAATGTATGTCATATTATATGGTAAAAAAAATTTAATGATCATTTAAAATAGTTCTTCATGATAATATCATTTCTTATTTGAAAAAAATCTTTTTATTACACAAAACCTATTTCATACCTTTAAAATTGAAAATAGATTTGAAATAATATAAAGAAATAATTTAAAACAATTAAAAATTAAAATAATTTTTTACTTGAGAATTATATTCAAGGATGTTATGATTTTGTTTGAAACATGGTTTTTTATTAAAATATATTTCGACCAAAGAGAGAGGTGGTCAGGTTTTAGTAAAATCATTATCTATAATACCAATGAGTAGAAAATGTGTACTAAAAAATGATTATATCATTAATAAACAAAGGAGAAGGAAACAAATTAAAATTATTTAATTATGGATCATAATATTTCAACAATGGATGTATAAACATAAACTATATCGAAACAATCAGGTGATTGTTTCAAAAAACACATATAACATGGTGACATGGGATCATACTCTCAAATAAAGAAAATGAAATTACGTGAATCTTAAGATTTCAGGAAAATATGGAGACTCTTGATATAAAATATAAAATGGACCTATATACAAGTCAACAGAGATTTTAGTTTCATAACAAAATTGGAGTCTCAAAGAAGGAAAATTGAGACAAAACTGTTTTATCGGTTTGTTATCATTTAAATGCTAAACCCAGTGAAACAGGGGTCATAGAATGGATATATTAATACACATTCAATTAGTTAAAATATTTATAGATTTAAAAAATAGAAATTACATACACCAAACAAATGGAATTTTTGTAGAACATTTCTTGTATCTCACAAAAATTAATAGTTAGTAGAAAATCCTCTTACGTCGTGTCTTGACTCTCTCTGTACTCATACATGATTCTTGTATAATAAAAATTATTTTATTATACAAGTTTTAAAGAATAATATTATTATATATATTACCATATATTATATAATTTTTTACTTATTTTACCCATCTTTAAAAAATCATATGTTAAGGTTTCCCTTTGGTAATATTCTCTATGTTTTTCAGTTATGTCTTAATTTGTTATATCGTTGATCATTATAATTATATCATGATTCCATATTTTTTAAAAAGTTATAAATATCATGTAAATATATTTTATTTATATTATAATAATATATATCATAATAAATTATATAATAGAATACACAATTCATAAAGATGGTAAGTTGTATGTATGCCTGAACACCATTTTCAGTTTTTCGTATTGAAAGAAAGTATGTAAATGTCACATATATATATATCTATGTATATATATAAATATTTAATTATAATCAATATATTATATATATCATATAATTTCACTTAACCCATTCTTAATACATTCCATGTTGTGTGTGAATGAATCAACTAGTATTGAGGGGGCGGTAGTCCAAACTTCCTCAAATAATTTTTTGTATTGACAAAGAATGGAAGGAAATATATATGTGGTGAAAAGAGAATACAGAGGTTTGAAGGAATTATAAATATAATATATTAAATATCTCTATATTATTTCCATCATAATTTCTTCCATTATTGTTGTTAATGGGTTAATGAACAATATTTTTTTCGTGAGGCAGTAGTTAACAGTACACAGAAATAGTAAGTTCAACGTCAATTAGATGGAGGTGTGTGTAATTTTCAGTATGATCCATTTCTTTATAAAATCATTATATATTGAGTATAATGGTGTTATCAAAAAAATATAGGAATAAATAGGTTGGATAGGGTGGAGAATGAAAATAATGGAAATGATCTTGAGATAAAATATTACCTCTAAATTGGGTAACTCTTTTTGGTTTCTGTGAAAAGGCTTCTTTGAGAAGCATTTTGAAAAAATGGAGGATTCAAGGACTAAGGGAGAATTTTTTTATGGGTAATGGGTAGATATTTGAATATCATTAATGTTTTGATAGTTGTGAGGAATTATTAGAGGTGGTGGACTTTTATTGGGAATGAGAAGGGCTCACATGGATTTTTTTTAAAAAGGTGGCACATGTTCTTACCTATAAACAGTCATACCAATCAAAAACAACATTAGTATGGAATGTTTATGGATGAAATATTGACAAAATATTTATCTTGGACACGTATTTAGGTCTTTTGGGTCCCTATGTTTATGGTTTAGTCACTAATTGATCTTAATTAGGCCTTAACCACTCTGAATAATTTTAATTTCTTCTACAAATGATATAAGATTGTATTTACAATTTCAATGTGAAATTGATTCCAATGAATTAAATTTTATTAATATATGTAATATAAATCTAATTTTATCTTACAATTTATTTAAAATATCATTTATAACTAAAAATTAATTTTCCAAAGAGACGGTTTTTATCTAAAAAGAAGTATTTGTCACTATTCATCATAAAAATATGTTTCTTAGAAAAATCCAAATAATTTACCCTAACTAATTTTTTCATTTTAAATATAAAAAATATGTTTATTTAATCATTTAAAATTTCTAAATGTGTCTAAAATTAATTTTATTAAAAGGAAATGAAAGGGATTTTATTTGAGAAAACAATACTTTTCAATAATGAAGGACATTACCAAAAATCATATCTCTTATTATCAATATGTTTTATTTATATAAAATAATTATAAATAATAATTAAAAAATATTTATTACTATTCATTATTATATGTTTAATATCTATTTTAAAATTATCCTTTTTAATTAATTATAACAATAAAAAAAGTTATGTTTCGTAGAATAATAGCGCTGTATGTATCGTATGAAAACTCAGTGTTGCGTGCATCATATACCATGTTTTTGTTGCATGTAACATTTTCCATGTCAACGTGGTTTGTGAAATTAATATTTTAATTTTTAAATTTAAAGATATTGATGAAAATTTAAATTTATTCAAAAAAAGGACCATAAAAACACTTGCTGTAACAGTACCAATCAGGCAGCCAGAGCAGGGTGTGAGTACAAGTCAGTAGGACACCACCAGTGATGTCTAAAAAAATTCAAAAGTTAGTGTATGATGTTCTATAATTAATTTTATACAATAAATAAATAAAATATTATCACATTATCATTTATTCCTTATTTAGTCATTACAATATCAGGGTTCTCGTTGATACCATTACCTCAATACTAACATCATTTCATAGTGAGTCATGATAAATTCCCTACGTAATATCATATCTTACAACCTAATTCAACATGTTCCAGAGCTCAATGTATTCAAAGGTGATATGATATCTCCGTACCTGATTTGACACATTTTGGAGTTCGATGTATTATCATGTGGGGACATATCTTAGAGTACCTTTATTACCATTCTTTAAATTCACACATAAATTCCAAAATTACCACTAAAATTTAATATGTATGTTGACCATTTTAACATTCTCACTTCTCAATTGAATGAAAATGTTCCAATTATTTTTTTCATAAGTACAATTTCCATTTTAGCATATATACTTCTCATTTTAATGAACATGTCCCCATTTATTTACTCAAAAGTAAAATGGAAATGTTATCATTTTTATATCTCAACTTAATGATCATGTTCCCATTAAATTACTCACATAATTAATTCATAATTAATTATCCATACCAATTCCATTATTATTCCATAATTAGCTAAATATATATTATGTATCATTAATTAACAACCCAAAAAATTATGTATTCTAAACCAATTAATTAATTAATTAATAAAAAAATTCATACCACATAATTGTTTTTCCAGAATTATTTATTCCATTTGACATCTCAACTCTCCATAATAAACCCCACAATTAATTATTAAGTTCTTAATATTAAAACCCATAATAAATTACAAATTAGTCATCTTAATCTAGTCAATTCAATATCTCATAAATAAACGCAAGATTAATTTTCTTTTTGTCAATAGATAAATCTCTTAATAAATTTTCCCAAATTAAAATTTTAATATAGAAGGCCAATAGTCTCGTGATTAATTCCACAATTTGTCATTAATTCAACAATACTTTGAAAAATAAATAGGTAAACCTAATTAACCCAATTTAGGAATTGAATTTCTAAATAATTCTTGCAATTATAAAATATTTCGTAAAAAAAATCCACAACTATGGTAATTAAATTACAAGTCACCTACCTCAATTGGTTGATATAAGTTCATTCATGAAAAATTTCCAAATTCAGATAATCAAAATGACGTAGATTTGAGCTCTGAATCTAAATCCTTAAATCAAGATTAAGAATATCAAGATTTTTTCTATCAAGATATAGATCTATAATCCTAGATCAAGTTCTAATAAAAGGGTATATATCTATAGAAAAGATAATGAAATCCACTACAATGTCAAAGAATAGATAAGAATGAACAAGTTATGCATCGGGGGAGATCTACTTACCAAGAGAAAAGTGGACCATCGATTCAGGTTTTATTATTGTGGAATGGAGGTCAAATGGCCATAAAACTGCTCTAGAATGATAAAAAAAATTTATAAAATGTTTAGTCTCGAACCAATGTCAAAATTGTAGTGTTTTAAGTGATTGATGGATTTTAAAATAAATTTTCTCTAAATTATAATCATGCACACATTTATTGAGATGGGGAGCAGGGTTAGGAAAACCATGCACCAACCGCGTAGACTTCACCTACCTGGGTCATATTATTACATGGGTTTCGATGCACTATATGTCAAACCTTGCACTAATAACGCAATGTTCTATCCTTAGGTTCACAGGGTATGTTGGGTTGGGTGTACAGTTTACACTAAGCATGGTCCATCCATGAAAAGACACTTTTTCTCAAAAAATAGATAAAACTCAACCAAATCACTCCCAAATTCATAACTCACTATAGGAAAACCGCCTATTAGAGGCTGTTTTTTTTCATATAGCGGCTGTTTAAACCACCGCTATATGGTTTGGCGGTGGTTTACAGAATCCACCGCTAAACTGGGCATCATAAATCTATTAGCGGTGGTAAAAGAAAAGAGTCGTAGTACCTCATTTCGCGGCGGTTTTTGGTAAATTTAGCAGCAGTTTTAAGGGCTATTTAATTAGTGGCGGCTATAATCACTACGAAATTCAGGCGTGTCATGCGCCTGCTTAGCGGCGGTAAAAACCGCCGCTAATTCCGACGTGATTTTGCGGCGGTTTTAATCGCCTCTAAGTGTATTTCCGATTACATTGAGCGGCGGTTTAAACCGCTGCGAATTGCTGACCCGAAAAAAATTGCATTTCTGCTTATACTACACCACAGCCCTAAAAAATAAACCAAAAAAGAAACCATTTATCATTCTAAACATTCTCAACGGGAAGGAATTCATCATATGTTTCCACTAATAGAACTATTCCCCCAAGCTTAAAAATATTTCATAGGCCACTTTCTACCTCACCATGGGATAGAAAAATAGTTTTGGTTCCTAGAAACCATCAACTAATCACCTCACTATGGAATTATGGTTTATTTTACATGATAAACTAAAAAATATATGTCTCCTAATAATGATGAATAGCATGCACAACTATCAAAGAAGAGAAGGTTTGGTGTTGCACTCAACATGGTTAACATCACTACCAAAACATGTACTAAAAACATTCATGGTTTTAATCACACCCAACACAACTATCAAAGAATAGAAGGTTTGGTGTTACACCAAACATATATACATGAAGATAACAATGGATATCATTACACCCAACCCATATAATAAATAATAACACTAGTTGGAATTACATTCAACCCATGTAACTAACAAGAAAACTAGTTGTAATTGCACCCAACCCATATAAGAAGTCATAGGAATATTTGGAATTAAGCCCAATCTATGTAAAAACCAAGATAAATTGTCAGAATCATGTATAACCTACATAATCACAAAAATTTGGTTGGAATCACACCCAACCCATATACCAATAAGAATTATAGTTGGCATATTATACAACTTATTATAAATTGTTCATCATGGTTAAAAAATATCCAACCTATATAGCAAGCCAAAGAAATGGTTAGCATTATGCCAAACATAATTAACAATATAGAAACATCATTGGAATGAAACCCAACTAAAGCACCAAGTAATAACAAGAATTTATTTACACCCAACCAAAAATATACATCATTTTACTCAAGTCACTCTTACTTGGATAAGATCTCCACTATCAATTATGTTGTATATAATTCACCATCATTGAGGAATTTCTTTAAAAAATTTAAGATATTATCATTTCACATTAATACATACCCTCTTGGTTATCATTCCATGTTCTACCACCAATCTCAATTTAATTCATGGATGTACATGATTAATAATTACAAACCAGAGGACTTTACACGGCCCTAACAAACCTTTCCTGAATCTCATCTATGAGGAAATCTAATTTTGTTCCATCCTGATCCATTGCTACCTTCCCTTCTACACTTGTGCATCAAAAAACACATACAACATATATATAATAAGGAGAAAATTTAGGCACCACCTACGCAATATTCATAAACACCCTTTCATTTAATGTTGAGGAAAAAGTTGATCTAATTCAATAAGAATACCTGAAGCATAGAAAATAAATAAAATTATGGATTTAGAATGAAACACAAGATAACATCAAATGAAACAAGAGATTGGGGGTCACATGGATTTATACTTATAGATTAGAGATGATCAAAATTGAAAATATTTTATTCCATAAAGGATTAAAGTGTATGGATCAAAATGTGCCAAAGAATAGAGGGGGGGATCACTACTAGTCGTTTGTCCTATAAGGAGGAGGAACAAGGATTAAATGGGTTGATGTTCAGTCAGAAGAAGAACCTTTAAAACATTATTGTTATAAAATACTTTGTATCGATGATTGACATTATGGTTCCAGGAAATAAGGTCTCTCCAGTCTACCACATAAGAATACATTTGAGAAATAGAGGACATATTTAAAAACAATAGAGAATATATTAGAAGATATGTAACCATTAATAGAGAATCAGTTGTGCTAATCAAACAAAATAAGTTCATAACATGGAAAACATTACATGGACCACATGATCTATTCTAGGTCATGATAATCACATAACCCATAAAACATCTTTTGATCACATGATTTTTCTAAATACATATAATCATGTTACCATGTGAAGGTCACATGAATCACATAAAGATTAGTAGATCAAGAAAAAATCCTCAAGAGACAACCGAATCACATAAGATAGACTAATGGCCAAGGGTGTGCATCAAAGTTCAAATAAATTACCATTGATTAGTTCATGGATTGATTAAGTGAGATATATAGACAAGGTGATCACACAAAGAGGTCAAGTGACATGATCACATGATTAGGCCTGTTGTATGGTTCTTGTGATGAGGTCATGCAAAGTTTTCTTGCAAAACAATCGCACGAGACAGGAGGTTTTGAGAGCTATGGAGCTTCATGTCACCGGTCAAATGACCAGCCTCTCACCCCCTATTTATAGGGAACCTCAAGGAATAGGAATGGAATTATATAAGACCAAAATATGTTTTGAATTCCAACCAGAGAAATCATAAGAGACTCATGAAGTCATTTCCTACCTCATAACTGATTCCTTGTTCCTTCGAACATCACTTTTGTGTGGGGGGGGGGCATTTTTTGACTCTAGCCAAATGAGCATTGTATATTTTACGAATGAAGAAATACCCAAAGCATAGTTATTAATATATACCCAAAGGAAAGGAAATTCTAGCATGTATACATATTGATTAATCACCTAGGTCACAAGGACCATGTGAACTTCAATGAGGCTCATGATCACATGACCCTAGGAACAACATGCAAAGGGGTTATACTATTCATGTGATCTGTTCCTGATCATGTGAAGCCCCATAAAATATCCCAATTAATCATGTAAAACCCCTCTTATTATTCTTTTTTATCATATGACATGTCATCTAACAATCTCCCAATATGTTCATAAAATAAAAGTTAGAAAAGAGGGAAGCTTCATGGGAAGGGAGTTTCATTGGTTTTCATGTGATGTGGTTACATTCCTCATAAAAACTATTAATGATCATGAAAATAACCTCATAAAACCATCTTGATCTAGTGATATCCATTCAACATGGCTGTTTGGACATGCAACACCCTAATGAGTCCAATTCCCAATGCTGAATTCACAACAGAAACATCAAAGATCCTATTACCATAGATCATCTAACCAATGAAACAAAAACATCATTCTATTTACCACCTGAGGTTAATGTGATCATTAAAGGTTAACCACTGACGCTCCTTGAAGACCAATGGTTTTTTAAAGGTTCTATACACCACACATGTTATATATAAAAACCAACCTTTCACATATTTGTTCAACAGATCAATAATACTACTCATGGTCCGATGATGCATCGTCACCCTCTCCACCTCCATCTCCTTCTTCCAACTGTAAGAACATTATATTGAAAATTAAATATTGTTTCATATTTATAATTAAACTTAAAAGCAATAAAAGTTTTCAAACTAAATGATTTTTATTTTTTTTGATTTACCTGCTCACCACCACTTGGTGCACTACCACTGGGGGCATATCTGCTCATCTGCTGATATAAATCAGTCAACGCTTTCTGCATAGCAGATATCTGAGCCCCTTGGTCTTGAACTGTGGGTCATAGAGAAGAAATAACCCTCTGAGCATTTTCAGGTATGGGCTGACTATAACCAGGAGTAGATGCGTCTGGAATCCCTGATGGCCAGCAAAAGACCTCAGATGGTACAGGTCCCAAACCCATCCCGCGCACTCTACCAGGATGCTCCTTCTTAAGGAATTAAGCAACCGGGTCATCCTAGTAGACTGAGTAGGACTTCCCAGGATTGGCATCCGATAGTTCTTTAATTTTTACCTATAATAGATGCCAAGTACTAAAAAACAAAATATATATAACAATGATAATGAATGACTGCAGAAATGAAACAAGTGGTTTCTGCATGAATGAATAGTTGTACATACAATCATTTTCCCCTTCAATCATGTCGATTTCCTGCTCCATTGCTTAATCAACTTCATTCATCCTTGCAAGAATAATATTTTCAATATCATGATGGACAAATAATTCTGCTTCCTATTGTTGATGACATTCAATTTCAGAGGTCAAATCTTCCACTTCATCACCCATATCATACAAATCTCTTTGTATTACGTGAGTAACTACACTCCACCCTTCATCCACAACATATTTCACATAATATAGCATTTTTTCTTGCGATGCTAAAATATATGGATCATGCATTTCATGATCACCAACATCCATCAAGCGAGATAAGTTCACAAAAGTAAATTGCAATGAATCTATTTTAACACCTCTGATAATATCGACCCATTTTTATTTGAATAAAACAACATAAAAATGTACGTGGTAGTTTAATTAAATAATATCATGCATCTTTCCATAGTATCCCACTTCAACAAATGTAAATATACCACTATTCTGTGTTTTCAAACCCACTTCTCGATCAACTGTACGAAATCTAAATCCATTTACATTATAAGCGTCGAACTTTCTAACTTTCTTTATAGGACCTCTAGCAAGAAACTTCAAATCTTCTGACAAGTCTGCTCGAGTATCAGTATTCATGATCTGAAAAAAGAAATATAATTTAATAGATTTACAAATTGTATGTGTCAAACTAATATTCTTATTTATTGCAATAATTATGAACTTACACGTTGTGCAAACCATTCTACAAGCTCTTTATTCATAGATTTCGATGTATCTTTCTCATTTCGTGTTCGGCCCCTCATTCATCTCTTTGTTTGTATACTCAACTCTTCAATAAATGGATCTGTAATTTCACTATTCAGCATCACATATTTATGTGCCTGTAATAAGTCCAATTCTATCAGTGTCACATTTGAGGTCCTCCCAACTGATCGGCCAATAGCAGGAAATATTTTTGATTTCTGATGCATTTGAGATTGAGTTGATGTGTCTTCAACACATCCAACTCGATTAAATCTTGTCTCAATATCATCTAAATACCTGGAACAAAAGGTAAGACATTCCTCGGCCAAATATCCTTCAGCAATAGAGCCTTCTGGTTGAGCTTTATTTCTCACGTATGATTTCAAATGCCCAAGATAACTATGAAATAAAATAATAATATTATGCATTTATTTAAATGTCAAATTTTTTTTACATAATTGTAAAAAATATAAATAAAATACCTCCCAATTGGATACATCCATCGATAATGAACGGGCCACCTAATTTAGCTTCTTCAACCAAATGCATAGTTAAATGCATCATGATAGTAAAAAACGATGGAGGAAAGATCATCTCTATTGCACAAAGAGTCAATAAAAAACCTCTCCTGGAGGTTGTCAAGCAGAAATGGATGTACACCATTCTCACATAATTACCTGAAAAATGTGCAGAATTGGAGTACAACAACAGTAACTTTTTCAGTTAATAATGTACGCAATGTCAATGGTAGTAACTGCTGTAACAAAATATGTGAATCGTGACTCTTCAATATATGTAACCTACGATTCTTCAAGTCAACACACCTCGAGATGTTACTCGACTACCCATCAGATACCTTCACATTCTTTAAAATTCGAAGAAACGTATCTTTATCCATATTTTTCATTGCGAAAATGGCCGGAGCATACTTTTCATTCTCATCTGGCTAGAGATCGCGTTATATGTTCATTACTTGTAAGTCTTTGCGAGCATTAAGATGATCCTTCTTCTTTCCATTCTCATTATGTAATGGGAAAATCAAATTATCACTGACATTCTTCTCAATATGGATCACATCAAGATTGTGGCGCAACAAATTAAATTCCCAATACGTATGTTTAAAGAATATACTTTTTTTCTTCCATTGTTGCGTTCTGATTTCACTTGAAGATGCACTTCGGACCCGTTTTCCTCTATCATTCAAATGATGAACCTTCCGAAATTCTATTTCAACATTTTCAAGCTGTGTCAATATTTCAGAACCGGTTAACAACTTTGGAGGTGGACTACGTTCAATGAAACCATTAAATTTTGATTTGTTTATTTGAAATCTATGAGATGCATCGAGAAATCTTTGATGTCATAAGAAGCACCATTTTCTACTGTGAGGTAGCCGTTTGGGCTCAAAATCAATGTTACAAATAGGACAAGACAAACCCGTATAATTTTTCTAACCAGATAAATTCCCAAGCCCAGGGAAGTCACTAATGGTCAACAGTAAAGTAGCATGCATTTTGAACATTGTTTTAGAAGAAACATCAAATGTCTCAACACCGTTACTCCAAAACTCCTGCAATTCTTCAATCAAAGGCTACAAGTATACTTCAATATAATTTCCAGGAATTTGTTTTCCAGAAATAATCATTGAAATGATAAAAGTTTTTTTTTGCATACACATCCACGGAGGCAGATTATAAGGGATCAAAACAACTGGCCAAATGCTATAACTTGTACTCAAAGTCCCAAATGGGTTTAATACATTGGTAGCCAATCCCAATTGGACATTCCTAAGATCAGATGAGAAATATGGATGTAATGAATCAAATGTATTCCATGATTGGGAATCTCGTGGATGTCTCATTAACCCATCATTGTTATTATCTACAGAATTCCACTTCATGTGTTCGGTGGTTTTTGATGACATGAATAATCTTTTCAATCGCGGCTTCAAAGGAAAAAACACAAAACCTTTGCAGGTGTGTTCATTTTCTTCTTCTTTATGAAATTATATTCAGTCAGACTTCCAACATCACCCTTTGACTGCCATCTAGAAGAAGAACATTTCTTGTAATTCTGTCTACTTGAATCCTCTCCCCAATAAATCATACAATCATTGGGACACACATGTATTTTTATATAATTCGGACCAATCTTGTTAACAACTATTTTCATATCATAAAAATATTATGGGATTTTTGCTTCAAGAAATGCATCACGAATCAATTCCAATATCATGGACATTTCCTTATTTTTAATTCCACATAGACATTTGGTATGGTACAACTTCAGCAGAAATGAAAGCTTTGAATATTTCAAACACCCACTATACAACTCTTGATTTCCATCGTCAACTAAATCATGAAACACATTTTTCTTAGTGATGTTTTCCATTACATTTGGCTCTACAGATTCAATAGGAGGATCCAATGATATCTTCCAATCTTTATCTACTTATGATACTGTCTCAAAATCATCACTTGTAACATTGCAATTTTTAGCACCCTCTTCTGGTTGTTCTAATATGTTTTGATGCTGATAGTGGTGTCTTTCAGTGCCGAATGCATCATTTATGAGGTTTTGCATTTCATTTTCCATTTTCGACAAACTTGGGACCTCATTCTGTGGATTAACATCAGTGCTCAATCTTTTTATATTGTTCGATTCTCTATGCTAATTCCAACACAAATATTGACTAGGGAATTTATTCAGTATTAAATGTTCATAAACTTCATCTCTCTTCAACCATGTTATAAATTTACATTTAGTACATGGACATCTTATTCTCCCTACAACGGATCGATTAGAAATCGCAAAACCTAAAAACTCATTCAAATCCTTAACATACAGAGGTGTGTTCCTCGGTAATGTGATCCAACTTTTATCCATGTATATCACAATGTGCCTACAAAAAATATATGATAGTGTAAGATTACATAATAATAATATAATAAAGATGACCCATTGATCATAAAGTATGTATAATATAATAAAGATGATTCATCGATCACATTTACCACTTACTTAGCATTCCCAGACAAACCAAACAAGTCTCATCCCTAGGAGATAGTGTGAACACCTCATTTAAGAGCAGTAAGAATATCGGGTTACACAATTATCATAACACTATCAATCACACATTTATGTTGCCGCAAACAATTTCTATCCCCACTACATTAATGAGATACATTGGTCTACACCGATTACATCCACACCCTCAAACAAATACTACAACTTTCCTGAACATCTCATATACTCGCATGCTTGGTCATCTCAATTAAATGTTTTATTTTATTTTCCATATCTAGAAATGGGATACCAGTAGGTATTTATAACATCCATCCAAAATCACTAATATAGAATACCAATGCATGGGTTCCCATTTCTAGAGTTTCCCCTCATTGGATTATGTCTAATAATCATTACCTTCACTTATCAATATTATAGATCAATAAAAACAATATGGAATATTTCTTACCATATTTAGTTTCATAATTTGAACAATGTTGTTGATACTTGTTTATAATCCAATGAATATTATTCTCACTAGATCCAACACAGTGATAACATATTATGATAATTCCCCCACTTAATTTCAATGTTTTTCATCTATTAACCATTTATTTAGTCGTGATTACCTATTCTTCAAAGATGGACAAGGATTATTTAATTCATTAAAAAGATGAGTTTTATTTTTTTAGTCTTTATCAAAATCACTATAAATTATTATCTTTTCCTTACATATAATCAAGTACCTTTTATTTATATAATAATCATATGGTTCAAGTGATCTTTTATTTTGAGTGATGATACTTTTTTTAAAAGAATTAAATGGTTCTGTCCCATTTATCCTCATAAACCGAAGAAAAATATTCATATATCTATTATCCATATATATTACATGGTTGTACCTTCCATGAGTTCCTCATGAGGGTGTCGTTGAGTTAAAGACAGAGATATGTTAGACCTTTTGAATTGATATTTGTTCTTTTCTGTTGGCTCTAAGATTAGTTAGACCATTTGAGGTCACTGATAAGCTCCTATAGGTTTCTTATCGATTAACATTGTTGGTTTCTATGATAGGTATTCATGATTTTTTCCACATGTATCATCTCAGGAAATACCATCCTGATCCCGCTCACATTCTAAGTTGGGAAGAAATTGACTTTGAGCCATATGTTTCTATTTTGGAGAAACCAATTGAGATTGTTGACTCTCAAGTGAAAGTATTTTGTGTGAATTTTATTCCATTGGTTAGGGTTCTATGGAAACAAGGATCAAATTATCATGAGAATTGGGAACATGAGTCATTGATGAAGGAGCAGTGAACTCATATTTTTCCATGGATTACGTCTTTTACATGACTTATTGAGGACAAAAATTATTTATAGTGGGGAGTTTGTAAGATACTATTACTGATCTATGATGTATTTTTTTATCCTCTTCATGGTTTTCCTTTATTCCATTGTCTGTAAACGACTATGAAGGAATTGGTAAGATACATAAAATGGCGAAGTCAGATATTTGTTGTACTTTCATCATTAACTAGCTTTTTCTACATGATTCAAAAGACTTTCCCACTGTATAACTAGGTTACACATCGTGTAACTATTACTAGATACAATTCATTAATGGGTATTCATGCTGTGAACGTTTACACCTCGGGAAGAGTGGTTTCACATCGTAAATTTTAAAATAATGGAATTTTAATTCGAGGTGAAGAATTTTTCAACATACTAGAACACCATGGATTTCACAGTAGGTAATAGTATTGCACATCATCAAATGGACCTCATGTAGTTTTTAAAATAGGCGAGTGGCTATTTTGTTTTCAGTTCTTTTCTCCAGGCCCTTGGATCCCTACCTAGAGATCTTCTCGGGTTATTTAGGGAGACTATTCTCCATCTAGATTGATCCATTCAACATTGCATCTTTTATTATAGTTGTGGTGCATCTCTCTAGGTAAGAAATATTTCTGATTCTTCGTTTCTCTTGATAATGGTGGCACCCTAGGTTAACATTATCAGATCTGGTGGCCTAAGTTTTTGAATATTTGTGTATTCTTCTTGATCCTTTGGGAGATCTCATTATGGAGGCCATTCCTTGGTTAGTTATGGTGTGGAGGATGTCTTTTCATGAGGTATTTGGTGTTTTCCCTTTCCACCAACCCCTCCTTTTCTAATTTATATCGATATTAATGTTTTTATTATATTCTAGGGCCTTCGTTTTCATTATGGGGTTTTAATTGTTGGTGGATCCCATTACGGGAATGTGTGACATGAGCTTTGAGGTAAGTGGTTCCATCTCTATCCTATGACAATTAGCCAAATTTCTCTTAATTTTTATGTTGATATATCAAATTGGAATGACTATTTTCATTTTTTTAAGAAGGGGTTTTTGAGAGAAATGTTTTTCCATGATTTTTTACAAATGAAAATGAAATGGGTACTTTTAAAATATTGTAATTTATTTGTGAAAATGAGAACTTAGGTTACCTTGGGTACTTAGGTGGAAGGATTATCTTGAGTTCATCGTCCATGTTTTGTGATTATTATGAGGTTTTCTCATGGATATTTCCGTGGATTCCTAGTCCCATTGTTCTAGGGGACAACTATTAGTATTTTCGGGGGGGGGTTTACTCATGGGGTATTCCTCTTCTTCCTAGTCAGTTGCCACATTTGAGGGTTACCCGGGTCAATTCAATACACAACCTCAATGGAAACTCTTCCTAGAATTAAATTAAAGATGAGAGTGACCCCCATATCCAACATCCTATAGGCCTCGGGTTGATGACTAGAATAGGGGTATAAAAAATAAGGATGAGAGGAATTACCATCATATGTACCAATAATAAAAAAAGAATAACATTGAACAACATCATAATATATATATATATGTATAAATTTAAATCAACAATAATACTTTAAACAATGAATAAGTAAAAAAATAAAAACCCCAAGATAAAAATACCAAATAAATTTCTACGGTAGTGATTTCACAACAAACACCAAGCACAAAGATAGTACGACCCAACTTAGTCACAAAAAATATCCTATGAATCTGGCATTTTTTATATATATGGGGTTTATCATAATATGTATCCTTAGTATGATTATACAGAATACCTCCAATGAAAAAGTTAAAGGAGTATAATACCACATCATTGAACAAACAACATAACTATTAAGAACCTAGTAAGTAGGTCGCCGGAGATGGAGGTCGCGGGGTCACCGGAGATGAAGGTCACGGGGTCTTCGGAGATGGAGGTCGTGGGGTCACCAGAGGTCGCGGGTCGCCGGACGGTTGGGGGTCGTCGGACGGTTGGGGGTCGAGGGTTTCGCGTCATCGGGGGGTTAGGGGAAGAAGGGAGGGCGCGGGGGTTTGGGGGAACGATCGGGATGGGGGAAGAAGGGTCGGGATTGTTAAAATTAATTTCGGGTTTCTCGGTGGTTTATTAAAAACCACCATGAAACCTTTCGGCAAAAACGTTTAGCGGCGGTTTTGTGAACCGCCGCCACAAAACCGCCGCTAAACACTTTTTTTGTTGTAGTGGCTCCCAAAAGGTATATAAAAAGGATTGAAATTTACCTAAATTCAAGATTGATATAACTCTAGAAAAGGTTGAGATCTTATAATTTCACAAAATTATAAAAACTCATCTACATGATGCACTTTAAAGACATCCTATGAATCTGGTAGAACAATATTTTGAAATTGAGAACATATATCTACCACCATTTTCTATGTTTCCTCATTTACATGTCAATGATTCCTAACAATTGAATTATCAGCATAGTCTTTGAATGCAAGAAGTTTTTCACAATAATATAACACACGTATCATATTCTCCTTAAAGTAAGGATCTATATCTTGGTCA
Source organism: Viscum album (assembly GCA_963277665.1). NCBI lineage: Eukaryota > Viridiplantae > Streptophyta > Magnoliopsida > Santalales > Viscaceae > Viscum > Viscum album. Next base: position 157,058,846 of record OY728128.1, on the reverse strand, counting down.
ACAACATCCATATCAATCACATGAGAAGGTTCATGGTGATTCCACCAAGACACACAGAATAAATCATTCATGGTGTTGAATTGTTTTGGGTGATCCAATCAGTATTCCACCAGACTTATTTTATCTACTTCCTCAAAAAGTCCAACAAACGTGGGTACCAACATGCCCTGCCTCCATATAATGTGCTTCCCCAACGTAGGAAACCCCTGATGGAACAATAAATCAATATTTTTAAACACCAGGGGACCACTTCATCTATCATCGTATGACTTTTTCCTACTCTGATCTATAACCATATGTCATTGAATAAACAACACCTGCTCCGATGTCTCCTACAAAAGATAGAGTCCTAAAAAAATTTCTCACTTGCTTCCATCCCGCATAGCAATGATCTAAATGGCCTACCATTAAGAGCCTCTAATGGTTCCATCTATATGTTTTCTTAATATTTATTCTTATAGGATAATTACACTATAGTCAAGTTCATCTCTCAATACCGAACGAAGTCATGCACACATGCCTGCATCATATCCTCAAGTACATGTATACACTACATTCTTACATCCCATCTATCTATGTGTGGAATACCTTAATCAATAAGACATGTATAACATGAAACTTCTTCATGCACTATTAGAATCCAAAATTAAATCATGACCCATGGTCTAAAAATATAATCTGTGGCACACCATAATGACAAAATATTTCTTGAATATATAGTTCTCCCAACTGCTCTACTATAATGGATTACATTGAAGGAAATAAATTCACTACCTTTTTCAGTTGATCCACAATTACCCAAGTTTCTTTATTCTTCCAATGATTCATTGGAAGAACCACGAAAAAATACATTTTCATGTCAACCCACTTCAATTCTAGAATAGGAAATGTTTGTAGTAATCCTCTATGACGTCGATGATCGGTCATGTAACACCCCAAGAATTCATAATGTGTTATTTCTTCAAAATAATTCAATAACTTGCACTACACGCAACACCGAGTTCAATTGCACCATGACTTGCCAAAAATCCATTCAAAAAAGGTTATGAATAGTATTCACTAATTTTTAAACTTTATATAATCCTTATAAATTTTCCATATTATGAGTATCTTAGACATAATGCAAGAACAAATTCATTTTCAGTATTGCACTTTTATCAACTTTTAATAGTGAACCCTTTTTAAATATAATATTTTAAACTTTTTTACTAAATGGGGACACCAAAAATTTAAAATGAAACATCCCAAGCTTCCACGGTACACTTTCTTTGAATAATACCGTAGCGTGTGTTGTACGCAACCTTTAGTTTTAACACACACCACAACCAATCAAACTAGCCGTTATGAATAGTAATACCTATATTTTGAAATTTCATATAATTTATATTTTAAAATGGACTTCATTTTTTGATTCGGAATATCGAATTTAGCCTAAGGTAATATTTTGGTACTTTTCGAATAACTTTCATATTTTGATGAATAGTGAAAATTACTAAATTTTAATTAAAAACAACTTTTTTAATCAAAATAATTAATAGTGATAAATTATGAATTTGATTGGTTTTAAAGTATATTTAGAATATATTTTTACCATTTAATATAATGTTGGTCATTGGACATAATTTTACAATTAAACCGAACATAAACAAGTGTCAATCTTTTGATAGTTATTATCTCTTAAAAACACGCTTTTTGTTTTGATAGCGGGAATTAATTTTAAATTAATTTTTGCCACTTCTGTGTTTTGAATTTAGAAAAATGGATTCCATATTTGGAATCAGGATGTAAAAATTGTGTAAATAGGTAACTTTTATTTTTAGACATTTTAAATAATTACTGTGGTAAATATTTTATTTACCATGGTTAAGGGTAAATCTGGTAAATAAGGGTTAAAAAATAATATTATAATAATACTAAATTACCCTAAAAAGTGTCCTAGCCTTATTTGTTGATACATGTTCGACCATAGGCATCTTTGGGTCGATTTGGGGACCCCATGGTGCCACTTGTAGGTGATAGGGACACTTTATTTTAATTATGTTAAAATGAATACAAAAATGACACAAGCATATATCTTTTAGAACAAAAATTATTACATAGGGTTATATATGTTGGATTTTAGATTATAAATATTCATTAGAAAGATAAATTTTTTTCCTACATAATGATTTTTTATTTATAATTTTTAGACATTAAATAATTTATTTTATTTATCACACAATGATGATGCAGTAATTACTAAAATAGTGAAAAAATTAAATTAATTGATATTATAAATACCCAAATAAATATAATATGAAACTTTTAATGAATTACACTAATTTTATAGGATAATATGATATATTAGGAGTTATTTAATTTACTTTTTTAGAAGTAATCAATCTATTATGAGTTTCAAAAAAATCAACTATTGAATAGTGTCAAAATTGACATAAAAGAGTTCTTAAAACAAATATTATATTATTAATTGATATTAAATTCTTAAAAATATAAGGTTCGGCCAAGAGACTTATATAATGATAGGTTCATCATTAATGGACCACTTGGGGGTCTCTTGAATGTATATAGTAAGTTTATTAACCATATTATATAAAAATACAAAGAGACATTGTAAAAGTGAAACTAATTAACTTAGAGTTAATACTTAAATATAAGGTTAATATAAGTACCCAAACCTGTCTAAATTCTATTGGTTGAGTTGTTTTCGACCCATACCCACCTTAACCTTTGAATAGTCAACTTTTGAGCCATTGGAAACCGATTATGAATTTATTATAAACTAATATCTCTAGCTTTTCCAAAGGTGCCCCTCACCCCTCTTATAAAAGGGCACTCCTCCTTCTCATTTCTTAACACCTTAAAAGCCTTTTGGTTCGGAAAAAATCTTCCCATATACTCTCCCAACTTCCCTCACTACAACCTAGAAGCCTTAGTTTGATCAGAAAGCCAACCTAATGAGCTCTTTTGATCAAATCAAAAGAAAGAACCCGAAGAAGAGGTAATGATTTCACCACCCTTTTTCCTAGTTCATTTCTTCTTCCACTTCTTCTTCCTTTGTTGTTACCATTATAAAATAATAACTCCAGTATCTCACATATACTGTGATGTTATTATAAATATGGTACAACCATATTCAGTATTCTATCCACCCTTTGAATAACATGTCACCATACGTGCGTACGTACGGCTTACCGTCTCCACGTCGTGGTGTAATTGTTATTCAATATATTATTATTTGGATGGTTATAATAATGATGTGTAACTCATGTAAATAATTAATATAACATTTTAATTATTCTTTATATATGATATAACATCCATTTATATATTATTTTAATATCAAAAGAATGATATTGTCGCTCGTGCGTACGTACGGACTACCGTCTCCACGAACGCGATAAGATTCATTTTACATCGTATCCATTCAAGTATAATTATCATTTGATAATTTAAAAATGATGTTTAAGGACTTGATATCATTCTGGATATGAATAATATACAACCTATCCTTTAAAAACATGTATTACGTAACAAAACATATAAAAGTAAACAAGTAAGTTAACACCCGAAACAATGATAATACTAAGATATTATTGTCAAATAAATATTAAAAGATCATATATGATATCATATTAATGTATATGATTGTTTTATAAGTTAATAACAATTATTTCACCATTATACAGGAGGTTAACCTACCCCAACCAGGGAAAAGTACAAGGTAAGGGGTTTTCATCTCACTCCTTATTCTCGTGAGATTCATGCCATATTGCCACCATCACCTTTTGTGTGGTGTATGTACTGCCCATAATTATATTATTTGTGTAATACACTCTAATTTATGTGTATTTACATATTCATTATATGATACCTCTTTCATGGGTTGTATGTTTCATAGGTTACCAAATTGGTAAGGGTTATTTCACAATCTCTTCATTATCCGAGGTTGTTTATACGTAATAATCTACTGGGATCTCTTTATCATCCACATCCATGTTTCTTAATAATGTATTTCAAAACATTTGTATTATTTACATGAATATGGGTTAAAGTCATTTATACCTTTGTTTGACTTTTTATAAGAGGAATCTTTCCGTCGTTTTCAAAACAAGGTCCTTTTTAACCTTTTCGACAAAATTAAGGTAAGAATGTTTTTTTTACTTATACGGAGGGTGTGGTTATTTTCCGCCGTTATAAAATCTTCAAAGATTTCCTTACAATCTTATAAGATTATTTTCAAAGAAAATGTTTTATTTTATATGGCTCTTAAATTATTTCAAAAATATAAAGAGATATTTCTCTAAAAAGTGTTTTGATTTCATCTATGTCAACACCCTTTGATGGATTTTACGATTATTTGAAGTTGATTTATTATGATATAAAACTTCCATATTGTAATGAAGTTTTGCGATATGTTTGACTGTGGATGTGCTATTTATATAGCATTCATTGTTTATGAGTAAAGTTATTACATTTCTTATGCTAGTTCCAATAAGAATGTTTATGTTATATTTCAACCTTTACATCATAAGAATGTGTTGGACAAGTATGTTCCAGGTTGGGGACTGGTTAAAGTAAGCCCTCCAGGTTGGGGACTGGTAAAAGTAAGCCCTCCAGGTTCGGGACTGGTAAAAGTAAGCCCTCCGGTTTGGTCTCCGGTTATTAGAGGAACTCCGGGTTGGTGTCCGGTTATTAGAGGCACTCCGGGTTGGTGTCCGGTTATTAGAGGCCCCCCGGGTTGGGTTCCGGTTACAGTTAGCCCCAAGGTCTTGGGATGAGACCTTGACAAAGAAATTAAAGTTCAGCATTATGCATTCCATCATTATGAAAGTGGTTATTGATATTTCATGTGATTATTCGATTAGTAGAATATCCATGTGAACAAGTAAATGGCATTATTTCATTTTACTTTTGCCATACTATGTTGAAGTTCATGTTTAAAAGGATTTTGTTTTAGTAATGCATTTCCTTAAATGTTTATGCTTATTTTGAATGTTCCGCTATATTGTTATCCTTACTGGGCATTTGAGCTCACCCCTTTTCTATGTTTTATTTTTCCTAGGATGTGAAGAAGTAAGTTATGAATGACCTGCAAGGATATTATGAGGGGATAATAGTGTGGACTGTGGAGAAATTATGTTGTTGTAGTAGTTTTTCATTTTATGATGTAATGTAAAACTTATGAATATATCTAGTGTTTATAAGGCTACTAAACCAATCGGTCTTTCAAGATTTGATCTTTCTTTTGATCATGCCAATGTTATGTAATAATGCACCGACTCTGGGTAACTAGGGTCGGGGCGTTACAGTTGGTATCAGAGGAAGTTTAATACAAACCTTGGAAGCTAGATTTAGATAAACTCTGATTAGAGCACATAGATTTAAGATGAATTTTGAGGATTATTATAGAAGAACTTCCTAGAATTTTGGTATTGTATAGATTTTGTGAGTTTTCTGAGCAATACATCCCTGTCTGGATACGAGCAGGTAGAGGCGGCTCTGGCACAGATGTACCTAGGGGTAAAACCCGAAAACACCGCTTTGAGCTAGACTCGAACGAGAACTCGTGCACGACAACGGGCCTTGCTGCACTCTTGGTTATGACACTCCCGGGGGATATTCTTAGGATAACTCTCATTTTCTTTACAAATAATTATGATGGATTTATGAGTATATACTTCCTCAAAGAAAACATTTTTATGATTATGGATTATATCCATAAACTATTTAATATATGTTATGTGTTTTACAAGTTTGGGATTAGGTATTGTTATTCATAAACTAATCTAGTGTATGCCATTGTTTAGAAATGGCGCCTAGTAGAAGGAATGAGAACTCCAGTAATGCACATGATCCAAAGAGAAGGAAGGATCATATCTTTCATGGTATTAAGCTAGAATTTATTAGAGAAATAGTCTCCCATGTATTATCATCATATGAAGAAATAATATCATGTGTTGATAAGATATGTAAAGAGTTTACTGAGTCCTATGGCTTTGAATGGAAGCAAGAGAAGAAAAGGATGGAAGAGAGAAAGATGGATAAAGGGAAGAGGGAAAAGAATAATTTTCCCATATGTGGTAATTGTGGAAAGAAACACCCTGGAACTTGCCTGAAAGGAATGGGAGTTTGTTATAAGTGTGGAGCAAAAGGGCACAAAGTACGTGACTGCAAGGGTAAGAAAATGGTTTCAAATGTACAATGCTTCATTTTCAAGGAGTTTGGACACTACGCGAACCTATGTCCCAGTCATCAGACTATGCCGCAAATGATGCTATTGGATAATAATCAAGTTATGATACTACCACAGATGAAGACGAATGATTAGAGTTCTTATGTTGATTATATCAATTGAGTGTTGTATCAACAATGTACCTGTTATAATAATTATGGAATATATAAGGATTGTACTGTAGTATTATTTCATTAAGGACTTGAGATTGTGTGGAACAAAGAAAAGTGACTCAATAGCAGGATAAATATTTGGAAAATATATGGTTGAGAGAATGATAAATCATAATATAGTTCTGATACTGAGGTAGTGATTTTGGAATAATATGTGATTGTATTGGATAAATTATATTGGATATTCTTGACTAACTTGGAACTGATTAATGATTTGTATATTCCATCATTGTTGGGGTTTAAAACATTTTTGGATTAATGAAGTATATCCAGCATTCTATATGGAATAAGGGAGCATGAATGTAATCAATAAGGAATATGGTAATACATGATGAAGGTATTAATATGCTATTACGGGGTAAAAAGGATCTATATTATGTTTACCATCCTTATAAATGTTGGAATGTGAGTTTGAACAGAAGTATTTTGGATAGTTCTAGTTTGGATTATTTTGGATTCCCATAAAAGGACAACCCGGAGGTCGGGCGGCAACCCGTCGCGTCCGGCAAGGCTCTGAGACTTGAACCCGCAACCGAAGGGCGACAAGGGTGTATCACCTACCACTGGCCCACGAGATGTCCTGGATTAAATAATGTAGTTTTTATTAAAAGATCTTGTAGATGAATTATAAATTTGTTTATTTTGGAACCCTATACGAATAGTGTAAATGGAATTTTTTACATTCTCTTATCTTTTAGAGTGAAAGATGAGTTTGTGGTAGAAATTTATTAATGGATAAAACTCTAATTATAAAGTAAGTATATCTCTTTATGATCTTAGCCAATCTCATAAATCAATTCCTCAACATTAAGAAAAGCAACTTAGAACAAAAATGTTTTCCTAGATGGTACCTTAAATCATCACTAATTTATGGCTTTGGGATTGTTGGCCTTTTCATATCCATGTTCCCTACCACTCTCCATCAGATAATTGATGGTTAGATTTTTCTTCCATATCCATATTTTCTTACATGGAACCCTAGTATGTTTTATTTTCGGTAATCTTCATACTTTCGACTCTTTATTTTAAATAGAGGCCGCATTAATTCATTTTTTGATGTGGGATTTCAACTAAGATATTTTGAAACGTCAAAAATGTGTTATCCTAATACCCTATGTTTTGTTGAACCGATGGTATTTCAAATCATCATAGATTAGTGAATTTAAGGACCTCAATTTTACACTTGTTTGTGATTGATTACCTCAATCAATACCTATAAATATTTACGTTTTTCCTCCAATTATATGTCTCTAATTGCCACCAATGTTCTCCTAATCGAGATCATAATTTGGTGGTGACCCTTTGATTTCTCTTTTCCTCAAATTAAGATTAAATTTTAGTAACCCAATTTCCGATGTGGGTTTTCCCACAAATATATTTTCTACTTTCAACCTTTTATTTTCGAAGAACAATTTCAAATTGCGAGGACGCAATTTATTGAAGGAGGGGAGAATGTAACACCCCAAGAATTCATAATGTGTTATGTCTTCCAAATAATTCAATAACTTGCACTACACGCAACACCGAGTTCAATTGCACCATGACTTACCAAAAATCCATTCAAAAAAGGTTATGAATAGTATTAACTAAATTTTAAACTTTATATAATCCTTATAATTTTTCCATATTATGAGTATCTTAGACATAATGCAAGAACAAATTCATTTTCGGTATTGCACTTTTATTAACTTTTAATAGTGAACCCTTTTTAAATACAATATTTTAAACTTTTTGACTAAATGGGGACACCAAAAATTTAAAATGAAACATCCCAAGCTTCCACGGTACACTTTCTTTTATTAATACAGTAGCGTGTGTTGTACGCAACCTTGAGTTTTAACACACACCACAACCAATCAAACTAGCCGTTATGAATAGTAATACCTATATTTTGAAATTATATATATTTTATATTTTAAAATGGACTTCATTTTTGGATTCGGAATATAGAATTTATCCTAAGGTGAAATTTTGGTACTTTTCGGATAACTTTCATATTTTGATGAATAGTGAAAATTACTAAATTTTAATTAAAAACTACTTTTTTAATCAAAATAATTAATAGTGATAAATTATTAATTTGAGTGGTTTTAAAGTATATTTAGAATATATTTTTACCATTTAATATAATTTTGGTCATTGGAAATAATTTTACAATTAAACCGAACATAAACAAGTGTCAATCTTTTGATAGTTATTATCTCTTAAAAACACGCTTTTGTTTTGACAGCGAGAATTAATTTTAAATTTATTTCTGCCACTTCTGTGTTTTGAATTTAGAAAAATGTATTCCATATTTGGAATCAGGATGTCCAAATTGTGTAAATTGGTATCTTTTATTTTTAGACATTTTGAATAATTACTGTGGTAAATATTTTATTTACCACGGTTAAGGGTAAATCTGGTAAATAAGGGTTAAAAAATAATATTATAATAATACTAAATTACCCTAAAACGTGTCCTAGACTTATTGGTTGATACATGTTCTACCATAGGCATCTTTGGGTCGATTTGGGGACCCCATGGTGCCACTTGTAGGTGATAGGGACACTTTATTTTAATTATGTTAAAATGAATACAAAAATGACACAAGCATATATCTTTTAGAAACACAATTATTACATAGGGTTATATATGTTGGATTTTAGATTATAAATATTCATTAGAAAGATAAAAATATTTTCTACATAAATATTTTTTATTTATGATTTTTAGACATTAAATAATTTATTTTATTCATGACACAATGATGATGCAGTAATTACTATAATAGTGAAAAATTAAATTAATTGATATTATAAATACCCAAATAAATATAATATGAAACTTTTAATGAATTAAACTAATTTTCTAGGATAATATGATATATTATTATTGATTTAATTTACTTTTTTCGAAGTAATCAATCTGTTATGAGTTTCAAAAAAATCAACTATTGAATAGTGTCAAAATTGACATAAAAGAGTTCTTAAAACAAATATTATATTATTAATTGATATTAAATTCCTAAAAATCTAAGGTTCGGCCAAGAGACTTATATCACGATAGGTTCATCATTAACGGACCACTTGGGGGTCTCTTGGATGTATATAGTAATTTTATTAACCATATTATATAAAAATACAAAGAGACATTGTAAAAGTGAAACTAATTAACTTAGAGTTAATACTTAATGATAAGGTTAATATAAGTACCCAAACCTGTCTAAATTCTATTGGTTGAGTTGTTTTCGACCCATCCCCACCTTAAACTTTGAATAGTCAACTTTGGAGCCATTTTAAACCGATTATGAATTTATTATAAACTAATATCTCTAGCTTTTCCAAAGGTGCCCCTCACCCCTTTTATAAAAGGTCACTCCTCCTTCTAATTTCTTCACACCTTCAAAGCCTTTTGGTTCGGCCAAACTCTGCCCACATACTCTCCCAACTTCCCTCACTACAACCTAGAGGCCTTAGTTTGATCAGAAAGCTAACCTAAGGTGCCCTTTTGATCAAATCAAAAGGAAGAACCCGAAGAAGAGGTAATGATTTCACCACCCTTTTTCGAAGTTCATTTCTTCTTCCACTTTTTCTTCCTTTGTTGTTACAATTCTAAAATAATAACTCCAGTATATCACATATACTATGATGTTATTATAAATATGGTACAACCATATTCAGTATTCTATCCACCATTTGAATAACATGTCACCATACGTGCGTACGTACGGCTTACCGTCTCCACGTCGTGGTGTAATTGTTATTCAATATATTATTATTTGGATGGGTATAATAATGATGTGTAACTCATGTAAATAATAAATATAACATCTTAATTATTCTGTATATATGATATAACATCCATTTATATATTATTTTAATATCAAAAGAATGATATTGTCGCTCGTGCGTACGTACGGACTACCGTCTCCACGAACGCGATAAGATTCATTTTCCATCGTATCCATTCAAGTATAATTATCATTTGATGATTTAAAAATGATTTTTAAGGACTTGATATCATTCTAGAAATGAATAATATACAACCTACCCTTTACAAACATGTCTTACATAACAAAACATATAAAAGTAAACAAGTAAGTTAACACCCGAAACAATGATAATACTAAGATATTATTATCAAATAAATATTAAAAGATCATATATGATATCATATTAATGTATATGATTCTTGTATAATTTAATAACAATTATTTCACCATTATACAGGAGGTTAACCTACCCCAACCAAGGAAAAGTACAAGGTAAGGGGTTTTCATCTCACTCCTTATTCCCGTGAGATTCATGCCATATTGCCACCATCACCTTTTGTGTGGTGTATGTACTGCCCATAATTATATTATTTGTGTAATACACTCTAATTTATGTGTATTTACATATTAATTATATGATACCTCTTTCATGGGTTGTATGTTTCATAAGTTACCAAATTGGTAAGGGTTATTTCACAATCTCTTCATTATCCGAGGTTGTTTATACGTAATAATCTACTGGGATCTCTTTATCATCCACATCCATGTTTCTTAATAATGTATTTCAAAACATTTTTATTATTTACAAGAATATGGGTTAAAGTCATTTATACCCATGTTTGACTTTTTATAAGAGGAATCATTCCGTCGTTTTCAAAAAAAGGTCCTTTTTAACCTTTTCGACAAAATTAAGGTAAGAATTTTTTTTTACTTATACGGCGTGTGTGGTTATTTTCCGCCGTTATAAAATCTTCAAAGCATTCCTTACAAGATTATAAGAATATTTTCAAAGAAAATGTTTTATTTTATATGGCTCTTAAATGATTTCAAAAATATAAAGAGATATTTCTCTAAAAAGTTTTTTGATTTCATCTATGTCAACACCCTTTGATGGATTTTACGATTATTTGAAGTTGATTTATTATGATATAAAACTTCCATATTGTAATTAAGTTTTGTGATATGTTTGACTGTGGATGTGCTATTTATATAGCATTCATGGTTTATGAGTAAAGTATTGACATTTTGTATGCTAGTTCCAATAAGAATGTTTATGTTATATTTCAACCTTTACTTCATAAGAATGTGTTGGACAAGTATGTTCCAGGTTTGGGACTGGTTAAAGTAAGCCCTCCAGGTTGGGGACTGGTAAAAGTAAGCCCTCCAGGTTAGGGACTGGTAAAATTAAGCCCTCTGGTTTGGTCTCCGGTTATTAGAGGAACTCCGGGTTGGTGTCCGGTTATTAGAGGCACTCCGGGTTGGTGTCCGGTTATTAGAGGCACTCCGGGTTGGGTTCCGGTTACAGTTAGCCCCAAGGTATTGGGATGAAGCCTTGACAAAGAAATTAAAGTTCATCATTATGCATTCCATCATTATGAAAGTGGTTATTGATATTTCATGTGATTATTAGATTAGTAGAATATCCATGTGAACAAGTAAATGGAATTATTTCATTTTACTTTTGCCATACCATGTTGAAGTTCAAGTTTAAAAGGCTTTTGTTTTAGTAATGCATTGCCTTAAATGTTTATGATTATTTTGAATGTTCCGCTATATTGTTATCCTTACTGGGCATTTGAGCTCACCCCTTTTCTATGTTTTATTTTTCCCAGGATGTGAAGAAGTAAGTTATGAATGACCTGCAAGGATATTATGAGGGGATAATAGTGTGGACTGTGGAGACATTATGTTTTTGTAGTAGTTTTTCATTTTATGAAGTAATGTAAAACTTATGAATATATCTAGTGTTTCCAAGGCTACTAAACCAATCGGTCTTTCGAGATTTGATCTTTCTTGTGATCATGCCAATGTTATGTAATAATGAACCGACTCTGGGTAACTAGGGTCGAGGTGTTACAGGTCATCACCTTGTGACAGGTGAAGCATCTTTTCAAAATCCTTGCTATATCCTTTTTCATTCCTTGCTAAAAAATCTAACATTGTAGTTGATGATATATTGGGGACCCACATTGATACACCGCCCACATTGAGGTATGAATTTCTCTCATGATATCCTCTTATATACTCATAGGTACAACAACTTCAATGTTATCATTGATGATCTCATCATCATATATTAACTAGTCTGATGTTGTATCCCCAGCCTCAAATAATCCCTTCATGGATATGAACTCTAGAACCTCAGACTATCTATCTGTGATCGGTCTCAAAAGTGTAGACTCCACTACAAAAAAAACTGGATTATTTAGCTCATGAATCACCTGAAATACTACATGAATTTCTACCTGAATGGTCATAATCATAAACTCATTAAACAAATATTGAACTATAACAGTCAGTGATTTCTTGATCAATGAATCATCCGCCCTCTTTACTTTCTCGGTCTTATATGCAAGTCTAAAAAAATGACAGCATATACACAACCCAAGTCCACTGGTCAATATTAAAATCACACTATGACAAGATATACTTCAAGCTTTTGTGATAAATATAATATAAAAACATTAATTAAACAATGTAGTGTCTCCAATAATTATGAGAATAAAATATTACATCCAACCTGACGTCATGTGTAGTTTAGTTTCATTCATGGGATCTTAAATATCGAGAGCTAAACGTGACAACTCTATCTCCCTACATTAGCATCACTCCATATCTGATTCCAAATGCATTAGGAGACACCGCATACTACTCACATGGCTATGGTATGATCAAGGTATGTTCCAATTTCAAGGGATTCATTGAATCCTATAATGCATCCTTACATTCCTTCTACCAATGAAACATTATCCCCTTCTTGTTCAAACCCAAAAGAGGTGTTTCTAAACAAGAAATATTTTTGATGAACCTATGATAATATCCGCCTAACCCCAGAATCATTGGAAATCAAATACATTCTTGGGTTTATCCTATTAATCAATAGTTTGATCCTTCTACAGGTCCTTGACACACCATCCTCCGAGATGATGTGACCTATAATGAGTATGTTATCAATTGAAACTAAAACATATATAGCTTGGTGTATAGCCGAAGCACACTGAGTGAACTCAGAAAAATATCAATATCTTGGGAATTGTAATGGACTAGATCTATCTGGTCCATTATTTTGTAAAAATAAGTTGTATGAGGTGTTTCATGAGGTCATAGTGACATATCCCCAACACCTATCCAAACTTCCTTTTTTGTGAATAGTACCATCGGTGAATAGCTCAAACGGTTGACAGTTGTGAACAGTGCATCAGTAACAATATGTGAACATTTCCAACAGTGAACAGTTCAAATTATAGAACATTGTGAACATTGATTCGGTAACAATCTATGAACAGTTCCATTAGGGAAGAGTTCCAATGGGAGACCGTTGTGAACAGTGCATTGGTAACCTTGTATAAATAGTGTCATCGGTGACCATCTGTGAATAGTGTCATTGGTAACCTTATGTGAACAGTGCAGCAGTGACCTTATGTGAATAGTGACATCAGTGACCTTATGTGAATAGTGTCATCGGTGATGTTCTGTGAATAGTGTCATCGGTAACCTTATGTGAATAGTGAAACAGTGACCTTATGTGAATAGTGACACGAGTGACCTTATGTGAACAGTGTCATCAATGGCCTTCTATGAATAGTGTCATCTGTAACCTTATGTGAACAGTGAAACGGTGACCTTTTGTGAACAGTGACATCAGTGACCATATGTGAATAGTGTCATCAATGGCCTTCTATGAATAGTGTCATTGGTAACCTTATGTGAACAGTGCAACGGTGACCTTTTGTGAACTTTGACATCGGTGACCTTATGTGAACAGTGTCATCGGTGACCTTCTATGAACAGTGTCATCAGTCACCTTATTTAAACAGTGCAACATTTACCATATGTGAATAGTGACATCAGTAACCTTTTGTGAACAGTGTCATCGATGACCATCGGTGAACAGTGTCATCGGTAATTTTATGTGTACAGTGTTTCTAGAGCAGTGAGGTCCATCGGTATCCTCTATTTCTTTTTCCAAATTTTGAGTTCATTAAAAGTGTTTCTATAATGGTGACGTCCATCAGTAATCTCAATTTCCATTGTCAAATTTTGAGTTCGTGAACAGTGTTTCCAGAATGGTGATGTACATCGGACACCTCTATTTCCTTTTCCAAATTTCGAGTTTAGGAATAGTGTTTCTAGCATATTATAGTTTCTCCCCTTTAACGTTTCCTTCATCATAAAATGCATTTAAGCCTCATTTTAAGGACTCTAAGGCTAATTCAGTGGTCATAACTCCTATATTAATTTCTACTAAGGCTCAGGATGTTTTTTTCTACCTAGTCAAACCATGTGGTTTAATGATATCCACTTGTAATGGAAAATAATTTGTATATTAAACTACTGCTATGTTAAATCTTCTAAAGGGTGGATATATCTTCCTCTATAGTTCACCCACTTTATTATTTGGTGTGAGACCCTCAAACATCTCATTCCTTTCCGTAGGATCCGTGTAATCAAACATTCCACCAAGGGTTTGTTACACTTTGTTTTGATGCAACCAAGAAATATCAACTAGTCTTCGATATAAGGTATGTTATATCGTTATTCTTTTGGGTTCATCTCTTCTTTTTTCCCCTCTCCCTTTTAGGGAATGATATCTCCTTGTTCCTAAAGGACTTCTATTGGGTGTTGACCAGTGTGATGTTGTCTTTGCATCCTCAGGTGGATATAGTTGTCATGGGGGGAGGAGATCGTAAGCCATTGTGTGGAACATTCTAGTATAAAGAACTTCACAAACTGTTTGAGGTAGGGGATTCATTTCTTCTATTTTTGTTACGTGCAACTGTAGTGTTAGTATGTCTTATCCCACTGGATAACAATGAAATTGGAATAATAAATAATTGAACTAGATAAATAAATTGAGATCGATCGTATGTTATTGCATTTTGTTTTTCTAGATAGTGTGGTATATAAGCTTTCTTTCTTAGTTTTTGTCATTCTCAATGGAAATTGGTAAAGAACGTAATGTCGGAATTAATTAATAATTGTTTGGATAAACATAAAGAGGAATGTAAATGAATTTAGTTCTTCTTGATGTAATTTGATGTTAATTAAATTGATGAAGTAAGCATGCTTAATTATTTTTGATAGCATACTCATTAGGTTTCCCAAATTTGGAACCTATGAAAAATATATCGGTTAATCCAAGATGGATTACGTAACCAGTTGTTGAGAATAGATAATTCATTGTAGGGTTCTGAGCTACCCTTTTTCTTATTTAAGGTCCAAGTGACCAATTGATATGATAGTTGTTTTCCTACTACTTGTGTTGTGATGTGATCCTGGAAGGCTGTTGTGATCTGTGGGGGCAGGGAGGCCGGTTTTTTGTGGCAGCAGATGATTCCTAGAGTGGCAAGATGCATTGGTTTATGCATGTAGGTGTTGGAAAGGACACCTGGGATAGTGGAATGTGTTGGATGTGAATATTTGGATGCTTGATGTTTCATTTATTGGTTATCTACATAACTTTCTCCACTGATTAAGACATTTGGTCTTGTTTACCCTTCTTCCACAAGGGGTGAAGATGCAAGGGGTATGCCACGTGCATTCCATTTCTAGCTTCTCAAGGGTGGATGGTTCTACGCTCTTGATATAGGCAGAAAAGACTTGACAGGTAGTTCACCTACTCGTCGGGTTGATCCCCTTTGTGTTTAGCTGCATAGAATGTTATTATAGAATGCCTAGTAATATGGGAATGTAATGATATAAATAAATAGTTGAATCAATGATGTTAACCCATGGGGTTGGAGCTTACTGGAACGGAATTTTGAGGTTACAATTTTAAAGGGATAGCGGAAATTGGGTGATTTACTAATGAAATATAATGTGAAATTGTTAATGGTTAATTAATGTTTAAATAATTAATTAAATTAAAGTGGAACTGACAAAATGGAATGAAGTAATGCAATTAATCTCATTAGATGGTTGTGTACTTATAGGATACCTACTTTTAGAAGTCGATGTCGGGAGTCCAAGAGATGTTAGTTGCAATTGATTCTATGACAATGTTTTTTCCATAGTGTGGTTGTGATATATAGTATATTCTATAATTTTTGCGTTTTTATATGCTTCTCCACCATTTCAGTTTGGAAAACTAACATCTTGTGGATTCTGATTACTAGGGGTGTTTTACCCAACATTCTGGTGGGAGGATGGATGGCTGACTACCCCCTATGGCCCCACTCTCTTCTCTAGGTAGTTACTTCTGCTGGTAGACACAGTGGTTAGATTTCCCCATATATGTGTGCAGAGGGCGGTAATGTATTGTGTTTATTCACACAAATATATAGTCTGGATATAGTATCATATAGACTACTATAGATGTAACGCGTATAGGTTGTGACGGTATGAGGATCCCTACTCGGTGTATGGGCTATAACGGATTGAGGTATAAAACATGACATATGTACACATTTTGCGAGATGTGGTGTCTCCCAAAAACAAACTACTTACATTTCTGTATCGACTTTTTGGTTTGGTTGCAGGTGGGGCATGTCATGGTGCTTCACCCAGGTGTCTACGGGCAATCCTTTTGGGAGAGAGATGCTGAGGACGTTCGATGTTAGGGAAAAGAAGAAAACAGGTGGGGAAGTAGTAGCGGGGTACCCTTGATATTCATTATTATATTATATACTCTTGTATACATTACGTGGTGATAGTAGCCATGGTGAGGTTGGTAACTTAGTATACCTATTTATGTGACGGGTTAGTTTCAGTTGTTATTTACTGTGCTTTAACATTATTTCACTACATTTTCACGAGAGGCTTTGGGGAGGATCCTACTGAGAATACTGTTATACTCATCCTATGTATATATAAACGGTTTTTCATGTCACTTGGAGAAGGATGGTGATCATGAAGGTTTCTACTAGCTTGGTGTTGCAGGATCTATTCATGCTTGTGGTTCTTCGGTTTTTACTTTCTTTTGGGTACTTCAAGATTTCCCTTTCCAGTTGTAGAAGTTTGTCACGAGTTTACATATGTGCACTTGGGTTTTCTTTTATATTTAAGTCTGAGATAGAGTTTTTTTGTGTCTATATTATCTCTCTCTTTCAAATGTGTTCTACTAGAGGGTAATGCCTCAGATTTGTGTGTTTACTATACCCTCGGTGCTAGTTGCCAACATGGGGCCAACTAGAGGCGGGACTCAGGAGTCATTAACTCCCTTATAATATTGCTAGCCCAGGAGGGGTACACATTGTGGGAAGGGGATTGTGATAGAGTGGTATCTGTGATAGGTTGAGGGATATGATATATTTTTGAGTTAGGAACAGGTGAGGTTTCATGGGTTGATAGGGAATCAATGTCAGTTAAGATTAACAAGTGATGTAAACACTGGAGACCAGCTGAGAAATAGAGGTTTATGGCCACTGTGATCGGATTTATAGACCATTTAGTTTACAATGGAAACTAAAAATTGTGATACTAGTTGCAGGGTGGAGACCTAGGAAAGGATCATGCATCATTGTTCTTTGCACCTATTCTTGAAGGGGCAGACCTTGGGATAGGTTATCCTAAAATTAATGAAATAAAACTATTAATTAAGTAATGACGAGTCTTCTATATTCCAGGTTTAGGAGCGCTAAATATTTGATATTTTGCAGGTATGGCTCCAGGTCGACGTCCTCTTCCGGATCTCATAGAAGACATCAAGCAGGTTATACCAGCAGATCACCGCCAGGTAGAGGTTGATGAAGACACACTTGGAGGAGGAAAATCTTAGAGTTTTAGAGCCATATTTTGTAGAAGTATGAGGGATCCAATTCAGATGCAGTCACAAAATACTGGTTGGAGGAGGTTGAGATAGGCTTCAGTTCAATCCGTACTCGGAAGGAGCACTGGGTGTCTTTGGTTGTGACGATGTTGAATGGAATAGTGAGACAGTGGTGGTTCTTTTTATTTGGGGATCATGAGGAGTCACCAATCACATGCGAGAAGTTTCGAGAAATGTTTAATGTCGAGTTTCTTTATTTGACTATGAAGGCATCCAGTCACCAAGAGATTCTTACCATTCGACAGGGGTGCTCGAGTGTGAGAGAATTTGGAATCCATTTCAAGAAACTTTTATGAAATAATTTGGACCTGTTTCCAGATGAGGAGGCCAGGGCAATGAATTTTGAAGAGGCTTTGCATCCATAGATCTAGTGCCAGGTCACCCCATTTATGTTCAAGACATATCTTGAGGTTCTGTAAAGGTCATAGGTTGTCAAGAAGACATTTTCCAGAACCAGATCATCACGAGTGGGGAGTCACCATGATTCATCACATTGTAGATATGTGGTGTGGTGTTCCCAATTTTCAGGGTAGAAGACTTTTTTTTTGCCAAGGGTAGGTTACAGCCCTCCACATATCATTTCTCTAGAGGTAGTGAATCTCAAGCCCATGAAAAGTGATCAGCTGCTTGTTTTTCTTGATTGGTTCGAGATCATCTGCAGTAAGAGTTCCCAACCTTTCATAACAGTCATCATGAACCAGGTATTCTGCTCTAGGTCACTTTGTTGAGGCAGTTCCAACAGAGGCAGTAGTATCAGGTTGCACCAACATTAGATCAGCATAGGGTAGATGGGGTAGGCATAGTATAGACCAATGATACTCCCCATCTTCAGAGAGCATAGAGTGGCTTTGGTGGTGGTCATCATCAGGGTCATAGAGGTCATGGAGGTGGTCGTTGTCAGCGTAATTCTTTTGCGTTTCCATCACCAAGCGAGCCATACATCATTTGAGGTACCCTTTTCTTGTTTTCTACCATGGTGTATGACTTGTTTGATGCAAGATTGACACACTCTTTCAAATCACCTATCATTGTCCATGCTTTGGGACTTCAGATAGAGAGGCTATCAGTTCCCTTGGCGTTGACTACACTAGTTGTAGGTCGAGCTGACATGTTTGATATATTTAGAGACTCTGATCTGGTGTTGGAGTAGAACCACTCATTTGAAGATTTCATGAGATTATGAATACAACCAAATTATGTCATCCTTGGCATGGATTGGTTGTATCCATTGCAGGATATCATGGATTTCTTCAGGAGGAAATTAGTTTTCATCAATGCGTATGCTGAGACAGTGGATTTTTTTGGAGGGAGAGAACCTTGAATGGGTTATAGGTGTGTTCAATACTTATCATCCACGATGGCAGAGATAATGTTGTGTTCTTCAATGGTTCAGTAGCTGGCGTTTCCTAGGGACGTAGAAGAGTACCCTGATGTCTTTCCAGAAGAGGTTTTAGCATTTCCCCCTTGATGAGAGATCTTGTTTGGGATTGATCTATAACCAGGAGTGTCTCTTATCTCTATGTATCCATATAGTATGGCCCCTTATATGTTACAATAACTATGTATATAGATTTATGGTCTATTACATTGTGGTTTTTTCAGCCGAGTGTGTCACTGTGGGGTGCACTAGTTTTGTTCGTGAATAAGGATGATGACAGTTTGCAGTTGTGTGTTGATTATCATCACTTGAAAAAAGTGAAAATAATGAATCACTATCCTCTTCGACATATTAATGATTTATTCGATCAACTGAAGGGTGAAAGTTGGTTCTCAAAGATTGACTTTTGGTCAA
Source organism: Viscum album (assembly GCA_963277665.1). Classification (NCBI taxonomy): domain Eukaryota; kingdom Viridiplantae; phylum Streptophyta; class Magnoliopsida; order Santalales; family Viscaceae; genus Viscum; species Viscum album. The sequence continues at coordinate 157,038,908 of OY728128.1, read as the reverse complement.
GATACCATAATATGCATGTGAAAAATGAGGATATCGTGAAGACTGCTTGCTGTTGTTCTTAGGGAAATTATGAGTTCATTGTAATGTCATTCGACATGACAAATGCTCCAGCTGTGTTCATGGGATTGATCAACACTATGTTCCATGAGTTCATGGACAAGATCGTTGTGATTTTCATCGAAAACATCCTTGTGTACTCCATGTCTGAAGAAGAGCATGCATGTAATCTACACACCATTTTGGGAGTTCTTCTTCAACATCAATTGTTTGGGAAGTTGTCAGTGTGAGGTTTTTGGGCTCAAGAAATTTGTTTCTTGGGGCATGTGGTCTCCCAACGAGGAGTAGCTGTGGATCCATCAAAGATATAAGAGGTTGTGTCATGGGAAGCCCCCAACACTGTGTTAGAGGTGGGATGTTTCCTAGGTCTCGTAATCTATTACAGGAGGTTCTTAGCCCATTTATATCATGTTTTGAATCCTCGAACCACTTTTTCCAGGAAGGATTAGGCATTCATATGGACTGATAAGAGATAGGCATCTTTTGATTATCTAAAAGAGAATATAGTATGTTCTCCAGTTATTTGTCTTGTAGTAGACGAAGTTCCGTTTGATTTTTTCTACGATGCTTCACATATGAGGTTAGGTTGTGTTCTAATGCAGCGTATATCTATTGTTTCTTATGGGTCTTGGCAGTTACATCCCCTTGAACGTAACTAATGTACCCATGATCTTGAGTTGGTAGCTACATGTTTTTCTCTGATGTTGTGGATACATTACCACATTATTGAGCGCTTTGTGGTTTTCTTCGATAATAAGAGCTTGATGTATGTTTTTAGCCAGCGTGACTTGAATTAATGATAGTGTCAGTTGATGGTGTTCTTATAGGAATATGATTTCAAATTATCATATAATCCTGGAATGAAAAATGTAGTACTAGATGTGCTAGGTCAAAAGTCAAATAGTGATGCTCTGTGTGAATCTAGTGACTCCTAGAGAGTAATGAAAGAACTTTCATCATTACAACTTGATATTGGAGAATTTGGGGGCATATGTTGTCTTTTCCAGATGACAGTGCAGTCACCTCTAGTTCAGAAGGTGAAAGAGTCCCAATTAGGGGATCTAGAGGTGGAGGTCTGGAGAGACCGAGTTGTTTGAGGTGAGGCCCCTGATGGTTGGCCTAAGGATGAACAACACCGAGTGTTGTACCATCGATGGATATTTGTTCCTTTAACAATGCATGAGATGGTAATTAGAGAGTTCCATATTTCTCCTTTAGCAGTGCATCCTGGTGTGACAATGTTGTACCAATCCTTGAGAAGCCAATTTTGGTGGCATGTGCTGAAGCATGTGGTTGCGGAGTTTGTGTCTAGATGTTTGGTCTGCCAGAAGGTCAAGGCCGAACACTGTGTTCCTGGTGGTCTGCTCCAGCCATTAGATATTCCTCAATAGAAGTGGGAGGACATCTCAAAAGAAATTGTCACTGTTTTACCTCTAGCTCAGGGTGTACATGATGTTATTTTGGTGGTAGGGGATCTTTTAACAACTTCAGCGCACTTCATATCAATCAAAGAGTCTAGATCATAAGAAGTTTTTTCGAAGTTGTATCTGGAGGTGGTGGTGAGGCTTCATGGAGTCCAATGGACGATCATTTCTTATCGTGATCCTTATTTTACCTCTAGGGTGTGGAGAGGTCTCCAGCATGCTTTTGGTTCTTAGTTATTCCTTATTACTGCTTTTCATCTTCAAACGGACTGTCAGACAGAGTGAACCATCCAGACTCTTAACAACATGTTACGCACTTGAGACCTAAATTTTGTAGGTTCTTGGATAAGGCACTTACCCTTGGTGCATTTTAAATACAATAATAGTTTTCACTCCACCATTAGTATGGCACAATTTGAAGCCATGTACGGGAAACCATGTCGTTCTCGGTTGTGTTGTACTGGGGTTGGAGGTGTTGTAATTCTTGTATCGAAACTAGTGCAGAAAACAATAGAGATAGTCCAGGTGATTCGTTAGAGGATGAAAATAGCACAAGATCCTCATAAATCATATGTCGATCCAAGGAGGAGACCCTTACAGTTTTATGTTTTGGATAACATGTTTTTGAAGGTGACTCCCCATTGTGGGCGATGAAGGTATGGTTGTGGGAGTATGCTTTCACCACGGGTTGTTGGGCATTTAGAGGTGTTGGATCGTGTTGGAGATGTGTCATATCGAGTAGAACTTACCCCACAGATGAGTCAGATACATATTGTTTTCCATGAATCACAACTCCATCATTTTCTTCATGATGACTCTCACATCATCAATTTTGGAGTGATCGATGTTGATGATGATGTGATATTTGAGGAGAGACCTATGTAGATCCAAGACCGCAAAGAGAAGGAGTTGCGCAAGTGTTCTATCTGATTGGTTCGTGTCTTGTGGCGACACAGTGGCATGAAGGAGAGTACGTAGAAACATGAGTCACATATACATGCTCAGTACCCAAAGTTGTTTGTTGTTTAACTCTTTTCATGTATCAATATAGTCATAGTGGTTTTAGACCTTTCATGTTTATAATATCGATTTCTTTTTGTGGTTCTATTGGCTTTCTCTCTTTTGAGAGGTCTCTTGATGGTTTATTGTTCAGAACCTCTTTCATTTTGTCTTTAGGTTGGTTTTGATTTCTCAAGGATCAAAATGATAGGAGTGGTATCTTATGTAATGGACCGGACCACCCTAGTCCATTCGATTTCGGAAATCTGGTGTATAGGGTGTTTCGGGAGGTCAAGGTCACATATCCCCAAAACATTGCCAAATTTTCTTTTCTATGAACTGTTCTTTCGGTAAACAGTTCCAATGACAGAGCGTTGTGAACTGTGCATTGGTAACAATCTATGAACAGTTCCATCAGTGAACATTTCCAATGATAGACCTTTGTGAATAGCACATCAGTAACTATCTATGAACAGTTCCATCAGTGAATAGTTCCAACAGTAGTCTGCTGTGAATAGTGCATTGATAACCTTCTGTGAACAGTTTCATCAGTGACCTTCTGTGAATAGTTTCATCGGTAATCTTATGTGAATTGTTCAATGGTGACCATATGTGAACTGTGACATCGGTGACCTTATCTGAATAATTTCATCGGTGACCTTCTGTGAAAACTGTAATCAGAAACCTTATATGAACAATGCAATGGTGACCTTATGTGAACAGTGATATTAGTGACCTTCTGTGAATAGTGTTATCGGTGACCTTATATGAATAGCGAAGCTGTGACCTTATGTGAACAGTGACATCAGTGACCTTATTTGAACAGTGTCATCAGTGAATTTCTGTGAACAGTGTCATCTATAACATTATGTGAACAGTGCAATGGTGACCTTTTGTAAAGAGTGACATCAATGACCTTATGTGAACAGTTTCATCAGTGACCTTCTGTGAAAAGTGTCATTGGTCAGCTTATGTGAACAGTTCAACGATGACTTTATTTGAATAGTGACATCAGTGACATTATGTGAATAGTGTCATTGGTGACCTTCTGTGAACAGTGTCATCAATAACCTTATGTAAATAGTGTTTCCTGAAAGTTGAGGTCCATTAGTAACCTCTATTTCCTTTGCCAAATTTTGATTATGTGAACAATGTTTCCAGAATGGCGACGTCCATCTGTAACATCTATTTCCATTTCCAAATCTTGATTTCATGAAAAATGTTTTGAGAATGGTGAGTTACATCCGTAACCTCTATTTCCTTTGCCAAATTTCATGTTCCGGAACAATGTTACCAGCTTCCAACAGTTTCTCCCTTTTGACGTATCCTTTGACCTAAAATGCATTTCATCCTCATTTTAAGGACTCTAAGGCTGATTCAAACGTCATAACTCCTATATTAATTTCTCCTAAGGCTCGGGATGTTTTGTTCTACATGGTTAAAAAGCATGGTTTAATGCGATCCTTTTTTAACAGAAAATCCAGCATATCTTAAACCACTTCTCTGTTAAATCTTCTAAAGGGATGATATATCTTCCTCATTAGTTCTTCCTCCTTGTTCTTGGGTGCGAGATGCTCGAACATCCCATTTTTTTCCATTGGAGTTGTGCAATCAAACATCCCTCCTAGGATTTGTTTCACTCAATTTTGACGCAACCAAGAAATATCGATTAGTCATCTATATAAGGTATGTTCTATCGTTATTCTTCTGTGTTCATCTCTTCCTATTTAACTTAACTCTTTTATGGAATGCTATCTCCTTGTTCCTAACGAACCTTTCTTGCATGTTGACTGGTGTGGTGGTGTTTCTATATCCTCGGGTGGATACAGTTGTCATGGGAGGAGGATATTATAACCCATTGTGTGGCTCATTCTTATATAAATAATGTCATGAACTGTTTGAGTTAGGGGATTCATTGCTTCTCTCTTCAGTTACGTGAAACTATAGAGTTAGCCTGTTTTATCCCACTAGATCACAATAAAACTATCATAATAAATATTTGAACCGGATAAATATATTTATATCTATCATATGTTATTTCCTCTTCTTTTTCTAGATATTTTGATATAAATGATTTCTTGTTTAGTTTTCTTCATTCCCGATGGAAATTGGTAAAATAATGTAAAGATGGAATTAATCGAAAATTGATTAGATAAAGATAAATTGGCTTGTAAATGAATCTGGTTCCTCTTGTTGTAATTTTATGTTAATTAAATTGGTGCAGTAAGCATGTTTAATGATTTTTAATAGATTATTGATTAGGTTACCCATATTTGGAACCTATGAAAAATATATCGGTTAATCCAAGATGGATTAAAGAACTGGTTGTTGATAAAAGATAATTCATTGTAGGGGTCATAGCTACCCTATTTCTTGTTTAAGGGACAAGATCCTAATTTATATGATTGTAGTTTTTGGCTGATTTTTTTGTGATGTGATCTTAGAAGGCTATTGTGATATGTGGGGGTAGTGAGGCCAATTGGTTGTGGCAACAAATGATGCTTAGAGTGGTGAGATGCATCGGTTTATGTATGTGGATGTCAGAAAGGACACCAGGGATGATGTAACGAGTTGGATTTGAATGTTTGGATGCTGGATGTTTCTTAGATTTGTTATCTTCTTTACCTTCCCCACTACTCAAGGCAGATATTCTTGCTTAACCTTCTTTCAAAAAGGGAGAGGACGCATGGGTAATGACACGTGCTTTCCATGTCTAAACTCTCAAAGGAGGAAGGGTCTACAATATTACTATAGTAGGAAAAGACTTGAGTGTAGTTCATATACTCACTGTGTTGGTCCACCTTTTGTTTAACAGAATAGAATTTTTTTATAGAATTCCTTTTAATATAGGAATTTAATTCTTTAAATAAATAGTTGAATAAATGATGTTAACCCATGTGGTTGGAGCTTGCTAGAAAGGAATGCTAAGGCTGCAATTTTAAAGGGACAATAGACTTTGGGTGTAATGGTAATGAAATATAATGTGAATTTGTTAATGGTTAATTAATGTTTAAATAATTTATTAACATAAATTGGAACTCACAAAAATGGAATGAAGTAATGCAATTAAGAATTTTAAATGGTTGTGTGCTTATAGGATAGCTAGTCTTAGAATTTTTTGACGGGAGTCCGAGACATGTTAGCTGTAGTTGAGTCTAATAATATATTATTCCCATAGTGTGGTTGTGAGATATAGTATATTCTATATTTTTTGTGTTTATATATTCTACTCCACCCCGTCAGTTATTGAAACTGACACCCCAGGGATTCTAAGCCCTATGGGCTATTTTCCCCAATATTCCTACGGGAGGATGTATGGACGGCAACACCCACTGACCCCGCTCTCGTCTCTTGGTAGTTACTTTTCCTGGTAGGCATAGTGGTTAGTTTTCCCCATATATGTGTGTAGAGTTTTGTAATATCTAGTGTTTATTCACACACATATATATTCTATATATAGTATCCTATGGACTACTATAGGTGTAATGTGTATTGGATGTGATGGCTTGAGGATCCTTACTCGGTGTATGGGATATAAGGTCTTGAGGTATAATAACTGACATATGATATTAGTTTTGAAAGTTGTGGTGTATCTAAGAAACAACCTGGTTATATTCTTCGGAGGACATGGTGGTTTGGATTCTGGAGAGGCATGTTGTGTTGCTTTTCCCAGGTGTCTGTGGGAAAGCCATTTTGGAGAGAGATGCTTAGGACATGCGATGTTGGGGAAAAGTGGAAAACCAGTGGGGATGTAGTAGCGAGGTACCCTTGAAATACCTTATTATATTATATACTCTTATATATATTACTTGGTGAGAGTTTCCATGTTTAGTTTGGGAACATAACATACATGTTTAGGTGACGAGCCAGTTTCACTTTTTGTTCATCATGGTTTCTTTACTTTTGCATGAGAGGCTTTAGGGAGGATCCTACTGAGTATACTATTTTACTCACCCTATGTATATATAAACTGTTCTTTTAGGTCACTTAGAGCAGGGGAGAGACCTAGATTCTTTCTACTAGCTTGGGGTTGCAGGATCTATTTGGGCTTATGGTTGATGCAGTTTTTACTTTCTTTTGGGTACTTGCTGTTTTCCCCATCCTGTTGTAGTAGTTTTTCATGACATTAAATATGTGCACTTTTGGCTTATTTTATATTTCATTCTGAGTTGGAGTTGTTTGTTTTCTATTATATCTCTCTCTTATGAATCTTTTCTCCTAGAGGGTAATTCCTCCTGACTGTGTGTTTTCTATACACTCGTTTCTAGTCACCTACCCGGGGCCTACGGGATGCAGAATGTGGGGGTCATTATCTCCCTTAACACATTTTCGGCCTAGGAGGGGTACACTTTGTGGGTAGGGGGTCATGACAGGCATGATCATCAACAGTCTTGGAGTACAATAGGACATCATCAGAATATATAATAAAAACCGAGTGAGTAACATTTGAAATATCATGTTCACCAAATCCATAAAAACAGATGGGGAATTTTCCAACCAAAAAGGCATTACAAAAGACTCATAAAATCCATACCAGCTCATAAAATCATTCCACTATATATCATAAGACCGTACTCTCAACTAATGATACCCAAATCTAAAATATATCTTTTAGACCATCGAATCCCCTTTTAACTGATGAAAAATATCATAGATATGTTGAAGGGAAGATCATTTAATGATAGTCATCTTATTTTCCATCCAGTAATCAACACAAACACATAAACTCGTATCATTTTTCTTTTCAATCAAATAGGTGGTCCCAATGGACATGTACATGGAAAAATAAATCATTTATCCTTAAACTCCAACAATTGAATCATGATCTCTTGATATTCATTTTGTTCCATTTATTATGGTGAATTATAAAATTTCTTTGCCACCGACATTATCTCAATAGTTAATTACACATATCTCTCAGGTGGTAGACCTGTGAAGCCTTTAAGAATGGAATCCTGAAACAGTTGTACTACTGGAGGAAGACAATCTATCCTAACACTCCATCATCGGGAAATATACTTTAAACTTTAGATTTGAGATCTCTTATATTCTTAGTAAATTTCCATGCTTGGCCATCCTAGATTTCCCACACTCCACAGATAATGTTTGTGTCACCCATAGGAGATCTAAAAGTAACTCTCACATAGTAAGAGTTTATGTGATCTCAGTATGCAACTACCCATTCCATATCCATAATTAGGTCGAATCCTGAAAAATCTAAAATATTGATACCCAATTGATAACGATACTCCCTAATCTCGATAGAACCACCTCCACACAAAAAGATGTCTCTAAACCATACTCCTAAAGTTTTATCTATTATTAATGTCTCACTCAAAAAATAATACTCTAGGATAAAATCATGAAAATGTTTTGTGGATTTGAAGGACTGAGAGGCACCAATATCAAATAATGAACTAGATAAATTAGAATATACTAGACTATTAACTCTCATTGTCGATGGCCTAGCCTTTTTCTCCAAATGTGTAGGCTACACTCCATGTAACTTTCCTTCCCCTCTTCAATTCGATGTTGTCTGACACCCCTAGGGAGCACCAATCTATATATAAGGGTGATTTAACCCTAAAGCACCACATCCACCACCTCTTACTCCATGATAGTATAACATCATATTGAAGACATATATTTTTGTAGATGAACCCCTTCCCACAATCGGACCCCGAAAAATTGCTCCATCTACACCACTCTGTCACTGTATCCAACAAAACATCAATCAGTGTCTCATTTTATCGCAAGAATGACACTCTAATGGATTATGGGGACATTTTCAATGATAATATCGAAGTCTATACCCTTGATGATAGATCACCCAAGTAAGGTCCTATCAAACTGACCCTCCGGTTTGAGTACTCTTCATCCCACTACACTAGATAAAGTCATCACAATTAAAAATCCTTATCTTTGAAGTCACGCCTCTTGATCATCCAATAAAAACTACCTATCTGGTATTGGAATCATCCCATATGATCCCTTTAACCATGATAGAATTATCCTTTACCTCACCAATATTCTTAAATCCTAAAATATTTACTTTTCAAATAATCCTTCACTTATGTTCGTCCAGAAAGAATTTCATCGTTGCTGCCTCATATCTTACTAACACTAAAGAAAAGCATTACAGATATGTGTAGAATCCAAAATAATATATCACAAGGATTGTCCCTTATATTAGATGAATAAATTATATATATTTATCTTTACTCTTCATCCATAGATTAAAGTGATCCAACAACCTGTCTGAGAAGCTGTTCCATAATATACTTGTATTTTTCCTAGTTCGCACTTGAATGTCAAACCAGGGATTCATTGATCCCTGTAGCATATAAGAAGCCATCTTGACCCTCCTCTCAGACAGTGTCTCCCAATGCACAAGGATTGACTCAATGGACTCAGCCCAATACTTAGTTCCCTCAGGCCCACCCTATCCAGTAAAAGATGGAGGGTGATGCCACTGAAACTTCTTAATCAATGATGACAAGCTTTTTACAACCCTCCTTGTGTCTATTTCCATGAATTTAATGAAATGAAAAATGTTCCATGAATAATTCACCCCTTTATCTTCTGCTAGAACCATCGGTTCCTTAGGTTCCCTTACTACAGGAAAGTTCAAAAGAATTCCCCACAACCATCCGCTCATCAAGTGTCACAGTGGTGTACGCTCTACAATTACAAACCCACTTCTTAGGTCCCATAACACAACCTTATAACATTTAAGTACGTGGAATAATCACAAAAGTTCACAACAAGTATTTTCCCCACCTTTTTCAACATTATAAAACTGAGGGGATATCACTACACTTAACCATACCACTCCCAGTTTCTGGTTAACATGGTTAAAAACACATTCATTATCATGTTTCTCATTTAGAAACCTAATTATTCTCATTTTCCATCATTGTGAAATATTTCTCAATTCATGTATGGAACCATTTTTTCATTTTAATACCACAAACTAGGAAAAATTTCATGTTCAAAACATAACCAGAACATGTTTTCCCAAGCATGCCTAAAATGATGCATGTCGCAATAACCATGAGTGCCTAGAATGATGCTTGTAAACTAAACTCTCAGAACATTCCAAGCCACAAATCAAAATTAAAATATTTTGGAAGACATTATTCACATCCCACCCCAAGTGTATCACCCATGGTTAAATAATAATCAACACTAAAAAAATAGTAATTAAAACAATCTAACCCTTAGTACTTGGGTTTTCCCTCATACATGGGTTTGCAACTCCCAGGAACAAGTTCAATACAACGCCATGACATTTCCTAAAGTCATGACTACCTATCCCAAAAAAAGTGAAATAATGAAGAAGAAAGAAAACTCTTTTGAAACCACTTGGTAATATCCAGACCCATGTTCCATGCAAGAGTGCACTGGTCCAGTCTGCCACATGTCCTCATGCATGCCACTTTGTACTCCATAGGCTACTGAATATTAGTGAGGGTCTGGTATGTTAGTCATGGGGAGTCAAACCCATCTTTTATAGGATTAAAACACCATAAGAAATAGATAAATAATAGCAGAATCCGATGTATATCATAAACAATACCAATGCCCTATGTTATCCAAAATAGCTAGTACAATATTCAACTAAAAGGGAAAACATGTTATACCAATAAAAGTGAAAATGTTCATAAAATTAAACTAAAAAAATAAAGACACTAACAAATCCTGATTGTCTGCTGAACCATGTCTGGTTCCCTCATCCATGAGCCAAATAAAATTAGCAATCTAATACAATGCCATTACCCTTAAATAATAATGTAATAGTAATTTCTATTTGGGTACTGATTAGGCAGCATGTGTAGGGTGTGAGTACTAATCAGCAGGCCACCACCAATGTGGTGTAAAACAAATACAGTCAAAAGGTAATGTGTACAGTTATAAAAATAAAGGAATAAAATTGATTAGTAAATATGTATCACATTATCATCTATACATTATTTCGTCATACTAGATCCAGGGTTCCTGTGGATAGCCATACCCCAATACATACTTAATTTCGTACTAGATCTGGAAGCATTACCTATGTAATATCATATCATAATTTCATATTAGACTCGTGTAAGAGATCAATGTATTCAAAGGGGGAATGATATCTTAATACCTGATTCGACTCATGTGATATTTTTATGTATTTTAATTTGAGGCTATATCTCGGAGTTCCTTTACTACTGTTTTTTAAATTCAATCATAAAAATCAAAATTTACCAATAAAATAATTTATTAGTACGATTTCCATGTTACCATTCTCAGTTCTCAATAAAATGGCCATGATCTAATTACATTACTCATAAGTATAATGAACATGTTACCATTTCTAATTCTCATTTGGATAACCATGTTCTCATTCGTTTACTCATAAGTAACATGACCATGTTACCAATAATACTTATAAATTTAAGGAACATGGTCCCATTCCTTTCACACACAATTAATTTATAATTAATTGTTTACATCAATTCCATTACAAATTAATATATATATATATATATATTAGTATCCTTAATTAACTCCCAATTGAATTAATTATTATAAACCCTTTAATTAATTCATCAATTAATTAACTAATAACATAATTAATACTTCATAATAAATTTACATAATTAATTCCCTCATTATAAATCTAAATTCATCATAATTAATTACACATTTAATTATCAAGACCATTATTTCAAGGCCCATAATAAATTCAAAATTAATAAATTTCCCCAAATTAAACATTCAATAGGGAATCCTCTTATTATCATGATTAATTCATCAATTAATCATTTAATTCAACAATGTTTCGATAAATCATTTTGTAATCCTAATTAACACAATTTAGGATTCCTTGTACCAATGAATGATAGAAATTATAGAATTTCTCATACATGCATAAAATCCATGACAAATTGAATTAGATTTTAGACCGCCAACCTCAATTCTTTAAGGGATGTTCATTAAAATATTATTCCCAGAATCCGAGTAGCATAATGACGTAGATTTTAGTTTCAAATCTACATCCTGAAATAAAGATAAAAGATATCAAGATATTATCAAACTAGATCATGATCTATTATCATAGAACAATTTCTGACCAAAAAGGCTTTGATATAAATAAATATAGGATCAAATCCACCCATGAATCTATGAAGAGAGATGAATGGATTTGATATGCATTTGGATGATATCCACTAAATGGGGGAAGATAGGATCTTCGATTTGGACTCTAAATCCAGAAGAACGGAGGTTGGTCGGCCTTGGAACCAGTATTGAATTATCTGGAATTTCCCAAAAACATTTAATCTCAAGAAATGGTTGAAATGGATCCATATCTATGGTTTTAAGGATTTTAAAATAATTTTATGGCTAATTACAATTTTCATACACGGTTAGGAAAACTATTAACAAACCATGCAGACCTTACTATCTAGAGTCGCACGGTTACCTAGGTTTGTGTTAATTTTTTGGAAAGCCATGCACCATCTATGAAAACCGATATGTGTGAGTTCACACGAGTGGCTAGGATAGGTGAATGGTTTATCGTAACCATGAGACAACTGTGTATTGACCCATTTCCTTGATATTTACTAAAAACTACACCCAAACACACACCAAGTTTCACCAACTATGAAAACCGATATGTGTGGGATCACACAAGTGGCTAGGATGGGTGAATAGTTTATCGTAACCATGAGCCAACTGTGTATTGACCCATTCCCTTAATATTTACTAAAAACTACACCCAAACACACACCAAGTCATAACTCTAAACAAAGGTACTTAAATAAGAATGATAAATACCTCAAATAAATCCTAATAGAACTCCAAAAAATCTTTGGCCTTAACAATAAGTAGTCATAGGAAATCTTTGCATTAATGTGGGATTCGAACGATACCATTACCTCTGACTTATGCTTGGTAAATTTATCTATAACTCCCTATATGATTAATTTATATTCATTATTAAAATGTATTGTTGCATTATTCTAAATTATATTACATAAAAAAATTCATTTTAAATTCCTCATTACCAACTGATTAATTATTTATTCATAAAATAAATATTATAGTGTTGAATGTTCTATTTTTTCACTGATACCATAGTTTGGTAGTTTTGGTAGTTTCGATCATTTCTCATTTTTTATGTGATAATTACGTATGGAATAACATTAAGATTTAGTATTTTTTTATGATATTGTTTTGGAGATCCATTCTCCTTTCATGCAGCTTATCGTGATAGTTTTCGTGGATGACTTAAAGAAATCCATTTTATATATTATTTAATTAATAATGGTATTTATTGGTTAATATAATCATCACTATAAGCACTAAAAAAATAGGAAAAATAGTCCAATAATGTAATGCCCCGACCCCAGTTATCCAAAGTCGGTGCATTATTACATAACATTGGCATGATCACAAGAAAGATCAAATCTCGAAAGACCGATTGGTTTAGTAGCCTTGGAAACACTAGATATATTCATAATGTTTTATATTATATCATAAAGTGAAAAACTACTACAACAGCATATTGTCTCCATAGTCCACACTATTATCCCCTCATAATATCCCTGCGGGTCATTAATAATTTACTTCTTCACATCCTGGGAAAAATAAAACATAGAAAAGTGGTGAGCTCAAATGCCCAGTAAGGATAACAATATAGAGGAAACATTCATAAATAAGAATAAACATTTAAGGAAATGTATAACTAAAACAAAATCCTTTTAAAAATGAACTTCAACATAGTATGGAAAAAGTAAAATGAAATAATTCCATTTACTTATTCACATGGATATTCCACTAATCGAATAATCACTTGCAATATCAATAACCACTTTCATAATGATGGAATGCATAATGCTAGACTATCAAAACCACATAGCCAAGGCCTCGTGCCAAGACTACAAATAAGATTTTTCCAAGGCCTTATGCCAAGACACTAGTTTGTCTCATGAGACCTACCGATGCATCGAGGAGCTATAGCGGGCTCCACCCGTCACATATTAAGTCCAATGCATTCCCATATGAAAAGATTTAAACATAACATAAACATTTGTATTAAAACTAGCATACGAAATGTAAATACTTCATCCATAAACTATGAATGGTATAAAAATAACACATCCACAGTCAAACATATCACAAAACCTTCAATACAATACAGAAGTTTTGTATCATAATAAATCGACTTCAAATAAGCGTAAAATCCATCAAAGGATGTTGACATAGATGAAATCAAAACTCTTTTTTAGAGAAATATATATTTCTATTTTGAAATCATTTAAGAGTAATATATTTATAAAATAAAACATTTTCTTTGAAAATATTCTTATAATATTGTAAGGGAAGCTTTGAAGATTTTATATTGGTAGAAAATCGCCGCACCCTCCGTATAAGTTAAAAAAACATCCTTACCTTAATTTTTCCCAAAAGGTTAAAAAGCACCTTGTTTGGAAAACGACGGAAAGATTCCTTTAAAAACCTCTTATAAAAAGTCAAACAAGGGTATAAATGTCTTTACCACAAATTATTTTAAATAGTAAAAATGTTTTGAAATACATTTTTAAGAATCATGGATGTGGATGATAAAGAAATCCTAGTAGATTATTATGTATAAACAACCTCGGATAATGAAGATATTGAAAAATAAACCATTACCATGTACTTTTCCTTGGTTGGGGTAGGTTAAAGTCATTTATAATGGTTAAATAATTGTTATCAAATTATTAAATAATCATATACATTAATATGATATCAAATATGATATTTTAACATTGATTTGTTAATAATATCTTAGAATTATCGTCGTTTCGTCTGTTGACTTACTCGTTTTCTCTTATATGTTTTGTTACGTAAGCCATGCTTGTAATGGATAGGTTGTATCTTAATCATATCCAGAATGATATCAAGTCCCTATATACTATTATTAATCATCAAATGAAAATTATACTGGAATGGATACGATGGAGAATGAATCTCATCGCGTTCGTGGAGACGGTAGTCCGTACGTATGCACGAGGAACAATATCATTCTTTTGATATTAAAATAATATATAATTGGATGTTATATCATATATACAGAATAATTATCATGTTATATTTATTATTTACATGAGTTACACATCATTATTATACCCATCCAAATAATAATTTATTGAATAACAATTACACCACGACGTGGAGACGGTAAGCCGTACGTACGCACGTATGGTGACATGTTATTGAAAGGATGGATAGAATAGTGAATATGGATTTACCATATTAATAATAATATCACATTATATATATGATACTGTAGTTATTATTTTAGAATGGTAACAACAACGGAAGAAGAAGTGGAAGAAGAAAGGAACTTGAAAAAGGGTGGTGAAATCATTACCACTTCTTCGGGTTCTTCCTTTTGATATGATCAAAAGGGCTCCTTAGGTTGTCTTTCTGATCAAACTAAGGCCTCTAGGAAGTAGTGAGGTAAGTTGAGAGTGTATTTGGGTAGGGTTTGGCTGAACTAAAAGCCTTTGAAGGTGTGAAGTAATGAGAAGGGGGAGTGCCCTTTTATAAGAGGGGTGAGAGGCACCTTTGGAAAAGCTAGAAATATTAATTTATAATAAATTCATATTCAGTTTCTAATGCCTCCAAAGTTTATTATTTAAAGGTTAAGGTGGGTATCGGTCTAAAAACACTCAAACAATAGAATTTATACAGGTTTGGCTCATTATTTTAACCTTATCTTTAAGTATTAACTCTGAGTTAATTAGTTTCACTTTTACAATGTCTCTTTGTATTTTTATATTATATGGTTAATAAACTTATCATATACTTCCATGCGACCCCCAAGTGGTCCATTAATGATTCACCTATCATTATATAAGTCTCTTGGCTGAACCTTATATTTTTAGGAATTTAATATCGATTAATAATATAATATTTGTTTTAAAAACTCTTTTATGTCAATTTTAACACTATTAAATAATTGATTTTTTAAAAAATCATAACAGAATTATTACTTCGAACAAAGTTAATTAAAGAAATAATAACATGTCATATTAATCTATAAAAATATTTTAATTCATAAAAAGTCTCAAATTATATTTATTTGGGTATTTATAATATCAATTATTCTAATTTTTCATTAATTTTGTAATTACTGCATCATCATTGTGTCATAAATAAATTAAATTATTTAATGTCAAAAAATTATAAATAACATATAATTATGTAGGATATCTTGTTTTATTTCTAATTAATTATTATAGTCGAACATAAAACATATATAACCCTATGTAAAAATTGTTTTTCTAAAAGATATATGCTTATGTCATTTTTCTACTTATTTTAACTTAATTAAAATAATGTGTCCCTATCACCTACAAGTGGCTCCATGGGGTCCCCAAATCGACCCAAATATACCCATGGTCGGACATGTATACAATAATATGTTTAGGGCACGTTTTGGGGTAATTTAGTATTATTATAATATTATATTTTAACCCTTATTTACCGGATTTACCTTTAACCATGGTAAATAAAATATTTACCGCAGTAATTATTCAAAATGTCAAAAAATAAAAGTTACCTATTCACACAATATGAAAATAATAATTCCAAATATGGAATCCATTTTTCAAATTCAATACACAGAAGTGGCAGAAATTAATTTAAAATTAATTCCTGCTTTTAAAACAAAAAGCGTGTTTTTAAGATATAATAACTATCAAAAGAATGATACTTGTTCATGTTCGGTTTAATTGTTAAATTATGTCCAATGACCAACATTGTATTAAATAGTAAAAATATATTCTAAATATTCTTTCAAACCACTCAAATTCATAATTTATCACTATTAACTATTTTGATTAAAAAAGTTGTTTTTAATTAAAATTTAGTAATTTTCACTATTCATCAAAATATTAAAGTTATCCGAAAAGTAACAAAATTTCACCTTAGGCTAAATTCGATACTCCGAATCAAAAAATAAAGTCCATTTTGAAATATAAAATATTTTTAATTTCAAAAATTAGGTATTACTATTCATAATGGCTAGTTTGATCGGTTGTGGTGTGTTAGAACTCGATGTTGCGTACAACACACGCTATCACATTATTCAAAGATAAGCGTACCGTAGAAGCTTGGGGTGTTACATTCTCCCCTCCATCAAATAATTTAATCCTAGAAATTTCTAAAATACTACCACATGAAAAGACTCGGGTGGTTCTTCATCATAAGTTCCTCGGGTTCCCACGTTGCATCTTCCATCTTATGGTTTCTCCACAAAACTTTTACCAGACGCGTCGTTCGGTTTCTCAGCACTTGTTCTCTCGTATCAAGAATTTTGACAAGCTCTTCGCAATAAGACAGATCGGGTGCCAGTTCTAATTCTTCATAGGTGAGTACATGTGTTGGGTCATGTATGTATTTTCTCAATAGAGATACGTGGAACACATCGTGAACTTTAGAGAGACTTGGCGGAATTTCCAATCGGTAAGCTATAGACCTAATTCGTTCTAGAATTTTGAAAGGTCTGATGTACCTGGGACTCAATTTACATTTCTTACCAAAACGTATGACTCCCTTCCATGGAGATACCTTTAGGAAAACATGATCAACGACTTGAAATTCCAACTCCTTCCTTCGATTATCGGCACAGCTCTTCTGCCTACCTTGAGCTGCTTTGATGTGATTTTGGATTACCTTCACCTCTTCCATTGTTTCCTCAACCAGTTATGGACCTACAAGTTTTCATTCACCAACGTCATCCCAACAGGTTGGTGTGCGACATCTCTTTCCGTATAACGCTTCATATGGTGCCATCTGAATACTCGAATGGAAGCTATTGTTATAGGAAAATTCTACCAGAGGTAAATATTGATCCCACATACCCTAAAAGTCAAGTGAGCAGGATCTCAACATGACTTCTAAGGATTGAATAGTTCGTTCTGATTGTCCATCTATTTGAGGGTGGTAGGCAGTGCTCAAATGAAGTTCAATATCCAAGGCTTTCTGACGACTTTTCCAGAATCATGAAGTAAAACAGGGATCACGATCAGAAACAATCGATAGGGGTACTCCATGAAGTCTCACAACATAATCAATATATAGACATGCTAGATGTTCCAGTGTTAGATCTTCTCTTATAGCAATAAAATGTGCTGACTTGGTAAGACGATCAACAATGACCCATATTGCATCATTCCTTCTAGGAGTCTTCGGTAGTCCCCTGACAAAGTCCATCGTAATATTGTCCCATTTCCACTCCGATATGGGAAGAGGTTTCATGACTCCTACAGGCTGTTGCCTTCCAGCTTTCACTTGTTGACAAACCATACATCTTGACACAAAATCGACAATCTCCCTCTTCATATTGTCCCACCAAAAATGTTCCTTCAAATCTCTATACATTTTGGTGCTCCCATGGTGTATAGAGAAATTGGAACTATGAGCATCATCCAGCAATTCCATTTTTAGATCAGGTATATCGGGAACACAAATTCTCTTCCCGAATTTCAAAATTCCATCTTCATACACAAAGTCTCTCAATCTCCCATCATTCACGGCTTTAATATTCTTTTGAAATTCTCTATCATCGATCTGAGAACTCTTAATCCTTTCTAGTAAAGATGGTTTGGCAACCATTTGAAAAAGCATTGATGTTTCACCTTCCCTGGTTATTCCCATTTCCATCTTGACTAGATCCATGAAAATTGGAGCCCATTCAATTCTCATATTGTTCAAAACTCCATGATATTTTCTGCTCAAAGCATCTGCCACCTTGTTTTCCTTCCCCAGGTGGTAGTGTATCGTGCAATCATAATCCTTGAGTACTTCAAGCCATCACCTTTGCATCATGTTGAGTTATTTTTTGTGAGAAAATATACTAAAAACTCTTGTGATCAGTATAAATCTCACATTTTTCACCATAGAGGTAGTGCCTCCATATCATCAAAGCAAAGATCACAGCTGGTAACTCAAGATCATGAGTAGGATAGTTTTGGTCATGAATTTTCAACTGTCGTGATGCATAGGCAATAACCCTATCATTCTCCATAAGGACACAACCAAGTCCTTTCATCGATGCATCACTATAAATAACAAACCCATCATTCCCCGATGGTAGAGTCAATATAGGATCATTGACTAATTTCTCTTCAGTTCTTCAAAACATTCTTCACACTATTTTTTCCAAACAAATTTAACACCTTTACGTGTGAGATTTGTTAATGGGTTAGCCAACCAGGAAAAATTCTATACAAAACGACGATAATAACCTGCTAAACCAATAAAACTACATAACTATGTTATACTCATTGGTGCTAGACATTCTTGGATTGCCTTGGTCTTGGAAGGATCAATAGAGATTCCATCTTTAGAGACAATATGGCCAAGAAAATAAATCTCCTGAAGCCAGAATTCACACTTGCTAAACATCCCATATAATTCATTTCTTCTCAGAGTCTTCAGGATAATGCGCAAGTGATTTTCATGATCTTCATAGTTTTTAGAGTATACCAAGATATCATCAATAAATACCACCACAAATTCATCAAGATATTCCTTGAAAACTCTATTAATCAGATCCATGAATATAGTGGGTGGATTAGTCAATCCAAAAGGCATTACTGTAAACTCATAATGCTCGTACCTGGTTCGAAATGTTGTCTTCAGAATGTCTTCTTTCTTCACACACAACTGATGGTATCCAGATCGAAGGTCAATCTTTGAAAAGTATTGAGCTCCTTGCAGTTGGTCAAATAAATCATCAATGCGAGGTAGGGGATACTTGTTCTTTATTGTTATAGCATTTATCTCCCTATAGTCTATACATATCCTTATAGATCCATAATTACTTTTAACAAAAATAACAGGGGCTCCCCATGGAGAAACACTAGGGTGAATAAATCCCTTATTACTTAATTCCTTTAGTTGTTTCTTTAGCTCAACTAATTCTACAGTGGCCATTCTGTAAGGGGTCTTCGATATAGGCCTTGATCCAGGAATTAAATCAATCGAAAACTCAACTTCTCGTTCTGGAGGATGTCCAGGTAAATCTTTTGTAAATACATCTACATATTCCTTCACAAAAGGTACATCCTCTATTTGATCATTCCTTTCCCCACCCACAGTCATTTCATTCTCTTCCTCCCCAATAATTGAATTTAGTTGAGCTACTGGGGGTGGATCAAGATAAGAATTAGGTGGTGACGATTCTTCTCTAAAGATAAGGTGTTCCTTATCATCATCATCAAGAATCGTAACCTTTTTCTTCTTACAATAAATCATCGCATCATAGTCCGAAATATAGTCCATACCGAGGATTATATCAAACTCAATCATAGTTATGATGACGAGATCAGCAGATAAAGAACATTATGTGCTCTAATGGGGACCGATTCACAAAACATTGTTACAATGATACTTCCCTTAGGAGTTTTAACTGACAAATCCATTGTTAAATCAAATTGGAAATATCTAACTTTCTTAGAAAACTGGGAAGATATGAAACAATGCGATGATCCAAAATCAAATAATGCATTTTCTAAACTTGAGGAAACCATTAAATTACATGACACCACGTCTTTCGAAGCTTCTACCTCAGTAGTAGTGATAGCATAAGCTTAGCCTTGATCCCTTGGCCTTTTCGGAGGTAAGTTCTCCTGACGCTTAGGAAATTCATTTTCATAATGTCCCATCTCCCTGCAATTGTAGAACTGAACATTGGTAGCATCCTTCTTCCCTTTGCAATCACGAGCTTGGTGGCCTTTTTCACCACACTTGTAACAGACTCATATTCCCTTCATGCTAGTATCGGGGTGTTTCTTCCCACATTTACCAAAGGATGGATATTCAACCATTCCCTTCTTCCCCTTATTTCCATTCCCATATTGATCAGCAGATCTCTTCTTCTCTTGCTTTGCTTTAGTGTCATAAGACTTAGAGAATTCCTTTTCGGTCTTGATAACACGTGAGACAATGTCTTCATATGATGAGAAGGATTGTGAGACTAATGCTCGATAGAGAAATGGTTTTAACCCATCAAAGAAACGATCAATCTTACTTCTTGGGTTATGTGTATAATCTACAACATACCTTGCTAACCTTGTAAAGTTATCCTTATACTTTGTGACAATGTCATCCTCCTTTTGTCTCAGACTCAGAAATTGCCTTTCCAGATCTTCTTGATGGTCGCGAGGAAAGTATTTTTCTAAAAACAGATCCTTGAACTCCCTCCATTCCATATTTGATACTTATTCATCTTCCTTCGTATTTTGAATCAATGACCACCATTGATCAGCATCTCCAGTGAGGCGGTAAACAGCCATGATAACGTTTTCCCTTTCACTACTCCCCAAAGCCTTAAATATTTTCTATAGAGAATTTATTCATTGCTCATCTACTAAGGGATTTGTACTCCCATTGAACATTGGTGGTTGTTTCCTCATGAATTGATCTAACATTGATCATCCACGCTGCAGATCAGTGTGCTCCATACGGGTAACGTTATTATTCATAATCAGAGGGAGTTTTCCTAGTATGGTGATTAGTTGATCAGCACCAATTGCATCACCAGCTCCACTATAATTATCTTGAGCAGGAGGGAAATCCCTACATGGAGTGCGTGCATTGATACAGTTTCAATTTCTTCCACTACGCGCAATTTCTAAACAATGGAATAAACTAGATCAGTTTATGAATCAAAATACGTAATTTCATACTTATAAAACACTTAACATAAATTGAACTATTTATAGATATAATCCATAATCATAAAAAAAATTCATTGAGGAAGTATATACTCATAAACCCTTCATAATGATTTGTAACGAAAATGAGAGTTATCCTAAGCATATCCCTCGGGAGTGTCGTAACCAAGAGTGAAGCAAGGCCTGTTGTCGTGCACCGGTTCCCGTTCGAGTCTAGCTCAAAGTGGTGTTTTCGGGTTTTACCCCTAGGTACATCTGTGCCAGAGCCACCTCTACCTGCTCGTACCCCGAAAGGGATGTATTTCATGGAAAACTCACAAAATCTCTACAATACCAAAATTCTAGGAAGTTCTTCTATACTAATCCTCAAAGTCCTTCTTAAATCTATGTGCTCTAATCAGAGTTTATCTAAATCTAGCTTCTGGGGTTTGTACTAATCTTCCTCTAATACCAACTATAATGCCCCAACCCCAGTTAACCAGAGTCAGTGCATTATTACATAACATTCGCATGATCACAAGAAAGATCAAATCTCGAATGACCGATTGGTTTAGTAGCCTTGGAAACACTATATATATTCATAAATTTTTACATTACATCATAAAGTGAAAAACTATTACAACAACATATTGTCTCCATAGTCCACAATATTATCCCCTCATAATATCCCTGCAGGTCATTCATAATTTACTTATTCACATCCTGGGAAAAATAAAACATAGAAAAGAGGTGAGCTCAAATGCCCAGTAAGGTTAACAATTTAGCGGAAACTTTCATAAATAAGAATGAACATTTAAGACAATGTATAACTAAAACAAAAGCCTTTTAAACTTGAATATCAACATAGTATGGGAAATGTAAAATGAAATAATTCCATTTACTTATTCACATGGATATTCTACTAATCGAATAATCACATGCAATATCAATAACCACTTTCATAATGATGGAATGCATAATGCCAGACTATCATAACCACATAGCCAAGGCCTCGTGCCAAGACTACAAATAAGATTTTTACAAGGCCTTGTGCCAAGACACTAGTTTCTCTCATGAGACCTACCAATGCATCGAGGAGCTATAGTAAGCTCCACCCGTCACATATTAAGTCCAATGCATTCCCATATGAAAAGGTTTAAACATAACATAACCATTCGTATTAAAACTAGCATTCTAAATGTAAATACTTCATCCATAAACTATGAATGGTATAAAAATAACACATCCATAGTCAAACATATCACAAAACCTTCAATATAATACAGATGTTTTTTATCATAATAAATCAACTTTAAATAAGCGTAAAATCCATCAAAGGATGTTGACATAGATGAAATCAAAACTCTTTTTTTAGAGAAATATCTCTTTCTATTCTGAAATCATTTAAGAGTCAAATATTTATAAAATAAAACATTTTCTTTGAAAATATTCTTATAAGCTTGTAAGGGAAGCTTTGAAGATTTTATAACGGCAGAAAATAGCCGCAACCTCCGTATAAGTTAAAAAAACATTCATACCTTAATTTTGCCGAAAAGGTTAAAAAGCACCTTGTTTGGAAAATGATGGAAAGATTCCTTTAGAAAACTCTTATAAAAAGTCAAACAAGGGTATAAATGTCTTTAACCCATATTCATGTAAATAGTAAAAATGTTTTGAAATACATTTTTAAGAAACATGGATGTGGATGATAAAGAAATCCCAGTAGATTATTACGTATAAACAACCTCGGATAATGAAGAGATTGTGAAATAAACCCTTACCTTGTACTTTTCCTTGGTTGGGGTAGGTTAAACTCCGGTATAATGGTGAAATAATTGTTATTAAATTATTCAATATTCATATACATTAATATGATATCATATATGATCTTTTAACATTGATTTGTTAATAATATCTTAGAATTATCGTCGTTTCGGGTGTTAACTTACTCGTTTTCTTTTATATGTTTTGTAATGTAAGCCATGTTTGTAATGGATAGGTTGTATCTTAATCATATCCAGAATGATATCAAGTCTTTAGATACTATTATTAATCATCAAATGAGAATTATACTTGAATGGATACGATAGAGAATTAATCTCATCACATTCGTGGAGACGATAGTCCGTACGTACGCACGAGCGACAATATCATTCTTTTGATATTAAAATAATATATAATTGGATGTTATATCATATAAATATAATAATTATCATGTTATATTTATTATTTACATGAGT
This sequence comes from Viscum album, assembly GCA_963277665.1. Taxonomy (NCBI): domain Eukaryota; kingdom Viridiplantae; phylum Streptophyta; class Magnoliopsida; order Santalales; family Viscaceae; genus Viscum; species Viscum album. Next base: position 157,015,496 of record OY728128.1, on the reverse strand, counting down.
TACACATTATTATTATACCCATCCAAATAATAATTTATTGAATAACAATTACACCACGACGTGGAGACGGTACGCCGTGCCTACGCACGTATGGTAACATGTTATTCAAAGGATGGATAGAATAGTGAATATGGTTGTACAATATTTATAATAACATCACAGTATATATATGATACTGGAGTTATTATTTTATAATGGTATCAACAAAGGAAGAAGAAGTGGAAGAAGAAAGGAACTTGAAAAAGGGTGGTGAAATCATTACCTCTTCTTCAGGTTCTTTCTTTTGATTTGATCAAAAGGGCTCCTTAGGTTGGATTTATGATAAAACTAAGGCCTCTAGGTTGTAGTGAGGGAAGCTGAGATAGTATTTGGGCAGGGTTTGGCCGAACAAAAAGGCTTTGAAGGTGTGAAGTAATGAGAAGGGGGAGTGCCCTTTTATAATAGGGGTGAGGGGAACCTTTGGAAAAGAAAGAAATATAAATTTATAATAAATTCATATTAGGTTTCTAATGGATCCAAAGTTTATTATTTAAAGTTTAAGGTGGGTATGGGACGAAAACCACACAACCAGTAGAATTTAGACAGGTATGGGTCATTATATTAACCTTATCTTTAAGTATTAACTCTTAGTTAATTAGTTTCACTTTTACCATGTCTCTTTGTATTTTTATATTATATGGTTAATAAACTTAACATATACATCCAAGCGTCCCCCAAGTGGTCCATTAATGATGAACCTATCATGATATAAGTCTTTTTGCCGATCCTTAGATTTTTATGTATTTAATATCAATTAATAATATAATATTTGTTTTAAAAACTCTTTTATGTCTATTTTGACATTATTCAATAATTGATTTTTGTAAAAATTATACCAGAATTATTACTTCAAACAAAGTAAATTAAATAAATCCTATCATGTCATATTAACCTATAAAATTAGTGTAATTCATATAAAGTCTAAAATTATATTTATTTGGGTATTTATAATATCAATTATTCTAAATTTTCATTAATTAGGTAATTACTGCATCATCGTTGTGTCATATATAAATTAACTTATATAATGTCTAAAAATTATAAATAAAATATCATTTTGTAGGAAATATTTTTTTATTTCTGATGAATATTTATAGTAGAACATCCAACATATATAACCCTATTTCAAAATTGTTTTTCCAAAAGATATATGCTTATGTCATTATTGTACTTATTTTAACTTAATTAAAATAATGTGTCCCTATCACCTACAAGTGGCTCCATGGGGTCCGAAAATCGACCCAAAGATGCCCATTGTCGGAACTTTATCCACAAATAAGGTTAGGACATGTTTTATGGTAATATAGTATTATTATAATATTATTTTTTAACCCTTATTTACCAGATTTATCCTTAACCATGGTAAATAAAATATTTACCGCAGTAATTATTCAAAATGTCTAAAAATAAAAGTTACCTATTCACACAATATGAACATACTGATTCAAAATATGGAATCCATTTTTACAAATTCAAAACACAGAAGTGGAAGAAATTAATTTAAAATTAATTACCGTTGTTAAAACAAAAAGCTTGTTTTTAAGATATAATAACGTTCAATAGATTGATACTTGTTTATGTTCGGTTTAATTGTGAAATTATGTCCAATGACCAAAATTGTATTAAATGGTAAAAATATATTCTAAATATACTTTAAAACCACTGAACTTCATAATTTATCACTATTAATTATTTTTATTAAAAACGTTGTTTTTAATTAAAATTTAGTAATTTTCACTATTCATCAAAATATTAATGTTATCCGAAAAGTACCAAAATTTCACCTTAGGCTAAATTCTATACTCCGAATCCAAAAATGAATTCGATTTTGAAATTTAAAATATATATAATTTAAAAAATTAGGTATTACTATTCATAACGGGTAGTTTGATCGGTTGTGGTGTGTTAGAACTCGATATTGCGTACAACACACGCTATCACATTATTCAAAGAGAAGCGTACCATAGATGCTTGGGGTGTTACATTCTCCCCTCCTTCAAATAATTTCGTCCTCGAAATTTCTAAAATACTACCGAATGAAAAGACTTGGGTGGTTCTTCATCATAATTTCATCGGGTTCCCACGTTACCTCTTCCATCTTATGGTTTCTCCAAAAAACTTTTACCAGACGCGTCATCCGGTTTCTCAGAACATGTTCTCTCGTATCAAGAATTCTGATGGGCTCTTCGCAAGAAGACAGATCACGTTCTAGTTGTAATTCATCATAGATGAGTACATGTGTTGGTTCAGGCATGTATTTCTTCAATAGAGATGCGTGGAACACATCATGAACTTTGCAGAGACTTGGCGGCATTGCCAATCGGTAAGCTACAACCCCAATTTGTTCTAGAATTTCGAAAGGTCCGATGTACCTGGGACTCAATTTACATTTCTTACCAAAATGTATGACTCCCGTCCATGGAGATACCTTTAGGAAAACATGATCACCGACTTGAAATTCCAAATCCTTCCTTCGATTATCGGCATAGCTCTTCTACCTACTTTGAGCTGCTTTGATGTGATTTTGGATTACCTTCACCTTTTCCATTGTTTCCTCCACCAGTTCTGGACCTACAAGTTTTCTTTCACCAACGTCATCCCAATAGGTTGGTGTGTGACATCTCTTTTTGTATAATGCTTTATATGGTTCCATCTGAATACTCGAATGGAAGCTATTGTTATAAGAAAATTCTACAAGAGGTAAATATTGATCCCACATACCCTGAAAGTCAAGCGAGTAGGATCTCAACATGTCTTCTAAGGTTTGAATAGTTCGTTCTGATTGTCCAACTATTTGAGGGTGGTAGGCAGTGCTCAAATGAAGTTCAGTATCCAAGGATTTCTGAAGATTTTTCCAGAATCTTGAAGTAAAACAGGGATCACGATCAGAAACAATCGATAGGGGTAGTCCATGAAGTCTCACAACTTCATCAATATATAGTCTTGCTAGACGTTCCAGTGGTAGATCTTCTTTTATAACAAGAAAATGTGCTGACTTGGTAAGACGATCAACAATGACCCATATTGCATCGTTCCTTCTAGGAGTCTTTGTTAGTCCCATGACAAAGTCCATCATAATATTGTCCTATTTCCACTCCGGTATGGGAAGAGGTTGCATGACTCCTCCAGGCTGTTGCCTTCCTGCTTTCATTTGTTGAAAACCATACATCTTGACACAAAATCGGCAATCTCCCTCTTCATATTTTCCCGCCAAAAATGTTCCTTCAAATCTCTATACATTTTTGTGATCCCAGGTTGTATAGAGAAATTGGAACTATGAGCATCATCCAACAATTCCCTTTTTAGATCAGGTATATCGGGAACACAAAGTTTCTTCCCAAATTTCAAAATTCCATCTTCATACACAATGTCTCTCAATATCCCATCATTCACAGCTTTAATATTCTTTTGAAATTCTCCATCATCGGTCTGAGAACTCTTAATCCTTTCTAGTAATGATGGTTTGGCAACCATTTGAAAAAGCATTAATGTTTCACCTTCCCTGGTTATTCCCATGTCCATCTTCACTAGATCCATGAAAATTGGATCCCTTTGAATTCTCATATTTTTCAAAACTCCATGATCTTTTCTTCTCAAAGCATATGCCACCTTGTTTGCCTTCCCCGGTTGGTAGTGTATCGTGCAATCATAATCTTTGAGTAATTCAAGCCATCTCCTTTGCCTCATGTTGAGTTCTTTTTGTGATAAAATATACTTCAAACTCTTGTGATTAGTATAAATCTAACATTTTTCACCATAGAGGTAGTGCCTCTATATCTTCATAGCAAAGATCACAACTGCTAACTCAAGATCATGAGTAGGATAGTTTTGGTCATGAATTGTCAACTGTCGTGATGCATAGGCAATAACCCTATCATTCTGCATAAGGACACAACCAAGTCCTTTCTTCGATGCATCACTATAAATAACGAACCCACCATTCCCCGATGGTAGAGTCAATATAAGAGCATTGACTAATCTTCTCTTCAGTTCTTCAAAACATTCTTCATACTCTTTTGTCCAAACAAATTTAACCCCTTTACGTGTGAGCTTTGTTAATGGTTTAGCCAACTGGGCAAAATTCTGGACGAAACGTCGATAATAACCTGCTAAACCAATAAAACTACGTACCTCAGTTATACTTGTCGGTGTTTTCCATTCATGGATTGCCTTGGTCATAGAAGGATCAACAGAGATTCCATATTTAGAGACAATATGGACAAGAAATGAAATCTCCTGAAGACAGAATTCACACTTGCTAAACTTCCCATAAAATTCATGTCTTCTGAGAGACTTTTGGATAATGCGCAAGTGATTTTCATAATCTTCGTAGTTTCTAGAGTATACCAAGATATCATCAATAAATACCACCACAAATTCATCGAGATATTCCTTGAAAACTCTATTCATCAAATCCATGAATACTGAGGGTTCATTATTCAATCCAAAAGGCATTACTGTAAACTTTTAATGCCCGTACCTGGTTCGAAATGTTGTCTTCGGAATGTCTTCCTTCTTCACACACAAATTATGGTATCCAGATCGAATGTAAATCTTTGAAAAGTATTGACCTCCATGAAGTTGGTCAAATAAATCATCAATGCGAGGTTGGGGATACTTGTTCTTTATTGTTATAGCATTGATCTCCCTATAGTCTATACATAACCACATAGATCCATATTTCTTTTTAACAAAAAGAACGGGGGCTCCCCATGGAGAAACACTAGGGTGAATAAATCCTTTATTACTCAATTCCTAAAGTTGTTTCTTTAGCTCAACTAATTCTACAGTGGCCATTCTATAAGGGGTCTTCGATATAGGCCTTGATCCAGGAATTAAATCAGTGGAAAACTCAACTTCTCGTTCTGGAGGATGTCCATGTAAATCTTTCGGAAATACATCTATATATTCCTTCACAACAGGTACATCCCCTATTTGAACATTCCTTTCCTCACCCACAGTCATTTAATTCTCTTCCTCCCTAATAATTGAATTTAGCTGAGCTACTGGGGGTGAATCTAGATAAGAATTAGGTGGTGACGATTCTTCTCTAAAGATAAGGTGTTACTTATCATCATCATCAAGAATCGTAACCGCTTTCTTCTTACAATAAATCTTCGCATCATAGTCTGAAATCCAGTCCATACCGAGGATTATATCAAACTCAATCATAGGTATGACGACGAGATCAGCAGATAAAGAACATTTATGTGCTCTAATGGGGACTGATTTACAAAACATTGTTGCAATGATATTTCCCTTAGGAGTTTTAACTGACAAATCCCTTGTCAAATAAAATTGGAAATATCTAATTTTCTTAGCAAACTAGGAAGATATGAAAAAATGTGATGATCCAGAATTAAATAATGCATTTTCTAAACCTGAAGAAACCATTAATTTACCTGCCACCACGTCTTTCAGAGCTTCTACCTCAGCAGTAGTGATAGCATAAGCTTGTCCTTGATCCCTTGGCCTTTTCTGAGGTAAGTTCTCCCGACGCTTAGGACATTCATTTGTATAATCTCTCATCTCCCTGCAATTGTAGCATTGAACATTGGTAGCTTCCTTCTTCCCTTTGCAATCACGAGGTTGGTGGCCTTTTTCACCACACTTGTAACAGACTCTTGTTCCCTTCAAGCGAGTACCGAGGTGTTTCTTCCCACATTTACCATAGGATGGATATTCAACCTTTCGCTTCTTCCCGTTATTTACATTCCCAAATTGATCAGAAGATATCTTCTTCTCTTCCTTTGCTATAAAGTCATAAGACTTAGAGAATTCCTTTACGGTCTTAATAGCACCTGAGACAATGTCTTCATATGACGAGAAGGATTGTGAGACTAATGCTCGATGGAGAAATGGTTTTAACCCATAAAATAAACAGTCAATCTTACTTCTTGGGTTACGTATATAATATCCAACACACCTTTCTAACCATTTAATGTTAGACTCATACTTTGTGACATTCTCATCCTCCTTTTGTCTCAGACTCATAAATTTCCTTTCCATATCTTCTCGATGGTCACGAGGAAAGTGTTTTTCTAAAAACAGATCCTTGAACTCCCTCCATTCCATATTTTATACTTCTTCATTTTCCTTCGTATTTTGAATCAATGACCACCATTTATTAGCATCTACAGTGAGGCGGTAAACTGCCATGATAAATTTTTCCCTTTCACTACTCCCCAAAGCCTGAAATATTTTCTCTAGGGAATTTATCCATTACACAACTCCTAAGGGATTTGTACTCCCATTGAACATTGGTGGTTTTTGCCTCATGAATCGATCTAACATTGATCCTCCATGTTGCGGATCAGGGTGCTCCATACGGGTAAGGTTATTATTCATAACCTGAGTGAGTTTTCCCAGTATGGTGATTAGCTGGTCGGCACCAGTTGCATCCCCATCTCCACTATAATTATCTTGAGCAGGAGGGAAATCCCTACATCGAGTGCGTGCATTGATATGGTTTCCATTTCTTCCACTAGGCGCCATTTCTAAACAATGGCATAAACTAGATCAGTTTATGAATCAAAATACATAATTCCATACTTATAAAACACTTAACATAAATTGAACTATTTATGGATATAATCCATAATCATAAAAATGTTTTCTTTGAGGAAGTATATACTCATAAACCCTTCATAATGATTTTTAAAGAAAATGAGAGTTATCCTAATAATTTCCCTCAGGAGTGTCGTAACCAAGAGTGCAACAAGGCCTGTTGTCGTGCACCAGTTCCCGTTCGACTCTAGCTCAAAGCGGTGTTTTCGGGTTTTACCCCTAGGTACATCTGTGCCAAAGCCGCCTCTACCTGCTCGTATCCAGAGAGGGATGTATTTCTCAGAAAACTCACAAAATATCTATAATACCAAAATTCTACGAAGTTCTTCTATAATAATCTTCAAAGTCCATCTAAAATCTATGTGCTCTGATCAGAGTTTATCTAAATCTAGCTTCCATGGTTTGTACTAAACTTCCTCTAATACCAACTGTAACGCCCCGACCCCAGTTACCCAGATTCGGTGCATTATTATATAACTTTGACATGATCACAAAAACGATCAAATATCAAAAGACCGATTGGTTTAGTAGCCTTGGAAAAACTAGATATATTCATAATGTTTTATATTACATCATAAAGTGAAAAACTACTACAACAACATATTTTCTCCATAGTCCACACTATTATACCCTCATAATATCCCTGCAGGGCATTCATAATTTACTTCTTCACATCCTGGGAAAAATAAAACATAGAAAAGGGGTGAGCTCAAATTCCCAGTAAAGATAACAATATAGCGGAAACTTTCGTTAATAAGAATAAAAATTTAAGGTAATGTATAACTAAAACAAAAGCATTTTAAACTTGAACTTAAACATAGTATGGTAAGAGTGAAATGAAATAATGCCATTTACTTATTCATATTGATATTCTACTAATCAAATAATCACATGAAATATCAATAACCACTTTCATAATGATGGAATGAATAATTCCAGACTATCAAAACCACATAGCCAAGGCCTCGTTCCAAGAATACAAATAATATTTTGCCAAGGCCTTGTGCCAAGACACTAGTTGGTCTCATGAGACCTACCGATGCATCTAGGAGCTATAGCGGGCTCCACCCTTCACCTATTAAGTCCAATGCATTCCCATATGAAATGGTTTAAACATAACATAAACATTTGTATTAAAACTAGCATACGAAATGTAAATACTTCATCCATAAACTATGAATGGTATAAAAATTACACATCCACAGTCAAAGAAATCACAAAACCTTCTATACAATACAAAAGTTTTTTATAATAATAAATCAACTTCAAATAAGCGTAAAATCCATCAAAGGATGTTGACATAGATGAAATCAAAACTCTTTTTTTAGAGAAATGTCTCTTTCTTTTTTGAAATCATTTAAGAGTCATATATTTATAAAATAAAACATTTTCTGTTAAAATATCCTTATAATATTGTAAGGGAAGATTTGGAGATTTTATAATGGCGGAAAATGGCTGCACCGGCCGTATAATTTAAAAAAACATTCTTACCTTAATTTTGCCAAAAAGGTTACAAAGCACCTTGTTTGGAAAATGATGGAAAGATTCCTTTATAAACATCTTATAAAAATTCAAAAGAGGGTATAAATGTCTTTAACCCATATTCTTGTAAATAGTAAAAAAAATTTGAGATACATTTTTAAGAAACATGTATGTGGATTATAATGAAATCCCAGTATATTATTATGTATAAACAACCTCGGATAATGAAGAGACTGCGAAATAAACCCTTACCTTGTACTTTTCCTTGCTTGGGGTAGGATAAACTCCTGTATAATGGTGAAAGAAGTGTTATTAAATTTTTCAATATTCATATACATTAATATGATATCATATATGATCTTTTAACATTGATTTGTTAATAATATCTTAGAATTATTGTCGTTTTGGGTGTTAATTTACTTGCTTTCTTTTATATGTTTTGTTATGTAAGACATGTTTGTAATGGATAGGTTGTATCTTAATAACATCCCGAATGATATCAAGTCCTTAGATACTATTATTAATCATCAAATGAGAATTATACTTGAATGGATACGATGGAGAATAAATCTCATCGCATTCGTGGAGACGGTAGTCCCTACGTACGCAAGAGAAACTATACCATACTTTTAATATTAAAATAATATATAATTGGATGGTATATCATATATACAGAATAATTATCATGTTATATTTATTATTTACATGAGTTACACATCATTATTATACCCATCCAAATAATAATTTATTGAATAACAATTACACCACGACGTGGAGACGGTAAGCCGTACATACACACGTATGGTGACATGTTAATCAAAAGGATAGATAGAATAGTTAATATGGTTGTACCATATTTATAATAACATCACAATATATATATATATGATACTGGATTTATTATTTTAGAATGGTAACAACAAAGGAATAATAAGTGGAAGAATAACAGAACTTGTAAAAGGGTGGTGAAATCATTACCTCTTCTTCGGGTTCTTCCTTTTGATTTGATCAAAAGGGATCCATAGGTTGGCTTTATGATAAAACTATGGCCTCTAGGATGTAGTTAGGGATGTTGATAGAGTATTTGGGTAGGGGTTGGACTAACCAAAAGGCTTTGAAGGTGTGAATTAATGAGAAGGGGGAGTTCCCTTTTATAAGAGGGGTGAGGGGCACCTTTGAAAAAACTAGAAATATTAATTATAATAAAATCATATTCGGTTTCTAATGGCTCAAAAGTTGATTATTTATAGGTTAAGGTGGGGATGGGTCGAAAACCACTCAACCAATAGAATTTAGAAAGGTTTGGTTCATTATATTAACCTTATCTTTAAGTGTTAACTCTTAGTTAATTAGTTTCACTTTTACAATGTCTCTTTGTATTTTTATATTATATGGTTAATATTCGTACCATATATATCCAAGAGACCCCCAAGTGGTCCATTAATGATGAAACTATCATGATATAAGTCTCTTGGCCAAACCTTATATTTTTAGGAATTTAATATCAATTAATAATATAATATTTTTTTTAAAAAAACTCTTTTATGTCAATTTTGACACTATTCAATAATTGATTTTTTTAAAACACATAACAGAATTATTACTTCGAAAAAGTTACTTAAATCAATACTAACATGTCATATTAACCTATAAAATTAGTGTAATTCATAAAAAGTCTAAAATTTTATTTATTTGTGTATTTATAATCTCAATTATTCTAATTGTTCATTAATTAGGTAATTACTACTTCATCATTGTGTCATAAATAAATTAACTTATTTAATGTCTAAATTTTTTAAATAAAATATAAATATGTATTAAATCTTTTTTTTCTTTCTAAATAATATTTATAGTCGGACATCAAACATATATAATCCTATTTAAAAATTGTTTTTCTAAACGATATATGCTTATGTCATTTTTGTACTTATTTTAACTTAATTAAAATAAAGTGTCCCTATCACCTACAAGTGGCTCCATGGGGTCCCAAAATCGACCCAATGATACCCAAGGTCGGACATGTATCCCCAAATAAGGTTAGGAAACGTTTTAGGGTAATTTATTATTATTATAATATTATTTTTTAACCCTTTTTTACCGGATTTACCCTTAACCATGGTAAATAAAATATTTACCGCAGTAATTATTCAAAATGTATAAAAATAAAATTTACCTATTCACACAATATGAACATAGTGATTCCAGATATGGAATCCATTTTTCCAAATTCAAAACACAGAAGTGGCAGAAATTAATTTAAAATTAATTCCCGCTTTTAAAACAAAAAGTGTGTTTTTAAGATATAGTAACTGTCAAAAGATTGATACTTGTTTATGTTCGGTTTAATTGTGAAATTATGTCCAATGAACAACATTGTATTAAATGGTAAAAAAATATTCTAAATATACTTTAAAACCACTGAAATTCGTAATTTATCACTATTAATTATTTTGATTAAAAAAGTTGTTTTTAATTAAAATTTAGTAATTTTCACTATTCATCAAAATATTAAAGTTATCCGAAAAGTACCAAAATTTCACCTTAGGATAAATTCGATACTCTGTATCCAAAAATGAAGTCCATTTTGAAATATAATATATATATAATTTCAACAATTAGGTATTACTATTCATAATGGCTAGTTTGATCAGTTGTGGTGTGTTAGAACTCGATGTTGTGTACAACACACTCTATCACATTATTCAAAGAGAAGCATACCGTAGAAGCTTGGGGTGTTACAACTAAATCATTGTTAATATATATTACCTATATTTATGATTTATTAGTCATTTATTTTTTAAATGATATATCATTATTCACGTATGTGGTAAATCTAATGTAAACAAGAACACATTATTACAATTTAATTATTAAGAATTAGTTATTGTATATTAATAATATCACTTTTATATATTATTAATAACTTAAAAAATTTAATTATAGTTTTAAATTATTTCTAAGATGGTATAGATGAAGAATAATGATAATAATTAAAGTGGAGAGGATAACACTTATATAGAATACTTGTGTCTTCTCTTATAGTGTCACATGGAAAAGATGGATTTGTGGCTATGTATCATTGCGGGAGGATCCCAAATATGGGTTAGTATTTTTTAGGAGTAGAATTATATTATAGAAATAAGGGGAAAATGATATAATAATATATTTTTTAGTTTGGTAGAGGATGAGTCCTTCTATAATTGATCTAGAGTGGCATTTCGAAATATAAACACTCTATAATTGTAACGGAATGAAATTATTAATCTAAAGTATATCCAAAGTAAAAAAAATAAAACCAAATAATGAAAATTTTGGGTTAATATTAAAGTTATCTTCTAAATTATCAATAAAAGTTTAATATAATTTATGTATTTACATCATATATTGTGCAATATTATTTCATTTTACCTTTACAACAAAAAAAATAAACTTTTACTAAGCTGGAATTTTTTATAGATAAAAATTAAAATGAAAATAATATATAATTTTGGAATAACAATACACAATATTAAATCAATCTAAATGTATTAATTTCATAATATTAATTAAAATTAATTTATATATATTAACTAATAACAAATAATAAATCATTATATTTAAAATATATTTTTAGTTCGAAAAATGTATTTTACATTATTTTTTTTCAATTAAATAATTAGTAAATAATTTATATTTTTTGGGGGTGTATATATATACCATTTTAACAAAATTACTCAAAAAAATAAATCATTTTATTTTTAGAAAATAAAAAAAATATTATATATAGAGAATACGATTCTAAGAATAATATGTCATTTAAAATTTAAAATTTTAATCACATCTCATTAATTATTTATCATATAAGAATTGAATAATCTCAATAAATTGGTACCATAATCATTTATACTATTTATAGAATATTATAAATTACCCAATAAAAATAATATTTTCTAATGACAAAAAATATATTTTTTAGTAATAAATTTTTATTTAATTATAATCATTTCATTCCATTATAATTTTATTTAAATGGTTTCAATAACATTATTTATAAATTTTCATTAAAAATGAGAAATCATATTTTTTTTATTCAAGTATATCCAATGACGATTATCCAATAATCATATGTCCAATGACCATATTCTTGATGACGATATATATATATATGTTATATTATATGATAATATACAGCCCTACATTCATCTCAAAAATTAGTCATTAAATTCCCTAATTAAAGAGTAATGATTTTTATCATATATATAATATGGTATATTATTCATATAATTATCATTGGTGGTATGATCTTTATTTTATGATCAAGATTACGGGAATTTAAAACCATTGTTAGTCTTATTTACTTTTCATTTCATTCCTTTAATAATTTTACTAATTATGTTCAATTAGTTATTTTTAAATGTATTCAATTTTCTATTTTTTTATTATTCCATAATAAAACAGTGAATTACCTATTCGTTTGGTTGTGTGTACCACAAGATATATATAAAAATATTTATTAAATGGGAAATTCATACTAAAATCATGGGGTGTAACAATCTATAAACCTAGAAAAAATTATAGTTAATTTTTTTTATTACTAAAAACGAGGTTACAATTACCTTGTCATATAATCAGGTTCCCATTTCTCTAACTCAAACATATGATTCTTATAGGTAAATTTAACCAGGTGACAGATCATGTTTCATATAACATTATCTCCATGATCCAAGATTCATTGTTTTTGTCCCACATAAGAGAGACCATGTCCCAATGGTACCACCTTTATGATTATTATATATGATTATCCATTAATATACATACTCAAAAGTGATTCATAGAACACATCATGCACCTGGATGAGAATCAGTGGTAGTAAATTATGATAAGATACCATCACCACAGGGTCATGGATTTTGGATGGTACAATATATATATAGATAAAAGATTCTTATTAACCATTCTAATAACTGTCTTATATTGTTCTATTTGAAGTAAATAATTTTCTCTAACTTGAAATTATCAATCTATCCAATAATTTTCAGAATAGGTATTCTATAAACCTTGTGCATTTTTATAGTGTCAAGGAATTCATTGAGTGTTCTCTATCATTTTTTATTAGGATATGGTATTTGATGATTATGATCTCTTACCTCATACCAATATGTTTGTACTATACACCTCTTCCCATATAAATTATCTAATGGTGACATTTGATTACAAAAAATTAAAACTAATGTAATATAATAACTATTATAGGACAATTTTTTAATACCATCCTCCACTAAAATCCATCCATACAGATCCTAATATTTCGTCCTTGTTTTGAATAACTATTCAGATTGACCAGTAATCGTATGGTTATTAGAAGTCCTGAACTTCGTCTCTATATCCAATTTTATCTAAAAACATCCCTAGAACATTGAATTAAACCCTGTCTCTCAATGATATATAGTTGATAGTGGCAACACATGATTCTTTAACAGTTACTTTATATATATAATAGAGAGTTGATAGAGAGGTAAATATTCAGAAATATAAATGAATTCTACTACCTCTATATTCTAATAGACTATCACAAAAATTGAATCATGGCCTTTACAACCATAATAATACCTATAATGAAATCCATTGTGATGTTCTCCCATTTCCATTGATGAAAATTAAAAGATTCCATCAACCACTTAGAATTTTACATTTTTTCATAAACATTTTTGTATGAAACCATTGATATGTATTGTCATATATCTCTCCGTTCTTATTGCCTCACCAAAAATGAAATGTGATATTTTTTATTCATATTTCTTCTCCCAATACGGATAGTGAAAATGAGATATTTTCCTCACATTATAAATGCTTTACATATAGTATTTAAGTGATAATTATTCACATTTTGAATATTATAATTCAATTATTTTCATGGTTGAATTCAGGAATATTATTTACAATATTTTATAGTTATATGTCCTTCTTATATGACTAGTTTTTATGCAAAAGGGTTTTATGATAAAAATTGATTTGGGAAGGATATAATTTCTTACCATGTATTATGGTACCCATATCCATCCTTAAAAAATGTATATTTTTGTGACTTTTAATCCTTATCAAAGATATTGTAGTATGATTCTTGTAGCTCTGATCATCAAACAAATTCTTGACCTTCCCATGGTAGTTATGTATTAATGAATAAAATTACATGATCAAATTAAACCATGTCCTTTGTAAAATTTCCTAATTTATTAGTGTAAATATATTCTTTAAACAGGAATTTTTACTAAGAATATCACAAATTTTATTATAGAAAATTCCTACATATCTTTAATATAAATATTTCCAATATTATCCCAGATATGATTATAATAAATCAATTTCAAGTATTATTGAAATTGATTATTATAATTTATTTTTTTACATTCAATATAATATATTAATATAATTTTTCAAAATCAAAATTGAAATAGTTTTACTCTAACAAATGTCATTTAAATTTAATATATGGTTTCATTTAAAAGTAAAATTTCATAATGATTAAAATTTAATTTGATATATTGAAAATTATTTTTTACATCATCATGTAAAATATACATCACAATATTTTTTTTCGATTTTTCTCAAATCGATGATTTTATATTTAATTTTAAATGATACAGATTATTATATAAAAATATCATTTTATTTCAAGTATTTAAAAAGAAACACACTATTTTGGAATATTTTTAAACTTAAATTTTTCCCAAAACAATATAAATAATAAAATTAAATCACTACTCATCAATATTATTTATTATATTTGTATAATTACATTTTTAGGCTTCAAAAAACATTTTCCAAAAAAACTATTCTCACTGGATATTTTTAAATTATATTAAATGTTATATGTACCAATTAAAAAATTTATTATTCAAAATTTTAATTTAAAGTTTAAATTTGGATAAAAAATTTAGTGATTAGTTCTTTTTAAATGCTAGTTATAATGTATTGTGATCACTGTAACAATCTATCACTAAAGTAATTGGTAAACTATGAATGTTATTGTTTAAGAAAGTGATAATGTCAAAAAATACAACATCAAATCATGTAGTATTATATCATTTTAACACTAATGATCTTATGCTCGACATGGTATAAATATGTTTCCACATTCCAAGGAATTTGACATTATATTATTTTAAATAATTTGATAATATATATTAATGCCACTCCCTTCACTTTAAAAAGGGAACCACATATCCTCTTTTATAAAAATACATTGATCCAATTTGATAGTCAAATAACTGCCAATATACCTTCCAAAAAATCCACCACATGGTTTATAGTTATTTTTTCACACCAATAAATATTGACAATCCATAGGATGTAAGACAAAAAATATTTTCAAAGAAGAGGTATAACTCTTAATCGAGAGTTTTTTGTGTATATTTCATCATAATCCTCCATAAAATATTCAATACATATGATTTTATGATAAAATAATTATTCTTAATATACAAAAATGTTATTATTTTAATTTCATCATTGTAATGACCCAACCCAAATGTGATTAAACTAGTGCTTCGAGCCGGTTCTCCACAAGGCCTCAAGCACACCTCCCCGTATGCCAGAGGCTACCGACTAGCAGTGAGGGCCTATGATGTGATAGTGGGGAGACTATTCCCTATTACAGAGTAATAAAAAAGTGTAAATAACTATGTATCATTAATAGTGGAAAGTAAACAAAGTGGGAATGAAATAAACAACTGGAATAGAACAAACTGTAATGGTAGAATGCTATAAAAGCCCAAATATGTATGCAATGCAATAAAACAGTAGTCACCCACTAGGCCGACCATACAGATACAAGTACAAAAGGAAATGAAAGTAAAAGTATAGGGCTATACCACTAACTCTGAGCCAACTAATGTACCTGATCTCCAAACACTATCGAACTGCATCATCTCGATCAGTAGAACCCCTCGAGCAGCTCCACTCGATCATACAACACTGAGCCTCAACCCTATCCACAATGCAACTCATGCTCAACCCGAAAAGTAGATATAAGGTCTACACGTACACTGAGGTGCAAGTGTAGGGATGAGATATAGTCTCTGTAAGGCACCTTGACAAGCATGTTATAACATTGTTACTAAGTGTACGCAACAACAATGTGCTCAGCCTAGTTGGAACACAACAAAGGAAGTAAACTAACATGCAACCGCAATGGAACATACGGAATGTAATCCATGTCAATTGGGACAGTGCAACCATTGATGTCAATATCTATATACGTACACATGTATAGTCCCATATCTATACACATATATATAAATATGAATATTCATGATTAAGTGATTCAAATAACAATAGAAACATCAGCAGTTGATCCTTGGGACCATAAGCCTGATCTCTTAGACATCATGTGCAAGGGTATTGAGATGTACTTCATGTCACTCAAGTGGTGTATAATTAAGTCAATATCTCGGTTCGTAATCCCATCGATATGCACCTTCTTCAGAAAACACCATAATTATATCTCTGAGAATGTTATAGAAAAAAAGTAACCCTATGGGAAGCTCTCACAGTCTGACCCCTTTTTCAACTGGCCATCAATCACAAATACATGATCACCTAGGAAACTCTCATGGTTTGAAACCATTGGGTATAACATGACATAAAATAAATTATGAATGACCTCAGGGTAACTCTCATTGTCTATACCCCTGGGTCCAACATTGTATACGACCACCTGGGATGCTCTCATAGTCTAACCCCCTAGGTCCATCATAGTATGCGACCACCTGGGCAGCTCCCAGAGTCTAACCCCCTAGGTCGAACATAGTATATGACCATTCGGGAAGCTCTCACTGTCTATCCCCTAGGTCCTGCATAGTATAAGATCACTTGGGAATCTCTCACTGGGTAACCCACTGGGTCTAGCATAGTATACAACCACCTGAGTATCTCTCACAATCTAACCCCTTGGTCTAATATTGTATATGAACACCTGTGCAGATCACACAGTCTACCCCCCCCCCTTGGACTCGTGCAGACAAAGACTCTATGATGAAGCACTCATGGTCAATTCCCCCTATAGTTATTTAACGTTAAACTGCATACGCTCTGAGGAAGCAATCACATTCAGTTCCCCCTATAGTCAAAATTGATTCAAGACTCTCTGAGAAATCTCACACGGTCGAATCCCCTTGTAGTCAATTACACGAGGTTCTCATGACCCTGCGTAACTCAAACAAGCATTACAATGCAACAAGGCCAAAGAAAAAATCAAGATCTACTTGGATAAGTGGTCTACAACATCCCAAGAATGTTAGATACAATCCCTCCATCCTAAAACTACTAGGAATGTAAAATAATGTAGCCCAACAGGCAGAGCTAGACTAACCAGTCAACATAAAGCAACAAGGGAAAATACATCCACAAGAATGTAAAGTAGCCTATTTACAAAAAAACCGCCTCTACACAGGAACACAAGGCAAAGTATTCATCCCAACAAAAAAGGCGCTTCATGTCAGGCTCAACAAACACCAACCAGGAAGCACCTATGGTAACAACAACAACATCAGCAAACCATGTTAGATATAAACAAACGAGGGAGGGTGGCCCGAACGCCCAACCCAACAATAAATCCAAATCCAAAGGGATTAATAGTTTGGTACGAGTTCTATATGACACCTGATCACCATCTTTACCCAAAAACGATGTAACAACTCAGGTTCATTCATACAACGGGCACCCACAGGGTCCCCCTAGTCAAACACTATGGAGGTATCATACTCGGGATCCTCGAGGTAAACAAGATTGAAGGCATCCTACAGGGGATCCTTAGCAAAGTGTAAGGGAGGGATCATGATCAAGATCTTCGAATGAAAGAAAACATAGTCATTCTATAACATGGGTCATATCCAAGGAAGAACAAGTGGTAGATCCTACAAAGGAATCCCTTGGTCAACACACAAGTAAAGGCATCCCTCATGGGATCCTTGGAAGTATCCAGTCTCAGGACCTCATAGGCCAGATGGGAAATCTCGAAATAGAAACAAGAACAAAATCTTATGTCATAGGAGAATCCTATATATCTCATCTCATCTCATAATTTCACAACTAGGTTGTTTCGAACACCCAACCTATCATCTGTGGTAAGTCTCACCCTCAGGTGACAAAAGAACTCGATAACTGGAGGATGAAACCCTCCATTTATATAGAAACCAAAAAAAATTTATTTAGATGACCTTTAAATATAAAAATTATTCCCCCCATTGTGATCTACATGGAAAAATTCTCATAATCGACTACTCACATGCCCAATTCTGACTTTCAGGGACCAAGGCATCCCTAAAACTACTAAGATGGAGAAGTACATGGCCAGAGCACATGGCCAGAACACATTGTCCCAACCTGTATAATAGTACACAGTGGGTAAATTATTTTACATGGTGTGTAATGTTCACAAAAAGTTACTCTGTGTGCATTTTCACCCATACACATGCTCATGTACCACTACATGGTGTGTACTCCCTAAAAACCACTATTCTGTGTTCTATTTCACACGGCCAGTCACATGGCCACCCACTACATGGTGTGTACTCAAAGCACACAATGTGTAATTATGGAAACTTAATCTTCCCCGAACAGGAATAACACGTGACATGTACCCCTGGAACACACACCGTGTATTCTGGGATTTCCGACAAGAAATCCCTCAAAACATCTGAAACACCCGTTTTCGCCCCCAAAAAGATTTATCTGGCCTTAAGAGGAAACAAGAAATAAATATAAAGCTTTAAAGTCTAAAAAAACATGTTTTAGGAGGATCAATGGAGAAACCATAAACAACAAATCATTGGGAGAAAACCACCGAAGTTTCGGTTGATTTCACGGCTCACGGTTGCCGCACACCGACTCAGCGCGATGAGAGCGTCGAATCAATACCCCAATTTCATCCCATATCTCTCTATCTTTAAAAATAAAAATACTATCAAAAGACATGGAAAATGAGAAGCATAGGAGATGTGTTCATGGTGGAGGAAGAAAGAAGAGAAGGAAGAAAAGAAAATGAAGGAAAAGTAGAAAAAGGGGCCCACACCAGCCCTGACACCTGACATGAGTTTACCACTTCACTAGGCTATACTCTTCATTACGGACTCAACGATGATGAAAAAATCTCAATCATACACTCCGTTTAATAGTAATTGAGAAACAAACCTGCATGAAAAATTTAATATGGAATTCATTAATATTAAATATTAAATATTCCGCTAAAATTTGAACAGCTTAGATTTAATCCACACTCTTGTCCTAGGGTAAAATACCTATTCTGGGACCAACGAAGTTGTCAAATAAATTTTCCGAGATCAGATGGTAGGGTAAAATGACCATTTTACCCCTCACTTTCATCCAACAGCAAAAATTCAAATTGCTGCTCAAAATGACAGTCCGGAAAAACACGAGTTCTTACAAAATCCCCACCATAAACCTTCTCATTTGAGAGAAGCCCATTGAAGGGACCAACATCCATGATACCTACCCGAGCATCTCCACAACTATGCTATCTGGACTGTCCAACGACCATCCTTATAGCGTAGACAACTACCATCTACACAGAATATGTTCAACTAAGACCAAATTAGTACTCCCCACCATAGGAATACCCTTTCCATCATCTTAAAAGAAATCACTGAGCTCAAAATCTCCTATAAAACACTAAAGTTTAACCTAAACTAATTCAACCACCCTCAAAGGTCCAATGATTAAATCCCCACCATATGGCTTTCCATACACCACTCCGAGAG
Organism: Viscum album; assembly: GCA_963277665.1. Lineage (NCBI taxonomy): Eukaryota > Viridiplantae > Streptophyta > Magnoliopsida > Santalales > Viscaceae > Viscum > Viscum album. The sequence continues at coordinate 156,995,652 of OY728128.1, read as the reverse complement.
CACAAACAAAACATATTCTATCCTCAACCGGGAAGAAAATTTAGAATGAAAAAGAAATAAGCTCGATGTAGGGTCGAAGCTCCCTCATCACAATCAAGACAAATCAATATATCTCATGATAATATCTTATAGGAGTACAATAATATTTCACTGAAGGAATGTCCAGCTCCCTCCGAGCCACACTAACATCCTGCCAAAACTCAACCAGGATTTACGCAAGGGTCAACCATTCTCACACAGGTTTCCCTAGAAAGTAACATACATCGACCAAAAAGGGTTCGAGTCAAAACCAAGGGTCTCTAGGTCTTCCACCTAGCCCTACAGAAAAATTCCCATGACTGGGTCACATGGTCAAACCACCTTGCCAAAATGATCCAAACCCTCTTAGAATAGGGTAAAGATCACAAGGACCATAGAAAGTCAAAACCAAAACACAACCTACAAGGGCCATGATACTCTCCAAGAATCCTTAGACGGAACTAGTCCCTGGAGTTCAAAACCCAAATAGAAGAGAAACAGAATTGACACTCATCAGGTATCAATATATGAAAAAACCACAAGGAGGTCCAGTTCAAAAGAAATTCCTTGGTATCTATCGACATCATACTCATTAATTTGACAAGATAACCATAGACCTAAGAAACAAAATCCAATATGGGGTTAAACAGAAAGCCATCACGTGCCACATAGACCAACTGGGGTCACTGCACCACCTTTACATTAAGACTGAGTCATCAGCCTCAACAAAAACACCTCAACGTAGTTCCGAGTAAACTGCCATTAGAGTAAAATGTATGTGTGAATAGACGAAAATGTCTCAGTTGTTAGTAAAAACATACTCTAGAAGGCCAATATGATGTGAATCTTATGTGCCTAGTGTGATTCATGAGATGCCTCTTTCCTTTGTTGGCCAAGATTAAAAATCCATCCTTGGAATCTTACGAATGGCCAAGATCCAGAGATCCATTGTAAATCAAAACACCACACAACATGTGTGTCGCTCAAAGCGAAAATAATATACAAATGTAACATCACAAAATCAGAACAGCAATCCCAAACCTTGGGAACCAGGACTTCATAATGGAACACGTGTTCTTGATGCACCATCCTGATATCCATCACAGGTTCCGACAAATTCCTAATACTCCTGTCTACCATATCCTAAATAGTGATGACCAGGAAATAAAACTCCTATGATACCACTTTTTAGTGACCCAGCCCGAAAGCCATTAAACCAGTGCTTCGAGCGGGTTCGCCACAAGACCTCAAGTACGCCTCCCCATACACCAGAGGCTACCGAATAGTAGTGAGGGCCTAGGGTGTGATAGAGGGGAGACTATTCCATCATATCCGAGTAATAAAAGAGCGGAAATAACTAAGTATCATACACAGTGGAACGTAAATAGAGTGTGAAAGAAATAAACAACTGAAATAGAACAAGATGTAATAGTAAAATGCTGTAAAATCCCGAACAACTATGCAATAATATAACACACTAGTCACCCACTTGAATGACCATACATATAAAAGTACAAAAGGAACTGAAATTAAATTTACAGGGCTATACTACTAACTCTGAACCAACTCACGTAACTGATCTTCAGACACTGTCGAACTGCATCAGCCTAATCAGTGGAACCACTCGAGTAGCTCCGCTCAATCAAGAAACACTGGGCCTCAGCTAGATCCACCATGCAACTCGTGATCAACCTGAAAAGAAGACATAAGGTCTATACGTACACCGAGGTGAACGTGCATGGGTGATAAATAATATCAGTAGGGTACCCCGACAAGAAAACTATAACTATGCTACTAAGTTTATGCAACAACAACGTTCTCAGCCTAGCTAGAACACAACAAAGAAAGTAAACCAATGGGTAACCATAGTCGAACCTGGGGAATGTAATCCATGTCAACTGGGCATCTGTCCCAATGGATTTTCATATCTATATACATATACACGTATAGTACCATACCTATACACATATAGATAAAGATGAATATTATTGATTATGTTATTCAAATAACAAGAACACCATCAGTAGTCGATCCTTGGGACCATAATCCTGATCTCCTGGACATCCTATACAAGGGAATTGGGTTGGACGTAATGCTAATCAGGCTATGTGTCATTATGTCAATCTATGTGTCCGTAATCCCATCGACATCTACCTTCTTCGTACAACGTAGTAATTATATATCTGAGCAAACTAATGAAAAACAAGTAACCCTCTGGGAAGCTCTCATAGTCTGAACCCTTTTTTCAACAAGCCATCAATCACAAACACACGACCACCTAGGAAGACTTCGCGGTCTAAACCCTATGGGTTTAACAAAGAATCATATAAATTATGAACGACTATTGGGTAGATCGCACAGTCAATACCCCTTGGGTCCAACATAGTATAAAACCACCTGGGCGGCTGTCATAGTCTCACCACATGGTCCAACATATTATGCGACCACCTGGGCATCTCTCACAGTCTAACCCCCTAGGACAAACATAGTATACAACCACCTAGGCAACTCTCATAGTTCAACCAATGGTTCAAACATAGTATACGACCACCATGGTAACTCTCACAGTCTAGCCCCATGGGTCCAACAGAGTATACGACCACCTAGGAAGCTCTCACAGTTTAACCCCCCTTGGTCCAACATAGTATACGACCACCTAGGAAGCTCTCACAGTCTAACCACCTTTAGTCTCTTATAGACAAAGACTCTCTGAGGAAGAACTCACGGTCTATTCCACCGATAGTCTTTTAACATTAAAATACATAATCAATGAATAATCACTTAGAGTAAATTCCCCCTATAGTCCAAAGTGATCAAAGATTCTTAGAGGAGGCTCACACGGTCGATTCCCCATGTATTCAAAGGCACCAGGTTCTCACGGTCATGGGTATGTCAAACAATCCATAAATGCAACAAGGCCAAAGAAAACCTCAATAACTACTTGGCTAAACTTTCTACAACATCCCCATCATTTAAGATACAATCACTCCATCCTAACAAAACTAGGCATGAAAAAAATGTAGAGTAATAAGAAAATCTAGACCAAACTATCAATATCAACAAACATGGAAAAACACATCAACAAAAATGTAAATTTGCCTATTTACAAAAAAAATCGCCTCTTCATATGAACACAATGAAAAGTAGGCATCCTAAAAAACAATAAGACGCCTCGCATCAGGCTTTAAAACCACCAACCAGGAAGTACCTATGGTAACCACTACAACATCATCAAACCAAGTCAGATACAAAAAAACGATGGAGGGTGGCCCGAACGGCAAAACCAACAATACATCCAAAGCCCAAAGGACTACTAGTTTGGCCCGAGTTCTAGACGACACCTGATCACCATATCTACCCAAACCTGATGTAACAACTCAGGGTCATTCAAACAAAGTGCACCCACTGGGTCCCTCAATTCAAACACTAAGGAGGCATCATACTCGAGATCTTCGAGGTAAACACGAGTGAAGGCATCCTACACAGGATCCTTAGAGAAGAGTAAGGGAGGAATCATGCTCAGTATCTTTGAATGAAAGAAAACATAGGCATTCTATAAAAACGTTCATAACAAAGGAATACTAATAGAGAGATCCTACAAGGGACTCCCTTGGTCAACACACATGTAAAGGCATCCCTCAGGGGATCCTTGGAAGTATCTGGTCTCACAGCCTCATAAGCTATAAGGGAAATATCACAAGTGAAAAAAGATAAAAATGTTATGTCATAAGAGATATATCATAGATCATATCATATCAAAAAGTCTCCACTAGGTTGGTCTGAACACCCAACCTATCATCTGCGCCAAGTCTCACTCTCAGGTGACAAAATAACTCGATAAATAGATGAAGAACCTCTCCATTTATATAGACCCCAAAAAAATCATTTATATGACCATTAAATGTAAAATGGATTCCACTATTGTGATCTACATGGAAAACACTCAAAATCGACTACTCACATACCCAATTCTGACTTCCGGGGCCCACGATATCCCCAAAACTACTAAGACAGGGAAGTACATGGCCAGAGCACATTGCCAGAAAACATTGGGCATGCCTGTGTAATAGTAAACGGCATGTACATTATTGTACATGGTGTGTACTGTTCACAAAAAGATACTCCATGTGCATTTTAACCCAAATACATTCCCATGAACCACTACACATCGTGTACATTTCTGTATACAACGTGTACTCCTTAAAACCCACTACTATGTGTTCTATTTCACATGACCAGTCACAAAGCCACCCACTACGCTGCGTGTACTCAATGAAAATGGCATGTAATTATGGAATCTTCATCTTCCCTGAATGGGAAGAACACACGGTGTGTACCCCTGGAACACACGCTGTGTATTTTTGGTTTTCTGACGGGAAATCCCTTAAAATGCCTGAAATGCCCATTTCACCCCCGAAACAATAGATCTGGCCTTATGAGGCCATAATCAAGCAATATAATGCTTTAAAGACATAAAAACATTTTTATAGAGGATCTATGGAGAAAACATAAACAACCATTTCATTGGGAAGAAACCGTCGAAGCTTCGGTTGATTTCACGGCTCACTGCTATCATACACCGACTCAGCGCATCGAGAGCATCGAATCGGTACCCTATTTCCTCCTATCTATCTATATTTCTCAAAATACAAATCATCCCAAAATACACGGTCAAGGAGAAGTGTAGGAGATGTGTGCAAGTAGGGGGAAGAAAGAAGAGAATGAAGAAAAGAAAAGGAAGGAAAACAAGAAAAATGGGCCCGAGCTGACCCCAGCGCCCGACATGAGTTTATGCCTACCATAGGCTAAAAACCCATGTTGGACTCAACGGTGCAAGTATAATCTTAATACGATGCTCCGTTTAAATGTTATTGACAAAATATCCAGCGTGAATAATTTAATATTGAATTTAATAATATTAAATGTTATATATTTTGCTAAAATTCTAACAACTCAGATTTCCACCAAAATATTCTCCTAGGGTAAACTCCCTATTCTGAGAGAAATATATTTGTCAGAAAAATTATCCGAGATCAGTTGGTTTGTGAAAATGACCGTTTTACCCCTCATGAGCATCCAATAGCAAAAATTCAAATTTCTGCTTAAAGTGAATGCCTGAAAAAATACGGGTTCTTATAATCATTATTTTCAAACTAATTATTTATACTATGAGAAATGAAAACATTACTCTTGTGTACATGCGGACAACCACCTCTACAAACCAATGCAATTTTGTTTTCATTCCCACATCTTGATGTTATATTTTATTATTGAATATATATATATATATATATGATATTAATGGGACAGTTAGGATTTTACAGTGTTAATATATTACATATCATCTTACCCTTTAGTTTGACTGAAAATGATAAGGTCTCTAGTGTGTTTGTGCGCACTACCACCTCCGTGAAGAAATATAATTCATTTTCCATGTCCATTTAATGAATTTTTATAAAATAATATTAAATATGTAAACATGATATTTAATTCATGATAAATATTCTATAAATCATTTAATAATAATTCCTTTGACCTTTTCCAGCTTATATATTTTTTAGTATTATAAACCAAACATCATCAAAGAGTCTGAATTGAATTAAACTTATATTGTAACTAAATAAGAAATAAAAATTATTGGAATCCTCATGTGTTAATCATGTTTTAATGATCACAAATACTATATATTCAGTAAACCTATATAATCCTGTTTAATCTTTATAAAATCATGTGTACAAATGAGTAGTCCCTTTATGCCTTAACGAATTATCTTAAACAATTTTTTATAATGAAATTCTCTTATGAATGATTATGTTTAATTTATTATATGAATATTAATGTTTGTGTCTATGAACAGATATTGTGCTTTGTATGAGAAACCATGATTCTGCCACTGGTTGTGTCTCTGTAGAAAAGGACCCAGACACCGTGACCATCCAGACACCATGACCAATCAGACTTGATGATTATCCAAATACCTTGACAAGACACTTTGATCAAACAATGCATCTTTAATACAGGTTATTGATCTCTATACAACTATCCCATCATATATGTCTCACCACTCAAAGGAAAACAAAGAGACACTGTTTCTAGATATAATATTTCAAAGAGACATTGTTTCAAGGAGATAACATTTCATGAAGACTCTGTTTCCAGATAAAATGTGTCGTAGTTTCATAATCTAATTTTTCAATTTTTAGTTTAATTTATAACGGTCATGTTTGAACTTTTAAATGCACTGACATAATTAATGTTTCTTTGTATACATGTCACCAGATAGTACGAGGAACAAGGTGCAAAAGAAATTCATCATGTCGGATCCTACTGATGTATTCTAAGAATAGAAATAATATTGTGGCCATAAGAAAAATAATGGATAATAGTGGAAATAGAAAAAAGTGTATACATGATAATGAAAAATCACGAGCATTCATGAAAGTAGAACCAACACATGAAACCCGAAACTATTGAAGAACACATGAAGCATACTCGAATCCTAGAGTCGAGAAAATTTTTTCTGTATCAACTCCATAAAGAACATGAGTCATATCTAGCTGACTTACAATAACATGTTTTCCACGAGAGGACTTGATTTCTACATCTAATTCATCCTAGAAATCTAGTGCTGCATTCTGTAACACTCAAAGCACTTCTAACCGTATTTCATCATTTCTACACTGTTGTGTATTAGTTTTCTCTTTCAAGTAGTGTGTATTTCTATAAAAAAACGTGCATTGTCTCCTCTATTAAACTAAAGTACACATGATATCCTTTCCCTTACATCGTTTTACACTTTTTTATTCTTAGAGATATGTGTTGAAGTGGTCCATGTGTGACCTTATAGTCCATACCCACGAAGAACTATGGAAGAGGTTGTGTAACCTACATCGTCCGGTGTATTGTTGTTAACCCCAATCCATGTTTTGGATCATGTTTATTTATATAATCTTCTTGGAAGAAGGAGATCACCATGTGGAGTGGAATAGGACTCGAACCGAGACCGAACCACTTGTTTTATATTCATTGTGATCTTCATTTTAGTTTTATCTGTTTTAATATATATGTCAGAAATCACTAAATTAACATTGATATATAATCTTGGAAATAAGTTATAATTGTTTTTCCTTCTTATAATAGCTTCAAAAGTATTGTTCATAAATATTATTAAGATTACTAAAAATTAATCAATCTTTTGAGAAGTTATTCAAACAATAAAACTTTCACAACTGTATAACATTAATTTTCATGGATATAATTAAATTTATTATTGAACATTTTTGAGAATACCTTTTCAACAAACTTTTTTATAGATACTCAATTCACCGCCATATAGTAATCTACTCTGAACAACATTTGGTATCAGAAGTTATTTTTAAGACTTTTGTTTTATCCATATTCAATTGTGAATTTAGTTGTAATTTAAATAACTATAAATTTATATTAATTCTATATTTATATTTTTTTAAAGTATTTCATAATGATTTATAATAGATTGGAAGGTGTTTCATCCAATATATAACCATTCAGTAATGGAACCAATTATGCTCAATGGAAAAATTAAATGGAAATGTATTTAGAAAGTATAAGTTTGGAAATCTGGTCTTTAATTATAGATGAGTATAATATTTATTCTTCTGTTAGAATCACATGGGATGACATTTCAAAGACTGCCTATAGTATAAATTGTAAATCCATGAATTCTTTATATTTATATTTAGGAGATGAGTAATTTAATTGAATTTCTGAATGTAAAACTACCCATGAAATTTGGGATAACATGTGTTTTTCAAATTAAAAACATCTAGTGTGAAAGAAATAAGACTTAATACCAACACTATAAAATATGATAACATTAAAATGTAACATGATGATGCTATTTTTGACATGTATCTCATGTTCAATGAAATTTTCCACACAATAATTTCTCATGGAAGATAAGTCACTGCCAAAAAAAAATCCTCAGGATTCTTAGATGCCTACGTGACAGATGGATATGAACCTCTGTCCCTATTAGGGAGTCATGAGACATCCTCAAGAAACCTGTAAAATAACTCATTCGAAAACTAATGATATATGAATAAGAGATGAATGTCAAAATCTAAGATGAGGATGAAACCAATAGAAAACTAGCTCCATTCAAGACAACCACCTCTAAACATAAAGAGAAAGAGAAATTAGAAGTCTATGTAGAATGTTCGAGCAGTGAACAATAATCTCCTGATAGTGATAAAGAGAAGGCTTAATTAACTAGATGGTTTAAGAGAATTTAAAAGATAAAGAACTTTTTCAGAAATCCTAACATTAAGAGAAGATATGGTCCAAAAGGAAGTTGGATGAAATAATGGAAAATATGGGACAAGCCTCATGGGATTGTATGCAATGAATGTAAGAAAAATGGACATATTAATGCTAACTGTACCAATATCATGTAAAAATAGAAATATGGTGACAAAGGTAGAATGTATAAAAAGGTAATGAAAGAAAAATGGGTTGCTTCTGAGGAGAGATAAAAAAACATACAATATTCATGTGAGGAACTGGAAAACAAAGACAATATGTGTTTATGACAAACACATCTAAGGTAACACTGAAATCTAATATAGTAAATTCAAATTATTCTAGAGATGAGAGTGACTATAGAAATATGTATAGTGAAGAAATGTTTGATTACTATTATATTCTTTAAGAGACATGCAATGAATTAAAAGATAAATACAACTCTTTCATGAAACATCATTTTCATACCTCAACTGTTGATGTTGAACTTATTGTGGAAAAATAGAAAAATTCACAATTACAAAAAGATAAAAACAAAATAAAACATTCTAATAAGAAATTTTAAATGGATCTTGAAATTTTTACTAATGTTAATGATATGTTGGTACAAATTCTAAGTAAATAGATTGCTTCTAAATATTCTACTGGCATTGGCTATAAACTTGGTAAAAGAAATTGTTGAAAAACTATTTTTTTGTTTCTAAATCTAGGATATAAAACATTTCTGTAGTTCTGGAAAACATTCATCTAGTTAATGTAATGATGCACTCTCTATTGTTTCAAGATTTTCTGGACCAAATAGACTTTATTTTTCAAGTACATTACTTAATGCTTATAGAAAACCTATGAGGCAGATATGGGTTCCTAAGGCACTAGTCACTAATATTACTGGACCCAAACAAGTATGGGTACCAAAATCTATTTTTATTTGACTATTTTGTAGGGATGTTACTCAAAGAGTTCCTCTAAAATCTTATGGTTCTTCGACAGTGGGTGTCCAAGACACATGATAGAATACTATTCATGCTTCATGAACATAATAAAAATTGACTGAGGACATGTCACATTTGGTGACAATCACAATGGAAAGATTATTGGCCAAGGAAAAATATGTAACTCTAACTCAGTTTTGATTTCCAAAGAAATTTTTGTTAATGGATTGGAATAAAATATTCTTAGTATTTAACAACTAGGTGATGTTGGAGTTCATGTAAAATTTGAAAATTATTCTTGGAATGTTTTTAATTCTAAAAAGGAATTAATGTTTTCAACATTAAAAAATGAAAATTTTTACTCTGTTAAATTAAATTATTTATCTTCCATAAATGATTCATGTTTAAGTGTCTTTCACAAAGAGTATTGTCTTTGGAATTGGAGACTATAACACTGTAACACTAACTCCCATATAAAGTTAACTATAGAAACCTTAATCAAACATCTACCCAAACATGAGTTTCGAAATGATCAAGTGTGTAATCCTTGTCAAAAAGGAATGTGATACAAATTTTCCTAGAAACCATAGAGTGAAGTGTCAATATCTCCACCTCTCGAATTGGATCACATGGATTTTTTGGGACCATCTATAGTTTCTTGATAAAATGGGAAGCACTATATGTATTTTCTTATAGATGGATTTTCTAGATATAGCTGGAAATTCTTTTTGGCTCACAATTGTGAACCCTTCTCTCATTTCACCTAATATGCGAACACTATAGAAAATATTAATGGACATATAGATAACAAAAAAGGATGTAACTCATAAAGGAAGTTTCGAAATGACAAAGTGAAGTCATATTTGGACCCGGAGGCCCACTCCGGAGGGCCTCGAAGTGGTGCATGAAATTAAGGATGCTTTGCCTGAAAAATTTTGGCCGTGTGGAAGGAGTACCGGATTTGCGAAAGGATCATGGCTCCAGTGCGCAATTTTTCGAGCCCGCAACCGCATTTTCCCCCTTTGCGCGCCGCTATCCCTTGTGCCCAATATTTCACCCGCCATCTGGATTCCTCAACGCCAGGAGCCTATAAATAGAAGGAGACCCCTTCCATTTCTGGGTTGCGGAATTTCATCCGGCTCTCATGCACGAAATAGTATTTCTGCACACACAATATGACATTCAGTTATTGACTCTTTTCACACACCCTTGCCCCAGGGTCCGCCCTTGTGCGCAATCCCACTAGTTTAGATAAAGTCCCAAACCCATCAGGGTTCCTTTATTGCATGCACTCTCTCCCATTGCACGCAAAACATTCGGATTGCACACAATCCCTTCGTGTAGTGCGGATTTTTCTTAGGGTTCGGCCGTAACCAATTGCGTGAATTTCACCTCCTTCGCGCGTAATCCACCTGCCCCAATTAAGCTTCATCCCGGTTTTTTGAGCGTAAACCTTCTCTTTGCGCGCAATCCCCATGACTCCTCACCTTGTGCCCCCCGGGCGCCTCCCTGCGTAGACGCCCGATGTTCTCCATACCGGGCCTATGTATAATGAGATGTTTTCCTGTACGACCTTCTAGGCTTGTACGAATTAACCTCAAGGTCCCTTGGGCAGTGTTTCCAGTTGCGTTACTTTTCCTCATTCTTCTTCTCATAGGCATGCTAATGGCTATTCCTTCTTCGCATAGCCACGCTAACGTGGACCCCTCGATGGTTCACCATGTGACCCCCCTTTGCCACGACCTTGAAGATACCTTCCCTCCCCCAAGGGGTAGAGGGTACCGGTCATGTAAGCCCTAGGGGTGTGGAGTTAACCCACCTCATCCAAGCTATAGGACGTTAAACTTCCAAGCACCTCATTTTCAACACATGACATTAAACTGTGATCCGACCTTGGGCCTCGCACGTAGGGTCCCCCCCGGCTCAGACATTCATTATGCTGCTTGTCTCCATAGGAATGGAATCTTCCTCACATGGAATGATATCCTCCCTTTCGGAGTGGCGTTTTTACTTGGGGGAATGTCTACCTCAGAGCATAATCCCCTAGCCTCTCATGTGGAAGGTAGCACCCATGCACCTCCGTACTTCCACACTCCCAAGGCCAGTGGAGGGAATTATATGGAACGAGGCCTCTCCTTTGTTATGTCCCAAATCACTCTCCCTCTGCGCTTTGTCGCTCTTCGGTCCTCCATCCTGGAGTAAGTCCCAGCACTAAGGGCCACTCAATGCGTAAGCCCCTGTCTGCTTCTCACAGACGCACCCTTCACGATGTGATCATTTGGTCCCTTCTGCCTCTTGTTTCTCACACCGAGCATGACTCACATGGGATTTGAGTGAGCATGGACCATGACGTCCTCTTATGGGACACCTCAGAGTGTAAGCCCCATCCCAGCAAACTAGGGTGACTTTGATCCGTGCTAAAGCATGGCATGTATGAAGCCTCTACAAGGTTCAAGCCCACCACCTGGTTGTTCTGACCCCCTCACATCGGTTCACCAACTCCTTAGGCCGCCTCAGAGTGTAAGCCCCAAATGTCATCCTGCATGACGTTAAACAGTATGTCTTCCAGCAGGACGTTAAAATGTATGCCCTCATCACACATGACGTTAAAGTGGATGTCGTCCAACACGACGTTAAACTGTTTGCCTCGTCCCGCATGATGTTAAACTGCACCACCCAAACTATGTATACATTGATCCATGTTATGTCATGGTACGTAGGAAGCCTCTATGAGGTTCAATCCCACCACCCAGTCATTCTGACCCCGTTGTGTCGGTTCGCTAACTCTATGGGCCACCTCAGAGCGTAAGCCCCATATCCACCATTGTGGGCCTCCTCAGAGCGTAATCACCATATCCACCACTATGGTCCGCCTCAGAGTGTAAGACCCAAGTCCATCCATTGTGGTCCACCTCAGAGCGTAAGCCCCAAATTCCCCCATCCCGCATGACGTTAAACTGTATACCCGAACTACGGGGACTTTGATCCATGTCAAGTCATGGTACGTAGTAAGCCTCCCCGAGGTTCAAGCCCCTTCACTCCATCACCCATCCTGATTCCTACTCGGGCAAACACATCCTGATGGGATCTTGCCACCTCATTCCACTCCACAGTATCCGGGAAGCCGCCCACGTCCTGGACCTGACATCGGTGTTCCCCCCAGGGGGTTCTTCAATCTAATCCACTCTCAGTGTTCTGATCAGTCTTATTCGACCCCACTAGATTTTAAACTCGTGACATACCCCGTATTAAAAATGGGAAGCAGAGGAAAACCTGAGATACAAGCCTGTGGCATGCAATTTCTCACGTTCGATGTGGGATTCATCGGGCTTCCACGCCCTAAAAAAGCCCTATAATAAGGGACAAAAGACAGACATGCCAATCTCCCAGCGTCAAGACACGCCAACAACACCCCAACCTAGCCATTCTCCTCACTGAATGTTGCTGCCCCGACCAGACCCCTTGGAGCGTCTCGATGGAAGCAGCATAATTAACTGGTGTCCATGATGTTATGGCACTAGGAACGAGCTTCCAGAATACGTCTTAAATCTATGAGGGAGACCCGAACTAGGTGAAGATCTCCGAGGAGGAATCCACGGAAGGAAGACTGACATCCCATCATCTCGGTTTTGATCAAGTAGCAGTCGTCCCTACACAAGGAATGGATGTCTCCCGCCTTTGGAAAGCAGAAATGCGGGGTCACAAGATGCACGTCCTCCCCTACGTGACGGATTTGCGCCCGCGACCCGGAGAAAGCGTAGGAAATAGAAAATGGTGAACCAGACATGAAGCTCTTCTCCTCAATATGGAGACCAGTAGCGTTGGGGTATCAGAAGATTAGCATGTCACCAGGTCCAGGTGACCAGCACCAGGACGTGAAACCTACTAGGGGTTGGGGTAGTCAGGACATTGAACACTCCATTCTCTGGCTTCATCGGCACAGATCCCTCTTTCCAACCACAGAAGGTGGCATGGTGTTGGGATATTGGCTGTCGATTCCATTTCTTGTTAATGTTAATGGGTTCATCTCCCTTCTTTTAGGAATCATATCGCTGCATCCGGAGCTCGATCGCCACCTACCCACCAGTGCAGGGGCAGGGGCATCACCGACACGGCCTCCCTGCGCGGTCCAACCTTTTCCACAGCTGCTCCGACCGCCACGACTGTCGGGCGCTTGGGCCCCCTCTCTCTATCAGAGATTATCCAATGGAGGGTGATCAACGACCTTGTGCGTAGGTACGAGGAGGAAGGGGTCATCCCGACTAGGGACATGGCCCGTTTGGATCTCGACGCAGTTGCACCTCACCACCATCACCACCCCTGAGGGCCGCTCAGGGTGCCGCTACTTCCCACACCGACATTCAACCGTTTCAGGAGCCTATCCCTGGAACGCCTCGAAACCTCCCTTCCCTACACCGATGAGGTGGGATATTTCTGGGTTGGACCACCCAGAGACCCACTTCAAGGGATCATGGTCAGGGCCCCCACCAAGCTGCGTCAATGCCACAGCCCGAATCCCTGAGCCGAAGAGAAGGCAATCTATGTGCCCGCACAACCGGCTCCAACCCATCTGACCCGAAGCCAGCGTCGGGAGTGAGCGAAAGAGGATGCCCGCCCTGGGGCATCAATGTCAGCAACCACTATGGCCCGAGCCACTACTGACTCCTATCATTAAACCCCCGCACAGGTCGAGAAGGGGAAGTTACATACCCGACACAAATCGAGGCCCCGACCACCCCACAGGAAGGTTGGGTCGACTCTCCCGGTCACTAGCACAGGCAATGGCCGTCGCGGACCAATTAACGGTAGTGCCATCCAGCGTGAAGGCCTACTCCGTGCCACTGTTCTGGAATGTAAAAGGCTTCCCTGTGAGAGCTACGCTCCGGGAGGGGCTCTTTCCAGCGCTCACTGCACTGGGTACAGGGCCACTTCCCCTACCTCTGGCCACGAGTATGGATCCATTGCATATCCGGTCACTCAACCACATGGGAGTCCCCCCCCTTGTCCCTTTCGACATCTTCCCCGGTGCTCCTCACACCCCGGCCTTCGATACTCTCCCCCCCAGCACCATTGTGGCCAGAGGACTCCATGATGGAAATCAGCGTTGCCCTGAGGAGCCACCCGGGGGAAGGAAGGTGGGAGATCATCGCCGCAAGAGAAATTCCAGGGAAGGTCGGATGGAAATCAGACATGTCCATTTCTTGGACTCTGAGGTGGAGTACGACTTGACGATGGAGCCCTCCCCCCGGTCCTATGAGTCAAGGGCATGGATAGAGATGCGGTGAGTTAGCCTCGTACTCCCTGAATGAGATATCTGTATGATCCCCACCTCCCTCCGAAGTTATATCCAGGAGGACGAGGACTTGACCTACCCCTAAGGGTCAAACATTCAGTTACCATTAGCCTTTCTGGAAGCACCTTCCACCTCGGTCAGAGAGGGTGGATAACCTTTCTAGGGACCAACGGAAGAGTTGCGACATGTAACACCCTCGACAAGTGCCGACACTGTGAAAGGAGGAATGTTGGCTGGCCCATCCTATCATGAGGTGATAGCTAGGACACTGAATCCCTTGGAAGACGACTTAGGATTCAGCTGCCAATCGACCTGCTCACCGTATTCTCCTCCGGCCAGCCCACCGGCCTAGCGGCCTGCCTCGACACCACTGCTAGTTCCCCAGCCATTCTCAGTTGATGAGTGGGGCCAGCAGGGGCTGGATCCCGAACCTCAGTTGTGGAGCCTCTGGGCCGTCCTCGTAGCAGGGCACTTCCCCGAGAATTTTTGGTCGGTTGCGGGATCAGATTTTGATATACAGGAATCGCTCACCTGAGGAGAGTTTGAATGTTTCCATCAGACTCTCCAGGCGACTCACTCACATCTTCACTATCCTGGGATTCGAGAACACCTTGAGGATATTGGTGAGGAATGTTGTCGGGTTGACCTACCCATGCTCCCTGTGGTTCGGCACCCCGAGTCACTTGGCCACCACATGGCCCTCCAACAACAATGCATTCAGAGTTTTGAAGTTCTCCGCAAGGTTATTTAGGAGGCCACCCCCCACGTGCACGTCCATGGATTCGGGAAGTACGTTTCCCTTCTCTTCAGCACGATTCCCTGGCAGCCCGACTCACCGAGAGGTTTTGAGGGTATGCACCCAAGGGCAGCAGCGGTTAACATGGTCGACCTATTGGGAGAGGGGAACTGTTTTGAACTTCTCGATGGGGACTCGCCCCCTGAGGACAGGATGCTACTGGACCCATATGGGATGATTACTCGCCAACAGAGAAACCTCCTAGGTCTCCCCACACCCACTGAGGCGTTAACACTGATCTGGAACATTTGTAAGGTTATGGAACACGTCAGGGCTGTCAATCTCACTGACCCATCTGTCTCAGTGCAGAAGGCAGAGGAAGATACTGAGAAGGCCACACTATTCCAATAGCTTGCTGAGCAGAAGAGGTTGGTTGATGAGCTCCTATACAAACGCATTGCAGAGCGGTGGCCTCACTATAGTGATCCTAGGCTGGGACAGCAGGGGAAGAAACAACTAACCCTCGACGAGATTCTCCCGAGCAACTGCGATCATGCCGTGTTCACTGACAGAGGATAGGCAGGGGAATGATATGTTTTTCCAGACCCTCCTGAGCGGCGTGATCATCAAAGAGACCCTGCTTGGGTTCCTCCCGCTGCCCCAATAGTCACTCCAATAGCTGCCCTATGAGCTGTTGTTCCTGACTACCGGATTGATGATCCAGGCAATGAGCTTGTGATTAGGGATCCACGCCACGACAGGAACCCATGTCCCGATGATCCAATGACAGTACTTATCTCCCGCTTAGAGGCTTTGGAAACTCGGCAGGTGGCAATCGCACCGGACGGCAAGCCATTCACAGAATGGGTGGATGATATACTGGCCCCTACAGGATTTGTGAACCCCACTTTCGCCCCCTTTAACGGGATAGGAGACCCACCATAGCACCTGGTCCACTTCAACATGAGATGTGGGCCTATGTTAAGAACTCCAGTGCAGTAGGAGGCCACCACACATTGTTGCTTTCTTCAGACACTAGAGGGATCGAAATTCGTCTAGTACAACCAGCTTCCTGTCAGATCTATGACTAGCTGGGAGGACCCTCGCAAGAAATTCCTCTACCAGTTCAGTTCCACAACCCAGAAAACGAACATTGCATACCTATTTAGGTGAAAAAAGGGCCCGACGAGTGAGTCGTGGACTTTGTTGCCCAGTGGAAGGGGCTCACGTACACCCTTGACATGCCACTAACTCAGGAGAAATTACTGATAATGCGTGTAGGGAATGTCAAGGCAGAGCTGGTTCATTCTCCGATCACTCAAAATTACCCTGAAGGGTTTCAGGACATCTTAGACAAGGCTCAGCCCCTCGAAGATGCCATGAAACATGCCAGTCAGTCACATCTGTTACATCCTGTAATCCCTACAAGGAGAGCCGCCAGAGCCGAGCCCACTGATGTGGCCTAGATAGAGGCCCCGAGGTAGCAAGAGTTGCTACCAGTGAGGTCAGCTCTGCATCCCCATAGGGGTCCACCTCCACGAGCGCAGCCTCCATCCCAGTAGTAACCATCTCAAAATCGGCAGATCCATCCACGTAATGCACCACCACCACCTAGGCGAGATAATCAGGTTCTGCCTCCTCGGCAGGCTCCTCCAGCCACTTGTTAGGGCCAGCCTCCAAAAGCCCCCTTTCCGAAAAAAAGAAATCAGACCTACTCATTTGACGAGGCCCAGGTCCCCAGTTACTTCTGTATTTCCTTGGAGTAGATAATTGTGAGCCTTCCTGAGTGCCAGATGCCAGAAGAGGTGCATCTCACTGATCACCCCAACTAGTGCCCTTATCACCTGACCTTGGGGCACACCATCCAACAATGCTACGTGTTCAAGGACTGGTTCCATGACCAGATTGGCAACAATATAGTCAGGTTGGGCCCAGCCCTGACACAAGTAGCAGGTGTCTTTGTGAGATCAGAGGGAGGTAGAAGCGACGAGGATGAATGGCAGCAGGTTTCCGACCATGTGTCCTGGATTTATAATGATTGGATAGCACCCAAGATGGTCTCTCATGCCCCTGTAATCATCTGCGCATTCCTGAATCATCCAGATCCCTAAGAAGCTGCGGTTTCTACCTCGACATCGTCATCCCAGCCAGCCTCTTCCCAGAAGATCAAGCATCGGCGGTGCAGAAAGAATGAATGCGCCCTGCCAATGTCGTCGCCATCTCGCACTCTTGGCGACTTCATACCCCCAGAAATGGGGATCCCTCTGAGACTCCGCCTGGTAATGGATTACTCCTCAAGTGAAAGCTAGGGGTATGCTTCAGTTGACACCGTAGAGTTGGTAAATACCTTTTTCACTCCTGATGATGAGGAACGCCAGGTGGACCTTCCCAATGTCCCCATCTGTCGCCAAGGTCCGCAGAGCCGTGGCCACATGAATCACCGGGGCACAGAATTTGGCACCTATATCAAGGTTGTTCACGCCGCTGAAACCAGACAACAAGACCAGTGTAGAGCTCAGCACACGCGACCCCTTTATTCGGTGTCGACAAGTTCACCTCCACCACCGTTTTAGTTGCTATATCAGGCAGAACCACCTCGATCATGCCGCAACCAGCTCTGCCCTTCTACTAGGTGACCCCAGCCCTCCGGTCCTAACCCGGAAGCCACTCTATGGGCTTTGACTAGTGGACAGATAGACGTGCCTAGTACCAGTCAGCCACCAGTCTAGCCGGAAGGGCCCGTCATGCCTCTAATCGTAGAGCGGACTCCTTTAAGTAGAGGATCACATTTGACCCAAATGTATGATGTCCTGAAGCACCTAGCTGGAATTCCAGAAAGGCTCCTTATCCTTGAGGATCTTCTCCTGTCGTCTGAAATGCATGAGGTGCTCGCCGAGGCCCTAAGGAGCCCCCTCCAGTTTGACATAGAGGTAGCAGCTGCAGAAGCCATCCACTCTGAGGCAATTGAGAACGCCGAATGCGAGGAGATTACCCCATTCTCCGGTGAAGATGAAGACCCTCCCATACAGGGGCACATTCTCCCATTATACATCATCGGTCAGTTCAACGGCGTGGATGTCCACTACTGTCTTCTTGACACGTGTTCTGGGATTAACCAAATCTCAACTCAGACACAACGGAAGCTGGGTCTGTCTGAGGATGATTTAACTCCCTCCGACCTTAGGATTCAAGGGTATGAGAGGACTGAGAAAACTTCACTCGGAAATATTCTCTTGAATACCCAGATCGGTGGCCTAATTTCTAGCACCCAATTCATGGTTGTCTCCCAGGACACCGCCTACAATGCATTGATGGGTAGGTCGTGGCTCCACCTTCACACAGCGGTCCCCTCAATGTATCACCAATGCCTCAAATAATCCCTTAATGGTCATGTAATAATGCTCTAAGGAGATTCATCTCATTTTTCCTCTTGCGAAGCCCGTTATCTGGATGCTGACTACTACAAGAGAAAGGATAAGCAGATTCTGGCAGGTGAGGTTGAGCCCGCCGTTATCACAAGTGATCCCGGGGCAGGTTTCGATGACACCTACATCTTCCCAATGCATCGGTTGGAGGCCACAAACCCCGACATGGGTTAGTGATTTGTGGTTTTGGGTACAAAAGGAAGGCATATTTCTAGGTCCAAGCGACGACGGAAAATCACCTAGTACTCCTACACCAACCAGGCTCAAGTGATCCAGGAACCTCCTACCCATGTACTGTATCGGGACGCCAGGCCCATGGCAACGGTAGAACATCATACAAGTCTCATCCATCGGGCTGGAATTAACCGACTCAAGACGATGCACCACTACTACTTTGATGTCATCAAGTGTGGCCCCTTGGGCTGAAGACCAGATGGGATTGGATCGACTTCCTTCATCCCTATGGTCTCAGCAGCACATGATTCTTCTGATATGATGACCACCGCCACCCAAGCCGGCACTGACTTCCCATCAGGGTCTGGTAGCCCCAAATCAGCTCCCCCTATGGATGATCCCTCCACAAGTGGAAAGGAGGACATGGAAGATGCGCCCCCCACCTTTGAAGATGGTTCTCCACCACGGTAGACGAGTTAGTGCAGGTGAACCTCTATAGCGAGGTGGACCCAAGACCCACATTGATCAGTGCGGCCATGCCCCTCGAGGAGCAGCAACAGTACATGGACTTTCATAAATAGCATCGTGATGTGTTCTCCTGGAGTTATAATGAGATGCCCGGACTCGACCCCCAGGTAGTCGTCCACTGCCTTGGCCTTCCGGAAAATCATCACAAGTTCAAGAATCCCCCAGAAAGATGCACCCTTCTCATAGTTCCATGGTTGATGCTGATGTTGATAAGGTTATTAAAGACAACTTCATCAAGGAAGTTCAGTACCCCTGGTGGCTAGCCAACATTGTTCCAGTCAGGAAGAATAATAGACAGATCTGGGTTTGTATCGACTTCCACGATCTCAATCGCTACTATCCGAAGGATGATTTTCCCCTTCCAGTGATAGAATTGTTGATCGATGCCACGACCGGGTTCCAAGCCCTCTCTTTCATGGATGGGTATTCCGAGTACAAACAGATTTGGATGGCCCCCGAGGATGAAGATTTAACTGCCTTTAGGGCCCCCCAAGGTACTTATTGTTACCAGGTTATTCCCTTCGGCCTGAATAATGCAGGTGTCATATATCAATGGGCCATGCATCGCATATTCAAGCCAATTCTCAGGACACTGGTGGAGTGCTACATGGATGACATGGTAGTTAAATCTCGCCAATGCCAGAACCATCTCAAGGACCTTGAGAAAGTGTTCGGCTTCCTCCGTTCCTGCCACCTGAAGATGAACCCATTGATGTTTGCCTTCGGGGTTACCTCCAGGAAGTTTCTGGGATTTTTTTTCAGATACCGAGGCATTGAGATTGACCTAGAGATGATCAAGGCCATCAGTGAAATGCCTCCCCTGAGCAATATTTAGGAGCATCGAGGTCTCCAAGGCCACTTAGCCTACATACGCCGATTAATTTCGAATTTGGAGGGCAAGTGTTTTCCCTTTTCCCGGCTCATGAAGAAAGGCACCTCCTATGAATGGGATGAAGAGTTTCAGACTACCTTCGAGGAAATCAAGAAGTATCTACTCCAACCTCCCGTCTTGATGCCACCCATCTTCGGAAATCCACTGGTCCTTTACGTGGCCGCCCTGGAATGGTCCCTCAGCACACTTCTCGCCCAGAAGAACAATAAGGTAATAGATAAGAGCCTCAACTACCTCAGCTGCATGCTCCTCGATCCAAAAATTAGATATTCTCCCATCGAGAAGAGATGTCTGGCGCTTATATTTTCCATACACAAATTGTGGCGCTATTTGCAGCACCACGAGGTACATCTGGTGTCTTGGGTAGACCCGTTGAAGTACATCCTGAACCGGCCTATGTTGAGTGGCCGTCTAGCGCAGTGGGCCATGATCCTCCAGCTGTTCGACAACAGGTTTGTGCCTAAAAAGGCTATCAATGGACAGGCATTGGCAGACTTTCTAGCTGCCCACCCAACCGCCGCAGAATTTCCACTTGATCTAGGTTTTCCTGATGAGGCAATCCTCTCAGTTGATCATGTCATCCCATGCTGGTAGATGCACTTTGGCGGTCCCTCCCGGAGCCCCACCAGTAGAAGACTCAACAATCCTAGGCTCAATAGAGTGGGCCTTGGTATCGTCTTCATCACCCCGGAGCAAGCCGTTCTACCATATTCATTCCTATTGTCAGAGGGCTTCACCAACAATGAGGCCAAATATCATTCCCTCATCACTGGCCTCAAGCTGGCCCTTGAGATCGACGTGTCCCATCTGCATGTGAAAGGGGACACCGAGCAGGTCATCAGGAAGGTCAATGGTGACTATGGTGTAAGAAATCTAGAACTCGTGACATTGTTGGAGTGTACCCTCAATCTAATGGCTCAGTTCCCTTCTCGACTAGAGGACGTTCATATTCCACGGTCGCAGAACAGTCGACCAGATGCTTTGGCCAGCCTGGCCTCGTCACTCGCAGAGCCTGAACATGATGACCTGATTATCCACATGGCGCACCGGAGAGTCATTTCTCCCATTACCTCGAAAGATGATCGTGGCCTGTGGGTGAACCATCTGACCACTAGTGCCCCTATGTCAGGAGCCCCGGGTACATTAGATACGGTGAACGAAATTGATCCTGATTGGATGACACCATTGGTTGGGTACCTTCAACGTGGTAATCTTCCGTCAGACTGGGCCGAGCACGAGCGGATCCGACGACGCGTGCTGCAGTTTACCCTTCAGAGTGGTCCAATCCTTGAGAAGATCCTTTACAGATGCGGATTTGATGGTGTTCTCCTCTGTTGCCTTCAATGAGTCGAGATCCCTCAGGTCATGCAAGAGGTTCATGCTGGTTCCTGTGGTTCCCATCATGCCAGGATGAAGTTGTCTCACCAGATTCAGAGGCTGGGGTACATTTGGCCCTCCATGGTCTATGACTCCATCATGTTTTCGAAGTGGTGTCATGTGTTCCAAGTTCATGCTAACTTTTTACATCATCCACCAGAGCCTCTCCACACTACCAAGTATTCTTGGCCCTTTGCAGTATAGGGGTCGGACGTCATAGGACCTTACCCACTGGTGACGGCTCACCAATGCCGGTTCATTCTGACCATTACGGATTTATTTTCCAAATGGGCAGAGGTAATTCCGCTCAAGTAAGTCAAAGCCCATTATATAGCTAACTTCGTGAGTTTTATCATCATCTATTGATTTAAAGTACCTCACGCTATCCTCACGGATAACAGAACCAACTTCCTAGCAGCCGAGCTAAATAAATTGTACTCCAAGTACAACATTCGATCTAACCATACCTCCCGCTATCATGTGCATGAGAATGGACAGATCGATGCATTTAACAAAATCCTCTCTAAGAGTCTACAAAAAATGGTTGGTCAGAACAAGAGAAGTTGTCTGGACAAGATCCCTAATGCCCTCTGGGATTATCAAACAACGACTCGTAATTCCACCCAGGTGACCCCGTATTCCCTAGTGTACGGAGCTGAGGCCATCCTGCCCATCGAGATTCAGTTTCCCTCATTTCGCACGGTGGGCTACAACCAGCAAGTGCCAGATAGAGTTGCCGAAATCCGTCTAGCTGAATTGGAAGTGCTGGACGAAAATAGGCATCGCGCATTGTACAACCTACAATGGTATCAAATCAAGATGGTTCGATCTTTCAACAAGAAGGTTCACCTCCGCTCTTTCCTGCAAGGTGACCTGGTACTGTCCCTCAGAGCAACAATGATTCCTGGTAGGAAACCACCCAAGTTGGAGACCAAATGGGAGGGGCATTTTATTGTCCATAAGGTCTATCCAAATGGTGCGTACTCCCTCATGACCATGGATGGTGAGCGTATATCTCCTCCCACCAATGCCAAGTTCATCAAGCAGTACATTTCCTGAGCCTCGTGGTCCTACATGACCCTAAACTGAATTTGGTCCAGCACGACCTTAAAATGAATTTGGCCCTACATTTGCGCCCCATTGGTCCGAGTTCTAAGACCTTAAACTAAGATCCTTATGGTCCATCATGATCTTAAACTGCATGCTCGTCCTCACTGCAAGATGTTAAAGTGCAAGCTGGTCAGGCCTTCCTTACCGAGGCCCAGCCTCAGGCCCCTTGGCCTTCTCAGACCCCTTAGCCCCAGTCCTTACCCAGAGTGTGTGGTGTAGTGTAGAACTATGTCCTCATTCAATAGTGGTTACCTGGCACACCGTGCACATTCCTCGATGAAATGGCTCTCATAGTTCGACATGACATTAAACTGTGCTTTCTAGAACTATGTGTGTCTTGATTCCCATACATACTGGATACGTAGGACCACTTGAACATCTAGTTTCCCGGTCTAGCCCCATCTTTTAGGAGATACCACGATCTCCCAATCACCTCGATCTCTTGGCTTTTCCCTCCCTGCGGGGGGATATATAGGTGGGGTACTGGGTTTTTGGAACTATGCCCCCTTCACTTGGGAATTCTCCATATTTTGGCCACTCTAAAACTAAGCCCTTTGACCCTTTCCTGTGGTCCGCTAATGTGGTCAGAGTACTCTAGTCTAGGACCTAGAGATTCAGATTTGTCTTAGGCAACTTTTTGTCCACTTGTCAAGCTTCATGATCCATTTCATTCAGGCCCACGTTATCTTTCTCACCCGGAGGGACCCCCAAGAATTTCTTGGATGCAATGACTAAGGGCTCTCCTACAGTAATGGTCCAACACCCCCGAGGGTTTCAGACAACAAATTGATAAAAATCCCATGTTGTGAACATGGTCAGCGGTCGATGCTCATTTGTCTGTCCCCACTTCAGGCTAACACGACAGGATGGTGTGTTGCGAACATGGTCAGTAGTAATCTTCTGTCGTAACGCCGACTCCTTCTGGCCCTGAATGTTGGTTGCATGATTCAAATTATGTTCCACCCCATCATTTCAAGATGGAATCTCGACACTCCTTGCACTAACCCTCAGTGCACCTCCACACGTCAGGCAGACAAATCTTCGTAACAGCATCTCTCGGTGCTCCTACGATCTGAGCACTAAGGGAATATGCTTGTGTTTTCTCTAAGGACCATGCTCATCATGACCCTATTCCCCATGGGAAACGATGAGTCACCCATATATTGTGTTTCGGGCCCAGCTCATCTGGAAGCAAGTGTCTCATGCCCCCCTGATTGTTGGACCCTCGTCGGCTCCTTGGCCGGAGGCTCTTCTCCCGAACTAGCACGCGGTGACGGTATGAGGATATGTCCTCATCTACATCGGGTGCACCTTATCACATCATGCATGTTCCCCCAATGTCCAAGACATATGACCTTAAATTGTGATGGTTGGTCCTACCACACAACCATAAATTGTGATGATATCGTCCCGACCGCGTGATGGAAATCAGCACTGCATTGTGGTGACTTCCCCATAGGGGACATCACGCAGGGTATTGGTCAATTACCATACCATTTTTCAATTCCTGTATATGGCTTGATTATTGTGCTGATTCCATGAATTTTTACCCTAGGCCGGTCACTCCACAAAAGAAAAACCCTCTACCCTTAATAACAAACAAGATACATCAAATACCGCTTCTCTTGGTGTGAAGGGATAGACCCACACACCTCTTTGGGTCCAGCTTGGCCACTAATTAATAGTGTATGTCTCGCCTTTGGGGCCTTGACCACAAGGACACGTGGCATGGTGAGGAGGACTACATCCTCATTCACATCGGGTTTGCGATAACCACACCACGTGCGCCCTATTATGAGAATTATACCTTCTATTTCTTGTCGAGCACGACGTTAAAAGGCGCCCCCAAGAACTACATATGGCTTGAGTCTCATCCTTATGAGATACTTAATAGTGCCTTGGAACTTTCCCACATTCCTAGGCTAACATTCGTGTTCGGTCCCTTGACCTAAACACGTCTCCACGGAGCACATGGTAAGCAGGACCTTGTCCCCGTTCACGTCGGGTTTCACGACCGCTTTGCCCTATGTCTCCCAGTCCCCTTACTCTTTGGTCTGAGCTGTAAGACCTTAAATTATGATCCATTATAGAACTATTTGTGGCTTGATTATCATCCTTATGAGGTACTTTGGAATGCCCGGACACTTCGTCTTGGGTCCAGCCTCAGGGATTACCCAAATCTCGTCCCTCCTCACTGTCAGTCCCTTGGCCTGGCTTCTTGGAGAGTGGTGTAATTGCGACATCTACTTCGAATAAGTTTAGGATGTCCCATAGTGATGTTGGGAAGTGACATTTCTCTCTCCAGAGAGGCCCTTTCTGAAAATTGGGATGATCTGTAACCAGATTAATAAGTCCGCCTAATGCGCCTCCACCACGGTGGTGAAATTTTGGGAGTGTTGGACTCTGTTTGAACAAAACACCACTCCACATTACACAATTTGCGTGCCCCGTTATCCAGATATTCATCCTCTTTCATGTTTTATGGGACCCCCTAATAGTATGGATGATAGACCTTTGATCCGCCTACTGTAACAATATGGATGATAGACCTTTGGTACGCCTCTTGTAACAATATGGATGATTAACCTACGGTCTGCCTGATGTACTCGGCCAACGTTCTGGAAGACTGGTCATGTTTGATGGGACCCCCTAACAATATGGATGATAGACCATTGGTCTGCCTGCTATAAAAATATGGATGATAGACCATTGGTCCGCCTATTATAACAATATGGATGATTGACCTACGGTCCGCCTGTTGTCCTGGGAAAACATTTTGGAAGACGGATCGATGATATTTGAGTTAGGCCCCATGTTGCAAACATGGTCAGCAGGTATCCCTCATTTTTTTCCCCGTTTCAGGCCAATTCGATATGGATGCTTCATTTTCTCCACAGTTAATATTTATCCTGCATCGTCACGCCCCCATAGTGTTATGGATTTTGGTAATGTGATTCACCTTTTTCATCTCCCTATGTTTGGATGGATTTCAATGCCCCCAGCATTGCCCCACTCATGTGTCAGAACACATTGAGTAGATGATACCTCAATCGGGTCTAAGGTCCCTTTCCCTTGGATAGGCCTCCCTCTTCTCCTCAGAAACCAAGGCCCGATTTCGGATGCCTAAAGCTTGGTTGACGCTCCCATAAAGTGGTAGATTATGGTTAAGCATATCAAACCAATGGTAAAAATAAATGGATTTTCCCATACATTGGATCAGAATGATGAGAAGTACAAGAAAAAGTTAATGAGATGGCCAAAATAAGGCCCTTAAGGATCATCATTTTGGATTGAACTTTCCAGCGCCGCTACCCTTTGGCTGGTGGCCTCCAGGACTGCTTCTCGCTCCCAGAAGACTCTATCTTCATCAGCAGCCATAGAGCGCAGTTCACCAAACCTAGCATCTGCATGTGCTCATTCCGTTTTAAGTACGGCCATCTGGTGACTCGCCTCCATCATTTGTTCTTGGGAATCAGCCAGTTGGGCCTCAGTTGCTCCACGAGCTCAAAGCATATTGCAATGAAGACCTCCTTCTCGGTCGCCTGCCCTTCGAGGAGCTAGAATTCATGATCTGCCCTCAGGAATGCTCGGGTGCTCACTGATCTGTCCTGACACTGAGCAATGTCGGTGTGTCGGCTGCTCTCACGTATCATCTCGGCCATGTAATCACGGACTGTCAGATGAAGGCATTGAGTGTCAGCCACTCTGGTACACAGGAAGCACACCCAGTTCTAGAGTGATTCGATCCGCCTCAGCCAATCCATCTGAGGCTGCCTGAGAAAATGTTGGGTATACTTCCACCCTTTTCTCCATGTCATCCGGCTCTCCTCTGCTGCTTCAGAGTCTGAATTTTCTATCTCCGTAATATCAACATGTCGGTGTGCAGGAAAGGCATCCAACAGGTTGGCAGCAGGGTCTGCCTCGGGGATGCCTTCATGGAGAATATGATTCTTGATGTCTGGGAGACCTTCCTCTCTCGCCTCGACAGACGTGATGCCTTCGTCAGCTCTCGGCCTTGCTCCAATGGCAGCACCACTGATGTCTTCCGCCCCCTGATCACCAATTTCTGGGGCCGACTCAATTTGGGAGGTATGTTCTGGAGGAGGTGGTACGTCCACCACTGGTCCTCTCAGGGATGGCCCGGGCTCAACAGCCCCGATGATCCTCCAACGCCGAGACCACTATTTGAGGAGCATCCTGATTAGTTGGGTTTTCTGACTGTAATCACCAGTAGCAAAGAAGGGGACCTACAGGAACCTAGAGCGTCAGCCTCTGGTGCATTGGTCACTACAGGAGCCTTCATGGAAGGATACCCCTCTGTGCTTGTCAGTTTGATAATGGGCATCGGAGCCCCATCCTGTCCCACTAGTGCTTCACCTCCTTCCACTATTGGGGATTCCTAGTCGGCACCTATATGATCCTGAGTGAGATATAGAAATGGATTAGAAATTCCAGAAGAGAATGGAAAAAGAAGGAAGATGAATAATGATAGAGACAAACCTCGAGTATCTCGGTTATGTCGAGATCAGAGCCGAAAATTTCACCGCTCTCTCGGAGACTCCATTTGTAGGCCGCCCCTTGTGACCCCTCACCTTAGGGTTCTCCATCTCCTTCACCTTTTCCTTCGTCTTCTCCTTTGCCTTCATCTTCTACTGTTTTCTCCTCCCCCTATGACTCTTCATCATTGTCACCTTCTCCCGATGTAATCACTTCCGGATCATTCTATTGGCTGAGCATCACTTTCACCAGGAAAGGTGGCTCTGCACGCCGACCCCTTTGGCGCGTGTATGTGTCCATGGCTGTTAGATATGCATGACGTTGATGGAATTTTACCCGGTCAGTAACTCGAATGAGCCCAACCTCTGGTAGCTGGATCCCATCCTGCATTATCTTCTTCCAGATGGCTTCAACGCTCATTGATTTCCGTAGGGTCATCCAGGCCGACCACTATGCCGGGAAAATTGCATCTTGGGATGGTTCGAGCAGGTATCTTATCTACTTCCCGGGCAGTTCTCTAGCCACATCGTGTGATCCCCCTCCAGGTAATGAGGTTGCAGCGACACCATGCGATGTCCCCGCTGCTAAGGTCCCGGCCTGCGTAGGCCTCACTGCCTGGTGCGCCCCTAGTTCCACCTTCTGGCAGCACCTTGCCTGCTCCCCCGTCGCCCAGTTTCCACACAGGTAGTCTCGAGTTGCTGGACTCGCCTGCGTAAAATCCCCTCAAGGTACGCGATAGTCCAGTGTTTGGCATACTCGGTTTATAGGCCAGCATCGACCCTAGTGGGAGGAATTGTAATGATGTCACTAGATCCATATGTGGTGAACATTAACCACATCTGGAGAAGGATTCAAGGATTCTTCTTCTCCCAGATATCTGTGAATACCTTCTTCGGCATTCGCTGGAGGCACCCAAACTGCCTAGCGAACCAGGAAGGCACTTAAGGATCACAGATGATCTTCCCGTCAATCCGAGCCACACACATCTCGCCTCAGATTCTCTGGAAGTATTCTTGTAGCTACAGCGAGCCTTACCCATTGTCCAACATCTGGCCGACCAGGGTGGGGAACGTGCTGAAGTTCAAATTGGCATGGTTACCAATTCAAATCCTTACGCCCTCCTTGTTGAGCGTCATCGGTGTAACCCCAGCATTATTCAAGAGAGATAGTCGCAGGTCATTGCCCAGAGGACGAACGATGTTCATAAAGGTGTATCCACTATGATGAGCCACCACCCAGCCATGAATGATCTGGAAGGGGCCACATACTCTCCGAGGTGACCCCCCTCATGAGATTCATCCCAAGATGGCATACATCCTAGCAAGCATGGGGACCCCGAGATTGAACCTTTTGTTGGTAGCCATGGTGCCTGCCATAACTAGTGTTGCTGGACGGACGCCCATTCTTGCATCCCGCACCGGTAGGAGCCACCAGCTCAGGAAGGTGGTGAGGAACCCGGCATATCGGACGTTCAGGTCCCGAGCCTTAATGATGCAGTAGCCCCATGATTGGTATTGCCCTGCCTCCAGGGTCCTCCAATTCGATCCATTTCTGCTCCTCTGAGCCGCGGTTGGGCATCGTTTTCCCCATCCCAACATCTTGAATGTCGGGTCATTCTCTAGGAACTGGCTGAACCAGTCCTTATAGGCAATGTCCTTCAGAAAGTCCTTGAGCCCCAGCCTCTCTTTTTCCATCTCAAACAGGTGCCACATCAGCATGGGGGTCCATTTTGTGTCCTCCCGGGTGTTCATCAGGGGGAGGATCTCGTTATATTGGTAACCCTCTAGTGGGATACCGCCGATGCATTGGACGTCCCAGAGACTGATACCAACATCCCCATGGTGAAGATGGAATGTGTTGGTATCAGGGGACCACTGGGTAAATAGCTCAGGCCCATGTTCGAGTTGAGGGTGGAAGTGGAACTGCGACGTCCACACCGCCTCGAACAAACCAATGTGTCGTAGCTCAGCCCTGAATTGGTCGCATGTATGGCGATCCAAGTACGCCCAGGCCCACTCACTGGTGAAGTTGCCTCTGAACGACAAGTCCCAATCTTGCATCCAGCCCTTAGTGTCATCTGTGATACTCTAATAGAATGTGCTCGCATAAAGGGTCGGGGAGCTCTCCACAATAGGATCACCCCCATCAATAGTCCTGGTCCACAGGTTCAGGACATACACATCTGTGTGTCTGGTATCTCTAGCAGGATGACCATTGTTGGTGATGTTGTAACGGGGAAGGTTGTCCTCTCGGGTCACCCATGACCGCGGTGTGTCCACTTCGAAACCCGACAGTGGAACCTCCTCCAGGATGCCAAAGTTCCAGAGCGGGAGGATGTTGGATAACGGATACTCATTCTGGGTAGGGGTCAGCAGGTTGAACAAGGTATGGTTGTCGGAAACAACCACCGTGGTGCCATAAACCTCTTCATTGGCCGCCATTTCAGCTCTACGAGTGGCGACTTCCCCCTCAAAGACATGGTTTGTGGCTATCTGGAGTTCTTTGAGAGTTGTGCGAAATCTGGATGGGTTGCACGAAATCAGAAATAGTTGCGCAAAATTTTGATCTGCGGTGCACAATTATGGAGTAAGGCGTGAAATCAGAATAGTCGGCGCGAAATATACCGATTTTTCACATAAATGCATCCGAAATTCGGAAGGGATTAGATTCTAACACCGCGTGTTTTCAGCACCGTCACCGAGGAAATTTTTCACATGAGAGTTCAGAGCCTATCGCGTGGAAAAGCTTGATTACGAAACATGGGACCCAGGGCCCCTTTTTATAGGTGATTCCAGGGTTCCGCGCCGCGTGGAAAGCGAATTTTGCACCGAACCGGAGTTTTGCGCGCCCCGTCGGCTTTTGCGTGAAAATGTGCCCACGAAATCTACCAATTAGACATTTCTGAATTTCTCTCAGAATCCAATCATTGTGACCTCTTATCGATCCAATTCCGATGGGGGGGATTTGTAGATGCCAAAAAAGGCTATAACTCTTAAAGAAAGTTTCGAAATGATGAAGCGAAGTCATATTCAGACCCGGAGGCCCTGTCCGGAGGGCCTGAAACTGGTGAGAGAAATTAAGGATGCATTGCGCAAAAAAATGTTGGCCGTGCAGAAGGAGTCTAGGATTCACAAAACGACCCCTCCTCTGATGCACAATTTTGCGTGCCCACACCCGTGTGGTTCCCCTTTGCATGCTGCTATCCCTGGCGAGCAATATTTCGTGCGCCATCTAGATTCCACGATGCAAGGAGCCTAAAAATAGAAGGATACCTCTTTCATTTATGGGTTTCATAATTTCAACTGGATATCATGTGCAAAAAAGGATTTCCGCCAACACAATATGACATTCTGGTATTGACTCTTTTCGCACAGCCTTGCCCTGGGGTCCGCCATTGCATGCAACCCCACTGGCTTAGATAGAGTCCCAAACCCCTTAATGTTCCTCTGTTGCGTGAAATCTCTCTCATTGTGTGCAAAACGTTCTGATTTCCCGCATTCCCTTCACGAAATGCGGCTTCTGATTAGGGTTCGGCCGTTGCCAATTATGCTCAATTCACCTCCTTCACGGGCAATCCACCTTCCCCAATTACGCGCCATCCCGGTGTTTTGCGCGCAAATCTTCTCTTTGCATGCAATCCCCAGGACCCATCACCTTGACGCCCCCAGGAACCTCACTACGTAGACGCCCGATGTCCTCCATAATTGGACTACGTTTCATGTGATGATTTCCCATACGACCGTCTTGGCTCATATGAAGTAACCTCAAGGTCCCTTGGGTGGTGTTTCCCGTTGCGTGGCTTTGCCTCATGTTTCTTCACATAGGCACGCTAACAGCTATTTCTTCTTCACTTAGCCACGCTAACGCGGACCCCTCAATGGTTCACCCAATGACCCCCTTTGCCATGGCCTTGCCGATACCTTCCCTCCCCCATGAGGTAGAGGGTGCCGGTCATGTAAGCCCTAGGGGTGTGGAGCGAACCCACCTCGTATGAGCTGCAGGTCGTTAAACTGCCAAGCACCTCGTCCTCAACACATGACGTTAAACTGTGATCTGACCTCGTGCCTTGCATGCAGGGTCCCCCTCGTCTTGGACATTCTTTACGCCGCTCATCTCTATAGGAATTGAATCTTCCTCAAATGGAATGATATCCCCCCTTTCGGAGTGGAGTTTGTCCAAGGGGGAAGGGTTGCCTCAGAGCGTAAGCCCCTAGCCTCTCCTGAGGAAGGTAGCACCCATGCACCTCCGTACTTCCCCACTACCAAGGCCCGTGGAGGGCATGATAGGGAACCAGGCGACTCGTTTTTTCGGTCCCAAATCCCTCTCCCTATGCGCTTTGTCGCACTTCAGGCCTCCATTCTGGAGTAAGTCCCGGCACTAAGGGCAGCTCAATGCGTAAGCCCCTCTCTGCTTCTCACGGACGCACCCTTCGCGACGTGATCGTATGGTCCCTTTTGCCTCTTCTTTCTCACACCGAGCATGACTCATGTGGGATTTGAGTGAGCATGGGCCATGACATCTTCTTATGGGCCGCCTCAGAGCGTAAGCCTCGTCCCAATGAACTATGGGGACATTGATCTGTGCTAAATCATGGTACGTAGGAAGCCTATATGAGGTTCAAGCCCACCACTCGGTTGTTCTGATCCCCTCGCGTCGGCTCACCAACTCCTTGGGCCGCCTCAGAGTGTAAGCCCCAAATGTCGTCCCGCGTGACGTTAAACTGTATGGCATCCAGCAGGACGATAAACTATATGCCCTTGTCCTCATGATGTTAAGCTGCATGTCATCCATCACGACGTTAAATTCTTTGCCTCATCCTGCATGACATTAAATTGCACCACCCGAACTACATGGACTTTGATCCATGCTAATGCATGGTACATAGGAAGCCTCTACGAGGATCAAGCCCACAACTCAGTCATTCCGACCTCTTTTTGTTAGTTCGCAAACTCTATGGGCCGCCTCAGTTCATAAGCCCCATATCCACCATTGTGGGCCACCTCAAAGCGTAAGCCCCATATCCACCACTATGGGCCACCTCAGAGCGTAAGCCCCATATCTATCCATTGTGGGACGCCTCAGAGCGTAAGCCCCAAATGCCCCCATCCCGCATGATGTTAAACTATATAACCGAACTACATGGACTTTGATCCATGTCAATTCATGGTACATAGGAGGCCTCCACGAGGACCAATCCCCTTCACTCCATCACCCATCATGATTCCTACCCGGGCCACCACATCTCGGTGGGATCATGCCACCTCATTCCACTCCACAATATCTGGGAAGCCGCCCATGTTCTAGCCCCGACTTTGGTTTCCCCCCTAGGGGGTTCTTCAATTTGATCCACTCTCAGTGTTCGGATCAGTCTGATCCGTCCCCGCTGGACGTTAAACCCGGGGCATACCCCGTGTTAAACATGGAAAGCTGAGGAAAACCTCAGATACATGCCTATGGCATGAGATTCCCTGCATTCAATGTGGGATGCCTCAGGCATCCGTGCCATCGAGATGCCCTATAATAAGGGATATAAGACAGAAATGATAATCCCCCAGCGTCAAGACATGCCAATGACGCCCCAGCGTGACCATTCTCCTCACCGAAGGTTGCTGCCCTGACCAGACCCCTTAGAGCATCTCGACAGAAGCAGCGTAAATAACTGGTGTCCATGAAGATATGGCACAGCGAACAAGCTTCACAAATACGTCTTAAATCTATGAGGGAGACCTAAACTAGGTGACAAGCTCCGAGGAAGAATCCACGGAAGGAAGAACCAACATCCAATTATCCTGATTTCGATTAAGGAGTATTCATCCCTGCACAATGAACAGATGCCTCCCGCCTTTAGAAAGCAGGAATGTGGGGCCACAAGCTGCGCGTCCCCCCCTGCGTGATGGATGTGTGCGTGCGCCCTGGCGAAAGCGTCGAAAACCAGACATAGAATTAAATCCTTAAAAAGTTATCATGGTTGTGAGCTTTAAAATTATGATTTTGAATATTTTTTTCTCACAAAATGGATATAGTCATAATTTATCTACCCTTTGAACACCTCTACATAATAGAGTTGAATAAAGAAGAAATATAACCCTGGATGATATTTCAAGAGCTGTGCTTTGGGAATAAGACTTACCAATTTATTTTCGGGAAAAAGCTATAAACATAGCATGCTATATTATCAACAGAGTGTTGATTAGACCTATTCTAAAAAGAACTCCATATGTTTTATGGAACAATAGATAACCCATATTTAGGTACTTCAATGTATTTGGTTGCAAAGTCTATATCTATAATACTAAGAACAATTATAGATAATTTTCATCCATGAGTGATGAAGGAATATTTTTATGCTATTCAATATCTAGTAATTCCTATATAGTTTTTAATAAAATAACTAAAAGTGTGGGAAAATATTTCCATGTAAAATTTGATGAACCAATTCCAAATGAGTCAACGAATACTCTAGAGAACCTGGTAGTTGATGTATAAAATCCTGAAATTAGTTCAAAATCCTCTAACCATCCTATCAAGGAATCTATGGAGAACTCCAATTCTTGAAATTCTTTAGATTCAGGTCACAATGAACCTGAATCTGTTGATGAAATTGAAATAACTAGTCCTTATTTTTCTAGAGCTTTTAGAACACTTATGAACCAGACTATAGATGATGTTCTAGGAGACTTAGACAAAGGAACTGAAACTATAGATTCTCCTCGAAATCAGGTTGAACATCAAGTCTTCTTGTCACAACTTGAACCTAAAAACATTAATGATTCCATTAATGATGAATGTTGGGTAATGGATATGTTGGAAAAACTTAATCAGTTTGAAAGGAACAATGTTTTGAAACATGTTAATAGACCCAAAGACACATCCACCATAGGCCCTAAATATGTGTTTAGAAATAATGTAGATGAAGTTGGTAATATATTAAGAAAAAAGTCTAGATTGTTTTCCTAATGATATAGTCATGAATAATGAATTGACAATGATGTTAGAATTTCACCATTATCTAGACTTGAATCCATAAAAATTATTCTTTCTTATGATGCACATCTGAATTTCAAACTATATCAAATGGATGTAAAAAGATCGCTTTTAAATGGGTATATAGTTGATGATGTATTTGTTGAGAAACCCCTAGATTTAAAAACCATAATTTTCCAAACCATGTTTCTAAATTATCAAAATCATTATATGGTTTAAAACATGCTATAGGATCCTGGTATGATAGACTATGTACTTTTCAAATTTCCAAAGGTTTTACAAACGGAATAGCTGATCCTAACCTTTTATAAAACAAATTTCAAATACTTTTTAGTAGTTAATATCTATGTACATCACATTATATTTGTATCTTCCAAAAATTATTTATCTACTTCATTTACTAAAATGATGAAAAATGAATTTGAAATGAGTCTAAAGGGTGAACTAAAATCCATTCTTGGATTTCAAATATTTCAATATAATGATGGTATTATTGTATATCAATGAAAATATAATACAGATCTTATAAAATGGTTTGGATTTGATATAACTAAAAGTAGTGACACTATAATGAGTACTACTTGTATATTGGATCTTGATGAAGATGTAAAATCTTTGGATCAAACCACTTATAGAGGAATGATTGAAAGATTACTATAATTAACTGCTATCCAACCTCACATTATATTTAGTGTGTGTATGTGTTCTCATATTCTATAAAATCCTATGAAATCTCAATTAAATTCTTTTAAAAGAATATTCATATACCTTAAGCACACACCCAATCTATGACTATTCTATCCAAGAGGAAAAACATTTGAGTTAGTGAGTTATTCAAATGAAAACTTCAATTTTTGTAAGTTATTTAGAAAAAGAACCTCTCTAACATGTCACTTTTTAGGAAAGTCACTAGTATCATGGTGTAGTAAGAAACAAAACTCTGTTGAATTATCTTCTATAGAAGCTAAATACACAGCTACTGGTAGTTGTTGTGAACATATTCTGTTGAAGAAGCACAAATTAGTATATTATTCATATCAATTCAGACATGTACTGATGAATTCTGACAATACAAGTGCAATTAACATATAAAAAAAATCGTGTTTCACACTCTAAGACTACACATATTGATGTAAGACTTAAAGTTTTCAGATATCATTATCAAAAATGTGACATCACTTTGGAATTCCTTGGAACTCAATATCAACTTTCTGATATATTCAACAATCCATTAAATTCGGAATGAATAGTTTTCATTATACATGAATTGGGAATGAAAAATCATAAGTAGTAAGTTTTCTATTTCACAATTTAAAATTTAATGTTTAAGGTCTCATAGTTATTATTTCTCTATTTCTATCTGGAACATACTATCTCAAACAATATAGAAACACTGTTTAGACATCACACAGTTACGGTCTCACCATGAAAGCTAGTTACAGTCTCACCGTGAAAGACAGTTACAGTCTCACTATGAATGTTGATTTTGGACCCACTATAAAGATGATTTATTGTTTTTTATACATTATGACATGTATTGAAGTAATTAATTATTTTACCATTTTTCTTTCCTTCCTTTTTGATCCTATGACACTTGATATCTCTAAATGATAAAATAAAAGATGTTTCATTATTTCATCACTCGATATCTCTTCTCTCAAACTGTAACCCCACTATTAACACTTCTGTTTTCTCTCTCTCTTTCTCGTACCATCGTTGAATTCCAAGGATGAAACTCCCATCACTGTTATGTCATGATAAGTACAGTTGAAAGATGTAGTTGAAAAGAGTGCCGAAGTTAGCACTCAAAAATATTCTGAATCTGAATTTAGTAGACAGAATAGTTATACCCAAAAAAGAGATATTCCCTATGTGGATTCTGTCAAGTAGGTGTTTTTTATTGAATGTTATTATAGAGAATAGATGGCTAGATTGGTTCAAAAAGGAGGATAGACCAATTTACCAGAAACTATTTCCACATTTTGACCAGTATGTTCAATTCTCATTTGATAAAAAATATGGATTTGTTGTGTGATGATGGATCAATGGCCAGAGTTTAACTTTTCTTCAAGGTTATGGGATGCATGCCTTAGGATACCTCATGAGGGTATTTATATGGACTACCTGTGAGGTCCTCCATCTACAGGTGAGATCCTTATTTTGGAAGAATCATTGGAAAGATTAATGTGGAATGAAACAATGCGAAGATCAATAGTTGTTGAGGTAGATGGTGAAACTAAAATTCCTTTTAAATTGGATTAGAATCTGATTATCCATAGAAAAAGTTATTTAGCTGCACTCATGTATCATGATGTATATTTTATACACCATATGAAGAATGTACTTAAGATCATCCTATTGAAATATGTTATACTCCATATGTCTTTCATGCTCATAACAACCTCCATGTCAACCTCTAGGTTCTATTCAATTATTATCTTAGCAATGCTTCATGCAAAGGGATTGGTAAGATTATATGAAGAATATATTAAGGACTATGAGTTTTTTCATTCAAAATTTTCAATAATGAGAATGAAAATGATTTGGAATACATAGAGAAAAGCTTTGGTGGAAGATAATGATGGGGTTTATGAAACTTTTAATCTTATGGAACTCTCTTCATGACCTAAAATTAATCTTTATCTTGGATTGGAACCAGATGAAATTTTTGTTTATTATGATGAGGATGAAGAGGAAGTGGTTGTTGTACCTCGAAGAGAAACTCTTCTGGTTGAGGAAGTCAGTGAATCTGCTCCTCAAGTATTAATTGGGAAGGAAATACATGTTCATGAATATTTTTCTTATTTGGAAGAACAACCTGCTGGTGAAGAAGAATCTTTTGCTAAGGTACATGAAAAAGATTTTGTAAAATTGAATATCGAATATGATATTTATATTGTTCAAGAATTATCCCTTGAGGAATAAATAGAGGAAAAAGTAGTTCCTAATATTATTCCATCATCTGAAGAGAGAATGGGAAGACCTTTTGGTTGGCTGGAATGGAAATGGGTGTGGATACCATGGATGAAATCTTTGAAATAGATCAAGGATCTAAATATCTCAGTCCTGAGAATGAAGCACCTTGTGGGGGGGGGATCTGAGTATAGAATTTATGGAAATACCTAATCCCATAGATCCAAGCATTTTAGACACCTGGTAAAAATTCCCAAGTTATTTTTATTTGACTGATTCCCAGGAAGTCTTGGTTAAAGGAATTGATCTATCTACTATGTTTCATTTGAAAATGGCATATTCTCCTGAAGCTATCTATGTTGAAGAACCTGAGCCTCTCTCAGCTTCTATTCCTTAACCTTCACAAGAACCTACAAACATGGTAAATAAGGATGATCTTAAACCATTAGGGGCAACCCTATTAGCTGGAGTCGAAAAAATCATGATTACTCAACCGTATCATGAAAAAAAAATTAGTGAGAGATATTTCCATGTTGATGAAAAAGATCATATGATGGTTTCATCCCAAGATGCATCATGTGATTCAAGAATTCAATGTTGAGAACAAGCAACGTGATGACGAAGTATAGACTCTCAGATGTATGGTTGAAGATATGTAGAGAGTGATGAAATCAAGACTAGAAAATATTTCTTTATCTATTGAGGAAATTGTTAATCAGACTCCACAAGAAGTAGCCTCACAGATTCAACCTAATCTAACCTCCTTGGATGACAATGTTGCTTAAATAAATAATAATATTGTTCAAGAGATGCCAGAGCATGTTATTATTCATAACAAGTTAACTGATGAGTAAAATGATTGTCTCCATAATGCTCTAAATCAACTGAAACCCCTTACAATAACTTTTAATTCTTATCGTACTTATGGACAATCATCTCAACCATCTTTACACAGTGATCTACTTATAATATGCGTCAAAGAAAAACATCAATCTATGAATGGTGTCTTTGAAAAGGAATCTCTATCTGAAGTTATCATGAACAGTGATAGAGTTTTTGATTTGGAGAGAATTCATTCTAAGATTTCCAATGATTCTCAGCAAGAAATTGCAACGAAGGCGGATTTCAACATCAATCGGATCCTCTCTAAGAATGACATGACCAACCACATGATGTACCTTAAATATAATCTGAGAATACCCCATGTGACTCAGGATTTCAAAACTCAAGTCCAAAATCTCAATGATTTCACTCCTTTGATTGATATGTTTATGGAAAACATAGATGAAATAGATAAAGACATGCAGTATGGTGGTGAGATTATTGATGACTTCATCAGGCTTTTGAGGGATTATCTTAATGACCAGAGTACTACAATTGACGCTATTGCAGCTTCACCCATGAGATCTGGTTTAACTATGTTCTCATCCTCTGCCCTTGCCTCTAAATCTATGTCTATCTCTCAGGATTTGAGTTTGATAAGGCCTATTAACCTTGATCAACAGTTTCCTCGGTCTTCTACTACACCTACCTTGGCCCCTTCTATTTTTTAAGGACTCCCTTTACCATCTCTGTCTACTGGTTCACTCCCTTCATCCCCTGCTACCTCTGCTTCTGTGGATTGTACTTCTGATGCTGCTTCCATAGGCAAATAGAAAACAATCCAGTACTTATGAAAAGTGACTACTATCATTTCATAGGGATGTTATCTATAATATTGTTTCTCACTATTTTTAATTAATATTTTTATCCATCTAATGAATTGTGGACATTAAAGTGTCTACTTCTTATAAACTCTTTTTGAGAATCCCAAAAGGGGGAGAAATATGTATTTTATATGAACACTACGGAAGATGCACATTCACTACGAATAGATATCTCACTCACATGAATTGTGATCATCAATTAGGGGGATATTTTTGGACTCCTCATGATTTAATCATGTTTTAATGATCCCAAATCCTATAGAATCTGTAAACACTGTTAATAATGTTTAATCTATCTAAAATCATGTGTACAGATGATTAGTCTTCTTATGCCTTATATAATTACTGTAAGCAATTTTTTTATAATGAAATTATCTTATGAATGATTAAGTTTAATTTATTCTATGAATATCACATTTTATGTCTGTGTACATATATTTTTCTATGTTTGAGAAATCTTGAGTCTTCCACCGGTTGTGTTTTTCTGGCCAATGACCCAGACATCGTGACTAGACACCGTGACCATCTAAACAACTTGACTATATAGACACCATGACCATATAGACACTATGTCCATCCAAACACTGTGACCATCCAAACACCATGACCATCTAGACACTAGTACCATCCAAACACCTTGACCATCCATACAACATGACCATCCAGAAACCATGACTAGAAACTCTGATCAAACACCGCATATGTGGCACCAGTTTATTATCTCAATACAATTGTCCCATCATAGATGTCTCACCACTCAAAGGAAAAAAAGGAGACACCATTTCAAGGAGATGTTGTTTCATGGAGAAAATTTTTCAGGGAGTCACCATTTCATGAAGACACAGTTTCCAGATAAACTGATGCACCTTTTCTTAATCTAATTGGTTATTTTTCAATTTAATATTTAAGGGTCATATTTGAGGCTTTTAAATGAACTGAAATAATTAATGTTTCATTGTAGACATGTAACCCAACAATACGAGGTATGAGGTGATGAATATATGCATCATGATGGCTCTAATATTTGCATTCTATGAATAAAAACAACAACATGGCCAGATGAAAAATAAGCATCAATAGTGGAAATAGAAAAACAAGTGTGTGAACATTAATAAAGAGGCACAATAAATCATAAAATATGAACCAACACATGAAATCCAACAATTATGTAGAACACACAAATCATATTTGAATCCTAGAGTCAAGAATATATCTGCACTATCAACTCCACAAAGAACATGAGCCAGATATAACCGACATACGATACTCGGTTTTCTGTTAGAAGACTCTATTTCTGCATCTGCTTCAACCAAGAAGTATAGAGCTACATTGAAAAACACTCTGAGCACTTCTATCCTTATTTCATAATTTATAATCTATTTTTTAATATTTTTATCATTCGGGCAGTGTGTGTGTCTATATAAAAAGACACATTGTCTCCTATATTAAACCGACAGATACATGATATACTCTCTCTTACATCATTTTAAACTCGTCTATTTCCCAAGATAAATGTGGAAGAGGTCCTTGTGTGACCTGATAGTTTATACCCACAAAGAACTATGGAAGAGGTCATGTGACCTGGACAATTTTGTGTACTGTTGTTAACCCCGATCCAGGGTGTGGATCATGTATATTTATTTAAACTGATTTGTGGTAGGTGTTCACCAAGTGGAGTGGAATAGGTCTCGACTTGAGACTTATCCACTTGTTTTATATATTCTATATTGTTTAATTTAGTTTTCACCATATTACAATATAAGTTGAAAATCCATAAATTTACTATGATAATCAATCTTGGAAAGAATTTTTAATTCTTTTTTTATATTATAATATCATAAAATGTAATGCCAATAACTGATATTATGATTACAAATAATTAATAAATAATTTTAGTGTATATTCAAACAGTCAAACGTTCATAACCTTATTACATTAATTAAATGGTATGTTTTTAATTTTATTCGGAAACCGTTTTAAGAATACCTTTTAAACAAAATTTTTATAGACACTCAATTCACCACCGATAGAGTACCTTACGAAGACCAATAAAAATAAATGAAATATAAAATATAATAATACTTTAATAAACCTAAAATTATTCTTTAGAAATTAAATATATAATATATTTAAATTGTATATTATTTTATTTATGTATGAGGAGAATCAGAAAAAAGGTCAATGATTTTTTACTAAAACTACATATAATATAATTAAATGTTTCTTTCTTATATTTTTAATCCACGTAGATGATCATTAAAATGAATCTATATTGTTATTAATATAATATATTTTATGTAAAAATTAATTTAAACTCTTTTTTTACTATAATTATAATGGCTATATGAAAAAAAAATAAACATTTTCAAAATGTGTTATTTTTGAAATTTATTGAATTTTGTGAAAGGATTATTTTTTTAATTTATAAGTTATTAGAGGAGAATCAAAAAATCATGAGCCATTTTATTTTAAGACATTCCTATAAAGATTTACTAGTTTCTCATATAGTTTCCTATTTCCTCTTTTTCATGGACGTTTTTCAATGTGTTTTCTTTAAACAAATATTTTTATACTTATTTATGTGTGAAGCTTGATACTGTTTCTGTATATATATTAAATGGAATAATTTATGTGATATTATTATTTAAATTCATGTTTTATTGTTTTATATATATTATGGTCCTTTTACAATGTTCATGGTTTTTTGTGATCGTGATATAGTTTTCCACTACTTTGGTATTTATTTTTTTCACTAAGGAATATATGTTGTAATTAATAAGTATTTTTCTCCCTTTATAAGTTTGTATGAAAGAGATATAGGAAGAGTGATATGAATATTATTTCCTAAGGTACCAATACTATTTTTTTATGATTTAAATTATGTTTTCATTAATGTATTCTCATATTATAAGTATGATAATTATCTTATTAATAAAGAAATGTATTTTAAATTTTAACATGTGGAAGGTATATAAATCAAGAAATTATTTAATTAGTACTTATGTTTTACAAAAAACCCTCAATATTTTTATTTCATCCATAAATATTTCTTATGAGATCATTTATTATAGTCTCTGGGAAATTAATTCTATTTAATTTTAATTAAACTAATATTTGAGATCAATGAATAATATCTAAAAATGGAAAAAATTTCATATGGAATTTCATGAATTTAAATATCAAATAATGAGTTTCTTCCTTTTCCCTAATATAATTGTTTTACTCGTACGAGGTTATAATTTTTTTAAAGTACCTATGGGTGAGAAAGGTGTATATGATCGTCTATAAATTTTCTATAGGGATTCAACTATTAAAGAGAAAATGTGTTTTAAATTATGAAAATGATTAAAATTTTAAGTTATTTTATTTTTTAAAACAAGAATGATATTGACTTGAGGTTTCTAGTATGTTTTACAAGGGATTGATATGTAAGATTTCATCAAAATTATCTAATACTCAAAACATAAAATTTTATTAAAATTTAAAAAAATTGATTCATTTCTAATAAATATATATTTATTGGGTGATTTAGAAAGATTTTATTATAGTTTTTATAATAAAAGGAATAGATAACTTTAGAGGTTTAGTTTTTGTTTTGAAAATATATATTAGGGTTTCTAGTCTAGGGATTATATTATAATGTTAAAAATATGAGGTTTTCCAATTTTTATTATATAATCTATGTTTTTTTCAATATATATTTCGATAGAGGAGAGGACTAGTTGGGTTATATCATTCATTACCAGAAAATTTGAATTGTTTCAATATGAATAGTGTAATTAGTTGTTAGGTTAGCTCAGTTGATACACATAGTTACTTGAGGAACCAGTGAAAGTAAAAAATAAAATTCTCTATAGTTTAACTTGACTACATTACATAATTTCATGAAACATCACTATTTCAATTTTGATTAAATCTAAAATTTTTTGTTTGATGAATCATAGATGATATCTATAGAGATGATATTTTGGGTAATTGGTTATTCCGAACATGAAAAGTTAACTCCTTTTATTTATAAAATTATAACATAGGAAAATAAATTCTTATCTCTAATGAATAATACCAACCAAAAATTAGATATTGATTCTATAGACTATATTGTATTTAAAGATCATTCTGTTTAGAAGTAATTTTTTAATGGTTTTTTATATATTAATGAAATGGATTTCTTGGTAATGGATAAATATTGGGAATATATTTCCATATATGAAATCATTTTAACTAGACAAGAAATTTTTTCACCAAATTCCATTCAAGACTATAAAAGTAAAATTTATAGACTTTTCCCCGAATTGAAACTAGGTTGGTGAAGAACCTCAGCCTCTCATTAATTTATATCTAGTTAAAAGGTTTTATGTAGGTCATAGAAGTTTCAGATGAATTTTATTGACTTTTAAAACAATAATGATCAGATGTGGCCCACGTGGGATGTAATGGGAATTCATATGTTAATGAACAAGATAGAAAAGGAATATAAATTTCCTTTTTTTAATTATTGTAATAAGAAACATTCCTAATATTTTCTTATAAAATATGGAAGGTTTTACTTATACAGAAATCTAAGATATTTACATCTTAATTTGCATGAAACAAATCATTTTTTTATGTTATAACATATATGATATATAGGTTTTGAGTTTATTTAAATTAAATTAGATGCTCATAAATGTTGACGTGTGTCTGATGAAAATATTAAATGATTATAATAATAAATTCATTTTGTAGAATGGTGTGTTAATGTAATTCCAGACTACATTTGTAAATACATGATAATAAAATGAATTTTTGATATGTACATTACTTTTTAATTCAGTTTATACTAATGTGTTATTTCATTTTGAGTCTATACATTCTTTTATACCTAATAATTTTTTATTTATAATGGAAGTTTTACACCAATAAATGATGTCATATATTTTGTTAAATAATCATGGTGGTATTATATATACTATGATAATTTAATGTGATATTTTCTTTATCATATGTGGAAATATTAATCCAAAAATCCTTATTGTATTTCCCATTAAAGAGTTTGATATTATGTTGTCAATGGACTCAGATTCATTTTATCATTCTAGGAAGGAACATAGAGGTAGTGAAATTATTTTTCGGAATGAGTTCCTTTTTCATTCTTGGAATGAATTCATAATTTTATTAACATTTCAAGAATCCCATAAACTCATAATATATATATTTTAATTTTATCTAAATATATTTATTTGAATAACATGTATGTTTGAATTTATGATGTAATTGTAGTAAATGAATATCAAGATGTTTTTCATAATTATTTTCAGTGTTATTATTGATCTAGAGGATGAATTCAATACTATCTTGTTACTATATGTAAGCACATTTCCAAACATCCTTATGAAATTCGTAAATTAGTGTTTTGGAATTGAAAAATTAGGTTTATGGGGTTCTTGATATGGGTTTTATTCAACCTTGTATATCACAATGGAGTGATACTTTTTTTATAAACAATGATGGTTCTATCAGGATTTTCATTTATTATAAAGCACTTAATATCATTAAGGTTAATAAAAATATATATATAATCATATAAATGACTTGTATGATTAGATTTAGTGAGAATTGTATTTTTTATAATTATTTACAGGTTGATATATCTTCAGATATATT
The DNA here is from genome assembly GCA_963277665.1 of Viscum album. Taxonomy (NCBI): domain Eukaryota; kingdom Viridiplantae; phylum Streptophyta; class Magnoliopsida; order Santalales; family Viscaceae; genus Viscum; species Viscum album. The sequence goes on along the minus strand of OY728128.1, from coordinate 156,951,144 downwards.
TAAAGGATGATGATATTCTGAATGATTTTTTTCCATCTAGGTTTAGGAAATATATGTTTCTCATAATTACTATTGATGTTACTAATGAATTTATTGTATAAATGGATCATATGAATATAGATTTCAATGAGTGTTTGGATAATATTTTTTATTTTATTTATTGAATATATTTTGGATTATTTTAAAATCATTTAGGAATATGTGAAACGTCAATGGATTGTTTTCCATGCATCGAAATAAAATAATTTGTAAGGGAAATTTTAGAAATGTGAATTTGGGGGGATAGAATATTTCATTACCTGGATAATCTTTTTCAACAATTTTAACACCTTTTGAAAAATCAAAATATAATGTGGTTGTTGATTTCATAAGACTTAAATCTTTAAGTGAAATAAAAATTTTCATGGTTTAGTTGGATACACATGAAAATTTAAAAAAACACTAGATTTTCGATCCCAATTATGTAGTTAACTTGAAAATGAGTTAAATTATCATGACCCATCCCTTGGAGTCCATATCGAGAATACCCCAAGCCCACCTTCCATAGGCTAGGGGCCAGCGACTAGCACCATAGGTGTAAATTCCTAAAACTGGGAAGGCATTGCCTTTATAACTCTAAACAAACTCCACCAGAGTACAAGCCGAAGATAAAAAAGAGTAAAAACTGTGTAACAAGTATGTTGAAAGTAAAGGATCTGGAAATACAAGCCCAACATTTATATACAAGGAAAGGACAAATAAGTACAACTAAAAAGAAAAATAGTTGGAAGGTGTCTAGCAGCTCTTGGATCATCCACCATGGATCCTACCTGAAAGGTAGGTACAGATATCCTCCTCAGTGCTTCGCGTCTGTCCTCCTACTCCGGGTAATAACTCATCATGAGGTCCACCTTCGTGTACCTTCCAGTCCTCGTACACTTCGCCTCGGTCAGCACTATTCTTCTTCTGCATCCAACACAATGAGGTGCGGCCATAGCCCGTTCACGGGTGAGTATAACGATATTCAGTAGGGACCCCGAGACCCTAAAGGTCTCACAAAATCTATCAAGGATAAACCACAATGTATGATTTCAATGGATAAACATTACTTAGGTATATTCCCATATATACACCTAAGTTATAAAAGAACCCATCTCAATCATGATGAAAAAACAAAGGTCATTGACTCATCTCAAACTAGTATTTTCATTAACGAAACCACGACTGTTGGAGAACTCCTACTCTGTCGAGTACAATGGCCATGTCGCGACTCCGAGTCACTACCCACTATCCTTGGAATGCTAGGGTACTCCTTCTGTTGAGTACCATGGGTCGGCTGCCAAACCAGGAACTTTGTCCGATGTGGGTCTTCCACCAAACAGGGCGCTCCCCCGAATATCCTACAGAGGTACTCCTCCTATCGAGTACCATGGGTCTGCTGCCAAACCAAGCGCTCCGTCCGCCGTGGGTCTGCCGCCAAACCAGGCACTCCGTCCACTGGGATAGTCAAATTACTTCGAGTCGAATCTGTCATGCAGTTGTTAGGTCTACAGCTACTAGTTCTCCACACTCAGCCTGCTTATTTCTTAGAGGTTCCGCTCCACGAGCTACTGGGCGATACTCCAAGTTCCACGAGGTCTCATGTTGAATTATCTCAATGGATCGCCACGTCATAGGGGTCTCAACGCAACACAAGGCGCGTCAATTGGATGTCTGGTCTGTGAGTTATTAGCATTTTATTCCTAGGGGCCGGGTTGGATTCGTGTACGAACCAACCTGACCATGACTAAACTATACGCCGAACTCCAGTGGGGTATAATCAAAGGGACGACTATGGTCCAAGAATAGCGGCACCGCTGACGGTTAATTAGACAGATGTCTGGTGGAAAAGATATGACTCAAGAAGGTAATGGGTCAGTAATGGCCCTGGGTCTGATCTGACCCGGTCAGACCGACTCGGCCCAACCCAGTCTGGTCCGACCCGGTCTGGGTTGACTCGGTGAGACATGTTGGGTCGGACCTGGCCCATTGGGCGGGTTAGCCCACTTTGTTTTCACCCGGTCCATTGGGCCCATCCCGGTGGACCGCGAGGGTGGTTCGCCCCGATTGTCGCCACGTAGGCGGCTCGGTAACTTGACACATGAGACTGGGCTGGTTCGGCTAGAGAAACCACAGAGGACGCCGCATATCGACTCTAGAGGCCGGCAGCCGAGAGGCCATCAAACAGGCCGCGTGGGGCGTGGGCAGGCTGGCTAGTCACCGACAGTCCGCGGGGGCACCGAGCAGGGCGAGGGTGTGCCGGGCAGGGCATGTGGGTGCTGGGCAGGGTGCCAGGACGTCGGGCAGGGCACCAGGGCACCAGGAATGCCACTGTTGGGGTGTCGGGCAGTGCGCGACAGCACCAAATAGTAGCACGGGGCTCGACGGGGCGCAGAGGCCGCAGGGAGCAGGGACTTTGATCTCTGTCTTCTTCGTCGTCACCGCATGTACCGATTATGTCGTCGTCAATCAAGATCAAGAAAAGGGGAGAGGGTCGGTCCGTGTTCGTGTGGCCTGAACCCTCTTCGTTTCGGGGATATCATTTGGCAAAGAAGTCCTCATCAAACGACAAAGAACAGAGGTTTAAACTCATAAACAAATTAACTCAAAAATCCACCTACCTCGCTTGTCATTCAACGTTGATTAATTCACAGAAAGTAGGAATCGTTCCATTGACGTCAGAGAAGAAGAAGCTAAGTATGATGTTGGTGTTCTTCGTGGATGACGCTTCCCTTTCATTCTTCCTATAGAAGAGGAAAGAAGATGCCCAAGGAAGAATTTGAAGTAGAAATCCGGCATTCTTCGTGTTCCTCGTTTGGTGAATTTTAATCCTCCCAAGATCCAAGTTCCACCGAAGGAGAATGCCAACAAAATTATAATAGGATGTCTTATTGTTTTATTGTTGTCACACAAATTCAAAAAGGAGAAATAAACACTGCTTAAAAAATTCACACTCTTCAGAGAAATTAATTGGTAAACACATGGGCAGAATTAATTGGCACGCATGTTGGCACAATTAATTCACATGCGTGTTGGCACAATTAATTTTGCAGATGAGGTCAAAGGCTCTCCCTCATTAATGAGGGATATTGGAGTGGTTTCATCCTCCACTATTAATAGGGGTCGGGGGTCCCCACCCCTATCATTTAATTAAGAGGTTATACTCATGTGGTCCCCATATCGTAACCTCTCATGGGAGGTTATGGTGTGGCGGTCCCACCCCCAACATCCAATGGGAGGTTCCAACTAACCGCACACACAACAGATGGCAGCATAAAAATAAAATAACATGTTGTACATTATTTTATTATATTTTTTAAATGCAAAAACCAACTTCAAAAGTCATTAGAACACAACTGTGGTGAAGGTCTCAGTTAGAAATGACCAATGTTGCGAGTTCAATGGTGCCTTCAGATTTCAATTCCGAGCACCGGTTTAAAAATTATAAAACGCCGCTCGCACGTATACTAAACTTACTCGAAAAAAATTTTGGAAAATTAATATCATCCACCCATGGCCTACACCGGTTGAGGTTAGGCTCTTGCTGGGTGAATCACGCCCCAGTGAACCCAATGGTACCCTCGGATTTCTAATCTAAGTTTCCATTAAATGTTATGAATTTTACAATAAAATAATTGTCACTTAATTATTTTATTTGCATCCAAAAACCAACTTTCTCTGGTATCCCTTACTGCCCAATGTTACTATCATCTTAAAGAAAGCCTACCCTCATGAGTTCAACAGTGGTATCAGATTTTTAATATGAGTTACCGATTGTGAGTTATAATCATTTGAAAAATAAAATTACTTTATTTAATGATTTTATTTACAGTTTTTCCATTTTTGGGTTTCCCAACAAGAGGCCCATGATGACTAAACATAAGTCACACCTATGGTAAACCTGATATCCTAAGGGAAATGGTTTCCTTAGATTTCTAATCCAAGTAACCATTTAAGAGCGATTCTATTTTTTTTAGTAAAACTGCTTACTCACGTTAATTTAAGCTTAACAAAACTTTGATAGATCATTCCAGGCACTCCAGGCCTCGGAATTGCGCACCGTAAGAAACTGTGGACTCGTAAAATTCCCATGTATTAAAAATTAATTCCACGAGAATTCGGGGTCTTTACATTCTCCCCACCTCAGGGACTTATGTCCTTGTAAGCTATAACTCAATCTAAGGGAACAAATAGGGGGGTACTGAGCATGCATCTAAGCCTCCCGCTCCCATGTGCTCTCCTGGAGGTTCTCGTGCTGCAAACAAAAGAAAAATAGAGGTATCGACCATCCACGTAGGACCCACTTCTATTGATCCTCAATCTCCACTGGAACCTCTGTAAAATTCACCTAGTCATCGATGTCCACCTCCCCATGGTCGATGATGTGAGATGGGTCATGCACGTATCTCCTCAGGTGAGATACGTGGAAGACGTCGTGAACCCGATGCAATTGAGGTGGAAGATCTAAGCGGTAAGACATCTCACCCACTCTACTGAGGACTAGGAAGGGTCCATTGAATCTTAGAGATAGCTTGCCACCTTGGACAAATCTCTATTGACCTCGTCGAGGTTAGACTCGTAGAAAGACGTGGTCACCATCTTCGCACTCCAGAGGTCTCCATCAGCATATGACTTATGACTGCTATGTGCAGTCTTCATCCTCTCTTGGAAGATTTTTATATTCTCTGTGGTAGCCCATACCATATTTGGCAAGTAGGAAGTGGCCCGAATTGGTGATTCGGTCGATGATCATGATTATTGAATCACGACTCCTCGATGTACGTGGAATACCCATAAAGAAATCCATGGATATCCCATCCTATTTCCACTCTGGGACCTCTAAGGGATGAACCAAGCCTACTGGTACCTGGTGCTCTGCCTTCACTTGCTGAAAAGTGAGGCATTGAGAGACAAACTCCGCCACCACATTCTTCATACCTGGCCACAAGTTCTATCATCGAATGTACTGGTACATCTTCACCACAACTGTATGTACAACAAGAGGGGAAGTGTGAAACTCCCTCAACACTTCCTCCTAAAGTGAAACTGGTACCACTGTACGTACTCTAAATAGGATGATGTACTTCCCACCATCAGAAAATCCATTAGATGCCCGCCCTATGGATATCTAATCACATCACGTCTTGCAGTCAGCGTCCCCATGTTGTGCCTTCCTAACTCGTTGAAGAGGTGGTGGAGTGATTGTAATAGAGTGTATATAGGCTGCTTCATCCCTATCCACAAAGGATATTTGTAAGGTAGACACTAGCTATGTCACCTATCATAGCCGTTGAATGTCATTCCTACTATTGAGTGCATCCACAACAACATTCTCCTTCCATGAAGTATAGACTATCTCAAAGTCAATGTCCTGGAGGAAATCAAGCCACCACCGTTGTCTCAGGTTTAGGTCCTTCTGAGAGAAGATATACCTGAGTCTCTTGTGATCAGAGTATATGGTAAAATGTTCTCCCATCAGATAGTGTCGTCACATCTTCAAGAAGAAGACCACTGCTTCTAACTCTAGGTCATGGGTAGCATAGTTATGCTCATGTTGTCTCAGCTGCCGAGAACCATATGCGATCACTGCTCGCTCCTGCATTAGGACACACCCGAGTTCGGTCCCTCAAGCATCACAGTATACTACGTACCCTACACCTTCATCTTGAAGCCTCAACATGGGGGAACTAGTCAACCTTTGCCTCACCTCCTGAATGATCTGTTGGCACCTCTCTGACCACACGAAGGGTTTCTCCTTCTTCATCAAGGAAGAAAGTGGTGATGTAACTCTGGAGAAATCTTGAACAAAACTCCAGTAGTATCATTCCAAAGCAGTCGTCCCTCCCCCCTTTTAGGGGTAATCCTGGAAACATCTTTTTAAAATATGTCCCCATGTTATATCACTCCTTTTTGGAACCGAAAACTCAGAACTCCTACTTCCATGAGGGTAAGGCAAGCCGACTCGAGAGCGATCAGCTGCACCCTCCTATGTATGAGGTTAACATGCTACCTAGGATTCCATTTTTTCGCCAATTAAGGAAAACCACATCCCAATGTTCTGGATAACCACAACCTTTTTGCCTAATACAGTCATTCTATGTATGAACTGTGGTTTCCCAGTCCATAACCAAATTAACATCGTAAGGCCTCGATGCTACCACTAAGAGGTTGCAACCGAAACTCTTACCTCAAGGGTCATATCACACTATCGGCGTATGTGTGATTATTGAGTCTCCTTTGAAAGGTATCTCCATACTTGAGGGTCAAGTCAACAGTTTAACCAAAAAATCTAGGTCTGGGACAAGATTCATGGAAGGAAGGAAGTATTGGTACCTATGTATATTGATATGTCAGCTAGTGGTAGACACTCACCATACCTTGACTAATTCCTAGAGCCCTTCGGTCACACTTCATGATTGCATGCTGCTACTTTCTTCCCCATACGTCCATCTCCCTGAGCCTGGTGGGGACTAAAAAGGCGGGTGGTTGTAACTTGTCGAAATGTACACCACCTCATGCTGATCTAATAGATTTTCTTCCATGTCTACTACCCTACATATTCATCTATCCTCTTCTCAAAAAAAATTTACATTCCAAAGTCTCTAAGACTAACACCAGTTTCCTTCTTTCCCACTACTAACATTCACAGGCTCTATCCGCTCTGCCAAAGAACATTCAACCGAAATGGTTCTTTCTAGAATCCTAACATAAGTACAAATGCATAGAGGAATTGTGATGGCTAAGATGTCCTTTAAACACACCTCGCTTGGATTTTTGAGCCCTGAAGAACTGATCGGACCATATTCATCATGTATCAGGAATGATCGATATGCCTCGATGAATACTCAGTTACCGACACGTTGTCCTAACGAAACTGTTGAAGTTCAAGGGATCTCTCAGCCACTTCCTCAAGCCAGTCCTTAGAATCCTGTGAGTCAGGCTCACTTCGGAACCTGAGGGGTATCTGATGCTGATACACATGTAAGGCACTAAGCCTACAAGTGTCCTCTACCGGTTCTGTAGGTTGCAAATTATTACCAACATGCAGTGATATATCTGACACACTACCCGAAGGAAATATATCGGCTAATATTCTACTTATAGAAGTCTCATCACTATGTATACCAACCTATTGGTCACACACTGGTAAAAACTAGTAGCTAAGACCACTACCATCTCTACAGGTGTCTCAACTAGGCGGAAAACTCTAGCAATTGCCTCCAGCTAGTCCTTTTCTACCTGGGAATCTGTCTTGCCTCAAAACCTCAGAGGCCTCTGCCTTTGGAACTCGTGCATTGCACTCAGTCAGTGTGCACCATCCTCTAATGCGGCTGGTGGCATCTATTTTACAACGGGTGTTGGTACTACTGGTACACCACCCGAAGGTGCCAACATAGTAAGAGGGCCCTGCACCAGAGCCTCATCGCTTGGTGGGCCATCATCGTGTACCCTCTCGGAACTCTAACTGGATGTCTGTGTGGAGGCATACTGAACAGATGAGACGTGGTGAAAAGTTATACCTGTTGAGCTGACCTAGTTTGAACGGACTTAATGAAAAACTTTTGGAAACACACATGCAATCATTTTTTTTGTGCAATGAGTCGTAAATCAGTATTCAGGGTCCTGGTGTATGGATATGTTGGCTGCCTCACCAACACTGGACTCCATGAACTAAAAAAAACACTCGGTATGGTTAAAACTATTGCTTCATAGAAAAGAAATATCAGATTCCTAGGTATTGTGGTAGAACCGACTCCTCTGATACCAATTGTCAAAACTCCTCCCTCGGGGCCCGTATCGTGACTACCCCAAGCACGACTTCCATAGGCCAGGGGCTGGAGACTAGCACCAAAGGGGTAAATCCCTAAAGCTGGGAAGGCATTGCCTTTATAACTGTAAACAAACACAACCATAGTACAAGAGGAAGCTTACACAGAGTAAAAACTGTGTAACAAGTACGCTGAAAGTATAGGGGCCAGAAATAGAAGCCCATTAGTAAAGTACAAGGAACGGAAAAATAGGTACAACTAAACCAACAAACAACAGGAAGGTTTCTAGTAGCTCATGGATCGTCCACCACCGATCCTACCTGAAGGGTAGGCACATATAACATCCATAGTGCTTCGCGTCTGTCTGCCTCCTCCGAGTACTGACTCGTCAGGAGTTCCACCTATGGGTACCGTCTAGTCCTCAAACACAATGCCTCAGTCAGCACTGTCATTCATCTGCATCCAAAACAACGAGGTTCGAGAATAGCCTATGCATGGGTGAGTATAACGATACTTAGTAGGTACCCCGAGACCCTCAATGTATCACAAAATCCAACAAGGATAAACTAAAAAAGTATGATTTCAACAGAAAACCATTACATAGGTATATTCCCATACATATACCTATGTTATCAAGTAACCCATCTCAATCATGAGGAAAAAACAAAGGTCATTGACTTATCTCACACCAGGATTCTCAATAACAAAAACACGACTGCTGGAGAACTCCTCCTCTTTCGAGTAAATTGGCCCTATCATGACTCTGAGGAACTACTCAGTAACCTTGGACTGCTGAGGTACTCCACCTGTAGAGTAATGCTAGTCTGCTGCCAAACCGGGTGCTCCGACCACTGTGTGTCTGCCACCAAACCGGGTGCTCCCCCTAATAGCCTACAGAGGAACTCCTCCTGTCGAGTACCGTGGGTCTGCTGCCAAACCAAGAGTTATGTCTACCATGGGTCTGCCATCATACCTGGCCTTCCGTCCAGTAGGCTAGTCGAATCACTCCGAGTCAAATCGGTCAAGCAGTAACTAGGTCTACAGCTACTAGAACTTCGAACTCTGCATGCTCGTTATCAAGAGGTTTCGCACCACGAGCTACTGGTCAATACTCCATGTCCCATGAGGTCTCATGTGAAAGTATCTCAAAGTATCGCCACATCATAGGGGTCTCTATGCAATATACGTCGCGTCAATTGGACATCTGGTCTGTGATTTATTAGCATTTTAGTCAAAGGGGCCCAGTTGGATACGTGTATGAACCAACATGATTGTGACTCAACTATACCTCGAACTCCAGTGTGGTATACTCAAAGGTAATGCTATGCTCCATGAGTACCAGCACCACTGACGGTTCTTCAGACAAACGTCTGGTGCCAATGATATTGCCCTAGAAGGTAATGGGTCAATAATGGGCACAAATCTGGTCCCGAACCGACTCAGCCCAATCTAGTCTGGGCCGCCACGGTCTTGGTCGACCCGGTTAGACTTTCTGGGCCTGACCCGACCCATTTGTTGGGTCATCCCGCATTGTTTTGACCCGGTCCGCTGGGCCCGGCCCAGCGGACCGCGAGGGCTGTTCGGCTCGATAGTCGCCACATAGGTGGCTCGGTAACTCGGCCCGGGAGACCAGGACGGTATGGCCAGCGATGCCGTTGGGTACTCCATGTGTCGGCTCGGGAGGCTGGACGTCGGGAGGCCAGTAGGCAGTCTGCGTGGGGCGCGGTAGGCCTGCTGATCACCGACAGGCCGCAGGTGCACCGGGAAGGGCACATGGGTGATGGGCAGTCTGTCAGGATGCCGGGAAGGGTGCCAGGGCACTGGGAAAGCCACGACATGGGTGTCAGGTATCGTGTGGGGGCACTGGATAGCGACGCTGGGTGCGGTGGTGCGCGAAGGCCGCAGGTAGCGCGTCCTTTGATCTATGTCTTCGTCATTGTCGCCACGTGTATCGCTTTTGTCGTCATCAATCAAGAACAAGAAAAGGGGAGATGGTCGGGCCTTGTTCATGCTACCTGAAACCTCCTATTTATCGCGATAGAATTTGGCAATGAAGTGCTCAACAAACCATGATGAACGGAGCTTTAAACCCATACACAAATCAACTCAAAAATACCACTAACACGCTTTTCATTTGTCGTTGACGAAGTCGTGGAAAGCGGGCGTCATTCTGGTGACGTCAGAGAAGAAGAATCCGAGGATGACGTTGGCATTCTTCGTGGATGAAGCTTCCCTTTCCTTGATCTGGTAAAATAAGGAAGAAGATTTCCGCTGAAGAAGTCGAAGAAGAAATCCGGTGTTCTTCACGTTCCTCATTGGGAGAATTTTAGTCCTCCCAAGCTCTCAAGTTCCACCAAATGATAATTCCAACAAAATAATAATAGGATGTCTTATTATATTATTGTTGGCATGAAAATTAAAATATTAGAAAGAAACTCTCCTTAATAAATTCACACGCATCAGCGAAATTAATTTGTACGTGCATGGGAACAATTAATTAGCACGCGTGTTGGCACAATAAATTGGCAGGAGTATTGGCACAATTAATTGACACGCGCGTTGGCACAATTAATTGGCACGCACGTTGGCACAATTAATTTTTGGGAGGAGTTCAAAGGCTCTCCCTCATTAATGAGGGAGAGTGGAGAGGTTTCGTCCTCCACCATTAATATGGGTCAGGTGGTCCCCACCCATATCATTTAATTGAGAGGTTATGCTCGGGTGGTCCCCATGTCGTAACCTCTTGTGAGAGGTTAGTGTGTGGCGGTCCCACCCCCAACATCCAATGTGAGGTTCCAACTAACCGCACACACAACACATGGAAGCTTAAAAATAAAATAAAGTGTTGTACATTATTTTATTATTTTTTTTTAAAAAGCCACAAACTAACTTCCAAACTCATCAAGAGGAAAATGCGGTGACGGTCTCACTATGAAATTACCAATGTTACGAGTTCAACATGGCCCCTAGATTTCAATTCTGAGAACTGGTTCAAATGTTATAAAATGACGCTCGCACATTTACTGAACGTACTAGAAAAAAAGTTCAGAAAAATAATATCAGCCACCCTCGACCCGCACCAGTTGAGGTTTGTCTCTGCCTAGGTGAATCATGCCCCATCGAACCCAATGGTAACCTTGGATTTCCAATCCAAGTTACCATTTAAATTTTATGAATTTTATAATAAATTAATTGTCACTTAATTATTTTATTTGTGGCCAAAAACTAACTTTCTCTTGTGGCCCTCGCCGACCCAAGTTAGTATCTTCTTAAAGAAAGCCTACCCTCATGAGTACAGTGGTGGTATCGGATTTTTAATCCGAGTTATCATTAGTGAGTTATAAGCATTTGAAAATTAAAATAACATTATTTAATTATTTTATGTACGGTTTTTCCATTTTTGGGTTTTACCACAGGAGGCCCGCGCTGACTAAACTTAAGTCATTCCTAGGGTAAACCCCCTATCCCGAGCACAACGGTGGCCTTAGATTTATAATCTGAGTAACCTTTTAAGAGTTATTATACTTTATCAGGAAAATGCTTATGTGCGGTAATTTAAGCTTAGAAAAACTTTGACGGATCATTCAGGGCACTCCTGGCCTCGGAATCATGCGCTGTCAGAAACTACGGACTCATAAAATTACCATGTATTAAAAACAATTCCACAGGAATTCTGGGTCTTCACATAAACTCATTGTGAATAAGTACTATGTTGAATTTTTTGAGGCATTGAAAGGAATATTATTTAATTTTCAGATGTTATCCTTAATGGCAATAAATATAGTGTTTGATATTTACATTGATTCTTCATTTAAGTTTTATGGTAATTTTTTGGTAAAAGATAATCAAGTAATATTATATAACTCTAGTTAATTGAATATCCATAAGAATAATTACACAATAGAATATAATTATCATATGAGCATGGGGTTTTATTATAAAATTTATATAAATATTTGGTATGGGGTAATGTGTGAAATATATATTTACCATAATAGTTTAAAGAGTATAATTAATAAAAAATTCTTGATCATGAGATAAATAGGATCATTGAATCTAGTAAAGGATTATAATTACAAGATTCACAACCATATAGTGATGGGAAATAGGATATTTGATGACTTGAGATGAATAGATAATGAATCATAAAATATGCTATCTCTAGAAAATTATCCATTGTTTAATGAATTAATGAATGTTGGCGTATAAATTTTACATGTAGTAACAAATTATCTTATGGATTAGTTTTCATGTCAATAATCCTTATAAAATATAATTATGCAGGATCAGATGGAATATTAGTGTATTCAAGAAAGAGCATAGTTGTTTAGAAAGTGTATGTTACGTAAATATAATTTCTACAAAGATGTTCCTATGTAATTTGGAACGAGGTTACGTATTCCATGTGATCACTAGTTGATGATTTTTTAGTGAATCATATATATCACCATTTTCTATTCAATGAAGTTTCACTAAAATAAACAGATACCTTCAATAACATGATTGTTGGGAAGGAATGAAGAAGGATATTTCTAATTTTACCATGAAATGTATCAGTCCTCAATAACATAAATCTCATAGAAAAATACCAAAGGGAATAAGTCATCCATTACAATGCTGAAATAGATATGGGAATATATATTTAATGTTTTCATGGTGGTATAAGAAATTAAATCTCGAGATAACAAATCAATTTGGGTTATTTTATATTGATTAAATAAATCTAAACATATTTTTTCACTTAGATATAGTATGCCTTTAGGTTATATTTATATAATATATAATTAGAAGATAATAAGATTAATTATTATAATATATCTATGAAATCTAATCCTAATCCATGATTAATGTTATATTTTTTAAAATATTTCAAATGTTATTTTTGTACTGAATTAAATAACAACATAAATTTTCATCCTCCATTTAATGTAAATTCATAATGAAAATTTCAGAAATTGCTGGATAAACATTAATATTTCTGATTAGATTAATCTAGAAGATTTGATTAATACCATTATTTTTTGGAATTTTATTATATTTTTATTCATTAATCATGTATACCAACGGTCCCTTTGGAAGAATTATATTTAATTTACTATAGACTCCAACATGTTGGGGTAAAGTTGATGAAATAATATGATTTGTAGGAACATATGATGAAGAAATGGTTGAGAAGGTTTATAGGATTTAGCTTCACACAAGGGAGAATAATAGTAGATAAACTATTTATGTTAATATAAGAAAGAAAGATATTTCATTTTAGGATGGTGGTCATATCTTTCATAAATAATCTCCTTGGAATGGTGCTATGATTTTCAGAAAGAAAGAAAATTCATTCCCACAGTTTATTGATTTGTACGAAATTTTGGATGCGAATGAATTAGTATATTACAATGTTTCCTAGCCTTAATGATTATCTTAGGTAGATTATTTTTTCCATGTATCATTAATAAGAAAATATATATTAGGTGTACCTCATGTCTTGAACACTAAGGTGGTATAGTTAGATGATGACTTTTTGTATGAGGAAAATCCATTGCATATTATTGATTTTAGAGATTAAGTGTTATTCATACAAAATAATTTAAAAAATGTGTTGTCATTGTGTTTTATGAACATATATTTAAAGTAATTTTTACCTCTTCTACAATTTTAACCATTAAATTTATATTTTATAAGAATAACTATGAGTTTAAAATTTATTACTATGTTCAATTACATTTTATTATAATAATATTTAATTGTGGTAAATTGTTTTTTAGAAATATGCAATATAATAGGTAAATTACATTTTAATCAAAGTTATGAGTTCCAAAAATCATATCATGAATTTATTGAGATATTTTATTTTGAATGTTTTTATCAAATCTTCTAAATGGGGTATATTTTGGGTTACATTATCATAATATTGTGTTATAATTTAAAAAAAACATTGAAACATTATTTGGGTGTCACACCCAAAACATATAAAAGAGAACACCTCGCCTCTCTTATTCACATATTTATGTTCATTTATCTTATCCAGTACCTAAAAAAATATGTAATATCCCATAAATTTCCATGTACATCGGTATTTTTTTCCATTGAACAACTTTTTAGGGGTTCCCTTTGTCTCTATTTCCCATTACTCGAGTCTCAGTTAGAGATGGACATCTTTTGGTGGGGAAGACCTAATGATTGGGAATGTATATTTTAAAATTTTAATGGAGTCTAGGAATAAAAGTATTAAATGTTAATAAAAGTTATTTTATATGTTTATCAAGATTGAAATATTGTTCAGGCTCTTTTGAGGATTTTGGGGCATAATTCCCTTAGAATGGAAAATGAAGGCATTGTAAATGATTTAAATTCTATATAATTTACTCCAACTAAATTACATGAATGCGATAATGTACATGGACTTGATCATGTCATGGACTTTGTATATATTGAGGACTTATATTACATAATTTCTAATGCTTAGGTAGGGTTAAAATCACCTGAGGCAATGATATTTTTTCCATAACTCTTAAATAGAACATACAATATATATAAGGGGATACATGTCATATATTTATCAGGATGGGTAGTTTTAATCACATTATTTTTTTGTTTTTTCATTCATTTCACATGAATCCTTCCCCTCTTATGACCATTTCAATTTCAAGGTGATTTTGGAGTGTATTTTTCCATTTAACGTGTCACGGTTATTAAATCGATATGTGGTTTCTTCTTGAAATCTTATATTCCTTCGTTCATGTTGGTTTTATCAATTTAAATAATTTTATTGATCACTAGTTAAAGGTATGTAGTCTAAAACATATCCCTATAGTCTTTTGAATTTCTATGTATGTTCAATACTATGATTATGATGACATAATGAGTGAATTAATTAATTTAAGGACAAATGTGATAAATCATGGATTGGATTATTCATTTTATCCATTTTGAATTAATAATGGATTAATTTTTGTTTAGAATGATTTGAGAACCGATTCGATTTCTTGATATTGAATCACATTGGAAATAAATTGTCTATCGAAATGGATGGTGAAAATTTGAAAAATACATGAATGAAAATTTTAAATACAAATTTTATTTTTAAATTTAACCATTGGGACATATGAAATTATATTTTAATATACTTTCAATTATATAGTGTGTACAGTGTGATGCTGAAATTCTATTATATAGTTATCATCCAAGATACTGAAATGATTATATAGATATTATTCCTCCATGTTGAAAGACATATATAGAGGGATATTATAGTATATATAAATGATTATATATATAGAGTTATTTTCCCGAGTTGATGAAATGATTACTTAAAGGAATATGCCCGTTTGTTGAAAATTTTTACCGTGGACTATTCCCAATTGCATAAATTATTATATAGAATGATTTTCATAGTTATTTTATTTTTCCATGGTTGTGTAGTATTGTAGGAATTATTGTTCAAACTGATCAGATACAATCCATTATGCCCCTAATAAGAATGATTATTGTATTATATTATTTTGGTTAATTAATAAACATATTTTTTTATGGAATAAACTAATTTACAGACTAGTTTTTTTTAAATAAGGTTGTATCATCCTACTGAATTTACCCACACACCTATCATGCCACCATATGGTACCTTTGTTTATTATATAGATTTAGGATTTTAAAAGGTAATGATGCCATATTGTTAATTATATCTTGACAGATGGGATAATTTTTGGAGACATGACTGACATCGGGTTCAGGACAGGGGATTATCGAGTTTTTTTCACATGGTTATATTATTTTTATTTATTTTAGATTTTTGTATAGATACATATGATCTTTTAATTATAAAATTCACTATTATTTTTTTATTAGTTCCTCTTTTGACTTCATAATTGTATGGTGTACAGTTTCCACTATTTATGTTACTATGATATTTATTTATTTATTTATTTTACATCAAATACACAATATCTCTATACTGTGGGGTATAGTCTCTACGGTATTCATATCACACAACTTTATATAGTGAACATCCTCTAGAGTATAAGGAGTAATTCATGATATCCCATAACCACCTATATTATTCCACATGAGAGAGTGCCTAATCAGGTGATGTTACAATGTGGTATTAAATGAGTATGGTTTTCTTTCTGTATCATTTCTATTTTGGAAAGCTATAATGGATTATATAACGTTTTAGTACATGGAAATGATCTTATGCATGAGATTTGTTAACACCTATACAAAAGAAATATGAGTTCCCATGGAAGGGGGTTTTTCATGTTGTTCGCATGTTATGGATTGTTGTTATTTCACCGTGGGATACTCATAGGTTGTGTGATGTTATTTTCTATTGAGATTTCTAATATTGGTAGAGACATGATCTTAGAAATCATGGAGCTATTTCTATGCAACCGTTAAAATATCATAATGAAAAAGTAATTAATGTACTAACGATCTAAACAATTCTGTAGTCTTGTTATACATGATACAAACAAAAATATTATTTTAAAAATGAATGCATATATTACAAAATAATTATTTTCCAGGAAAACATTAACATAATTCAATTTAGAATATAATTTCTTATATTTCAGTGTACACTTTTGAGAATCCTAGGGAATGAATCAACTTAATGTTTAACTAAAGTCATCAGTAAGGGAAATTAAAAACATAAGAAATAATAAATCAATGATATTGATCATTATGGAAAGGTAAATATACAAAAAAAATTACATGTAACAAATAAATTGGGAAGGGAGTTCATAAATATAATAGAAATGTAAATATTTAAAAAAAATCCATTTTAATTATTGTACAAGGAAAAATCAGTATGATAATGTTTGAAATTGAACTCAAATATCATGTAATCCTTAATCTGAGAATGAAAGTGTATCCATGGGTAATACCAAAGAAATACTCCCATGAATAGTAATAGTAAATTAATTCTCATTAAAGTAAATTTTTTATTATTGGATAAATTTTTTCCTAGTCTAATTATAAATTTACTGTAAATATCTATCCACTAAACATAATAAAATATCCATCTGAAGATCCACTAGAATAGGATTTCCGTCTAATTTTATATCATGAGACTACTGATGCTTTGTGGGGATGTCAGTAAAAATTCCCTATGATATAGGTCTTCTCTATAATTATCCCTAACCCATGATATCCATGTCCAAACCAATCCTTTTATAACAAATAATCGATTTAAATTCATAACTAAATTACCCTATCAAATATCTGCATTGAGTTGTGGATACAATTTTATGTAAATTTCCCATGTAAATAAAATAAAATTCAATGTAAAAACCATATGTAAATATGGTATACGGTTTAGTTAATACACATGTTGATGATAAATAATATGGATATTTAATGTAATCTATATGTCTCATGATCATACGGGGATGAATTTTTCAGGGGTACTAAAAAAATGAATCCATGAATAGAATGTCAACAATAACCTTGGGAAAATAAAAAAAAAACATCGAAACGATGAATAAGGATGGTATTGATAAAAAATATCCCATGTGGATTAAAATAAATGATTTTTGTAACTAATTAACGAAAATAATTTTAAAATATCTTTTAATATTGTTATTGATGAAAATATCCTTTTTTTAAATCATTTTCAAAGTCATTTTCTTTGAAAATAATTTATGATGTAATTTTATTTAAAAATAAAACATTAAAAAATATAATAGAATCTTCAAATGAATTATAGTGGGTAAATTCATACATGTCATTTGAGGTCAAATAAACATTATTTTTTCAAGGTAAATGATTAGAAATATGCTTTGTTTGGATTTAAAATTGATTATTACAGTGAAAAAAATTCTTAAAAGGCAAAATGCTAAAAATCTCAATTTTAAATAATTTTTGGAGTATTAAAACATTTTAGAAATCCTTTTTATAAAATGAAGTTTTTAGATGAATGTAGGTTCTCTGACTAAAGCGAAAAATAATTTTTGGTTTTGTTAAAAAACATTTTCTAAAAAATTTTGTGTCATAAAGAGTGGAAAAATGGTAATATAAAATGAAAAAAAAATCACAAATAACCATAACATATAGAAATTAATTTTTTTGTTAAATTATTATATAATAATTCTCTCTAATGAAAATTCATGTGTAAATAAACCTTTACAAAATTAAACTGTGATCTAATCCCTTGAAAAGACCATAACCTTAAATTTAGAATAAGTAAATGAATTGATTATGTGGGTTAATTGAATATACACATTTAACAAATGGAAATAAAGAAAATACTTATTAAAAAAATATTATTGACATAATCATATCATATTACAAAAACAAGGATGTAATATTACAAAATTAAATGGAATCCGGTTATGAAATTGTTTACCACTTGGTAAATTTTTATTAAAATCACCTTAGAATACATAATTTAAAATTAAACCTATAATACAATGAATATAAAATAATTCATGATATAATAAATAAAAATTGTATTTATATACACCACACAAAATAAGTATATGGTGAATTTGTCATTTTTCTGATAGATGTAAAAAGAGAGATGAAAATCACTTACCTTGTGTTTCCCTTTCACATAAACATTCATTATCCTCATGTATAATGATTTTTAACAAGGTGATAACTTATTCTGGAACCATACTCATATTTATAATATCATATATTATATTATTATAATCTCTAATTACATTTGTTTTAATATTCATTCATTATTTTCAATATTGTGGGTGTAAATTGACTAGTTTTTTAGTATGTTTTGACATGTCATTTTTTTCTTTTTACATCAATCATGACTTCATTATCTTTCAAATGTAAACTGAGATTCAGTTACCCTATATATCCATTATACATTTATTTATAATATTATATATTTTTTGATATTATTAATATAATGAATCATTTATTTAGACAGTAGAGCATGTGTATGCATGAACACTACTTCAATTTATTTTCCATTTTAGAAGAATGAAACGTTTATGATATACATATATTAATATTATAATATCATATTTATTCCATATATGTAATATAGTATTATTAAAACCATTTATTATACATTTTATTTATGGGATGAACTAATCATATCACTTTGAGGAGGTTGTGGTCCACATTTCCAAAAATGATATTATCATATTCCCTCAAAATGAAAAAGATGAAGGTATGAGTTAAATATTAATTTAATAATAATAAATAAATTATTTATAACATATAAATTGTATAAAAAATATATTTCAATCATTATTCAAACCATGAGAGGTTGTAAAGGAATAATGAACATTCATCTTTTCTCAAGGTGGTAGTCTGTCGTACACACGGACAATGTTTTCATTATCAATTAAAAAGGACTGTGTGTAAGTTTTGATTGAACACATTGAATTAAAAATATCAGTATATTTTGGTTTTTAATATTTATATAATAATTAAAAAATATATTTTATGGTTTGGAGAATGAAATAAAATGAATTCTATCATTAAATAATTCTACCTCGCTTTCAAGTAATTTGTTTTGGATTAAGAAAAATTAAATAATTGGATGGGTTTATTCCTAAGATATGGCTTGAAATATTTTTCATCTGTATTTGGGGAGGTTATTTTATCATATTTTGGATTAACCTAATGGAATGATAGTTGTGAATTAAGGTTTGGGTGGAGTTTCATTTCATAGTGTAGTAGGAATAGAATTCTTGAAAATTTTTATAATAGAATTTCACCCACATTATTTTCCATGTAATGTTACTTTAAAAATTTCAAACATTATATGTAAGATATAATATGGTATAAATATGATTATATAATCTCTAAGGACTACTGTCTTGGTAATTTTGGCCCTTATGTTTATGGAGTCGTCCTTTTTTGTGAAAATACTTCTCATAATTGCTGTAATTAATTTTAATCAACTTCACCAATTTTTTTTAAAAAAAATTAAGGTGACCTTATTATGAATTATAATTTTATGTGATTCCAAATATTTAATCCTTTTTTACAAATTTCATTCATGGAAGTGTCCAAAATTAATTTACATTCAATCCCACAGATAGGATGAAAATGTGGGTTTTTAAAAGTAAAATGTTCAAAAAATAGGGAGGTGTTTATGAAAAAAATTATTGAGAAATTGATTCAAACTAAATATATTAGATTAATTGATTTAATATTGATCTAATTTGAGTTTAAAATAAATTAAATATTTAATTTATCCTTATAAATAAATTAGTAAAAATCTAAGTTTTGTATTGAAATTCATTATTTGTATCTATTTATTAAATAAAGGATCATAAAAAAATACCAGGAAATCACAATAATATATTTTTAAATAAATATTTCAAAATTTTATTTTATTTTGACATATACATTTAATAAAAGTTCAAAAAAAATTCTTTAAAATAGGTTTTCTATTAATATTTGGAAAAAATGTCGTTAGAAGTGATTTAATTTTTATGAAAAATATTGGATTTGTTATTATCTTATGCTTATCAAATATATTGGGTTAATGTAAAAAAAATTATAATTGAATATGTAATATATATATATATAATTAATATCACTCAATAATGGTAATTAATTTAATTAATTAGGATAAAATACCATTTTGTGAATACAAATAGTTTTCTATTAAATGATTCTGTTTATATTCCATTAGATATTATATTTATTTCTAATTAATTTGTAACCAATGAATTAATCACATATTTTTTAAGATAATTTATTTTCATTAGATATTCAATACAATTCATAATCAATAATATTACATCTAGGATATATTTCATTATACTAAATAGTAATATTTTGATAATATTTTATTGTTCGGTAAGACTCGGTCATGCGTGTAATGAAAGTCGTCAAAGAAAGTCATTGTTGTGTGTAATAAAAGATAACTCATGGATAGATTTTATTTAAAATAATAAATATATTCATTTTATGAGGTTATTACATTCCCCTACATGCATAATGTTCCGTTCCATACACACTACATAATATAATGTTCTTACTTTAGAGTTCTAGGGAGTCACATTATCCTCACCTTAATTAAATAGAATCCTCACAATTTAAATTTTACCTCGGTAATCATTGGATTGATATTTGAAAATAATTTTTCCAAAAATTAATTTCCAAATAGTTATTATAAAATATCCTCTTAATAGTATTGTAATATATGAAAAAAGGTAAAATAGAATGTCACATATCTAGGTCTATAACTTGGAGAAAATTAGAGGAATGTGGAGATATTTACATGGATGACAATAATAAATATTTAAAGGGATTTAATATGGTCATAAATTACAACTAAGTGAATGATATGTGAAATTTTGAGGGGCTCAATGCTATGATACCATGATGGTTTAAAATTCCATCGGTTCACCAAAAATAATGATATTAGTATGAAATTTTTAAAATCATTTTCCTAATTTATATTAAATATTTTACTACATCGGAACATAGTGAAAAAAATACATACATGATATATTTCTATAAACATAATTTTCGTCCTTTTAATTTTTTTTAAATAATTTTTTAATTTATCCATTACTTCATGAAATGGTTACCAAAAAATGAACTTTGATGCCTAAATCACTAAAATAAACTTTTTACGGATCGTAAGGCCCATAAAAGAGTGATATGTCGATCTATTACACTCTAAATTTTATCCAATGAAAATATGGTTAACATATGAATATATATACCTATAAAAACAATAGAGGTTTATTAATAATATATATTCATCAATTTGTTTAACTAAAAAATGAAAAATTATCCAGGACATCACATAGGCTAGTGGTTGGAATTATTCCATTATCGTCCTTCGGTAATGGGTTCAAGACTCAAGACCTTGACAGACATGATTGATCATCACATGAGATACATGTTTTCTTTTTCTAAAACCATATTAATATAATATCCAAAAAATATGATGGAAATACATGAAATTTATTAATTAAAATTCCATTTAATTATGGGTTTGAATATGACATCCAAACAAAAATAATTCATCTATTTTATTTAAACATATGTCCTTCCTTTTTCTGAGGTTTAACACATATCATTCATTTTCATTATTTATTCAAATCCTTCATAGTGGTTTTTAAGGAAAAATTCAATTATCATAATCATATACCCTGGGAGAGTCAAAACATGTGTACGATACAACCCATCGTAAATGACTAGGTTAAACTATTGTCAAGAAGGAAACACCATTTCAAAATTATTACCCCTATAAAAATCTATTCTAGAACCATGCCCACTTGTATTATCCAGAAAGGGTCATATTCCAAGGAATACCAACATAATCTCTATGTTAAAAAAATTATAGAATGTTATTCTATTCATATCATTAAATTCTTCCATAGGGATATTTCAGTATTCTATGATTCCCAAAATATAGTTCCAAGTGTTTATATTGAATCCACTCTAATATAAAGTGACATGACCTAACCATATAAATCTAGCAACCGATGTCATGATACAATTACATTGGCATTGGATATATGAAAATCAAAGTCCAAAGGACCAAACCCTTTAGTATTCTGGGTAAAATAGACATTTAATAGAGTATTTCTTTACAAAAAAAATCAAAAATTAAATTTTTTGAATATTAATTTAACATTATTCCATATAGAGTATGATTTCATATCATTCTTATTAAACGTATGGGGATCCTAGTGAAAGGACACAAAATATGTTTGATCTGAAATGAAAAGTAGGGGTAACTGAAGAACCATTATGGTGTTTTGTTTTAATAGCCATTTGTATTTTTTGGAAAAATAAATCATCTTGTATTATATTGTTTTTGTTTTCCTTGAATCATCTTGAGATTCATCATAAATAGGACTTTATAATGAATGGTGAATATTAAGAAGGAAAAAATAGGGGGGAATTTATTTTCCATATATAGAAGAATAATACATAGTTTCATTATATTAAAATAATCATATCCAAAATTCAAAGAGAAGAACTGATTTCTTTGCTGAAGAGTTTTTGAAAGAAGAATGTGAAGTCTTGAGTTAAAATGATTCCATACATTCTAAAACAAAATCGAAAATGCTTTAATGATCAATGAATATATCAAAAATCATGATAAATATTATTATAACATCATTTTAAATATTTGGAGAGAGGTTTAACAAAATTCAAAATCATAGAGTGATGAATTCCACAATATTAGAAATTTTATCATAATTATAATTCCATCATAATGGTAATTTCATCATAATAAGAATTCCATAATAATGGGAATTTCATCATAATGAAAATTTCATCATAATGGGAATATCATCATTATCATAATTCCATAATAATGTGATTTTCACCGTATTGAGGCCAATCGACATCAATTACTGTAGACCCCATCCTCAATTGTATCAATTATAAAACATTCATATCCATAATAATATTACCCAGATTGATATGATTTGGATGTTATGTTGAGGGGATACTAAAAACCGTATCTAGTCTAATCAAACAATGATTATAAGAAAAGAAAAGAACATCATAATTGGATAAGAATGAAACAAATCTTCATGAAGTTGAGGATTGAATTCCCAATTGAAGTGGTCAAACATTAATTTCAATTTTGGACTAAATTGTATAAAAATATATGTTGGCAAGAAGATGCCAAATTTGGTTTTTTATATGTGATTTATTTTAGGAGATTTTGAGATTTTAAGAATTCGAGAATGTTTCCATATTTGACTCTTTTTAATTTTGGGACACATATAAATACTTTCTCATATCATTTTTCATAAGTAATATTCACACATGTGAAAAAGGTGGAGCTCGAGATGATTTGAAGTAAAAGTTTCTATTTGATTGAAGAATAATTGTATTGAGCCTTGGAGAAGGGTATGAGTGTTTTAGATTGATAATGAAATCATTATATAGAATTATAGTTTTTATAAAATCATATCCAACAAATTTTTATTGATTTTTTTCCACAATCCAAAATATTTATGTTGGAAAAATCAGATCCCGAATCTAGAATCATTGTAATGAGATAATCAGATCCAGAATCCTGCATCAGTAGTTTGAGAAAATTGGATCCAACCAAATTAATATGTGCATTCAAAAATATAAATTGTGGTTTTTATTTAAAAAATCATTATTATTTTGTTTGAATAATATTGTATAATATAAAACTATAAAATGATGGGATTCAGTATAATCAATCCTATTAAGATAAAAAAAATTATCTAACTAGAGTTCAAGAATGTTTTATCCACTTCATCATACTATTTAATTTAAATAGACCCGTGAGAGAGGATATGGTAATGATGTAGGTTCCAACAATGAGGCTTAACCATGTAAATTTTTCGTGATATAATTTCTTTTCTACTATTTAATGCATAATTATTTAAAAAATATTTATAAAGATATAAATATTATTATGATATAAGGGTTTAGTTTTTAAAAGAATTAAGTCTTATACAAGTGAAAAACCAATAAAATCCCTCTTTCTCATTTATTATTCGAAGCATTGGAACTTCAATTGCTATCATTGGGAAGACTCCCTTGATGAATCAAGATCTTGGATAATATATATTTTTTCAATAATATATGAATTCCAATATTTTATGGAAAATAATATTAAGGATGGAATGATAGGATTATTCTTTATCTCTTATTTCATGGCCATGAATTTATTGGTGATTCTAATATTGGTTTTCCACATATTACTAAATATGTTGTGAATTTTGTTTTTGATAAGTGAAATATATAATTTGATGGAAAATATAGAAATGAAATCCACATGTCCTAATTAGATAATCATTATTAAAAGGTGATGGATCAAAAAACTTCAAAAAGAATGTGGGATAAGCTATAAAGTGTTTTTAAGGGAATACATAAGTTGAGGAAGAAAAAATAGAAATATGGTGTAGTAAGTTTGAAGAAATATGAATAATAGATGGAGAAAAAAATTGCTGAATACATTTACTAGAGTAAATTATTTTTTTGAAACATTATATGACTTATAGATTTCTAGGAAGATTCCATAATTTTGTTGAAAATTATTAGAAACATTTCAAATTGGTTTAATTCTAAAAACTGTTCTGTAGAAGATAGATAGAATTATCTATTGTTGTTTTGAATAACATTCATATTGCTTTTGAAATGAGGAAAATAAAATGTTTATAATGAATATGAAAGGTGAAATTGTTTTTGAAGCATTGAGAAAGATGAATGGCTAAGATGTTGAAGAATTTGATCCTTGTGAATCCAAAAAGCAAATATGATGATGAGTTGAATAAAAAAAATCATGTCTCATATATACAAAAACTACTGAGGAGGAAGTGGAATGTATGGAGGAAAACATCCTCTAATATTTTTTGTGTGTGGTGGAGTCATACAAATTTCAATGACATCCCAATGAATAATAATGGAGAATATTAAGTTGATTCTGATGAAAAACCTTAATGGAAGAAGTGGAACAAAAATGATAAAGAAACAAAATCTACAAACAGACACAAAAAGATGATTACTATAAGAAAAAGAATTATGTTTAGTATGAAAGTTGAATATGACTCAACATAAAACAATTAATCTAAATATGAATGTTCAATATATTTCAGATCCTTCATTGAAATTGTTGTGAAAATAAAAGATTCCCCAGAGATTTAAGAAGTTAGTTAATAATATTATAAAGAGTATCAGCTCAAAACAATGTTTTTTAGATTTATTGACCACATCCAAACTCACAACAATGAAATTACAGGGATGATGTAACATTTTCATTAATTTTTGGATGGATTAAAAAATGTTTTCAAGTTGGAGGAGGAATACATCGAGGATATTTTAATTTAGAATCATAGAATTGATAAAAGAGGAATAATGATTGAATGTATTAGTAAGATGCTAGAAAATAAAGACCAATAATTTAATAGGTTTCAATAAAAAATTCTTGAGTAAAAAATATCCATATGTTAGACAAATGAAATCTAAAAAAAATAATTTAGATGTAAATGGATAGACATAAAATTTTCTGAGAAGGCTTAATATGTGAATTATGTGAAATATTACCCTACTAAAAATAATGTTTTATATGATTCTTTTAACATTTTAAGTGATTCAAAAATTATTGGAAAATATTTGGTGGAAAACTAATGTGATAAAGCTATCCAATATAAAAAAGTCGACAATCCATTTAAAAGAAATTATTTCACATTTCATGAGTATTCTAGAGAAGATTGAAGTTACCAACCCCGACATAGTTTCAGTATATAAAGATCTCTATACAATAAAAACATAGGGTTTTATGGTCATTACTGGTGTTGTGGAATTTATGGGAATAAGGCTTATATTTGTCTTCACAACATATCCTTTCCTAATAAAATGATTTAAAAAATTGGAAGAAGTAGTTAATGTATATTTAGAAACTTTCCTAACCTACAGAAAGTTGAAATAGTTAATTCCCAAGATGTTGGAAACATGACAACAATAAATCAATCTGAATATCTGGATTAATTTTTTTGAATATGTGATCAACCATGCCATCAAGACAAAATCTGAATGAAAATCCTTCCAGAACAAATAAATTATTATAGAAAATAATGGGATGTATAAAGGAAGAAATATGATGATAGATATTTTATTTTTGAGATAGACATGGTAGAAAATAAATAGAAAAAAACATAGATACTTTATATTGGTTATTATTTATATATGAAAGGTGATATAAATATCTTTAAAAATGTTTAATGTCATGATATATGAGAAGTTACCATTAGAAATGATGGTTCCTTACCAATTAATGTTATTGAAATGTTTTCTATTGAAGTGAAAAAGTTGAAATCTAAGGATGTTTTCATTGTTGATGGGAAAAAACATAACATACTCACTGCAGGTCAACTTTTTGATGACTTAAAAGATGATTCTTTTTTAAAAAAAATTGTATCATCAAATGTGTGAATGATAGAGAAGACAATAAAAAAGGAGAAATAACTAGTGTGAATATCATTCTAATAAAATAATTCCACAACTCTTATAACTTGAGTGATAATGATTAAAATAGATTGTGTGACTGATGACTATGAAACCATGGGTTTTAAAACATGAATAATCATTATAATGTTGATTCTGTTGGGAATTTTCCTAAATTAAAATAAGGGATGAAATTTTTTATATTACATTCAAAAAAGGAAATGAAACTAAAAAAATAAAAAAATAAAATTGATATTCAGTATACCAAACAACTTGATCTTATTCATTGTAATTTATGTGGGATGATGAAAAATAAATCCACAAAATAAGATATATACATTATCACTTTTATTTATAATTCACTCTAATGGAATACAATTTGTTTATTAAGAACAAGTATGAGGCTATTTAAATAATCAAATTCTTTAGAAATGATGTTAATAATGAAATTGGGGTTTCGATAAATATGTTGGAATAGTTAATGATACTGAATAAACAAGTAATAATTTCTACACTTATCTCTGAAACAATGGTATCAAATATCAGTAGAGTTCTCTTTATACTCAATAGAAAAATATATTATCAGAAAGAATGAATAAAAGGTTTCTCGAAATCGGAAAAAATATATTAGATGAATAAAATCATTCCAAATTCTATTAGAGATATAGTGGTTGTTCTATTGTACATTTTCAAAATAAATTCTTGTTGAGACATGAATCTAACACGACTCCTTAAAATATGTGGTGTAACAAAATACCTTCATTTAATTACATAATTGTTTTTGGAATTACATGTTTTATAAAAATAAAAAATCATTATTTTGGAATCTTTTATGGGAAAGACGTGGTACAAAATTTAATTGGTTATTCATGAAATGGACGAAGGTACAAATGTAGGAACAATCATTTACAAAATTTGGTGGACTCATATTATGTAAATATTTTTTCAAATAAAAGTTCCATTAAAAAATTTGTTGAGAATACAGAGGAGGATACATTAGACAGTTCCAATATTAGTTAACGTTCACCAAAATATCCTTATCATGATTTAGATGAGTCATGTGGTGATGAATGTGTTGCTGGAAATAAAACCATGAGATTTCCAACCATACAAAAATATTTTGAGTCTGAAAATATTATTGGGAATCAAAGGGATATAGTTCCGAACATAATGACAATGAGATTAAATAATAAAAAATCACTTATCATAAAATTTGACCCATAATTAGTTTCAGTGGATATTCAACATAAATAATATGTGGATTTTATGAATGAAATGTTGGATTAGATTCACATGAATGAAACTTGGGAACATGTTTCATGACCAGTAATTAAAAATTTTATCATCACTATGTGGATTTACAAAAGCAAATTAAGTTAACAATGAGATGTTTCAAGAAACAAATCCAAGATCATTTTTAAAGGCTATACATAGGTGGAAGGTGTTAGTTTTGAAGAATGTTTCCCCCGGTTTCTAGATTAGAAACTATCAGAATGTTTCATTTACTAGACACACATAGGAATAAATATTTTATCATTTGGATTGAAAGTAATCTTTCTCAAATGGTGATATTGGGGATGAAGTATACATTAATCATCCTTGGGGGTTTCCACTAGATAATGATGAAAAGAGATTGAGTATATTGTAAAATTATTTCAATTGGATGAAAGAAGAGATACATGTTTTGTATTCAAAACAAGATAGTTTCTTAAGAATGATGAAATATTCTAACGAAAACATGATAGAAACTTATCTGTGAAATATGTTGACTATGGAACTCTAATTTTAATTGTTTATTTTTCTGATATTATTTTTTCTAGGGACATATAATATGTTATTAAAACTTTTTCTATAGAAATGTAGAATAATTTTGAAATTTCTATATTTTGAGAATTAACATTGTTTCCTGTGTTTCTAGTTCAACCAAATTAAAATTACATTTTCTTATATCATGAAAATTATGACAAGGAATTTATTATTATGTTTTGGATGGAAGTATCCAAAGAATATTTTAATCATATTTCAGTGAGACAAAATTTGAGTAAATATGAAATGTAGAATATGTTTCGTTCTGATAGAATTTCGAAAGTTGATAGGTACTCTTCATTACCTTAATGACTTAAGGAAAATATTTTTGATGATCTGGAATTTTGTGTAATGGTTCAAATTAATCCCAAATAAATAGATATGTTGGATGCAAACAGATTTCTTAGATATGTGAAAGGAACAACATCACATGGGATATTATTCAAAAGAAAAAGTGAGATAGTGTTTCAAGGTTATACAAATGCTGACTGTGCTGGAGATTGTAATGATTTAAAATAAACTTCAAGATGAACATTTTTCATGGGTGAACATTGTGTGAGTTGGAATAGAAAGATAAAATGTTCATTAACAATGATCACAACCGAATCTGCATATGTTTTAGATACTCAAAATTGTACTCGAAAGTTTTGGAAGAGTGTTTAGCTTTAATATTTGTATGTAAATGATTTTAAAACATTAAGGATACTTTGTGATAATAATAATTTAATATATCTTTATATGAATATAATCCAACATTTAATATAAAAACACATTGATATAAAGTTTCACATTATTATAGAAAATGTTGTTGTTGGAGATGTTTTTATAGAATACATTTCCATAATGTATCAGATAGCTAATACCATTACAAAAGTTATGCTGAAATAAACGCTTGTTGAACTGAGGGTGAAACATCATGTTCAGCTTCATCCCATGTATTGGTAAACAATATAAGTAAGAAACCCACAATATTTTGGATTATGTAGGCAAAGGAAGATAGAATGTAACAACATTTTACTTTGTTAGAAGTGTTTACTTATCATTATTTAGTGAAATTGAAGTAGTGGTTAACATAAAATTGTTGTGAGAGAAAGATAAAAGAGAAGATGAAAGTGATAAAGTATAAAATGTGGAATAAAAATATTAAAAAGAGAGGAAAGGAAAATTGTGAGGTGTTTATCTTTACCTCGAAAAAAAATTCCACCAAGTGATGGAATTCTGTAAAAAAATATCATTTTTTTGTAGTTTAGTGTCTCAAAACACTTTTTTAGAAATTATATGTTTTGATAATATTAAAAAAATTGACTTGTAAAATAATATGAGAGTTGGAAATTTTTTTAATCAGGGTTGTCAAAATATAAATTTTTGTATTGATGAACTATTTTAGTGTTATGTTTTAAATTTTTTTTTGTAATTGTTAAAAACTAACTATTTTTGTATTAAAATGTTTTTGTTTTCCTAGAATCATATTTAGATTCATTGTAAAGAGGCCTTTTAATGAATGATAAAATTTCATATTCAATTATAAATGGGTATAATATTCTTTTTCATAATTAGAATAAACATGCATTGTTCCGTCAGAATCAGATTATCGGATCCAAAATACTATGTGAAGTTCTTAATTATTTTATCAAGTGGTTTTGAAAGATTAATTTTATAACAAGAGTTATAAATTTCTCATTCTTTATTAAATTAAATTATAGGAATCTTTGCAGATCAATAGAATCTCATAAATAATGACAACATTCATGATAAATTCTTTTTAATATATGTTAGAGAGGATTCAAGAAATTCGGAATTAAAGAGTGAAAAATTACATTGTAATGGGAATGTTACCATAACGAAAATTCCATCATTATGTGAATATAATCCTAATTATAATTCCATCACAATTAAAATTTGATCATAATGAAAATTCCATCGTAATGGGAATTTCATAGTAATTAGAATTCCACCATAATGGGATGTACACCATATTAAGGATGATCAGAAACTATTACTATAGAATTTGATCTACATCATATCGATTATAAAACATTCATATCTTTAATATTCATACCTAGATTTTTCGGATCTAGATTGATAGTGGAAGGGATAGTCCCAATCATATCCAAGAAAATCCAAAGAATGTAAAGAGATGATAAATAAAAATATTTTGATGTGATATAAAAGAAATTCATCACAATTAAGCTGACAAATGTATGATTATTTGAAGTGGTTAAACATGAATTTCAAATTTTCATAAATATTTGAGAAATACAATGAGAATTTATTAAATCATTATTGTAATTTTATATGTGAGAGTTTTTTAAGGATTATGTGATATGAGGAAGCAGGGAATGTTTCCATGTTTCCCACCATTATATTATTATACACCTATTAATACTTCCTCTGATCATTTTTTCATTTGATATTTTTTTCCCATGCATAAATGGAAGAGATCTATTGAATTTTATGTAAATGTTCATAGATTATTGAAGATTAATTGTATAGAAAATTTGATTAGAGATTGAGTGTTCCATAATTAGTATGAATTCATTGTATTAAATTATCATATTCAGAGAATCATATCCAACATCATTGAATTGAGAAATTCAAATCCAAAATCCAGCATCATTATATTTATAAAATTGGATAATGAACCTAGAATCATTTTACTGAGAAAATGGGATCAAGAATATAGAATAATCGAATTGATAAAATTAGATCTAGCTAAATCCGACTGATGGTTCAAAATAATAAATTATTGAGAAGAGTCCTCAAAGAATTTTTTCATTTTTATAAAAACAATTATTATTAGAAAACATTATGAAGTGACATTAGTTAATATAATCATTCATATTATGACATAGATGGTTTCTAATGGGAGTTTATTGAATTTGTATTCACTTCTTCTTAACTGTGGATTTCCATAGACATAGATGAGTGACTATGAAAAGGATGTAGGTTCTAACACTAGGCCAAAACATTTAATTCTTTGGTTATTTACTTACATTCCTATGACTTCATGCTAGATTATTTTCTAAATATTGATAATAATATAAATAATAATTGGTTATAGGGGATATGTTTTAAAAATAATTAATAAATATAAAATTGAACAACTAATTCAACCCCCCTAATTAGTTGTTATTCAATACATTGGAACTTATGTAACATAAAATTGAAGCCAGATTAAATAAATGTGAATAATCATTTTGTAATAGTAATCATCCGATCATACATTAAATGTAATCAATAATCTTATATTAATGTTCAAAAATAGCATGGAAAAGTAAATAACTAGAAACAAATTCCCTTTTAACAGCTAGATAAGGAAAAATCAATAGGTACATGTATGAAAATGTACATACATTACATGTACTTAATAAAATTATAATGAAGGTGAATGTATAGCTAATATAAATAAATAAAATCACATGGATATTTATAAAGGAAATATCTATAAAGTCAATGCTCAGTTGTTGGACTTATTTCTTCTTATGCACATGATACATTTATGATAATGTTCTATCCTTGAAACTATTTATAAAATATTAGGTGAAAACCAATTATCACAGCATAACCAAAAAATGTCATATCCTAAGACTAATGATACATCATAGGTCCTTTAATAATTAGTCCCCAACCCATATGGATTTCATTATATTGTCCCCAACCTGTGTCTCAAATTTCCACAACATTTTTCTTATATTTAATAATCGATTAAAATTCATAAAAATGATCACTATAAAATATCATTATCAAGTAACTGATATTGATTTATAAATATTTACCTAGTAAATCATAAAATCATTCTAATTGAAAAACTATTTTTAATATGTTTTATGGTTTAGGAAATGAGCATATACATGTAAAATAATTTGGATATTTAGGGGAAATTTATCACCTAATGATCATGGGGAATTTAATATTTCAATGGAACTACAAAGATGAATCAAGAAAGTGAATATCAATATTATCATTCACCAAATCAATCAAAACCATAAAAGGAGGATAAAGGAGGGTATAAATATAACATAACCCAAGTGTATTAAAATGAAAGGTAGTTGTAATAAATGAATATGAATACTATAATTTTTTTTAATTTAATTGAAGAAAATATCCTTTTATTTGGGAAATTATTTGTAATTCAATAGCTTTGAAAATAACTATTTTAAAAGGTTATCTTTTAATCTAGCCCTTTTAAATTACAAATTATGAATGAAATAAGT
Organism: Viscum album; assembly: GCA_963277665.1. Classification (NCBI taxonomy): domain Eukaryota; kingdom Viridiplantae; phylum Streptophyta; class Magnoliopsida; order Santalales; family Viscaceae; genus Viscum; species Viscum album. Next base: position 156,918,458 of record OY728128.1, on the reverse strand, counting down.
TATGGGAGATAAATCCATACATGTAGTACTCAATAAAAAGAGCATTCCCTATTCAATGTAAAAAAGAAATACATGTGTCATGTCTAGAATGAAAATAGAAGATTCCATTGAAAAAGCATTTCAATGACAAAAGGGTAAAACTTCATTTAATAAATTTTTTTGAGACGGATAAAAAATGATTAAAAACATTTTCATAAAATTAGCCTTTTAAAATAAAAAATGCTCCCAATCTAAAAGGAGAAATAAATTCAGTTATTCTAAAAAAATGCAAACACAAATGAGTACCAATGACTGGGAAAATATTACTATTAGTCGAAATATTTCATGAATGAATTTTTGAGAAAAAATGAATTTTTTATTAAATAATCATAAAATAATTTGTTATAATTGAAATTCATGTGTAATAAATCCCATAAAAACTTATATTGTGATGTAAACCCTTGAAAATTCCATAAAATGTAGGTGAAGAACAATAAAGAAACATATTATGTTTGTAAACCATAAAGTTATATGAAACGTATTTAAATAAAACAATATATTGTAAAATGTAATTTCACACATAATCTTATAATATTAATATGAACGAGGATGTAATAAATCCCAATTAATAGGAATCCGTTTTCAAATTTATTCCCACATGGTATCATTAATTCAAATCCCATTAGAATATGTAATTAAAATTGAATCTTAAAATACAATGATTATAAAATATATCCCGATATAATTGATATAGCGGGGATGTAGAGATGCCACAAAAAAATTAAGTGGTGAATGTAACATTTACTTTACATATGTAAAAAGGGGGATGGAAGTCCCATACCTTCCATTTCCTTTTATAGTGAACATTTATTAAGAACTAGTGTAATAGTTTTAGAAATGTAACTAAATTTTTCCATAACTAGTAAACATATTTATAACATCATATATGATATTTTAATAAAATAATATAACTTATTTGTTTATAATCATTCATTATTTTCACAATTTCATGTGTTAATTATCTAGTTTTTTTTTAATATTTTTTCAATTATTACAATTTTTCATCTTTTATAGATCAAGATTTAATCCTCAAAATGTTTTTAAAAAATGAATTATTAATGATATGTATCCTTTATATGAGTATTTATAATCATCTATAATGTTTGGATACAGTAAATGTAATGCACCATTCATAGAGATGGTAGTTTGTAAGTCCACATGAAAGCTGCTTCCATTCCATAGTCATATAGTAAATACTGAAAAGAAAATAATATACATATAGAGGTATGTATATTATAATTCCATTATTATATTAATCTCATATATTTCTCATGTTTTTTTTAAATCTATCCTCTATACATTTCATGTATAGCATGAAAAAACACTTTCAGTTTGACGAGGCGATTGTCCACACATCCACAAACGATTTTATCTTATACCTAAAAATGGAATTCATTATGGAATGAGTAATATAATAATTAAATAATAATAATTAAATTATAATTATCAAAAAAATATATTAAAATAGTATTTCAATCATAATTCCTTCCTAGATATGGGTAATGGAAGAACGAACAATGATCATTTTGTGAGGTGTATGTTTGACGTACATAAGAACATAATTTTTTTTAAATATCAAATGGATGTTTCTTCATGTGTTGGTTGAAAAAATTGAATAACAACATCATATTATAATGAACATATTAATTTCATTATATATTTATTGTAAAAAAATATTTTATTGGGTGGATAGTGAAATAAAATTAATGTGATCCTTGAAGAGTGTTACAACATTTTCATATAACTCCATTTGGATTATACAAAAAGTCATATTGGGATGGATTTATACCCAAGGTGAAGATTCAATTTTATGGTTAGATATGTTTGGAGATTATTTGAGAAGATTTTTTTTGAACCAATGGTCTTGAGATTTGTGAATAAATGTTAAGGTGAGTACCTTTTTATACTGGATGAGGAGTGGGATTCTTGTACATTTTTTAAAAGTGAATTCCACCCACATTTTTTCATTTAATGTGGTTCCAATAGTTTTAAAAAATTTATATATCGGATTATTGGATCCAAATATGAATATAAAACATATTTTTAACAATATTCTAGGTAATTTGGGAACCTACAATTGTGGAGTAGTCATTTTTTAAGTTAATTTTTCTCCTTATCATTGTAATCAATTTAAGTCACATTCAACAATAGTTTCTGTTAAAACAAAGTTTAAATTATTATAAATTAGTAATTATTATTATTAAAAATATGTAATATATTATTACAAATCCCAATCACATAATTGGAATAATGTATTTTAAATTTAATCCCACTGATGAGATGACAACGTGAGTTGTAAAAGTAAAATGTTCCAAAACATCAGATGTATTTATATCCAATTTCTATGAGATATTGAATAAATTGACCTAATTTATCTTTAATGATGTTAAAATGATATAAATAAAATTGAAATCAATAATTATATATAATTTATCTGTATAAATAAAATAGAAAAAATGAATTTTTAAATAAAATTGCAGTATTTTTCATTATTCATCAACCAATGAAACATTACTAAAAATATGTGAAATTAACCCTAAACAATTTTTAATGATATCAGTTAAAAAATTAAATTTATTTTGACATATAAAATTTATAAAAGTTCCAAAAAATGTATATTAAATAGGATTTCCATTAAAATGTTATACATGCACCTTCAGAAAAGTATCAATTCTTTCCCAAAAAATGAGTTTTTTTTTAAATTATGATTATCAATTCCATTGGATGAATGTAACAAATTTCTTATTAAACATAATATATATTTATTACATTAAAATCAATTAATAAATATAATTAATTTAATTCTTTATGATAAGATATATTTTTGGGCATAAAAATAGTTTTCTTGAAAACCAGTTCAATTTTATTTAATTGGTTCATACATTCATTTATAATTAATTTATACCAATGAGGAGTTGTATTCTTGTATTTTGTTTTAAAAAATTATTCCACTAACGTATTATACATTGGATTTGGTGCCAATAGTCACAAAACATCTATATAAGGGTTGATTAGATGCAAATACGAACAAAAATTTGATTTTGAACATGATTCACAGTCATTTGGTCCCCTAGGATTGTGGTTTACTCCTTTGGAAAGCTAAATTTTTTTTCCATTTCCCTGTAATTAATTTTTGTCACATGCACTAATATTTTTTTGTAAAATCAATGTTTATATTATTTTAAATTATAAATTATTCTTATAAATAATATTTAATAATATTTCACAAATTCCAATCACCTATGTGGTATATCTAAATTTTAATTTAATCCCAGTGACGACCCGACATAGTGGGTTTTAAAAGTAAAATGTTAAAAAACAAGATTTGTGTTTATGTCCAATTTCAATTAGAAATTGATTCCAATGACCAAAATGAGATTAACTGATTAAAAATTGTATACTATTAATTTAAATCAATATTAATATATATTTTTATCCGTTTTTGTAAAATATAAAAAAAGAATATCTAAATAAAAATATTTCTTTTTCACTTTTACTCAACAAAAAAACATCATTAAAAATATTTAAAATTCTCCCTAAGCTAATTTTAATGATATCATTTCAAAAATAAAGTTTATTTTGGCTTATAAAAACTATTAATCTTCCAAAAATTATATATCAAATAGTATTTCCATTAAAAGGCGGTAAACATGCCTTTAGAAAAGTATAAATTTCTATGAGAAATAATTTGTTTGTTCTTAAATTATTACTATGAAATCTATTGTATGAATGTAAAAAATATTTTATTTAATATATAAAATATATTACATTACAATCAATCAATAACTTTAATTAATTAAATTCACTATGATAAAATAACATTTTGGTCAAATAAATAGTTTCCTTAAAAAAAATTCTTTTATATTCAATCGATTCATATTCTTTTATATAATTAATTTATAACCACATAATTAATATTATATTTTTATAAACCATATTATTTTATAATTTATTTAACACTATTCATAACCTCCTATATAAATTGGCAGTTAAATCTAATTATAATAAATAATAGTATTTTAAAAATATTTTGTTGTTTGGTAAAAAGTCATTCTTTTGTGTAATGAATTTAATCGAAGAAATTGGATGTTGTGTGCTATGAAAGATAACTCATATATTGATTAAATTTGAAATATTAAATATATTTTATATTCATGTGATATTATATTACTTTATGTACCTGGTGTTTCATGGCATACACCCTGTTGATTACAATGTTCCTCATTTAGAATCTTGGGGAATTACAGTTGTGTCCCAGAATGCTGTGAGATTACTATTCATTAATCATTATATGAACATAGGTATATACAATGACATTCATTTTTATGACAATGACATATTTATTTATTGTGATATAATCATTCCTTTGTAATATGTGAAATAAGATACATAATAGATCAAATAAATGGGAATTAAATAACTATTATGTCATGCTAAAACACTTGTATGCCATGTTTAGAGAGATAGTGAGTTGGTGATTGTATATAGTTATCATCTAGTAAGGTTGAATTTGTTATTTTCTAGTATTTTAAAGATTTTATTTTTGTGGTAGAAAAAATTCCTCATCTTCTCCTTCAAGTTGAGCATCAGTATGGTGGAAATTGGAATGATACTATCATTTATAAGATATATACTCATGTCGATCTTGAGGATCAGATTGATGTTCACCTTCACGAAATCATTTTTAGGGTCATATGATGTATGAAAAAAAACTATTTTCACTATACCATCTATGTTAATTTTCATGAAATATTTCTTCCTATAACATCTGCCTATGTTAACAAGTTAAGGAGGACCCCATGTCACTGGGATTTGAATTAAGTCATTATAGGGGATCTTCTAGTTTCATGAGAGACACGTAGATAGGTGGGTGAAGCATTCAATGTAATGACCCGGAAATTACAAGGAATTTTTTTTAATAATTTCTTTGGAAATTTATGAGTGTTGCGTTTATAACCCTTTGACGAGGCGGTTGTTTGAGATACTTCTTCATGGGAATTTGTGATAATTGGGGTATCGACCAGTAGCTCATGGAGCAGATCCTCCTGGAGACGAGCGTACTGAGTATGGAGACATTGTAGCTGGTTGAGACCTGATGAATGATTGTCTGATTCAAGTCGGAGTGACTTGACTAGCCTAGTGGGGGTCACTACTGTGTTTGGGTGGCAGACCCACGGTGGGGAGCACCACTGTGTTTGGGTGGAAGACCCCAGTGGGAAGCACTACTCTGTTTGGGTGGATGACCCGCGGTACTCGACAGGAGGAGTACCTCAGTAGTCTAAGGTTAGTGAGCAGCGCCACTGATTCATGACAGGATCACAGTACTCGACCGAGGTGGAGCTCTTTAGCAGTTGTGGTTTCGATAATGTAAATCCTGGTTTGAGCTGAGTCAAAGAACTTTGTGTTTTCCTCATGATTGAGATGGGTTACATGATAACATAGGTATATGTATGGGCATATAACTATGTGAAGGTTATCTGTTGATATCATTTTTTGTGGTTTGTCCTTATTGGATTTTAGTGAGACCTTGAGGGTCTCGGGGTCCCTACTGAGTATCGTTATACTCACCCCTGCACAGGCTACGCTCGCACCTCGTTGTGCTGGTTGCAGCCGACGGACAACACTGATCATGGTTGATGCATGTTGAGCTGGATGGTACTCGGAGGTGGATCTCATGAGGATTTGGTACCCGGAGGAGACGGACGGACAGACGGTTGGGTCTGGAGTGCAGAGAAGAGCATCTATACCTACCCTTCAGGTAGGAAGCATGAGGACGATCCAGGAGCTGCTTCACCTTTCAGTTTTTGTCTTTTCAGTTGTAATTTTCTTTCAGTTGTAGTTGTACCTTTCCATTGGTCTTGTATTTCCCTCCCCTTTGTATTTTTAGCACACTTGTTTACTGCTTTACTTAGTGTTTTCTTCTGCTTTTACTCTGTTGTGTTGTTTACCATTATAATGGAAATGCCTTCCCTTTTTATTGGGATTTACAACTTTGGTGCTAGTTGTCAGCCCCTGGCCTATGGAAGGCGGGCTTGTGGTATTCACGACACGGGCCCCGAGAACGGGTCGTGACAAATTGGTATTAGAGGAGTCGGTTCTACCGCAAAACATATAACTCTGAAATTTCTTTTCTATGAAGCAATCTTGTTTAGGGTACCGAGTGTGGTTTTCAGTTCAGGGAGTCCAGTGTTGGTGCGGTGGCTGACGTATCCACACACTAGGACCCTGACTTCTGATTTCCGATTCAGTGCATGAAAAAACTTATTCCGTGTGTATTGTCAAAAGTTTTCTTTAAGTCAGCTCAAACCAGGTCAGCTCACCGGGTTTAAATAGTTTGACTGTGTCGCTTCTGTTCAGGATGTCTCTAAGCAGACAATCAGTTGGAGTTCCGAGAGAGTACTCGATGATGGTCCACCGTGCGACGAGGATTCAGAGAAAGACCCTCTTACTATGTTGGCACTTTCGGGTTGTGTACCTGTAGCACCACCACCCGTTGGGTAGCAGATGCCGCCATCCATACTAGTTGATGGTGCACGCTGACAGAGTGCGTTGCATGAGTTCCAACAGCAAAGGCCTCCGAGGTTATGAGGTGAGACAGATTCCCAGGCAGTAGAGGACTAGCTGTAAGTGATTTATAGAGTTTTCCGCCTAACTGAGACACCAGTAGAGTGGATGGTGGACTTGGCTACTAGTGTTTTCCAGTGGGTGACCATGTGGATGATCTTCATAGTGATGAGGCTTCGGTACATGGATCGATGCCTGAGTTTGTGCCTTCGGGTAGTGTGTCAGCTATACATCACTACCTGTTGGTCAGAAGTTACAACCGGCGGTACTGGTAGGTGAGACATGTAGTCTTACTGCATTACAGATGTTACAACATCAGATACCCTCAAGTTCTGAGGCAAGCCCGGCTCACTGGCAGTAGAGGACTAGCTTGAGGAGGTGGATGAGAGTTTTCTATAGCTTATACACCTTCAGCAGGACGACATGTTGGTAGCTGAGTATTCATCGAGGTGTACTGATCATTCTTGGTACTTGATGACTATGATATTATCAGTTCTTTAGAGCTCAGACCTCAGAGAGAGGTGTGTTTAAAGGATATCCGAGTAAGCACTTTTTTCGTCTATGCATTCCTACTTATGTTAGGGTGCTATAGAGAACCTTTGTGGTTGAATGTTATTTGGATGATTTGTTATAGCTAGTGAATGTTAGCAGTGGGAAGATGCGAACTGGCGTCAGTCTCAGATACTTGGACGTGAAAAATATTTGAAGAAGAAGAAGTGTCAAGGACAGATGAATCTGCAGAGCAGTAGACGTGGAAGCAGAGCTGGGAGAGCAGCATGAGGTGGTGTACATTTCAACATGTTACAACCACCCACCTTTGTAGTCCCCGGCAAGCATAGGGAGCTGGAGGGCAGGGAAAGAGAATAGCTACATGCGGTCAAGGAGTGTGACCCAGGGGCTCTATGAATTACTTGAGATACGGTCTGTGTCTACTACTAGCTGTCGTATCAATAGATATAGGTACCAATCATTCCTACCTTCCATGAATCTTGTCCCAGACCTAGAGTTTCTGGTTAAGATATTGACTTGACCCTCACGTCTAAAGTACCATTGAGAGGAGACTTGATAATCACACTTACACCGATGGTGTGATATGACACTTGAGGCGAGAGTTTCAGTTGGAACCTCTTCGTGGCAGCGTTGAGGGCTTACGACGTTAGTTTGAGTATGGACTGGGCAACCGCATATCATACACAGATTGAAGGTATTAGGCAAAAGGGTTGTGGTTTATCTACAACGTTGGGAAGGGGTTTTACTTGGTCAGTGAAAAGGAAAACCACGGGAGCACAGGATAAACTCATGCTTAGGAGGGTGCAGCCGATCACTCTTGAATCGGTCATCCTTACCCTCGTGGCTACTAGAGTTCGAGGATGGCGACCCCGTCTTCTAACGGGTCTCACCTCAATGAGGTATAAGGAGATTTGGCCGAGGTGGAAAGTAATCTCCAAGGTTCATCGGGAATTTCTAGGTCCTCATCAGGGTAGGCGAGGTGGCTTACCGTTTGGACCTTCCACCTCAGTTGCACCGGGTGCATGACGTCTTCCACGTATCTCAGCTGAGGAGATATGTGCATGAACCATCACACATCATCGACCACAGAAAGCTATATATCGATGACGGGGTGACTTTCACAGGGTTCTAGTAGAGGTTGAGGATCGACAGGAGTGGGTCCTATAGGGACGATCGATTCCTCTTGTGCGCTTTCGTTGGCAGCACGAGAATCTCCAGGAGAGCACATGGGAGTAGGAGGCTCAGATGTCTGCTCGGTGCCTCCTTTAGTTTCCATAGTTTATGTTATAGCTTTACAGGGATGTAAAGTCCTGAGGTGGGAGTAATGTAAAGACCCAAAAATTTCAAGGAAATTTGTTTTCACAAATTATTTGGAATTTTATGAGTGTGCAGTTTCAGACGCCACCTGATTCCGAGGCTCGATGTGGCCAGAATCAATTTCCGATTTTTAGCTCGGGTACCTTCAGTAAACGAAATAGCATGTTTTTATATCTTTTGAAACAGTGCTCGGAATTGAAATATGAGGGCACTGATGAACTCGCAACGCCGGTAATTGCTTAAGAGGGCCTTTACTGCAATTGCGTTTGTGCGGGATGAGAAGTTAAATTTTGTGGATTAATTTAGAAGTGAATAAAAATTGGAAGTCAATTTTTATTTATATCTAAGTGGTTATATCCTAAGTGTGGTAGTTGGGGTGGGACCCACTAGTTCCTAACTACCCATGTGAGGATAAATGTGAGGTGGGGCCCACACGAGCCCCAACCTTTCACATTCCCTTAACTCACTTTTAACTCTCATAAAATCCCCTTTACTCACCCCTTGTTTAATGCATGAAAACTCCCCTCATTTATTTGAGTGGAGCCTCTCCACCTTCTACCCAATTAAAATTGCCAACACATATAATTAATTAAAGTTGTTTGAATTTTGATTGGCTTGGGTGAATAAAATAATAGCTTAGCTATTATTTTATTTTGTCTCTGTTGTGTTGGAACTTTGGGGAGCTCTTGAGAATTAGAGAAGGAAGTGTTCTTCTTCGAATAAGAACACCTCCGACGGAGGACATTTTCCCTCGATGAAGAACACCTCTTATGAAGAACGACGCACCTTCCTTTCTCTTCTCCGCGATGCTGTTCTTCGCAACACCATCTACCGCGACGTTCGTCTTCCGCGGATCGACAATGTGCGACGTCTTTTCAAGGTAGGGGAATATTGTATATTCCTCATTTATGTGGTTTTTACCCTAAAGCTTTAGAGTTTATTTGTAGAATTTATCTTTGTGGATACCTTACCCCAGTTTAATTTCTCATGATGAACGTGAATTAAATAAATTAATTCGCGGATCGATAAACAACTGATTGAATTAATTTTCTTCTTGTTTACCCTGAATTTGAGATTCTTGAAGCATGATAAATATTTAATTGCCAATCCCCCATGTTCTTGATTCTCAAAATCAATGTCCAAACTAACACAACAATTGATACACACTTAAACCGAGATCCTTTCTTATTCATGGTCTGCACATTCTTCGTGTGTTCTTCTTCGTCAAATAATTAAGCGCGCTGGAAACTCGATGTTTCGTTCAGCACGACATACGGATGTGGAGATCGTGATCCGAGGATCAGGAATCTGTTATCGTCATAATTGTTGGGGTTAGAAAGAAGGTGCAGCGGACCAGAGGTGTAACAGCGCGGTAGGCCAGAAGCAGGTCGTGTGCGAGGCGGAGGCGCATCGTTCCCAGTATGTGAGGGTAGTGTGAAAATTGGGGGAGAAGGGAACATGAATAACGTGGTAGATTAGAGAGAGAATGTGATATTAAGTTGATAAATAATAATAGAAATAAATAAAAGGGTAAATCAAATAGGGGGGCATGATTGGCATAGAGAGAAGGTGGGGTGGATTTTTTATGGCTGTGCGTGAAATAGGGTGTGATAATTTAAAGAATTAAATTAAATTAATAATAATAATAATATAATAATGTTATTATTATTTTCATTGGGAAAACTGTATTTTGACGGTGTCTTCTTCGTGTGACCTCGGTTTCACGAACAATAAGTGGCAGTGTGACACTGATTTTGAGTCGGAATTTATGAGTCCAATATTCGATAAATTTTTCCTGATTTTGGATCAGGTACCCGAAGCGCTCGGAAAATAATAGATTTAATATTATTATTAAATATTCGACCTGCTATAACTCGTGTGTGCGATGTCTGATTGACTCACCATTAGCGGGGACGTGAACCTGTCTTTAATATGGTCGGTTCAAGTATAATGTTAGATACTAAATTCTGGTTCGTGACTCGGGCACACGAAACACCGAATAATAATATTATTATTAATATTTCCGGATCTTGTATCAGACATATCTCTCTCATACGGTGTCAGAATGACGAACCGTCTACGATGTTGTGACCCTGGAATTAATATGGATGTTTCAAGACCAATTTTGGTGATTTAAATCGAGGTTGAGGCGCGGGCCCCACAAGGCCCGGTTCGCGCGTGTTGCGGTGAATTGCAACTTTTTCACCGGCTATCCATTTTGGACCAATGGGTAGTCCATCTCGTGTGTTTTTTTGATATGTATCGCAATGATGTGACCAGTTTGGTTAACCAGTGTCATTTGAAGTACGGTCGGGTTGGTTTAAACCCGAAACCAATCGGGCCCTCAGAGCGGAAACTCTTATAACATGAGCTCCGGACATCCGATTGATGTGTCGTTGACTTTTTTGGATTCCTCCGGATGAGATGGTTCTTTTGGAATACTTCACCTGAGGTTTGGACATAGTGTGAGTAAGGCCGGGTTGGATTGTACCCGAAATCCAACCGGGCCCCTAGAACAGAAATGGAAATAACTCTCAGACCGGACATCCGTTTGAAGAACCGTCAGAGGTGTTGGTAATCATGTTGAGAAATGGTTCCTTTGAGTATACCCCATGGGAGTCCATGGTACAGTTGTGATATTGCTGAGTTGGATCATACACGAAACTAACCGGGCCCCTGGGACTAAAAGGCTGATAACTTACAGACCGGGCGTCTGATTGACGCGCCGTCTGTTGCGTTGAGACCCCTTTGACGAGGCGGTCATTTCAGATACTTATTATTTGGAATTTGTGATACTTTGGGTATCGAATAGTATCTCTTGGAGAGGATCCTCACAGAGATGAGCATAATGTGTACGGAGACCTTGTAGCTGGCTGAGACTTGATGACTGCTTGTCTGATTCAAGTCGGAGTGACTTGACTAGCCAAGTCTGGAGCACTACAGTGTTGGGGTGGCAGACCCACGGCGGGGAGCTCTACTGTGTATGGGTGGCAGACCCACGGTACTCAACAGGAGGAGTACCTCTACAGTCTATTGGGGGGAGCACTGCTGTGTTTGGGTGGCAGACCCCGGCGGGAAGCACTACTGTGTTTGGGTGGCTGACCCGCGGTACTCGACAGGAGGAGTACCTCAACAGTCTAAGGTTAGTGAGCAGCGCCTCAGAGTCGTGACAGGATCATAGTACTCGACCGAGGAGGATCTCTTCAGCAGTTAGGGTTTCGATAATGAAAATCCTGGTTTGAGCTGTGTCAAATACCTTTTCTGTTTTCATCATGATTGAGATGGGTTACTTGATAACATAAGAATATGTATGGGAATATACCTATGTGAAGGTTATATATTGAGATCATTCTTTTTTGTTTGTCCTTGTTGGATTTTAGTGAGACCTTGAGGGTCTCGTGGTACCTACTTAGTATCGTTACACTCACCCCTGCACAGGCTACGCCTGCACCTCGTTGTGTTGGATGCAGGCGAAGGACAACACTGATCGTGGTTGAGTCTTGTTCAAATGGATGGTACCCGGAGGTAGATCTCACGACGATTCGGTACCCAGAGGAGACGGACGGACGGACGGTTGGGTGTGGACTGCTAAGGAGAGCATCTGTACCTACCCTTCAAGTAGGAACCAGGAGGATGATCCAGGAGCTGCTTCAACTTTCAGTTGTTGTCTTTTCAGTTGTAATTTTCTTTCAATTGTAGCTATACCTTTCTATTGGGCTTGTATTTCTGGCCCCTTTGTATTTCTAGAACACTTGTTTACTGCTTTACATAGTGTTTTCATCCTCTTGTACTCTGTTGTTTTGTTTACCTTTATAAAGGCAATGCCTTCCCTTTTTATTGGGATTTACGCCTTTGGTGCTAGTCCCCAGCCCTTGGCCTATGGAAGGTGGGCATGGGGTAGTCACAGCATGGGCCCCGAGGACGGGTCGTGACATTCAACATATATTCTTTTTGAACCATCCAATCATTAGTTGGATAATAAAGATAATTATGCAAAGAAAGAGGAGTTATCATCGAAGGAAGTCTGGGAATAGTTTTTGATCCCCTTCCTTCTAGAGGTTATTATGTAGGATAAGGCCATATAATTCATGATCCTGACTCTGGTGAGAATTTCAGGGATAGTCTATGAAGATAATTTCACCGAAATTCATCACATTCCACAATTGTTAGTTGGGGATGATATCTCCAGGGTCAGGATTTTTCATGACAGGTTTCACTATGATTTTAGGCCATGGGTGAACATTTTTCCCTTTAGTAGAATTTTGGTTGTGATGAGTTTGGAACTCATTATGAATGAAAATTTTAGAGAGGCCATGAGTAGTGGAAATACTATTTTTGGCATGGAAAACTAAGAAATCCTATTCTTCTTGCAAGAAGAGCCACTATAAAAGTAGTCACCTAGAAAACTGTGGGAAGAGAAGTTAGCATAGTTGGAAGCCATATCAATATAGTGTTCCATTATAGATCTTTTTTTGTGAAATTTGGTGCCATAGGTGACCTTAGTGTCTATGCCCTATGTTGGAGATTCATTATAGCGGTGAGCTATGACATCTTCAATTTTTTTGTATTAAAATCTCATAGAAGTGTACTTGAAGGTGGTCACCATAGGTACAGGGGTCTAGGAATGTATCAACTAATCCTCAATAGATAAGTAGGTAGTGTTCCAGAGTTAATTTATGTTGAGGTCAATAATTTGGTACAATATTGAAATTGAATCAGTACTATGAACTAGGAATAGCCCATGGGATTGAAACTCAAGCATGGGGAAGAAGGGATGGTTAGATTTTTGTGTTTAGACAACTCGGTCTAGTGTAGATTCCCAAACATCTAACATATGTAGTACAATTGTTGTATCATATTCCTAAGAAATAATGTTTTGGTACATAAGAAATACATTCCATTTTAACTTATATTTATTCAATTGGTTTGGTCTGGGTAGTGGACTTATTGGATGGTTTATTTCCATTTTCACACCACCAGGATTGTGGTTAGAAAATATTTAACCTTATAAGGCATGTTATCTATAAATTGTGGTGTACCATTTTCTTTGGGTACTGTTTCTACTAGAAATTTTATGTTTTGTTTTAATTCTTGCTATGTATTGTCTATTTCAATATATAGCTCATATCTATCACTACTATATGTGAGTTACCTTTCATTTTCCAAAATGATGAAGTTATCCTCACTATTATTAGTGGGATGTTCAAGCTGGTGATGCTGGACCAATTTAATGAATATTGTATTGTCTCATAGATCACATCATAAGAATTCTCTAGATGTTGGTTGAATGTATTAGGATACTTTTCCACTAGTAGTAGACCTTTTCCAAGATGTCATTCTTGATGATTTCTATTTTTTACCACCTTAGTGAGAGATCGAGTTCATGATTGAGTTTGTATAGGGAGAAGATCAGGTTTCTATCCTGCCTAAAATAATGAAACCTATATAGATTGAATAGTTGAATGTGTAGTCAGATGATCTTGTTGCTAAAGGACACCTTCAGACATTTACATATCTTGGAGTTCTCAATATTTTTTGTGTTGGAATCCAAATGGGGCTATGTTATTTTGTGTATATTATCAGATATTGAAATAGTTGACACTCAAGATCAAGTATCCCCTTCCATGTATTGAGATTCTTTTTGATGGGTTGCAATGGGATAATATATTCTACAATATTTATTTGAGATCAGGACACCACCAGTTGAGGGTAACACCATTGGATACACCCCAGACTACTTTTAGGAATATATATGTCTTCTATTAGTATGTAGTGACACCATTTGTATTGAAAAATATTTTGGTGGTATTCATATACTAGTTTAATTCTTTATTTCAAAATTTACTAGATCACTTGATTTGGAATTTTTGAGATTATATCATAGTGTTTGTCCATTTATAATACGATTATTCTGAAAATTAGTAATTCATCTTAGGTACACTGAGAGAGGATCATATTTACACCAAATTTAACTAATGATATTTATTAATTGATAAAATACACTTATATGGATATATAATATACTAGGAAGGTGTTTCATTTGACCTTATGGAAGTTACAGTCGTGGTATACTTGGAATGACCTGAATATTTCTTCATGATTTTCTATTTTTTGGGTTTATGATGTTATTATGTATATTTAATCTATGAAATGACTTTTCTAGGATCATTGATGTTCGGTCTGATCGATAATGGAGTGTATAATGTTCTATAAGATGAATGTGATATAGATTTTTATGTTATATAGGGATGCATCACCTCAAAAATGTTCTGCAGATAACCAATTTTAGTTAAATCATTCCACGTATAGTGACGCAATTTGAATTTGACTTACTATTGTTCTGATACTGGTGAGACAATTATGGTATACATTGAAAAAGAGGCTCAAGTATATATTTTTATAACAGGACCAAATCTATTTTCATAGGAGGTTGTTGAGTACTTTTAGCCTTTTAACGTGGAGTTGATTTATACGATAAGAAATGGAAAGAAGGTTAATAGTTCTATGAATATGAATATGTAGTCATAGGAAGTAAGTGAGTCTTGCAACGAGTGAATAATGATGTAACTCTTAGTACAAATTCATCTAGATGTTCAGGAGTACTAGTGATGAGTAGATTTGACACACACATATATATTTTATCATTACTTTTGGACCTCATCAAGACAAGGAATTGATCTAATCATGAGGGAAGAGATATGAGATATATCATATATTTTGGGGAGACACTATATGGATGATCTGTTAGAAGATCAGTGGACATGTTCTGGGACTATGTTTTGGATTTCTGTGTTTTTAGGGGGAATCAAAGGACACTCATGGGGTTTTCATAAATTAATAGATTCTATGAATTGATCATGGTGAAACATTTTGATTCTTTTTATGGTAGGTCCTTTTGTGAAACACTTTTTTAGTTGGATGCTAGTGAGTCTGCATTTGATGGATCTAGTATCATGTAGGAGTGGTCATAGTCGATTTAGCTAATTTGGATAAGGTATGGGGCCATGAAGTGTATGAAGAAAAGTTTTCTAACAATAAGAGACGAACTTTGATCTTTTATATTGGTCATCTTTTTTTCCAACGGTTTTTACCTAGTTTGGGGAATGGTCATGTTATAAAATAGGGAAAGCTATAGCATTTTTTTCAGATCATTTGAGATAGTGGATGTGGTCGGTATTGTGGTGTATGAATATCCCTTCCATAGTGCTATAGTTTCATCAACGTCATGTTTCACGTTTTTTAATTCAGATAAATTATCATAAACATATGAATATAGTAGACATCAAGAAAATAGATATTTGTGAAGATGATTACATTAAGTTGAATATTATATTGATATAGGACCATGTTGATATGTATCTTTGGTTAAGACAATATCTTTAGTTAATGTGTAGTATCATCTTAGGTTTGATCCAAAGGAGATATAGTAGATCGAGTCTCATATGCAAGAAAAATTGATATAATTGTCTTGAAAGACCATAAATTGATACATGGAGAAACATGGGGATGAGATTCTATATGATTGGGAGTTTTAATCTTCCCATAGTTACTAGTATATCCCTCTTTTTTTATTGAACCTAATTTGTTTTGGTTTTTGTTTTTCATTATTCTTTGTAGGTTGAGTCTTGTTCAGAGATTGATATATTTTTATGTCAAAAAGGAAATAATTTTCAAGGATTATTTTTGATGGAATTAATGGGGTTTTTTAATAAAATTAAATGGGAGTGCGTGTGTTTTCCATCAGATTGGAAGTTTCTATAAGTGATTCAATATCTTCTGAGGATTTAATGGAATACATACCTCTAAGTAGAATCCATGAATGTGATACATTACATGAAATTGTTGAATATGTGAATTTTTTTCATTCCATGAATTTATATTATGAAATACGTAATATTCAGACCGGTTCAATTCACCTGAGGTGATGTGAATTTTAATGTAACTCATAAATAGAAAACACATGATGTGCTAGAAGTTTAAAAACCATGAATTTCTATAGGTTTCCAGTTTTAAAATAATTTTTTATATGTTTTGTTGTTTTATTCATGTGTGGGAATCATCTCCAAGTCCCCCTATGATTTACAGGTGATTTTGGAGTGCCTTAGTCCATTTTGGATACCACCTTAAAGAATTCAACATCTCATTTATTACTCAGATCATACGATCCAATTTTTTTTGTTTCCATTACTGGTTGGATGTTTTATCTTGATCATCATTTAGAGGTATGTGTTCTAAAAATTAACCCTATGGTCTATTTTA
This sequence comes from Viscum album, assembly GCA_963277665.1. Classification (NCBI taxonomy): domain Eukaryota; kingdom Viridiplantae; phylum Streptophyta; class Magnoliopsida; order Santalales; family Viscaceae; genus Viscum; species Viscum album. Next base: position 156,901,769 of record OY728128.1, on the reverse strand, counting down.
CTATCATGTTTGTGATATTTTGTGACTATGATAACCCAACATGTAAAATTTTAAATTTAATGATGAATGATAAAAATCATAAAATGAATATTCATTGGATCATGTTGATTTGAAGGGTGTTATGACCTGATATAGGTTACCCAATGGTTGATTCAAACCTAGAATAATGTTATACGGGCTAATGTATTAATTTTATTTTCAATTTAAATGAGAACCTATTTTTTTGTTATATATATTCACCATGGTAATGGATTTTTGTTATCCAAACAGATGCATATAATTTCATAAATAACAGTATGAGAAATTAATTAGAAAGGGGTATTTATCATAAATAAAACTCATGGCTTATGAAATGAAATTACAATATCCTTGACATAGTGACATGTATTTTGTGTGATGTTGAAATGTTTATGTTGAGGTATGTTCTTGGAAATTGAAATACTTATTTAGAGGACTCTACCCGAATACTGAAATGCTTATATTTAGTGACACTAAAGAATATAGAAATAAATATATAAAGGGATATTCCTAGATGATAAAATTTTTATAAATAGGGATATTCCTAGATGTTAAAATTTATATATATTGGGATATTCAAAGATGTGTAAATTCTTATATTGGGTGATTTACTCAGTTATTTTATTGGGTCGTGGTTGTGTGTTTATGATTGTCATGGTTATTCTACATTATCAAAGACATTCCATCATGGAATCAAAGATGGATGATTATTATATAATATATTTAAAATTAATTAATAAACCAATTTATTTATTTATTTCAGGAACATATTATAATTATGGTATTGTTTAGACATGGTGTCATAGACCAACTGAGTTTCAGTCAAACCATTTTCAGGCACCCATTTGGTTTCCATGTATATTACTTAGATTTGGGGTTGATCAATGTAAATGGACCTATTTTTGATTATTGAATTCAATATTGTATACAGTTTGGTTATAGTATCAACATGTAATTTTGGACACATCTATTTTGATTTATGAATCCATTTTGTACCTTTTTTATTGTGCATTTAGTTTGAAATGTTGATACATATCAAACTATCATTACAGTGTTCACTATCATTTGGTTTATTGTTTTTTTCTATTAATTTCTAGTTGTATGGTGTATCATTTATTCTTTTTTAATTATTATGGTATTTATTTATATTCTGTATCTATACTATAATATAAATATACACGGGTGGAATGGTCTGTCAATAATGCATATCAAACCACTCTAGTAGTCAGTAGCCTCTAGAATATGAGGAGGTGCACTTGTGGTCCTATAACCAACCTGATTTGGCCAGGTAAGAGACTTTTAGATCTGATAAAATCATAAAATACCTTCTGAACATCTTTCTCCATGTCCTAATAGTACTAGTTTCACCATAATTAAAATATATAAGGGATAAGTTATAAACTAATAGAGGTTTTCTAAATAAGGGGTATAACTCTCAGTCGAGTGTTTTCAAGAATATTTCTTTTTACACCACTAAAAAGTATTCCATTACAATAATAATATGTTAAAATATAAATATTACATATCAATAAATTTAATATTTTTCATTTTACAAACCGTTTTAATCACGTTTCCATCTTATGGGAAATGAGAACATTCCCCATGGGTATGCTTGGGCTACAACCTCCCAAAACTGATGGTTATCATTTTTCGTCAACGCCTCACAAGTTTTGTTAGTATATTTTATTTTATGATTATATATGATAATAATGAAATAATTGAAATTCTATAAATATAATATAATTGATATTTTATTTCTGATTCATCTTTTGGGAAATGTTATCATTATATCTTTGTACGTGTGGAGCACCACCTCTTCAAAGTGATGGGATTCAATTTTCAAGATTCATTACAATGAATGGTGGTAAAATAATATTTTATGTATAAAACAATAATTTCATAATTATTGTATTTTTATGAATAAAAAATAAACCATTGGACCATCATTGACCTACCAATGTAGTTTTAGGATTATGAACTGAATGTCCTCAAAACGATTAACATTAACTAACTAACAGAGTAACATTATAAGATATGGAAATAAAAAAAGTTGATAATAATTTAATAAATTTAAGAAAGGATTTAAACCATGTAAATAATTAATAATATTTTATTATACGATACTTAATGTATGTATTTCGTGATTCAATCTCATGGTATACGATTTTTATTTAAAACCTTATTTTAATTGTTTTAATGTTTCTTCTTCTCATTCTTCTCAATATCATTTTTCAATAATTTTTTTTTGAATTTTTATATTATGATAAAACAGATTATCAAATTAATTTTATACTATATTTACCATTAATTATTTTTTTAAATAATAATTCTCTACATTTTTAAAATTGGTTATCTTTTGAATTTTTTTCAAAGCTGGAAAATGAATTTTTTTCTAACGTATAAGGTATCCATTGAATTTTATACTATGAATAATATTATTCCCTAATAAAATACTTCTATATTTTTTCATAAAAAAAATTATTGAATATCTATTTTTTATCCTTTTTTATATTTTATAAATATTTTTCAAATAAAAAGGATTTTTATCCACATGATTACAAGATTCCTAAATGTGCATCTAGATATGTGTCAAAAATAATAATTTATGATTTTTTATGTAAATTTAATATTAAATGTTGTTAATTTATGTTATGGTCAATTTTATTTTTTTAGGATAAGAGTTTACCCCTATATACCCCTCTAATTAATCGGGTAATGATTTTTTTTCTATGAGGGATATATATTAAATTTAACAGAGTATGTTGTTCCACTTATTAGAGTTCATGTAAGAGTGATTTTAATAGTGACATAAATATGATGTCACACAGAAACTACTATACTGTTATATGATTAAGAGTGATTTTTATTGGATTTCGTCTGATTTCATAAGTTATCCTCAACACTATACATTTAATGTAACTTGTATGCCCCTTTTTATGGATAAATTTTTTTATTTTTAATATAAACTTTTCATGACTACCCATATTTTACAAGAAACCCTCCCAAATATGATTTTTAATTTAAAATTTATTTTGAGATGTTTTATGAAAATATATATACAATTATTATTTTATAATATTACAAAAATAAATATTTGAATTCATAGATTAATATGTAGTAATGTGAAAAATAATTGTTGGATTTAGTAATGTCTAAAATGGAGAAATGGATTTCATTATTTTTTCATCCCTTACAAACATTTTTTTCTCATTAAATGGTTTAATAAAAAAATAGTACATATGGATTAGTTGGAAGTAAATCAAGGTATATCATTATATTAAAGGGATCTTAATTAACATGGTGAAGGAGTTTTGAATAAAGTGGGAGTGTAAATTTAAGAATACTATTTTTTGGGAAAAATGGATATTGTGTTGATGTGTAAACATTTATTTGTATGGGTTTCCTATTTTTGAAAATATATTCAATATCTAAAATTATAAAAATAACTTCATTTATGATTAATAAAATTTAGTCCATTCTACGAAACACATTATTTTGCATTGATAAATACATGAGCCAATATATTTACAGCAACTATCGCATCTGGTAAATATTCTCAAGGATCATCATTTGATCAAAGGAATAAGTTACATCCATTCTATTTTTCATAAGAATGCATTAGAATCTCTTCATTAATAAATTTATGTATATCCAATTCCCATCATCACTAGATGTTATATTTAGTATAGGTATTGTGACTAATATTATCATATGATCCATGATTTTTTCTTCAACTGCATCAATACAGTGGACCATGACTCCCTTTAGTGTCCACATGGTTAGTTAATTTGAGAACAACAATAAATTTAGGAAAACAAGTTTATAGTAACCATCCAATTAGAGACTATATGGGATCTCTATTATAATTTTTCATCTAGGACTATAAATGAATTCCTCTATCATTAGAGATTATTAAAATATAAAAATTTTATGATTTAAATACCCATGAATGATAATTTATGTACCTATGCATTACAATTTCAAAATTTTTATATCATTCCAAATTTTGCAATATCTTCAACAACACTGTAAAATTTTAATCCGGTTATTACCTGATCAAAGAATAAATTATAATATCATCTAGAAATACTCCACAGAATTATCATCATAATCATAAATAACATTACTCATCAGATATGTAAAACCCAGATAATTACTTTTATAAATATTTTAATTAGACATTGATTCATAATCTAGTTGTTGAGATTTTAGTGTAGCCTTATGATAATTTTTAGGTTTTTGGAATTTATTACAGTGTATATAGTCTATCCACATGATTAGAATTACCATTAATATTTTTTGTGGGACCTACAATTCCTTATAGGTAAATTTAGTACACATGGAAAATAGGGATCTGAACCAAGAATACCAATCATGTGTGTTATTATGTGTTCTTAGTGAGGGCTCATTCATTTGGTAAACCATTTGTGCAGTATAGTTAAAAAATAGAGACAATTAATATTAAAATTTTAAAAAATCCTTACATACCCCATTCCCTCTCCCTCTCCCATGTGACCCCCTTTGGGAGTTACCCACACATACACACGATCCCTTTCCAGTGACCTCATCTCATCATTGATTTATTCCATATTTCCTAGAATTTCCATTAATTGATGTTATAATATTATCAACATCATTACTATTTCCTTTTCCATGGATTTCATTCTCTTCCTTGTGGACTACATTCCATTTCCAAACCCTTACATCAATGTATTGTTTGTTTTTTGGTTGTTATTTGTAACATGTATTCATGAGGATTGGTTTGATATCCATTCAACATATCGTTCTTGATGGCTGTGTGTTCCCCCTAAATCTGAGTTGGGTTTCATATAATTTTCTTTCTAAATATATTTTTAATTAGTTGATTTACTTGTGAGTATCTATTATTTTTCTTGAGTTCCTTGGTTTCTATTCAGGGTTATATGTCCTCCCATTGGGGATTGTGAAAAGGATTAAGGATGGAACAATATTAAAGTGCCTTTAAATTGAATCAATAACTAATTTAATGTTTTAATGAATTTTTTCATAAAATTTAAAATTAAATAAATCCTATAATTTTTTGAGAAGGATGAAATTGGAAAATTTCATGTACAAAATGTTTTATTAATCCTTGTCGATTGTTTTTTCATCAATGAAACATGTTTTAAAAATATGTTCTGATTAGTTGAGCACCATGATTTCCTGGTTAGTTCTCCAAACTTTTAAAATATTCAAACATAGTATTATAATATATGCATTATAAAAAACGGTATTAATATATATAAATTTGAATACATGTATAATGATAAAGCATGAATTTCGAAAATTTTAAGGATTTGGTTCGAAAAAGGGGTTTCAATTAGTATAAAATTATTTTTTGGTATAGAGTCGTGATTATTACATTTGCGTGGTTTTATAAAAGGAATACACATCTATATATACTACCCATTCTATAGGGAATTCTCCAAGATGGTGTTGGTTGGAGGGACAAGAATGTATGACATATTTTCATGATTGATATGTTTTATTCACAGTTTCTTCATCACCTCCCATAATTTATATTACCATGGAATCCAAGGAAATTATAGTAAAAATTGAGAGATGTTTTCAATTTAGACACAATTTGACAGCATAGATCTCCCTGGTAGGTAAGGTACTTGGTGAGTTTTTCCATTAATGAGGCTAGTTGAAAGAAGATGTCATGTTATTGAATATAGATCACCTCGATAGGTGACCATATGGTTCAAAAATGAGTACATATATGGTATTATAACTTCATATCTAGGATAATGAAATGATAATCCCTTTATATGTATTTATCTTAAAATCCATACATTTGATATTTTTTTAATAATTTCATTAGTAAATCATTAAATTGAACTATTATATCCTTACTTGTTTACATGTATTATACATTAAACTATTTTAGTAGTTCCTTATGATATTATTTCATCTACTTAACCTTAATAGAGGTATTTGTTTCACCGAACATTTTTTCTTATAATAGTTCATTGGATATTCTTAATTTAGTTCGATATTATTTGGGAAATATAATGTAAAATCGTTCTTTTGAAAAAATAAACTTACTACCCATTTTAAAATTAAATGAATACCAATATTTTATATTTATTTATATCAAACAAAAATGATTTTTTTTAATATTTATAGGTATGTAATATGGTTTATTTATATTTTTTAATACCTTTAATTATTTTTTATCATTCCATTATCTTTGTAATTTTTCAGTTGCACGTTTTATGCTTATTTATTCTATCAAATAAGTAATTGTGGTTTTTGTTTAGGGAGGTATCTTGTATAGACAAAAGATTACAATTATGATTTTAGCATTGTTTTTTTAGTGTCAAATTATCAAATTGGAAAAATTGTATTTCCCTTATTTCTATTTATAATGTGTATCTATAACTGGAGTTGGTTAATGAAAATCCATTATAGGGGTTTGTTTTCATTCTATGAGAGGGATATTAGAGGGTGAGAGAGTATTTTCATGATCACTATTTTTTACTTCATTAACTGATTTTATATTAGGTTGATATTTTTTCCCTGGATTGGATTCCCATGATATAGATGTTTCAAGTTGAAATATTATAAAATATATTGTACTTATTTAATTAATATTTATTGTGGTGATTCCTTGATTCTGAGGCACTAATTATATCCTATGGGGATTTAGATATCTGTTTAGGCCTCTTTTTGGGTAAGAATGGGGATGTTAAAAGGGGATGTCTAGTGATTGTTCATGAAAAATACAATCAAAGATGCTCTTTGTTATATGTGGATTAATTTTTTGTTGGAGGATAGGTCTAATAAAAAAGATGTAGGGGTAATAAAAGATTCATGAGATCTTACTTTCGGTAAGCCTTTATTTTCTATATGAGTTTTGGATTTGAGTCCATTTTTTGTGAGTGTTTTTATTGTTTGAGGATTGGGGATTAGAAATGGGAGTGAACTAGTGGAACATGGTGTGCATGTAGGTTATAGAAATCCATGTGGAGCCATATTACATGGTTCATGATGACAATTAATTCAGATTGTTTAGTTGGATCATGGTACACCCAGCCATGTTTCAATAATTTCCACTAACATAAGCCCCATATCGAAATAGTTTTTTGGTTTTTGAATTGGTTATGGTAATTTATTTTATTTGAAATAAAATGTGAAAATTATTTTCCATGTTTTTATTTTAAAATAATAGTTTTTTAGATTAAAATTTTATTATATTTTTTTGATTAAAATTGGTTAGATTATAAATATATATTGATATTGATGTTTATATTCAATGTAAATTGAGATTGGTTTTTAAATAATCATTTTATTATCAGAATTAATAAGACCTATTTTGAACATTGTCACTATTACCTTGAAATAAAATACCCTATTATGAAAGAATATTAATATTATAATTTGGATTGGGAAAAAAGTGTATGGAATGTATTATGTATTCCTGGGAATAGGTATTGGATGTCGTTTTTAATAATATAAAGTAGAAATAAACATTCCTATAATAGATAGTATGAGGTCAAGGTAAAATAAATGTTTTCAATAAAATGAATATGTTATTAACAAATGGTAAAATGTGATAAAAATATTTTCAACCTAGAAAAATTAATCCAATGAGGATTATAATTTAAATGTGAAGTTTATAATTTTTAAAATTTTAAATATAAGGATTTAATTAATTTTGAATCATGAAATTTCAAAATTGATTTTACTGATTTGGTTAATTTTCATTTTGGATTTTTTCATTGATTTGAGATTGATATTTTTTGTTCTAAATTTAAATTCTTTTTGCACTGATATATATCATATCTTTTTTTTATTATGCCTTCCGGAAAAGATAAAATGGTTTATACGGATAGTAAGGTTTCATGGATAGACTATAAAACTACCAAAACCCATGATATACTTGTATGGATGTATTCTTCATGGGATATGTGTATCAATTTAGGTGATCATGAATATATAATGGAGTAAGAGTCTCTTTTGGATGATTAGAAAGTATTTTGATCATTATGGACTCATGATGTTGTCTGTGTTGTATTTTTCCTTTGGGTTTTTAGGGGAAAAGTTTAGATAAGTGGAAGATCATTATCTCATCAACATTATAAGTTGGTATTTCAAGGGATATCATTAAGACCATTTTCACTAAATGGATCTATCTGTATTTGTTTAGGGTAGATGAGGTGTTGTAATAATGAGCCTATAGAAAGGTCAATAAATGATGAAGTAGTAAGTCAACCATTTTAAAGTGTTGGTTCCCTTTTTCCAAATGTTGTGTAAAGATATTAATTGATGGCACATCTATTTCTTTGGGAATTCTAAAGGATTTTAGTGTTTGATTTATTATATTATTCTCATAGTTCGTTATTATCATTTGACCAATGAAGCATGAAGATGTATGGAAATTTTAAATAGTATTTCTTATGGTATCGTAAGATGATAGATATTGTAAATTTTGAATCTCAATAGATGGTATCACAAAAAGTTTAGGATAATATAAAAATTAATAATGTATAATTTCATCTTTTTCCTATAGTATAATGTAAATGGGAAATCATCACCATGTATTGATTCATCAGACTGCCCAAAAACACCAAATTGGAAATAATTGAATAAGGGTTATATTCGATCACTATACAATGTCAACACACATAATTTCTATAGAAAATATTTATATTTTTATAATTTTTACATGATATTATTTGACGGTTCTTTATGGTTTTATAGAATACCACATTACATTATGTATTATTATAAACTATGATTTACATACTAGTTCTAGAGGATTCCTCAGCAAGCTCTTGATATAGAGTTGAATTTATGCCCTATATACCATCCTCAAATATATGATTTTTACAAGATAATCATTAAAACATATTGCATTTTTTGAGATATTATGCTCTAAATTTTTAATTTTTCAAGGATAAGAAACATAATGTAGTTTAGTTTTCATAAAACAATGCATTTCACAAGAGATTTCAGATGGCTCCTTTTGTGTCCCTATATGGAATGAAGTGTAGAACTCAAATGTACTAGGGAGAAAATATTGAAAGAGATATATTGAGACCCATGATATATACAGATATAAAAATAACCAATTTAAAATTAAATAACACATCATGACATCATAGTTTAGGAAAAAGTTTTAGTCTATGAATCACCAGCATTATCTAGAATATGATGGTTGGAGCATGTTGTTTTCTGAATTTCTCCGTGGAAGAATGTAACAATATTTATAAGGATGTGAAAAATATGACCTATGATTATAATTACTTTTTATATTATTGGAAATATCAGGTTTTTATCCTATTCTATGGTGATGCCACAAAAAAACTCTCATGTTCATATATGCTCCATGTAACAATTCTGAGGAAGTACATATCTGATCGTTCACATGTACTAAAATCAGATATTGTATTACTAGAGAATAAATTTCTTATATTGATCAACTTATAGAGATTATAGATTGTAGGTAGATAGTTATAAATAATTAAGAAAACTCACATGGACAATTTTTTATGGAGAAATAACTGGTTTGAGGATACTAGGTTGAAATTTGAAAAAAAAATTCGGCAGAAGTTTCCTCATCTATTTTTAATAAGGTGATAAAATTTAAAGGAATTTTTTTAAAGTGGATAAAATGTAACACCCAAATTTTTTTATGAATTTTTTTTAATTTTAATTTGTAAAACTTCATTGATAGATTTATTTAAACACAATACAATGTTTATCATGTGTTACATGGAACCCAAATTTCAAACAAACCATGATATATTATCAATATTTTTATATAAACAACATTTTTATAACCTTGTTTCCAAAAATACAATTATTTATTGTTATAAAAAGAATTTAATTAATAATTATTATTTTATATAAATAAAACATAATTATGAAAAACTTGTTAATTTTTTAAAAAGTATTTATATATTTCAAAAATAATAATTTCCAAAAATGTTTTTATATCATTTTCTGAACATAATAATAATGTAATTTTTTTAAAAAAATAAAATTTATTTTGGAAATTAAATTTTATTTTTGAAATCATAATTTTTTGACGAATAGTGAAAAAACATGTTTTTGTTGAAAACTATATTTTTTAAGAAATTTTTTAGCTTCATTTTTTAATGGTTTTGAATGTAAAAATATATAAATTATATATAAATTAATAAAATTCATTAAAATTAATTCATTTAATTTTTTTTACATAAATTTTTTTTAATTTATTTTTACTATTTTCTATTTTGAAAAAAAACATTCTAATGGCTCATGTGGGTTTAAAATTAAATTATCTTTTTCAACATCTCTTAGTTTAATTTCTAAAAATGGATTAAAATCCTGAATCGTCATAATTTATATTTTATAATTTTTTCAAAATAATTTTTTAATATAATAGATAGTAAATATAGTAAAAATCCATTATTGTGGTTATGGTAAAAATGTGTTTATTGGTGGATAATCTACAATGATAACTAATGAAAATGACCCAAAATCATAAAAAACAAATCATACAATTTTCAGACCATATAATTTCTATTTCATGATACGGTTTCACAATGGATCCTTTATGAAAAAAAAAATGGGTACACCGTTTTATTTTCTAATAATTACAAGTGTTCCACTCACCTCAATTATAAAATCCTTCCAGCACTCCTATCTTATTAACACATTCAACACCATTTAGTTCAGCCAATAAATTACCAAATTTATTCCATAATTCCATTCCCACATTTTATAGGCCTAATATTTATTATTAATCCCTCATAGGAATGATTTATATATAATCCTAATGAGGCTCTCCGATGAATAGTAAAATCCGTGAATAAATTTTTTTATTTTATTTCTTCTTCCAACTACATCAGTTATTAGACTAGTGTGAAAATATAATAAATCCATAGTATAACATATAATAAGATTTTTTATGTTGATGTAATAACCTATATCAATTTCTTCTTCCATTAATTTGAATATGAAATCATCATTCATGTGTACAGAATACTAACACATCAGGAATAGATGTTATTCATTTTCTATCACCACCTCTCACTACTATATATATTCATGTATTAATTTTTTATATGTCATATATATTATATTATTATACCTATTAATCTTTTATATCTCATATACAATGATACATTCCTTTCTGTGAGAATACGAGAACATTTCTTATTTGTATGGAGGACTACCTCCTCGCAAAGTGATGTGATTCATTTATGATATAAATTGTTAGTAAAAATGGAGATAGTTAATTAAAATAATATGATATATATGACATAATAATTCTTCGTTAATGGAAATATTTTTTTTATTTTTTTATTTCAATCATTAGGGGAAATGGAAACAATATTCATGTGTACACAACGCCAAATGATGAATGATGTATTTCATTTTCAATCTATAACATTTATGGATTGATATAAATTATTATATAATAAATAAATATATATAATATATATATAATTCTTAACATTATTTATACGATATAACCATGATCAAATTATGATGATTAAAATTAAAAAATCAAAGCATACAAGAAAAACTACGTAGTTATTACCTAAAACCTAACATTAATGAAATGTTTAAAAAAGTATAATAAAATGTAAAAGTAAATAATATAAGGTATGATATATATATATATGTATGTTTATTTAAATTTTTTAATCAAGGAAATATATTTATTTTTTGTGATCTTCGAGCATATATGAAGGTATTCGAGGCTTATGGTAAGGTAGTGTTGTCTCAATTTTCTTTCTTTGAGATATATGTTCTATTATACACATATCTTATTTTATGAGGTTAATATGCATCACATATGAAATGTAATATCAAGAAACTATTTATTTAAATGATTTTATAAGCATATTTTAGTTTTATTATTTAATGGGGCTTATAATTAAATGATACTAAATTTCTAAATGTTTTATGTAACATTCTCACAGTTCATTTGGATTTTTCATCATAATGCTTCCTATGATGTCATAAAGGGATCTATCTCTCAATAATATAATCTATATTAATAAATTGTGGATATGAAATGATTATACATGTTTTAATTTCCATATAAATTAATTTTTTATATAAATATCTATGATTTTAATACATGGATATTATATACTTTATATTGAAAATTTCCAAAATCATACAAACAGACTCCCAATGACCTTAGTAGTCCAGTTCCATACAAAAACGAAAAAATATATTTTCAGCTGGAGGATCTTAAATGTTTCCCACAAAGTTATTTCCCTTTTGTAAACCTTCTTAAAATCATTCTATATAACATGTGGAACAGAATCATAAGAAAATGGTGTGCTCATATGATCAGTAAGGGTAAACATGGGAGATAAGATTACATAAACCTGGGAACAAAGGGAATGGGCATGTGATCATAATATTAGATGATCATATAGTGAATATAAAATTTCATAAACAAGAATAATTGTGTAAATATTGGTATTTTAGAAGACACAAATCATATGTGAATCAAAGAACACAATCCATGAGATCATAACATTGACATAAGACATGAAATTATGGAATATAGAAAAAAAATTACTTTGTGAACATTCATAAATATTAAAAGTTTCATTCATTAAATTATGTTCCATAAATGTGTCACTTTTAAAAAAATCTGTACATGAAAACTAGGTCCTCACAAAAACAATTATAGACATGAAAACTTGGTCCACAAATAGAATTTTAAACATAAAAATGGATTCACACATAATGTATATACCTCGTAATTTATCCATATTTACACAATGAATAAGTGTGTGATACATGTCCCACCCATCATATACTGAAAACCATACATATGTGTTCTATATGAATATTAGTCATTCATCATATCAAAACACATGGAATGAAATGGGATTCATATAAATCATTCAATAATATCATAACCCATGGAAGAGAAATATGTTTCATGAATATCATTCCATCACAAACATAAATCATTCATAGAATGAATATTAGTTTATTTATGGAATCATATCACCAAAAAAAATATGTAACATAAAATAATTTTACCTTATATGAAAAATAATTTTAAGACATAACAAGAATATAATTCTTGAGGAGAATAACACTTTTTCATTGAAAAAATTTTATTTACATAAAATTAATTGATATTTTAAAAGAATTTATTTATCTAAATATAAAATTTTAAGGATTTAAGGGTAAATTTAAAAAATTAATTAATCATTATGGAATAAAATTATATTTTCCCAATATATTTTAAAAAGCATTTTTCATACATTTTTTAGAAAAGTCACAGAGTACACCATTAGGAATATTACTAAAAGATTAATTTCAACACAATTTGTAAAAAGAGAAAAAAATTGTGAAAAATTGAATGAAACATCTGTAGAATAATTTTAAACTCCATTTTGGAAAATATTATAATATATATAAGATATATAATTCATAGTATAGAATTAAAGGGAAATTATAAGATATATCGATGAGATTCTCAAATAAATACTCATATATTATAAATTTGTAGAATCATTTTACCCCTGAATGAAATAAAATTATATGAAAATGAATATGAAATAAAATTATATATAATACTCATAAAATAAATTCATGGGAATTATATAAACCACATAGAATAAAAAATCAATATAGAATTCATGTGTCCCATAGAAGTAAAAATGTGACCTAAACCCCTTACTCTGTGTCTTGACTCACATCATACTCAAGGAACCCTCATGTATAATAAATAAATGTTTATTATATATATTTTACAGAACCATATTCAAATATTAAATACAATATATTTCCTTATCAGGACTCTATATCACCCCTTATTAATAATTCCAGGTTTAAGATAATATTTGGGTAAAAATATCTTTGTTTTCCTTACCTGTTTTGAATTTTTATTCTTTTTCATCATAGATATATTATGTATTAATTATATAAAAAATGATAATAAAGATACAAATATAATATATAACCATTGTATATTTATTTATGCAGATCTATGAATGAAAATAATAAAAAATAAAAGACACCATTCATAGAGATGGTAGGTCGTATGTATGCATGAATGTTGTGTCAATTTCATGTCATATTGAATGAAAGAAAGAAAGTGATATATATATATGTGTGTGTGTGGGTGTGTGTATAAAATCATTATTTTTGAATTATTATTTCAGATATATCATTTAATTTCATTAAAACCATATTTAATACATTCCTTGTAATGTGTGAAGAAGTCACATCACATTGAGGGGGCGGCAGTCCACATGTCAAAAATTGACGTTATCATATTTCTAAAAAATAGAAAACATGAAGGTATTATATATGTATTATTTAAAGAAGTGAAAAAAAATAATAAATAAAATTTATATCATGCAAAAATAGAGTTTCAAATATAATGACCAACTATGAGTGGTGGTAAAGGAAAAATGAACAAAATCATTTCATGGGGCAATAGTTTACCAATAATAAGAATTGTATGTTCATTACTTAGTTGATTGAAGTGTGTGTAAATGTATGTAGAAAAACTAATATAAAATAATCTCAGAATATTCAGTATAAATATTTTATTATATAATAATTAAATAAATATAATTTATTGTGTTTATGTAATAAATAATACAATGCCATTTTTGATGAATGTCCCCCTTTTCATTGGGAATATCCTTTTGATTTTAATAAAAAGGCCATGTTGTATCATTTTTTTATAAATGAAGGCTTTTATGGTTAAGGTGGGTAGTTTGGGAGGATATATATACCTATTATTTATGAATCAAATTGGTTCTCATGTGTGAATAGAAGATAATGATATGTGTCCTTTTATAAGAGCGGAGGAGCAATTTTGGAATTTCTCCAATGAATAATTTATATTAAATTAAATACCAGACCAAAATACATACTGAAAGGAATTTTCTATAAATATATGATATTATATTGATTTAATAACATTAAAATTTATATTTTAGATTGTTTTGTTTATTATTTTCAATATTATCATTTTGATTTACCATTAGTTACACCATTTTAATTTTAATTAAGTTAACACAGTTTTTAAAATGTAGAGGACATATTTTTTACTTAAAATTATTAAATTGGAACATAAATAGAAAATGAATTTTATTTTCAACCTTATATCATCCCCTTGAACAATTTTAATATTTTTATTATTTTAACTAAATATAAAAAATGAGTATTTTCAATAAAATATCATCAGTAATAATTTGGACACTATGAATAACATTGACATTAATAAAATATATATGGTAAGATAAAATAAAAAATATTAATTCAATACAACCCTAAAATTTTATATTGAATATGAAAATTATGGAATAACCCTAATTTAAAAAATATTATTTATTGAAATATTTCTAATATAAATAAATTAATTGTTTCATAAAAATAAAAAATTACTACATCATCTTTGTGTAATTGATCATGATAATTATTTCCAAACTAAAAATTCAAAATCTAATTACATGATGTATTAAAAAAGATTTATATCAGAATAATATATATATATATATATACAATAATATACTTTATTTAGTCCCATATTAAAAATAATATACTCATTAAAATTATGAGTGTGACAAGTTGTCACACTCTATAATTTAAATAATATTTAAGTCAATTTCTTGGACATGTGTCCATAAAAATAATTAAATTTCTATATTTATGTGTTAATGGTCTAATTGACTTCATCCAATTACTTTTTCATGTTTTAGGGTAGTTTTATAATATTTATTTTATTATTTTTTAGCTTATCTAACTGATATACCCTTAATAGTGGTAACAAAAATTACTATAGTTACTAGTCATATAGTACAAAAATAAAAGGGACCAATTTTCAAAATTTTAGCCTTATGAATAAAAATATAGAAACCATTTTTCATAATGCAAAGCCCATAATTTTCATAAATTTATAAAAAATTAATCATTTTGACATATTGATGAAATATGTTATTCATGTAAAAACATCCGAAAACTTAAAATCTGGCCATATATAAATTAAAATTGAAATGGATTCCAATTTCAGAAATTTTATTAAATGATAAAAATTTATATAATGATACATTAATATCAATTTAAAAACTTTATTTATCTATATTTATATGATTGAGTAAAAAGTAGTTTTGAATTAAAATTCTGTATTTTTTACTCTTCAATAAAACAAGAAACTTCTTTGAAAAATAAATAATGATCTCCCAAAGTATATATATTTTATATTTATTTCAAATAAGAAGTGTTTTTTTTCAATTATAATTTATTAATGTTTTAAAAATATATTCTAAACAAGTATCCCATCAAAAAGTGGAAAATACATTTTATAAAAAATACCTCTTTTATGTTTAAAATTCGATTTTTACTTATAAAATGTTTATAAAACACATTATAAGATAGTTAAAAATTCAATTTAATATTATATATATATAATTATTTTATTACAACAATATTTTTTTTTATTGGAATAAAACACAATTCGTAAAATTTAAATAATTATTTGGAAGAACATTTCCTTTTATGTTAAAAATAATTTTATAGCCATTTATAATTAATTAGTAAATGAATTACGTGTAAAAAATAATTTCCAAATTCATTTAATCATGTTCATATCTGAAATAATAATAGTGAGGATTTTATTTTAACTTTCATATATGTATTCAAAGAATATAATGCCTCCAAGAAAATCAATTTTATGTGAAATTAAAGCTTAGACAACATTTCATGTAGTTCAAGATTAACTTTATGTATCATGTAATAGAAGACATCAATGTAATTTAATTTATTAAAAAAATTATTCATAAAAACACAAGGTTTTACATTCACCCCCTCCCCAATGAACTTTCATTCAAAATTTATAATTATAATTCAAAAAAAATAAAGATACTTCTACATATTTATATCTTCATGGAACTATAAGGATTTTTTAAACAAGTGGATTTATCAAAAATACATAATTTTTGTTAATGGTATTATTTTTTATAACTTTATCTCTATTATCCAAAAGATATAAAGATAACTCTTATTTAAAATGATCTTTCTCTAGTGTAATGCCCACCTATTTAATTAATGTGAAAGACCAGGTATGTACCTTCTCAGAAGAAATAATGGAACAAAACATGAACATGAGATATATTTGGTGGATGCGCCAATGGACAAGATACCATTCTAACATTATCAAAAAAATTAAAAATTAATCACCACCTAGTAATTTCGAATAGTACATTGAAACCCAAGGTGGATATTTGAGAATTCTTTTGTGGGAAACCCAAATCATAAAAAGGGTCAATAAAACTTATTATTAAATATTGGGATAGTAAATGATGAATATTTCCACATAACTAAGATTATAAGAAAGTGAAAATATGGATATGGAATAGAATAATAACCACCATGTTTTGATGGAGAGTTGTAGAGAATAGTGTATTTATAATGTTAACAATCAGAGAACAAAAAATATATGATGACCTAAGGGAGAATTTGATTCATTGAAAATAAAGGTTCCAGGATATTATTTTTGTTTCAAGATAATTTTTCTATTGTTGAATAATTTTTACAATAATATACAGTTACTGGATTTCCATCCATTTTTAAGCACAATATCATCCATTGGTTATGCCTTGATTAATTTCTACTTCAACTTTTACTCTATGAAGTGAGTTTGAAATTGTAATGCCTAAAGAACTAGGAGATCATAAGATCTGTAATGAGGTGAAAATCATTTCATATGTCTCTAATTATAATCTTAATAAAATAGTTATCACATGTTATCCAATATTCATAAATAAAAATAATATTCCGTAAAACCATACCCAAATTTCAACATAAACGATTTTATAAATAGCTACCCTTATGGACCCTCCAAAATAATAAAATAAAAAACATAACAATAAGTCAACTGAACATAAAATTTATCTGTAAAAAACATTAAGTTTCTATTAATTTTCACATACCCAACATGTGAAAACCATTATCATGTGTTATCTTGAAACATGGAAAAAACAAAAATTACAATAATACCATAGTGAAAATATGTATTCTTTAAAAAATTGACCCTTTCCTCGTACCAGAAATTCTATAAAATAAATAAAATATATCTTACATCATCTTGTCATATTATCAACCTGATGTTCACCAATAATATCCCATTTATTCTATCATAATCAAACCTCTTTTTATTTCATTATCCCATCATCCGGACCATATTATACATGAATTCCATTACATAAATACTCAATTACTCCACCAATTAATTTTCATAATCTACATCACCAGTAGTGATTATATGAGATTTCCCAATGGATTTTTATGTATGAGGATATTTGTTTCATGACCCATCCTCAGGGCCCGTGCCGCTGATACCCCAAACCCGCCTTACATAGACAAGGGGCTGGCGACTATCACCAAATGTGTAAAACCTGATAAAAAGGGAAGGCATTACCTTTATGATAGTAAACAAACACAACAGAGTACACAATATGAAGTAAGCACAAAGTAATACCGAATAAAAAGTATGTTCTTAAAGGTAAATGGGCCAGAATACAACCCCAACTGGAATGTACAGTACTACTGAAAGTCTAGTACAATAGAATAAAAGTAAAACAAAAACCACTAAGTCGTCCTCTGGGAATCCCACCTGAAGGGTGGGTATAGATGATCTACTCAGCACCTCGGGTCCGTCCATCCACTCCTTGTACGTCTCACTAAGTAGTCCACCTCCGGGTACCGTCCTTCTCTACAAACATCTACCACGATCAGCGTTGTTCATCATCTGCATCCAACACCACATAGTGCGGGCATTGCCCGTGCAGGGGTGAGTATAACGATACTCAGTAGCGACTCCGAGACCCCCAAAGGTCTCCTAGAATCCACAAAGGATAAACCCAAAATAAATGATTCAATCACGAAGTATCAACCATATCTACTTATGTATATGCTCATACATATACCTAAATCTTCAATCCCAGTTCGGCTCCAACTCTCGAGCCCATGTAAAACCCAGTCCACACAGGAAAGAAGTCAATCACATCGATGATAATGATTGAAAGTCAAGACTCATCTCACATAGGTATACATCTTTCTTAAAGTGATAATGATGATCAGATGTAGTCACTGATTCATCTAATATGCCGGATCCACATAGGATACTAGACCAGCTAAGATGTCGGACCCACGTAGGATACTAGACCAGCTAATCTGTCGGACCCACGTAGGATACTAGAACAGAAGTAAAACTATCGGACCCACGTAGGATGCAAGAACAGTAATCGTCGTCATCAAACCCATGGAGGATTCCAGTACGGTAGTCATCATCGCTGAACCCACAGAATATTCTAGTATGGTAGTCATCATCGCTGAACAATTGTAGGATTCCAGTACGGTAGTATTTGCAGTCGCTCCCAGCTCTAGAGTACCCGCACACTGCAAAATCGATTCCGGGAGGGTCTGCTCCTCGAGCCAAAGGGTTGATACATCAACTTTCACTATTTCCATAGTTGTTGTATCCTGAAGTTCTGACTCATCAAAAGGAACCCAATGTGATAGAAGGGGCGTCAATCGGACGCCCAGTCTGAGAGTTATCAGCATTTTTTGTCGGGGGCGCAGATGTAAATATGCTATTCCCAAACCCGGCCATTTTCCAAAGTTGCCCAAAACTCACTTAGAATATCTCAAAAGGACCACCACATCACGAGGGTCCCAGTTCCACAGATGGGGTTTCGATCGGACGCGTGGCCTTTATGTTATTAACCTTTAAGTGAAAACGGGCCTGACCCGGTAAGCCCAGTGGGCTGGTGGATCGGGTCAACCGAGTTTTGGATGGTCCGACCTGGTGAATCATGTGGCTCGGACTGAGGGGGCGCGACCCGTCCCAAGGGGGGGGGGGGGGAGGGCGACCCGGCCCTGCACGGCGTGACCTGGTTGGCTGCTGCTCGGATGGCTGGCCGAGTGGTCCGAGGAGGGTTGGGGTGGGGGTGGCCCCTTGCATTCCTGAATAGGCGGCGATAAGCCTCGGAGCCCTCCTTTTTGGTTCTCCAAAGCCAGCCGGTCTTCCCAGTGCAAGCGGCCAGATGGGGCGAGCCACGGTCATGCTGCGCGGAACCCCTGGGTCTCACGGCACCTTCACCAGGCCAGCTGACGAGCCGGCCGGTTCGCCGCTAAAGCGGCCCGCGGAATGCGGGCCGCGGTCCCCTGTAGTGCATCACCACGATCTTCCTTCGGCTCGGACGACATTTTCCAACCAGTTCTCTTTCGGCCGAGCGGCCCGCAGTTGCGGGCCGCGGTTCCTCCATACGCGGAAGCCGTGAAACCGGCGCTTTCGATCATCGTTGCTACCCATTGTGAATTAAAAATCAAGCACAAAGGATGGTCTTCTGGCGACGTTCATTTGTCTTGTTCCCTCCACGTTATGCGGTAACATATGGCCAAAGTTATTCCGAAGAAAACAAAAAAGAACAGGGTAAAAATTATTCACATAAAATTGTACAATCCCCTACCTCGAAATGACGTTGCATGTCATCGAGCCGTGGAAGATGAACGTTGCTGTTGTCGGGTGTTGCGGAAGAATGGTGTCGTCCCGCTAATGTTGGAGGAGGCGGGAGGGAGGAGATTTCGTGGTGCGTTCTTCGACAGAGGTGTTCTTCGTCGGGAGACGAACACTTTTCTTTTATAATCCTCTATAGATTCCACCCCAAAATATTTATCAAGAAAATATTATATTAAGGCTCCCCCTATATTAAAAATCATGCCATGCATTTTCAAAATGATTCAAATCATTCCAAAGTAATTAATTAATTTGTGGAGTACAGAATAATTAATTCAAGGTGTTGTCATATTAATGACCAAGTGGAAGGTGGAGAGTTTAACAATTCAAGACGGGTGTTGTAAAGAATTAAACAAGGGGGTTTAATGGAGTTTAGGGGGATTTATGGGGAGATGAAAAGGTTAGGCTCGTGTGGGCCCCACCTCACAAATATCCTCTCACGGGAGGTTATGTGGGTGTGGGCTCCACATCTAACTCCCCTTGAGAGGAATTAACCAACACCCAAAAATAAAATTGTGTTCCAAAAATTTTATTTATTTTATTCTAAATTCCAAAATATTTTACTCTCAACCCACAAAAAACACAACTGCGGTAAAGGTCCCCTTAAGCGAATATCGGCACTGCGAGATCATTGGTGTCCTCAGATTTCAATTCCGAGCATCGGTTCAAAATATAGAAAAACTCATACATACATTTACTGAATGTACATGAACAAAACTTCAGAAACTTATTCCGGGCACACCGGGCCTTGAAATCATGTGTCGTCAGAAACCACATACTCGTAAAATTCCAAAGAATTTAAGAAAAAAATTTCCTTGAAATTTCTGGGTTTTTACTTTACTCCCACCTCAGGACTTTATGTCCCCATAAAGCTACAACACACAATAGGAAAAAAAAAATGGGAGTACTGAGCTCGCATCTGAGCCTCCTTCTCCCAAGTGCTTTCATGGAGGTTCCCGTGCGGCCAGCGAATGCGCACCGGAGGAATCGACCATCCACATAGGACCCACTCATGTCCATCCTAGATCTCTACCGAGACCTCCACAAACCTTTCCCCGTCATCGATGTCCAGCTTCCCATGATTGATGATGTGGTTTGGGTCGTGCACGTATCTCCTCAGCTGAGATATGTGGAAGGCATCATGCACCCTGTGCAATTGAGGAGGAAGGGCCAGGCAGTAAACCACCTCTCATACTCTTCTGAGGACCTGGAAAGGTCTGATGAATCATGGAGATAACTTGCTGCCTCAGCCAAATCTTCATAGACCTCGTCGAGTTGAAACCCGTATGAAAATGTGGTCTCCATCCTCTAACTCTAGGGGTCTCCGTCTGCTATCAACATTTGACTTTTGTCTTCTCTGTGATGTTTTCATCCAATCATGGATGATCTGCACCTTCTCCGTTGTAGCCTACACCATCTATGTTCCTACAAGTGCTGACTCCCCAGGGTCAGTCTAGCACAGAGGTGATCTGCAAGGTCGGTCGTACAGTGCCTCATATGGTGTCATCCCGATGGTGGACTGGTAATTGTTTTTGTATAAAAACTCAACCAAAGGTAGGTGATCCTCCTAGCTGCGACCAAAGTCAAGGACACATGCATGGAGCATGTCCTCAAGAGTCTGAATGGTCCTCTCAATCTGACCGTCCGTCTGAGGATGGAAGGCCGTGCTCAGATGTAACTGCATCCGAAAAGCATCCTGTAACCCCTTCCAAAGCTAGGAAGTTAATCGAGCATCCCGATCAGAAACGATAATTGATGGCACACCGTGGAGCCTTACGATCTCCTAAATGTAGAGGCATCCCAAGCTCTCTACTGAGCCCTGCTCTCTGATCTGTATCAAGAGGGATGACTTGGTGAGTTGATCTACGATCACCTAGGTAGAGTCATGTCCTCTGGATGTACATGGATGACCGGTCACGAAATCCAAAGATATCATGTCCCACTCCACTCTGGGACCTCTAAGGGATGAACTAAGCCCGCTGGCACCTGGTGCTCTGCCTTCACATGCTGAAAAGTGAGGCATCGTGAAACGAACTGTACTACAACCTTCTTTACACCCGACCACCAGTGCTGTCGTCTGGGGTCCTAGTACATCTTCACTTCTCCTGGATGTACTGCTAGAGGGGAAGTGTGAAAATCCCTCAGCACTTCCTCCTATAGTGCAACTGGTACCATAGTACGTCCCCTAAAGAGGATTTCATGCTCCCCTCCTTCAGAAAATACATCAAGTGCCTGCCATGTGGATATCTGAGCATGACGCATCTCATAGTCAACATCCCCATGTTGCGCCTCTCTGACTCTCTAATGGAGTAGAGGATTGACTGAAGAAAGGCAGCTCCATCTCTATCCACAAAGGATATCTACTATGTGGCTAGATGCTCTGTCGCCTCTCTAAGTAGTTGAATTCTTGATCTCCTACTGAGAGAATTAACTACAGTGTTCCCCTTCCCAGGAGTATAGACTATCTCAAAGTCATAGTCATGGAGGAACTTGAGGCATCAGCGCTATCCTAGGTTGAGGACCTTCTGTGAGAAGATGTACTTGAGACTCTGGTTGTCAGAGTAGACTATAAATCACTCGCCCATCAGATAGTACTGCCACATCTTCATGGCGAAGACCATTGGTACTAACTCCAGGTCATGGGTAGCGTAGTTCTTCTCATGTTTTCTCAACATCTGTGAACCATATGCGATCACCGCTTGTTCCTACATCAGGACACACCCGAGTCTGGTCCCTGATGCGTCGCAGTATACTACGTACCCAACGTCCACCTCTGGAAACCTCAATATGGGTGCACTGGTCAACCTCTTCCTCATCTCCTGAAAGCTGTGCTGACATATATTTGACCATACGAAGGGTTTCCCCTTCTTCATCAAGGCTGAAAGCGGTGCAGAAACTTTGGGGATGTCTGTCACAAATCTACAATAGTACCCAGCCAGACCCAGGAAACTTCGCACCTTTGTCACGCTCCTAGGTGGCTGCCAAGAAAGTACTACCTCGATCGTGAATGGATCCACTACAATTCTCGCCTCCGATATGACGTGTCCCAGAAAGTGAACCTCTCAATTCCAGAACTGGCACTTCTAGAGCTTACCATAAAGTTGGTGATCTCGGAGTGTATCAAGTACAACCCACAAGTAGTAGGGATGCTCCTTCTCAGTAGTTGAGTAAATCAGTATTTCATCGATGAAGACTATGACAAAATGATCGAGGTAAGGCTAGAAGATCCTGTTCATGAGACTCATGAACACTACTGGAGCATTGGTTATGCCAAAGGTAATAACCAATAACGTGTAGTGGCCATACCGAAACCTGAAGGTCGTCTTCCGAACATCCTTTTCTTGAACTCTGAGTTGGTGATAGCCTGACCTGAGGTATATCTTTGAAAACCAACGTGCTCCCTTCATCCGATCAAAGAGGTCGTCAATCCTCGGAAGTGGGTACATGTTCTTCATGGTCACCTGATTCAGGAGACAGTAGTCGATACACAGTCGCAAGATCCCATCCTTCATGGCGAACAAAATCAGAGAAGCCCAGTGTGAAACACTGGGTCAGATGAATCCCTTTCCCTGTAAGTCCTCCAGCTGTAATTACAGCTCACGAAGCTCGGCGAGATCCAACCAATATGCTGGAGTAGATATCGGTGTTGTCCCAGGGTATAGGTCTATGAAGAAGTCTACCTCTCTGCGAGGAGGTAGTCCTAGAATTACATCAGAAAAAACCTCCGCATACTGATCCACCACAACAAGAAAACTCGGACTTCACACATCAACTACTCCAACGATGAGACTATTCAACTGATGTGTGATCGGATGCCCTCTCTTATGCGTAAGACCATCCTGCACTACAAAGGCTCCCTTCTCACCGGTGAAGGTGAACATGGTCCCATCCGTACGGACACACCACATTCTGCACCTAATACAGTTGATCTGAGCATGGACTATATATAACCGGTCCATACCCAAGATGATGTTGTGAGGCCTCGACGGCGCTACAATAAGATACCAACCGAAGCTCTCGCCTCCTAGTGTAAACTGACTCTGCCGGAACCAGTGCGTAATCGTCGATTCTCCTCTAGTAGGAATCTCTAGCAGTATGGATCGAGCCAATGGCTCCATTGGAATATACAAGCTCTGAACACGGGCAGGGGAAATAAAATAATGACTTGCACATATGTCTATAAGTACAACAAAAATGGTGGAGTAAACACAGATAGTACCTCGAATCATCTCAGATGCCCTGTGGTCGTAACCCTCGACTGCATGGAGCTGAGCCTGCCTCTATCTGCCAGCTCCCTATGGTCGTGGTGGACCTCCTAGTGGTGGTTTTGGTAGATCATAAAAACGTCGTCCACCACTAACTACTCGGCCAACTCATCTTCCTCGTCCGCCTGCTCCCTGCGGACCACCACGGTTGAACCGCTGCCTCTTCTAGGGAGGTCTCTCCACTATCTGCTGCTCATCTGCATGGCAGGTCGGGCAGTCTCGAGCCATGTTACCCTGCCCGTTGCATGCATAGCACTGCCTACTCCTCGTATAGTTGGCTCTGTTTCGGGTACCCAGCACAACCGAACCTGTATCCCGAGGTCGCTCTCCTGATGGCCTGGCCCACTTGGACCTCGGCGACATCTGTCTACTGCTGGCTGTAGAAGACTCAGCTACGTGTCGCCCTGTGGTGGGTCTCGCTGATGGGGGTGGCTCAGAGAGAAATCTCTCCATAAGAAGGGCTTGCTCCAGCACTCCCGCTTGTGTCGGAATGCTGAGGGAGATCATCGAAGCCCTGATCTCGTGCCTCAATACCTGTTCAAAGGTCCAGGACGTGATGAATGGATCTCGTACCATGTCCGTGGAGTAGCACAAGAGGTCAGTAAACCTCACTGAGTACTGAGCTACTACCATGCTACCCTACTGCAGATGAAGTAAATCCTGGATCCGCACAGCATAAAGGGTGGCTTCAACAAACACCGAGCAGAAGAGACACCTGAAGTCTATCCAAAGTAGAGATGCCTCTCGATGCACCTGAAGTATAAAGCTGCACCATCTACCTGCTGCTGCGTGCAGGATAATCGCGGCAAGGATCACCATAATGTCGGCTGGTGTCCCTACTAGTATAAAGACACTGACGACAGCCTCCAGACAATCCTCGGCTACCAGAGGGTCCGTCTCTCCGCTGAATCTGGGCGACCTCTATCGCTGAAACTTGTGCAATGCACGCAGGGGGTGTGCACTCTCTGCTACAGGTGCATGTGGTATTGCTGGCCCAGTGGGTAGTGGTACCACCGGTGCCTCCGCTGTGATGGGGCCCTACACCGAGGCCTCGTTGCTCGGTGGGCTACCATCTCGCATGTAACTCTGAACCCTAGCTGGCTGCTTTCGTGGGGCCATCCTGAAAAGAAAAAGGTGCTCCATGGTCAAAACAGTATACCTGGTGGGATGACGCAAAGTAATCACAAAGAAAACTTTTGAAATACACATTCAATTAGTTTTTTTGTGCACTGAGACAGAAATTAGAGGTCAGGGTCCAAGTGTATGGATACATCAGTCGTCGCACCTACACTGGACTCCTTGGACTGAAAAACACACTCAATACTCTTAACACTATTGATTTAAAGAAATGAATGATTAGAGTCCTGAGTTCTGTGGTAGAACAGACTTCTTTGATAACAATTTGTCACGACCCATCCTCGGGGCCCGTGTCGTGACTACCCCAAGCCCGCCTTCCATAGGCTAGGGGCTGTCGAAAAGCATCAAAGGCGTAAAACGTATTAAAAAGGGAAGGAATTTCCTTAATGATATTAAACATTCACAATAGAGTACGCAAGATTACATAAGAACAATGTAATACTGAATAAAAAGTAAGTGTTGAAAGGTAAAAGGGCCAGAATACAAACCCAACTGAAAAGTACAGTACAACTGAATGTCTAGTACAATAGATGAAAAGTAAAATAGAAACCACTAAGTCGTCCTCCAGGAATCCCACCTGAAGGGTGGGTACATATGATCTCCTCAGCACCTCGGGTCCGTCCGTCCGCACTGTGTACGTCTCACAAAGTGGTCCACCTCCGAGTACCTTCTAGCTCTACAAACCTCTACCACGATCAGCGATGTCTATCATCTGCATCCAACACCACGTAGTGCGGGCATTGCCCGTGCAGGGGAGAGTATACGATACTCAGTAGGGACCCCGAGACCCCTGAAGGTATCCTAAAATCCACAAAATATAAACCACAGTGAAAATATTCAATCACGAATTATAAACCATCTATACTTAGGTATATTCCCATACATATACCTAAGTCATCAATCCTAGTTCGACTTTATCTCTCGAGCCCAAGTAAAACCCAGACCAAACAGGAATGATGTTAATCACATCGATGATAATGATTGAAAGTCCAGACTCAGCTTACACAGGCATACATCTTTCGTAAAGTGATAAAGATGATAAGATGTAGTCACTGATTCATCTAAGCTGTCGGACCCACATAGGAAACTAGACCAGCTAAGCTGTCGGAAACACGTAAGAAACTAGACCAGCTACTCTATCGGACCCACGTAGGATACTAGAAAAGAAGTCAAACTGTCGGACCCATGTAGGCTTCAAGAACAGTAATCATCTCCGTCAAACCCACAGAGGATTCCAGTACAGTAGTCATCGTCTCCGAACCCACATAGGATTCTAGTACGGTAGTCGTCCTCATCGAACCCACTGAGGATTCCAGTACGGTAGTCGTTGCAATCGCAACCAGCTCTAGGGTTCCCACACACAGCACGTTCGATTCTGGGAGGGTCTGCTTCTCAAGCCAAGGGGTTGATACATCAACTGTCACGAATTCCAAAGATGATGTATCCCAATGTTTTGTCTCATCAAAAGGAACCCACTGCGACAGCCAGCTTAGCATTTTTGCTCTGGGGGCCCGGTTGGAAATACGCCCGTTCCAAACCCGGCCATTTTCCAAAGCTGTCAAAAACTCACTTAGAGTATCTCAAAAGGACCGCCACGTCACGAGGGTCCCAGTGCCGTAGACGATGCGTTGATCGGACACACGATCATTAAGTTATTCACCTTTAAGTTAAAACGGGCCCGACCCGTTAAGCACAATGGGCTGGCGGTTCTGGTCAACCCGATTTTGGCAGGCCCGACCCGACAGAGGGTCGGACCGGCCCGATGAATCGCGCGGCCCAGCCCGAGGGTGTACGTCCTGGCCCGAGGGGCGCAGCTCGGCCCGAGTGGGGGCGAGGCCTAGCCCAGTGGGGCACGACCCGGCCCGGCACGACGATGCTCGACCTGGTGCGGCACAACCCAGCGCGGCCCGACCCAGTGCGGCAAGACCCGACCAGGAAGGGTACGGCCCAGCGGGTTGTGGCCCAGTTGGCCAAGTGGTCTTCCCGGTGCAAGCGGCCCGCTCGGGCAGGCCGCGGGCCTACAGCACGGCATCTCCAGGTGTCACGGCTCCTTCACCCGGCCGGCAGATGAGCTAGTCAGTTTGCCGCCAAAGCGGCCCACGGAATTCGGGCCCTGGTCCACCGCAGCACGACACACCATGTGGCACTGCAGTCTTCCTTCGGTCCAGCCATCTTATGACGGCTGGTTCTACTTCGGCCGAGCGGCCCCTGGTTGTGGGCCGCACTTCCTCCGCACGCGGCCGGCGCACGGTCGACGCCTTCGATCACCACCGCTTCTCATTGCGAATTAAAAATCCAGTACAAGAGAGGGTCGTCAGGCCGTGTTCGTTCATCCCATGCCCTCCATGTTAGGCGGTAACAAATGGAAAATGTTATTTCAAAGAAACCAACAATGAACGGGGTACAAATTATTCACTTAAAATTGTACATGCCCCTACCTCAAAATGACATCGCATGTCGTCGAGCCGCAGAAGACGAACGTCGTTGTAGTCGGGCATTACGGAAGAACGGTGTCGTCCCTCCAACATTAGAGGAGGAGGAGGTAGGAGAATTCATGGAGCGTTCTTCGACGGAGGTGTTCTTCATCTGGAGAAGAACACTATTCTTTTCTAATCCCCCAGATATTCCACCCCAAAATATTTGTCAAGAAAATATTATATTAAGGCTCCCCCTATTTTAAAAAACATGCCATGAATTTTAAAAATAATTCAAATCCTTCCAAAGTAATTAATTAATCTGTGGAGTACAAAATAATTAATTCATGGTGTTGTCATATTAATGACCAAGTAGAATGTGGAGAGTTTAACAATTAAAGAGAGAAGTTGTCAAGAATTAAACAAGGGGGTTTAAGGGAGTTTAGGGGGAGTTATATAGAGATGAAAATGTTAGGATCTTGTGAGCCCCACCTCACAAATATCCTCTTACGGGAGGTTAGGTGGATGTGGGACCGACCTCTAACTCCCCTTGAGTGGAATTAACCAACTTCGATAAATAAAATTGTGTTCCACAAATTTTATTTATTTTATTCTAAATTCCCAAATATTAACTCTCAACCCACAAAAATCGCAACTGTGGTAAAGGTCCCATTAAGAGAATACCGGCATTACGAGTTCATCGGTGTCCTCAGATTTCAATTCCAATCACCGGTTCAAAAGATAGAAAAACCCGCACGTACGTTTACTGAACGTACCTGAAAAAAATTTCAGAAATTGATTCTGGGCACGCCGGGTCTCGGAATAATATGCGGTCATAAATCAAAGACTCGTAAAATTCAAAAGCATTTATGAAAAAAAAATTCCTTGAAATTTCCGGGACTTTTCAAGTGTGTCTTATCTTCCATATTAACCATTAAATTGGGGCACAAATATTAAAACTATCCAAAATATCTGTACCGACTTCCCTCAAGTGCGAGTAGTGTATTTTTTTGACCTTCCTCTTAATTAATTTCATTGAATTGACTCTTTACATTAGTATGAAACTCCATTACCAAAATATCTAGGAGTCATATAATTGAATCACCATGTTTTTCCTTTCTATAATTCCTCTAAGTGATTCATTCAAACATTTTTCGATTGTTGGAAGTTGACTCAGTATTTTCCCTCCATGTGGAAAACCACTCGAGTTTTTATTAATATATATCTTCATTTTATTATCCCTAGAATCTTGAGATATACCAAATACCATTTATTGTATTAGTAGACTCCCAACAATTTCATCATAGCATACAAAATCCCTTATAGGGAAGGCCTTTCAGATACTTAGTTTTAGGACACTAAATAATAGGTTGATTTTGATTTCATAGATGATGATTAAACCAGATACATACAATTCTCATCATGTAAAATTAAATTCCATTGTTAAAATTGATTCAACATATATTTTATTTATCATGAGAAATTACTTCCCCTTCATTTTCTGTCGAATATGAGGGAACTAGTTAATGAAATATATCATATTAATTTATCCACATTCCATTTATTCAATTTCTTCATATTCTCTTCTGTTCTTAATAATATTCCACCACTGATCGGCTTCACCTTCCAAATGATAAAAAAATAGACATTTTATTATTCCAAACAATGATGTATGTAACATATATTTTTCAAGGTACCGATCCATTATTCAATAAAAAGTGGATCATAAAACCCACTGAAAGAAGGTGGATATTCCCTCATGAAATACTCAACAAAAATTCACTCCCTCACATGATCATTTTATGTCTAGAATGATATATATCTTCTTTAATTATGGAAATTATATTTCTCATTCCATCTTCTTTAACATTTGGTTTTTACCAGTACAATCATTTCATTTCTCATAGCATTCATCATTAATAGGGTACCTTCAGGTTCCATCCAT
The DNA here is from genome assembly GCA_963277665.1 of Viscum album. Taxonomy (NCBI): domain Eukaryota; kingdom Viridiplantae; phylum Streptophyta; class Magnoliopsida; order Santalales; family Viscaceae; genus Viscum; species Viscum album. The sequence goes on along the minus strand of OY728128.1, from coordinate 156,871,466 downwards.
TGACTAAAACTAGAAATCATAGTTTGAGAAACACTAATCATACTGGTACGACAACCTAATCATTCAAAATTACATATAAAATATCAATAAATGCCTCTTTAAGTGTAATATTATTTTATTTAATATTATTTAGAAATATCAAGGGAAATAATCAGGACATATAATTAACCTTAGAGATATATTAGACATATCCTTAGAAACTTCTCTTGGGATATCACTAATGTTTTTTCATCCTAGTATAATAATTTTGATTAAACCATTTCTTGAATACCCACTATAATGACTCATGATTTTAATTCATATATATTACATCATATTTTAGAAAATATCATACATTATATAATGTCACACCCAATGAGTATAATATTATTGTTCCTATGAAAAATGGAACCAAAAATTCTAGTCTGGTGGGATATCTTTAATTTTTCCCACAATGATATTTTCCTTTATTACCCCATATTAAAACAATTTTGTATATCCATCAGAATGGAAACAAAAAAAATGGGGAGCTCATGTGCTCAGTTGGGGAAAATAATTGAGATATGTAAGCATAAACATGATCATAAAGAGAATGACGACATGTTCATAATGTTATAAAATCATAACATGCATATAAAATATAATAAAAATGAATCATAAAATAAATATTGGTCGTTCATATGACCTGAATCATAAAGAGATAGAAGAACGCAATCCATAAGATCATTACAATGAAATAAGAAATGAAATTGTGGCGTGCACATAAACATGTAACTTTGTGAACATGTAAAAATTGAAAAAGGATCACTCATTAAACTATGGACATGAAACCAGACCATAGAAAAAATATATAGAAATGAGAACTAGTTCTACGTATAAAATTATAGACATGATAACTAGATCTATGCATAGAATTTTGAGCATCAAATCAGTTTCACACATAACATATATACCTCATTATTTATTTATCTTTACATAATTAATTGGAGAAGGTGTATCTGTCATCCATCACAAAATTAAATCCATACATATATGGGCCTCATGAACATAAAGAATTCACCATATTCAAACCCATGTAATGAAATGGATTTCATATACATCATTCCATCATAAAAGAACCACTAGATATAAAATTAGATTCATAAATTACATTCCATCATAAACAAAACCCATTCATAACAAGAATATGAATGGTAGAATTTAATCCAATACAAATTAAAAATTACGTATGGTAAAATAAATTTATCTTATAAGGAAAATAATATGGATATTTCAATTGAAAATAAGTCTTGAGGAAAATATGTTTTCTTTTTTGAAAACATTTTATTTACATTAAACATCATGAAATTATAAAATAAGTCATTTTTAGAAATTAACCATATATTAAATTAAGGGAAGCTTCCAATAATTATAGAATGATGAAGTAGCACTATTATTTTCCATCTATACATGATAAAAAATATTCCTCTTACATTTGTATAAAAATTCACAAATACCATGTTTGGAAAATGGGAAAAAACTTTCAAACCATTTTCAAAAAAGTAATAAATGGTCAAAAATAAATTTAAACATCTGTAAGTGAATATTAAAAACCTATTTGAAAACATTTATAGAAGGAATGGACATAGATGAAAAATATTCCCTAATGGAGAGTTAAAGAAAAAATATCACAAATAATGATGATATTTTTTAATTAATAATCATCACTTTATAATCAGTATAACTGTAAGCCAAATTAATGAAATAAAATTATATGGATATGAAAATAACATAATATTATAGATAAAACTCATAAAATACAATCATTGGTAATAAATTGACCATATTTAATAAAAATATATTATATAATACATGAGTCTCGCAGAAATAAATGTGATACAAAAATCACTAACCTTATGTCTTGACTCCTATCGTACAAAAGAAATAATAATGTATTATAAATGTAAATTTAGTTTAAATATCAAAAATAACAATAATAATATATATAATATCATATATTACTTAATTTTGTCTTTATGTTACCCACTTTTTTACAATTCCGTGTTTATGTTATGTTTCAGGTATTAACCACTTTGTTTCTCGTACATGTTTTAACTTTTTATTCTTGGTCTTCATTCTTATATTATGATTTAATTATCAAAAAAATTATAACCGTGATATGAATATATTAATTATTAATTATATATTTATTTATGGTTATTTAAAAATTAAAAAAATAGAAAATGAAATACATCATTCTAAGTAGATGGGAGGTTGTACAAACCCAGGAACGTTGCATCCATTTCATGTCGTGTTGAAAGAAACAATGAAAATGAAATATAAAATCATAAATACCTAAATATATATAATATCATTATAGTTTAATTATTATTTCATATATAACATATAATTTTACCAAAATCATCCTTAATAAATTCCATGTAATGTGTGAATGAGTCACATCACTTTGAGAAGGAGGTAGTCCACATGTCCACAAACAAAGTTATCGAATTTGCATAAAATGGAAAAAAAGAAGTTTCTTTTTTATAATATTTATATAATTTTTATGAAATCATAAATATATATAAATCAATGAAAAATATACTTCACATCATAATTCCAAAACAATGAGTGGTGGTATATATAAAATGGACCACATCCTTTCGTGAGTTGGTAGTTTTATATAAAAAATAATAGAATATATGTTACTCTATTGATGGATGTGTGTTTGGGCATAGGTAAAAATAATAATATAACAAAATATAAATATATTTATGATACTCAGGTTCATATATACTCACGAAATAAAAATAATATGACACATTTAAGGATAATTAAAACAAAAAAAATGTTTGATGATCTTTACCTCTTCATTGGGTATCCCCATTTGATTGGCAAAAAATTAAAAAAATTGTGGGATTTATACCAAAAGAATTATATAATAATGCGATGAAGGTTGGTAGAAGATTTATAAAGTGTTTTTTAAAACCAAGTAATTTCTGAATTGAAAAGAAAATAGAAGGATATGTGTCCTTTTTTATGAGAGGAGAAGGGAAGCTTTTGATTTTCTCAAATGACTAATTTATAATAGATTAAATCCAATAAATTAATTTGAAAATGGAATTTATTAGAAGATAATATATTATAAATTCGTAATATATTTTTCCATCATATTTTAGACAAGATTTAATATCATTTTAATCCTTATTTCTTTATACATGCTTACCCAAGCCATATTAATTTTAACTATAGTTTCAATTTTTTTAATACTAAGAGAATCTAATTTCTACATAAAAGGTTTAAATTTGAACATAGATAGAAAATTTAAGATATTTTTGGCCATATAGAATCCCTTTGTACTTATTTAAAATTTTAATGATTTTTATATAAATTTATTAAATAATATTTTCATAAAATATAAGAAGCGTCATATTTGAAACTATATATAACGTTCAATTTAATAAAATCCATACAATAATATAACATTGAACTAAATCATATAATAAATCCTTAAAATTATATATTCAACAAAAAAATTATTTTATCTACTTAATTAAGTCAATTTATATTTTTATAATGATATATATATCATTTAATTGATTTTATCAATAATTGAACGACTAGTCAATCATCATTGTGTAATTATTCATGATAATTATATTTGTACTAAAAAATAAAAAAAACCATTCTTTAGAAATAACTTTTAGATGTCCGAATAATATATATTGTCAATCATATATTCTAATTAATTCCATATTTAAAATATTATACTTATTAAATGTGTGATTTTGACATTTTGGCACCCTCATTGATTTTAAAAATATCTAAGACATTTTTACTGGAAAAGTGTCCATTAAAAAATTTAATTTTTGACCCTTACATGTTGGTGGTCGAATTAACATCATCAAAATACATTTTTACATGTTTTAGGTTCATTTTCAAAAATTCATAATATTTTTTTAACCTTTAATTATGTGATTTACCCTTAACCAAGATAATGAAATTTAATAATGTTAATATTCAAACTGTAAAATAATAATCAAGAATTATTTAATAAAATTTATAATTTTGGATTCCAAATACTGAATCCAATTTTTTCAAGATATGGAATTTTTAGAAATTTAAAAAATATTAATCCAATTGATAGTTCGAGAAAACATGTTCATAAAGTAAAAACGTCCAAAACATTGAAATATTTTTATATTTATATTGAAAGTTTAATTTATTAAAATGAAAAACATTGGATTAACTGAAAACAATTATTTATTTATTCATTATAAACAATTAAAAACAAAATTTATCTATATAAATATGTTATAGTAAAAATAATTTTTGAATTAAAATTCAGTATTCATCATTATTCACGAAAACATAAAAAATCATAGAAGAAAACCAAAATATCACCGAATGAAAATTTGTATAACCCTATTTTAATGAAGAAGTTTATTTGTTCAAATTAAAATTAAAAAAAATTCAAAAACTATATTTTAAACAAGTGTTCCATAAAAATGATGGGAAACTTCATTTTTAGAATGATACTTATTTTATGAAAAAAATGGATATGTTCTTATATCATTTACAAAAAACACATAAGGTGGATGTTAAAATTTTAATTATATATATATTTAATAAAAAATTATTTAGTTGTTTAATTTGTGGTAAGAAGTATACCTGTGTGAGCTAAATCCTGTTGCTTTCCTGTGTGGATTCTGTTGTGCTATCCTGTGTGGATTACGTTTTTCTTTCCTGTGTGGAATACGTTTACTTTCCTATGTGGACTGAGTTGTACTTGGGCTCGGAGGTTGGAACGTATTTGAAATTGATGACTTAGGTATATGTATGGGCATATACCTAAGTAGTGTCGGTTGTTACTTCGTGATTGTACCTTTCTTTGTGATTTATCCTTTGTGGATTTTGAGAGACCTTCAGGGGTCACGGGGTCCCTACTGAGTATCTTATACTCACCCCTGCACGGGCTATGCCCGCACTACGTTGTGTTGGTTGCAGACGACGGACATCATTGATCTTGGCTGAGGCTTGCAGAGCAGGACGGTACCTGGAGGTGGACCACTAGGCAGGACGTGCTCGGAGCGGACGACGGGACCGTGGAGCAGTGGAGCTATATGTACCCATCCTTCATGTGGGATCTCCAGTGGACAGCTCGGTATAGCGGCTTTTACTTACAGTTGTTGTTTTCCCTTTTGTGTTGTACTTTAATTTCAGTTTGGGTTTGTATACTGGCCCATTTACTTTTCCGCACTTTCAGTTGTACTCTGTTTTTACTTAGTGTTTACTTTCCGCTTGCTTACTCGGTGGTGTTTGTTTACTTTACAAAGTAAATGCCTTCCCTTTTTACCGGGATTTACGCCTTGGTGCTAGTCACCAGCCCCTGGCCTATGGAAGGCGGGCTTGGGGTAGTCACGGCACGGACCCCGAGGACGGGTCGTGACAAATTGGTACAGTCATGTTCATATTTTATTACTTTTTATGGAAAACAATTCAATTTATTTTAAAAAGGATTTTACAATAATTTATAATTTATTTTTCAATGAATTATGTGTAACTAATATATTTAAATATTATTTTATCCTTTTCATAAATACCATTGCAATATATATTTTATATTTTTCTCTTGAAAATTATTATACTAATAAAATGATGTTTCCTAGATACTAAATGTTGTGTGTCAAATAAGATAAGGTTGTGTTAAAGGTATTGCATTATTAAAATGGGGTCGTGTATAACACAATACATCAAAGAAATTAAATTAATTATGAAAATAAATGTTTCATAAAAACATTTGGTGTTATAGCATACTCAAGATATCAAAATATTTTATTAATTAATATCCAATTTATTTCACTCTTTTATAGAAAACACTTTTTTTTTTCAAAAACCATGTTTTTAAGAAAATAAAAATATATTTTTATAATTAAAATTTATTTTATTAAGGACATTAATACCAAATTTTATACTTTCAAAAAGTTATTTTGGAGGAATTATCATGCGTTTTTTAAAATTAGGCCTGCTTGGTTTTTACTGAAATTTTGAAAATAATATTTCATTTTCCCATTTATGGAATGAATGTAATTTCACATAAACAGGAACATTATTTTATTTAAATATTCTTCTTTATTTTACAAGGATTTTTAATGAATAAATATGACCAAAATAATTTTTTAATTAAAAAATTATAAAATATTGATTTTCATGGAAATTATTTTTCACCCACGAAATGTTCTGTGTGATTTTTAAATAAAAAAAAATATCCCATCAGGGATTGTGTCCTTAGATGTTACATATAATTTTTTGGGGATGTATTATTATGGTTTGATTCCCATTTATTTTATGAATGTTTTATGTTTATAACGATTGATGCTTATTAAACACATATCTTTTCTATGAGTTATACAATATTATACTGATTTTTTAACTCGAATCATTTTCCAGGCATTGCGCTTTGAGGAAATGATAAGAGGATTATTAAACCTATTCCTTTTTTAAATTTTATTTAATGATGACATTTTTATTAATCCTAATTCTTCTTATTGGTTTTGATATGATAAATGTTTTATGATCCTGTTGCTGATATGTTCATAGAATTTATTATGTGAACGGTTGGGCCTTTATTTCAAGTAAATGCATTAGGAAAAGATAGATATATCATGAGAAAAATAAGAATGTAATATGGATTTGAACTAGTTCAATATGATATATTGTTAGTAATGAGATTATGAGGAGTGAACCGTGGCAACTATTATAGTTGTGGGAGTAAACACAATCCTCTAAATAGTGATTAAAATTGTCTTTTATAGACAATGTAAATGATTTTATATTCTTATATTTATTCCGAAAATAAATTATTTATGAAAATGAAATGTTATGATAGTTCTAGGTCTTCAATTATAATATGATATATTTCTTAATAATTTTCGATATTAATTCCATGGCTCAATTTTATTTTCTACCATATGCATCATGTGGTTTTCAAATTTTATTCACATTTTATCATACCCTCATACTCATGATATAATGATATCTCCCTTTTTATTATTAATAAGCATCTCTTCTCATAATTTATTTCATTTCATTTCCCATGTTTATGATGAAATTTTTTACGTATTATAACTATAATAATGGATCCCATAACATTGAACATAGTGGGAGATATCTTATCTCACTTATGGACCAGTTTTTTATGTGTCTAAGTATACAAAGGATTTATACATAAATGATTTTAGAGTGGATCATTATTTCTTATAATGAGTATTCATATATTAAGATGTAAAATTTATGTATGATCATTTTTTGACATTATACCATCCATAAAATACTATTTCCAATTAATTCATTATAAACAATTTAATACATATTTAACACAAACACCCCTCTTAAAATACTCACAATTTTATTCTTAAATATTTTCCATAGAAAATAATTATAAAAACCTGATCAAAAGAAATAAAAAAAAATTTGTAGTCTCTATCAATAGAGTAGTACAGTATTAAATAATAATATTAAAAAAATGAAGACGACAAATGTGAAAATAATTTTAATATGTCTACGAATGATTTGTTGAGTAATATACACTTTTCATTTTGAAATAAAATATATTAAAAAATTTATAATATTGTGATAATCATTATCATTGAATGGAACAATGGAATCATTTAATGTAATATTTGATTAATGTAATATCAATGATGGTGGTAAAATTCATTCTTATGATAAACATTAATATGACAATTATATTCATATCCTGACTAAAAAAATACCTCATTTGGAATATAGAATTGATGCTTCCATTATATAATCATTCATAATTAAAAATTTTAAACACAGACATCAGTAATTATTTTTATAATACCTAAAAAATTCCGAGAAATATTTTAATGAGAATATTTACATGACAGAAAACAAATTCAACCAAATTGAAAAACCAATACATTTTTCCTGTAAGATAATATTTTTTTTCTTTTTAGTTCACAACAAGGTAAAAAATAAATTAATACAAGAATATAGTAGAATTAATAATAGGATAATAAAATATATTTGTGTTAATAATACTTATATAATTAAATTCCTCCAATTTAGACATAATATCAATGAATATTGCAGAAGGATAAGATTGGGAAATAAACACTTACCAAATTAGATGATTTTGAATAATTATTACCATGATTGATATAATAGAAAATGAAACATTAAATTAAATTAATATAAATATATTATTTATATAACACCTCAAATTGTTATTATATGTACAAAAATAATAATACAAGTGGTCAATATAGCATACGTATCATATAAATAAATGTGAGATGAGAAACCCTTACCTTAGGTATGAATTCTTTCATATGTGATATTAAACTCGTTTTTAGTAATATTATATTTATTATATTATTATACCAAAACCATATGAACAATGTATAAAAACATAAATTATATAATTATAACATTTCATTACTTTTTTATAAATAATTCGTTACTAAAATAGTAATTTCTGAGAATTAATTATATCATTTCTCATGTGAGTTGTAGTTCGATAGTTTGGGTTCTTGAATCCCGAATATGGTTCCATCATATCTATATATTTATCCTTGAAATAAATATCATATAACATAATTATAAATATATTTATAATCTTCCATTGAATATGTTCCTTAAAAATGAATCAAATCACATTGTATAGTTGGAAGTCCACACAATCTCACTAACGGAATTGTAATTTTTTTATGGGTAGATGTGGAAGATGGTAAAGGACATATTTTATCCCCATAATCATAGTTATTTTATATATATAAATAATATTGATCCTCATAATATTTATAACCATTAATGTAGTGTGGTGATGAAAAATAAAATGTATAGTTACAAGGATACAGTAGACCGTACGTGCACACGAAGGATGTTATCATTTTTTAGAGGGTTTAAAAAAGGAATAAAATATTTTATCATAATAATAATAATACATTATTATATTGATGATATGTGAGTTGGTATTTTATTATTTTTAAATATTATTTAGAATATATATATATATATAACAAGTAAAATTAAAATGAGTAAATAAGGATGATTACCACTTTGTTGAGTGGCCTCCATCCTATGACACATATGAATTCAAATAATGGACTTATAAGAATAATAGAATCTTTAGAATGTGTGGAATATTTTAGGATAGTTTTTGGGTATCTAATATATGAGATATTGTGATAAAAAATATTAATAAAGGGGATTGGATATCCCCTTTTAAAGGTCTGAGGAGGGACACACACGTACATACCTAAAATATTTAAATAATATATTGTCAAATTCATGTGAATGTGGATCAAAATAGAGAAAAATTAAAATTATTGGTAATATAAAGGATAAGAAATATATAATAATTGTTAATATAATATTTATCAGGAAACAATAAATAAAAACAGTTTCTTATATAGCTAGATATGGTGGTTATTTAAATATTTTGCAGTAGATGACAATAATCACATCCTATAGATAAATTAAATTATAATCTTATAAAACTATTTAATAAATTAATATCACATTAAATTTGAAATCATACAACAAAATATATATTTTTCTTTTAAATCATTGTTATTCCCTATATAATTTCCTTTTATATGAATAATAATACTCCACATAAAATCCTAGAAAACAGAAAATACATAAAAAAGTGAGATAAAAGGGTCAGCATGGGAATTTATATAGTGTAATTTAACATAGAATAAATAATGAATGAATAATATGGTAGGAATAAATATATCCAAATAATTCAATATAAAGAATTAATTTACCTTTTAAACTTATACACATGTAACAAAAATCAACCAATCAACACATGGTCATTAATAAGTAATTTTATAAGGATTAAATGATTAATATCAGACATCCTTATCATTATATCAAGTCTTTTTTACATGAAATTTTATATACATTGTACAAATCCATAATTTTAAAATTTTATTAACATTAAATAAGTTAATCTTCTTGAAAACATTCTCCACGTGAAACAAAAAACTATCATGAATTTGTGATATATATAGAAAATTTAAAAAATATTTATTGATTTAGAGGTAATGAGAAGAATTAACTTCCTTATGAATATTATGTATCTAGAAATTAAAGCATAAAATTAATATGAATTTTAATAAATTAGATTACCTAAATTGATTAATAATATTATTTATTATTAAGAAAAATATTTTATGAAAAAAAAATCATACAATGGGATATGAATTTATATATCAAGAAACCTATGATTAATTATAAATTATATTTTATATTAATCAATTTTTACAACATTTAATTAGGAATATTATATGATATAATAATCATAATGGTAAATATATTAAAATTTCATTTACCAATAAAAACAGTTTTTCATAAAATTTTTTGCATTATATTTATAAAAAAAATATATATATTTTGGAATAATAAATTAATACTATGTGAATTTTATATTTTAATTCTTCAAATAATAATGTATTTTGATGAATTATGGAGTGATTTGTTTATGAAATGGTTCACTTTTTGTCATAAAATGTGATTTCCCCAAAACATGTAATCATTATGACTTCATCATTATATATGAATGATATATTGTATTGAAAAACCTTTTAGGTCACCAAATATTAATCTATGAAACATTATAATGTATTTCAAAATAATAACTGGTGGTATAAGCTCCGTTCCCATTATTTTTTGATATAATTAAATTGTTACATTAATAAAAAACTATTTTTTGGTTTTTAATTAGAATCAGGTATTAATAAGGGATATTATTTTTTTAATTTCTTTACACCCTCATTCCCTTTATGATCTTATAATCAATAAATTTATGTTATTAAAATCAGTGTCTAAGGTAAATTTATCCTATATATACATTTGAAGCCTCAATAAATTATTTTTATAAAAAAAATTCTGTGATTAAGTGTCTTTATTTTAAAAATAGCTCTTCAAGAGAATATAAATTTCATATGATAAAATAATTATAAAATGTGAAATCATAAGTATCTACTCTGTTAATTTTTATGGAATCATAATATTCATTAATAAAAACTAATTTGAAAGGATAAAAATTAATTACAAAGGTAAATATAAATCTGTGTAACAGTTTAATGTTAAATAAAAAATACCAATATAATAATATTGTTCTAGAAAATGAGTGGTTGAGTATATTTTCAATGGAAAATAATTTTTCCCACCTCTTTCATTCATTTTATAACCATTAACACTTGAATATATACATTGCATTATGGAAAATGTACGTGTTATTCCTAAAAGTATCCCTCTCCACAATTATTAATGGGTAGCATCATGACCAATTAAAGATAAACACTCATTATAATTTCACCATAAAATAATTAAATTTTTTAACTTTAATATACATTTCCCATATTAAAAATACTATTGTCATCATTTGTTAGAATGTGTTTTTTATTTCCAAGGACTCTGCGAGGGAAATTTATATTCCTCATATGAGTATTATAATCTACATATAATTTCTCTTAAATAATAATTATTTAAATTTTATCTTGATACAATAATTTAATAATATTATTATAATTTATATACTATAATTTTACTTTATTAATGTTGTTATAATGGTTTATTATTTCACATCATCCAAAAACAATTTTCTTCATGGATTGTGCAGACTGCCTCCTCCACAATGAAACTTTTTTTAACACCTACATACAATAAATCATATAAGGATGAAAATAAATGATAAATATCATGATTATGTCATAATAAGGATTTTATATTAGATATTGTAGTTCATAATGATGGTATATCAATAAACTATCATCATTAATTTAATCATTTAAAATAATCCATCTAAGAGGATATCCTTTAATTCAAATTTTGTAATGTTTATATATCAATTAATTGATAGAATTATTACATAAAATTATGATATATAATAGTAATTAAAATTTACTAATATCATTATTCTTCTAGTGTAACTATATTACAATTAAACCACCTCATAATCATTCTCCATGTCTGTGTATACTTATGATTGGTTTCATTTAGAAAGATACTAGAAGAATAAAAAGACACTATATCATTAATGGATATGGGTAAAATAACAAATGGAATAATATAATTAAAATGTGAAATTATAGATATTTTAAATATGTGTATTTTATACTAATATTTAACAATTTAGTTTATAAAACAACCTTCGATTAGAATGAATCATCAAAAGATGATATTTATCAAATTCATCATAAAATAAAAATAAGAAAAAACTAATGAAATATATTTTTAACATAAATTTATAGTCCCTAAAAATAAATTTAATTATATAGTAATGGTGAAATTTTGAATAATAGTGAATAAAAACACCACAATTGTTAAACTATTACAAATGATCATAATGATAAACACCTGATCAGGAAATAATATAAATTAATTTAGTGAATTGAAATTTTAAAAATTATAAATTATTTTAGATATATGAAGGGTTTTTAATTAATTTAAATGAATGTTAATTTTTTGATATAGTATATTAATGTGTGTTTGTGAAATTCACGTCAATTGGTAAGGTTTCTTCATCATAAAATCTGATATTTGAGGCTTCTTTTGTATTATGAACATAATTTAATTTATGTGGTGTATATATGTCACAACTCGTCCCCCGAGGCTCGTGCCATGACTACCCCTTTCCCGCCATCCATAGGCTAGAGGCTGGTGACTAGCACCAAAGGCGTAAATCTGTAAAACTGGGAAAGAATTTCCTTTATAAAGTGTAAACACACACAAAAAGTATGAGTTGGAAGTTAAAAACTATGAAAAACTGTATAAAAAGGAGTTCTGAAAATTAAAAGTGGCCGGAAATACAAGCCCAACAGGAAAGTACAAGTTCAACTAAAATACATGTACAACTGAAGAAAAGGTAAACCAGCCCCTGGGTCGTCCTCCATGGTTTCCTACGTTAAGGGTAGGTACAAATAGCCTCCTTAGCACTCCATGTCATTCAGTATCCACCATGTAATGACTCATCATAATGTCCACCTCCAGGTACTGTCCAGTCCTACTACTCGAATCCTCAGTCAGCATTGTCTATCGTCTACAATCAGCACAATGAGATGCGGGCATAGCCCATGCAGGGGTGAGTATAACGATACTCAGAAGGGACCCCGAGACCCTCATGGTCTCAAAAAATCCAACAAGGATAACCCACAAAGTATGAAATCAATAGATAACCTCACTTAGGTATATGTCCATACATATTTCTAAGTTACCAAGTAATCCATCTCAATCAAGAGGTAAACACAAAAGTAACTGACTCAGGTCAACCAGGATTTTATTCTAGGGATAGTATCAGTCTGAACCCTTAGCTGCTGGAGAACTCTTCCTCTATCGAGTACAGTGGTCCCTCCATGCTCACACAGAGGTTCTTCCCACTATCCTTGGACTTCTGAGGTACTCCTCCAATCGTGTACTGTGGGTCTTCCGTGCTAACAAAGAGGCGCTCCCCACTGTGGGTTTGCCGCGCTCACACAGAGATGCTCCCCAGCGTAGCCTGCTGAGGTACTCCTCCTATCGAGTACCGTGGGTCTTCGGCGCTCACACAGAGGTTATTACCATCGTGGGTCTGCCACGACACCGAGGCACTCATCATTAGGCTATTAGAGTCACTCTGAGTCAAACGATCAGAAGTTGTCAGGTCTCATCCAACTATTAGGTTCCCGCACAAATGCTCACTCATTCCAAGTAGATCCGCACGACAAGCTATTGTTCAATACTCCAACTACCATGAAGTCTCACGAAAAAGAAACTCAACGGTCAACCATGCCATAAATGTATCAATTCAACTGAGGGCACGTCAATCAGACACCCGGTGTGTGAGTTATTATCGTTTTAGTCCAGAGGGCCCGGTTGGATTTGTGCACGAACCAACCTAACCGTTTCTCATCTTTACCCTGAACTCTAGTGGGGAATACTCAAAGGGACCTTCATGCACCATGTATATCAGCACTACTAACAGTTCCTCAAATGGTCGTCTGGTACCAAAGATATGGCCAAAAGAAAGTAAAGGGTCACCAGTGGGCCCAAGTCCAGTCCGACCCGGTCATACCTGTGGGGCTGGCCCATCCAATTGAGAAGGCTAGCCTGTCAGGTTCTGCTCAACCCACTAGGCCTGCCCAGCAGGCCGCAAGGGCGGTTCGATCCGGGATCGAGCCTGGTTCGGTCCAGAGTGTCACGAGGGCACGACTCGGCGAGGCTCGGCCCAGAGGGTGCGGCCGGGGCCGGTTCATCCAGGGAACCGCGAGGGGGCCTGTATGCCGGCTTGGCCGGCAGGCCGAGAGGGGGGTCGGGATGCCCACTTAGTGAGGTTTCCATGAGGGGGGCGGGACACCGGCTTGGCTGGGTGGCCGTGAGGGGGGTCGGGACACCGACTTGGATGGGAGGCCACGAGGGGGGCTAGCTCGAGGAGGCTTGTGGGGCGGGCGGAGGCCAGCAGGAGGGCTGGTTTGGGGAGGTGTGCGGGGCACGCGCAGAGGTAGGCCGGTAGGCTGGCGGGCCAGCAGTCAGGAGGTGGCCGAGAAGGCTGGTTCGGCGTGGCCCGTGGAGGCACGGGCTGGCAGTGTTCGGTTGGGTGCACCGGAGCGCCGCAGGGGCGGCGCAATTCGCAGAGGCCGCGGGTAGCACTGTCATTGTCGTCGTCGCCTTCATCATTCCTTCGCCTCATCCCCATGATAATGTTCATCAGAAACAAGATCCGCGGAGGGGTCAGGCCATGTTTGTCTGGCCCGCACCCTCCGCATTTAGGGTGGTATCAATTGGTTCATCAATGAATAAGAAAGATGAACAACTATTGTTTTACAACCATGCATCGATTCCATTCCACTCTGATGAAAAAGAAGAATAATATTGTTACAAAAAATAATCCTCCTACATTTGATCATCGTTCGTCGATCGTTGACATAGTCTCTAAAAGTAGACAAATATGATCGTCATTCATCATGTCTGCCATGTACTTCCAAACCCGAGCAGCGTCTGCTCGTTGAGGACATTGCGGGAGTCAGTCATCGAAGACATCCCATGACGGTTGAATCTTCATGGATGAAGTAAAACAAGGTCGACATTCTTCGTTCATTTTTTGTCATTGGGAGACAGGGTTCTTCGTTGGGAGCATTCTCCTAACAATCCTCCCCTTAAAGATGCCACCAAAATGAATATACCAATGAAATAATAGATTGAAATATACTGTTAATTTGTTGGCACAACATTCAAATTGGCATAATTAATTAGGTAGGCTCTAATTAATTAATTCAAGTGGTTGAGACAAGGAATTAACTAGGGGAGGTTAAGAGGCTCTACCTCATTAATGAAGGATAGTTGAGAGGTTTTACTCTCCTACATCAATAGGGTACTAAGCCCATGTGGTCCCCACATCGTAAACTCTCACGGGAGGCTATTTTCAGATGGGCCCCACCACCATAACCTCTCAAGGGAAGTTAAGGTGTGGTGGTCCCACCTCCAACATCCATGAGGAGGTTTTAACCACCAATCACCAACATGGATGCTCAAATAAAATAAAGTGAAGCTCACTTTATTTTCTTACATTCCAAGAAAACCCAAAATCTATCTTATATTCTCGACTCATTACCGTTAAAGTAAAATTTTTCTTAAGGGAGTACCAGTATTGAGAGTTCAACGGTGCTCTCGGATTTCAGTTTTGAGCTCCGGTTAAAAAGTTATAAAATCCTTCTCATACGTTTACTGAACGTAACCGAACAAAAATCCAGAAATTGATTCCGGGCACACCGGGCCTTGGAATCACAAGCTGTCAAATTTTGCGAGCCCTTAAAATTCCCATGTATTTTAGAAATAAATTTCAATGAGAATTCCAGGTCTTTACATTCTCCCAACCTCAGGGCTTTACATCCCTGTAAGATACAACTCAAACTAAGGGAACAAGTGGGGGTGCTGAGCACGCATCTGAGCCTCCTGCTCCCATATGTTCTCCTAGAGGTTCTTGTTCTGCCAGCGAACACATACCAGAGATATCGATCGTCCACGCAGGACCCGCTCCTCTTGATTCTCAATCTCCAAAGGATCCTCCGTAAATGTCTCCCCGTCGTCGACGTCTAGATCTCTAAAGTCGATGATGTGAGAACGGTCGTGCACATATCTCCTCTACTAAGATACGTGGAAGACATTGCGCACCTGGTGCAGCTGAGGTGGAAGATCTAGGTGGTTTTCCACCTTTCCTACTCTACTGAGGACATGTAAGGGCCAACGAATCTCAGATATAACTTTCTGCATTGGCAAAATATCCATAGACCTCATCGAAAACAGACCCGTAGACAAACGTGGCGCCATCTTCAAAATCTATAAGTCTCCATCTCTTGTCCGCATACGACTTATGCCAGCTATGTGCAGTCTGCATCCTCTCCTGGATGATCTGCACCTTTTCTGTGGTAGCTCGTACCATATTTGGGCCCTCTAGTGCTAACCCCCAGGGTCAGTACAACACATAGATGATCTGTAAGGTATCCCGTATAATGCCTCAAAAGGTTCCATCTCGATGGTGGAGTGATATCTGTTGTTGTAGGAAAACTCCACCAAAGCTAAGTGATCCTCACAACTGTGACCAAAGTCGAGGATGCATGAACGGAGCATGTCCTCAAGTGTATGAATGGTCCTCTTAGTCTGACCATCCATATAAGGATGGAAGGAGGTGCTCAGACGATGTTGCATACTGAAAGCCCCCTACAACCCCTTCCATAGCCAGTAAGTAAACCATGCATCACGATAAGAGGAAATAGAAGAAGGTACTCCATGTATCCGGCAAATATCTTGCACATAGAGGCGTCCCAAGGTCTCTACTGAACCTTTCTCTCTGATCGATAGGAAGTGGGCCGACTTGGTGAGTTGGTCAACGATCACCCAAATCGAGTCATGACCCCTGGATGTACATGGAAGTCATGTCACAAAGTCCATGGATATACCATCCCACTTCCACTCTAGGACCTCTAAAGGCTGAACCAAGCCTACATGTACCTGGTTTTCCGCCTTCACTTGCTGAAAAGAGAGGCATCATGAGACAGACTCCACTACTTCCTTCTTCATACCTAGCCACCATTGCAGTCATCGAAGGTCCAGGTACATCTTTGCCACTCCTGGATGTTCCACTAAAAGATATGTGTAACTCTCTCAACACTTCCTCCTAATGTAACATTGGCACCATTGTAAGTCCTCTGAATAGGATAATGTGCTCCCCACCTTCCTAAAATCCATCAGGTTCATGTCATATGGATATCTGAGCACATCGTGTATCACTGTAAATTTCCCCATGTTGTGCCTCCCTGACTCTTTGAAAAAGTGGGGGAGTGACTGTAAGAGACTTTAGAAAAGCGGATCCGTCTTGATCCACAAAGGATATCTGTAAGGTAGCCAGCTACTATGTCCATGCTCCTAGCTAATGTATACCAGATATCCTACTGATTTCATCTTCTATAATTTTCCCTTTCACAGGATTATAGACTATCTAGAAGTCGTAGTCTTGGAGGAACTCAATCCATCACCGTTGTCTCTGGTTCAGGTCATTCTAATAGAAGATATACCTGACACTCTTGTGATCATAGTACATGGTAAAAAGTTCTCCCATCAGATAGTGCCACCACATCTTCAATGCGAAGACCACTTCTGCTAACTTTAGGTCATGAGTAGCATAGTTCTGCTCATGTTGTCTCAGCAGCCGCTAACCATACGTGATCACTGCTCTCTCCTACATTAGGACACACCCGAGTCCGGTCCCTGATGATTCGTAGTAGAATACATACCCTACACCTTCCTCTATAAGCCTTAAGATGGGGGCACTAGTCATCATCTGCCTCAGCTCCTGAAAACTCTGCTAGCATCACTCTGACTCCACGAAGGTTTGCAACTTTTTTGTCACGTCTGATAGTGGAGATGCAACTCTAGAAAATTCTGGCACAAATATCTGGTAGTAATCATCCAAACATAGAAAACTTCGTACCACCATCACACACCCGGGTGGATCCCAAGAAAGTACCACCTCAATCTTCGCTGAATCCACTACAAATCCAGCCTTCGAGATGACATGTCCCAAAAAGTGGACCTCTCAGATCCAAAACTAGCATTTCGAGAGCTTACTATAGAGATGGTTCTCTCGGAGTGTGTCCAGTACTCCCTAAAAATGGAAGGTATGCTCCTCCTCAATAGTCGAGTAGATCAGAATGTCGTTGATAAATACTAAGACAAAGTGGACGAGGTATGGCTGTAAGATCCTATTCCTGAGTCCCATGAACACTTCTGGAGCGTTGTTTACACCAAAAGGCATAACCAAGGCCTTGTAGAGTCTATACCGACAATATGAAAGTCATCTTCTTCACATCCTCATCTCAAACTCTGAGCTGGTGATAGCCTGATCTGAGGTCAATCTTAGAGAACAACTGTTCTCCCTTCAGCTGATCAAATAGGTCGTCAATCCTCTAGAGTGGGTAATTTTTCTTCACGGTCACCTGGTTTAGGCTACGATAGTCAACACAAACCCTCATTATTCCATCCTCCTTCTTGGTGAAGAGAGTCAGGGATGCCCAGGGAGAAACACTGGGCCGGATTAATCCTTTCCCCTGCAAGTCCTCTAGTAGTACCCGCAGCTCATGATGCTCACCGGGTGCCATCCGATAAGCTGTTGTAGTCATCGGTGTTGTCCCAGGGTAAATGAAAATGTATAAGTCCACCTCTCTACGAGGATGTAGTCCTAGAAAATCATTTGAGAAAAAATTCACGTACTGGTCCACCACTACAGAATAGCTCAGACTCTCCACATCAACTGCTCCAAGGGTAAGGTAGGCCACCTAATTAGTGATCAGTTGCAACCTCCTCTGAGTAAATCTGTCCTGTGCGGCAAAGGCTCTCTTCTCGCCGGTGAAGTTGAACCTCATCCCATCAGTGTGGACACACCGCACTTTTCACCTAATAAAGTCGATCTGAGCATGGACTGTAGATAACCAGTCCATACCCAAGATGACAGCCACTACTACAAAAGCAGGAAAGGGAAGAACCCCCTTATATCAGTGCTAAGAAAAACCACTGATAAAGGTTGCTCTTTATCAGCGCTAGAAAAGAACTATAAAAGACTCCCTGGATCAGCGCAAAAATTTTAGTGCTGATATAGTAGGGATTTATCAGTGCTTTTGTAGCACTGATAAAGAGTACTATTATGAGCCCTAAAAGAGCGTTGATAAAGGACACCTTTATCATCGCTAAAATGTTAGTGCTGATATAGGTAGTCTTTATCCGTGCATTTTTAGCGCTGATAAAACCTTAGTGCATTTTTTTATAAAGTCAGTCGTACTGTGCCCTCATTTTATTGCATCTTGAAGCTCTCGCGGTACTGGAACCCGGAGACTCCCCTCGGCTACCCATTTAGATCACGTTGCCAGAACTCAGACTCCCTCGCTTCTCGTTGTCGGACCTCCTCCCCCCGCTGAGTTCGCTTTGCTGGAACTCCGCCGCCCTCGAGCTTCAGTTTGCTGGACCTCCGCCGCCCGCAACGCTTTCAATCTTCGGTTTCCCAGACCTCCTTTAAGGAATTTTTTCCAATTCTTTTTTCAATATGGTTCTCCTATCCCATTTGTATATCATTTTTTAACAAGTTTCTTATTCTATGGGTGAGTATTATGGATTGACCGATTGATGAAAATGAGCCATACTTAATGGAAAATGATGTAAAGGGGATGATTCACATGTGTTTACTAATTTTAATTATATTTCTCAAGAACATGGTGCTGGATTAGTTTTATTGTTTAAAATCATCATTATTTTTTTGTGGGGTTGTTTGATAAGTTTTTTTTAGTCTGGTTGTGATAGATTCCATTGGGGGACAAATGTGAGATGGTTGAGGTGGTAAATCGTGTAGTGGGGAAGCATCAACATTTCCATGGTTAAAAATATGTAATGAGTGGGTTATTGTGGGATATGACATCATTAGTTGATATGGGTTTTCCTTTTAGTTTCCCAGTGACATAGAATATAGTTGTTAATGATGAAATTGAAAAGGGTTTGGTGGGAATTGAATAACTTCATGGATAAAAATGATATGGTGGCTATAAAACTATGCTCACCCCCTACACTATGAGTGTATCGGGTGGTTACCTCTTCTAAAATTTTAATATGTGAGTTCCTTTACCGAGATATAAACCCATGACCACTCTTAATTCAAGAAACATCCAACTCTAGGTGATAATCTTATGTTTCCTTAGGAGACGAGAATATGAAGTCCCTATGTTATGGGAATATGAGATCTTCTGTATCTCCCAAATAATTCTCCCTTGAATATACCTCATGAGATTATAAATAGATTCATTAGGGGATCTGCCTAAGAATCCCCTAAGTGATGATCATAAGATCTCTTATTCAACTCCTAGGTAATGATACTAGGAATATACCTCATATGAGGAGCATGAGATTCCTTAGACATTGTGCCAAAGAATCCCCTATGTGATGAGCATACGATATCTAAACACTTCCATTAGTAGATGATCGTATGTTCTTACCTGGTGTGATAAGAACATGATTCGTTAGTTGATGAAAATAGAAATCCTTCTTTGTTATGAATATGTTTTATGAACCAAATTGGTGTTGTTTCCTAACATGAAAAATGTGATCCACCTAGTGTAATGAGCATAAGATTATAGAGGTTATTAGACTTGAATTCCTTATTCAATAAGAATAAGTTACCAATTATCAATCATGATATGACTCATGTATTACAGATAATAAACCTCATATCA
The DNA here is from genome assembly GCA_963277665.1 of Viscum album. Taxonomy (NCBI): domain Eukaryota; kingdom Viridiplantae; phylum Streptophyta; class Magnoliopsida; order Santalales; family Viscaceae; genus Viscum; species Viscum album. The sequence continues at coordinate 156,850,722 of OY728128.1, read as the reverse complement.
TGAGCGAATGAAAAATTAATAACCTCATTTTTAGATGAATTTTATAGTTTATAAATACAGTCATCACCATTATTATATTCAACTATAAGTATATTCCCTAAAACTAGAATAATAATTGTAATTAACTATTGTCCACTTGAGAGTAGAACCAAAAACTAGATTCAGTAACATGTCTTATATCTGGAACAGAGACCAAGAATAGGAATCATACTCCAAGAATGAATCTATAGAAGGAATATCTAACATCCCATATTCCCATTCCAATCAAGGGGACAATATTATCAACCATGGAGGTGGACTATTTCCACCTTTGGAAATAGGTAAGGTAGGTTATGAGGATTGTGGCTAGCCCAAGAAAACAGATTCAAGCCTGAGTGATTTCCCAGGTAGAGGCATCAAAAAAGTACCCATGAGCCCAAATATCCAATTCAAATGGGCCTTATTCTATGGGAACCATACATATTAGGCCATACTCTAAATGAAAACATTCCCACACATAGAGGATCATATTCACTAAGTGGTCCATACTCCTACTACATGAAAAACCCCTATACCGCATAGAAGTCATATTTTTTGTGAATCCAAAATACACTCATTAGGCTATATCCCCTTTTAGTTAGACCAAAAACGTCTTATCACACATATTTACCATACTATGTTTCACTTGGTATCATTTGAAAAATCATCTATAAAACATGATGTTAAACTATATCAATTATTTATTATTATAAGTACATTGTACATGGTTGTGATAAATACCCTCGGTGCATTCACTAACCCTTGACATGTTGGAGGATGGTTTTAGGGGGTCACTACACTATAATCTACTAACCAACAGAGGGGTATAAATGGGTATAGGCCATGAAATAGTGTTATCAAAGAATTTTATTAGGAGATATAATGGGGTTTGATGTTAGGAACATTTGAGTATTTCAATGGTTTGGTTTAGAAAGTATTTCATTTGAATTCATTGGTATGTTTTGGGTGTACCTTTCCTTAGGTTTCAAATTATGCTCTTAGTGGTTCTTCATGGTTAGTGGTTGTAGTCTCTTATTTGGGTGAAGGGATGTGTTCTTAGTATATTTCCATCTTATGATGTTGTTCATGGTTAGTGGTTGTAGTCTCTTATTTGGAGATGTATGATGTTCTTGGTGAGGGCCAATATCTAGATAGTGGTGTCGTTGTATATGGGAAAGCATCGATGTAGTTGGAGATGTATGATGTTCTTCATTTGAGTAGACTCATTCAGATTCCAAGTGGGTGTTTCTATACTATATCTTCTTTTTGGGATTCATGTGTTTCACGAATTCATATTTTATCCATTTGAAGTTGGTTAGACATGTTTTGATCATTTTGAAGCATAAAATAACCCTATTAATGAAAATAATATATGGAATGGATGGTATCTTGTTGTGAATTAGCCTTTTTCATTGAAATAAATTAGGTTTCCATCTACCATGGGTGGATTTGATATTATAAATGAAAGTCATGGTTTAAAATAAAGTTAAGTAGATTCTTTAAATAAAATTCCAAATGGTTTGGAATGTGTTTGTTTATTGAATTTTTTTGGAAATGATTTCCAAAATAAATTAAAATGTCTTTTTTTTAATGGTTTGTGGTATTGGTATTTTAAAAAATTGAGGGGGATTTATTTTCCTTTTGAACAAAATACCTTCGATCCTGACCACCATACACTTTTTTTTGGGGGTGACATCAATTTCATTTCTAACCCAAAGGAAATGAAAGGTATACGCCCATTCCAGAGGAAGGCCATCATGGAGTTTGTTCAGTTCATGGCTGGGAATGGCCTCATTGATCTCAGCTTCTCAGGTGACAGTTTCACCTGGTGAAACAACTGTAGGGGCCATCACCACTTGTGGAGTCTATTGGATAGGTGTCTAGGAAACATGAACACCACTAACCTATTCTCAAATACCATGTTTTTACATCTTGTTTGGGGTATTTTGATTCACTCCCCCCTTTTGGTTTCAATTTCTTCTTGGAATGATCATCAAGAACGGTTTCACTTCCTCCAGTAGTGAGTATTTAGGAATGATGATATTGAATGTAGGGAAGAGACCTAGGAATGGTAGATGTATCATTCTTGATCATTCTTGTGTTTGTTCTGGGGTGATTTGAGGAAACTATAATGAATCGAAAGTAATTATGTTTAATGAATATGAATAGATACTAATGGTTAGGATCTATTAATCTCTATTTTTATAAGGAAGTGGTTCTCTTATACTGTATTTGGAAGTCTTTTTTTGTTTACTTGAACCATAAATACTAATATTTGAGATTCAAATAGGATGGAGATGAATAAATAATCAATGGATGCTAATTGTTTAACAATATAGTACGAGAATTGAGTGAAAGAGTTCATCATGTTTTTAAAGGATCACGTAAAGGATCCTACCCAAATCCTTTGTCCGTGTTTACGTTATTGTTATTCTAGACTACTTACTCCAGAGGAGTTGGAAGAACATTTTATATGCCATAGAATAGATCTAAGTTATAAATGTTGGAATAAAAATGGAGAAAAAGAGAATATAGCTACTGGCTGGGATAAAACTGCATTTTATGGATCATCAGATATGAATACAAATATGGATAATGAAGAAGACCATATCGAGGATGTGATTATAGATGTCAATTATGATGAAGATAGTATTGAGGAAATGACAAATACAATTGAATATGAACTCCGTGATTTCACAAAATTGTTTGAGAAGTTAAATAGTTGTGAAAAGACACCATTGTATGCTGCTTGCACTAAGTATAAAACATTTTCACCTGTACTGAAGTTGTATAAATTGAAAGCATGCAATAGATGGAGTGATGTCAGTTTTACGGAACTACTTGATCTCTTTAATGACATGCACTCGGAAGATAATGAGCTCTCAAGCCGGACATATGAGGCTAGACGAATGCTATGCTCGATGGGTATGATTTCTGAAAAAATGCATTCCTGCCCTAAAGACTGTATGTTGTTTCGCAAGGAGAACAAATCACATACAGAATGCCCAAAGTGTGGTGCTTCTCAATACAAGGAAGATAAATCCAATCCTACGAAAGTTGTATTGTACTTTCCAATCATTCCAAGGTTTAGGCGTCTATATGGAAGTGAAGAAACTGCAAGACAATTGTCGTGGCATGAAGATAAAAGAAATAAAGATGGGAAGTTACATCATCCGGTAGACTCTCCCCAATGGAAGAAAATTGATCATGAATATACTGAATTTGGAAGAGAGCTGAGAAACTGTTGTCTTGTGTTATCTACAGATGGAGTGAATCCTTTTGGTTTTCAAACCAGCACTCATAGTACATGGCATGTTATGTTGGTAAATTATAACTTGCCACCCTGGTTATGAGTGAAGTAGAAATTTATCATGTTATCTATTCTTATATTAGGACAAAAACAACCAGGTAATGATATTGATGTTTATCTAGCTCATTTGATCAAGGATTTGATGTTATTGTGGGATTCAGGTGTAATGTTGTATGATGCTTATAAAAGTGAATACTTCACATTGAGAGCGATGTTGCATGGGACAATAAATGATTTCCATGATTATGGAAATCTTTTAGGCAATAGAACTAAAGGAACTCAAGGGTGTCTTGTGTTCGAAAATGATACAAAATCAATTAGGTTGAAACATTCATCCAAATCTGTGTTTCTTGGACATCATAGATTTCTACCTTGTCAGAATATGTGCTGATCTTGGACGACATCATTCAATGGAAGTTCAGAACAATGTGCAACACCGTCTCCAATAACAAGTGATCAGCTGTTTGAGAAAGTAAAAAATCTGAACACTGTTTTTGGTAAACCATTTTTGAAAAACATTATGAAAATCGGTTGGAAAAAGAGATCATTTTTTTGAATTACCATACTGGAATTGTTTGTACATCAGACATTTTCTTGATGTGAGGAATGTGGAAAAAATGTATGTGACAGTATTATCAGAACATTGCTAAATTCCCCTGAAAAAACAATAGATGGAATTAAGGAAAGGTTGGACATGGTTTACATGGGAATACGAGAAGAGTTGGCTCCCGTGAAGGGTGAAAATCTAATGTTCCTTCGTCCAGTTGCTTATACTCTTTCTAGGGAGGAGAGATATTGGTTTTGAAACTTCTTCAATGATGTAAAGGTTCCAGAGGGGTACTCATCAAATATCAGGAACATTGTGTCAAGTAATGATATGAAGTTAACAGGTTTTAAATCTAATGATTGCCATGTTTTGATGCAAGATCTAATTCCTATAACTTTATGTTGCATTTTTCCCAAGAATGTTTGTCATACATTAACCAAACTTTGTTTCTTTTTCAAAGGTATATGTAGCAAAGTTTTAGACCTGGAGAAATTGCCAGATATGGAGAAAGAAATTGTCATCATATTGTGAGAATTGGAAATGTTCTTCCCACAAACATTCTTTGATATGATGGTTCATTTGATGATTCAATTGGTGAGATAGATTTGTCATTGTGGTCCTGTTCACTATAGATGGATGTATCCTGTTGAACGGTATATGAAGATTTTGAAAGGTTATGTCAAAAATCGAAGTTGGCCAGAGGGTTGTATAGTGGAGTGATATATTGTTGAGGAAGCCATTGAATTTTTTATTGAATACCTATCTGATGCGGAAAGCATTGGTCTCCCAAAATCTAGTCACACTGGACGCATTGAGGGTGAGGGAATTTCTGGAAGAGAAGTTGTGACAATCAGTATTACAGATCGGGAGCAGGCCCATCTTTATGTTTTGCATAACAGTTGGGAGGTTGATCCATATATAGAAACTCACAAAGAAATTATTAGGAAGTTGAATCCATTAAGGTCAGAAAAATGGTTATCAGACACACATAATCACCAGTTTATAGGATGGTTTCAGGACCATATTTTTAAGCAGTTGGATGAAAATCTGAATTCGATTTCAGAATGACTTCGATGACTAGCCGTTGGACCAAGTGTGTATGTATTATCTTACAGTGGTTATGTAATTAATGGTTATACATTCTATATAGATGAAAATGATAAATATAGTACCATGAAAAATAATGGTGTTACACTAGTGGCTGAAGCCATGCATGTTTCTAGTAGTAAGGATAGAAATCCCATTTATGCAAATATGACATAGTTTGGCATTATCAAACTAATATGGGATTTGGATTATACGACATTCAAATTGCTGTTTTTTCAATGAAAATGGATTGATAACAAAATTGGTGTTAAAATAGATGAATGGGGATTTGTGAAAGTTGATTTTAGTAAAGAAGGGTACAAAGACGAACAATTTATAATTGCATCACAAGCGTTACAAGTTTTTTATGTTCCATATCCTGCAAACCGAAAGTGGTCGATTGTTCTATTATCATCCAAAACTACTGAAGTTTCCTATGAAAATTCAGTTGAGGATGATCCTTTTAGTGGTACATCACAATCATTTCGGATCGGTCCCAATGTAGATGATGTTTTGTATGTTAGAGGAGACCACAATGAAGGGATTTGGATAATCGATAGAGGTGTCAAAACCCGTCAACCTTTGAAAAAAAGAAAGAGAGTTCAATAAACATGTTATATTTTGTTTCTAATATAGGTCTTTTTATCTCGTGTTATTATCTTATCATTACTGAATTTATGTAATCTGAATTAACTGTTCGACCACTTTTGCAGATAATGACTTCTGCGCATTCTGGTGCTCCTAACATTGAGTCTGAACAAGTCTCCCATACTGCTGCTTCTGTGGCTGCTGCTGCTCCTACTGCTCCTGCAGCTCATGCTGCTCATGTTGCTGCTCCTACTGCAGCTCATGTTGCTCCTGCTGCTCCTCCTGTTGTGGCTCCTGCTACTCTTGCAGCTCCTACTGCTCCTACTACTGCTGCTACTGCTCTTGCTACTACGACTCCTACTGCTCCTAGTGTTGAGGTCCAACATCCATCAGCACATGCCATTGATACCATTCCAGATGAACATATAGATGATGTTAATGTCGATGAAATGGTCGGGAATGAAGGACTGACGTCGCAGAAAACACAAGTGCGTCATAGTTTGACGGTGTTGGCCAACATTCTGAAGGCGAAAAGTAGAGGAATCAAATTTGAAGTTGGATGGAATGTAGGTGGCCAACATGTGAATCCCAACAAGGCTATGTTTAGAAGATACATTGGATTTGTCACTCGGAAAAGCGTGCAGATTGACATAGATTAATGGCACCATGTTGTGTCCGGGATGAAGGCTGTGATCTGGGAAGAAATTACGGTAACATTATGAATTTATTTCTTTAATTTAATATAAAATAAAATAATGAAACAATGTCTTACTCTTCTCAACCTCTTGCAGAGTACTTTATAGTAGAAAATTCACACAAGGACTATGTACTAAGGCTTAAAGGAAATATTCATCAAGATTTTCGCAATATTTTAACAATATGTCACTTGAAAGAATTCAGAGGTAAAATTAACCCGCACCCACCCATTATCTACGCTCACCTGATATCACATGAAGCATGGGATGCATTTATTGTCTGTCGTGGGGATGAGAAGTTTCAGGTACATTGTGGGTGATAATAAGTTGTATGAGGATACCTGTATTCATCATTTTGATTGTCAATATTTCATTTATGAAACAGAAACTCTATACTAAAAAAAAGGAATGTGAATCAAAACCAACATACCCCTATCGTCAAGCAAGGATGGGGTAAGCTTCATTAGAAAAGAAAATGGTATGTATTTTAAATTTACAGTAATATTTTTTGGTTCCAATAAACAACATCGTAATTATCTTTATATTTTTATGTGTAGATTGATGAGTCTAAAACCAAATGCACTTCCATCCCACGTCTTGTGCTATGGAAGGAGGAACGTGTGAATAAAGAAGGGAAGTTAATAGATGAGAACACACAGAATGTGTGGGAAATATGTGTAAGTATGACATGAAGATAAATATATTTGTTTTAAATTTCTATTACATAAAAATAATTAGTTATTTTCCTATATCTGACAGTCATAGGAATTAGCTACTCCGGTAGCGGATATAGACCTATTATCACCAGCTTTGAAGCTGCCAGAAAAATACAGTCGTGTCAGAGGTGCAGGGTTTGGGGTGACACCTCAAGTATATTTTAAGAAGAAAAAAAAATGGATGATAAATATGAAAAATTGGAATAAATGAGTGAAAAAATAGCAACCCTTGAAGAATGATTGCAATGGCGGGGAGAGTTGATATCAACTTTTATGGGTGGGAAGCAAAGGGATGACACAACTCAGGAGCAATCAGCATGTGAACATCCCGCCCCACCCCCAGCTTTGAGGTGAGCCATTCGCCTCAAAGATCTTTCTTAGTCATGGTAATCCATATTCTAATAATTGTTCCCATGAAATGTGAATTAGACAAACACTGATAATTTTTATGGACTGATATTATACAGGGTGATAATTATTGTGATTTATATCTGTTAACACACACCTATCATCTTGTAACGAGGGCTATAGTGTTCAATATCCTAGATGCCACACTGCATAATAGACCACTTCCGAAAGATCATCTGAAAGTGACGATTACTGCAGCTCATGAGCCAAATGCAGAGCTACCTATTCCACTTGATGAAAATGTTATTCATACAGTCGAAAATGCTATTGGGACATTCATTGCATGGCCATAACAACTTGTAAGATTACATGTGGACCAAGAGGTATTATTTCCTTTTTTTCAAGCTAAACCCTTAACAATTAATGAAAAAAGGGTATGAACCAATGATTGTTGTTATAGATGGAGAAAGAAAAGGGGATGACAAACGTTCGCTCAAAACCATTTAATGGATCGACCAACTGATCCCAAGGAGCTACTGAATGCACAATAACACCACCTATTCTCTATCCACATTTACTAGAATTGAAGACTCATGTGGATACGAAGCTAAAATATGGTAGTAGTCATAGAGTGGTTTTCGAAAAGAATATATATGGAGAGGAAAGTCAAGATTTCATTGCTGTAGAAAATGTAAATGAGATCCTTCAAAACGGTTGGCTAGGCATCACAGTTGTAAATATATATAGGAGGAATATTTTCATGAATTGATTTTATAAAAGCTGATCTAATGTGAAAATTATGACTAAATGCATTTTATATTGTTGACAGACGCATTTATGAGAAACAGTTGAAGGATTTTTCCCACGATCCAAGATTTGGACTCATTAGTCCTCATATCACATCAACACACCTAACAGAATTAGAGCAATAAAAAAAGAATGAAATAGTGAACAGTTTGGTGAAAACATTTGAAAGAAAGAATACAAATGATAGGATCTTACTAATACCAACCATGCAAGGGTAAAACTATATGATTAAAGCATATCAATTATATTTTCACTTATTTTCTTTCTTATTCCTTTTTGTGTTTTTAGGAAACATTGGTTGATAATTGCAGTGAACATGGATACTCTAAATATTTATTTTATGGATTCAAAACAAGGATATCCATCAAACCGACCACACATGATGGAGTTTGTGAATCTGTAAGACACTACATCCTACAGTTTAGGTCTAAACATCAAGTAATATAATTTATATTATCATTTATTGATGATTCTGTTATGATAGGGCAGTGTATAATTATCGTCTAAAACACAGAATGAGGATAGGGGCTAAGCATAAGGAGGCGAACATATACTACGTCTGGACAAATATTAGGGAATATATTATAAAATTTCACTATCCAAACACATCTCAACACAAGTTACTTATTCTCCTAATGATCAATTTTTTTGCAGTGCCCAAAACAAACAAATGATAATGATTGCGGTTATTATGTTTGTAAATTTATCAAAGAGATCGTTTTTCATCAACAAACTAGCATCCCTAAAGTGGTTTTTTAAAAAACAACTACAAGTTCGTTTAAGTTATTTGTTAATTCATTATTTTTATTTTTTGTAGTACAACTCTGACTGCCGAAAAGCCTCATTCTCACAAGACGACATAGATGTGTTCAGAATCGAGTGGGCCACATACCTGACGGCAGATTTTCCACCGTTACAATGATGGTAGATTGTACACAACTACAATAAAGATCTAACTTGGGGATATGTACAATTGGTGGTCATTTTTGAGAGGGGTTAAGGGGACCAAAAGATGAAACATTTTTGTATGTAAATGTTCGTAGGAAAATTGTAATTTTTATTAAATAACACATCTTTTCTCCAATGAGTGATTTTCCAATTTTAATAGATGATATGCACCACCAACATGCAAGAATGATGAACCACTCAAAGGGTGTCTATTTTTGTTTAAAGTAGACACAATTTTATTTGAAAACAACAAATGACCTATGAAAATCCAACCCAACGCATTCGTATTGCATTGATACTTTAGGAGAACGATCCATTGGTTATTTTTGACTTGTACGAGTCATCCCCGCCTCAATCTGAGGCACTGTGTGGCCATTAGCACTCAAAGGGTCTCTATTTTGTTTAAAATCAACATGATTTTAAGAAAAACCACAACCGACGTATGAAAATATGACTAAACACATTAATATTGCCTTGATCCTTTAGGAGGACGATCTGAGGGTCCTTGAGGATGTGTACGAGTCATCACCACCTCAATCTGAGGCACGGTGTGGCCGGTACCACTCAAAGGGTCTCTCTATTGTTTAAAATGGACACAATTTTAATTGAAAACAACAACTGACATATGAAAATCCAACCAAACACATTCATATTGCCTTGATCCTTTAGGAGAATGATCCACTTGTCCTTTGTGACTTGTACGAGTTATCCCCTCCTCAATCCGAGGCACGGTGTGGCCACTAGCACTCAAAGGGTCTATCTTTTGTTTAAAATCGACACGATTTTAAGAGAAAACAGCAACTGATGAATGGAAATCTGACCAAACGCATTAGGATTTCCTTGATCCTTTAGGAGGTTGATACAAGGGTCATTGGTGATGTGTAAGAGTCATCCATACCTCAATTAGAGGCATAGTGTGGCCGATACAACTCAAAGGGTCTCTCTTTTGTTTAAAATGGACAGGATTTTAATTGAAAAGAACAACTGACATATGAAAATCAGCCTGAAATCATTAGGATTGCTATGAAAATTTAGGAGAACGATCCAATGATCCTTTGTGACTTGTAAGAGTCATCTCCGCCTCAATCCAAGGCACGGTGTGGCTGCTAGCACTCAAAGGGTCTCTCTTTTGTTTAAAATCGACACGATTTTAAGTGAAAACAACAACTGACGTACGGAAATCCAACCAAACGCATTCGGATATCCTTGATCATTTAGGAGGACAATCCGGGATTCATTGGTGACATGTATGAGTCATCCTCGCCTCAATACGAGGCATGTTGTGACTGGTACTACTCAAAGGGTATCTTTTTTGTTTAAAATGGACACGATTTTAATTGAAAACAACAACTAACCTATGAAAATCTGAACAAACACATTTGGTTTGCCTTGATCCTATAGGAGAAAGATCCATGGGTCCTTGGTGACTTGTACAAGTCATCCCCACCTCAATATGAGTCACGGTGTGGCCGCTAGCACTCAAAGGGTCTCTATTTTGTTTAAAATCAACACAATTTTAAGTAAAAACAACAGCTGACGTACATAAATCTGACCAAACGCATTCATATTGCCTGGATTCTTTAGTAGGACGATCCAAGGGTCCATGGAGACGTGTAAGAGTCATCCCCACCTCAATATGAGGCACGGTGTGCCTGATACCACTCAAAGGGTCTCTCTTTTATTTAAAATGGACACGATTTTAAGTGAAAACAACAACTGATATAAGAAAATCTGACCAAACGCATTAGGATTGCCTTGATCCATTAGTAGAATGATACAATGGTCCTTTGTGAATTGTAAGAGTCAAAACTGCCTCAATCCGAGGCATGGTGTGGATGTTAGAACTCAAAGGGTCTCTATTTTGTTTAAAATCGACACGATTTTAAGTAAAAACAACAACTGACATGCGAAAATCTGACCAAACGCTTTTTGATTGCCTTGATTATTTATAAGGACGATCCAGGGGTCTTTGGTTACTTTTATGAGTCATCGCCGCCTCAATCCAAGGTACAGTGTGGCAAGTACCACTCAAAGGGTCTCTCTTTTGTTTAAAATGGACATGATTTTAATTGAAAAAAACAATTGACATATGAAAATCCAACCAAACGCATTCATCTTTCCTTTATCCTTTAGGATAAAGATACACTAGTCCTTTTTTACTTGTACGAGTCATCCACGCCTAAATCCAAGGAACGGTGTGGCTGCTAGCACTCAAAGGCTCTCTCTTTTGTTTAAAATCAACATGATTTTTAGTGAAAACCACAACTGACGTACAAAAATCTGACCAAAAGCTTTCATATTTCATTTATCCTTTATTAGGTAGATCCAAGGGTCCTTGGTGACGTGTGTGAGTCATTCCTGCTTCAATCCGAGGCACGGTGTGACTGGTACCACTCAAAGGGTCTCTCTTTTGTTTAAAATAAATACAATTTTAATTGAAAGCAACAATTGAACTATGAAAATATGACCACACGCATTCGGATTTGGTTGATCCTTTAGGAGAACAATCCAATATTCTTTTTTGAATTGTACGAGTCATCCTCGCCTCTATCCGAGGCACGGTGTGGCCGCTAGCTCTCAAATGGTATCTATTTTGTTTAAAATCGACACGATTTTAAGTAAAAACAACAACTGACATACAAAATTCCAACCAAACGCATTAGGATTGCCTTGATCCTTTAAGAGGACGATCCAAGTATCTTTTTTGATGTGTATGAGTCATCCCCGCATCAATCCGAGGCACGGTGTGGCCGGTACCACTCAAAGGGTCTCTCTTTTGTTTAAAATGGTCACGATTTTAATTGAAAACAACAACTGACATATGAAAGTCTGACCAAACGCATTCAGATTTCCTTGATCCTATAGGAGAACGATCCACTAGTCCTTTTTGACTTGTACGAGTAATTCCCACCTCAATCAGAGGCACGGTGTGGCCGCTATCACTCAAAGGGTCTCTCTTTTGTTTAAAATCGACACGATTTTAATTGAAAACAGTAAGTAACGTATAGAAATCTAACCAAATGCATTCAGGTTTCCTTGATCCTTTAGGAGAATGATCCAAGGGTCCTTGGTGATGTGTACGAGTCAACCACGCCTCAATCAGGGGCACATTGTGGCTGGTACCACTCATAGGGTCTCTCTTTGGTTTAAAATGGACACGATTTTAATTGAAAACAACAACTGACCTATGAAAATCTGAACAAACGCATGCGGATTACCTTGATCATTTAGGATAATGATCCAAGTGTCCTTGGTGACATGTACGAGTCAACCCCACCAACCCCCTGGACCTCCCCCACCCCCCTTGGACACCAATCCACGCCCTAGACACCCCACCCCTCTGGACACCCCCCCCCCAGCACCTTGGACACCAGCTGACCCCCCTGGAAAGCCCCCCTGACACCAATCCACCCCTTGGACCATGGCCCCCACCCCCTGGACACCAATCCACCCCCTTGAGACCCCACCCCTCTGGACACCACCCACCCCCTGTAAAGCCCCCCCCCCCCCCCCCCGACACCTTGGACAACAGCCCACCCCCTCGAAAGCCAACCCCCTCCCGGACACCAATCCACCCCCTGGACCGCCCCCACCCCCCTGACACCAATCCACCCCTGGACATCCCCACCCCTCTGGACACCCCCTCCCCCTGTAAAGCCCTCCGACACATTGGACACCAGCCCACCCCTGGAAAGCCCCCCCTGGACCTCCCCACCCCCCGGACACAAATCCACCCCTTGGACACCACCACCCCTATGGAAACCCCCACACCCCCTGTAAAGCCCCCCCTGACACCTTTTAACCCAGCCTGCCCCCTGGAAAGCCCCCCCGGACACCAATCCACCCCATTGACCGTCCCCACCCCCTGGACACCCCCACCCCTCTGGACACCCCCACCCCCTGTAAAGCCCCCTGACACCTTGGACACCAGCCCACCCCCTGGAAATCCCCCCTCAGAAAAAAATCCACCCCATGGACCGCCCACACCCCCTAGACACCAATTCACCCCCTAGACACCCCCACCCATCTGGACACCCCCTGTAAAGCCCCCCCCCCCCTGAAACCTTGGACACCAGCCCACCCCCATGGAAAGCTCCCCCAGACACCAATCCACCCCTAGACCTCCCCCACCCCCCTGGACACCCCCACCCCTCTGGACACCCCACCCCCTATAAAGTCCCCCCAACACCTTGGACACCAGCCCACCCCCTGGAAAGCCCCCCCCCCACCCCGGACACCCCCTACCCCCCCTTGGACACCCACCCCAAACCCTTGAACAGCCCCAACCCCTTGAATTCTGATTGAATTCTTTATGTACTTAATTAACTTGATTATTATGTGTTAATGGTGTACAAGTATAATTTTTGTATGGGTACACTTGTTCTAATTAGCTTATGATTCATGTGTTAATTTTGTATGGGTATACTTGCTTTAATTATCTTATTGAGATGCTGATTTTTTTTGCAGGTGTTCGGGTGTGCTGCTGTAGATTTTTTCGTAGCAGCAGAAAAGGAATTTATCAGCGCTAAAGAAGCGCTGATAAAGGACAAGTTTATCAGCGCTAAAGGAGCACTGATAAAACCCTCATTTATCAGCGCTCCTTTAGCACTGATAAAGGGATGTTTTATCATCACTTGTTTAGATCTGATATAGTTTACCTTTATGAGCGAGTTTTTAGCGCTGATAAAGGTTTCCATTATCTGCACTTTTTTAGTGCTGATAAAAGCTCAATTTATCAGCACTAAAAAAGCGCTGATAAAGGGTACCCCCATTTATCAACGCTTTTTTAGTGCTGTTAAAGCTCATTTTAATGCTGTTAATGCCCATTTTTGTAGTAGTGAGCATAAGGCATCGACGACACTACGAGTAGATCTGTGCCAGAGCTCTCGACTCATAGAGTATGCTCACACTGTAGGAACCAGTGCGTAATCATCGATTCTGATCCCGTAGAAGTCTGTAGCCGTAAGGATCGAGCCACCGGCTCTGTCAGAATCTCCGAGCTCTAAACGAGGGCAGTGGAAATGATTGATTGACTGACATCTGTGTCTATAAGAACTGCAGATAAGGTGGATTAAACACATATCGTACCTTGAATCATCTCTGGAGTTCCGTGATCATAGGCCTCAGATGACTGGAGCAGATCTCTCCCCTATCCACCTCCTCCCTGCAGTCGGGGTGGACCTTCAGGTGGTGGTGGCAGTAACACCTAAAAACATCTCCCACTCCTAGTTACTGGACCATCTCCTCTTCCATGTTCACCTACACCTTGTGGAATTCCTCAATCGAATCTATTCCACTACATGTGTTGTCCTTAAACCGTCTTCTGATCATCTGAACGATGGGTCAGACCTTCACGAGCCATGTTACCTAGCTCGCCGCATGACTTACACTGCCTGGTCTTGGCTAGTCTATCTCTACTCCAGGTGCCCCGCACAACTGATCCTGAGTCATGCGGTCATCCACCCGTAGGTCAGGTCCTATTGAATCTCTGTGACAGATATCTACTTCTAGCTATAGAATACTCTTCTGGATGTCATCTAGTGGTGGGTCTCACTATTGGAGACTGCTCAGTAAGAAAACTCTCCATTAAGAGGGCTTGCTCCAACATCCATGCCAACGTCGGGATGCTGAGGGAGATCATCGAAGCACTGATCTCCCACCTGGGCCCCTACTCGAAGGTCTGGACCCTGATGAATGGTTCCCACACCATATCAGTGGAGTAGCGTGAGAGTTATGTGAACATCGCTGAGTATTGAGCTACAGTCATGATTCTCTACTGCAGATGAAGTAGCTTTTATATATGTATTGCACGTAGGGTGGCTGGGAGAAACTCTTCCTGAAACAGGATCTCGAAGTCTGTCCAGAGTAGTTTCATCTCATCGTGAACCTGGAGCATCAAACTCCACCATCTACCCGCTGCTGCCTATAGAAGGCTGGAAGCAAGAATCACCATGAAGTATGTTGGCATCCCTGCCAGTCGGAAAACTCTCACCAAAACCTCCATCCAATCTTTAGCCGCATGTGGGTCCGTCTCTCCCCTGATCCGGGGTGTCCTCTGGCACTTGAACTCATGAAACGTGCTCAAGTGGCATGCATCGTCTGCTGCAAGGGATGGTTCCATCGGTGGCCAAATGGGAAGTGGTACCACTGATGCCTCCACCGGAGAAGGGCCCTACAATGAGGCCTCACCGCTTGGTGGGATATCTGTGCATACTACTCTAAAGACTCTCATTGTTTGTCCATGGGGAGTCATCCTGAAGAAAACAATGCGACACATTTAAATATTATACATGTGGAGCTGACCTGGTTGAGCAGACTTAAAGAAAACTTTTGAAAACACACAAGCAATCAATGTTTTTGTGCACTGAGTAAAAAATCAGTAGTTAGTGTCCGGGTGTATCGATACATCGGCCGCCGCACCAATACTGGACTCCCTGAACTGAAAACCACACTTGGTACGCTTAACAGTATTACTTCAGAGAAAAGAAGGATCAGAGTCCTAAGTTCTGCGATAGAACTGGCTCCTCTGATACTAATTTGTAACAACATTTCTCTAGGGGCCCATGTTGTGACTACCCTAAGCCCTCCTTCCATAGGTCAGGGGATGGAGACTAGCACCAAAGAAGTAAATTCCTCAATATGGGAAGGCAATGCCTTTATAAAATGTAAAAAAACACACATGGTATGAGTAGGAAGTAAAACACTAAGCACAAATATATATAAAGGAGTGCTAAAAAGTAAAAGGGGTGGAAATACAAGCCCAATAGGAAAGTACAAGTACAACTAAAAAACAATTACAACTAAAGAAAAGGTAAAGAAACTACTGGGTCATCCTCTGGGGATTCCAACATGAAGGGTAGGTACAAATTTCCTTCTCAGCACTCCACATCCATCAGTCTCCTCCATGTACCAACTCGTCATAAGGTCCTCCTCTAGGTACCATACAGTCTTACTACTCTAATCTTCAGTCAGCGTTGTCTGTCGTCTGCATCCAACACAACGAGGTGCGGGCATAACCCGTGCAGAGATGAGAATAACGATACATGTTAGGGATTCCGAGACCCTTAAGGTCTCACAAAATACAACAAGTATAAACCAAAAAGTATTAAATAAAATGATAAACTAACTTAGGAATATTCTCATACATATACCAAAGTAACCAAGTAATCCATCTCAATCATGAGGTAAACAGAAAAGTTACTGACTCAGCTCAAGCAGGATTTTATACTAGGGATAGTATCAATTGGAACCCTCTACTACTGGATAAATACTCCTCTAGTGAGTATAGTGGTCCTGTCGATCTCACACAGAGGCGCTTCCCACTAACATTGGACTTCTGGGATACTCCTCCGGTCGAGAACTGTGGGTCTGCTGTGCTCACACAGAGGCGCTCCCCACCGTGGGTCTGCGATGCTCAAACAGAGGCACTCCCCCTCACAGCCAGATGTGGTACTCCTCCTGTCGAGAACTGTGGTTCTGCTGCGCTCACACAGAGGTGCTTCCAAACGTGGGTCTTCCACAACACCAAGGATCTCCCCTCTGGGATAGTAGTGTCACTCTGAGTCAAATGGTCAGCAGTCTTCAGGTCTCATCAGCTACTAGGTTCCCGCACAAATTCTCGCTCGTTATCGGTAGATCCGCTCCACAAGGTACTGGCAAATGATTTAACTACCATGAAAGTCCCACAAAGAAGTAACTCAAAAGTCCACCATCTCATAGAGGTCTCAACTCAACTGACGGTGTGTCAATCAGACACTCGATCAGTGAGTTATTTGACATTTAGTCCCGGGGGCCCAGTTGGATTCATGCACGATCCAACCTGACGTATCTCAAATTACCCCAAACTCCAGTAGGGTATATTTAAAGGTACCTTCATGCTCGAAGAATACAAGCACCGCCAAGGGTTTGTCAAATAGTCATCCAGTGCCAAAGATATTCCCAAAATAATGTAAAGGGTTAAGAGTGGGCATGGGTCTGGTCCGACCTGATCGGCCTGACTCAGCCCAACCCAGTCTAGGATGACCCAGTCTGACCTATTGGGTCTTGCCTGACCCATTGAGTGGACCAGCCTGTTAGGTTCATCCTTTCTCAGTGGGTCCCACCCAGCAGGCCGCAAGGGCGGTTCCTCCCAGAGTGTCATGAGGGTGTAGCCCGATGTGACTCGATGAGGAGGGCACGACCAGGTCCGGTTAGTCCAGGGACATGTGAGGGGGTCGGGACACCGGCTCGGCCAGGAGGCTGTGAGGGGGGAAGGACGTCGGCTCAGCAGAGTGGCCGTGAGGGGGGATGGGAAGCCAGCTCGGCCGAGTGTCTGCGAGGGGGGCCAGGACGCTGGCTTGGTCAGGAGTCCGTGATGGGGGCCGGCTAGGGGAGGTGTGCAGGGTACACGCGGAGGCCGGAAGGCGGGCCATCAGCTGGGAGGAGGCTGGGCGGGCTGGTTTGGCATGGCACGGGCCGGCCCGGGCCGACGGTGTTCTCCCAGGTTCACATAAGTGTCTTGGGGCGACACGTTTCATGGAGGCCTTGGGTAGAGTGGCCTTTGTCATCGCCGCCTTCGTCGTTATGTCGCCTCATCTCCATGCTGATGTTCATCATAAACAAGATCGGCGGAGGGCTCAGTCCATTTTGGTTTGGCCCACACCCTCTTCATTTAGGGTGGTATCAATTGGTTCATTAATGAATAAAAAAGATGAAAAACTATATTTTAAAACCACACATCAATTCCTTTCCAATCCGAATAAAAAGAAGAAAATGATGGTTACACAAAAACACCCATACCTTTGATCTTCATTCGTTGATCGTTGACAGAGTCTCGGAATGTAGACGAGGATGGTCGTTGTTCATCGCGTCTGCCACATACATCCAAACCCGTGCTGCGTTGGCTCGTAGATGACGATGCGTGATTCATTCATCGAAGACATCTCACGACAGTTGAAGCTTCTAGGAAGAAGTCGAAGAAGTTTGGCTTTCTTCGTTCTTCGTTGGGAGATGGGGTTCTTCATTGGGAGAATTCTACCAATAATCCTACCCTCAAAGCTACCACCAAAATGAATATGCCAACGAAATATTAGATTAAAATATCCTATTAATTTGTTTCCTCGATATTCAAATTGGATTAATTAATTAGGTAGGATCCTTTTATTTAATTCTAGGGGTTGGCACAAGAAATTAATTATGGGAGGTTAATAGGCACTCCCTCATTATAGAGAGAGAGTTGAGAGGTTTTACAATCCTCCATCAATAGGTGGTTAAGACCTTGTGGTCCCCAAATCGTAACCTCTTGCGGGAAGTAATGTTCGCGTTGTCCCCACCACCATAACCTTTCATGGGAGGTTAAGGTGTGGTGGTTCCACATCCAACGTCCATGAGGTGGTTTTTACCACCAATAACCCACATGGTGGCTCAAAAAAAATAAAGTAAATCTCACATTATTTTATTACTTTCCACGAAAACCCAAAATCAATCTTCTATTCTAGACTCACTATCATCGAAGTGAAAGTCATATTAAGTGAATATAGGTGCTGTGAGTTCAATGGTTCCCTCATATTTCAGTTCCGAGCCCCGGTTCAGAAGTTATAAAATCTTACTCGTACGTTTACTAAACTTACCAGAACAAAACTTTAGAAATTGATTCCGGGCACACTGGGCCTCGGAATCACCTGCCGTCATATTTTGCGGACCTGTAAAATTCCCATGTATTTAAGAAAAAACATTCCATGATAATTCCGGGTCTAAAAAATATAGAACCAAATTGAGATAAAATATATTGTATTTTATTTCCATAATGGTATATTTTGTTTAATTAAAAGACATAAGTTTCAAACGGTTTTGAGTAATGTTTCACTCAATTCGTGTGAGTTTTCATTGTCTCGATTATGATTCAATGAGACATGATACAAGTTATGTACCATGATACCATTGTATGTAATTATTTATATTTACAATCCTATGTATGTTTTATACATTATTTACTTATAAGGTAATAACTAGGAAAATATTATTTCCTCATTAAAGTGTCTATGGGTATACTTTTTCTCAAGTGATATATATTTTTGTTAATTCAAATTTTTATTAGTGAGTTATAATCATTCTATTGAACTTTATTAATATAAATTGGTTATATCTTCCTTTACATTGTTTTATGTGGTATAATATAATGGTATTATATTGATATAAATTACAACCACATAATCCATTAGAAAAATATTTCTCACTTCAATTCATATGTTCTTTTAAAAGCATCAACATTATTTCACTATATTTATTATGATAATGTTATTCTAGTATTGAAATAGCTTCATACTCATTTCAATATACACTGTGAAAATTAAATTATATGTTACTCATATTGTATGATCCAGACCATGAAATTATTATCTTATATTTACATGGGGAATGTTATTGGAATACCAAAAAAAATCAATACATAAAATTATTGGTGTGTTGATCATGTATTATTTGATCTTCCATATTATTTCATGGGATGTGTTCTGATCTTTTTATCACTTCATTGACATTTGGATAAGTTATTAAATTCATGATTATTATGGGTTCTGAATTTATTTTGATCTTTAATTGATATTTAGTATACTTCGTTATATGGATATCCATGTTGTTATTCAGTGAAAGATTCTTTAAGGAATTTTATGAAAATTATTACTGAATTATATCATGAATGCATTAAAATTAATTAGGTTATTTGTGGGTCCCAAAATTATACATTCCATGGATTTATCAATAGGTCTAAAGTTAAAAAATGGGTTTATTGTGGGTGTATTCCAATTCTCATAACCAGATATGTTTTTCACACAGTGGTTTGATAGTAAGATTCTGATGTCTCACATTATTGAATATATCAATTTGAGATGTGTATTACTGATATTGAAGTTTTAATTTATTTTAAATTAAGTAAAATTCTATCAATTTAATTTTTATTATTGATTTATATAGTTTAAATTATCCTATCACAACATTATTGACTTTTCTATGCCATGATTTCTACAGTTTTTTCATTAAAAGGTGTTTAACCCCACCCATTCTTATATTTAACTTTCCCAAGATTATGATGAAAAATAGCTCACATGATTTTTTTTATATGAATATCAAGTGTGAAATAATTTCTTTTAAATGTTAAAGATTAATTATGTATCATATAGTTTCAAATATAGTTAAAACAATTGTCTGTATGATCTAAATAACATATGATTTTTTGTTTAGGATTATTTTTTTATGGTATAAAGTTGAATATATCATTAGAATATATGACATTCAATATTTTTATTAATTTTGTAATTTAGTTTTTTTATAAACATGATTTTATATATTTCATCTTAGTGATGTTTTAATGTATGTCTTTATAGTACATGATTTTAGAGTCAATCATTGGGGCATCATAGTTGAAAAACAATGAAGGGTTTAGATAAAATTTTAATGTAGGTTGTCAGTTGAATATTATTTTAGCGTAAAAAATTATTTATTATAAATATTATAATGATATATATTTCCCATTGGGTTATTTTAATATACAACATTAAGGTAAAAGTGAACCATTTATTTAGGGATTAGGATATCATAATATTAGTGAAAATCCTAAGAATACATCTAATTAAAAGATGATATCATGATGTCTCGATAATGTTTTGATAATGTGGTTATACAAGAAATTTCATACATATTAATATACTATCATGTGTATTTTTTTTAGAAATTATATATATATTTATATGGATAATAATCCGAAAGAGGGGGTTTTGGGTACTAACTAAATCGTGACCTAGGTTTTCTACTCCACACCTTTCTAGATACTCAATGGGTATATCATTTTTTATTAAAAATATATTTATTAACTATTATATGGGTTTAAATATTTCTTTTTACAATATCCTTATTATTGAATGACCATATATTACCATGGGTTGAAAAAAGAGAGTTATCATCTGAATTAGAAGGATCATACATTAAGAAATTGGTTTCATAAGGGAATAAATATTCACATTTATTTTGTCATATTCTTATTTTGGAGACAATAAAAAAAATTCATTTAGTATGTTGTATAATCTGGATCATGGAAACTAATTTGGTGAGGTTAAGTTCCATGAAACCACTATGTCTTAAAACCAAATCAGGAAACAAAATTAAATATTTGAGAACAATATTATTTTCCTAATAATTTTGAAAAGGAGACTAAACTTTTCCTTCATAATAATGATATTTATATTTTAATAATCTTGAAACTAATTGATATTCCCAATCGATATTCATATTATTTGATGATATTCTGTAATAATCAAATAAATTATATGGATTAAATTAAAAATAAAATAATTATGTATTAGTAAATTTATATTAATTGTATTGGATAAATAGTATTACAAACTTTGAAAATATATTACATTTCTTGGTAATATTTTTTGGGATAACTATTAATGAACACAATATTGAGCTATGGATAAATCGAATGTTTAATATACACATGATGTTGATAAAATTAATTGTTGTTTGATTTTGAGGGATTAAGATATATAATAATTAGTTCCCATTGGATCGATGAATAAATTATAATATTTTTAGACAATTTAACTAATTTTTTTGGATTATGATAAATACTAAATAACATGTAACTTTATGTACTAGTGGTTAATACCATATGAGGTTAAATATATAGTCAATATTTTTTTTGGATTATATAATCAAATTTTATAATAATTACCTGGAGAGTAAAATTTGTTTTAGGACTCATATGTTACTGTGATTATACAATTAGGGTATATATATACCTGGTTATATGATTATAGGAGTTAATATTATTGATGGTGGAGGATACACAAGATTTTTATAGCTTATATTTTAGTGATTATTGGGTATAGAATATTTTTATAATGTTAATAGTAATTAGATATCATAATTTTATGGATTTGTTTTCTATATATGATAGAATCCTACAAAAGGTGACATATTTAAAATCAATAATGATATATGTTAAAACAAGAGAGATGTAGGATTAATTTTGTCTAGTTGAAGTTTATTTTTCAGATGAATTTTGTAATTTGGCGATGTTATGATGTGAGAAATATTGAGGGAAAATGTAACTGTCATTATTGATGATAATTAGAATATAATAATCACCACTCACATAAATTATTTTAGGTTTAGTAATGGATTTAACTAAAAGAAATCATAGTTGTGAGGGATAATGAAGATATTAATTTGATGATTCACAAAGAAGAATATGGATGGATTGAGATATATTTGGGTAATGTTAAACTGAATTTTACAAAATAGAATTAATAATGTGAAAACAGGTGAAGCCCCAAATAAATGACGAAGAGAGAGACATAATCTATAAAAGACCATGTTATGAATATGATGAAGGAGGGGGTATTTAATTTCTTATATTCCATTAATCTAGAAAAAATATGATGCTAACTTAACTAATCTGAGTAATAAATGCAATATGTTTGCTGATGAAGGTTATTAGGATCACTAGTGTCTGGGAAATATATATGCTAATGAAAATCCATACATTAAATGGATGTCAGTAAGAATTATTAGACTCAATGTCCTACACAATGGATAAATGAGGTATATAGACAAAAAAATCCCCAAAAAAGGTAAAATCATATTCAACTACTACTAATTAATTATATCGTTAAATATCCCTAAGAGTTTTATTGTGTACAATATTATATATGTTCTCACCAACTATTTGATAATGAGTTATAAATAAAAAACCTCAATTTTATGATTATCATAGAAATCATTTTTAGGGTTTTGGGGTGTTTTTCCTTATGGATCTTGATCTGCATACAATATTATAATTCTAGGTGAAATTATGCTTGGTTTATCTCTCTTTATAAAGACCATATAATGATTTTTCATACATATAAAACTCATTCTACATTCAAAATAAAAAAAATGTTCATATAATTGTGTATGATTAATTATAACCTCAGAAATGAAAATAAACAAATATTATGAGACAAATAGTGAGGGTTCAATTTATTTAAGGGTGTTTAATTAAACTCATAGAAATTTTAGTATATTATTACATTTTTTCTAATGCAGTGTTCTTGATAGCATTAACCGCATGCATCACCAATCAAAAAAAATCTTATTGTAACATCCTATTACCGTTTTATCAGGAACTCCCTTAAACATATTGTGTTTATCCCCTCTTTTGATATTGGGGGGATATCTAAAATAGTGTAGGTAGAGATTTTTTTGGAATTTCATCATTAAAAAATATTTTTCCACAGGATACAAAAGGATTTCAAGCTGCATAACATGGTTACATTCCACGAAATTGATGATGGGTACAAGCCATGAAGGGGGATTCACAGTGTAAAAGATTACAAATCGGAAGGGTGGATTCACAATGTATATTTTTTAAATAACTTATATTTTATCCGAGGAGAGGGATTTTTCATTGTACATGTATATCATGTATTTCACAGTGTGTAACTATATTACACATCATGAAATAGCATGTGTCCAATTTTAAAACTCATGAATAATGGTATTTTAACATTAATTTCCTCTGGGCATCTTCACCCTCTACCTAGAGATCCCCCAAAAATTTTGGAGAGACTCTTCTTTGTCAATATCAATCCATTTGGTGTTGGATATTTTTTTTCATTTGCGGTGTGTCTCTCCGTGTAAGTTATCCTTCCACTTCATCATTTCTAGTGATCTTAGTAGCAACGTTGCATTATGGTATCATATCTATATATCTATGTTGGATGCTCATTGTATTCCACTTAAAGATCCATTGTGAGATCTAGTTTGAGAGGACGTTTCATGGCTATTAGTATTGTTACAGACATCGTTTCTTGAAGTATGTGGTGCTTTACATTTCATATGACCCCATGTTTTCTAAATAGGATTAATCCTATGATATTGGGATTGGATTCTAGATCCTTCATTGATGTTGTTTGGTTTCATAGATTTTATATTCCATTATGGGCATGTGTGACCCATGTTTTGAGTTAGTCGGTTCAATATATAACCAATGATAATCAACCATGATTTTTCTCTTTACAAACTGATTCAAAATGCATGATTAGAATGATTTGTTTTTATGTATAGTTAAGAGTTTTAAATGGAAAATTGGTTTTCCCAGGTTACTGAATAATGAAATGAAAAAATGGAATTCGTGAATCGTTGAAATAAAATTTGAAATATTTTGGAAATGGTTTTCTATGATTTGATATGATTTGCAGAAAAGAGAATATTGGTTACCATTGGTACATATGTTGAATGTTTATCTTGAAAAAATCATTCATTGTTTTGTGATTATCAAGGAGGATTTTCCTGAGACTATCCTCAATTTCTTAGGACCATTTTTCAATGGGACCCATATTGACATTGATAGGGGTTTTGGTATGGGGTATTCCTATTAATCCTTGGTCTCTTATTCTAGGAAATATTTTTTTGAACATGATTATTATGGAATGATTAGTCTGTGGCCTAAGGATGTGGTATTTTTTATTGTTGTTATGCATATTCTTCTATTTTCTATTTCTTGGATTTCTATTTTAGCCATGATATAGATGTTTTTCTTTTGAAAACTTATCTAGAAAATGTTTTTTGTCATTGACATGCATAATTTTTTTAGAACATTATTAAAAGTTAAATGTTTACCATGCTTTCTATAAAACATATTTAATTATTATCTTTCCATGATTTTACATAAACTTTTAATAAAAAAAATTTATTCAATGGATTGTTGTGGAACAAATTGGTCAGATCCTATTATGCCTATTTACTAACACCATACATGCCTATTCGATAGTGCATTGACCTTTATCATCGAGTTTAGGGAAAGGAATGGTGCCACATTGAGGTGGTGAGGTATACGTCAGCTTGTTGTGTAGATGATATTGAGATAGTGGATGTTTTTCAAATTCGTCACTTGGGGTAGCTTTTTACATTGGGTCCTTTGTTGTTGGACTTATCCTTTTGATTTTTTAATACTATTCTTGTTGTCTGAGTCCACTATTTTCTTAATGTTATGGAATATATATCTTTTTTTCCTCATATATTACTTTTTTGTAAATATATTCTTTTTCATTATTTTAGGTGGGTGGAATCATTCATTATGGTTCATTTTTCGATGCACAAGTTCTTGTTGCTAGACTATGGGATTACGAACGTCCTTCGAGTAAGTGAAAAATAGGGTTTGGTGCTTGGTTTGAGGGTACCCCTGGTTGGATCGTTACAATTCAGTATCATAAAATGGTCTTTCCATTAGTGTCCATGTTTTTGGGATTCCTTTTAGGATGGATTTAAGACTATTTGGACATGAGAGGTATATTGTGATACGTTCCTGGCCATCTCTTATCACTTTGAAACAAAAGATTCAATGTGATGTTGGGATATGTTCACTATTATTGGTTTCTGTTTTAACTCTCGGTTTTTTATTATGCGTTTACTAGTTTGAACAGTGATTTTTTTGTTGTCTAATCATTCTTATATTTTGGGGTGTATTAGAATGCCTCCAAGACATCTTCCATGAGTTGAAATAGAGGATGTTCATGATGACCTTCAAGGGAATCATCCATTAAATATGAATTGTATAAATAATATAGTATGGTAATTTTATGTTGTCGATCAGGATGGACCACATGTTCAAAACACCATTTTGGAGGTATATCCAGGTGCTGGGGGGGAAAGAGGTTGATCATTCAAATTCATGAAGAGGAAGCCACCATCCATTAATGGGAGCATTGTACATCAAGAGGCAGAGTATTGGATGGAATTCATCAATCAAATCACTGAATTTATTTAGACACCTTATTATATTAGGGTAAAGTATGTTGGGTTCAGTCTCGAATTCTTTGGTAAGCGATTATTAGATTCCACAGTCCAGCGAGATAGACATGTGGAATTGTATTGGAAGGGTTTCAAACCCCTATCATTATAGAAGTTTTTTTAAGTTCCTTAATGTTATAAAATCCATTAGGGTTTCCATATTTACAATAGGTAGGGATTTCTTTGTCAGCATACACAAATAATTTTTCCGAGCTTGTCAATTTTTCCTTGGGTGTCGGAATGAATGCCCATATGAATGCTCAAAAGTACATGTTGGGTTTGCATTTGGATATCTGATTTCATATGTTCATTTTGAAACATTCTACCTATGAGGAGATTGTACATAGAGATATGATGGAATGAATGAATATGAATGACATGGAATGATTTTCCTCAACTTCTCTCCCATTGGGTGGCAGCTTTAGTTGTTCTCATGGTAATAAGAGGAATTTAAAATATCATCACAAGATTATTGGAGGTGAGTCTCAATAGTGAGCCTCATGTGAACCATCTTTTACAGTGGGTATTGTTCAAATATCTTTCTATCTTTGTGGTAATGTAGGAAAAACCATGCGTTATTTTCCTATTCATGAGAATATTTAAAATAACTGTGTACATTTTGGTCAACTGTGGATCTTTTTTCAGGCGATGTTTATGCTTCGTTATGGTTAGGGTCTATATAATCTAAAGGATATAGTGGTGCAGGTAGAAGAATCAATGTATATAGGTCTCCAACCACATGCATCAAGAGTGACACATTTTCACATAGTAGATGAGTGTCCAGTGGATGTTGATGCATGTCCAGAAATAGTGAGAGGTACTATACTTTTCTCATCTTCAGTAGCAATTCTATTTTTTGATACTGGTACCTACAACTCAGGTATATTTTCATGTTCTGTTGATATCCTTATAATTATAATGAAACATATATCTATTGCATTGAAAATAGATACACCTCTTGGTAAGAGTAAGGAGAAGGGGTTTTGGTGTCCTTCATGTTTGTTAATGATATTTTATATGGAGTGGTTCCGGTATTTTTCTTATCTTGATCTAGATCAATTTGATGTCATCATCGATATAGATTATCTTGTGGTTAATGAATTACAATTTGTTGTTGTCATTGATATGTTACGTTTTTTGATAACGATGGAGTTTCTCATGTGTTCTAGGGTGATTTGGAAGTTATGTATTATATTGAAAGACATTCCTACCCAGGGTTCATGATTTGGTTGGTTTCTTTTTTCAGTTGAGCCCAATCACATATCTTCTATTGCAGATCATTCCACTGTTGTTCTATAATATCCCAATGTTTTCTCAGACGATTTATTCCGCCTTCCATAATAGAGAGAGGTATAGATTATGATTTATGTGGTTACCGGTAAGCATCTGATATCGATACCTTCTTATCATATAGTTGAAGCGAATCTGAATGAGATAATGATTTAGTTGGATGACCTGTTAGAAAATGTTTTTGTTCTCTCTAGTGATTCTCTTTAAGAAACCGTAGTGTGCTATTCCATGAAAGAAGATGTTTTAATTTAGTTATGTGTGTTATATTAGATGTTATATTATGTTATGGTCAAGAACATATATCCTTTTACCTGAGGTGATGATTTGTTTTATTAGTTAAAGAGGAAAAGTGGTTTTCTATGATTCAACATTGGAAAGGTCATTGTCAGCTCAGAGTTTGGGAGTCTGATACAAAAAAGACAATCTTTAGGATTAGGTATATCCATTACAAATATAATGTTAGACATTTTGTTCTAACTAAAGATCCTTCAGATTCTATTGATTTGATGAGTTAGATATTCAATCAATATATTGACATATTTTTGGTATTATTCATGGATGATATTCTGGTTTATTTGAAATCTGATTGTGAGCACGATCACAATCTATTTTTGGTTCTGTAAATTCTGAGAAGTCAACATTTGTACGGAAAGACTTCGAAGTTTAGTTTATGGATTCAAGATGTGAATTTCATAGAGGGAATAATTTCAGAACATGGATTATCTACTTATCTATAAGTGGTAATGGGTATTTTTTCATTCAAGGAACCACAAAATATTGTTGAGATACTAAGCCTCCATGGTCACACTGGATACTACAGACAGTTTGTCAAGGAATTCCCTAATATGGTGATACCTTAGACTGCTCTAACCAGGATTGTGGTGAAAATCCCTTGGGATTTGATTTGTTAGTATTATTTCGATGAAATGAAATGTCTTCTAACATAACCTCCTATTATGATCTTAACTGAGCTTGTTAAGGGGTATGTAGTGTTTTTGGATTCTTCTGGTATTGGATTGGGAGGTTTTCTAATCTAGTATGACTATGTTGTAGCTTTAATATATCATGACCTTCGACCACATGTAAATAATTACACCACTCCTAATTTATAGCATTCTGCAGTCATGCATTCACTTACATTTTGTGTGGTAGTATCTTTTTTTAAGAATAGTTCACATTCATTTCTAACAAAAAAATTATGAGCTATTTGTTTTATAAAAAAAATTGAATCACATACAGAGATGTCGGGTAGGATACCATCATAAATTTGACATCAATAATGCCCACATCCTAGGAAAGTGAAATTTCATTACAGATGATCTTGGTAGGAAGGGACCATCATAGGATGTTTTGGAAATGAAGGAGGAGTGGATCCTTATGGTTCTTTTTCTCAGATGCACCTAGTTGATAAATAGTATTTTATAGGTATTGTTCTATTCAATCTTCAGTTATCAACATCTCTCCTCTATTCTATAATAGAGAGTCAGCAACAGGATGTTGAGTTTCCAAAGACTCAAGAAATCCATTATGGTGCGTAATCCATTTCATGTTAGTCTCTCTCTTCAAATATTATTATTCAATTTAAGAAAATTATTGTTATAATAGTATCTATGAGAAGTTATACCATTTTTTATTGTCACAACACATCATGGGATGTTCATCTAAGAACTGAAAATATGTATTATGAAATGTGGTGGCACATCTGTTGGTTGGGTATCAAGTGTGACATCAGAGTGTTTTTGTGTCATTGTTATACTAGATATTGGAAAAATACAAAACACTTGAAACATTTTGATTTACTTCTACCTCATCTAGTGCCAATTTGGAAATGGGTAGAGTGTCCATGGATTTTGATGTGGGATTTCCATGGACTCCCAATGGGAGGAAAGCTATCTGGGTAATTGTTGATCAGTGGATGAAGTATGCTCATTTAATTTTGATCAAAGACACCACTAAAGTTGAATCCCTATTTAAACTATATGTGAATGAGATTGTCATGTTAAATGGGAGTCATGAAATTTAATTAGACAGGTAACCTAGGTTTAAAATAAGGTTATGGAGGAGTCTTCAAAATACAATGGGAACTCAGGTCATGTTATGGAAAACATATCATCCATAGAAATAAATTCTAATGAATCATGTGATTCAGATTCTAGAGGATATGCGCTGTGTATGTGTCATGGAATTCAAAGGATCATGGGATGACCATCTATTACATGATGAGTTTTTTTACAACAATAGTTATTAGTCATCGATAAGAATGTTCCCCATTAAGGTGGTGTGAGGTCACCTGTATAGATCACCTCTTTAGTGGGATGCGGTGGGTAGAGTATATCATGTTGGACAATTTTTTGTTCAAGTGACGTCTATAATGATTTAGGATGAACATCGATGTCAGATAACTGCATAGATTTGACATAAATCATGTGCATATTGACAAAATTGAACAATAGTGTTTTCCATAGGTTACTAAATTTTCTATAGTATTTATCCTTAGTTGGGTCACCATCAACATAGAAAGAACGGAAACATGGCACCGACATATATTGGATTGTTGCAGGTCAATGATTTTCTCAGAAAATATTCTTATTAGTAATCATTATCAGTTTTTTTGATGGGTATTCATGATGTTTTCCACTTGTCATAGAATTGGAAATTCAATCCTTATCACAATCATGTTTTGAGTTGAGATGATATTGAGATTGATATTTATGTTTATATTTTAGAGAATCCTTTTGAGAATCTTGACTTACAAATAAATGTATTTCATTAAATGTTGATTTCATTGGTCATAGTTGTATGGATGTAATGACCCTATCTTGTGAATAATGTTTTTTTCATGAAAATTAATGTCCTTAATTGTCTTAATAAACAAAAAATATATATGAATAAATGAAATTTGTCCATCGAGTTTTGATTGTTATACAACCATTGGTCAATATGACTTTTGTAAAAAGAAAAAAATTTTAACATTATAATTAATGCTTAAAATGTAAATAATAATGGATAATTAATGTTAAAAGAAGAGTCAATGGCCTCATACAGTAGACTATGGCCATACAAAGCCCATATTTTGGAGCTTGGGAGGGAGGTAGCATCATTAGGAATAGCTCTAGACATAGACCAAGATGAGCATAAACATGTTTATCTTGAACATAATATCCTATGGGAGAAGTTCAAGAGGATAGAAATAACCACATGGGAAATATTGTCTAAGAATCCCCAAAATAATATCACCATTGGACACATTACTCTTAGGTCTTATGCAGGTGCTATAAGGTGATTTTTAATGTGGCCTTAGTTGCATTGTGTATTCCATTTGTGTAAATAAACTTTTTATATTTTATTATGGTAAAACAACAAACTTTTTGGAATTTCAAATGTAAAAATTTATATATGATGAATTGATAGTTTTTTCAATGAAATTTTATAGTATTTACGAATATTTAAAAATATTATTTCAAAATATTTTTTATACATTAAATAATTCATAATGTGAAATGTTTTTTAAAAAGTGGACATATACGGTTGTGATCAATATGAAATTTAGATTCTGATAAGATCGACATGATTTTTTTCTGAATAGTAAATTATGAATAGTAATATTTCCCTTATGAATAGTATTGTGACTAATGTAATTGAAACCTCAATTAAGAATGTATAAATATAATTTTGGAATCATGAATTATAATATTATATAATATTATATGAAAATAACTATTTTGGAAATTATTAGTTATGTATTAGTGTTTTTTGGATAAATAGTAATTTTAATTATAATTTAAATTTCTCATATTTAGAAAATTAAATTCATAAAATAGGGTTAATTTTGAATTTATAACATTGAAATTATTTTAGTTTAAATTTATGAGAATTTTATAAAATGTTTCGTTTTTCAGTGAATTCAAAAAAATACTGTTTTTGAGTTTTTGATGTGTTTTATGACGTGATAATGATGTAATTTGTGATTTAAAATTATTTTCGACTCATTAGGACTAAAAAATTATATATGGGGTCCCATGTGTCCAAAATCATTGGAAAAACCAATTGAAAGCCAATAGTTTTTCAAATACAAACGATGAGGTGTACTAGGAAATTAATAAAAAACTCCATCTCTTTTACTAAAAATACCACGATATTATTTCACTTTATTTCATTCCAAATTAATTACCCTCATAGAAATAATATTTTTACCTTCCAATTAGTCCTCCAAAAGTGTCCTCAAGCCCTAATTGTCCTGATACTAGAGTTTTTATAAGTTACTCTTCATGGTTACAGAATTCTCAACATCTATTTTCCATTCACGTTCTCTTCTATGTGTTATAACATTAAATTTTCCATACCATGTACTTATTACCATTATATTATGTTTTGCTATAATATTATGTGCATTTTATTAATGGGTGACCCCTATCCCATCTCCTTTTAATGTTATGTAAAACCATGTTGCACAACCGTTATACTACAGAATTTTCATCTCAATGCCTCTCTGTTTTTTTTCAAAAAATACTCTTATTTCATTTAGGTCTATAACCAAACCTATTTAATTTCCTGGGGTAGTCATCAGGATATAAAAATTATATATTTTATTCTTTAATTGAAAAACATAAAACCTTCATTCCATTTCATTTTTGTTATAAATGATATAGATATCATGTTTCTATGAACATTTTAAAATGCAATGATTTTGATATAAAACACATCTCTTTTATTCACTATGGGGTATTTATGAATTTTTTTATGTTATATGGGGATCACATGAAAATAAATACATATTAAGGGTTCACCTTGACTTCTCTCCAATTCATTGGGAAAAAATAAATTAATCTATACATATGATAAGTTTAAAGATACCTTGGTGAATAACCATTGTAATTATTATGAAACCTAGGAGATATACCTCGGTGATATGATTATGAACGTCAAAATTGATTTTTGAAGCCACATTTTCAAGTTATTATTCATGTTTTTTTATGATGTGCCTCTCTTTCCTTTTCCCATGTCTTTAGGTATTTTATTAGGTTCTTATTGATATCCCAGGTAAACTGATTCCATTATTAACCCTTACTGGACCATATTCTCACCGTTTCCATTGATATATTTCCCCAAGTAATGAGATGTAGTAATTTTACATAGAATGGAAATATAAATAACCCTTTCTATATGATTAAAATATTATTTTACTTTTTCAAGTATTATATACCTTCTTTTGAAGACACTTGACATTAATGATCCTCTATTTGTAAAATGTAATGAAACGTTGTGTGATAAGGATGAGGGATTACATAGTTTGTATCAAATGGAGGTTTATTTATTTATGGAAATTAAGATATGGAATCATCCTATAGAAACCTATAGTAATTTTTTATTATACAAAAACATCCGGGTATTTTTTTGAAATTTTAAGTAAGTGGTTTTAGAAAAAATAAATCCCTTTCTAGATAAGAAAATTTTGATGTGGCTCTAGAACAGATGAATCTAAGGGTAAAACACGAGAAAAACACTTTGATATACAAATGAATGGTAAATGGTGCACAAAAAATGTCCTTGATGCACTCCTTGTTTGATACTCCTGGGGGATATGTTTGGTTAATCAAAATATTTTTATAAATCAGTATGAAGGATTTATTGAGAAATGAAAATGCTGTTAATGAATAATACGTTTAAGCATAATGATTAAGGACATAAAATCATGTATAGATAAATGTTTTATAAATGAAATAATTTCTCACTATGGTTTTATTATTTTAGAAATGGCGGGAAATATGAGGAACCATTCAAATGGAGAACGCAAGGACCATGCGCTGATGGCCATCCGATGGAAGCCGGTATGGAAACATTCATGAGAATAATGAAACAACCGACTCCAGTTTTGGGAAATAAATTGAATCAATCTAAGATACAGATTTCACCATGATGGGAAAATCATGATACTGAGTCCTTTTTGTGTCAATGACCGCAATGTTTTAGTGGATCTACCAAACCATTGATTGCTGATGTGTGGAATAGATCTATCGAAAAGTTCCTTTCTGGCCTCCACTATTCTGCACTAGAGAAAGTCATCGTGTCTATTTACCACTTAGAGGGTGAAGCTGATCAGTGGTGGGAATTGATTAAAACAAGATACCATCAGTATATGTTCACTCTATAGTGTGGGAAGTGTTCAGATGTATCTTCTTTAATAAGTATTTCGATCATTTGATGAGAACAAAAATTGAGAAAGGGTTTGAGGAGAAAAATTAGAAGGATAATGAATATGTTGGAAGCTATGAGATGATCATCACATAACTTTCATGTTAAAACACATAATATCCCATGTATCCTAATGGTAAGGATGACAGATTCTATGGTGTACTAAGACCTCACTTATAGAAGAATCTAGCTAACAAGGACTAAGATATCTATGAGGAGATCATGCAGATTGCTATGCATGTTGAACTACAGTTCGGTGAGAAAGAATGGCCTAATAAATCCAATGACAAGAAGTGATTCATGGATCCATGATTATGGATTATCTTTTATTAGAGAACAAGAGACATGAAATTGAAACATATCACACATAATAAATATTGGAAGAACCATTTGGTGAACTTCCTTCTCGAGAGCAGGAAGTACTACAAGGGTGGAAGAGATTACCATATCATGCAAAATTGTTGTAGATTGGTGAAGTGTAATCTTCAAAATAGTAACGAAAAAGTGATGATTGTGCAA
Source organism: Viscum album (assembly GCA_963277665.1). NCBI lineage: Eukaryota > Viridiplantae > Streptophyta > Magnoliopsida > Santalales > Viscaceae > Viscum > Viscum album. Next base: position 156,816,849 of record OY728128.1, on the reverse strand, counting down.
GACCTACATAAATTTTAATGCTTCAAGTGTGTACATCTTGGTAAATTTTCCAATCACTGTCCAAAATTGAGGGTAGTGGAGGAGAATCATAATCAACCTCAACAAAGTCCATGGGAGGATGATCCTACTTTTTCTATCACAAAATCTGATGTTGGAGCTCCTAATGATGTAAGGGTAGATACACTTTTTTCAATAATATAGAAAATACATTTTTTGATTATATTTCTACAAATTTTATTCTTTAATCCATGCTTTCATGAATTTTAGAATCAACCCTATAATTTCTAAATGTATAGTTATTATTCTACACTCCCGCTGGGATTATCAAAGCGTCATTAGTGTTTAGAAACTCTTTTATTTTAATTAGTGAGCACAATAATAACCCAAGTCTAGTAGTCACTATCATGTATTAATTTTACATTATAATATGGATGGATAAGCTCTCAATGTATAATGTTTAGATAAAATGAATATGAAAGGAAATATCAGTTGTCATGACTGAAACTCCTATAGATATCTTCTAGGGAGATATTTATCGACCTTCTCTTTGGACAGAAGAACCTCCAATTTCCTTCTTCATGGTGGTGATAGATGAAGAGAAAGAAGGAAACAATATTATAATAATATAAAATTCCCCCGAAATCTGGGAATTAATTGATGTATTTCTTAAGGAGTTACCCATACCTCTCCTAGAAAGAGAGGTAAATTGTCTACTGAACTCATACCTGGATCTCATTCGATATCAAATCCCCGTATAGGATGGAAAATATGGAGGTGAGTGAATTAACGAATAAAATCCATGTTCTTTTGGAGTATGGGTTTATCTGACTAAGTGTTACTCTGTGGGGATCATTTTTTTCATTGTAAATAATAATGATAGATCATGCAACTATCCATTGATTATTGAGAACTGAATGGGATCATAGTGAAGAAAAATTTACCACTTCTAGTAATTGATAACTTATTTCACCAACTACATGAGGCTCAATTCATCTACAATATATATCATTTATCTGGTTATCATAAATTGACAGTGATGATAATAGATATTCTAGAAACTACATTTTAATCATTATATGAGAATTAATAGTTTTTTGTTATTCTCATAGGACAACTAATGCACCTGCTATTTTTATGGATTTGATGAATAGAGTCATTAATGACAACCTTGATAAAATTATAGTTGTTTTTGTTGTTAATATTCTAATATATTAAAAAAATCATAGAGAAAGAGGATCATCTAGGGGTTATTTTACAAACACTATAGAAGGAGATGATTTTTGGAATGTTCATAAAATTTTAATTTTGGTTACGACAAGTTTCATTTTTGTGGCACATTGCTACCAATGAAGGAATCACATTTGACCCTGGAAAGTAAAAGGTCATAGAGGGTGGCCTCATCCTATAATAATTACTCATATTCATATTTTATGTGTATTAGTGGGATATTATATGAGGTTTGTGAAAAACTTTTCCAGACATTCTAATCAATTAACCAAGATAAATCTAAGTGGGTTCAAGTTTATATGGGAAAAAGAGTGTGAGGAATGTCTCCTAGAGATAAAGAAGATATTTTTTTTCTGAACGTTGGTTAACTCTACCCTCATGTGGAGAAGGATTCTTTATTTTTAGTGATTCATCTCTGAATGGTCTTGGGTGCATCCTCGTACAAAATAAAAATGTGATTACTTATGAATCTCGACAGTTGATGACACATGAGAAGAACTATCCTGGGCATGAACTAGAGATCACTATTTGTTTTTTTCTCGAATGATATGGATGAACTATCTCTATCTGTAGAAGTGTGATATATACACAGACCATAAAAATTTGAGGAATAGCTTCATAGAAAATTAATAAAACATGGGATAGAGGTGATGGTCAGAACATCTTAATGAATATGACTGTTAAAATCATTATCATCCTAGAAGAGAATGTATGTGGATGACAAAATAGGTCTCATCCACCCAAATCTGAGCCATGTTCACTAGGATGTGTTTTTTTACATTATCCTTGTCCAAGTCCATGTACTCATACAGTAAAGGCAGAGTCACTAGTACTGAGTCACATAATGTGTGGGTTTAACCATGTGGATTCATATTTTACTCTCCCAAAACATCTATCTATCATAGGAGGGTCACTACACATCGTGTGTTCATTATACAACATGAAGTCTAGTTGGGATTTCCCATAATTCTATATTTTCATCCTAGATTCTAGATCGACAAAGAATTCTATAGATTCAAACATAAATTCACCATAATTATAATTTAGAATCCTCTTTTCATAAATTTTGATCATTTGGTGGCTTGAAAATGGATTTATATCATTTCCCTTAAATCTTTCACGGGCCTTGCAAGCCTCTCATTTTACTACCAAATTTTCCTTGATTCCGAGATCTATAAATCCATCACCCTAACCCCCAAAACTACCTATTTAATTTTCAAAACTACAATCCATTTTTTCACATATCCACCATTAATTTAGGGGTATGATCAAGCTTGTACCCACTCATCAATAGTCAAATAATGATCTTATTGTCCAATGATGAAGGGAGGGAAGAACGGTTCAGGTAAAGGATAAATATAAAAGGGTATATCATCATATTCCATTAGTTTATAGTCAAATATCATAGAAGGAGGGAATGGAAGTATATGGACCCATCCTTAAAACATTACATAATATTGAATTAAACAAATAATTCACATTGAGGATCTTTTTAGGTTTATATTTTTAGAGAATTAGGAATAAAATATTACATCTCAAAAGATTACAAAGTAGACACTTATACTCAGTTTCCATTTTTTACATAAAATAAAAAAGCTTGAAATAAGTGTCTTGTCTAGTTCCATGTTTAAGACAACATGACTTTCCCTTGATCCCTTCCATGACCCTATTCCACATTATGTCCTGTGAAAAACATGTCAAAAACTTGGAATGAGCATAAAAAGCCCAGTAAGGGATACACGAAGAATGAAAACTATTAGTTCTTCAAAACAACAAGTAAAACATGAATACTTTTAGATAAGTAATACTTTTCACCCTTATTAAGTAGTAAATATTGTTCACTGAATAAAAGATCACTACTTACCCTTTTATAACCAAATGCTTACCATAAAACCCATATAAAGAAAACATAACATATAAAGGTAACTTGGGACATAAACATACGTAAATGGAATAACCATACAGTTGAAATCCACACATATCACTAAATAGAATAGCCATACGGACGACTTCCATACACAATGCATTGGAAGTTATAACTTAACCACCCATCCTAGTTTATCACGGCACCACCCATCATTTGGTTTATCACGTAACAACCCGTCAAATGTCCAAGTACCATTATAAAATAATAACACATAATATATTTCAAGTATAAACATTTCACTAATAACATTTAATTTTCAATCACAAGAAATAATTTCAAGATATTAAAATAATAAATCCATTTAAAAAACCATTTTCAATACCAAAACACCCAAAAAACAGAATAAGGGATTCCTTTTTCATTTTAGAAAACATTAAGGCTTATAGAGGAATCCAAATAATGGTTACGGTGGCGGAGAGGTCATTGTTTCCGCATAAAAAAAATTTGTTTTTCATTTAGTAAAATGATTCATAGAAAAAGATTCCATCTGAATGAAAGTAAAAGTCAAAGGGTTTTACTATACACCATGTAAATGATTAAGGAATATATTATCGAAATATTCCACAATGAAAAGAGATTGAGATGAATTCCCTTACCTCATGTCTGACATGACTCGATCGTTATTTAGTATCCTGAATAATAAACTAAAGTTAATTTATACTTTCTTAAGAACCTTTTACATGTTTATTATTAATTTTTATATTACTTATTTCCATGTTATATACATTATGTAATCGTTTATTTTAATAATGTTCGTTTTGTTCATATTTGGTACTTGAGTCAAAAATGAACACCTTTTATTTTCATGTTTTCCATGTTGTCAACAGTCCATTATATCCAGAAGGATATTCCTTATTTATATATAATATATATCATATATATCCAGTATATACATGTATTTATAATAGTACATAACATTTTGAGGAAATAAATGAAATTCACCATTCATGGAGATGGTAAACCGTACATACGCATGAACGCTACTTCCATTTCTATTTCCTATTTTAATAGAATTAAAAAATAATGATACATATGTATATTATAATTCAGTATAAAATCATATAATATAACTAACTCCATCCTTTATACGTCCCACATATGGCATAAACGAGTCACATCACTTTGAGGGGGTGGTAGTCTATACTTTCTCAAATGAAATTATCGTGTTTACACATAATGGAAACTATAAAGGTATGACATAAAATAAAAATACAAAATCTTATAGAAAACAAAAACATAATATATATCATCTAAAAATATAGTGTCATCTTAATGGCCACCATGATTGGCGGTAGGAGATAATCGAACAATCATCATTCCGTGAGGTGTTAGATTTGCATCCACAGAAACATTATGTTCTTCATCCATTAGATGGAGTTGTGTGTAAGTCTAGTTAAACTAAATCTCAGAACAAAATACTAGAATACTGATGATACTTGTGTTGTTATTAATTTAATTAATAAATATAGTTTAGGGGTTGTAGAATTAAAATAAAATGAACACTATTAAGATACACTGTTATCTTTAATTTGGGTAACTACCTTTTGTTTGAACCAAAATGGTTTGTTGATGTGCCTTCTGCATAAGGGAAGGGTTCTAGGTGGAAGAGAGGGATGTAGGGATCTTAATTGAAAAGGGGGTGGACGAGACAAAAGGCTTTAGAGGTGTGATGAATTGGTTAGAAGTGGTCTCCTTTTATTTGGGGGTGGGTCTCTTTAAGAAAGTTTGAAAATATTATTTTATTATAAATCTATCTTCTCTTTATAATGATGAAAAGCTCATTAAAGATGAATATACACTTACTCATGGTAGAAATTAAATAAACCAATAATAATTGGACAGGTTTTGGATGTTATTTTAATATTTATAATCTTATTTATTTAAATCATCTGTTAATGAAGTAAATACTACACCAATATTGTGTCATTTATAATATAATTTATTTGATGTCTAAAAATTATAAAAAAAATACCATTACGTAGTAAATATTTTTATCTTCCCAATTAATATTTATATTAGGAAGGATAACTTATATAACACCATATAAAAATTAATTTACCAAATGATTTTTGTTTATTTCATTTTTGCCTTTACTTTAAATTAATTTATCAAATGTGTCATTATCATTCATACTTGGCTCCATTTGGTCCCAAAATCGACCCAATGAAGCCCATGGTCGTAAATTACTCATAAAATAAGGTTTGAACAAATTTTAAGGTAATTTTGAATAAGTATAATATTATTTTTACCTTGAATTACCCTATTTACCTTTAACCGCGGTGAATTAATGTCAAAAGTCACTATTCACCATAAATTATTTTCTTCTTATTGAACCAAATATTACATACTAATAACAAACATGTATTTCAGATTTTTTAAAATCAATTCATAGAAGTGGTAAAATTTAATTTAAATGAAAAAGTCAGTTTTTTATCTTCTACTAAATGGTTTCACTGTTCATCAAAAATTGATGTTTTTCAGAAAAATACCAAATAATCAGCCTAAGTTATTTTTGATATTCCAAATTCATTAATGATGTATATTTTACCCAATTCTAAATATAGAAGTTTCATTAATTAATTTGAAATTAATTATCGTTGTTAAAATAATAGCGTGTTTTTAAGAAACAATAATTATCAAAAGATTCACACTTGTTTATGTCCAATTTCAAATTGAATTTAATTCCAATGAAAAACATTGGATTAAATGGTAAAAATATATTCTAATTACACTTTAAAACCAATTAAAATTATAATATAACCATATAAATAAATTATATTGAAAGGCACTTTTGAATTAAAATACAGTATTTTTCACTATTCATTAAAAATGAACATTATCGGAAAAGTACCAAAAAATTACCCAAAGTAAATTTTGATGTCCCAAATATAAAGAAGAATTTTATTCGGTCAAATAGAACATATAAAAATGACCAAAACTATATTTAAATAGGGTTCTCCATTAAAAGCTGGTAAATCAACCTTTTACTTAATATTCGAGTATTTACGCTTAAAATTATATTCATTCATATTTTAAGCCCCTAAATTTCTTTAGATAAATTTAAAAATATTTAACATATATGTATAAACATATTGTAGTTAGTTCTATTCATTCTCACCAACACAACAACAAGGTGTTAACTGCCATTTAAAATAAAAATATTATATTATTAGTGTGCAATGTAAGATTTCCAAGAAACCTGTTGTTGCGTATCGGGTACGCCATCCAAGATAGAAACCCTTTTAAAGTAAAATTATTATTTGAATCTAAAAATATTAATAAATAAAGAGAATGTATTGTTTCTTTATTTACCCGGGGTGTTACATCCATCTCCCCTTTCGGAAATTGTGTCCTCGCAATTTTATTCATTTATCAAAATAAGTGGGGGTATTTATCCCTCATAGAATTTTCAGATTCCCATGTTTCCTCTTCGACCATATGGTTATTCCACAAAACCTTTCCCTGGTGAATTACCTTATTCCGCAACACTTTCTCTCTTTCGTCAAGAATTTGGACTGGTTATTTCTCATAATAGAGATTCTCTTCCAACAAAACAACCTCTGGGATCAAAACTTAAGATGGATCTGGTATATAATTTATATCATCGAAACATGAAAAACATTGTGTACCTGGGATAAACTTGGAGGTAAAGCCACTCTGTACACAACTAATCAAACTTTCTCCAGGATTTCATAAAGACCAATGAACCTCGTACTCAACTTTCTCTTCATAACAAAACACATAAAACATTTCAATGGAGAATCCTTGAGAAAGACATGATCACCTACCTCAAAAGAAATATCCTTCCTCCGGTTATCCATATAACTTGTTCTGTCTACTCAAAGCTATTCTCATGTGCTTCTAAATCAACTGAACTTTCACTGCCATCTCTTCTACCAATTCTGGTCCCATCAACTTCATTTCAGCTAAATAATCCAAAAAATGTGGATTTCAACAATGATTTCAATATAGTTCCTCAAATGGAGACATATGTATACTAGAATGAAAACTATTATTATAAGAAAATTCAACCAGGGAAAGATGTTGGTCGCAACTTCCCTGGTAATCTAGTGAACAAGCACATGTCATATCCTCTAGGGTTGGAATTGATTGTTCTTACTGCCCATATAATTGATGATGAAAAGCTGTACTAAAATTTTATTCAGTACCCAACGACTTCTGAAGGCATTTCCCAAAGTTAGATGTAAAGTTGGAATGACGATAAGATAAAATGGAAAGAGGAATTCCATGCAACTAGGCTATCTCTATAACATACAACCGATCAAGTTGATCTAGAGACAAAGTATCTCTAATAGGAAGGTAATGAGCAGATTTAGTCAATCGATCACTTATAAAAAGATTTCATTATTACCTTTAGATGTCTTCAGTAATCCCATAACAAAATCCATGGATATATTTTCCAATTTCCACTCTGGCACCGGTAAGGACCGAATAATCCATTTCAGTAACTGTCACTCTTCTTTAACATACAGACAAGTCAAACACTTCTTTGTAAAATCAGAAATATCTCTTTTCATTCCATCCCACCAGTAATACTCTTGATGATCTCTGTACATCTTAATTCTTCCAAGACGAACTTAAAACAGATACTATGAGCTTCACATAACAACTCATTCTTCAACTGTGAATCACAAGGAACACATTATCAACTCACTATCTTCTTTCTACAGTTTCTTTATTCTGTCTGATATAGATGATTTCACTAACACCTAAAACAAAATAGAAGAATTTCCTGCACCAATAACTTCTATGTCAAAATTCATCCAATCAGAAACCAATGGATCTCCTTCAAAATGTAGCATGGTCAATGAGACATTAATTTTTTTGAATCAAAGCATCATTCACTTTATTTGATTTTCCCAAATGGTAATGGTTCATGCAATCATAATCCTTGATTAAATCCAGCCATCTCCTCTGTCTCATGTTTAATTCTTTCTGAGTAAATATATACTTTAAACTTTTTTGGTCAGTATATATTTCCCATTTTACTCCATACAAATGATGCCTCCAATTTTTTAAAGAAACATCAACAACAACTAATTCAAAAACATGTATAGGGTAATTTAACACATGAGGTTTCAACTGACGTAAAGCATATGAAATTACCTTATCATTCTGTATAAGGATACATCCATGTCCATTCAATGAAGAATCACTCTAAATAACAAACTCACCACTTCTGTAAGGCAGTGCGAAAACTGAAGCATTAACCAATATTCTTTTCAACTGTTGAAAACAATCAACACATTCTTTTTTCCAAATGAAAATAACACCTTTTTTAGTTATCATAGTTATTGGACTAGATAACAGTGAAAAATTTTCAACAAACCTATGGAAATAACCTTCCAATCCAAAAAAACTATGAATCTTAGTTATATTTGCGGTCTTGGCCATTCTTCAACAACATTTTTTTAATAGGATCAATAGTTATTCCATTTTTTAACACAATGTGGCCATTGAAAGAAATTTGTTTTAACTAAAAATCACACTTTCTGAATTTCCCCAATAGTTTCTTTTCTTTTAATGTTTTCAAGAAAAACCTTAAATGAAGTTCATGTTCATTTTTACTTTTGAAATAAACCAAAATATCACCAATGAACACAAAAAAAAACATATCTAAGAATTCACATAATATTATCTTCATTAGATCCATGAATACAGCAGGTGCATCGGTTTACACAAAGGCTTAACTAAAAATTTATAATGGTCGTATCTAGTACGAAATGCGGTCTTCAGAATGTCTGCTTATTTACTTTCAACTAATTTTACCCTAACCTCAAATAAATCATTGAAAAATACTAAGCTCCCTGGAGCTGATCAAACCAATCATCGATATGAGGCAAAGGATACTTGTTCTTAACAGTGATGTTATTCAATGATCAATAATCAATGAGAAGTCTCATTGAAACATATTTCTTTTTAACAAAAATGACCGGAGCACCCCATGGTGATGTGCTAGGTCGAATGAAACCCCTATCTAATAACTCTTGCAATTGCTTCTTTAACTCTAAATGTTCAATTTGAGCCATTTGATAAGGGGTTTTGAAATTGTCTTAGCATCAGGAACTAAGTCAACATATAATTCAACTTCCTGATCAGGTATAATACCCGGAAACTCATCATGAAAAATATCAAGAAACTCATTTACCACCGGAACAACATTAATATGAACAGTTTCTTTATTTTCAACAATATGTGCATGGTAACAATCATTTCCTACTTTTACTAGTTTCTCAGCTTCCTGATATATTATCAAAATCAAGGGTTCATTCTGGTACACAAACTGTAAATCTTTCTGAAATGAAACATCTTTAACTCTACATTCAATCATTATATGATAAAAACAAAGCCAATCCATGACCAAAATAACATCAAAATCTACTAGAGGAAAAACAATATGGTTTACAGGTAGATTCTTCATGTACACAAGGATAGGATGGTTCTAATGTTTTCTTTTGGTCTCATCATTTCCTCCAGGTGTTTGTACCATAATTTCTGTATTCATATCTTGAGATGGAATTACCAATTTATTAGAAAACTTCTCAGAAATGAAAGAGTTTTTAGTACCTGAATCAAACAACACATTCACATAATATGAAAAAAATAGTGTATCTAATACTACTTTGTTTGATGGCCCAACATTTGCTGAAGTAGTTGCAAAGGATTTCACCACCCAATTCTGCTTGTAGTCTGGGTGCTTTCTCTCAGTTGAGTCCTTCTTTGGAAAATCATTTGCATAATGACCCATTTCATTACACTTAAAACCTCTTACTGATGGCTTTTCATTGCTTTCTTGATCATCTTATTTACAGTTATGAGTAATATGTCCAGAATAACCATACCGAAATCACTTTCCAGACATTGATAAACATTCTCCAGGATTATTTTTACCACACTTCTCATAAGTTGTATATTTAATTTTCTTTCCTCCAGGATTCTTAGATGAATTATTTCCCTTTTCCTGCCAACTGGACCACTTATTTTGTTGTTTTTCAACGAACACCTTATCATCGACAAACTCCATTTCCAACTTCTCCGCACATCGAACATGTTTTTCATAAATTTTTAACTCACGAGCGGCTAATTATCTTCGATATCGTGGATTCAGTCCCGAGTAAAATCTATTTTTCTTATTATCAAGATCTCAAACGAAATTTGGAGCATACCCTGCTAGTCGAGTGAATTTTTCTTCATAAGCAGTCACTGTGTCATCCTCCCGCCTCAATTCTAAGAATTGTTTTTCCATTCTAAGATGTACCACCTTAGGAAAATATTTCTCAAGAAACATACCTTTTAATTCATCCCAATGAAGAGCATCAATATCCTCACTATCCCTAATATTTTTCACCGTCGACCACCACTGATCAGATTCAGCTTCAAAATGGTAAACAGCGAGACTAACCTTTTGATGTTCTGAACACCCCATGACATCAAAAATCTTCTATAGTGCTTTAACCACCCTTCATCTAGCACATTGTCAGGTGATACTCTGAATGATGGGGGATGTTGCCTCATGAAATGCTCAACTACTGACATGTTCCTCTGTTGTTTATCTAGCTGATCTCGTGCATGGATACCAACACCATTTATATCCTGAGTCAAATGTTTCATCACTTCAACAAACTATTTAGTTTTGATTCTGACCATCTCAAGTTGCTGATTTGGAAGGTTGTCTTCCTCTTGATGTCGTCCAAACATAGATGCCCTATTTCCTATGCGGAAAAACATTCTGAACAGAAAAATGTCTTAGGCGAGGTAACATTGTAATCTGTAAATACTATAATACTTCAATATTAACATATAATAATTTATGGGAATTTATTAAACAATACCCAAACTCTTAAAGATATATAAACTGACCTCTGATACCAACTATAGGGACTCGGCCTTAAAACATTACATAATGTTGAATTAAAAGAATAATTAACATTGGGGATATTATCAGGTTTAGAGTTTTAGAGACTTAGGACATAACTATTACCTCTCAAAAGATTACAAAGTAGTCACTTCTACTCAGTTTCTATTATTTTCATAAAATAAAAACTCATGATAAAAAGTGTCATGTCTAGTTCCATGTTTAAGACAACATGACTTTTCCTTGATCCCATCCTTGACCCTATTCCACATTATGTCATGTGAAAAAAATTTCAAAAACATCGGGTGAGTAGAAAAAGCTCAATAAGGGATAAAAAAATAAGGAAAACTTTTAGTTTTTTAAAACAACACATAAACCATGAATACTTTAACATAAGTAATACTTTTCTCCATTATGATGTAGTAAAAACTCGTCACTGAATAAAATATCACTACTTACCATTTTATAAACAAAATATTTCCATAAAACCCATATAAAGAACCTATATCATATAAAGGTAACATGGGACATAAAAATACATAAATAGAATAACCATACGGTCGACATCCACACATATCACTAAATGGAATTACCATACGACCGACTTCCATACCCAATGCATTGGAAGTTATAATGAAACCACCCGTACTAGTTTATCATGGCACCATCCATCATTTGGTTTATCACGTAACTAAACGTCAAATGTCCAAGTACCATTATAAAATCATAACACATAAAAAATTGCAATTATAAAAATTTCAAAAATTACATTTAATTTGTAATCACAAGAAATAATTTCAAGATATTGAAATAATCAATTTATTTCCAAAACCATTTTCGATACCAAAACACCAAAAAATAGAATAATGTATTTTCATTTCATTTTAGAAAACATTATGGCTTATAGAGGAAGCCAAATAACGATTATGACAGCGTAGAGGTCATTGTCAATGCCAAAAAAATTCAATTTTTCGTTTATTAAAACGCTTAATAGAAAAATATTCCCTATTAATTAAAGTAATAGTCAATGGGTTTTACTATACAATGTGTAAAAGAAAAAGGTATATATTATCGAAATATGCCTGAATTAAAGAAGATTGAGATGAAGTCCCTTTCCTTGTGTCCGACATGAGTCGATCGTTCTTTAATATCCTGAATAATAAAATAAAGTTAATTTATACTTTTTTAAGAACCTTTTTCAAGTTTATTATTCCTTTTATATCACATATTACCATTTTATAAACATTATTCAATCATTTAAATTAATAATGGTCATTTTATCGATATTTGGTGCTTGAGTCAAAAATGCACACCGTATATTTAGATGTGCTCCATGTTGTCAATAGTCCATTATATCCATAATGATATTCATTATTTAGATATAATATTTATATTATGTATCATTTTTATACATTTATTTATAATTGTACATAACATTTTTTGGTTAGAAATGAAATGCACCTTTCATGTTGACGGTAAGCCGTACGTACGCATGAATGCTACTTCGATTTATATTTCTTATTTTAATGGAATTAAAATATATTGATACATAGGTATATTATAATTCCTATATAAAATCATATAATACAATTAACTCCGTCCTTTATTTGTCCCAAAAATGTCATTAATGAGTCATATCACTTTGAGGGGGCAGTAGTCCGCACATCCTCCAATGAAATTATCATGTTTACACATAACGGAATCCATAATGGTATTCTATAAAAGAAAAATAAAAAATCTTAAAGAAAAAATAAACATAATATATATCATATATAAATATAGTTTCATCTCAATGGTCACCATGGTAGGCGGTAGGAGATAATCGAACAATCATCGTTTCGTGAGGCGTTAGATTGGCATTCACATAAACAGTATGCTCATCACCCATTAGATGTAGGTGTGTATAAGTGTAGATAAAATACATATCATAAAAACATCATAGTGTTTTGAGTATACTGGTTTTGTTATAAAAGAAATTAATAAAAAGAGTTTAGGGGTTGGAGAAGTAAAATAAAGAAAAGAAGTTAAGATAAAATGTTACCTTTAATTTGGGTAAATCCATTTGGTTTAAACCAAAATTGTTTGTTGAAGTTCCCTATGCATAATGTAAGGATTCTAGGTGGAATAGAGGGATGTTGGGAGATTAATTGTGCAGTTTTTTGATGTGCCAAAAGGCTTGAGAGGTGTGAGTAATTGGTTAGAAGTGGTCTCCTTTGATTAAGGGGAGGAGGGGCTCTTTATGAATGTTTGCAAATATTATTTTATTATAAATCTATCTTTGGTTTATAAATATCCAAAAATCATTAAAGTTGAATATAATATGACTCATGGTAGAAATAAAGTCATCCAAAAATAATTGGATTGATTTTTGGTGTTATTTTAAAATTTATAATCTTATTTATTTATATCATTTATTAATGAGGTAAATACTGCATCATTATTTTGTCCTATATAATATAATTTATTTGATGTCTAAAAATTATAAAAAATACCATGATGTAGGAAATCATTTTAGATTTTAAATTAATTTTTATTGTCTAAAGGATAACTTATATAACACCATATAAAAATTAATTTACTAAAAGATTTTTTATGTCATTTTTGTCTTTACTTTAAATTAATTGATCTAATGTGTCATTATCATTCATATGTGGATACATTTGGTTCCAAAATCGGCACAATGATTCCCATGGTCGGCCATTTCTCATCCAATAAGGTTTTGACAAGTTTTAAGGTAATTTTTAATTATTATAATATTCATTTTACATTAAATTACCCTATTTACCTTTAACCGCGGTAAATAAAAGTCAACAATTACTATTCACAAAAAATTATTTTCATCTTATTGAATCAAATTTTACTTACTAATAACAAACATGTATGTATTATTTTTAAAATTCAATTCACATAAGTGGTAAAATTTCATTTAAATGAAAAAGTTAGTTTTTTTAACTACTACTATGTTGTTTCAGTATTAATCAAAAATTGATGTTTTTCAGAAAAATACCAAAAAATATGCCTAAGATATATTTTATATTCCGAACTCAAAAATTATTTCTATATTAACATATTCTAAACATATAATTTTAATTAATTAGTTTAAAATTAATTCCCGTTGTTAAAAAATAGCGTGTTTTTAAGTAACAATAACTATCAAAATATTGACACTTGTTTATGTCCAATTTCAAATTGAAATTATTTCCAATGACCAAAATTGGATTAAATGGTAAAAATATATTCTAATTATACATTAAACCCAATTGAAAAGATAATATAACAATATAAATAAATTATATTAAACGGCACTTTTGAATTAAAATACAGAATTTTTCACAATTCATTAAAAAATGAAATTTATGAGAAAAATACCAAAAAATTACCCAGAGTAAATTTTTATCTCCATAATCTAAAGAAGAATATTATTTTCTAAATTATAACATATAAAAATGGCCAAATATATATTTAAATAGGGTTCTCCATCAAAATACGTTAAATCGACCTTTTACTGAATATTAGATTATTTATGCTTAAAAATATGTTCATTCATATTTTAAGCCCCTAACTTTTATTTGAAAAATGTAAAAGAATTTAACAAACATGTATAATCATATTGTTTTTATATCTATTCATTACCACCAATACAATTTCTAGGCGTTATCTACCATTTAAAATAATAATATTATATTATTAGTGTGCAACATATTATTTCAATGAAACCAGTTGTTGTATATCGGGTACCCCATCGAACATAAAAACCCCTTAAAAGTAAAATTAATATTTAATTATCAAAATATTAATAATAAAAGAATGTATTATTTATTTATTTACCCAGGATGTTACAAGAATTGTTAATTTTTTGGAAAAATGGGGAGATAATTTAAATTAAAAAATTTAGTTTTCATGGGGTTCATTTTATGGTTCCAATTGATCTAAAATCAAAAATAAAATTGATAACCCACTGAAAATTAGTTTAATAAAGTGGAAAAATACGCAAATGATGAGTCCAATATTGACTTAGATCGATCGATGTATAAAAATTCTTATTTTGATGAAGGGAAAGATCCTTTGTAATCAATGCACCTTGATTCACCATGAACTGAAAGCTCATTGTAGTATGATATTAATTTAATAATTATTGGTCATTGGATTCTCCACCATATAGTCCAGTTTTTGTGTGGATACCCATAGTTTTATATACATTATATAAAATAATTAAATAATTTAATTAATTAATTCACTTAATGTACCTACCAATAGTCACATTATAAGAAATTATTAGTCAAACCACTTTTCTATCATGCGTACGGTAATTACTTCACTAAGGAGTCAACTGTGGTATCATTTCTTTATTCAAGAAACTATTTAGGATCAATACCATTATTATATTTGAAATTAGTACCCATGATATGAAATATATGAAATATTTTTATTAGATAAATTTCAAGAAAATTAGGCCCTAGAATCACACACAGTCTCAAAAAATGGATTTAAATATATTCAATGATTTCTATGTGAAAAATAGGTTCACAACATTATTATCCCATTTAATATTTTCTTCATGAAAATGTAAAAACTAAACAAAAATAAGGGGCTACTAAGAATGTTTTTGGATCTCCTGCTCAATGGACCTCTCTATTCATTCTCCCATGCTACCGTATAATAAGACAAGAGTAACGACCCATGCAAGAAAGATCACCATATGATAATTCCCTATTGCCAATTATTTCTATTTGATGGTTACTCCATCCTTGATATCTAGCTTCGACAAGTCAACAATGTTCAGGAGATCATGTATGTATTAACTCATTTAAAACACATGGAATAGTTCATTCTCCCACTTCAATAAATGGGGGTAATTAAAGGATGTATTTAACCCTAACATACGTTTATAAGAACTGAAATGTCTCAATGAACATCCAGGATAGATTGCCTCCTGCGATAAATCATTGTGATCCTCTTCATGGAGAGACTCACATGAAAACATGATCTCCCTGCTCGATCACTAAGGGCATATGATGATGATAAAAAAAATTATATTTTATATGAGATATCCTCATTTTCTATCAAATAACATATATGTTATCTTTGTCACCTATGCCATCTCTTGACTAACATGGGATGCCTCACTGGTCTCAGTCCACCATAAAGGTAACCTGTAGGGTTTCCCGTCTTGATCTTTAATTGATTACATATTGGTATTAGTGTGTTAACTATTGATATATAAAAAATTTTCATTGGGTAAATGATCCCCCCATCCCTATATAATATCCAACATGAAAGCCTTCAACATATACTCATTCACCTAGATTGTTTTCATAGTAAGAAAATCATTATGATGGTGAACCTTTATAGTCATCCACATTTGGGTCTTGAATGCCTCTTAAGAGCCTCTCCCAAATGAAAATGTGAACTGCACATCACAATTGAATAAAATCACTGAGGAACCCCGCTTAAGATGGATGATATCCTGCATGTACAAACACACATAACTCTCTACCAAATGATTTACCCCAATATCATGTTAGTGTGTCAAATTCATAATTCAGCCAACTATCACCCAGATTATGACATTTTAACTCGCTATCCACAAGAAAATACTTCAATAAATAATGGGATAATTCATCCCATTTCTCCTCTTCTATATTAATAGGAAGCAAAAAACTGGGTAGAACTTGGTGTTTAGTATTTTCCGACATACACGTGAGGCATTGAGTTATGAACTCAGCCTTGATCTGCCTTATAAAATCACATGAAAATATCCTATTCATTTCCACATAACTATTCTTTGAATATGTATGTACAGAAAAAAGATATGTGAGAAACACCCTCATCAACTACTCTTGTAGTGTGACTAGGACCACAATCCATCCATAAAAAAATATTACATGATTCTCTCCATCATAAAATCCATCTGGTGAATCTTCATGATGATATATAGTCATGTAAGTCCTCATAATCATGTACTCCCAACTGGTCCTCTGTCTCATGAAATAGAATATGAGGATTTAACTCCATCGACTAATGGAAATCCACAACCTCTATATCAACCATGGTGAGTTACATGGAATTAATGTACACTAAATCCTCTTTCCAAAAAATTAAATGGGTCTTCTAATAAGGGAATATAACACCATGTTTCCCTTCACAACATTATATACTTTCTCAATGATTTTTTCCTATCGGAATGAAATCCAATTCCTCTTCCTCAGGATCATAGATCTGTACCTAAAGATATACCTTAGACTCTAATAGTCTTGTTAAACAGAAATTTTAACTCTCGGATGATAGTGTCTCCACATATTTAGAGTGAAGACATTAGCTACCACTCTATGTCATGTGACATTTAGTGTTTCTCAATTGGTATCAACTATATCAACAAATATACCATAAATTCCTATATCTCCATCAACATCGATCCATGACTAGATCTATAGAAATCATAATATAATATCTACTCCCCCCACCTCTTGTAGTATCAAAATAGGATCACTATTTAGGCTCATCATCAACTCCATGAAGGATCTATGGAAATACTCAGTCCATGTAAACATCTTCATGTTTTCTATCAGGGTGGTCAAAGGGGAATTAATCTTATATTATTGTATCAAAAGCCTCCTATAGTATATACCTGAGACAAGAAAAACCCTACACCTCTATCATTCTCTTTGATGGATCTCAATCATGAACTTAAACTATATTTAATTGGTACTTAATTTATCCATGCCCATAAATGCAATTCCCTAGAATGTGGACCTCATGGTTGAAAATGTAGAACTTTGATACCTTATAAGAAATAGGGTTCTCATGAACATAGTCTAGGACCATCTTCAAGTGATCTGTTTTATCATCTTCTTACTCCATCACTAGAATAGAGTATATGAGTATGTCTGCATTATTGAATAGAAAAAATTAGTAATGTAAAGATATATGATCTAGTTCTTCAAGGCCATAAATGGCATTGTGGAATTCATCAAAACAAAAGGCATGAACATGAAATCATCATGTCCATAGAAACATCAGAATTACAAATTCAGTATATCATCCTTACAAACTATCAAATAGTGGTATTAGGACCTTTCATAGATCATCAAGAACAATGTCTCACTTCAATGATTATGAAATAGGTCGACAATCCATATAAACATTTATTGTTTCATTGTTGTGTCCTCGATCAGATAATGATAATCTACACAAAACAACAAGCACAGATCCCTAATTTTCTTGAACAACGTGAGAGCTACCTTATGGGACATGACGGGTTTAAAAGAAGACTTCTCTCAATGATCCTCCAACTATTATGGTAGCTCCCATAACTCAATATGGGCCATCTCATATGCCTCAAAATTTATAAAAGTGGTCCCATGGTATATATTATTGGAAAAATCCATCTACCACATTATAGTTAGTCTTGGAACATCCCCATGAATGATGTCAATAAAATCATCAACCACTAATTGAAACAATATTCCTTAAGATCTTATTGTGCCAAGAACATTACTCGACATGTGATGGATGATGTTTTGTAGCTTCATACTAATTTACCCACTAATCCTTCCAGGAGAATTATCTCTCCCAAAATGAAGAACAAAAACCAATTTCTGTGACTCAATCTATCTTATAACCAGTGATAGTAAATAAAGGATCATACCATAATAAAATTTTCAATAATCAATATAAAATAATAAGGTTTTTTCATGATGAATAAAAGGTCCAATGAGAATCTCTCTCCACTAAGAGATAGACCTCTCTATTCGAATGTGACATATATCTAATAAGTACTTACCATATAAACCACAAGGTAATGATTGTGGACTAATGTCCCAATAATGAGTTCCATCTTTCACACCAAGAGTAATGTGATAAATTATTTTATTTCACCTATATATAAAAGTACTAAATAAATAATATAATAATTCAAAAACAACCCCTAAAAATCTATTATGATTTTGCGTCAGAAGCCTCCACATTTAACCACTTCCCATTGCCTCGACCGACTGATCCATGGGCCTAGAATGGGCCACATGGTTGTCATTGTTTAAGTAGATCATAATTTATTGCACCAAAAAGGTCAGTTCCTCCTAGATCTACACATGATCCTCTTTTATCTCTACCTCCTTTGGGTTTTCCCTGCCCTTGACTTAGTGATCCATGTTCACAGGGTTGCCTCTGTCATGGAAGTCCCTCAACTACCTTTCTTCCCTACTCAGATGTAAGGTTTTCAAAATCACTTTTTATGTGACCTCACTCATCACATGGATAGAACCGCCTCCAGTCATCCAATTTCATCTATACAATACCTATATCAGATTACCACATTTTTTGTTCTAGTAATGTGGGGGTTTCCTAAACAAAGACTCTACCTATAGGTACCTACAATCATATATAAACATCTCAATCTCATGATTCCCACTATTATATCCATCATTCATGGTTTCCCTCAGATAGGAATATCATATCCAATAGTGCCCCCTCCAACACCCCATCATAAGCGGGAAAGAATAGGGGAACCATAATGGCATGAATTTCTGTATAGAGGACCTACTAAAAAAACAACACATATAATTCTCCATCACTAGTATTTTTAGGGATGTTCCATTTGAGGTTAGTGATCCTTTTAGTGTACTCAAAAATAGTCTTTCCACCCTACCCTGACTCTACCTTCCATTGGATCTGAAATGAGAGAAATCATATGTGGTAATAGTCCTCATGAATCAAATAATAGAATTTGGTCTATAAGAGTGTCTACTCTTCATGCACATTCAAGACTAGAATTTAACCATGCACGATGATCCATGGTAATGATTTGCATTAAGTGAGACCACCTTTAAATCTGTGTTTAGATATATCTGGAAACTCAAATGACCTACTATATAAAATTTACTACTTTTTTGGGGA
This sequence comes from Viscum album, assembly GCA_963277665.1. NCBI lineage: Eukaryota > Viridiplantae > Streptophyta > Magnoliopsida > Santalales > Viscaceae > Viscum > Viscum album. Next base: position 156,796,924 of record OY728128.1, on the reverse strand, counting down.
TCTAGGTCACTATGAAAGCTCATTAGCCTCTAGGGATTGAACGCATAGTTTCCGAAAATCTTACAAAAACCGTCATCGTACTGTATTGCTAGAAACTGCTTCTAATATGGTGGGGGTGTGGCTACCAGCTCGTCCTAATAAAATATCCCACACAAGGGCCCCATAACTGAGGCCTCATTGCTAATTGGGTTGTCATCATGATCGTAAATATGTAACCTTTATTTTTTATCTTCTCAATGTAATCCTCAATGACTAATCAATATGCACGATGGACATATAAGGATATATGTATATATAGGGATATTACTCAAGAAATAGTCAAAAACTCAATCTAATATGATCGTGTATCATTGTTCCATGCATCCAATGTCTCTTATGTCGAGTGGACATAATGGTGGTCAGAGTCATGATGTATCGATATGAAATACATTCAACCAACACTAGCTTCCCTGGCTTAAAATTCACAACCAATATAGTAATACACAATTTCCCTATGTTCCCAAAAAAACAATATCCTGGGAAAAAAATAGAAGAATTATACCCATGGTGAACATCCTATGATACAAACATATCATTATCTGACACACCATAGCAAGCTAAGGTCACATAAATTCGAGAAATAAATACCCAAATCCATCCTAAGTATTTTTCGGGGTTGGAGAAATGTGTGGAATAAGATAAATAACTTTTTTTGGACATTACATTATGTACTTATTTGAATGTAACCTTCCAACTCCACACAGAAGTGAACATGGATAATAAATAAATGGTAGTAACATGAAGAGTAAAAACCATTCATGTAATAACATCTAGGTAACGCAAGAGATCAATAGTGTAATTTGAAAAGTAAATAGGAAAAATAAATGACCCTCTAGAAAGATGACCAATCATAAAAAATAACTATAAATGTAATGATAAGAGAGATCGACTATAGATCTCCAAACACCAACAACTTTATTTGGTCAAATGCACTCAGGTATCCCATATTCTCTTTTATAATCACTAATGTCATGTCTCTCATCTTCATATGATATGAATAGTGTTATAGAATTCCTTATAGGGTTTTTTATGTAAATATAATGTGGGAGTCCCTAAATGATAATGGAGTGAATGAAATAAATTACACAATATAAATAGATAGCTCAACCCATACAGAAATTGAAAAAAACAAGAAACATGGATATACTCCCATAAATGAAACACAATAAGAGTGAGAAATGGGATGTCTATCATTCAACAAAGTTGATGAAAAATTATAGAAATAATTTAATTTATTACTTATATGAAACCCTTCAACACATATTTCCTTCTATATAATTATTTGTGTGGAGGGCTAACACCTCACAATCATGTTGCGCAGTTTAGGGGTAAAGATTTCCATGTAGAGGTCACACACCCTAGTGCCTCATTTGGGGGGTTTTCACTCAATGTAATGAGGAATGATCCCATTCTATGATAGGGGTACCACTCCTTAGATAGAGGACAGATAACCTACTAGTATAGACGAAACCACTCAGTAGACGTAGGACCCACACCACAGCATGATACTGGGTATGAATCATTATAGAGTACTTGTTCCTTAGTTTGTCAAGGAGCTACCACTCATCATATAGATGAGAAACATCGTAGTATGATAGAGTGTTACCACATAGTATATAGCAGAGTCACGCCGTAGAATGAAATGGGATCAAATCAATATATAGAGGACCCCTTCCTTAGACTATTAGTGGGTGCCACTCTGTAGATAGTGAACCTGCACTTTAGACAATCTAGTGGTACAACTGAATATATAGAGGATGTGTGTCCTTCTTAGTCAAAGGTGTATGAGTCTAATGATCGTGTATGATCATTTACTTAATCTGGTTCTGCCTAAGAATTTTTACCACTCTTAAAATATCACATCATTTATCAAATTTCAACTCTATGTCTACCATAACATTCATGGAATAAAAAGAACAGAGGATAAGCTGCTTGTGGTACAAAATTAAACTCAAAATGAAGTAAATAATTGTGGTATATGTTTCCTCAAATGGATGATACACCATGTGTAGGGGAAACCAACTCCTTGTTTTCCCTCTCTTATACATTTTATATATTCCCATATACATTTAATTAATGTCATGTAGCCCTACTAGTAATGTAATAAGAGTATATAATGTGCCTCAACCATCCGAGGTCGAGCCATGTTATCATGGATTTGTCAATTTACCATAATCATGTCCATATCGATGTAGTAATGGAACTCATGTGTTGTTCCATGACCTGAGTCACATAGAATATCAAGCTCCCACAAGGAATGTGAAAATTTGCTCTTAAAAAATACCAATCTGAAGTAGTAAGGTCACTACATGACATGTGTTTATTATACAACATGTCTTGTAGTTTGGTTTTTTTGATGACATCGAGATCTCCTCCAAATATACCAGAACTACTACACCTGTTATCAATTAAACATGATAGTAATCCAAAATTTATTCTAAACAATGATCATCAATTCTATCCCTGTTGTGGAAGAAAAACAATTTGTTGTCATTTTAATTAAATCCTACTCGTGCCTCGCATGCCTCCCATATCGTGGAAAACTCTTCATTAGTTCTAGGATCCAAAAATCCTTCAATTATTCCCGAAATATCCAATAATTCACCCCGCTAACTAAAACATAATAAGTTTATGCACATACAATGTTAATCTGAGTGTCTGATTTCACTCGGACCCATCTTTCCATATTCGCATATTGAATCCATAGTCCAACAATGAAGGACCCGATGGATGGTGGTGTAAAGTCATAATAAAAAGGGTGATACCATCATTTTACAAGTTTTATCAGCTAAAAATATTTTCATCAATGATTGGAAGGGGTTATTTCATTGAAAAATGTTTATATAAATCTAATTAAAAAATTGATTTTACATAGGGATCATGTGGAGGATCCAATTAATCACAGATCAATTAGAATATTGATAATACCTTTTTTAGAGTTTTATAAAGAAGGATAAACCAAAAATAATAATTACTACCACTATTAAAATCAATAATTAGTGAAGAAAATGGATTTTAATGGAGGGGTGATCTATATGCTTTGTTATGCCTTGATTCATGTGGATCTAGAAGCTCATATCTTTCAATGTCTATCCTCCAACAATGTGTGGTAGAATTATATTTTAAACAGTCCCAAGGAAATGAGTATATTCATGGAGATTAAACTAAATATTATATTTATAGATGAGTTTAGTCATTTTATAAATTATTATTTTTTAATTAATTATTAAAACTAATTAATTCACATCACAGACCTATCAACTCTCTCCTTATCATAACATCCCAAAATGAATAAAATTATGTCTTGTAGAGGGTGAAACCTATTCCATGGATTCAAACGTGTCCTAGTACTTTTTTATTCAAGAATCTATTAATGAGGAATCCCATTATTTGTACAAATCAATGTACAAATTATATAAAATATATTTAATATCATTATAAAATTAATTTTGGGAACACTGGGCATCATAATCATGGAACATCTTTGGGAATGGCTACGAAAATATTCCTCAATATATTTCAAATAATTACAATGAATACAAATGAATCTAAATTTACAAATAATAATTATTTTCATTAGTTTGGACTACTTCTCATCCTCTTCATAATCAATAGTTGTGGCATGTTTTCGTTCAGTTTTTGTAACCACATAAACTTTATGTTTTTCAACATTTATATTTTTATCAAAATAAAATATTTTATTAACTTATTTTTTATTGAGATCATTTTCATTTTTTATATCAACCATTAGGAATAACATATTTTATACTTACTCGGGATTTGCAGAACATAACACTAACCATCTTCTGAAACATGTTTTTTTTATATGCAAAACTCCATCCTTAGATTTAGAGATAATTTATTGATTATGTTATAGCTCTTCATCCATCACGTATAAATTTTTCTAATGATAAATATTCACATTATTATTCTCATAAACAATATTATTTGTATTATAAATATTTTTTTAGAAAGATGAATTCTTAAATAAAAAATTATTCATGATTATCTTTTATCTAATTTTCTTTCATAAACTTTGTGTTCTATCATTGATGTATTACAATTTCCTTAATACATTCATTCAATTATTATTCAATCATAAATACCATCTAACATTATTCAATGAGAGAGCTACTTATTTTATCAGTGGTAAAATTTTCATCAATCACTTTTGGAATATGTGAGTTTTTAGCAGTATTGTCACTGAGGTTATCACCTTCTTCGTCATTATCATCATCTTCCTAACACATATAAAATAATTTTATCGTTTCTTATTTGAATAAAATATCATAATTTATATTAAAAGGTATTTGGGGTTGTTTTTATTATTCATAAAGTATGTCCTTGAAATTCAATCATTTTAAATACATTATTCAACTTCCTTTATTTGATGAAAATTCATAGAAAAATGTATAAAAGATCTAAAACAGAATCATTCCATGGCTAAAAGTTCATTGTACACTCATGTTCCCCTATAAAATTGTATATAAGACATGGAAACAATTTCATATTTATTTTACTAACCTTATCTTCTATGTCTGATTTATTGGATTATTCTTCGATGATTACATCCTTATATTCTCTTTTCATGGAAACATTGAGGAAAATTTCTCAATAATCTATTTCATTCAACTTCATATCTTTATCCCTTATCATTACATACGAGGATAGACATAAATAGATTATACAATGAAATAGATTCATGATCCCTATATTCGTATGATGAAACCTTATATCCAAATTTATTAAGGATATTCATAATATAGGTTCAACAATGGACGAATCTACGAACCTCTCACAAAATAATTTTGTGGTTCTTACAAAATCTTACAACCTTTTAAAGAAGTCACCAATGGATTATTAATTACACAAAATAAGATATTTATAAATTAGTATCAAGGTTAGTAACATAACTTTAATATTATCTTTTTTGATTTTCATAAAATTCTATAATATCTATTTTTCCATTAAATATTTTTTAAATATAGGTGAATAAATTTATGAGAGTGAGAAAAGAATAGTATTTCTATCCCCTCCATCATTTTCCAAATTTTTCTTATAAAAAATTTTTATGTATACATCCTCAACACATGGATGGAGAAATCTGTAAAATCCATAATAACATCATATCCAGTGGACACTAGATATGGTAATATTCTATATTTTCATATATGATAGTTATTTACATTGAAATTATGAATCCCATAAAAATTTAGTTTATTCAGAAAAAAATTGAAACTTCTCTTTTCTATAACTCCATAAAAGATTCAAAAAGGGGAACCTTTCTCTGATAAAACATAAAATGACCAATTAGGATGTTTATGATAGATAATAGGTGGAGTTATTTAATGCAGAGACCCAAAGCTTGATGTACATGGACATTACATTACTTTTGCGGAATACTTATTACATGACAAAAACAGATGCCCAATGATCGTATTAGTTTAGTGTCTTTGGAAATTCGAAATATAATCTTCTAATCAAGGTGAAGGATCTTCAACATCTCCCATAAAGATCTTCCCCTTTTTATTTTCATACCTAAGACCTTTCTTTATATCCTGGGGAAAAGAAAACATAAAAAGTGTGAGCTCAAATTCATAGTAAGGGTAAACAGAGAGAACATAAAACAATCTATAGACATTTGAATGCAAAAACATGAACATAAAATCTAAATATCAAAATCGTGAGCAAAGACAAAAACCTTGGAAGTACGAAGGCATATATCATAATTGATCATCAATCATGATAAAATGGCATGGGAATAAAGCACGTAATTGTGGAAACCATTAATCAGATGTTATGATTTTCATAGTATCCATGGCATTACAGCGATGGCCATCTTAGTGTTCAAAGTCCCTTTCTGAATCGAGTTCACTCCTCGTTTCAGTCCTGTAACACTGAACCAGATTAACTTACTATTCAATAAATGTCTATCTCATGAGATATAAATCATTACCCAATGCATTGGAGGGAGATATAGGTCCCACCCATCTCATAATGAAATCAGTCTTACATGTGTGCCACAACATAAACCTAAATCATTCATCATTACCTAAATAATAAAATGGGTTTCATAGACATCATCCCATCATAACACAATCCATATAAAACAAATGGATATAAGTTCATCATAAGAAAGGTTAATCCATATAAATCATAGAGACATTATACTTGAAACATACACATATGAAATAATGTCATCTTATATGGAAACTGGTTTTGGATAAAACACTTGAAATGAAATCATGAGGAAAATATCATTTCTTCTTCAAAATCATTTTATTTTCACAAAATGAAATGCAATTTTAGAAGAGAAGGATTTTTTTTGAAAATAGTCCTGAAATATTTGTAGAGTTAGCTTCATAAAAATAAGGCATTATAAAACCGTAAAAATCTCTTCATTCCGTATAAGTTAAAAAAACATTCTTCTCATACTTTTTCCGGAAAAGTCAAAAAGTATCTCAGGTGGTAAAAAAAAGAAATATTCCTTACATACCATGTAGTAAAATTAAAAAATGGGTAAAAAGGAAATTAAACATACATGAAACCATTTTTAGATAATAGGGAAATGAATGATAAATATAACCCTAGTAAATACTTACGAATAAACTATCTCAGATAAAAATGAGATTGGAAAGGTTATCCCTTACCTTATGTCTGATATGCTTCGTATGTATCTGAACCTCCTGTATAATGATTTAAATAATGTCATTGAATTATTATAGAATCATATTCATTGTTGTGATATCATATATAGTTTACTTATGACTTTATATTACCCGTTCTTTTGTAAATTCGGGGTAAAAACAGCGATTTGTGTAAAATCATATCATTTATTGTACGTGTTTCGACTTGTTGTTCTTGATATTATTACTTATATCCTGATTTAATTAATTCCAAAATGTAATAAATTATTTATAAATAATATATATTCATCATATACACATATATATATATGATATATCGATAAATGGAATGAAATACATCATTCATGGAGACGGTAGGTCGTACGTACGCATGAACACTTTTTTTGTTTCCTTATTGAATTGAATGGAATTAAGTAGATGACATACATATATATATAAATAAATCCAGTATCATTATTATGTCATATATTTCATTATTATTAATTATATATACTTTATAATCATTCATGAATGGTTAACATGGAGAATGAATCTCATCGCATCGCGGAGACGGTAGTTTGTACGTACGCACGAGTGATGATATCATTCCCATGATTGTGGAATTGTATTGAAGTGTATTTAAAATTTTTAATAATCAATATCACTTTACAATAATCATATATATTTATTTATTTACACCATTATACCCATCCAAGTAAGGTGGTGGTGGAAAAAAATTACACCACGGCGTGGAGACGATATTTTTTACGTGCGCACGCTCGATGATTTCATTTTCCGTAGGATGGATAGAAGGTGAAATAAGGTTGTTTAATATTAATAATAACCTATAAGTATATATTTAATACTGATGTTATTACTTTATAATGATACAACTAAAGAAGAATAAGTAGAATATGAAAGAAACTTGAGAGAATCAGAAGAAGAGATTGCCTCTTCTTTGACGCACCTCCTTTAAGCTTCCACTTAAGGAAGTAGAGTTGGTCTTTTGAGAAGACCAGAACCTCCAGAATGTTTCCAGTGAATTGGAGAAGAGAAATGGACAGGGGTTGGCCGAGCTTCAAGGCTCAAAAGGGTGTGAAGAGAAGAGGTAAGGGGTGCCCTTTTTATAAGGGAGGAGATGGGCACCTTTGAAAAAACATAAAATATTATTTTATAATAATGTCATATTCGGTTTCTAATAGCTTCAAATTGATTTATGTCTAAGATAAGGTGGGGATGGGTCGAAATCCTCTCACCCAATACGTTTTATACAAGTTTATGTTACTATTTAAACCTTATAGTTTTGATTTAACTCTAAGTTAAATAATTTATCTTTTACCGTGTCTTCTTGTTTTCTTACAATATATGGTTAATAAACACAATATAACCAGCCAAAAGAACCCCAAGTAGTTCATTAGTAATATATATAACCTTATCTAAGTCATTTTACTGAGCCTCATATTTTTAGGAATATAATAATAATTAATAATATAATACGTTTTTTAAAAACTATTTTATGTCAATTTTGACACTATTTGGTAATTGATTTTTTTAAAAATCATAACAGAAGGATTAGTTAGAAAAAAGTTAATTAAATCAATAATTACATGTCATATTAACATATAAAATTAGTTTAGTTCATAAAATGTCTCAAATTACATTTATTTGGGTATTTATAATATCAATTATTTTAATATTTCATTATTTAGGTAATTACTGCATCACTATTGTGTCATTAATAAATTAAATTATATAATGTCTAAAAATTATAAATAAAATACCATTAGGTAGTAAATATTTTTAGATTTCTAATTTATATTTAATGTCGAATTTATCTTATTTATAACCCTATATTAAAAATTGTTTTGTTATTAAAATTTCATTTTAACTATTTTAACTCTTCTATAAATAAAATAATATTAAATGTCCTAGTCTAATCCAAGTGGACCTAAGTGGTCATATTTTATTCCTATGGTTGTTTTTGGTCTAATTAACTTGTCCAATAAAATTAGGACATGTGTTAGGGTAATAATAATACCATTTTTCCCTTAATTACCCAATTTACTTTTAACCGTTGTAAATAAAAGTAAAAATTTATTATTCACCAAAAATTATTTTTATTTTATTGAACCACATTTTACTTCTTGATATTAACCGTCTCTCTCGTAATTTCTAAATTCCACTCACAAAAGTTGTAAAATTACGTTTTATGTAAATTTTCAAATTCACTTAAGAGGTGGGTAAAAGACGGTGAAAAGCTAAATAAAATTTTTATATATCTAAAATTATTATAAAATTACTCCAATGAATCACATTGAACTTATATAGGTATTATGTATCAATTTTTACCTAAAATAAGTTTAAATAAAATAAATAATTATTTAAATAAAAAAGTTGGGTTTTTAATACTAACCTAGTGTATTCACTATTCATGAAAAATTGAATGTTTTCAGAAAAATACCAAAAATTCACCCTAGGCTAATTTTGATATTCTGAATCCAAAAATGAAGTCCATTTAGAAAGATAAAATTTATAAAATTTCAAAAATTGGGTATTACTATTCATAACGGCTAGTTTGTATAATATTTTAATAACATATCGTTGTTTAGTGAAACTAGGTACTGCGTACAATACACGCTATCGTGAAAGGTCGTGATTAGGTGTAATGTAAGCCAATTCAGGGTTGTGTGTAGTGTAATACTCCTTTTTTGTTGCGTATAATAGAATCCAACCATATTTAATTTATACATTGAATATATATATATATATATACATACACTCAATGTTGCGTAGAATAACTACTATCAAACGAACCTGAAATTGTGTGTAACACGATCCAAGAACAGTTTTACGTATGCTGCAAGCTAATACGGTGTTTTGTATAGTTCAATATAATCTTTGTTAGCGTACAACAAAAGATATCAAATAAATTAAAAGGAATAATTCTCATAAAATCCAGGTTGTTACATTTAATGATTGATCTGGTATTATTTTATGTTTTTAATTCTTATGAAAACTTCTTCTCCATAATTAATTAATAGATAATAGGGTTAGTAATGGAAGTTAATATAATATTATATATAGGAGTAGTCATTGGAGAAACTATGGTAACCCAAATTTATTTTCCCATAAAAATAAAATATAAACCCTGAATCTCATTTTCACCTTAAATTCACTATAAAAATTCCACGCATTTTAGAATATTCATTTATATTCAATAAAATTGAAATAATTATAACCTTCTCTAATTTTCCTTGATATTAATGTCAAGGATCAACATCAGACATTCCTAACACGTCGAATGAAAAATGATATTCCATAATAAATTTAATAACATTGAATGATAAACACAACATCTTCATAAATATATCAAAACAATATTCAAAAAGAACATTAAACTTGAATCAAATTAACCACACACTTCCTCAATTAGATTTCATAAATCCAAAAATAAAGAATAATTAATTTCACACAAGAAACCAATATTAGATTACATCATGAAAAGAAATTTATTTCATCTGATAGTGTTCTCTCAGTGGAACTTCATCCAACATTTACATCTTTAGACAATTTTCTTATATAAATTTCCATTTTCACCTTTGAATCATTCCACTAATCAAAAAATATCCCAAACAATAAATATAATCATTACAGTATGAACTTTTCTATAAACAAATAAATCTCTCCCCGTTGTACTTATTAATATATATCAAAAACTCAACATAAGTGAGAAACATTAGATATTTCAGTCCTAATGATTTTAAGAATATGATAACCTAAAATCATCACCATATTCAATTAATCATATGTTACTTATAATGGTTATTTTTAACCATTCATTGATACAATATTAGTAAAAAACGTTTTCGATGGAGTTGTTTTGGTAACATTCACTTGATCTTATCTATTTGTTACTATATTTGTCTGATCACTGTTATTGTAAACAAAAACAATGATATGTGAATTGGGTACTTAATACTGTTAATTCTGTAATCTTTTTTCAACAATAGATAACCCCTAAAAGACTAACTTATTAGAATCTTCATCTTCACAACCTATTCATGTACCTGAAAACATATTCAACACCTTCATATTTTAAAAAAATATCTTATTCATGATAGTGTGCAACACATACATAAATAAGCATCAAGAAAAATTGAAATAATATTATGTGAAATATGTCATTATAACAAAACTGTTAAAATATAGGTTATTAATAATGTTAAATAATTTATGATGTACATATATTTCATACATAATATAAATGTATTGATAAAATTTAGTTAATAAACAATTAACATTTAGTAATATAACATACATCATTAAAGTCATGTTTTCTTCTTAGATAATATTTGATTGTTTATGAATGAAAATCATTTAAATAATTTATAATGCTTATGAATAAAATTCTATAATGAATTTCATTTTTGAATATATTATTAAAAAATTAAAAATGAGATAATTTTTTTATTTTTTTTAAAAAAATTGATTTTTTTGAGAAGAGTAAAAATTCATTTTTAAAACAATAATTTAATTTAAATTATGTAATTAAAATTAATTTTTTTTAAAATGAATTTATGTAATATAAGAATTATTAATTATATTTAATAAATTTAATTATATTTCAATTATAATTCAATTGGATTTTAGTAAAAGTTTATTTTTGGGATTAATTTTTTTAAACTATACATCATGAATCTCTATATGAATTAATTAAAAACCTAATTAATAATAAATTATATAAAATGCAGAAAAATATATAATAATAAATATGAATTTAAATTCATATAATTATAATGATAATCATTTTATTTAATATAAAATCATAATTTTCATGAAACATACACATATTGCTAACCTTATTTTTGATCACTTTTGTGGGTTTATTTTTAAATTATATTCTGCAATTTTTTCAATTATATTAATTAAAAATTATTCCATATTTATAATTATTTTAATTTATATTAGACACTATTTTCGTATTAGTTTATAGTCAAATTGAATAGTCAAATTTGTAAAAATATTTTACCATTGCTAACGTAAAAACTGATTTACTAAAGGATAAACTAAACTGATAAGAATTAAAAAGGATTAAATACATGTCAAAAACATATTTTCAATACATATTTCAATATTTTCATTTCAATTTATCAATAACGATCCATTTCCTAATTTTTTATGGGTGTAATATAGTTACATCTTTTTTTTCAAAAATTACAAGTGTACCACTCACCTCACATATAAAAACACACCCACTCCCCTATCCTCTTCACACATTCAAATACATTTTTATAGGATAATACCTACCCAAATATTTTAATTAATTTCCTCACATCAACGTATAATCTTTATATTAATCATAAATCTATCATGAGAAGGTTTGGGTGCTAACCTAAGGATGTTGTCTGAAAAAGACGTATCTCGATTAAGTGCGAATTTTTATTTTATTTCGTCTACACAAACTACAAATTTTCATCAGTTATTATGATATTATAATAGAATATATTATCTATAAATATAATATATTATGTTAATTTAATAACTATAATAAATCTCATAATATATAAAATTTGAATCAAAATAATTATTTATTCATAAATCAAACTACTCCATCAGGACCCGATGCCATTCCATTTTCATCATTGACTCTCACAAATTTTTATAATAGTTAATTAAATATATATATATATATATATATAGGATATTTAATACCTAATAATAATAATTTAGTTATGATATAACATATATCATCGCATTTTCCATTCAGTGCAGGATATGAAAACATCACTCATGTATATGGTGGACTACCACCTCAAGATGTGATGTGATACATTTTTCAATAATGCTCTTCTATGATAGAAATAATAATAAGGATAGTAAATATATGTGGTATATATTAAATAATTATGATATTAAGAAAATTTTTATCATTATAAAAATAATCATTTTCATTTTCATTATTAACCTTTCACTAAATGAAAAATGATATCGTCATTCATTCGTACGTGTAGACAACCACCAGTGTAGAGCGATGTGATTTTTTTCGTCATGAAATAACATGGATTATATATAATAAAATTTAAAGATATTTTATGTTTTTTATGATATTATTATAAATATTTAAATTCAAAATATCACTTATATCCATTACATTATTATTATTTTCAAAATATTAACTTTACACAATACAAAAAAGAACATTAGCATAGGTTTTTAGAGGGGGATATAGATAACCCCCTATAAAATAATTTTTTTCATATATTATAGGGGTTATTCCATAACCTCACTATTAATAAAATTTATATGGAGTTCAAAACACCCTTTTCATTTTCTGTAATGATTGTTTCAATATTTGGTTTGAATTTAGTTCCAGTTATGTAAAAATCACCTCTAATTTAAAAATTAGTGGAAATATATATTTCTTTTGATTTTAGAGGAACTATATTTACAATATTATTCTGGATTTTTATGTTTATATATAATGGATTTTTTTAATGAAATATTTGGTCTTTATAACCCCTATAATCTCATAAATTAATGGTGGATCATGAACCGCCACTAATCCCTTAGATTAGAGGGGGTTCATGAACCAACTCTAATCAAATATATTTAGGGGGGGTTGAAATCCCTCTAATTTTTGACATATTAGGGGGGTTTTCTCCACCTATTGTATAAATTATTATAGGGTGTTCATGAACCCTCTCTAATCCCATAGATTGGAAGGGGTTTTAACCCCAATTAATTTAGTTTTAAAATAAATCCAACTTAAATTAAAATTTTATAATATATATGTTTGTGTGCTCATGTATATATAAATATTACATATACACATTATATAAATGTATTGAAATCAATTAGAATCATATAACCATATAAATACATTATATTAATACATTAATTAAATAATTATATTTTAAAAAAGAATGTATACATATATAAATATTAGTATAGATAATATAAATTGAATTATAAATATAAATATATATATATATATATAATTTATATGTGGTTATGTAAATAAAATTCATTTATATTATACATATATTATGTTAAATATATTTTTACATTATATTTATGTATAAATACTATTATGTTGTATTATGTATATAAATATATAAAATATAGTCATTATTTTTTATAAATATCAAAATTTATATTATATAATTTTATTTTAATTAATATACAATAAATATTTCATTATATATAAATTTATATATAATATATTCATTGTAGTATATTAAATTAATTATAAATTAACTCTGTAAATAAATATATATATATACATATATCCAATATGATGGTTTTTAATTTTTACTGTATATATATCTATATTGATTATATAATTTAAATGCATATAATTATATATATAAATATATAAAATAAATGTATTGTATTTATAAATTCGAAATTTAATTTTTATTGTTTATAAAATATGTGTAATTATTCTTATAATAATTAATAATATTTTTGATACACACACAAAAACACGCACACACATATATATTTTTTAAGTATGTAAAATTATATAAATTAATATATATTTATATATTACACCTATAGATTTAATATAAATACATCAACAGAAACAGAACCACAAAAATAGAATTGTTTATAAATATATGTATAAATATATTTTTATATATTAATAAATAAGAATTTATATTTATTAAATACACACACAATGATATATATATATATATATAATTTTATTATTCATATTCTTATAATATATATATATATATTATCATATAAATATATTTTTAAATAAATAAATTCTACCCTATATAATAAAAAAACTTTTTTAATTTTAGTTGAATAGGTGTGCGAATTGAATCATGTAATATAAGACCCCGACCTTAAAACATTACATAATCATGAATTAGGTTAATAATTCACATTGAGGATCTTTTCAGGTTTAGAGTTTTAGAGAATTAGGCCATAAATATTACATTAGATCTCAAATATTACAAGGTAGACACTTCAACTTAGTATCCATTTTTTTATTAAATAAAAATTCATAAAAGAAATCAAGAATTCTTTACATGATATAAATCTTTTGAATTCTTTTTTTTCTCTTACCCTGCCTTATACACTATGAAAAACATTTGAAACACATGGGATGAGCGTAAAAATATCAGTAAGGATTATAAAATAATGAAAGAAAACATTAGTTCATCAATACATAGAAAACATATGCTCTTTAACATACATCATGAAATCATAAGATTTATGAATAACACATATTAATCTAGAATCATAAAAGTAACTTGTGTCATCCATATCAAATTTACATTGTTGCTTTCACAGTTACATAGGGAGTTACATTTGGAATACCCATCATAGTATATTCCATAAATATCTTATTTGAAACATTAACGTTTAACTTCGTTCATGTTACCCAATGAATTGGAGACCTATATCGGGCTCACCCACCCCAGGTTTATCACGGAACCACCCATTTGTGTAAATAATGCCCAAAAACCATAACATAATCCTAACACATGAACAAGAATAAATGAATTAAAAAATTTGCACAATGAAATAAAAATATAAAATTTCAATATATTGACATAATTATCCCATTCTCAAATCCATTTTCAATACCAAAATGCATAAAAAGAGTTTATGGTATTTATTTTTCTTTTAAAAATAGTACGGCTTGTAGAAGAAGCCAAATTTTAAATAATGCTTGTGGGATGGAAGGGTCATTGTCACAGTGTACAATAAAATGAAACAATAACTTTTCCTTTTAGTAATACACTATGTATAAAAATATTTCTTTTGAATGAATTGAAGTTTCAAAGGGTTTATAAACCGTATAAAAAAGTCGTGTAGAAATCAAAATATACCTCAATTAATGGAGATTGAGATGAAGACCATTACCTCGTGTCCGATGTGAATCGTTTTTTCATTAATATCATGAATAATAAACTACTATTAATTTATACTTTCATAAAAACATTTTTCATGTTTATTATTCATTTTATATCACTCATTAACACATTATAAACATTACATAATCATTCGAGTTAATAATAGTCTTTTTTATCGATATTTGGTACTTGAGTCAAAAATGAACTTCTTATAACTACAAGTTGTCCATGTGGTCAAAATGAATTTATATATATAATTATATTAATAATTTAGATACCATATATATAATATATATCCAGTATATATATAGGTATTTATAGTATTACATAACATTTAAAGATAATAAATGAAATGCAGAGTTCATTGAGACGGTATGTTGTACGTTTGTGAGAATGCTACTTTCATTTATATTTCATATTTAATGGGATGAAAACATTATAATACATAGGTATATTATAATTCCAGTATATCATAATATATAATTTCATTAACTTCATCCTTCATATGTTCCAGGTACATCATGAATGAGTAATATCACTTTAGGGGTTGGAAGTCCTCACTTCCTCTAATGAAATTATCCTATTTTCCTGTTATGGAAACCATAAAGGTATGGTATAAATGAAAAACTCAGAATCATAGAATCAATCAATATATAATAAATATCATATATATATATAGTTCCATTATATATTTCCACCATGGGAGGCGGTTGGAGATAATCAAACAATCATAATTTTGTGAGGTATCAGTTTCCCGTACACAGAAATCGTTTGTTCATATCCATTTAATGAAGGTGTGTAAGGGTAGTTCGAATAATTATCATAAAAACAACCTATTATTTTGAGGATAATATTATAGTTTTGTAAAAAATTAATAAGAATAGAAAAGGTAGTGAAGAAGTAAAATAATGTAGAGACTCGGGATTTTGGCCCTGTCAGAATTTGGAATATTTCTACGAAGAATTTCAGAGCTAGGCGCGAAGACGGCATGCGATTCCGAGGCCCGGTGTGCCCGAAATAAATTTTATAAAAATATTAAGTATTTTTATAATATTCACATGGAGAGGGTGTGATATATCCTAAAAGGTAGCTCAGAACGGGAATTTGAGTGCACGATTGCGTCTGGAACATTCCGTTTACCCTAGGCGAGGTGAAACATTGCGGGCGCGGGCCTGCGGTGAGAAACACCACTAGGGGCGTTTTCATAAATAAGTGGAGAAGTTAGTGTGTGAGCTTCAGCTCAAATAACTTATGAACGGAGTCTTAGAAGGAAAATCTGAGTCCGTCGTTGCATTCAGAATGACGTGTTTACCCTAGGGGTGACCTTACCTTTGTTCGCATCGGGCGTCGGGTCCGAGGCGGGTTTGGCGCCGGCGGGCGGCTGATATAAATATCAGCGCCCCCCTCCCCTATCATTCCTCTCAACGTTCATCACTGTTCTTCGCCGCCTCTCCACCGAATTGAGCAAACGAAGTACCCACGAGCTCGAAATTTGATGGCAGACGTTCCAAGAGCGCGCAACGGAAGATCTGGAGTGCAGATCTAAAGCTGAACGTCGGCTTTTCTCCCACGAGGGAGGTGTTTTGAGTTTTAAAATCACGGATCCCATTTTTATGTTGTTTTTCTTCAAAATTTTCATAATGGTTTTATAGTTCGGGTCCCAAGCTTTCCGAAACATGTTTCAGATCTGAATTTGGAGCACCGGGGGGCTCCCGGTGGCTCCATGATGTTTTCCGGCGAAAACTAGGTTTTCCAGCGATGAGGGGCGGCGGTCCGGGCGGAATCTGGCAGCGGCGGTGGGGCGGAATCTGGCGGTGGTGTGCGGAATCCGGCGGCGGCGCGGTGCTTTCCGGCGAGGCAGACGGTGGTCCGGCCAGGTTTTTCCGGGGGTTCTTTAATCCCCCGTATCTTGAAATCCGGGAGTAAGATTCGCGTGCCGTTTGAGGCAACGCGATCTTGACGAGGAGGCGAACCCGCCATTGTGGGTTAGAGGGTTTAAGGGTTCGAGATCATGGCCCGGGAGCTTGAAATGTCGAATAAAATAATAATATTTTATTATTTTATGACTTCGGGCCATTGTAACTTCTACCCGGAGCGTCCGATTGACGTGCCGTCAGTGGTGTTAAGACCATGATGGCACGATAGACATTTTAAGATGTTTTCCTTGTGTTGGGAATGAGAACGGGGTGTGGGCCCCATGAGACCAGGTTTTGGCATTTGCGGAGAAACACAGCTTTTGCACCAGGAGTCCGATTTTGTCGGATGATTAGTCGATCCTGTGTGTTTTTCCGAGAGCATCTCAATGGTGCGATCCATTCGGTGAGATTTAGAATCGAGGAATGGGCCCCGCCCAAGCTGGATTCGGTGAATAGTACCTTTTCACCGGGTGTCCGTTTCGGACGAGTGAGTAGTCGATTCTGCTTGTTTTTCCGAGGGGATCGTCATGATATTATCCGCCCGATGGGTTTCCGGATCATTGTGTGGGCCCTACCCGAGCTATCTACGGTGAATAGTTCCTTTTTCACCGGTGCTCCAATTCGGGTGAGCAAACAGCCTATCCTGCGTGTTTTCCACGTAGATCACGATGGTTGCCTCAGTATTGGCCTCAGATGTGCGCAATGTGGAGTTGTTGTGGGTCGCTCGGGTTAGCGACGTTTTGGACCAGCATTGGTTGAGGGTAGTCCCCTGGTTCATTCCCACGAGGGTTCGTGAGGCATCACAACCTTCGTATAGGTTTGTGATCCTCTCGATGGGATATTTAAACTATTAGAGTTGTGGCATCCCTCCGGTGGGCCAGAGCGGGATCCTCTAGCATCTTTTCCCTACATCGGGTTCTTGGTATCGATGTGACCGCTTATTCATGGGCGGCGATCCCCTATTTAGCAGGTTAACCTCGTAGGGTTTGTGGCATCATCGGGAATATGATCCCCTACATAGTGGGCCGTGCTCAGTAGGGTTGGGGCATCATCGGGTATACGATCCCCTACTCAGCATAGGTGT
Source organism: Viscum album (assembly GCA_963277665.1). Lineage (NCBI taxonomy): Eukaryota > Viridiplantae > Streptophyta > Magnoliopsida > Santalales > Viscaceae > Viscum > Viscum album. The sequence continues at coordinate 156,778,386 of OY728128.1, read as the reverse complement.
ATATTAGGGTTGCGGTATCGTTGGTTATGTGATCCCCTACTCAGTGCGTGGTTTCGGTAGGGCTGCGGCATCATCGGTTCGATCCCATACATCGCGATTTATACTAGATAGGGTTACGGTATCGTCGTGACCACCTTTATATGGGCGATGATCCTCTATCTGAGTGACGTGCTTCTGTCGAGCACTAGATCGGGTTGTGGTATCCCCCAGCGGATCCTGGGTTTGATCCCCTATCTGTGAGAACTACGTATGCCAGATCGGGTCGTGGTATCCCCTAGCCAACCCTAGGAGTGATCCCCTATCTGTGAGCTATGTATACCGGAGTGGGTTTTGGTATCCCCTACCGGACCCTAGCGGGTATCCCCTATCTGAGGATTTTGGTAGTTATGTTGTTTCGGCGAGTTATCCTCAGTGATGACAACCGATGAGCGTGATCTCTCGGGTGAGCATCTGAGAGGTTCGTGAGAAACCCGATGGAGTGTATCTCTCGGACGAATGTCATCGGGGATGACATTGATCGTGTGATGTACTCTCCTGGTTTTGGGAAGTTGCTGGTGATGAGGTCGGTGCCTCTTGTGGCTTTGTGGCGTGAGCTGAGTATATCTGGATTGCTCAAGGTGTATGTATGGGCATACTCTTGAGATGAGCTGACCAGTTGTGTTTAGCTGAGGATGGTCATGAGATGGAGTTTCTCTCTCTTCTGGGTTCCCTCTGGCTGGGATGAGCGGACTTTTTCCTTTCAGTTGCTCTCTTTGGTTTTGGGTTTTTGGGGTTCCTACTGAGTATGTTTATACTCACCCCTACATGGGCTTTTCCTGCACATATTTGTGTCTTGTGCAGACCACATGCCTTTCGAAGGAGTCCCAGGAGGACCCAGAGCAGGTGATGCTGAGTGAGCGAGACTGACCAGGGTGTTTCCCGGTGCGGTGCCGAGGGAGCTTTCCGGTGGTGTTTGTGGCAGTGTTCCCCTTCTTCAGAGAAGGTTGGACGCGCTTTTGTAGTTTACTTTTGGTGGGCCCTATTTTTCCCTTTGTACTTCTGCTGTACTCTGGTTGTGGGATAGTGTATGCATGCATTTTCATTTCAGTTTTATATATCTTGGCACTGTTTCATGGAGGTGTATGTGGGTGCATGTGTACAGGTACCTTAGGCTAATGCCTCCCATGTGCGTGATATCCTACTCGGTGTTGTTTGTCATCACCTGGCCTATTGGAGGCGGGCTTGGGGAGTCGCGGCTCGAGCCCTATTGGGTTGGGTCGTGACAGAGTGGTATTAGAGGAGGTTCCACCTTTGGGATCTCAGGGCATAACTGGTTTACCTGTGAGTTTGGTTTGGGTTGCATAGCGGCAGTGTTAGGATGTTTCGAGTTTGGATTTCAGGCCAGGGACTCCAGTGTTGGTGCGGCGGCCGATGTATCCATACACCAGGACTCTGAGAACCTGCCTTTCGAGTCGGGACATTCGTACACTGGTCGCAGGGACATAATGGTACATGCATCATATAGGACTGGGTTTTTGGGGTTTCTCTTGTCCTTCTCGAGTCATCTCCCCAGATATACTTTGACTATGGTGAGACTTGGATGTATTTTAGGATGCCTCCACGACGACAGCCAGCGAGGGTTCCGTAGCAGGATTGTGCTGACGACCCGCCCCGTTTTGAGGCTGTGGAGCATGGTGCAGGTTCTGAGGTTGCACCTCCCGGTGGTCTGCCAGTTGAGCCGCCACCTTTTGAGCAGCTGGTTGTGCCAGCAGTGCAGGACGAGGTTGCGCGTAGGCTGAGTGCACTGCACGAGTTCCAGAGGTAGCTACCTCTGAGGTTCTGGGGTGATCCAGACCCCCAGGAAGCTGATGACTGGCTCGAGGCAGTCACCTGAGTTTTCTGCCTAGTGAGGACACCTCCAGATCAGATGGTGGTCCTAGTGGCGAGCCTTCTGCGTGGTTCGGCCGGGCGATGGTGGAGTTTGGTGATGCAGTCCCACGACGAGGAGATGCTCACATGAACTGAGTTTTAATGGCTCTTCAGGGAGGAGTTCTATCCCGTGACACTGAGGTCAGTGCAGATTCAAGAGCTTCTGCAGCTTCGATAGGAGGTCATGACTGTGTCGGAGTACTCAGCGAGGTTTACAGACCTATCTCGCTACTCCCTGGATATGGTTCAAGACCCATTCATTAGGGCTCGAAACTTCGAGCAGGGCTTATGCAGGGACATACGAGCAGCTGTGGTTTCCTTGTGCTTGAGCATATATGCTGGAGTGATGGAGCGAGCGTTGGTGGTGGAGAGCATTCTGGCTGAGCAGATCTCGCCTGTTAGTGATGGTCACATGAGAGCTGAGACTTTTTCAGTCAGATCAGCATCTAGTAGCCAACTTCAGACTTAGGGGTTTGGACGTGTCCGACGTTTCAGAAGGCGACCCCAGGATGGAGGATCCGAGGGTCAGGGCTCACAAGGCTCGCATGCCAGTTTTGGTCAGCCACAGGAGAGGCGGTGTTATGCTTGCGACGGTCGGGGACATCTTGATAGATATTGTCCGACCCAACGTGCTGCTGAGAGGGAGTCGGTCGATGGACCGCCTTGGAAGAGGCAGCGTCTCGAGCAAAGAGGTCCACAAGGCGGCAGACGTGGCGGTGGAGTGGGTGCAGCAGGAGGAGGTGGTAGGCGGTATCAGTTTCCACCACCCCCACCCCTAGGTGGTCCACGCCAAGCTCAGGGGGTTGGTGCCCGAAGGCGAGGATAGCTGCATGCCCTGGAGGCTGTTGACCCATAGGTTCCGCAGATGGATAGAGGTACGCCTTGTGTCTTTTCTACTTTCTGCAGTAGTTTGATAGAGGTTGTTTAGTGGTACCCCTTCCTTTCTGTTGCTTGCTCGAGTTTTGTTCAGGGCGTTTGTAAGACCCTGTGTGTGTGTGTTGTTCTTCATGCTTTCAATGCAGGAGGAAGAGGGCTCCTTCCCCCACCGAGACGCGTTTATGTGACGCGATTAAAACCGTGCGGGCGAGTCAGTGCCGCCCAAAGCGGATAGTGTTGAGGTGTGGTGGATGAGTCCCTATGACTTATGTGTTTGGGCATGGGTGTTTGATGGTGAGCTCACTGGTGTGTGAGACCCATTTGAGAGTCCAGTCTCTTTCCTTGTGCATAGGGCTTTTCGGGGGAAGAAAAGTTCTAAGGAGGGAGGATGTAGAGACTCGGGTTTTTGGCCTTGTCAGACTTTGGAATATTTCTACGAAGAATTCGAGAGCTAGGCGTGATGACGACGTGCGATTCCGAGGCCCGGTGTGACCAGAATAAATTTTATAAAAATATTAAGTATTTTTATACTAATCACATGGTGGGGGTGTGATATCTCCTAAACGGTAGCTCAGAACAGGAATCTGAGGGCACGGTTGCGTCTGGAACGTCTCGTTTACCCTGGGCAAGGTGTAAACATTACGGGCACGTGCCTGTAGTGAGAAACGCCAAAAGGGGCGTTTTTGTAAATATGTGTCGATGTTAGTGTGCGATCGTCAACTCGAATAACATCTGAACGGAGTCTCGGATGGAAAATATGAGTCCGTTGTTGCATTCAGAATGGCGCATTTACCATAGGGGTGACCTTACCTTTGTTCGAATCGGGCGTCGGGTCCGAGGCGGGTTTGGCGCCGGCGGGCGGCTGATATAAATATCAGCCCCCCAACATTCCTCTCAACATTTTTCACCGTTCTTCACCGCCACTCCGCCGAATTGAGCAAATGAAGCGCCCACGAGCTCAGAATTCGACGGCGGACGTTCCAGGAGCACACAACGGAAGCTCTGGAGCGCAGATCTATGGTAGAACTCGGCGTTTAGACCATGAGGTAGGCTGTTTGAGTTTAAAAATCTCAGACCCCTTTTTTGTGTTGTTTTTCATCAATGTTTTCATAAGGGTTGTATAGTTCGGGTCCCAAGCTTTCTGAAACATGTTTCAGATCTGAATTTGGAGCTCCAGGGTGCTCCCGGTGGCTCCCAGATGTTTTTTGGCGAAAACCCAGTTTTCTGGCGATGAGGGGTTGCGGTCAGGGTGGAATCTGGTGATGGCACGGCGGTGTGGCGGAATCCGGCGGTGGTGCGGCGGAATCCGGCGGCGGCACGGTGGTTTCCGGCGAGGGAGACGGTGGTCCGACCAGGTTTTTCCGGGGGTTCTTTAAACCCACGTATGTTGCAATCCGGGAGTCGGATTCGCATGCCGTTTGCGGTGACGTGACCCTGACGACGAGGCGAACCCTCCGGTGTGGGTTAGAGGGTTTAAGGGTTTGGGATCGTGGCCCAGGAGCTTGAAATGTCAAATAAAATAATAATATTTTATTATATTACGACTTCGGGCTGTTGTAACTTCTACCCGGAGCATCCGATTGACGTGCCGTCAGTGGCGTTGAGACCCTGATGGTATGACAGAATTTTTGAGATGGTTTCCGGGTGTTGGGACTAAGAACGGTGTGCGGGCCCCATGAGGTCGGGTTTTGGTGTTTGCGGAGATACGTAGCTTCTGCACCACGAGTCTGATTTTGGTGGATGATTAGTCGATCTTGTGTGTTTTTCTGAGAGGTTCGCAATGGTACGATCCATTCGGTGAGATTCAGAATCGAGACGTGGGCCCCGCCCGAGCTGGCTTTGGTGAATAGTACCTTTTTCACTGGGTGTCCGTTTAGGACGAGCGAGTAGTCGATTCCTCTTGGTTTTTCGAGGGGATCGTCGTGGTATGATCCGCTCCATGGTTTCAGGATCATTGTGTGGGCCCCGCCTGAGCTACCTATGGCGAATAGTGCCTTTTTCACCGGTGCTCCGTTTTGGGCGAGTAAACATCCTATCCTGCCTGTTTTTTCACGTATATCGCGATAGTGGCCTCAGTATTGGCCTTGGATGTGCGCATTGTGGTGTTGTTGTGGGTCCCTATGGTTAGTGACGTTTTGGACCAGCAATGGATGATGGTACTCCCCTGGTTCATTCCCATGAGGTTTCATGAGGCATCACAACCTTCATATTGGTTTGTGATCCTCTCGATGGGATGTTTCAACTGTTAGAGTTGTGGCATCCCTCTGGTGGGCCGAAGCAGGATCCTCTAGCATCTTTTCCCTAGATCGGGTTCTTGGTATCACTATGACCACTTATTCACGAGCGACGATCCCCCATTTATCAGGTTAACCCTATAGGGTTTGTGGCATCATCGGGAATATGATCCACTATGTAGTGGGCAGTTCTTATTAGGGTTGTGTAATCTTCGGGTATACAATCCCCAACTCAACATGAGGTGTATAGTAGGGTTGCAATATCGTTGGTTATGCGATCACCTACTTAGCACGTGGTTTCGGTAGGGTTGTGGCATCGTCTCTTCGATCCCCTACATCGTGAGTTATACCAGATAGGGTTCTGGTATCATTGTGACCATCTTTATATGGGCGATGATCCTCTATCTGAGTGACGTGCTTCTGTCAAGCACCAGATCAGGTTGTGGTATCCCCAACAGATCCTAGGTGTGATCCCCTATCTATGAGAAGTACGTATGACAGATTGGGTCGTGGTATCCCCCAGCGGACCCTGGGAGTGATCCCCTATCTGTGAGCTACGTATACCGGACTGGGTTTTGGTATCCCCTAGCGGACCCTAGTGGGGATCCCCTATCCAAGGAGTTTGGTAGTTATGTTGTTTCAGCGAGTTATCTTCAGTGATGCCACCCGAAGAGCGTGATCTCTTGGGTGAGCGTCTGAGAGGTTCGTGAGAAACCCGATGGAGTGTATCTCTCGGACGAGTGTCATCGGGGATGATAGTGATCATGTGGTGTACTCTCCTGGTTGTGGGAAGTTGCTAGTGATGAGGTTGGTACCTCTTGTGGCTTTGTGGTGTGAGCTGAGTATATCCGGATTGCTCAAGGTGTATGTATGGGCATACTCCTGAGCTGAGCTGACTAGTTATGTTTTGCCGAGGATGGTCATGAGATGGAGTTTCTCTCTCGTCTGGGTTCCCTCTAGCTGGGATGAGCAGACTGTTGCCTTTCAGTTTCTCTTTTTGGTTTTGGGGTTTTGGGGTTCCTACTGAGTATGTTTATACTCACCCCTACACGGGCTTTTCCCCGCACATGTTTGTGTCTTGTGCAGACCACATGCCTTTTGATGGAGTCCCAGGAGGACCCGGAGCAGGCATAGCTGAGTGAGCGAGACTGACCGGGGTGTTTGCCGGTGCGGTGACGAGGGATCTTTCCAGTGATGTTTGTGGCAGCGTTCCCCTTCTTCAGAGTAGGTTGGATGCGTTTTTTTAGTTTACATTTGGTGGGACCTGTTTTTCCATTTGTACTTCTAATGTACTCTGGTTGTGGGATAGTGTATGCATGCATTTTCTTTTCAGGTTTATATATCTCGGCACTGTTGCATGGAGGTGTATGTGGGTGCGTGTGTACAGGTACCTTAGGCTAATTCCTCCCATGTGTGTGATAGCCTAATCGGCACTAGTCGCCAGCCCCTGGACTATTGGAGGTGCGCTTGGGGAGTCGCGGATCGAGCCCCATTGGGTCGGGTCGTGACAAATAAAATAAGAGCACATGAGGGAAGATGTTGCCTATAAATCAGGTAACTCCATTTGGTTTGAAAAAAGGATTTTCTAATGTGCCTTATGAATAATTTAAGGCTTCTAGGAGGATTATAGGGATGTTTTGAGATTATTTTAAAAGTTTATTGTTGAGACAAAATGCTTGATTTGTGTTTGTAATATTTTATAAGTGGTTTCCTTTTATAAGAGCAAAGAAGGGCTCTTTAGGAATGTTTGAAATCATTATTTTATTACAAAATGATTTTCAGTTTCTTGAGGTCCAAAACTAATCATATTAGAATATAATATGTATATATATCTAAATAAAATCATATAATATTAATTGGACAGGTATTGTAAATTTTTTAATCCTTGTTTTTTTATTTAACCCTTTGTTTACTTATATAACTTTAACCATGTTTTCTTGTATATTCATAATATAAGGTCAATATGTTTATTATAAAATTCCAAGAGACCCAAAATAGATCATTAATGACATATTTTTCATAATATATTTCATTTTTCTGATTCATATATTTTTAGGACTATTTTATCATTCAATAAAATATTAATTTATTTAAAAACACATTTATGTCAATATTTTATACTATTAATATCATGACTAGTTAAAAAAAATAAAATCCGACGTGATTATTTCAAAAAAACATCATTAATTAAAATATAACAATTCATCCTCATCTATAAAATTCATGGATAGCATAAAAAGTTTCAAAATAATTTTATTTTAATATTTTTATTCTAATTTAATTAAAACATTCATTAATGAGGTAATCATTTCCTCATCATTGTGTCATAAAATAAAATTATTTGTTTTGATGTCCCAAAATTATAAATAAAAAACTATAATGTAGGAAATATGTTTGGATTTATGATGACTATTTATTGTCAAAAATATTAACAATATAACCCAGCATTAAAATTGTTTTATCAAAACAATAGAAGTATATGATATTTTTATTTTTTACACTATAAATAAAAAGTTATTAATGTCATTATCATAAACAAAAGGCATTAAAAGGAAAAATGTTTGACCCAAGGATTGCATTAGTCAGTCATGACTACTGAAATTAGGTTACTAAAAGTGTTAAGTTAATTTTATATTATTATAATATTATATTTACCTTGAATTACCATATTTACCTCTAACTGCGATAAATAAAAATAAAATGTTACTATTCAACAAAAATTATTTTGAACTTATTGATCAAAATTTTACATACATATGAAAACCATGTCTTTCTTATTTTTGAAATTAAATTTATAGAAGTGCTAAAAAATCATTGAAATTAAAAAGTTGTTTTTTAACTACTACACAACATTTTCACTATTTGTCAAAATTTGAATGTTTTCAGAAAAAAACAAAAAATTCACCCAAAGATAATTTTGATATACCGATTCTAATGAAAAATTTAATGTGGTCAAATAGAACATATAATAATGACAAAAACTATAATAAAATAGTGTTGACCACCAAAATGTGGTAAATCGATCTTTTAAAGAGAATTATAGTATTTATGATTGAAATTTGATTCATTCACATTTTAATACTCTATATTTTATTGGATAGATGTAAAAACATTTAAAAAACATTTATAATCATATTGTAGTATGATATGTTCATTCCTGGAAATAAAATAGCTAGGCATTAACTACCATTTAAAATACTATTATAATATTATTTTCAGTATGACTTAGCCTTGTGTTCAACATGAGATTTCAGAGAAACCCATTGTCGCATGTCGGACACACCATCAAACATAGAATTCCCTTTAAAATTAAATAAATATTTAACTCACAAATATTAATAAATATTAAAATTTCATATTCATTTATTTACCTAGGATGTTACATCCTTCCCCCATTTGGAAATTGCATCCTCACAATTTGATTAAATTATCAAATATATGGTGGTATTTATCCCTCATAGAATTCTTAGATTCCCACATCACCTCTTCGACCAAATGGGTTTTTTCCAAACAAACCTTCACCGGATAAATTACCTTATTTCACAATACTTGTTCTTTTTGGTCATGAATCTTGACTGGTTTTTCCTCATAAGAAAGCTTCTCATCCAACTCAACTACCTCTGGATTCAATAAAGAAATTGGATCCATCATATGCATTCTCAGCATTGATGAATTAAAAACATTGAGTTCCTAAGATAATCATGGAGGTAAATCTACTCTGTAACCAACTGAATCTTCTTTCTCTAGGATTTCATAGGGTCTAATGAACCTTGGAATCAATTTTCCCTTATTACCAAAACACATCAAACTTTTCCAGGAAGAAAATTTGAGAAAGAAATTATCACCTACCTCAAATGAAATATCCTTCCTATGGCTATCCACAAAACATTTCTGCCTACTCTGACTTATTCTAATGTGCTTCTTAATCAATTGAAATTTTTCCTCAATCTCTTGTACCAATTCAAGTACCATCAACTTCCTTCCCGTAATTCATCCCAAAATTATGGAGTACGACACTACTTTCCATTTTATGCCACAAATTGAGGAATCTGTATACTAGAATGAAAACTGTTATTATAAGGAAATTCTATCAATGAATGATGTTTGTCCCAACTTCATGGGTAATGCATTAAGAAAGCACGTAACATATATTCAAATGTATGAATAGTTTATTCTAACTTCCCATCTGATTGTGGATGGAATTTTGTACTTAAATTTAATTATGTACCTAACATCTTCTGAAGGCCTTTCCTAATGTTATAAGTAATCCTGGGATCACGGTCAGATACAATTTATAGGGGTACTCTATGTAACCTGACTATATCTTTAAAATACAAATGTGAAAGATAGTCTAGAGGTAAAGTATCTCGAATAAGAAGGAAATGGGAATATTTATCCAATCGATAAACAATAACCTATATTGCATTATTGCCTCGAGATGTGTTTGGAAATCCCACAATTTAATCCATGGACACATTTCCCTATTTCAACTGTGGCACCGGTAAAGGTTGGAGCATCCCTTTCAGAAACTACCACTAGTCTTTAACATATTGACAAGTAGAGAACTTCATTGTAATGTCATGAATATCTCTTTTCATTCCATCCCACAAGTAATACTATGGAGGATCTCTACACATCTTAGTAATTCTAGAGTGAAATGAAAAAGGAGAACTATAGACTTCTCATAACAACTCATTATTCAACGGTGAATCACTGGGAACACATATTTTAGTACCCCTGGTTTCTGTTATATAACCCTTTCTTTATGATTATAATGGTTATAAAGTTAAGGGTGACGTATGGGAGATTGGGGAGAACTCAGAATGAAGTTTTGGGGAAAAAAGGGAGCCGCACAGGTGGCGCACGGTTTGTGTAAACCTTGCGGCCAAACTATGCAGAGTTGGTATTGGAGGCAGTAGGATTCACACGGTCGATGCATGGTTTGTCTGACCGTGCAGCCAAATCATGCAGGAAGGGTGGTAAAGGTAGTATCTAACTCACGATTAGCACACAGTTTGTAAAACCGTGCGAACTAACCCTGCGACCACTTAAACGAGATCATATAAAAGTGGATCTCATGTATTTTCACCTCTAAGTGGCTCATTTTTCCTCCTTAGTGGCCCTTACTCGGTATTTTGGTTCTCCTAATGTCAAATAGGGTTCTACCAACATTCTGGAGGTGATCCAAAGGCTTCTCTTGGCGAATCAAAGCTGGATTCTTGAGGTACGTGATCGTTCTTGTTTGGTTTCTCAGATCTAATTAGATCTACTTCTCCTCTTCTCTCAGTTTCTTAGATCTACAACCATTATGGGTTGTTCTATGTGTGTGGAATCCAAATATTATGAGATTTGGTCTTGTTTGTGTTAGGAGAAGAGATCTAAGTAGGATCCTTGGTGAATCGGCCGGGTTTTCTTGTGTGTTCTCTGTTTGTTAAGGTTTTCGTCAAAACCTGTGAGGTAGGAGGATTCACTCTTGACTCTTCTTGTTATAATTGATTGGATTATATTAAAATTGGTTTATTTGAATGGATTTGATTTTGAAAAGAAAAGAATAAATCTTCTTTAGTGATGACTTATGGTTTGGATGTGATTTTGAAATCTTGGTGGATTGTTGTGCAAAGTGATTTGGCTTGTTGAATTTAAAATGTTGATTTTAAATTAGGGATTTGCTGAAATTGTAGATTGTTTGATGAAAAGTGTGTTCTCAATAAAAAGTGTAATTTATTGAAATGGTTTGGGATTGAAATGTCTTCGATGGAATTGGTTTTCAATAAAAAGGGATTTTTATTGGAATGGATGGGAATAGAAATGGTTTGGCACTCAAATGGGTTTAATGTAAATGGTTTTCAATAAAAAGGTGTCTCTATTGAAAGGGTGTTTTATCATGATTGATGGGAATAAGTGGTGTGTGTTCATATTGCATGTACAGGGCTTGGTTGAAATAGGACATTGTGCTCGGTGCCAAACGTTTAATGGCACATGGTAACTAAGTACGAGGCTTGGTTGAAATATGACCTTGTGCTCGGTGCCAAAGGTGTAATGGTACATGTGAAACTATTACCTTGTGACAACTTGGTAGATTGAAAAGAAACCACTCATGAGTATGGAACTGTCATAACGTAGCATGCATGGTTGATTTCACGGGTTTGTGAAATTGTTGGGTATGCCAAAAATGATTGTTTGTGAAATGGTTCAAAAGCATGTATGGTTATTTTTATGGAAAAATAACTTGTTTGAAAATTGGTTTAAATTTCTCTTGTATGCCTTTGTTTATGAATGGTTTTGGAAACTTGTTTATATTTAGTTATAAACTGGTTTCGAGATAATGTTTTATATTAAATGTTTTTATATAAATGTGTCTAACTCTTTTATCCTAGTGGCGTGAGTTGGGAAGTCGTTGGGGAAAACCTACTGAGTTTTATACTCACCCCTACTTTGGCACATTGGTGATTTTGCAGATTTCGTATTCCAGGACACAGGTAAAGGTAGAGCACCTTATGGCTAGTGGCTTGTGGTGATGATTAGGAGATATTGTAGAGCATGGAGCTTATGGAGCATGGAGTTGTAGTGTCTTTTGAGAGTCTTGATTTGTTTATCCGTTGTGTACTTTGATGCTTAGTTTGGTATTCCACTGTTGTGTACTTTGATGTGGTTTATTAAAAATAAAGTTGTTTATTAGTCTTCCATTTGTTCATGCATCATATATTGAATGTTTGGTTATGGTTGGTTTATGGGTTTATTTCTTAAAGGGTAAATCATCCCCCAACTTATATTTAAAACCCTTCGGCATTTATTTCCAACCTTTATCATTTGGGGGATGTCGCTTAAGGGCTAATAATGACTCATTGTATTCTCAAGCGAATGAGAATTGGTGGGTCATTACAAATGTTATCAGCTTGTTCGGTCCTTTCCTAACAAGTGGTCCTCGATGTTCTTGGTCTTGGAGTTAAAATTCATTCTTGTCGATTCCTTGGGTTGAAACCTTAGAAAGGAGTAGGATTGTTGGAACTTGAAATGTATAGCATAAATGGACATAACTAACCCATTTATTATGAACTTAAAGTTACATGGGTGTTGGGTACATAAGTGTTTTGCATACACTTCTATAATGTTGGAAATCTCATTGTCATAGGTTTATCCAATTAGAGAAGCATGACATGCATTGGAGAGGAATGACTTCCCACTAGGATTCCATATGTCATTGCGGGAAATGAGTAAGGATTTTGTGCATGGTGCCAATTTTTTTTGAATAAAAATTCAGAAATTGTATTCAAGTGAAAGACTTTGAAAATAGGGTATTTGGTGTATTTTGAAAATGGGTTGATTTTCAAAAAGTATGATGAATGTTTTCGAAAATGGTTGAACATGGAAAAAGTTTTTTTGTGTGAAGAAAATGTTGGGATAGATGATGTGATAGAATTTTAATGCTAATCCATCAGTTTCTAGAGTGTGAGACTGAAGGAGTTTGTTCCTGGTTTAAAAAATGGCACCCAGTAGGCGTCATAGAAACCAGTCGGAAGAGACCAGTGATAATGTGGTTGCACCTGAACCACAACTGATCCAACAGTTTGTCCAAAGCATCACTCAGTCTTTTAAAACTATTGAATTGGGAATGCAATCGGATAATTTGTTTACAATATCAGTCACTGCTGAAAATCCAAGTGGAGGATGTATAGTTATCTTTACTAGAGGAGCTAAGAACTCTAAAACTAAGAGAAAGTGGGAAGAAAACACCTTTTATCAAGGGGGATGAACACATTAGAATCAGACAGCATGATTGTTAAAACTTCCTCAGAGACCCAAGTATAAGACGAGATGTTTCTAGTGTGGATCTACGAGCAACATCATGTGGGATTTTATGGCACAACTTCAAAAATGTCATAATTGTAACAAGATGGGACATCTTTAGCGCATTTTCTATAATGATTTGAGGCCGAGTGTTCATGAAACTCCTCAGAAAGGGATGTGTCAGTATGTAAATAATGTGAAAAGAATGGAAAGCATGCATCTGCTTGGGGCTGAACAAATTATAGCGGATGATCAGTCAGGACCATCCAAAGTGCGAGGTATGGTTCTTTTAATTTCCATGTTGATGAAAGCTTTGTTTGATACGGGTGCTCCCCATTCCTTCATTTCTTCTCATGTTGTTGATTTTCTATGTTTAAAACTGGAAATAATCCCTTCCATTTAGAAACTGAAAACTCCTCTCGGTGAAAGAGAATGTAGATGCTTCGTGTGTAGAGCATGTTTTATAACTATTGATGGAGCTGAGATGAAATAGGATTTCTCTATGCTGGAGATGTATGTCTATGATATAATCTGGGGTATGGATTGGCTGAAAATGGTTAAGGCTCACATCGATTGTTATAGGAGAATGGTTAGTTTCACGACTGATGACGACATAAACCATATGTTCAGAGGAGAGAGGATGGTAAATAAATATGCAAAGAGCGTGTTGGCACCAATGGTGGGAATGATCTCTTAACAACTGGCAGTGTTGACATTGGCATCAATGAAAGATATTGAGAGATATAATTTTCCAGCTATGGTGGATCAATTTCTAGATGACTTTCCCAATAACATCTTAGTGTTACCACCTCTAAAGGAAGAGGAGTTTACGATTGATCTCCTTCTCGAGACTAGTCCTATTTACCTTCTGTCTTATAGGATGGCACCAACAGAGTTATGGGAATTGAAAATGTAGTTAGAGGAGCCGGAAAGCAAGGGTTTCATTCGACCAAGTTCTTCTCCATGGGCATCACCTGTGTTGTCTTTGAAGAAGGAAGATGGAACTCTTCGGCTGTGTGTTGATTATCGTAAGCTTAACCAAGTTACGATAAAGAATAGATATCCACTTCCACGCATTGATGATCTGTTCGATCAATTATGGGGAGCTCAGTGGTTCTCCAAGATTGATTTGCAACCAAGATATCACCAATTGCGAGTTCGGAAGGAGGATATTCTAAATAAATATTTTATAAGTAGAGATGGCCACTATGAATATGTAGTCATTCCTTTTGGTCTAACAAATGCACCATCGGTCTTCATGGATATGATAAATAAGATATTTCAGCGATATCTAGATTCTATTTTTGTGGTGATTGTTAATGATATCTTGGTGTATTCAAAGACAAGGGCTAATAATGAGGAGCACCTGGGAAAAGTGAAAACATATGCTCTTTAACATAAATCATGAAATCATAAGATTTATGAATAACAAATATTAATCTAGAATCATAAATTTAACTTGTGTCATCCATATCAAACTTATATTGTTGCTTTCACAGCTACATAGGGAGTTACATTTGGAATACCCATCACAGTATATTCCATAAATATATTATTTGAAACATTAACATTTACCTTCATTCACGTTACCCAATTAATTGGAGACCTATATCAGGCTCACCCACCCCAGGTTTATCACGGAACCACCCATATGTGTAAATAATGACCAAAAACCATAACAGAATGTTAACACATGAACAAGAATAAATGAATTAAAAAATATCCACAATGAAATCACAATATAAAATTTAAATATATTGACATAATTAGCCCATTCTCAAACCCATTTTCAATACCAAAATGCATAAAAATAGTTTATGGTACCTATTTTTCTTATAAAAACAGAACAACTTGTAGAAGAAGCCAAATTTAAAAAATTCTTGTGGGATAGAACGGTCATTGTCACCGTGTACAATAAAAAGAAAAAAAATACCTTTTCCTTTTAGTAAAAAACTATGTATAAAAATATTTATTTTGAATGAATTGATGTTTCAAAGGGTTTATAAACCGTATATAAAAAGTTGTGTAGAAATCAAAATATGCCTCAATGAATAGAGATTGAGATGGAGGCCATTACCTCGTGTCCGACGTGAATCGTTTGTTCTTTAATATCATGAACAATAAACTAATGTTAATTAATAGTTTCTTAAAAACCATTTTCAAGTTTATTATTCATTTTATATCACTTATTAACACATTATAAACATTACAAAATCATTCGAGTTAATAATAGACTTTTTTGTCGATATTTGGTACTTTAGTAAAAAATGAACTTCTTATAACTACAAGTTGTGCATGTGGTAAAAATAAAATTATATATATAATTATATTAATAATTTAGATATCATATATATAATATATATCCATTATATATATAGGTATTTATAGTATTACATAACATTTATAGATAATAAATGAAATGCACGGTTCATTGAGATGGTAAGTTGTACATATGCGTGAATGCTACTTTCATTTATATTTCATATTTAATGGGATGAAAACATTATAATACATAGGTATATTATAATTCCAATATATCATAATATATAATTTCATGAACTCCATCCTTCATATGTTCCAGGTATGACATGAACGAGTAATATCACTTTAGGGGTCGGAAGTCCTCACTTCCTCTAATGAAATTATCCTATTTTCATGTTATGGAAACCATAAAGGTATGGTATAAATGAAAAATTCAGAATCATAGAAAAAATATAAATATATTAAATATCATATATATATGTATATTGTTCCATCATAATGGACACCATGGGAGGCGATTGGAGATAATCAAACAATCATAATTTCACGAGGCATCAGTTCGCCATACACAGAAATAGTTTGTTCGTATCCATTAAATGGAGGACTGTGTAAGGGTAGTTCAAATAATTATCATAAAAACAGCCTATTATTTTGAGGATAATATTATAGTTCTGTAAAAAATGAATAAGAAGATCATATGGAGTGAATAAGTAAAATAAAATAAGTGAACTTGAGGGAAGATGTTGCCTATAAATTAGGTAACTCCATTTGCTTTGAAAAAAGGATTTCCTGATGTGACTTATGAATAATTTAAGGCTTCTAGGAGGATTATAGAGATTTTTCGAGATTATTTTGAAAGTTTTTTGATGAGAAAAAAGGCTAGATTTGTGTTTTTAATGGGTTATAAGTGGTTTCCTTTTATAAGAGCGAAGAAGGACTCTTTAGGAATGTTTGAAAGTATTATTTTATTACAAAATGATTTTCAGTTTCAAAAGGTCCAAAACTAATCATATTAGAATATAATATGTATATATGTCTAAATAAAATCATCTAATATTAATTGGAATAGTTTTGTAAATTTTTTAATCATTATATTTTTTATTTGACCCTTTGTTTACTTATTTAACTTTAACCAAGTCTTCTTGTATATTCATAATATAAGGTTAATATGTTTAATATAAAATTTCATGAGACCCAAAATAGATAATTAATGAAATATTTTTCATAATATATTTCATTTGGCTGATTCATATATTTTTAGGATTATTTTATCATTCAATAAAATATTAATTTATTTAAAAACACATATATGTCAATATTTTACACTATTAATATCATGACTTGTTAAAAAAATCAAATCCAACGTGATTATTTCAAAATAACATCATTAATTAAAATATAAAAATTCATCCTCATCTATAAAATTCATTTATGGCATAAAAAGTTTCAAAATAATTTTATTTTAATATTTTTATTTTTATTTATTTAAAACATTCATTTGTGAGGTAATCATTACCTCATCATTGTGTCATAAAATAAAATTATTTTTTTGATGTCTCAAAATTTTAAATAAAAAACTATAATGTAAGAAATATGTTTTTATTTATGATGAATATTTATTGTAAAAAATATTAACAATATAACCCAACATTAAAAATGTTTTAGCAAAACAATAGATGTATATGATATTTTTATTTTTTGCATTATAAATAAAAAGATATTAATGTCATTATCATACCCAAATGGCTTTCAAAGGCCAAACGCTTCACCCAAGGATTGCATTAGTCAGTCATTACTACTACAATAAGGTTAGGAAAAGTGTTAAGTTAATTTTATATTATTATAATATTATATTTACCTTGAATTACCATATTTACCTCTAACTGCGATAAATAAAAATCAAAATTCACTATTCACCAAAAATTATTTTGAACCTATTGATAAAACATTTACATAAATATTTCAACCATGCCTTTCTTATTTTGGAAATTAAATTCATAGAAGTTCTAAAAAATCATTGAAATGAAAAAGTTGTTTTTTAACCACTACACAACATTTTCACTATTCGTCAAAATTTGAATGTTTTTAGAAAAATCCAAAAAATTCACCCAAAGATAATTTTGATATACTGGTTCTAATGAAAAATTTAATCTGGTCAAATTGAACATATAATAATGACAAAAACTATAATAAAAAAGGGTTGACCATCAAAATGCGGTAAATCGACCTTTTAAAGTGTATTATAGTATTTGTAATTGAAATTGGATTCCTTCATATTTTAATCCTCTAGATTTTATTGGATAAATGTAAAAACATTTAAAAAACATTTATAATCTTATTGTAGTATGATATGTTCATTCCTGGAAATAAAATATCTTGGCATTAACTACCATTTAAAATACTATTATAATTTTATTTTCAGTATGACTCAACCTTGTGTTCAACATGAGATTTCAAAGAAATACATAGTCACATGTTAGGCACACCATCGAACATAAAATCCCCTTTAAAATTAAATAAATATTTAACTCATAAATATTAATAAATATTAAAATTACATATTCATTTGTTTACCTAGGATGTTACATCCTTCTCCCCTTTGGAAATTTCATCCTCACAATTTGATTCAATTATCAAATAAATAGGGTTATTTATCCCTCATATAATTATTAGATTCCCACATTGCCTCTTTGACCAAATGGTTTTTTCCAAAAAAAAACCTTCACCTGATAAATTACGTTATTTCACAATACTTGTTATTTTTGGTCAAGAATCTTGACTGGTTTTTCATCATAAGAAAGCTTCTCATCCAACTCAACTACCTCTGGATTCAAAAAAGAAGATGGATCCATCATATGAATTCTCAACATTGAAGAATTAAAAACATTGAGTTCCTAAGATAAACATGGAGGTAAATATACTCTGTAAGCAACTGAATCATCTTTCTATAGGATTTCATAGGGTCCAATGAACCTTGGACTCAAATTTACCTTACTACCAAAACACATCACACTGTTCCAGGGAGAAACATTGAGAAAGACATTATCACTTACCTCAAATGAAAGATCCATCCTCTGGTTGTCCACATAACATTTCTGCCTACTCTGACTTATTCTAATGTGCTTCTGAATCAATTTATCTTTTTCCTCAATCTCTTGTACCAATTCAAGTCCCATCAACTTCCTTCCCACAATTCATCCCAAAATTATGGAGTACGACAGTGCTTTCTATTTTATGCCACAAATTGAGAAATCTGTATACTAGAATGAAAACTGTTATAATAAGAAAATTCTATCAATGAATGATGTTTGTCCCAACTTCTTGGGTAATGCATTAAGCAAGCACATAACATATATTCAAATGTCTGAATTGTTCATTCTAACTGCCCATCTGATTGTGGATGGAATGTTGTACATAAATTTAATTAAGTACCTAACATCTTCTAAAGGACTTTCCTAAAGTTATAAGTAATCCCGGGATCACAGTCAAATACAATTTATTGGGGTACTCTATGTAACCTGACTATATCATTAAAATACAAACGTGAAAGATAGTATAGAGGTAAAGTATCTCAAATAAGAAGGGAATGGGAATATTTAGCCAATTGATAAACAACAACCTAGATTCCATTATTTCCTTGAGAAGTCTTTGGAAATCACACAATTTAATCAGGGGACACATTTCTCCATTTCAAATGTGGCACCAGTAATTGTTTGAGCATCCCTTTCAGTAACTTCCACTCGTCTTTAACCTATTGACAATTCGAACACTTCATAGTGATGTCATCAATATCTCTTTTCATTCCATCCCACTAGTAATACTATGGAGGATATCTAGACATCTTAGTAATGCTAGAGTGAAATGAAAAAGGAGAACTATAGGCTTCTCATAACCACCCATTCTTCAAGGGTGAATCACTAGGCACACATATTGTAGTACCCCCGGTTTCTGGTATGTAATCCTTTCTTGATGCTTATAATGGTTATAAAGTTAAGGGTGACGTATGGGAGAGTGGGGAGAACTCAGAATGATGTTTTGGGGGAAAAAGCGAATCCACACGGGTGGCGCACGATTTGTCTAAACAATGCGGACAAACCGTGCAGAGTCGGTATTGGAG
The DNA here is from genome assembly GCA_963277665.1 of Viscum album. Classification (NCBI taxonomy): domain Eukaryota; kingdom Viridiplantae; phylum Streptophyta; class Magnoliopsida; order Santalales; family Viscaceae; genus Viscum; species Viscum album. The sequence goes on along the minus strand of OY728128.1, from coordinate 156,759,201 downwards.
GTAGTAGTTTCCACATGGGCAATGCATGGTTTGTCTGACCGTGTGGCCAAATCATGAAGGAAGGGTGGTAGAGGCAGTAGCTAACAAATGGTTAGTGCACAATTTATAAAACTGTGTGAACTAGCCCTGAGGCCACTTAAACGAGATCCAATAAAAGTGGATCTCATGTGTTTTCATCTCTAAGTGGCTCATTTTCCTCCTTAGTGTCCCTTACTCGGTATTTTGGTTCTCCTAAGGTAAAATAGGGCTCTCCCATCATTCTGGAGGTGATCCGAAGACTTCTCTTGGTGAATCGAAGCTGGATTCTTGAGGTATGTGATCGTTCTTGTTTGGTTTCTCAGAACTAATTAGATACACTTCTCCTCTTCTCTCGGTATCTTAGATCTACTCCCTTTATAGTTATATCTAAGTGTGTGGATGCGAAACATGATGAGATTTGGTCTTGGTTGTGTTAGGAGAAGAGATCTAAGGAGGATCCTTGGTGAATCGGCCAGGTTTTCTTGTGCGTTCTCTGTTTGGTAGGGTTTTCATCAAAACCATTGAGGTAAGAGGATTCAATCATGACTCTTCTTGCTAGAATTGATTGGATTAGATTCAAATTGTTTTATTTGAATTTATTTTATTGGTAAAAGCAAAGAATAAATCTTCTTTAGTGATGATTTATGGTTTTGATCAGATTGTGAAATCTTGGTGGATTGTTGTGCAATGTGATTTGGCTTTTCTAATTTAAAATGTTGATTTTAAATTATGGATTTTCTGGAATTGTAGATTGTCTGATGAAAAGTGTGTTCTCAATAAAAATGGTGATTTATTGAAATGGTTTGGGATTCAAATGCCTTTGATGGAATTGGTTTTCAATAAAAAGGGATTTTTATTGAAATGGTTGGGAATCGAAATGGTTTGGCATTGAGATGGTTTTAAGTAAATGGTTTTCAATAAAAATGTTTTTTTATTGAAATTGTGTTTTCACATGAGTGATGGGAATAAGTGGTGTGTGTTCATATTTGATGTACATGTCTTGGTTGAAATAGGGCATTGTCCTCGGCGCCAAACGTTTAATGGCACATGGTAACTAAGTACGAGGCTTGGTTAAAATATGACCTTGTGCTTAGTGCCAAAGGTGTAATGGCACATGGGAAACAATTACCCTGTGACGACTTGGTATATTGAAAAGAAACCACTCATGAGTATGGAAATGTCATAACGTAGCATGCATGGTCGATTTCACGGGTTTTTGAAATGGTTGGGTATGCCAAAAATGATTGTTTGTGAAATGGTTCAAAATCTTTTTTGGTTATTTTTATTGAAAAATAACTTGTTGGAAAATTTGTTTAAATTTCTCTGGTAATGCCTTTGGTTATGAATTGTTTTGAAAACTTGTTTATATTTAGCTATAAACTGCTTTCGAGAAAATGTTTTATATAAACTATTTTTATATAAATATGTCTAAATCTTCTATCCTAGTGCCATGAGTTGGGAAGTCATTGGGGAAAACATACAGAGTTTTATACTCACCCCTACTTTGGAATGTTGGTGCTTTTTCAGATGTCGTGTTCCGGGACACAGGTAAAGGTAGAGCACCTTATGGCTAGTGGCTTGTGGTGATGCTTGGGAGATGTTGTAGAGCATGAAGCTTATGGAGCATGGTGTTTTAGTGTCTTTTGAGAGTCTTGATTTGTTTATCCACTGTGTACTTTGATGATTAGTTTGGTCTATCGTTGTTGTTTGCATTGATGCGGTTTATTATAAATGAAGTTGTTTATTAGTCTTTCATTTGTTCATGCATCATATATTGAATGTTTGGTTATGGTTGGTTTATGGGTTTATTTCATATATGGTAAATCATCCCACAACTTATATTTGAAACCCTTTGGCATTTATTGACAACCTTTAGTGCCTAGGGGATGTCTCTTAAGGCCTAATATTGACTCATTGTACTCTTAAGCCAATGAGAATTGGCGGGTCATTACAAATGTTATCAGCTTGTTCGGTCCTTTCCTAACAAGTGCTCATCGATGTTATTAGTCTTGGAATTGAAATTCATTCTTGTATATTCCTTGAGTTGAAATCTTAGACAGGAGTAGGATTGTTGGAACTTGAAATGTATAGCATAAAAGGATGTAGCAAACCTATTTATTCTGAACTTCAAGTTACAAGGGTGTTGGGTACATAAGTGTTTTGTATACACTTCTATGATGTTGGAAATATCATTGTCACAGGTTTATCCAATGAGAGGAGAATGACATGAATTATAGAGGAATGGATTCCCACGAGGATTCCATATATCATTGTGGGAAATGAGTAAGGATTTTGTGCATGGTGCCAATTTTTTTTGAATAAAAATTCAGAAATTGTTTTCAAGTGAAAGACTTTGAAAACAGGGTATTTGGTGTATTTTGAAAATGGGTTGATTTTCAAAAAGGATGATGAATGTTTTCGAAAATGATTGAACATGGAAAAAAGTTTTTTTTGGAAGGAAATGTTGTGATAGATGATGTGATAGAATTTGAATGCTAATCCATCAGTTTCTAGAGTGTGAGATTGAAGGAGTTTGTTGTTGGTTTAAAAAATAGCACCCAGTAGGCATCATAGAAACTAGTCATAAGAGGCCAGTGAGAATGTGGTTGCACCTGAACCACAGATGAACCAACAGTTTGTCCAAAGAATCACTATGTCTTTTAAAATCGTTGAATTGGGACTACAGCCGGATAATTTGTTTATAATATCCGTCACTCCTGAAAATCCAAGTGGATGATTAGATTTATCTTTACTAGATGAGCTGAGAACTCAAACACTAAGAGAAAGAGGGAAGCAGAAACCTTTTATCAAGGAGGAAGAACACATCAGAATCGGACTACATGATTGTTAAATCTTCCTCAAAGACCCAAGTATAAGCTGAGATGTTTCCAGTGTGGCTCTACGAGCAACATCAAGTGGTATTGCAAGGCACAATCTCGAAAATGTCATAATTGTAACTAGATGGTACATATTTAGTGGTTTTTCTGTAATGATTAGAGGTCGGGTGTTCATGAAACTCCTCAGAAAGGGATGTGTCAGTATGGAAATAAAGTGCAGTGCATGGAAAGCATGCATCTTCTTGGAGATGAGAAAATTATTGTGGATGATAAGTCGAGACCATCCAAATTGTGAGGTATGGTTCATTTAATTTCCACATTGATTAAATCTTTGTTTGATACGGGTGCTCCCCATTCCTTCATTTCTTCTCATGATGCTGATTTTCAATGTTTAAAACCGTAAATAATCACTTCCGTTTTGAAACTGAAAACTCCTCTCGGTGAAAGAGAATGTAGAGACTTTGTGTGTAGAGCATGTTTTATAAATATTGATGGAGCTAAAATGAAATGGGATATCACTATGCTAGAGATGGATGTCGATGATATAATCTGGGGTATGGATTGGTTGAAAATGGTCAAGGATCACATCGATTGTTATAGGAGAATGGTTAGTTTCATGACTGAGGACGACATCAACCATCTGTTCAGAGGAGATAAGATGGTAAATAAAGATTCCAAGATCTTGTTGGCACCAATGGTGGGAACGATATCTTTACAACTGGAAGTGTTGACTTTTTCATCAATGGAAGATATCGAGAGAGATAATTTTACAGCTATGGTGGATCAATTTCTAGATTTCATTCCCAATAACTTCTTTGGGTTACCACCTCTATAGTAAGTGGAGTTTACGATTGATCTCCTTTCCGGGACTAGTCTTATTTCCCATCCGTCTTATAGGATGGCACCAACGGAGTTACGGGAATTTAAAGTGCAGTTAGTGGAGCCAGAAAGAAAGGTTTTCATTCGACCAAGTACTTCTCCATGGGCAGCACCTGTGTTGTTTGTGAAGAAGGAAGCTGAAACTCTTCGGATGTGTGTTTATTATCGTAAGCTTAACCAAGTTACGATAAATAATAGATATCCACTTCCACGCATTGATGATCTGTTCGATCAATTAAAAGGAGCTCAGTTGTTCTCCAAGATTGATTTGCGGCCAGGATATCACCAATTGCGAGTTCGGAAGGAGGATATTCCAAATACATATTTTAGAAGTAGATATGGACACTACGAATTTGTAGTCATGTCTTTTGGTCTAACAAATGCACCAGCGGTCTTCCTGGATTTGATGAATAAGATATTTTAGCGATATCTAGATTCTTTTTTTTGGTGATTGCTAATGATATCATGGTGTATTCAAAGACAAGGGCTAATCATGAGGACCACCTGGGAAAAGTGTTACAAATCTTTAGAGATCATCGTTTATATGCCAAATTATCAAAGTGTGATTTTTTGATACAAGAATTAAGTTTCCTTGGCCATGTCATTTTTGAGAAAGGAATTTTAGTTGACCCTAAAAAGATAGAAGCCATTATCCCTTTGCAATCACTGAAGAATGTGTTCGAGATACGCAGTTTTCTTGGTCTAGCTGGTTACTATCGATGCATTGTGCGGGATTTCTCACGACTAGCATCACCAATGACAGCTCTGACAAAGAATAATGCTATATTCCAATGGACAGAAGGATATCAGAAGTCTTTCTAGGAACTGAATGTTTGCCATACATCAGCACATATCTTGATCTTTCCAGAAACAGGATAGGGATATGTGGTTTATTATGATGCTTTGAGAACAGGGTTGGGTTGTGTTCTCATGCAAGGATACCCTATGGTTACTTATGGTTCAATGCAGATGAGGGCGCATGAGAAGAATTACCCCACACATGATATAGAGTTAGTTTCAGTCGTCCATGCTTTGAAAACATGGAGAAATTATGTCTTTGGAGAAAAATTTACTGTTTTTGTGGATCACAAAAGCTAGAAACATATTTTCTCACAACAAGATTTGAATCTGAGGCAAAGTAGGTGGATGAAGCATCTCTAAATGTTTGACTTTGACTAGATGTATAAACCGGGAAAAGACAATTCGGTGACGGATACAATGAGTAGAAAGTCATAAGTTGAGTTAGTGAATGATGTTTCTGATGAATGGCGGTTGATGTCGGTCGTAGCCGACATGCATGTGGAATATGAAGACCGAGGGGATGTTGTTGTTTTATTTTCAGCAACACTTGTTCCTAATTTAGTAAAAATGATCAATGAAGAACAAACATCTGATGCAAAATGACTTGTTGTATGTTCAAAACTCAATGGTGGGGAGACCATTGATAGTTGGAAACTTGATGGGGGTTCAGTTCTGTGTTTCAGAGATTGGATGGTTGTACCGACGGTTTGTCAGGAAAAACTCCTCCATGCTTATCACCATTCAAGATAGGCTATACACCCAGGTACACAGAGGATGTATAAGGTGTTGAAGGCACAGTTTTTGTGGAGAGGCATGAAAAGGAAAGAGGTCGAGTTCGTATCGCGGTGCTTAACCTGTCAGCAAGTTAAAGTAGAGCATCCAAGACCAGCTGGTATGTTACAATCTTTACCTATACTAGTGTGGAAATGGGATCCGATAGCAATTGATTTTTTATAGGTCTTCCTAGAATGGTCCAGAAACACGATGCCATTTGGGTGATAGTGCATAATCTAAACATGTCGGCCCATTTCATCCCTATTCGTGAAACTCATATGGTGGAAGATCATTCAAAAATATATATCCGAGAAGTGGTAAAGAGACATGTTGTACCAGTGTATATAGTCTCAGACAGAGATCTGAGGTTCACATCTCGTTTCTGGAAATCATTACAGCAAGCCCTTGGAACTCAGTTGACTATGAGCATGGTGTATCATCCTTAGACCGATAGGAAATCCGAGTAGACGATACAAAAATTGGAAGACATGTTGTGGGTTTGTGTAATGGATTTTGGTGGCTCATAGGAGGAGCATACACCCTTCATGGAGTTCTCATACAATAATAGCTATCATGACTCGATACGCATGGCTCCATTTGAAGCATTGTATGGGCGTCCTTGTCGTTCTCCTCTTTGCTGGGTGGAAACTTGTGAAACATCACTAGTTGGGCCGAGCCTTGTCCAATAAAAAATGGAGAAGATTCAGTTGATTTGAATGAGGATGGAGACGGCTCAGAGTTGTCCAAAATCTTATGCAGATCATTGTCGAAGACCGTTGTCGTTCGTTGTGGGTGATCATGTCTTCTTGAGGATCTATCCAAGACATGGACATCGTTGTTTCAGGAAGCAGAGAAAGATATATCCTAGATACATTGTCTCTTTTGAGATACTAGAATGGGTTGGAGAGGTGGAATATCAGTTGGAATTACCACCACAGTTCAGTTTGGTGCGTAATGTGTTCCATGTATCTCAGTTGAGAAAGTATTAGCTTGATGCTGACCATGTGATCAGATGGGATCACGTTGACCTACATACGGATGCTTCGTTGATTCATATTCTGGTACGGATTGTGCATAGGCAAGATAAAGTCTTGCATTGAAAAATCATCGGTCTAGTGCGGGTTTTTTGGCAGCATAGTCAGATTTAGGAAGAGACTTGGGAACGTGAGAAGGAAATGAAAGAGCACTGGCCAAAACTCTTTCATTTGGGTGAAGGTTTTCTACTTTTCAGGGACAGAAAGACCAATGGTGGGGACAATGTAGTACCACTAAATTTCTTGTATGTAACCCTTTATTGATGATTTTAATGGTTATAAAGTTAATGGTGATGTATGGGTGATTCTAGAGAACTAGGAATGATGTTTTGGGGAAAAAAGTAAAGCTGCACGGGCGGCACACAATTTCTCTTAACCGTGCGGCCAAACCTTGCAGAGATGGTATTGGAGTCAGTATCTTCCACACGGGAGGCACAATAATTGTCTAACCTTGTGTCCAAATCATGCGGCAAGGGTGGTAGAGGCAGTAGCTAATGCACGGTTAGCACAGAGTTTTTCAAACCATGCAAACTAATTGTGCGACCACTTAAACGATATCCTATAAAGGTGGATCTCACGCGTTTTGGCCACTTAGTGGCTCATTTTTTCCTCCTAAGTGGATATAACTCAGGATTTTGGTTCTCCTAAGGTCAAAGAGGGTCCTCCCATCTTTTTGGAGGTGATTTGAAGGCTTCTCTTGGCGAATCGACGCCTGATTCTTGAGGTATGTGATCGTTCTGTTTGGTTTCTCAGATCTACAAAGATCTACTTCTCATTTTCTCTCAGTTTCTTAGATCCACCCCCGTTATGGGTAGATCTAAGTTTTTGGATGCCAAAAATGAATAGATTTGGTCTTGGTTGTGTTAGGAGAAGAGATCTAAAGAGGATCCTTGGTGAATCAGCCGGGTTTTCTTATGCGTTCTCTATTTATTAGGGTTTTTTTCAAAACCTTTGAGGTAGGAGGATTCACTCTCGAATCTTCTTTCTAGTACTGCTTGTCTTAGATTAAAATTGGCGTATTTTAATGGATATTATTTCTAAAATCATAGAATAAATATTATGTAGTGATGATTTATGATTTTGATGAGATTGTGAAATCGAGGTGAATTGTTGTGCAAAGTGATTTGGCTTGTTGAATATAAAACATTGATTTTAAATTATGGATTTGTTGAAATTGTAGATTGTTTGATGAAAATTGGTTTTTAAATAAAAGGTTGATTTATTGGAATGGTTTGATATTGAAATGAATTTTATGGAATTGGTTTTCAAGAAAAAGGGTGTTTTATTGAAATGGTTTGGAATTGAAATGGTTTGGCATTGAAATTGCTTTAATGGAAATGGTTTTCAATAAAAATCTGTTTTTATTGAAAAGGTTTTTTGGAATGATTGATGGGAATATGTGGTGTGTGTTTATATTGCATGTGTGGGGCTTGGTTAAAATACAACCTTATGCTCGGTGCCAAACGCTTAATGGAACATGGTAACTAAGTACGATGCTTGGTTGAAATATTACCTTGTGCTTGGTGCCAAAGGTGTAATGGAACATGGGAAAAAATTACCTTGTGACGACTTGGTAGATTGATAAGAACCCGCTCAAGAGTATGGAACTATCATAACATAGCATGAATTGTTGATTCCACAGGTTTGTGAAATGGTTGGGTATTCCAAAAATAAATGTTTGTGAAATGGTTTGAAATCTTGTATGGTTATTTTTCTGGAAAAATAAATTGCTATAAAATTGGTTTAAATTGCTCTTAGAATGCCTTTGGTTATGAACTATTTTGGAAACTTGTTTATATTCAGTTATAAACTACTTTTGAGAAAAAATTTCATATAAATTCTTTTTATATAAATGTGGCTGACACTTTTATCCTAGTGGCGTGAGTAGGGATGTCATGGGGAAAACCAAATGAGTTTTATACTCACCCCTGCTTAGGCACATTGGTGCTTTTGCAGATGTCGTATTCCGGGGCATAGGTAAAGGTACAACATCCTATGGATAATGGCTTGTGGTGATGCTTGGGAGATGTTGTAGAGCTCAGAGCTTATGGAGCATGGAGTTGTAGTGTCTTTTGAGAGTCTTTCATTGTTTATTCGATGTGTACTTTGATTCTTTGTTTGGTCTTCCGCTGTTGTGTACTTTGATGTGGTTTATTATAAATGAAGTTGATTATTGGTCTTTCATTTCTTCATGAATTATATAGTGAATGTTTGGTTATGGTTGGTTTATGGGTATATTTCTTAAAGGGTAAATCATCCCCCAACTTATATTTGAAACCCTTCGGTATTTATTGATAGCCTTTGGCATCATTGGGATGTCTCTTAAGGCATAGTAATGACTCGTTGAACTCTCAATCCAATGAGAAGTGGTGGGTAATTAAACATATTCTATTACCAAATATCAAAACACATTCTTTATCAGTGTTAAATTTTCATAACTAACCCTTCTGAACCAAATCTACTTTTTTTTCTACAACACAATATCTTTTTTCTACGCTTTCTTAAATCTGTCTGATAGAGATGATTTCGTGGTCACATGTTACAAAACAATGGAATTTCATACAACAAAAACTTCAATGCCAAAGTTCAACAAATATTAAATCAAAGGATCAAGTTCCCAATATAACATGGATAATGTGGCATTAAATTTTCCACTCAAAGAATCAAACACTTTATTTGACTTTCCTAGATAGTAACGAATTGTGCAATCATAATCCTTGATTAATTCCAACCATCTTCCCTGTATCATGTTCATTTATTTATGAGTAAATATATACATCAAATTTTTTTGTCTGTATATATTTCACATTTTACTCCAAAAAGATGAAACCTCATAATCATTAAAGCATAAAAAATTGAAGCTAATTCAAATAATGTGTAGTGTAATTTATCTCATGAGGTTTAAAATGACATAAAGCCTAAACAATTATCTGGTCACTCTGCATTAGGAAACAACAAAGTCCTTTCAATGATACAACACAGTAGAAAAAATTTCACCAACTCTTGAAGGTAAATCCAAAAATAGAGAATTCACCAATCTTATTTTCAATCCCTAAAAAAACTCCCGCATACTATTTTCAATATAAACATAACACCTTTTCGATTTAGATTATTCAGTGTTCTAGATAACCGTGAGAAAATTTCAACAAACCTCTAGTAATAACCTACTAATCCAAGAAAACAATGAATCTTTCTTATATTTGTGGGTCTTAGACTTTCTTCAAAAAATTTTGTTTTAGTAGGATCTACAATGATGCCAATTTTTTAAAAAATGTGACAAGGAATGAAACATTTTTTGACAAAAACTTGCACTTTCTGAATTTCCCATACTGTTTCTTTCCTTTTATGGTTTTCAAGACAACCATTAAATGACATTCATTTTTTCATTTTTATATTGTTTAAAACCATAATATCTACAATAAATACAACAAGAAACATATCTAAGAACTCAACGAAAATTATATTCATGAGATCCATGAATACAACACATGCATTGGTTTACTCAAACAACATAACTACAAATTCATAATGGCCATATCTAGTACAAAACGTGGTCATAGAAATGTTTTCATCCTTTACATTAAACTGATGATACCTCAACCGCAAGTCAATCTACGAAAAACACTAAGCTACCTAGATCTTATAAAATAAATCATCAATGTGAGAGAAGGATAATTTTTCCAAAAAGTGATATTATTCAAGGATCTATAATTTATTCATAGTCCCATTTAACCATCATTCTTTTTTACCAACAAGACAAGTGCATTGCATGGTGATGTGCTATATAGAATGAAACCTTTATTTAACAACTCCTGCAAAATTTTCTTTAACTCTAAAAGTTCAATTTGAGCCATTCAATATGGAGGTATTGAAAATAGATTATCATTAAAAAATAAGTCAACAATAAATTCAACTTACCGATCATGTATTATACAAGGGAACTCATTAGGGAAAACATCAAGATACTTATTTAACAGTAGCACATAAGTAATATGAACTGTTCATTTATTTTCAGCAACATGTTCATGGTATCATTTATTTCCATATTTTACTAGTTTCTCATCTCCTGATATATTATAAAATGTTAGGGTTCATTCTTGTACACATACTGATATTCTTTCTGAAAAAAACAATTTAAATCTACATTCATTATTAGCATGATAAATGGAAAGCTAATCCCTACACAAAATAATATTAAACTCTACTATAGGAATTACAATATGGTTTATAGGTTTATTATTTCCACACACAAGGAGTGGATGGTTCATATAATTTATTTTTGTCTCAACATTTCTTCCTAGTGTTTCTACCATAAGTTCAGGATTAATATTGTGAGATGAAATTCACAAATTAATAGAATGATTCTCTGAAATGAACGAATGTGTAGACCCTAAATCAAACAATACATTGGAATAATCTAAATAAATAAATAGTATACCTGATATTACTTAATTTGAAGGCCCAACATCTGCTTAAGATGTTTCAAATTATTTCACCACCCCTTACTTCATGTTTTCCAGCTTCATCCCTTTAGTTGGGTAAATCGTTAGACACTCATTTGTATAATGACCCATTTAATTGCACTTAAAACATTTTACTGATTGTAAATAAATTTTTTCCTACCATTACCTTGATATTTTTTAGTGTAATTATGATCCTTATGCTTCATTTTACCACATCAATAGCACTTACTATAATTGAAAATCCATTCCCCTGTGTTCTTTTTACATCAATTTTCAAAAACTATAAACTTTAGTTTCTTACCATTAGAAACTTTTGAAGTGTTCTTACCTTTTTTCTTCCACCTAGACCACTTATTTATTTGTTTGTTGAATAAACCCTGATCATCAGAAAACTACATTTTCACCATCACTTCACATCGAACAAGTTTTTCATAACTTTTTAACTTATGATAAGATAAATACCATTGATATATTTGATTAATTCTTGATTAAAAATGTTTTACTTTACTATTAAGATAACCTATAATATTTTTAGAATACCTTTCATATTGAGTAATTTTTTCATTATGAGAAGCCACTAAGTCATCCGCCTACCTCATATCTAGGAATTTTTTTCCATCCTAAGACGAACCACCTAAGGAAAATATTTATCAAGAAATATTCCTTTTAAATCATCCCACTGAAGAGGTTCAATCAAGTAACTATCCATGTTATTTCTCACCATTTACCACCACTGATCGGCTTGGCCTTCAAAATGAAAAACATCAAAACTAACCTTTTGATGTTCTGAACTCCCCATGACATAGAAAATATAGTCTTTTTCTTTAATCTACCATTCATATGGAACCTGGCCATATGATCCAATGATGGACGAGGGATGCTGCATTATGAAATGCTCCACTACTGTCATCTACTTCTATGGTTGATCAGGGTGATCTCGTGCATTGTTACCATGACCATTTATAGCCTGATTCAATGGTTTCATCACTGCAACAAACTCCTCATTATTTATTCTGACCATCTTAGGTTTTTGATAGGGAAGGTTATTTTCCAATTGATGCCATCCAAACATAGCTACCATGTTTCCTCAGTGGAAAACCATTCTGAAAATAGAAATATCATAGGCAACTCAACATGGTAATCTTTAATTTCTATATTCTTTCAATATTATCCAAAATTAATTTATGAATATTAATTTAAAAATACCCTAACTCTTAACGTTATCTAAACTGGCCACTGATACCAACTATAAGGCCCCAACCTTAAACATTACAGAATCTAGAATTAAGTTAATAAATCACATTGACGATCTTTTCAAGTATAAGGTTTTATAAAATTAGGCCATACTATTACATTAAATATCAAATATCACATAGTAGAAACTTCTACTCTGTATCAATTTTTTCCAAAAGAAAAAATTCATAAAACAAAACAAGAATTATTTTCATGATATAATTTTTTTTTAATTCTTCCTTTATCTTTCCCTGCCTTATACCCTATGAAAAAATTTTCAGAAACATGGGATGAGAAAAAAAAATTATACTGTGTTTTAAAACAATGAATGAAAATTTTAGTTCATAAATACATAAAAAACATAGTCCCATTAAAAAACCTCCAGAAATAATTATATTTAGGAATAACACATAGTAATCAAAAATAATTTAGGTAAGCTGTGGCATCTATATCAAACATACATTATTGATTTCATGACTACGTAGGGAGTTACGTTTGGAATACCCATCACAGTATATTCCGAAAATATCGTAGGGGAAACATTAACATTTACCTCTGTCACATTACCCAATACATTGGAGATCTATATCATGCTCACCTCCCCTCAGTTTATCATGGAACCACCCGTATGCGTAAACTATGTGAAGAACCATAACATAATCATAATACATGAACAAGAATAATGGAAAGATAAAACTTCCACATTGCAATCACAATATTAAAATTAAATATATTGAAAAAATCAATCCATTCTCAAATCAATTTTCAATAAAAAAATATTTAAAAAGAGTATATGGTATTTATTTCTTTTTAAAAACACTACGGCTTGTAGAGGAATCCAAATATCAAATAATGCTCATAGCGGCGGAAAGGACATTATCACCACGTACGATAAAAAGATGAATTTAATTTGTCATTTAGTTATACGATACATAGAAAAAAATTCATTTTTAATGAAATGAAAAATTAATGGGGGTTTATACACCGTATAAAAGAAATTCATGTAGAAATAAAAATACTCCTCAATGAAAGGAGATTGAGATAAAGTCTGTTACCTCATGTCCATCTTGACTCATTCATTGTTTAATCTCATAAATAATAAACAAATGATAATTTAAACTTTCTTCAAAACCTTTTTCATGTTTATTATTCATTTTATATCATTTATAGCCATGTTATAAACATTAGATAATTATTTGAGTATATAACGGTTGTTTTGTCAATATTTGGTACTATAGTCAAAAATGAACTTCTTATAATTACAAACTGTCCATGTTGAAAAAATTACATTATCTCCAGAATTATATTCATGATTTAGATATCATATATATCATATATATCTAGTATATGTATGTATTTATAATAGTACAAAACAGTTGGAGATAATAAATGAAATGCAACATTCATGGAGACGGCAAGTCGTACGTATACATTAACACTACATTCCATTATATTTCATATTTAATGGAATTAAAACATAATGATACATAGGTATAATATCATTTAAGTATAATATCTTATATAATATCATTAACTAAATCATTTATATGATCCATTTATGGCATGAACAAGTCATATCACATTGAGGGGTGGTAGTACGCACTTCCTCAAATGAAATTATCGTATTTACCCAATAAGGAAACCATAAAGTTATTCAATAAATTAAAAATAAAGAAGCCAAAAATATATAAATATAATATATATCACATATAAATACATTTCCATAATAATTTCCACTACGAGAGGTGTTAGAAGATAATTGAACTATCATCGTTTCGTCACAGAGCAGTTTGTCGTACACAGAAATTGTATGTTTGTATCCATTAGACGGACGTGTGTTAAAGTGTAGTTTTAATCATTCCCCTAAAAAACATAGTGTATTTTGTATACAGTTGTTTTTATGTAAATAAATAATATGAATATCATAGGGAGTGATGATGTAAAATAAAATAAGAGAAATTGAGGGAAGTTGATAACTATAAATCGGATAACTCCCTTTGGTTTGAACAAAAAGGATTTCTTGAAGTGACTTATACCCTTAGTAAGTATTATATATGGATTAGAGGGATATAGAGAGCTTATTTAGGGAGAGTTTTTATGATCCAAGGGTCTTGAGTGGTTTGTGTAATGGTATAGAAGTGGGGTCCTTTTATAAGAGGGAGGATGGGTTTCTTTGGAATGTTTGAATGTATTATATTATTATAAAATGATTCTAGGTTTTAAAAGGTCCAAAACTCATTAAATTATATGATTAGATGATTATAATTTGAAATTAAATCATCCAATAATATTTGGATAGGTTATGGTTATTTGTTAATCCTTTTTTTAAACCATTTGTTAATGTATTTTACATTTACCATATCTTTATGTGTATTCATACTACATGGTTAATATATTTACAATAAAATGGTACGAGACCCCAAATGGATCATTAATTACATTTTTAACGTCATATAAGTCATTTGGATGAATATTATATTTTTTATTAATAATTAATCATTAAAGAAATAATAATTTATTTAAAAACAAATTTATGTCAATTTTTATACGATTAATATCATGCCTTTCTTTAATTCAAAACCAACAAGATTCATTCTAAATAACCTTCAATAATTCATTGATAAAGAGTCATACTCATCTATAATATTTGTGGATGGCACAAAAAGTCACAAAATTAATTTATTTTATCATTTATAATCTAATTTATTTAAAACATTCATTAATTGGGTAATCATTACATCATCATTGTGTCATACATAAATCCTTTTAAATAATGTCTAAAAATTAAAAACAAAATACAATGATGTAGGAAATGTTTTTATATTTCCTAATAACTATATATAGTCATAAATATAAATTATATGACCCCATATTAAAACTGTTTTAGAAAAACAATACAGGTTTATGATGCTTTCAATTTTACATTAAATAAAAAGTTATTAATGTCATTATCTTACCCAAATGGAATTAAAATTCTAAATGTCTCACCCAAGGATTGTATTGTTTTTATATAACCCATTCAAAAAGATAGGACACACATTAAGGTAGTTTTATATTATTTTATTATTATTTTTACCTTGAATTACCTTATTTACCGTTAACCACGATAAATAAAAATTAAATGTTACTATTCATGAAAAATTATGTTCATCATATTGAACCACATTTTATATACTGATTACATCCATGTATGTTAGATTTTTGAAATTAAATTCACAGAAGTGGTAAAATTTCATTTAAAGGCAGATTTTGGTTTTTAACTACTACACCGTGTTTTCACTATTCATAAAAATTTGAACGTTTTCATAGAAATACCAAAAATACACCCAAGGCTATTTTTTATATCCTGATTCTAAAGAAGAATTTAAATTTTTCAAATAGAATATATAAAAGTGAAATAAACTATATTTAAAAATTGCTCTCCATCAAAATGTGGTAAATCAACCTTTTAATGAATATTAGAGTATTTATTCATAAATTTGTAATCATTAACATTTTAAGCCTATAAATTTTATTAGATAAATGAGAAAACAGTTATTAAATATGGATAATCATATTGTAGTTAGTTATGTTCATCCTCGCCAATAAAATGGCTAGGATTTAACTACCATTTAAAATATTATTATTTTATTATTTTTTAGTATGACTCAACCTTATGTGCAACATGAGATTTCGGGGAAACACATTATTGTTTTTCGGGTACAGCATCAAACATAGAATCTCCATTAAAATTAAAATTTAATTTAATTTTCTAATATTAATAAATATAAAAATGTCATATTATTTATTTACCTATGATGATACATCTAAAACCTAGTTCGAAACAACAACGTGTAAATTTTCAGCCGCACATGAATATAGCACATAAGAGCATCCCTGTGGTGTTAGGGAATGCTAGTGATCATGCACATGGGGGGTGTTGGTGATTTATATAAATTGGTAGGGAGATTGGATTTATTTCTTGTGGAAAGTGGCGGAGGTGTCGAAGGAGATCCTTGGTTGTTATCTTGATAATCCCGAAGACAGGGTCGGTGTCTAGCGGTAGTTGTCCCCAATATAAGGTTGGGTGTTGTGGGGGAGTCTAGGAGGTTTTCCCTATTGTTCTTTGATCATGGGTGGTGTCGCGATTTTTGAGGTTGTAAAAAATTGAAAATAGAGGGGTGGTTTCCGGAGAACCGCCCCTAAAACTGCTTGATTAATAGTCAATTAGAAGAAGATTTAAGCACCCCTATTTATGAGGTCAATTAAGGGTCAGTTATAATCACCCCCGATATATATATTTTCTATGAATTTGTGGATGAATTACATGGTGTTCATACCACATCTCAAAATTAATTCATTTTACTAGCGCTTTATCAAAACCACCCTTAATCGGATAGGGATTCCCCATTTCAAAAAACTACACACCATAGCCGCTAATTTGTTCATAGGTGGTTATAACACCATCTAAACTGAAAGAAACACCAAATAATTGGGGAATTTTTTGTAGTTACTCATGTGTGTGAACTTCCTACCATCTTCATGATCTTAACATCATTCATTTTCTCCCAACAATTATTCATGGATTATTTCAATAGTATAATTTATTATATGTATTATAATTATTTCATGATTATTGTTTTGGAGATGATAGAACTTTAATCACCTTGACCACTGTTGCAACAATGATGTGTTTTCAAATAATGAATCAAACATCCTCAACACACCAAACATGGATTAATGGATTAATTATTTATATGTGTTATTAGATTAATTTAATTAAAGGATTAGTTATAATGTATTGAACATGTATCTGGTTCTTAATAAATAAAATAATTTAAATAAATTTAGTACATAATAATTAAAGGACATGCATGGAATTTATGTACTCGTGGTAAGGGGTTACATCTCCATTTTACATATGTTAGACATATGAAATATTCTCCACTTATTTGTATGGTCTAGTGTATATACTACCTAATAATGGAATTAATTATTCATTCCATAAATATTTTTGAGATAAAAAATCCATATGATGTATACAATTTCATCGGGTTTTGATCCATGGATTAACAATATGCTGAGGGACTTTGTCTCTATTTTCTTTTATTTGGGAATATTTTAAATTTATACACCTAATTTATTTAATACAGTGTATATACATCCCCATTTATAATTAATATCATTAATACTTCATATAAAATGGTATATTATGTTAAAATTTGAATTATTTCACCCAAAGAGATTTAAATTTAATTTTACCAAGTGTTAATAAATTTTATAAATAATTTTCTTTTCATTTAGTAATATTAGTTCATCATTGCCTTTTATATTATATGATTATATCTGTAACTTCATTTTAGTGTATTATGTTATGTATACAATTATTTTATACTGATTTATATTATTAACACATAATTTATTCATTGATTAATTCTTACTTCATGTTATCATCAATATTAGGGATACTATAACACCTTGAAATATTAAAATACAAATATTTTATTTGATAGTTCAGGTGACATGCAACACCAAGCATAAGTTACCATTTCAATATATTTAATTAATATTAATCACTTTGATTTCACGAGAAACATGAAACCACGAGTCCATATCAGTTGTAATATAGTAACTAAGTCACTAAATTGGTTGTTATGATTAGTAAAAACTATTCTGCAAATATTTTTATTATATATTGATTATGAATAGAATAATAATTTAATTTTTTTATAAAATATATTTCATAAAAGTTTAATTAGTTCGCCTTTGATAATATAATCTAAAATTAATCATTACCTATTTTAGAAAATTTATTTAAACAAATAAAATTAATTTTTGAAAATAATAAATAAAAAATAACCTAGAGTTATATTTTTGGATTTTTAAAAAATATTTCTTTTTTCAAAGAATAGTGAAATGCATGATTTTGATAGAAAACAACCTTTTCAGTTAAATTAACTATAATGGTAAATAATATTTTAAATTTATTTTAATGTACAACTATATAAATCATAAATAATATAATATAATTTAGGTCCAACTAAAATATTTATTATTTAATATTTATAAAACAACTACCTATATTTGTGAGGATTTTATCACCAAAAACTCATTTTTTCATCGTACCTAAGCGGTTAATTTGAAATTATATTTTCTGATTTTTTGAATCAGAATTTTTCAAAATATATTACATATTTTAAATCATAGTAATTAATATTATTAGTTATAAGTAGGATAATTTTTTACCAAAATTAATAGTAAAAATCGTGATAAATATGTGCCTTAGTTGAGGAAAAAGTTATTTACAAGGGTGTTAAACAAAAATTATAATGGTTAATATAACCTAAAAACATGGATAAAATATATTTTATGCTAATATTTCTATATTATAATTTATTAGACATGATAATAATTAATTTTTTACCCTTATTTCTTGAAAAAAACTTGGGTAGATATTTTTCTATTCAAAATTTAAAACTGTACGACTCACGCCACTTATAATAGACCACCCACTATCGTCTCTTATTTACACCATAAAAAATTTATTTTTACTTGAATAAAATGAAATTACATAAAAAATATCATTACCTCATCCTATAATACTTATTTTTTTATAAATTCATTAATAGAAGTATTTTTGGGAAATCCTAAGGATGTTACACAAAGAAGAGGTAAGGTTCTTCAACGAGCGTCTTTATTTTTTTCTTCATCCACCTATAAATTCTTATTAAAACATATTAATATAATAAATTTTGAATCATAAAAATAATTATATCTCTTTATGTTAAGGAAATTACTAAAAAGAAATACAATTATATATCAATTTGTTTATGAAATCACTATTTCCATCTACCACATAATTTCACCATATGAACCAATGTCATTTGTTTT
Source organism: Viscum album (assembly GCA_963277665.1). Taxonomy (NCBI): domain Eukaryota; kingdom Viridiplantae; phylum Streptophyta; class Magnoliopsida; order Santalales; family Viscaceae; genus Viscum; species Viscum album. The sequence continues at coordinate 156,740,292 of OY728128.1, read as the reverse complement.
TTCATTACCACCACTTATGGTTCAGTATTATGAGTAATATCGTTAATATATATAAATATATATCACATTTACATCATTACTATACAAATGGATTAATTATATAATATATTACTCATTTTATTTTCTATTTTGTATGGGAAATGTTAACGTCACTCGTTGGTATGGCGGACTACCGCCTCATGAAGCGATATGATTCATTTTTTACTAATCCTTTAAATATAATATAATTAAGGTGAAATTAATTAATATATTTCATATAAATTATATAATTATTATATTAATTAAATACTAATCATTATTAAATTAAAATAAACCATTTCATCTCCAACCATTTCACTAACTTAATGATGATAACATCGCTCATGTACATGTGGACTACCACTTTCATTAAGCGATACATCTCTCTTCTAATCACGAAACCCCATATATGATATTTATATGTATAAGTAATGAAATATTATTGTAATTATAATTTTATTATCATTATTTACTTCCAAAAAAGTTATTATATCCTTACCATAATGATAATTGATAAATTAAAATGCTACTCATGCATGTGTTTGACATACCGTCTCAGTGATCATGCCAACTTATGTTATTCATTACCATCTATATGGATTGATTTAAAAACTATATTATATGTATAAAATTATGATTATTATATTATTATTATTATTTAGATTAAAAAATTATATAATAGGCTAAATAATAAGAACATTCATAATAAAGAATAAATGAGAAAATAAGGAAACTAACATAAGAAACAAAGAATACAATGAAATGTTATTATTTAATGGGTGATAAAATGTAATAAAATTATCTTATATGATATTATATATATATATATGTTTATATAATAAAATAAAAACATATATAAAACCACAAATAAAGAATTTAAATCATGTTCATCCAAAAAGAAGTGTAAGGTAATAGTCTTTATCTCAATTTCCCATCATTGAGGCATATTGTAATGTAATATACCTAATTTATATTATATGGTGTATATACATCCCCTATGACATGTAATATTATTAATATGTCATTATTAATTTTATTTTATGTTTCATTTTTAATTATTTCATCAATGTGTATTTGAAAAGAAAATTAACAAGTGTTAATGAACTTCATATATCAATTTAATTGAATAGGAAATATTACTTTTTCATTGTATTTTAAATCGAATGATAATGTTTATATTGAAAATTTTCTAAATTATACTTTATATACACTTGTAATGTGGGTATTTATATTTTATACACATAATTTATTCATTGGTTATGTCTCACATAAATGTTTCAATCTTCCAAAGGGTTTACCTGATATTATAATTTTAATCCAGATTTCTTATAAATGAATTTACCTAGAATGAAATTATTTGATCAATGTTTAATAAAAAATTTAATTTTTTTACTTTTGTTATTAATGTGTTTTGAAATTTTTATTACCATTTTCTACTCATTGTACATAAAAATAATTGAGATATTGTTCTTTAAAAGTAACTTCATTTCTTCCTTCAGTCTGAAATCATACCCTATATAAAAAAATGAATTTAAAATTTTAAAAAAAATTTATTAAACAATATATTAGCCATTTTAAATTCTTAAAAAAATAATGTGATTTTCATTTCTTTTTAAAAAAAAAAACATTTCCATTTAACAAAAAAGTGAAAAGAATCATTTTTAACCATGCACTACATTTATGGAATTTCATGTCCTGATGACCACACATATATTATAATAATTAATTTATAATTATAAAAATTTATTTTCAATAAAATTTATGTCATATATTTTTTTTGTAATGTATATTTTACGAATTTATTTTCAAAATTAAAAGGATATTATCCTCATGAATATTTTATATTATCTATTTATGGTATTTATATTAAAAAATAAAAATAACCAGTAATTATATATCCAATTAGTATATGTTCTATTGATATAATATTTATTCATTATCTAGATGGTTTATGATCATTTTGATAAAGTAATGTGTAATAATTAACTTCCATGAATAATTTTTTAGCGATTAACATTCCCATGAATTATGGACTTTCTTGTGCACATTAAATTCTCCTTAAATGTAAATAATATTTATAATATTTATTTTTATTTCCATAAAATTATTCCATTTATATATAAATTTTTCAACATTGAAATTAGTTTTTTATTTGTGGAAATTTTGATAAATCTATATTTCTTTCATAATATTGATATTTAATGATATAGAACAATTTTAATGAGTAAAATTGATTACTCAACATCTAGGGAATGACTTATAAAAGTATAAATGAGTGGGTCATGATAATAGTTAGCCCCTTAATGCATATGTATCCTCGTGTGGCTAAACAGTACAAAAGAGTAATATATATTTTCTCAACCAGATGAGCTTATTCGTAGTAGTTTCAAACTATCTTGTGAATTGTATTAGTAGTAGATATATAACGATCCCATGTTCATGACATAAAATAGTTAATTAATTCATTTATTAAGAATATACTTTTTATTATTGTCCCTGATATTTTCACAATGATACTATATCTAGATGAATTTCATTCATAGTTATGAATTATATGTCATGTGTTTTTAAATTATTTTCCATTACATATTGACATTTCTTTACCTATATTTCATATTCATGTTACTGATTAAATGGATTTTTTAGTTAATTGTATTTCACTATTTATTTTTATCAATGATATTTTTAAATTGAAATTATATATAAATGTTTGTACATGATAGTTTATGGATTAAATTTCATCAGTGTTAAGTTATTTTTCATTCCATATTGATTATTCCTATTAATTAATGATTTATTTCACCTTACATTGTGCTTAATAATTATCAGATCTCACCCTTATTTTGTTTACATTTCTACTCAATGTTGTTTAGCTAGTTGTACCTATAATTCATTTATTTATTATTTTCATGTACAAAAAATACACTCTATAGTCAGGTGGTTAAAATTGAATTTTTTTTAATCCTTATGATGTATGAGTTATGTGACACACTTAAGAATATATAAGACGTGAATGTTATGGGTGGGACCAAAATTATATATCACTCCAATGCATTGTATAATGTTATTATCTATTGATATTCCATGTATAGTTCATTAGTGTATATACTTAGAACACAATATTATGTTGTCTTAAAGGTTATCCCGGATTTATGTTTTTGATTTAATGTTTTTTGTTGTTTTTACATTCTATTAATAGTTTATAGTATCATATTATATCATTCCAGATTGTTCAAGAAAATTATTCTCAGAACCTTAATGATACCTTCATCTACCACTTGTATCACTTGTAATATTTTTCATTTTTATGCTTTGATTTTCCTATACCAGACTTTAAAAATCCCCCCTTTCTAATGTAAATCCCTAGGATTTCACATGAATTGATAGAAGAATGATATAATTTTATGTTCATGTTATGAATTTTTTAATTACTTCGTTTCATTTTTATTTAATGTTATTATTATATGTAACTAATTTTCAAAAAAAATTCTTAATAATCATCAAGTGTTGTATGATTGAGAACAATTTATAATAAATAAGTAATTATTATGTAATAAAATAAGAGCTTCCAAATATATTGTTAATGAATTAAATATAATTAATTGAAAAGTGGGGTCTATAGTTATACAAACCCTTGATTCATCGACATGTCTAGTGATAAATAACATTTTGGTTATTTCATGTATGCTTGATATATTTAGTAATATTTGTTGACCACAGTCTCAATAAAAAGTAAATTGTCTTGACATAAGGCCTTGGCAGCTGGTTTCTTATGTTTGACATTACGCCTTCCATCATTACGAGTTAAATATTATTGATATACATGTTTTTTATCTACTGCTATTGATATTAATTAATTTTATATTCCAGTTGAACATGGATTCATGTATATTTCTAATTCGTTCCAAAATATTGATTCCATATTTAATCGATGATTTCAGTTGTTATATATTTTTGCTTTCTATACATTTCAGAAAACCCATTAATCTGTTTGAATTTCATAGGTTATTTTAGAAAAGTAGAAAATAAGATATTTTTAAAAGGATATAATTTGTTGGATAATTTAATATTGATTTTTATGACTAATTATTGAATAAATTGTTTTTTGTATAGTGGGAAAAATTTCTATGAGGCAAATAACACAATATTTAATAATTTATTGTGCATATTAATTATATAAAAAAATATACATGAAATGAACCGTGATATGTATGAGGATAAAGGAAAAGTAACTGATTTTTATGTAATTATAGTTAAATTAGGTTTTTTAAAGTTGGTATCGAAGAAAGTATGCAATAAATGAGTTTATGAAGCTTGATCTGGGGGTTCAGTTTTGGGTCATCATAGTTTATGTCAAAATAAATTATTACATATCTTTGCATATTTAGTTTTTGGTTTATGATAATTTATGGTTTGATAAAATAAGGTTGATAAAATGTTCAATGGTATAGATAACCCATTTAGATATATATATATATATATATATGATTTTTGGTTACTGTAATAATGTACATTTTATTTTTGGACTTAGGTGATTGTACATTAGGAAAAATACTAATAATAATTCTATTTATATGATTATGAATTTATGTTTTGGTAAATCCTTAAATATAAGGTCTTCCATGAAATTTAATATATGTATTTATACTAGATAGTGTATATGGTCATGGGAAAGTTTTAACTAGGTGTAATATCATAAAAAAGAATGTGTTGGATATTATCTCATCCATGACCTCGTGTACGAATAAGAGGCCTTAGTGGAAACCAAGCTAGCTACTCACAAGTTATAACAATGGTTTAATCATTTATGTTTTTTGAATAATTATGAGTGAATAAATATGAATACATCCAACCATGTAATAATAAATTTATAATAGATAACCATGGTTTGAATAATGAGACTCATAGGGTGATCTGAATGTATCATATGTTAAATAATCATTCATGAGGATATATATATTCTGATGGTTGTCTTCATATTCATATTTTCAATATTATTATAAATAGTTTGGTTTTAATAGAATCATAAAAAATGAAGCTGATAAGGGAATGTTCCTAGAAACTAATATGTCTTATAAAAAAATAATGGAACATAATTAAATGGTTTGCAACATTTTTATTTTCCACTTATTATGTAATATAGTTTTTTGACTTGAATGATGTTTTTTTGAATGTAATTGGTAATAATGGTATTGATAATTGATTAATTATAAATTTTGGGATGTTCACCTCATTTTTTGGATTATGATATATAGTGACTAATGTGTCGCCTTATGAACCAGTAGTTAACAATATTTCATGTTTAAGGATAGAGTTAATTTTTTTTGTGGAATTTATAATCTCATTCTGAATTATTTTCCTAGAGATTCAAATAGGTTTTGTGGATGATATATTATTGAGAGTATAATATTAGAGTATATGAAAACATGGTTATTTTATTATAGGAAATTTTTATGTTTTTTGAGGAATGATATAATTAATTAAAGGTAATACATTTAAATGATTTGTGGTATAATAATAATTTATGTATCATCATTTAAAGAGTGATGCATATTTAATAGATTAGGTTAATAAGTATTAGAGAACTGACCTCAATGTTACAGAGGGTGAATAAAAAATGATATATTTTAATCATTGACATGGGTTAGAAATCTGTAATTTTTGATAGGTTGGTTTTCTAACACACAACATTATCTAAATAAGTAAATCTATAAAATGATTTTACTATTATTGATATATTGTTAAGAATTATTGGACTCATTGTAAGAATCAACGATAATATGGGGAAAATAATAACTATAAAACATGATAATAATTATAATCCTATATATCTACTACTAATGATTTAGATGTTTATTTTTCACTATAAACATTATAGTATTAAATATCATCAATTATTTCCCTAAATAATATAAAACTTGTTGTAAATATATCCCAAGGTGTTGTTATTATCATATAAATAATGTTCATTAATTATGCAATATAATTCATTATGGATCTAGATCCTCTTCCATTAGTATAATTCTATTTGAAATTAATAATTCTTAAACACTCTTTGTAATTTTACTACAATGATTTTTCATATAGATATATTTCTATCCAAATACTATATAAAGTAATGATAATTTAGTGACGTATGTTTTATAAAACTTTCACTAAAGAAATCACCCTAACCATATTAGTCCATTTATGTAGTGTTAAATTATTCAATGGGAAGAATGTAATGATCAAATATTAGAAAATTTTATATCCTTTAACTAATAATATTTGATTGATTTCTTACTTGGCACACAACACTGAACTTAAATCAAACACTGATTTTTAGATGAAATAACAATATTTGTGTAGACTAATAAAGAAGTTAGAAATTGAGTTTTCATGAATGAATATTAATAACCACTTTTTTAAGTATGTGTAAATATAAAATGAAGGCTACATTAAATATAAATTTTACTCAATTAGTTTACATATATGAACTAATATGATCATTTGTTTTTTAGAAAATAGTTTTTCCAAAAGATTTCCTTTTATGTGACAAAAATTAAAATTTCATGAAACATATGTTTAATGATAAATTATTATTGATAATATTAATTGGAAATAAAAATTTAGTTGGTAAAAATAATGAACTATTATTGTTAATTGTTTGTATTTGAAAATTATATCTTCCAATAAATAATTATTTTCATTATAAGTAATCATTTTAATAAAAAAATGTTAATTAATAATTTTACAATTTCAACTTTATAATTAAATATTATTTTCTGGATTCCAAATAACAATATTATATAATGAATAATTTTTCAATTTTTTTTAAATAAATTATATTTTGTTGAATACTAATTTTTTTTAAAATAAATTGAAATTTATAACACATTAATGATTTATAGAATAAGAAAGCTTATATATACATATAATATATATATATAAATAAAAATTATTAAAAATTATTTAAAATATAATGATGAATTTATAATACACATGTTTATCAATCGTTATTCTATAGTAATATTTCACACTAAAAACAGTTTTTATGAATTTATATTAAAATTTTGTATTTTTCACATTTAGAAATTTGAATACAAAAAATTCTGAGTTCAGTTCTACAATTAAATATTAGATAACTATTTAATTTTATGTTTTTGGGATTTAAATAATATTTGTATTATTAGTTTTAATTAACAATATAATTTTGTAATAATAATCATTAAAATACTATTATATTAATATAAATAAATTTATATTGAATCAATTAAATTTCATTCCATTAAATTATGAATAAATATAATATATAAACACCTAAATAAATATATGTTCCGTCATTTAGGTTTGAAAAAATAATAAATAAATTTAAGAATCTATAATGGTAAAAATGTAATTTTTCATTTAAAAATGGTTTTCTATAAATTATATTTGTAACACCCCAACCCCAGAAGCTCAGAGCAAGTACATTATTTTTCAACTTAATATTGATATCATGAATTCATATTCAAATATTTCTTCTTCATAAACTTGGGAAAGGTGACATAATAAGGGTGATATCAAATTCATATTAAGGGTATGTAATAGACAAGAAATAGGTAATTAGTAGGAATAAATTAACATATAATGATAAATAAATAAATAATCACATATTCCATTCAAATTACTAGATAATTCATTATCAATATGAAAATGTTAGAAACTAAAACTCATGGCATCTAAATGAATAAACTAAGAATGAAATCTATCCACAGATATGTCGAAAGAAAGTCTAATGGATTTTAATAATTGAATCTAGATGTGGGAAATTATAATTATTTAATTTAATGTTTCAATGGCTTGTGGAACCAGTACCATCAAGACCTTTCCCAAGATAGTTTAGCTATTGGGTAAAACACCATCAGTTTGAAAAACTATTTCATCTCATGAGACTACTAATTTAATGTGGTTATATCTATAATATGGTAAATCCCATGTAATACATGCCCAAATGATTACCCCTATTTAATAATCTATTTAAATAATAAATAACATGCCTTATTCAATATCTGAATTGAATGAAAGATATATATTTATAAATTATTATCTTGTTAAAAAACAACTATCAATGTAAACCCAATATGTAAAATGATATATGGTTTAGAAAATGAAAATATCCCTCATTAGAAAATATTTATATTAATGGAAATTTTGAAAAAAAATTATAATCATAAAGTGATTGTTTCTAGATAATGATAACAATCACAAAAGGAAGTGAGATTTCAAAGATAATCAATAAAAATATTTCTAAAGAAATAAATATTAAATATCAAAAAGTTTCATATACAACATGAAACAATTAAATCATAATTCATAAGAATGAAATTGTTTCATACCATAAAGAAAAAGGATTCATGATATAATCCATCAAATAGTGTATTATAAACACTACAAAAAATATGTATGTGGTGTGTGCCTCATATAATGAAAGGTTTGAAAATAACCCCTTAAATTTACATTACTTTTGTTTTATGGTATTTATATTAATATATAGTGGATAAAACTCTATTAATATATTGTTAAATACCAATACTCATTCTTATATGATCATATATTAACTTTTTACAACATTTTATAACTAGTTAGTTAACACTCATTAATTATTTTAACTAGTTTTTGTGTTAATATATAGTTTTATCAAGTATGGTAAGAATTTTTAATTGAACATGTTGTAAATTACATCATTATTTTATTATCCCCATAATGTAAACCATAAGTTAATTATCTTTTATATTCATTATATATGTATTTATTATAGTCCATAATGTTTTGAGATAAGAAAATTCACCATTCATGGAGCTGATAGGTCAAACATACGCATGTATGCTACATTGATTTTTTTACATATTAAAAGAATGAAAAATAAATGATATATATATATATATTATAATTAAATTTTCATATATTTTTTATATATGTTACGTATATTTATTAAAATAATCCTTATATTTTCTATATACAGCTTGAAAAAATCATGTCACTTCGTTGGGGCGGTAGTCCACACTTCCTGAAATGATTTTATCATATTAACACAAACTTGGAATTTTTTAAGGTATGTGTTATTTTAGGAATAAATAATTATAAATACATAATAAATATCAAATATATCTTAAATAAATTTATTTTCCATCATCATTTCCACACTGATATGAGGTTATAGAAAAATTGATAATCATCAATTCTGGATGCAGTCATTCGTCGTAAACAGAAACAATAATTTTGATACTCATTAGATGGGTGTTTGTGTATTTTTAGGTCTAAAAAATACCATAAAAACGTTATATTATATAGAGTATTCTGTTTTTTATACATTAATGAATTAATAATATTTTATGGGTGGAGAATGTAATTGATACTAGATATTTTGGGAGAAGAAGTTTCCTCTTAGTCTGTTAACTCCATTCAATTTGAACCAAATTTCTTAATAAGATTGGTTACATTGAAAATGTTGTTTAATTGGTCTAGGAGAGATATGTTGTGAGAATATTTGGGGAGATTAAGGGTGTTCCAAATTGTATTGAGATGTGCAAGGAAGGGGTAGAGTGCTTTCATTTTTATAGTGGAGGGGGAGTGACACTATTGTAAATACCAAATGGTATTAATTAATGGAAGGTCTAAATCACCTAATTACTAACAAAAATAAATAAATAATGGAGTAAAGGGTTATAATATTTGATTATATACTCCACCAAAAAATATGTTCATGATAATAATTTTGTTCTTAGCTTCAACAATGGCCAAATTTTATCATTTTGGTTTTTAATAAAGAACATAGTTTTCCATTCAAATTTAATTTAAAGAATATGACTAAAAAAGTTATATTTAATATAAAATATATATAATAGTAATTATTAATATTATATCTAATTTATAAAATAAAAACCCCTTCGGTTTTGGAAATTAATTTTAAAACAATCGCATGTGATGCGATAAAACCTTGTTTAAACATAAACAATGTTAATTAAAATTTAACAATATTTGGGTCAATATGCTAATTATAAGTGATCAATAAGTCTATTAACACATAATTTTTAATATTTATTCACACATAAAAATTACTTATAAGAATATAGGATTTTTATTAAATTTAAATGATTTAATAAAAATCATTTATTTTAAAATAACAGTAATGCCGGTTTTGACATTATTTAATAATTCATACTATTAAATATCAAAAAATTATTAAATTTAAAATATATTATTTTTATACCTATGTTTAATGATATATTAATATAATAAAAAATTATATACAAAAATTAAATCAAAGTACTATACTTTTAATATTTATAGTATAATTAATTTTATTTAATTATTAACTAAAAAATCACTATGTTGGCGTATCATAAACATTTGATGTAACTAAACCCCATATAAAAATTATTGAAAAACTTTTATGATACAAATAACCCATTTATCATTAAAAATGTTATGTATAATCAGGAATATGTTGTTTTTTAATTATCTCAAAATTTTATAAATATTAAATATAAGGAACGTTCCCTTTTTGACTTTTTCCGGACATAAAATTTTATATAGGGTAATCAAATTTTATAATATCCAAATAAGAAATAAAATTATATAAATATGGGGGAAATTGTAGAATTATTGGCAGAAAATTTCTTTTGGATTGGTTTCTAGGTCATTTTGTTCATTAAGATTAAGGTTTAGTCACTTGTGAAGCTTAATCTAATCTTAATCAATGTAATTAATTTTAATCACATCACAAATAATTCTGGTTAAAAATTTACTTAATCTTAAAAGACCTAAAATATTTTAATAAAGAAAACCATGTATGTTCATTTTTCAAAATTTATATACATGTAGCGAGAAAATTAACATTAACACTAATCTCAGAGACATGGTGATATATCATCTTTATAAAGTAGAAAATTTCAAAACATCTCACAAAAATATCTAAATATACACTCAAATAATTTTAACATTCCTTATACAGAAATTAAGTTTATTTTTACAAATATAATTAATATAATTTCCCAAATATAGTTTTAATATTGGTTCACCATTAAAAGATAGTCAAAAAGTCATATATGTAATAAAATATAACTCAGTGTGGTGTGTAGCGTAAGATTATGATGGTGTTGCATGTAAATATTGAAAATAAATATTTATTATAACATAAAAAATTTTAATGTGTTGGGGATATACATTACCCCAGATATAATTAAATTACAGTATTGAAATTTCATCTTGATCTTAGTAATCAAGGAACTGATATTTAAAAAATAATACTATTGAAAAATCGACATCGTGAATAGGGTTAATAAAAAGTATTCTTTATTAAAGATAATGGAAAGATCAATGGTCATGTAATTGGGATCCCTGGTTGGATAACATAATTTGGAAATCGAAACTTGGATACAGAGTAAAAATTTAACAATCATGTTCTGAATAAGAGTGCTAGAGAACAATGTTTGGATAAGGTAACCAATCAAAAGTAATAAATAATTGGTGATCTCATGGGCCATTTGTTTCATTGGAAACCTAGGTATTAGAACATGATTTATTGTTTCAATATAAATTTTCCCTAGAGTTGAAAAATTATTTCACTGTCTAATAATATTATTAATTTCACTTACATGGTACGTTTTCATAAGCACAATCTTATCCTATCATTTTGCGTTGAAAAATTTCAAGTTCAACTAATAGAAAAAGATTAATCATATAGTGATGAAATAAAGATATATCTAAAACTTGATCCAAATATAATCTTAAACCATTTTATAAATTTTTTCCTCTTCAAAAGTTTATAATCCAATACAGATGAAGAAGATCATAGAATTTCCAAGATGAACTTATCAATAGACATTAATAAATATAAAGCTGTTTTAAATATTCACATTCAAAATATTTGAATAAAATTATCTTGTATCATCTTTAAATATGGTAATAAATTAAATTTACATACAACCTTATTATAATCAAGAATTATTCTTTATTCCTCATATATGAAACATGTTTTTTGATATATTCCTTAAATTCCAATGTTTTGTAAACTCCGAAAATTATATAATAGACCATTTTTATACCAATAATTAATGAATTCCAAGGTATTTAGCACATATTAAAGTAAATAATTTATTCATCATTATCTTGAAATCAGTAACATATTAAGGGTTGTCTTCCCAAAATCATATGTTCCCAAAAAAATTACTTTATACTAAATAACATTTCATAGTACCAGTAAACATATGATCTCAAATACTTATAAAAATTACTACAATACAATCATTATATGTTCCTTATTTCTTATAACCAAAAAGTTACTCATAAATTATTCAAATGAAACAGTTCATTAACCCATGTTAATAAACATGTAAATTATCCCACATTATCTTAATCCATTGATAAGCCTTCCACATAATATTACTTAATACATATTTACTATCACAATGCAACATTAGTTTCATGATCGGTATCAATATAACCATTACTCATACAAACTTGTTGATTCTATTCATGAGCATTCCAATTCGGACATAAATTTACATAAATACCATTGGTTCTATAATTAAATTATTTAACCATCAATGATTCTTAGAGAGGCCAATATTACCATCTATTTTATCAATATAACTCTTAATTTTAAATTTTTAGTTACTTTATTTGTTTCATGATTTTCCACATTCATAACATCTCCTTGATCATATATGAAATTAACTTGGTTGATTTACTATATATTCTTGGTACTAAAGAAACTATATTTTAATTTGGTTGTGGTCTCTATTAGTTGAAATCTAAATGATCTCCTTAATTGTGTTCCCCGGTGAGTCTAAGAGTTTGTTAAGGTAAACATTTTTTATCATGTTCTGTGAAAGTTGATTAGTAATGATCACAAAATCCTTCACACTAGTGATTATTCCATTTAACATATCATTAGAAAATTTTATATCGAATTCAATGTTAAACCAATTACTTATGGTTCCATGCATTGAATTATATGATAATTAATTGGGTGAGAAACACTTATCAAAACAAGATATCACCTAATAATAAAAAATTTCTTATTGGATTTCTAAATCATAGATCATACTTCATTAATCTATGATACAACAGGTTATTCCTTGTCATTCATATTTATCTATAACATAAATCCTTCTTTATTGTTCATAAAGAAATGTGAATTATCTAATGTGTATCTCCTAGGATTATTAAACCTGGTTCGTAGTAAAGACTGTTTCATGTACAAGGTTACCCCGAGTTAGGATCAAGATTACTTATCATAGTTTTTACCCGTAGGTACATCTGTGCCAGAACCATTCCAAGAAGTTTTATCTGGATAAGGATGTATTTCTAAGAATTACCATTTGTTTGGAAAAAATCCCTCAAGGTATCATTGAATCATTTTTGAGGTGATTGTGTTTGTTGACAAAGTGGACATCTGAGTAGTGATTGTTGACAAAGCAAAACAATGACATACAAATTTGTTGAAAAAGAGGATTTCATGGTGGAATGTCGAGTTCAAGAGCTGAGGTCAACGATCCTTGTTTGATTCAAGAACGTTGATAAAAGGAATGGATGATCTGGAGGCAGTACAAAAGAACAGATAAAAGGTGGCGCCGTTTTCCAGTGTTTGCCAAATTTTAGGGCCCGAAAATCGGCAAATGAAGAAAAGTGTTTTTGGCAAAAGGACTTGCACGCTGAGGACTTGGAGAATATGAAACATGCACGCCATATGTTTTTCAAGATCATAAGATCAAAATATGGCAATGGAAGTAGGTTTTCTCAAGTTTGGGAGTTGGTCGTGCAAGTGTCCAAATGGACAGAATACTTGCGCGCCGAAACTGGGTCGCGCAGGTGACTTGCGCGTCGTCGCGCAGGGTGGCCAGATTGCCTATAAATACTAGACCAACCCTCTTCATTTTCACCAAAGTTCATCTCTTTGAGAAATCAGAGCTCTCGTCGCGCAGGTGTGGTGGTCGCGCAGGTGGTGTGTGTGGTCGCGCAGGTAAATTTGCACGCTAGTAGTTGAAGTTGTACGCTGATGTTAGAAGTTGTGCGCCGGTTGGCAGTTGCGCGCCAATATTGGTTTGGGCGTAAAAGGAAGAGAGTCACGCAAGTTTGGAGTTGAGTAATCTTGAGTCGTGCAAGTGTCTGAGGAGGACTTGCGCGCCCGTTGTGACTTGCGCGCCGATACTTGCGCGCCGAGATTGACTTGCGTGCAAAGTAAGGTTTTGTTCCAGCGGTGCTTCTCAGACTGCGTGGAAGCTGGTACATTGCCCGATACCTTCGGTGCAAAGAGATATTCATCTACGGGTGAAAGTTTTACTGCAACAGAGCATCTACACACAGAGGAAGATGCATTTTTTCATGAAAATTAAGAAACCTACATGTCTATAAACTGTGAGTGGATTCCATCCAAGAGCAGTGAGCTTAGGAAAAAGAAGAAGGTGATCCTCTCCACTGGCAGTGATCCAGAGAGAGAGAGATAGGGAGTGACCATTGGGAAAGCAGTGAGCTGACCCTAAACATTGTAAGGGTAGTGAGCCTGGGAATAGAAGTGATCTATCCCGAACCTCGTAATCCACAGCTAGTGAAGATTAGTGGAATTTGGTATGACCGGAAACCTGTCGGCGTATGCTCCTTGGACGTAGCCCTTAGCGGTGAACCAAGTAAAATTGTTGTCTTGTGCTGGCTTTACTTTCTGTTTATATATTGCAGCAGGAAAGAGAGAGAAGAGTTTTTTTCTTAACAGTGAAACAAGATCATAACGGCCATTAATTTTTAATTAGTCATACCCTGATTCACCCACCCCCCCTCTCAGGGTATTCATCCTAGTGGACCTAACAAGTGGTATCAGAGGGAAAGGTTGAAATTTTTTCTTCTCTCAATGGAGGTCACTAATCATAAAGGGATTCCGATCTTCGACGGATGCAATTTTCAGATATGGAAGAATTGAATGCAACACTATTTCCTATCTTTTGGAATGGATGTGTTTTCAGCAGCTATGCATGGTATCACAGCTGATATTAATAGTGGTGCATTATCAGAATCCAAACATAGAGAGTTGGATGCTGATTCCAAAGAAATCAATGCCTTAGGGGGAGCCCTCTCCAATCCCATCTTTACAAAGGTGAAGTCATGCAAAACGTCACATACCATGTGTGACAAGCTTCTGAATATATATGAAGGGGATACAAAGATGAGAGAGGCAAAGCTGCAAGTGTTGTGGAATAAGTATGAAGATCTGAGAATGAACCCGAATGAGTCTGTTGATGAATTCTTTGACAGGGTGAATGCTGTGGTAGAAGATATGCGGGGTCTTGGAGAAATTATCGAAGATATAAAAATTGTGAAGTTCATCTTGAGAAAGCTTCCACCTCGATTCAATCCGAAAGTTTCTGTTTTGGAAGATAAAGATCCGAAAGAGCTGGCATTGGATAACCTACACAGCACTCTTGTGGCATATGAAATGAGAAATGATGAGAATGATGCTATGGAAAAGGCGAAATCCAAAGAGGTGGAATTTAAGGCCATGAAGAGGCTCACTATTGAATATACTCAGGAGGAAGAAGAGTCAGATGAGGTGATGTCGTTCCTTTCTTCAAATCTGCAAAGAGGAAAAGGAAGGTTTAAAGGGAAACTTCCACTAGCATGCTTCCGATGCAGAATGGTTGGTCATCTTGCTGCGAGATGCTCCAAAATGATTCAAGAAGAAAGCAATGAAGATGAAGTTGAGATTCCCATGAGAAAATATTCAGCCTATGTGAAAGGGAAGAAGCTGTTCAAGAGAAATTTCTTTAAGAAGAAGAATCTTCTTTCACAAGAAATAGACAGTTCAGCTGAGTCTGAAGGTGAAGAAGATGAAGAGAAAGAAAACTGCAAAGATCTTGGACAAAATGCGATGGTGGCTGTTGCCAGTAGTGCTCTAAGAAAGAAAGAAACTGAAACTGATGAAGAAGAAGAAGAAATTGAAGGAAGAGTTGACATGGAAGATGAATTAGAAGCAGCTCTTGAAGAGATATATGTTTGGTGAGAAAAAACAAAGAAAGACAACAAGATAGTACGTTATACCAAACTCTACATGAAACAACAAGAAGAAGAGAAGTATGAGCTTGAGAAAGAAATTGAAAATCTTAAGTCTTCCAGGCCAGAGCGCATAGAAAAGGTTGATGATCATAAGCTCAAGATTGAAGAGAAAAAAAGGGAGATCGATTGCATGAGTAAAAAAGTGAACGATCACGTCAAGCATATTGAAGATATTGAAGAGGAAGTTGTCGGTCTGCGGAGAAATGTTAAGGACCTAGAAAAACCTTTGAATCCCAACACAATCTTGGGAAATCAGGTCGTTACGAAGATTGAAAAGAAGAAAGAAGAGCCTAGTAGTTCAGCAGGAAAGAAGCAGCAATTGAACTCAGAAGTTAAGGCTGATCCAAGGTTTAATCAGAAACAAAAATCTGTGGCAGTTGAAGTTAGACCGCAAGCACCTGTACTGAGATTGAAAGAGGATTTGAGCACAAAACAGAATCAGAATACTCAGAGATCCCAAGGGGAAACTCGTAGCGCTGAAGTAACACGAAGGAATGCACCTTATATCAGGTGTTATTGTTGTGGAAAGATGGGACATTCACAGTATGTGTGTTCCATAGCCAAGAGATATAGAAGGGAACAGGAACAGAGATGGCATCCAAACAGAGGATGATTTTCTTGAACATATTTTGAAGGACACTGTTTTTGGTGCGGAGGATTTGGACACATGGCTAGGTATTGCACTTCGACCATTCAGAGAAATGTGCCAAAGAAGAATCAGGATGTTCGCAAGAAGCCAATCAATGAACCCACAAGTGAGTTAAAAATCCAGAACAGATTTGCTGCTCTACAAGATGAAGATGGTCCATCATACTCTGAGAAAGAACAAAAGTCTCAATCCATTCCGAGTGTGAAAGAAAAAGTATGGACCAAGAAGAAGAAAAATGAGAAGGCTGTGGTGGCGGATATTTCCCTTAAAGCATCAGAACGATCTGGTGTTTGGATCCTTGATAGTGGTTGCACATCCCACATGATGGATAATAAGGTTCTTGTTACAGGAATCAAATATGACAAAGAAGGAGTTGTAAAATTTGGAAATGATGAAGGCCTGAAGATTGTTGGCTTAGGGAAAGCCATGTTTGGGGGCAAAGAGATGAGACATGCTGATGTCTTGGTAGTAGAGGGTCTCAGTCATAACTTACTCAGTGTCAGTCAACTATGTGATTCTGGGCACTCTATCCAATTTACAAAGAATATGTGTGTTGTGAAAGGAAAATATGGAGCAGTTGTTCTGCAGGGAAAAAGGTCAAAGGGAAATCTCTACCTTGTGTGTGGGGAAGAAGATACATGCCTTTTATCCAGAGAAGAAGAAAATCAGCTGTGGCATAAGCGACTTGGTCATCTATGTCAACCATCTATGGAAGATCTGGTGAAGTGTGATGCCGCTAGAGACCTTCCCAAACTATCACGTGATCGCACTCAAACGTGTGATGCTTGTCAACAAGGGAAAATCATCTGGAAGACATACAGGCCAAAGGAACAAAAAGCTACCGGAGTGCTCGAATTGGTGCATGCTGATGTATGTGGACCTATCTCACCACGAGCTATAGATGGGCAAAGGTACTATGTTATTTTCATTGATGACTATAGCAGAATGGCATGGGTATTCATCATTACCCATAAGATAGAGGTGTTCAGTTGCATAAAGCCGTATAGGAGGGAATCAGAAAAGATGATTGGGCAGAAAATTCTGAAGTTTCGTACTGATAACGGTACGGAATTTACAAACAGTCAGGTTGAAAACTATCTCGAGAAACATGGGATAAGGAATCAAGTTTCATCAGTAAGAACTCCCCAATAGAATGGAGAGGTTGAAAGGAGAAATCAGATCATCAACAACATGGCTAGAACAATGCTTATTGATAAGGACCTACCAGAGAAATTTTGGAAGGAAGTAGTTTTAACATCGGTCTATGTTTCAAACAGGTCCCTGTTATGTTCGAAGCAAGGGGAGACTCCGTATGAACTGTGGTACAGAAAGAAGCCAACGTTGAAATAATTTCGAATATTTGGAAGTAAGTGTTTCATTCTCAACAAAGAACATCATAGAATGTTTGTGGCATGAGGAGATGAAGGGATATTCCTTGACTATTCAGGGAAAAGAAAATCATATAAATTCTTCAACAAGAGGCTGGGAAAAATTGTTGAGAGCAGTGATGTCACTATAGTCGAAAATGAACAGACTGCTCAACGACCCAGTGAACAGTTTCTGGATGAAAGTGATTATGAGTTAAGAAACACAGGGGGAGTAGAAGTGGCAGAGGCTGACTCAGAAGAAGATACTGATGATGAACAAGAAAGTGTCAAGTCTGTATCTGCAAGGATGCCAAATAGTCGAGCTAAAATTGATAGGCAAAATATCATTATTGATCAGACAGCTCCAGTT
The DNA here is from genome assembly GCA_963277665.1 of Viscum album. Classification (NCBI taxonomy): domain Eukaryota; kingdom Viridiplantae; phylum Streptophyta; class Magnoliopsida; order Santalales; family Viscaceae; genus Viscum; species Viscum album. The sequence continues at coordinate 156,721,820 of OY728128.1, read as the reverse complement.
CAGACTCGAAGAATGAAATCATTACAGCAAACACTGTTTTTATCTCAGGTGGAGCCAAAATGTTTTTCTGATGTAGCTGAAGATGAAAACTGGGTTCAAGCTATGAACGAAGAGCTTGATCAGATTGAAAAGAACCAGACGTCGGAGATTGTTTCGAGGCTAGCAGTCAAGAATGTCATTGGGAATAAATGGGTCTATCGCAACAAGATGAATGAAGATGGAATAGTGATTCGGAACAAAGCACGACTAGTGTGCAAGGGGTACTCCCAGATTGAGGTAATAGATGTAGATGAGACATTTGCACCGGTTGCAAGGCTGGAGACAATCAGATTATTTTTGGTCATAGCAGTGCAACGAAAGTTCAAAGTGTTCCTGATGGATGTCAAATCCTCATTCTTGAATGGGGTTCTAGAAGAAGAGGTGTATATTGAGCAGCCAGATGGTTTTCTGATTCATGAGAATGAGAACAAAGTTTGCAGGCTGAAGAAGGCGTTGTATGGGATGCAACAAGCACCAAGGGCATGATACTCAAGACGTGATCAGTACTTGAAGAAGCTTGGTTTCCAGCGTGGAGGAGTTGATTACAACCTCTATTTCAGAAATGACAGCAATAAAAGGATGATGGTGCTATTGTATGTCGATGACATAATTTTTGGCGGATCAGATGAAGCTCAATGTAGACAGTTTTCCGAATTCATGAAAAATGAATTTGAAATGTCAATGATTGGAGAGCTAACATTTTTCCTTGGTCTACAAGTGACACAAGGAAGCAATGGAACTTTCATTTCTCAATCCAAATATGCCAAGGAGATTCTAAGAAGTTTTGGAATGGATAATTCCAAGGAGATGAAGACTCCGGTTGCTACCCGGATTTAATTATCAAAAGATGAGGATGGCAAGGCAGTTAATATCACGGAATACAGGCAAATTATTTGATGTTTGTTGTACCTGACTGCAACAAGGCCTGATATTGTTTTCACCACATGCCAAGCAGCACGATATCAAAGTAATCCCAAATAAAGTCACATGCTTGCAAAGAAAAGAATACTTCAGTATATCAATGGAAAAATGGACTTCGGGCTGACAAATGACGACAAGTCTCAGACAGAATTATTTGGATATACTGATGCAGACTGGTCTGGTTCAGCAGATGACAGGAAATCAACATCTGGAGGTGCATTTTATCTTGGCGGACTATGTATTTCTTGGTTGAGCAAGAAGCAGGATTGTATTTCATTAAGCACCGCAGAAGCTGAGTATATTGCAGCCACTCAAGCATTCACACAGTTATTGTGGATGAAGCAACAGCTGAAGATATGGGAGTTGAATTGAAGTCTCCGATCGGAATATAGTGTGACAACTCAAGTACTATAAATCTTATCAAAAATCATGTCCATCAATCCAGGACAAAGCAAATTGAGATCAAGTATCATTTCGTCAAGGAGAAGGTTGAGCAGGGCATTGTGAAGTTGGAGTATGTTCCTACAGAGCGACAGGTTGCAGACATTATGACAAAGGCCTTACCCAAGGATTCTTTTGAGTGGAATCGACTGGCTCTGGGAGTTCAGTCGATTCCACGCACTTGAAATAGTGTGGATGTGGGCCCCTCCCTCCCTCTCCCTGAGGTATGATGTGTTTTTCCCTAATGTGATGACTTGTTCTCTACTCTGTTATAGACTACCAAGGAATGCATTTGGGTTCGTTGACCAAGGGGGAGAAAATAGTGATTGTTCAAGGGGGAGACAATGTGAAGATTAGATAAATCTTGAATGATATGGGGAGAAGCTGATAGGTGGAGCAGCCAGATAGGGGGAGTTGAAGCCAGTTGAATGTGCTTAGTCAGATCATAGCTTGGACAACATAGGAAGTATGGCTAAAGAGGTGTTGAAGCTGTGAGCAGAAAGGGGGATATTTTTAAATCTGACAATGCTAGAGGTGATCGATCAAAGAATAGATATCACAACAGCTGAGGATCGTGATAAAAGCAGATGAGTGGTGTTAGAAAGTGGTAAGACTATTTCCAAACCAAACATTGGTCTTCCAAAAAATCCATCAACAATTGGTATCAGTTTAGTACAAATTGGTATCAGTTTGTTGTCAATTGTGGATGTTAGAGATAAAGTGATTCATTGATTAACTTTTCATTTACTCTTGTTTCTCACGCTGAGCACTGCTCATGTGGGCTTAGAGTATGTGTTGAGTAAATCCTTGATCGCTATCAAAATCGCAATGAGGCGAATGAAGGCTGAAGAATAAACGACGTATCTTTGTTTTGGAAGCTTTTTCAACAAACCCAAAGGGGGAGATTGTTGGGAAAAAATCCCTCAAGGTATCATTGAAGTATTTTTGAGGTGATTGTGTTTGTTGACAAAGTGGACATCTGAGTAGTGATTGTTGAGAAAGCAAAACAATGACATACAAATTTGTTGAGAAAGAGGATTTCATGGTTGAATGTCGAGTTCAAGAGCTGAGGTCAACGATCCATGTTTGATTCAAGAACGTTGATAAAAATAATGGATGATCTGGAGGCGGTACAAAAGAACAGATAAAAGTTGGCGCCGTTTTCTAGTGTTTGCCAAATTTTAGGGCCTGAAAATCGACAAATGAAGAAAAGTGTTTTTGGAAAAAGGACTTGCGTGCCGAGGACTTGGAGAATAGGAAACATGCGCACCATATGTTTTTCAATATCAGAAGATCAAAATATGGCAAAGGAAGTAGGTTCGCGCAAGTTTGGGAGTTGGTCGCGCAAGTGTCCAAAAGGACAGAAGACTTGCGCGCCAAAACTGGGTCGCACAGGTGACTTGTGCGTCGTCGCGCAGGGTGGTCAGATTGCCTATAAATACTGGACCACCCCTCCTCATTTTCACCGGAGTTCAACTCTTTGCGAAATCAGAGATCCCGTCGCGCAGGTGTGGGGGTCGCGCATGTGGTGTGTGTGGTCGCGCAGGTGAATTTGCGCGCCAGTAGTTTAAGTTGTGTGCCGGTGTTAGAAGTTGCGTTCCGGTTGGCAGTTGCGCGCCAATATTGGTTTGGGCGTAAAAGGAAGAGATTCGCGCAAGTTTGGAGTTGAGGAATCTTGAGTCGGGAAAGTGTCTGAGAAGGACTTTCACGCCCACTGTGACTTGTGCGCCGATACTTGCGCACCGAGATTGACATGCGCACCAAGTAAGGTTTTGTTCTAGCAGTGCTTCTCGGACTGCGTGGAAGCTGGTACGTTACCCGATACCTTCGGTGCAAAGAGATATTCATCTACGGGTGAAAGTTTTACTTCAACAGAGCATCTACACATAGAGGAAGATGCATTTCTTCATGCAAATGAAGAGAGCTACAAGTCTATAAACTGTGAGTGGATTCCTTCCAAGAGTAGTGAGCTTAGGAAGAGGAAGAAGGTGATCCTATCTACCGGCAGTGAGCCAGAGAGAGAGAGATAGGGATTGAACCTTGGGAAAGCAGTGAGATGACCCTAAACATTGTAAGGGCAGTGAGACTGGGCATATAAGTGATCTAGCCCGAACCTTGTAATCCACAGCTAGTGAAGATTAGTGGAATTTGGTACGACCGACAACCTGTCGGCGTATGCTCCTTGGACGTAGCCCTTTGCGGTGAACCAAGTAAAATTGTTGTGTCCTGTGCTTTCATTACTTTCTGTTTATATTGTGCATCAGGAAAGAGAGAGAAGAGTGTTTTGCTTAATAGTGAAACAAGATCAGAACGAGCATTAATTTTTAATTAGTCATACCCTGATTCACCCCCCCCCCTCTCAGGGTATTCAACCTAGTGGACCAAACACCGTTCAATATCCATCATTAAAAATTTATAGGATGTTCCTAAATACTTATCCTTAATGAGTATCTTAGAATTATGATCCTTAATCTAAGTATTTTTAATCTAAATCCCATGGTTTCCACTAAACAAACTCTGATACTAATTATATTTCCCTCACCCTAGAAGATCGAAGCCGATGAATTATTTTATTACATTGTATTGATTATAATGAATCAAATCCTGAAGGAAGGTTCAATGTATTAGTCCTGTAGATCCATATAATTGGAATTATTCCCATAATACATTGGGTGAAAGAAAAGATAAACATGGTACATAATAAAATGAAATATGAATCATGCTTGAATTCTTATTAACAAATTTATCCTTCATAACATTGGGAAAGAAAACGTAATAAGGGTGATCTCAAATTTTCAGTAAGGGTATGTAATGTGGAATAAATTTTTAATCAATAGGAATAAATTTACCCAAAAAGGTTAATAAATAATCACTAATTCCATACAGATAACTAGATATGACAATATCAATAGGGAAAGGTAAGATACTGATACTTATGCCATCTAAATCAATAAAAATAGAATGAAATTAACTAATAGATATATCAACAGAAAATATCTTTGATTAATAATAAGTGAATAAAAATGTGAGAAATGTTCTAATTTTTTATTCCATGCATCTGTGGTATATGGACCCAGCGCTGGCATGAAATTTCTTAATATGGTTTCACTATCATGTAAAAACCCATCTATTTGTCCCACTATTTTCTCTCATAAGACTATTGATGCATTGAGGGTATGTCTATAAATGTTCCCCACACATTTAATACATATCCAAATAATTAATCATATATAATAAAAATTTAAATATGAATCAATATGCTTTATCTAATATATAAATTGAATGAAAGATGAAAATTTAACAATTATTATCAAGTTAAACAAATAACCTTCAAATAAATAGAATAAAAAAATATACATGGGTTAGGAAATATTAATATCCATAATATGAAAATATAGGTATTACATAAAATTTAAAACGAAAATTTTTACCACAATGTGATTTTTTCAAGAGAAAGTTAAAAATCACAAAATTATGTGAGATGTCAAAGATAATCATTAAAAATATTTTTGTGGAATATAACCTTTAAAAATCCCAAAGTGTCCCATACCACATGCAACATTCCACTCATATTTAACATGAAGGAAATAATTTCATAACATGATGAAAAAGGATTCATGATATGATGTATCAAATTGGGTAGTTGAAGCATTGGACAAAAGATGTAAGTTGTGTATATGGTATATGCCTCAATGAAAGAAAAGTAAGACAATAATCGATTACCTTAACCTTATTTTTGAAGTGTGGTATTAATCTCATTGTATACTTGTTAAAAATCTATAACACTATTAAATAAATAAAAATATTCATTCTTATAATATGATATATTAACATTCTACAACATTTTATTATCCGTTTGTTTACACTCTATCATTATTTTAACTATTTCAGGTGATAGTATCATAGTTTTCTCGAGTATTTTGTGAATGGTTACTTGTTGTTCCTATTAAATAGATAATGAATTAATCATCCCCATAAATTAAACCATGAATTAATTATATTATATTTTCAGAAAATATGTATTTAGATAGTCCAAATATTTGGAGATTATAAATGAAATGAATCGTTCATGGAGACTGTAGGTCGTACGTATACATGAACACTAATTTCAATTCATTTTCAACATAAATGAATGAAAAATAAATGATAAATATATATATTATTAATCAATTATCATATTTATATATATATATATTATAAGTTACATATATTTATATAAATCACCCTTAATACATTCCATGTATATCCTGATAAAATCACATTGCTTCGTGGGGATGGTAGTCCATACTTCCTCAAATGATGTTATCATGTTAATGAAAAAAGGGAAGTAATAATGTAATTTGTTATAAATTTATTTAGGAAGTATATATACATAATAAATATCATATATATATCATATATAAACCTAGTTTTAATTATAGTGGCCATTATGATTGGTGGTAAAGGAAAAAACGAACAATCATCGTTTCGGGAGGTCGTAGTTCACCGTACATCGATAAAGTGTATTTATTACACATTAAATGTAATTGTGTGTATTTGTAGGATTAAAAAATAGAATAAACACATATTAATTTATTTCGGATAATTTTTTTATATAAAATCATGAATTAAATTAATTTTAGGGGGTAGATAATGGAAATGAAACTACAAATATTTAGAGAAGATGCTACCTATTAATCAGGTAACTCATTTTGATTTGTACAAAAATGATTACTTAGATTTCTCACATCCAAAATATAGGCTTACAGGTCAGGGTTAGGAATTTTGAGAGACTATTTGGGAATATTTTGGTTGATCTGTTGTGTCTTTAGAGATGTGAGAATGTTGTAGAGTGATTTAATTTTTAAAATGAAGGGGGGTGGCAGTCATGTAAATACCAAAATGTATCCATTAATGGGTGTTAAAACTTACCTAATGTGTGTAAAAAAATATAAAAATAAAGTCATAAATGAGGAAAATTATCTATAAAAACCTAAATCACAATAAATAACAAGGTCATTTTTATAATTTCATTCTTTAACTTCTATGGTTTAATTTTTTTTCCATTTTGGTTTTTATTAAAGCATATAGTTTTAAAACCTACATAAATTTAGAATTTTGACTAAAATAAAATGATTTTTTTGGAAATAAGTATAAAATATTTTATTAATATGATATGTAAATTAAAATATAAAATAACTAGGTGTTTTGGATATTAATTTTAAAAGACGTTCATGTGACATGCTAAAACACTGCTTAAACATAGACCATGTTAACTATGTTTTTATAATATATGGGTAAGTATGTTAATTATAAATGATCATTTGGTCCATTAATATAACATATTTATTTTAAGACATAAAAAAATTGCATGAATATTGGATTTTCATTACTTCTAAATATTTTAATAAAAATTCATTTATTGTAAAATATAAAAAAGGTCAATTTTGACATTATTTATTGAATTATAATTTTAAAATACCCAAAAAATATTTTAATTAAATTATATTATGATTATAGAGGTGTAAAATTATATATTGAAAAATATACATTACAATATATATTTATCGTTTCATTTATTTTAGTTAATTATTAACATGATAATCCATATGTTGGTGGTTCTTAAGCAATTTATGTAAATAAACCATCACTAAATATTATTGATAAATTATTATGATACCAATACACCATTTATATTTCAAATGTATATGTATAAATGAAAATATGTTTTTTTACATATCTCAATGTTTTAGAAATGTTAATGGTAAGGAAAGTTATATTTTTTTTGACTTTTTACTTTCTTCAAAAAATTTATACACAAATTCATTTAAATAATATTTAAATAACCCATATAATTTATGAAATATTTTTATACGGTGAATCTATTTGAATACAATGGCTTTTGGACAAGATTCAAGGTCATTTTAGTCCTTAATATTATGGCATAGTCCCCTATTAATCATAATTTTATGTTAATCACCATAATTAATTTTAATGACATTGACAAATATTTTTTGCCATAATTTATTTTATCTTATTATGAACTAAATTATTGTACTTATTACAACCATGTATGTCTATTCTTCAATATCCAAATGATAGAAGTGGGAAAATTAAGATTATCATTAATCCCAAAATATGGTGAGAAAGCTGGGTTTTAATGTAAAAATGATGAGTAGTTTTGTATGCTTATATATATAATTTTGACATATAATTGATTATAATGAAGTAAAATTGGATTACTATACGCATAATATATCTACATTTTCTTTAAAACTAATTTAAAAAATAATTTAATAGTCATAAATATTTAAAAAAAATCAAATATTTTAAGAAAAAAGCAGTAATTTTAACTATTTATCAATAAATGAAACATCCAAAAAAATACATAAAATCAACCCTAATATAATTTCAAATTTAAAAAATAAAAAATTAATCTTATTTTTACAAATAAAATTTATTAAATTTCCAAAATTTAGTTTTAAAATAGAGTCAGCATTAAAATATGGTAAAACCCAGTATTGCATATTACACTCGCTAACACAGTCTAGTGTGTTGTGTTATAATAACATGTTATTGCATATAATGAAAAAAATATTATTTACTCAAACATGAAAATATTTTAATGTATAGGGGGGGTACAATTAATTCCAATATAAAATTTATTTTTAGTATTTATAGAAATAGAATTTTATTAATTATATTTTAAATTCCATTTCAAAATACTCATCATTTATTAAATAGGGTACTTTATATTTGTAATAAAACATAAAATCACATAGTTAAAAACAGTTATGTTTTTTAAAATCTAATGATTCAAATATGGAAAGTAAATAGTAAAAAACTATTACATTTTGAAAACAAATTTTCAATAATTTTTGTGAGTTTCTTTAAATGAAGCCACCACTCAATCCATTATTTATATATATATCATAAATTTTACATTGAACAGTTTTTGGGAATTATTATATTATAAAGGGAATTTTAAAATGATTCATTTTTTCATTATTATAAAACATCTTCATTTTTACCCTTTAAAAGATGTACATACTATTCAATATTTTGTCAAAACCCTTCCCTGATATCATCTTGTATAATTCTATCACCCTTCAATAATCCCATGGTCTCTATATGTAAGGGAAATTATTTAACTATAAATGAAATATTATACTAAAGATCAATTATCCAATGTTACTATTATGTTATTACTAGTTTTTTCGACATAATATTCATTTAAAAAAATTTAAATCCATAAAAAAAATAAAAAAAAATATCATTATTATAAATATATGATAAAATATTACTGTATTAACAATTGTTTTCATATACATCCATTATGATAAAAATGGGTTGTTAGTACATCATACTGACTACTATAGTCAAAATTCACCGCCATCCATTTTTCATCACCAAATTAATGGATGATAAAAATTATTTATTTGATGAATAAAAATGAATTAGATGATATAATGAATATAAAAATAGTAAAAAAATATCATTTACATTCTTTCACTCTCCTTTTTTGAAAAATAAAAACATCAATCGTTCATACGTATGACGTATCACCTCAACGAACAATGTGTTTCCCATTTCATCACCACAAATAATGATTGACATTAAATATATTTATAATATATAAATATATTTTTTCATAATATTATTTTTATTATTTAAATTTTTTAACAATTTCACAATTCATTATAACATGTTCATCATACATATGGATTCTCAAAATATAGACCAAACAACTTTAGGTAATCAATGGTGTCAAGGAATTCATAAAATAAAAAACCGAATTAGATAATTAATGTCTTATATTAAAGTAAATTAATAAAAATAAGGTTCCTATGATGGTATATAATAATATCAATTTTATAATTTAGGACAATATGCACATGAATAGATGAAATATACAATATGTGTACTATTTTTTTAGTATCATGTAAAATTGGCCAAAATTTTTTTAGTCTTAAGTTAAATTGGACCAAATATTCTGAAGGGAAATAAGTTTTTTTAAATAAAATTACTCTCAATGAGACATGTTTGATATTGTGCACCAAATTTCATTTGCAGGGTATATATAAAACCAATCAAAATTTTTCTACTGGTTCTTCATTAATTGGTTACTAAAGCCCCCTGATTTTTCCTTGTATCAATTCTGATTCTTTTATAAATGATAAAAGGTATGAACCTTGATTTCATTATTTTGTGTTTTCAGAAAATATGGAAAAATATTTCGGATAAAAATGGATTTTTATGGGATTTACTCACCATCTAATTTCCCTTATTCATGTAGATATTGATATAATTGTTTCCTATATATTAAGGATTGTTGAAAACTCAAAACCACTTATTTGTGTTGCAATGTTTGATCATTGCCATTCCGCTCCCATACATGGGTTATCCTACCCATGTAATCTATTATATGGTATTTAAGAACCTTCTCTATAGAAATTATATTTTAATACACATACATTATTATGAATCTTTTTAAAATGTCTGCTTTCAACAATGGTAATTTAATGTATTAAAATATCCCTTGAAATTTTTTAGATCCTCATTTCTAGTAAAAAAAATTATTTCACTTTTATGAATACATTATTAGATAGTATTTTATGATTAATGGTTTTAGAAGGGTTTTTGAGTCACTTTTATAAAAATGATATTTATGTAACCAATATCTTATACTTTTATATCAATTTTAAAAATATTTTAAATTATATATTTTAATTTTTTTACTTTCCTTTCCATTCACATTTTCAAATGGTCTTTGCTGAAAAGATTTAATGATTCATGAATTCTAATCTAATATATACATACACACACACATATATATATATCAAAATTATATAGAAATGAAATCACCTTAAAAAATAGCCCATTTTTTATCCCTTCATTGGTGGTATCACTAAAGAATTATTTTGTAAGGTATTTTTATTCTCTCTCAGTATGATTATCGGTTTCCATTATTTTAATAGGAATATGTTATCTGAAAAACATATACTTCCTTCATCTGTATATCTTATGAAAATTATATTCCTTTTTATTCGTTTCTCCATATTATGTGAACATCACATTTTATGTAAATAATATTTGAAGATATCAACCTAAAATTTATGAAATTATATTTATAGGGGAAATGTATTGGAATTTAGTAAGTTATTTTTGAAATTAGGATTATTATATGAATGTATATTATCTATTTTTACCCATTAACCTTCTAACTTTAAATGAGTTATGATAATGTTATCCCTTTTATTGATATGTGGAAAAGTATTGGCCTTCCAATATTATAATCCTAACAGTAATTGGAATATTAAATATGTATTATTTGAATATACAACTTCTTTATCATGGTGGGTTATGCTCATGATGCCAATTTTACTGAAATATGAAAAATATCCATCTTGGTGATTATCCACTCCTAATTTTGGTTAATAATTTATTATCTATTCATACACTTCTTTATATATAGTGCTATGAATTAATGACTAAGAGGTTTCATAGGGAATTCATTAAAAATAACTGATGATATTTATGATGAACTCATTATAAATAATTATGTTATGGGAATGTGCTAGAATTATACATCCCCTTGGTGTCATGATAGGTTTAATGAGGTGTATCCCTTTCAAATTCTGAAATATGTCTTTAAAATTATTTTGAGGATAGGTAAAGTGTCTTGGTAGAAGGCCTTGATAGTAGGTTTTTCTTGTTTTTAATTTTTCATTCCATCATTATGTGATTAGTATTATTGATATCCACAATTTTATTTACCTTCAGGGATATAGAATACCTTGAAACTCATGTTTATTAGGTCTTCATTTTTTTTTACCAATTCCTGTATAAATACATATTCCAAATTAAACACATGATCTCTATTGTTAATTTTTTACCCTATATATCATTTGTGTTCCCCACTTACAATGTATACATTTCCCAATTTTAAATAGAATGGTGGTATTCCTAAACTTTTAAGAAGGATATCACTTGTTTAATAATTTCTTGTAGATGGTAAAACATCATTATTGATTATGTTCTTCCATTTCTAGTTTGAACAATATTTTTCATGATAGAAAAAACATGGTTTTTACTAGTTTCTTAGGAGAACAACTTCTCTAATGATCTGAATAAGAAATAACCTTGATATGTACTCTGTGAAATTAAAAAAATTTAATTTTTCAATTTATGGTATATATATACCACAATTTACATATGTTGTCAATAAAAGATAGAAAATTCAGTGTCTATGGTATCAGATTAGGTGTTTCAGGTATGGTGAATGACATATATAGATATGAAATAATCTTTTAAAATGTGAAATCCAATATTATGGGTTTTATTCATTCATCCATTAAATTTCACTAACAAGCATTCTGAAGTGAATAATATACATTTTTTTTCAACAATCCTTTTACACATGTTAGTTATAGAAAAATCAAAGATTGTGGGTGTCCAACCAATTACATTATGGATTTGGAAAACCACAGTGCTATGTTTTACTAACCATCCTGTACTAATAAACAATCCACCCCTAACCAATAATTTATCCACCAACCACCCTTCAATAAACCCTATAAATATTTTATTAACCAATCCTAAAAGATGCACATTTATATTAAAAGAATCCCTTTGTATATACATCAACTAGTGAAAAACTCCCAATTTAGACATAGCATCGATCAATGGTTGAGGATAATAATAATAGATCACATATGTTTTAAAGCATTGTAGAATGTAATGTGGATACTATGACGAAAAACATATAAAAAATGAAATCCCATATAGTCACTAATTTAAAATAAATTTTTAATTTTTTTCAATCTATTTTGTATTAATGATATACCACTGCTAAAAATATGTAAACATGATCCTAGTGAATCTATGATAGGGCAGAATGATGTTAGATGTTCTGAAAATTATGGGTAGATGATTGAAAAGTGTCATCAAGAAGAAAAAATTTCTGTGAGAAGAAATATGGACCAAATAATATAAAATAAATGACACTCAAACAAAAAAAATAAGAATTAAATTTCATAACAATCCAATAAAAAATGATACATAGAAAGATGATTCATGATAAAGAACATAACAATAAATATTCATGAAATATTACAATTTGTGTAAAATAATATCCCTTTCAAGAAGAACACAATAAAAATAATATGTGTGTTAATTTTCATAATTATATTTTTAACATGAAAATGATAATTCAATATAATGAAAGGCCACTGTATAAATAATTGTTTTATCCCTTATCAAACCACAATTTCAAACACAATATAATGATCTTGAGACATTTTATATTCCCTTTCAAATTTTATCCTTGAATTTTTCATGTTCTTTTTGTAGTCTTGGTTTATAAAAAACATTATTTCTCCCTCAATATTTACTTATTTTATTATCGAGTATTTTAATCCCCCAAGAGTAGTGGTTTAACTTCCAAACTAATCCATCATATTCCTAGAAGGAATATCATTAGATGTACATGAAAATTTTCAAGTTATATTTTTCCCATATATCTTCTATTTTCTCAAATTGGAGGAGGATTATCCACTAATTCACTCACTGATCATTTTTTAGATACCATTATAAAAGATTTAAAAAATATTTTCAATTTCTAGGAACGAAGCCTCACTACAGATTTTGGATGAAAAAATATATCATAAAATATTTTTTATTCCATAAGACTCCATTTGGATAATTATTATCTTTTTACCCTTCCCCACCATAGATTGGTTAACTCATTTTAAATATTTAATTATTTTAATGAATTTTGAGCTTTAAAAAACATTTTTTAAACATGGTGAATAAGTATTCTATAATTAATTTATTAAATTCCATTTTTAACATGGAATATGTTGTTCCATTCAATATTTATGATATGTATATGGATTTTATTTATGAATAAGTGGATAACATGTTTCCTTTTGTGTAGCAGTTTCAAAATTTATGATTTGAGAAATTCTATTTAATCTCACTTCCTGATCAACCCTTGAATCATTTTTTCAAACTACATCAAACAAAATTGATATATGTCTACCTCATCGTAGGAGAAAAAGTATAGGCAATATTTGTTAATAATATATTTCTAGACAAAGAATTTCCTCTAATTTAACATATCAGAATAAATTTACTAGAAATGGGATGGAACATTGGTGATATCCCATGAAAAAGACCAATAAAACACTCACATAAGATTCATCTAGAGAAATATGACAATCTCATTAGATAAACCCAAAAGAGGATATATCTCACATTATAGCAGATGGTAACTCTGAAAATATTTAATATATCTAAATTGAGGAATATTTATCCAATTTCATACTTCTAATGGGTTATTATCATATTTTTTCAAGAATGTAATAATAAAAATTGTGATGAATGATAAATGATGAATTATTAATAGGGATAATTTTTAATTCCCAAAGAGCTTGTATATTCTGTAGAATGCTAAATTGGATAACCGTTAATTATGACATCCCCATCCAATTTATTGATCATTTTTATGAATATTGGAATGTTTGACTTATGATTTAAGGAGAGATATATTTTCTTGCTATTCATGGGTTCCCATTTCTATGAAAGACCAAGGGAATACCAACATTACAAGCCCTATTTGCAAATGGTCTTATAGAATAATTCCCTATAGAATATATAACACTCTATATACATTTATAGGTGCATATTTTGTATAATTTATGATCATATTATTAAAATTCATTTAATAATTAATGAATGGTTTTAATATTTTTTTCTATTATTTTTTCCATTTTTAAAAAATCATGAAAGATTTTTAAATATGTGCATTGAATTAAATATTTTTTATATTATTAAAACCAAAATTTCATGGACATTATTGTAATTTTACATAAGAATATACTTTGAAAAAAATGTATTGAGGTGAATAATTTATTAATTGATTTATCAAATTTTATTCCATACCCCACATATATAAAATATAATATATATTTTTTAAAAATTCTTCATTTTATTGGAGATTATTTTAGGATTTTAGTAAATATTATCTCCCATGTCTTGGTATAATTACCAATATGATATTTTTTTAAATAGAAGTGTAGGGTGGTATTTAATGAATTTATGAGTAGGTTGATAACAACACCAATGATATAGAAACTAATCTACTAAGACCCCCTTGAGCTCATTTGTGATGCTTCCAACCAAAACATTTGGGTGGTAATTTTTCATATCATTTTGGGTAGACCCCAAGTCAAATAATATTCCTCAAAACCCTTGATTATTCAAAATTCTTCCCAATAACCGATTTTGTTTTTCAGTTTTCTTTTATTTTCAATATAATAAAATTATAAATTCTAAGACTAAATTTGGTGTATTTTATTACAATAATGAGCTCATATATTTTATAAACAATGAATATAACAAGTTGAGGATTATGAGATAGATTCTTCAATATTAGGATTTCCACATGGAAATAAAATAGTTTGAAGAAGTTGATAACTAGTTGTATTTCTACTTATGTTGACTTCCAAACACAGATAATGTGGAAATTCTATAAAACACATGAGTACTAGTCATCATCCTAGGGGGGAGAATATATATTGTTCTCAGTGAAGTATCTTGGTATGGAATCATGGAGAATTATATATTAAAATATAAAAAACAAAACTATATATATCCCATCCAAATTCAAAAACTTAATCTCAATCTTGTTATTACATTTGGGGAGTTAAAATTATTCTGAAAATATTGAATGATCTCATTATTAAAAAATTATTTCTAGAAAGTGAAATTTAATATAAATTTTCATTTTTAACACATTGTATTATGGAGGGAACTTAGGACCTTTATTAACTAACTTAATGGGTTTCTAATATATAATTTATAGTTTGTCCTTGTTTTTATGGTCATAAGTATTGTAAATATTTTGAAAATGCTAGTTTTTTAGATTCATTTCAAAAATATTATATATTCTTTAATGAAAAATTAACAATTGAACATTTTGAAAATTCTATGGAATTCATTTAACTGTATTTTTACAATTTTAATTTTAAAATTCTAATATTATAAATATAAGGTATTGTGTCTCGATGTGGGTGGAAGTAAAATCCCTTAAAACTAATGACGGTCATATTTTTTTGTTAAATTTTCATAGATAACGTATTTTATTGGTTTGGAGTTCATAGAGACATAATAAATGATAATAAGAATCAATATTACAACATAATTATATTGTTCTTTCTATAAAAATAATGGGTTCATAAGAAAACATCAACACTATATCATTAAATAATATGTTCCAAACAGTAGTGTCTAGAATAGAAAGCAATGGAATTCAAGAGAATAATTTCATATCACAAATGAAGGATTAGAGATAAAGGATTCAAGGTGAATTATGAGAATACATTAAAACCTATAGAGAACCCATTTGAATGAGCCCATACTGATTTATTTATGGGAAAGTCAACCATGTGTCTATAGAATTAGAACAAAAGACTATTTTACAGTGGGAGAGATTAATGATTACATTGTTAGATTTGGAAAATAGAGGGGGTTTCTAAAAAATATATTGAAAAAATTATAAGATAATATATTAAAAATTAAAATATTTATAAATAGTGAATATTGGTGGATGAAGAAAATTATATCCTATATAAATATTTACATCACAGAGAGCGTGAAATGTTATAAACATAAGACTCAAACTAATTCCAAGTAACCATTTTTACAAATTGGGAGGTATAAATACAGACACCCATGTCTTCAATTTTGGTGTTTTATTTTTTTGAAATTGGGATATGAGTCTCAATTGACTATTAATGGGCACACTATAAAGTTATACCATGTGTGCATAGTGCAAGAACCAGTAGGGAAGATCACACAATTTAGGCCTATTTATCATTACTATAATATGATGTTATAATTATCATTGACATTTGATTTCATGTTGTGATATCATTTAAAATATTCATACATGATAAATCAATTTGAATACATTGAGTTAATTATATAATTTATTTTTTGGGGAGGGAAACATGTGGTTTATTGCTTTTTAAATTTACTATTTCTTTATTTTCATAATTTTGTGTCCATAATATTTTAGGTTCACTTTGAAATATAATCCATTGAACAGAAATTGAATACACTGAAAAAAATTCAATCCATTCAAATACATTTTTATCAAATTTAAACCATTTAATATTCGTATATGAATGGAGAAAATAATTTTTTTTAAAATCAAAATGAATAAGTTTCATAAAATCCAAATTATCTTTTAATCTCATGTCATGAAATAATAAAATATATAACTAATCACATACATAAGTGTCATTTAAATATTAATTAAAAGTTATTTAAATGTCCATATTTATTGAGATAAAAAATAAATTATTTAATTTTCATAATTAATACAGTAATCTAATCAACCCTTATAAAAATAAAAGAAAATTTTTAGTAAATTATTGAGGTGTTAATATAATTTAAATGAAATTTTTAAACTAATATCTATTTCAATAATATAGGTATATTAATATCTATAGACCATATAAGCCATGAATAACTTTTTTGTACTTCTAAATTCAAAGAAAACAGTCATTATCGTCCTTTATCTATAATATCATTCATGTTCTATTTTCAAAACATATTTGGGGTGAAGTAGAAAGTGATGATGGAAAGATTGTTCTGAAAAATAATTTGGAATTAAACGAATAAGATAATATGAAATATGTGTATCTATTTTTTGAAAAAAAAACATTCTAGAAAAGATGTAGATAAGGAATGGATACTACCCAACATGTTCCATCTAGGTCTACTGTTATCTTGAAGAGAAATGGTCTTTTCATTATCTGAAAATTATGATTCTAATGAAAAATAAAGATTTTGTTTTTTTTGAAAAGATGGAATTGGGGTTAAAATACATTATTGATGTTTTTACTATATATTATTACAAAGGATATCATGAACTAGAATCAATATATGAGTATGGAATGATGCTGGAGTTGTAACCTACTTGTATGTACATGTTTTAGAAAATAGTGGTGAAGAAAATTGAAAAGGCTCTAGAATCTTCCAGGGGATGGGAAAATACAACTAATTTGGGAATAGGCAGGTCCAATATGTTCCATAGAAATACAATTCCCCATTTTACATAAAGTGAAATGATAAAATAAATAATAATAATTTAAAATTATCAAAAAATAAATAGGGTTTGGTAATGTTGCTACTACTGAATTGAAAAAATGGTGTGGGTTGTACCTAGTTTATGGAATGAAGTCGGGCAATGTAGGATACGATGAAGTGAGGTATGAATCTATTCATTAAAAACATTTAATATAATTCATTAAAATTTATCTTTATGAAATTTTATCTCATTCAACATATATATTATAAAATCTAAATCATTCCAACCTTAAATACAAAGAGAATCTGGAATTAATATATCATTATATACACACCAACATGGATAAGTAGTTTGATATTAATAAATTAATCGATAATATAGTGAATCATGTGTGTTTTTTAATGATAATATTATTTATTATAATAAATACATGAGTTTTGATTGGAATAATATTGATGGTAGGTATATGTGTGTATGAGGGAATGAAAGAAGTATGAATTAATTAAATTCAATTAAGGGAGAAAAAGAAAAAACTACAATGAGTAATCATGATAACATAAGAAAAATAGTGTTTAAAAAGGAACTCACATTGGAAAAATATTTAGATATTAATTTATATGTTATTTTAAATTTACATTACATTAATTTAATGATTAGGTGTCTGTTAATTGTATGAACCCGTACATTTTTTTCGAGTATGTATTTCCTTTTATGCTCATTTTTTTGAAAAAGGGAAAAATCTGGAAATTTTCAGAGTACACGTCGTGTACTTTATGAGTACACACTGTGTACTGTTCTCCCGCACGAGACCGTGTGCTGGCCATGTTCAAGCAACACACACGGCCGTGTGGGGTGATGTGGAGTCCACTTAATGCGGAGTATAGAAAACCGAAGTACATGTCGTGTACTCTAAAAGTACGCACCGTGTACTTTTATTTTTATTTCATTAATTGGACCGAGGACACGACTTAACCCCTTTTTCATCTTCTTCTCCGCCTAATTCCGCCCAGAGCGTCCGAGGAGGCCGAATCTTCTCCGAGCCACCAATCTGTCACCGGCTATCCGAATCGAACACCATAAGTTGCAATAGTATCAAATCAGTGAGTTATTAGTTCTTCTTTGGCCTTGTTTCCTGATTCTTCCTCTCGTGTGATTTATCTAAGGTTGAAAGTTTTAGATGTTTTTACAGATATACTCCATTCTAGGCCAATTCACAGGCTGAGGATCAAGTATACCAATCTACAAGGATCGAGGTAAGTGGTTTGTTGCCCTACGTTGAATGTATTTGAGTTTTTGGCGCAAAAGTGCCGGGTACCCATGTATCGGGTATCTAGGGTTAGGGTTTTGATCATGTTCTGTTATCTGGCTTATGTTTCATGTATTCTTGAGGTTATTGGATGATTAATAATTTCTTGTTAGAATATTTGAGGATCACCCCATGGGTATTTTCCTTGTTTGGTTGTTTATCGTCATTTGGATTAGGTTTCCTGTGAGGCAGACCTTGTTGCATTTCTTTCTTACTTGATATAGTTGATTACATGTTTTTCCTATTGTTTATATGATTTTGATGCATTGTAGCTATTAGAAAAGTAGTTTCTGAACATACATAAGGATGATACGAATTGTTTATGTATGATTTCTTTTACTCAGTGTTGTGGGAACCTAGTGTAGTTAGACCATATGGGTAATAGACTTTGAGTGCTTCCTTAGAGGGCCTGTTTAATTACTTCCATTATGAGACCATAAGGGGGATTGGATTTGTGCTCTCTTAGAGGGTCTGATAATTATTGAATCGAGACTAAAGGGGGAATTAGACGCATGTGCTTCCTCAGAGAGTCTTTGTAGCTCTGCAAGACCATAGGGGGAATTGACGTTGAGTTCTTCCTCAGAGAGTCTTTTCCTTTGTTCGAATACTTTACCACAAGGGCCTGCCCATGTGAGAGATCCAGAGGGTCAGTGTAATAAATATTGTCAGTTGGTTGTGATGAGTCCACCAAGCCAAAGAACAAGCTTGGGTTCATATTGCATGTAGTTTAGGTATTCTGTTGAGATACCAGTTGTGTTACTTGCAACGTCATTGGAATATAAAGCTATTTTCTAGATTCATTGGTTGATGAATAATTAATTGAATTAAATTAATAAATAAATGTGAATGGAGAATTGTAGGATTTTTTACATTAGTGTGCCCATGTTTCTCTACTGTATTTATTTCCATTACTTTTTCTATATTGCTCACTGACAATAGGGCACATATCTTTTAGAGTTTTCCAACTTGAATTAGTCTCACTCCCTATTTGGGTCCTGCTTTTTGGCCCAAAAAAGTTATATAGTTGCAGTTGTGGATAGGGATTGTGGTATTTCTACCTCAGGTGCTTGATTTCTAATTAGAGTTGGAGAGCATAGGACCGAGCTTGGGCTCGTGAAGCTGTTTGAGTTACTGTTTACATTTGATACCTGGGTTTCAGTTGTATTTCTCCACGTTGTTTTGTTTACTGCTTTCCATAGACACATGTGTCATGCTGCATCATTATTATATTATACATTTCTTCCAATGTTCAGTTTCAGTTGCCGTATAATGTTTACAACTTCCACTATTGTTTATGTTATTTTTCTTCCACTGCATACTTTACCAAATGAGGGCATAGTTTCCCCATGGACTCACCAAGGCCATCACTACTAGTCGACAGCCTCTGGAATTTGGGGAAACGTTCTTGAGGTCATGTGGAGAACCATGTACAGGGCGATGGTTGAGTGGCTCCGGATTTGGGTCATTACAAAGTGGTGTCAAAATAGGTTCTTTGTTTTCAATTTCTTTACTATTTGGTGACAATAGACTAGGATAAGAAGGAATGGGTAGTTGGTAGTTAACTATGCACGGGAGTAATCAACCCTTTTAAAGGGAAAATCTATACTAACTCGTAATTTCCTTTTTAGTTTTTTCAAGTTTTACAATTGAATATATTTCACCGTTGGGTGATGCACATGTTTTGTGCTGTTATAGTTTATATGATTTTTGTTCTATTTTGTTACAACTCTATGATATGAGGGTATACCATCTCATGCATCATATAGGAACTGGTTCGAAAAATCACATGTCATGAATTTTACCATGCCATCTAGGGGGCATTAGAAATTGCATGTTGTTATGATAGATGTTGTGATAGATCATGCATGATGTTGTGATAGTTGTTTTGATAGAAATACCTGCTATGTTGATAGGGTGTTTATCTTTCAGCTTATTTAGCATGGACGCCAAGCTTTGATCTTAGAGTTGTTATGGGCCCTCGAGGGTCGAAATTTGGCAGATCATGGGATTATCATACTATTTAATTGTTATATACATTGTTATGATGTCAAGATTTGATTCGAGGGGAGTACAGGACCCCATAGATTAGAATTTGACACATATGTGCTGGTTTTTAGTGGTTTTCAATGGTTTTTGGGAGTTTTGTATACCTACTGCCTTGAAACCCAGATAACACGTCCTGTGGCCTTATGAACACACGCAATGTGTTCTTCTGTTATGGAAGAACTAATTTTTTCGGTTACATGCCATGTACGTTGAAGTACACACCGTGTACTCTTCTTCCGTGTGATCCAGTCGTGTAGTTGAATACATGGGATGTAAAATCTCAAGAACAACACACTATGTACCATGTTGACACGCCATGTAGTAATGGTCCGCATGACTTAGTCGTGTAGTTGAATTCATGGGTTGGAAAATAATAGGGACAACACGTCGTGTATGTTGTTGACCTGCTGTGTAGTTTCGGTCCGTGTACCAGTCCATGTGACTAACGACACAGACATGGGAAAAACCTTAAGTACACGTCGTGTAGTAGATAGACATGTCGGGTAGTCTTAGTCTGGGACACTCAGTGTGACTTAGTCATGTAGGAGTAACCGGGTAGGAGGAAAAAGGATGGTACACGCGGTTTATATGTACGAACATACTGTGTAGTTTGGGTTTACACCACCAACTTGTCAGGTGTACACACCTAAATAAAATCATTATGGAACACACCATGTAAAAGGACTACACACCATGTAACCATGTTTTTCCAGTATTAAGAGCTTTTCCTTTTCTGTTCCGTTTTCACTCTCTTAAGTTGAAATGGTTCTCATTGTTAATAAGGGTGTGCTTTTGACCTTACAGAGTCATGCTGCCAATATGTCCTCCTATTTCACGTCAGGGATCTGACGATGATCATATGCCAGATATGGCACATGCATTTATCCCAGATACTAGTGCAGATGCACAGTTCTGCGGGGGATTCATGAGTTTCATACAGACCTTTCATGGAGCTCAGCAACCTGCCCAGTCTATGGTAGAGCTTACACGAGTCTTCCAGCAGCAATATCCTCCCACGTTCTCATAAGATGGAGGACCTCAGGATACTGAATCTTGGTTCGAAGCGATGGTATCTATCTTTGATCATCTCGAGACACCCCCATACAGAAGGGTGAAGCCCGTGACTTACATGCTGAGAGATTCCACCAAGAGATGGTGGGGTGTAGTTTGTCAAGTAGGGCGTAAGCAGATAGTTGCATGGGACGACTTTCAGCCTACATTCTACGAATACTTCAACCCGGCATCACTAAGGGCCGATAGAGCCAGAGTTTTCATGAACCTGCAGCAAGGTACTCTATCAGTTATGGAGTATTCCTCCCATTTCACAGAGTTATAGTATTTCACTCCCTTTCTGGGGAATGATGAGCTATTCTTATCAAGGAAGTTTGAGGAGGGCCTCAAACCAGAGATCAGATCAAAGGTGAACATCATCCAGTTGAATTCTTTTTCTTTTATTATTAACTAGGAATTGATCACAGAGAGGAATCTCTGTGATACTGGATCAGTGATCCAGGGCGGTTCAGCATCCAGAGTTAGTACCCTTCATTCTGAAAATAGGATGCGCCACCGAGAGTCTACATGAGGTGACTCATGGAAGCGAGATGTTCTTTCAGGTAATAAATTTGTGTGCTAGTAGTGTGGGAAGGATGGCCATAATAAGCCACAGTGCCCAAGGGACCCAGTGGAGTGCCAAGCTTGCGGCAATACAGATCACCTGCAACGGTTTTGCAAGGTTCTTCTTCCATTGGATAGTGAAGGACGATCAGTTTCGACTCCGCGTACAAGAGGAGGTTTACTAGTTCAGCAACAGACTGGTGGCTGGAGTTCTAATGGCCATTCAGGCCTGGGTAGGGTCCGTGGAAGTAGCTGCCAGGCTCAAGGAGGATCAGCTTTGGGATCTCAGGCAGCTACACAGGGCCGTGGTACTGGCCAGACATTTGCAGTAGAGTAGATTCATCAAGAGCAGGATCCTGGACCTTCCATAGTGTGAGGTACGATCTTAGTAGTAGCAGTATTGTCTTTGACACTTTTCAATACAGGAGCTTCTCATAGCATTATTTCTGTGCACACGGTGGAGATCCTTAGACTTAATATCTTTACTTCAGAGTATATGATAACACTAGACACTCCCTTTGGACTTAGAACTGCTAGTTTGAATCAGTGAAAGGAGTCCCCCCTTGAGTTTGGAGGGTGTCACTTCTTATGGGATCATTACGTCCTAGAGATTACTGGTTATGATTTCATTCTTGGAATGGAATTCCTAGTTCCTTTTCAGTTCCATGTCGATTGTTATCGTTTCAGGGTGAGTTTCATGTCACCAGAGGGCAGATCTTTTTTTCACAAGGGAGAATGGGATGTCCAGGAAAGCAGAGCTGGACCAGAGCATCATGGGTTGGGTGGTGTTACAGCCCAGATTGCTAGTTTATATCTGGATGATAAGGGGAGTTCTCAGGTGGATTATACTCTAGTGGTTGATCGTTTTTCGGATGTCTCTACAGAAGACATTTTAGGGTTACCTCTGGAGCATGAGGTAGACTTCTCTATTGAGATTGTGCCAGGAGAAGAACCGGTATAAATTCCTCCTTATAGGATTGCTATTCCTGAGTTGCAAGAGCTCAAGAAGTAGTTGGAGGAGTTGCAGGAAAATGTTTTTATCTGACCCAGTACTTCCCATTGGGGTTCACATGTTTTGTTTGCAAAGAAGGCGGATGGTACTTTACAGATTTGTGTGGATTATCGGAAGCTGAACCATTTAACGGTCAAGAACTGATGTCCATTGCCGAGGATTGATGTTATTTTTGATTAGCTTCAAAGATCTAGAGTGTTCTCGACAAATGACTTGAGATCTAGCTATCATCAGTTGCGTGTCAGACTATCGGATATACCTTTAGCACTTTTCTGAGCAGGTATGTTCTGTACGAGTATTTGGTTATGTCATTCTGTCTCACGAATGCGCCATCAGTCTTCATGGAACTGTTGAACACATTTTTCCATTCTTACTTGGATTCCTTCATTGTGGTTTTGGTGGACGATATCTTGGTGTACTCTCACACTCGACACGACCATGCTACCCATCATGAGATCGTATTGAGTACACTGATAGAGCATCAGTTATATGCTACGCTATCTAAGTGCCAATTCTGGATGGATGATATTCACTTCCTGGGTCATGTCATCTCAGAGACAGGAATATCACTTGACCCAGAGAATGTGAGAGCGGTAGTTACCTGGGAGAAATCGAAGAATGTCTTCGAGGTACAGAGCTTCTTAGGAATGGTTGGTTACTACATGTGGTTTATATAGGACTTCTCATGCTTGGAAGTGCCATTGATGGATTTGAATAAGAAATGTGTAAAGTACGTTTGGTCATAATCCTACAATTCAACCTTTCAAGAGCTGAAGGGGAGATTGACTTTAGCACCGATTCTAGTTTTACCAGAGCCAGGCAAGAGTTATACAGTTTTCTGTGATGCATCTGGAATTGGGCTTGGAGTAGTGCTTATACACGAGGATCGTGTTGTTGCATTTGGATCTCGCCAGTTGAGGCCACATAATAAGAACTATCCTACGCTCGACCTGGAGTTGGCTGCTATTGTTCACGATTAGCATTGTTGGAGACACTATCTTCTGGGAGATCATTTTTTTTGTATATACTAATCAAAAGATCCTCAAGTATATCTTCACATAGTGTGACTTAAATCTGAGACAGCGGAGGTGGGTCGAGTACCTATAGTCTTTCGACATCGAGCTGGCTTATACATCTGGGAAAGGTAATGTTGTGCCAGACACACTAAGCAGAAGAACTCAATTACAGGCAGTTTGGGAGGGCAACAATGAGTGGAAGCTTATGGAACTGTTCTCTGAGATGCATTTGGAGGGGTAAAATAGATTGGGACAGATGATTCTTTCTCCTATAGCTATTACCTCCACTCTTCTGGGCCGAGTTCGAATAAGGAAGCTATCAGACCCAGAAGGCCTAGTCCTATGGGAGGGTGTGTCTGATAGAGACCCTAATACAGGGTGGAAAGTGGGAGATGATGATGTGTTATGTTTTCATGGAAGCGTATGGGTTTTAGCAGATATACATGAGGAGATGTTGGGGGAGTTTCATGCTTCAGCCTGGGCAGTTCATCCGAGTGTCACAAAGATGTATCGAGACTTAAGTCATCAGTATTGGTGGCCAGGTATGAAGAAGGATGTGGCTGGTTTTGTTATGCGGTGCTCCACCTGTCAGCAGGTTAAGGAAGAGCATCAACGACCTACATGGCTTCTACATCAGTTAACCATTCCTGAGTGTAAATGGGATGATATTGTGATGTACTTCTTGACAAGGTTACCGAGATCTCCTCGAGTGAATGATGAGGTTTGGGTTGTAGTGTACAGGCTCACGAAGGGTGCACATTTCATACCTATCAAGGAGACCTTCAATGTGGATGATCTTGGGAGGTTGTACATTTGTGAGGTGGTACGACTTCATGGGGTTCCAAACACTATCGTTTCTGATAGGGATGCCCGATTTACATCACATTTCTGGCAGGGTCCACAGAGGGCATTGGGTACAAAGGTACTTCTGAGTACAGATTACCATCCCCAGACCGATGGCTAGTCGGAGCGCACGATTCAGGTGCTTGAGGACATACTACGAGCATGCGTCCTTGATTTTGGAGGTTCATGGGAGAAACATATACCTCTAGTGGAGTTTTCCAATAATAATAGTTTTCAAGAAACTATTCAGATGGCACCTTACGAGTCTTTGTACGGTAGGCTGTGCCGATCATCCTTGTGTTGGCTGGAGGCGGGAGAGGAAGCAGTGTTGGGACCTCATCTTTGTCAAGAGACAACAAAGAAATTGTAGTTGATTCGGAAGAGTATGGCTACTACACAGTCTTGGCTGAAAGCGTATACTGATCAGCTGAGTCGACCTTTAGAGTTCAAAGTTGGAGATCAGGTTTTCTTGCGTGTTACCCCAAGGTTGGGACATAATAGGATTTAGAGATAGGGAAAGCATTCACCAAGATACATCGGGCCATTTGATGTTTTGGAGAGAGTCGGTCTGGTTGCTTATACGTTGCAGTTATCTCAGAGGTACCAGGCTATGCACGACGTCTTCCATGTTTCTCAGCTTCGGTGGTATTTCTCAAACACGTCTCATGTTTTTCAACACGAGGAGGTTGAACTGGAGAAGGATACATAGTTCAAGGAGCATCCTATTAGGATTGTTGATCGTAGTGAAAAGGTACTCCATGTCCAGTTTCTTCCTCTAGTATAGATGTTATGGCAGCACGGTCATGTACATGATGAGACTTGGGAACGGTAGGCGGACATGCGATCACAGTGGCTGGAGTTGTTTGGAGGTTCTTTTTCGATGCCTCTTTAGGAAATTCTGGGATGAATTTCTTTAAGGGGGGAATATTGTAAGAACCCAGACCTTCTTTTTAGGTATGTTTTCCATTTTCTGGTTTTTTTTGAGAAAAAGGGGAAAATCTAGAAATTTTCAGAGTACACGCCTTGTAATTTATGAGTAAATGCTGTGTACTTTTCTCACGCATGAGGCTGTGTGCTGGCCATGTCTGGGCCACACACACGACTGTGTGGGGTGACATGGAGGCCGCTTAAAGAGCATTTCAACAAATCGAAGTACAAACCATGTACTCTAAAAGTACATTCCGTGTACTTTTCTTTTTATTTCATTAACTGGACCATGGTCGTGACATAACCATGTTTTCGTCTTCTTCTCCGCCTAATTCCACCTAGAGCGTCCGAGGAGGCCAAATCTTCTCTAATCCACCGATTTGTTACTGGCTATCCGAATCGAACACCATCATTTGAAATAGAATCATAGCGGTGAGTTCTCGATTCTTCTTTGGCCTTGTTTCTTGATTATTCCTCTTGTGTGAGTTATTTGATGTTGAACATTTTAGACATTTTTTTAGATCTACTCCATTCTTGACCGATTCACAGGCCGAGGATCAAGTATTCCAATCTATGAGGATCGAGGTAGGTGGTTCGTTGCCCTACGTTGAATGTCTCTGAGTTTTTGGTGAAAAAGTGCCAGGTACCCATGTATCCGGTATCTCAGGTTAGGGTTTTGATCCTGTTTTTTTATCTGACTTAGGTTTCCTGTATTCTTGAGGTTATTAGATGATTAATAATTTTTTTTAGCATGTTTGAGGATCACCCCATGGGTTTTTCCCTTGTTTGGCTGTTTATCACCGTTTGGCTTAGGTTGCCTGTGAGGCAGAGCTTGTTGCATTGCGTGCATGCCTTGATATAGTTGATTGCATGTTTTTCTTACTATTTGTATGCTTTTGATGCATTGTAGCTATTATGAATGTATTTTTTGAACATACGTGTGGCTTCTACGAATCGTTTACCTATGATTTCATTTACTCAGGGCTGTAGGAACCTAGTGTAGTTAGACCATAGGGGGAATTGACGTTGATTTCTTCCTCAGAGGACTTGTTTAATAATTACCATTACGATACCATAAGGGGGATTGACTTAGTGCTCTCTCATAGGGTCTGATAATTATCGAATCGAGACTAAAGGGGGAATTATACGTAAGTGCTTCACCAGAGAGTATGTAGTATCGCTGTAAGACAATAGGGGGAATTGACGTTGAGTGTTTCCTCATAGTTTCTTTGCCTTTGTTCGAATAATTGACCATAAGGGCCTGCCCACGGGAGCCACCCAGAGGGTCACTATAATAAATATTGTTGGTTGGTTGTGACGAGTCCACCATGCTAAAGAACACGATTGGGTTTGTATTTCTTGTAGTTTAGGTAGTCTGCTGAGATAACTGTTGTGTTACTTGATATGTCATTAGACTATAGAGATAGTTTCTAGATTATTTGGTTGAGGACTAAGTGATTGAATTAAATTAATAAATAAATGTGAATGGAGAATTTTAGGATTGTTTACTTTAGTGTACCCCTATTTCTCTACTGTATTGATTTTCATTACTTTTTCTATATTGCACACTGACATTAGGGCACAGATCTTTTGGTGGTTTTCTACTGGGATTAGTCTCACACCCTGTTTGGGTCCTACTTTTCGGCCCAAAATAGTTATATGGTTACAGGTGTGGATAGGGATTGTGGTCCTTCTACCTTAGGAGCTTGATTGGTGGTTAGAGTTGGGGTGCATGGGACCGAGATTAGGCTCGTGATGCAGCTGGACTTACTATTTACTGTTGCTACTTGGGTTTCAGTTGTTTTTCATCACATTGTTTTGTTTACTGCTTTCTATAGACACATGTGTCATGCTACATCATTATTATATTATACATTGCTTCCGCTGTTCAGTTTCAGTTTCCGTGTGTTGTTTACTGCATCCACTATTGTTTATGTTATCTTTCTTCCGCTTTATACTTTACCAAATGAGGGCATAGTTTTCCCACTGACTCACCAAGGCCCTCGCTGCTAGTATGCAACCTCTTGCATTGGGGAAACACGCTTGAGGTCATGTGGAAAACCGGGTATGGGGTGCCAGTTGAGTGGCTCTGGATTCGGGTCGTTACATTAATGTTAACGGAATTATTTTCAAAATATTTATCTTATATTTCGTTGATTTAAACCATGCATGTTTATTATATCATATGTTTTTATCAAAGATTTTATATCGAGTAATCCTCTAGATTTAAAATTTAAATGAATTAATTTTTGTTTTATTTTTTTATTTATTATTATAGTTTTTCTTTTGAAACATATATTTATTCATGAAATGTATTCTTAACTATTTATGGGGGAAAATTTTACACTAATGAAATAAACGGTGGGTAGGTGATAATGAAATTAAATATGATAAATTTGGCGTTTCTATTGATTATATAACCATCATTAAATATTAACAACATAATAAAGTGATTTCTTGTTGTAAAATCTTGCACCGTCACTTGTCAACTAACAAGAAGAATAAGTCACCAACCGACCACATAATGAAAATTTTATGACTTCTCTTCTCTACTATATTGTAGGATGAATAAATACGAGAAATAATTTAACCAAATTGTTCAATAAATTCTAGTGTGGTCATTAAAAAAATATATGTTTGATCCATCAACTACAATAATGATCCCGATCTACGTGGTAAAATGACTGCCCACAGGGGATAAAATCAAAAAAACGAATCTTCCAAAAGATGATATCGAATGTTTGTACATGATTGTAAACTAGTTTGATTGTGCATAATCCAAAATGACCACATGTTAAATTTTCCATGCATCAATTCATCAATCAATTGGTTACTGAAACATTAAGGTATATTTATATTGATTCCATGTCATGGCTGATCAAAAACATTTCAAAATTTCAGCCTTTTAGGATCATGAAATATTCATGTAAATGATATAAGAAATTAATAAGTTCAAGAAAAATACATTGACCTTATGAATAAGCACTGATACATACATTTAAAGGATGTCATATGGATATATATATGCCGGGTATTTTATATAGGGGAAATAATTCAATGATGGGTTTCCTAGAAAATAAAATCAAGAAATATATTTAATGATACAAAAAGGAAGGATGGATTTATATTGTTTTAAATGAGTATATTATAGATATTAGACAAGTGTATGTGAATAGGGAAATTATTTTTCTTATTTTAGAATAGTTTCATATGATTATGAGGGGACTTCTCCACTATTTATCCCTAGGTCCTTCACTCACTATATTTTATAGAATATAATTCTTAACTTTATTTTTTATTTACTTTTTATACTCGTAGTTATTAATTAATTCTACTTCCTATTTTATCTTGGTAACCCTTTTAAAAGAAGGTAAAAATATGGTCGATCTGGGAAGGGAAGGACGAAAGCACATATAATTATTGAGTTAGAGCACATCCTGGAATAATTGTCCTTTCATTCATCAGTTAGAAATGATTCAATATTCAAATTTTCATTTTTACTATCAAGTGAGACCAGGTTTGTTTATGTTTTATATTATTTATTTTCCCTTTTTCAATGATCACTATCTCCCACCATATATTTTTTGTTAGTATATAACATAACTGGACAGACTGAGGTGGTGAAGTATTTTACAATCATGAGAAAATATGGAAGTGGTAATGTGAAATCAAATCATTTTTTCAATAACAATGCCTATCTTTGAATTTCAAAAGTCAATTAAGAGGGAACACTACATCACATACACACATTGAAGGGAGGGTATAGTAAGATGATATATTAGTTAAAGTTATTTTTACAATCAATATTATATTAATTTATATATGGAATGAAATTATTGAGTACATCTCTTAACAAATTGGAAAAATAAGATTTGGGAAAACTAAAAAATAGTATAGTCTTGAAATAATTTTATCCATTTCTATTATAATAACTATTTCATTAACTGTTTCCAAACCCAGTATTTTGATTAACTTCATTAATTTAAAAATCAAAATCCATAATTAAATGAGATTCTCTAAAAAACTAAAAACTGAAATAAATCATTTCCTGGCGAACTCCACTAGAGAATATTTCCAAGGACTACACTATCACTATATTTAATATTGTTGGTAAATTATTTATCCCATTTACAATTATTAGGATTTCATTAGCTCTACTAGTGAAATAGACCTCCAAGATCTATGTTGTTAGATGTTGATCAATGTTTCATCCACCCCTTGATTCTATAACACCACTAAATGATTTTAGGTACTAACCACCTGGATGGACACCTTACCCACATTATTTAAGAAACTAACAATTTTACTAGCACTTTTAGGGAGAACCATACATATTGTCACCCTACATAACCGATAATTCTAAAAAAGTTATAAAAAAGATAATTCATGAGTCCTTTTTCAACATAATCATTTGAAGATCTCTCTTTTGGATATGTGAAACAAATATGGGAACCTTATATATCATATATATGTGGAAATATAGTGATTTTTCCAAAACCGTTTGATTTTATTAGAATGATATCCATCAGCTAGATACTATCAACTCGTGTTACTATATGAATACTTAACCTTATCTATCACTCCCTATGATATCAATCCAAAATCATATCCAAATATTATCTCATGAAGTGTATGAAACTCTTAGAATGCTAAGAAATAATCTTGTTTCAATTATGGAAGTCAAAAATATATTGAAATCGTAGATTAATTTTAATTTTTGGACTATAACCCTCTATAAATAAACACTGTTAAAATGACTACGATACAATATTCTCATATTGAGTTTGATATATCAACATCCAAAGGTGGAATGCAGATCCATGAATATATCTCAAAGAAATAACTGACATCTATTAAGTGAATTCCCAACATAGATGCAAACTGTGAGAAACAAAATTCATCACAACTATTTTTACATAAGGAACAATCTAACCATGAAACCCTAGAGGCCATTATCAATGGAACTCATAAATATTAGAAAAGCTATGGGTAGTATCATCCAAATATATATGTAGTATTATATTTATTTTTGATAAGCCTTTTATATTCCCTATTGGTGGGGGTGATAAACCCTATCCTCTATTTTTGAAGGAGACAACTCAATAAAATATTTTTATAATAAATAATTATTTCTAAATTAATATGTGACAATATGTGAAATCACTAAAATAGGATCATAGTTATCCAACCTCTGAAGCATAGCTAACAATCTATTGGGTGGTATCATATGATTGAAATGATAAACCCCTTGATATTAATGAATATTATGAATTGGGGAATTAGTAAATTTATATATGAAAATAATGATATGAAATATAAACCATATAACATCTGAATAAACTATGCAACTGATTTTTCTTAATTATAATACCACTGAAAAATTATCATTGTTTTAAAGAAAGGTTACAAATCCACATAGAAAAATGAAAAATTTCATATCTATTCACCAGAGTGGATAATAATAAAAACCATTAACCTAATATTCTCAATCCAATACTAAAATGTGTAACATACCCAAACCCCATCCATTGGAAAAAAATTATTTCTGATACAATGGTAACATGGCCGAACCCACTAGGATCCAAACTGGGCTAGCAATAATTTGATTCTTTCGTTCCAAGAGTGCCACAAAAATTATATGCTCTGATAACCATAAATAAGGTTGAATAACTCATAGATGAGAGTCATTATCCTATAAAGACATAAGAAACATCATGTTTTGGAATATTATGTTGTATCACAATCTAGGTAAATAACCTATGGTAATGTCACAAACATACACCCATTGAACAACTTAATGGAAAAATAATTAAAACAAAAAAAATATGAAAAAAAATTACCAATATCCCATGGTAATGTAAAACGTAAAAAAATTTGGAATAAATTCCCCATGTTTAATTATCCATGTTTAAATGAAACAAATATTTTTTCAATTTAATTTAATTTCATTGATTGCTTATGTTACACACAATAATCTGTTTTAATAAACAGTCATATGCTACAAATATTATTATTTATACATGATCATTATTTCCATGATTTTATACTTGGTATAATTAATATTAATGAAAACAATTTGAATATTTAGTTTACTATTTTAATATAATAAAAATTTATTTAAAATATATGTTCTTAATTTTTGGTATGGACTATATATATTTTGGAAATATTATTTTATCAGAAAAAATATTTCATTTTGTGAACTATAATACAATAAAATATTAACACTTTTATAATATTATGTTGATAAAACAAAATTCATTTTTTAAATAATCATGTAAAAATAGATTTAGGTTTATTATTTTTACTTCTCTAAAACTTTTTATTTTATTATGAATAATGGAAAATATTTTTTTCATTGAAAACTATATTTTATTTTAAAGTAATTATAATTTTTAATTTATTTGAAATTTTGTTATAAACTAGATTTTCTAAAATTATTTTTTTATTAATTCAATTAATGTCATCTAAATCAATTTCATATTGTTTTTTTGATGTAAAACATTTTCATCTTTTGATCATTTTATAATTGAAAAAGCACATTATTTTCTCTATTTCAAGTTTATTTTTAAATTAATATTTTCCACTTGTGTAAATGGAATTACTAAAACTAGAATAAATATTTAGAATAAAAATTATTTATATTTTATAACATTTTTAAATAAAATTTTCTCCATGTTTAATGATATAAAATAAAAAATTAATTACCATAGTTATGGTAAATATAGGTTTACCTTAGGTTAAAATAAGATAATTGTTAAAATGAATATAAAACATGTAAAATTACTATTATATATCCATATATCAATCTATACCTTTAATAATTTCTAATATATTTTCATTTTAATTATTTTTTATTAGGAATTCCTTTATTATTTTCGATTCTTTTGGGAAATTTCTATATAGATTCCAAGTGGGTTCTTTTACGCCAGTTATAGAAGGCCTCCAGTACCGTTGATTTATTCACAAAAATAATGAAATATAGATGGTAAAAACCTGAAAAAATACATCCCTAACATCCATATACATGTTCTAGATATTTTTAGCATATCAAAATACCAAAATTAAGGTCCATAATAAGTGATCTAAATGAGGTGATTCGATGCTAACATAATTTTCATAAAAAATATCTCTCTTTTTCATTTTTCATTTTAAAAATGAAATTATTTCATAGAAACTACAATATAATAAAAAAAATTATCACTAATATATTGATATGTTATTATTTTAATGTAATAACTTATATCCCCCTTTACTTCAATAACATGGAAATCTAAAATGTTGATCGTATTTACGATGCATTACTACCACACAAACGGATGTAGTTCTTTTCCAAAATCACAATATAGAGAAAGAAATATTAAAAGATTTATCATATTTATATGAAAATAATTTCAAGATTATTCTTTTGGAATATGATATAATAAATCCCTTCTTATTTTTTATTCTATGTGGGAAACAACAACATTACTCTTTTGTACTACCAACTAAAGCCTCGAGAATTGATGTGGTTAATTTTCAGTTATCATTTAAATGAATAGAATTAAGGGATAATTTAATGAACTGATATGATATATAATAAATAATATTTATTTCTTAATGGAAATAAATCAATTTCATTTATTTTATTCAATTAGTCGATAACATGGAGACAACGTTAATGGAAATGTGTGACAAACCGTCGTGATGAATGAT
Organism: Viscum album; assembly: GCA_963277665.1. NCBI lineage: Eukaryota > Viridiplantae > Streptophyta > Magnoliopsida > Santalales > Viscaceae > Viscum > Viscum album. The sequence continues at coordinate 156,687,882 of OY728128.1, read as the reverse complement.
GTATTTAATTTTATACGTCAAATTATTATGGATTGAAATTACAAAATATATAATGAATATATTTTATATTAATATTATATAAATTTTTTTGGAGAATATTGAAAAATGACAAATGTAATAGGTCTAAAAATAAAAAACCCATACACATAAAAGACAAAGTAGTTATTTCTGAATATGTGGCTTTCACAAGGAATTCATTACCAATGGGTAATATAATGTATTAAGTAAAAATAAATGGTATTATATAGAGAGTAAATTAATAGATTTACAAGTACCATATTTTTATTATAAAATATTTTAGAACGTGAAAAACAAATTTTTAGACTTAATGTAAGAGATATTAGTCTTATTTTTCCTCTATGGAGACATATAATAGTTTCTACACCCACAATCTTTAATAAGAATTATATTCATCACCTTTTACTTGTAATGTCATGAATTTATTAAAACTACATATATTTTATATTTTATTTATTATTATTCCTTCATGAGGATTAGGAATCAATTTTACCAAAGTTGTTCATATTTTATTTTACAATCTCTTCAATTATCGTGATTTTTTTTATTTTTATGTTGACAAAATAGTATGATCCGCCTCACAAGAAACTCATGAATTTTAATCTAATCTAATTATTAATTTAATATATATTTGGGATCCTATTATTTTCCAATACTTATGTAATAAAGAGTTCAAAATAAGAATTTTATTAAAAATATTCCTTATTTATCTCTCAATCAAAATCCTTTTTTTCTTTAAAACCACATTATATTTTAATTTTTTAAGAACTTTATGAAAAATAATATGAATTATTAATGAAATTGTTAATCATTTTAATGTAAAAATATTGAATGGAATTATAATTTCATCTCATAAAAATTCAATATGACTATTAACGAAATTATGAAAGAAATATTGGTCTTTTCAAGAATGGATTTAGAAAAATATTTGAATTTCCTAAAAAATAATTTCATTGGAAATTCCTTTAAAATATTGTAATTTATTGTTCATATTAAATTATTTTGATAATATTTTCAATTTTTTATCAAATCAGAATTCATTTTTCCCCCATAAATGTGTTAAATAATTTAAAAAAATTTTTATTATATTTCACCATTTTTTTCCATGAAAATTATATTCAAAAAATTAAATGAATTTTTAGTTTTATAAACTTATTTTCGAATAAATTATTTTTCCTAAAAATATGGAACATGCGATATTCTAGAATCATTATCCATTCATGATGACATAATTTGAAACTATATTTTCTTTAATGGGGATATGATAAAAGGATATCCTTATTGTTATTTTCCTTTGTGTTATACGTTTAAGATAGTATATGTTTACAAAACACTGTTTCTTTTTCATGGGTCATACTGTGACAAAATTATTATGAAAACTAAATAGTTTTCATGTGTTATTATGTGATGAAATGATGAAATGTTTATGAAATATTTATCTTTTCTATAGGTTTGAATATTGTGAAATGTTTATTAAACCCATTTCCTTTCACGGGATATGATATGATGAATGATTTATGATCTTATGGAACACAAACTTATTTTTTTCATTATGTAACAGGTGGGACCTATATATTCCACTAATTTAATATGAAATAATTTATATCTCATGATATATAAAAGACACAAAGGAGGAGTAAACCTAGTTTAGTATGGGACATTATCCACAATGATAGTATTTAGAGTGGTCCTTGATTACTAAGATGGTTTGTGGAGTGATCCAATTATAACATGTAATCCATTTAATTAAGCCCTGAATACTATTACAATGATTCCATAAAATTATTTTTATTACATATTTCCATGACCAATGTTATTTTTACTCACTCATGTAACATGTTCCTTAATTTTTTTATGATTCATGACTAATGAAATGAAAATCATTATGACATCACCCATGACTGTGATCTTTTATATGAAAGGAATGGTTCATAAATGTAAATACCATGTTTTATATCCCTTATGATATTATTAGGATTATGTATGTCACTAGTTTACCCTTACTGAACCAATTGTATATTTTTCCCTATTTCCAGTGACATTATACTATTTTGATCATCAGGTTTGAATTTTTGTACTGTAATAAATATTCATATGTAATATGTAATATATATTTATTAAAAGACAATTTCTCTATAGATGATTTTTATTTTTAGTATTAGATAATGTTTGGGAACTATGATTAGGAAACTATAGTGAGACACCTTAGTATAGGTCTAAGGGTGTGCAAATTGATGAGTAAATATATTAGAAAATTTACAAGAATTTTGGAAAAGGATTGATCTACATTTTATTTTGAATATACAACCCTATCAGGATTCTACATGTAGATATGGATCTGGAACAGAGCTACCTAGGTGTACTAAATCCAAAATTTGTGCATTGAGATAATGTCGATAAACACATGGTGCATGAAAAAACCCATTCTTCACAATTAGTATTCCTCTCCCTAGATATATGCTTGAGAAATTTATAAACCCATTAAAAACCATAATAAAGGAATTAAATATATGATTACTAGGAATATCCATGAATTAAAAAACAGTGTGATACATGAAAAGGATGGTTTCATGATGTTGGTGTCCAATAATTATTTTTTCATGATTATGTAGTTCCAAATTATGTTTTTTGTTTCTTATACTATTTTTTTGTTTCCCTCAAATGTAGGAATTTAAAGAAACCTGTTAATGATGATTGCGATGTAAAATTCAATGATTTTACCCCATGTAACCCAAATGTTTCAGAACTATAGTTAAAAATATTCTTACTATGCTCTTGAAATTTCTTTAAGCCAGATATCATGCTAAACATCCAAATGATCAAAGGAGGGGAAAATGTTTTGTTGATTATTTTATGAGGTAATTCACACCTTCAATATAAGAACCCTACCCTTATACATCACTTAATCTTGAGTTAATTCAAGAATTAACATTGAGGATCATTTCAGTTTTAGAGTTTTAGAGAATTAGGACACAACTATAAGATTACATATAAAATAGTAAAAAGTAGAAACTTCTACTCCGTATCAATTTTTTCACAAAATAAAAGAACTTAAAATAAGAAGACAATTATATTATTGATATAAATATTCTCAAATTTTTCCATTCTCTTACCCTTCCATTTACCCAAAGATAAATATTTCAATAACCTATGATGACCATAAAAATCGCATTAAGGGTTATAAAATAATTAATGAATCCATTAGTCTATAAATACATAAAATAACATAACCTGTATAACACACCTCATGAAATCATGATAATGTTAAATAACACATCAAAATCATAATCATAAAGATAACATATGGATTCCATAACACGCACACATTGTTGAATTCACAAAAGCATAGGGAGTTACATTTCGAATACCAATTACATTATATTCCCTAAATCTCTTAGGAAAAGCATTAACGTTTACCTCCTTAATGTTTACCAATACATTAGAGATCTTTCTCGTGCTCACCTGACCTAGGTTTACCACGAAACCATCTATATAAGTAACCAATCCCCAACAAGAATAACATACTCATAACAAAAAAAAAGAAAAAGTAAAAGATAACATTTCAACATTTCAGTAATAATATATTATTTCAAGATATTGAAATAATCAATGTATTATAAAAACCATTTCAATACCAAAGTACGTTAAAAGAGTATATGGTATTTATTTTCCATTTATTAAAAATTCAACATGCTAAAGAAGACAATCATGAAATAATGCTCACGGTGGTGGAATGGTCATTGTTACCACATACGTTAAAAGGAAACATTCCCTTTTTTATCTTAGTAAAACACTACGTAGAAAATTATTCCCTTTAAATTAAATAAAAAATCAATGGGTATTATACACCGCATAAAATCATGTCGTGTATAAATAATAATATTCCACGATGAAAGGAGGTTGAGAAGAAGTCCCTTACAAAGATCATATCATTAAATTAAGGATAAATCAATTACATAATTATGTGTGAAAAACATAAATAAACCCTATATAAGTATATATTATGTGTAAAAAATTAATATTCCATGCACAAAATTTCATTTAAAAACATAATCATGATGTCAAAGATTAACTGACAGAATGGAAATTGGGTTAAGAAGTTCCCTTACATCGCGTCCGACATTACTCGTTTATTATTTAATCTCTTGAATAATAAATTAATGTTAATTAATACTTGTTTCATAACTTTTTTCAAGTCTATTATTCATTTTATATCACTTATTACCACATTATAAACATTACATAATCATTTGAGTTAATAATAGTCATTTTTCGATATTTGTTACTTGAGGCAAAAATGAACTTCTTATAAATTTTTTTTGACCATGTGGCCAAAAGACGAATTTTTACATAATGATATTAATAATTTAGATATAATATATATCATATATATCTAGTATATATATCTATATATAATAGTACATGAAATTTGAAGATAAAAAATGAAATGCACTATTCATTCAGACGGTAAGCCGTACTTACGCATGAATGCTACTTTCATTTATATATCATATTTACTCGAATGAAAGCTAAATTGGACACATTAATATTATAATTAAAATATAATATCATATATAATTTACTTAACTCCATGTTTTATGCGTTCCACGAAAGGCATGAACGAGTTATATCATTTTGAGGGGGTAGTAGTATGCACTTCCTCAAATAAAATTATCTTATCTAACCATTATGTAAACAATAATGGTATAATATAAATGAAAAATACATAATCATAGAAAAATATAAATATAATAAATATCACATAATAATATAGTACCATCATAATGGCCACCATGAGAGGCTTTAGAAGATATTTAAACAATCATCGTTTTGTGAGGCAGTAGTTCCCTGTCCACAAAAATAGTATGTTTGTATACATTGGTTGGAGGTGTGTGATTATGTAGATATAATATATCTTATAAAAACATCCTAGTATATTTATTATATTATTTTTGTTATAAAAATGGAATAAAGACAGTTTAGGAGTTTCGGGAAGGAAAATAAATTAGAAAAACTTGAGATAAGATGTTACCTTAAATAGGGTAACTTCATTGGGTTTGAACCAAAAGAATTTTTTGAATTGAATTATGAAAAATGTAAGGTATTTAGGTATAATATTGGGATTTTGGGAGCTTATTGGAGCAAATTTTGGTCAATAAATGTGGCTTGATATTTTTTAGTAATAGTTTAGAGGTGCTGGCCTTTTACAAGAGAGAGAAGGGGCTCTTTAAAAATGATTGAATATATTATTTTATTACAAAATTATTTTCGGTTTCAAAAGATCTAGAACAAATTAAATATAACGATAAGATGAATATAATTATAAATAAAATCATCCAATAATAATTGGACAGGTTTCAGATATTTTTTATCCTTATATTTTTTATTTAATCCTTTATTAACTAATTTAACATTTACCATGTCTTCCTATATATACTTATTATATAGTTAATATAATTATATAAAATGAAAAGCTACCCAAAATAGTAAATTAATGAAAATTTTAACATCATATATATCATTTGGCCTAATATTAAATTTTTAGGACTAATTTATCATTTAATAAAATATTAATTGATTTAAAAACACAATTTTGTCAATCTATATTCTATTCATATCATGCCTTTTTTAAAATCCAAAACAACATTATTTTTCAAAAAATATGAATTAATTCAATGATAAAAAGTCATACATATCTACAAATTTGTTGGATTTCATAAAAAGTTTCATTGTAAATTTATTTTTATATTTAAAATCTCATTTATTTAAGACAGTTATTAATGAGGTAATCATTATATCATCATTGTGTCAAAAATAAACATATTTATTTAATGTATAAAAATTATTAAAAAAATTCCATGATTTAGGAAAATTTTTAGCATTCTAATTAATATTTTTTTTGAAATGATAACTTATATAACACCATATATAAATTGTTTTACTAAAAGTTATATGTTCATTATTTGATTTACATAAAATTAAATAAATTTTAATAAAATGTTATTTTTACATACAAGTAGATCCCTATGGCCCAAAAATATACCCAAGGATTCCCACAGTCGAAATAATATTATTAAATAGGGTTATGACACATGTTAGGGTAATTTAACATTATTATAATTTAATTGATTACCTTTATTTACCAGATTTACCCTTTAACCATGGAAAATAAAATATTTAATGAAGTTAATATTAATAATGTTGAAAAATAATCATTACTTATTTACACATTTTGGACTCCATGATTCCAAATATGAAATCCATTTTTAAAAATTCAAAACACAAAATATTCATAAATTTATATAATATTAATTCCCATTGTCAAAACCAAAAAGTGTTTTTTGAAGAAATAGTAACTATCAAAACATTGACACTTTTTTATATCCAATATCATAGTAAAATTACTTCAAATGGCCGAAATTAGATTAAATTATAAAAATATAATCCAATTCCACTTTAAAACCAACAAAAAGAACAATATAACTATATAAATTAGTTAGATTAAAAGACAGTTTTGCATTTAAATGTAGTATTCTTCAATATTCATTAAAAATGAACATTATCATAAAAATAAAAAATTTTACCCAAAGTAAATACTGATGTCCCAATTCTAATAAATGTTTATTTTGTTAAATAGAACATATGAAACTGAAAATAAATATATTTAAATAGGGTTTACCATCAAAAAGGGGGTAAATCTACCTTTTAAGGAATATTAGAGTATTTTTTTCTTCAAATTTATTATATACTCATTTTAAGCCTCAAAAATTTATTAGATAAATGTTAACGCATTTAAAAAATAAATATAATCATATTTTAGATATTTATATTATTTCTCACCAATATAACTATTAAGGATTGTCTACCATTTAAAATAATATTATATTATTTTTTTTAGTATGGCTCAACCTTGTGTGAAACATGAGAATTCAGAAAAACCCATTGTTGTGTGTAGGGTACACCATCGAACATTGAATCCCCATTAAATTAATATTAATATTTAATTCACAAATATTAATGAATTTGAAAATTTCATATTCTTTATTTACTTGGGATGTTACATCCTTCAACCCTTTTTGAAATTTTTTCGTCAGAATTTTATTCACTTATCAAATAAAATGGGGAATTTTTCCCTCATAGAATTTTCAAATTATCACATTGCCTCTATAACCATATGGGTTTTCAACAAACTATTTACCTGATGGATTTCCTTATTATGAAACACATTCCCTCTTCAGTGAAGAATATGGACTAGGATTTCCTCATAATAAATATTTTCTTCCAACTGAACTACATATGGACTCAAAACATGTGATTGATTTGGAATATAATTTCTCAACATTGAAACATGAAAAACATTGTTTTCCTGCAATAAAATAGGATGTAATGCCACTCTGTACGCAACTGAACCAACAATATCCCAGATTTCATATTATCAAATGAACCTCATACTCATCTTTCCCTTCATACAAAAACACATCACAAATTACCATGTAGAAAATTTTAGAAATGCATGATCACCTACATTAAACGAATGATATTTATTCATGTTATATGAATAAATTTCCATCCCTCTCTAAAATATTATCATGTTCTTCTAAATAAACATATCTTTTTCTACCATCTCTTCTTCCCATTCTGGTCCAATCAACTTCCTTTCACAGACTTCATCCCAAAAAGATAAAGGGCGACACCACTTTCCAAATATTGCCTCAAAATAAGCCATCTCTATACTGAAATGAAAACTATTATTATAATAAAATTCAACAAAATAATGATGTTTGTCCAGACATCCCTGGTAATCCATTGAGAAAACATGTAGCATATCTACCAATGTTTACATTATTCTTGATGACTTCCCATCTGATAGAGGATGATAAGATGTACTAAAATTTTATTGAGTAACCATCGACTTCTGAATGCATTTCCAAAAGATAGAAGTAATACTAGGATCATGATCTGATAAAATGGAGAAGAGAAATACATGCAACATGATTATCTATTTTACACAGAATCGAGAAAGTTAATCTGGAGAGAATTTGTCTTGAATATGAAGGAAATGGATTGATTTAGTCAATCGATCAACAATAACCTAGATTATATTATTACCTAGAGTTATATTTAGTAATCCCACAATGATGTACATGGATTTATATTCTTATTTCCACTCTAGCACCGGTAAAAGATAAATTATCCCTTTCAATAAATTCAGTTATTCTATAACATATTGACAATTCATACATGTCATTATAAAGTTAGAAATATCTCTTTTCATTCCATCACACTAGTAATACACTTGAATATCTATGTACATCTTATTTCTTCATGGATGAACTGAAAGTAGAGAACAATGTGATTCACAAAAAAACTCATTCTTCATTGGTGAATCACTAGGCACACAAAATCTCTTCCCAAATCTCAAAATACAAACTTTATCTATACCAAATTCATGGAAAATACCCTTCATAACTACTCATCATCTTTCTATAACTCATTGCCTTTGTTTTGTGATTTCTAAATTTTGTTTGATAGAGATGGTTTCACTGACACCCGAAACAAAATAACATAATTTCAGGCACCAAAAAATTCTATTCCAAATATCATAAAATCAATAATCAAATGATCTTATTCTAAACATAACATAGTTAATGTAGCATTAATTTTTCAACTTAAATATTCATCCACATTAATTTGCTTTCTTGGATGGTAATGATTTGTACAATTATAATCTTTGATTAATTCCAACCATCTCCCATGTCTCATGTTCAATTATTTCTGATTGAATATATACTTCATACTTTTGTATTCAGCATGTATTTCATACTTTATTTTATAAAAATGGTGCCACCGATTTTTTTAATCAAAAGAAAAAAAAATTTAATCCAAGTCATATGTAGGGTAATTAAGCTCATGAGGATTCAACTGAGGTAAAGCATAAAGAATTACCTGATCATTCTGCATTAGAACACAACCATTCCCTTTCAACAAAGCATCACAGTAGATAACTAATTCTCCATCACTGTAAGGTAATGCCAAAACTGGAGCATTCACCATTCTTCTATTAAATTTAAGAAAAAAACATCAAAATCTTTTTTCCAAATGAACTTAACACCTTTTCGAGTTAATTTAGTATGTGTGATATAAAATAGTGAAAACTTTTCAACAAACATCTGATAATAACTCTCTATACAATGAAAAATATGTATCTCGGTTATTTTTTGGGGTATTGGACATTCTTCAATAAATTTTATATTATAATGATCAACTGTTATTCCATCTTTTAATCAATGTAAACACAGAATTGACTATTTTGTAACCAGAACTCACACTTTATGAATTTCCCATACAAATATTTTTCTTTTATAGTTTTCAAGACAATCCTTGAATGAGATTCATGATCCTATTTACTTTTTGAATAAACCAATATATAATCAAAAAATACAACCAAATAAATTTCCAAGAACTCACATAAATTTCTATTCATAAGATCCATGAATACAATAGTTTCATTTGGTATCCCAAAAGGCATAACTACAAATTCATAATGGCCATATCATGTTCGAAATGTTGTCTTTTGAATGTCTGATTCCTTTAGTATCAACTAACGGTACCCCGACCCCAAGTCGATCATAAAAAAATAATGATCTACCTAGATCTGATCAAAGAAATCACCGAGATGAGGAAATTGATACTTGTTCTTAACAGTGATGTTATTCAATGCTCTATAATCAATGCAATGTGTCATCGAACTATATCTTTTTTAAAAAAACAAGATAGGGGCACCCCAAGGGGATGTAATAGGTTGAATGAAACCTTTTTCTAATAACTCGTGCAATTTATTATTTTACTCTAAAAGGTCATTTTTTTCCCATTCAATATGGGAGTTTTGATATTTCCTTAGAATATAGAACAAACTCAATAGTAAATTCAACCTCCCGGTCAGGTATTATACCAGAAAACTCATCATGAAATTAATAAAGATTCTTATTTAACACTGGCACATCATTAATCTAAACATTTCTATTGTTTTCAACAATATGTGCATGTTAAGTTTCATTTCTATATTTTTCTAGTTTTTCATATTCCTAACATGTTATAAAAGTAAGGGTTCATTCTTGTATCCAATATCATAGTAAAATTACATCCAATGGACGAAATTAGATTCAATTGTAAAAATATAATCCAATATAACTTTAAAACCAATAAAAAAACATTCTATATATATAAATAAATTATATTAAAAGATAGTTTTGAATTAAAATGTAGTATTTTTCACTATTCATTAAAAAATGAACATTATCAGAAAAATACAAAAATTTACCGAAAGTAAATTATGAAGTCTTGATTTTAAGAAATGTTTATTTTTCTAAATGGAACATATGAAACTAAAAATAAATATATTTTAATTGGATTTACCATCAAAAGGAAGTAAATTGACCTTTTAAGGAATATTAGAGTATTTTTTGCTTCAAATTTAATATATACTCATTTTAAGCCTCTAAAATTTATTGAAAAAATGTAAACGCATTTAAAAAATAAATTTTATCATATTTTATTTATTTATATTAATTCTCACCAATATAACTATTAGGAATTGTCTACCATTTAAAAAAATAATATATTAGTTTTTTTAGTATGACTCAACCTTGTGTGCAACATGAGAATTTGGAAAAACAGATTGTTGCGTGTCGGGTACACCATCGAACATTGAATCCCCATTAAATTAAAATTAATATTTAATTCGCAAATATTAATGAATTTGAAAATTTCATATTCTATATTTACTTGGGATGTTACATCCTTCCACCCTTTTTGAAATTTTTTCCTCGCAATTTTATTCACTTATAAAATAAAAGGGTGTATTTTTCCCTCATAGAATTTTTAAATTCTCATGTTTCCTCTTCAAACATATGGGTATTCCAGAAATTATTTATGATATAAATTTCCTTATTCTGCAACACTTTCCCTCTTCGGTGAAGAATATGGACTAGGATTTCCTCATTAAAAATATAATCTTCCAACTGATCTACATATGGACTCAAAACATGTGATTGTTTTGGAATATACTTTCTCAAAATTGAAACATGAAAAACATTTTTTCCCTAAGATAAACTAGGATGTAATACCACTCTGTACGCAATTGAACCAACATTCTCCAGGATTTCATATGGTCAAATGAACCTCATACTCATCATTACCTTCATCCCATAACACATCACACTTTACCATGGAGAAAATTGGAGAAATGAATGATCGCCTACATTGAACGAATGATCTCTCTTCATGTTATATGCATAAATTTACATCCCTATCTGAGATATTATCATGTGCTTCTAAATAAACATATATTTTTCTACCATCTCTTCTTCCCATTCCGGTCCCATCAACTTTATTTCACCAACATCATCCGAAAAATCTAAACGGTGACACCACTTTCCATATATTCCCTCAAAATAAGCCATCTCTATACCGAAATAAAAACTATTTTTATAATAAAATTCAACAAAAGAATGATGTTTGTCCCAATATCCCTGGTAATCCATTATGAAAGCATGTAGTATATCTACCAATGTTTGTATTTTTCGTGATTACTGCCCATCAAAAAGAGGATGGAAAGATGTACTAAAATTTTATTCAGTACCCGACGACTTCTGAATACCTTTCCAAATGTTAGAAGTAATAATAGGATCACGACCTGATACAATGGAGAAGAGAAATACATGCAACATGAATATATATTTTACACAGAACCGAGAAAGTTAATATGGAGAGAAAGTGTCTTGAATATGAAGAAATGGACATATTTAGTCAATAGATCAATAATAACCTAGATTATATTATTACCTTGAGTTGTCTTTAGTAATACCACAATGAAGTACGTGGATATATATTCTTATTTCCACTCTGACACTGGTAAAAGATAAAGTATCCCTTTCAGTTATTGTCGTTATTCTATAACCTATTGACAAGTCATACACATCATTGTAATGTCATAAATTTCTCTTTTCATTCCATCACACGAGTAATACACCTGAATATGTATGTAAATATTAGTAATTCATGGATGAACTGAAAGCAGATAACTATGTGATTCACAAAAAAACACATTCTTCATCTATGAATCACTAGGTACACATAATCCCTTCCCAAATCTCAAAATGCAATCTTTATCAATAATAAGTTCATGGAACATACCCTTTTAAACCAACTCATCCTTTTTCTATAACTCACTGTCTTTCTTTTGTGCTTTCTAAATTTTGTCTGATAGAGATGATTTCACTGTCACCCAAAAAAAATGAAGTAATTTCAGGCACCAAAAAAATCTATTCCAAATATCATAAAATCAATAATCAAATGATCTTGTTCTAAATGTAACATAGTTAATATCGCATTAATTTTACTACTCAAATTTTCCACGTTAATTTTCTTTCCTGGATGGTAATGATTTATAAAATTATAATCCTTGATTAATTTCAACCATCTCCCATGTCTCATGTTTAATTATTTCTGATTGAATATATACTTCAATCATTGTATTCAGTATATATTTAACATTTTATTCTACAAAAATGGTGCCACCAATTTTTTAAAGAAAAATAAACAGAAACTAAATCCAAATCATGTATAGGGTAATTAAACTCATGAGGTTTCCACTGAGGTGGAGCAAAAATAATTAACTGATCCTTATTCATTAGAACACAACCATTCCCTTTCAACAAAGCATCATAATAGATAACTAATTCACCATCACTGTAAGATAATTCCAAAACTGGAGCATTCACCATTCTTCTATTCAATTATAGAAAACAATCATCAAAATATTTTTTTCCAAATGAACTTACCACCTTTTTCAACTTAATTTAGTAAGTGTGATATAAAACAGCGAAAACGTTTCAGCAAACATCTTATAATAACTCACTATAGAATGAAAAAAATGTCTCTCGGTTATTTTTTGGTGTATTTTCCATTCTTCAATAACTTTTATATTCTAAGGATTAACTATTATTCCATTTTTTTAATCAATGTAAACATAGAATTGACTATTTTTTAACCAAAACTCACACTTTCTGAATTCCCCATAAAAATATTTTTCTTTTATAGTTTGCAAGACAAAACTCAAATGAAATTCATGCTCCTATTTACTTTTTAAATAAACCAATATATATTCAAAATATAAAACCAAAAACATTTCCAAGAACTCACAAAAATTTCTATTCATAAGATCCATGAATAAAATTAGTGCATTTGGTAACCCAAAAGGCATAACTAAAAATTCATAATGGAAATATCTTGTTAGAAATGTTGTCTTTTGAATGTCTGATTCCTTTAGTATCAACTAACGGTACCCTAACCCCAAGTCAATCATAAAAAAATAATGATCTCCCTATAGATGATCTAAGTAATCATCGAGATGAGGAAAAGGATACTTGCTCTTAACAGTGATGTTATTCAATTCTCTATAATCAATGCAATGTGTCATTGAACTATATATTTTTAAAAAAAAAAACAAGACACAGGCACCCCAAGGGGACGTAATAGGTCGAATGGCACCTTTTTCTAATAACTACATAAATTTATTATTTTACTCTAAAAGTTCATTTTGTGTCATTCGATAAGGGGTTTTTGATATTGACTTACAATAAATAACAAAGTCTTTAGTAAATTCAACATCACAGTCAAGTATCATACCATAAAAATCATCATGAAAGTCATAAAGATGCTTATTTAACCCTGGAACATCATAAATCTAAACAGTTCTATTGTTTTCAACAATATGTGTAAGGTATCTTTCATTTCCATATTTTACTAGTTTTTCATATTCCTAACATATTATAAAAGTAATGGTTCATTCTAGTAAACAAACAGAATTTTTATGAAATTAACCCTCTTTAGCTCTGTAGTCAATCATAGCATGATAAACGGAATGCCAATAAATCCCCAAAATTACCTCAAACCCTAATAGTGGAAAACGAAAAAGCTTCTTAGGTAAATTATTTCTGCACACAGTGAAATGAAGGTTGTTATAATTTCTTTTTGTCCCAACATTTCCTCTATGTGTTTTTACTATAAGTTAATGATTTATATCATGAGATGGAATTCACAATTTACTAGAAAATTTCTCTGAAATGAAAGAATGTATAGATCCTGAATCAAAAAAAACATTGGCATAATATGAATAAAAAAACAATGTACCTGATAGTACTTCATTTTATGGAACAATATCTACTAAAGTAGTAGCAAAGTATTTCACCACTCTTTTCTTCATGTAGTCTGATTGCTTCACATCATTTGAGTTCTTCTCCATACAGTCATTTGAAAATGACCCATTTCACATCACTTAAAACATTTTAATGATTGTAAATCATATTTTTTCATACCATTACCCATATATTGCTTGGTTCAATTATGAGCATTATGTAACATTTTAACACATCGATAGCACTTACCAGAATTCAAAATAAATTCCCCAACATGCTTTTAACCATAATTTTCACATACTATAAAATTATGTTTCTTAACATAAATCATTTCTGAAGAGTTATTAACTTTCTTCTTCCACCTTGACCTCTTATTATATTGCTTTTTCATAGAACACATGATCAACGGAAAACTCCATTTACACCGTCTCTGCTCATTAAACAAGTTTTTAAAAACAATTGAAATAACGAGATGCTAAATCTCTTCGACATAGAGGATTTATTTCTAAGTAAAAATTATTGATTTTACTTTCAAGATCACATATTAAATTTGGAGCATACCTTTCTAGTCGAGTGAATATTTCTTCATAACTAGCCACTGAGTCATCCTCCTGCAACAATTTTAGGAATTGTTTTAACATCCTAAGACGAACCACCTTAGGAAAATATTTTAAAAAAAATATACCTTTGAAATCATCTAAATCAAGTGCCTCAATCTCCTCACTATACCTGATATTTTTAACCATCAACCACCACATGTTGGATTCACATTCAAAATGATAAAAAGAGAGACTAAACTTTTGACATTATGAAAACTCCATGATATCAAAAATCGTATATAGTTCTTTAATCCACCCTTAAACTAGAATAGATTAAGATGAACCTATGAATGATGGGGGATGTTGCCTTATTAAATTTTCGACTATTAACATGATTCTCTATGGTTGATTTGGATAATCTGGTGCATATATACAACCAAAATATATATCCTAATTCAAAATTTACATCACTGCACAAAACTTCTCAGTTCCAATTCTGACCATCCTAGGATGCTGATTTGGAAGGTTTTTTTCCTCTTGATGTCATCCCATTATAGCTGCTAAGTTTCCACTACGGAAAACCATTCTGAACACAGAAATATCTTAGGAGAAGAAACATGGTAATATGTAAATGCTATATCATTTCTATATTACCATAAATTAATTAATGGAAGTCAATTTAACAATATCCTACCACTTAATGTTATATACCCCGACCACAGATACCATCTGTAATGCCCCATCCTTAAAACATTACATAATATTGAATTAAATTATGAAATAAAATTGATGATCTTTTCAGGTATAGTGTTTTAGAGAATTTGGCCATAATTATTACATTAGATCTCAAATATTACGAAATTTACACTACTACTCATTATCCATTTTTTCATAAAATAAAAACACTTAAAAGTAAACAAAACTTATTTTCTTGATAGAAATCTTCTCGAATTCTTCCTTAATCTTACACTTATACCATGTGACAAACTTTTCAAAAACATGGAATGAACATAAAAATCCTATTAAGGGTTATAAAATAAATCAATAAAATATTTGTCCATCGACACAAACAAAATATAATCTATTTTACATACCTCATGAAATCAGTAAATTTTTAGAAGACATGTAGAAGTCATAAATCATAAAAGAAACTTTTGGCATCCATATTATACTTACATTCACTGCTACATAGGGAGTTTTGGTGGAAATAAAAGCTAGTATATTCCCTAAATCTATTAGGAGAAACATTAATGTTTACCTCCATCACATTACTCAATTCATTGGAGAGATATCTAGGGTTCAACCCCCATAATATTATCATGGAACCACCCGTATACGTAATTAATTCCCCAGAACCATAACATAATCATAACACATAAAACAAGAAAAAAATGAAAGATAAGATTTCTACATTTCGATCACAATATATCATTTCTTCATATTAAGATAGTTAATATCTCCCCAAACAAATTTTCAATACCAAAGTATGTAAAAATATTTTATTGTGTTTATTTTCCTTTTAAAATCATTTTGGCTTGTTAAGGAAGCCAAACATGAAATATTTCTCATGGCGGTGGAATGGTTATTGACAATGCACACATTAAAAAGATACAAAGCCCTTTTCATTTAGTAAAACGATGCGTAGAAAATTATTCCCATTTAATGAAATTAAAATTCAATGGCGTTTATACACATTATAAAATAATGTCATGTATAAATCCAAATATGCCTTAATGACAGGAGATCGGGACGATGTCCCTTACAATGATCATATCATTAAATACCCCAAATATAATTGGATATTAAGTGTAAATAATTTAGAGTTCATTTATACATATTCATATCACTACATAATCATGAATTATATGTTTATCCAAGAGAATGGAAATAGGGTTAAGAAGTTCCCTTACCTCATGGATGACTTGACTTTTTCGTTATTTAATCTTCAGAATAATAAATTAATGTAAATTTAAAATTGTTTTAAGACATTCTTAAAGTTCATTATTCATTTTATATCAGTTATTACAACATTATAAACATTATATAATCATTTAAATTAATAATTTTTGTTTTTTCGATATTCGGTACTTGTGTTAAAAATGAACTTCTTATAATTATATATTATCCATGTGGTAAAAAGTATATTTTCTCCAAAATAATATACATGATTTTCATATGACATATATCATATATATCCTGTATATATATATAATAGTACATAACATTTGGATATAAGAAATGAAATGCACCGTTCATGGAGACGGTAAGTCGTACATACACATAAACGCTACTTTGATTTCTATTTCTTATTTAATGATATGAAAAATTAATTATACATAGGTATATTATAATTCTAGTATAACAACATATATAATTTCATTAACTCAATCTTTTATACATTCCATGTGTGGAATGAACATGTCATATAACTTATGAGGGGGTGGTAGTCCACACTTCCTCAAATGAAATTATGGTATATACCCACTATGGAAACCATAAAGTTATTCTATAAATGAAATATATTTAAGCATAGAGACAATATAAATATAATATATATCATATATAAATATAGTTTAATCATAATGTCCACCATGAGAGGTGGCAGGTGATTTTTTCACAATCATCGTTTTGTGAGGTAGTAGTTCACTATCACGATAAAAAGTATGTTCATATCCATTAGATGGATGTTTGTGAATTTGTAGCTAGAATCCTTATCATAAAAAATTAATAGTATATTTATGATACTTTTAATTTATAAAATAATGGAATACTGAGTGTTTAGAGGTTCAGAGAAGGAAAATACAAAATAATAACATGAGAGAAGACGTTGCCTTAAATTTGGTAACTCCCTTTGGTTTGAACAAAAATTAATTTTTGAATTTCCTCCGGCCTAATGTATGTATTCTAGGTGGAATAGAGGGATGGTGGGAGATTATTGGAGAAGAGGTTGGATGAGCTATGGGGCTTGAGAGGTCTGAGTAATGGGTTAGAGCAGGTGGCCTTTATTGTGAGGTTGGTGGGGCTCTTTAAGAATGCTTGGAATTGTTATTTTATTATAAAATAATATTCAATTTCTAAATGTCCAAAACAAATTAAATTCAATGATAAGATTAATATAAGTCGAAATAAGAACATCTAATAATAATTTTATAGGTTTTGGATATTTTTTTATCCTTGTCTTTTTTCATTTAACCCTTTGTTATCTTATTTAACTTTTACCATGTCTTCCTATATATTCATACTCTATGGTTAATTTATTTACTCTAAAATTAATAGAGACCCAAAATTAGTCATTAATGTCATTATTAACAACATATATGTCATTTAGAAGAATATTATATTTTTATGACTATTTTATCATTTAATAAAATATTAATTCATTTAAAAACTCAATTATGTCAATTTAAATAATATTTATATCATGAATTGTAAAAAAACAAAAACAACATTGTTCTTCAATAAAACTTCATAAATTCAGACATAACATGCCATAATTATCTCTAAAATTAATTGATTTCATAAAAAAATTAAAAATAAATTTATTTTATTATTAATAATCTCATTTATTTAAAACATTCTTTCGTGAGGTAATCATTACATCATCATTGTGCCATAAATAAACATATTTATTTAATATATAAAAATTATAAATAAAATTATATGATTTATAATACCTTTTTATCTTTCTAATTAATATTTTTAGTCAAATATATTACTTATATAACACTATATAATGTTTTTTAATAAAAGATAGATCTTTATGGGAAATTTTACTTAACATTAAATTTATTTTTAAAAAATGTCATTTTCACATACAAGTGGCTTCATGAGGTCCCAAAATCGACCCATGGATGCCCATTGTATGACCCTTATTAGTAAATAGTGTTATAACACGTTTTAGGGTAATTTAATATTATTTTAATTTTATTTTTACCCATATTTACTAAATTTACATTTTAACCATGGTAAATAAAATATTTACTTAAGTTACTATGCATAATGTCTAAAAATATATGTTACCTATTTACACAAAATGGACCCCTGATTACATATATAGAATCCAATTTTAAAAATTTAAAACACATAAGTTGTAGAAATTAATTTAAAATTAATTCACGTTGTCAAAACCAAAAAGCGTGTATTTAAGAAACAATAACTATCAAAACATTAAAACTTGTTTATATCTAATGTAATAGTTAAATTACATCCAATTACCAAATTGGATTAAATGGTACAAATAAAATCCAACAACTCTTTAAAACCAGTAAAAAGAAAAATCTAACATTATAAATAAATTATATTGAAACGAAATTCTAAATTAAAATGTATTATTTTTCACAATTAAAAAAATGAACTTTTTCAGAAAAATAAAAAAAAATTACGCAAAGTAAATTTCAATGTCCCACTTCTAAAAAAGAGATATATTTTTTCAAATGAAACATATAAAAGTTAAAAAATCATTATTTAAAAAGGGTTCTCCATCAAATGGAGGTAAATCAACCTTTTAAATAATATTATAGTATTTCATGCTTAAAATTTTATCCATTATATTTTAAAGCCTCTAATTTTTTTTGGATAAATGTAAATTAATTTAACAAAAATGAATAATAATATTTTAGTTACTTCTGTTCATTTACGCAAATATATCGGCTAGGAATTAAAAACCATATAAAATAATATTATATTATTATTTCCCAGTATGGCTTAGCCTTATATGCAACATGATATTTCGGAGAGTCCCATTGTCACGTGTGGTGTACACCATTGAACATGGAATCCCTCTTAAATTAAATTTAATATTTACTTCACAAATATTAATAAATATGAAAATGTAATATTCTTTATTGACCTAGGATGTTACATTCTGACAATAGACCCACTGATACACTGGATAATGAGAAGTGTATCAGGATCATAAAAATGATATTTTATATTCTCTGGTATTTGGAACATGAAAATTCCATTTTGGTTCTCTATCATTTAGACATAGAAGTAGACCAAAGATGGAATCTCATCTTGAGTACTAGGAAACATGATGAAACAAGGACTGGGATGAGTTCTAGAACTAATTTTTTAATAAATAAATAACCATAATTCATTGTACCATGATATAAAAAGTGATACACGATCCAGTGAAAAAGGATTATGAATCCATTGGTACCTATGAGGAAAATTTAACAAAACATTATAGCACACTTTTAGTTGTATCATCCAACCAAAACGATAGTTTGATCAATTCATTATTTTCTTAATCACATGTATATGAATGGAGTTCTTAGAAATAAAATTCATTACCTATAAATAGATTTTTCAATGTGATATCATGAATTAAATGGAGGTTATAGTAACTAATGATTCTCATGATTTTGATATGATAGAAAAATGTAATTAAAAGTAAAATCAATGTAGAATGGATGTAAAAAATAAGATTTACATTATCCACGATGCATGGGAAGAATCGTTAAAAAAATTTCGATAAGGATACATGTAAATGTTTATTGTATATATGGGAAGGTCATAAACCAATATAATTCTAAAATAATTTGAAAAGGTCGGATAATTAAAATAAATAAAGAGAATACTCTTTGAAATTCACAACCCACACACCATTGTTTCAAATGTATGGTGTGTAGGAATTGTGTTATCTAGTGACCAAATATTATCGTCAATGATGCTGATCAACATCACATAGATTTTAACCAAAGAGACAATGAAAAATATTATGTTATCACTTTTTATGATTAGGGGTGACATAAATATGTAGTGGACGTTACATACCATCAAATCTTGATTAGATAATTTCTTATTTGACAATGGATCTAGTGATTCATTCATATCTATGGAATTTGGATTGGTATAAAGATTCCATGTAAAATATTTTTATAGAATTATTATAGAACCCATTTGATAGTATGATTATCAGATTAGAAGTATATTATTATTCTACAGGTAATTTTTGTTAAATGTGCTTTCGAATAATCATTTAATTCTTTGTGTGGTTAAATTTTATGTAATCAAAGTCATGGATGGGATTCAATTCAAATGTCTGAAAATAATTTATATGGATGGGTAGTTAAATTTTATATTCAAATCCATCATTTTATTTGTTATAAATATGATGATAAATAAAATCTTATGATTAAGATCAAATCCATTGTATGGGTCTTCATTCCCATTTAGAATGGGTGTTTATCAACAATGGTTAGAGAGAAACTTGAAATAAATGATATAAAAACTATTTGGGTGTTTTCTAATGTCTGTAAAGAATATTTTTGTCGACTTAAACCCAAAATGGAAGTTAATTTTTCAATATATATCATTTCTAGTTATACAACAATTTCAAAGACTCACTATATTATTTCCCAGATTGGTTTCTTGAATTGAAAATGCAACATCATGAGAACTTTGATAAGGGACTAATTATAGATTTCTGTCATTTAGGTGTATAGATATCCATTTTCTATAATGTAAATACAGATCTAAGATACATTATATTAATATTCAATACCAAGACATCATCACAGATAAGAAAATTTATCATCCAGTAGGAATTATTGAAAAATTTGATCAATTGTGCAGAGCTGAATACTTTTCCAATATTGAATATCATTTCATATGTAATAAGCTGATGTATTGGATGGGGGATATACCCAAGAAATATTTCCATACATTTTATGGACTCTATGAACATATCATGATTCTATTCCATAATACTAATACCCTTTCAATCTATATGTATTTAATGAATAGAGTTTTTATAGAATACATTGATTAGTTTTTTATAGTGTTTATATATTAAATTCCAATCTATTAAATAATAAATGAACAACATGAATATTTATTTATTATATTACAAAAATAGTATTGGTAAATATATGAAAACTATAACAAGTTTGAGTTTTAGATGAAAATTATTTCAATTATGGATCGTGTAATTTAAGAGGGGGAATATCGGTTGATCTGTCAAAGAGGGAGGCTTTTGGTTATTGGTCAAGACTAACCATAGTGATGGGGATAGATATTTTTCATGGTTTTACATGATATTATCTTTGGGTTTTATGATAATTTCTCATACCTATCTATTCCACTAACAATGTCAACTTGAAAGGGAGACATTTTTCTTTGGAAAGATGAGCGTGGTTAAGATTTCAGGGAAAAAAGATAATATTTCTTATCACACCAGTGTATAAATTACTCTATAGTGGGAAAGGTTTTGTAATAAATATTTATTCATCTATTAATGTATTAAGATTTTTTCTTTTTCCGAATGAAATGGAGACAACTTATTTCTCATAAAAACATATTATTCATGGGAAAAATCACCACAACTCACGTTTTGGAGTTAGTTGTGGTATTTTTTCATTAATGGAAAGTTAGAATAATATTTATGGAGATAATTTTGATATATATACTAATCACAAATATTTAATGTAAATATTCACATAGATGGAGTTTAATATATTCCAGAGAAGATGCTTAAGCCTGATTAAATATATGGCTGCTAAATACATTACCACCCTCGGAAAAGTGAACACGGTAGTTGATTCCTTGATTAGAAAGGATCAAGATATAATATCCATGATTAGGATCATAATTGATAAAATATTTATTGTTTTAAAAAATATGGATATGTAATCCTTGGTGAAAAAATAAATATTATCGTTTTCAATTGAGTGGTCAACAATTTATCCATGTACTGATTAAAGTGTTACATGAGCAATATATCGATCATTGAATGATGTATACAAATGATTTTGAGTTTAACCATGATCTTGATGGAATTATTCACTTAATGAAACCTAAATGTGCTCTGTCTGTGAATGATTTTAAAGACGAGTTATTATAAGAAGCTATTTGTTCATCATTATATATTTATCATGGAAGTACAAAGATGTACAATGATTTGAAAGGGTATTTATAGTGGGTTTACATGAAGAGATATATAATGGTATTTATACCTTGATGCTTGGTATATCATAAAATTGTGCTTGTGATACAAAGTCTTAAGGGCATATTACATCCATTAACTATATTAGAATGGAAATGGGAAAACATCACCAGTGAATTTTTTCATCAGACTGCCAACTAGTTTTATAGGGAAGAATGATTTTTGAGATTTAGTTGATTTCATAACAATGTCACCACACATAATCACTATAATATAATAATTTTCTCTTTTTCATATTTTCATTATATACATTACGGATTTGGTAAGGTTTCATTAATTAATTTATTCAATTGCATTTGATCCAGATTCGAGTTTTACATTGATGTTCTACAAAACACTTCAGCAACCTTTGGATACGGAGATGAATCTCATCACTACATATCATACGTAGTCACATGGTTAGTATGAGATAAAAATAAAAACTTAGAGAATATAATGTGTTATTGTTGTAAGGATTTTAATTTTGGTTGATATCAACACAATTCTCTATTTGTTGTATTATACAATAATAACATTCATTAAATAATTCAGATCGATTCCTATGAATGTCACTATATGAGGATGTGTAGAGCTCTAACATGTTGAAAGGAAGTTGGATACTGAATTATTTTGGTACATTAAATAGACACTAAAATGAAAAATAAGGTTAGATACATTCTAAAAATATAGTTAGGTCTATGTTGACATAAAATACATGTTAACTATTGAGAGAGTGATCTAGAATTTTAATTTGATGAGAGGGTGTTATTTCAAATTTCTATGTGGAAGAAGCAAATGATATTTAGAAGGAAGGTAAATATTTTTCATAGGATTATCAGCCCCCTTGAAATTATAAATCATATCAGGATAGTTTCAAAACTATTGGTGCATCCACAAATCATCTCTCATGTTCATGATGTATTCCATGTACCTCTCCTAAGAATGTATGTAATTAATCCTTCACATATATAGGAATATATGGTCATACCACTAGACAATGATATATATTATATTGAATATCCATTGAATATTTTGAATCACCCAAATATGTTAAATAAATATATACCACTCTCCAGGTCAATGTTTGTTTCCTAACCCCCTAGTTTGAATAAGCCAGTAGGGTACCTAATGAAATGATAAGGTATAAGATTTCTTAAATATATATATCATATTGATGTATTTAGAGAAAACAATTTAATTTTATGTTGGGTATAATTTAACACACTGATATTTTATGAAATATATTTCTTCAAATAAAAATAATTTCATCAATAGATTTTGTTACATGGAACATCAAGTTTTACTGAACTACGTCAAAAAATTATATTATTTTGAATATATATATATTACCATTCCTTTATAAAAAGTGACATAAATATGAATAAAATTATTTTAAATATTATGTATAATAGAATTATATAAAGAACACATATTGTAAATAATGTACTTAATTTTTTTTAAGTCTTTATATCTTTTATAAAAAATAATTTTTAAAAAAATGTGCTTTATTTATTTTTCATGATAATAACAAAATAAAATACTTACCACTTCATAAAATTATTTTTCAAAAATGTAATTCAATTATAAAATCATAATTATAAAATTATATTATATTAATTTTTGGGAATTTTTTGAAATGATTAATTTTTAGATAAATAGTTAAAATAATGGTTTTTTATTAAAACCAAAAAACATTAAAATGAATTTATTAGAATTCATTTATAATAATTTTTTTAATACTAAATTTATATTAAATATATATTTATTTCACCAATTTATGCCAATTTAATCAATTTCATTCTAAGGATAGATATAAACACATTTTATGCTTTTGATGATTTTTTCTTTTTAATATCAATTTCTCATCATGAGTAAGGGTTTAAATTTAAATTAAAATTTTACACTATATAAATGGAATTTGGGAAAATGGAGTCCATATTTTGAATAAAAATAATAGATATTATCAAATAGTGTCAAAATATTTTTTCCTTTACTGAATAGTAAAAATCGTAATAATTATTATCTATAATTAAGGTAAAAATGAGTTTATCATGAGTTTAAACTAAGGATATATGTGATGAAATGATTATAATACATATAAAATTTATGTTATATTGATATTTTTAATTATTATTTTTCTCAATATGTAATCTATTGTCCTTTAAAAAAAATTGGTAATGGATTTATTATTTAGTATTCATTTGAAGAATTTCCATGTAGTTTCCAACTCAGTTCCATTCCCCCAATTATAAAAGGAAACCACCACCATTCACTTCTGAGAAATCATAAAGCCATATATTTCATTCAACCTCTTCAAAATATCTATCCCAAATATCTATCAATGATATATATCTATCATTCCTTCCAAAAAAATAGTAGGATTCCTAATAAGATAATCATATATGATGCTTTACGCGAACATAATTTTCTTCTCTAAGCTCCTTATTTTTATTTTTATTTTTATTTATCAAAATTGAATTATGCATCAAAAATAAAATATAATAAATGTATTATCTCATTTAATCTAATCATTTATTATATTAATGTGACAACCAATATCCATATTGACTTTCATCAAATTGAAAATGATACCATTCAATGTGTGTATGGAAAACATCTTCTTAACGATCCAATTTTGTCAATTTTACATCACCACTGTTAAAAAATGGGTATAATGATATATTTATCATAATTATAATTTATGTTAGAAAATATATACTTATTTAAGTAATAAATAATTGATACATTCTACCCTTCTTTTCTGTAAGGGATATGAAAATGTCTCTCGTGTATATGGAAGACTACCACCTCAAAAAGCTATATGATTAATTTTCCCATATACATTACATGGATTGTAGTAAAGATAATATTAAATAATAAAAATGATATATATTTAATCCAATTTTTTCAGGAATATTTTTTTGTTATTTACCATTATTTTATTCAATTCATTGAGAAAAGGGAATGAACAATCATGCGTATGCCTGGCATACCATCTCAATGAATTGTTTCTTTCATTTTCAATATCTAAAATATATGAAATAGAAAAAATATATATACTGAATATATATGTTTTTTATATCATTTTAATCATTTATTATATT
This sequence comes from Viscum album, assembly GCA_963277665.1. NCBI lineage: Eukaryota > Viridiplantae > Streptophyta > Magnoliopsida > Santalales > Viscaceae > Viscum > Viscum album. The sequence continues at coordinate 156,662,096 of OY728128.1, read as the reverse complement.
ACGGAACAATAACTAATGTAATAGGAAATTAATTTAAAATTCAAAACACATGTGAAAAACAAAGCAATTATTCCCTGAAAGATGACATTAAAATAACACTATTAATAAATTAGTAATAAAATGTCATAATTAAATGATAGATAGAATGAAATATGTATGTATACTTACGAGATATATTAATAATTAAATCATACTAATTATATATAAATTTTTGATCATGTACGATAGAACTAGATACTTATATTAAAGTTTTTTTGTCTCAATTTTTCTTTCCGTGAGACTTATATTATATTTCGAAAATATATTATTTTATGAGGTGTATATATATAATATTTGAAATTTAATACCATGAATTTATTTATTATAATGATATTTTAGGTTTAATTTATTTTTACTCAATCAAGGGGATTACAATTAAATCTAATTAAATTGGTAGTGATTATATGTTACAATATCGTTGTTTATCATATTTTTTTATTATCAAGTTTCAAATAAATATTCACATTGATCCATATGTCAATGATATATAAATATTTCTTATAATAAATTTATGAAAATATAATACAAGTTATGCTTTCATTTTTTTCCCTTCATTTACTAAATTGTTCAATATAATTTTTTTAATAATAATCATAATTATTTCACTCTTTGATCGAAAACCCTTTTTTATACTAAAAAATATTTTCATTAAAAAAATTTAGCATTGTATTTAAAATTAATAAATTGATTTATTAAATAAATATTTACCCTTTTTTAATAACTTTCAAAAAAATATTTCAAAATATCCATGACATTTTCCAAGTAATTACCTTTTTTATTTTATCAAAAATGTGAAAGGAATGATCAAATAAATGGATCTTTTAAATGTTTTTGGTTTCAAAAAATCTATCTCAATGTTGAAATGATAAATTCCTCATGAATAGTTTTAATTTAATTTTAATGATTAAATTATAAGTTTTTATGGTTATTTTTAATAAAAATATCATCATTTTTTTATTAATTCATAGTAAAAAAAATATTTTCGAAGAATAACATTCTTCCTCGTGATCATTCAAAATCATTTTACATATATGATTATATACTTTGAGGATAGTTATTATTTACAACTTATGTTTTCCAAGGATACAATATTTATTCTTACTATAGATAGATTATTTTTTTGATGAAAGGATGTTGTCAAAACCTATTTCTATTCTATTGTTCATACAATGATAACATGCTTATGAAAACCGCGTCTTTTTTAGGTGTTATGTTATAAATAAATGGTGATATGATTATGAAACCTGTATCATTCCCATAGGTTATCATATCATGAATTTTTTATAAATCCCATTTCATTTCATGGGTTATGATATGATGACTATTTTTTTGATCTTATGACACACATAAATATGTATTTCATTATTTGATTGGAGGGACCAATTTCTCTCTCTAATGCACTGGGTAAATATTAATATATCCTAAGATATAGAGGATTGGAATGAGGAGTGAACCTATACTAGTAAGGGACTATTTCTACAATAATGATCATATTTGTGATCATTGAAATCAGTAATGAATTGAGGATTTAACCTATTCCAATATGGGTTATGTTGTAGTGATCTTGGACTATGTTTGAAATTATTTTATGTTACTATGTGTATTCCACAATTCCTGATCTTAAGACAATTGTATGTTCTCATGGATCATGTTCCATGATTTATGTATGATTCATGTCATATTAATACCCAATATATATAAAATGAATCCTAATTATGATATTTGATATGAAGGTTTCGTCTTTGAACTGTAATTTTCACATTCTCATTCACTTATGTTCATATTATGCTTATGTATCTCTTTTTTTGTTCTTATTGAGCATCTGAGCTCACCATTTATTATGTTTCCTTCCCCGACTTCATGGAGAAATGTATTATATATGATTTTCCAAATAATAGTTTTGTCATTAATAACATAATGGAGGATGATGTAGTTCACTTATGAACTAGTTTTTAATGTTTAAATGTTTCCATATGCACTATTACTATATGATCCTATCGATTGGGTTTGTGTAATGTAATTAATATTAATATAAATGATGTAATATATACGAATGAAAATATTTTGCCTCAATACCATGTCCCACCAACACCTATTAAAGATCCAATAACAACAATCTCCACTAAACATCTCTATAAACAACTCCAAAATCAAATATCCACCATAGTTGTCACCATAAAAGTGTCATATGAATTGAAAAATCTTTTGTTGGAATTATCACTATGAACAAGTGACTGTAAAAATATAGAGTAGGATAGTACAAAAACAAAAGGTAAAAAATAGAAATTCATCTCATATAGGATAATCTCATATATGATTTAATAGAAATGAGGTCAGTAATGTTGATACATCTCAATAACTCCTACAAATCTTCATGGAAGTCATATATAGAAGGGAACCTAAAATGACGTGTTAATTTCTCGGCACATTATACACAAACTATATCAATTACATCACCTTTTTATCATCCCTCCTAATTAGTAGTGAGTGACTCACAAATCACTAAAGAGTGAACATTAATCGATGGAGAATTAGCACAAATAAAAGTCACTTCCCTCGGCATTCGGAGTGAGAATTGTCAAAGGGGTGTTCTAAAAATATTAGTTGAAGAATCATTCCCTTACACAATAGGTTAATTATTTATTTACTATGTCTATTGAAAAACCATTCAAAAAAATACTAATTTTTTGCGGTGTTTCCTACCAAATATCTAACCCAACCATCTCTTACACTCTCCATAGTCATCATAGAAATGGTAATAAAACAAATTTATGCTAACCTGTTAGAAAAAATCCTCCAAGGAATAATATCCATTCATTATCATCTTAAACCTGGATAAATTCTCCAAAAAGAATATTCCCACATATGATTTTGCAATAATGGAAATATGATATTGTGAATAAAAAATTGTTTTAGTTTATGAAATCTAATTTAATGTAAAAACATATATTTATGGGGTTATATTGGGAGTCAACCAAAACAGTGTATCCTAGTTGTGTACATGATGTGAGGGACCATTAGAAATTTTTGACATGTTTTAACATAATTTTTTTTGTGTATCCTAGTGCATGATACTTACACCAACAACATCGTTTGTGGATACTTTGAGCAATCAACATGTGTTGAATGAGTTTCCTGATATTTTTCACCAAGATATATGGTATATACTATATCAAACATGGAATTTTGGGTTAGGATTATATGCTTTCAGATACTCAGTTACATTCCATGTTATGTTTTTAATGACTATATGTCATGTAGCGTGGGTTCTTACATTGTGTGATATTTATAATTTAGTGGAAACCCCGGAATTATGGTGATGGGAATACACATCATTATTTTTATTTACTATGTATCATATTGTTCTATTTTGAATACCAAAACCTTATATTTAGGTATCCCTATTTCTAGAAGACTCTTCGATTTATTTCATTTCATGTCACACTGTCTATCATCATTGACACTGTCAATGTCCTCCGAAAACACCCCTCTAATAACATCATTATTTATATTGTGATTAATTGAGGTTTGAGCTCATACAATACCTTCATACTCTCACATCATAGAATTATCCCATTATAATTTGATTCATACAAACATTCTATTATAGTTTCTCATTTATTAATCTACCCACCATTACAATGGATGATGCTGAATGGATTCAGTAGATATGGAAAAATGAAGATTACAATAAATGTGAATATTCTTAGGTGTAAATTATTGAACCATTCTTCATCATTCAACTTATTTGAACATAATTTTATAAAACATTTAGAATAAAAATTATTAATCAAAATAATATTTTATTGACACCATTATAATAAATCATTTGTAAAATACATTACCAAATAAAGTAACAATATATTTTTATCAAATATTAACAATAAAAACAATATTAATATTCATATAATCAAGGATTAACATTGTCAATAAAATTAAAAATATATATAATAAGACAAAAAATAACTTTCAAAATTAATTCTAATATAATTATTATGTTATGGAGTTATAAATAAATATTTAATCATCGAAACGCTAGAAGGTAATTATAAAATCACCGACCATGTTAATGAATAAATTACAAAATTTAAATTGAATAATAAAAAATGTCATGAGTAGTCAATAACATAAATTACAAAAAAAATTATAATCATGTAATTCATTATAGGAATAATATATATATATATATATATATATATTTAAGAAATGAATTAGGTGAATGGTAAACATGAATAGTTCCATACCACTTGGTGTAAATATTGAAGATTCAAGTGTCTGGCATTGATCCACATACATTTTTAGCACATATATATTGAAAAATCATGAATACACCTATTGATTACCTGTACTAATGATGTATCCCACCTCCCCATGGAAATGATATTAAATATTACATATATGAATGGATTAGGATATGGTGAAGATAACCAATAACTAAATTAGAAACCCAAAAACTATTGATTCGCATCCTAAAGCACAAATATAAAAATTACACCTCTCTTAGGAAAAGTCACTCATTCTTGAAAAAACATGATATCAAAAATTTCATCGAGAACCAATTTATATGCTATTAATTTTACACATGATCATTGATGAAAAATAAATTTTTATTATATATATTTTTCTAAGATCGTTATAAAAAATGATAAAATAATCATAAAAATTACATTTGAAATAGAATTTACCAAATTTAAAGCGTTTTGTTAAAAAAATAAATGCCACTAGATGTGAGAAGGTGATTGTTTCACTGAGCCCAAAAATAAAGATTATGGATTATAAAATGTTCCATTTGACTAGATGATTTGAAAAAATAACTATGGATGGAATTCAGTGAGTAAGAGTTTGATATAATATCCTTATAAAGGGTGTTGTTAGTGTATTATGGTATCTAATATATCCATGAGATAAATAGATGTATTAAATGAGATATTGATCATATATCATGAATTTTGGAGTTCCTAATATAGATAGAGAAATTTATATTAAACCCAGGTTGGTCTATAGGAGATTCCAGAGTTTAGGGAGATTTGTGAGGTGATTGGAATTTTGGATGTTGTTGGAAATGACAAGGGGATAAAATATTTCTATGGAGGCAGAATAGCATGATGTGGAAGGCATTGATAATTTTCGGGTCATTATTGTTGTGTGTTTGTTCTAGAGGGAGGGAATGAGTGGTACCACATGAAAAATAGGTGGGAGGATTGTAGATACATTAGTTATGTCAAATGGAATAATTATTCTCTTGTGTGGTTCTATAAAGTGGTGTCTAGGGTTCTGGTCCAACTATATAAGGAAATAAAATGTTATAAATTTGAATAATATTATTATTTATTAAATAAATAAATTAAAAGATAAAACGTTATATTTTTAGGATGTGGAATTTATAAATTTTGTTATTTGAAACAATATAGTGTCCTTATTGACCCTTTTATTTCAATATAATAAAAATAATAATATATTGAAATTTTTGGGTCATAGGTTACATAATAATCCCCACATCCTCCTCTATATCACATGTAAATGAATAATACTAATATTCACCCCATGATCGGGATATAGGAGAAATATGATTAAAACTAAAGGATTATGATCATAACATCAAGTTGATTAATTAATTTTCCATATGTGATATGTATTTTTGGATTGTGATATGAGGCCTTGGGAACTCCTCGTCCAACTTTGTGTTTAAATTTTCATTAAATACATATTTCTTCATCTATTGTTAAATTTTGGAAAATGAATAATATTTTTCAATCATTTTTTATGATAGATCATGATTATTAAAATTTCAAGACCATATGAATTCTTTTATATAGATATTTATAAATTTAATTATGGATGTTGTGATTGAATATAGAATAATCTATGGATTTTTTTTGTGGAAACCTGGGTTTTATTCCAGGAGTACATTGCAATGGTGGCCTATATTAGAAATTGTAAAACTGAAAAAAATTGATTGTTGGACATGATAATTTATTTAGGTAACAAATTGAATTTTGTGCTGGACATGGTACATGTAAAGGATCTAATGAGACTCAAGATTATGATTATAATCACATTAGCTTATGTAAATTAGAAATTCATCAGGATATGAGGAATCAATAAATATTTTTAAAATTATAGTTGGGAATAAAACCATATAATTTATTTTGGGATAACATATATTTCTGTAAAAATGGTTAGGTAATGTGATATGATTTGTTTAATTATATTTTTTTCACAATTCATATTATTAAATTGAGATTGTGTACCTATAAATGATGTGAGTATATCATTATATTGGTCAGTTTAACATATGTATTCTTATAATGCATGATGTTTTTGGGATTTTAAGTTCTGTTGAATCTATACATAAGAAGTGGTGCTATAATATAAATTTTCACACCAATTTTAATAATGTATTTATAGTTTTTTATCATAGATTAGAATCACATATGGATGTAAAAACATTAATCACGTGGAATTTATCCAATAATTTGTCTCATTTTCATAATGGTGTTATTGTATTTTCATATATAGTAGTTTGACATTCTAATGGTAGTAAAATTTGATATAGAAGAATAAAAAACATTGTTATATCCCAGAGCGGTATTTGTTATGATGATTTTGATTTTACATTGTTATAATGTTTTTATAGTTTCCCAATAGTTCTCTAACTTAGTAGAGAATTGTTTCATGAGTTTTGTTATAAGTTCCTTGAAATGATATTGTTTAATGATGATTTTGGATGTTGATAAGGAAATCCATTAAGAATGTAAACAAAATTAAATGGGATATTGTTTGGGACATTTAACATGGTTGATTGGATATTCATATGGACCAGTGGACTCTATTTAAGGAATACTCATAGGGACCAATGTGAGATATATTGATAGTTTTCTTTCTAATTTCTACAATAAGGTTCACATTCTCTAAACATATAACCTCATGATATAAAATTCTTATATGTGATATAGTTTTTAGAAATACTGTGGATGGTAAATGGTTAGAATATATGGCCCTAATCACATCCCAAGATTTGTTTTTTTTTTATTTAAAATTTTTTCTCCTGAGAAAATTAGATGTCTACTGATTATTATAATGACCCCACCCATGTCACCCAGTCTCGATACGATATCCAGTCATCAATATGGCCTAGAATGATTTCCTATGTGGGTCAGCACCTAATGATACTTTGTGGGTCAGCACCTTGTGATCTTATGTTGGATAGCTCCAAGAGATCCTTTGTAGGACAATAATATATGATCCTGTGTGGCTCAGCACCTAGTGATCCATTGTTGTTCTGCACCTAGAGATCCAGTGTGGGTTTTCTCTTAGCGATCTTGTGTGGGCCAGCACCTTGCAATCGTCTGTGGGTTATCACTTGGTGATCATTTTTGGGTTAGCATCATTTTGATCCTATGTGGGTCAACACTTGGCAATCCTGTGTGGGTCTGCCACTTAACAAAGTAAGATGATTCAGTTGATACACCAAATAATCTATATTACTATTCTTTTTTAATACATGGAATGACCTGAGTTCATACCTGTGAGGTACTTTCTTTCGTTGTAATACCTTGGTGGTATTCTTCTATGTGGCGTACCTATGTTGTACTTGCCTTTGTGGGATTCCATCCTTCGTGGAAAAGTTGAGCATTGGGATTTGAGTTATACTCTGTATTTTCCTCATGATTGAGATGGGTTTACTTGTTAACATAGGTATATATATGGGCATATACCTATATAGGGTTATCAGTTGTTTCCGTTCTTTGTGGTTTATCCTTTGTGTATTTTGTGAGACCATGAGGGTTTTGGGGTCCCAACTGAGTATCGTTATACTCACCCTTTCATGGGCTATGCCTGCACTTCGTTGTGTTTGGTGAAGATGACATAAAACACTGATCGGTGCTGAGGATACCAGGACTCGACAGTGCACAGTGGTGGACCATACGACGTGACAGTATGAAGAGGAGACGGATGGACATGGAGTGTTGAGGAGGTGATCTGTACCTACCCAACAGGTAGGATCCTCAGAGGATAACCCAGTTGCTATTTTTCGTTTCCATTCATTTGTATATCAGTTGTACTTGTATATTTACAGTTGGGATTGTATTTCCGCCCCTTTTACTTTCATCACTCTTTTTGTTATATAGATTACTTGTGTCTGTATCATTCTGTGTGATTGGTTGAGTGTTCTTATAGGATATAAAGGCAATGGCTTCCTAATTTTAGGGAATATAACTTTTGGCACTAATCGCCAGCCCCTGGCCTATGGAAGGCGAGATTTTGGTAGACACGACACGTGCCACGGGTGAAGGTTTATGACATTAATGCTCATGGAAATATGTTTTTCAAGAATGAACCATATACATTAATCTTACGGATGAGATTTTTTTAAGGTTGGGCTATATTATAACAACTGAAATAAGTTTTTATCATCGATTTATGATTTGTTTCAATTATTTTTATCCACGGATTTTTCTTGGACCATGTTATTTATGATTTATGGGATTCAATGAGTATCTAGTGTCTTAATGTGAGTTTTTATTCTTTAAATTTATACTACTGTTTCTACACCATAGTGTAAATGACTATATTGTAGAGGAGGTTGTGGTGTTGGTGTAGAAAATTATAATCTATTGTAGTATGATGTATTAAGGGTCGTGTTTTAGATCCAAATGATATGAAATTGTGTGCTTAGTGATGTAGTGGTTGTATCTTTACCTCTAGCATAGAGGAATGATCCGAGGATAAAATTTCATATCAGTATAGCCCATTTCGTTTATCCCATTTACATGTACACTAGTGAATCTATTGCCTTTGGGGAATTAAGACTCCTAAAAGGTAGTTATTCATATCCTTCAGGATAAATGTAATAAAATTGCCTATTTTGTTCATGAATCATGTTTTTTTTAGAAATTAATGATGGGTCATAATTACATAATTATGATCCTTAAACGGTGAAATTATATGTGTTTCGGACCAATTGGGCCCCCTTCTAATACTTCCTACCTCTTCTATTTGGATTTATTCTACTTTTCGTGAAGGGATACAAAAGACACGCCACAATTTATCCTTTCTTCTTACAGGTTATAGGTTGACAGCCATCGATATCAGAGGCCGAAACTATTTCCATGATCCATAGAGATTTATCCTAGATCCCCTCCACATCCTGGATATAGATTGTGTATCATGGCGGTCATTCTCACTACACCCCATTCACTATGGTATGACACCATTTGTTTTAGTGGATGTTTCTAAAACACCAATATGTAACAACCCATTTCATGCCCCATTTATATAGCATCCCGCCTTTTATCACATAAACTTTCATTACATTTTACAAAACCGGGGATCTTTACGATTTAGTGTCTTGGAAACCAGGAACTTTAAACATGAAAACATAAAACATTCTTCTAAAACACTTGAAAGGCTTCTCCTCATGTTCATCCTAGGTTCATTACTGCATCACATAACCAGGGGACATACATCAAAAGAAAGGGTGATCAAAAAGCCCAGTAATGGAAACAAGAGAAACATTTTACATGTGAACTTGCGATACTTCAATGAGGTCATGAAAAGAACTTTAAGGCATGAGAATGAAATCATGAGGCATATCATAATAAAAATAACATTTTCATAACATGAATATGTGGCTGAAACATTTAATATTGACAATCATTTCATTTCACCAAGGTCCATCCCCAAGGTGTCATAAAACATTACCAAGGTTATTCACCAAGGTATCAATATAAAAAGTCATCTCTAGAGATTAAGTCTTTACCCAATGCATTAAAGCACTATCTGGGTGCACCCTTGAAATGACTTTATTATCATGTGAGCCACATATATCATCATCAATCATTTCATAAATAACCCATATAGCATAAAATAAATGGGTTTCATTTGATAATCATAACGTTTTAAAAACTGCTTTATAGACATGATCTTTATGTCACTTTAAACCCACGGAAAAGGGAAAGAGGGTTTCATGTATGTAAATCCCAGAATTTAAAATAGAAAATTTTGATATATATGTGAATACCCATGTAGAAATAAGAGATTTTAGTGTCCACTTAATAAAATAAAATAATTTTTAGATAAAGAGGAAGGCATTTTGAGACGAAAACTATGCAGCATAACGTCTATGATACATAGTCTTAGAAAAAGTTGGAAAGAGAGGGGTCATGGGTCACCCACTCAAAAATGATACATAAAATAGTAGGGGAACAAAATATAAAGTATTTAATAACATGGTAATGAAATTTGAAAGATATACCATTTGAAATTAAGAACTTGAAAGGAAGACAAAAAAAATAAGATTTCTCTTATTAGAATTCGGTAGCATAACGACGTCACTTAAAACATCCAAAAATGGATTGAAGAGATAAAATAGGGTCTCTCGTCAAATGAACATAAATGATCAGTATGATATATATAGAGATCATACCCCAACATAAAAAGTAACTTGAAATAATTTACATGAAAATAGATCTTGAAAATGAGAAGGGTGAAAGAACCCCTAAGAAATTCGACAGCCTAACGGCGTCACTTAAACTTCAAAAAAAGTGAATTGATGAGATAAAATAGGGTTTCTTATCATATTAACATAAAATATAATTATGATAGATATAGAGATCATACCCCAACATAACAAAAAGTAACATGAAATAATTGACATCAAAGTAGAACTTTAAAACGAGAAGGGTGAAGAACCACTTAAAAATTCGTCAGCCTAACGGTTCCACATAAAACATCAAAATACTGAATTGAAGAGATCAAATGGGGTCTCTAATCATATGATCATAAAATATCAGTATTATAGATATAGAGATCATACCCCAACATAACAAAAAGGAAATTGAAAGAATTGACATGAAAGTAGAACTTCAAAATGAGAAGGGTGAAGAACCACTTAAAAATTTGGTAGCCTAACGACGCCACTTAAAACTTAAAAGTACTGAATTGAATAGATAAAATGGGGTCTCTCATCATATGATCATAAAAGATCAGTATGATAAATTTAGGGATCATACCCCAACATAATAAAAAGGAACATGAAATACTTTACATGAAAATAGATCTTGAAAAATGAGAAGGGAGAAAGAATCCGTTACAAAAATTTCGGCAGCCTAACAGCGCCACTTAAAACATCATAAAATGAAATAATGAGAGTAATAGGGGATCTATAATTATGTGAAAATGAAAAGGGAAGTAAGAGGAGTATAAAATAACACCCTTTAACATAAGAACATGGAGCATAAAAGAAATTTCATAAAAGAGATTTCTTGAAAAAAAATAGAGAGATCAGACCCCTTACCTTAAAACGAGACTCTTAAAACTCAAAGCTTGGGACCTTGAGGGCTTGGGGGAACCTTGAGAGGACTCCCTGGGAGGTAATGAGACCATAACATCGTTGGGGGAGAGTGGGGAGTCGAATGGATGAGAGGATGTCTTGGTATAAATATGGAAAGTGAGGGGACAAGGCATTAATGGCCAAGGGACACGTCATTAGTGGTTTTGGCAAAACCATGGGCTTGCCCATGGTATTTGCCCATGGAATTGGCCACTTGGGACACCTCATACCTTATCTTACTATTCATAAGTCGACCATACTGATTACATACTTAATACATCATTTAATGATGTAATTAAACACCCGTAACTTAAAAACTGTATTTTCACTATTGATCGAAAATTCAACTTTCTCAGAAAAATCCCAAAATTTCACCTTAACCAAATATCAATGCTCTGATTTAAAAAATGAACTCCATTTTATAAAAAATATTTTTTAAATATTTTTAATTTATTTTTTAAATAAATACACTCTTCACCGAAAATTCATTTTTTCAGAAAAAACCCCAAAAATTACCATAACATAATATCGGTGCTCTGAGTTCAAAAATGAAATCCATTTTATAAAAATAAATACTTTTAATATTTTTAATTAAAAAACACTATTCACTCGAAAAAAACTAATACTTGAATAATAATTTATGAAACCATTATTTAACCATTTTATTGAATCACATTACTTAATCAAGGTGCCTAGATTATATTAATACTTTATTTAAGTGAGATTACTAATCCATTTGGACACATTACTAATCCTAATCATAAAATCACTATTCATAATTTACTATTAATCAAAAATCACGTTGATCTTATTAGACTCTAAATTTCATACTGAACATAATTGTAGAAGACCATTTTTTGAAAATCATTACACATTTTTAATTATTTAAGGTTTACATAAACATTTTTAAAAAATCCTTTTTATAAAATTCATCAAAAATAAGCATACTATATTTATCCGGACATTTAAAAATTCATAAACTTCATCATAAAAAGAAATCCCATTTTTTATCTAAAACATAGGATTATACAAGGCAGTTACGGTCTCCTTACATAGCCACTTATCACACCAGCATAGGACCTAAGTGTAAGGTGTGCTAAGCTGAGAGAATCTGAGGGAGGCTCGGCTTACATCGCACGAGTAGTAATTTCTATCAGTTTGAACTTCTCGCAAAGGCGATTCCGTTCTAGCTTCACACGATGATGTTCGGCTTGGGTTTGGTCCAGAGAAAAGCCCAATGGTGCTACCTCTTTCCCATATTCTGTTAGATGGGCTTCGATTGGTCCAAGACTACTGGGTGAGGCCATCAAATCTTCTTTCTATAATAATTAACCAAGATTACTTGTATTTAGAGACACTAATCAAAACGTTTATATTCCAGCAGTCATATTGACCAATGGTCATATAACCGCCTAAACCCAACAGTCTCATTTTAATTATAATCATGTTATCAAATGAAACATTTTTTTGAGTATAAAAATAATATAAATTAACACATAAAATTATGAAACAAGATTTATTCAAAATTTCGGGTCGTTACATTCTTCCCCCCTTAAGAAATTGCGTCCTCGCAATTTTCAAAATTGGGTTTTGAAATTTCATTGAATGTCCCACATCGGAAAACGAGTCAGAAAAATTATTACTTTAAAAGAAAGAAAGGGAAGTACAAAGGTCACCCGAGTTAACCCACACTAGGATTCCATATAGGAAAACATGGACAAGGAAGAAAAACAAAGGGTCAAGTTCTAGGGGAGAGTGATAGAGAACATGATTAGGAGAAATTTATCCATAAGAAAATCCCAAACTTATGATGTGTGTAAACGGTCTTTGATTGCCTAGTTGGAAACGTAAACCAACAATGTTTTTGTTTTACGTTCCTTTTCATAATTTTGAGGAATTCATTTACAACATAAAACAAAAACATAAGAAAATATACCTATCATCAGGTAGTGTTTCATACTTTAATAAGTTTCTACCCAAAACTAATATTTTCTCCAAACTATGTGCATTCAAAACTAATTGGTATCATCAAAACACAAGAATCATCTTCTAGAAAATCACATAATCCACAAAATATTAACTATCTATTTCTTCTATCTTTAATCATTATCCCAAAAACAGAAAGGGTAAGGTAAAACAACTCTTCAAAAAGAATGAATCCCATTGGAATGGAAACTACCTTTAAATCTTCAAAGTTCCATGGTACTACCCATAGTTCATCATTGACCATTCCATAAATAACGGTCATTATGATTCCTCAAAATAAACCAAACTAACATTGAAACCCAAATACAAGAAGAATTTTATAACATAGTCTTCAAAAATAAACATCATTATTCATCACCAAACAACATCAACCACTCCTAACATCTTATAACAAAAGTATCTAACCTAAACATATTTTACCCAAGACAGGTTAATCATTTCCATAAGTAACCTAAATTACAATAAGTCCACCTTAAATTGATCGATTCTTCAAAATATCAGTCAACCTTACTCCTCAATGAAAATACCGTAGTAATCTATTTACCTCGATCATATAGGGTCCCCAAAATAGTGAACGTTTTCCAAAATAATAATCATATTTTAATCCCCTAATCATCCCTGTCATATTAATACGACAATCATCGCATTTCCTATCATATTGGTTGTTGGAAAATGTTCTTCCATTTCCCGCCATTAAATAAGAAAGGAAACTATAATTAGGGGCTTAAATACTTAGCCAATAATCATGAAAAGGAACCGAAATCATATAAGGATAACTTGTAGAAGAAAAGTATACCCTAACTTGTGATCCCCTAGGTTCCCATCTAGGTTATCCATGATCATATATTCTTATGTGAATCATTATTTTATTTTATCTTTGTTCCTTTAACAATGCTTCATACTAAACTTATGAATTTACCAAAGCATATCCCTCGGGAGTATCGTAACCAAGAGTGCAACAAGGCCCGTTGTCGTGTACAACTTCCCGTTCGATATAGCTCAAAGTGGTGTTTTCGGGTTTTACCCCTATGTACATCTATGCTAGAGCCACCACTACCTGCTCATATCTAGACAGGGATGTATTTTCTTGGAAACCCCTTACTCAATACTCACCAAAATACCAGGAAGATTTCCTATATTTTAACTTTTCTATAGGCTTCTTCCTAAAGTCTTCATATCCTAATTTCCACAAATATCTAATCCATCCTTTGATACCAATTATAGCAACCTGCCTTTTTATCACATTAACTTTCATTACATTTTACAAAACCGAGGATCTTTAAGGTTTAGTGTCTTGGAAACCAGGAACTTTAAACATGAAAACAGAAAACATTCTTCTAAAACACATGAAATGCTTCTCCTCATGTTCATCATAGGTTCATTACTGCATCACATAACCTGGAGACATACATCAAAAGAATGGGTGGGCAAAAATCCCAGTAAGGGAAACAAGAGAAACATTTTACATGTGAACTTGAGATACTTCAATAAGGTCATGAAAAGAACATTAAGGCATGAGAATGAAATCATCAGGAATATCATAATAAAAATAAAATTTTCATAACTTGAAGATGTGGCTGAAACATTTAATGTTGACAAACATTTAGTTTCACCAAGGTCCATCTCCAAGGTGTCATTAAAAATTACCAAGGTTATTCACCAAGGTATCAGTCTAAAAAGTCATCTCTAGAGATTAAGTCTTTACCCAATGCATTGGAGAGCTATCTGGGCACACCCTTGAAAAGTCTTTATTATCATGTGAGCCACATATATCATCCTCAATCATTTCATAAACAACCCATATATCATAAAATAAATGGGTTTCATTTCATAATCATAACGTTTTAAAAACTGCTTTATAGACATGATCTTTATGTCACTTTAAACCCACGGAAAATGGAAAGAGGGATTCATGTATGTAAATCCCAGAATTTAAAATAGAAAATTTTGATATATATGTGAATACCCCTGTATAAATAAGAGCTTTGAGTATTCACTTAATAACATAAAATAATTTTTAGATAAAGAGGGAGGCATTTTGAGACGAAAACTATGCAGCATAACGTCTATGATACATGGTTTTAGAAAAAGTTGGAAAGAGAGGGGACATGGGTAACCCACTCAAAAATGATACATAAAATAGTAGAGGAAAAAATATAATGTATTTAAGAACATGTTAATGAAATTAGAATGATATACTATTTGAAACGAAGAACTTGAAAAGAAGACAAAAATAATAAGATTTCTCTTATGAGAATTCGACAGCCTAACGACGTCACATAAAACTTCCAAAAATGGATTGACGTGATAAAATAGGTTCTCTGGTCATATGAACATAAATTATCAGTATTATATATACAGAGATCATACCCCAACATAAAAAGGAACTTGAACGACTTGACTTGAAAATAGATCTTGAAAATGAGAAGGGTGAAAGAACCCCTTAGAAATTCGACAGCCTAACGGTGTCACTTAAACGTCAACAAAAATGAATTGATGAGATCAAATAGGGTATCTCATCATATGAACATAAAATATCAGTATGATAGATATAGGGATCATACTCCAACATAACAAAAAGGAACTTGAAAGAATTGAAATGAAATCAGAACTTCAAAACGAGAAGGGTGAAGAACCACTTAAAAATTCGTCCGCCTAACGGTGCCACTTAAAACATAAAAGTATTGAATTGAAGAGATTAAATGGGGTATCTCATAATATGACCATAAAAGATCAGTATGATAGATATAGAGATAATAACCCAACATAACAAAAAGGAATTTGAAAGAATTGACATGAAAGTAGAACTTCAAAACGAGAAGGGTGAGGAACCACTTAAAAATTCGGCAGCCTAACGGCGCTACTTAAAACATCAAAGTACTGATTTGAAAATATAAAATGGGGTCTGTCATCATATGATCATAAAAAAACATTATGATAAATTTAGAGATCATACCCCAAAATAATAAAAAGGAACTTGAAATACTTTACATGAAAATAGATCTTGAAAAATGAGAAGGGAGAAAGAATCCATTACAAAAATTTCGGCAGCCTAACGGCGCCACTTAAAACATTATAAAACGAAATAATGAGAGTAAAAGGGGATCTCTCATTATATGAAAATGAAAAGGGCAGTTAGAGGAGTATAAAAGAACACCCTTTAACATAAGAACATGGAGCATAAAAGAAATTACATAAAAGAGATTTCTTGAAAAGAAAGAGAGAGATCAGATCCCTTACCTTAAAACGTGACTCCTAAAACTCAAAGGTTGGGACCTTGAGGGCTTGGGGGCACCTTGGAAGGACTATTTGGGAGGTAATGAGACCATAAATTCGTTGGGGGAGAGTGGGGAGTCTAATGGATGAGAGGATGTCTTGGTATTTATAGGGAAAGTGAGGGGACACGACATTAATGGCCAAGGGACACCTCATTAGTGGTTTTGGCAAAACCATGGGCTTTCCCATGGTATTGGCCTATGGTATTGGCCACATGGGACACCTCATACCTTATCTAACTATTCATAAGTCGACCATTTTGATTATATACTTAATACTTCATTTAATGATGTCATTAAACACCCGTAACTTAAAAACATTATTTTCACTATTCATCGAAAATTCAACTTTCTCAGAAAAATCCCAAAATTTCACCATAACCAAATATCAATGTTCTGATTTCAAAAATTAACTCCATTATATAAAAATAATTTTCTAAAAATTTTTAATTTATTTTTTAGATAAATACACTATTCACCGAAAATTCATTTTTTCAGAAAAAACCCCAAAAATTACCATAACATAATATCGGTGCTCTGAGTTCAAAAATGAAATCCATTTTATAAAAATAATTTTTTTAAATATTTGTAATTTAATTTTTAAATAAAAAACACTATTCACTCGAAAAAACTAATACTTTAATAATAATTTATGAAACCGTTATTTAACCATTTTATTGAATCACATTACTTAATCAAGGTGCCTAGATTATATTAATACATTTTTAAGTGAGATTAGTAATCCATTTGGACACATTACTAATCCTAATCATAAAATCACTATTCACAATTTACTATTCATCAAAAAACAAGTTGATCTTATTAGTCTCTAAATTTCGTACTGAACATAATTGTAGAAGACCATTTTTTGAAAATCATTACACATTTTTAATTATTTAAGGTTTACATAAACATTTTTAAAATATCATTTTTCTAAAATTCATCAGAAATATGAATACTATATTTATCCGGTCATTTAAAAATTCATAAACTTCATCATCAAAGGAAATCCCAATTTTTATTTAAAACAAAGGATTACACAAGGAAATTACGGTCTCCTTACATAGCACCTTATCACACCAGCATAGGACCTAAGTGTTTGGTGTGGTAAGGTGAGAGAATCTCAGGGAGGCTCAGCTAACATCGCATGAGTAGTAATTTCTATCTGTTTGAACTTCTCGTAAAGGCGATTCCGTTCTAGCTTCACACGATGATGTTCAGCTTGGGTTTGGTCCAGAGCAAAGCCCAGTGGTGCTACCTCTTTCCCAAGTTTTGTTAGATAAGCTTTGATCGGTCCAATACTACTGGGTGAGGCCATCGAATCATTTATCTATAATAATTAACCATGATTACTTGTATTTAGAGACAATAATCAAAACGTTTAGTTTCCAGTGGTCATATTTACCAATGGTCATATAACCGTCTAAACCCAACGGTCTCATTTTAATTATAATCATGTTATCAAATGAAACATTTTTTTGAGTATAAAAATAAAATAAAATAACAAATAAAATTAGGAAACAATATTTATTCAAAATTTCGGGTCGTTACAATTTAGACCTTAATTTTCAAATAGAACTCATCCGCCCTTATTATACTAATCTTGAGGTTTCCCATTGATGATGATTGATGTTGGGTATGTTTGGTTCAATCCCACACATCCATATTTTCTTTACTATCAATCACCTGGAATTTAGAATTGAATTATTTCTAGGATCCCTTGGTATATAACCCTTTCTAGTTGGTGTGTGAGCTTGTTTTGGGTTATGAAATCCTATACATACCATGTTGATTACATTTTATAATAGTGACGTAGGATGTTCCTCACCTTCTTGAGTTCACATATACAAATAATTCTATATTATTGTTTTTTTGCATAATATTTGATCATGTCTGATTATGATTGCATAAGGATTAGTAGATAGCCCATGAGGGCTACTATGATATTTTTATGTGAGATGTGTAAGAATATAAGGACTCTATAATTTTTATTGATTAAAATTTTTATTGGTTCTATATTTTATCTTGTGATGTCCGGTTTGTCATCGTGATTTAACATTCGATACCTATTAACATTTCCATGGAGGTTGTGTCATAATTTGAGATAGGTGGACCGGTGTACAATGTTCATCCACTATAGGGGGAGTGTTCTTGGCTAACGAAAATAGAAGTTAGTTACTTGACTATAGGATAATAAAATACGGACTCCATAGTGATCATGTTTTTATGCAATTTTAGTATCCTAGTATACATCATGTGACATGTGATTACGGTATAGTAGTTGATAACAATAGGATAATAGTTATCATGATATAAATGATTGTTAGGGGCTACAGTGCATCGTACAGTGAGGTATCCAAGCTTCAAATTCACTATTTGAGGGATAATTGGGTTACTATTGAAAAAAAATCATTATCCTTCATCCATGGAGTTGATGAAAATATGAATGGGGGTTTTGGGGGGATTTTTCAATGCATGATGTTTGGTTTTTTGTGTGGTTTTCTATTCAATGTAATGATTTTTTTAATATTTGAATACAGTTGTTATAATTTACCACACAAGGTTTAGGATGCCTTGATTATTTATTAATGAGTCATTTACTCACACACTACTCAAATATTTTGATTTGTTGGTAGATTCCATGGACAAAGATTTTGAAAGGTGAAGGGGCCCTATGGTGGATGGTTGAGTAGTGAATCATAGAGTTTCATATAAACCCTCACTATTATTCAATATCAACTTGTATATGGGGAGTTCTTCATGAAGTCTTGTGTAAATATATATCAGACCCGATAGTTTAGGATTGAAGGGTACCTCAAAAAATTATATTATTCAATTTGGATATATTATAAAATAGTGGTGTGTTAAAAAAAATTTGTATTAATAATAAAGAATCTTATGATTCATAATATAAAATTAATATTTACATATTAGTATTTAGATAACTTCCACATAATTTCTATCATTATTTTTTTATACGATGAATTTTATGGGATATTAAATAAATAAATTATTTTATAAATACATGTTTTGATAAAGGATATATAAATTTAAACCAAATTTTCATCTAATCATATATTATAAAACATCATACTAAATTTATAGAAGTATTATGGAGAATCCTTTATGATTATATATACTAGATGACACCTTTTAAATTTGGATATATCTATGATTGTTTTCTCTAACACTTTATTCTTTTGAATCATAATTGTTCCTACATTTTTTTCCACCAAAGATACTGTCATATAATGTTTTAATGAAGAAACCTAAAAAAACAAAGTGAATTGGATAATACCTCAAATAAACTATAAGTGAAGGACTCCTCTCGCATCTTCTGATGTATCTTGATTAGATAATGTGATTAAATAAACGATTTTTATCAATATTCAATCTTATTTACCCACATATTCATCAATTTTTAATGAATGGTTTTGATTTTATAGATTTCTATATCTTAGGTTTGGTGATACATTATTGTCTTTCACTTATTAAATAATTTATTTTTAAATCCTATGAATCCAGGTAGTGGTATTACATACTGAAAATTATTCATTAAATCACATTTAAATTTAATATAAAATTGACATCAAATTCCATATCACACGAACTAGTATATAATTGGAATTTTACCTTCATTTATTATATGGGATATCATATAAAAGGAAATATTAAATTATTTTGATATATGATATTATAGAATGAGACATTATATAAATCATATTGTTTCCACTATATAAAAATGTACAACATGGGGAATCATCATAGATTATAGAACTAGAAATAATTGTTTTCATAATAAAGAAAAATAATAATAAATCACTATTTGGATAAAACATATATTATCAAATTCAATAGATAGAACCTATGGTATATATAATAGTTCATGATATTTTATGTTTGAGGAAAGACATCATTCTTTAACCTAAATTAATATTGAGATATAGTTTTTATCATTAAATAAGAAATCTAGAAAAATTATATTTTCTATTACAATATGAAGGGGATGATTTATAATTTTTTTATAAATTTTAAAAAATTATTTATTGGATATTTTTTTTATTTAAAAAATTTATATATTTTATTTAATTAAACTATTATTATAAAATAATTTGTTTTTTAATTAATTTAATAAAATATATATATATAAGTACTTATAAATCTAAAAAATATATTTCTATAAAAAAATTATGATTTCATTATAAAATTTTAAATATAAATATATAAGTTTCTTATAAAATATAAAATATAGAAAAATATATAGGATTTTATATTGAATTATTAATTTTTCATAATTGTTATATTGAACTGTGTAAAATTAAAAGGGCTTATCTAAGAAAATTATCTAAACCATATGAAACGACATTTTGATAATTGATATGATCAACGTTAAAATAAAATTCTATTAATTATTTTATGATTATATAAAAATTTCACATAATAGATATAATATAAAAACTAATCTATATTTAAAATAACTTATATTTAAAAAAATTCCATATAAATAAAAATATGAAAGTGTTTATACTTGAAATATATATTACATGTTAATATTGATTTGATTATAGAACATCAATGATTCTTGGATAATTTATATTATATTTTATTTTTATTTATTCAATAATTACTCATAAATTATTAACATATATATTAATAAATGACATGTTATTTTATTTTTGTTTTATTCCATATTTTATTCATAAATATAAATATCATATTATAAATTTTCGTATACATTAGTTTAATGTGTTAAACTTTTTTTTAATATTATTAGACATGTATTTATGGAGTTTCATGGTTGCTATGATTTCATCATGAATTATGATTTTAAATTTCGAATATATATTTTGGTGTTATAATTGTGTAGTAATTTTAATCTCTCATGAAAAAAAACTATGAATAGAGGGTTTCTTGGATTGACATCTCACTAGCATGAGATGATTGCCTCAGACTAGACAAGTAAGTGTTGTATAAATGCCTCCTAATTCTTACATTTATAGGGAATATGGGTTTTACATATTTTAGTTGATTACATTAAATTTATTCATATACATTATGCATGAGAAAATAGATCATGTATTATCTTATGTATGTAAAAAAAGACATGGGTAACCTAAATTAGATTTTTTTTTGTATTTGATTTAAGGGTTGTGATAAGTTTATCAAGGAAAAACTAAATTTTATAATACTTTATGAATATTTTTGAGTCAATCCATATGATAAATTGGGAATGGAGTTATCCACATAACTACAAAAGAATCATATTGATATGACTAGAATGATGGAAAATATAAATGAAAATGTGGTAGGAGGAATGGTAAAGGGAACTCATTACATAGGGAAATAAGGACCTTATTCCACCAATGCATTTATCGTGTTATAAAAGGGGTTATAATTCTAGTGGGAGAACATTTAATAAATTTAATTATTATATAAATCTAAAATACTATTCTCATTTTTTAGATATTATATTGTATATATAGTGGAAAAATCATCATTGAATACAACAATGAGAGTAATATTATATATAAATAAATCATTATATAATAATATTTCCTTGATTAGAATAAAAACTTATGATTAATTCATAAGAAAGATGAAATTTAGTTGTGTTATTGTAACCCTTTATTGTGAACTAAAAATGTTTAAGTATTTAAATATATGAATGTAGATTCTTTTTGCAATCATAGAATCATTTTTATTTGGTTTAAAAGGAATTATATTTAATATTTCCAAATAAAACATGTTTTTTTCTCATATTATCAATATGGTTGGGTATTTTAATGTCATGTAGAGGATGAATGTTTATTTGAAGGATTTATTGTTCTACGAAATTCAATATATAGTCACCTATTTCAATTTTCAAATGGTGTGGATGAATTCCGTAAAATTTTAATCTGTTGGGGGGGAATAGTATAACTGATCAAAATCATTTCATGTATTGATATTATTTTAATAGTATAAGTAGATAAATGTTTACACTAAATGAATAATCATTTCTTTGAAATTCCTACAATAAATTTCCCAATATCATATCACAATTATTAAATATATAAATGGTTTTATAGGGAGAGTTATGTTTATCATAGGATTGAATTTTCTTAAGAAACCAATGGGACTTGAGAAATTCCAAGGATATTATACATTTAGTATAAATGTTATAATAAATAAATATTTCATTATTATGTCTATGTGATACAAAATATATATTAAAAATGTAAAAAAATGATTCGGAGTTTAAAATCAAGGTAATTATTGATGAATCATGTAGATTTCATTAAATTGATAACATAAAGGGTTTTTAAATCCTAGAGTTGGATGAAAATGAATATCACAATCTTTGATAGACTTAATAAAATGATTTTTATTTTAATTTAATTTTTTTATATGAAATGTGAGGTGCTTTTTACCAAACAATTTTTGAATTACATTAGATTCGATTTTATGATAAATGTTTTAGAATTCAAAAAATTATATTACTTGTTTTGATGAAGAGATAATGATATCAATCTTTTATCATGTATAGAAGAATTTATCCAAGAAAATTGATAAAATATGAAGAATCATGATTCTACAACCCCCAAAAAAAAATTTAATGAAAATTTATTATTCTTATAAAAATATTTGTAATGCAATGTGTACCAGATATGATATGGTTGGCAATAGTTCATCTCTCTGAAATATTCCAACTAAAATTAATATAGATGTTTTTCGGAATAGAAATTGCATTTAATATTGTATGATATTATAAAGTGAATATAATTCTCAATATGATAGTGGGAGTATATTTGGAATTATAGGGGTTCAAAAGGTAACAAATAAGAAAAAGTATACTATTCATAAATCAAAATGAATGCACATTATATCAAAATAATTTATATGGTGTTTTGGTAAATAGATAATCAAAAGAGTTTATCTTCTTTAACAAAAAAAATGTCTAAGAAATGTTTTAATGGAAACATTATATGATCTTAATGATGAAAATTAAAGGAGTTAAATGTATATATTATATTTTTTAACATCATAACTATTTTTTTCATGTAATAGATTTTGAAAAATATTTTCAAAGAGTTGAATATTAATTACACTACTCCAATTTCTCAACATTTTTAAAAATTCCATTCATTATAGATGTCACTCACTATAGGATTTTAGTAGGATTTTTAACAGATTTTTCTCATAGAGATGTGGTAGTAATTACATATAAATTTAACGAGTTTGAAAACCCTAAAAGTGAAACAAATATAAATCCCCTTAGCTTGTCTATTATATTGGTCATGATTATATAATAATTAATGTATATTTTTTCGATAGTACTATATGGGTTTAAGAGTATAAAATATATCATGTTAGAAAAAAAGTAATAACACACTTTATAATTATTTCAGGTTATATATATCTATAACCCATTCATAAATGATAATAAATCTCTCAATGTATGGCATTGACTTATCCCAAAAAGATGATCATCGTAGAATATTAGGGGTTGTGATTACATTTAAAGGATAACATGGTTAGGAATTTTTATAAATATACTGAATATTCTCATGAGTCACAAAATTAGTTTTTTTGTGAAGGATAAATAGGGTCCCACACAAATAGTAAGAATTAAATTATAGAGATCATGAATCAGTGAATCCAATGAAATTTTTATTTCCAATTTAAACAACCAATGACACCTATTAATGTCAATAACATTATCATTTAAAATAACAAACACACTTTATGGAACAAACATAATAGGTTTAGAAGATTTTATATGGGTATCGACTCAAAATGAGGAGCTAAAACTTTGGAATAATCCTATAATATTCATGGTCACACATTTCAAAATAATCATTATATGTATAAAAATGAGTACTTATTTATCATTAACATATAATATAATATTTTACGCTTCACTTTTGCAATTGTCTCCAACAAAATAAAATACAGATTCAGAAATATGGTAACAATAATAGAGCATTCACCAGTCCTATAAATCAATCAATTTTTCCTTTCAAATCATTATTTTTGTATTATTAATATTATATATTATCTTACAAAAACATTTATTCACTAATATATTTAAATTAATCATTCCAAACACACACTTATATTTCATCATTTTCCTCTTTTATACACTCTATAAATATCTCTTAAAGAGAAGAATGTCACAACATTCAATGGAATGTAGAATTTATAATCCGAATTCAAAATAATTACAAACATTAAATTAGTCTTCATCTATTATATCCTATACATAAAAAGTATCTTTTTCACACTTACATGTTATTTGGGGGCATTAAAATCATTTTCGAGTTGGCCCATGTCATACCAATCATGAGACATCATCGAAACATTTTAAATCCCTAAATTCTCAATCACCGAAATAAGAGGGTAATCACCACGACATGTTGGGAGTTTACTTCTATTATAATAGTTCACAGTAGTTTCAAATCTATTAGAAACAATAATATTAGAATCCCCATAGAGTTTTTATATGTCATTTCAATTCAAATCTTGAGTATTATTCCTTTTACATGATATATTCCTCCAAATTCTTGATTTCTAGAAAATTTTTATTCAATATTAAATTATTTTAACATCTCTTAGTATGAGAATTATCATCGTTTCCATTTCTTATCTCCATGGAATCTACAGTTTGTTTATAGTTTGGTAAAAGAAATTTTTATTCCTTGAAAACATGAATTCACTTATCAGAAATTGGTTCACTATTGAATCCATTTGCACTTCCCGTAGATTTAATTTTTAATTTTTTATTTTTTTACAAGCCACCATGACATAGGACATGTTATATATGAGATTTTCCATTTTATACATGGAAACATTAAAACTCAAATGGATTTCAAAATTCCCATTTTCTTGTTCATGTCCCCGATTCCATGTTAATTATACACCACGACATGTTCTCAACTACACCTCAACATAATCAGGGCTTCCTCCACAATATAGTGCATTACATGAATGTGAATAATCAATTTCTCATTGCATTTTTTTAACATTAAAAACTATATCATCATATAAAATTACCATTTATTATTCGATCTATGTATTAATAATATCTATGGCATAGTGATGTATTCCTTCACTTAATTTATCACTTAAAACATTTAAATTTGGTCATATCACATAAATTAACACCCAAATAATATAATATGATTCACCCAAACTAAAATTATGTGTATCAAATAAAAATAAAATTGAATCAATTATACATAAATTATATGGGAAAATCCTAAATTTTTTAGAACCCAGATCTTCATTTCAGGTAAGGATCATTATTTCGGGATGTTTTTTAGGAAAAGGAAGAAATTGGAATATATTCTATGTACACACAATGTACTTATGTGTATAGACTGTGTAACCGGGTACCATGTACTGTAGCGTACTATCTAGGTAATTCCTAAATAAATGGTCATGTCATGACCTAGAAGACTTCTTACGGTGGGGGATAGTTAAGGTCACTACATGACATGTACATTTAATAAAAACTCAATGTAGTTTTATTTTTATTCGATAAATCAGTTTGGTGTCACGTGTCATCCTTGAAAACATCTAATTCTTCCCTTGGTTCATATTGGAGAGCAAAAGAGGGGACAACAAACTCTGAACCACTCCCGATTCTCTGTTTGACCTCTGATTGAGACAAGGTCATGTGTGTTGGTATCCCATTGGTGAGTTCACAATTCTTTTAGAGCCTTTCATCTGAATTCCTTGTCTCTCATGAGTTATTCATGGATGAACATTTTTCACCTTTTTTGTAGATCAATGTCGATTTAGGCTGATTCAGTGTCAAACGTTCAAGAGTATTGATCATACGACCTCAGCGATGGAAGTTTGTCCCTTAAGTTTATTTTCATACGATTATATATGCTAAAAGAACCTTATACCAACAATTAGGGTATTGCGTGTTTGGAGTTAGACATTGATTATTAACTTTATTTCATTAGTATATTGATAAAGAGTAGTTTCATATGATTGAGGTTATATTACTTGTTTATGGTACACCCCATGGTTGTCTTTTCCCTCGTTTTATTGATTATAGCCATTTAGTCTAGAATGCATGTTAGGCTTTCCAGGTTTTCCATGCCTTGTGTTGTTATACTATAGTTACTAATTATATGATATGCCTAGGATATGAATTGTGAATGTGGGACCAAGGGGAATTTTTCTATGAGGGCTTCCGAAGGTAGGGTCATTCATGAATGGTTTATTGTTATATAGACCCAGATGTATTGACTGTGAGAGGTTCCAGGTGGTCATTGACACACGTGTTTAGACTATGAGAGCATAACCAGATTGTTGTTTATAATTGTTTGATATTATATTCGACTGGGTGGTTTTTCACCATGTGAGCTTTCCCCTATGGATGTTTATAAATGGCGAGTGCTATGTTAGTCCAAAGGGGTAAGACTGTGACAGTTACCCTAAGGGTCATTATTATATTATTTTTTTCGTTGTTAGGCTAGGGTGATTAGATTGTGGGAACTTTCCCAAAGGGGTCATTATTGAATAATTAAATGATGGTGATGAGTATTCCATGCCAAATAAGAACATTAGACTCGATATTACATGATTATTTAGACGTTCTTTTGAGACATCTGTAGTTACGATTAAAAAGGGAATAAAAATATTGGGTTAGATCCCTAGGTTTTTATGATTCTACGGTTGAATAATGATTGTTAAATGAATTTTATTGAAATGTGTAGAACTATTTACTTATGAGTACATAATATATTATTGCTTCATTTCTTCATATTACCTACTATATATATATTCAGTGATAATTATTCAATGATCTTTTGGTGGTTTCTATTGGAATTCATCTCACACCATATTTGGGTCATTTTTTGGACCCAAACTAATTATTTGATTTCATGTATAAATAAGTGATCATCAGGTACATGATTGTTGTTGGAGCTGGAGAGAATGGGACTAAGCTGAGTCTTGTGATGTTGATGGAGTTTACTATTTTTGTATAATTTTTTTGAGTATTTTATTTCATTCATTGTGACAGGTTTGGGTTTTTTCCTAGAAAAATTTAAAAATCATCATTTATATATGTTCTTGTTTTTATTTTACATTAATTCATCTATAATTTACATTTCTTGTATGGTATTACTACTTATGTTATTGTTTGTATTTTCTTTCCTTGTGTATACTCTGTCTTTCGGGCCTAGTTTTCCAATTATCAGATTGTGGACCTCGCTGCTAGTCGACAACCTATGGAATTTGGGGAAATGCACTTGAGGTCATGTGACCAACATTGTTCGGGGCACCATTGGGCAGCACCCAGAATCAGGACAATAAAAAGTGGTATCTGAGGCGGTTTCATTTCTACTTTCAATCACTATTTGGATAATATAGACCGGGATAGGAAGTAATAGGTAGTTAGTATTAAGTTGTTTGAAGGACTTTCTATCCTATGTATATAAAAAGTCCATGTTACCTGGAATATTACAATTTTTCTATTTTTTCTTTTTTTTACATTTGATTTGATTTCACTGTTGGATGATTAACTTGTTTTGTGATGTTACAATTTTTATCATTGTGGTTCTATTTATTATACAATCCCATGATATTAGGGTATGACATCTCATGCATCATATAAGTACTTTCTAGAGATCACAGTGCATGCATTCGTGTCATGCCATTTAGGATGTATTACCAATTGCATGTTGTTGGGATAGATGTTGTGCAAAAATTTCTTGTTTTTTGGTATATTTTATGACATAATACATGGTATTTTGATAGGATATTTTTATATATGTAATGTTTCTTTTCGATGGACACCCTGATTTGGTCCCTAAGGTGTTGTGGCCCCTCTTGTATTTGTATTTAGTGTATCATGTTTGAACATTAATTGAATTATGCTATCATATGACATGAATAAGGATTCCAAAATTTTATTTTCTAAGAGTAAAAGATCTCACAGATTGGAACATGGCATGACATGGTCAAATGTTAATGTTTTGAGGGTTCCTGAGATGTTTTATGGCCTTACTGTTTGGAAACCCAGAAGGCATGACATGTGATTTTATGAAAACACATCATGTGTTCTTCTGTTCTAAAAGAAAAATAATTTTTTAAGTACACACTATGTACAAAATGTACACTTTGTGTAGTTTTTGACCAGTTGACTAACTGTATGGGTTGAGACACAGGGTTGATAAACACATCATGTTTTGTCGTGTGACTAATGAAAAGGGTTGATGGAACTTAATCAGTAAACACAATTTCTTGGTTGAACACTTCATGTATTGTTACACTGGGAGAGAACCACATAGTTCTATCCATGTAGAAGAACCTGGGTAGAAGGGGAAAATCAAGTATACGATGTGTGATAGTATGAACACTTCGTGTGTATATGGAGTTACATGACATGGTTGGTAGAGGTAGATGCCCATGTTAAAGCATAAAGTAACACATTGTGTAGTGGTTCTACACACCATGTAACCCTCTTTTGTAAAACCCAAATGCCTTCCTTCTCTTGTTCCATTCTTGCACTTCTATGTTACTTTCCTAGAAAATTTTGTATTGAGGTGTGTTCTTGACCATTCATAATCATGACACAATGTCATTCTTTCATTTACACTAGTTTCATGGAAATGATAAGACACCAGAAGTGGTAGATCATGGACTACCAATAGATAATCCCATCATGCCCGTCTTGGAACCAGCTATTATACCAGAAGAATGTGTTGATGTATAGTTTTATGAAAGATTTTTTAAGATGATATATATTTTTTAAGGATCTCCACTTCATACCCCAACTATGGTGAAGTCCACGTGGGTGTTCTGGCAACAACATCATCCCACTTTTTCAGGGGATGGAGGACTAAAAGCTGCAATGTCATGGTTGAAGGTCATGCTTTCTATCTTCGAGCATCTGGGACACCTCCTGAGAGTAGGGTGATGCTCACAATGTACATTCTATATGACTCTTTGATGAGATTGTGGTATGTTTTCTAATATGAGGGATGTCATCAACATATGGAAAGGGACGAGTTTCATAGGACACTATATGATTACTTCTACACTGATACGTTATGTACTGATCAATAGAAGAGTTTATGCATGTGGAGTAGGGATCTCTATAGGTGATTTATTATCCTTATAGCTTTATAGTGCTACATATTTTCGCACATTTTTTTTGGAGGCAATGAGTTATCTTTGGCAAAGCCATTTGAGTATGGTCTTAGGTACGACATCTGATCATATGTGAATTTTTTCATGATAAATTCATTAAATACTATAGTAAATCAAGCATAGATTACATAAACCAATCTGACAAATTTTGTAGTGGTGAGATAGGGTAGTTCATCAACTAGAGTTGGAACTCCTTTGACATATATTCAGATGTGTTGTAGAAAGATTTAAAGGGATGATTCTTCAAGTATCCCACTGGTGTGTTACCAGTGTGGAATGAGTGGGCATATGAGACCACATTTCCCGAAGGACCCAGTCGAGTGTCGATCTTATATCGAGATGTGCTATATTGAGAATTTTTGATAAATTTTCTCACTAAAATTGATTGACAAGGGATCTTTTTTGACTCCATGTTTGGGAACAGGACCATGAGTTTCACATTAGTCGGGGAACTAGAGTTAATCAGGGCTTTTAGGCCAACGAGGTGGTCATTGACTTGCAATCTAGAAGACAGCTTTATAGTGTCAGTTGGGTGGATTAGCTCAGGGTATTCGAAAATGGTTGTAGGGACATGTTAAAGGAATGGCTTTTACATTGGAGTTGGCCAAGTAGGAGAATACTCTCAAACCCTCTATGGTTAGAGGTATGATTGCAATTGCCTTAGTTTTAGATTCTTCTGTTTTTGATACACGGGCTTCCCATATTTTTATATCTTTCGTTGTTGTGGAGAGCCTTTGGCTCTGTATCATTAATTCTAAGGATTTTATAAAGCTATAAACTCCATTGGGGATTAGGAAGAAAAGTGTAAGTTAATGCAAGGAATTACCTTATGAAGTTGGTGGGTTTCACTTCGTATTGTACCTTTGTGTCTTAGAGATGACGGGCTTCGATGTCATTCTCTGAATGGATTGGTTGGTCTCTTCCCAATCAATTGATGAATGTTATCACCATAGGGTGAGTTTCAAATTAACAGAGGGTGGGACATTTACACACAAGATAGAATTGTATGTCCAGGCAAGGAGAGTTGTACTTGAGAATCTTGGGTTGGGAGAAATTACAACCCAAATTAATTGTTTATATCTAGATGACCAGGGGAATTCGCTGGGGGACATTTCTCTAGTAGTGTATCATTTAAAATATGTCCTTCCAGATGACTTATCACGTTTACATCCTGATGGAGATGTATATTTATCTATTTATCATGTGGAAAGAGTGGAACAACTGGTTATTCCTTTTTAAGCGATGCCGACACCAAAGTTACAGGAGCTCAAGAAGTAGCTGGAGGAGTTGCAGGAAAATAGTTTGATGTGACCCAGAAATTCATCTTAGGATTATCTTTTCCTTTTTGAGAAGAAGGAAGATAGTTCCCTCGAACTCTTTGAGGACTATTGGAAGTCGAACCAGTAGACGGTTAAGAACTGATATCCCTTAGTGATGATTGATGATCTCTTTGATCAACTTGAAGGAGGCCAAGTGTTCTCAAAGATTGAATTGAGATCCAATTATCATTTGTTCTGTGTTAGACTATCAGATATACCCATCATAACCATCCATAGTTGGTATGTTCAATATGAGTATATGGTTACATCATTCAATCTCATGAACATGTAGGTAGTTTTCATGGATCTGATGAACAGATTGTTCCATACTTATATGGATTCTTTTGTGGTTGTATTCACGGATGATATCATTGATTACTCTCACACTCGAAACAAACATTCCACCCATCATGAGAACATACTAAGTACACTGAGAGAGAATTAGTTATATGATAAGATCAAAACGTTCCACTATTGGATGTATCAGATTCACTTCTTTGGTCATCTCATATCAAAAACAAAAGTATCAGAAGGCCAAGAGAAAGTTAGAGTGGTTGTTTCCAAGGAGCAGTTGAAAAACAACATTGAGTTACAAAGTCTTCTGATAATAAATGGTCACTAAAAATATTTATATTGGATTATTCATGATTATAATCACATTTAACGGTCCTTACTGTGAAGGGTGTGAAGTACTTATGGATAGATTCCAATGATTAATCTTTTCCGTAGCTGAAGGGGAAGTTGACATCAGCATTAATACAAAATTTTCTAGAGCCGGGTAATAGATACATATTTTACTTAAACGTTCGAGGTATAGACCTTGGATAAGTTCATATCCCAGGGCAAGGAAACATTTCATATGGGTCTTAGTAGTTGAGGTTACATGAGAGGAACAACCCAACACACAATCTCGAGTTAATTGTAGTTTTCCATGGTTGCTGCTATTGGAGACAATATCTTTTTAGAGGGAATTTTGAGGTATACACTGAACTCAAAAGCCTCAAATATATCTATAATTAGTGAGATATGAATTTGAAACACCAAATGTGGGTCAAATACCATGATTATTTTTACATTGACATTTCTTACACACAAGGTAAAGGCAACGTAGAGGCTGATGCATTGAGAACGAGGTCTCAGATATTAGCATTTCAGGAGGACATCCGTGAGTGATAGCTTATGGATATATTCTATGAGATACATTTCAATGTGCATGAAATAAATGGACATACCATTCATTCAACTATAGATGTTACATCTACTATTCCAGATCAAGTATGAATGAGGTAGCAATATGATTCCAAAGGCGTAGTTCTACGGGAGAGAGTGTCATGAGAGGACCCTACTCTTGGGTGGACCATAGGTGAAAATGATGTTTTATATTTTTATAGGAATGTATGGTTGTCAACCCATATATCTGTGAAAAGGTTTTGTGAGATTTTCAGTCCTCATTTTGGGATGTTCATCCTAGTTTACCCAATATGTATCGAGATTTACATCTTCAGTATTGGTGTATAGGGATGAAAAGGGATGTAGCTAGTTTGGTTATGAGAAGTTACCCATTTCAGTAGGTGAAGGCGGATAACAAGTGACCAGAAGATATATTACAGTAATTACCCATTCTCAAGTGGATGTGGAATGACGTGGAATTGTATTTCTTGATGGGTTTTCTATGATTACCATGAGATAATGATGTTTTGTGGGTTGTTATTAATAGACTCATGAAGGATGCACACTTTCTACCAATTACATATACCATTATTGTTGATGATCATGGATGGTTTCACTTATTCGAGATGATGTGTTTTATGGGGTTCTAAATTATATCATTTTAGATAGGGATCCTTGATTTACGACTAGTCTTTTCCAAGGACTACAAAGGGTTTTGGGTACATATGTACTACTATGTATGGATTACCATTTCCAAAAAGATGGCTAGTCCGAGTGAATGATTCATTTTTTGGAGCGAATGCTTTGAGCATACATCCTAGATTTCAGGTTCTCTTGGGGGAGACACATACTCCTAGTACTGTTTTCCGATAATAATAGTTTTCAGGAAACAAAACTGATGGATTTTTATGAGGATTTGTATGATAGGCCATTTCAATCAACCCTATGTTGGTTTGAATTATGAGAGGAAACTATATGGGGACCTCATTCTATCCAACAGACCACTGAGCATGTATAGTTGATTCAAAACTGAATTGGTTCTGAACAGTCTCGACATAAATCTTATCCTTATTGAGGGAGACGACATATGGATTTTGAGGTCAGAGAGAAGGTTTTCTTAAATGTTACAATGAGATTAGGAGACATGAGGATTAGGCGATATGGGAAGCTTTAGCCAAGATTCATCGGGCAGTTTGAGGTTTTGGAAAGAGTTGGACCGGTTTCCTATCAGTTGTAGTTAACTCAGAGGTA
Organism: Viscum album; assembly: GCA_963277665.1. Taxonomy (NCBI): domain Eukaryota; kingdom Viridiplantae; phylum Streptophyta; class Magnoliopsida; order Santalales; family Viscaceae; genus Viscum; species Viscum album. Next base: position 156,628,569 of record OY728128.1, on the reverse strand, counting down.
TTTGGATATACACAGCATCTTTCATGTTTATCAGTTGCAGAGTTACATTTCAGACCCAACTTGCATTATTCATCATGTGTAGGTTGTGTTGGTGGTGGATGCAACCTTCGAGGAGTACCCTATTCGTATTGTGGATCACATCATGAAGGTTCCCCATGGCCAGTCTGATACTCTTGTATAGGTATTATATAAACACATGCAAGTGAAGGATGAGACATGGGAGAGGGAGGTCGATTTACGATCACATTGGATAGAGTTATTTGAATATTCTTCTTCACCACCCCTATAAATGAAATTTGGTGATGAATTTCATTAAGGGGGGAAGTTTGTAAGAACCTCAATCTTTATTTTAGGTATGGATAATTATTTAGGGTTTTTTCTGTGGAAAAATGAAGAAATGGAAAAAATTTATGTGTACAAATAGTGAACTTATGAGTACACTTCGTGTACCCGGGTACCACATAAAACTGTGTACCGGCCATGTAATGGCCTAGTACATGGTCAGGTGGTGACCTAGAAGACCTCTTAAGGTGGGGGCCAGTTATGTTCACTACACAGCATGTACATTTAGTGAACACACAATGTAGTTTTTTTATTTTCTAAATCGGTGCAGGGTCTCATCTTATCCTCAAAAATGACTTCATTTTCCCTTGGTTTGTACAGGAGAGTTACGGAAGGGCCGAGGAACTCTGGAACCCTCAAAATTCTCTATCTGACCTCCAATTGAGATATCGTTGTGTTTGATGAAATCCCACTGGTTAGTCCTCAACTATTCTAGAGCATTTTCCTAATTCATTATCTATAATGAATTATTTATGGTTGATTTTTTTCACGTTTTGTAGATCTATGCCAATTTAGGCCAATTCAAGGGCTGATGTTCGAGAGTATTTATCATAAGACATCAAGATAGGTGGTTTGTACATTTTTATGATTATCACTAGATTTTATAAGCCAAATGTTTTGTATAACCACGTTTGTGGTATTGTGTGGTTGGAATAAGACACAATTTATTACATTTATTATTTTGGTAGATTGATAAAGAGAAGTTTCATATTAGTGAGGATAGATACATTGTTAATGTGACACCCCATGGGTATGTTTTGTCTTGTTTGATTGATTATGGTCGTTTGTTCTAGAATGTATGTTAGTCTTGCATTGTTTTCCATACCTTATGTTGTTATGATAATGTTATAGATTATATAGGATTTTTGGGACATGCATTTTTGATGTTTGATGAAGGGGAATTTGAGTGTCATGGATTCTTGAGGTATGATCATTTTAGAATGATTTATTGTTATGTTGACCCTGGGGTATTGACTGTGAGAGCCACCATGTGGTTGTCAACCAAAGGGTTTAGACTATGAGGGCTTACCCATGTGGTTTTTTGTAATTTTTTGATAGTATATTTGACAAGGGGGGTTAGACCATGAAGTATTTCCAATGTGGTCACCTTAAAATGTTTAGTGATTTGTTAGAACATTGGGGTTTGTCCGTGAGAGCTACCAAGAGTGTCGTTGTTAATTGAATTTCTATTATGTTAGTCTAGGGGGATTAAAATGTGATAACTTTCCCAAAAGAATCATTATTGAGTAATTGAATGATGGTGATGAGATTTCCATTCCAATGCACAAACATGGACTCAGTATTACTTGATTGTTTAGATGGTATTATGAGACGTCTATTGTTATTATTACAAAGGGTATAAATTTCTATAGTTAGATCCCATGGTTTACATGATTGAAAGAATGAATAATTAATGTTAAATGAATGTAATGGAAAACTATATGACTATTTACTTTTGAGTATTTTTTTTAGTTTATTTCTTAAATTCTTCTTAATACTTACAATATATATATATATATTAACTGATAGTATGGAATAGATATTTTGGTGGCTGCCTATTGAGATTCATCTCACAACCAAATTTCAGGATTATTGGATCCAAACAGATTATATTGTTGTAGGTATAGATTAGGTAAAGCACCTTCATCATCGGTTACTTGATTATTATTTGATTTAGAGAAAATGGGACCAAGATGAGGATTTCTATGCTGATGGAGTTTAGTGTTTATCAGTACATTGGTTTCAGTATTGTGTTTGCAAAATTGCAACTTGTTTGTCTGTTTTACTAGACACCTGGGACATGCATCATTTATATATTACCTAGTCGTTATATTACTACCAGTCTTCTACTGTTTACATTTATTGTATGGTATTAATACTTATTCTAATGTTTACTAATTTCATTCTATTGTGTATACTCTATTAATGAGGGAATAGTTTCCCCATTATCACATCATGGCCCAAGATGCTAGTTGGAAACCTCTATTATTTGGGGCAATGAAAATGAGTTCATGTGACTAACTGGGTTTTGGAACACCTTTTGTAAAGCACTTGGAACCAGGATTTTATAAAAAACCATTGAATCATATACACTATATATCATTTAACTAAATTCCCACATCAACTATACACTTTGACATAAGGAATCTAAATATATACAAGAACTCTTAATATAATTAATGTTCTCAATCATATATGTGCATCAATACATTCCTCCTTTGGAAACATATTTCATCCAATACCGTTGAATCATTAATCATAGATTACCATTTAAAAATATGAAATGAATAATAATTCAACAATATTATGACAACATGAGTGAATTTAATTTATGAAACAATAATTATGAATCTAAAAAATATATTTTACAATACAGGAACTCATATAATCTCTTATAATATACCCTTGTAGAACACCTTCATGTTTTCATTCTAAAAATATCTCTTAAAAATAGTTGTTTTTATTATAAATAGAATATTATCTTCAAATTTGAAAAATGAATTAGAATATTTGACACCATCAAACAAAAAATGATTGAAAAATTTTCCTTATTTGAAATCTCACCACAAATATACTATCCTCTTTAAGGGGAAAAACATCCATTGAATTTATGTTGATCTGTTCCCCCTATTAGAGCATTCAAAAACAAGATTGGTGTGATGAAAAAACAAAAAGCTATCCTTGAATATATTGATGTTGAACACTCATATTCATCATAATCTCTTGAAATGAATCCTTGAGTAAATTTTTATGGATTGTATATATTATTTTATCCTTTTTTGGAATAAACGCTTCCTTTTTCACAATTTTCATGTCTAATTCCATGATAAATTGATACTTATTGTCATTATTATTTGATTAAGGCTAGTAAAATATATATCTTAATAATTTGAAAGATGGATTATTATCACACACGATGAGTATATTTAACTTCACAACTTCCTTGAGATCATATTTTTTAATTTTCTCCAGAATAAATTTCTTATCTATTAACATTAATCATATTCGACCATCAATGTACTATAACCCCATAACTCTATGTTGTTAGGGAACATTCATTCAAAAAATTTCCATGAAACAAAATTCTATTATATTTTTATCTTCTTACATCCAAATGTCCATCACAGACCACATATAAATTTCTAATCAGATTGATCAGTCATTTTTTCATTTTTCATACCATTATTCATTATACCATCAATGTATCTACGTATCCCGTTTATAACCAGGAGATGTTTTTTAATAGGTAATCATTTATATCATTAAATAAATTTAATAGTATATATAAGAACACCTCATGAAGTTAGAAAGTTAAAAACTCTCTATATGTTTTCTATAGACTCTTTAATAAATTTATTTTTGAACTCTATTTATTGATATCATAGTTCCCACTTATATTAGGATAGAATAAGATTTTGAATATTCCATTAAAATATTCATCAATTATTATATGAAATACTTACTTTTGGAATTAAAAACATTGTCATTATCATAAGAAATATTTAAACCCATGAAATATTTCATCTCTGTACACATAGACAATTCAAATATGTTCTACACTATAATAACTCTACGCAAACACATTCATCATTTCCAATGAATATAATATCATATAAAAAACATAAAAAAATTAAAGAAAATTATTTATCTTCTTTGGTGTAATGTTTATTGTACTCTCTATACATTTGAATTTCAATTTCTCTATGAATGTTTATAAATTAGAATAGAAAACTATATGAATTATCTTAACACAAATAGGGCCTTTATTAACATGTAATCATAACATTAATCATCTATATGAAAAAATCCATTAGGTTTTTCAATATATAATTCCTCTTATATCTATACATTGAGGAATCATAATAACATATCCAATTGAATAATCTTATATCATGTTTTTTCTGATAAAATAAATATACTATTAGTTTGAAAAATAAATATAGGATAACAATTCACATTGAACCCAATTCAAATAATCTATGGTGGTTATATCATACAACTATTTATTTTTTTATCCACACCTATAATTTTTTATTAATATTAAATGAAATACCCCCATTTCTGGATAAAATTGTCGTATTTTTATTGGGTAAAAATCCCAATGTATTATTCTTTTCAATATAATCAATATATTGATTCATATAATTGATCAATTATTTTTTCATTAATTGATCATGAATAACTATTAGCTAAACCTTCAAAATATGAGCTATGTCTTGCTATCATCAATGTTATAAATAATTTAATTATTCATCATTGGCCTTTTATAATATTTTGATTCTCCACCTACATTCTAATCTTAGTATGAGTTTAAAAATTTTGTTCTACATCCCTACAACTAGGGGTTACAGTTAGTTTCCTAGAACTTACAATATTTTAATATCAATTTCATGTATATTAATGGGGTTGAATATTACTAAATACATTTTCATTTGATGATTATTATTATGTGTAAATTTAATGTTGAAATGTAACAAGAGTAATTTTTATTGAAATATACTATTTTCTCCACATTTTGAAGAAAATATTGATGTTATATAATTATATTATTAAATACATTTTATAGGGACCAATGAAATCATATAATGGGACATGAATAAAACAACACATCCAAGGTATGGAATTATATTAAATTCAGAATTTTTATTTGGTTGTTATTCCATGGTAATTTCCTCAATATAAAGCAATTAGAATAGACCTACCATTAGGAATTCAAAATGATAGATGTGTCAAACTATAATCACATATATGGACGTTTGAATAGGTCATTACTATTGAATTATTTATTAATTCATTTCACGTGTCATGTACATAGATGTATTGCCAAATAAATTGATTCTATAAGCCTATAAAGAACTATGACACGATGGATGAATATAAAGTTACATATAATTAATGACTAAGATAAAAATGATAACTTCCTATCCATGTAAATGGAAGTATATATATCATGGCCATTGATAGTAATTGAATTACTTAATTAAGTCCATAGCCTTGTCAGTTTTATTAATATGTTTATTTAGGGAAATTAAATGAATGCCATATCAATATTTTATATTGTTGTAGATTGATTGAAACCTTATTCATGCGATATAAAAAAAAAGTGATTATACTATATTGTGGAAATTTATAAGATGTTATATTCACTTCAATATAAATATCTATATCTAACAAGTCCATAATTTGTTTTTAGATGATAATTATGAAATTAGGTATATTTACAATAATTACAATAAGAAATAGTGATAGAGGGGAACACGGTATATTTTCCCATTACCTCAGTTAAATTTTATCCGAAATAATATTATAATAAATATAAATATCATGTTATAAGAGGTAATAATTATTCGAGTTATGTTTATTGAATAAATATTTATTGAATTAATTATCAAATAAAATTTATTTATTTTTATAAATATTTTTTATTTTAGTTTGATAAAATATAAATAGGATTATGAGATTTAGTTAATGGTATAGTCAAAATTATATATTCAATATTATTTAAATAAATAATTATTTATTTTTTAATAAATGATATTTATATTATCAAAGATTTTTATGGTTGTCAATTAAAAATTAAGAACAACATTATTATTGTTAAATGTGGGGTTAACCATAGATTATGTGATTTTCTAAGATATTGTTTAAAATAACAATTCTCTAACAATGAAATATAAAACCGGTTATATAACTTCTTGTAAAAAAATTGTTATACACAAAAAATCCTCTAGAGAATTCTATTAGTCATAGAGAGAATCATATACTCATGAATTCTTTGAATAATGGAGAGAGTCACCTATCCTCATCCACCTCAAGAATAATAGAAAACATGGTATAATGCTTAAAGAACCTAAAAGAATTACATTTTGATTAATAGGGATGTTTCAAGGCTATTTGTCCTCTGTGCAAGCACAAAAACATCCATAAAAAATGTTCAGATGTTTGTGGATCACATTCCCATTAACCCTGTAAGGATTTAAAAATTTATTCCTTTATGGTAAAAATGATAGGAAAAGAGTGGTACACCAATTAATGAAAAGTTAAATACTAATAAAAAAATTTAATTACAATTTTTATAAATTAATTTTTATTTATATGTGAAAGACAATATATTATAGAGTGTAAAGTTGAATGAAATCATATTCTATGGAGAAATTCCAATAAACAGTAGAATGAATCTTTATTAAAAATGATATTGACCACCTCAGCAACAATCTAGTGCCTTCATGTTGTATCATTATTGTCCGGAATTAATTTATAATTATTTATTATTATTTGATCAGTTTATGAATTTGATGATACATTTTCATTTCATGTTTATCTAATCTGCATGTTGAGATATGATGATTGTTCACATAAATAAGTTTCGGTGCATGAAATTGAAATATGAATAAAACATTAAGGTCCCATATGGAGGTGATGAAGATTATGTTTAAATAACATGTGATTTTATGGGGTATAACTGGAAAGTATGCACAATGTAACAAAATTCAATACACTAAGACAAGACCAGGAAAACATTTTATATTGTGTGATGAAAAATATGTTACATCAATATTCCACACATGTTATCATGGAAAGATTCTCCATGGATTGATTGATAACATGGAATGTAGCAAGAATACATGTTATTTAATTCAAATATTTTGACCCTTTTAGAAACATGAAAATATTGTGTTTAACATATGTTCCCGGAATTAATTGCATGCCACATATTGACAAATAATGAAGAAACATTCCCTAGAAGAGATTACAGAACATGTATTTTTAATACATGTAATGTATGTCATAAATGATTTTGTAGGTGACACACCAAGTCCTAAGCATTGTATCATATATGGAAATGAAAAGGGGTACATTGTTTTTCATCAGTCATACACACCATGTAAATAGTACCTATTTATGATGAGTAAATTTCGAGCGATGCTATAAACTAATAAAATATAATTATACAAAATTGAAAATTAATGGTTTTATTAAACCAATCTATATGGAACACCATTGGAATAAATTCCAATGAACCATTTTTAAAATAATTTTAAATGCATCATTACTTTTTGGGACAATTTTGGAATTTTAAATTCTGTATGGTCCCCATACATGTCATGTAATTCATATTTATTAATAATGGTACATACCTAATTTATTAAAATTTTATACATGTCATAAATTACAAATTACAAACATCTACTGACTTGAATTATCGTGTACACTACATATCCTGTTATTACATAGTACATCATAAGGACTATATAGAACACTATGTAGATCAGATGTGTAAACTTCATGTTTCTCCAAAGTTCATTTATGTAACATAATTATTTTTATAAAATATTAAATGATTAAAAATTTGTAATAAGTTTAATATCCATGAAAATTTGAATGAAAAAAACAAGTTAAAAAATTAATTACATTATGATTTAATTAATGTATAATTTTTATAGTTTTATCTTACTATGGAATGAATTGGAATGATTTCTATAAATTTTGGAAATAATTTTTTTTCTTGTTGGGATGATCAGGAACAAGATATACCTATCTATGTGTTTGGTTAATTTTCATTTAATTTGGATTATGTGGGGGTTTTAGTTATTATTTTAAAATTAAAATAATAATTTAAGAATCATCATATCTCTTATATTTTATGGGTTGTTATGTTCATGGTTTCTTTTCTGTCATATCATACCCCTGGTTCCCCAAATCTCAATGTAAGTAAAACATATTTAAATATTGGTACCCTAATATGAATCGAATAGGTTCATGAATAGGGATTTGGTAAAACCATCCACTGTGATACATATCATAAAAAGTTTAATACCTCAAATCAAAACAAATACTGGTTTGGTAAGTTATTCCACTAGGGCTAGAGGTTTTTTTATCATCCAGTTAAGAAAAAATAAAAAATAAAATCACATGCTTGTGAAACATAAATTTATTTTATTTTTTAATAATACATGGTCAATTATTTATATTTATTTAATTACATACCAAGATTAAATATATTAAATAATTTAAAAAGCAGTCAAGATGGAAAATGATTAAAAAGATTACATGTAAAAAAAATTTATCAAAAAAGATAAATCACATATCTAATGTTCATATAATATTATCATTAATGTAGAAGGATATATAAAAGAATATTTATACATAAATATAAAAATCCATTAGTTAAAATAATAATAATTATTTTATTTTATTACATTGTAACACCCCAAGATTCCACGGTACGTTTCACTTCGAATAATGCAATAGCGTGGGTTGTACGCAACCTCGAGCTCTAACACACACCACAACGAGTTAAACTAGCCGTTGTGAATAGTAATACATACTTTTTGAAATTTTATAAATTTTATTTATCAAAATAGACTTCATTTTTGGATTCGGAATATTGAAATTAGCCTATGTTGAATTTTTGGTATTTTTCTGAGAACTTCTATTTTTTATGAATAGTGAAAAATACTTAAAAACAACTATTTTAATCAAAATAATTTATAGTGATAAATTATACTATTTAGTGGTTTTAAAGTATAATTAGAATATATTTTTACCATTTTATCCAATGGTGGTCATTAGAATTAATTTAACATTGAAATTGGACATAAACAATTGCCAATCTTTTGATATAAATTGTTTCTTAAAAACACGATATTTGTTGTAACAGTGGGAATTAATTATGAATTTAATTAATGCAACTTATATGATTGGAATTTTTTAAAATAGACATCATTTTTGAATTCGGAATATCAATTATAGCTTAGGTTGAAATTTTGGCATTGTTCTGAAAAACTTCAATTTTTGATGAATAGTGAAACCACTAAGTGGTAGTTAAATAACTGATTTTTCGTTTAAATTAAATATTACCACTTCTGTGATTTGATTTTCAAAAATCTGACATAAATGGTTGTCATTAAAAAGTAAAATGTGTTTCAATGAGATTAAAATAATTTTTGGTGAATAGTAACTTTTAAGTTCTTAATCGCGATTAGAGGTAATTAGTGTAGTTTAAGGTATAAATAATGTTATAATAATATGAGATGAGAATGTAACTTGTCCTACTCATATTGGATGAGTCATTTACGACCAAGACAACCCATGGGTCAACTTGGGGACCCCATGGAGCCACATTAGTTGGAAAATGACATTAATATATATTTATTTAATGTTAAAATTAAATTGACACAAACATGAGTTGTTTTACTAAAACAATTTTCAAATGGGGTTACACAAGTAAAAATTTTGATTATAAATATTCATTAGAAAGATAAAAAGATTTCCTACATCATAGTAGTTTTTTTATAATTTTTAGACATTAAATAAATTAAATTATTTATGACATCCTGATGATGCAGTGATGACCTCATTATTTAACGATTTAAATAAAATGAGAAGATGATGTAAAATCCAAGGCTTAAACTTGTCCAAAGCCTATTGGATGAGGATATTTCAAACCCTTATCTCCTTATCCTCTAATTATACAAGTGTGGGACCTTTAGAATCCGAAAAGCATTGTATAATAGAATAACATTTCATTACATTCCAAAAGTGCCCCTCCTCTCCACTTATAAAAGGCCCCCACCACTCCCACCTTATTCACACATTCAAGCCATTTGGCTCGGCCAAACTCTACCCAAATACTCTCCCAACTTCCCCCTCTTACTCATAGAAGCCTCACTTTGGGCAGAACACTTCCCAAGGAAGCCTTTAGCTAAAATCCAAAAGAGTTACCCGATTTTGAGGTAATGTCTTCTCTAATGTTGTTTTGTTTTATTTTTCTTCTCCAACCCACTAATCTCTTTTTATTCATTTCTTTTTTAACAACACCAGTATCCTCAATATACTAGGATTTTGTTATAAGATGGATTCGAGCTACACTTACACACACCTACATCTAATGGTTAAAGAACATACGGTTTCTGTGGATGGCGAATTTCTGCCTCACGAAACGATGATTGTTCGACACTCATATAACACCTTAAAAGGTGGCCATTAATATGTCACTATATTTATATATGATATAAAATATGTTTATGTTTTACTTATGCTTCTGTATTTCTCATTTATGTCATACATTATGATTTCCATTATGGGTAAAACGCGATAATTTCATTTTAGGAAGTGCGGACTACCGCCCCCTCAAATTGATTTGAATCATTAATGCCATATGTGGGATGTATAAAGGATGGATAAAATGGTATTATAAACTATATTATACTGTAATTATATTATAAATTTATATCATTATGATTTCATGCCATTAAATAAGAAATAGAAATTAAAGTAGCGTTCATGCGTACGTACGGTTTACCGTCTCCATGAACGGTGCATTTCATTTCTTACCTCTAAATGTTACGTGACATTATGAATGAATGTATATACTGTTTATATATGATATATATGATATATACATCATGAATATAATTCTGGATATAATGGATATTTCACCACATGAACAACTTGTAATTATAAAAAGTTTATTTTCGACTCAAGTACCAAAGATCGACAAAACGACCGTTATTAACTTAAATAATTAAATAATGTTCATAACATGGTAATAAGTGATATAAATGTAATAATGAACATTAAAAAGGTTCTTAAGTAAATAGAAATTAACTCTAGTTTATTATTCAGGAGGTTAAAGAACGGTCGAGTCAGGACAAGATGCAAGGTAAGGGAACTTCTTAACCCAATATCTATTCTTTGGGTTAATCTCCTACATTCAAATTATGTCATGATATTATTTTGTCATATATTGTATTTGTACATTATTTATGTGTACTTATAGTGAATACACATTATAGATGTACTTTATTTAAAAAAATTATCTTTTTAAGGACTTCGTCTCCATCCCCTTTCATTGAGGCATATTTGGTTTTATACAAAAAATTCTTTTATATGGTGTATAAACCCCTTTGACTTTTACGTTTATTTAAAAGGAATCTTTTTTATACGAAGAGTTTTACTAAACGAAAAAAAGGGAATGTTTTTCTTTCCGTACTTATGCGGCGACAACGACTTCTCCGCCGCCGTGACCATTATTTGAGTTTCCACTTCCTCTACAAGCCATCATTTTTTTTAATGAAAAATAAATACAAAGTTTTAACATTCTTTTATTTTGGTATTGAAAATGGTTTTGAATGTGTTTTTATTATATCAATGTGTTGTATTTATATCTTGTGATTGAAATGTGGAAATTTTATGTTTCCTTTATGCATGTTTTATGTGATATGATTATGTTATGGTTTATGATATGTTTAAACCTATTCATATGAGGAATGCATTGGACTTAATAAGTGACGGGTGGAGACCGCTACAGCTCCTCGATGCATCGGCAGGTCTCATGAGACAAACTAGTGTCTTGGCACGAGGCCTTGACAAAATCTTATTTGTGGTATTGGCACGATGCCTTGACTACGTGGTTATGATAGTCTGGCATTATGCATTCCATCATTATGAAAGTGGTTATTCATATTGCATGTGATTATTCGACCAGTAGAATAAACATGTGAACAAGTAAATAGAATTATCTCATTTTACTTTTTCCATATTATGTTGAAGTTCATTTTTAAAAGGCTTTTGTTTTAGTTATAAATTGCCTTAAATGTTAATGATTATTTATGAATGCTTCCGCAATATTGTTATCCTTACTGAGCATCTGAGCTCACCCCTTTCAATGTTTTAATATTTTCCAGGATGTGAAGAAGTATTTTATGAATGACCTGCAGGGATAGTTAGAAGAGGATATGAGTGTGGACTATGGAGACTTTGTTATTGTAGTTTTTCACCTTCTGATGTAATTTAACATTTATGAATGTATCTAGTGTTTCCAAGGCTACTAAACTAATCGGTCTTTCGAGATTTGATCTTTTGTGATCATGCCAATGTTACGAAGTAATGCACCGACTCTGGGTAGCTGGGGTCGGGGCGTTACAGTTGGTATTAGAGGCAGTTTAGTACTAACTTTGGATGCTAGATTTAGATAAACTCTGATTAGAGCACATAGCCTGAAGATAGACTTTAAGGATTAGTATTGAAGAACTTCCTATAATTTTGGTATTATATAGATTTTGTGAGTTTTCTGAGCAATACATCCCTGTTTGGATACGAGCAGGTAGAGGCAGCTCTGGCACAGATGTACCTAGGGGTAAAACCTGAAAACACCGCTTTGAGCTAGACTCGAACGGGAACTGGTGCACGACAACGGGCCTTGCTGCACTCTTGGTTACGACACTCCCGGGGGATATGCTTAGGATAATTCTCATTTTATTTACAAACCACTATTAAGGGTTATGAGTATATACTTCCTCAAAGAAAACATTTCTTTTTATGATTATGGATTATATCCATAAATAGTTCAATTTATGTAAAGTGTTTTACAAGTATGGAATTATGTATTTTGATTCATAAACTAATCTAGTTTATGACATTGTTTAGAATTGGCGCCTAGTGGAAGGAATGGAAACCGTATCAATGCACGAACTCCGTGTAGGGATTTCCCTCCTGCTCAAGATAATTATTGTGGATCTTGAGATGCAACTGGTGCTGATCAACTTAATACCATACTGGGACAACTCACTCAGGTTATGAATAATAACCTTACTCGTATGGAGCACCCTGATCCGAAACGTGGAGGATCAATGCTAGACCGTTTCATGAGGCAACCACCACCAACCTTCAATGAGAGTACAAATCCTATAGTAGCTGAGCAATGGATAAATTCCTTTGAGAAAATATTTCATGCCTTGGGGAGTAGTGAAAGGGAAAAGGTTGTAATGGCAGTTTACCGCCTCACTGGAGATGCCGATCAGTGGTGGTCGCTGATTCAAAACACAAAGGAAGATGATGACGTATCGAATATGGAATGGAGGGAGTTCAAAGAGAATTTCTTAGAAAAATACTTTCCTCGTGACCATCGAGCAGATATGGAAAGGCAATTTCTGAGTTTGAGGCAGAAGGAGGATGAGAATGTCGCAAAGTATGAGGCTAACATTACAAGGTTAGCGAGGCATGCTGCCGATTATATACGTAACCCAAGGAGTAAGATTGATCGTTTCTTTGATGGGTTAAAACCATTTCTCCGTTGAGCTTTAGTATCACAATCCTTCTCATCATATGAAGATATTGTCTCGTGTGCTATCAAGACAGAAAAGGAATTCTCTAAGTCTTATGACAACAAAGTAAAGCAAGAGAAGAAGAGAACGGGGGAACAAGAGACAGATAAAGGGAAAAAGGGAAAGAAGGATTTTCCATTATGTGATAATTGTGGGAAGAATAACCCTGGTACATGCTAAAGGAATGGGAGGTTGTTATAAATGTGGAGAAAAGGGTCACCAGGCTCGTGATTGCAAGGGAAAGAATGAGGCTGTCAAAGTTGAATGCTACAATTGTAGGGAAATGTGGCATTATGCAAATGAATGTCCTAAGAGTCAAGGAAACTTACCTCAGAAAAGGCCAAGGGATCAAGGCCAATCTTATGCTGTGACTACAGTTGAAGAGGAATAATTAATGTATTGGTTCTTTTGGACTCAAGGATTATATTCTGGTTATAAGAATAATGTGATATATATAAAGATTGTACTGCAGTACTTTTTGATTTCAGTAAGGTTTTAATATGATTAAGGTAATCATATTTTTAGTATGTGATATTAATAGAAACTTTTCTTTGTTTGGGGAATCTGATGTTACAATTGATTTTGAAATTTAGAGACCTTTTAGAAAAGTCTGGATGGAGGTATTTTGGATAACTATTAAGGTTGGAATGGATTAAGTTGATCTTTGGATAGTATTGTTTAAGGTAAAAACATTTCTGAAGATTATTTATGAAATTTTATAATACTATAGTTTTAGGAAAAGGACAACCTGCAAGGTGGGGCATAACCCGTCGCGTCGGACAAAGCTGCAGAAGTCGAACCCACAACCATAGTGCGACATGACTTTATTTCCAACCACTAGCCTACAGGAAGTCCCTGGTTATTACAAAATAGTTTTACTAATCTAAATGGTATGTGTTAATATTTGGAACCTTATACAATTCGGATAAAAAGAATATTTTTGAGTTCTGTTACCATTTGGAGTAAAAGATGGGTTTGTGGTAAAAATTTATTAACGAATGAAAGTATACATAACAAGTATGTATATTCCCTTACGTTCTTAGTAAATCTGCTAAATAAATTCCACAACATTATAAAAGGTAACTTAAAATAAAAATGTTTTCGGTTAACATTTCCAACTGGGGATTCAATGACGGTTTAACCAATCACAAGTTTGTGATTTTCTTGTAGTTAAACTTTCTCCTAATCCTGTTTTCTATAACTCTCCATCAGACCTTGATGGTTTGTTTCTCCTCCATATCCATATTTTCATAGAATCCTAGAATGGGCTATATCGGGTGACCTTTGTACTTATCTTGCTTTTTTTTAATGTTATATATTTATTAACCTTATTTCTGATTTGGGTTTTTTCTCAAAGGTATTTTCTCTTTTCAACCTTTTATTTTCAAATAAAAATTTCAAATTGCGAGGACACAATTTATTAAAGGAGGGGAGAATGTAACACCCCAAGCTTCCACGGTACGTTTCAATTCGAATAATGCAATAGCGTGTGTTGTACGCAACCTCGAGCTCTAACACACACCACAACGAATTAAACTAGCCGTTGTGAATAGTAATACCTACTTTTTGAAATTTTATAAATTTTATTTATCAAAATGGACTTCATTTTTGGATTCGGAATATCGAAATTAGCCTATGTTGAATTTTTGGTATTTTTCTGAAAACTTCTATTTTTTATGAATAGTGAAAAATACTTAAAAACAATTTTTTTAAGCAAAATAATTTATAGTGATAAATTATACTATTTATTGGTTTTAAAGTATAATTAGAATATTTTTTTAACCATTTTATCCAATGGTGGTCATTAGAATTAATTTAACATTGAAATTGGACATAAACAATTGCCAATCTTTTGATATAAATTGTTTCTTAAAAACACGCTATTTGTTGTAACAGCGGGAATTAATTATGAAATTAATTAATGCAACTTATATTTTAGGAATTTTGTAAAATAGACATAATTTTTGAATTCGTAATATCAATTATATCTTAGGGTGAAATTTTGGCATTGTTCTGAAAAACATCAATTTTTGATGAATAATGAAACCACTAAGTGGTAGTTAAATAACTGATTTTTCGTTCAAATTAAATATTACCACTTTTTTGATTTGATTTTCAAAAATCTGACAAACATGGTTGTCATTAAGAAGTAAAATGTGGTTCAATGAGATTAAAATAATTTTTGGTGAATAGTAACTTTTAAGTTCTTAATCGCGATTAGAGGTAATTAGTGTAGTTTAAGGTACAAATAATGTTATAATAATATGAGATGAGCATGAAACTTGTCCTAATCATATTGGATGAGTCATGGCCGACCAAGACAACCCATGGGTCAACTTGCGGACCCCATGGAGCCACTTTAGTTGGAAAATGACATTAATATATATTTATTTAATGTTAAAATTAAATTGACACAAACATGAGTTGTTTTACTAAAACAGTTTTTAAGTGGGGTTACACAAGTCAAAATTTTTATTATAAATATCCATTAGAAAGCTAAAAAGATTTCCTACATCATAGTATTTTTTTTTATAATTTTTAGACATTAAATAAATTAAATTATTTATGACATCCTGATGATGCAGCGATGACCTCATTATTTAACGATTTAAATAAAATGAGAAGATGATGTAAAATCCAAGGCTTACACTTGTCCAAAGCCTATTGGATGAGGATATTTCGAACCCTTATCACCTTATCCTCGAATTATACAAGTGTGGGACCTTTAGAATCCGAAAATCATTGTATAATAGAATAACATTTCATTACTTTCCAAAAGTGCCCCTCCTCTCCACTTATAAATGGCCCCCACCACGCCCACCATATTCACATATTCAAGCCATTTGGCTCGGACAACCTCTGCCCAAATACTCTCCCAACTTCCCCTTCTTACTCCTAGAAGCCTCACGTTGGGATGAACTCTTCCCAAGGAAGCCTTTGGCATAAATCAAAAAGAGTTACCCGATTTTGAGGTAATGTCCTCTCTAATGTTGTTTTGTTTTATTTTTCTTCTCCAACCACCTAAACTCTTGTTATTAATTTCTTTTGTAACAACACCAGTATCCTCAATATACTAGGATGTTGTTATAATATGGTTTCGAGCTACACTTAAACACACCTACATCTAATGGATAATGAACATACGGTTTCTGTGGATGGCGAATTTCTGCCACACGAAACCATGATTGTTCAACACTCATAAACACCTTCAAAGGTGGCCATTAAGATGTCAATATATTTATATATGATATAAAATATGTTTATGTTTTACTTATGATTCTGTATTTCTCATTTATGGCATACTTTATGATTTCCATTATGGGTAAAACGCGATAATTTCATTTTAGGAAGTGCGGACTACCGCCCCCTCAAAGTGATTTGAATCGTTAATGCCATATGTGGGATGTATAAAGGATGGATTAAATGGTATTATACACTATATTAAACTTTAATTATATTATAAATTTATATCATTATGATTTCTTTCCATTAAATACGAAATATAAATGAAAGTAGCGTTCATATGTACGTACGGCTTACCGTCTCCATGAACGGTGCATTTCATTTCTTTCCTCTAAATGTTACGTGACATTATGAATGAATGTATATACTGTATATATATGATATATATGATATCTATATCATGAATATAATTCTGGATATAATGGATATTTCACCACATGAACAACTTGTAATTATAAGAAGTTTATTTTTGACTCAAGTACCAAAGATCGATAAAACGACCGTTATTAACTTAAATAATTAAATAATGTTCATAACATGGTAATAAGTGATATAAATGGAATAATGAACATGAAAAAGGTTCTTAAGTAAATATACATTAACTCTACTTTATTATTCAGGAGGTTAAAGAACGGTCGAGTCCGGACAAGACGCAAGGTAAGGGAACTTCTTAACCCAATTCCTATTCTTTGGGTTAATCTCCTACTTTCAAATTATGTCATGATATTATTATTTCATATACTGTATTTGTACATTATTTATGTGTAATTATAGTGAATACACATTATAGATGTACTTTATTTAAAAAAATTATCTTTTTAAGGACTTCGTCTCAATCCCCTTTCATTAAGGCATATTTGGTTTTATACAAAACTTTATTTTATACGGGGTATAAACCCCTTTGACTTTTACGTTTATTCAAAAGGAATCTTTTTTATACGAAGCATTTTACTAAACGACAAAAAGGGAATGTTTTTCTTTCCGTACTTATGCGGCGACAACGACTTCTCCGCCGCCGTGACCATTATTTGAGTTTCAGATTCCTCTACAAGCCATCATTTTTTTTTATGAAAAATAAATACAAAGTTTTAACTTTCTTTTATTTTTGTATTGAAAATGTTTTTGAAAGAATTTTTATTATATCAATGTGTTGTATTTATATCTTGTGATTGAAATGTGGAAATGTTATGTTTCCTTTATGCATTTTTATGTGATACGATTATGTTATGGTTTATGATATGTTTAAACCTATTCATATGAGGAATGCATTGGACGTAATAAGTGACGGGTGGAGCCCGCTACAGCTCCTCGATGCATCGGCAGGTCTCATGAGACAAACTAGTGTCTTGGCACGAGGCCTTGACAAAATCTTATTTGTGGTCATGGCACGAGGCCTTGACTACGTGGTTATGATAGTCTGGCATTATGCATTCCATCATTATGAAAGTGGTTATTGATATTGCATGTGATTATTCGACCAGTAGAATAAACATGTGAATAAGTAAATGGCATTATCTCATTTTAATTTTGGCATATTATGTTGAAGTTCATGTTTAAAAGGATTTTGTTTTAGTTATACATTGCCTTAAATGTTAATGATTATTTATGAAAGCTTTTTCAATATTGTTATCCTTACTGAGCATCTGAGCTCACCCCTTTCAATGTTTTAATATTTTCCAGGATGTGAAGAAGTGTTTTATGAATGACCTGTAGGGATAGTCCGAAGAGGATATGATTGTGGACTATGGAGACTTTGTTATTGTAGTTTTTCACCTTCTAATGTAATGTAACATTTATGAATGTATCTAGTGTTTCCAAGGCTACTAATCTAATCGGCCTTTCGAGACTTGATCTTTTGTGATCATACCAATGTTACGAAGTAATTCACCGACTCTGGGTAGCTGGGGTCGGGGCGTTACATACATGATTTGGGATGAAACTATTAATAAAAAAATCCCATCCCTTTTTTGAAAATTACCATTCATTAAGTATTTATTATGATATTTTTGTATTATCTAAGAAATTTTACATCAAAACATGCATACCCTGATTAAAATGGTAGAACATAGTTATAATTTTGGATGAAATAAATTTTTGGGTTTAATGGGTGGGAGTCCGCTCAATAAAACATGACGTTGAATGTTAATATTGTATGAAAGACCCTCATACCTAAAGAGAATTAGTAAAATAGATAGAACCTTGTTTTGTTTATGAGACGGGGAATATGGATCATAAAAAATTGAATACAAACAAGATAATAATCATTAAACCCATGGGGTGATATTGTAATTAGATAAAATAGTTATAGAATAATATATTTAATTTATTTTTTAACCTTTTGGTTATTGAGATGAATTATTAAAAACATCAATTTTTTATTTTTATTAAATGTTAAGTTATGAAACCGTAACATTATCGTTTAATTTAAATTTAGATAATGGTATCCCACTTACCATCCATAACATTGGGTGTTTTACCAGAACCCAAATATTATATTACATAAAAATGTATAGTTGCGTATTGGGTTGCCCAATTCACAATGCATAATATTAGTTGTAGAGTGATGAAGAGCACAATGAATACATGGGTTGAATGAATTATGTGGTCTATTTTTAGTTTTTATTCTATCTTCATGGACAAGTGAACTCCTCATGATACATGAAAACATGGATTAATATGAAAAAATGTATCACTTTTGATATATATAAGGACATTGATATATTATAGTGGTATGATATCTTCAAGACACATTTCATGTGAAAATATGGTGAGAGTTCGCTTAAGGGTCCTTCTTTATTAATGATGATTGGATTCATTGAAATTTTTTGGTTCTTTTAGTATTATGATCCTCAAAATTTTAATAATGATTTTTTATTTTATAAACTCGCTAGAATATTCTCTGGATTTATTGGGGGTGATAATATGAACAATATTTATAATTCATTACAGGATATATTTATCCTTATTTATGGATATAATAATGTGATGTCATATGTGAAATCATGATTCTTTATGGTGAATAGTAAGAATGTAAATGAAATGGGACCTATGACTCATTCCAAATTGAAGGCTCCAATGCACTGTCCATCCAAGAAGAGAGTGATTCAGAATTACTAAATGAAATAAGAAGAGGGATGTTTTTATGTGGAATGAAGTTCCAACAGAATAAGAACTTTACCATAGAGAAAAATTATTGATAATATTCGGGTACATTTACTATTGAATGTAACTAATCTATATCTACTACTCTATTATTATATATTGTTTGTGGTTATCACATTTTATAAAAAAATATAAACCATACTGATTTAGGATGGTTTCAGATGGTGTGGATGGTCATTGAGTATATAATTAAGTAAAACTGGTCATATGGACTAAATGATTCAACTAAATTAACATACTTATATAGATTATTATATTTTTATGGAACCATTATTATGTTCGTACTATTATTAATGACTTTATAAAAAATTTGAGTTTAATATTTTCCAGATTTTTTTAAAAAGGGAAATTAAATATATTTATAAAGATATCATCTTTAGGGAATGAAACACCCCAATACTGAACATTATATAAATGAATAAGAAAACCTTTCATAATAAATAGATAACATACCAAGTTTATATGACCCATTTCATATCCATTATTGTATAATAGAAATCATCAGGTAAAATTTTAATTATTAACATAATGTATCCTAAAGAGTATTAAGATTATCTTTAAATAAAACAACATGAAATATTTCAATAAAGTTTGCAAGTAAAAGTTAACAAAAATTTATTTTCTGTAAATGGTAAAAGGTACATATTGATTAATTTATTGGTTCATACAAGAATGTCCAGAACCATTCCAGTTAATTCTAATAGTGGTTACTCATACATCATTAATTTTATTTATTACCTAATTTTATATGTGTACATCTAACAAATCTTGTGTTAATATATATCCTACAACAAATTAACGAAGATAAATAAAGAATTATAGAATAGGTTCAGTAATAGGATAAATAACATTTATCATATTGAAATATAGAATATACAAACTAACATTTCATTGGGGATATTATGATGCTTGGTTTTCTATCTCAACTCACCCCCCCTTATATAACATAGCTGAATGGTAGTAGTGAATGGTGGGATGACAACTTATTAGAAATAGTGAGATTGATGATGCTTCATGAAGATATTCCACAATCCTTTTATGGATACTCATACATTCTATACCACATAGACTTAAACATGTCCCAAATTAAGTGTAAAATGGAATTCCATTTGATTTAAATTAAAGGAATAAATTTGTCTTATTGAATTTATATTAATTGGATTATGAGTCTTTGTTTAATGTGATTTCTAGAAACAAACTAGAACATGGTGGCATGTAGTTTCTCTTTATAGTAAATCCTAATGAAACAAGTTATATTATCATTATAATCTCTTATCAAAGATTTTATAATTGGAAAGACATTCAATTTGATTTTTTAGAACATATTTAGAAGCATTATTAGAAACAATATTGTATTTGATTAAGTTGATGATCAGAAAACATATCAATTGGCACAAGGGAAAACTCTACAAGACCACATAGAAGAGGTTTTTACAAGGATCGATGTAATATTTTGGAGCACTAGAAGGGATAAAAAAAGAAACATTTATGGTTTTATATTCATTAATGACATGAAGTCATTATTAGTTAATATGTATTAATGTTTTTCTAATAAGCAACTGCTAATTAACTCTGAATTTGAATGATCAAAATATGTAATGAATTCTAGTAATGATTATTATTTTAAAACCATGTTTTTTTAGTTGATTCACCAATATATGTTAATCCAAATGGTTGAAAATGAGTTTTCCAAAAGAAACCAGGTATGAAATTTAAATTGAATTCTGATAATGCATGACAAGTGGATAAAAGGATTAAGAAACATCAATGTATATACTATGATGAATAAATGTAACAAATTTCCATCCTAAAATAAATTAGAATTTTTTTTAATAATAAATTTCATTGGTTATTTTTTTGGATGATGGATTTACAATCTAATTTATTTAATGCAATCCTTATTAAAAAATCTGATATGAAAAACCATAAGGTATTATGAATCCATTATATTCTAATAATGAATTAAAGATATAGAGATGAATTTATGGATAGATAAAATAATCCCAATCTAGAAAAAATTAATGTCATTATGATATTTGACAATTTGGAATCATAATGAATGATTCTTAGACCAGTGTCAATTAGTAGTTCACTGTGGGTACATTTTAGGAAACTACCTGGTGAGCCCTGGATACTATTTCTTGTGATGTACTAAAATAAGGATCGAGATATATTTTTGATCACCTCTAACATATTTTAATCACCAAAGAATAAAATTCTAATTGGTGTAATGATTTCACAAATGAATAATTAATGTAGAAAGGTTCATCTATATGATGTTATAGCATCATCCTATCATAAATTGGAAGGCCATGTGAGGAACAGACCTATTTCTAAAATAAATTGATAAAAAAATACACAACTCAAATATGCATTCTAATAAAATAAATAAAAAATAACAAAAAGACGAATGAAATTGGAAGATAAATTGGAAATCATGTTAGGAACATAATAATAAAAACAAAAAGTAAGGAAAATCTAATAGTGTTGAAATAATATTTGTATAAATTCAATATAAGAGATATGAAATCTACCATTTTATCTTTATGTGTCATGATAATGTCACCATTAATTGGAACCTCCATCAATCCTAAACTAGATCCTAGAGAACAATAGTAACATTGAATAAATTTTTTTTTAATGAAAATAATACGATATGCCTGAGGCAAATATACAGCGGAGGTACCCCCACCCCCCTTAAATGTTATATATATATAAAATAATTTCATGTAGTGTTTAAATAAATGTTGAAATAAATATGCCTTATACTTCCATATAAAACCATATATCTATAAATTTAATTTAAAATAATTATGTATAAATAATTGATGGTATTTTGACTTCTAAAAATGATTCATATTTTTTATTAGAAAAGAGAACATTCAATCAGAATGTATATAATTTACAAATAAATTAGATACCCCATTTTTATGTCAATAAATAAAAATGGAATTTATGTTATAAGAAAAAGATCATCAATTATCAAGGAAATAATATTATAAAATAGTTTTCACAATGTATATCTAAATCATACCTATCATGGGATACCATGGATCTTTGAAGAAATATAGTTTCATTCTAATATAAATGAACATACAGATGTTTTTGTTCTAGATAAAAACAACATGTCTTGGATTTATGTATTTTCATACTTGGATTAACCATGTGAAAATACCACTTACACAGAGATAATCCCAACATGGGGACACTAGAGAGAGAAATAATAATCCAATAGTACAATATGTGACCCTAGATTTACCACCTAGATAACAACAAATTCCAATGAACTATAAATGCATGTGTTTTTATCAATATATATAAAATAAAAAATTAGTCACATTATCCAAATAATACGTTCACCATCACCTCTGAAAACCCTTCAAATAAACTTACCATTTTCCATCAATAATATATAAATAATACATAATTTCCTACTCTAGGAGTCCAAAACATTTATAAACTCAAAAAATATTATTATAAAATGTTTTTGAATCATTAAAGGGGAATAATTAAATGAAAGAAATTATTTGAAAACTATTTTTAAATTTAAAACCAACACATTGAGTTATTGATTTAGAAAATAAGTTATAAAAATATGATTGTAAGCATACAATGTAAATATAAATAAACCACTAAATATATTAATGAGTAAATAACCACCATAATGATTATATATGCACAATTAATAATTGAATCAAACACTTTTACATTCATAATTGGTAAAAATTACATATCAAAATTTCAGCCCTCAACCACAAAGGGAAAATTGGGTGTCAAAATGGACACTTGGTTTTCATGGGTATTCACAAATCTTATTAAATATTTTGAAAAACTGTATAAAACCCTTTAGAATTGATATATTTTAAAGGGATACTAATTTCTTATACAAAAACATTCAATGTATACTGAATGGAAATTTTAAAATATTGAAAATATTTTTTAAAACCAAACATGTAGTAAAAGATATAACGTTTTAAAGTGAAATGTTGGAACAACCTACATCATAATCATCTCTCTAATGGGACATTGTGTGTATTTGTGTCCAATAGTCAATGATATTTCTAGGGATCAATGGAATTTTTTTTAAAAAAATTGAAAATACTTAACAACATATTTAGTAACTTGGATCCATTTTCATCTTAAGCATAATGGGGTCATAAAAGGATAGAACATACAATTATATGATAATAAATGAAGTCTCATATTAGTTTATATCATGTAAACACCATTAAAATTCTATATAATTATGTAGAATGGAGTTATGGGATATGGTAGCTGATAAGGGGAAGACTCTAGGGTTTCATGTGTGATGTGGAATGAGAAATGGGGTGGTATAGGATTACATTTGGTCAAGTGAGATTTTTCCCTCTTGACATTAAATGAATTTGGGTAAACCACCTTGCTGGACAACAAGATATACTATGCACTAAACTATGCAACTGGATGAGAATATAAGGCCTGGATAATGCTGTATATTTTTTGTAACATAGTTAGCACTAATCATGTACCCTCATAAATACATTATTTTACTATCCATGGTTGGGTATCCCAATAACCACTAACCATGTTATCATCATGAAACTCCCATTTTCACTACAAAATTTTAAATATCAAGATGAAAAGACCTAAAATTACACATAAATAATAAAAAATTAATAAAATATTTATATTAATAATTTGTTAATATGTCTCATTATTTCTCTCTATTACACTACTGAACCCCTTAAAGTGTTAATATAAAATTTTAAACCTAAGTGGAAATGGGGTCAAATTTTTTTATATGATACACAATAAAGGAAAATAACATTTAAAATAGGGAATACCTCTAATGATCATCTGACTACGAAACATTTCAAAAGAATAGAGTTTCGTGGAATCATTTTTGGAAATAATAAGGAGATGTAGAAATAGATTAATAAAATAATTTATATTCTCCAACATCTATTTTTCCCCATGTTGGATGTGGAATTATTCAATTTTCATTTCTACATTCACAAATTCTTTTAAATTCTGTTTTTTGAAAAAATTCATTGACATCATACCATTACTAACATTTTAATGACATAGTCCAAAAAATTGAGATATACCAATTATAACTCAAAACATTATAGTTTTAATGTTTTAACAATGATAATTAGAGGAAAATATAGCATGTGTTGTATGATGATATTCTCAATATCCCATTAGCAAACCAAAAATGTATGGGAATCTTTCTATTCATGTTAATAAAGAGGAAAAAAGATCTAAACCTGTTGAATAAAATATCTATGTTTTATTTCAAGAGTACAACTAATAAACTCTATGGCTGAAGTAGATAGAAAAATCGAACCATATGATATTTTATCATCAAAATGACTTGATAGTTAAGAACCACCCACAAATCACTTTCATAAGTCCTTATAACTCAGATGGGACACACTCTATTATGTAAGGTACAAAAAATATCATCCTCTATAAATAAAAAACATTAATAAATCATTCATAAATTGATAAATAAATACCAATATACCAAAAATAGTTAACTCTCAAATTCCATGCACAAAAAGATATTCAAAATTTATTTTTAATCCTTTTCATAAACAAAATTTCAGGAAGTTTCTATTTAAAACCATATTTTCAATATAGTTTACGACATATGTGCAATTAACATTTTTAATTTAAATTATTCAATATCTGACATCATTTAAATTAAACATGATTCAAAAAATTTTAAAATATCAATATAATTTCCCCAATCCAAGATATATAGTTTCCAATTTTATAAAAATTTGAAATTATTTTACGATAAGGATATTTTCAAAACTTTTATCTATTAATAAAATACCCTTATCCATTAGGGATTAACATATCGATTTGATCAAATATTTCAATTAAACTCACACAAATTAATATTAATAATCATCATCAAAACATCTATATATAATTAAACAATAATAAAAAATAATTAAAATATATTGTGACCTCAAGGAACCAAAAATAGTAAAAATGTTATCCTTCTAATAGTTTAGCTATAAGTAATTTTCAATATTTCAGTAACCATATGATTCCCACTTTAATCTTTCATAAATAGATCATTATGGTATATTCATGGCTTATGAAACCATTAAATTTAACCTATTCTACCATATACCACTTATGTATTTCAATTTAAATCATGAAAATTATTTGTAATATCCCATAAAACTATAAAAAATTCAAATCACTCAAATTTGAACTAAATTTCGAAAAAATAATGTAGTTGAAAACTCAAAAATGTCATAAACCCCAAAAAACCATGATATTATAAGGATAATTGTTTTGTCTAGACACTCATACACCTATATGCCTCATTTGGTGATAGCCCTAAATCATATCTGCCCCTACCCCCCAAATAAAAATCCAAATTTCATAATATCATGTTGCAAACCAAACTATTCTATCCCTAATAAGATATTACAATATATCCTATAATAAGACTCAGAAAAAGTTCCTAGTTACCCTATTATAGATATAATAATTACAAAGTCATATTATATCTAGAGGGAATAATTTCTCTTGGGGAATAAATAAACCGTCAGGGTACCTCACCCTTGAAGTCCAATATGCCCATACCTTACCTTGGAAGGCCATTCAATTAATGTAATTAGTTTTTATATAAATGAAAAAAATAATGAAAAATAAAACTGTAAATCCCCCTAAAATATATACAAAATAGAAATATTCCCAATGTTATAGAAAGATAAACATTAAAACATTTATGGAACTAAACAAGAAAAAACTAAAATGGGTGGAAATTTGTATGAGATGATACGAAATGTGGCTTACCCCAAAGGAAATGAAATAAAATCAACCCATAATTCCTCAGGTGTCAAGGGGATGATACCATTACATCAAGCCTCCATCAATCCTAAACCAGAACGTTTTGTACAACGGTCTTATCAATTTAATTTTTATATTTACTTGTAATATTAGAGTCTTGAATTAAATAAACCTATAAGGTATATTAACCACAATACATTAATTAATTTTCAATATAAAACCATTTAATGTTGATTTCAATTAGATGTACATAAATTTATGTTCTTATTTCCATTTGAAATAAAATATCCAAAACATTACTCTTGAAACAATCGTTCAAAAAATGTGTAAGATTTTAAATTTCCAAAATTTCCTCTTATTGACTTTTATGAAATAGAAACATTACATGTAATAGAATATAGTTTAACCATCATTTCTGGTACAAAATTTTAGGATAAAAATGGAAATTGGTTTTTAATATTACATGAAGATGCTCGGGTATAATAATATGCAAAATGTCATGAAATAGGCAACCCAAACTATAAGAAAATAATAGTCATCATGCAATATATAGGGTCCTTGTGAACAATCTATTAATTATCTAATATAAAAACATTAATCATATACTATTTCTAAATACAACATTAATCAACCCTAACACTTAGTATTTCCCAATTTATTCTATTCATGGGGTAATTTACCCAAATAAGAGAACATAATCACTTTGGTATTCTATCCCGATAAGTAATCATCAAAGGTTTCATCATGCATACACAGATTTTACACATATCTCTTCATAGATTCTATTTACATATTAATGGATTTGAGTCTATCATAGTCGAAATAGTAATCGTATATTTAGATAAATTTAAAAAATAATCAAACATTATCCTTAGAACTCCATTCACAACAATGGCCCCTACTTCTTCAAAAATGCATAAAAAATAATTATCTAACTACATTAGAAAACAATCCCTTGAATAATTTCAATAAATAATAGATCTTATAAAATATTTTATTATCATAAAATAGGAATATTTCATGTAAAAACATCATTGGAAACTTGTTTTTAATGTCCCAATTGGGCCTATGAGTTTTCATTTTCGGAAACGACATATAAAAATAATATCTAGAAATACTTAATAATATTTAGTAAAAAACTCAATAAATTCAATAGAAAATAACCACTTTAAAAGAGTCCATAAATAGTATAAATAATAGAATTATAACCTTTTATCTCCTTTAGAGAACAAATTTCATATCATAATATAGGATCTCAGATCCATATGATTAATTGAACAATAAAAAAGACCCTTGATGTTCTTGGGTTTTCATAAACATACTCACACATTGGAATGAAAAGTGGAATACCTTATGCATTGGTGAATTTCATTTATAAACTCCCCCATTATTAAAAATAACATAAATTATAGTCTATATCTTTTTTAAAATATATAAAAAAAATTAAATCCAATAATCAGTCATTGATTTTAATTACTCAAAAATGGTGTAACATACCTTGTATCTACCACTCTAACAATATATAGAACAATAACTCTTAAAAAATTAAAGAGTATGGCATTGAAATAATGAAGAACCATAAAAATGGATAAATACCAATAAAATTTCATATATCATGGGATCCTAGGTCACCATGACCATTCTAAATAGAGATGATGAGAGGGTGAGGTATTATAAGATGGTAGGATAATTATAAATGAAATTACAATAAATAAATAGAAAAAAATGTGAAGAATTTTTTTTAATATTATTGATGAAATATACGAGTCAAATGGGGGAGTGTTTGAGGTCGCATGGTCATGTGGGAGAATAAATGAGTGCTTTGGAATCATTTCTTTTTGTAATGTAATATTTATTAACATCAAATTTGTTTTTAATGACCTGGGAAAACTACATGGTTTGGAAACACTGTTCACTATTTTCTATCCCTTAATATGGAACTTTAAGACTTGTCTGATGTCCTACGGTTTGAATCACATTTAATGAAAAATAATTTATTGAAAATACACCCTCTATATTAAATTATAAATTTATGAATAGTTGGTTTTTGTGGTTATAACTGACAATGTTTTAACTATGTGACACACAATGTCACTCTAAATTTCCATATTTATATAAGGAATTACATGAAAATAAATTATAGTTACAAATATATATAAATAATATAATAATATATAAAATTATTCTCATAAAGAGAAAATTTATTTATTTTATGAATGTTATATTTTTAGGTCATATTACTAATTAAAAAAAGATACCAGTCTTATAATTAGTCATCATATCATTGACCACATAGTTCTCTATGTATGAAATACTCAAAGTAGCCTATATCGTATAGATAATGACCATATGTGATAAATATTTTTGGATACATAGATTACGTTAGGATAAATACATTGACATGATAATGAAGTGATTTACTATTGAATAATCGACAAGGAGATTGTTTCCTCTATCACATGGAATGAATCTCTCTATGAAAGGGTGATCATGGACAAAATATGAGAGAAAAATGATTACTATGATTAATTATGACATAGTAATAGTATCATTCGTGTATATTATGAAATGTATTGGGAATTATATATTACTACACCTTTAGTATTGAATGAATTTATCAGTCAAAACCCGTAGGAAACCATTGTATTATGTTCCATAATAACCTATATTTCATGATCCTTACTATGTATATGTTCATATTTTATGAATTATATGAGTATTTATTCTTTAAATAATTTATAGTTTATAGTTTATATATGAAAAAAAATGATCTAAAATAATATTTAATAATATGTTTACCCATAATGTTGGAGTTGTGGACTAGAAGTGTACAAATCCGATAGTGATTACTAATTCTATTGAAAATTATTAGTTTAATGGATATATTGATGCAACTAAATAACTATTTTAGATACATATATTTATCATTGAACTTTATTTGGTTCCTAGAATTAACAACCATATCAATGTATAGTATGATAATAAATTAATCATTGACCCCAATAAGGAGAAAATACCTTATTAATGAACAGAGCACATACATCAAATGTATCACAACATGAGATAATTGTATCAAAGTGGTGAGTTCATCATAAATAGATATACCTGATATATGAATGATTGGGCACAATAAATATTACCTTACCTTATCACAAGTATGAGAGTTGTTTGAGATATAGTATACTAACATTTATTAGTGTTTAGCTCTATTCCTAGTGGGCGTCTATTTGATTTAGTTCCCTATAACATAGTACAATATACATTTGACTAATAGTATATTGATGACACTAAATATTAAAAAATACCTTATCATTTAATGTGTATTATTCTATGTTATTTTAAATTGTTAATGCTCTTAGAGTATCTTTTTCATTGAAATTTCATATATGTTCCCCAATATGATTATATTAATAAAGTGTTAGAAAGATATCATTAATGAAATGGAGCATAGTCATATAATGTCATATTACGAGACAAAGATGATAAATGTGATCTATGTAAAGGGGATCATAAGACATTGACAATTTTTTTCATGATGTTATATCTTGGTAATATTTTTGAGAGGAGGTTATGATAACTAATCAACTTTTTGGAATTTCAAAAGTTATATGTGTCATTAGATATTCATATCATTAAGAATGGTTTCTAATAATATGTCTTAATAATATTATTAATACAACTTGTGATATTCTTAGTAAGATTTTTTTTATTATTATGATAACTTATTCTCATGGTGAGGTAGGATATACTAGTTTCATCACAAATGATATTAAATTAATGAAAAATTCAATAATCAATTATCCACTTTTATAGATAAATTTTTTTGACATCTCAGGTCCTTTTATTAGAATGTAATTGAGTTATTAAATCTATATAACTATAGGTTTTATCAACAAGCTCATTTCCATAATTTAATTGAATGATATATCAATATTAGTGGTTTATGACATGAGTTTCCAACATGGTTGATGAGATATGAAGACAATGGGATAATACTACTTAGTGACTGATCATTGGATGATATTTTTTATATGACATTAATGACTTTATAAATGGGTTACATGATGTTTTTCGAGATGTTAATTACGAGATTTATGTGATTTAGATTAATTTTAGGGAGAATAAGGCATAACAGTTCACCAAAAAAATATATCTATAACATCTCTTTGATTACATATGATATTAATATTAGAATAAATATGATTCTATAGTTTTCAAGAAAAATATTGTTTTATCATATTAATTGCATAATTATTTAGTTAATAAATAATACAGTAATACTTATTTATTTAATTAAATAGTTTTTATTCAGTGTTTGATAAATTCCAATGAGGACTAAAAGACTGATTTGACAGAATAATGTGAATAATATATTTAAAATCATTTAAATGAATATTTAATTATTTATATATGAATCAATATTAGTATTATATATGTGATTTTCATTTTTAAATTAATAATAATAATAATTATTATTATTAAAGTATTCAGTCACTATGGATTATGATATTTGGTAATGGATTTTTTAGAATCACAAATTATTTATCGTAGATTTATAAATTATTTTATATAATTTTTTAGTATTGAGAATTTTTTCACAAAAAAATCATTCATAAATATTTATCTAAATCAATGAGTGAAAATTATTCTATATAATTATCCGAAAAATTTAGAGCATCGATTATCATCCTCCCTCTATAGGACATGAAATAACATGGAAAATGTTTTATACATCAAAATGATTCTCCTTGAAATCAAAAAAAAATTATATAAGGTTGATGGTATTTCATGATAGTATAAAAATATACAAACAGGAAATTCCATAGTTTGTAGAACATGAGTGGATTACCACCATATATATTATATCCTTGGTAACTTCATTCAAATGATGTTATTACAAGAGTGGTAAACAATATCATCTATGAAAATATTATCACAACATAAAGTAATTTTTGTTTTTATAAATTAATTATAGTTTTAATGTGAAATTTATTCTCTTGTGGATTCAAAAGTTGTTATTTCCTCATGTTCTGAGGTTAAATAAAAATAAATAAAATTAAAACACACTATTTCACATTGGATCAACAATTCATTATATACCTCAAAACCATATAAACCTTAATCGTCATTAGTTTCCTCATTAACTTCTATATTCTCATCATTTTAAAAAACTCATTATGTTATTCAATAAATTGTTATTAATTTTCTTAACTCCTTGACCATGTGTCCAGATGAATAAAATTATTCATTTATAAATATATCACCTTCAGATAATTACTACACATAATTTTTAGTTACTATTTATTCTAACATTTATAATCTCTTACATTATGAGCATAAAAAAATATATACATTCAAATTTAATTTTTTCAATATTCCCTTCAATTTACACCTTTTACATTTAAAACAAATGTTTTAGAAAATTACATATAATTTAATAATAGTTTGATTTCATAATTATACATCTCATATAATGTCATATCTTAATTTGGATCACATAAACATGGTTTTGAATCTAAACCATTACAGTAATAGTTCTTCTCCGTGAAAATGAAGACACATCATGCTCATTCATCATTTGTTGATCCATTTTTAATAACATTATATTCATTCCATAAACATAAATTTTTATTGCGTACATGTTATACTAAATTCATCAATAATATCATGATTTGAAAGTTAGTATCTGAATTTTCAACAAGTTTATTCTAAATTTGTTTTTCCATAAGATCATTAATGATAGTCAAAAATACATTTGTAAACATTTTTTAAAGCTCATCAATATATATGATACCTATAATTTTTGATTCATGATAATTATTAACATTATATATGTGTTTTCACAAGTAAAAAAATTATCTATATTAATCAATTTTATACCAATAGTTCTATAAAAATATGAATAAAAGAGGTCCAATAGTTGAAATGTTCAAATATCCAATTTTTTTGTAATGTTCTAAATATCCCCCCTTTTGGCATATAAAACACATCCCACGTCTTTTAATCTCCAATATAGTATAATTCTGATCAGCTTTACATTCTCTAAGATTAATCATATTATATTATGTTATGTGTCCTTGAATTTGATGATATAATTTATTTTTGATTTCTAAGCTCAAATAACATAAATGTTAAACCTCACAAACATGAATCAAATGTCAAAAATTTCATTTTCCTCTTAAGAATTTACATATTTCATTCATCCACCTATCAAAAAAATAATACTTTTAAAATGAAACTATATTACCATCACCAAAGAGTAAAAAAACTTATTATATTATGGTTTCATCAATCAAAAAATAATTTGTTATTTTATTTCAACATTTCAACTGTAACAAAAATAGAAACAATAACACTTAACCTGAGAAAAACATAAATGTAATTTTTTTCATTGTCTTTCAATTCACTTAATGATATGTAAAGTGATCATAAAATCTCAAATAATATGTCAATGGAACCGACAATCACAAATCTATAGGTTTTCCTTTTATGATTCTTTGATTGCCACTTCAAAAACTAATGATTCCCTTTTCCTTTATTTTTCTTCATTAAATACTTTTAAGTGTTATGATTCATAAAAATTTTGGTCAGTAGAATAGTTATATAAAGATTGACAATGTGAACGTTTTACTCCATTCTTTCACATAAAACTTCTAATGATTGAAACATTGTTAAACAATTATTCCATAATTTTCAAGTTATTTCTATTGTGTTATTTTTTCACTTGGTTTATTACCCCTAATTTTCAAACTCACATACACATTAAGGTTTTATAAAGATTAGTAATAACCCAAAACATCCATATAATTTCCCAAAATCCACCAACATAATGATAGTATTCTTAACATTACTACATTCTATGAAATATTTGTTTTAATCCAAAGGTATACTCCTATCGATCTTCATCTTTTTTCAAAGAATGTTTTGAATATTTTTTCACCCAAAAAAACTATATGCTACTTCCATAAAATTCTTCCTCATCATCTATTCATTAATATATATTTAATAATAATTGTTATATTAGTTTTATATATCAATTTTGTGTCACAAAAATTGAATAATAATTTTTTTCCTTTTCTATACAATTGATTATATAAATCAGTGTATCTAAATCAGAAAAATTAATAATCTTAAACATTGAGTTTAATATTTGATGATAACATTCATCTTCCCCCCTTTTATTTGATATTAATTTTATAAAATAATTTAATTCAACAACATTTACTCATTATCAACATGTATAGTGTAATTATTACATGACATCTAGTGATAATTCATTCTATTCTTAATATCATTCTCCAATTAAGAAATTGTTGGATGTCAATCATTAAGATCCCACTTTTGTATCAAGTCTATTTATGTTTCTTCTTCACTACTATCATTGATTGTTTCTTTTCTAGTAATCTCTTCTTCATTTAAATTTTTAATCAGAAACATTTTTCCTACATAAAAAGAAGCCTCAATATCCTCAATAACCTCACTATTTTAATAATATTTAAACATAGTCAGTAAATTTCACCTTTTGAGTTTATAATTTCTATTCCTTCCCTTTTAACAAAAAAATTATCCTATTAAATTTTGACTCAAACTTAATTGAGGTAAACCTTTTAATATCGTACTCTTATTCATAAAATCATCTTCCATTACCCATAGACTATTAACATTGAGATGTCTAATTATTACACAACTAAATTACATTAATAAGGTAATTACATGATAAGATTGTATTAATATAATCAAAATTGATGAAATTAATGACATTAGTTTTTAGAATTTCATTAAAATATTATATTCTTCATTCGAATGACCATCATCCATAATAAAAAAAATATCTTTTATTTACATAATTGAACATTTTAATGGATATATATTTATCATCATTTATCTTTATTTATAATACAATCCCATTATTCATTTCATAAGAAAGAAATATTCAATGTAATTCCACTAGTGGATGTTTATAAAAACCATATCCATTTAGTTTCAATATAATGGTAAGAAATTTATCCAATATGATATATAGTATTTTTTTATGATCATAGAGTGTTTCAAAATTTCACTAAAACAATTATGGTTATAATAATTTAATTAAATTTATTAATGAAGTCAAAAAATAATTCATCATCATTCGTCTTGAGATAATTACAGCTTAACCTCCAATGTATATATCATTCCAAAATATATTTTTAAATTCAATCAAACATATTTAAAAATTATTAGAAAAACATTTCATTGTTATAATCCTATTAACTTTGAGAAACTCTTGTACTAAATATGACCAAAATATGGAATTCTATGTTGGAAAATCATTCTCGAAATTTATCCTATCTACAAGATTCATATTTCAATACATAGAAAAAGTTGTTAATCCATCAATAATAACATCTAATACATCAAAAATTATTAACAAATGATATAAGAGAATTCGATGTTTCTGATTAAAACAAATCCTCCTATTGAAATTGAGAAACAAATTTTTATTCAATTAATTAATATGATCCTCCATAAACAAATCACTTTTCACTACAATCCAAAATATTTTGACTTTTTAAAAATAAACATGTTGTCATTTTTTTTCATTTGAAAAGGTTACCGTACTAATTTTTATAATTCACTAAGAGGGGGATCAATCATTTAATCCACTTTATTTTAGTATTATCCTTATAAAAACTAATAAAACGTATTAAATTTTAAAATAATATCACTATATATAAACTGTAAAAACCTTAGTACTCAAAAATATCATGGGAAATATTTTTTATAATGTTAAATTCTCAAAATTTAAAACGAAAACCTACAAATTATACAAAAAAACACATGATTAGACATTCAAATGTAATTACCATATGGATTATAGACAAAAAGTGATAATATTTGATTTTGTGATAAATATTTTCATTGGAATTTTAAATTTTAAGTCATTAAAATTAATGATAAAAATATAAATTAATAATAAAAACAATATAACAAATATATATAAACATACATTAAATTTCTATTGAGTTTCCTCAATTTCGATCATTTTACTCATATATGCAGTTCATATTCCCTTTCGTCTCTAATATATATAAAATAACCACAAATCACAATCTCTTATGTTTATTCATATTCTATTAATATATAAAATATCTAACTAAAAGAATCACAACAATATAAAACAACATTCAATGAAATTTTAAATTTCATATTCATATTCAAATGAATGATGGCTATAAATGTCTCCCACTTCATTCATAACCATTAGATCACCCAAGATAATATTTACACCATTATATATGATATATAAAATTTAATATCATTTTTTTGTATTCACATGTGGAATCAATAAATCTATATCAACTCGTGAATTATGGATACCATCTCTCACCATGGAAATAAAATAATCTAAATTGAATTTTAGAAATTCATTTTTTAAAATCCTCTAAAATTATTTCCAAAACTTCTTTAAAAATCCCATAATATATTAACTACATTTATAAATTTAGATTGACATCAAATCTAGTCATTATCACCTTATGAAATGGGTCTATTTAATTTCCCAAATATTATATATTCTTCAATAATGTCGGTTCACTTTAATGGGTAAAATACTCTTCTTTATTTCATTTCATATAAACATAACATCTTCCTTGTTTCCATGTTAGGGTAAAATTTATATTTATTCCCTTTCCTGGGATTACTATTTTCATTGATTTTATCTCTAGATGATCTATTTATCTACAAATATAGTTTTTATAATAAGTACCATTGAGTTTCAGTAGTTACCTTCATGACATAGTCCATGAAATGTATAGACTTTAACATTTTAGATTGGGAAATTTTTAAATGGGAGAGTCATATGTAATTACCATTCCAATTTTAATCCCTAAATTTTATTACGAGTGAACTAACATGGCATGTTAAAATTTTCTCCATGCTATAGTGTTGTCATTTTCAAGAGAGAACATATTCTCATCCTTTGAAAGGAGAACATTTCCATTTTATACATGGAATTTTAAAAATTGCACTTCAGTTAAAAATTCCCATATCTTTAATCAAGAAATATGTATCTGTTTTGTGAAAATAAAAATCATCATTTTGATACTCTCTATATCAGGGTGATTTCTAACATCACATCATTAATATGAAAACACCTCAATGCAAATTGAAATAAAATTTAATTACTCCCAAATCGTGGTTTGAAATTGGCATCCACTAAAACAAAATGAGTCTATTAATATTGAATAAGATACATTTAAGAAAAAATATACTGAAAAAAGCAATATATATATAAATATTAAATGATATCCACATTAAATACACTTTACCAACAACCACATTTAACACACACTATATTTTGGGTAACCTTCATCATATCTAGAACCCTTGATCCAAAGAATTTTCTAGACCTAATTTTGTTAATAATATGAATAAACCACCAAGTATATGGCATGGATTTTCATACACTATTAATTTTATATAATAGGTGTGTATGACTCTTATTAAACCATCATACATAGGGATAGAATTTTAAATCCGGAAGTATACGTGTGGTTTAATTTTCCTATATATTTTTCCATCTATTTTTTGAGATTTTGAGGAAATTGTTCCTAAAATATACATTTAATGTATGATTTTGGATTCATGATCCCTATGTATTTAATATATTACCATTTTAATATGTATGACCAAATTTACATTTATAATGTTAGTTGGGGGAATTTAAATGTTTAAATTTTTTATTTTTTAAAGAAATACTTATTTTTTTGGGAAATTTGTTGGAATATTATTTTTGGAATCAAAATTTTATGGTTTAATAATTTCTATTTAATGTTTCTAATTTTTAATTTTTCTATTTAAAATATATTTTTTATCTTAATCAATTCATTTTCATTGAGGATTTTATTTTTTTCAATGAATATTTAATTTATTAAGAGAATTATATCTAATTTTTTAGAAAATTATTTTATAATTATCATGTTCAATCATGTATGAGTCATATATTGAGGTCTATACATAATATTGTTTTTCGAACTCATTCTATAAGAATAATGTTATATTTTAAAATTATTATATTAAATCATGTATGATTAAATTTTTCTATCACATATGCATCATATCAACCAAACATTCTAAAAATTTGGATAAATCCTTTCTTTATAAGAGAAAAATACCAATTATTATGGGTCATTTTGTGAATAATTATAGAAATCTATGGCCAAGACCAAATTTCAAAATGTAATTTTTAATGTGAAATATTAATTTCCTAAGGTGAACCCATTTCATAAGGGTATACTACCTATGTTTCCCCTTGTGAATAGCACATAAGGATTTTGTAGTTACAAGGATAATAAAATTCGTTAATGATAAGCTAAAAAAATTATTAAAAATAATTGAATGAGTGTTGAATGAGTATTGATATATATTATAGGATAAATAACTAAACAACATTGATTGAGATCGTATAATTTCATTATTGAGTCTCTTGGTTGAAATTGATAGTGTTGTTGTGGTTGGGAGAAGTAACTATGGATGAGAACGAATGCTATGGCCCATATTTAATTGATAACGACCTTTAGAGGTAATGAATTTTTTATTTTTAAGTCTTGATAATATTTATTAATGCTAAAGACATTTATAAAGGATATGTGTATATCCAAAATAACGCAACCAATGTCCAATGATGACAATGAGACTTCATGGAATATTCAATGTTGTGTTTAATTTCTCTATATTGAGTATATCATGCCAGTGAACCTGATATTTAGTATGTATAACCTAATATTATGAAATGATTAAGTTCTCAATAATCATTACTGAAGTTGAAATGAGTTAGTCTCAATGAATATTGAAGGGTTATACGAGTTAATGTAATGATAAATATAGAAAAAAAGTGCAGACTACCCTATGATTTTTTTGATCCAGCTAATCATAGAATGTGTGATCTCTTAACGTTAAAATTCATTTATAGGTTTTCATTTTTAATGATTTATAGAGTTTTATGTCTCCAAATTACTATTCTTATAACGATTAAGATATCCAAACACATGGTTTTTGAATTTTCTTCCCAAGAGGATCAAGGTTGGGTATATCGAGCAAGAAAAGACCCAAGTGAGACACTTATTTTCAATCAAGACACAAAAAGTGAGATTTATTTGGTTCTTAAGAGCAAAATTTATTAGATTTCATGTGAATAAGGACACATTTTTTAGAAAATAACATATATGTAGAGCTCAATTCGGGTTTAGAATTAGATTCCATACACATTGTATGATGAAACAATTTCAAAACATAAGAGGATGGATTGATGTTGTTTCAATATTCCATATCAAATATGAATATTTAATTTATCAGGGTAATTATGACGTGAAATTCAAGGCATGTAGAAGAGCCATTGGATAAATTAACAATTAAATATTTTTTATGAATAGTTTGGTGCTTTCAAATTGGGCAATCATGTAAAATGTAAACATTGGTGAATACAAATACACCAAAATTGGGATTTCAAAACACATTATGGGAGGTAATATTTCTCAGGGTCTTCTCATTAAAATACTAATAGTTCAATTATGGGGCTATGGTTGGATGGGTTTAGAGTTTTTGTATAGCATTGAGATTGGTGGTTCTAGAATAAGATAAATATTAGAGTGAAGAGACTCTATTAAATAAATTACTCCAAAACTCAATATTTTTTTTCATTTTTTACATTATAAAATATACATTTATTTTTATTGATGAGAATTTCGTATTTATCTAAACATTAATTAAGGTAATTTTTATTAGTATTGTTTTTCCATTATAATAGTTTCTTTTTCATTAAATTCAAGGTAGGATCTCCACTCTTATTCCTTATTAATTCACTAAAACCATTTTATATAATATTGAATTTTTTGAATGTGATATTTAATAATATTCATTCTATTTAGTTTTACTATTTTTATTTAAATCCAGTCGACCACTTTTTTTTTAATTGATTTATTTTTATATTTTTATAATCGATTGAAAAAATGATATCTGGTATGATCCTGTTTTACATAAAATTTTCCTGTAGGGTAACTATATGATTGAAGTTGAATTATTAAATCATTAATGGGTTACTTATCGATTGAGTGGATATTTTTTTGTTTATCTAATCCATCTTTTAATTTCTTGGGTTTTAATAATATCATTTATACAATCTGCATCAATTGAAATAACAATATTTTTACTATAATATATCAATTATTTCAGGTTTTACATATATTAATTATTTATAATATAATTTTAAATATTCTATTTTCACTTATATTCAAATCCATTCAAACAATACACCATGATTATATCACTACTCGCATATTTAAATATTTAATTTTTTTCCAATTCATGAGATTTTTTAGATATTCCATTTTGAAAAAAATAATTCTTTTTTATTTTAAGATCTATCATACTATAATAGTGTTATATAGTTATATAAATTAATATACTGATATTAGTAACATATTAATAACCCAATTAAATTATTGTGGTATTATGGGTACTTTTTCATTACTGGGAAGAATATGTTTAATAATGTTTTTATGGATTATGTGAAGGTGATGATTTTTGAAAACTCTAAATCCAATAATTGTTATATGGATTTTCTCTATGTAAAAAAAATCTATAGATAAATTCAATACCTGATATTTTGATTTTCTATGTTTTAAATTATTATATGGAGATTCGACTAGAAGATAAAATTCTTGGAAGTTCAGTTGATCAAGTAATGAATCATAATATATATTACTAAAATTATTTATTGAGAAACTAATAAAAATATAAAATGTTCATGTGATTCATGAATACAAAATATTTATTGGAAGACATATTTTTATTAATTTTGAAAAAAATATACACTCATATTTAATTATTTTAGATGAATATTCAATACTTCTCATGATATTTTACACCCTAACACTTAATATTTTACTGTATATAAATATAAGATATATAATATATTTATTTATATATATTAATTTGATATTTTCCATAAATACTCTTCTAACATGGTTACCCTGTAGTATTATGACACATAAAACCAATCTTCATTACCTGGGTTAATTTAATCATAGGGTAGAGTGAGATCATATGCTCAGTAGGGGAATGTAAGGGAGATAATTAAACCCCACCTAATAACTCATATATAAATATTATGATTTATAGAATAGGTAATATTCAAATCATAAAAATTGTGTCATAAGAGTGTGTTAACACTTTATATAAGTCGACAATCTTGTTCCAAGAGAGCATAACATATAAATAAGAATATCGTATAATTTTTTTCAAATATATATGCCTAGAAAATAATTTTTTAGTTATTTATTTCTACTAATACATTTATCACATACTGAGTGGAGTCCATTTGTGGATTGGATTCACTCATAATTCCTTTCAATCCCTGGTGGATATGTGACATTAAAGGATTGGGTTCATTCCCTAGTACCTTAAATATATTATAATCAGATAAAAACTATTAAACAATTAATTAATGGGATATATTAATATTATATCCCCCATAACATAATTAAAAATATATATGTGTGGATTAAGAATATAAAAATGTCTATATTTCCATTATAGCTTAATATATTAGATATACAATGGTTTCATGAATATATACATAAAACAAAATCATGTGTCATCTAGGGAATGAATTTTGATAATGTTATTATATAATATCCCTAGTGTTGTATGAAAAATATTGGTGGATGTAAAAAAATATTAAAAACACCATTACTAAAACATTATAAATATAATTTTATGAAAATGAGGAATTGTCATTTTCATTTGAAAACCATTACAAAAAATAAAAAAATCATAGGAAAATTGGGTTTGTATTTTCTCTGAAAACCTACAGAAACATAAATATTAATCTTAATAAAAAGTAATTATTTTCATGGTTTAAAAATCCTTCCATGTGGGAATTTATAAAAAAAATTACTTTTAAACATTTATAATAAAAGTTAAAAATGAACCATTTATAAAATTTCAAATTGTTTTTATTTTAAAACATATTAATGATGGTCAATGATAGATAAAAATTACATAATTAAATCATTGAAATATATAGACTAAATTTCCTAAAATAGTATAATGAATATGGATATGGATGGAAAATAGTTGTGTAAAAGATATCAAAACATTTAATGAATTGATGTAAAATATAACAATTATGGATTCCATAAATGAAACCCAATTATATTAAGGAGAATGAAAATGAACTTCAAATTCCAGGATTTTAATTTTATTCATTAAAAATATGTCAACGATGAAGTATATATACCATATAACTGAAAATATATGTGAAATATAAAACATTTATCAATGAACGAAAATTAAGAAAAAATACCCTTAACATGGACTTCCGCATCACCATACAGACTCGAGCCTCATATATGAAAATTTCATAATTATTATAAATCTCTATCCTAAGAATTTTTTATTTAACATACTAAATACCATTCCCATATAATTATTTTAACACATTTTAAAATAATTCTTTATTAAAATCATTACTGTTCTGTTACAAATTTAATTTTTTTATGAATGTTCTGATTGAGAGGTTTCATTCCATTAACCCCATTAATAGTTTCAATATCTACATAATTTTAATTAAGGTGTACAATGGGCCACCTCAAGAATAATGTATATAAATAATACTTAATTTTACATGAAAATGTAATATATTATGTAATAATTCATACTACATATTCGAAATTCATTATTGTATTGGTATTTTAGACATATAATAACCTTATTTTTAAAAATACCTAGAATATCCCAAAAATATATATTCCATAGAATATATATTAATATATATTTCAATCATAATACCATTCTTCAAACATTGTGAAAAAATATAAACCTAATAAAGGGTGAGATCGGATGGTCAGTTAGGGTAAAGGATTTTGATTTCAATAATGGATATATTAGAAGTATAATATAGGAATAATAAAGTATGATGATTATCAAAGCATGTAGATTTAATATATAAATATTTATAGAGCATAAAACAAGATTCATTGAGTAAATTCAATACATTTTAAAATACATGAGTCATAATAGTACGAACTCATAATTAATAAATCAAGATACATCCTAGTATATCATAATAATATGAATATTTCATTGAAATTTTGTAATAATCATATGTAAATTAAATCATTTCAGTAGTTTGGTTTCAATTTCAAGACCATTATCACATAGTGGAAAAAGTACTATAATTTATAGGGTTCACTCCCCAACAATTTTTTTCCATGGAATGGGTTCACCGCCAATCATATTTCTAATTATCTCATGATATTTCAATCATTAAAAAATCCACTCTAGGGTTATATAATTTTTGGAACACATATCACACACTGAAGTCCATTCATTTGTGTTACATAGGAACACTATAAGAATCATTATTCCATCATAGCATAACTGGATGAACAAATGTGTTTAATGGACAATAAATTATTACATAATTGTAATCCATATAGAAAAATAGCATGTTTGGTGACTTTATATAATATTAATGTGACTCTAATAAAATAAAATAAATTTTACATAGATTGAAAATTCCTTGAATGATGAATTTGAACATTTCATTGAAAACAGTAGAAAATATCATTTTTTGGAATCTTTAAAATTAAAAAAAATTAGAATAATGAAAAAATATTTTATTTTAATATTTATATGGTATAAATTATGATATGTTTCAGTTATATTAACATTATTTATAGTAGTAAAATGTTTATATGTAAAAAATCGGAAAACAAATATTCTTTTTACTATTTTTTATGAAATTAATGAATATGTAATTTGGATAAATAATATATAAAATAGAAATTAGTACTTATATAATAAAATATATATCTATTGAAAATTTCCTTTTATAACCCCTAGATCTTATAAAATAAAATTATGAAAAATATTTTAATGAATATATATGTGGAATAAAATTTTAACCGGTCTGAGGAAATACAATCGTATATTTTTAAAAACTATTATCCTTAATTTTAAGTACAAAATTGAGGTTAATAGTAGGAAAAAATGAATACAAAATAAATTTTAATAATAGAAGAAAATATTTTCAGTTTAATGGATTGGTATCATATAATTTCCCATAATGGAAATTTAACATATACAATTCCCAAAGAAAAAGAGACTATATCATAAACACTTACCCAATGTCCAAATGTTTTTAGCACATGTTCTCAAGATCCTCTATAATAAGATTATATTTATGATAAATCATTAAAACCCATATTATTATAAATATTTTAATATATAATTTCTTTACAATTTAAAAATACCCATTTGTTAACAATTCATCCTTAAAATCAAATTTTTGGTGTTATCTATTCGATTTCTTATTATTGTTTCTTTT
Source organism: Viscum album (assembly GCA_963277665.1). Classification (NCBI taxonomy): domain Eukaryota; kingdom Viridiplantae; phylum Streptophyta; class Magnoliopsida; order Santalales; family Viscaceae; genus Viscum; species Viscum album. Next base: position 156,584,547 of record OY728128.1, on the reverse strand, counting down.
CGACGTACTGGTTCATGATACATTTTAATGGTTTAATAATATATATATTTCTAAAAAATTTATATGTATAATATTTATTCATAAAATATAAATTTATTAAAATTTATATATGTTTTATAATAATAATTAATTATATAAATTCGTGTAAATAGTAGTATTAGTGTATGCATGAGTAATATTTTCATTTTCTGACTAATAGAATGGAAGAAAGGTAAGTAATGATTTATCTTCATAGAGTCATAAATATTATATATATATATATAATATATTAATTAAATAATTTCTTATTGTTATCCATGTATGGTGTACATGAAAAAAGAATCACTTCACTTTCTGGGCTTAGTTGTCCACCCTTACACATGAACGAAATTATCATTTCTCATAGGATAAAAAGAAGGGGTAAATGGTTGTACTATTAACATAGAAGAAATTATTATTGTAAAAATATTTTTAGATCATTCATATAGTGTTATATAATATTTATATGTGGTATAATAAATAATAAAAATACTTGTATTCAGTGAATATGTTTACCTCTTCCTTGAAAAACCACCATTGAATTAAAATTTAAGCCCTCAAAGTATGGTATTTTGGAATGACCATAACATTTATTAAGTTCGGAATGAAATTTAAATGTTATTTTGGTAGTTATTTCATGAACTATATGGCTCAAACTGTGTTAATAAGTAATGGGAAGGGGCTCCCTTTTATAGGCGAGTTGCATGGAACTCTTTTAAATACATAAGATAAAAAAATATAATAATGTTTTATTCAGGTGAAAGGGGCGCAATCATATATTAAATTCACAAATAATATATATTTGGGTAATAATAAATTCATAAATCATATATGTATATGTTATATATATATTTCAACCCTATATCTATGTTTAACCCCATCTAATCCAATTAACCCATTTTGTGTTGACAATGTTTTTCCACAAATACTACTAATAATGAAAAAATATACCATACTAATAAAATATTAAATTATTTAAATAAATATTAATCTCATTCTATCTTATTCATATACAATAATTGGTATAAAATCATTTTAAAATAATCTCTCAAAACTCACTGAACAGTTTTCTTCATAATTTTTTTTTAATTCTTAAACTGAACGTCATTACATTTATAAACAGATTAAAATCATTAAAATAATGTTTAAATATTTTATTTAATATATTACCTACAAATTTCATTTCATATATTCATCAATTTTTATTAATTTCAATTAATTATATAAAAACCTATTATTTCATTAAATGTTTATAGGAAAAAAATTTCATTTAACATTGTATTATATTTATTACAATTTATTTAAAATTGGGTAACCAATTAATTTATTTTCTAAATATATGAAAATCAATTTTTATATGTTAAATAATATGGAATAATTTTTAAATAAAACATTTACCAGAAAAACATGGGCTGTAAAGAAATATTTCAAATCATTTATTTGGGAACAATTTTGTTTCATATGTGAATAAGAAATTATATTCAACAATTATATTTCATTTAAATAAAATATAAGGTTATTATTATTTAAATATATGTGAATTATTTTCATACATTCATGTTACCTTATTCATAATCTTTGAAAAAAATTATTATTTAAAGATAAATATATTCTAAAATCATGGGGTGTTACATTCTATAGACTTATAAGAAATTCAGCCTCAAAATTCTATCACCCCCTTAAAAACAACCTAGGATACTTCTACCTCATCACACCATTAAATTTTCATGTTTCGAAGTTTAATTTGTTGTTCCTAAATATAAAATTAATGAGGTGTGTAGTATTTATCTATAGTAATTTATCTTTTCAATATATGACCTCTCTTAATTTTGACTCATGATAAAGATCATTATTTGATTGTATAAACTATAATTTTAGTAAATGCGAAGCATATGTTATGAACTATCGAAATGGAGACATATGGAATACAATTTGAACATGGGATATGTTTGTATTTTGATTTTATTAATCATATACCACCCCATTATAATCAATAATATCCTATGGACTAATATATATGGTTTGTAGATTTTCCTTCATCATCAAAATCTTAATCATCTTATAAAGAGATATTTAATGGAATACCTTATCACCATCATTTAACTATAGTTCTCTAGAATGAGTGTTATAATAAATTTACTGTCAAATTTGACCATCCTTGATTTGTAACAAACTAAATTTCACCATCGATGTCATTTTAACAACTAGATCAAGTTCCAATCATTATCTTTCCAGAACATCCTCCCATCATGTTGGATACCTGCACTACTTTCTGTATGGTGAATAATAAGTGTCTATTGAAATGTTGTAGTGAACGCTATTGATATAAGGGAAGTATCACATACCAATGTATTGATCCCAACCTCATTTAAAATCCATTGAGTAGACTCTTAGTATATCTTCTAGTGTTTTATTTCCCCCAGACAAACTATCATTCTTAGAATAAATGTAGGTATAATACCCAACATTAAATTTGAATTGTGAAAAAAAATTCCATAACATCGAGGTAATTCATTCATCTCGACCATATAAGATTTAGAGTGGTACTTTATGAAAACATAACACATACATAATGTATGAACTAGATAACTAATGACAAGATAAACCTACAATAATAGTAATTAAATGTTATGATTTCATTAGTTGATTAACTCTAACAGAAAGGGAATTGTTCCCTTTAAATGTTATTAAGGACACATGATGATTTCCATTTTGTTGTTTTTCAATTTCCACCAAGGTTTGGGTATTGGTGATAATACCCCATTATAATTATACCTCTTAGCTTTAACATTCTTGCACAGTAAGACCCAAAAAAAAATATAAGGACCCCACATTAAAACATTACATAATATTAAATTAAATGAATAATTCACATTGAGGATGTTTTCAGGCTTTGAGTTTTTGATTATTGAGCCCTAACAATCACATATCAACTTGATAATTACATTTAGAAACCACTACTCAATATCAATTTTTTTCATAAAATTAAAACTCTTAAATAGAAATATGTCTAGTTCCATGTTTTAGACAACATAAATTTTCCTTGATCCCATCCTTGACTATATTAATTTTTATGTCCAGTGGAAAAAATTTCAAAAAAACGGGATGAGCATAAAATCTCAGTAAGGGATATAAAATAAGGAATGAAAACATTATCCCATCAAAAAAACAAAACAATGTAACCATACTTTTCGATCATAACATACCATATAAAATCATATGATTTATGAATAACACACAGAAATAATAAATCATAATGATAACTTGTGGCATAAAAAACATACATAAATATTGGATATCGCAGCTTCATAGGGAGTTATGTTGGAATACCCATCAGAGTATATTCCCAAAATCTATTAGAAAAAACCTTAATGTTTACCTCCGTCACGTTTCCCAATGCATTGAAGAGCTATCTCGAGCTCACCCACCCTAGGTTTCTCACAGAACAACCCATATACAAAAACAAATCCCAACATTAATAAAATATTCATAACACATAAAACAAGAATAAAGGAATGATATCATTTCCACATTTCAATCACAACAAATCATTTCATTATATATACATAATCAATTCTTTATCAATCTATTTTGAAAACGATTTATAACATTTAATTAAGTGATTTTTTGAATCCAAGTGTCACCTTACACTTTGAAACATTTAGAATAATTGAAATCTTAAATCATTAACTTACATATAAATAAAATCCTAAAACACATTTTTAAAACAGGGACATTAATTAGAATGATTTAGAAGAATAAATCTTTAAAAAATTTAAAAAGATATTTTATTTAAAGAGTTTTTTACAAAATGAGAGATGCATGAATACAAAAAATTGAGTTATAACATCAATCAAAGGTTATAATATATTGAGAAAAGATAGATTCATCATATAGTACATGAAACATTAGTATATACACTGTATAAAATTGAATTGTTGTATAATAATAAATAAGATTCAATGGAATGTAAATTCAGATAAGATCCCTTGCATAGATCGTTTCCTTAGATTAAAGACAAATCATTGACAGAATTATGTGTGAAAAATACAAATAAACCCAATATAAGTGGATATTAAGAGTAAAACAATCCGAGTACATTCACACATATTCGTAGCATGATATAATCAAGAAGTATAAGTTGATCCCAAAGAATTGAAATTGGATTAATAAGTTCTCTTATTGAAATTTGACAGCCTAATGACATTACATTAAAATTTAGAAAAAAGATTTTATGAGAGAGAAAAGGGTATCTCATTACCTATACATTAAATTATTATCAATAATTATATGTAACAATATATCCCAACATAAGAATATGTAAATTAAAAGACATAAAAGAAAAAAAGTCTTTCAAATAGAAGAGGTTTAAAAGTTCATTTATTGGTTTGGTAACATATGAAACATACAACACCTGATAAAAAGATCATGAAATAGAAATGTAGTTACCCATAAATTAAATTATATTACAAAAATAATACAATCATCAACAATACGTACAACACCCTGAATGAGATAGTGGAAAATATAGCTAGAATCTCATAGGAATTAATAGTGATATGAAAACCCCTTACCACATCATAATTAGTCATTTCATATGACAAAAAGTTAATAACCACCAAATAAATAACATAATACAATGAAAATATATAGAATAATGATAATATATATCAAATTTCAATAAACAATACACCACAAGATATAAATATGTTGCGAACAATGGAAATCTCATAGAATTAAAAGAGAAATAAAAAACCCCTTACCTCGTGTCTGACATGACCCGTTTGTTCTTTAATCTCCAGAATAATACGTTAATGTTAATTTTTACTTGATTTAGAAACTTTTTCAATATTATTATTCATTTTATATCACTTATTACCAGTTCATAAATATTATTCAATCATTTAAGTTAATAATGGTCATTTTTTCGATATATGGTACTTAAGTCAAAAATGAACTTTTTCAAATTACAAAGTGTTTTATGTGGTTAAAATTTGATTATATCTAGAATTATTTTCATTATTTAGATATCATATATATCAATATATCATCTATATGTTTGTATTTATAATATTACATAACATTTGGGGATAAGAAATGAAATACACGGTTCATGGATATGGAATGTTGTACGTACACATGAACGCTACTTTCATTTATATTTCATATTTAATGGGATGAAAACATAATGATACAAAGGTATATTATAATTAAAATATAATATAATATGTTATATATGATATATAATTTAATAAATTCCATCCTTTATATGTTCCATGTATGTGATGAAAGAATCATATCATCGTGAGGGGACGATAGTCCGCACATCGTCAAATGAAATTATCATATTTACACATATTAGAAAATCATAAAGGTATTTTTATATATAATATTACTGAATCATAGATAAAAAATAAACATAATATATCTCATATATATGTACAGTTCCAATATAATTTCCCCTAGGAGAGGTGGTAGAAGAAGATGGATCATACATCATTTCTTGAGGAAGTAGTTCTATGTCCACATAAAGAGTATGTTCTTTACACACTAGTTGGAGGTGTGTGTAAGTGTAGTTTGAATTATTCTCACAAAAAAACCGAGTATATTGAGGATATTTCTTTTGTTATAAAATAAATGAATAAATTTTTTTATGGTGTTGGGGAAGTAAAATATAATAAAATAATTAAAGAGAAGTCGTTACCATCAAATCAGTTATCTCCCATTGGTTTGAACCAAACAGTTTACTTGAATTTCCTTCTACCAAAGGGAAGTTTTTTAGGAGGATGATAGGGGTTTAGGGAGCTTAATTCGGAAAATTTTGGATGAGACAAGGGGCTTTATTAGTTTGAGGAATGGGTTAAAAGAGAGGGCCTTTTATAAGGGGGAGGAGGGGCTCTTTATGAATGTTTAAAAATATTAATTTTTTATATAATGATTTTTCAGTTTATAACGGTCCAAAATTCATTAAAGACGATGATAAGATGAATCATGTTCCAAATAAAATCATTCAATAATAATTTTACTTGTTTTGCATATTTTTTTAATCATTATAATATTATTTATTTAAATCATTTATTAATGAGGTGAACACTACGGTATTATTGTGTCATAAATAATTTTATATATTTAATGTCTAACAATTATAAAAAAATACCATGAGTAATTAATGATTTTTATCTTTCCAAATAATATTTATAGTCGATGATTTAACTTTTATAACTATATGTAAATATTGATTTACTAAAATATATTTGTTTATGTCATTTTTTTCTTTATTTTAAATTAATGAATATATAGTGTAATTATAACAACTAAGTGGCTCCAGGGGTCCCAAAATACAAGAAAGGATTCCCATGATCGTCCATGAAAAATACAATAAGGCTAGGAAAAATGTTAAGGTATGTTTTTATTATTATGATATTCTTTTTACAATGAATTACCCAATTTACCTTTAACTACGGTAAATAAAAGTCAAAAATTACTATTAACTAAATATTATTTTAATCTTATTGAAACATATTTTAGTTTCTAATAACAACTATGTATTCTGGATTTTTGAAACTAAATTCAGAGAACTAGGAAAAATTAACTTAAATGAAAAAGTCAGTTTTAAACTACTACTTAATTGTTGTACTATTCATCAAAAATAGAGGTGTTTTCCAAAAAATACAAAAATTCCACCTAAGATATATTTGATATTCCGAATTCAAAAATGATGTTTATTTTACCAAATTAAAATCATAGAAGTTGGATTAGTTAATTTATTATTAATTCTCATTGACCAAACAAAAAGCATGATCTTAAGAAATATTAACTATCAGAAGATTGACAGTTGTTTATGTCCAATTTCAAAGTGAAATTAATTACAATGACCAAAATTGGATATAATGGTAAAAATATAATCTAATTACATGTTAAAAAAATTAAAATGATAATATATCCATATAAATAAAACAGAGTAAAAGGTAGTTTTTGATTAAAATACAATATTTTACATTATTTATATTAAATTGATTTTTATCAGAAAAATACCAAAATATTACCCAAATCGAATTTCCATGTCCCGATTCTAAAGGATAATATGTTTTTAAATATATAAGTGTCTGAAACTATATTTAATAAGGTTTCACCATCAAAAGGTGGTAAATCTCCCTTTTATGGAATATTATAGTATTTATGCTTGAAATCAGAATCATTATTATTTTAAGCCTCTAAAATTTATTGGATAAATGTAAAAACATTTAAGAAATAGATTTTATCATAATAGGGTTTGTTTTTTTCATTCCCTTCATTACAATGGCTATGTGTTAACTACCATTTAAAATATTTATTTTATATTAATATTTTTCAATATAACTCAACGTTGATTGCTACATCAGTTTTCAATGAAACTTGTTTTTGCGTATCTGGTATGCCATGGAATATAACATCCCCTTTAAGGTAAAATTAATATTTATTTCAAAAATTTTAATAAATATAAATTAGTTATATTATTTATTTACCAATAATGTTACATCCTTCCCCCCTTTGGGAATTGCGTACTTGAAATTTTAAAATTGGGCATGGAAACATCATTAAATGTTCCACATCAGAAAAAGAGTCAATAAAAATATCAGTTTAAAAGAAAGAAGGAGACATTAAAAGGTCACCTTAGATAGACCATATTAGGATTCCCTGTATGAATACATGGATATAGATTAGAAAAAAACCATCAAGGTTTGATGGAGAGTGGAAGAAAAAATGATTAGGAGAAAGTTAACGACCAGAAAATCACAAACACGTGATGGGTTAAACAGATACTGATTCCCTGGTAAAAAATGTTAATGAAAAATGTTTTTGTTTTAAGATTTATTTCATAATTTTGATGAATTTATATAAGATCTTCAATAAGAACATAAGGAAACATACATAATTTTAATGTAGACTTTCATCCTTTACAAGATTTCTAGCACAATCTCATCTTTTCTCCAAATGATGAATATTTTAGATGAATAGTTCACATTGAAAGAACTATCATCAACTTCTAGAGAATAAAATAATCCAAAAAATATGAACTATATTTTTTCCATGTATTTATACATTAACCAAAACCAAAATGGTCAGCACAAGATCCGAAAATCCCTAAAACGGATAATATTTTACAAAAAGAAAAACTAATCTTAATATACAAAATTTGTCAAACAATACCCAAAGATTAAAAAGACAATTAAATAAACAAATGTCCATAAAATTATATAAATTAATCCAAACAATGATTGAAATTAAAATCTCAAAATGATTTAATCACATAGTCTACCAAGATAATTCATAACATGTATCTCCAAAAAAATCAGTTACCCTTGAAGTATCATACGAAAAAGTAATTAATAAAATCACATATTCTCCATGATAGGTTAATCATTTCTATATATAAACCAAATCACCATATGTCCACAATAAAAATATAGATTATTCCAAAACAAAATTTCAACCATTACTCCACAAATGAGATCCCAGAGTATTCTATTTCCATTAATCATATAATGTTTCCAAAAGAGAAAACATATTCTAAAATAACCATTATCTCTTAATCTCCAAATAATTTTCTTATATTAAGGTCACCTTTTTGATAAAACATATGTTCCCAAAATAAACTTGTTCTTGATCCATAAAATAATTTAACATAATGGAATAAGTCATACTATCCAGGGACATCATGTAGGAGAGTGGTAGACAATGCACCGTTATCTCTATTTAGTTGTGGGTTCGATTCATGTGGCCTTCCTGGACATGATGGGTTGTCACCCATATTACAGGTTGCCCTTTTTATAAAACCCAAAAATATTTCTAACATGTTTTAACCTCAAAATTTTTCTTATACCTTTCATTTCACACCAATACATTATGACCTCAATATCTTATATATTGTCATTTTTACCACCATATGATAAAATAAAACTATTCCTAATAGAAATAACATCATACCTTGCTCATGGTGTCTATATGGTTTCATCATCATCTTTTTCACGTAGGTAGAAGGTCCCTGAATTAAAACCATGATTTAGAGATCCTTCAAAATAATTTTCATTCTTCATCCAAATACACCTTGATAACTTTGGTCATATGGGTTTTTATAGAAAAATAGTTTCAAAAAATAACCATGTATGACAAATAATTTCAAAATATCTGATAAAACACGATTTTTATAAAATATTCAAACTGAGTATGATTTGAATCTTCATATAAATGGACCTTTTAAAATACAATCTATATGTACTGAGAGAATATATTTTAAAAGAAAATATAAAGAGGTTGTGAAAGGGTCCTCTTCTTTAGCACCTTTTTCAAAATCATAATATGTTTTAAAATCGCGTGACATGGTAAAATATTTGAAAATTACATTATAATATATAAATTTCTTGAAAATATGATAATTTTGAGATAATAGTATTTTATTAAGTACAACACATGATCAATGAAGATATCGAGGTATAGTGGTGGTTTTTGATATCTCAAACAACTACTTGTATGTGAGTTGTATGCTTAGAAAAAGGTTCACAATCATTTGAACATGTCTTGGAAATAACTATTGCAAGCTTGTTATTAGGAAGATATAGGTATATTGTTTGAGATACTCCTCCTTCCATTTGTTACCGACATTCCTTTATCGGAAAAAAATTATAAAACAAGGATTTAACAAAAATAATTGGCATAGGTACTAACCATGGGTTTAACTAAAACTCAAAATCCCTAATTTTGTATAAACTGACCTATGATAAGATCTTTATGGAAACGGCCTTATAAAATTACATAATCTTCAATTAAATGAATAATTCTATAATGGCTCAGACCTCTCTAGTGCATTACATTGTGAAAATGTGTTGTTGGAGGTGTTCCGGGAGGTCAAGGTGACTTATCCCCAACACTTTGCCAAATTTCCAGTTCTGTGAATAATGTTTCCAGATCAGTGAGGTTCTAACAGTTATCTCCTTTGCCAAATTTCGAGTTTATGAATAGTACTTCCAGAGCAGTGAGGTTCTAATAGTTATCTCCTATAAAAAATTTCGAGTTAATGAATAGTGTTTCCAGATCAGTGTGGTTATAATAGTTCTCTCCTTTGCCAAATTTCGAGTATGTGAACAGTGTTTCCAGCTTCCTACAGTTTTCCCCTTTGACGTTTCATTTGATGTATAATTCATTTAAAGGCTTGTTTTAAGGACTCTATGGCAAATTCAAAGTCCATAACACCTAAATTAATTATTCATATGGCTCAGGATGTTTTTACTTGGTCAAACCGTGTGGGTTAATGTGATCCACTTTTAATGGGGGAATTAGCGTATCTTAAACCGTTGCCCCATTAAATCTTCAAAAAGGGACAAGATATCATCCTCCCTTCGTCTTCCTCTTTGTTATCGGCTATGAGACGGTAGAACCTTTCAATCCATATCGTAGGAGTTGCACAATCAAACTTTACTCCTAGGAATGGTTCTACTCAGTTTTGATACAACCTATTTGTATCAATCAATCTTCGATATTTGGAATGTTGTATCGTCATTCTTTTGGGGTTTATCTTCTCTTTTTTCTCCTTTCCATACTATAGCATGAAATCTCCATGCTTCTAATGGGGTTGTCTTGAGGTTTTATTGGTGCTATCGTACTATGGAATCCTTGGTGGATGCAGTTTTCGTGAGAGGAGGATCTTGACGCATTGTGTGGATAAAGAACATCATGAATTATTGAGGTAGGGGATTCATTTCTTATATTTTCATTTATGTGAAACTGTATCGTTAGCAACTTTTATCCTAGTGGATCACAATGGAATTGACATAATAAATATTTGAACTGTATAAGCAAATTGATATATATCATATGTTATTGCCTCTTGTTTTGATTGATAGTGTGATATCTATGCTTGATTTATTTAGTTTTTTTTATCAATGGAAATAGGTAAAGAACGTAAACCACGATTTGTTAAATTTTGTTGGCTAAAGATAAAGAGGCATGAAAACAAATACAATTCTTATTGTAATTTTGATGTTAATCAAATTAGTGTAGTAATAATGATTATTTATTTGTGATATCTTACAGATTAGGTTTCTTGAATTTGGAACCTATGTTTAATAAATATGTTAATTCAAGGTGGATTAAAGAACTTCTTGTTTGATAATGTCTAAAAGGGTTCTAAGTTACCCTCTTGATTGTTAAAGGGACAAGATCCCATTGGTGTGATGTTTGTTTTCCTACTGCTTGTGCTGTGATGTGAGCCTAGATGGATGTTGTAATATATGGAGGCATGGATACTTTTGGTTGTGGTAGAATATGACGCCTAGAGTGGCAAGATGCCTCAGTTTATGCGTGTGGGTGTCGGGGAGGACACCAGGGATGATGGAATGGGATGGATGTGATTGATGGATGCTTGCTGATTCTCTTTGGTTGTTTATTTGCTTTACTTTTCCCCACATCTCAAGGTAGCTAGTCTTACTTAACATTCTTCCTAAAGAGGTGAAGAAGCGCGGGGCATGCCCCGTGCTTTCTGTGTTTAGCTTCTCAAGGAAGGATGTGTATATTTTCTTGATATAAGAGGTAAAGACTCGACGGGTAGTACATCTACTCACTGTGTTGAGCCCCTTTGAGTTAGTAGCATTGGAAGTTTTTCAAGAATTCCTGGGTATGTGGGAAAGTAATTCTGAAATTAATATATTAATAAATGGTGTTAACTCATGGGGTTGGAGTTCTCTTATAATAATGATGATGTTGTAATTTTTTAATGGGACAATTGAATTTGGGTGTGTTGCTAGTGAACTTTAATGTCGAATTGTTCATGGTTAATGATTGTTTAATGAATTAATTAAAGTACAGAGGAACTGATAAAAAGGGAATGATGTAATTTAATAAAATCTTTAAATGGTTGTGTTCTTATAGGATACCTAGCCTTAGAAGTAGCAGCCCAGAGTATGAGAGACGTTAGCTGTAGTTGTGTCTATGACTAGGTAATTCCCATAGTGTGGTTGTGATATATAATATATCATGTACTTTTTGTGTTTCTATATGCTACTCCACCCTGTCAGTAAGGGAAACTGACACCCAGGGGATTCTGACCCATGTAGTGTGTTTTCCACAACATTCTTGTGGGAGGATGAATGGTTGACTACCCCCCTTTTCCCCACTCACCTCTCTTGGTAGTTACTTGTGCTGATAGGCACATTTGTTAGTTTTCCCTGTATATGTTTGTAGAGGGTTATAATGGCTTGTGGTTATTCACACACATATATTCTGGATATAGTATCATATGGACTACTATAAGTGTAATGTGTATAAGCTGTGATGGCTTGAGGATCCTTACTCGGTGTATGTGTTGTAATTGCTTGAGGTATAATGCCAGACATATGATAATCATTATGCGAGCATTGGAGGCTCCCGGAAACTGCCTGGTTACTTTTGGTTGTGGGGATGGTGCGCTGCTTCACCCATGTGTCTGCGGACAAGACTTTGTGGTTTACGAGGTGGAGATTGTGGGGCTTCGCCCAGGTGTCTATGGGCAAGCCTTTTTTGGAGAGAGATGCTTAGGAAACGCGACGTTAGGGAAAAGCAGCAAACCATTGGGGAAGTAGTAGTGGGGTACCCTTGATATTCATTATTATATGATATATTCTTGTATATGTTACATGGTAAAAGAATCCATGGTGCGGTTGGGAACTTAGTATACCTATTTAGGTGATTAGTTAGTTTCACTTGTTGCTCACTGAACTTTAGCATGCTTTCTTTACTTTTTAACGAGAGGCTTCAGAGAGGATCCTACTGAGTATACTGATATACTCACCCTATGTATATATATAAACTGTTTTTCAGGTCACTTGGAGGAGGTTGAAGATCAAGCTGGTTTCTACTAGCTTGGGGTTACAGGAGCTGTTCGGGATTGTGGTTGCTGCTATTTTACTTTCTTTTGGGTAGTTGTAGTTTTTCCCTTCCAGTTGTAGTACTTTTACATAACATTTCATATATGCACTTGGGTTTATTTCATATTCCAGTTCTGAGTTGGAGTTGATTATTGTCTATCTTATCTCTCTCTTCCGCATGTGGTCTCTAAGAGGGTAATGCCTCCCATTTGTGTGTTTATCATACCTTTGGTGCTAGTCGCCAACCCGGGGCCTACTGGAGGTGGGGATCTGGGGTCATTATCTCCCTTCTCACATTGACGGACCATGAGGGGTACACTTTGTGGGGAGGGGGTCATGACAGAGTTGTATCAGAGGTCTGGTTGAGGGATAAGATGGAGTTTGGAGTTAGGCAGAGGTGAGGATGCATGGTATGGTAGGGAAACATTGTCATTCATGTTTAACAAGTGAGCTAAATACTGGAGACCAGCTAAGACATATGCGTTTAGGGCCCCCTGTGATTTTATGTATGAACCTTTAAGTTTACAATGGCTATTAAACTAGGTGAAACTAGTTGTAGGTTAGAGACCTAGAAAATTATCATGCATCATTCTTCGTGTGCCTATGTTTGAATGGGTAGACCTTGCGATAGGTTAACAAAAAATGAATAAAAGAAAAAAATTAATTAATTAATCTTGAGTCTTACATATTCCAGGCTTAGGATCTCTAAAGGTTTTTTATTTTATAGGTATGGCTCCAGGTCAACGTCCCCATCAGGCTTGCCCAGAAAATGTCCAGCAGGTTGTTGTAGCAGAATGTCGCAGGGTAGAGGTTGATGACGACAACACGTGGAGGAAGACACTCCAACAGTTTGAGCGCCAGATTCTGCAGAAGTATAAGGGATCTGTTTCAGATGCAGTCATGGAAGAGTAGTTAGAAGAAGTTGAGATCGGGTTCAGTTCGATTCTTGCTCGTAAGGAGAATTGGGTGTCCTTGGTTGTGACAATTCTACGTGGAGCTACGAGGAATTGGTGGTTCTTGTTCCTTGGGGATCGTGAGGAGTCAACGATCTCATGGGAGGAGATCGAAGACAGATTTAGAGTCCAGTTTCTTTCTTTGACTGTGACGGCATCCTGTCTCCAAGAGCTTCATACCCTTCGATAGGGAAGCACCAGTGTTCAATAGTTTGGAATCCGTTTCAGGAACCTATTACAATAGGCTTCAGACCTACTGCCAGATGAGGAGGCCAGAGCGAGGCATTTTGAGGAGGCTTTGCATCCATAAATCCAGCACTAGGTCACCCCTTTTATGGTGATAAAATATCTTGAGGTGCTAGCGAGGGTAGAGGTTGTCTAAAGGACTTTTTCAAGGACTGGATCATCACGAGAGGAGAATCAACATGATTCCTCACAATGCAAAGCTGTGGTCTGGGGTTCTTTGTTTCTATGGAATAAGAGTTTTCGTTCACCCGAGGGTAGGTCCCAGCCCTTCACATCTCGTTTCTCTAGAGGCAACAGCTCTGAGGCCTATGCCAAGGGATCAGGAGCTTGTTTTTCTTGTGTCGGTCGTGGTCATCAGCAGCAGGAGTGCATAACCTTTCAGAGCGGCCATCATGCCCCAGGCACTACGATCCAGGTTCCTCTATTGAGGTAGTTCAAGCCAAGGCAACATCAGCTAGTTACACCGACTTTAGATTAGCAGAGGGTATATGGGGCAGGCATAGGACATCCCTACAATGCTCCCCATCCTTAGAGAGTAGAGTGCGACTATGGAGGTGGTCATCATCATGTTCAGAGAGTCCATGGAGAGGGTTGTGGTCAGCTTCATGCTCTAGCATTACCAGCTCCAGGCGAGCCAGACGTCGTTCGAGGTACCCTTTTCTTGTTTTCTACCTTGGGGCGTGCCTTGTTTGATTCAGGAGTGGCACACACCATCATATCACCTACCCTTGTACATGCTTTGGGACATGAGGTAGAGAGGCTTCCAGTGACCTTGGCATTGACTATGCCAGTTGGAGGTCAAGCTAACTTATTTCAAGTACGTAGAGTCTGTGAGCTAGTGTTATTGCAACACTTCTCTTGGGGAGATTTCCTATGTTTACGAATACAACCATATGATGTCATCCTCGGCATGGATTGGTTTTATTCGGTGTAGGCTATCATGGATTGCTTTAGGAAAAATTTATTCTTCATTGGTGTGGATGGAGAGCATGTGGTGTTTTTTGGTGAGCGAGACCCTCGTATAGTTCATAGGCGCATTCCATCCTTATCATCCAAGATGGGTGAGTTGATGCTAAGTTATTCAGAGTTTCAGTAGTTGGCATTAACTAGGGTCATATAGGAGTACCCTGATGTCTTTCAAGAAGAGGTTTTAGCATTACCCACTCGATGAGAGATCGAGTTCAGGATCAAGCTATAGCCATGATCATCTCCTATATCTATGTCTCCATATAGGATGGCCCCTTATGAGTTACAAGAGCTACGTATAAATCTTGATGTACTGTTGCAGTGTGGTTTTGTTCGGCCATGTGTGTCACCATGGGGTGCACCCGTTTTGTTTGTGAAGAATGCCAACAATAGTTTGCGGATGTTTGTCGATTATCGTCACTTAGAAAAAGTGACTATAAATAATCGCTATCCTCTTCCATGAGTTGATGATTTATTCGATCAACTGAAGGGTGAAAGTTTGTTCTCAAAGATTGACTTGCAGTCATGATATCATCAAATGCGTCTGAAGGATGAGGATATCCCAAAGACTGCTTTCCATTGACGTCATCAGCAATATGAGTTCGTTGTAATTCCATTTGGTATGATGAATGCTATTTCTGTATTGATGGGAATGATGAATGTTGTGTTCCGTGAGTTCATGGACAATTTTGTGGTGGTTTTCTTTGACGACATCCTTTTTTACTCCTCATTTGTTGAGGAGCATATAGATCATCTACGTGCTGTTATGGGAGTTCTTCCTAATCATCGGCTATTTGGGAAGTTGTCTAAGTGTGAGTTTTGGGATCGAGGAGTCCGTTTATTTGGACATGTTGTGTCCCAACAGGGACTTGTTGTGGATCCATTGAAGATAGAAGCAGTTGTGTCTTCGGAAGCCCCCAGGCAGTTTTAGAGGTGCGAAGTTTCCATCGTCTCGCAGGATACTACATGTGATTCATAGCCAATTTCACTCGAGTTGGGACTCTTATGACAGATTTTACTAGGAAGTATCAAGCGTTCATATGGACTGATCAGTGTCAGGCAGCTTTCAAGTATCTAAAAAGAAGTTAGTAAGTGCTCCAGTTCTTTGTCTTCTAGCTGAGGGAGTTCAGTTTGATGTTTTCTGCGACGCTTCGCATTTGGGGATAGGTTGTGTCTTCATGAACCATAGGTCATTTGTTTCTTAGAGGTCTCGGATGTTATGTCCCCATGAACGTAACAATTCCACAAATGATCTTGAGTTGGCAGCTGTGGTGTTTGCGCTGATTTTGTGGAGACATTACCTCATTGGTGAGGACTTTGTGGTTTTATCGATCATAATAGTTTGAGGTATGTTTTCTCCCAGTGTGACTTGAACTTTCAACAGCGTCGGTGGATGGAGTTCATATAGGAATACGACATCGAAATATCATATACACCTAGAAAAGGGAATGTTGTAGCTGATGCACTGAGCCAAAAGTCACGTAGTGATTCTGTACGCGAATCAGGAGATTCCTGGGGAGTAATTGAAGAACTGTAAGTATTAAATCTTGATATGGGAGAAGTTGGGGGTAAAGGTTTTCTTTTTCAGATGACGGTATAGTCATCCCTGGTGCAGAAGGTGGAAGAGTCCGAGTTGGGAGATTTAGAGGTGGATGTTTGGAGAGACTGAGTTGTTTGTGGTGAGGCCCCTGATGGTCGGTCGGAGGATGAAAAACACTGAGTGTTGTATCATGGAAGGAATTTTGTTCCCTTGGAGATGCACGATACAGTTCTCAGAGAGTTCCACAGTTCGACTTTAGCAGTACATCCTGGTGTGACAATGATGTACCGATCCTTGAGGAGTCAGTTTTTGTGGCTTAGGCAGAAGCATGTGGCTGCGGAGTTTGTGTCTCGATGTTTAGTCTTCCAGAATGTGAAGGCCGAACACTATGTTCTTTGTCGTCTTCTACAGCCATTAGAGATTCCTTAGTGAAAGTGGTAAGACATCTCAATGGACTTTTTTACAGGGTTACCTCGAGCTCCGAGAGGACATGATGCTATTTGGGTGGTAATGGATCATTTAAAAAAATCATCACACTTCATAGCGATCAAGGAGTCGAGCCCAGTGGAATTTTTGTCGACGAAGTATCTATAGGAGGTGGTGAGACTTCATGGAGTACCTAGGATGATCATTTCTGATTGAGATCCTCATTTTAGCTCCAGGGTGTAGAGAGGTCTCCAACATGCTTTCGGTTCTCAACTATGCCTTAGCACTGCTTTTCATCCTTGAAAAGATGGTCAGACAGAGTGAACCATCCAAAATCTTGAAGACATGTTATGTTTTTGGGTTCTTGATTTTGGAGGTTCATGGATGAGACACTTACCCTTGGTGGAGTTTTCTTACAATAATAGTTTTCACTACACCATCTGTATGGCGCCGTTTGAAGCCGTGTATGGTCGGTCTTTCCATTTTCCGTTGTGCTAGATTGGGGTTGGAGAGTTAGAAATTCTCGGACTGAAACTAGTGAAGATTACAACATAGATGGTTCAGGTTATTTGTGAGAGGATGAAGAAAACACAAGATCTTCAGAAATCATATGCTGATCAAAGGAGGAGACCCTTGCAGTTTAATGTTGGGGATCATGTGTTTTTGAAAGTGACTCCTCGTCGTGGGCAGCGATGGTTTGGTCATGGATATAAGATTTCTCTTTGTTTTTTTGGGCCTTTCGTGGTGTTAGCTCATGTTGGAGATGTGGCGTATCGAGTACAACTTCCCCCACATATGAGTCAGATACATGATGTTTTCCAAGTATCACAGCTCCGTCGTTATCTTCATGATGACTCTCACATGATCGATTGGGGAGAGATTGATGTTTATGATGATGAAACCTTCGAGGAGAAACCTATGGAGATCCAAAACCACAAGGATAAGGTGTTTTGTGGGTGTTCTATCCCGTAATTCATGTATTGTGGTGACACGGTGGCCTGGAGGAGAGTACTTGGGAACATGAGTCATAGATACGTTCTCAGTACCCATAGTTGTTTGATGTTTAACTCATTTAATGTAATGATGTTCCCTTCATGTTTAGAAAATTCATGTTTTATTTATGAATTTATTTTATTTATTTTGTGGCATTCTCTCTTTTGAGAGGTATCTCGATGGGTGGTTGTTCCGACCCCGTTTCTTTTTTTCTCTATGTAGGTTTGTTTTGAATTCTTGAGGATGAAAATGTTTTGAGAGGTATCTGATGCAATGGCCCGGATCTCTTCGGTCTACTACATTGTGAAAATGTGGTGTTGGAGGTGTTTCGGGAGGTCAAGGTGACTTATCCCCAACACTTTTCCAAATATCCAGTTATGTGAATAGTGTTTCCAGATCAGTGAGGTTATAATAGTTGTCAACTCTGTCAAATTTCGAGTTCTTGAATAGTGTTTCCAGATCAGTGAGGTTCTAGAAGTTATCTCCTTTGCCAAATTTTGAGTTCATGAATAGTGTTTCCAGATTAGTGAGGTTCTAACAGTTATCTCCTTTTCCAAATTTCGAGTATGTGAAAATGTTTCCAGCTTGCTAGAGTTTCGCCCCTTTGATATTTCCTTTGACATAAAATGCATTTAAAGGCTTGTTTCAAGGACTCTATTTCCAATTCAAAGGCCATAACTCCTAAATTAATTATTCCTATGGCTCAGGATGTTTTTACTTGGTCAAAACGTGTGGGTTAATGAGATCCCCTTTTAATGGTGAATTAAGAATATCTTAAAATATTACCCCATTAAATCTTTAAATAGGGACAAGATCTCATCCTCCCTTGTTCTACCTCTTCGTTATTGGTATGAAATTCTAGAACCTTTCAATCAACCCCATATGAGTTGCATAATCAAAATTTACTGCTCAGATTGGTTCTGCTCTGTTTTGATACAACCAAGATGTAACGATCAATCTTTGATATAAGGTATGTTGTATCTTCATTATTTTGGGGTTCATATTCTCTTATTTCTCCTTTCCATATTATAGCATGTCATCTCCATTATTCTAATGGTGGTTTCATGGGGTCTGGTTGGTGCTGTCCTACCGTGGAATCCTTGGTGGATGCAGTTGTCACGAGAGGAGGATCCTAACCCATTGGGTGGATAAAGTACATCAAGAACTATTGAGGTAGGGGATTCATTGCTTCCCTTTTATTTTACGTGCAACTGTATCGTTAGAAAGTTTATCCCGGTGGATCACTATGGAATTGAACTAATAAATATTTTAACTGGATAAATAAATTGATATATATCATATGTCATTGCCTCTTATTTTGCTTGATAGTGTGATATCTATGCTTTCTTTGTTTAGTTGTTTGTTCTCGATGGAAATCGGTAAAGAATGTAAACTGGGATTAATTAATAATTGTTGGCTAAACATATAGAGGCATGAAAAAAAATATGGTTCTTATTATAATTTTGATTTTAACCAAATTAGTGAATTAAGCATTATTATTTATTTGTGATAGCTTACTGATTAGGTTTCCCGAATTTGGAACCAGTCTTTAATAAATCTATTAACTCAAGATGGATTACAGAACTGATAGTTTGATAATTTCTAAAAGGGTCCTGAGTTGGCCTCTTGATTGTTAAAGGGCCAAGAGCCCATTGATGTGATGTTTTTTTCCTGCTGCTTTTGCTCTGATGTGAGCCTGGATGGCTGTTGTCATATGTAGAGGCATGTAGACTTTTAGTTGTGGTAGCAGATGGCGCCTAGAGTTGCGAGATGCATCAGTTTATGCATGTGGGTGTCAGGGAGGACACCAGGGATGATGGAATGGGATAGATGTGACTGTTGGATACATGCTGATTCTCTTTGGTTGTTTATCTGCTTTAATTTTCCCCATGGCTCAAGGCAGATGTTCTTACTTACCCTTCTTCCGAAAGAGGCAAAGACACACGGGGTATGACACGTGCTTTCCGTGTGAGACCATTTATGTTAGTAGCATTGGATGCATTTCAAGAATCCTTGGGAATATGGGAAAGTAATTCTGAAATGAATGTTTGAATAAATGTTGTTAACTCATGGGTTTGTAGTTCGCTTTCAATAATGATGATGTTGTAATTTTTTTAAAGGTACAATTGACTTTGGGTGTGTTGCTATTAAAATTTAATGTGGAAATATTCATGGTTAATTAATTTACAAAGAATTAATTAACATACAGTTGAAATGAAAAAAATGGAATGTTGTAATTTAATAATGCTCTCAAAATTGTTGTGTGCTTATAGGATACATTGCCTTAGAATTAGTAGCCCAGAGTCTGAGAGACGTTAGCTGAAGTTGTGCTTAAGACTAGGTAATGCCCATAGTGTGGTTGTGAGATATCATATATCCTGTACTTTTTGTGTTTCTATATGCTACTCCACCCTGTTAGTAAGGGAAACTGACACCCTGGGGATTCTGAGCCCTAGGGGTGTTTTCCCCAAAATTCCATTGAGAGGATGAATGGATGACTACCCCCTTTGGCCCCACTCTCTTATCTTGGTAGTTACTTTTGCTGATAGGCTCATTGGTTAGTTTTCCATGTATATGTGTGTAGAGGGCTATAATGTATTGTGGTTATTCACACACATATATTTTGGATATAGTATCTTATGGACTACTATAGGTGTAACATGTATAGGCTTTGATGGCTTGAGGATCCTTACTCGGTGTATGGGATGTATTGTCTTGAGGTGTAATACCTGATGTATGATACACATTATGCGAGCTGTGGTGGCACCCAGAAACTACCTGGTCACTTTTTGTTGTGAGGATGGTGTAGTGATTTGTTGAGGTGTCTACGGGCAGGCCTTTGGGGTGCATGAGGTGCAGATTGTGGTGCTTCGACCAGGTGTCTACAGGAAAGCCTTTTTGGAGAGAGATTCTTAGGACGTGCAACGTTGGGGAAAAGTGGAAAACTAGTGGGGAAGTAGTAGCAGGTTACCCTTAATATTCAATATTATATGATATATTCTTGTATGAGTTACTTGGTGAGAGTATCCAATGTGAGGTTAGGAACTTATTATAACTTTTTAGGTGATCAGTCAGTTTCACTTATTGTTCACTATACTTTATCATTCTTTCTTTACTTTTTCACCAGAGGCTTCGGAGAGGATCCTACTGAGTATACTGTTATACTCACCCTATATATATATAAATAGTTTTTCTGGCCACTTGGAGCAGGTTGGAGATCAAGATGGTTTCTACTAGCTTGGGGATGCATGAGATGTTCAGGCTTGTGGTTGTTGATGTTTTTCTTTCTTTTGGGTACTTGCAGTTTTTACCTTCCAGTTGTAGTACTTATGCAGGACATTTCATATATGCACTTGGGTTTATTTTATATTCGAGTTCTGAGTTAGAGTTTATTGGTGTCTATCTTATCTCTCTCTTCTGCATGTGTTCTCTTAGAGGGTAATGCCTCCCATTTGTGTGTTTATCATACCCTCAGGGCTATTCGCTAACCCGGGGCCAACTGGGGGCGGGACTCAGGGGTCATTATCTCCCTTCTCACATTGCCAGTTTAAGAGGGGTATACATTGTGGGGAAGGGGACATGAAAAATTCTCATTGAGGATCTTTCTAGGATTAGAGTTTTAGAGAATTAGGACATAACTATTATATATCAACTTGAAAATTACATTTAGACACTACTAATCTGTATCAATTTTTCAAAAATATTAAAACTCTTGACAACAAACATGTCATCCTCCATGTTTTAGACAACATGACATTTCATTGATCCCATCCTTGACCCTATTCATCTTTATGTCCTGTGGAAAAAATTTCCAAAACTCGGTATGAGCATAAAAAATCTTAGCAAGGGTTATAAAATAAGTAATGAAAACATTATAACATAAATAAATAAAAAACAATGAAACCATATTTTTTAATCATAATAGACCTTATAAAATCATAAGATTTATGAATAACACACATAAATCATAAATAATAAAGGTAACTTATGGAATAAAAAATATAATTACATTGTAGCTATTACAGTAAAATAGGGAGTTAGGTTGGAATACCCATCACAATATATTCCATAAATGTTTTAGGAGAAACATTATCTTTTACCTCCGTTACATTACCCAATGTATTGGAGAGCTATCTCAGGCTCACCCGCCCTAGGTTTATCATGAAACAACCCATATACATAAAAAATGCCCAATAATAATTACTTATTCATAAGACATAATACAATAATAAAGGAAAGATAAAATTTCAATACTACAATCACAACATATCATTTCCTGATATTGTCATAATCAATGCTTTATTAAACCATTTTCAAAACAATTTAAAAAATTTAACAAATTGATTTTTGGAATCCAAGTGTCCCTTACCACATTGAAAATTTTATGGTAATTAACATTTTAATATATTAATGTCCATATAAATAAATCATACAACCCATTTTTAATACATGGACATTAATGAGAACGACTAAAAAGAATAAATCATTAAAACCGTTAAAATGATATTTTAGTTAAAGAGTTTTTAACAAAATGAGGGATGCTTGAATACAAAAAATTGAGGAATAACATCAATAGAAGCATATAATATCATGAAAATAGATTGATTCATGAAATTATACATTAAAGGGAAGTATATGCACCATATAATGGTAAATTGGTGTATAACTATAAATAAGATTCAATGGAATGTAAATTGAGACTAAGACCCTTTCAATGATCATATCCGTAGAATATGGAAAACTAAATGACATAATTATGTGTGAAAAATAGGAACACACCTAATATAAGTGGATATTAAGTGTAAAAAAATTAGAGGAAATTCACACATATTCATTTCAGGACATAATCAAGAAGTATTAGTTTAACCCAAAGGATTGAAATTGGTTTAATAACTTCTCTTTCTAAAATTCGACTGCCTAACGACGTCACATTAAAATTTAGAAAAAAATTTCATTAGAGGGAAAAGGGAATCTAATCACTTGGACATAAAATTTGCAGCAATAAGGATATATAAGATTATATCACATCATAAGAACATATAAATTAAAAGACATAATATAAATAAGTCATTTAAAATGTGGATGGTGAAAGGTTCCCTTATCTATTTGGTGACTTATAAAACAAATACCAAATGGTAGAAAGATCATTAAATAGAGATGAAATTACCCATACAATTAATTATATTACAAAAATAATACAATAATGGGAAGTACATACACTACAAAAAAAGATATAGTGGAAAATATAGCATGAATCTCATAGGAATAAAAAGTTAGATGAGAACCCCTTACCATGTTGTAATCAATAGATTCATATGACCAAATGTTAATAACCAAAAAATGAATCATAGAATACCATGAAATAAAATAAAATAATTATAATATATATCAAATTTCAGTAAACAATACAACACATGAAATAAATAAGTGACGAACAATGGAAATCACACGGAATTAAAAGTAAGAAAAGAATCCTTTTACCTCGTGTCTGACAAGACAAATTTGTTCTTTAATCTCATAAATAATAAGATAAAGTTAATTTATACTTGATTAATATAATTTAAAAGTTTATTATTTCATTATATCACTTTTTTCCTTTTTATAATCATCATGCAATCAGTTAAGTTAATAATGGGCGTGTTTTCGATATTTTCCACTTGAGTCAAAAATGAACTTACTATAATTTCAAGTTTTTCATGGGGGCAAAATTATATTATATTCAAAATGATATTAATTATTTACATATAATATATATCATATATATCCATTATATTCATGTATTTATTATATTAAATAACATTAGGACATAAGAAAATAAATGAAACGTTCATGGAGAATGTAAGCCGAACGTACACAAGAACATTACTTTCATTTATATTTCATATTTAATGGAATGAGAACATAATTATACATAGGTATATTATAATTCATGTATAATATAATATCATATAGATGTTACATAAGTCATTAATTCCATGTTTTATATGTTTCATGTATGTCATGAACGAATCATATCACCATGAGGTAGTCTGCACTTCCTCAAATTAAATTATCGTATTTACACATATTGGAAAGCATAGAGTAATTTTTTAAATAAAATTATAGAAACATAGAGAAAACATATACATTATATATTTCATATATAAATACACTTCCATCATAATATCCATCATCAGAGGTTGTAGGATAATATTGAACAATCATCCTTTCGTGGGGAAGTAGTTCCCCGTCCAGAGAAACATTTTGTTTTTTACCCATTATATGGAGGTGTGTCTAAGTATAGTTCGAATAAATCTCATAAAAATAACTTAGTGTATTGAGGATACATGTTTTATTATAAAAAAATGAATAAAACTATTTTATGGGGTTGGAGAAAAAAATAATATAAAAGAACTTAAGAGAAGAAGTTACCTTTATATCGGGTATCTCCCTTTAGATTGAAAAAAAGGATTACATGAATTTACTTCTACCTAGGGGAAGACTTATAAGAGGAGGATAGGGGTGCAAGGATCTTAATTGGGTAGATTTTGGATGAGCCAATGGGCTTGAGAAGTGTGAGGAATGGGTATGGAGTGAGGGCCATTATAAGGGGGAGGAGGGGATATTTAGTAATGTTTTAAAATATTATTTTATTATATATTTATTTTCAGTTTATAAAGGTCCACAAAATATTAAAGTAGAAGATAAGATGACTAATGTTCAAAATAAAATCATCCAATAATAATTGTACATGTTTTTTATATTTTATTAATATTTATTATATTATTTATTTAAATCATTTATTAATGAAGTTAACAGTGCCGCATTATTGTTTCATAAATAATTTTAGTTATTTGATGTCTAAAAATTATATTAAAATACCATGATGTGGGAAATATTTTTAGATTTCCAATAATTATATATATTGGAAGTGATACATTATATAACCCCATTTAAAAATTGATTTACTAAAAGATATTTGTTTGTGTCATTTTTGTCTTTACTTTAAATTAATAAATATAAAGTGTCATTATCACACATAAGTGGCTCCATGGGGTCCCAAAATAGACCCAAGGATGACCATGGACGGCCATGAGTCATCTAATAATGTTATATAATGTGTTATGGTGGTTATTTATTATTATTATATATTTTTACCTTGAATTAACCTATTTAGCTTTACCAATGATAAATAAAAGCCCAATGTTACTATTCACAAAAAATATTTTCTTCTTATTGAACCACATTCTACTTACTAATAAAATAAATGTATTTTAGGATTTTGATATTCAATTCACATAAGCGGTGAAATTTCATTTAAATGAAAAATTCTGTTTTTAACTACAAAAATATTTACCCTTGTTTATGTCTAATTTCAAAGTGAAATTAATTAAAATGACAAAAATTGGATTTAATGGTAAATATATAATATAATTACACTTTAAAACCAATTATAAATATAATCTAACCATATAAATATATTATATTAAAAGGTATTTTTGAATTAAAATACATTATTTCCCACTATTCATCAAAAATTGAATTTTCTAAAAAAACCAAAATTTTACCGAAAGTGAATTTTGATGTCCCTATTTTAAAAGTGAATATTATTGTTTCAATTAGATGTGACCAAAAAAATATTTAATGTGGTTTATCCAACAAAATTCGGAAAATTGACATTTTAAAGAATTTAATATTATTTATGATTAAAATTAGATTCATTCTTATTTAAACCTCCAAATTTCTTCAGATAAATGTGAAAAAAATTAAGAAACATATTTAATCATATTATGGTTTGTTATGTTCATTACCTCAAATAAAATGTCTATGCATTAACTAACATTTAAAATAATAATTTTATATTAATATTATTTTATATAACTCAACGTTGTGTGCAACGTAAGTTTTCAAGTAAATATATTGTGGCATATCAGTTATGCCATTGAACATAGCATCACCTTTAAGGTAAAATCAATATTTAATTCACAAATTTTATTAAATATAAAAAATTTATATTCTTTATTTAGTTATAATGTTACAAAAACTAAATAATATCTATCTTTATGGGGTCCCACAACTAATTCTATTTAACATATCTATACATCAACATAAATTTTGGACAAATAGAGAATGATGAATTATGATATTTATCCAAAAAAACATTATTTATTTACTGTATTGACTATTTACATTATCATTTATTGATTTGGATCCTTCTATTACGGTCATGCTTGAACAATGTAACATTTAAAAAGCATCCATTATAATCCACATGTACAGTGTTTGATAATATTTTTATCACAAAAATATACAGTTTATAATTTTTCATTGAAATATAAAATATCTTTCCCTTATTTCTTATTGAATAGTCAACCGTCTAAAAACCCATTCATATTTAATGTCTCTCAATCCTTGCCTTATATAAACAATCATGGTCCTTCCATCATAGTGCATCAAACACTTTTTTTCTGACATAGTGGTAATATATTGTGAAATTATTTTCAGAACATTTTCTTCAACTATCTCCTATAACACATATTCAATTAGTTCATCATGATTATATATATCATGGTTTTATGATTTTGATATTTTTCACTGCTTTAAAAAATAATGATATTTTATAAGTATAGCTAATGAAAAAAATTTCCATTTCATGTTCTAAATCATTATTTTGGGTAATTTTTCATAGATAAAATCAATTAGTGGGCGTAATAATCTAATACCATGTCTATAAACATGTTAACAGGATCCAATAACTTTTTATTTCATCCATATTGTTTATAAACTCTTCTCCACTGTATTATAGTGTGAGCACATGTTCACAAAAATTTCTTTTCATCAGTTCATTAAATTTTTTGTCCAATTTATATATCCATAGGAACATGTATATATTACATGTCATCATAGTTTTTGAAGTTTATATCCATGTTATATTTCTCAAAAACTCGCAATAATATATATCTTTCATAAGAAAATTATTGATTTATTCACTATTTTTATTATATGACATTATTCAATATATAATTTCCGTGATGGATCCACCAATATTACATTGAATGTGATTACATGTTACAATAATAATAATTCATATATCAAATATTCATATCTACCAAATTTTTATTATATATTATCCATTATCAATATCATTAAAATAATACTTAAAATATCTCCATAATATTCTTTTATCATATAATGTAAAAATAATATCATCTATAAAAACATTAAAAATTTGATAAAAGTTTTCTATAAAGACTATATTTATCAAATCCAAAATTATATTTTGGAATTAGTTATGTTAAAATCGAATTGATATAAATTTATAGTGTTAATACCCCATATTAAAGAAGTTCATAGATATTTCATCCATTTTTATGCTCAATTGATGATACACAAACCAGATTTAAATAATTAAAATGTTTTAAAACACAATAATTTTATCAATAAATTAATAAATATTGGGTAGAGTATATTTTTTATTTATGGTAGACTTATCATGTTCTGGATAAACAATTCAACAATGCATTTTCCAATATCTCTTAATTAAAAAAATGAATAGGATCTCATTATTGTGACACACATGACCACATAAATTTATTATTAAGATTTTCCTTATGTATCTTCTTTAATTCATGAACATCAAATGGGTTTATTCTATAAGGGATATTTCAGATAGACGTATCACCATGTATGGGTTCTATTGAAAAATTCTGGTCCTGATTAATCAAAATACGAGGGAACTCTTATGGAAATATATCAACATATTCTATAAAAATATTCATATCTTAATTTTTGAGTTTCTATAAAACTATTTAAAATATTTACACCTATTAAATACTTAATTAGACCCATATGATGTAATTAATTTCAATTAGAATCCTATATTCATCCTCAGATCAATATACAGTCAATGGTTTACTAATAATATTAAATATGAATTCCCTTCCTCCGAAACTAATAGTAGATCTATATAAATGATTACAATCCATTACAAAAATCACTTAAAATTTAACAACGGTAAGAATCATATAATTTTCATGGAAAATATTTAATCAAATCTATATTGGAGAGCACCTATAATCATGATATGTAATCATCATACCATTATAATATTTAATTTATAGTTCAATATCTAATCATTAAGGTTATTTTATGGTTACCATATAAAACTCTCCATATATAAAAGTGTATGTAGAACCAAAATCAAATAATTCATTTATAGTTATAGAGAGATAATAACTATAACCTTACACACTTAACTCTTGTGTCACACATCAGAAATTGTAATCATATGGGATTTCACTTAATCCCTTTCCATAAGAGGTTATTGAAATCAATTTCCACTATTCCAACATGTATTATTATAATATATAGTATACTTTCTATTCTCCATGTAATTTTATAATTATATTTTCAGTGGTTCATTTATATGGGATCTCCCCATATTTATTTAATCATCATTACTTTTCAAATTTCCTCGACATTCACATTGTAGATGGACCTACTTTCCACATATGATAATTTTTCTAGTTTCTTTCAAACAATTTCCCACATACATACTACCACACTTCAAGAGAAAAGAACAATATATTTTTGTTTCACCGTATGTTATATTCATAGAATTTACCCAAAATTTTCTCAATATATTCTAATCAGAACATTAATTTGTTGGGAATATCCCCTCTCAATTTCTATATTTGGAGTACATTAAATAATTTATTCATTAATACATATTTACATTATGGATACAACTTTTCAAGAAATGGTTTTAATCCACTAGAGAACAGACCAATTTTTCTTTTAGTGTATATTATAAAACAATAATAGTAACTCACCATTCTCATAAAATTTTCATCATAGGTACCAATATATTCATCAAAATAATTTTATTTCCCAGAAAATTTTCATTCCATTTTCATGAAATCCATTGTGTAAAATAATTATTTAAAAATACATTATGAAACCCAACTCATTCTATTATTAAGTTTTTTATTACACTGTATACCTAACAATATTCTTCCATTTTTTACTTCTATTTTAGGAAAATATTTCATTACAATATATTTTCATTCCACATGAACTCATTAATGTAAAATATCATCTTAGGGGTATAAAAATATCACCCTACAAAAAGTCGAATAGATGAACCACTAAAATATGGTCAATATTTCTTCATGAAAGAATTAATAGTGAATTTTCCCATCTATTTCTAATTTATATTATTATCATTACTCCTTGACTGATAGAGTTGTGTGAGAATAAAAACATGATTTAGTATTCCATATGGCATGAAATTTTTTTATCTCATAGAAAATATATCATTATCTTCTATATTAATTTTTTCATGATTAATCCTAGTTTTATCTATTGACTAGACATAAAAAATCATGTAAGATTCATACTATAATAGTCAAAGTGTGCAGTTAAATAATACTGAAAATCATTGATGATATCTCCAAAATTAGAAGCCTTATTATTAACCAATGTAATTATTAGATTCACCATATATTACTTCAATTTAATCATATTTTATTATATGAACTTTCATCATATTCATTTTAACTTTATCTCTAAAAATATCTAATACCCACTATAATACCAGCTAATGAAATATGAGAAAAATTTATATAACTATTAAATCATTTAAGAATAAAAAATAAAAAAAAAACAACAATAATTCCATCCCTAAATAGTAAATATTCAGTGTCCTTGAATATAAGATACCAAATCCAAAAATATTTCGAAAAATCATCAACATCACCCACAATGGTCTTATTTAATATAACCCCTATTAAAATTTCATACATTGTAACATTGTTTATACCCATGGAAATAACTGAATCATGTGAAAGGATGATCTTAGATTCTCAGTAAGGGTAACCATGAAAGATATTAGTTTCTGATAATTTATAAATATAGGATAGGTATAAGGGTATGAGATAACGATCATAATTATTTACGTTCATACCGAATTAGACATTGAAGATAAATCATTAGTCTTGTGATAATTCCATACAATTTAAAAAGTGGCATGTCCTAAGAGTGAAAAATCATCACATTTTCAACAGAATAAGAACATGTAATTATAATTTTTATATAATTATAAGATTATTAAATCATTTCATTAGTTGAGGATCACTCGTAATACCCCACTCAAAGTGTGGGAAATGTCCCATAATGTATTCATTTCACATCAAAATAACATTACATTATTATAATGGGTTCACGCTCCATTATATATATTATTTTCTCATTAGATTTCTAACATTAATAAATCAGGAACACACAAAATAAAATCAAAACCAATTAAATGTGTTACGTGATATTATTGAAACATTAATCATTCCATCATAGAAAAACCAATGGAAATGAAACGTGTTCATAAAAAATTTATTGTCGAATAACCATGTTACATCAAGAGAATGATCAATGATGGTATCATTAGATCATATCCTTTGTGATGAATAAAAAATTCAATGTATGATTATAATGATGACAACTAACATAAAAATTGTATTTAATAATATCATTGAAAATATGAGAAAATATAATCTTCCATTGGAATATTTGAAACAAGAAATTTCAATAATAATAAGAAAAATATTTTCAATAAAAATTAATTTGTATAATTTTCAATTATACTTTAATAGAAAATAATAACCATGATTGATGGAAAAATCACTTATGAGATAAAAGTTAAAATAGTTTTTCCACACCAGATTTAAAAAGTTGTAAATTTTTTTTCAAAAAATAATTACAAAAATTCCTTTTAATAATTTTATTTATATAATTATTAGTTCATAGGATGAAACATTATGTGAATGAAATTTTAAATGCATTGATATATAAAAATATTCCCCATTGAAAGTGAAAATTAGGTAGTCATTTCATACAAACTATATCATTTTTTTATAGAACAAAAGGGGGGATAATTTTTGTAAATCATGAAATCTGAGAAAATGAACATAGGATAAGAAAATATATATGTTGAATGTACACTGAATATAATTTTCCTCAATGTAATTTTAATATATAAAATCATGAAACCAAAAGATATTGTAACAAAAACCCTTACCTTAGGTCTCGAATTTAATCATATGAATTCTTAAGATAATTTGTAATAAATTTATATTTATTATATATATATAGTATAACAATATTAATAATTATATTATAATATAGAATTACATAAAAATTTACAATTACAAATTTACAAATTATTCTTCATTAAAATCAATTATAGGGTGTTTGTTGTTATCTTTCCCATGCATGTTTTGATTAGATGATTCTAGTTGTTCATCATTGGTCATGGATTTATCATATATATAATCATAAAAATTAAATATGTATCATATTAATTCATTATAATGACTTTTATAACAACTAATATAATTATGTATTGTAAAAAGAATTACATCGCTTCATTTAGACCGTAGACATTACGTACGCATGGGTAACCTTTTAACTTTCTTGAAAATTGCAAAAAATTAACATTCAAAATAAATAATATTTATAAATAGATAATAACTTAATAAATAAATTTTATATTAATTTAATACATCAATATGTCTATTCTGTATGGTGTATATGAAAAAAGAATCACATCCCTTCATGGAGGTAGTTGTCACATGATTGCATAGACGTCATTATAATTTGTCCACGGAAGGAAATGTGGCGAAAATGTATGAAATAATGACATAAAAAAAATTTATCGTAAGGATATCTAAATAATCTAGTTATTATTATAATATAATATTTATATTATGTTGAGGATATATTTAACCAAAAAGGATATGGTGAAGATAGTTACATCTTTTTCATGAGACCTCGTTTTCCATAGACCTTATCGCTTCAAAGAATGGTATTTTGGGAAGACAGAAACACTATGTTTTCTACAGGGATTTCATTAACACATTTATTAATTATTTTTTAAAATATTGTTTTGAAAGTGTATGTATAAATATAGGGAGGTGATTCAATTTTATATGTGAGGTGGGTGACACTTTTGTAAATACAAAAAAAAAAGAAATAAATTCATATAATTGGTAAAGTGAAACAAATGAATAAAATTAAGTGTGTGTTATTTTGGGTGAAAATAACCTAAACCCCTTATTTATCTTTGTTTATGAGATATTTTAGGCAAAATATTTAAGATTAAAACCTTGATGATCCTTTTAACACTTATAGTGGAGAAGATTTTTAACCAATGAATATATTTATAATAGATAAAATAAATGTGAACTTATTAATAAAATTCTGAAATTATGGTTTCAATTAATTAAACTATTTTATAATTTTAAATTTTGATAACTAGATTAATTTCAAATTAATATAATCAATCAAAATGAAATGAAAAAAATTAGAAGAATAAATTTTAAGCATAATGTTATATTTAATCTCATTCATTTACCAGTGAAAACAAATTTAATTAATGTTAAAATAATTTATTTAAATTATTATCTACACATTTAATTAAATTAATTCATTAATAATTATTAATGTAATTATATAAGAAAAAAACAAAATTCACACTCTACCAGACCGTAGGGCATCTCATTGATTGAGGTTTTCAAGAAAGATAAATAGAGAAAATGAAAGATCTTTATTTTTCGAATCATGTGAGAAGGATGGCAGGATTAATGAATTTTGGGTTGGTGTTATAGATATTTGAATAAATATAATTTAATTATTTTTTTAATAGAATTTAGTCTTAGGGATCCATGGTAAAGGCCAATTCACTAATCCAGTAATCACATTTTTCACATAGTCAATTACATAGGTCGATTATATAACTATGTGATAAAAAAACCATATTTAAATAAAACCAACATGGATGGCACTGTGGTAATATGATTTGAAATGTTATTTGTCATTACATAAAATAAAACTCCTCATATATCAAAAAATTAATCAAGAAATAAAAACAGAATTATATTAAGCATTGTTAAATAATATTACAGCAACCCAATCATGAATAGAAAATACAAAATAATACATCTAAGAAAACTATCCAAACATAACATCACCTAAAAATATTAAAATACTCACTCATTATAAAATAATTAGGAATTAAAAAAATAGAACATGGTGATGAATTGTAGTGGAAGATGGGCCATCGATCATGCACTTTCAACATCTAGCCAAGTTTGTGTATCTCGTATGCCACATATGTGTGTGGTAGTAGGGGTTTAAGTAAATTATTTTTCTTATAAAAACACTAATAAATATATATTCATGTATTCTATATATGGTGATTTAAGGAAACTAATGGATTCAAAAGATTCAACTGTTCATCTATGTATTCTTTAAATATGCTCCCACTATTGAAATCACATCCTGAATGGATTATAAAACATAAATGATATTTACTGAAACCTCAAACATGGAATGAATCATTTTTTACAATTTGAATTTGTAAAATTATATTTACATATATATTTTATGATATATTTCAGAATATTGTAATTTTTGGGTCTTCTAGACATGTTTTATGGTGTGAATGTGTTTCTCACAATATTAATTCCTTGTGTTCTTCTCTGTTTTATGATTTCTCAAATCATGTTTTCATGTCTTGAAATGATCTCAAATCCTAAAAAATAATCATTTCATGAAATTTAATTTTCCATCATTATTTCATCCAATTAATTCACATATGAACTTTGGAATGATTTATCACTTATCTAAGGTCATTGGAAATCATTTTCATAATAATGTCATCTTAATTTTTCTAAATTTAGAGCCTTTGGTTTATCCTCAAATAAATCATTATATTAAATACAACATTCAGTGTCCAATTGATATTGTCCAATTAATTTCTAAAAAATGTTTTTAATATCATAAATGTATGAATGAACTATACATATCAAAACCCCACCCTTGAATTTAGGTTTATCCACAATAATGAAATATAAAAATAATATAATGGAAAATCACAGTTCTATGATTTAATTGAAATGTTAATAAAATAAACTGACTATATAACAAATTAAATGTTTTAGAATAACATAGTTAAATTTCATTAATCATCACTATTTTCCATTAATAAATTCTAAATAATTAATTTCCTTTCCCCATTTCCCATTAACCTTTCCTTATCATTCATTCATTTTTATTTTTCAATTCATTGTTAATATGAATTCCATTTATATGTCACCTCACATTGGTTTTATTTTCTCACCATTAAGTTACTAAGGTTAATAGAGTAATAAAAATTACTTCTTATGCTTCACTAAACATATGATTTTAAGAAATCTAAATCTCTACTAATTATAGATAGATATTAATGTTAATCATAATGAATTTTCATTATGATACAAATGTGTCCAAAGAATACGTAATGTGGGAAAATAATATAATAAGTCTCTAAATATATTTTACAATAGATAATAGTGCCTCCAATAAAAATTTATTCTTAATCAAAAAATCCAGCATTGATAAATGTGTCATGTTTATTCCCCAATGATATATTTGTGATCTAGTTACAAGTATAAATAAAAAATTAACTCCCTCTTTTTTTCTTTTTTTCTTTTATTATGTGTGTTATGCTTATGAAAAATCTCACATGAAACACCTTACCACATATGATATATGGATCATGTAACGACCCGGTGATTTCAAGGAAATTTTTATATTAATTCTTTGGAATTTTTCGAGTCTGTGGATTCTGACGACACTTGATTCTGAGGACCGGTGTGCCCAGAATCAATTTCTGTTGTTTTGTTTGGGTAAATTTAGTAAATGTACGAGTGGGATTTTCTATATTTTGAACCAGTGCTCGAAATTTAAATCTAAGGGCACCTACGAACTCACATCGCTGATAATTGCTTAAAGGGACCTTTACCGCAGTTGCGTTTTATTCTGGTTGAATGTTAAAAATTGGGGTTTAAATAAGAAGTTAAATGAAATTGTTTAGAACAATTTTATATATATATGTAAGTTATTTCCTACCATGGGAAGCTATTGGAGAGGCTCACCCCCACATATCCTCCCATGTGTGGATATTTGAGAGGTGGGGCCCACAAGAGCCCCAACCTTTCATCTCCCATAACTCTCTTTAAACTCCCCAATTAATCCCCCTTACTTTATTGCGACAATCTCCTTATTTATGAGAACTCTTCCTCTCCCTCTCTCCCTCTTAAATTTTTTCCAACACATGTTAATCAATGAATTCTAACTCTTCAATTAATTAAATTAAGATGTTTGAATTTTGAGTTACTTGTGTGAATAAAATAATAGCTTAGGTATTATTTTATTGTGGAACTTGTGGTGTTGGAATTTTGTGGGAGCTCTAGAGAAATATAGAAGGGAGTTCTACTCTCAAAGAAAAAACACCACCCTATTCGACAAATAATGCCTTCGATGAAGAACTACACACTCTTAGATGAAGAAGGCAAATTCCACAAAGAACGATGGCACTCCTTCTTTTCTTTTCTCTGTGACAAGAGAGGAGACACCACTTCTTCTTTGGGTGCACTACAACGATGATAGAATCAACACCGTCATCTATGACGAACGACTACTGCGAATCTTTTTCAAGGTATGTTGGATTTCTTCAATTTTATTTGTATAAAATTGTTCTTCATTCTACAAGAACCCTTGTTTATCCTTAGCCAATTTCTTCCGCTTAACGCGGAGGGAACGAGACGAACGCACACGGCATGACGACCCTCGGTAGTCTCCTTGTTTGCGATTGAGGCACGTTGGAAGAGGAGATGATGGGAGAAGCGGCGGCCGTGCACTGGCCGCGTGCGGAAAAACCGCAACATGCAACCACATGCCACTCGACCGAGGGCCGAAGGGAGGAACCGTGGTGCCCCAAGGAGCTGAGCTGCGGAAGACCACGACCCTTATTCTGCGAGTCCCTTTGATGGATGTATTGGCCGGCCCATCATCCGGCCAGGCGGAGGAGAGCCGTGATACCACATCGGATGAACCACAGCCTGCCCGTACGGGCCGCTCGTGCCGAGAAGGATGGTCAGCTTCAACCGGACGGTTAGGGAGGGTGGCGCCGCTTGGCACCACCGGTTCAGGAAGCTGGGGGCCTCACCACTTTCCTAGTACTGCTCGGCCCCCTTGGACCGCTCGACCCCCTCTGGACGAGCTGTGGTTGGGCCACACCCTACCGGGCAAGGCAGTGCGACGCCGGGCGGGGTCACACCGGGCCGGGCTGCGCCCCCTCGGGTCAGCAGCGCCTTTCGGGTCGGGCCGCGCCCCTTGGGCCAAGCCGCGATTTTAAATGGGTCGGTCTGACCCCCCCTGCTAGGTCAGACCCTCCAAAACTGGGTTGACCCGACCTGCCAGCCCACTGGGCTTAAAGGGTTGGCCCGTTTTCACTTAAAGGTTAACAACTTGAAGACAACGCGTACGATCGATGCACTATCTCTGGCACTGGGACCCTCATGACATGGAGATCCTTTTGTCATACTCTATGTGAGTTCTGGAAAAAATTGGAAAATGGTCAGGTTTGGAATTAGTGTATTTCCAACCGGGCCCCTGGAGGAAAAAAGCTAATAACTCTAAGGTCGGGTGTCCGATTGACGCATCGTCTGTCACGTTGGATTCCTTTTGACGACACAAAAGTTCGGGATATATCCACTCTGGAATTCATGATAGTTGGTGTATTGACCCTTGTCTCGAGGAGTGGACCCTCCTGGAATAGAGTGTGATGTGTGCTGGAACCCTAGAGCTAGCTGCGACTACGACGAGTACCGTACATGAATCCTCTGTGGGTTCAGCGACAAAGACTACCATACTATAAATCCTCCTTAGTTTCAACGGAAATGACTACTATTCTGGTATCCTATGTGCGTCTGACAGTTCGACTTCTGTTCTAGTATCCTATGTGGGTCCGACAGAGTGGTTGGTCTAGTATCCTACGTGGGGCGGATTGCATAGCTGGACTAGTATCCAACGTGGGTCCGCCAGCATTGATGAATCAGTGACTACATATGATCATATCTATCACAATACGAAATATGTATAATTTTGTGAGCTGAGTCTTGACATTAAATCATTACCGTCGGTGTGATTTATTTCTTTCATGTATGGACCAGGTAGTGCATGGGCTCAGGAGTTGGGGCCGGACTGAGATTGATGACTTAGGTATATGTATGAGCATATACATAAGTAGAGTTGGTTGTTACTTCATGATTGTATCTTTACATTGTGGTTTATCCTTCGTGGATTTTGGGAGACCATCAGGGGTCTTAGGGTCCCTACTGAGTATTGTTATACTCACCCATGTATGGTCAATGCCCACATTACGTTGTTTTGGATGCAGATGACGAACAACACTGATCGTGGTTGAGGCGTGTGGAGCTGGACAGTACCCAGAGGTGGACCACTTGGTGGGACATACACAGAGCGGATGGACAGACCCGAGGTACTGAGGAGACTATATGTACCCACCCTTCGGTTTGGATTCCCGGAGGACAACTCGGTGGTTTCTGCTTTTAATTTACTTCTGTTGTACTAGAATTTCAGTTGTACTATACTTTTCAGTTGGGTTTGTATTCTGGCCCATTTACCTTTTAGCACTTACTTTGTGTTCAGTATTACTTTGTGCTTACATCATCTTGCATACTCTATTTTGTTTTTTTACTATAATAAAGGCAATGTCTTCCCTTTTATCGGGATTTAAGACTTTGGTGCTAGTCGCCAGCCCCTGGCCAATGGAAGGTGGGCTTGGGGTAGTCACGACATGGGCCCCGAGAATGGGTTATGATAAATTGGTATCAGAGATGTCAGTTCTGCCGGACAACTCAGGACTATGATCATTCCTTTCTGTGAAGAAATAGTTTTAAGTGTGTTGAGTGTGGTTTTATGTCCAGGGAGTCTAGTGTTGGTGTGGCGGTCGATGTATCCATACACCAGGACCCTGACCTCTTATTTCTGACATGGTGCACGATAACAATGATTTCAAGAGTGTTTCAAAAGTTTTCTTTGTGATTACATTGTGTCATCTCACCAGGTATATTGTATTAACCAAGGAACACCTGTTACTTTTTAGGATTGGCCCACGAAGGCAGCAATCAAGGGTTCTGAGTAACATGTGAGATGGCAGCCCACCGAGCGACGAGGCATTGGTGCAGGGCCCCATCATAGCGGAGGGACTAGCTGTACCCCTACCCACTGGGCCACCGATACCACTAGCCCCAGCATCGGAGAGTGGAAGCCGCCTAAGTGCGTTGCACGAAATTCAGCGATAGAGGCCGCCCAAGTTCCATAGAGTGACAGACCCTCAGGCAGTCGAGGATTGGCTAGAGGCTATCATCATAGTCTTCATATTGGTACGTACACTAGCTGACCCTATGGTTATCCTTTCCACGAGTCTACTGCACGAAGCTGCATGTAGATGGTGGAGCTTGATGCTCAAGGTGAACTACGTGGCCTCTCTAATTTGGACAGAATTTGAGAGTCTCTTCCACTTGGAGTTTGTTCCAACCACCCTTCATGCAATACGCATCCATGAGTTACTTCATCTACGGAAGGGCAGCATTACAGTAGCCCATTACTCAGTGAGGTTTACCAACCTTTCGCACTACTCCATGGACATGGTACGAGACCCATTCTTCCAGGCCTAGACCTTTGTACAGGGACTAAGGCACAGGATCATGGCTTCAATGGTCTCCCTCAACATCTTGATGCAGGAGGGAGTACTGGAGCAATCCCTTCTTGTGGTGAGCTTCCTCGTTGAGCCAAAACCTGCTGCGAGACCTTCCACCGGGCGACACGTAGTAGAGTCTTCTGCATCCAGTAGTAGACAGATGTCACAGAGGTCCAAGAGGACTAGACCATCAAGAGAGGGACCTCATGATTCTGGTTCTGTTGTGTGGGGCACAAGGAACAGATCGAGCAATATGAGGAGGAGGTAGTGTTATTCATGCGGCAGGCATGGTCACAATGCTCAAGACTACCTGACATGGCGTACAGATGAGCAAAAGACAGTGGACGGGTCTCCCATGTAGAGGAAGAGGTTTGATTTTGGCTGTCTGCGGGGAGTAGGCGGACGAGGAAAAGGATCTGGCTGGTCAGTGGGTGGTGGACGATGCTTTGAGGCTCTACCACCACCAACGCCCGGAGGTCCACCCCGACCACAGGGAGCTCGTGGGTAGATGCAGGCTCAGCTCTAGACAGTGGAGGCTTATGACCATGGCACACCTGAGATTATTTGAGGTACTATTTGTTTCTATTCCACCCTTTCTGCAATTCTGATAGACACAGGTGAATGTCATTATATTATTATCGATTCCCTTGTTCAAAGCACGGAGATTCCAATGGAGTTGTTGGCTCGATCCTTACGGCTAGAGACTCCTACGGGATAGACTAGATGATTACGCAATGGTGATAGAAGTGTGATCTTACTCTAGTAGTCATGACCTTCAGCTGGGATCATCTTGTAGCAGCGTATAGGAATTACAATGTTATCTAGGGTATAGACAGGTTCTCTATAGTCCATGCTCAAATTGAATGACTTAGGCACAATGTTCGGTGTATCCGCACTGATGGGAGCAGGTTTACCTTCACCGGCAAGAAGGGAGCCTTAGTAGCGCAGGATGGACATACACAAAGGAGAGGGCACCCGATCACACATCAGTTGGGTAGTATCATCCTCGGAGTGGTTGATGTTCGGAGTCCGAGTTTTTCTGTTGTAGTTGATCTGTATGCGGACATTTTTCCTGACAACGTTCCAGGACTACCTCCTCATAGAGAGGTAGAATTTTACAAAGACCTATACCCTGGTAAAACACTGATATCTAATCTAGAATATCGGATGGCTCCCGCTATGCTTCGTGAGCTGCGGGTAGAGATGGAGGACTTCCAGTGGAAGGGATTTATCCGACCCAGTGTTTCACCCTGGGATTCTCTGATTTTGTTTTCCAAGATGGCATATGGGAGCTTATGACTAGGTGTTCACTACCGTCACCTGAATCAGGTGACCCTGAAGAACATGTAACCACTCATGAGGATTGATGACCTCCTGGATCAGCTCACGGGAGAAAGATGGTTTTCAAAGATAAACCTCAGGTCTGGCTATCATCAGCACAGAGTTTTAGATGAGGATGTGCATAAGATGACCTTCAGGTGTCGATATGGCCACTATGAGTTCTTGGTTATGCCCTTCGGTGTAACCAATGCACTAGTAGTGTTCATGAGTCTCATAAACAGGATATTCTAGCCCTACCTTGATAGTATAGTTGTAGTCTTCATCGACGACATTGTGATATACTCGACTACTGAGGAGGAGAATTCCTACCACTTGCGGGTTATACTAGATACCCCACGAGAGCACCATATTTATGGTAAGCTCTCGAAGTACATGTTCTGGATATGAGAGGTGCATTTCTTGGGAAGTTTCATCTTAGAGGCTAGAGTTGCAGTGGATCCAACGAAGATCGAGGTAGTGTTTTCTTGGGAGCCACCCACTAGTGTGACAGAGATGCTGAGTTTTCCGGGACTGGCTGGATACTATTGGAGATTTGTTCCGAACTTCTCCAGAGTTGCAGCACCACTATCAGCCTTGACGAAGAAGGGGAAACCATTCGTGTGGTCAGATAGATGTCAGTAGAGTTTTCAAGAGCTAAGTAAGAGTTTGACCAGTGCGCCCATCTTGAGGTTGTCGGAGGAGGGTTTTGGGTGTGTAGTTTACTGCGATGCATCAGGGACCGGACACGGGTCTGTCCTGATGTAGGAGCGAGTAGTGATAACCTATGGTTCACGGAAGTTGATAAAAAACGAGCAGAACTATGCTACCCATGACCTGGAGTTAGTAGAAGTTGTATTTTCCCGGAATATGTGGCAACACTATCTGATGGGTGAGCGCTTAATAGTCTACTGTGACCACCAGAGTCTCAGGTACATCATCTCGTAGAAGGAACTGAACCGAAGACAGTGGCGATGGATCGAGTTCCCCGAGGGCTATGAATTTTTAGATAGTCTATACTCCTAGAAGGGGATCATTGTGGTTGATACTCTCTACAGAATATTGTGAATTCGTCTACTTGGAGAGGCGACATAGCAGCTAATCGCGTTGTAGATATCCTTTGTGGATAGAGATGGAGCAGATTTTCTACAGTCTCTCACATTCACTCCTACACACCATCAGCGAGTCAGAGAGGCACAACATGGGGATGTTGACTGTGAGACGCGACGTGCTCAGATATCCACAGGGCAGGCACCTGATGGATTTTCCGAAGGAGGGGATCATGTCATCCTCTTCAGGGGACATACTATGGTACCAGTTTCACTAAAGGAGGAAGTGCTACGGGAGTTTCCCACATCCCCTCTAGTGGTACATCCCTGGGTGGAGATGATGTACCAGGACTGCAGACGATAGCACTGGTGGCAGGACATGAAGAAGGATGTAGCAGAGTTCGTTTCTCGATGCCTCACTTGTCATCAAGTGAAGGCAGAGCACCAGGTACCAACGGGCTCTGTATAGCCCTTAGAGGTCCCGGAGTAGAAGTGGGATGGGATATCCATGGATTTCGTGAAATTTCTTCCACGTACATCCAGAGGACATGACTCCATCTGGGTGATCGTCAACCGACTCACCACGTCAGCCCACTTCTTACCGATCAGAGAGCAGGGATCAGTAGAGAGCTTTCCACGCCTCAACATTCATGAGATCGTATGGCTTCACTATGTGCCATCGACTATCGTTTCTAATAGAGATGTTTGTTTCACTTCCCATCTATAGGAGGGGTTAAAGGAGGCATTTGGGACGCAGCTACATCTGAGCACTGACTTCTATCCTCAGACGGATGGGCAGACTGAGAGGATTATATAAACACACAAAAAGATGCTCTGTCCATGTGTCCTTGAATTTGGTCACATATGGGACGATCACCTACCCTTGGTGGAGTTTGCGTACAACAATAGTTACCACTCCACCATCGGGATGGAACCTTACGAGGCACTGTATGACCGACTTTGTTGATCACCTCGGCGATGGACTGACCCTAGGGAGTCCAAACTTCTAGTACAAGAGATGGTTCATACAACGATGGATAAGGTGCAGATCATCCCAAAGAAGATGAAGACTTCACAGCACAGATAGAAGTCTTGTGCTGATAAGAGGAAGAAACCACTAGAGTAAGAGGATGGAGACCATGTCTTCTTACAGGTCTCACATCGATGGGGTCTACGGAGATTTGTCTGGGGAGGCAAGTTATCTCTGCATTTCATTGGAGCATTCGAGGTCCTCAGCAGAGTAGGTGAGGTGGCTTAACAACTGGCCCGTCCACCTCAGTTGCACTGGGTGCATGACGTCTTCCACATATCTCAGCTAAGGAGATATGTGCATGACCTGACTCACATAATCGATCATGGGGAGGAGGACTGGCAGGAGCATGCCCTACATTGAGGATTGGCAGGAGCATGCCCTACATGGATGGTCAATTCCTCTGGTGCACATTCTCTAGAAGCACAGGAACCTCCATGAGATCACTTGGGAGCGGGAGGCATATAAGTGAGCTTAGTATCCCCATTTGTTTTCGTAGTGTGTGTTGTAGCTTTACAGGGACATAAATCCCTACGATGGGAGTAATGTAATGACACAGAATTTTCAAGAAAATTATCATTATTAGTTCATTTAAATTTTATGAGTCTGTGGCTTCTGACGACACATGATTCCGAGTCCTAGTGAGCCCGGAATTAATTTCCAAATTTTTGTTTTGGTAAGTTCAGTAAAAGTATGAGAGAGTTTTCCAATCTTTTGAAACAGTTCTCGGAATTGAAATTAGAGGGCACCTATTAAATCACAGCGCCGATAATTTCTTAAGGTGACCATTACTGCAGTTTCATTTTATGTGGGTTGAAAGTAAAAAATTGGGGTTTAATTAAGAAGTTAAATAAAAATTTTTAGAACAATTTTATATATCTATGGAAGTTATTTCCTCCCATGAGAAGTTATTGTTGGGGCCCACACCCACCCAACTTCCCATGTGTGGATATTTGAGAGGTGGGTCCCACATGATCCCCAACCATTCATCTCCCAAAACTCTCTTCAAACTCCACAATAAATTCCCCTTCCTTTATTGGGACAAACCCCTTATTTTTGGGAACTATTTCTCTCCCTCTCTCCCTCTTTAATGTTTTCCAACACATGTTAATTAATGATTTCTATCTCTTCAATTAATTAAATTATGTTTTTTGAATTTTTGAATTACTCATGTGAATAAAATAATAGCTTAGCTATTATTTCATTGTGGCACATGTTGTCTTGGTATTTTGTGGGAGCTCTGGAGAAATAGAGAAGGGTGTTCTCATCTAAAAGAAAGAACACCACCCTCTTCGACTAAAACTCCTTCGACGATGAATGAAACTCTCTTCGAAGAAGAATGCCAATTCCATGAAGAATGATGATGTGCCTTATTTTCATTTCTCTGCAATAAGAGAGGAGATTCCATTTCTTCTTCAGGTGAACTCTGACGATGATGGAATCGATAACATCATCCATGACGCATGACAACTGCAAAACTTTTTCCAAGGTAGGGTGGATAACATCAATTTTATTTGAAAAAAATGTTCTTCATTCTACGTGAAACCTTGTTTATCCTTGGACAATTGCTTCATCTTAATACGGATGGCGCGGGCCGAATGCACACGGCCGGACGACCCTCCGTAGTCTCCTTGTTTGCGATTGAGGCGTGTTGGAAGAGGCCATGATGGGAGAAGTGGTGGCCGTGCACCGGCCGCGTGCATAAGAAATACAGCCCGCAACTGTGGGCAACTCGACCGAGGAAGAACCGGCCCTCCATCGCCAGCCGGGCCGAAGGGAGGAAGCGAGGTGCCCCCCATCACTGTGTTGCAGAAGACAACAGCTCGCGTTCTGAGGGCCGGTTCAGCGGAGGAACCAGTCGGCCCGGCGGTCGGCTGGGTGGAGGAGAGCAGCGGTGCCCGGAGGGCGCTGCGCCGGACGAACTGTGGCCCGCTCGTGCGAGCCGCATGTGCTGAGAAGGCCGGCCGGCTTCGGCCAAACGGTTAAGGAGGTCAGTGCGACCTGGTG
This sequence comes from Viscum album, assembly GCA_963277665.1. Classification (NCBI taxonomy): domain Eukaryota; kingdom Viridiplantae; phylum Streptophyta; class Magnoliopsida; order Santalales; family Viscaceae; genus Viscum; species Viscum album. Next base: position 156,540,543 of record OY728128.1, on the reverse strand, counting down.
CCGCTGGTTCGGGAAGCTAGGGGGCTGCGTCCCCCGCCTTAGACCGCTCGACCCCCACAAGCCGAGATTCTCGGCCAGCCGGCCGAGCCACGACCGAGATGCATCCTGCTGGGACGGGTCGCGCCGCGTCCTGCCGGGCCGGGCCGAACCCCTTGGGCCGGGCTATGCCTTTCGGGCTAGGCCTCACTCCTTGGGTCGGGCCACTCATTTCATCGGGCTGGTCTGACACCCCTGCTGGGTCGGACCCACCAAAACTGGGTTGACCCAACCCACCAGCCCAATAGGCATTACGGGCCGGGCCCATTTTCACTTAAAGGTTAACAACATAAAGACCGCATGTCCGATCGATGCACCGTCTACGGCACTAGGACCCTCATGACGTGGTTGTTCTATTGCAATACTCTATTTGAGTTCCGGACTACTTTGGAAAATGGTCACGTTTGGAAGGAGCGTATTTCCAATAGGGCCCCCAGAGAAAAAATGCTAATAACTCTCATACCGGGTGTCTGATTGACATGTCATATGTTGCATTGGGTTCCTTTTGATGAGACGGAACTTCGGGATACATCAAATCTGGACTTCGTGATAGTTTATGTATTGACCCTTGGCTTGAGGAGAAAACCCTCCTAGAATCGATCGTGTTGTGTGTGGGAACCCTAGAGCTGGCTGCGACTACGACGACTACTCTACTGGAATCCTCCGTGGGTTTGGAGACGAAGACTACCATACAGGAAATCCTCCATGGGTTCGACGGAGATGACTACTGTTCTTGTATCCTACGTTGGTCCGATAGTTTGACTTATATTCTAGTATCCTACGTTGGTCTGACAAAGTGACTAGTCTAGTATCCTACGTGGGTCCGACAGCTTAGCTGGACTAGTATCCTACGTGGTTCTGCCAGCTTAGATGAATCGGTGACTACATCTGATCATATCTATCGCAATACACAAGATTTATACCTGTGTGAGCTGAGTCTTGACTTTCAATCATTAACATCAGTGTGATTGATTTCTTTCCTGTGTGGACCGAGTTGTTCTTGGGCTCAGGAGTTGGAGCCGAACTGAGAATGATGACTTAAGTATATTTATTGGAATATACCTAAGTAGAGTTGGTTTATACTTCATGATTGTATCTTTCCTTTGTAGTTTATCCTTCTCAGATTCTGGGGGACCTTTGGGGGTCTCGAGGTCCCTACTGAGTATCATTATACTCCCCCCTACATGGGAAATGCACGCACTACGTTGTGTTGGTTGCAGACGACAGATATCACTGATCGTGGTTGAGGCTTGTGGAGCTGGACAGTAACCGTAGGTGGACCACTTGGCGGGACGTACACAGAGCGGACAGATGGACCTAAGGTACTAAGGAGACTATATGTACCCACCCACCGGGTGGGATTCCTAGAGTACAACTCAGTGGTTGCTTCTTTTACTTTAATGGTGTTGTACTAAACTTTCAGTTGTACTGTACTTTTCAGTTGGGTTTGTATTCTGGCCCATTTACCTTTCAGAACTTACTTTGTGTTCAGTATTACTTTTTTCTTACTTTAGCTTTCGTAATCTATTGTGTATGTTTACTATCATAAAGTCAATGCCTTCCCTTTTATTGGGATTTACTCCTTTGGTGCTAGTCTCCTGCCAATGGCCTATGGAAGGCGGTCTAGGGGTAGTCACAACAAAGGCCCGAGGACAGGTCGTTACATATCATCAGTTTGATAGTGGTGGTTTTTAGTAATTATAATGAAATACCAATTTTAATATTATAGGAGTGGTGGATACTAAATTACAATGAACAATAACACAACCCCTCCTCATATATCATGAAAAACACATAGAACAAGTCACCTAATTATGAACATCCTAATTCCACATGGGAAAAAATTACACTACAAAAATTATTTTTAATATCACGCATCACACTGAGATTAGAGCAATAAATGATATAATGATATTTAAATGTGGATATCTCTATTAATGGTATTTATGGATTATATAGACAAAATAAGTATTATTGTAATGTAGTTCAAAATATAGTGTGTTAAATAATAAAAATAATCAATCATATTCACCGTGATTCTATCCATTTATATATTAGATAATATTTTATGGATGTTCTAATATATAAAATTCTTTAGTCACTATTTATATATACTATAAAAAGTATTGAAAAATATTGGTTTATAAAATATCTTAGGAATGAGATGAATGTCTATGAAAATATAATATGGAAGTTAGTATGAATAAAAAAATAAATTAACTCCCATATTAGTAATTCTAGACATGGTAACTATTATAATAAATTCAATGGTAAAAATTTTCAGATATCTATAAATAATTATTTTTCAAATCTAAAAACACATATTATTCTCTAAAAAATAGTTCCCCATATTTCCCGTTAAAGTTTATTTAAAATGAAATTTAAAAACACATCCTAGTTTTATCCTATGTTGTTTATGTCTCCATGTTATATTGATTAATGTATGAATCATAAAATTTAATGAATTTACTTGTTAAAATTTATAAAATAGTTTATATAATAATGATGAAAAATAAACAAATTAAATTATTACTCCCCTTTCAAAAAAAACTTGGGTGGTGTTATTAATGTTATATTTCCTTATAGTTACAATATGAACGGTTGCCACATCACATAAAAATCACTCATAGCTTCCAATCATACTTATCCTATGATCCGTGATGGTCATGAGAAATGAATACACACCCCTGAAATAATATTTACTTTACAATTTATATTTACAAAATAATTATGGAAGAGATTAAATTCATAAAATTATAAAAAAAATTCAAAAAATTATTTTTTCTTCCTGAAGGAACTTTTTTTAATTTTTTTCCTCGAACATACCTAATTCAAATAATGTGATGGGTTGTTGGAATTTTTTTTACCTAGCTGAGGTTTAAAAATGGTATTTACTATGAACAACCTATGTATGTAAACCCCTTTCATTCCTCTGAAAATAGATTCACTATTCATACTAGAAGTAATTACTTAAATTTAATTTTGTTGATCAGATATTTATTTTTTAGACTATAAAATCCATGATTCATATCATGAACTTAAAAATCATGTTGGATTTCTTCATTGTCTCATGGAAAAGTGGTCACTCTATTATCATTAATATTATCTATGAGAACTAAATATTTATTTTTATCATTTCTATTTCCTCACCATTATGGATAGATTATACCACTTACCATTCTTGTAAAAATTAAATAGTTTCCATGTTATACCATTCATCATTCATATATCCATTCTGGATCACATAATAATTCTGTATTATATAGTTTATTTTTAATGTGACTTTATAAATTCGCACTCTAAAAAATAGATCACTACATTTTGCAGCAATCAACAACGTTATAGTTTCTAAAAAAATATTCAATGAATAAGTGGATTCCATGAATGTTATATATAATGGACACAAAAATTCATAGGGAATGTGAACTTTTAAACTATAATAAAATATAGTTGATCATCCCTGAATAAAAAATTCACCTTATAATATCTTAATTGATGTTCAAATCTTTTGGTATTTTGAACATAAAGTACCAAGATTTTGAATGTTGTGTATCTCATGATATTAATAGTCACAACTAAATCAGATAAATCATTTATCACTATTTTATTACTAATGTAAATTGGATTTTAGAAACATCCAAAATCTTTTCCCATTTTGGGTTGTTCCTTTAACACGATATTTGTGAAATCTCTCATCATAACTATTTTTTGGATCTCTGGTGGCTTTATTTTGTTTATTACCAGTTCTTTTTGGAACTTTGATTGTGTTGGAGTTTTCTTAAGGTCTTATTAAAAAGCGATATTAATTTATATTTTTTTTAATTTTAATTAAATTTACCCCCACTTATCTTCCATCTTGTACTCCAATAACTTTTCTAGAAATGGTAAATGTGTCTTATATGGTGGTGGAGGTTTCTCCAGTACTTTTTCATCTTAACAATATATGTATTATTTTTTTAGAATATCATTATACATTCTATCCTTCCATGAATTATTTCTACTTTTTAGATCATGATTATATTCCCTTAAATTTTCATTTCATAATTTTATAGCATTAAATTATCATGGGTTTTGTTCTTAATATCTTAGTGGTAATCATCATGGACTTATATTGAGCTTCTCAGTTATTTGACAAAAATTAATATCATAATTCCATAATGAATCCTTTTATAAAACATATTCTTCCTTAATTTCATTTACTTCTATCCCTGATTATGATCGTAAACTTTTAAAACCTCTCCCCTTTAGTGTTTACATGGATCTAAAGTAAGGTACCATGAGGATATTTATTCTGAAACCATACTAGTCTTGGTTGGTAGTATTAATCTTGTAGTTTATTTTCAAAAACCATTGTAATTCAATTATCCGTTTTTAATCAATGTAATTTTCAATGTAATTATACATTCCATTTCATGAACCATCCTTTGAACCCAAGTTACATGATAAATGATCTGATCCTAACATGGTCATATGGGTATTCTTGATCCACGTGGTTTGGAGACTAGCACCTAGAATCATACAAAATGAAAGTGGGAGTGAACTTTTTCCCACACATTTGAAATTTAGATAAACTTGTTAACATGCATTTAAACGTTAAATCCACCTGGAGTAGTGTACACAAATTTAAATGGGTAAACCAACTAAAAGAACTATAATATTGTACTGAAAACGCAAGATAACTACCAATGTCACAACATATGAAACTCTACATGACCCAAGGATAAACATCTACAACCACAACAAATCACCTTTACCATTTCTTGAACCTAGTAGAAGATAATATACATATACCTAAAGGCGTAAGAAGGGTGTGACATAAAATCCTAGAAGGCTTTTACATAGGATTCTATAATAAGATGCCAAAATTTAATTACAAAATTAATGATTTTAAGACTAACTAAATTGATATGGAAGTTCATAACATGATTAAAATAATTCACATTGTACATTTCAATGATTGAAAAAATTTAAACCAATAGATCCACAATGTTGTGTAACTAATAAATCCAAAAATGTATGATAGTTCTAGGGTATAGGATACTCAAACACTTGATGGTGATTATGGAAACATTTGAATACATACTTCCTTCTGACACTGGCCAAAGGTGATTCGTCAAAATTCAATCGGTATTGTGATATGCTGCACTTGGTTTTGTTCATTTGTAAAGAATCCAAAGAGTGTTATCCAAATAAATTAGTAACTACATTATCTTACATGTGATATATAAAAATCAATGAGGGGAAATTTATGTTAACAATATTTTAAAATAAAATTCATCCCATTCCCCCATTCCAAAAGATCCAATTATCCATTTAAAAACCAAAATGTTGTTTTAATCAAATCTTTCATTTTCTAAGAAAAAACCATTGGGTTTATATGAAAAATAATTTCAATAATGTTTCTCAAAAAACCTTTTAAATGAATTTCAAAAAATCAATTTATTTATTTATTTTCCACATTATAATTCTATAATTTCCCTTTTATTTCTCAAACACACCCCAATTCGATATAATTGATGGTTTTCCCCAATTTCATCCCAAAATAAATTTTCAAATTTATATCCCCCAGTTATATGGAATTAGGTTTCAAACAAATAAAATTAATGAACTTCATGTAATTGAATTAAATAATGAATTTTTTGTTCAAATCAAATTTTGACATCAAATCAAAATCAAAAATATTTCTCATGGAAAAAAATACTGATAACGAAACCTACCTAATATAATGAAGGTGCAGAAGATCTTGTATGGTAAACTAGATATGAGATTCAACAACATTGTGTTTAGATTCATCAACTCCATGATGATCTATCGAAATCCATGGAAGTAGAAAGAAATAAATGAACAAACATTGTGAATAAATACCCAGTGACTCGCTCTGCGATAGTAAAAATGATCAATCGCTGATTCAAATGACCTAGAAGGATTTGAGGGCTCTATAGTCACATATGAATTGATATTGGGTTGAGAGAAAATAAATCCAGATAGTATGAAAAGAGAATTCATCTAATAATCCTATTAAAAATGGAAAGGACATTACATAACGTGTAAACCAATAAAATGTTGTGTAACTGATAAATCCAAAAATCATAAACAAACTCATCACTTAATTTAAATATATATTTATTATTATATTATAACATACACATCGTATTTCTACAATAAAAGATGTGTAAATCTCAATAATTATACAGAAACAACTACTATTATGCTAAAAATCCTACAAATCTATGACTCCACCATTATAGGTATCCATTGAATTACCTCTCTCCCCTAACCAATAAAAAATAAAACCAGAGCAATGCATAAAACACACTAATCAAAATGGTAAACGGATTTTATGAACTCCCAACTATAAAAAATGTTTCCTCAGAAATAGAATCAATAATCCTTCATATCAAAATGGATAGGACACTGCTCTCTTATTACTGGCATGTGCTCTTGTGTCTCATGAAAGTCAGGACTATGATTCCATATCACTAAAACCAATGTTATCGACCAACAAGAAGTACGTTGGTTTGAGAATCAACAATCTGGACTGAACATTTTGTGACGGATAAATCCGATTTATACTCAAGATTACTCCATCTCAGAACATGAGATGGATCAGATAGATACTTTTGTATCAGAGAAACATCGAACAAATTATGATTGATGTAATTCATTATTTAAGTGATAGATGATAACCAAATTTACCCACATGTTTAATAGCCTAAAAAGATTACACAAAATGAGGATCATGTTTCACTTACCACCCAAGCCATCGATGAAACAGTTAATGTGAAACCATCAATAAAAACTAGTGATGAACTGAATTTTCCAATGGTCTACTTCATTGATCAATTTTTTTTACAGAATTTGTGTTGTTAAAATTCTATGGTAAATCATCAGAATCATTGTAGTAATCTCTTGAACCAAGCCTCATCCTACCATTGAATATTCATGAATTTGGACAAACATAGTGGAGATATACATGTTTAGACCTACAAGGCCTTGCAAGGATCTATTATAATTGACTAATGGTAACAATAGTTATATGAAAACTAAACTTCCTCCAGAAGGTCTACCTCAGCTCAGAAAATTTTGAGAAAATTGTGTGGATCATGTCCTTAAGAATATATATATCTTTTTTTGTTTGGTTATTTGACTGGAGATGGAATATTGTGCTCAAATAAACCTAATATCCCATTGCTATCTGAAGGCCACTCCATAAGTGAGAAGTTAACATTGGATCCTTGTATGACGATATAGAATATGGAACACCATGTAAATTAAAAATTTCATTAACATTGATATTTTATAACTCCTCAAAATTGGATGTATCACTAATTGGTATAATGATGGACTATTTAATAATCCAAACTATCACAACCCATACTACATTCTTATTCCACTGAGTCTGAGGAAACCTAACCACATTGTCTATAGGGACCTCATACCACATTCATGTAGGCCATAGAAGTGGATTAAGAAATCATGACACTTTATAGTTCTTTTTGTTGACCTGTTGGAAAGTATAACAATCAGAAAATAAATACTTAATGTCCCATGTAATACCGAGAAACCTTAATTTATGTTTTATATCATAGAATTGAGTTATGGGTCTTAGGTTCACTTCCCATTGGGAGCAATGGAAATCCATCATAATAGTTTTTATTACCTCTAACACAACTACAAAGGGATTCTAATATTATAGAATTATTACACTAAAGAAATACCACTCGGTAATTTCCTTCCCACCATTAATATGTCCCATAATTCTATGAAACCTATCATCAATCTATTTATTCTAAAGAATTAATTTGGTAAGAGTGGAGGTAAACAAAAAATTGTCCAAAACCACCATATAACATACTTCCCTGACACCAATATGTAGATGTTCATATAGATCCATCAAGTTCTACACTTCTGATGATTCATTTAGGGAATATGAGGGACATTTCCTACTAAAATAATATTCAATGAAATTTTATTTCCTTCTGGTTTATGAGATGTCTAAGTATAAATACTAAAGTTATTCTACCCAATTCATCCTAAAGAGATTGAAATAATTTGGGTATAATATATAAATTATGATCATGTGGTCTGAAAGCATGTTAAAATTCTATCTTTAAAGGGAATTTCACTAAATCATAGTAGAATACATTCGAAGGCTTAATAAATTAGTATAAAATAAAATGGACTCTTCCAGGTAATTTAGAAGGTTAATAAAATATAGGCCTTTAAGAATAAAAAATATAATTATCACACTTCCCCTTTATATTATATTAACACACATTTCCACTAGGAGGAAGTGAAATTCGAATCCACCCAGACTTTCTAGTCATGTCCATTTCAACCATCAATGATCAATCAAGTACATCAGCATAAAAAGTAAGATTCTATATAAAATATTAAGAATCAATAAAATCTAGAATTCACAAATCAATATATTGAGTCTTCATCTTGTCCTTTGGTACTACCTCAGGTAAAAACTCCACATTCTCAGAAAAATGGTTTATATACCCTATCAAATTCTGTCATATTGTTCTAGTATGAAAAATCCAAAAGAAATGTATAATTGAGTAAAGTATTTATTGATTTGGTCAATGAAATACACATGAAGTATTTTCACTCTAATACCTTATGCTTCTTCACTATAACCATCATGTATCACCATATCCTTCTTAATCTGACCAACATGAAGGGATAAAAATTGGCCTTGTTCATTTAAGTTGTCTCCAAGAATTCAAATAAAATATTTATACTTATAAACCACTCCTTAACCCCTTTAGGATCATTGGATCCTTTTAATTCTAGTAGATTCTTGTGATGAAACTCTTAAGAAAAATCTTAGATAACATGCCTATAAGGTTCATTTAATAGAGCATGAAAAGTAACTAGTGATGGAGCATATCCCAATGCTTGGATAGAATACATACTCACCTCATCAAGAATCAGGCCCACATTATGATGTTGTTATTATGGTTCATCATCTTCTTGATCCTTGATCTGATTCCCATATATTTTTTAATGAATAATGATACAAAACATCTTTAGATAACATTGAAGATATCATATTAACACTCAGATAGAGAATAGAGGGGATTGAATCATAATAGTTTTGAACATATTATTCTCATTTATATCTATCAAAATAAAAATGATTGGAAATATAATAACTAATCATTAATACACCCCCCTAACCCCCACTAGTGACTTATGTTTCCTTGTAGTGATATCTGGTCATTCCCACAATTCCAACAACTTTCGTAGTCCAGATAAGAAATCTAAACATCATACGAACAGAAAGATAAGTAGTTCATCCTACCCATGATAAAACATTTTTAGAAACAAGCCAAGAAACCCTTGTAAACCCATTATCGAGCCAGTACTGATATGGTACAAAGGGGGTTCCAGATCCCCATAGGTTTGACAATAACACCTAGAATCAATCAATTTGATAGAACTAATGATTTATTTGACAAACATTGTGGAGGTATATAAGTAATTAGGCATTCATACAAAGGTAAACGCCATAGGATGAATTCTACTAAAATTTAAATAGGTTAAATATGAAATGTAATATAATAAATTACTAGGAAAAAAAGTATAACTATGAATTTATTAAAAAATGAGGCTCTACACGCCTCAAGGATCACCAAAATCTACCACCAAATGGTGCCTTACCCATTGTCAAACATTGAAGAAGATAATATAGAAACACAAGAAGGCACAAGTAGGGTGTGGGATAAAAGGAAATTGGGTTCCCACCATGAATTATTTAATAATATGCCATCATTTTATTAACCAAATAAATATATTAAGTTTAAATAAATAGATATGGTTGTGTGGAGCATAATTTAAAAAAATCATACAATATATTTTAATGATGGAAACATTAAAAAATGGCTTCAAAAACAATTTATATAATTTTGTTTATATATATTCATTAGGGATGTAAAATAATTTACAAACATTGTCACACATTTATATCTCATGTATAAACAAATGATACACAAGGTCGTCAGTCCAATGGAATTATAATTTTAGGATATCAGATCCTCACACAATCAAAGGCTATGACAACAATATGTTTATACACACATCTCTATAACACTAGCCAAAGGAGACTCATCACTATCCCATTAGGGATGTGACATGCTACACAATGTTTTGTTTTATTATATAGTGTCAAAATAGTGTTATCTAAATAACCCAATAAATAACTAGGTTTTCATGTTCTCTTATACAAATAATGGTGTGTAATTTATTTTAAATCTATTTAAAAATAAAATTCATCCAAACCCCCACCCAAAAACATCCAATTGTCTATTAAAAAACCAAAATACATTTTTAAAAAAATTAGGCAAATTTCAAGGAATAAAAAAGTGTGTTTATAATTAAAAAATATGCAATCCATTTTTTTAAATACTACATTGAATTCAATTTCAACAATTCAATTTCATAATTTATATCAAAAAATATAAATTTTACAATATTAAATCAATTTCTCAAACACACACCAATTCAATGGAATTAGGGACTTTTTTCAATTTTCTTTAAAAAACCAATTTCAAATTCAACGCAACCAATTCAATGGAATTGGTTTACAATAAAAAAATTAAAATAAAATAAAGTAATTTATATTAAATAAATACACACATGGTTAAATCCGATTTGGTCATCACAGTTAAACCACCTACCTTTTTCAAGGAAATAGATTGTCTATAATGAAACCCTCTTACAAGAATTAAGGTAAAATTAATCAAATAAATCAACCTAGAAACAATATTTGACATCATAGAACTTAAATACATCAACAACATGATGATTTTCAATCTCCATGGATGGAAGGAGAATGAGATGAAGAGACAGAGAGAATGCAAACCCTGTTAGTCACACCACGATGGAAACAATGATCAAACACTGATTGAAATGACACTAAAGGGTTTGGGGTCTCTAAAAGCATTTGGGAATGAATCATGGGACAATATAAAATAAACCAATAGATGAGGAAAAAATTTCATCCAATATTTCTACTAAAAACATCAAATTTGACTTTATAGGATGTGTAACACAATTACCATACTTTTAATTTCAAATAATTCAAAAATCTCTGATTAGTATTCATCCTTTGATAAAAATAGATTTATTTTTATTTTATGACCTCCATGACATGTATCCACATTACTTAGTGTGGAAATCCATAGTAGGCTACATGACAAATATGTTTTATTCTGGAAATCCAATAAATACTTGACTTAACTATTTAAGCTATCCTCCCAATTTCTTCACATCACATCCAAGTCAAAGAAAATTTAAAAAAGGAACATTATAAAAACATACCTATTATAAAGAAAACAAAATGGTCTATTCTTATGGGATTATTGGGAGCATCATTTATTCCATATTTCTTTTCATGGATATCATACAAGCACCATATAATTGTTTTCCACCATTTTCACCCCTCACAATTGTGTTTATTCTTTTCTGCACTAGAATATATTACTATTGATATCATTTTGAAGATTGTAACTCTCCTAGTAGAATTTCGCATTTCTGTTCCTCTAATTTCATCTTCAATGATAGATAAATTATCATATGAATTCCGCATATTAACACATTTGAATTTGTTACCAAATTTTAGTCCCATGTGTATGGAATTTTCTAGATAAAATTTTAAACCATCTGCATCAAATAGTTTAGAATTATATATTTATACAAAAATAATAATTATTTAAGATGGTGGGAAAAGTTGAGAAAATATGTTATCACCAATGTATTCCATGTAGTGATAGAATGAGAAGAAATAATTTCAACCCATTCCCTTTCATCTTTTTTTTAAAAAATCTAAATAAATTATTCAATAAGGCATCATTATAGACATTATTGAATTGAAACATATAAAAATTTTCAAAATAAACTCTATGAATGGGAATTTGGATCCTTGTGAGGAGGAACTAAAAATTGAAAGTATTTTAAAATTATTTAAGTAATTAAGAGCCTAATTTCAAGCTACATTGTGATAACCAAAGTTCCAAAATACAAATCTAAATGCCTAACCATGAAAATATTCTTTATTCCCAGAGATTGTGAATAGTTGATGATCATTGTTGTGAATCTATTCTAAAAATGTATTTTTGAAAGAGTCATATCATATTCATCCTTTTGGTACTTATGCAGGGTCCTCCAAAATAATGGGTCGTACACAAGAACATAAATTTCTTCTTTTACACACTTATTTTAATCCTACAATGCATTATTACTTGAATCCCTAGAATTTCATATACAAGATTAAAATACTGAATTCAAATAAAATTAATTATTACAATTCCTAAAAAATGTAATAAAGGTAAAAACCATACACAAAATTGGTATAAAAACTTTAATAGCCTGAAGGGAATCATTAATTTCCTATAAGGATAAACCAATATAATAACTAATAAAACACAAATATCATAATTAAAAAAAGGATGTAATCAGAATGACTCAGCGTAAATTCCATAAGGATTACTAGTAATTCTGTATGATAAATTATAGAATTGATCATTTTTTCTATTTATGTTTTAAAGAAAGAGAATGAGTGAAAATGAAACAACTACGGTTTTGGAGAATTGAAAAAATCACGCTATGATTTATTTTATTCATCTTATTAATCAATGTATTTAAATAATTACAAGTTTATTTACTTTTATTATTATAAATGTGTCTCAAGGTTCCTTGTTCTGGGTAAAATTCACTAATACAGTAATAACACCATTCATTGTGTAAATTATATGGTTGGATTATAGTATTATGTGATCCAAAACCCTATTTAAGCATTAAAAAATTAGATAAAATAATATTCATACACAAAAAATTGAAATTAGTTCACGCATGAAACAAAACTCATCAAATGACATAGAAATTATCATAAAATACACTATTAAATATATTTGAAATTGATAAATAAGTTTTTAGCAACAAAAATATGTATTGAAAATAGAAAATAATATTGATGAAACAATTCCACCTACACCTACATCACTCTGAACTATGGAAATACCCATCATGATAATAATAAAGAGTAATGATGACATGGTTACTATGTGGTGAAGAATATCAGTAGTATTAGAGCTATGGATATTATGATTTTATAATTAAGACATATATATGATTCCATTATCTTGTGTATCTGTGTCATTATAGGGCATAATAAAAATAATTTTTTCAATATTTTCCTTTTAACTGAAAATTCATATTTTTTTTATGGAGAGTTCACATCCTAAATAAATTTTACAATGTGAAATGTGTTTCTATTTTTTCTTTAAATCATCTCAATTTAGTTAAATAACATCAAAAATGTTTTTGATAACACCAATGATACGTATTTCAGTCTAAAACATTGCATGAATCTTATTTTTATAGTATATAGTGGTGAAAATTTAATTCGGCATAACTATTTGATGAAAGGAATCATTATATATAATTTTATAGTGTTTTGCGACTTGATTCTTTATGTTAAAGTGGATTTCAAGCTATGAATTCCTAAATATCCCTTTCATTTTATAATTTTTAATATCCTTTTTTCAAATCATGATTTTATTTTAGGTTTTAAACATTATTCAAATACTAAATTAAAATTAATATCAAATTAACAATCTATTCTTTGGGTTGTTAATGTTTGGTCCACTTAATGATAATTCCGTTTTCATATCTCACTACACATTGCATTCATCATTAAATTATTTTCATTTACAAGTTTTTTACCAATTATTTCATCAAGATGTGAATGAACAAAATTAATAAAACAATTAGTATCTTAGAAATATTATAAAATTAATTTACCATAGTAAATGTATTTAATATAGATATATGTATCCATGAAATTTACATTTCATGTATTGACGTATTTTCTATGTATACATTCCTTTTTATATATAAATGATTTTATTTTAATTTTCATAAAATTCGATAAATACTAAATTACGGTTGTACATCTGTAAACAATTCCACTTCATATGATTAAATCTCAAAATTAATTTTTAAATAAAGAAACATGACAAAAAACATCATAAAAAACAACATGAAAAAATTTAATATAATCAACAATATTTCCTATGTGAATTTAAAATTATATATGAAAATTATATTTCATTTAAGTACCATATAATGTGTTCTGATTTACAATATAATATAATTGTTCACATAAGTATATTTTTTGTGGGATTCAAAATATATGAAAACCATTTATACATTAAAAATAAATATATTCTAAAATTTGATGGTGTTTCATAGAGTATAATTTTCTTATATTATGGGGACCATTGTTATTTCTGGGAACATATCATAATTATTTTTATGGAATGAATAAAAAAGCATTATTTAGAAAAAAAAATATTTTATACAATGAATATATATTACAAGTTAATAGAAATATGTATATAACCATTTCATAATAATTTAACCATCATAATTTTTTGTTTCTATATTATCGCTGTTATATAACATTCCATGACCACTCATAATTATAAAATTATATCATCATTCATCTATGTAGTAAAACCATCCTAAACTATAATGTGTTATAATATCTAAATGGGAATAAACAAGAAATTCAACAATGTAAAATCAATTTTATATAAAAATGATTTTTCCAAAAACATTTTCCAAAAATGATAAAATAAATTCAAAAAAAATTGGTTGAAGAAGACATGGAATGAAAAACAAGAAGAGTATATTACTTACATTGAGAGCTTTATTTCCGCTAATGTAATTTTTTTTGGAAATGATAAGTATTGAAGTTATTATTGGTATTATAATATCATGAACATGGGAGATTATTTTAATGGAATAAAATATGGTACATTAATTGTATGAAATTAAATTTTATTTGTGTTGATATGATGATTTTAATGATGAGTCATTTTATCGGTAACAAGAGTGGCACTTTTGAATATTCTATAAAAATTAAATAAACAAAATATCATTATCAAATATTAGTGGCCACCAAAATGTAAAATTAGAAATTTAATATAGGTTTGTTCAATAATCAACTCATCCTACCAATTTATTTTAATTCTTGGTTATATTTTATGCCTTATCACTTAATTTATCAACATGGTTAACTATTAAACATTTATTGTAGTCACTAACTCTTACCATGGTAACATATTTTTATGACCGAGATATTATATGGAATATATTTAATAAATCGAATATAATTATTCATAATGTGAAAACCAATTTAGAATATTCAATGTCAACATGTCGTATAAATTATTTTATTTACAAACAACACAATAAAGTAAAATATTACAAAAATGATGATATTATGAAAATAAAAAATTTAAACCAAAATTGTATATTGTACGGATTCTCATGATATATATAGGTGTATGATTTTATAGATATGATTTCAATAACATTAAAAGAAAAAAAATTGATTCGTTTATTTTGACTACTTAATTAACGTAAAATCACAAAAAAATACTATTCATACGAATAAAATATACATATGTTTTAAAAAGACAATCATGGGTTTCAAAATTCCAAAATAAAATTTAACTATTTATTTGTTCTATAAATATCTGTTCTTCTTGGGAAAATATTTTATAACATTTTAATAAATCTTCATATCATGATGATGTACAAAAAAATATAGTATTTTTAAAAAAGGAACTTTTTCACTATTCCCCAAGAAATATAACATTTTTTATGACGTATAAAAACTCAACCAAATATAATTTTAATGAATTAAATAAAAAAATATGTTCATTTTGTCACATTAAATATCTAATATTTATATATTTATCATTTAAATAAAAAAATATAAAATATAATAAAAAATGTTTTAAAGAAAAATATTTTCTACTAATGATTAATTAATGCAATACATTATATAATTTCGTACTTTTTTCATATATTTTACTAATTTATTTTCAAAATTATTTTTTGAATTTCATTAACACATTTTATTGTTATAATTATCCAAAAATAATTAGTTTTTAAAAAATTCATAATTTATATTAATATTTAAAAAAATATTGTTCAGTCTGTATTAATTTCATTTATTTTACTAATAATATTTTGTATTCATAACAAATAATGATTCTACATTTTTTTGTAGAACGAATCATTCTATTTATGTTCGGGTTTTATGGAGCACATGACATCAAACACATTAAATTTATTCAAAAGGGAAATACATAAAGAAATCATGGGGTGTTAAATTTTATCCTGACCCCCCAAAAAAATGAATTATATTTATGAATAGAAATGAAAATAATTTTTCCAAAATACATCTTGAGATGTTAATATTTCTTTTTAAAACACATAATCTATTCATAAATCATTAATCAATTTAGTTTTTCTATTTCATAGTACTTTTTCTCTATGGTCAATGATTTTTTCAAGTTTCGCCTCATAATAATGGTCATCATTAGGTTGTATCACCTCTATTTTCAATAAATAAAATAGTTCAAGTATGTACTTCCTAAAAATTGATTAAAAAATGTCACCCCGAACAATATAGAGGTTTATTGGATGTATAATATGTGAAACTAATAGACCCAAAAAAATAATGGTTTTTAATATGTCCAATGTACCAAAGGATCAACTTTCTATTAATTCCAAATTCAACACACTTATGGTACTCGCAGATGTAGAATATATCTAATTCTGATATGTACTGCGTAATATCAACTATGTTTTCAATAATTATAGTATAATTCTTTTAATTTTGAGGTGATCATTAGATCCTGGTCCGATGCCATAGAATGTGGTATTCCAGGAATTCTTTCCAGTTCCTTGTTTATATCCTATAAATTTTCTCAATAGAGAAATATACACTAATATAAATGAAACTTGTAGACTTTTGAATGTGTAAAAACATTACCGAAATGGTACTATATCCTTTAATTCTATTAGTTTATCCCATGATGATGTATGTTCTGGTGTTTGACCATTTCAAAACTAGTATGAGTAATATTTTTAACATCTCATTAATCATTTGACATTGGGACATCTGAAATAAGAAACATCAAGACATATAATATGAAACAAAATTCCTTATGTTTTTTCAACCAAATGGATTTTTAGATCTCAATATATATGTTTTCTTGGGAGATGGATATATAATGGGATGATATGTGATTTATCTATTATTTACTTATTCAATTATTTTTTTTGGATCACATTTGTTTATTGAATAATATCATTCCATCATGGTCAAGCTACAAATTCCAAAAATTATTTAATTTTTTTATAGATATATAATGTTGTTCGGTGCATTTATGATCATCACATGGATGGATATTTAGATTTTTACATTTGAAATATATGATTTACCTCAGTTCCTTATTATTTAAATTTCTATCTATTAAAAATACATGAGTATTATATATTTTAAAACATCATCTTAGATAAAGATGAATTATCATTTTAACTCTGAACATCGACCACCTTCGATTTATTATTAAGTTGGAAGATTAAAAATAATTGATAATCTGTGATGAAGTCAAAACACAACCTTTGGTTCATAATATGTACATTGATATAAAAATATATATTATTATTTTATTTTCTATATATATTTCTAACTTATAACCATATTTGATATGTCTCAATATTTTATAGATAAATAATAACCAATACTAGCTTAGAAATCATGAGTATGTTATTTATTTCTTGAAGCATAAATTGAGTTGAGTCATATGTTACCAGTCAGTTATTTTTCATGATGGAACATCCCAATACATTCATAGATTCATCATTGTATATCGGGAACCCTTCATCCCTACAGTGATGTGAGTAAAGAAGAAGTGATATAGCTTATCATGGTGACATGAAATTGTTTTTCCTATTCAATTATCCAAAGAAACATATCTCCCTTATATTTTCCACTAGTTAATGTATTTAATAGTACTAATAATTTTCAAAATGTGGATTGATGGTATCCATACATTCCTACATAACTCTAGATATTGGTCATAGTGGATGGTCTAGGACATTATCAGTAATATAAAATTTTATAGGATCTACTGATAGACCACACATTTTGATTACATTACACGAGAATGTGATATTTTATACCCATAATTCACAATTGATAAACATAGAATACAATTTCATCATCAGTAATGTCTATAAAAAAAATCCTTAAAGGATCTCAATGATCCGATCCTTTCTGGGAATATATAAAAATATCATTGAATAACATTACAACAAATTTGTAATTTTAATATATAAATACTATATTCATTATATTGTTGATGATATCAGTGGAATATGTAATTCGAAATTGAAATACAATAAATTCACATTGTCTGCACTTTGTAAGGATTTTTTTCATTTTTATGTCTACCATTTTAAACTAAATTGAATATTACAGGAATGAAGTTCAATATTTAATAATTATTAAGTCCCTCATGGATGATGAAACAGGTCATAAATATAGGGTATATGATACTTATTCTTCAATAATTTCTTTTTATGTTCATGATCATTAATACAGAGGTGAATTGACACATTATTATTTTTAATTAAATTTTCCATTCCTCCCAATAATTAAATCATGGTAATATAGATCCATTAAAAATATTATCCTAGAGTTTCTTATTCAATTATTGAATCTCAATTGATGATATTATATAATTAGTAATTAAAATTGTTGTATCTCCATGTATGTGTTTTAATGAAAACTCAGCAACAATATTTGGGGGAAGACTAGATAACTCATTTTGAAATTCATTGAAAAAAATACACAAAAATGGTATGTCTTCCTTATTGAGTTTATCCCCCACCATGTTAGATAGATATCCTTCATGATATTTTATTCAGACCAATGTAATTCCTGTATTTTCCAATGGGTGTTCATAGTCATCCTTTCCTAGATAGATTTTAATATTTTGATTAAGTATAAGAAATTTTACTTACAGATATTAGAAATTTAAATGGGATCAAAATTGAGACAACCAATTCAAGCCCAAAATCACATAAAATTTAACTATAGATATAATAATAGTATTCTAATGAAGCACAAACCCATCAATAATGAATCAGACAAAATTTATGAACTTGGGATGCAAGCATCACGCCATAAGAAATTTTAACTTATAATTAAATATAGAGTAAATGAGGGGGTAATTTGATAACATTATAAAATTATCAATATATAAAATAGATGGTAAATCTATAATAAAATAAGAAATTATTATTTCTTGAGTGGATGATAATTTTATCTTTCACCACATCATTTTTGGGATCCATATAAGTAATGTTTATTTTATTGGTTTTTCCATTTCCCCATGAATTAAAAGATTTTTGAGATCAGTTTTCACTAATTTCCCTTATCCATGAACTGTATAGTATAATTTTCATGTTCCGTGTAACTTTAGCATTATAATGTGGGTGGTTAATTTGGTTGAGATTTCCCTTAATTCATTTCATTTATTATCCAGTTCATATATCTCTAGAATTTTTTTGTTCATGGGCACATTTTCCACAGTTGAATCATTTTTTATCCCTATAAAAAAATTCATATCTATACTAACCCATTTTTTTATGAGTAAATATATATATTATTTATTAAAGTTGTTTTATTACATGAATTCCATCAAAACATTAGATTTCTCTTTTAACCCCTAAATTTTTTTGAGATATGTGAGTCTCCAAACCCTATTTCTACCTTGAGATAATGTTGAAAAATTTACTCATATATTTTGAAGTCTCATATATTTTCTGGATTTTTAATATTTGGTTTTAAGAAACTATAGAACCGATAAACTGTTTATTTTTTTTCCATTTTAAAAATTCAGTGAATAACATGAACAATGATGAAAACCTGATTCAAAGTTACAAATGTATTTTTAATCCATCTATTTTAACTACAATAATACTCCCCACATATTAGTGTAATGTATTCAAGGAATATAATTATTTAAATTGATAATTTTTAACTCGTCTCATCTCCTAGATACAATTTCATTATCTTTATTAATATTTTTAATAAACATCCAAAATTTATCAAGACACCATACACAATATATATAGTTAAAAAATTTCATTGTCTGTGAACAATATAATTTAGAAAAAAATTTCTATTGTCCTATTCCATATCTCACTAATTTGTGGATAATATGACCAATAAATGAATTTGGATGTTACTATATCAAATAAAAAATGACAAATTATTCCTTATATATAGACCATGGATTCACATTCATAGATATTAAATATTTCTGATGAATATTCAATAAATCTATCAAATACATGCCCACAGATCGTAAAGGATTTCTGTCTTTGGAGACTAGGTTCACAATCATCTTATTTCCTGAAATAAACTTGTTATATCCCATTAATGTTTTCATATTTACTACTCATCATATAAATATAATACATAAACTTTTCTCTGAATCTGATTGATGGATGAATTGGTGAGGTTACTCCCATCACCGCTCGACTCTGAGCATACCATAAACCTTTGATCCCTTCTTCTCCACTTCTTCACCGCACAACAGCCCATCGGTCGGTTAGCTCCGAGTACCTCAACGATGCAGATGGAGGGTGACCTTGAGACGAGGAGGTTCTCTGGATTCTCAGAGAGATCGTTTGTCCTATTAGTGAACTGACCCCCCTCAAGAATCATTTTTAAAAGGGACTACATCCCATGTTTCGGCTTTTGAGGATGTGATTTCCGCTCAGATTGATCTCTCCAATCACTCCTTTATAGCTCAGATTTCACTTTTGAAAGGTACAAAACCCTGGAAATTATCGGATCTTGTCTCGCGTCTTGCCACAATTCGAGGATTTACTGATTTCAAATTCTTTTCAATTGGTCGGGGTAACTTCCATATAATCTTTCCCTCTACAGAAATCAAATGTTGTGTATGGAGCGTAGGCTCTATTAACCTAATGACTGGAACATTGCGGATTCATGATTGGAAATTGATCTTCTCCTTGAATGATTTTAAAGATACGTATGCTCGTGTATGGGTAAAAATCCATGGTCTGAATAGGGTATTATGGCACACTGAGATCCTGTTTGACATCACTTCCATTATTGGAGTTCCGATTAGAATGGATTATGAAACTGAAAAGGATAGATTTGGTCTTTATGTGTGGGTGCTGGTTGAAATTGATCTAAGTGATACATTGATTGATCATGATGTTTTATCTACATCTAATGATGAAATATTCTTAAGAATTGAATATGAAAAATTTCCACCATTCTGTAATGTTTTTGAAATTATTTGACTTTAATATTTTCAATGTACGAGAGATGTGCTATCCTCTATGTTCCAAATTAAGGGACATGATAAACTGAACTATCGACGGAAGAAAAATCATTAAATTATTTAGAAGTCTACTGATGAGCCTTTGGTATTTAATTTCCATACTGGATAGATTAAGGTTGTACAACCTACTGACATGGGCCGAAGGATTGAAGGTGAGGATACTTTACCAAGGGTGGATTCCACTCCACAAGCGGATGGAACAAGCTGGGATGACAAAGCTTAAGGAAGTAATAAAAATAAGGGAAGCATCTCTTTTAAGGATGCTCTATTCAAAGGAATGGATGGTGAAATAAATGGATATGACTCAGACGATAGTCAAGCCGAAAGAGAATGCTCATCACAAGAGGTTGTGGATGATAGGGTTAGGCATGAGTTGCATTCCCTTAAATCTATGAAAGGTAAGTTACTGATTGTTGCTGCAACTTTAGATAAGTGTAAGGGAAAAGGTTAAGCTATAAATGGTGATAGTAGTAGTGTAAAAGGAAAGAATGAGGGGGTTTTGGAACCCTCTCCACTATAGGTCTTGGGTGTTCACATTGGCGTACTGAATAATGAAGGTACTTTGGTTAAAAATAGCAAAGAAGAGGGTGCTCATAACACTGACAAGTAGGAGTTGGAGTGGAATGGAAACACTTTTCAGAATTATGGTATGAATCCTATGTAAGATATCATAATGACTCTTGAGAATGTAATATGTTATGTCAATGTTTCAAATTAATTTGAGTTTCTTTTTTCCAATTTTGGTGATGTTGATTCAACCAATGCAGAGACTATATCCAATGTTGCAGATGCACCTTCAGATGATAAAATGTGGAGAATGGATGCATGATGAGTCTGGAAGGAGGGGTCACCACTCCCATATTAAAGGTGGGCGTCTTCCTTACCACAACATGGGTACCCTCTCTAAAACAGGTTAAATTTTCTTACTGTTTCCTTCTATTTTCATGTTTCCTTGTTCCTCTCTTGGACTCCCTTTTTTAATTCAATGGTGTGGCCTCTGTGTCTCATATTTATAATAAAATAGATAAACTTTTCTCCATAACCTGGGTAAATGAAACATATGAAATGGTGTGCGCAAATGCCCATTAAGCGAAAGTATTGTATATATTAATCGATGATCAGATGATTTTGTAAGATAATATTGTCTCATGGTATTGTGAATACAATATAAAAATTTAGTTCCCAATTAATAATTAATAATAAATATGATATATGGTATAAAAATTATCATTCAGAAGACAAGAATCACAATAGTGATAAGTAATCATAAATCAATAATGAACTATAATTTCATATCATATTAGTTTGGATCAATCATAATTATAGAAAAAATATAATACATAAAAGTTTTTAAACAAGGCCAAAAAATAATAATGGTTCAAGAATATAAACTTTTTTTCAAAATTGTATCAATAACATTGTCGTGATTCATATAGAAGATCAAGCACGTAATCTTATTTCCCAGCAATATCTCATGAGATATAAAATATTACCAAATACATTGGAGGGATACATGGAAATAACCTATCATATTAACCATACAATAAGGGACAAAAAGATCATAAAACATTCAACATATCATAATACATATAATGTAAATGTTTTTCATAAACAATTCATCATAGTAGAATCCATTTAAATGAAATGGGTTTCAATAATATATTTTCGTTGCATAACCCATGGAAAGGAAATGGGTTTCATAATCATGTCATCAATTCATCAACGAATAACACATGGGACAGTAATGGGTAAAGTAA
Organism: Viscum album; assembly: GCA_963277665.1. NCBI lineage: Eukaryota > Viridiplantae > Streptophyta > Magnoliopsida > Santalales > Viscaceae > Viscum > Viscum album. The sequence goes on along the minus strand of OY728128.1, from coordinate 156,517,493 downwards.
AAATATCATTATAAAAATAAAAAATCCTCCATAGAAATAATGAGGGTGGTAAACTTATAGTGTATCCCTAGAAAAAGACTAGCAACACCAAAGGTTATGTCATTAATGAATATAAATTACATAAAAATAACCTGAAGTATTCTTGAGGAAACAAAAAATTTCAATTTTATATCACTTATTTAAAATATAAAAACATCCCAAAATTTAATTTTAAAATTTTATTTGAAAATAACCTTAGAAATATGTAATGGAATATTTGAAACAATGGGTGGTCGTAAATGTGGGAACTACCCTTCATGTTTTACACAATAAAATGAAGACACCTTTCTCATTTTTTGCAATGAAATTGAAAAACATCCTTTTTTGAAAATATTCAAGGGGAATCCATTTAAATTTTTTTAAAAAAATCCAATAATGGTTTAAAATTACATAAAAACATTATTAATTCTATATTTAAATAAAATTAGATAACATATATTTTGATGAAAACATATTTTTAACCGAATATAAATAATGTCAATTTTCGTAGATAAAATTATTTTGATATAATGAGTGCATAAAGCATGGAGAATGAATGTATCACATAAAATGTTCATAAATAACAATATGTGAATATAATTCCTGATACTCTATAAATATATATCATAATATTTCCTCATCAAAAACATAATAATAAACAATACTAAAAAAACAATGATATATTATCATAATAAACATACTAACATTAAATATTTATAATTATGTGTATCTTGAAATAAAGAAACATATAATGATAATTATATCCCCAGAATTATTATAATAATGATCACAAAATAAATTTATGGGAATTATATACACTACAAAAACGAAACAAGTGGTTAATCTATAATTTGTCTCATAAAATAAATGTGATGTGAAAATACATTTATTCTTGGGAAATATTTGGATCCAAATCACAATTAAATTATAAAACGATATGAATCATTAAATGTAAATAAAATAGTTATTTTGATACATATCATTTAAAAGGGGAATTTTATACACAAAATAAAATAAAGAAGTTTTGAGTTTGACATATGTCTCCCTAGAAAAAAAGAGAGCCCTGAAATCAATTACGTTAAGTATCGTGATCCATAATACAAGTAAAAACATACTATATAATAAATATATATTTATTATTTATCATATAATGATACAAAATTAAAAAAATTATACAATATATTATTTACTTGATACCATTGATGACACTTTTATAAACAATTCCATAATAAAATCACGTTTTTGGAAAGAAATGCTTCCTTTTTCTGGTATAATTATGTTTCTTACTATTAGTAATTATATTAGATAAAAATTAATTAATTATAATATGTTTAACAACTTAATAGATATGTTATATATTCTTTAATTATCTATTTATAGAAACCCATCAATTGTAGAGTTGGAAATGATTTACACTACTGATGGGGATGGTAGGTCGTACAAAAACAAGATAGTAGTTTATATTTCATTAGAGAATGAAATGAAATGAATGTAGATAATATTTAAACATTAAATATTAATAGTTATGAAATATATCATAAATATTTATTAAATTATTCCTTCTTACCTACCATATAAAGTATAAGTGAAATAAATGACACATCTTCATGAGGATGTAGTCCGCCGTACACATAACCATCATTATCTCATTCCAAAATAATTTAATTTAAATAAGAAATAAATAAATTAATGATATTATCATTAGATAAGAATAATTAGTTTCTATTTATAATATATAAAATTTTAATTACTCAATATCTTATTTCCTTAGAATATTTTATAGAAAACATATTGCATCGATTTGTGTGGCGGTAGTATGATGTACACATATTGATGGTTTCTTTTACTAATTGATAGAAGAAGAGATGGATATAGGATATGTCATAATAATAATATTATATTACTTTTGTGTTATATTATGGTTTTATAATATTGTAATTAATATTACATGAATGAATCTGGTAAAAGAATAATTAGAAATCAAGACTCTAGTGGAGAAAATTAAAATCACATCGAAAAACCACCTTCAGATCCCTTATTAGAGACCATCTGATTTTTTTTCGGAATGAAAATTAGATATAACAAACATATAGGTATGTTTAATTTTATTATTTTTCCAAACATCTTATAAGTTTGGATTATGTGAGGGGAGGAGTTACCCTTTTATAATTGAATAGGGGAGGTGTTTTTCTAAATATAAAAAAACTATTCAATAATGGATGTCACTACCCTGAAATGTATATCCAAATATAATTTTTAAAGTATATGAGGGTTGAAATGGTTGATCCAAAACACCACCATCTTAAAACATACATTTTATATCATTTTTTATTTAAACTCTATGTTTACAAACATTTTCGATTCTATTTTTCACATCAACAAATAGTCACTTATTTTTACTTTGGAAATTCATCTATTAATAATAAAGTTATAATGATACATATTAGAAAACATAAACCCACTAATTATATATATTAAATACCATTCACATAATAATTAAATTAGTGTTTTGAAAAGTAAATTTAAGATATGCATATGCAACGTGAAAACCCATTTTTATCATAATGAAAGTAAATAGTTTTTACTGTTTTACTAATATTTATTTCAATAAATTATTTTGAATTTATTATATATTATAAATTATTATTATTTCATATATTCAATTTATTTAATTAAATTTAATTCACCAATGTGACGGAATTTAATTTAAAATAAAACATCTAGAAGCGATGAATATGCAGTCCTCCAAATTTAATGTTTTCTTATGTATAAAAACATATAATAAGATATTTAAATATAAAATTAACATTAATGAAATAAATTGGATTAATTAAAATATTATTTAACTAATTTTACTTCTATACCAATTAAGAACATAACAGATATTTTTCAATACATTAAATTAAAAATCTGTTTTCATTAAATACAGTTTTTTTCTCTATTCATCAAAAAATTAATCTTTTCATAAAATTCTAAAATATAAATTGAAAGATAATTTTGAAATGATAACATTAATGATTAAATTATTTTTTAATATTATATTTTCAGAAAGTATTATAAAATGTTTTAAAATATGTGTACAAAACATTCCATACTCATGTTTTAGAAAAAAATACATTTTTAAACATAAAACTGGATTTAATCAAATATCATTCTTAATAAATCATAGATTTATGATAAAAAATTTATTTAACGACTAATATATTAATTAAATTTAAAAAATTAAATAATAGTGTCAAAATTAATTTTTTAATATAAAACATCTTTTGTCCATAAAAAGAGATTTTTAGAAAAACATTTAATTTACCTTCAAATGATATATTTATTCTCATTTTCTATCAATTAATAAAAAATGAATTGATATTATTAATATTAAAATAATATAACTAAACAAAATTATTGATTCATATTCATTCTCACGAAATAAAAATCTATATTTTAATGATCATCTTTGAATTATAATATTAATAGTTTATTTTTGTTCACTAATACTTGGTGTTGCGGGTAATGTAGGCAATGCGAGAATATTTATTTATTTGAAAATGATATTTCATAAAATATTAGCATGTTACAAATTATTTTTCTATGTTTTTTATTTCATCATGATTCGGTTTATTTTCCACAACATGAGATAGTTGGGTGAGTATAGCAAAAAATATTTATCCAAACTCCCATTCCATTTGAGTTCTCATGACAATAATCATTAAATTGGTCATCATATTCATTATTATCATGATTCCTCATTTTTATCACCATAGACTAAAATTTTAATCATTAATGTGAGTAAAAATAATTAGTAACAATAGAGGGAAACATTTTGATAAGGAATATCAATCATAAGAAATCCCGAATTATCACACTTAGTTTCTACCGATGACATTTTAGGTTTATTCTATATAAAATTTTTAAATCATAAGATACAATAGGTTAAATCCTAAAATTTTTTATAATGTATACTCTAAAAATAATTAATCTGAAATTTTATACCAACTGTAGTGAACATATCCTAATCCACCTTCATATGATATCAATTTATATATATATTCAATACTTATTAAAAAATTTCACACCCCATAACCAAATAGATTAGTTTATATGAGGATTATAAATACGATAAATTTATTCAAAAAACCCCTTATTATTTAACAAAAATAATTTCCTAATAAGTTACCCATCTACAAAAATTATACTCCACACCCTTCTCTAAAACTAATTAAGATATAAGATGGGTGGTATCAATTCCTCTATATTGGTATATATGGGAAACCAAAATAGAAGATCATAATTGAGAATAATATGAGAATAAGAGTATGATTTGATAAAAAAATTTACTCATAATAATATATATAAATCCTAACCAACAAGTCATAGATCATGAATCATGATTCCCTGAATAGATATATTTCATAATATAAGATATAATTTATAGGATTGCGAAAACAAGGTTCATAAGGATATAAAATTGTGAAAAATGAGAATCAAATAAGCCTAATAATATGGAATAATAATGTCAGTCATACATATAAATATAAAGTAAATTATTTGTAAAATTATTACTAAAAATATAATTATCATGTAGTTTAAACATCACCACAGTTTATTGGGGTTACCCTTTATTCACTTTAAATGTTAGTGGATAGAGTCCCATAGTAGATTGGGTTCACTCCCTATTCCATTTCTTGTCATCTATTGGTATATAAATATTTGAAAAATTAATTGTAATAATATATACTTCCAATACCACCTATTAAAATATTAAAACTATACATTTGTGGGCCCTAAAAATTAAATTTGTTTCTTATATTAATCATGGCATCATTATCCCATGTGAGATAAGTTGGTTTCATGAAAAACTTCCTTAAACATAATTATATTATATATATGGAATGAATATGTATTTTTTTATTAAATAATATTCTTATTAATCTTAAGAATCATTTATTGATGTCTATATTGAATAAAAGAACACATATTAAATAATTATAAATATATATTAAAAAACAAGAAAAAATTTAATTTTCATTGGAAACATATTAAAAATTGAAATAAAACATAGAATAATGTGAAAATGATTTTATTTCCGAAAAAAATGAATGTGAAAATTAATTATTTTAATGTACAATGTTTATGAGGTATGGAAAAGGATTTCATGCTCTAAATTTAAAACAAACATTATCTTCAAAAATTTAAAAATAATATCACAATAAAATATACAAAAAACGTTAAAAAGATTAATTTTTAAACCACTGAAAATTATGTAAAATATATTTTAGAATAAACATAAAAACTATCAAATAAACTGAAGATAATTTTTCAATTATTTTAATGTATATGGACATGTAGGAAAAATAGTATTTTAAATTAATTCATAACTTTTTTATTTACTGATCTAAAATAAAACCATACAAATCTCTTAAAATCAAAATAACATTGAAATAAATTTCATAATAATGAACATATTATTCAATGAATATAAATATATATATGATATATTATTCCAAAAAAGTTAATATATATTAGATATAAAATGAAATTTTTGAAAAATATGAATCTTGTCTGAATAAATGAAAATTAATACAAAAAACTATACATCAGACTTCCTTTTGTTCTAATATGCTTTATCCACCTATAAATTAAATTAAAATTAATATTAAATATATATCATAAAAAAAATATATTTTTGTTTATAAATACCTCTCACTTATAATTTCTTACCACCTATTTGGAAATAATTATTTGTAAAAATTACTATATTTGTTTTAATATTTTTGTTTTTGATGCATGTTTTGATTCGGTGGATTAAGTATGTTCCCCATAGACAAGTTCTCTTCATCTCAAATTTGTTTAATAATTTTTATCACATTTTTATGTATTTAAATATAATTATGTTTATTTCATGGAATATTTGGTGAGAATTATCTTGGAAATAAAAAATATCAATCTTTATAATATTTTATTTCAAAAGAAGTATTCTTTTAATAAATGAATTATGATATGTGTATTATCATTCATGAATCATGAAAACGTATTAAATTATTTAATTTTACATAATATTTAATGTATCTAACATTACACAAACATTCAATAGATCATTATTATAGCATATTTCATTTAGTTGGTAGAACAAACAAAAATAAGAGCATGTTATAAGGACTGATTTCATAAGAATGGGATATAGGAAAATGATGATATCACTTTAATAGAACAATAATTAGTTAAAAAATCAGATTTATAAATAAAATTAAATTCTATTTTGTTAAAAAAAATAATAGGATAAAAATAATGTATAACTTATCATATATACTTAGACTATAAATCTCTTCTTGAAGGACCTTTGGAAATAAGAGGTTTAGGGATTCTTATTGAGATCCTCATCTCAGGAACATTGGAGATTCATGTTTGGGAATGAACTATTCCAATTTAATGAGTAGAATACATTGTAATTTATTGGATTTTATATTGTAAATTATGAATTATTTATTTGTGGGAGGAGTGGCACATTGTTAAATAATCATAAATTTAAATATCATTATTATCACAATCAAAACATCGTGGAACCAAATTTGCCAAATATTGATGATTGGTTATATTAAGTTGATAATACACTCACATAATCTATTATAGACATGTTTTTGTTATTTGTTTTTTATTATGTAAATATTTTACCACTTTTGGCCCAATTGAACCTTATCTAGGATAACTAAATTTTTCCATGGTAACATATTTTTTCGAGAAATAATGAATTATAAATTATTAAATAATTAAAAAATGTAAATTCCACCTATTGTAACCAATTTATAATAATAAATTTCATAAATTATAACACCAAATTTCACTATAACTATTATTATGTTAATCAAATTTTAGTTTAATTTAATATTTTAATATTGTAGGTTTAATATTCCACTATTTTGTGAGTTTTCAAACCAATAAATTGCTTATTCTAGGTCACCAAATATTAATAGAAATATGGAATATTAAAATTAAGCGGTATCCATTATTAATATGGTAAATATTTTCAATGATTTCTGTAAACCATCCTTCCTACCATTACAAGGGGACTTTATAGTTCATTTTAATGTGCCTATTTAGTTTAAGTAGGAAGTAAACAACTAGTTCTGACCATGTGGGGTTATAAAACTATATGGGTGGTGGAATGAAAGGGTTTACACTTGTCATAGAAATCTATATGGCAATTTTGTGAGAAATTATATAATTTAAGAGAGTTATTTTCCATTGTTGGAACGTGGTTTTTCCAACATTATGGAAATTGTACGAATCATCCTATTTCTAGATATTTCATTTTTCTCACTTTTCATTCGAAAATTAAACAGTTTTTCTTTTTATCTTAATCATACCTACTTTATTATCCCTATGAACTGGATAGGGATCTCATTACCCCTAAATCCTAGATTTCAAGCATCCATTCATTATTCTTTCAAGAAGAAGCCCTAGGAAAAATCCAATATCTAGTTTACCCCTTATATCCACCACATTTCCATTTATCTTCTAACTTATCATCATTTTACTATCCTTAGTATCTATTATGTGATTATATCGAGTATGTGGAAGGGTAATCATATTTTTTTTATTGGTTCATTGTCAGGGTATCGAGATTCTAGTTGGAGGATTAATCATTAAATGAAATTACATCTAGCTTGATTTCCAATCATCCAATATTGGCATTCATTTGTATTTTTCAACAAAATACAATGAAATATTAGATTTATTATATAAAATGAATGTTTATTCAAATTATAGATATGTGTAATTTTTTAATAGGATTATTATTTATTTTGAGTCAAAATATCACTAGTCTTAAAGGGAGTTTTCAAGGGATTTTATTTCTAATGTTCTTTTTGAATTTTATGTGGTTGTAAAATGACTTTAACTGGAATTGGGTTTGTGAAAACATTTGAACCCATTTGGGTAATGTTAAAAATAAAAAATCATTGATTTGAACTATTTTGGGTATTTTAAAGAATTATTTTCTATTTCATGATAAATTAAAAAATGGATTTAGTGGAATTGTTTTAAGGAATATGTGAAAATTAATTAATTTTAACCAATTGATTGAAATGAAATTCCAAGGGGTGAAAATTATTCAAAATCATGATTATTTTATTATTGAATGATTTTTTGTAATGTTTTAATGGGTATCAAATGATTTTGGATTATGAGACAATCCTGATACCCTTTTCTTTCTTGATGTGGACTATTATATGAGAGGAATAGTGATGTTTGGGTGATATTGATGATACAAGAAAGGGGATGTATCTACTGAGTTATTGAAATATCTGATGAGATTTACTAGTTCTACATTATTGATTCAAATGATTAATAACATTTTATTGTTTTCCTTATACTAAGATCTAAGTAATATTATTGAGGGACTGAGAGATGTTTCTATCAAGTATTTTTGAGACTAATGATATCCACTAAATTGTTGGATGTCATTGTATAGTTTCAATAGTGAGGCTAGTTTAGAGAATTCAATTGTTTCTAGACATAGGAATACATCAATGGGCCTAGTGATGGATTCCATGAATGTGTTTTGACTTTCTCCTGATAAGATGTTTAAAAATTTCCAATGAATACCTAATGGTCCTCCATAGTTAACATCCTTTATTTTTTTTCCCAGTCATGATTATATTATAGGTAATCATGTATTGTTCAACTACCATGTGATGTTATTCCTTGATATTTAATTATTATTTCTTAATTTAGTTTGTTGGAATTTAAAATTATTTAAAAAAATTTAAATGGTCAGTTCATAAAATATCATTAGTAAATGTATTTTAAATTGTGGTATTTTTTATAGGAGTAATAGGCTCAGGAAATATTTTTAATGTGATTTTTTTATTTATGAACACAAGTGGAAGTTTCTCAAATGACCTATAATGGTTTATTTGGTTTTATCTACATATATGAGATATCAATATTTCTATTTTATTTCAAAATAACAGAACATTATTTTTTAAAGGAATAACTTAAAATCTGGTGAAATCCAAAAAACATCGAATTTTATCACATTGTTGATACACTATTCTATGTATATGGATCTTTTGGGTTTTTAGGTTCATTGGATTTAATTTATCTTCTGGGAGGGTTATTCAATGAATGGTTTTCTTGGTATATGAAGAGATTGTGAGTCACATTGTTTGTGGTAATTGTAGGATTTTCATTTTTAAATTATTTTAGTCATGTATTGGATCTATCACTTGGGTTAGATTTATATTTTGATAACATTAAAATGTGATTATTCATTTCATGTTTTATTTATTTTATGGAATTCTTCTATATTTATTAAACATACTCTATTTGGATATTTAGTATTGATATTTTTTATTAGTAATTGTGAAATCATTCATAGTGGTTAAATTCTGATACCATAACCCAAGTTTTTGGCCTATGACAATTGGAATTGATCCTCATGAATATCAATGGTCATCTAATTTTAATATAATTGTGATTTCCTAAGATTATTTTAAGAAAATAATGTTACCATTGCACACTCTCTTTCTTTCTGGGTTGTTTTTGGGTAGCCCATAGCTTTCTATTCTCATTATGAATGATGTGAAGGATTCACAAAAGTGCATTATGGGATCTTATTTACATTAAACCACATGTTTTCATGATTGATTAGGATTAGAGAATTGATTTAGGATTACTTTTCAATATAATTTATGGAATAATATATTCTATGATTATCTATTAGTCACTCATTCACATGATAGTTATTATGGGGTCTTGATGAGTTTCAATAGATAAAGTGGAGATCAAATGAGGTATACCTTAATAAAACACAAGATCTAGTAAGTCATGTTTAGATTATGAATAATGTCTTCGTATAAATTATAGAATGAAATTAATTATCAGAAAAGTGTTTTCTAACCTATATATCCAAACCAAACACTAGGATTTTTATCCTCCTTTTGTGTTGCATTTCTACCTTTTTCATTCATATTTATTCTAATGGTGTATTCCATTGGGTTTATGTTAATTTTGGAAATTTTTTGGTATATTGATGTTATTTTGAATGTTTTTATTTGATATTTAGGTTTCAGTTCATGGATTAATTCATTGAAATCATGTTTTATATGTGAAAATTCAATTTCTTCGGGTAGTTGTTCTTGAATTTGAGTAATGTTTTATGATTTTAAATATTTTTAATAAATGTATGTTTCTTTTTTTTAATGTGATTAAAGGAAATTTTTTTGGTGGAAAACATTTTTTTAGTTTACCAAGTTGAATTTTTTGAATGATTTTATTTTCGTGTGTGGTGTTTTAAAATTATTTTTTTAACAGAGGTAATTTATATCAATGTTCAATTTTGAAAGTAAATTTGAATGAAAAATTTGTTTTATATAAAAAATATTTTATGGTTTGTTTTTATCTATATGAAATGATTAAAGTGAATTCAGTTATTTAAATAAAATTGTAAACTATTTTTATACAATAGTGAACATTTATGATGTGTTTTGGTTTTATGATAAAAATTCATAAAATTAATTGGTTTTTAAAATAAGTTATTTCTGATTATTTAAAATAATATGATGTTTCCTAATGTGGTAATTGTTATGAGTAATATGGTTTTGGGAACACCAAAATTCTATTCTTGTGCTTCTTTTTGGGAATATGTGAACTTGTATTCTCCCATTATATAGTATTTATCAATTGAGGATCATGTGAAATAAGCTTCTTGTTTTAGGTTAATTTGTATATACCCCTTAGAAAGGTCACAATTTTTTATTTGATTATTATCTATGTCCATATATGTAATCCTCATAAAGTATGATTCTACACAGACTCATTAAAGAGTGGCAATGAAATAATCCACATATCCATAGAATCTATTAAATATTTATTGAGTGTATGTCATGTGGATTGAGGTTTTTAGGTACACATCCTTTAGTGGAGGGGTTTTAGAAATAGTTAGAACATTTTATGGGGTTTTCATAAATGTGATCACTTAGATTCTCATTAATGGGTTTTAAGGGTTTTTTTAGTATTCAATGTTTTCTTTCAGGAATAATATGATGTGTTGTTTTTGTGAATTTATTTTATTTTGTATCTTTGATTTATTTTACTCTTATATTTGATAGTAATGAATTAGGGGTCAATATGTATTCCTTATGGCTTTAATGTATAGTATTGAGTTTTAAAATTTTGGTTATAACATTCACCTTTTGGTTAGATTTTATTTAGGATTCCGGTGTTTCCTTTTATTTTGTTCATTTTAAGATTATTTTTTTGATGAATTGATCATCGATGACCATTTCTTTGAGGCTTTGGTAAATATGATAGTTATTTCTTTTCTAAAATTTAATATTCAATGGTGAATGATTTGGTTTATTTTTAGTAGGATGGGAAATAGGTTATGATTATAGTTTTTTAACAGATTGTTATGGCCCCATTTCTTGAGACCATGTTTTGTCTTATTGAGGTGTATTAGTGAGATATTCATCCAGATTTTTTAACAGATGTGTTTTGATCTTAGACATTATTTATATTTTTGAATATCCACTTTTTTGGGGTTTTGTCCCTTTAGGTTTGACATGTTTTATCTTAATGTTCATTTGTTTTGGATATTATGTACATTCTTCTACTATTCTTAGGGATGCACTCTATAAGTTGATGTTTTCATTGGGTTGTGTTTTATCTTTTTGTATTATCATATATAAAATATCTAAATATTCATTGAACATATGACCACTATTTATCCCACTTTTCATATTGATTTATGATTATTTATAAGTGTACTCTGAGAAGTCTTCTGATTTTATGTTCTATATAATTTGGTTTATAAAAATGAGGGTTTTAAATAGACATCTTCCATAGGTTATCTCAAGTTTATCTCCCTCCAACCCTCCCATTTTTTAAGGTGTTTATCTGGATCAATATCATATATTTTTTCCTTATTTAGAACAGTATGGGTTTATAATTTGTTGGGGTGGGGATATTATAACCCAATATTTAATTGAAAATATTATTAAATTAACTAATTTTTTTTATTAAAATATATAATGCTTTATATTTCATATTTTAAATTTTGAGAGAATTTGAATCATTAAAATTACCATATGATAAGAAAATAATTATTAAAAATCTTTAGAATGACCTTTATATGTCTTAACGTACACGTATGTTGTAGTTTTCAAGGGTAGTTGAAAACAGTGTGTGGAACACTTTTGTGGGGCCTTATTGGTTCAATTTTCAACATGTATGTTGTGTTTTCCTTGGTACTAGATAGATTGGGGAATATTTTTGGGTAAACATTACATGTAGGTTTTAGGATTAATGGGATACACATGGTTAAGGAAAACTTCAAGGAATAAATTAAACATTTTGTACAAATTAATAGATCTATTTTGTATGGTAGGTGTTTTATTTTCCCACCATGTGGAAATAACAAAAATCACCAAGTTTCATAAAAATGTTTCTTCCCCATTTTCCCATCCTAAATTTAATGGGTCTTCTCTAAATATTTTCCTCATCCCCATTTTACCAAATTATTCATATGAAATAGAAATAAACTCTTTCCAATATTGATTTAAATCCTCTATTCCATTTATTTTCATGAACAAATCCTTATAAATCTTCTCTTTCTCCCCTTTTCCCCTGTATTCATTCCTTTTTCCCATTATCATCTATTTCATTATCCAATAAAACATTGTGAATTCTAATAGAAAATTTCATGTATTATTATTAAAAATATATAATGTTTCTAATTGTTAGGTCATGTTTGGGGTCATGTGTTTCTTATTAGAGCATTCTCAATTTTAGGAGACGATTATTGGCATGATTGTTATTGAACCAATGTATGTGCTTTTTATGTTTTCCAACAAATGTACTTCCATTATTATTGTGATTTTTTATAATGTTTTATCCAAATTATTTATATATGTGATATTTGGAATGTATGGATTAATTATATTTTAGATGAAATATCACATAACATAAAGGGTGGTTTTGAGGTTTTATTTATCCAAAATTATTTTGAAATGAAAAGTGTTTGTAAAATGGTTTCAATTATATTTTTAGATGAATTGGGAATGTAAATGTATTTTATCCCCCTTGTGTCATGTTATAAATTGAAAATAGTCATTTAGAACTACTGTAGGTTTTATTGCAATAGTGAGGTGATTTCATGATGGACTTTCAAAAAAAATGAAGCATTGTTTTTGAAACACTATGAAATTGAATTTAATTTTAATATTTACATAAAATGAAATATAATTTTACAAAAAAACTTACTTTTAATCCCCATTATATTTTTAGTGATGTCATATTTGGATGTTATGGACTGCTTTTTCATTATCTGGGTGTGCGAGATACTTTTGATCCCCTTATTTTCCTTGATATATATTGTGGACCAAGAAGAATAACTATATTTTTTAAATGTATGATATGTGAAATAGGATTTTTTATGATGATGTTGGATGTATAATTTGACTTATGTTTTATAGTTTTATTGATTTGTGGAATTACTCACTACTAATTTTTTGACAAGCATTATGATTATAGGAATCTAGGTGAGGTATCAAGATAACAATTTATATAATCTAGATGATATGGATATGATCCACTATATTATTGGAGGCCATGGGGTAATCTAACTGGAGAGTCTACTAAAGTGATGATGGTAGTTTATAGATATATGAATAAATTAATAAGCCAACTGATGGATTAACTAGATATAATCTTGGGTCACCTGATGAGAGTTTTAATCATTTTCAGTGATTAAATGACTGTCATCCATATTAAAAATTTATCCCTTTGTGTTCGAAAGAATAACATGGATATAGGGAAACGTTTTTTTACCTTCATTATGATGAAATTTGTTATTGCCTTATTATTATTTTTACATTTAGACTGTTCTGATTAAATATTTTTGAAAATGATTTAAAAAGTAGTATTTATAAAATTCTTTTTTACAGTGGATTAAAAATGTTTTTTATTTGTAAAAGTGTTTTATGTGGAGGAAATATATTTCAATTGAATGTTTTTGTAAAAAAAAGAATATTCTGAATTTTTTTTATAGTACAACCATTTCAGAGCCTATGTATGGATGAAACAGTTTAATATTTTATTTCAAAGTACAATAAAATAATTTTTATTCTAAGAGTAATGTTAAAAAATTATTTGTGAAATCCATAGGGGGTAAATGTTTCTCAAAACACACATGAAATTATTGGATTATACATCTCTTATAGATTTATTTAAGGTTCTTGGTCTCTTTATTTCTTCTATTAGTGTTGTTTTCAGTGATTGTTATCTTTGGATGTGGTGTGGGTCCACGATTTCCAAGGATGATGGTAGATGTCGGATTTACTTTTATTCATTCCTTTGGGATATCCATTTTTCATGTCTTTATATTTTATTTGATTTATATATAGATCAATTATATAGGATATTATTATTTTCATTATTATCTAGTTTATAGTGTGTCTCTATATCTATTTTATAAAATCTAATTCGATGGTTTATTATTTGTTTGTTTATTTTTTCAATTGGTGAATTAATTCCTAAGGTATATGTTCTTAGACCATGGTACTATTTGATAGCTTGGGTTGATTAGGAACATAACTCGAGTATGTCACAGGTCGACTCAGATGCTAATTCTATTACATTCCCAATTTGGTTCATGAAAAAATTGTATTATATAAGTCCCTATTTTTTGGGGTACGTCAAGGTAGAATGGAGACTAGTGTCATTATTAAGATTTTTATTTAGGGAGTGAAAAATTTCATAAATGTCCATCATCTCGCTGAACCTTTATTTTATTTTCATGGTTGGAATTTGATGCTTTTTAGTAACATTTAAATATCACAGATTTAATTTAATTTGTAATGACAATATAAGGTTCCCTACAATGCGTGATTGTGATTATAGGGGTCTCATTTAATTTTTATAGAAAATATTAAGAAGTAACTTGGGATTCATGGTTATCGTATATGGTATGGTAAATTATGTTCATCCCATACTGAAATGATCTACAATAATTACAAATTAAAAATCATGATTTTTTTTCATGGTCTTCTTGAACATGAGGTCAAAATGGGTACAAGGTTGTTTCTCCAACTAAAGGGTTTTCCCCATCAATGTCATCATAATTGAACCCAATGTTGCCTATATCGGTGTGTTGTTCCTTAATGGTGTTTTGTGATAAACTGATGAAATGAAGAATATTTTGATTTATTTCAATGTTTTGGATCATGGATTCATTCATTGAAATTCACCTTTATATGTTAGATTTTTTTATTTTTTATTTTTTAATTTGTGTTACGTTAATGGATTTAAATTTTTTTTGAATAATTTTTCATTAATTTTTTATAAAATTTTGTTTTGATATATTATTGGTTTAAATTGTTATTTTAGATTAAAAATGAATTTTGGACATATTGAATTGTAAAGCTATATTTTTTTTAATTCATTACGTAATGTGTTTTGAAAGGTAATATAATTATGAATAAAACATTTAAATGTATTTTATGATGAAACAAGGTTTGATATACCAAATATATTATGGCTTCTTTTTATGCCTATTAATTATCTAATGGTTCTCCAATTTTTAATGTAAAATAATAAATTTTTCAAAATGTAGAGTGGACCTTTATAAAAAGTATTGGTTTTTTAAAATAATTCATAAAATATATTAGTTTTTGAAAATGGTTATTTATAATAATTTATTATCGGAAAAATTCTACAAAAGATGTGTTTTATTTTATATAATGTGGGACATGGAATCTTGAATTTGGTAATGTGTTCTTTTGGTGAATGTGTAATCTTATTTTATCCTTTTTATAGTTGGGCCATTTGATTTGATTTAAGAAAATTACATTTTTTTCATCATGTAGAATTTTAATTTTTATATTCCCTTAGTATTTTTCTATGTGGAAGATTGTTTTATTATCATTTTTAAGATGTGTATTCGTCCTAACAGATGACTCTAATGAGACTCAATTGGGAGTGGTATATTCAGAATCTCTTTACCCTTCCAATCAATTTGTTATTAATTAATTGGTATTATATGGTTTGTTATGTTTGGGAATTCAGGTGGTAAGGGGGTTGTTATAGAGAGATTAATGACCTTTTTTATTGTGTTTAGTGTGATATCATGGATTCTCTTCGTAGCTTTTGCAAAACGGGTTTTGGGGAAATCATTTTTTCCCTCAAGAAATGATATTTTCTATTGTTTTAGTTACTTAATATTTTTTAAAACTTGATTTAATATTCATTCTCTAATGGATAGTAATAAATTATGTATTAGTGTGTAAAAAATATGTATTTTGATGGATTGTATTTAATTTTTGAAAATTTTGTATTACATAATATGCTTGTTTCCTTATCAAAGTGCTTCATGATTTATATTATGATGTGGCTATTCTGAGATCAATTTAATTTTTGTTTTAGAATGTGTGAACACTAGATCAATTCATAGGATACTAGGATGGGTATTCACATTCTTTTTATTATCAATTTACAGTGCTGGATTTCTTCAATTATCTATTGAAATGTGTTCTACGTTTAAGTACTATATTACCAGTTTAGGATTATATCCAGGGGTCGTGATCTTATATTGATTCTTATTGATGAATTATTGTACTTTCTTCATTTTTTTTTTGTTTTTGTTTTCATGAATGTTGATCCATGTGATGGTTTATTTTTGTAGATGTTTTGTTTTTTTTGATTTATGTGTTCCAACATGTAATAGATTTTGGTAACTTGATTGTCATTTTTTTGTTTTCATGTAAATTCATAGATTATTCTAGGAGATATTCTCATGTGATTGATGTTTTTTATATTGTTCTCTCATCATGTCACTCCATTTGTATAATTTAAAAATAGTGGTTAAACATTTATTCTATATATTTCCCTTATAGTATTTTTTATCATGATCATCTAGCGTTGTGACTATATATGTATTATAAAATCGTGGAATTGATTGTATGTCTTATAGAATTGATAGTGTTCAATGGTTTTATTCCTCATCTTCCATATAGTCATTCTACCACCTAATCTAATTCTTTTTACGAAATGTTTATGGGGATCTTTTATAGATATTTTGGTCATATTTGTAAATTTGTAGGGAGATACAGTCGCGTGATTTAAATATTGCAACATATCATGTCACTATTTCTATTAATAAATTAACAAATTTATTGGTTAATGTTTCTTTTTTATGTTTTGAGATTAATAATATAAAATTTATAAGTTTTTTCCCTCTATAATTTTTTTGTTACCATCGGTCATTTTCTATAAACTATATGGATAACCCTTATGTAGAATCTCATTCATGTATGGTTTAGTTTTTATTCCATTGTGAAAATATTGTGTTCCACCCTCACATAGAGACTTTTTACCTAATTTATGAATATGCATGGTTAGATTCTATGGGTAAAACATGGATATGGGAGAGTTTAATGGGTAATACTTATGTGTGGGTTATAGAACACATAGGTATCATATAGTATAGAAAACTGTGTTGAAACAATGTGAAATTTTCTACAATTTAATTAATCCATTTTTCACTATAACAACATGGTTTCCCTAAATTCATAGAAACCATTTAAATAATATTATTTCATAAATATTTTAACATAAACGTCAATTAAAACATACCTAAGAAAATGATAAGGAGAACCCTCACCAAACACTTCTTGATTTTAAGACTTCATTATTTTAATTTTTTAAGCGGAAGCCCTTGGAAATCTAAACATTCCTATTTTTCTCCATCCTTCATTCCCAATTACCTTTCTATTATAGTTTCTCACCCTCCCAAAAATAATTTGGTCTCCAAAGAGTATATTATGATTTGGGGTTTCGAAATATTATGGTTTCTAGTTGTTAGGTATTATGTGACACTTTTAATATTTTTCATCATCAAACATGATAACTTATTTCAAAATTATTAATGAAATGAGGTTGGTGTATTTGGATTTTTAATTAAAATACATTGAATTTCATTGTTATTAATTTAAAATTCCATTTTCAAATAATTATAGATACATGGTATTTTTTAATAGATTATTAATTTTTTTAGTAGAAATTTCACTTTTCCAAAAGAGTTATTTCAAAATAATTTGTTTTATAATTTTTTTTGAATGAAATGTTGTTATAAAATGGTTTCAAATATTTTTTAAATCTAACTATAATTTTAAAGTGATTTTATGCCAATTATTTAATTATATTAATTAAAAATTTGTTTCTTTTGACTATTTGGGAATTTTAATGAGAATTTGAGTTGATTTAATGATGGATTTCCAAATAAAATTATGGTTTTTTTGAGAAAGTGTGTAAAATTGTATTTTTTGATGAATAATTTGAAATAAAATTTTAATACACTATAATTGATTTTCTTCAAGAGATAATTTTTTATGAATTATAGTTTGAAATCATTTAATTATTTATTAAAGATATGGGTGGGTGATAATAGCACTATACAATTTTTTCTTGATATGGATAGTGGTTCAACGTGCATACTTTTACTTTTAAGATTGAAATTGTATATAAAAGAGTTTGTTTCATATGAAGGTTTTCAAGGATATATGATATTTTCTATTTATTTTTACTCATACATATAAATACTCACCTTTTGTTGTTTGAAATACATCGGGATCATAAAAATCATAATAATGAATTGAAAGATGTTTCTATCTACTATAAATGAGATGGACTAGATATACTATTTTATAATTTTCTATAAGTGATTTACACCTATTGGGATAATTTATTGAATAATATTGGTCATATATTTTTTTGTGAATTCATAGTTCATTATGTTATTCCATAACTTGTAATTCTTTGTTTTCCTCAAAAAAAAACTAGAACATTTCTATGATTAATATGTGTTCCTATTTTGGGAAATTTTATAAATTTTTATCCTTAACGTGATTGGAATCTAGTGAATAATGTTTTAATTACATACCTTATTTTGTGGTCACATAGTGTTCTGATATGGGTTATGCATTTAATTTTTAAATTTAAATTGTTATAAATTTTATCTAAAAAGAATTATTTATATATACCTTTTAAAAGTGGTTTTGAATTTGGAATTTTTAAAAAATGAAACATTGGATTCAGAAATTATTTTTCATTTGTGAAATGAAAAAGAATATTATATAACAATGTTTTATCTATTTTCGGGATTAAAATGATTGTGTGAGATATTTTAATTTTCTATCTAGATTTTAAGCTGGAATAAATCAATTTAATTTCAAAATTAATAGTACGAAGGATTTGGAGAAATCATATGGGGATTAATTTTGGTAAATCCTGACTAAATCTATTAAATGTATGTAGATCTTATGGTTCATTTTATATTTCTAGGCTCTGGTTCTTCTTACTGTGGTGTTTTTTGGGGCTACAGTTTACATTGGATGCGAATCTCGACCATGGATCACATTGAGGATGGCAGTGTTGGGATTTTTTTAGTTATAAATTAAGATATTAATGTATGAATACTACAACACAGAAAATATATATTATTATATATATATATATATATATATATATGATTCTGCTTTTTTTATTATTTGTCAGGTTATGTTTATCTTTATTCATAATGTATACTATGAATGGTTGTTCTATTGATGTTATGTTTGTTATAATTAATCCTAAAGTTATTCTGAATGGTTATGTTTTGAGACTCTATCGACAATTTCGTTCCATCAGTTATTAAGAAAATCCATTAGGATTGTCACAGGTCGGCTCTGGTTCACAGTCTATGGGTGGACATGGTTGATTCAACCTAATAAGTTGTTAATATTAATTTTTATATATGTACATATTTTGTGAAAAAAATTTATTATACAAAAGATTCCTTTTAATAATAAAATTAATTTACACCAAATTAATGTATCAAATTGATTACAAAAACATTTGTTGTTTTGTGATGTAAAAATAATATTTTTTGGCTACCAATTTGAGAAAAAATTAAATGGATCATTGTGAATACTTAATAAAAATAATTGGAAAAAATAATATTTCGTTTATGAAGAAAATATTGTTATTGTTCAAAAATATCAATTTTGGGTATCTAAATTCAAAATAATATTTATAAATTATTTATTTAACTCCAAAAGTAAATATTTAGTCCATAAAATGGATTAAAAAAAATTAATTTCTTTTTCTATTCACAATGACGTCATAATGTTTTTGTAATTTTATATATAGTGGGATTTCACAATTAATATAAAATATATGAACATCAAAAAAATCACTCTAAGATAATTTTGATATGATGAATCAAAAAATGATCTCAACATTATAAAATTAAAATAATAAATTTATAACATTTAACTTTTAAATGAAACATAAATAATATACAATAAATACAATGTTTTTTAACAACAACAAAAAACATTTATCCATGAATAATAAATATTCTCCTTCATAACATTATTATTTCATTGTTTTTTTAATTTATTTTTAAAATATGTATTTATTTAAATTAATTCTATTTTTTATTATTCTTAAAAAGGGAATAATTTATGATAAAAATAAATCATAAAAATATTTTCAATGATATTTTCTTTTATCATTTGAAATTATTTGTTTCACAAATTATTTGTTATTTATTTATATTATAAGGTGTTTAATTTTTTAATGTATAATAAATTATTTCCCTTGTGTTTAATGTTGTGTATATAACAAGACATTGAATAAATTGAATTTATTACAGTGGAAAATACCAACTAAAGTCATGAGGTGTGGTATAATAATTACTTAGAATTAAATTTAAACATGATTGACTCAAAATAATCAATTATAAAGTGGTAGATATGACATCTGTTCTAATATATGAATTCTAAAAGTTACATAAAAATATAATTTCATGATATTGAAAGTATCAAAAATCATGATTATGTAGTGTAGACTATTATTCAAGCTAGCTCAAGTAGTTATAAGACCATAACATTAGTATTAAAATGGTGTCTATACTATTCATGGTTATTCAGATAGAAGATGATGTAATTAAATTTACGGAAAAAAGATGATAAATATTTTTAGGAAAATTTATAATTAATAGGAAAACATTTAATTATTATAATTGTATATATTTAGGAAGTTTAATTCTATAGGGATTATCATAATTCGATTCACATAGATGTCAACCATTTTCAAAAGATTCTCCATAGTGATGAAATTATTTTTAGGTAAGATAGTAATTCCAAAATTTTTTACTGAATATTTCATGCAATGGATGTATTCTAATGTTTTCTAGCTATTAGGGAAGGATATGGTATATTTTAGAAGGTAATTAAACATTCTCATGAATGATAGACTAATTTGAATGGATTTCACCTTGTTCGGAAAGATGAGTAATATGAATGATGATATGGTCAAATGTTGAGGAATATATTTTAGAAATGAAAGTGGTAGTAAGAATGGATTTTATTTTTAAAAAACTTTTGAAAAAATTAGGAATTAGATTTTATTTTTCTATATTAGTGAGTAGTTATGTCATATATTTTTTAACGATTAAAAAAATTATTCCATGGGTAAATCAAGTAACTCGATAATCAATTATGTGAAGGAATAAACATGAAACCCAATTTTGTGTGGTTATATTATGATTACATTGACATTCATGTAATGAAATGTACATTTTAGAAACAAGATTTATAACAACGATATAGTTATTTTCTTTTCATTAAGACACATATTGTTATTTTCCATGATATTGAGTAGTGAGAAGGTCATGGGGATATCAGTTATATAAGTTGAGGATTAAGGTATTAATGTTTTTAAAGATAAGTGATCATGTGATGATTATTATTTTTCCATAGGTTCATATGATGACAAATCATGTTTACTAAATCAAATAGAAAATGTGATATCATTCTCATTTTGGGATATCATATTACAATGGTTGAAACCAGTATAATGTTTTCTCATGATTTATAGATATCGGAATAGCTGTTATTTTTTTATAACAAGTTCCCTAAACAATATAAGTTGATGATTTATTCTATTTTAAAATTTATTAATTAGAATCACTACGATCTTATCAAATTTTATGTGTAAAAATTGTGAGTATAACATGAAAATGATTATGTACCCTATCATAATTCACTAAATTTCATTTAGATAAGAATACTATTTATATTTTTGTAGTTGAAATCATAACATATCATAGAGGTTTATTTCTAAGGACGAAAATATAAAATAAATATTATTGATCGAACACCACTTCTATATGGCGCACCAATTCAAGGGACACATCAGCATATATTATATCATACATAGGAATCCTAGTTAGATATTAATATTGATGGAAATAGATAATTTCAATTCCATCATCATCATGGGTATCTCCATAATCTATTGAAATAACTATAAATTCTTGGAGAAAATCTTATTACAGTAATCATGTAAGATGATAAATCTCAGTGTAATATAATTGAATAGTAATATCATTTAGTGCTGATAAATAATAAAGGGATTTTGTGGAATGGGTTCTATTAGTTGTGTATGAATTATTTGCAACTACACCAAGAATGATTCCAATGTTTTTGGAGATATAAATTGTGAAAATTGGATGATAAATATTATTTTAATGTTTTAATTCATGATTATGAAGGGAGTTTTTTGGATAAAAACATTCTATGTTTACAGTGATGTAGATGCTTGAAAACATGGTGATTTAATTTTAACCTGAGAAATGTATGGTTTTGGATATGAATCCTAAAAACCTATAGTTGTTACGATGGTCTTTGATCGAGTTTGTTGAAGTTAGGTTAAGTGGGATCAAATTACATGAATATACCGATTTATTTTTATGTGATGGAAGCAATGTATAATAAAAAGTTTATGTTGAGATATGATTGATTTATTAGAACCAATCAATGATCACCTTTTTATGAAATGGGTTTGAAAACATATAACATGAACCAATTCTATTTTTAAGTTCCTTCATAAAATTATTAGTGTAATCACTCATAAGAGGTCTATTGAGAGATGTGTGGCTTGGGGAAGATTGGTCTTATAGTTAAGGCATTAGAATTTATTCCTAATTAGTTGGACATGGTAAAACCATAGTGGAATTTAAACGTCTTATACTAGTAACTGAGGGAGATTAAAAAACATGCATTCCTAGAAATGGATTTTGATTGAATTTTTCGAGGGCACATCAGATTCCATCATTTAGGGATAAATACTTTTTGTATATGCATACATAATAGGATTTAAAGAGTGGGTTTGAGATTTTCAGATTTCGAGGAATACAAATCATGGAAAGAGGAGTTGACTCAAATTATATGACTAGTAACCTTCATCTAACATAATTATTTTCTTAAGATTGATAATCTATTTTTTATTTATTTATGGAGAATTGAATAGTGTTATCTGCTAAATATTCATTGTGGGAATAAGATTGATATTTACTATTTATTTTCTGCTAGATTATTTCATTTTAAAATATAGGGTTGTTTTCCTATCCTATCACTTATTTTTATTACATTACATAAAATATTTCCAATAATCAAGAGTTAGTGTAATCATATCTTCATCCATTTTCAATCTGTTCGAGTAAATTTTTAATGAAACCCCTTCTGAAATTTTTTTATTTTTTAATATTGAATAATGCCATTTTCATGATCGGATGAAAAATAATTGTTGACAATGAATAAAATTTTCTATTCCATTCACTCTTGGAGTGAATTATTTGAAAAATGCTGAGTTATATTAATATTTGTTCAATTATCAATATTATTTTTGAAAATTTTTTTTTCTATAGTCAATCATTCCATTTCTAATATCTTACTAACAGATATTATACAATATTAATCAATTGAAATTCCCCTTGTCTTCCAATGATTTTTAAATATAACCTATTATTTTTATGAATTTTCATATAATCCAATTCAACATTAATTTATTTAACATTGCTTTAAATATAGTCACACATCACACCATGCTTTAAGAACATCACACTTATTTAAATTGAAAATTTAGTCCTATGTAGATTTGTTTTTGGTTTGTTTGGTTCCCAAACATAATAATTTTAATGGGATCAACGTTTTTTACTACTATAATATGGTTAATTAATTCTATAAATAATTATTTTGATATTAATTATATATAAAAATATATTTTTTCCATGGAATGCAATGTGGATTTCTATGAAAAAAATAAGACTCAAAAAAAAAAGAAATATATTTGTTTGATAATAAATATGAAAATTCCTACAGTTTCCACGATAGGTTAAAAGCACAAAATATAAAGACATTACTTCTTAATAAATAAATCAAATTTGTGCAGTAAAAAAATAAATCCAAAAAATTCAATCATATATAATTATATCTCCTGGTAAAAGTGAAACTACCTTTTATGAAAAACAATCATGGCCTATGTTGAGGGAGTGTCAACTCCCTTGGGAATCATGTAACACTTACATCATTTGGTTAAATAGAACATCTACAAATTAAAATGTAAAATTAATACATTTTATCTTATTACTATATTTAAGGTTATACCCAATTAGTACTCATTATCCATCATATGGTATTTCTATATTGTACTAAAACATATACCAATACAAGGGCTGAGTTTGGATGGGCATACAATGTGAGAGTTCTCTTTATATTTAAGCAAGAAATTCTAGTAACCGGTTCATATTACGAAATGAAATAATATTTAACTGATGTAATAATGAATAAAATTATTACATAATGTAATATTAACCTATAAGGATAAAGGGAAAGGTTATGAGTAACATAATTGTCTTCATTTAGTGCGTAGTAGTGGTTTTTATAAAGAAAATGACTGGATTAGATTACTTCTTAGGTAGCACATTCATCACCAAGAATGAACCAATTATTGATATTTTCATTATATAAAGTACAATTAAATTTCACAAATAACATGTTAGATAAATATTCTCTAGTGATCTATATTGAAAGAACTGATGAGGCGTTGAAGCACATTTACAACACCATTACTCTTAATACTCGAACTATGTAATCATAGAGAATAAGAGTCAATATGGGAGAATAAAATGTTTTGCAAGGGGAAATGAACTCAAAACATTCTAAAATTGATGATTAAATCCTTATTTTATTGAATTGGAATAGAAAAAATATTATTGGTTTCTTTTTCAAAATTTTTATAAATTTCATAGATAATAATGCTTCCATAATGAGATGCAAGGGAAAACTAAATAATTTTTTTTTCATAATTTAAAAGTCTATCGAATCCAGCAAAAATGATAATATTTGTAGAAATAGTTCAATGAATAATGTTAGAGAAAACTCCTCATAGAATGTTTACAACGCTATCTATAAAATCAATCCTAACCTATCCTAAAAGGATTAAAGAATTCACTGACAATATGATTCTCTTATTTTCCAAATTCTCGAAACATAATAAGTTCAAAATTATAATAATGATGGTTCTGGTAATTCCAAACTGATTTTAGTGGATTGATCCATATTTATTGGAATTTTTTTATTCAAAAAATTATATGGATGATTCATAAAAATCAAAAATAGTTATTGGGGTTTATGACATGAAATTACAAATGGATCAATATTTTGATATATGAATTCATGAGATAAACATAATATTCCTAGTACAACATAAGTGTACCCTAAATAACAAATAATATATTTTATAACTATGAGTGGTTTTGAAAATCAATATAATTTGTGTAATTTTCAATGGTGGATTCGAAATTAAAATTTTGATGAATTGGAAATCTAAAATAAAAAATCCTGGAATTTTGTTTTTTGGACAACAATGTTGTAACCGAGATAAATACCACTATCCCACCTAATAACGATGATAAAAAATTTTGAAATAAAATTGGTGAGTGGGAAGGATAATGTGTAGAATGAAGTTTTAGTAATTCACACATTTTTAAGAAATTTTCCCCGCCCTTATCATTTCCTAAAATTATAAATTAAAATAATAATGAAGCTAAACAACTAATGTTTCATAGGATTTTTATGAATCATCAAGTATTTATTTAATCCATTCCTAATTTTCTTCAATTATTAATATATTTGAAATAATTGAATATTTTCATTCAAAAAATATAGTGGAGGATTTTACTACACATATCCTGACTATGGAATTCATTATTTTTATTCAGAATAATATTCCTCATAATCTATACAATCCAAGGATCTTATTCAACGCTTTTAATTTTGGAAATAGTGCTCAAATCAATTCTTTATGTTTGATTGGGGTGAGAATCAATCACATTTGAATATCACTATTTCAAAATGCGATATTAGGAAAATGATAACAAACCACTATTCTATTAATGTTGGTTGGAAAATCTATTATTCCCAGAGTTAGAAGGGTATTTTTATTTTGGTTGGTGTAATATTGTTTTTATACCTATATATCACAATATAAAATATATGTATTTCAATAATTAATTCATTATAAATATTACTAGTCCTTTATTATCCAATGGTGGAGATATGATTGGTTCCCCAAATGTAAGATAATAATATTATTTAGTGATCCAATAGTATTGTACTAATTTTTTTAATATTTATAAGGAATACACAGAAGATATATAATATAAAATTTTGGAGATGTGAATATTGTAGGAACTTTTTTATGAACATGATGATAAATTAATTGGAAACATTGGAAAAAATTATTGTGTACGAACATATAAATAAATTTTTTGTCAGGATATACATTTATGGGTTATAATGCAACACAGCATGTTATAATATCATATAAACTATGGAAATGTGAAGAAGAGTTGTATTTGGTAGTCAAAATAAGAGTTCAAATATTTAATTGGACGAACCTTTCAAGATACAAATGTGATGAGTCTATTGTTTCTCAAAAATGAAATTTCAATAGATCCCAATTACAAACCAATTGTTTTTGGAAAATAGTACATAATGATAAAATAAAATACATCATTAAGGAATAATTTTTATATATAATAGAAGTTAGTATCTTCTATGCAGTATTTAATAGCCCTTATATCTGCCCAATATAACATGTTCCTAAAAAGGGTGTGTCACTATTATCACCAATGTTATGAATAATGAAATTTTGTCCAAAATATTTAAAAAATTAAATCATTATCTACTGTATAGTTAATTGAATTCTACAACTTGGAATGTCTATTTTCTTATTTCATTCCAATGAACTCTTTCATGTGAGGATAATATGAAAATAATTCTACACTTTTCTATATGGCTACTCTCCTTATAGAAAGACACTCATAGCCAATGATGAGTAAGAAAAAACAAAATTTTCAAGTCTATTCGGAATATTTTATTGCCATATATTTCTATTTTATATTATTGATTCTCATATAAATCTTCAATGATTTATTATTAATATATTTTTTTTCATGATTGTAGAAATAATTAAGGTCTTCATGGATGAATATTTCATTTTATGAAAATAATTATGATAATTGTTTTCAAAATTTAAGCATTTCTGACAAAGGATTGAAGATGAAAACCATGATTTTAATTGGGAAATTTTCAATTTAAGGTTTCTGATCAAATTTTGTATCACAAGGTTTCTAGTAAAGAAGAAGGGGTCAATACTAACAAATATATTGGTTAATAAAAATATTCCTTCTCCTGATAATGATAAGTGTATTAGGAATTCCATAGGGAATGTTAGTTCATCAGGATATTGATAATAGTTTTTTCAAAGATAATAAGGATTTAATTCTATATATAATCTCTGGATACACCTTTTTTATGGATGACAATTTCCTATAATTTTTCCATCTTATAATTCAAAAAAAATAATTCTTTCACATCATGTTTGACCATGATTTTAATTTACCTCTTAAATTTATGAATAATGCTAATAACTAGGCTATAGTGGTAGTTCTAGGTCATAGAAAAGAGAATATGATTCATGTAGTTGATCATTAATATGTACGAATAGGTAATTACCAAAATAATTAAACCATGTATTAGAATGATTTATTGGACATTTTGTTTTCATTTAGATGTTTATGTAATATTTTATTTGGTCTAAGTCCAATATTTTCGTTTATAATAAAAAAATATATAATATGGATAATATTAATGCTAAGAATAGACAGTAAATATAGATTCTCTTAATTTAAGAGTTTGATTTTAGGAATTGGGCAATTAATTGGGATTAATGTTTTAAAGTTTGTCACTATTATAAGATATAAAACACACAAATTAGTTATCCTAGAGTAATCAAATAATAATTTCTCTATGAAATCATTATATAGTTTCAAAAATATAATCTGATTAAATTGTAATTTTTTTCCTTTTTTTGTTTACGAATCATTCCTACTAATCCTAAAATAAAAAATAAAAAATAAACCATTTTTGATCTATTTTACTTGTTTTTGGATGTACCACAACTCTTTAAGTGATGTCTTAATAGAATTATATCGATGTGAATGTGGATGGAAAAAAAGAATATTATTTTATAGTGTTTCTAAAAATATATATAGGAAGGAAACCATGGGGGATATAGGATAACTCAAAAGGTTTTATAATATAAATTATATAGTTATAATCTCTTCAATCATGCTAGGTTTTTTGTGGTAGTTTATATTAGATGTTAAAGAATGGGTAATATTTGAAAAGGAAAATATCTACACCACAAAAAAGAATTTTGGACGTAGTGAATATCAATGATTATGGTTTATAATTTATGCGGAAATACACACATTCTCAAGGGAATTTTTATATAATAGTTTTTTTTAATATGTTTCCATGTGTATTTTGGTGGCGATCCTTCCAAATAATCAAGGTAATAGTGTTTTCACTTTCATTTAGAAGAACATTTTCTCATGATTTTGAGTGTCCAATGAATTTATCACTAATAATGTAACCTTCTTCGAGATCTACAATTTTTAAACATTGGTCAATATGTATGGTTTTGTGTAGAAAACTGGATCATCAAACCAAACAAAATTTATTGTAATGAATAATATTATAAACATAAAATTTATATAAAAATACAGAATACTATACTGAGTTATTGGAATATCTGGTAATTGGAATATGATAAATATTTATTATCATACAAGTGTACATTTAAAACACTAATAGTTAAGTATCCTTATTTGATTCTCCAGTAAATCATTCAGCATTCATTAAGAATAATTACATTAATAATTTTGAGAACTGAATGTCATGAATTAATACAATAAAACTATTAGTGAGAGGACATTTCTAGATCTCAGTTAGTTATATTTTATTAGGATAGAATCTTATGTCAATGCTAGTATTTATAATAATATAAATAAAAATATATATGAATCAATCACACAGTGTAAATATTTTAAGGCAAGTCATAAGAGCCTTATTTTAATTCATGGATAATGGTATTTATATTAAAAATAAATTTGAAATGTTTTGGTACTTTGATAATTCATAAAATGTTTGTAAATTTATTTATTAAATTTGTTGTAGTGGAAAATAGATCATTCTTAGTTAATGGGAAATGAATAAAAAAAACCATGTGTTCAATAAAATTTCTTGGTTTCTATATTTATGCTGGATAATTGATCATTACATATGTTTTACTAATCGCTATAAAATTATTGCTTTAAGGGATTCAATCAATGTTATTTTTATTTTTATTTGATTTCAATTGCTTAAATAAACGTAAAATAGTTCTTGTCTATATTTATTTTATAAGTGAAATTTTTTATTAAATTAATTTAAAAAATATCACTATTACACTCATTCCATTAATATATGATATCATTCAGTTCATAGAATATTTAGGTACTGTAATAATTTTCCTCATTAATTTACATTGATAAATTAAAACTATTTTAATTCATATTGAGAATATAATCTCAAATTATATATTAGAAAACCAGTTGTTTTTTAAATGTCTTGGATGAGTTGAATAATAATGAATCATTGAATCACATTCACTTTAAACTCCACCTCTATATTTTTTATATTAAAGTGTTCAAATATTTTTCTCATTTTATTGATTTTTTAATAGCTATAATTTTTAAACAATATGGTATTTATTTAATAGAAAATAAGGGTATTTCATTCTTTTCAAAACAAATATGATAGAGTATTCTACCACAGAAGAGTATAAGTTTAATTTTGAAATAATATTTTATAATTTATAAAAAAAATTACAATAGTAAATTCTATATTTTTATATTATTCAATGTTTGATAAAAAAATTTCAAACTGAATTATATTCTTTATTAAATCTAATTTTGAACTAAAAATTAATACATGAAATTTCATTAAAAATATTTCATAACTACCAAAAATCATTTCTGTCGTAACAGACTAAAATGCATTTTGAATTTTGTAAGTTATTTTTTGATATTTTTTAAGGAAAATGTTATTTTTGATATTTATTGTGGACCTTTCAACAATACATTGAGAAACTAATTTTAAAATTATTTTGACCTAATTTATTACAAATATTTTATTCATATTTAAATTCAATATTTGGGATTTTGTTTTCTTTTAGATACATATGAGTGGTACATATTTATGTTTAACATTATATCATTCATTCACAAAAATATTCTAAAAAAAATAATATTATTTAATATTTATTGAGTTTCATTTTTTATATTTAGTTATTGTACATTCCTATAATTTTTTTATTTTTCTGATACATTCATGTAGTTAATTTTTTTTTTCATTTCATTATAGATTTTATTTTGTAACATTCATAAATTTACTCCTGAAAATCATTTTTCATGGTAGTATTTCGAAATATGTTTTCATTTTCAAAAGAATTTTAATCACTGGAAAGAGGTTCAAATGACACAATCAATGTGAAAATGTTTTGAAAATGAACTCATATTCCTTGTAGAGTTATGTCTATAAAAACTGATGTACGGGTTCTAATTATGTAATTATATTTTATATTTATTTCCCAGTCACCCAATAATTCAAGTTTCTAACTAGGATAAAATATAATGTTATATGCATAATTTTGGTTTTTTGAATTCAAAATATAGAGAATTAAATATGTATTAAAGAATATATAAGTGAAAAATAAATTTTTTTGATTTCCATTTAAAAATTCTAAGGTTTATTATCATTTTGAAATCCAAAACCCATATTTCAAAGAAACTAATTTCATTTTTAATGTGAATTAATTCCTCTTTTTAGAATTATTTAATGTAAAAAAATTTATAAATCACCACTCTATTGGTATTATAATTAGTAATTTTTAACTGGAATTAGTATAGACTAAATTTATGGAATTGATTATTTAAGGAAGAAACCATTTAGAATGGGGTAAT
Source organism: Viscum album (assembly GCA_963277665.1). Classification (NCBI taxonomy): domain Eukaryota; kingdom Viridiplantae; phylum Streptophyta; class Magnoliopsida; order Santalales; family Viscaceae; genus Viscum; species Viscum album. The sequence goes on along the minus strand of OY728128.1, from coordinate 156,486,247 downwards.
TGGATGTATTTTTAGTTAAGACATGTTTTAAAAATCTAGTGTATATAATTTTATTGAATTTATATTCAAAATTTTATTTTAATTGATGATTACTGAATCATCATCATTGAATCGTAGAATTTTATGCCTTTTAATATTTGTTTGGAAAAATTGTTTATTTCCTTAATTTATATATTTTTTTATTTTAATTTCGATATATTTTTGAAAAATTATTTCCATTAATTTTCATGGAACGTTAATTTAAATAGTAATATTTTGAAAAAATATTGATTTGGAATTTTCAATTAATATTTTTAGTGCTCTTTCTTTTAAAATTATTTTTACAAAAATTTAATGATATTCTAAGATTATTTAATATTAAAGAAAGATTAAATAAATTTGATCATTATTTATACTATATTATAAGGTTTTTATTTTAAAATATTCGTGTTTTATCTCATATGAGTTATTTTCTAAAGTGTATATAGTCAATTTCTTTTACGAAACTGATTCTGTAATAGTCATTTTCAAATTTTTATGGGTTATCTTCAAACGCATATATGTCATTTTGGTTATCAAAATAGAGTCATTTCCACCTTCAAGAAATAACATTTTTCTAATACCACATTCCATTTGAGTGAAATTTAAATGTGTCTGTTTAATTTTATTCCGCATCATAATGAAATTTAACTCAGCCTATAATTTGTATGTTTTATATCTAAGAAATAATGGTTATTTCTGGAAAAACCCCAATTTCTAGTGGGAGAAATTATTCTAGTTCCCATCATTGAAACAAGTAAATTATATACAAGTTATAAGGATATGGTGGATTGTAAGAGACAATACAACTAATTCTTTATAAAAATTAATGATTCTGGTGTATGGGAAGCTAATGAATGACGAATAAATAACTAAATATCTTTTTCTAACCTATTAAGATGTCATGAAGTATTTCATTGGAAATTCTTAGTTATGTTATTTTTATGAACGGTGTATCTAGGAGAAGAAACTAGAGATGGTTAATTATTTCATCGCTGAGCTTTAGTTGATACAAATCATTAGTGGTCAAGTTCCATTTTTCAATATGGGTAGATAATTTTTACCAAATTACGAATATTGAGAAATGAGAATTTTTATTGAATAATAAATCTTCCAATTTTTTATGATTACAATGGGATTACACGGAATAATAGAGGTTGAGATTAATTGATCTATACTGAGTCCATCAAGTCTACTAACCCCTATGATATTTACATCTTAGTCAATCTCATAGGATCATTAATCACTCTATAATATTGAACGAAGATGTTGATGATTTGTCCTCGATGAATAAGGAATGGTTCTTCTAGTTTTAGAATATACAGATATAGAAGAAAAATGATAACTATGCTATGAATTATTCAAAAATTTATTAGGACAGAAATTGGGATCATTGCATGTTAAATTTTTTTTATTAGTTTGAAATATTAAATATGAAAGGAGTTAAATGAATATAAAATTATATGGATATAATCATGAATAAGGTATCTTGTAAAGTTCTTATATTATTTCATAAGACATTCAAAGGTTGAGGTTATCATTCCTAAAATACTGAAGAATATGTGTTGATGGTCAATTTAGTAATTGGAAGTGAGGAAGAGTGGGTTTAGAAAAGATAACATTTTTGAGTGGTATTTGAGTATAGAATTATTTTTTGGAAGAACATGGATTTAAATATCAAGTTAGGTTTAGAAACATTATTACTTCATTTCATTAATTGAAAATTGTTCTATATTGAATAATATTCACCTATGTTGTTATCATATTCCTTACTGATGTTCATAGGGATATTTTTCAAGGTAGATGTGTTTATTGGTAAAAGGCATATAAAATACCATTCGGATAGGTAATAAATAAAATAATTTTCCTAAATAATTTATGGCGGTAGAACTGTCAGATCTAGTAAATAGTTTATATTGGTTAATAAAAAGTATAATTAATTATTAATTTTCTTATATTGACTGGGTAGACTATTTTTATGGGGATTTTAGATTCTTAGATTTATAAATTGTGTATGGGGGTATGGGAGGATGTAGAAAGATATATATGGATGTATTTTGAGTATAGGATTTATGGGTATATAATTCATGGAAAGATGGGTTATCTAGACATATAAGACTCCCCAAAACCTTCTTAGTTCACTATTTCTATTTTTTATTTGGTATTTATATTCACTTTTATTGATTTTTTATTGTTAAATACTAAAAATTAGATAGTTTATTTGATTCCCTTTTCAAAAATTCATGGGAATTAATCTATGTATGGTGTTTCCACTTCCCTATCATTAATTTTTTACTTCACTTAAAAGATTTTCAAAAATAAAGAGCTATTGCAAGATAACATTGGTCCATTTGGAATATTTATGAGTACATTTTTAATTAAAACATATATGAAAATATTTACATTTTAAATTAAATAAGATTAGTTTTATGGATAGGATAACATATATATCATGATTAAGTACACCATATTTTTTTAATTATTTTTGGGGTAAATATTAGTATAGTAATAAATAGTCAATAGAATAGTATTTCACATCATAAAAATATTTTTGTGATAATATTTTTCAAGATAGATTCTATATTTTCATTTAGAGGAATATAATAATTCCTTTTATAAATTTGGTAGGATTAAAAGTTCCAATTTTAACTCTACAGTTAGTCTTCTTTTACAAATGTTTCCTATATAATTTCATCTAAAATAGTTTCACTTATCTTTTAGTTCACTATTTTATTATCTATTCAAACATCACACCATAGTTTCAACATTTATACACATTTAATTTGTTATTTTTTCACTTTCATTAATTTTATATTGTTTATTTTGTTCACATGAATAGTTATACAATTGGGGTCAACCTTCTATAATAATATACTAGTGTAAAATATGATTATAAATAATTTTTTGATATTATTAGTGTATCAATTATCCATTGTATATGAATATATTTTAATGACATGCTTTTTTTATTTTCAACAGTATGTTTTTTATTTTTTTGTTAAATTAGTGAATGATATTTTGTTGTTTATAGAATAGTATATCAAATGATTATGAGATGGAATTCCAAAATCATTCACAACAAGATGATGAAGAAATTAGCTAAAATCGTGATGTCACAATGTTTTGATTAGTGGATAAAGAGTTGACAAAGAGTCAATTTTTTTGGTTGATGTAATGTTCAAATGATGAATTAGATGTCTAGTTTTACAAATATTTTATTGAATTGTTTGTAAATATATATATTTTACAGATATTCCATGTGTCCAAAAGCTAACGGGAATAGAACCATTGCAACCCGAACATAGGATCATGCAATAATGAATTTATGGATTCAGTTAAGAACATAGTGAATAGAAATTTCCCTGTAAATTAATTTCTAAATGTTCAATTAAGCAATGATCTACTTATATTAAATGTATCAAATGTCATGATCACCCAATGGAAATATTGATTCAAGATAAAAAAGTTCTTGGATGACTATAAGATGAGAATAATATAAGTATCTTGATGTTTGAAGATTTTTTTGTTATATACTAAATCATAGTAATTTAAGTAATGTAGATACTAAATATTATGGTGGGATTTACAATTTAATTAGTAAAAAATATTGATGGAAATTTTCCCTCCTATAAAATAATGGAATATAGTGGTTGTACCAATATTTCATTCATAGGAATGTCATGTATTTTATATTTTTGTGATTATTTTTTCAAATAATGAAAAAATTATCATATAATTCTAAAAATAGAGGATGTTTCAATGATTTATTTGCGAAAATGAAACATTCTCAAACAAGTTAGACTTATTCCCATAGAACACACATGGTTTTGAAAGATGAGTTATGTAAACCCTGATAAGTTCATGAGTGTAGGTGGTTATTTATATAAGTTATAAATTTTGAATAAATATTATGTCAAGTCCTATAAATGGAAACTATTATATTCATTATTAAATGTGGATCGATCATTGAGAAGAGATATGTTCTCGGTTTCCATATAATACATAATCAAAGTATTCATTAAAATAAATATAGTAACATTATAATCAATTTAATTAATGAATTTATTTGATATAATACATCATAATGTAGTATTATGTAAATAATTCATTGTGGTGACAATGATGAAAGGATTAAATAAAAAAAATTCATTGTAGTTTTATTTTTGAAATTTATAGAAAAAAAATTATGTTCTTAGGGAATGTATAGTGAGCATGTTTTGGTCGTATATGTTTATGAATTTATGGTTTTAGATATTAGGTTTTAACAATTTCATCAAGAATATGATGTTTTTAATTTTTTAGATTCTCCAAATAAAATCATCAGGATAATAACAAATAAACAAGAAGGATATTGAGATCTTTCTCAGTTTGGGATATCATTATAAATTTGGGATAACCACTATAATTTTTTTAGGATAATATATTTTTGGTAAAAACACTATGTTCAAAACAATACATACCCTAACCTTGTGAATGTGGTGACTAATTATAGAAGAAAATATGTGACCCAAAATCAACCCATCCCCATCAAGCACTAGGTACGCACATTAAGACACACCTATATAAAATGATATGTTACTAATCATAATTTAATTTTAGATTCATTAGGGTAAGGATGAGATTTATATTTGATTTGGCCAAAACCTAAAAAGTCATAAGGATTAATTTGTAAAGAAATAATTGTTATATAAATTATCATTGATTTAACCTCGGTTCTATTTTAATGGAACAAAAATTCCATGAAAACATTACCTAGTAGCATATTTTAACCTAATTAACTATGATATATCCTAATGTTGTTGTAATTGAAAAATATGAATTATTTCAAATGTAAGGTTATTCCTGTCTTCAATGAAAGAAACATTCATGGATAGAAGAATATGATGTTACCATATCTTCTATCTCTTTTATTAGAGGTTTTTGTCAAACAATTTTATTATTTATAATTATTGGTAAAATTTATCGATTTATGTTTTCTAATAAGATACATTTAGTAATTTATTGAAAAATTAAATTTTATTCTGAGGAATTATTCAGATAAAATTCGATACAATAGTTATAGGGATAAAAAGGGACACATAAATATAGGAAGAATTAGAAGGTTGATTCATTAGAAATTTTAATTTTATAACTATATAATAAAACTATTTAGAATAATACTTGAGGATGTATTATATGGATGATTAAGAAACCAGTGATGAATATTTAATAATAGTAAATGAAATAGTAAAAAAAAATTACTGAGAAAATATAGAATTTCCAAAAATTATAATGAGGTTGATGAGATATTTTTTATAAAACATTGAACAAAATATATCTACATTTGATGATTGATATAATATTACACTTGTCTAATTATGAAATATTGTTACTCTCAATGAGAATATAAATTATATAACATTATAATAGAAATAAAAAGTGTAAATGGATTTTTAATTATGTAAAAAATAAAAACAAAGGATAAATAATGTGATGACTATGTTTATTCAGATTATATAGAAGATAATAATCTGGAATAAAAGATAATAAATTCTCTTAAAAAAAGGGAAAAAATTTGAATGCCTAAATTAAAACACACAAAAAATACTTTCTACTATGGTCGAAATTGATATTTTCCAATAAATTTTCAAAAAATTAAATATTAATTGAATAATTTTTATAAAAAAGATGACAACCCATATAAGAATAAGGTAAAATTTAAAACTAATTGAAAATATCCAGTGATATAGAGAACATATCATTCAATATAAATTGGTGAAGTCCAATGAGGAAATAAGAAGAAGCCTACCTCTCATAAATTAGAAAATTATAAGAATAATTAGATGACATCTAGAGAAACATCTTGGATCTTGTTAGAAATTAGTAAGAATCATAAAATAGTGAAGAAGAAGAAGAGAAGGTAGATGAACATATATGAAACTTATGTTGAAGGCTAATCTTGAAACCTATATTGATTAGAATAAGAAAATAAAAAATGAGATATGATTATTGAAAATGTAAGATAGAAAAAAAAATAAGGTAAATGAATAACATCTTGAGATGAAATCTGGGAACAATGACGAAATCAAAAAACATTAGTTATGAGTTGCAAATAATTAGGAATTGATGAATATTTTGAAGAAAAATTTATTTTAATGGTAGTATATTGATGAAATAAATGAAATTCTTTTTTTAAAGATTGAAATTCATTCAAGGAGACGAGGTAAGAAATTAACATTATTGTAAAATTTAAAACTGGATCATTATAAGATATTAAATTAGTGAGTTGAAAAGAGAAAATTTAATTTTTCGGAATTAAATATCAAAATAAAAATATTATTACTAATGGAGTTGATTAAAATTACAAATATAGAAGAAATTTATAATTAAAAGTTATGATATACCCAATTTTAAATCAAATTAAGAAATGTATTTATCTATAAATGGTGCCTCCAAAATAAAAAATCATTCAAAATATCTTATTGTTTAGAAAAAATAATATTCTAAACCAAACTATAATCAAAATAGAAGAATACAATAACATGTATATTGTTAGTTAAATAGTATTTATGGTAAGAAACAATGATTTTCATAAACAACATGTCATTACAATAGAAAATTCATGAATCAAGGTATATAAACTCATCGAATGTTAAAATAAATTATAAAGGAGAGAAGACTAGGAACCATCATTCATCTCAATAATGTACACTGAATTTTTTTTAATATTTCTACTAAATTTGTTTTATGAGATTCCAACAGTTTAATTTTATTGAGTAATAAATTATAAATATTCTATTAATGATTTAATATAATGTAAATGTAATGATAATTAAGAGGTTGAAAAAGAAATAAAATTATTTTGTTATAAAAATTAATTTTAAATAATTTATGAATGATAACACATGGGTTATATAAATTCGTTATTCCATACATATGGAATATTAAAAAAACATTTAATAATATGGATGAAAATTATGGTGGGGTAGTGGAATTAGGAAATGATAGCTCTATGAATATAAAGTGAGATGGAAATATAAATATAAAATATCAAGGTTTAAACCAAAAAATGGAACTATATATGAAAGTGCTTAAAAAATTATTTTATGAGTGATCCAAATATGTGATGATGGAAATTAATCTTATAAAATAAATATAAATGCATTAGTAAGAGTTGAAATGATTGATGAGTAATCAACAAAGGTGAGATAACAAGTGTAAATTTGTTCTAATGTAATGTTATAACAAATTCATGTTATTTGAGTGCTAATATAACGACCCATACTTTACATAAAGTAATATTAATTAAGAATTGATGTGTATTTATTAAACATTTAACAAAACCATAACATGACCTTATAGGTTTTATGCCTTTAGAAATTAAAAAATATAAAAAAACTAGATCCTAAAACATCTATATTATCTCCCATTTATTTCATCGTGACTGTAATCCTTTATTGGAATATCATAAATAGTACCCTTATTCTTGACATGGGGAAAAGAAACATATGAAAGGGTGAGTATAAATGCTCCGTATGGGTAAACAAATGAGATAGCAATCATATATAACATTTAAAAATCTTATCCTATATAATAGACAAAATAATATTATGTCATTTGATAAATCATAGAAGTTCAATGTAATTCCAATAATTAAAACATAAGGCCTGAAATATTATTTCATACACACATAGGCATATAAAATCATTTCATATTAGTCAAGGCTATTTTCCAAGGCCCTCATAGCGGACAAAGTCCTTTTCTGAACTGTGTTCTCAACCTGTTCCAACCCTGTATGACTGAACAATATTAACATGTAGTTCCATCCATGTCTATATCATGATATATAAATCATTACCCAATTAATTGGAGGGATATATAGGTCCCACCCATCTCATAATGAAACCATTATTATGCATTCCACAAAACATAAAAACATTCACCATCGCATAACCCATGAAATAAATTGGGCTTCATAAACATAATTATTTCATAACATAAAACACATTAAATATCATTCCATAATTAAAAAATTTATTTTAATAATGTGTATATAAACATAACCCTATATAAATAGAATCATATTAGATTTAAAATAATTTTGATAAAACACTTAAAATTAACTCATGAGGAAAATATCCTTTCTCATTGAAAAAAATTATATTCTCAAACTGTCGTTCATTTTTAAAATAAATTTATTGAGTTGAAAATACACTTGTAAAAATTTAGAAGAAGAATAATGGATGTATGTCCTGATTAAGATTTAAAAAATCGTTCATGTCGTATAAGTTAATAAAACATTATCCTTGTACATTTTTTCAGAAAAGTCAAAAAGTACCTCGTATATTATACAAAATAATGATTCCTTACAAACCATGTTGAAAAATTACAAATTTGTAAAAATGAAATTAAAAATAAATAGAAAAATATTTAATTTTTTTTGAGAATATTTATAGGAAACATAGACATGGATGATAAATATATACCTAGTAGATACTTTGGACTAAACAATCTTAGATAAAATGAGATTGGAGAATTTTTTCCTTACCGTAAGTTTGATATGATATTTATGTATCCAAACATCATGTATAATGACCTAAATAATGTTACTTATTTATTCCAGAATAAAAAACTTTTTTATGATAAAATTTAGGATCATATTTTCTACAGTTTGTTAGTAATATTTCATTATTACTCATTATTCTGTTATTAACTGCTTTATGTACTTATGTATGATTGGTCGAATAAGTCCTTATTCCACTTTTTAGGATATAGTTATATAATTTAAATCATGGTATTAGTAAAATATATAATATATATATTCATTCAATTCCTTTATATAATCGTGTATTAATGCAGATGATGTAGAATTAATCTCATCGCACCATGGAGACAGTAAACCATACGTACGCACAAGAGACGATAACATTCCCATATTTATAGAATGGTATTTAAATAATTGGTTTATAGTATATCATAATTATTACCATCTTATAATAATCATATATATTTATTTTTCATAATCATTATACCCATCAAAGTAAGGTGGTGGTGATCATCAGATTACACCACATCATGGGGACAGTTATCTGTACGCAAGCACGAGCGGTGATTTCATTTTTCGTAGGATGCATAAAAGGTGAAATATGATTGTTTTATATTTATAATAACATAATATTACATTATTGAAATAGATGTCATTACTTTATAACAAAAAACTGAATAAGGGTAAGCATAAGAAGAAATAAATTTGAAAGAATCGGTGGAAGAAGTTACCTCTTCATCGACCTGCCTCTTTCATATTTCTGCTTTAGGAATTTCAGTTGGTCATTAGAGAAGTCCAGAACAACTAGAATGTAATATGGGACGATTATAAGATAAATTATAAGGGTTTGGATGAGCATTATTTCTCAATATGGTGTTAAGAGGGGGGGGGGAGAAGGATCCCTTTTGTAATAGAGGAGGGCGACACTTTAGGAAACTATCAAAAATATTAATTTATAATAAATTCAATTTCGAGTAAAAATGGTACAAAACATATTTAATTCATAGATAATATAATTTTTGATCTAATAACCGTCATCTAAAAATATTTTTACATGTTTAGAATTTTGTGATTATCCTTATCGTTTTTATTTAACACTTATTTTACCCTTTTTAATCTTACTATGATATCATGTTATTTAAACATTGTGGGTTAATGTAATTATCATATCATGTAAAATGACCCAAAAAAGTTATTTATGAAATTTTTTGATGTATATAAACCATTTTTCAGAATATTATATTTTTGGGAATTTAATATTCTTTAATAAACAATTTTATGTTTTCAGTTATAGATTGTGTCAATTTTGGACACTATTCGTACTTGACATTTAAAAAATAAATAAAAACAATATTCCATTGAAAAAAATGTATTAAATAAAATATAATATGTAAATGTAATCCAAAAATTCATCACTAACATCAAAATAACCAAATTACTTTTTTTAATATTTATAAATTCATTTATTTAAATCATTCATTAATCATGTAATCACTACATCATGCTTCTGTTATATTTAATATTATTTATATAATAACTAAAAATCATAAATAAATTACCATGTTTTATGAAATCTTTTTATATTTATAATTACTATTTATAATAAAATATACCCATTATATACCGTAATATTAAAATTAATTTATTAAAAGTTATATGTTTTGGTTATAAATATCTTGACTTTAAAATATTTTTTATAAAATTTAATTTTCACGTCCATGTGAATCCATGAGTCTCCAAATCGACCCATAGATTCCCATGGTCGAAAAATTTCATCAAATAGTATTAGGACACGTTTTAGGGTAGTATTAAATTATTATATTATATTTATTTTACACTTATTTACAAGATATTCCCTTTAACACGGGTAAATAATATAATTAGTGATGTTGTTATTCATAATGTCCAATCAAAAGGTACATATTAACATAATTTGGACCATCTAATTCAAAATAAGGAATCCATTTTTCCAAATTCTAAATACAAAAGTTTTTAATTTATTTAAAATTTATATGGTTGTTGATGTGAGAAAATATGTTTTCAATGTTAAAATATTGCGAAAGATTGAAATGTTTTTACTTATAAATTTAATTTAAAATTGATCGTAATTAATTAAATAGTTTTAAATGGAAACATATGATATATTTTTAGTTTCAACTAATTAAATATTATAATTTAACCATATAAATTATGTAAATGAAAAAAAAAATTTAATAAAAAGATATCATATTTTTTACTATTCATCAAAACATGAATGTTTTCTGAAAAATATAAAACAAAATCCAAAGAAACTTTTTATATGCGACCTCAAAATAACATGTTTATGTTTTCATATATAAATTATTAATGTTCCAAAATAATAATTTAAAATGGGTTCTGCAATCAATGTTAATAAATTTTCCTTAAAAAATAGGTTCATATACACAAACAGGGTTTTGTTCATACCTTATGACTAAAATATCAATAGGATGAATATAAAAAAATATATTATTAAATATACAACACATATGTCTCATTAATCTAATAACCAAATATTATAAAAATGGTAAATAATAATGTCTTAATGATTTCTATTTTTCATAAATAATTAATAGCCAAAGAATTCATAATACATTTTCATAAGATAGTTATAATTATTCTTGAAAACCTAACATCTAGGATATAATGGTACTTTTATATTTTGGTCATCTCTTGGTTAATTTCAATTAATTATTTCATAAAAATCAAGCTACTGAATGATAAAAAAAATTAAAGAAAATATTATGAAAAATACATCTAGGTGTTATATTATACCCCCCTTTAACAAAATTTTTCCCTAGAAATTTTTCACTTGAAATTAATCATATAAGGATACCTCTCCCTCATCATATACTCATGTTACCATGCATCTTATTTTAATTTTTTTTCCTCTAAAAAACATTAACCAAGAGAGTGGTATTGTTTTATAGAACTTTTTTTCTACGATCAATAATCTCTATCGGTTGTTCTTCATATGAATGGTCAATCTCTAGAAGTATGACTTCTGAGTTTAGTAAATGTGAAGGACCAGGTATGTAAATTCTCACAAGAGATACATAGAACACATCATGAACGTGAGAGAAATTATTAGGAAGTATCAATCAGTAGGATACCTTCCCAAAATGATCAATAATTTTAAAAGAACTAATATAACAAGGGCTCATCTTTCCCTTCTATCCAAATATTATTACTCTCTTCCTGGGATATATTTTTATGAACACGTTATCAACCACTTCAAACTCTAGGTCTTTTCTTTAGTTGTCGGCATTACTTTCTTGTCAAATTTGTGTTGCTCTTATGTTTTTTTTCAATAGATCTGACATTTTATTCCATTTTATCTACAACAACAAGTCTTAATTACTTTCATTACCCAACATCATCCAAGAAAGTTAGATTTCTACACATCTATACATAGAGGGGTTCATAAGGACCCATCTAAATTCTGGAGTGAAAGCTATTATTGTAAGAAAATTTCACCAATGGTAGGTGTTGATCACATCCACATTATAAATGCATATAGCAATCTCTCAACATAGCTTCCAGAGATTTAATTGTCCTCTTAGAATGATCGTCTATCTGATGATGATAAGGAGTGCAGTAACATATCTCTTTATTAAGATAATGATGAAGACGTCCCCAAAAACCTTGAGGTAAACCACAGATCCCGATCTGATATAATGGAATGTGGTACTCCATTAAATCTTACAACTAACTTTACATATATCAGGGTAATATGATCAAGAGATAAATCATCACTAATTTCAATTATGTGTTCCAACTTTTTAAGGGGATCAACTACAACCGAGATAGAATTTTTTCCTTTGGATGTTTTGGGAATTCTGATGACAAAGTCTATAGTTATGTTTTCCCATTTACATTTTGGAATGGGTAATAGTTGTAACAACCGCTTATATTTCTATCAATCATCCTTAATATACTGAAAAACCATGCTTCTAGAGGTATATTGGATGACCACCCTTTTTATTTCATCCCACCGGAAGTACTCATTTAGGTCCATCTATAAATTTTTTCTGTGAGGGTGAATTGAGAATAATTAACTAAGACCCTCATCCAATAGCTCCATGATTAATTCTGTTATGGGAGGATCACAAAACTAATTTATGAACCATATTATTTCATCACGATCAAGTTGAATTAAATAACATTTCTCATCTTCTTTTGTAACTCTACATCATCCTTCAGTGTCTCTTTAATCGTCACTCGTATAGATGGTTGAACATTCATTTACTATAGATAAGATTTCTCCCCTTCTGTTATAATTTCCAGATCCATCCCTTAAGAATCTTTAAATATTGGATCTTTTGTGGTCCTCATCATGGATAATCTAGCATGGTCTTACTTATTTAATGTAGCGTCCAACTGGTGTACTTTCCTTGGGTGGTAATGTATTGAGAAGTCGTGATCTTTAATCAACTCCAACAATCTTCATTGGTGCATATTCAGCTCCATTTTTGTGAAAATATACATAAATATTTTATGATCCTAAAAAATATCACAGCTTTCACCATTAAGATAATGACTCCATATCTTTAATGGAAAAATTACTGTAGATAACTCTAATTCATAATTTGGGTAACTTTTCTCATATAATTTCAACTATCGTGAGGCATAAAATATCACCATATCATTTTACATGAAAACAAACCCCATCCCCTTCTTGGATGTATCACTATTGATCACATTCCTTTCTCCACTATAATCCAATGTGAGGAAAAGTTCAATGGATAACCTTAATTTTAGATCTTTGAAATTATATTCACATTCCTCCATCAAAACTAACATAACTCAATTCTGAGTCCACATGGTGAGTATATAAGATTATCTTGAAAAAATATTTCACAATACATTGATAATATCCATCCAAACCAAGAAATGTTCTGATATCAGTTACTATTTTTGGTCTCAACCATAATTTAATAGCCTCTATGTTTGCTAATTCCACAAGTATCCCCTCTCTTGAGATTATGTGACAAAAAAATGACACTTTTTGAATCCAAAATTAATAATTGATAAATTTTATATAATGATTCTCCTTTCTCTGGGTCATCCCTACAAATCTCAAGGGACCATCATGTTCAACCATTCTTTTTGAATTGATAAAAATATCATCAATATTGACTACCACACACTAGTGAAGATTTTCTCTGAAGACTCTATTAAATAGATCGATGAAGATAGCTTTGGAATAAATAACTCCAAAAGGTGTCACTGTAAATTCATAGTGTCCATACTTTGTTCGGAATTTCATATCTGGTATATCCATATTTATACCCCTTAATTGATGATACACTGAATGAATATCAATTTTTGAAATGTATTGAACTCCATGTATATTTTCAAATAATTCTTCATTGCGGGGAAGAGGTTATTTGTTATTGAATGTGATCTTGTTATGTTCTCGATAATCAATGAAGAGTCTCATTGATCCATTTTTCTTCTTAAGAAATAGAATGGGTGTTCCCCAAGGTGACACACTAGGTCATATGAATCCCTTATCAATATTCTCTTGGATTAGATTCATCAATTCTTTAAACACAATTGGGGCTATTCTATATGGTGTCTTTAAAATAGGCATAGCACCAGGTATGAGTTCTATTGAAAACTAAACTTTATGATTTGGTGGAATACCTAGAAATCCCTCTGAAAAGATATCATCAAACTCTCATATATTGAGCGTATTCTTAATCATGCATTTCTCCCCAACCATTTGAGATAAATTACCTTCATTTATAGAAATAAAGACCCATAAGATGGGTGAAATTCCCATTGGAAGGTTATATTCTTCCTTTCACCGATAGTTGATCATTGATTGATCTGGAATAGGAAATGTGACTACCCTTATTTATAGATTGATATGAGATCTATATAAATAATTAAAATCCATGAAAAAAAAACACATCAAATTCCAGTATTTGATGGATCACCAGATTTGTAACGAGCACTTAACCACACACTTCAATTGGAGAATAATTGATAACTTTTGATGTGACCATTGTGCCATTAAGATTTTTCACAGCTAAATCAACATATAACTATTGAGATAATTAGTCAAAACATTTAGAAAATTTGTTGGAAATAAAATAATAGGTGGATCCATAATCTAATAAATCATTTTTTACTTTAGAGTGGATGGTACCAGTACCTTTCAACACTTGATTATCGTACTCTAGGTTGCCGATAGTAATTGTGTGTTACATTCCTTTGCCTTTGTCTATAAGAGTTCATTTACATCGATCATCATCAATAACACATGTATTAAGACTTTAATTCACATAATGCCCCAATTCTATGCACTTGTTACATTTATGTGTATGAGGTGCATTCTATGTATCCTTTTCATTGGTCGCATCATTAGAAATCATTTTTCCATCACATCCGCATTCATTTTCCCAAATATCTACTTTTCCAAACATAAAACATTTACTAGTTACTTTAATAAAATCCCCTCTATGATTCATTCCACACATTTAATGTAAGGGAAAACTCATCTTATTTTCATTGTGGTCTTTATACTTTTCTTTGAATTTAATTTTCGTATTTTTTTAGACCCATATGACTGATGGGATAATCCAATCTCCATCATAACCTTGAGAGAACATTGAACAATTTCCTCATAGCTATTGAAGTCCCTTATGGATAATACCCTTCAGAGACAATGTTTTACGCCACTAAATAATCGATCAATCTTGCTCTTAGGTTGGATAATAATTCTATAAGTGTACCATGCATGCCTTGTAAACTTTTCTTCGTAGGTACTAACGAATTCATCATCATTTTTCATAAGTTTGTAGAACTCTTTCTCCATATTTGTTTGAAGAATACGAGGAACAAACATATTGAAAAATATATTTTTGAACTCAACCCATTCCATTTACTCAATTTCATCTCATTTAATTGTATTCATAATAATATTTCACCATTGATCAACTTTACCTTCCAAATGATATACTACTGAGATGAATTTATTTTGTTTAGAACATTGTAGAACTTAAAATATCATTTCAAACGCATTGATCCTTTGATCAGCCACTAATGGATCAAGGGACCTGCTAAATGAAGTTGGACGCTACCTCATTAAGGATTCAACAAAATTTTGATCCTTCCTTTCCACATTTGGAAGTCCCGAATGATCTATATCTTGATAAATTTATATGAGAATGGATACAATATTTTTTATTAAATCCCCTATAACATATGGTTTCTCAGGGGGACAATCAATGCATTTCTAGTCAAATTCATCATTAATGTGGTTCTTTCGGGACCTATCCATTATCTAAAACTAAGAAGCATAGTGTGAGAAACACTAATAATAACAGGACAACCATATAATCAAGAATAGAATTTCATTTTAGCACACTTTATGTTTTATCATAGGATATTCCTGGTATATTCTAAAACACTGGGATTGGATCATACACTTAAACATATCATTATAGTTCATAATACGACATTCTCATCCGAGTTTCTAAAGGTTAACTATACCATTCCACTAATACCAACTATAATTACCCATACATTACATACATGAAAAAATACTTCATAATTTTAGTATATTTATTACAAATATAACAAAACAATAACATGGCCGTATAGGTATAATGTCTTTTGAAACTGGGAAACATAAACAACTGGTTCAAAAAACATCTATATTGTCTCCCATTTTTTTCATTATGACTGTAATACTTTTTAGAATATCATAATTAATACTATTATTCCACTCCTGTGTAAAATAATCATATTAATATTTGAGCTCAAATTCTCTGTAAGGGTAAGCAAAGAAGATATCAATCATATATAAAACTTCAAAAACATATCCTGCATATAGGATATCATAATATCATCTAATTGGATAAATCCTAGATGGGAAATATAATCCCAATAATCATAACATATGACATGAAATTATTTGGCATACACACATAATATTAGAAAATAATTTCATATTAGTCAAGGATTTTTTCCAATACCATCATAGAGGAAAATGTCTAATACAGAACCAAGTTCTCTCCATGTTCCAACCCTATATCATTGAACTAGATTAACATTATATTCCATAAATATCTATCTCATGAGATATAAATCATTACCCAATTAATTGGACCAAGTTATACGTCCCACTCATCTCATAATAAAACCATTCTTATGTGTGCCACAAAACATTAAAACATTCCCCATAGCATAACCAATGTAATAGAATCTATTTCATAAAAATCATTCCATCATAACATAATCCATAAAAAATATCATTCATTAATTAAAAACATGAAATAATATTAATAATAGGGATATAAACATTAACCTTTTTATAGATCATCATCTTAGATGGAAAATAATATTGGTAAAACCCTTGAAATAACTTATTGAATAAAATATCATTTCTTCTTGAAAAATGTTTTATTTTTCCAAAATGTCATGAAATTTTAAAAGATAAGAGTTGATTTGAAAATACTATTGTAAACATGTAGAGGATTTTTCCTGAAAATAAGCCTTTATAATGATGTAAAAACCCATTCATGTTGTCTTAGTTAAAAAAACATTCTCCTTTTAGTTTTTTCGGAAAATTCAAAAAGAACCTCATACACTAAACCATTGAAATATTCCTTCCAAACCATGTACTAATATTAAAAATTAGTAATAATGAATTTAAACCTAAATAGAAGAATAGTACTAATTATATGGTAATATTTATAGAAAACATTTACATTGATGATAAATATATACCCTGTAGATACTTACGAATAAACAATCTTAGATAAAACGTGATTGGAAAATTATATCCTCACATTAATCCTGATATGATTCAGATATATCCAATCCTATTGTATAATTATAGAAATAATTTTTCGAATTTATTCCTGAATCATTATCATTTTTATGATATCATTTGTGATCATATTTTCATCCGCTGGTTAGTAAAATTTCATTGTTACTTGTCGTTCAGGTGTTAACAGCTTTATGTACTTATGTATGGTTTATCGGATAAGCACTTATTCATATTTTTTAGGTTATAGTTATATAATATAAATCATTCTATTAGTATAATATATATAATATATATTCATTCAATTCATTTATATAATGATGGTTTAATGAATATTATGTAGAACAAATCCCATCGCATTGTGGAGATGGTACGTCTTTCGTACGCATGAGCGATGATATTGTTCCGATAATTTTTGAATGGTATTGAATTGGATGGTGTATATAATATCAAAATTTTATCATTTTACTATAATAATATATTTTTATTATTACCACTATTATACCCATTCATGTAAGGTTGTGGGAAAAAACAAATTGCAGCACTCTGTGGAGACGGTAAGTTGTACGTACGCACATGCGGTGATTTCGTTTTTCATAGGATTGTTTGAAGGTGAAATATGGTTGTTTCGTATTTATAATAACATATAAGTATATTAGTGATAATTATTTCATTACTTTCTAATAAAACAACTATTGATGATGATGTAAAAGTAGACATAAATTTGAATGAATTGGTAGAAGAGATTAACTCTTCCTCAATGCGCCTCCTTTAAATTTCCTATTTAGGAAATAGAGTTGGTCCTTTAAAAGACCATAACATCTATAATGTATAAAAGGATGTTTATAAGAGAAATGGGAAGGGTTTGGACGAGAAAGAAGGCTCAAAATTGAGTGATGAGAAGAGGGAGGAGGATCCCTTTTATAAGAGTGGAGAGCGGATCTTTTGGAAACTTTCAAAATATTTGAATTATAATAAATTCAATTTTAACTAAAAATGTTGAAAAAATTATTTAATTGAAATAGAATATGATATTATTAGAATAATGATGATCAGGTAATATAGAGAAATGTTTAAAATATTTTGTTTCCTTCTCTTTTTGGTTTAACGATTATTTTACCCATTTTAATCTTACCGTGATATCATGTTATTTAAACTTTGTGGGTGTATTTAATCACCATATCATTACTAATAAGCAAAATAAAGTTATTTATAAATTTTTTGGATGTGTATAAACCATTTGGATGAATATTATACTTTTCGGAATTTAATATCATTTAATAATCAATTTTATGTTTTATGTTATAAATTGTGTCAATTTTTCACACTATTCATATTTGACATTTTAAAAATTCATAAAAACATTATTCCATCGAAAATAAGGCATTAACTAATAGCTAATATGTCAATGTATTCCATAAAATCCTTTTATGACATCAAAATAGCCAAATTACGTTTTTTAAATATTTATAAATTCATATATTTAAATCATTCATTAATGAGTTAACCTCTACATCATATTTGTGTCATAAATAATAGTATTTATAAAATCGTTAAAAATTATAAATAAAATACCATGATTAACGAAATAATTTTAAATTTCTAATGAATCTTTATAAATAAATATATATGATATATTACCCTATATTATAATTGATTTAGTAAATATTATATGTGAAGTTTGTAAATATATTTACTATAAATTAATTTTTATAAAATGAACTTTAACCATCCATGTGAATCCATCAGGTCCCAAAATTGACCCAAGGATTCCAATGGTCAGAAATATTTCATCCAATCCAATAAGAATATTTTTAGGGTAATATTTGACTAATAAATTATTATTATTTACCCTTATTTACCATTTTTACCATATAACCGTGGTAAATAAAATATTTAATAGTTCTACTATTCATAATGTCCTAAAATAAAGGGTACCATTTCATACAATTTGGAAATTCTGATTTCAAATATGGAATCAATTTTTACAAATTAATAACATAGAGGTTGCAGTTATTTATTTAAAATTAATATTGTTGTCGAAATGAGAAAATGGGTTTTAAAAGTTAAAACATTGTAAAAGATTTAAATGTTTTTACATATGAATTAAATGTAAAATTAACAATAACAACTTACATAAAATTAAATGGTAAAAACATATTATATTTATACTTTAAAACCCTTCAATACTTTAATTTATCTATATATATTTTTCATAGAAAAAAGTTATTAATAATTAAAATTTAGTCTATTTTTACTCTTTAACAAAAATTAATGTTATCAGAAAAATTTCAAATATTTTTTCAAATAAAATTCTTATATCCCACATGAAAATAAAATTTTTATGTTTCTATATAGAAATTATTATCTTTCCAAAATGTTAATTTAAAATGGGTTCACCATTCAATGTTATAAAATCTCTCTTTTAAACAAATATATTCTTATATATAAATAGTATTTTATTCATTCTGTATGACTAAAATATCAATTGCATGTATATAAAAAATATTTTATTATTTATATAACACATATATCACTTCAAAATAGTTACAAAATCTAAATAATTAAAGAAAATATAAATATATAATTGATTTATATTTTTCATAAATAATTAGTAGCTAATTAATTTATAATACATTTTCAGAAGTTATTTATATTTAATCCCACTAACCTAACAGCTATTATATTAAGTTAGTTTTATATTAAATGAATATCGTGGTTTATTTAAACTGATGATTGCGTGTAAAGAAATCTACCAAAGGATAAAAATACATTAAGGAAAATATTTCATAAAAACATCTGGGTGTTACAGCTAATGATGAAAACAATCGATGGAATAAACATATTGGAATCATTTTTCATTGAAATATAATTAAGATTTAGAAATAATGATGTGGTTAGAGGCCTATATAAACTCAATAGTGAAATTTTTTTTATAACTTTTTATAATGGTAAAATTATTCAAGGAGATCATAAAGGAGTATAAATTCTATCCACTCATCCACTAAAACACATTTGTTCATATTTTTGTATTCACATATTACATCTCACTTCTACATGTGATATTTATTTCATTAAATTCAATAATGATTATACTCAGATAAAAATATCTTTTTTATGAAGAATAATTGATAATTTTTTATATGCTACAAATATTCATAATACATGTTGAAAAATTACATGGAGTCTACATCAAAATCCAATATCAGATTATGGAAAAGAGTACACATTTAATTATATTAAATGATTTCTCCAAAATAATAGAATTAATCAATAATAAATTTAACCGTACAGTCCTTGTAAAAATGTTTTACATGAAAAAAGAACAGTAGTTTGGTTGAGATGGGTAGAAAATTATTTTTAAACAAAAACTATAAAATATATTATCTAGGGGACCACTATACACGGTTTTACATTTTCATAATAGATTCTTGTTGAATAAAAATTCTGATATTAATTAATAAAAAATATTTTATAATATAAATTCAATGGTGAAGTAATTAATTTTTTTTGTCCATTCTTCATGTATATCAAAAACTCAAAAATGGGTAAATTTTCAAGTAATGACAAAATGGAAGTATTCATCGAATAAATATTAAATTGAAGAAGAATAAATTTATTTGAATAAATTATTTCATATATAAGTTGATTGTTTTCATCAAAAAATTATTTAAAATAAACACATCATAGAACTGGAAAAATTGGTAGATTTCCAAAAAACTACTATACGTAATGCATATTTCTGATAAACAGAGTGACTACATAGATGAAAATGAAAATAATTATGTTGATAAAAACTCTAATAAAACAAATGAAAAATTTTAAGATACTATATAAGAGAAAATAATAAATCTAATAATGAAAAAAAATTCAAAAAAAATAGCATTAAAAATCTGGAAGATCCTTTACATAAAAGAATAATATTAAGACATCTAAATCAAATTTCTCTCATATCGAAAGTTCTCAAAAAAAATTATTCATATTAAGTAATAATTAAGGGATATATAAATGGAATTAACTAATAAAAAATAAAATAGATATGAATTACATATATGATATTTTTCCATGTATAGGAGAAACAAAAATTCAGGTAACAAGTGGGTATTTAGAAATAAACTACTTGGGAAATGAGAGGTGTTCATAAGAAAAGCTATATTATAAAGATATTGTTATTAACATGTATCTGAATTGGATTTTGAATATTATTTTCCTCCATTTATAATATTAGAGATTATTATTATATTTATTATGGTGGGATATCATTGTAATTTCATAGTTTCATGGATATATTTGATGTACATAATTTAATTAGAGACTTATAAGAAGTTTTTTTCTCCTAAAACTAGATGAATTTATTCCAAGAAATTCTGGGGTCATTTTATGCTTGATAAATTAAGATTTTCCTAGTTTTAAATATCCCCCATTGATTAAATACTCTATATTGAGTTGGTTCCATTAATAAATTATGTTCCATAAAATAAATGTTCAAATTAACAATAATATGATTAAAATAACCCTACGTATTCTAATATTCATTGTTTATGTTGATGAAATAGTATTTAATGGTGATAAATAATTCACATTTATGAACATGAAAATAAATAAATATGAATTTTTAGAGGAAAATTGTTATATAAATGAAATATATTTGGAATTAAAAAACTCAAAAAAATATAACTACTTCTGCATATCAATAGGAAAATATGATAAAAGATTATTGAATCAAATATATATAGAATGATCTAAAGAAGTATCAACACATATATTAGTCGGTAACAAAACAAAAAAATTTCATTAAGGAACCTCATTGAATAAGAATAATATCAGGCGAATAATTATATTTAATATTTATTTAATTTCATCATAACTATATATACTTTATGATGTGTTACTCTATTAATGATATTTATGTTATCCTAAGGTTTTTTTTCCTATTTGCAGTAAACTAATTCATAGTTTCATTAATGGGAAACCAAACAATAGTATACTCTACAGAAATTGTGGATAACTGAATCTATTAGCTTTCTCTTATATACAATAAACTATTGATAATAAAGATATAAAATAAATATTTGTTTTAACATTTTTTTGAAAAATTATTAATTTTCTAGTAAAGTAACAAATTGGATTATAATTTAAAAACACTACAAACTAAAAATGAAGAATATGTTTTAAAAAATGAATCCATGAATTAAAAAAAGGATGAACATGAAGCTGATAGATTTAATTGTAGATGTTTGGAAGCCAAAGAGGGTTTCATGCTAAATTCTCAGTATAATTAAACAAAAAAAAATGTGTGGTCATCACAAAACATCAAAACACAAATAATATCCAATAGTATTTCATCAGTGATATTGTAAAAAATGGTGGTTTAAAATTAAAATAAAGATTCAACAATAATAAAATATCTTTGGTATATATAAATTCAATGTTAATATATTGGTTTCTTGAGTTTAGACGGAAACATCATTTTTAGTGTTGTCCTTTAAGTAGAGGTTGTATGTAAACAACTATAATTATTATTTATATTATGTTTCTCAAATGGGAGGAGGAATTGTATAACTCAGATGAGAGAGTTTTATAATATTATCTACATCTTTTGAAAATCTAAAACAATATTTATACTTAGTAATGGGTAGACCAATCATATTAGAGAAATGATTGAGGGATGATCATCTGAGTCTCTTGGTTAAATATTAAATTTAATCTATAAATGAAAATATGACAAATAAATTACATTATTTTATATTTTTGTTTCAAAATGTTTCTATATAAATTAGTCAGTGATTTTATTTCTCTGGATGTGAGTCTTAAAATATGATAACTAATAAATAGTGGGTATTTAGGAAACCAATGTCATTTTTGAGGCAATGAAGATATATTTTATTTTTTGGACATCAATTTGGTTGAGAATGTTTTCGAAGAAAGTAGATAATGTGATGTTTTTTATATGGAATTATAGATCTACTAACTAGGATATGGAATTTCATAAAAAATACATGAACTAATGATGAATATAGTAACAAAACGATATTGTTTATATTGTCATTATCAGTTCATAGAGTGTTGATAAACATTTATTATTGTTATGGGATATGTTCATTAGAAGGTAAACTATATTCTATGTTTTAAAATTAGTTATTGATATTGTAATGATGACATAAAATTTTTATTTGTTTAATTAATATGAAATATAGCTAGATACACAACATTTATTCTATATGTTACAATCATTCAATATTGAGTCCAATGATTTAGTAAAGGATTGGTAGAAGAAAAAGATGGCTCAAGAGATGAGTTCTATAATATTAATCATAAGATAACATATTGGTCTTCAATGAATCAAACAAAATGAAAACCCATAACAAATCATGATTCAATTTGACACTAGTATAGAGAAGACTAGATATTATATATGGAATATGTATCTGGATTTAAAAAAAATGACGATGGAAGACAAACCAATAAATTTTTTGGAAATTTGATGATGAATATAATATTGTATATTCTCAGTTATCATGATAACCATTTATTGATGTCAATTTTCCCTAGTAAGTTAGTTTAGAAAATAGTGAGAGTATTAGATTTCAATTATTATTCATGTTTCACATTCAAGAATATTGTGCTAAATTACATACTAGAGACAAACATTCTAACCAAAAACCTTTTTTTGAAACCATTAACTAAATTTCATGAATAAAGGAAACATTATCACGTAGGCTAGATAGATTCATATATAATTCATTTTTCGTGAAATATATGTTGTGTGAACATAGATATTTTTAGGTGTAAAGGATGTGATTTTTATAAGAATGAATGATTACATAGGCAATATTTCATTACATTTAAATATTGGTTAAATACATAATTGTTCTGTATTAATCAATATTTTTGATGATATATATTCACTTTTTTCGTGTAAGGATTATGTGATGTGTTAGTTATATGAAGAATATAATTTGATAAAATCAATTAAGAACATTTGTGAATCATAATTATTAAAATATATGTTATGTGAACAATGACCTTTGTGAACCCCAAAGGGGAGTTGAAAAGTAGGAAACATAAGTTACGAATAGTTATGTTCTAATCGTTATGTTGGTGAATGGATAAGATTATAAATACAAAAAGTTGATATATTTTTTATCATATAAGTTGAATAATATTGTGTTTCAAAATTAATGTTTTCAATGTTGAGTGAGAAATTTTCGATTATAAATTTTTCAAGAGGATCGGTGGATAAACATTAGTTATTTCTATTAGAACTATGAGAATAGTGTGATCTTGGTTATTTTGGGATATCATTACAATCTACACGGGACTAGTACAATTTTTTCGGGGAAAAAGTATTGGGAAATATATGATGATACTAACCATATCCACTTTTTATTATTGATTCTTTCTAGTGGAAAATATATTACTCATAATCACACTAATAATAATAATGAGTAAGTACCCATATTGGAAAAAACCATTTCAAAATTTATTGATCACAACTGATTATTCATTAATGTTTTATTTGGGTAAGGAGGAGACTCATATTTAAGATGATATGATCTTGTTATGTGACAAAGAATAATTTTATGAAAATTGATCATTAAAATAAAAAACCAAAAATTACCCTACCTTTCTAAATTGTGAAAAAAGTAATAGAAAATATAAAATATAATAATAACATTAATACTTTTATTCAATTAATATGCCATCATTGAAGATAATGAAATCAATTTTGGTTTGGTATATTATTGGTTATGTTATAGGTTGATTTTTAAGAAAGATTTTACAAGTATGACATCAATTCCAATAATTGAAATGAACTAATGATTTTACAATCATTCCTAGACAAGAAATATATAATGTGATTACATATTTAGATTATGGTAATATGACATGGTCATCCACTTGGTTGAACGATATGATGTGTTCATGTATATGGTCGGTCTATACGCAAACAATTGAGAATATCTGATTTGCTATATAAGATCGATATCCACTAGACTAATGGTTACAAAATATTTTGACAAATTATTATAGGCTAATGAATTATTTTCTGTGATAATGTTATGGTACATATAGATATAAATACTTCTGTTTTATAGGGATCACGTTATATCCTTTTATAGCTTAATAATCATTAATTATTTTCTAGATGCCTCTCTCTATATTCATGTATAATTTAATGAATGAATATTTTATGTCGATATTATAAAATTCTATGGGGTCAAACATTATATTCAAATGGAAAGGGACTATGTTTATGATACTCTATGCGATTCTCTAAAATTGTTTCAGTGTTCATCACAATTTATTTATGGATTGAAAGTAAACAAGTGTTATATATTATTTGATACATAGTACAATTGAAAATATATATCATAATTTCCATTTTAATATATCTAAAACTATTTAGAGATATGGTCTTATATGTTATTATTTATAATAAAATATATGTTCTCTATCACAATGTATGACATCTATGATTAATTTTTTATGAAATCCATGATTATTTATTTTTGGATATGATATATGATATCATATCACAACTACATAATTCAAATTATAGTGTATGATTTTGAAATATAATAATGTAGAGGTATGGATTGATAATATGGTATGATTAATAATTAATCCAATAATAGAAAAAGTTAATTGGAATTCGATGTATTAAAATATTTATCTCTCCCACCTAAATAATATTATAAAAAATTAATAAGATGAAACTAAATGAATATTATATTAATGGATTACATGAGAAAAATTATTCACTGCATGTAAAACAATTTTTTATTTAATGTTCATTTAATTCAATAAATAATTTATTTAATAAATCATTATTTATTATCGTGTGGATAACAAGAGATAAATTAATATTATATTTCTTTTTAGTTAAATAATTTCTTGGATAATTATTATTTAGTAATTATTTACGATCAATAAATACAAAATAAATATTATGTCTTATTTTGGATAATAATATTTATTTTAGTTATTAAATATAGAAAATAAAAAATTGTGATCAATGGAAACATGTTTTGTGTTACCCTAAAGAGAAATAGGTAAAAATAATCATAGAGGAAAGAGTTATATTGAAAAAAATCACATAAAAAGTCTTGTTTTTTAATTGATATATGTATTACATACATAAATTTTATGGTATTTTAATACCTTGATTTATGCATTTAATTCATTATCCGTACTCAAATTTGATTTTTTTTAAATTTTTTTGTTTTATTAATGAATGAATTTGATAATTCAAATAGGAGAGTCATGGCACAAGATTTTTCAGGTTGACCATGGAGCACTAATAAGGAACATAACTGATGGACAAACAAAAAATGTGGCTTCTAGAGATAAAAAATGACAGTGGAAATCATCTAATCATTACACATCATGTACCAGTGCAAGTTATGAAAAAAAATACACATATAATATTAATAAAATCAACCTTAAAATATACATGTGGGGTAATAATTTACACAGCTTTTAAATTCAAAGGATGAGATTTTATTGCCCAGAGTCCACATATCATCATCATTTTACAAATTCATTGATAAGGGACCCACCAAAAAAACCCATTGAATAAACTATTATTGATATTCATTAATACTGAAGTCGAACTAGATCTTATAAATGGAGGGTCATCCAGATGTTATTGAGAAGATCCAGATAACAAAGAATAGAGTGATAAGTTGCATTGTGTAGGGCCTCTTTGAGTTCATCTCAAATTTCCTTATGCTTTCATTTTCCTTCCTCTTTCCCTCTAATCCACTCGTCATTATGAAGAGGTAGTAAACACACATTATTCTAGGGTTATCTAAATAAAAGGGGATGGTGCATTGGAATTTTTAATCCTTTTTAATTCATGTATTGGTTTTGTTTCACTTCTTCAATCAACTTCAAATCCCTTCCTTTGAATTTTATCATGAATATTGAAATTTTAACAAAAAAGAAACATTAAAATTTAACAACTATCATACAAAAATAAGGCATTAACATTTTAATATTTATGATAAATTGGGTTTAAATATGGTATCGAGAAAAACCGATTCGATTAAATCCTAAATTATAGGACCATGGGAAATAGGGTATTACTGCATTTAGGAGGGGATAACCTCATCATTGGATCTTCCTCATCTTGAAACCAACACCAATAATTAATTAATCAACATATTTTATTAAATCTAATTACACAAAAACCATGAAATTAAAAAAACAATTGAACGCTTTCAAAATCTAATTTCAAACAAAACAAATTAGTTGCACATTTATTTCACCATTCGTTTTCTCAATATAAAATCAATCTAATATCCCCTCAACTTTATCTGCAAAATTTACAATTCTAAATATTTTGAGAATATGATAAATAAAATTTCACCATCTCAATGGAACATTCTCAACCATCTTCTTTACTTATTTTAATTAATTTTTTTATCTGTTGAGTTTTTATAAATAAAATTTCTTAGACCCAAAGGGAATTAAATTTTCCCTTAGGTATTTATTCTAAATTGATTATTTTTTTTGGAAATTCATTTTGAATGTGTGCCAAAAAATTTTAATTTTAGAGTTTGAGTGAAATTGGATTTCAAAAAATAGGTTGATTAATTCATGATTGTTTTTAGATTTGAGACGATGAAGATCCAATGTTCATGGTATCCTCTCATCAAAGTGTTAATATCCTATTTCCCTTGATTTGGTAATTTATGGTTTCATCGAATCCATTTTATCATGATAACATATTTGAACAGAATTAACCCAAAATTTTAAAATATTAAAGCCACATTTAGGGTGGTCAGTTGGACAATTTTTGGTTTCCCTTAATATAAAATTTTCAATTATCATAACAAATATAAAATATAATGATTCGAAGTTGAAGATTAAATTGTCGAAAACAAAATACATGTATAAAATAAAATGAAATAAATCCAAAGTAACTTCAACTTTTTGTTTACAAAAATCTAGAACAAGGAGTTTTTACCCCATCACCATAGTTATGAGAGAAATATAACGAAGGATATAAGAAAAAATTAATCTTGAAGAAAAAGGAGATAAACTTAAGATGGTCCCTACACAACGCAACTTCTCACTCAATGATTTTTTCTCCGTTATCTCTTCAAATGATGTAGGTAATCCTTCAATTTGTAGGCTCTATATATAATATTAATTATTATCATTAAGAATTCATCCAAAGGAGTTTTGGGGTGCATATCATGTCAAGGATTAGGTCAAAATTTGGAGATATGGAAAATATTCTCATTAAAATCATTTCATGTCAATTTATATGTAGTCTAAATTTTAACACCATGTGTAAATTTTCATTCTTATTTAATTAATTTCATGACGAATCATTCATTTCACGACTTTCACCAGTACACTATGTGTAGTAATTACATGACATGCAATGTAATTTTTATACCTATAAAGCCTCATTTTTCTAAGTTCTTCAGATATATTCTTCGTATGTTCTTTATGATCATCCTCAAATATATGGTTTCACCCAACGTGCAAAACTCATAGAATTTTTTTTCATTTTTTTCTTTTTATTTTTCTAATTTATCATACCACAAAAATGAAAACTAGTAAAAAAATCAAAATGGGCTAGAATTAGCTATTAACTATCTAAATAAAGGTATTAAAAGACCATAATGTTTATGCATGTAATACGAATATCAGTAATATAATCACATTTTCTTAATATCTCATCAACCATAATTCACACACATGTTATAAAATTACATGTTGAATAGAAATTTAATTTAATATTTGAAATTATTTTTTCAATACAATATGGTCAAGAAAATTAATTTGATAGTTCTTCTTCTATAAAGGGTAAGGATATTATCTCCCATAAAGGGAGAAGTGAAAATCACTTTTTCTGATTATTCAATTATAACATAAAACTCATGACACTACCAACATACTAAAATTCACATTTAATATATGACATCATATTTTACTATAAAACCCCTTGATTTTAAAAAATAATACTATGTTTGATATCCTAAAAAATATTTAACAACGAGCATTAACAAACCAAGATATATTATTATTTTAATGTGACTATTAAAACAATACCATTAATTTATTGGGTGAATATATTATTTAATACTTTTTTAAATATATATTATGGTTCTAATAAATAAAAATTTATCTATTATTTCCATTGAAAAAAGTATTCAAATTTTTTGACATTTTCATCAAAAATATATTTTCATCAAAATCGTTTTTTATTAATTTGTTTTAAAAAATATTATACTAAATTTTTTGAGTCATATAGATATTTTATTTGATAAATGAAGTCCATTTTTGAAATTATAATATTAAAATTTTCATAACTTTACATTTTGATTCTTTTCGGAAAAAATTTATTTTCAAACGAATATTTAAAATAGTTATTTTTATTGGAAACTATTTTTATTTTAAATTATTTTCAAAGTGAAATTCAATTTTGTGTAAATTTTAAAATTAAATTATTTAATTTTGAGTCAAAATAATCCAATTATTATTTAAGAAAACTGTATAATTTAATTTATTATAAAAAATATTAGTTCTTAAAATATTCATTTTTATGAAAACATATATTCAATAAAATTTTCCAGTTTAATTTTAAATTAAAATTTTACACATATTTATATTAAATTTTGAAAAATATCTTACATGTATTAAATTAGGGGTAAAAAATTGTTAAATATTTCGCATTTGTTTTTATTCAATATCACTTGTATCTATAATTATTTTTTACCTCGCTAAAGTGTAAATTTGGTAATTAAGATTAAAACCTAATATGATAATGACTATAAAATGATATCAAATATATTATTAATTTTATTAGATGGTACAAATTTTCTATACACATCCAAGATTATCTTATATGTCCTTCTTCCATTTAGGTGTGATTATGACCATTATAATATATTATGTTAAGAGATGTCAAAAAATCACACACTTGTTTTTAATAACAATTATATTTATTAATATGGATATAAATATAAGTTATTTTCAATTATAAATATTAATTTCTAATAAAAATTATTTATATTAATCATGATAATTTATTATTAATTTCGACGTAGAAATAATTGCCACAATTTTTTACATAATGTTAGCGCAATAATTATTCAAATAATAAAAAATAAAATAATTGATATTAAAAATATTAAAAGTAATATTATTTTATATCATAAATGTTTTAAATGAATTATTCAGATTAATATAATAGTTGTTATATGTATTAAAATATTTGGTATGAATTTAATTTCTTTATGGTGTTATTATTGTCAATGTAATAAATTGTTCTATAAATCGACATTAATGATATATGATAAAAATAATATTTTATTAAATCATATAAAATTACTAAAAAATAAATTTATCCATTTTATTAGAAAATGGTGTAAAATTTTATCCATGGTCTATTTATAGGATATTTTTCTATTAAAAGTAACTATCTTGACAATTAATGACTCAATATCATTTTTTCATGATAAGTGAGAATTTTTTAACGAGGGAACAATCCCAAAATATAAGGGTGAAATAAAATTTAAAACATGTATTATTTTAATTTTATGTGAAAATTTTGACCCATCTTCATAATATAATAAAAATAAATTAGATTGTAGACATTTTGAATTGAAAATGATTTACAATAATTTCATATTCTAATAAGTTCCATTATTGTCTCCCCCATCTCATATTAAAGGGAATCTCTTATACAATTTCCCTCGAAAATAGTAACCCATTTGGTTTAGAAATAAATACAAAAATCCAATAATAAAATTCCTCCCAAGGTTGTAGAGACCTTATTTATGGTAGAATAAAAAAAACATTACAAAAGGTGTTATGAAATTGAATTTTTTGGAAGAAAAGAAAGATAAAAATTATATAGGATGAGTCAATCACATTGTGAGGAAATGTTATCATTTGAATCATAAATTTAAATGTTTTCAATTTTATTCTATAAATATTTATATTAAATTTCCATATATTTTTATAATTATTTGTAAAATTTTGGATTTATACTTCACTGTCATATAATGTCCATTTTAGAACGTATTTGACTTCTTTAAATGATTTTCAAATAAATAATATTTTTAATATTCTAAAAAAATTAATTTATATTTATGAAATTATATAAAAGGTTACCTTTCATCTCTCTTTCTTCCATGTACATATTTTTAATAGTTTTTTTTTGTATCATTTTATACACACATAATTGATTCAAAAAGAATAATTTATTAATCTTTTTAACTTATTTATATTTTTATAGAAATTATTATTTTTTATTGGTAGTAGAATTTATTTACAAAAAGAAAAAATTAACATTCTAGTTTTTAATATGGTTATAATGACCATCCCATCTGCCGTAACTGTTATTCATTTTTTTCTATACAAATATTTCATGATTTTTTTCAATGAAAAAACATCTTCCCCAATATTCTAGTTATTTTAAAAATTGATTTTTAAAAGGGAATAGATATTTAGATATTTATATATGTTTTCATATGGATGACATGAGAATCTATATGATGCAAGATTACATGTATTTTGTTATAGTTCCTTGGAATTTTTTATAAGGATCAGTGGATAGTTTAAATTTCGCGGTTTGGTGAGCCCATTATATCTCTCAAATTAATTTGGTAAAGGTATTAGGTTAACCGATAGGGTTTATCCTATGATATTATAGGAAGGTAAGTTGATGGTTACTCTAGTTTTAATCATTATTGTTGTATTAGGAGTTGTGGAGATATTTATAAAACCTGTAACTATGAATGTTATCCCAGTTGTATGATTAATATGATAGTGATTCCCCATGTTTCCTTAATTATTCATCTATGTTTGATATGAGTTTTTATGGAAATATTATAATTTCACAAGGTAAATTAATGTATATACAACATTGTAAGGCTAAAATGTATGTATTTTTTAAAAAATTATCATGAGTTTTCCATGATTTAAGAAAAACATTATAAGTTTTAATTTTCATTAATTTTTCTTATTAAGTATTTTATATTGATCTTTATTCATGAAATTTGATATCATGTGTATAAAATGTTTTTTTTGAGCATATTGTTCATTTTGAAAATGAAAAATTCTATATGTATTAATTAACTAATGGTTTCATTAATTAATTTTATGTCCTTTTATTTTATTATTGTACTAAAAAATAATTTTCAATATGTTGTTTACATTATGAGAAGAGTAATGGATGAGGTGAATATAGAAATTATGATGATGTGTCTCGAAATAAAAATTGAATGTTTTTAAAATTTTTGACTGGTGTGAAAAATAAATATTTAATAGAATAATGCACTTGGTAATATATTATATTTTATTATATTTCTGACTTAACCCGAACCCATGGGTGCTCAGCGATGATGGGGTTTGGGACATGTGTTATAGGTTCAATTCATCGTGTGTGTTTTACGCAATGGTCTGGGTTATTAACCTTCATGTATAATGATTTATGACATAAGTCTCTAAAATTATGAATGTAAATGATCATTGATAATTTAATAAAGTTATTTATAGTTATTTTCCCTTTAATATGTAATGATTGGGGTTTTCCAATTCATTTTGTTTTAATTTAGGGTATTAAAACTGGGGATTTTGATGTTTTTTTTTGTGAGGTATTCATAAGATTTATGGTTAATGTCATGGGTTTATATGGTTAATGATTATTACAACATCAAATTATTAGATAACCATCATTGGGGTTTTATTTGATGGATTTTTAGGGGATTATTGATATTTTATTATATTAGACATTGAATGAAAAACAGCATAGGTATATATGATTTGAAGGTGGTTGTATCATGTAGTCATTAAAGGTATTGTATTTAAAATAGATATTTTAATTCTAAAATAAATAAATAATATCATATTTCAATATTATTCCCTTATATATATTATGGATTTTTTATAATAATGGAATGAAATAAATCTTTCAAATCTTTCTATTCTACCGAAGATGATTTGATTACCACTTTAATTGAGAAGTATTTTTCAAATGATTTTGATATCATATTGAATATTAAAATCACCTACAATAATTTGACTTATACATACAATACATTTTCATTTATCTAAAATCACAATTTATCATGGTATCAATATTATATTATTTGAAAATATAAATTTATTTGTCTCATTTGTCATGGTATGTACCATTGAGGACATTAATATTTTCTTTTATGAGAAATTGACTTCATGTAGGAAGATAAAGTGGATATAAATAGAATAAGTGATTATAATGATGTTTAAATTTAATTTATGAAATTTTTTTCTACTCAATGTATGGAAAATGATTGTGTTTATATTATAAAATCATAAGGAAATATAACATTTATTTGGATTATAGTAATAATGTATTGATGAATAAGACAATTAAGCAGTGTTAATGATTTAAGGATGTCTTTATAAATATATTTTTCATAATTATTATATATTCATATATAATCAATATTATTAGAGTCCTGAAACACCGAAGTATTATTCTATTCTAGGATTTTTTTTCAAATTTTTGAATCATATGTTAAACCAAATCAATACAATTGAAAGATAGTGTATTGAAACTTTGATTATTTTTAGAAGACAATTATATTTTTTTGATTAATCTCTCTGGTATATTTAACTATTTATGATTAATATAAAAAAAATATTTGATGACTAATTCATTTACTTTTGGTTGAAAATAGTTTGAAGGCATTGGTAGCATAAAGAGTTTATATAATCTCAAATTTAGATGTAACTATGGGATATTTATATTTAGGAACCCATGATTTATCATAGAGAAAACCATGAGCCTGGAGATTTATTTTGTTATTATTTGATTATTGTTATTTCAGAAGAAGATGAATAAAAATTTGGGAACCATATATGATTAATCTAATGAAAAAATTATAGGATTTTATTTTATGAATAAAGAATGAATTATCATTTGGAAGAATATCTGACATTAATATATATTTCATGTAATTTATGATAAATAAGTAGTTGTTTGTAAACTTTTTGGAGATTATATGATTTGGTCATATAAATTTATTTTATGATACTTTATGAGTGATTGTAGTTATTTGGACATAAATTATAAAATTAATGATATATAATCATTTTTTTGGTTTCAATCACAGTTTTCAATATTTTGATGAATTTTAAGGATATGTATTTATTAAATGATCAATGTTGAACATTCGGAACTACTATAGAATACCAATGAATTTTTTTTTATTTTCATTAATTTAATTTTTTTTATTTTGGAATTTTTTTTATCTTTATATATATTTTTTGGTTTTGTATAAAATATACGGATAATTGGAATTGATTTTTTATGCAATATATTATTTTATAAGAGTTTTATTTAGTGCAAAAAATATTAAAATTAAAACTTGAATACTCTTTGTTTGGATCAAATGATGTAATTTTTTTGGGAGTTGATTAAAATAATAAATTCCACATTTAACTTAGTATCTTTCCATAAATTATTATTCTAAAAGATAAATAAATTCATAAATTTTAAGAAAAGTGACTTGAACCAAAAAAAAATTAATCCTATTTACTTCTTTTCTGATGAATGTATAGTCCTTTTTAAACCTCAATAGATTATAGAATTGTGTTCATTATGTTTCTCGATACTATTCACTTTCTTGTGATAATTTTTCTTAATCACTATACTTCATCGTTTAAACATTAATATTTCATTCAATTACAATATTTTATCTTCTTGGTAATGTTCTCTAATTCGTAAACCAATGAGGTTTTATACCAGATTACCATCATACTTCAATTTCTCTTTTATCACATGAAAGGTTTTCATCCCTTTTTATGTTTTTGGATTTCAAAATTAATATTTTATATTGTCACATTTTATTAAAGATATCATGTTCCAATTTGTAGGATTGAATTTATTTTTAGCGGGATAATATAATATCTAGATATTTTTTAGATGAAATATATGATTGATATCAAATAAAATACACATTACGTGGTTTAAATGAAAAAAAGGTTAATAATTAAATATTATTTTCATAACCTAGTAGTTAAAATAGTTGGTTTGAATATGATTAACTACTTTTTTAAATATATATTCTCTTAATGGTCAGTACCATTCTACTAATTAATTCTTTTCAAATATGTATTGAATTTTTATTAATTTTATTTAATTCTTCAAAAATAAAATTTATTCACAAATGTTATTTATTTATTTTTATGAGAAATAATGATACGTTTATTATGAAATATTTAAATAATTTATTTGAAAAAATTTACCTCATTCATGAAATTATTATTTAATAATTACCTTAAGGTACAATTTTTAGAATTTTGATAAAATATTAATTTTCTAATGAATACACAAAATTACCGACATTTTTAAAAATTGTGTTTTCCTTTTGAATATTTTAATGTATAATTTTATATTTAGTTAGTATTAAATAATATATACTTACATTTTATATAATGTACACAAACTATTTATTTTTAAATGATCTTTTTACCAAAATTTATTATAAAACTAATTTAAACTTAAATTAATCATTTTACTGAATTAAATATTTCATTACATTTTTAGATATTATTTTTATGTTATAATATTCCTCTTATGTATATTTAATTTTGAAAAAATAAATTAAATATTCGGAATTAGTTGGTACAAATTTGGTAAGGGTGCTTCTTTTATTTCTTTCCAATATGAATATTAAGCATAGTAACTTTTGTCAATTAAGTAATGTGTTAATTTAGTGATATGGGTCACAAATAATTTCAATATCACTTTATAATAAAAATAAAACATTCTATAATTGTGTTATACGATTGAACCTTGTCTGTAATAAACATTTATTTAATTATATGTCTTTTTTTACCATTTGGGTGTGATAAAGACCTTCATAATAATTTAGGCAATGAAAAGTCAAAATCTCACACTCTTTTTGTAATTAAAATATAATTTTTATAATTGACATAATAGAATATATTTTCTATTATTAATAAAAATAATAAAGATAAATGGTAAATCTTAGTCATTATAATTAATTTTTTAGTGTAAAAATAATTACATTAAATTATTTGAGAATACTAACACTCTAATTTTTTAATTAATGGAAAAATTAAATAACATATATTAACAATACTATAAGAAATATTATTTGATGTAATTACTATGATACATGAATTTTATTGATGAGTATAAAATACTTGGGATGTAATAATATATTTTTAAAATTTTATTTTCTATTCTGGATTTCAATAAAATAAATGTAGTGAATTTCAATAAAAATAGACATTAATGATCTTTGATAATAAATAATCTTTTAATAAATGATATAAATTTCATAAAATGTAAAATTCATCCAAATAATTTGAATGTGGTTTGATAATGTTAATTGTCATCCATTTAGTAGATTTTTTTTCTTCAGTTTTTAGTAAATATCATGACCCTCGATTAGTAAATTTTTTTGTTTTTTATGATAATTTTCAAAGAGGGAAACAAGGGATTAAAACAAAATGATGTGTGTAAAAAAATAATAAAAACTAGTATTATTTTTATTTTATGAGATTATTTTGAAAACTCATTATCCTATGTTTGAAATAATGTATTTTAGGACCATAATAAATTCAAAATTAATATATATTAATTTAATATTTTGTGAAATTTGAAGAGTTTCCCTCCCATCTATTATAAAATATGCATATCTTCCTATCATTACTTCACAAATTGAAAATTATATCATTTATCCAACCTCATCACAAATTAATAAATAACATTATGTTGAAACCCCCTTTTTTACATGATGATAAATAGATTTAGGGGAAAACACATCATGTAGTAGAGGAGAAATGTGATTCAAATAATTCAGCACCAAAGTCATCTTGTGTGAACAAAATATTCATGCCAAGACACTTGTGTAGTTCTAAACTGATTGGACCATCATTCTCTTCAAACAACTCGATGAGGTACCTATATGAGATACCCATAGAATGGCCATATGTTGATGGTATCCTACACCTAGTGTTCTGTGTTTTTCATATAAATATGACCCTCTAGGTCTTTATTTTACTCGACAGAATGATGAATAGATCGCTAGATGATATTATCACAGAAGTCTCCCCCGCCTGAATAATTAAAACACTCAAATAGAAACAAAGTCCTACAAAAAATTATTTAGTAATGTTCAATGTATTGAGGTCCCCCAATGTCTATAATTACATGGAAATTTTTAAGATCCATCCCACTTATTGAAAAGTACCAGGGAAAAGACCCTTCTGTAGCACAAAAGCTAGGAACCTGTCATCTCGAAAGCCCGAGGTGACCTTCATGGATTTTATTAAGGACTCACCAATGTGATATTTACCAGTTTGTTCATCAACCAAATTAAATCTAGACATCAATTAGTTTAACCTTTTATTGGTAATTTCCACCTCACCTAATTCCACAATACATAGGTCACCTCCATCTCACCTACTTCCAACTTGTGGGGGTCATCTCCTGCTCACCTGAGTCCAACCTACCTTTATTGTCACTTTCTCACCATAGTACACCCTAAAAGGGTTATATCTAGCCCACCCTTAGATCACCCTGTGTGGGTCACCTCTGTATCACCATAGTCCACCATGTGTGGGTCATCTCTAGATCTACCAGGTCAACCATTCATGGGTAATATCTTTATTCCCAAGGTACAACCTTTGATATCCACCCTTATTCCGCCAAGTCCATACCTAGTTAAAGTAAAATTAACTTTACTAGGTCCACCCTACAAGAGAAACTCATATTATATCCAAATACTCACATAGATGAGCCAGCCATTAACCCCTCTATCACATCACCAATGGTATTTAAACTCATTAAATTGATCCATCATTTATGTGGGACCAAGAAATTCCCACCCCCCACAAATCCACCATATATGTGATATCATAGCATAAGGAACACATATATTTTTTAAATGATTAATTTTTATGGTAATGGATGACCCTTAATTATCCTACATATTAGTTATGATCTTTGGATAGTTTTCAATTATATACTACCATCGTATTGTTGATCATAGCTATAGGGATTATGATAGATTGAGTCATGGGTCAAGATGAAATATATGTTACCTGAATTTTGAAAGGAATCATGTTGTATTTGATTAGATATTTATGCCCTCAATTATAGGTCTTGAAAACAATAGAATTTATCAGAACACATATGCCTAGTATCCCAATATGACTACCCATTAATGACAACCATATTCATATAACAGTGGATGAGGAGAAAATTCTTCCATAGTGAATCCTTCCTGGAGTAATCCTTTTAACATTTATTCAAGGTATTATCCTTCCTTCTATACCATAACCCCCATCAACCTTGGTATAGTAGAGATTGTTTAGGTAGATAGATCTTACATTTCTTATTGTTTTTTATATTGAGAATGTATCATTTTCTCCTCATGTTTAGTGGTGATCATTTCATCAACACCATTAAACACAAGAATCATGTGCTTCCCTCTATATATAATACCCAATCATATACACAAAATGTTCCTCCTTCTATGTGTATGCCTCAAAACCATGTTACCATCATCTCAAATTACTATATTCCCATTGATAAAAATCTCAAAAATGTTTACATTTCAAGAAAATCAACCTTGGGTATCCTCCATATGTTACAGTAACAACCCTTCTGAACTACCTAGTCTTCAAATTCTATTGATAAACGATATGTATGAGCCACCACAAGGTTTAATACTATCATTATAAAATCACCCTTTTATTATTTTTTCCATATTACTAGTATATTCATATACAACTTGGGACTCTATATCCCGTCAATTTCCCTTGGTTCATCTTGACATAACTATTGCACCATCATTGGTCAGGAACATTGTCCCTAGACGTCCACATTGGATGACATTAAACTACATAGTCTGGTCCACATCACATTACATTAAATTGTATAATGTGTCCTTTAATGTAGCACAAACTACTTGTGTTTTTATTCTTTCCATGATTATATGTCATAATCCCCTCTCATGTGAATGGTCCCAACTAGAAAACAACTCCTATCATC
This sequence comes from Viscum album, assembly GCA_963277665.1. NCBI lineage: Eukaryota > Viridiplantae > Streptophyta > Magnoliopsida > Santalales > Viscaceae > Viscum > Viscum album. Next base: position 156,446,863 of record OY728128.1, on the reverse strand, counting down.
CTAGATGATAATAAATTTTTGAGAACCCCACGTGGTGGATTAAACCTAGTATCATGATAAAAAATTTAATAAATAATCTATAATCTTTGTTAAATGGAACCATTTATATAGAAACATAGATACATAAATATGTCTCCATTAATGAATAACCTTAGAAACAAAGAAATGATTCTAATGTAATTACATGCTAACAATTGATTCTTAATATAAGGGCAAATGAGTCTATATTTTTTATCTAATACAGGAGTCACATATATCTATAAAATCTATGAGAGAGTCCAGGTCTAGGAATTAATTCCCCACAAAAGGTAAAATCATCCAAACCTCACATCCACTCATTGAATTTAATTTAATATTTTTTATTGGAATCATTTTAAAATTAGTTCCTTTATTTGAAAAGAAGGTTCATATTAGATCATGAATAAGGGAACTGTTGTGAGTTTCTGGATCTATGAATACACCCCATTAGAGTCCTCCTAAAATGAAAATTGAAACACACATGTGGGTTTGACATTAAGATTCATGAAACCAACAATATTAAGTATTAAAAAAATACAATATTTTTTATGAGAAAAAATGGTGAAACCATCATGAAACTCACAATAACAAAAGAAAGAAGATTTATAGAAATTGGGAAACAAATTTCACCTTTTTGAAAGAAAAAATAGAGAACTTGGCATGAATACATAACCCAATTGACTATTTCACCCACATGTTAAGCTCCATTAACACACCCCATAAAATTAATTCATACAAAACATGGATAAAAAACAATCAAATGTGCATGTTCTCATTTATTTGGAAGCTTATTTGGAAGGTTTTTTTGTTCTTTGTATAATGTTACTCTCATATAAACTCCAGTAAATCTAAATGGAATCCTACCAAGAATTCCAGAGGTATCAATTCACATATCCACAATTAGGATCCTTATCAAATCAGATGATATTTTGGCAAACCCAACACCCACAACATAATGTATCAAATGGAATAGTTTGGGAGTACCACTAAATTGGTACTATATCGGCCCTCGAGCATTCTTGTTAATCCATCCATGGATTTAATCCCTTCCATCCATACACCCAACACCAGTTGGGAGGAATAAAATTTGATGACACTGATTTCAATATTAAATAGTTCCATGATTCTTTCCATAGAGTCAACAACAAGTTCCTCCAATATCATAGGTAGGTAGATCATGAGGTCCCCAATGGACTCAATGCAATAGAATAGGGTTCACACCAACATGATCTTACTAGAAGCCTCCACTTAAAATGTCACATGGCATAGAGCCATCAATATGATGATTGTTAAACCTCAATAATCCATCCCATGTCAATCAGAACCTATCAACAAGGACATCCCACTAAGTTAAGAAATCATAAAATATAAAACAAATACCATACATATATTTAATCCATAGAATCCATCCAGTCACATAACGGGGAAAATTTCCAGTAGGACAACACACATACCAGTACCCACCACCCTTGACAATATTGTTTTGCAGCATCTTGAGAAACATTCATTTAGATCCTGATAAAAAATAGTGGTAGACTCATGCCTCCTCTCATTATCAAAATGTTTATTATTACATTGTGATAAGAATTAGAGAGTAAAAGTAGGGAAACATCCCCACTTAAACAAAAAAATGCAATTATATCATCATATTTGCAACTAAAGTCGAAAAATATAACTTAGTAATGCTAATAGGGAGGACACAAATCCCAACCAACATCCTAAAAACCATCCAAGAAATAGTGATGGTAGTAGTTATATTTAAAGGGATATCTCACAACCTCAACCACAATAATTTGGTGACTCATCAATATAATGTGATGGTCAATATGGAGTTGATGCATATCCCCAATGCCATCCAGGACATCCATTGGAAAAATATCACAATAAATATAATCCCATATTAGGACCATTTCCTTGTTCCAACTATAGGTCCTCAGTTTATCCCACATGAAACTCTAGGAAAATAATATCGCCCTCCCCAATCAAAAAAAGTCAATCATAATATACAAGAAACTACATAGGAGATAATCAAACATGCCCCTGTATATGAAATCATAAATCCACAATAGGCGGACCCAATCACCCATTGGAGGGAATTCAAAAATAATCATCACTATATGTGATTGGAAAATGAATAGCTACACAATTATCACACTCTACACAATACATGAATTCTTGAATCTCTGATAAGTTTATATATGAGGGATTAATATCGTACTCATCCATTTATTAATTATGGAGACAGTAGTTACAATAGACAAGGACTTCCAAAAAAATTTATTCAAATTGTTCTAGTGGTACTCAAAATACATCTTACTATGAAATATTACATGATGTCCACAATATAATCAATATTAAGATCCCATCCCTTAATGCTCTTCATTTAATCCCACCACTTTGATAGAATATCAAATAGAATGATGGACCTCCCCTATCTATTGTCAACCCCAGTGGACCTCCCCAAGGTATATGATATAGATATTACATATTTAATCTTATACCATGAAATGATGGTAGTCCACCACATGATGGAATTTTTAGTGAAGGTCATACCCCATGTGGAACTTCATTTCATCATTTATATCATCCCATTCTTGAATCAATTAAGTGGGAACTCTCTTATCTAGAGTTTCTTGGGAATATAAGTGAGTTTATATCTAATTCCTCTTTATTGAAATGTGATATTCTATCTAAACTAGAATATAGACCATTGGAATGGTCTTTCATCCTTCCACCCTTGGACTTCTTACTTTCTAATATGATATTATAAATCCTTACAAACATGAAAATTTATAATAAAGCTACATGGAAATGACCAATTGGGTAAGATCAATTTTAGGAACCTCATTATGAAAAATAAGAATACAAATTTCTCATGAGGTGAAAATTTGATAATGATAATATACATGTCTTTATCAATCATTTAGTCTCTCCCTAAGAAGATAATCTAGAGGGATTGTTACGATAAGGTGTGCATGAAATCTACATAATTATATGAAAAACAATTCATCTCCTGAAAACAAAATTCTTCCCATATGATGAATATAAAATCTATGTAATGTTAATAAAATAAAGAAATCGTCAAATCAACATGGAAACCCTTATAAATGAAAAACACCCAATATTGGGTAAATAACAAAGATCCATTCATCACACGTGTCTCGATTCATTAAAATAGATTCATGAGTTAGCCATTAAATCCCCATCAATTATTCATATTAGTGTGTGGGGAAATCACAAAGAATTTAATCTCACCTCTATAGTGGATAAGTAAATCCCACTAATGGTCACATCATGTAACACCATTAACTCATTCCATATTTGATAAATTGGTTATTCTCACAACATATAGTATATTCATGAAAAAATGTCCACAAATGACTAAAAAATATCAATCCATAAGGCAGTTATCCAAATAATGTCTCTTTAATAAAGAATCATAAAATATTATATAAGACAACCAATTAAGGGAATTCAACCATTGGGCAGTTCTAATATATTTCAAACATAGATATCTCATGTGTAAAAAATTCTATACACATATCCTATAATTTAAAAATTATCCATAAAATCAATAGAGAATCCATGGAAATACTAGAGAAACCTAATCCTATAGGGATAGGTGAATTTTTAACACATCCCTATAGGATTAAAAACTAGGCATGGAATACTACGAAACCATAGTAGAACATGTTTCTGCCCATAAATATGTGGTTATTTTTATCTCAACCTCTTCCACACCAGCAGTTATTTTTTACCATTTTAGAGAAGCGATGAAAAAAAAGCCTCCTACTTCATTTCATCCAGTGACATAATTACTCACTAAAAAAAACAAATAGGAAAATTCTATAGGGATTCCCCCTAGAAAAAACTTCTATTAACGATTTTAAGTGGACCAAAGATAGAGGGGATGATGCTATGTGTTATCAATAGATGAAAGAAAATTTTCAAAGGTACAACAACTCATGGAGATCATATTATATTACTATATATCCCCGAAACAACATAAACTAGTATCATTATGATATGAATGTGACATATATAATTAATTAGTATTATGTTAACTTCATTTTCACTAACATTATAGATTCTACAAAACATGAGTTTGATATAGGGGGAAAGGAGGAGGAGGTGTCTGTTTGTAATATTGACTTCACAGAAATGAAAAAAGAAGATATATATACCAAAACCAAGATTCTACATATGAATTTAGAGATATCAACAAATAAATAACTAAAATCTACTTTTTTACTGAATTTTATGTAATAGGGTAAAAGTTCATTTTTATGTCACCCAATATGAATAGATGGTGAACCCTTCACACTTAATGAAATATTTTCATACTATGAGGATTATATAATGGAGTTGAGAAAAATAAATTTGGAACGACTATAAGGTATAATCATAGAATGATATTTTCTATATGTCGAACCTTATTTCATTTTCCCATCAAACATACCTCAACAAATGGGGTTCATCACAATAACAGCAATAGAGACAAAATATGCATTCCACGTGGGGTGCCAAAAACCAATATATATAGATCCCAAAAAACAACATATCTAGATTTCCCCATATTTGGTAAACTATAATATATTTGTTAGATTTATACATAGAGGCCAACTCTTGTAGGATACCCTCTATGATGATAAACAATATCACCATAGCTTTCCAAATCCATTGTTCCCCTTGTTCAACTCATTACAATTGCTTATTCCCCCCATGATCATTTACACTAAAAAGATACAAGGGGATATATTATAATATGTTGATGTATGATGTGAAACCATATGAAAAGGGTGGAATCCTTACCCTAAACGTGTTTATGAATATCTTATCCCTCCAAGTATTTGAAATCCTATAATCCCAACATTCAATGATATAGGAAATCATAAATAGCATCTGATATACATAGTTTCTCAATGTGACCCCATGATATGGAATCTCTTGAAATTGAAGGATTCTTAAATTATTTGTTTGGATAGTATTTTGATGGACTATTCTTCACCAGTTATCCTATTATACAAACTTGATCAATCCAGGCATGATAAAAACATCTTTGAAAATTCCTCCCTCAATACAGCTCTATATTACATAAGACGATTTTCCATCATCTCTCAAAATATATAATATGATTAAATGAGAGGGTTTCAGATTTCATTTAATATTGGAAGAGTTCAACTTAATCCATAATCAGTAATCATCTTTAATAAGATATGTTGGTTCCTATCATTGGTAATCATCATGAAGAACTATGAACACTGCATATCCGAGTAAAGTGTCCAGGTGGATCATGATAGTTATTCATAGTAGATAAATTAATGGATGATTATATTTTTTGAACCTATTCTAACTCGTATCTATGGAGAAATATTTATTGAAGAGGATGTCCATAGTGTAATCTAGAAATGTTTCTTTAAAACCAATCATTATGTAAAATCCAAATATGAAGTCAGCACCTCCTCACATGACACATCCACCTAAACTGTAGTGTTAGTAGTTTTTTCCATTTCGGAATGAGAGAATGTAAAATAAAAATTACCAATTTTAGAAATGGATAAATAATGTTTCTTCCTTAAAATTTAATCAAGTTCCTAGTGACTTTTTAGAATTCATGGAATATAACTTGATAATGTTATTTAAGCCCAAAAGACCAGAGGATGTTAGCAATGAATTCATCCAAGACTACATCTCTTTTAATTGAAATTTTTGAATAAATTTATATGAATTATTCATAATCAAAAATTTATTTCAAAGGATGGTTGATTCTGGGAACATGATTCTTGGAAAACAACCAATGAATATAGCATGTGTCTCTTTCTCCATGCTAGATGAAAAAATGTGTAGAAGTATGTTACAAGAAAATATGAATTGAATATTAGTGATTAGATTACTAGAAAAAAACAATTAAACATAATTAAAATTATCCATTGAGAATAGATAAAACTAAAAATCAGTTCCCCAATCCATTGTATTATAGACCTACTGAGTCTATCAATTCCACACCCATCAAAAGACTAGTCCCTTTTAAAAGGACATTGAAGGAAGATTTCGGAACAAATGAAATAGAATGAAATCACTCCCTGGCCAAATCCAACCACAAAAAACATATAATAAATTTCTTTATTCTTAGAATTGTAGGTACCACCACTCCAAATGGTACAAAGGACACAGTACTAAAAAACGATACCCATTGAATAATTCGGCCAAACAAAATCCTCATCGGGTGAATAATTAAATTTTGATTCCATTAACAATATTCAAATAATTTTCCCATTACATGATGATGATGATGATTATGAATTGAAATTACCTATGAAAAGGTAGAGGTCAGAGAAGCTAGGGTGGTAGGGTAAGACATAGTAGTGCTAAGAACTAATATCTTGACCACATACCAAAGAAAGATCTTTGTACAAAAGAGACTTGAGAAATGTGATTTCGGAGAGCACATGAAGAGAAAAAAATGAATACACATTCACAAAGAGTCTTAAATTCCCAATCATTCTAGATGATCAGTAGCAAGGGGTATCAAACACTCGTAATTCTAGATATGTGGGTAGGACGAACTAGTCTAATCTAGTGTCCTGGATGTATTCATCATCTAAAGAACACCATTAATCATCAAACCAATAACATAAATCTATGCAGTGCCCAAAAAGTAGTATATTATAATCGGAAAAATAGGTCTTTATCTTAAAAAATTACATCCTCTTTTAATTGGTAAAATATCGATGATTCTTTAAAATTTTGATTTTAACATCATGTCAACACTCTATGAAAGTAGGAAAGACATCAATGTTATATAATCTATAAAATAAATTAACGTGATTTATATATCCCTATATAAAAAAATCTATGTCCTATTAATTGAAATAGATAACTACAACAATTTTTACAAGGTCATCCAAGAAATGGTATACCTCAATAGTTGTAACTTGTCTTCGATCTATTGGTAGGGAATTTATAGATCTACAATTCATTGTTTGGAAATAATTGTAAATCCAATTAGGTCACTCCTATTATAATATAGGAATACATTGTGATGTCTATTCCAATTGTAACTATGGTGGTTATTTTTTTTGTAATTTTAATGGTTATTTTATGTGAAATCGTGATGGTTATTTTATTTTTAAGAGTTATATATAAATGAATAAAAAAATTTCCAGCAATAATTTTCTATGATTTATTTTTTATTTTATTGAAAAATTCATTTTTTACTGTAAAGTACATTATATGCAAGATAATAAGGATGAAAAGAAAAAAAAATTTAAAAATTAATTATGATATTTTTTGGATTTCAAATAATTTTTTATGGGTTTTTATATTGAAATTTAGATTTATTTTAAAAATATTTTGGAAAATATTTGAAAATAAAACTTTATTTAAACTGTATGAAAATTATTCATTTTTTATTAATTTTTATTTAAAAAATATAAAATCATATATATATATATATTAATGGAATAATGGTTTCTTCATTTATTTTATTCCCCATAGAGTTTTTTTCTCATATATCGTAATTTAAAATAATTATCATAGGGTGACTGGATAGAAGGATGCATTTATGTTGAAAATTATAAATTTGTTTCATTAAAAGTATTTTTTTTAAATGTTATGTTAGGTGGGAAAAGGATACTGAATAAAAGAGTCCCCTATTTAATTTATTTTTTGGTTCTGTAATTGTTTTGACATATCTCTCTACAAATCCAAACCCAAAAGATCATTGTGATTATAATAAAGTTAAATACACTTAATATCACCAGAATATGCAATGATTATTGTTGGGTCAATATATTTATGCCAATTCATCTATATGATCTTATAATTATTTGTATTAATAAATAATGGTCATGTTTATATATCATTAAACACAATCCAATATGTGAATTTCATTTTAAACATAGACATCTATATTTCCTTCAAGTTGTTTTATTTTAATAACTTAATGTATTACATGTTATGATGTGCGTACTTAAAGATATGATGTATTATTAACATTTTTTTCCTTTTAGAACAAAAATAAATAAATTATGTGTCCCTTCATATAATATAATCAAACCATAGAACATTATTTCAGAATATCATCATAGAACTTCATGGTTTTCATCATATTGGGGAATATGTCCATTTCAAAGTTGGAAGAAATATATGGCATTATAAAATTAAATTCATGTTTCAAGGAAATCCAAATATTAAATTTTTTGATTAATATTAAGATCCATGAATATACATGTGACATAAAGTAAAATATAGTTGGTTATATGGAATCAACTCAAACAAACAATCAATTTTCTAGAGAACATTGAAAAATTAATTTTACTCATGTAGCTCATAAATGATATAAGTGATTCTATATGGAATTCTTATAATTATTAGGCTTACCACATCGTTCAATTTCTAGTGTTTTTTTCACACATCACTATGATTAATCTATTTACTGTGACACCACTGTCACGAGAAAAAATATTATGTTTTGATATCACTATGTATCCTCCTTTTTTTCTTTCTTAGAAACCATTACTCGTGAATATTTCAGAAGAAAATTCTTATTATAAAAATTCTTATATTATTACTATTCATATAATCCAATACTACAATGATATATTGGTAAAACTACTTCTTAAGCTGCATCAAATGTTGATTAACACTCTTATACTGAAACCACAAGTTGTGATAAGTCTATCATACATATTACCTTAGAATCACTATAATAATTGACCAAATAGATCTATCAAATGATATTGTTTACTTTTTTTGATCACTAGTATTATTATTTATCTAGACACCTTGTACTCATCCAATTGAACTCTTCCAATTACTATCAGAGAGTTCAAACTTCAATATTAAAAAATTATCATAGATATAGATTGATAGTCACTTATAATTCTTAATGAATATATAATATAAAAAATCAGTACATAAAATGGAATATGAGATATATTACAATCACTTAAGCATATTAATTTTAATTTAACACAAAAATCACATCATATTCTCACTTCTGTTCCATTATAATGATTATATGAAAACATAAATTTGGATATGAAATGGTAAACCATTTATTTTTAATATTGGGATATATATAATATTAGGAAAATATTTCAAAAATGTAGTATTTATATCTATTGATTTATTTCATTACATGTCTAAAAAATAATTAACATATTAATTTTTTCCATTATTCATCAACATATCTATCCTAAAAACTATATTTTCCTCACTAATGACGTATATATATATTGAACTAATTTTTTTGAACCATCCTTTCAATGATCACAATGCATTCGTTCACTATAAGAAAAACTAGGAAAATTGAATATCACCTTGGTATTTATCTATATCACCATCACGTTCAAGATATTTCATCATTATATTTTCTATAGAGTCTCCATATTGGTTGCAGCATGCAGAAATCATCCATAAGGATTCCACCTTGGATGTGTCCTTGAAAATATATAAACCCTTATCATGATTATATAAAATTTATTGAAAAATTATACCTAAAATTAAATTATCAGAATTATTGTATAATTTTTTAATCATAAATTACTTTTATACACTGTATAATCCTTTCAAAAATCAATCAAGATTTTATTAGTACCATATTATACCATTTATGTCATATTTCTCTTGAATACACACCATCATTATCAGGTATTATAAAGATCCAAAATTTAGATCATTGTAATTTGATACAAGGGATAATATACGTGATTCAAAAATAATTTTCAATACTCCTGTGTTTCTATTTACTAATTCCTTGTTGAAATATCTATTTTCAAAGAATAAAATATATATCACCCATAGAACTGAATGTAGTTTGTGTCATTGGTTTTCAATTAAAATCTAATTTATGTCATTGGAGAATTTCCACAAAGTAAATATAGTATATTCTTATGTTCCAATTCCAACGAATGTGCATTCAGATTCATAACTTCATAAATATTATTTTTTTATCCCATAATATCAAAAAAAATTCCTGAATTGAAACATAGAAGGTCATCACTATATGTTAATACTTTTAGTGGTTATTTGATACATAATAGATGCAGACTAATTGAATGATATTTTTCTATCTAGAACATTCTTATAACAAATAATTATTAATAAAAAAATGAAGTTGTTACCTAAAGTACTATTATCACATTATAATTGATATGATATCCATTTGGTAGTATAACTAGTATATTATTTGTCTTCAGATTGGTATTATTGAAACAACCCCTGTAATAATTATATATGATATGTAAAAAATATAAGACGTATCATTGATCATCTATATACTACTAACAATATATTATAGAATATTAGGATGTCTGGGTTTGAGATTACCATCACTCAACTTGAAAATTGTCTATGATTACATGGATAAGATATTATATGATAATAAATAATTAAGAGACCACTACCATTACAAAACTGAACCCCTAAATCCCTAATAAATTATATAAATTCTTATATAAAACTCTATATGTAAATGAATCCATCATTATCAGTATAATGGTTCAAATTTACTTGCTGAACTAAGTATTAATTATTTTTAGCCAACCCTTATTTTAAAATGTTTCATTATATAATACATTATAATAATTGTGTTAGTATGCCTAGTATATTATCCCAATAGAGACTCAAATAATTGTTAGAATATAAAAAATTCTATTACTATAGGTTTTTCATTGCATTGAATTTTGTTACCATAATCATTTAATTATGTCATTTATTGGTCATCAGTTTTTTGTTTTGACTTTATGATTTCACAATTACTTAAATATTGGTATAATATAAGAAGCCAAAAATACATATATATCAAATACAAAAAACATTTATCCTTATATCTAAAATTTATTTAGAAAAATGTATTGGTAATAATAATTTAATAATAATAAACTAACTTGATTCATTCTAATTTGAAATACGTTAGCATTTCACTAATGTTAGTTGATATAAAAATCACATATCTTCTACACCTTTGAGAATGATTTTTTTTAATAGTTTTCTTCTTTCCTGGTTTTTTTATTTTAATTAAAAAATTGTTAAAATATATATTCGAGAAATGAATGACAAATATTATATGTGATGATAAATTAAACTAATGTATATCCTTCGTATTCAATATTCATTAATACATTTTTATTCTTCTTAAAATTCTCTGTTTTTTTCATATTAAGAAAATAACCTTATTTTCATGCTTTTAATTTTGGTCATTTTACTCTTTGAAGGATTTGGTAGTGAAAATATTTTCATTATTTCAGCCATGGGATATTCAACTTTGTTCTTAATTTTAGTCACTATATTTTGGGATGATCCTTGTAGCCAAAAAAAATTATCTATTTGGTGAATTATATTAAAAATATAGTCTTGATAAATGTTTATATTTAATTAATCATGTCAAGGATGAAGAAGGTTAATCAAAGTGATAGGTATGATAACATGAGATCAAATTATAATTCTTTATCTAATTGGAATCCAAATCTATCTTAATTATCAATGTATTCTAGTATTTGTATTATATTTTATGAACATAAATATTATCATCTAATATCCACTGATATAGTATAGTTCCAATCTCATTAATCTCAACCTTTATTTATCTATTTCAACAGATAGAAGATGTGACAACATTGTATTAGCATCTATTCCTTTTGTTTTATCATATTCATTCTAGAAATAGTTGATATCATTATACAAAAACCATATGACGTATCCACTATAAATATCTAGTGGTATTATTTTTCATGTTTCCTCACTCGTTATGAAAGATAATAAAAAATAGGAAATTATAAAATATAATATTAATTTTCATATAGTAATGTTATGTGAGAAGCACTATGACAGTCGAAAAATCTTATACATGTGAGGAAATTCCTTATGTTAGGGAATTATTATATTGTCTTTTGAAATTAAGAAGATATTTTCTAGAATAATAATAAATTATTGTTATTACTTTAATTTATTACAAATTGTATGAAATGAAAAAAATTATTTTTTTTCATTTTCTCCAACAATTTTATCAAAACACAATAGCCCAAACCGTTAGACATGGAATGTCCAGTTACACGTACATTATACAGGTAATGATCCATATTTTCATTCATTAAATATAGATGAAGATAATTTAAAATATATGAAATTATTTAGGTATGTGATCTTTCCAATTACATATTGACAGTTCATTTATCGATTGATTTGACACCCCAATACTGAAATCCAAAATTGAATTTTCTCAAAAAAATTCTAACATTATAATTTTGAGACAATGTCCATTAAACCCAAAATTTATTTAGTTACCTCAGACATTTATCTTTGTAAATAGATATCTTTAATTAAAAGAGCCTCTGATAGGGGCCAAACTAACACATAGACCATGGGTTCATCTTAATTAAATCAATGAATCACTAATATTGACTTGATATTTTATTGAGAAATTTTAATATATTTCTCATTAATTTTCATCCTTTATTAATTTAAATTTAGCTATAATAATAGGTTTATTTTACTGAAAGGATTTACTATGTCCTAATAAAACAAATATGCATAAAACACGTATATTAATTTCATCTTTTCATGTTAAATTCTTCTATTTTTGTCACCATGGCCTATAATTTTGAAAATAAATCATTCACATAACACAATTAAAAATTTAAATGAGTTGATCATGATCTTACATAATTGTTGATTTATAATGTATAAATTATATCAACTTATGACCTAATGGATACAACTCATTATTTCAATCTTCAATGAAGATGATTTCTTCCACATGTCCTCTAATATATCACCTTGGTTGGTATAAACATGACACCTCAGTTCTTTCTTGATCCTTCTCCATGGATATTTATATTACATCCTTTATATATTTTCATGACCCTTCCCCTGGGGACCGTGCCATTTCTACCCCAATCCCACCTTTCATAGGCCCGGGGCTGGCGACTAGCACCAAAGGCGTAAATCCCTAAACTGGGAATGCATTGCCTTTAAATCATGAAAATGGACACAACTGAGTATGAGTTGGAAGAAAAAAACTATGTAAAACTGTATACAAAGAGTGATGAAAGTATAGGTACAAGAATACATTCCCAATAGGAAAACACATGTACAACTGAAAACAAGTACAACTAAAAGGAGAAAAAAGCTGACAGGTGAAGAGCATCTTCTGGATCGTCCACCACAGATCCTACTTGAAGGGTTGGTACAGATAGACTCATCAGCGCTCCACATCATTCGGTCTCCTTTGCGTACTAACACGTTGTATGGTCCACCTCTGGGTAAAGCCCAGTCATGGTACTCTTAGCCTCAGTCAGCGTTGTCCATCACATGAAACCAACATAACGAGGTGCGGGCATAGCCCATATAGGGGTGAGTATAACGATACTTAGTAGGGACCCCAAGACCATCAAGGTCTCACAAAATCCAACAAGGATAAAACACAAAGTATAAAATCAATAGATAACCCCACTTTTGTATATTCCCGTACATATACCTAAGTTATCAAGTGATCCATCTCAATCATGAGGTAAAAACAAAAAATTACCGACTCAGCTCAAACAAAGATTTTTATTATCGAAACCACGGCTTCTGGAGAACCCCTTCTCAATCGAGTAAAGTGGGCATGTTGTATCACATAGAGGTTCCACCCACTAACCATGTACTACTGAGGTACTTCTCCGGTCGAGTACCGTGGGTCTGCCATGCCCAAATAGAGAAGCTCCCCGTCGTGGGTCTGCCGCGTCAAACAGAGGTGTTCCCCCTCATAGCCTGCTGGGGTACTCCTCCTGCCGAGTACCGTGGGTCTACCGCACTCAGAATGAGGAGTTCTCACCGTGGGTATGCCGCGACACCAAGGCACTCCCCACTGGGCTAGTTGAATCACTCAATGTCGAATCGATCAGCAGTCATCAGGTCTCAGCTAGCAACTAAGTCTCTACAATATGCTCGCTCGTCTCCGGGACGATCAACTCCATGAACTGTAGGTCGATAATCCAACTGTCACGAAGTCCCATGAAGATATATCACAAAGTTCTGCCTCGTCATAGGGTTCTCAATTCAATAGATGGCGCGTCAATCAGACGCCCGGTCTGTGAGTTATTATCCTTTTAGTCTTGGGGGCCCGGTTTGATTCGTTCACGATCCATCCTGACCACATCTCAACTATACATAAACTCTAGTGCGGTAAACTCAAAAGGGACTATCATGCTCCAAGAATACCAGTGCCGCTGACGGTTCGTCAAATGGTCGTCCAGTGCCAAAGATATTTCCAATGAATGTAAAGGGTCTGTAGTGGGCCCGAGTCCTGTTTGACCCGGCCGGAACGACTCCTTCCAACCAGGTCTGGGCCTATCAGGTCAGGGTCGACCCGGTCGGACTTGTTGGGTCTTTCCCAACCAATTAGGCGGGCCAGCCTGCTAGGTTCGTTCCGACCCGCTGGGCCCCGCCCTGCTGGCCGCAAGGGCGTTTTGGCCCGGAGCGCCGTGAGGGCGAGGCCCGGAGGGCGCGACTAGGCTGGTTCAACAAGGCGGCCACTAGGGGGGTTGCGGGCTGGTTCAGGAGACCGACCGGAATAGAGGCGGTCGGGTAGGGCTCGGCCAAGAGGGCACATGGCCGGGTAGGGCTCTAGGCGGGCCGGCGGGCGGCCGGAAATGGCGCGACCAGGACGAGAGGTTGCCGTGGAGGGCCCCAAGCTAGTCAGCTGCTGGCGGAGCAGGGCGCCAGGTGGGTTGGCGGGCGGCTGGGCAGGGTGTGGCCCTTGCAACAGGCAGTCGGGAGGTTGTGAGGCTGGCCCGCCATGGTTCGGGCCGGTGCGGTTCGGTGCGGCTCAGGCCGGCGCATGCTGGCGGGGTGCGGCCAGGGCACGCGGGAGGCTGGTGGTGGGGCGGCCGAGCACGCGGGAAGCCGGTGGCGGCGCGGCTGGGTGCGTGCAAGGCCAGCGGCGGTTCATCCTGTGGAACCTGCTTGGTCGGGGCACTGGAACGCCACAGGGGCTACTCAGTTCGCGGTGGCCGTGAGAAGTGCGGCCTTTTCCTATGCCTTCATTGCATTCAACTTCGCTTCGTCGCAATTCCAATAAAGAACATAGACAAGAATGACGGAGGGTTCGGACCATGTTGGTTTGGCCCGCACCCTCCGCGTTTAGGGTGGTAACACATTGCTCATCAAAGAGTAATAAAACATGAAAAACAATTTTTTTACAACAACACAATGATTATTTTCCAATATGAAGACGAGAAAAAGAAAAGGAAAGTTACACAAATTAAACTCCCCACCTTTGATTGTCGGTCGTCGATGTTGATATCACGGGAAGAACACGAAGGATTTCTTCATTCGTCGCATCAGCCACGCACTCCCAATCCCAAGTTGTGTCATCTTGTTGATGACACTATGGAGGGTAGGTTAGTTGAAGATGTCACACGTTAGTAGGATCTGAGGGAGGATGTCAATGAAGGTCGGCGTTCTTCATCGGTGGAGCGTTATTCATTGGAAGAACATTTCTCCCAAGCTCTTCTCTTCCCAAGCTCCACTAAATGAGAAATGCCAAGAAAAATAATAATTGATTGAGTTTTCCAATTATTTAATTGCTGACACAAAAATAAATTTTGTTGAATTAATAACTTGGCTCCCATCATTAATTCATCAGTGTTGTCAGAAATTAATTAGGGGAGTTGGAACCAATTAAAATATCCCCAACGTCGTAACCTCTTGCGGGAGGTTAGGTTTAGGTGGGCCCCACCACCATAACCTCTCATGTGTGGTAAAGGTGTGGTGGTCCCAACTCCAACTTCCATGGGGATGTTTTAACCATCAAATAAAAAAATCCACACACTTTCTTTTTATTTAATTCAATCTCTAAAAACCATAAAAACAATCTTTTAAACTCGACCCACTGCAGTCGATGTGAAAGACTTCTCAAACGAATACTCGTGATGTGAGTTCAAAAGTTCCCTAGGATTTCAATTTCGAGCACCAGTTCAAAAGTTATGAAAACTCGCTCGTACTTTTATTAAACGTACCTGAAAAAATCATCAGAAAATGATTCCAGGAACACCGAGCCTCAGAATCACATGTCGTCAGTTTTTGCGGACTCATAAAATTTCCATGTATTTATGAAAAACAATTTCCATAGAATTTCCAAGACATTGCATTTTTCCAACCTCAGGTCTTTACATCCCCGTATGCTAAAACTCAAAATAAGAGAAATTGTGGGGTTATTGACCACATATAAGAGCCTCCCACTCCACCATGATGTCCTGGAGGTTCTTGTGCTGCTAGTGAATGCGCACTAGAGGTATCGATCATCCTCGTAGGACCTGCTCCTGTCGATCCTCACTCTCCACTGGAACCGCCGTAAATGTCTCCCCATCATCGACGTCCAACTCTCCATGGTTGATGATGTGGAAAGGGTTGTGCACATATCTCCTCAACTGAGATACATGGAAGACGCCATGCACCCGGTGCAACTGAGGTGGAATATCCATGTAGTAAGCCACCTCACCTACTCCGCTAAGGACCTGGAAAGGTCTAATGGATCCCAGAGATAAATTTTTGTCTCGACCAAATCTCCATAAACCTCGTCGAGGTGAGACCCATAGAAAGACGTCACCTCCATCCTCGAACACCAGAGGTCTCCGTCTCCAATTATAAAATGTCCTCTATATGCTCTATATAGTATTCATCCACTCTTGTATAATCTGTACCTTCTCTGTGGTAGCTAGTACCATCTCTGGTCCCACTAGTTCTGACACCCCAGGGTCAGTCCAGCACAAAGGTGATCTGCATGGTTGCTCGTATAACACCTCAAAAGGTGCCATCCCTATGGTGGAGTGGTAGCTGTTGTTGTAGGAAAACACCACCAAAGGTAAGTGAAACTCCCAGATGTGACTGATGTCGCGGAAACAAGCACATCACATATCCTTGAGGGTTTGTATGGTCCGCTCAGTCTGAACATCCGTCAAAGGATTGAAGGTGGTGCTCTGAAAAATCTACGTCCTGAAAGAATATTGTAACCCCTTCCATAGCCAGGAAGTAAACCATGCATCACGATAGGAGTAAATAGAAGAAGCTACTCCATGTAGGCACACAATCTCTTTCACATAGATGCGTCGCATGTTCTCTACCGAAACCTACTCTGTGATTGGTAGGAAGTGGGCCGGCTTCATGAGTCGGTCGATGATCACCGAGATTGTGTCATGACCTCTAGATGTATGTGGAAGACCCATCATGATGTCCATGGATATCCCATCCCACATCCACTCTGAAACCTCTAAAGGATGATCCAAGCCTACTGGAACCAGGTTCTCTGCCTTCACCTGCTGTCATCGAATGTCTTGGTACATCTTCGCCACTCCTGGATGTACCACCTAATGGGATGTATGGAACTCCATAAAAACTTCCTCATAAAGTGACACGGACACCATAGTATGTCCTCTGAAGTGGAAGATGTGCTCCCCAACTTCTAAAAATCCATCAGGTGCATTCCCTTTAGATATCTGAGCACGTCATGTCTTGCGGTTAGTGTCTCCACGCTGTGCCTCCCTGACTCACTAAAGAAGTGGGAGAGTGTCTCTTAGAGACTATAGAAGAAATGACCTATCTCTATCCACAAAGGATATCTGTAAGGTAGCCAGCTGCTCTGTCGCCTTGCCTAACAGTTGTATACTAGATCTCTTACTGAGTGCATCTGCTACAACTTTGCCCTTTCCAGGAGTAAAGATTATCTCGAATTCATAGTCCTGGTGGAAATCAATTCATCTCCACTACCTCAAGTTCATTTCCTTCTGAGATAATATATACCTGAGACTCTTGTGATCAGAGTACATAGTAAAATGTTCTCCCATTATATAGTTCCACCACATCTTCAATGTAATGACCACTGCTGTTAACATCGGGTCATGGGTAGCATAGTTTTGGTCGTGTTGTCTTAGCTACTGGGAACTAGATGTGATCACTGCCCTATCTTGCATCAGGACGCACCCGAGACTGATCGCGGATGCATCACAGTAGACTACGCACCGTAAACCTTCCCCTGGAAGCCTTAAGATGGGGGCACTAGTCAGCCTCTGCCTCAGCTCCAGAAAGCTCTATTGGCATCTCTCCGACCATACGAAGGGCTGCCCCATCTTCATCAAGGATGATAGTGGTGTGGAAACTCTAGAAAAGTCTGGCATGGACCTCTAGTAGTAACCCGCCAATCCTAGGAAACTTCATACCTCTATAACACTCTTAGGTCATTCCCATGAAATTACCACATCAATTTTCTCTGGATCTATTGCAACTCCAGCCTCCGAGATGACATGTCCCAAACATTGAACCTATCAGATCCAAAACTGGCACTTTGAGAGATTACCATAAAGCTGCTAGTCTTGATGTGTGTCCAGTACTACCTGCCAATGGTAGGAAAGATCCTCCGTAGTAGTTTAGAAGATCATAATGTCGTTGATAAAGACTATGTCTATGTGATTGAGGTATGGTTGGAAAATCATTTTCATGAGTCCCATGAACACTTCTGTAGTGTTGGTTATGCTTAAAGGCATAACCAAGAACTTATAATGGCCATACCGACATCTGAAGGTCGTCTTCTGCACATCCTCATCTCATACTCTGAGCTAGTGATAGCTTGATCTGAGGTCTATCTTTGAGAACCACCGTGATCCCTTCAGCTGATCAAATAGGTCGATAATCTTCGATCGTGGGTACTTGTTCTTTATGGTCACCTGGTTCAGGAAACAGTAGTCGACACAATGCCTCATGCTTCCATATGCCTTCTTTGCAAACACAATTGGGGATTCCAAAGAGAAACATTGGGGCAGATGAATCCCTTCTCCTACAAGTCCTCTAGCTGTACTCCGCAGCTTACAAAGCTCCACTAGAGCCATCCGATATGCTGGTGTATATATCAGCGTCGTACCAGGGTACTAGTCAATGTAAAATTCCACCTCTATGCAAGGAGGTCGTCCTAGAACATCACAATGGAAAACGTTGTCTTACTAGTCCGCCACTACAGGATAGCTCAGACTCTCCACATCAACTACACCGAAGGTAAGGTAGGCCAACTAATGAGTGATTGGCTGCACCCTCCTCCGAGTAAGATATTCATGTGCTTCAAAGGCTCCCTTATATCCAGTGAAGGTAAACCTGGTCCCATCCATGTGGACACACTGCACTTTGCACATAATACAGTAAATCTGAGCATGGAATATTTATAACCAGTCCGTACCCAATATGACGTCATAAGGCCTCGACGCCGCTACTAGGAGATCTCAGCTGAAACTCTCTCCTCATATAGTAATCTCACAATACCGACACCAGTGCATAATCATCAAGTCTACTCCCGTTGGAGTCTCTAACCGTATGGATCAAGCCAACAGCTCATTCGGAATCTCTGAGCTCTGAACGAGTGTAGTGGCAATGAAAGAGTGACTGGAACCTGTGTCTATAAGAACTACAGTGAAGGTGGAGTAGTCACAGATCGTAACTCAAATCATCTCCTGGGTGCAATGATCGTAAGCCTCAGTTGCCTAGAGATGAGCTCTCCCATGTATACCTGCTCCCTACATTCGGGGTGGACCTCATGGTGGTGGCAGTAACACCTCGAAATTTCACCCACCGCCAGCTGCATGGCCAGCTCCTCTGCCATGTCCACCTTCTCCCTACGGACCGCCTCTATTGAATCTCTACCTCGGTATGGGCGGTACTTCGACTGTATGTTGATCATCTGAATGGTGGGTAAGATATCCACGACCAATGTGAACCTGTGGGTGTGGTCCTCTTGGTCCTCTGCAACATCTATCTACTTCCAGCTGTAGAAGACTCCATTGCATGTTTACTAGTGGTGGGTATCACTATAGGAGACTGCTCAACAAGGAAACACTCCACTGAGAGGGCTCACATCAACACCCTTGCCTGCATTGAAATGCTGAGGGAGATCATCGAATCCTAGATCTCTCACCAGAGCCCTTGATCGAAGGTCCAGGCCCTGAAGAATGGGTCCCGCACCATATCTATGGAGTAGCGCAAGAGGTCGGTGAACCTCACTTAGTACTATTCACCTGTCATGTTGTCTTTCTACAGATGAAGTAGCACATGTATGTGCACTGCGCAAAGAGTCTCTAGAACAAACTATGCCCGGAACATGCTCTCAAAGTCTGCCCAGAGAAGCGTCATCTCATTGTGAACCTGGAGCATCATGCTCCACCATCCGCCTACTGCTACCTATATAAGGCTGGCAGTAGGAATCTCCCTGAAGTCATCTAGTGTCCCTACCAGTCTGAAGACTCTCATCATATCCTAAAGCTAATCCTCAACTGCATGTGGGTCCATCTCTCCCCTGAACCTGGGTGGCATAGGGTGCTGGAACTCGTGCAACGCGATCAAGCAATGTGCATCGTCTGCTGCTGGGGATGGCGGCATCGGTGGACTAATGGTGTGTGGTACCGTTGGTTCCTCTGCTTGAAAAGATCCCTACATCGAGGCCTCATCGCTTGGTCAGCTATTATAGCGTAAAAATCTCGGGGATCTAGCTGGTCATCTATGGTGAGGCATCCTGAAAGAAACAGATTCGACATGGTCAAAATATTATACATGGTGAGCGGACCTGGTTGACATGACATAAAGAAATCTTTTGAAAACACACATGCAGTCAGTTTTTTCGTGCACTGAGTCAGAAGACATACATCGGCCGCCGCACCAACACTGGACTCCCGGAACTGAGAACCACACTCAGTACCCTTAACACTATTGCTTAACAGAAAATAAAGATCAGAGTCCTAAGTTATTTGGTAGAACCAACTCCTTTGATACCAATTTTCCATGACCCGTCCCCGGGGCCCATTCTATGACTACCCTAAGCCCACCATCTTTAAGACAGGGGCTGGAGACTATCACCAAAGGCGTAAATCCCAAAAATGTGAAGGCAATGCCTTAAAAACATGAATACACACACAACAGAGTATGAGCTGGAAGAAAAACACTAAGTAAAACATTATACGAAGTGAGATGAAAGTATAGGGGCCAAAATAAAATCCCAACAAGAAAATACAAGTTCAACTGATAACAAGTACAACTGAAAAAAAAGTACAGCTAAAAAGTGAAAAAAACTGAAAGGTGAACAGTAGCTCCGGGATCATCAACCAGGGATCCTACTTGAAGGGTAGATATATATAGCATCCTCAGAACTCCACATCTATCAGCCTCCTCTGTGTACCGACACATCATATAGTCCACCTCCGAGTGCTGTCTAGTCCTGGTACTCTCAGCCTCAGTCAGCGTTGTTTGTCTTCTGAAACCAACACAACGAGTTGCAGGCATAACCCATGAAGGGGTGAGTATAACGTTCCTCAGTAGGGACCCCGAGACCCTCAAGGTCTCACACAATCCAACAAGGATAAAGCACAATTTATGAAATCCACAGATAACCCCACTTATGTATATTCCCATACATATACCAATGTTATCAAGTAATCCATCTCAACCATGAGATAAAAAAGTTACTGACTCAGCTCAAACTAGGATTTTTATTATTGAAACCATGACTGCTAGAGAACTCCTTCTAAATTTAGTACATTGGGCATGTTGCGTCACATAGAGGTGATTCCCACTAACCATGGAATACTGAGGTACTCCTCCTATTGAGTACCATGGGTCTGATGTGCTCACACATAGGTGATCCCCACCGTGGGTCTGCTGCGTCACACAAAGGTGCTCCCCCACGTAGCCTGCTATGGTACTCGTTCTGTCGAGTACCATGGGTCAGTAGCACTCAAAAAGAGGCTCTCCCCACCATGGGTCTACCATGACACCAAGGCACTCCCTACTAGGCTAGTAGAATCACTCTGAGTGAAATCGGTCAACAGTCATCAGGAATCATACAACTACTAGGTCTATGCAATATACTCGCTCGTGTTCGGGATGATCTCCTCCACAAACTATAGTTAGATACTCAAACTGTCTCTAGTCCCTTGTAGAATTCTCTCAATGGTCTACCTCATCATATGAGTCTCAACACAACATACATCGCGTCAATCGGATTCCCGATCTGTTAGTTATTACCCTTCTAGTCTTGAGGGCCTGGTTGGATTTTGCACAATTCAACCAGACCGTGTCTCATCTATACCCCGAAATCTAGTGGGGTATACTCAAAGGTACTGTCACACTCAATGAATACTAGCACCGTTGAGGGTTCGTGAAGTGGTCGTCTGGTGCCAAAGATATGGTCATGGAATGTAAAGGGTCAGTAGTGGTTGCGGGTTCAATCCGACCCGATTGGACTGACTCGGCCCAACCCAGTCTGGGACGACCTGGTTGGACCTATTGGTTTTGGCATGTCCCATTGAGAGGGCCAGCCTATTAGGTTCGGTCTGGCCTGCAGCGCCCCGCCCTGCCAGTCGTAGTGGCGGTTCGACCTGGAGCGTCTCGAGGGCGCGGCCCAGCCAGGCTCGGTCCGGAGGGCACGGCTGGGCCGGTTCGGCCAGTGTGATCCGAGGGGCGTAGACGGCCGGTTCGGCCAGGATGCTCTGAGGGGAGCAGTGGGCTAGTTTGGGAGGTCGAGCGGCTAGGAGACGACCAGGTTGGGTGATGCCAGGAGGGCACGTAGCCGGGATGGGCGCCAGGCGGGCCGGCGGGCGGCCAGGTAGGGCACAACCGAGCTGGGAGTTGGACAGAGAGGTCCCCAAGAGGGCCGAAGCGTTAACGGGAAGGGCGCCAGGCGGGCCAGAAGGTGGGAGGGTGGCCGGCCCAGTGCAGTTCAGTGCATCTCAGGCCGGTGGTGTTTGGCCGGGGCGCGCGGGAGGAGGGCGGCGGTGCGGCCGGGCGCGCGGGAGGCATGCGATGGTTCATCCCCCAGAGCCATCATGGTCGGGGCACCATAACACCGTAGGGGTAGCACGGGTCATGGAGGCCGCATGAAGTGCGACCTTTTCCTATGCCTCCATCACCATCAAAGCCGCTTCGTTGCCATGCTAAGAAAAAACAAAAACAAGAACGGCGGAGGGGGTGGGCCATGTTGTTTTTGCTCGCACCCTCTGCGTTTTCAGTTGTAACACTTAGCTCATCAAAGAGTAAGAAAGATGAACAACAATTATTTTCAACCACTCAACGATTCCTCTCCAATCCAAAGAAGAGAAAAAAAGGAAGGTTTCAAAAAATAAACCCCCTACCTTTTTTTGTCATTCGTCGATGTTGAAGTCACGAGAAGAAGACCAAGGATTTCATTGTTCATTGCATCCGCCACACACTCCCAATCCCGAGCTACGTCGCCTCGTTGAAGATTATGCGAAGGGTAGGTCAGTTGAGGATGCCCCACGTCGGTATGATCTGAGGGAGGAAGTCGATGAAGGTCAGCATTCTTTTTCGGTGGAGCATTCTTCATCGGTGGAGCATTCTTCATTGGAAGAACTTTTCTCCCAGGTTCTTCCCTTCCCAAGCTCCACCAAATGAGATATGCCAAGAAAAATAATAACAGATTGAGTTTGTCTATTATTTAGTTGCTGACACAAAAATAAAATTGGTGAATTAAAAACTTTTCTCCCATAATTAATTCATGATTGTTGGCATAGAGTAATTAGGGGAGTTGGAACCAATTAAAAAAAGGGGAGGTTAAGAGGCTATCCCTCATTAATGAGGGAGATTTGAGAGGTTTTACTCTCCTCCATCAATATGGGGTTTAGACCCATGTGGTCCCCATGTCGTAACCTCTCGTGGGAGGTTAGGTTCGGGTGGGACCCACCACCATAACCTCTCATGGGAGGTTAAGGTGTGTTGGTCTTACCTCATACTTCCATGAGTATATATTAACTGTCAAAGAAAAAACGCCACACACATTATTTTTATTTAATCCAATTTCTAAAACCCCCCAAAAAATCCTTTAAACTCGACCCACTGCTATCAAAGTGACAGTAATCGTATGTGAATACCAGCGTTGTGAGTTCAATGGTGCCCTCCGATTTCAATTTCAAGCACCAGTTCAAAAGATATAACAAATCGCCCATATGTTTAATGAAAGTACCTGAAAAAATCTTCAGAAACTAACTACAGGCACACCGAGCCTCAGAATCACGCGCCGTCAGTTTTCACGGACTTTTAAAATTCTCATGTATTTATGAAAAACAATTTCTATGGAATTTCAGGGACTTTACATATATTTTTTACATTCACACCCAAGTTTGGTGAACAAAAATATTAGTTTTAGGGTAATTTACATATAATAACCGTAGATTTGAAGGACTTACATAATGAAGGAGGTATGTATGAAACATTGGAAATGAAATCTAATTTAATTATAAAAAATTAAAAAATAAATGTAATTAAATTAAGATTTAGTAAAAACAACACATACATCAGTCTAATTTAAGATCATACAATGAATACTCATTTATAATAACATGTTTCCATTAATTTTAATTAATTTTTCATTAAAATAAATCATTTATTAATTAATATAATTTATTAATTGATCTGTCATTTAATTCATTTTATCTTCATATTTATAAAATATTCCCTGGATATTCCATCATTTTAAAACATGAAAAAAATAAATGAATTATATTCATTTTATTTAAATAAACTCCATGGCTAGTACTTAGAGGTAATGTATTGTGCACCTATCTAATCTATTACCCATGGTGATTTTTGTGCACTATGAACTCACATGACATATCATGTTCATATCATGTTACAATATTTCATGTAGTGTAATATCAAAAATTATCATTTCGGACATGTGAAACATATACAACATGTACATGTTTACTGTACTCAAAGTATACATTATGTAACAACCATAAAAACATGAACATACAAATTTTTTGTAGATATTAATAAATCATTAAATACCATATTAAAACTACAACATGTAATTTAGTTTTAATTAGTGACACGTATATATAATTTAATTAGGATTAATTTACTAATTAATTAATTTTCTATCCATGTAAATTTATTTACATGATGTAATGCCTAGCTTATTTTCTATCCCATTTAAAAATGAATTAACTAATAATATTGCATGAATTTAATTACACCGAATGTAAATAAATTATGATTATTGTGAATTAATTAAACCATATGTGTACTAATAACATCATGTGTTTATTTAATATCCCTATAAATTAATTAATTACCCTTCGACTAAACTAATTACACTACATAAGAATTAATTGCAGCACATGTTAATTAATTATGTGATTTGTTAATTAATTACACTATGTGTAAATTAATTACATCATGTGTTTATTAATTAAATCACATACATGTTAATAAAAAAAATTTAAATTAAATATAAAAAATTTAATTTAATGAATTAATTTCTACATTTTTACCACAAGACTACTGCATCTTGTGGGGTTATACAAAATGTTTGGCTGTTACATGAAGTGTAACCTAGTAATCCTTCTGAAACCTCATGTTGGATCTTAATATGTTATTCGTTTATTTTATAATAGTTTTCAGTTATATGAGTGGGATATTATATGGTAAGACGGGATATTGATAATTATATTATGAAATAATTTCTCAAAATGGGAAATCACTTTAAAACACATAGTCTACCAATAATTTGCATAAAATTGAAAAAATTGAACATGATCTCTTTGATATAACTTTTTATTTCATGACACAGTCGATAATAATATTGGGTCAATTCCGAACTCATCATTTTTCCAAATTCAATGGATAATTCATAATTTACTTGATGTTTAATGAAATGACAAATCAATTGTTTCTGATGAAATTAAAAATGGGGGTCAAGAACCAAAAAGATATTTTCCTATTAAATTTATAATTATCTTAAAATTAAAGTATACAAATCATTCGGGTCATGAGTTAATTATTTAATGATATTTTTTATCATCCATAACTTCTTTTTTTGTATCATCTTTTCTTCATGAGGATCAAAATTAGAGACCCTCAAATAGTGAACCAAAAATTCTATTTTTTATCATCCTAGACACCGATGAAAAATCTAGTGCTAGTGTTGTGGATTAGTAATAATTCATTGTTCACCTTGATTGAATCAAATTACTTAAAGCATGAAAAAATTAATCATGTTCTTCTTGGAATTGAATGAAATTGAGGAGGAAGAAGAGGTTCTATCTTTCTTGATAGAAAACCGCAAAGAAATTTTTTATTGAGAGAGAATCCTCAAGGAAATGAATGTCATGTACAACTATTATCCTATTTACGAAATGAAATTATTTTATATTTATAGACTCAAGGTTGGGGTTAAATATTTAAAAATTTTACATAGAACTTAATAATATATTAAACCCTTGATGAAATCCATGACATGAAAAATATATTTTTTTATTTTATCTCATGACGTGTGCAAACCTGAATAATGATAAAAATTATTTTAATGTTTAGTAAATAAATATTTATCAATAGACCCGATAATATGTATGTTTTCACTCCTATCGGTTTATTGTATGGTTGAATAAATATTTATGTAAATATTAATAATTCAAAAAATAAATCCTTAAATAAACATTCTATTAACTGTATGGATAATAAATATAAATTTAATATTTGTTCAACTCCTTAGGAAACACATTATATGTGATTATATTCTCACAAATTACCTATGTGTTTTCCAATAGATAATGAACTAAATTTTATTCATGAAATTCATCTATGATGAAATAATTCATATTTGACAGAAATTAATATAAATTTATCAATTATGTAGAAAATATCTATGATAAATCGTAATTAAAAAAGTATATCAAAATTAAGGTAGAATCACAATGAAACCATATATTATTCAACAATTCATGCATATCTATCTCTGCCATATTTTTCAATCAATGAATTAATTCCCCAATTGATAATTTAATTCCATTGGGGGAAAAGTATGGTGAATAAAAATAAAATTATAGTCATTAATTATATCAATGAAGCCCAAAACACCTACATTCCCACTTGAAGCAATATTATTGTTTCATTTGATCCATGTAATGATTGGTGAGTGTCATATGAAATCTGGAGTTCCTTTAGTAGAATGATAATTACCACTAATAAAAAAATGTTTCTGAAAAGAAAAATCATGAATGGAGTTTCAACAATTATCATATAATATAGAGTGGGAATCATGCACTACCATCATAATTTGAATAGTTGATGACTTCACGTTTATTGGATCTTTCTCATACCTTATACTATTTAGTAAAATCCAAATCATATATATGATTTCATAACGGGCCACCATGAGGGGGTTCATCAACTACTGAGAAGTATTATGGTTGATACATGCCATAAGGACTTCATGAAATGATACTTCATGTATTAGTATGATATTTATCTTCTCCTTCACATATTTTTTTTGATAATTAAATTATTAGTTTTTCTATGGGATAAAAAATAAACATTAAAAATATAAATAAACACTCCATCAATATGAACATGTTTCAATCAGGGAGATTAGTAGAGTAATCACATTATTTATTTTCAGATTCAGCAACCATAAAAGTGAATATTATCAACAACAGGGGAATAAAAAAGGATTTATACAATTTAATTACCAAATAGGTAATTTTTTATTGATAATACCATGTTATTTTCACTTATATAATCTATTGGGTATGCTTATATGACTCTTTCCTTATTAGTGTGGTAAATCTCTTTGAGTGGTGGGAGGATTTTTCCTATATCACCATTTTATAGTTTTCTAAAAAATAATTTTTGTATTATAGATGGCCCACTAATCTACTAAATAATATCAATACATCAATTATAAAATCATTTAGATTATTTCCACTCTCTAAAGAAGGATCATTAACATGCCTTGGATGCATTTTTATAAACCTTATGCACTTTTTAGTGTTAGTGTCAAGAATATTTTTACCAAAAATCAATACTCATTTGAACATTTTATTTGGATAATTATTTATTTTAAATAAAACATTCTTCAATTTCATATATTTACTTATTTAACTAGGTTAAAATATTGAAATATTAATTATCTAAGATCTATTTTTTGGAAGGTGATTAAAATTGTTTTTCCAACATCTCTTTGAACTCTCGCTCACATGTGAAGATTGACTGTCCATTGAACTTTTGGTTTCCGAACTGTATAGGTTTGACACTGGTGGATATTCTTACCTCTAATAATAATTACACACAATCATAGATATGAATTTTCTATGTAATATAAACCTGTTTATTTTTTAATCAGATTTCTATTATCATAAACTCCTTTCATTGAGATACCATGTTTGAACATCATTAAATAATGTCTTATCATAATATGAGAACTAATACCTAATAAAAAATTATAACATGTCCAATCATAGAATATTTTCCTATAGTTGATTTTTTTTAATAATATCACCATATCCTTTTATGTTTAACTCAAAGGTGGAAACATATTTGACAATTTCAATGGGATTAATACTCTATTTTATTATTAAATTTAATTCATGCATAATAATAATAAATATAATATTAGGGGTTTATAAATATTTAAAACCATGAATATAGATGTAACATAATGTCAAAAGTATTTTGTTATATGGAATGAAGTCTAACAAGGTGGTGATTCCTGCCAAGAAGAGTGGTATTACAACCTAGTGTATTAGTAGATACTACAATCCATCTTTACGTACCCATGGTACATCTATTATGTTTTTCGAAATCCAATTATATACAATGATAAATTCAATACAAATAATATAATATCACATATTACCTTTGAAAATCCTTTAAGTAAAATATAACTCCACCTTAATTTCAATTATTCATAAACATAAACAACTTAATACATATATATATCACAATAAAAATGTGAAATAATACAAATGGTTTAAATAATGTGTTAATAATACGTTGTCTCAGTAAAATGATACTTTATATTATAAAAATTTCATTAAAAATGTCGTATTCACATTTTATAAATTATAATATATGTATAAATGAAATAACATTCAGTTATTTCACTTTAAAACCATACATGTCCTTTCCACAACACCTCATATGAAAATTTTGAAAAGAAATAAAATTTATACATCTATTCAAAAAAAATTCCATGTCAATTGAAGAAAAAGGAAAGAAAATATTATTAGGATCAAAAAATCATTATTAGAATCAAATAGATATTTGTATTTAATCAAACGTTATTTAAAACATGAATGAACTGATATTTTTATTGAAAAAATATAGATTCATAGGACTTCAAAGAAGAAAGGGCTGAAATTGATGATAAAAAATGTTCTTACATAAATTGGTATTAGGAGGGATCCTTATAGGAAGATTACAATCACATAATCTATAAAACATCAAAACATTATTCATCCAATATTAACAATTGGCCACCATGTAAATGATAGAGAATGAAAATTATAGGAAAAAAGAAAGAAACAAAAAAAGGATATGGTTTATACAGAAATATTATTAGGAATCCATATATAATATTGATAATATATGGGGTTATATAAAGTTAATTTTTTTTTTATAATGATGATGATTGTAATGAATCCTCATGAGTGTTCCTAAGAAAAGGAAGAATAAATTGTTATATTTTTCACTTAAATCTGAGACATATGTACATATATTTACAATATTAATAAGGTTGACTTTTTGGATGGAAAATTTGAAATAATGTACATCTAACAATGTAGATCTATAAGAATGTTTTTTTAAAATTATATTTTCTTATTCAAGGTTAGGAACACCATGTTCTCGAATTTTGTAGCTAATAATATCCTTTAGAAACTAAATTTTCACTCAAAACTCTATGAAAATTTATAAAATGAATTTATACAAAATACATAAAATAAATTGCGAGTGCGACCTCAAATTTAAATAAATTATTTTTTTAGTTAAATTTTTATCCCCCAAGAATTTCACACTTAAAAGAATGTTACCACATGTTTAGTTTATATTTTTACTTTGATTTTAATTATAATGTTGCCTAAATATTTTTTTTCAATTTGATTTATTTATATGTAATCTATTTAAATTATAACAACATGGATTTATAGAAAAACTAAAAATTGATAATATAGTTGAAATAATTTGTTCTATTTTCCAGCGGGGGCAGATTAATCATATGTTTTGAACAGCTCTGAGAATCTAGTTAAGTTATTAATATTATATATGATGATTTAATTCCTTTGTATAGAAATTTTATTCTTATATATTGATATTTATCAATATTTTAGTATAATTTAATCATAAATACGTGGATGTTATTATGAAATAACAATAATATCCATTAATATAAAAATATCATGTTCTATACATTTCAATTAAACTCGATATCTCTAAGATAATGTATTCTTTTTATTGGGTGAAATTTGATATTCGATAATGTATTGTTCATATACAGATTAATAAAACTAATTTCATTCATGACCCACCTTCAATACTATGACTAGGAGTCACCCATTATGAGATAGAATCAAACAATATATCTTTCTCATGAATCTCTGCTTCAGCAATGTGAGTTACATCCTCCTAATGGAGATTATCAAATATAAATTCATTCTCTATCTAATTTACACCCAACATTTATTCACATCCAATTATTTCATGATGTTGTTTCATTTTACTCTAACATGGATAGTTATATATCTATATCATATCTCATTCCTACCTACAAAAAAACAATCAATAAATTATTTTGGAATGTTTTCCATGATTCTTGAAAAAAAAATCTTCATATATTCTATTTTTTGGGGGATTTTATCCATGAAAATTTTTTGAAATAATTATTGTTGGGTAATTTCATGGATAATATCATCCTAAAATTATAAGAATATGTTGGTCGGAGTGGATACTCCAGATGGGGGGGGTTAATTCAGTTCCTATTAAAAATTTATTTTTTAATGATTTGTGTTGAAATATCCCAATTCATAAAACAAGTTAAACTGTAGTGAATTTAAAAATATTGTAAGTGTTCAATTAGTTTCTCAATGATTAATTATTTCTCAGTTAAATTAAACTGAAGATTAAGCTAGGTTTTGAAACTAACTTACTGGATAGAAATAATTACAAACACTTGCTAATTGAACTATCAGAGTTACTTTAAAACAGATTTGAAGTTTAAAGTAATTAGTAGGAGAATATTGAAAATAGTTTAATCTAAAATAAGATTCAAAACAGTTTTAACCAAGATTCTATGTCTCAAGATAAGTCATAGACCTCTCAAACAGTTGTTATTAAACATTGATCAACAACCTGGATCAGGGTTTACAACTGTAGTCAGACTGTCCAGGTCCTCAGACTTCTACGACAGTTTTATGTGGGAATGAAACAAAATCAGAACACAGGCTTTCGAGGTCCTCAGACTACTACTATAGGTCTACGTGGAATAGAAAGGTATAAAGAGTTTTGGGTGAGGATTTCAGTATCCTCCAATTCAGTATAGGATTCAGTGTGTGTCCAAACAGACATAAGCCCACACACTGCTCGTAATTTAATAAAAATGATCACATTATATAAATAATATGTATATGAGTTTATAATTATCTTGTGGGATGTCAATGTAGCTTTGTACTTCTTTGGATTGAAGTAGGTGAATTATTGAGTCCTTCTCTGGAAGTTTTCTGAAAAATAGAGTGTCTTTGTTTCGTTCCTTCACTTCCAGTACATGTGTTCAACTTGAATTTGAATGTATTCCTTGTAGCACTTGAATCTCCTCTTTGAACTTCTATTCTTGATGTGTATGGGTGTTCTCCATGTTCTTCGAGTGTTATTCTCTTTATGTACTTGTGTATATTCTTGTATGTGTATCGCATGTATCTTCTATACTTCCTTATGTATATGTTTATCTTATCCAGTAGCATGATATTCCTTTTATTCCTTTTTCTCCAGAAATAGGAATTATTACATTTTACAGGTATGAGGTACGGTTCCCTGACATGCCAATAACCCACATTAATTAATATCAGTTTCATTTAATTAAAAAAATATGACTGTTATCATTATATTAACAATATTGACAATGTATAGAGTTTGAGTAACCGTGAATGTTTAACAGTCAACTTCCATCAGTATCTCTCTATTGGTAGACTTGTAATGGAAACTCTTGTTTCATTAGCTCATGTATCATTATCTCCATGTGTAGCGGTAACTCCATCTATCGGTAGATCTTTGTAAAGGTGTAATTTTTTCGGTAGCTCTTCCCCGCTATTAGTATCTTCCTCTATCGGTTGTGGTAGCTCTCTCTATCAGTACCTTCCTCTTTCGGTAGTTCCATTCTATTGGGAGCATGTATCAGTGTGCTTGTATAAATGAATGTGTATATCAGTGACCTTTTCTATCAGTAGACTTAGTTTATCAGTGGACTTATCTAACAATGAAATTATATCAGTGAGCTACTTTGTATCGGTGACCTTGTATTGGTGTGTTAATCTATATCAATCAAAATTATAACTATCAGTGACATAAGAACATAAATTCATACAAAGTAACTATTCTATGTATATTAGTACCAGATTGAATTAACATAATACTTCATCATTTTTAAAGATAAATAAACATTGATTAATATATTTCATGATATTATTTGATTATTTTGACATTCATACTAACTCTAGAACATGAAGGTATAATTATGAAACATAATTATAATATTTATAAGCATGATTTGGGATTATCAGATCTTATATAATCATATTTGAGATTATCAAAACAAGTGAGTCCAACAATCTCACCCTTTTTGATAATCACAAATTATGGCATTATAATCCATAATAATCATTAATGTATCTGTATAAAACACATTAGTTCTCACTTCTCAGTGTGTTCAAATCTTAATTCTAAAATGTATCAGAGCTCCTCAAATGTATCAGAGTTAATTTTTGTACAAAAATAAGAGTAAAAATAAAATAGAATATTTATTTTCCCCAAAGACACATATTATAAATTCCCTCCATACTGTTATTTCTCCCAAAATTTTATGTCCTCCCCATATTATAAAATTTCTGACCCTTTTTTATTAGTAAAAAGGGAAAACAAATATTCAAATAATAAAAGAAAACGAGAAAAAACAAACATTTTCATTTCACATGACAAAGATACAAGAGATAGTACAAAAGAAATACAGGAAGTACAAAGATTCGTATCAAAATCTCTAGCCTCATTTAATCAACCCCCTGAATGTCCACTTTATATTTCCCTTGAGGATCAGAGGACTGAGGTCGGTTAGGGTGAGATGTAAGCTTGGGTACTCCAAAAATTATCAAAGGAGGTTTAGCTACTGAAACACTTTCAGGTCAGTAATGAGTACTCCATTCTGTGATCATAGAAGTCGGGCTTCTGATTTCCTGCGCAGGAGTCATGTGAGGTGTGGAACCAACAAAACCAGTTGCAGGTAAGGCCGGAGGCTCGATGATAGGTGTACTATCCACATTCAAAAATTGCAGTAAGAGATTCTAGAAATCCATAATGATACCTCCCACTCTCTCCATAGACGAAATGAAATCATCCTTGTTCTCCATAAATTTTTCCAAAGTAGGGGTCAACTCTTTGAGATTACTAACAAGTCCTTTGAAGCCTTGAGTGATTGGGGGATGTTTCAGATTCTCTAATAGTATCTTGAAATGATTGGTTAACTGATGGTTGGTGTACAATATTTGAAAATAACAATCAATTTTTTCATTGATTTCCTTCTGGGCTATAATAGCATCTCTCATATAATCTTGGACCATTTTTCTGATATCCCTAGTGGTAGTAATCACCTGAGAATCTGAGGAGCTACTAGCACTAACGTGACCAAGTTATTCTTTCAGCATAGATCTAAACTACTACACATCAACTGATTCTTTGGATGCAGTAAGAGGAGCTATAGGAAAATCTACTATTTCTTTGAAATACTGAGTCAAATTAATTATCAAATTTTTCAAAACAAAATTCTAATAACCGACATGCGTTTTTATGGTCTTCTAAAAAATCTTCAATCATATCAACATACTGTTTCAGTACACCTTGAATGTAGTTGATGTTAGTATCATCTTGAGATTTAGAACTCATGAAGGTATCAAATGAAGCAACAGATTCCTTCAATGAATCAACACCCACTATCAAACTCCCTATCAATGTTTGACACACTTTCACTTAATCCATCACTTCTATCACAATACTTGATAAAACACTTCTCCGAGAAGATATGAAAGAAATTTCCATCATACATAGCTCTTCAGCAAAGCAGGTTTTCAAATCAGATTTTAATGCCTCAAGATCTCATTTTTCTCACAATGTCTTCAGGAAGAGATTGAGGAGCTAATGGATGTGCAGTAACTTCGTCTGATAAAATATCATAAGATATAGAATGCCTTCTAATGGGTGTATCATCATCATAATCAAAATATCCTAGTCCCAATACAACAAATCATGGATCTGCATACCAATCATCCACTTCATAGATCATAGAAACTGATCGAATTATTACAGGTTGCTCCCACAAAACCTAAGCTTCCTCCTCTTCAGCGGAGTCATCTATAACCATATTTATATCCAAACCATGTAGCACAGGCTGGGGTATATTATCAATAGGTACTGGTCTGTCCACTTCAAGAACCTCTTCAACAGGAATAATAGAGCTCTAAATCATAGGATTGAAACACAAACAGGTACTTCAACTTTTAGATACTTTTTATTGTTCATAATTACTACTTGAATCTGGAGCAGTCTCTTAATGATCTAATCTAGACACGTACTCCTCATTTAATGAAATTTCTTCAACACTTTCTCCAAGAACTGCTTTCTTTCTAAGTAGGGTCAGAGGTGGACTTGCCTTTCCATACGATACCTTTTCAGCAGCTGGGCTTGGAGGCCAATCAGGATCCCATAAATCATCTATAGAGGAATCCTCATCAACATCATCATTACAATATTGAGGTTCCTCCTCGTCAGGTCTTATACCTGGATCCCTCACATCATTTGGTCTTATAGGATGGTCCACAAGATTGACCTTTTCATACAACTTCCCTTCATCAGTGACCCATTCGCTTCTCCATGGGTTCTAGTTAATCTTCATATATTTGAAAATGGTTTTGGTGATACAACATTTTTCCATCACAACTATAGTCTGATCTTGAGACCCAATTGTTCGCTTTACTTTAAGAATTAAAGATATCAACTTGGAAAATAACAAGGCATTTGTTTCTGATTTCGGCCTAGTCATATCTTCTATTTGAACCATTATCAGCCTACACAGATTTACTTTTACTCCATGTCATAGCAGATATAGCAAATAAATGACTTGAAACCTTATATTTTCAAAGTCTCCTCTTCTTGGACATAACACATGATGGATTGATTTGAACAGAAACTAGTTTTCTCCATCCATTTCTATATCAAATGATTTTCCTGGTCTGCCATCTCCAGTTAGATCTTCCAATGCAATTTCATACTAAAAAACATCACTAGAATGGGGTATAGACTTTGAATAGAAATTGAAGATACCTTTATGAGGTACCCTCAGACAATCATTCAATTCTACCTCAGGGAATGAAACTTTCATTCTATTAACAAATGAGACGACCCAATTCTCATTCTCCAGTTTTTCAAATTTGATAAACTAATAGAAATATTTAACTAATTTAAGATAATACAATCTATTGTTTTTTAGTAGCACTCAACCCATTCCTGCTTTTCAGGCCCTCTTAGAATTAATGCATTTATGATCATCAACCATTCCGCGCATAGCTCTTTCTCAACTACTATTACCATTTTCATGAGATGTGGGTTTATAGGTTTCTTTACTTAACTACCACAACTAGATTCTCCTTTGAGTCTCATAACATTTGGCTCATCACCCTCATCACTGATGGCCAGTATCTTCACTCGTTCCATTCTGTGAATCGTGAGGTTTTGGGTTCGAGAGAAACGAATGATTGGGAACTATGGTTTAAAGGTAAAGGGTTTGAGTAAATTTAAAATGATGTTACTACTGATGTTTTATAATTTAGAAATCATGAAATAAATAAATAAAACATAATAAATATAATACAAACGATACTGATTCCAGCAGCTAAAAAAACCCAATGTATTAAACATCGTAAACTATCAGTAATATATACCAGTAAAGATTCCTGACGGTGAGGTCCACTAATAGTAATTCTCTAACGGTGAGTTACATACTAGTGAGACACCAGATTCTTACATCAATGTGCTGAGTCCTAGAGTGAGACACAATATTATTGGAAATGGCGATTGAACTGGTGTTTTCTCAATTTATAGATACATGTCTAAATTGATATCCATAGTCCAATAGAGTGTGTTTCATCCGCATAATTTGTGCACAACAACTACCAGAAGCTACATACTCTGCTTCATCTGTAGACTGTGCAACCAAATTCTAATTGTTACTACCCCATGATACTAAGTATTTACCTAGAAAATGACATGATCCCGAAGTTCTCTTCTTATCTAAATTGAAACCAGCAAAGTTAGCATTTGAATAACTTATTAAATCAAAATATTTCCCTTTTGAATAAAATAATCGAAGATTGTTAGTATATTTATGATATCTGAAATTCCTTTTAACAGCATGTAAGTGTGATTATTTTGGATTAGTTGGAAATATTACTCACTTGCACACACTAAACATAATATCTGGTTGACTAGCAGTAAAGTAATGTAAAATCCCAATCATACCTCTATAATTTGTTTGATCTACTTGTTCCCCAGTATCATCAATTTATAATTTACATGTGGTACTCATAGGTGTATCACATCCCTTATTACTATTGAGACTATAACGTTTTATAATATCCTTTGTATATTTTATTTGATTTAAATAGATTCCATAATTATTTTGAAAAACATGAAATCCATGAATGTATTTGATTTCTCCCATTAAAATCATTTCAAATTCACTTTTCATAATCATTGAAAAATCAATACACAAAGCATTTTTATATTATCCAAAAAATAATATCATCAACGTAGATTTGTACTATCAAAACAACTTTGGAAATCCTTTTTATAAAAAGAGTTGGATCAACAATCCCTTTAATAAAACATTTCTAAATATTAAAATTACTAAGTTTATCATACCAAGCTCTTGGAGCTTGTTATAAACCATATAATGCTTTAGAAAGCTTAAAATCGATTTTGAAAATGAGGATTAGTAAATCCAGGAGGTTGATAAAAAACATCTTCAATCATAAAAATATTTAGAAAAGAACTTTGAACATCCATTTAATATAACTTGAAATTCAGATGAGAATCATAAGAAAGTAGAATCCAAATAGCTTCTATCCTAGATACATGTTAAAAGGTTTACTCATAGTCTATTCCTTCTTCTTGACTATATCCTTGTGCAACTTGTCTTGTTTTTTTCTAATGATATTTCCAGATTCATCAACTTTTTTTCTAAACACCCTTTTAGTTCATATGGTCAAAGTGTCCTTAGGTCAGTCTACTAATTCCCATACATTTTTTTCATTCAAATTGATTTAATTCTTCTTGCATAGACATTACCCAAAATTAATCATTGATAGCATCATTGATATTATTAGGTTCTGACTGTGAATGAAAGGCTTGATGTTCAACCCGATTTCTTATAGAAGTTCTAGTTTGTGTTATTCTATCTAAATCTCCTTCTAAAACATCTAAAGTATGGTTTCTATGAGTCCTAGTTGGTCTAGAAATGGAAGTTCTAGATATTTCAGGTTCATTTAATGGTTCGGGTTCAATAGAAATAGGTTCTGGAAACATTCCAGAACTCGTTGTATTAACAACAAGTTCACTATTTTTTTCATTAAGGTTTATAATTGAAATATCTTCTTCAATATTTTCAAGAGGGGTCTTAGGTTCATGTGGATTAGTTTCATCAAATTCGATGTGAAAAGATTCTTCCACACATTTGGTCCCCTTATTATATACTCTTTATGATTTTCTAGATATACAGTAACCTAGAAAGATTCCTTCATTGCTTTTGGATGCAACTTATCAATATTATCTTTAGTATTGATGATAAAGACTTTGCAACCAAAAACACTAAATTATATAACCTTATGCTTCCTATTATTCTATAGTTTATAAGGGGTCTTTTTGAGAATTGGTCTAATTAAAACTCTATTTATAATATAACAGGTTGTATTTACAGCATCATCCCAAAAGTAAATAGGTATATCATATTCATTAAGCATAGTTAATGCAATTTCTAGAAGTGTTATATTTCTTCTTTCTATTACACCATTCTTTTGAGGTGTTCTGGGGGTAGATAAATTGTGACTATATCCATTATGTGAGAAATAAGTTTCAAACTCATGATTTTCAAACTCACGACCATGGTCACTTCTCAGGGTCTAAATCTTAAGTCCACATAGGTTTTCTACAGTCATTATGTATTTTATTAAATATGAACAATCTTCATTTTTGTGAGCTATAAAGTATACCCAAGAATATCTATACAATTCATCGATAAGGATATAGACATTGTGCTTCTCATTTAAGCTATAAAATATAGATGGTCCAAATAAATCCATATGAACCAACCTGAGAGGTTGAGAAGTTGAAACTTCATTCTTTGATTTGAAAGAAACTTTATGTTGTTTTCCCTTTTTACAAGGATTTCAAACTTTATCCATTGCGAATTCTAGTTTGGGAAGGTCTCTAACTAAACTTTTCCTAGTCAGTTTCCAATGTGAATGAACATTGTAGTGTCCTAATCTTCTATCCCATAGCCAAGATTCATTATGAAAATCATTTAAACGATTATCATTTTTTTAGCTAAAGAATTCAAATATACAGCATATACATTTTCGTTTCTTAATGTAGTAAATATAAAAAGATTTTTAGAATTAAAAACATTACATGAATCATTTTTAAATTTTACATTGATTACATCATCACAAAACCGATAAATACTTAACGAATTTTATTTTAATCCTTCATCAAATAATACTTTAGAAATTAAAATTGAATCAGTGTTACCAATATGGTCTAAGCTGATGATTTTTCCTTTTGAGTTATCCTCAAAGGTGACATGCCCTCCATCAACCTTGATTAATCTCTTAAAGCATGAGTAGTCTCCTATCACATTCCTTGAACAACCATTGTACAAGTACCATATCTTCCTACAGGTACTTTTCAAGCAGGTTACCTACAAAACAAATTTAGAAAAAAGATAATTTTAGAACCAGGATTTTCTTGTGTCCAGAAAGGTAAGCAAGTAAAACTTTAGGAACCCATATTTTTCTAATGGGTTTCTTATAATTAATATCTTCAAACTATTTTTATAAATAATCATTGTTTGGTCAACAATAATTTGAATAGCAAGATGAAGCATAAGAATTTCCATAACTTGAACTAGCAACATACTGTCCAGATATTGGAATGAATTCATTCTTAACAGTCTTTCTCTATCTAGGCTGGTAACCTATACCAGTATTATATTTTGGTGCATCTTTTTTTCCACGAAATTGAGTTAGAGTATTATTACCATATGTCAACTTCTCTATATCTTTTCTACGTTTCTCATTAGACAATTTAAGTTCAGTGTTTCCTTCAACAGTTGAGAATTCTTTTCCTTTTCTATACTATGATCATATTTAACAGTACTAGTGAAAGAATACTATTTGTTTAATGATTTGTACCTATCTTTCATCTCATTACAAGTACCTTCTAACATAATTTAGCATTCAAATAACTCATCTTTAGAAATATTAACATCATTATTTTAATCACTTTCATTCCCAGAATTATAATCATTATGCATAGGGAAATTAAGTGTTACCTTAGATGTTTAAGTCATAAAACATATGTTGGTATGATGTTTTTAATTAGAATCAGAAGCTTCAGATCTACTTGAGTTTTATTCAGAATAACTCCATTTAGAATTCATGGATTTCTTGTATTTATTATCCTTATAGTCATACTTTTTCTTAAATTTCAGTTTCGGACAGTCAGCATTGACATCCCCTTTTCTTTTACACTCAAAGGAAACTATTCCATCTTCTTTATCAGTTTTCATCCAGTCTTTCTTCCAATTTCCTCGTCGATCATACATACCCTTATAATCAGATTTTCTAATGAATTTCATATTTCTATATAATTTCTTGAAGCTCCTGGCTATCTAAGCCATCTCTTTATCACTGTCTAAGTCAGAATTTTCACTAGTTGAGCTTTCTTCCATTACCTGAACCTTCTCTTTGTCCTTGGTCTTTGAAGTAATTGACTTAAATGAAACTGAATTTTTCATAGGTTCATCATCTTCCACACTATTCAATTTTAGATCTTTTTTCATATATAATCAATTTTCCAGTCTGCTCCTTGATAGGTAGCTTGCCAATGTCACATGATTCTCCTATAGAGACAGAGGTTCCTCTCCATCTATCTAGTAGGCGTCTCATAATCCTCATGATTTTCTCTTTTTCTGGAACAACGTTTCCTAATGATCTCATTGTATTAACTATCTCATTAAACATGAGATACATATCAGAAATAGATTCATTAGATTTCATTTTAAAATTATCATACATAATAATGTATGTATTTAGTCTCATTTTCTAAACATTGGTTGTTCCCTCATTGGAAACATCCAAAGTATCCCAAATTTCATATGCAGTCTTACATGTAGATATTCGATTAAATTCTTCAACTCCTAAAGCACAATACAGAGAATTCATTTTGTTAAAATTATTATTGTATGAAACATTCATAGGATCATCCAAGTAGTTCTAAAAGTTTTTGGAATCTTATACTAAGTCTCTATAGTAGTCTAGATGTCGAATCTCATACTTTCTAAATAGATTTTTATTTTTATTTTCCATTGGGTATAATTGAAACCATTTAAGAAAGGTGGCATGTTGGTAGCTATGCCTTGTAGTCTATTTTCCATAATAACTATTTTTTAAAGGATATATAATGATATACAAATTTAGAATTAAAACAAATTTTGAGATCGTTAAGATACAAGTAAAATCACAGTTGAAATCTTTTCATAAAAGTGTTTTTAAAAAACATTTATCTGACTCCTATGATACCAAATGTTGGTCAGAGTGGATACTCATGAGTGGGTGGTGAATTGAGTTCCTATTAAAAATTTATTTTTAAAATAATTGTGTTGAAATACCCTAATTCATTAAACATGTTAAACTACAATGAATTTATAAAGATTCTAAGTGTTAAATTAGTTTTTCAAATATTTATTATTTCTTAGTTAAATTAATATGAAGATTAAGATAGCTTTTGAAAATAAATTACTAGCTAGGAATAATTGAAATCCTTTCTAGTTCAACTATCAGAGTTACATTAAAATAGATTTGAATTTCAATGTAATTAGTAGTGGAATATTGAAAATAGTTTAAACTAAAATAAGATGCACATAGGTTTTAACCAAGAGGTTAAGTATCAAGATGAGAATTAGTCCCCTCAAATAGTTTATATAAAAATTTTATCCACACCCTAGATCGGGGTTTACAACAGCACACAGGCTATCTAGGTCCTCTGACCTCTACCACTGTTCTACGTGGGATACAAAGGTATAAGGGGTTTGGTGTGAGGATTTCAGTATCCTCCAGTTTAGATTAGGAGTCAATCTCTATCCATACAGACATAAGCACACACACTACTCGTAATGTATTAAGAATGATCACAATAGATCAATAATAAGGAGATGCGTTTAGAATGCTCTTGTGTGATGTCAATGCATCTCTCAACTTCTTTGGATTGAAGCAGATGATGTTTTGAGTCCTTCTATGGAAGTTCTCTGAAAAACAAAGTCTCGTGGTTTTTTTCCTTCACTTACAGAACCTGTGTTTAGCTTGAATGTCAGTGTATTCTTGGTAGCACTTGAACCACCTCTTTGAACATCTGTTCATGATATGTATTAGCGTTCCTCAAATTCTTCGAGTGTTCTTCTCTACATATACCTTTGTATATTCTTGTACGTGTCTCGCATGTATCTTTTGTTCTTACTTACGTATATTTCTATCATCTACAGTAGATTGATATTAATTTTATTCCTTTTTTCTCCAGAAATTGGAATGATTAAATTTTATAGGTACAGGGTACGATTCCCTGAAATTCCAACAATCCACATTAATTAATCATAGATTCATTGAATTAAGCAAATATGACCATAATCATTATATTAATAATATTTACAATGTATAGAGTTTCAGTAATAGTGACTTGTTAACATTCAACTTCCATCAGTAGCTCTCTTTTTTTAAACATGCAATGGTAACTCTTGTTGTAGTAGCTCATTTATCAGTAGATCTTAGATTAGCGGTAGATCCTTGTATCGGTAGCTCCATTTGTCAATAGCTCTTTATAAAGGTTTACTTCTATCGGTAGTTCTTCCTCACTATCAGTAGCTTCCCCTATTGCTAGTGGTAACTCTCTCTATCAGTAGCCTCTTCTATAAGTAACCCCATTCTATCGGTAGCTTGTATCAGTGTGCTTGTATCGATGAACGTAAACATCAGTGACCTTGTCTATCAGTAGACTTATTCTATCTATGGACTTTCCTAACAGTGAACTTGTATCAGTGTGGTAGTATGTATCGTTGAACTTGTATCAGTGAGATAATCTATATTAGTTATAATTATAACTATCAGTGACATAAGAACTTAAATGCTTATAAAGTAACCATTCTATATTTATTAGTTGCAGAATGAATTAATATCATACTTCATCATTGTTAAACATAAATAAACATTGAATAATAAATTATATGATATTATATGATTATTTTGACATCCATAATAACTCTAGAAGATAAAAACATAGTTATTAAACATAACTATTATATATATAAGCATTATTTGGGATTATCATATCATATATAATAATATATGAGATTATCAAAACAAGTGAGTCCAACAGAATATATTTTGGAATTATAGCTATGAAAATCCATGAATAATTTTGTGTGGGAAAAAATATCTTTCCTACCCCATTATCACCTGGACCCATACCTATGCATGGTGATGATCAGTAAATATTGCCTTATAACTACTTAAATGTTTTATCAACACCATTTTAATGTCATTAAAACTTTCTTCCTTATCCTTGGAGTGGAATTGGATATTTTATTTTGAAATTATGAATATATTCAATATAGTTTTATCTCAATGTTTCTACTATATTTTTATTCATGTTCATCTACGATGCCTATAAAAAAATGCACACTCATGGATTATCCTACATAGGGATAGCGGGGGAGGTTTTATTGTGTTCCAAAATCTCATTTATTTGTTTCATCATGTTTTAATTCATTTGCAATGGTGTAGGGTGTGTTTCACATATTAGTGCATAAATATCCCATCATATCTGGTAATATCTTATGGTTTCATGATATTCAATGCAAATCCATCATTTCATCTATTATCTAAAATTATTCATTATATGATTGTGCAGGGTTTTTTCAGAAATGAAGCAATATATGATGGAGTTGGGTATTGTGTGGATATTTTGATATGATTATCATTATTTTCTATTAGAGGAGATTATCCTTGGTATGTGTAGGATATGTCATCGGTTCAATAAACAACCTGACACAAGTAGTGGAGAAGTTATCCAAAAACTTATCATCAAATATAATTGATAATGAATGATTTCATATAGAGAAATCTATGATC
This sequence comes from Viscum album, assembly GCA_963277665.1. NCBI lineage: Eukaryota > Viridiplantae > Streptophyta > Magnoliopsida > Santalales > Viscaceae > Viscum > Viscum album. The sequence goes on along the minus strand of OY728128.1, from coordinate 156,403,328 downwards.
CACAAATTTATTTCAAATTTTTATGTTTCATATATTTTACTTGTTTGAATTATTTCATGTTGGTTTACACACCCAAAAAACAATCCACCATTTTTATTTATTTCAATATATAAAAAAAATGATAAAAATATTTTCAATGAAAAATTAATTTTTAATAAAAGTATCCTTAATAAATGGCCCTAGTGAAAAACTATATTGCACTAGGTGTATTATTAATTCTATTTTACTTTACAAATGTTTTCTATTAAAAAAATTGATAACATTTCCTAGGATCCATGCCATACTGTGATTATTATCTCTCACATTTGACAGACATTAATTAATGTTATGGAAAATAGAAAAGTGATAAATTTGATTGACCAATGCTAACCCTTTAGTGAGACTATTACTATTTTTTCTACATAGGTGAAAAGAGTTCATGTGACAAAATTCAATGAGGATGATTTTATATATATCATCATGTATATCTAAGAGGTTATTTAGTATATAATTTTAAAAGCCTTATCTAGAGAAAAAGTTGTGTTCTCATAGTACTCTAAAAAATTTGATCAATGTATGGATGGGGAACCCAAAAATTAATTCATATTACATAGTCCAATAGAGTGACACACAAGATTATTTGAAGTGTTGATTGCACTGGTGTTTTCACAATTTATAGATACATGTATAAATAGATTTCCATAATCCAATAGAATGTGTTTCATCCGCAGAATTTGTGCAAAAAAACTACCAGAAGCTATATACTCTTCTTCAGTAGTAGACAGTGCAACCAAATTCTAATTTTAACTACACCATGATACTAAGGATTTACCTCGAAAATGACATGTTCCTGAAGTACTCTTATTATCGAACTCGCAACCAGCAAAGTCAGTATCTGAATAACTTATTGAATCAAAATATTTCCCTTTTGAATAAAATAATCCTAGATTGTTTGTATGTTTACGATATCTGAAAATCCTTTTAACAGTAAGTAAGTGTGATTTGTTGGGATTTTCTTGAAATTTGGCACACAAGCACACACTAAACATAATATCTGGTCGACTACCAGTAAGGTAATGTAAACTCCCAATCATACCTCTGTAATTTGATTTATCTACTAGTTTGCTAGCTTCATCAATGTCTAATTTACATGTGGTACTCATAGGTGTTTCAAATCCCTTATTACTATCCATAACATAACATTTTATAGGATCCTTTCTATATTTTGTTTGATTTAAACAGATACAATCATTATTTTGAAAAACCTGAAATCCATGAAAGTATTTGATTTCTCCCATTAAACTCATTTCAATTTCAATTTTCATATTCTTTGAAAAATCAATACACAATGAATTTATAGATTATCTGAAAATAATATCATCAATGTAGATTTGTACTATCAAAACATCTTTGGAAATCCTTTTGATAAAAAGAGTTGGATCAACAATCCATTTAATAAAAGCTTTTGAAATACGAAAATTACTTATTCTATCATACCAATCTCATTGAGCTTGTTCTAAACCATATAAATCTTTAGAAATCATAATAACATGATTTGGAAAATGAGGGTTAGTAAATCCAGGAGGTTGATTAAAAAAAATCTTTAATTATAAAACCATTTAGAAAAGCACATTTACCATCCATTTGATATAACTTGTAATTCATATGAGCAGCATAAGCAAGTAGAATCCTAATAGCTTCTAACCTAGATACAGGTGCAAAGGTTTCCTCATCGTTTATTCCTTATTCTTGACTATATGCTTGTGCAACTATTCTTTCTTTGTTTCTAATTATATTTCCAGATTCATACACTTTGTTTCTAAACACCCTTTTAGTTCATATGGTCAAAGTTTATTTAGATCAGTCTACTAATTCCCAAACATGGTTTCTTTCAAATTGATTTAATTCTTCTTTCCTATCCATTACCCAAAATTAATCATTTAAAGAATCATTGATATTATTAGGTTCTGACTGTGAATGAAATGATTTATTTTCAACCCAATTCCTTATTGAAGCTCTAGATTTTGTTCATATATCTAAATATCCTACTAAAACATATAAAGGATGGTTTTTAAGGGTCCTAGTTGGTCTAGAAGTGGAAGGTCTAGAGATTTCATGTTCATTTACAGGTTCAGGATCAACTGAAATAGGTTCTGGAAACATTCCAGAACTCAATTTCTTAATAACAGGTCCACTATATTTGTCATTAAGGTTTATAATTGACATATCTTCTTCAATATTGTCAAGAGGGGTCTTAGGTTCATGTGGATTAGTTTCATCAAATTCGATGTAAATAGATTTTTCCACACATTTGTTCATCTAATTATATACTCTATATGCTTTTCTAGATATAGAGTAACCTATAAAGATTCATTCATCGCTGTTGGATGCAACTTGTCAAGATTATCTTTAGTATTGAGGATAAAGACTTTGCAACCAAAAGAACTGAATTATATAACCATAGGCTTCCTATTATTCCACATTTTATAATGGGTATTTTTGATAATTGTTCTAATAAATAAGCTATTTATAATATAACAGGTTGTATTTACTGCTTCAACCCAAATGTAAATAGGTAGCTCATATTCAATAAGCATATTTAATGAAATTTCTTGAAGTGTTCTATTTATTCTTTCTATTACACCATTTTGTTGAGGTGTTCTGGGGTAGAGAAATTGTGAATATAGCCATTAGGTGAGAAATAAGTTTCAAAATCATGATTTTCAAACTCATGACCATGGTCACTTCTCATGGTCAAAATCATAAGTCCACATATGTTTTCTACACACATCGTGTATTTTATGAAATATGAACAAGCTTCACTTTTGTGAGCTAGAAAGTATACCCATGTATATCTAGAAAATTCATCTACAAAGATATAGACATAGTGATTCCCATATAAGCTAGAAAATATAGATGGTCCAAATAAATCCATATGAACCAACTTGAGAGGTTGAGAAGTTGAAACTTCTTTCTTTGACTTGAAAGAAACTTTATATTGTTTTCCCTTTTGACAAGGATTACAAACTTTATCTGTTAGGAATTATAGTTGGGAAGGTCTCTAACTAAATATTTCCTAGTCAGTTTCCTAAGTGAATGAACATTGTAGTGTCCTAATTTTCTATCCCATATCCATGATTCTTTATGAAAATCATTTAAACCAGTAACATTTTGTTTAGATAAAGGATTAAAATCTACAGTATATAAATTTTCATTTCTTAATGCAGTAAATATCAAAACATTTTTAGAATTAAAAACATTACATGAATAATTTTAAAATTTTACATTGAATACATCTTCACACAACTGAGAAATACTTAACAGATTTTATTTTAATCCTTAAACAAATAATAATTTAGAAATTAAAATTGAATCAGTGTAACCAATCTAGTCTAAGCCGATGATTTTCCCTTTTGAGTTATCCTCAAAGGTGGCATGCCCTCTATAAAATTTGATTAAGATCTTAAAGCATAAGTAGTCTCCTATCATATTCCTTGAACTACCATTGTCCATGTACCATATCTTCTTACAGGTACATTTCAAGCAAGTTACCTACAAAACAAATTTAGATAAAAGATAATTTTGGAACACAGATTTTCTTGGGTCCAGAAAGGTATGCAAGTAAAACTTTAGGCACACATATTTGTCTAATGGGTTTCCTATCATTAAAATCTTCAAACTATTTTTATAAATAATATTTTTTTGTTATAAAAGAATTTTAATAGCTAAATGAAGCATAAGAATTTCTAGAACTTGAACTAGAAGCATACTGTCCAGATATTGGAATGAATTTATTCTTAACAATCTTTCTCTGTCCAGGCTAGTAACCTATACCAGAATTATATTTTCGTGCAAATTGTCTTCCGAGAATTTGAGTTAGATTATTATTTACATATGTGAACTTCTCCAAGTCATTTCTACGTTTCTCATTAGACAATTTAAGTTTAGTGTTTTTCTTTAACATTTGACCATTCTTTTCCTTTTCTATACTATGATCAGATTTAACAATACTAGTCAAGGCATACTGTTTCTTTAATAATTGGTACATATCTTTAGGCTCATTACAAGTACCTTCTAAAATAATTCAATATTAAAATAATTCATCTTTAGACATATTAACACCATTATTTTAATCAATTTCATTCCAAGAATTATAATCATTGTGCGTAGGGGAATTAAGTGTTTCCTTAGATGTTTAAGACATAAAACATATGTTGGCATGATTTTTTTCTTCAGAATCACAAGCTTCAGATCCAATTGAGTTTTCGTCAGAAAAACTCCCTATAAAATTAATGGATTTCTTGTATTTCTTATCCATAACGTCATACTTTTTCTTAAATTTCATTTTTGGACAGAAAGCATTGACAGGCCCTTTTATTTTTCACTGATAGCAAACTATTCCATCATCTTTATCAGTTTTTCTCCAGTCTTTCTTCCAATTTCCTTGTCGATCATACTTACCTTTATAATAAGATTTTCTAAAGAATTTCTTCTCTATATAGAATTTCTTGAATCTCCTAGATATCTGAGCCATCTCTTCATCACCCTCTAAGTCAGAATTTTCACTAATTGAGCATTCTTCCATTATCTAAACCTTCTCTTTGTCCTTGGTCATTTAAGTAGTAGACTTAAATGCAACTGACTTTTTCTTACAAAGATCATCCTCCACTTTGTTCACTTTTAGCTCTTCTTCATATATAATTAATTTTCCAATATTCTCCTTGACAGATAACTTGAAAATGTCACTTGATTCTCATATAGAGACAGAGGCTCCTCTCCATCTGTCTATTAGGCGTCTAAGTATCCTCATGATTTTCACTTTTGCTAGAACAACGTTTCCTAGTGAGCTCATTGTATTAGTTATCTCATTAAACTTGAGATACATATCAAAAAAAGATTCAACTTATTTGATTTTAAAATTATCATACTTAATAATGTATGTATTTAGTCTCATTTTGTAAACATTGGTTGTTCCCTCATGGGAAACAGCCAAAGTATCCCAGATTTCATAAGCAGTCTTACTAGTAGATATTCTATAAAATTCCTCATCTTCTAAAGAACAATATATAGCATTCATTTCATTACAATTATTATTATAAGCAACTTTCATAGGATCATCCCAAGTAGTTCTAATATTTTCCAGAATCTTATACTGAGTCTCTATAGTAATCTAGATGTCGAATCCCATACTTTATAAATGTATTTTCATTTTTATTTTCCATTGGGCATAATTGAAACCATTTAAGAAAGGTGTCATGTTTGTAGCAACGCCTTGTGATCTATTTTCCAGAATAACTATGTTTTTAAAGGATATATTATGATATATAAATTTATAATTAAAATAAATTTGGAGATCGTTAAGATACAACTAAAATCACAGTTGAAATCTTTAAACAAAAGTGTTTTGAAAAAACTTTTATCTGGATCCTATGATACAAAATGTTAGTCAGAGTGGATACTCAAGAGTGGGGGGGGGGGGGTGAATTGAGTTCCTGTTAAAAAATTATGATTAAAAGATTTTTGTTTAAATACCCCAATTCATTAAAAAAGTTAAACTATATTGAATTTATAAAAATTTTAAGTGTTCATTTAGTTTTTCAAAGATTGAATATTTGTTAGTTAACTTAATCTGAATATTAATCTTGCTTTTGAAACTAACTTACTAGCTAGGAATAATTACAAACACATTCATGTTCAACTATCATAGTTACTTTAAAATCGATATGAATTTCAATGTAATAACCAGCAGAATATTGAAAATAGTTTAAACTAAAATAATATGCACATCAGTTTTAACCAAGAGGTTCAGTACCAATATGAGACTTAGTCCTCTCAAATAGTTTATATAAAAATTTGATCCACACCCTGGACCAGGGTTTACAATAGTACTCAGACCATCCAGGTCCTCAGAACTCTACCATAGTTCTATGTGGGAAAGCAACAACAACAGCACACGAGCTATCCAGGTCCTCAGACCTCTACCAGAGTTCAATGTGGGATACAAAGGTATTAAGAATTTGGTTTGAGGATTTCAGTATCCTCCAGTTTAGCATAGGAGTCAGTGTGTGTCCAGACATACAGAAGCACACAAACTACTCGTAATGTAATAAAAATGATCACAATAGAGCAATACTAAAGAGATGAGTTTAGAATGCTCTTGTGTGATGTCAATGCAGCTCTGGACATCTTGGGATTGAAGCAGATGATGTTTTGAGTCCTTCCCTGGATGTTCTCTAAAAAAAAAAGTGTCGTGGTTTTTTTCCTTCACATCCATTACATGTGTTTATCTTGAATGTGTGTGTATTCTTTGTAGCACTTGAACCTCCTCTTTGAACATCTATTCTTGATTTGTATGAGTGTTCTTCAAGTTCATAGAGTGTTCTTATCTACATATACTTGTGTATATTCTTGTACGTGTCTCACATGTATCTTCGGTTCTTCTATACATATATGTCTATCATCTACAGTAGCTCGATATTAATTTTATCCTTTTTTTCAACAGCAATGGGAATGATTAAATTTTATAGGTACATGGTACAGTTCCCTGATATTCCAACAACCCACATTAATTAATCATAGTTTCATTGAATTAATCAAATATAACCATTAGCATTATATTAATAATATTTACAAAGTATAGAGTTTGAGTAACACTGACTGGTTAACAATCAACTTCCATCAATAGCTCTCTATCGGTAGACTTGTAACAGTTACTCTTGTTGAAGTAGCCCATTTATCAGTAGCTCTATGTGTAGCGGTAGCTCCATGTATCGGTAGCTCCATCTCTCGATAGCTCTTTATAAAGGTGTACTTATGTCGGTAGTTCTTCCTCACTATCAGTAGCTTCCCCTATTTCTAGCGATAACTCTCACTATCAGTATCTTCCTCAATCAGTAGCTCCATTATCGGTTGCTTGTATCAGTGTGCTTGTATCAGCAAACATGTACATCAGGGACCTTTTCTATCCTTAGACTTATTCTATCAGTGGACTTGTCTAAAAGTGAACTTGTATCAGTGAGCTAGTATGTATCGGTGACCTTGTGTAACGCCCCGACCCTAAATACCCAGAGTCGGTGCATTATTACATAACATTGGCATGATCACAAGAAAGATCAAATCTCGAAAGACCGATTAGTTTAGTAGCCTTGGAAACACTAGATATATTCATAAGTATTACTTTACATCATAAAATGAAAAAATACTACACCAACATATTGTCTCCATAAACCACACTCATATCCTCTTCTGACTATCCCTGCAGGTCATTCATAAAATACTTCTTCACATCCTGGAAAATATTAAAACATTGAAAGGGGTGAGCTCAAATGCTCAGTAAGGATAACAATAATGCGGAAGCTTTCATAAATAAACATTAACATCTAAGGCAATGTATAACTAAAAGAAAAGCCTTTTTAAACATGAACTTCAGCATAATATGGAAAAAATAAAATTAAATAATGCCATTTACTTACTCACATGGATATTCTACTAGTCGAATAATCACATGAAATATCAATAACCACTTTCATAATGATGGAATGCATAATGCTGAACATTAATTTCTTTGTCAAGGCCTCATCCCAAGACCTTGGGGCTAACTGTAACCGGAACCCAACCCGGAGTGCCTGTAATAACCGACACCAACCCGGAGTGCCTCTAATAACCGGACATCAACCCGGAGTCCTTCTAATAACCGGAGACCAAACCGGAGTTCCTCTAATAACCGGAGACCAAACCGGAGTTCCTCTAATAACCGGAGACCAAACCGGAGGGCTTACTTTTACCAGTCCCCAACCCGGAACATACTTGTCTAACACATTCATCTGAATGAAAGGTTGAAATATAACATAAACATTTGGATTAAAAATAACATATAAAATGTCAATACATTAAAAAAACCATGAGTTACATAAGAATAACTTATCCACAATCAAAAATATCACAAAACCTTCAATAAAATATGGATGTTTTGTATCATAATAAATCAACTTCAAATAAGCTTAAAATCCATCAAAGGATATTGACATAGATGAAATCAAAACTATTTTAGAGAAATATCTCTTTTTTTTAAAACATTTTAAAAGTAAAATAATTATAGAATAATACATTCAATTTGAAAATATTCTTATAATCTTGTAAGGGATGCTTTGACGATTTTATAACGGCGGTAAATAGCCGCACCCGCCGTATAAGTTAAAAAACATTCTTACCTTAAATTTGTCGAAAAGGTTAAAAGTTCCTTGTTTGGAAAATGACGGAAAGATTCCTTTCGAAACACATAAGGGTATAAATGACTTTAACCCATATTCTTGTAAATAGTAAAAACGTTTTGAAATACATTATTAAGAAACATGGATGTGGATGATAAAGAGATCCCAGTAGATTATTACGTATAAACAACCTCGGATAATGAAGAGATTGTGAAATAACCCTTACCAATTTTGTAACTTATGAAACATACAACCCATGAAATAGGAATCATACAATGAATATTTAAATACACATAAATTAGAGTGTAATTCACAAAGAATATAATTATGGGTAGTACATACACCAAACAAAAGGTAATGGTGGCAATATGGCATGAATCTCACGAGAATAAGGAGTGAGATGAAAACCCCTTACCACGTTAATCAACTGATTCGTATGGAAAAAAGTTAATAACCACCAAATGATTTACAGAATAACATGAATATAAAGAGAATCATGATAATATATATCAAATGGTAGTACACAATACACCACTTTCAGTAATTTAGTGTCGAACAATGGAAATCTCACGGAATTGAAAGTGAGATAAGAAAATCCATTACCTTGTACTTTTACTTGGTTGGGGTAGGTTAACCTCCTGTATAATGGTGAAATAATTTTTATAAATTATTAAAGAATCATATATATTAATATGATATCATATATGATCTTTTAATATTGATTTGATAATAATATCTTAGTATTATCGTTGTTTCAGGTGTTAACTTAATTGTTTTCTTTTATATGTTTTGTAACGTAAGCCATGTTTGTAATGAATAGGTTGTATATTATTCATATCCAGAATGATATCAAGTCCTTAAACATTATTTTTAAATCATCAAATGATAATTATACTTGAATGGATACGATGGAGAATGAATCTTATCGCGTTCGTGGAGACGGTAGTCCGTACGTACGCACGAGCAACAATATCATTCATTTGATATTAAAATAATATATAAATGTATGTTATATCATATATGCAGAATAATTAAAATGTTATATTTATTATTTACATGAGTTACACATCATTATTATACCCATCCAAATAATAATATATTGAATAACAATTACACCACGACGTGGAGACGGTAAGCCGTACGTACGCACGTATGGTGACATGTTATTCAAAGGGTGGATAGAATACTGAATATGGTTGTACCATATTTATAATAACATAACAGTATATGTGAGATACTGGAGTTATTATTTTAGAATGGTAACAACAAAGGAAGAATAAGTGGAAGAAAAAATGAACTTGGAAAAAGGGTGGTGAAATCATTACCTCTTCTTCGGGTTCTTCCTTTTGATTTGATCGAAAGGGATCCTTAGGTTGGCTTTATGATCAAACTAAGGCCTCTAGGTTGTAGTGAGGGAAGTTGGGAGAGTATTTGGGCAGATTTTGGCCGAACCAAAAGGCTTTGAAGGTGTGAAGAAATGAGAAGGAGGAGTTCCCTTTTATAAGAGGGGTGAGGGGCACCTTTGGAAAAGCTAGAAATATTAACTTATAATAAATTCATATTCTGTTTCTAATGGCTCCAAAGTTTATTATTTAAATTTTAAGGTGGGTAAAGGTCGAAAACAACTCAACCAATAGAATTTAGACAGGTTTGGGTACTTATATTAACCTTATCTTTAAGTATTAACTCTATGTTAATTAGTTTCACTTTTAAAATGTCTCTTTGTATTTTTATATAATATGGTTAATAAACGTACTATATACATCCAAGCGACCCCAAAGTGGTCCATTAATGATTAAACTATAATTATATAAGTCTCTTGGCCGAACCTTTGATTTTTAGGAATTTAATATCAATTAATAATATAATATTTGTTTTAAGAACTCTTTTATGTCAATTTTGACACTATTCAATTGTTGATTTTTTGAAACTCATAACAGATTTATTACTTCTAAAAAAGTAAATTAAATCAATCCTAATATATCATATTATCCTATAAAATTAGTTTATTTCATTAAAAGTTTCATATTATATTTATTTGGGTATTTATAATATCAATCAATTTAATTTTTCACTATTTTAGTAATTACTGCATCATCATTGTGTCATAAATAAAATAAATTATTTAATGTCTAAAAATTATAAATAAAATATAATTATGTAGGAAATCTTCTTATATTTCTAATGAATATTTATAATCTAAAATACAACATATATAACCCTATGTAATAATTGTTTTTCTAAAAGATATATGCTTGTGTCATTTTTGTATTCATTTTAACTTAATTGAAATAAAGTGTCTCTATCACCTACAAGTGGCACCATGGGGTCCCCAAATCGACCCAAATATGCCTATGGTCGAACATGTATCAAAAAATAAGGCTAGGACACGTTTTAGTGTAATTTAGTATTATTATAATATTATTTGTTAACACTTATTTACCAGATTTACCCTTAACCATGGTAAATAAAATATTTACCACAGTAATTATTCAAAATGTCTAAATATAAAAGTTACCTATTTACACAATTTGTAAATCCTGATTCCAAATATGGAATCCATTTTTCTAAATTCAAAACACAGAAGTGGCAGAAATTAATTTAAAATTAATTCCCGCTGTCAAAACAAAAAGCGTGTTTTTAAGAGATAATAACTATCAAAAGATTGACACTTGTTTATGTTCGGTTTAATTGTAAAATTATGTCCAATGACCAACATTATATTAAATGGTAAAAATATATTCTAAATATAATTTAAAACCACTCAAATTCATAATTTATCACTATTAATTATTTTGATTAAAAAAGTTGTTTTTAATTAAAATTTAGTAATTTTCACTATTCATCAAAATATGAAAGTTATCCGAAAAATACCAAAATTTCACCTTAGGATAAATTAGATATTCCGAATCCAAAAATGAAGTCCATTTTGAAATATAAAATATATATAATTTAAAAAATTAGGTATTACTATTCATAACGGCTAGTTTGATTGGTTGTGGTGTGTGTTAAAACTCAAGGTTGCGTACAACACACGCTACTGTATTATTCAATGAAAGCGTACTGTGGAAGCTTGGGATGTTTCATTTTAAATTTTTGATGTCCCCATTTAGTCAAAAAGTTTAAAATATTGTATTTAAAAAGGGTTCACTATTAAATGTCGATAAAAGTGCAATACTGAAAATGAATTTGTTCTTGCATTATGTCTAAGATACTCATAATATGGAAAAATTATAAGGATTATATAAAGTTTAAAATTTAGTTAATACTATTCATAACCTCTTTTGAATGGATTTTTGGTAAGTCATGGTGAAATTGAACTCAGTGTTGCGTGTAGTGCAAGTTATTGAATTATTTTGAAGAAATAACACATTATTAATTCTTGGGGTGTTACATTCTCCCCTCCTTCAATAAATTGCATCCTCGCAATTTGAAATTGTTCATCGAAAATAAAAGGTTGAAAGTAGAAAATATATTTTTGGGGAAACCCACATCAGAAATTGGGTTACTAAAATTTAGTCTTAATATGAGGAAAAGGGAAATCAAAGGGTCACCACCAAATTATGATCTCGATTAGGAGAACATTGGTGGCAATTAGAGACATATAATTGGAGGAAAAACGTAAATATTTATAGGTAGTGATTGAGGTCATCAATCACAAACAAGTATAAAATTGAGTTCCTTAAACTCATAAATCTATGATGATTTTAAATACCATCGGTTCAACAAAACATAGGGTATTAGGATAACACATTTTTGACGTTTCAAAATATCTTAGTTGAAATCCCACATCGAAAAATGAATTAATGAGGCCTCTATTTAAAATAAAGAGTGGAAAGTATGAAGATTACCAAAAATAACACATACTAGGGTTCCATGTAGGAAAATATGGATATGGAAGAAAAATCTAACCATCAATTATCTGATGGAGAGTGGTACAGAACATGGCTATGAAAAGGCCAACAATCCCAAAGCCATAAATTAGTGATGATTTAAGGTACCATCTAGGAAAACATTTTTGTTCTAAGTTTCTTTTCTTAATGTTGAGGAATTTATTTATGAGATTGGCTATGATCATAAGGAGATATACTTAATTTATAATTAGAGTTTTATCCATTAATAAATTTCTACCACAAACTCATCTTTCACTATAAAAGATAATAGAATGTAAAAAATTCTATTTACACTATTCATATAGGGTTCCAAACTAAACAAATTTGTAATTCATCTAAAAGATCTTTTAATAAAAACTACATTATTTAATCCAGGACATCTCGTGGGCCAGTGGTAGGTGATACACCCTTGTCGCCCTTCGGTTGCGGGTTCAATTCTCGCAGCCTTGCCGGATGCGACGGGTTGCCGCCCGACCTCCGAGTTGTCCATTTATGGAAATCCAAAATAATCCAAACTAGAACTATCCAAAATACTTCTGTCCAAACTCACAGTCCAACATTTATAAGGAAGGTAAACATAATATAGATCCTTTTTACCCCGTAATAGCATATTAATACCTTCATCATGTATTACCATATTCCTTAATGATTACATTAATGCTCCCTTATTTCATATAGAATGCTAGATATACTTCATTAATCCAAAAATGTTTTAAACCCCAACAATGATGAAATATACAAATCATTAATCAGTTCCAAGGTAGTCAAGAATATCCAATATAATTTATCCAAAACAATCACATATTATTCCAAAATCACTACCTCAGTATCAGAACTATATTATGATTTATCATTCTCTCAACCATATATTTTCCAAAAATTTATCCTGCTATTGAGTCACTTTTCTTTGTTCCACACAATCTCAAGTCCTTAATGAAATAGTAATGCAGTACAATCCTTATATACTCCATAATTATTATAACAAGTACATTGTTGATACAACACTCAATTGACATAATCAACATAAGAACTCTAATCATTCCTCTTCATCTGTGGTAGTATCATAACTTGGTTATTATCCAATAACATCATTTGCGGCATAGTCGGATGACTGGGACATAGGTTCGTGTAGTGTTCAAACTCCTTGCAAATGAAGCATTGTACATTTGAATCCATTTTCTTACCCTTGCAGTCACGTACATTGTGCCCTTTTTCATCCACACTTATAAAAAACGCCCATTCCTTTCAGGCAAGTTCCAGGGTGTTTCTTTCCACAGTTACCACATATGGGAAAATTCTTCTTTTCCCTATTCCCTTTATCCATCTTTCTCTCTTCCATCCTTTTCTTCTCTTTCTTCCCTTCAAATCCATAGGACTCAGTAAACTCTTTACTTATCTTATCAACACATGATATTATTTATTCATTTGATGATAACACATGGGAGACTATTTCTCTTATAAATTCTAGCTTAAGACCATGAAAAATATGATCCTTCCTTCTCTTTGGATCATGTACATTTCTGGAGTTCTCATTCCTTCTACTGGGCGCCATTTCTAAACAATGGTATACACTAGATTAGTTTATGAATCAAAATACATAATCCCATACTTATAAAACACTTAACATAAATTGAACTATTTATGGATATAATCCATTATCATAAAAATGTATCCTTTGAGGATGTATATACTCATAAAACCTTCATAATGGTTTGTAAATAAAATGAGAATTGTCCCAACCATATCTCCCAGGAGTGTCGTAACCAAGAGTGCAGCAAGGCCCATTGTCGTGCACCACTTCCCGTTCGATTCTAGCTCAAAGCGGTGTTTTCGGGTTTTACCCCTAGGTACATCTGTGCCAGAGCCGCCTCTACCTGCTCGTATCCAGACAGAGATGTATTTCTCAGAAAACTCACAAAATATCTACAATACCGAAATTCTAGGAAGTTATTCTATACTAATCCTCAATGTTCATCTTAGGTCTACATGCTCTAATCAGAGTTTATCTAAATCTAGTTTCCAAGGTTTGTACTAAACTTCCTCTGATACCAACTGTAACGCCCCGACCCTAGTTACCCAGAGTCGGTGCATTATTACATAACATTGGCATGATCACAAGAAAGATCAAAGCACGAAAGACCGATTGGTTTAGTAGCCTTGGAAACACTAGATATATTCATAAGTCTTACATTACATCATAAAATGAAAAACTACTACAACAACATATTGTCTCCATAAACCACACTCATATCCTCTTCTGACTATCCCTGCAGGTCATTCATAAATTACTTCTTCACATCCTGGAAAATATTAAAACATTAAAAGGGGTGAGCTCAGATGCTCAGTAAGGATAACAATAATGCGGAAGCTTTCATAAATAAACATTAACATCTAAGGAAATGTATAACTAAAACAAAAGCCTTTTTAAACATGAACATCAGCATAATATGGAAAAAATAAAATTAAATAATTCCATTTACTTACTCACATGGATATTCTACTAGTCGAATAATCACATGAAATATCAATAACCACTTTCATAATGATGGAATGCATAATTATGAACTTCAATTTCTTTGTCAAGGCCTCATCCCAAGACCTTGGGGCTAACGGTAACCGGAACCCAACCCGTAGTGCCTCTAATAACCGGACACCAACCCGGAGTGCCTCTAATAACCGGACACCAAACCGGAGTTCCTCTAATAACCGGAGACCAAACCGGAGTTCCTCTAATAACCGGAGACCAAACCGGAGGGCTTACATTTACCGGTCCCCAGCCCGGAACGTACTTGTCTAACACATTCATCTGAATGAAAGGTTGAAATATAACATAAACATTTGGATTAAAAATAACTTATAAAATGTCAATACTTTAAAAAAACCATGAGTGACATAAGAATAACATATCCACAGTCAAAAATATCACAAAACCTTCAATAAAATAGGGATGTTTTGTATCATAATAAATCAACTTCAAATAAGCTTAAAATCCATCAAAGGATGTTGACATAGATGAAATCAATACTATTTTAGAGAAATATCTCTTTTTTTTAAATAATTTTAAAAGTAACATAATTATAAAATAATACATTCAATTTGAAAATAATCTTATAAGATTTTAAGGGAAGCTTTGACGATTTTATAACGGCGGTAAATAGCCGCACCCGCCGTATAAGTTAAAAAAACATTCTTACCTTAAATTTGTCGAAAAGGTTAAAAGTGCCTTGTTTGGAAAACGACGGAAAGATTCCTTTCGAAACACATAAGGGTATAAATGACTTTAACCCATATTCTTGTAAATAGTAAAAAAAATTTGAAATACATTATTAAGAAACATGGATGTGGATGATAAAGAGATCCCAGTAGATTATTACGTATAAACAACCTCGGATAATGAAGAGATTGTGAAATAACCCTTACCAAATTTGAAACTTATGAAACATACAACCCATGAAATAGGAATCATACAATGAATATTTAAATACACATAAATTAGAGTTTAATTCACAAAGAATATAATTATGGGCAGTACATACACCAAACAAAAGGTAATGGTGGCAATATGGCATGAATCTCACGAGAATAAGGAGTGAGATGAAAACCCCTTACCATGTTAATCAACTGATTCGTATGGCCAAAAGTTAATAACCACCAAATGATTTACAGAATAACATGTATATAAAGATAATCATGATAATATATATCAAATGGTAGTACACAATACACCACTTTCAGTAATTTAGTGGCGAACAATGGAAATCTCACGGAATTGAAAGTGAGATAAGAAAATCCCTTACCTTGTACTTTTCCTTGGTTGGGGTAGGTTAACCTCCTGTATAATGGTGAAATAATTGTTATTAAATTATTAAAGAATCATATATATTAATATGATGTCATATATGATCTTTTAATATTGATTTGATAATAATATCTTAGTATTATCGTTGTTTCAGGTGTTAACTTAATTGTTTTCTTTTATATGTTTTGTTACGTAAGCCATGTTTGTAATGAATAGGTTGTATATTATTCATATCCAGAATGATATAAATTCCTTAAACATCATTTTTAAATCATCAAATGATGATTATACTTGAATGGATACGATGGAGAATGAATCTTATCGCGTTCGTGGAGACGGTAGTCTGTACGTACGCACGAGCGACAATATCATTCTTCTGAGATTAAAATAAAATATAAATGGATGTTATATCATATATACAGAATAATTAACATGTTATATTTATTATTTACATGAGTTAAACATCATTATTGTACCCATCCAAATAATAATATATTGAATAACAATTACACCACGACATGGAGACGGTAAGCCGTACGTACGCACGTATGGTGACATGTTATTCAAAGGGTGGATAGAATACTGAATATGGTTGTAACATATTTATAATAATATCACAGTATATGTGAGATACTGGAGTTATTATTTTAGAATGGTAAAAACAAAGGAAGAAGAAGTGGAAGGAGAAATGAACTTGGAAAAAGGGTGGTGAAATCATTACCTCTTCTCCGGGTTCTTCCTTTTGATTTGATCAAAAGGGATCCTTAGGTTGGCTTTCTGATCAAACTAAGGCCTATAGGTTGTAGTGAGGGAATTTTGGAGAGTATTTGGGCAGATTTTGTCCGATCCAAAAGGCTTTGAAGGTGTGAAG
This sequence comes from Viscum album, assembly GCA_963277665.1. Lineage (NCBI taxonomy): Eukaryota > Viridiplantae > Streptophyta > Magnoliopsida > Santalales > Viscaceae > Viscum > Viscum album. Next base: position 156,386,576 of record OY728128.1, on the reverse strand, counting down.
AAATGAGAAGGAGGAGTTCCCTTTTATAAGAGGGGTGAGGGGCACCTTTGGAAAATCTAGAAATATTAATTTATAATAAATTCATATTCGGTTTCTAATGGATCCAAAGCTGATTATTTAAATTTTAAGGTGGGGATAGGTCGAAAAAAACTCAACCAATAGAATTTAGACAGGTTTGGGTACTTATATTAACCTTATCTTTAAGTATTAACTCTAAGTTAATTAGTTTCACTTTTAAAATGTCTCTTTGTATTTTTATATAATATGGTTAATAAAATTAATATATATATCCAAGCGACCCCCAAGTGGTCCATTAATGATGAAACTATAATGATATAAGTCTCTTGGACTAACCTTAGATTTTTAGGAATTTAATATTAATTAATAATATAATATTTGTTTTAAGAACTCTTTTATGTCAATTTTGACACTATTCAATTGTTGATTTTTTTGAAACTCATAACAGATTTATTACTTCAAAAAAAGTTAATTAAATCAATCCTAATATATACTATTATCCTATAAAATTATTTTTATTCATTAAAAGTTTCATATTATATTTATTTGGGTATTTATAATATCAATTAATTTAATTTTTCACTATTTTAGTAATTACTGCATCATCATTGTGTCATAAATAAAATAAATTATATAATGTCTTAAAATTAAAAATAAAATATTATTATGTATTAAATCTTCTTATCTTTCTAATTAATATTTATAATCTAAAATCCAACATATATAACCCTATGTAATAATTGTTTTTCAAAAAGATATATGCTTGTGTCATTTTTGTATTCATTTTAACTTAATTAAAATAAAGTGTCCCTATCACCTACAAGTGGCACCATGGGGTCCACAAATCTACCCAAAGATGCCTATTGTCGAACATGTATCAACCAATAATGCTAGGACACGTTTTAGGGTAATTTAGTATTATTATAATATTATTTTTAACCCTTATTTACCAGATTTACCCTTAACCATGGTAAATAAAATATTTACCACAGTAATTATTCAAAATGTCTAAAAATAAAAGTTACCTATCTACACAATTTGGAAATTCTGATTCCAAATATGGAATCCATTTTTCTAAATTCAAAACACAAAAGTGGAAGAAATTAATTTAAAATTAATTCCCGCTGTCAAAACAAAAAGCGTGTATTTAAGAGATAATAACTATCAAAAGATTGACACTTGTTTTTGTTCGGTTTAATTTTAAAATTATGTCTAATGACCAAAATTATATTAAATGGTAAAAATATATTCTAAATATACTTTAAAACCACTCAAATTCATAATTTATCACTATTAATTATTTTGATTAAAAAAGTTGTTTTTAATTAAAATTTAGTAATTTTCACTATTCATCAAAATATGAAAGTTATCCGAAAAGTGCCAAAATTTCACCTTAGGCTAAATTAGATATTCCGAATAAAAAAATGATGTCCATTTTGATATATAAAATATATATAATTTCAAAAATTAGGTATTACTATTCATAACAGCTAGTTTGATTGGTTGTGGTGTGTGTTAAAACTCAAGGTTGCGTACAACACACGCTATTGTATTATTCAAAGAAAGCGTACCGTGGAAGCTTGGGATGTTTAATTTTAAATTTTTGATGTCCCCATTTAGTCAAAAAGTTTAAAATATTGTATTTAAAAAGGGTTCACTATTAAAAGTTGATAAAAGTGCAATACTGAAAATGAATTTGTTCTTGCATTATGTATAAGATACTCATAATATGGAAAAATTATAAGGATTATATAAAGTTTAAAATTTAGTTAATACTATTAATAACCTCTTTTGAATGGATTTTTTGGTAAGTCATGGTGCAATTTAACTCAGTGTTGCGTGTAGTGAAAGTTATTGAATTATTTTGAAGAAATAACACATTATGAATTCTTGGGGTGTTACACCTTGTATCGGTGAGCTAATCTATATTAGTTAGAATTATATCTATCAGTGACTTATGAAGATAAATTCAGACAAAGTAACTGTTATATATATATTAGTTTCATATTTAATTAATATCATACTTCATCATTGTTAAACATAAATAAACATTGATTAATATATTCTATGATATTATATGATTATTTTGACATAAATAATAACTCTAGAACAGAAAAGCATAATTATGAAACATAACTATTATATATATAAGCATTATTTGGTATTATCAGATCATATCTAATCATATATGAGATTATCAAAACAGATGAGTCCAAAAGAATTTATTTTGGAATAATAAACTAAGAAAATCCACGAATAATCATGTGTGGGAAAAAATATCTTTCTTACCCCATTATCACGTGGACCCAAACCTGTTCATGGTGATGATCACTAAGTATTTTCCTATAACTACTTAAATGTTTTATCACCAACATTTTAATGGAATTAAAAATTTTTCCTTATCCGTGGAGTGGAATTGGATTTTTTATTTTGAATTTATGAATATATTCAATATAGTTTGGTCTCAATGTATCTACTATATTTTTATTCGTGTTCATCCATGATGCCTATAAGAGAATGCACCCTCATGGGTTATCCTACTTAGGGATCCCGTGAGAGGTTTTATTTTGTTCCAAAATCTCATTTATTTGTTTTAGTGTGTTTTAATTCATTTGTTATGGTGTAGGGTGTGATTCACAGATTAGTGCATAAATATCCCTTCATATCTTGGAATATCTTATGGTTTCATAATATTCAATTCCAATCCAACATTTCCTATATTATCACAAATTAGTATTTATATTATTGGGTATGTTTTGTTCATAAATAAATCAATATATGATGGAATTGGGTATTGGGTAGATATTTTGATATTATTATCATTATTTTCTATTAGAGGATATTATACTTAGTATGTGTAGGAGATTTCTTCGGTTCAATAAACCACCTGACACAAGTAGGGGATGATTTATCCAAAAGAATTTAAACAAATATAATTTATAATAAATGAATTCATATAGAGAAAACTACGATCCCCCAATTTATTTCAAATTTTTAGGATTCATATATTTTACTTCATGGAATTATTTCATGTTGGTTTACACGCCCAAAAAACAACCCACCATTTCTATTTATTTCAATATATAAAAAGTATGATAAAAATATGTTCAAATAATAATTATTTATTAATAAAAGTCTCCATAATAAATGACACTACTGAAAAACTATGTTGCACTAGGTGTATTATTAATTCTATTTTACTTTACACATGTTTGGTATTAAAAAATTTGATAACATTTTCTAGGATCTAATTCATAATATGATTATTATCACTCACATTTGACACACATTAATTAATGTTATAGAAAATAGATAAAAGGAGAAATTTTTTTGAGCAACCCTATCCCTTTAGTGAGACTATTACTATGTTTTCTACATAGGTGACGAGAGTTCATGTGTCAAACGTCAAAGAGGATTTTTTTTATAGATATCATCATGGATATCCAAGAGGTTGTTTAGTATACAATTTTAAAAGAATTATATAGAGAAAAAAATTTGTTCTCATAGTACTCTAAAAAAATTGATCAATGTATGGGTGGGGAACCCAAACATTAATTCATATTACATCCCAAGAATTCATTAGGAATTGTAGAGGTTATACCAATTGTAACATCCCATGTTAATTAAGTATAATATATTTTCGTATCTATTAATATTTTTTAATTAAATATTAATATTACCTTAATAGGGTTGTTATGTTCGATAGCGTACCCGATACGGAACAATGAATTTCTTTGAAATCTTACGTAGCACACTAATAATATAATATTATTTTTTAAAATGGTAGTTAACTCGTATCCATTATATTGGTGGGAATGAAAAAAACTAAATACAATATGATTATATATGTTTCTTAAATGTATTTACATTTATCCAATAAAAGGTTAGAGGATTAAAATATGAATGAATCTAATTTTAAGCATAATTTACATTAAAAGCTGATTTACCGCCTTATAATGGAGAAACCTCTTTAAATATAGTTTTTCTCACATTAATAGATTCTATTTGACCAATAAAATCCTTCATTATAATGGGGACATAAAAATTTACATTTTGTAAATTTTTGGTATTTTTCTGATAAAGTTCATTTTTAATGAATAGTGAAAATATTAGATTTTAATTCAAAACTGCATTTTAATCTAATTTATTTATAGAGTTAGATTATATTTTTTATTTTCTTTAAAGTTTAATTGAAATATATTTTTACCATTTAATCCAATTTTGGTCATTGGAATTAATTTCACATTCAAATTGGACATAAACAAATGTCAATCTTTTGATAGTTATTGTTTCTTAAAAACATGCTATTTCTTTTAACAATAGGAATTAATTTTAAAAATAAATAATGCCACTTTTATGTTTTTAATGTTGAAAAAATAAACATCATTTTTGAATTCGGAATATCAAATATACCTTAGGGTGAATTTTTGGTGTTTTTCTGAAAAACATCCACTTTTGATGAAAAGTGAAACCGCTTAGTAGTAGTTAAAAAAATGGGTTTTTCATTTAAATGAAATTTTAAAACATCTGTGAATTGGATTTCGAAAATCCGACATACATGGCTGTTATTATTACACTAAATGTTGTTAAATTTGATGAAAATAATTTTTGATGAATAGTAAATTTTGACTTTTATTTACTGTGGTTAAAGGTAAAAGGGTAATTCATTCTAAAAAAGCTATTGTAATTATTAAAACTTACCATAACACATGTCCTAACCTTATTGGACGAGTATTGGACGACCATTGTCATCCTTGTGTCTATTTTGGGACCCCATGGAGCCACTTATGAATGATAATTACACATTAGATTAATTAATTTAATGAAAGAAAAAAATGACATAAATAAAAATCTTTTAGTAAGTTAATTTTTATATTTTTTTATATAAGTAATACTTTTGTCTATAAATATTCTTTGTAATGCTAAAACGATTTCATAAATCATGGTATTTTTTTATAATTTTTATACATCGAATAAATTAAATTATTTATGACAAAAAAATGATGTAGTGTTTACCTCATTAATAAATAATTTAAATAAATAAGATTATAAAAATTTTAATAACATCCAAAACCTGTCAAATTATTATTGGATGATTTTATTTTGACCATGAGTCGTTTTATCTTCGACTCTAATGATTTTTGGAATTTTAGAAACCAAATATCATTATATAATAAAATAATTTTATCAAACATTCCTAAAGAGCCCCTCCTCCCCCTTATAAAAAGACCTCACTTATAACTAATTCCTCACATCTCTCATGCCTTTCGGCTCATCCAAACTCAGACCTATTAAGCTCCATAAATCCCTCTCATCCTCCTTTAATCCTTACATTAGGCCAAATGCACTTCAAGAAGTCCTTTTGGTTTAAACCAATGGAAGTTACCCAAATTAAAGTTAACAATTTCTCTTAACTTCTTATAATTTTTTTTACTTCTCCATCCCCTAAACTCTTTTTATTACATTATTTTATAACAAAAACAATATCCTAAATATACTATGATGTTTTTATTGGAAGTATTCTAACAACACTTACACACACCCCCATCTAATGGGTGAAGAACATAATGTTTTTGTGGATGGAAAACTATGGCCTCACGAAACGATGATTGTTCAATTACCTCATACCGCCTCTCATGGTGGCCATTATTATAGAAATATATTTATATATTATATATATTTCGTTTTTGTTTACTTCATGCTTCTGTATTTATCTTTTATAGTTTACCATTATGGTTTCCATTGTGGTAAACACGATAATTTCATTTGAGTAAGTGTGGACTACCGCCCCCTCAAAGTGATATGACTCTTTAATTTCATATGTGGGACATATAAAGGATAGAGTTAATGATATTATATATGATATAATACTATAATTATAATATTTCTCTGTATCATTATGTTTTAATTCCATTAAAAAAATAATTAGAAATGAAAGTAGCGTTCATGCATACGTACAGCTTACCATCTCCATGAATGGTGCATTTCATTTCATACCACCAAATGTTATGTACTATTATAAATACATGTATATAATGGATATATATGATATATAATATATCTAAATCATGAATATCATTCTGGATATAATCGACTATTGACCACATGGAAAACTTGTAAATAAAAGGTGTTCATTTTTGACTGAAGTACCAAATATTGAAAAAATGACAATTATTAACTTGAATGATTACATAGTGTTTATAACTTGGTAATAAGTGATATAAATGGACTAATACAATTGAAATAGGTTCTTAAGCAAGTATAAATTAACTTTAGTATATTATTTAGGAGATTAAATAATGATCTAGTCAAGTTGGACATGAGGTAAGGGACTTCATCTCAATCTTCATTCTTTGAGGTATATTTCGATAATACATATACCTTCTTCTTTTACATGGTGTATATGTAAAACTGTTGAATTTTACTTCATTCAAAGGGAATATGTTTCTACAATGTTTTTAACTAAATGAAAAATAGATTGTTTTTAACATTTGTGTCGACAATGACCTCTCCGCTGCTGAAATCGTTATTTGGATTCCACTAAAATCCATAATGTTTTATAAAATTAAAAGGTAATCCCTTATTCTGTTTTTGGGTGTTTTGGTATGGAAAATGTTTTTCAAAATGGATTGATTATTTAATGTCTTGAAATTACTTCTTTTGATTGCAAATTAAATCTTATCAGTGAAATGTTTATATTTGAAATATTTTATGTGTTATGATTTTATAGTGGTACTTGAACATTTGATAGGTGGTTACGTGATAAACCAAATGATGGGTGGTGCCATGATAAAATAGGACAGGTGGTTACGTTATAACCTCATATGCATTGGGTATGGAAGTCGGCCGTATGGCTATTCCCTTTAGTGATATGTGTGGAATTCAACCATATGGTAATTCCATTTTAGTATGTTTAGGTCACAAGTTTCCTTTATATATTATGTTTTCTCTATATGATTTTTATGGTTACATTTTGGTTAAAAAAGGGTAAGTAGTGATCATTTATTCAGTGAAAAGTACTTACTAATTCATAAAGGTGAAATGAATTACTTTTGTTAATGTATTCATGGTTTACTTGTTGTTTTGAAAAACTAACAGTTTTATTTCTTTGTGTATCCCTTTCTGAGGTTTTTATTATCATCCCATGTTTTTTAAATGGTTTTAATAGGACATAAATTGAAATAGGTTCAAGGATGGGATCAAGGAAAATTCATGTTGTCTAAAACATGGAACTAGACATGTATCATTTGTTTAATAGTTTTTATTTTATGAAAAAAATTGAAACTGAGTAGAAGTGTATACTTTGTAATTTTTGAGAAGTAATGTTATTGTTAATCATAATTCTCTAAAACTATAAACATGAAAATAATACTAATGTGAATTATTCATTTAGTTCAAGATTGTGTAATGTTTAAGGCAATGTACTTACAGTTGGTATCATAGGGAGGTTTAGAAAACATTTGGAGTTAGCGTATTGTGAAATAAATTTCCATAAATTAATTTATGGTAATATTGAAATGATATAGCATTTAAAGATTACCATATTTCTTCACCTATGATATTTCTGTGTTCGGAATCGTTTTCCACAGAGGAAACATGGCAGCTATGTTTGGACGACATCAGGAGGAAGACAAGCTTCCAAATTAGCAACCTGAGATGGTCGGAATCAGAACTGAACAGTTTTTTGCAGTGATGGAACAATTGACCCAGTATATAAATGGTCATGGTATCCATGCACTAGATCAGCCAGATCAACCGCAAAGTAACATGTCAGTAGTGGAGCATTCCATGAGAAAACATCCCTCATCATTCAGAGGATCATCTGACCATGTGCTAGCTGAAGGGTGGAGTAAAGCACTGGAGAGGATTTTTGATGTTATGGGGTGTTCATAACATCAAAAGATTAGACTTGTTGTTTACCATTTTGAAGGTGAAGCTGATCAGTGGTGGTCGATGGTGAAAAATATCAGTGATAGTGATGAGATTGATGCTCTTGATTGAGATGAATTCAAAGGTATTTTTTATGAGAAATATTTTCATAAGGTGATTCTTCTTAGGATGGAAGAAAATTCATATAATTGAGGTAGGAGGATGACTTAGTGGCTGCTTATGAAGCAAAGTTCACTCAACTGGAAAGGTATTCACCAAATTTCATCCGAGATTTTGATAGAAAGATAAATTGATTTCACTAAGGACTAAAGCCATGATATTGAATAGCATTATCCTCTCATGAGTTAAAATGTTGTGAAAAACTTGTTCGATGTTTGGACAAGGTTGAAATAGAGTTTGTAGATGATCAGGTGTTCTTTGAAAAACACCAGAATAAGAGGTCTAGTTTGCTATCAAATGGAAAAAACTCATCAAAGAATCCTGGAGGTAAGAAAATTAAATATCCAACTTGTGAGAAGTGTGGTAAAAATTATCATAGAGAATTTTTATAAAATTCTGGATAGTGATTCTGGTACAGTAAGTCTAGTCATATTTCTCATAACTGTAAGAAAGATGATTAAGAAGGAAATGAAATACCCGCGATGAGATGTTTTAAGTGTAATGAAATAGGTCATTATGAAAATGAGTGTCCATAGAAGAACTCAACTGAGGGAAAGCAGCTGGACTACACACAAAAATTGGTGGTGAAATCCATTACATCTACTTCAGCAGATGATGGGCCATCAAACGAAGTTGTATCATGTACACTGTTTGTTTGTTCAGATTATTCCAATATGTTGTTTGATTTGGGGTCTACACACTCTTTAATTTCTAAGAAGTTTTCTAGTAAATCAGGAATTCCATATCAAGATATGAATACAAAACATATGGTAAAACCACCTTGAGGAAATGTTGAGACCAAAAGAAAACATAATAACCATCATGTCCTCGTGTGCGGGAATAATCTACCTGCCAACCATATTGTTTTTCCTCTAGTAGAATTTTATGTTATTTTGGGAATGTATTGGATATCTGTTTATCATGCTAATAGTGACTTTAGAGTTGAAAGGGTTTTTTCATTAATATTTACAGTTTTTGTACAATAATGAACCCTTTCTTTTTATAACATATCAGGAAGCTGAGAAACTAGTAAATGATGGAAATGAATGTTACCTTACACATATTGTTGAAAATAATGGAACTGTTCCTATTAATGATGTTCCAGTGGTAAATGATTACCTTGAAGATTTTTCTAATGAGTTCCCTAGAATTATACAAGATCGGGAAGTTTAATTTACAATTTACTTATTTCCCGATGCTAGGCAAATTTCAAAACCCCTTATCGAATGGCTCAAATTGAACTTTTAGAGTTAAAGAAGTAATTGCATTAGTTATTAGATAAAGGTTTCATTCTACCTAGAAAATCACCATGGGGTGATGCTATATTTTTTTGTTAAAAAGAAAGATGGTTCAAAGAGACTTTTCATTGATTATAGAGAATTTAATAACATCACTATTAAGAAAAAGTATCATTTTCCTCATATCGATGATTTGTTTGATCAGCTCCAGGGAGATCATTATTTTTCAAATATTGACTTGTGATCGGGGTACCATCAGTTGAAAGTAATGGAAGAAGACATTCTGAAGACCTCATTTCATACTATATATGGCCATTATGAATTTTTAGTTATACCTTCTCAGTAAACCAATGCACCATCTGTATTCATAGATCTTATGAATATAATTTTCCATGAGTTCATGGATAAGATTGTGGTTGTGTTCATTGATGATATTTTTATTTATTCTAAAAGTAAACAAGAGCATGAAATTCATTTAAGGGTTTTCTTGTAAACCATGAAAGAAAATAAATTGTTTGGGAAATTCAGAATGTGTGAGTTTTGGTTACAAAAAATCTATTTCCTTTGTCACATTGTTTCAAAAAATGGAATAACCGTTGATCCTACTAAAACAAAAGTTTTTGAATAATGGCCAAGACCCACAAATATAACTGATATCGGTAGATTTCATGGTTTGGCAGGTTATTACTGGAGGTTTGTTGTAAATTTTTCATGGTTATCTAGTATAATGACTAAGTTTACTTGAAAAGGTATTAAGTTCATCTGGAAAAAATAATGTGATGAATGTTTTCTGGAATTGAAAATATGATTGGGGAATGCTTCTATTTTGGCACTTCCATATTGAAGTGGTGAGTATGTTTTCAACAGTGATGCTTCGAAGAAAGTACTTGGTTGTGTCCTAATGCAGTATGATCAGGTAATTGTTTATGCTTCACGTCAGTTGAATCCACATGAGTTAAATTACCCTACACATGATTTGGAATTAACTGCTATTGTTTTTTATTTAAAACTTTGGAGGCATCATTTGTTTGTAGTAAAATATGAAATATATACTAACCAAAAAATTCTAATGTATGTATTCATTTAGAAAAAATTGAACATGAGAGAGAGGAGATTGATGGAATTAATCAAGGATTATTATTGCACGATCCATTACCATCCGAGAAAAGCAAATAATGTGGTTGATGCTTTGAGTTGAAAAATTAATGCTTCATTAACCATGTTTTTTTTGGAACAAGATACTTTGGTTTTTTATTTGATGAAAGTTGGCATAGAAGTTGCTGGGGCAAGAAATTCTTCTGTTTTGTTTCAGGTGTTAGTGAAATCATCTCTATTAAGCAGAATAAAGAAAGCGTAGAAAGAAGATAGTGAGTTGCAGAAAAAGGTAGAGTTGGTCAGATGGGTATGTTGCATTATTTTAATGTTGATAATGATTGTGTTTTGAGATTTGGTAAGAGATTATGTGTACCTTGTGATTCACAGTTGAAGAATGAGTTGTTATGTGAAACTTATAGTTCTCCATTTTCAGTTCATCCTGGTAGTACTATGATGTACAGAGATCTTCGAGAGTATTACTGGTGGGATGGAATGAAAAGAGATATTACTGATTTTATTGTGAAGAGTTTGACTTGTCAGCAGTTTAATGCAGGGTAGCAGTTACCGAAAGGGATTCTTTAGTCTTTACCGGTGACAGAGTGGAAATGGGAAAATATAACCATGGAATGTTTTGTGGGAATACCAAATACATATTGAGGTAATAACACAATCTAGGTTATAGTTGATCGATTGACTAAATCTACTCATTTCCTTCCTATTCGAGATACATTAGAGGATATGTTATATATTTTCTCGAAGGATTATCAGGTAATTTGGGACCAACATCTTTCATTGGTTGAATTTTAATATAATAACAGTTTTCATTCCAGTATACATATGGCTCCATTTGAGGCATTATATAGAAAGCGTTTTCAAACTCTGGACTTTTGGGATGAAGTAGGTGTAAGAAAGCTAATGGGACCAGAATTAGTTGAAGAGATGGCAGAGAAAGTTTAGTTGATTCAATAGCACATCAGAACATCTCAGAGAAGATAAAAAATTTATGTAGATAACCGGAGGATAAATCTTTCTATTAAGGTAGGTGATCATGTCGTTCTCAAAGTTTCTCCATGGAAAACTTTGATGCGTTTTGGTATGAAGGGATATTTGAGTCCAAGGTTCAATAGACCATATGAAATCCTGGAGAAAGTTGGATAAGTTTCATACATAGTGTATTTACCTCAATTTTTATCCTAGGTAGACAATGTTTTTCATGTTTCAATGTTGAGAAAGTATATGCTAGATCCATCTCATGTTTTTTTGTCCAGAGGTAGTTCAGTTGAAAGATACTCTCTCTTATGAAGAGAAACCCGTCCACATTCTTGACCGAAGAGATCAAGTGTTGCAGACTAAAGTAATTCATCAAGTAAATGTTTTGTGGAAAAACCATATGGTTGAAAAGGCAATGTGGGAATCTGAAAATGCTATGAGGGATTAATACCCCCACTTATTTTGATAAGAAAAATTGCGAGGATGCAATTCTCAAAAGGGGGGAAGGGTGTAACATCCCAGGTAAATAAAAATTAATAGATTTTCATATTTATTAATATTTTTTATTTAAATATTAATTCTACCTTGAATGGGTTGCTATGTTTGATAGCGTACCTGATACACAACAACAGGTTTCTTTGAAATATTACGTTGCACACTAATAATATAATATTATTATTTTAAATAGTAGTTAACTCCAAGCCATTGTATTGGCGGGAATGAACAAAACTAACTACATTATGATTATACATGTTTGTTAAATGTATTTAAATTTATCCAATAAATTTTTTGAGGCTTAAAATATGAATGAATCTAATTTTAAGTATAATTTACATGAAAAGGTCGATTTATAGACTTTTAATGGGGAACCCTCATTAAATATAGTTTTGTTCACTTTAATACATTATATTTGACCAAATAAAATCCATCTTTAAAATACAAACATCAAAATTTATGTTGTATAAATTATTGGAATTTTTCCGATAACGTCCATTTTTTAATGAATAGTGAAAATATTGTATTTTAATTCAAAACCGTGTTTTCATCTAATTTATTTATATATTTAGAATATATTTTTAATTGGGATTAATGTGAAATTATAATAAATTTTTTACCATTTAATCCAATGATGGTCATTGGAATTATTTTCACTTTGAAATTGGACAAAAACAAGTGTCAATCATTTGATAGTTATTGTTTCTTAAAAACAAGATATTTGTTTTGACAATAGGAATTAATTAAAAAATTAATTAATTACACTTTTATGTTTTGAATTTGTAAAAATAAACATCAATTTTGAATAAATAATATCAAATATATCTTAGGCTGTATTTTTGATATTTTACTAAAAAACATCAATTTTTTATGAATAGTGGAACCACTTAGTAGTTGTTAAAATAACTAACTTTTTTATTTAAATGAAATTTTATCACTTTTTTGAATTGAATTTCGAAAATAATACATGCATGGTTGTTATTAGTAAGTAAAATGTGTTTCAATAAGATAATAATAATTTTTGGTGAATAGTATCTTTTCACTTTTATTTATTGTGGTTAAAGGTAAATAAGGTAATTCAATTTAAAAAGGATATTATAATTAGTCAAAATTACATTAATACTTGTCCTAACCTTATTGGATGAGTAATAGCCGTCCATGGGAATACTTGGGTCTATTTTGGGACCCCATGGAGCCACTAATGATTGATAATGACAATATAGATTAATTAATTTAATGTAAAGGAAAAAATGACACAAACAAAAACTATTAGTAAAATAAATTTTATATAGTGTTATAAAATTAATATTTTTGACTATAAATATTAATTGGAAAGATAAAATTATTTCCTATATCATGTTATTTTTTTCTACATATAATAAATTAAATTATTTATGACCCATTAATGATGCAGTGTTTAACTCATTAATAATTCATTTAAATAAATAAGATTATAAATGTTAAAATAACATCCAAAACCAGTACAATTCTTATTGGATGATTTTATTTCGACCTTTAGTAATCTTATCTTCGACTATAATGATTTTTGGACCTTTAAAAACTGAATATCATTATATAATAATATAATATTATCACACTTTCGTAAAGATCCCCTCCTCCCCCTTATAAAAATACCCCACTTCTAACCATTTTGTCACACCTCTTGATCCTTTAGGATCCTCCAAACTCTAACCAATTAATCTCCCTACATCCCTCTCCTCCTCTTAGAAGCATTACATTAGGCAGAAGGGAATTCAAGAAGTCCTTTTGGTTCAGACCAAAGGAAGTTACCCAAATTAAAGGTAACAATTTCTCTTGACTTATTTTCTTTTATTTTACTTGTCCAAACCCTAAACTATTTTTATTACTTTATTTTATAACAACACCAGTATCCTAAATATTCTAGGATGTTTTTATGAGAATTATTTGAACTACACTTACACACGCCTATATCTAATTGGTTAAGAACCTAATGATTATGTGGATGGAAAACTAACGCCTCACGAAACGATGATTGTTCAATTACCTCCAACCGCCTCTCAGGGTGGCCCTTATTATGGCACTAAATTTATATATGATATATATTATGTTTATGTTTTCTTCATGCTTCTATGTTTTTCTTTTACAGTTTACCTTTATGGTTTCCATTATGGTAAACACAATAATTTCATTTGAGGAAGTGTGGATTACCGCCCCCTCAAAGTGATATGACTCGTTAAATGCCATATGTGGGAGGTATAAAGGATGGAATTAATGATATTATATTTGATATTAAACTGGAATTATAATATAACTATGTATTATTATGTTTTAATTACATTAAAATAAGAAATATAAACGAAAGTAGCGTTCATCTGTACGTATGGCTTACCGTCTCCATAAACGGTGCATTTCATTTCGTACCTCCAAATGTTATGTACTATTATAAAAACTCGGATATAGTAGATATATATGATATATATGATATATAAATATTGAATATCATTCTGGATATAATGGTCTATTGACCACATAGATAACATGAAAATATAAGTTGTTCATTTTTTACTCAAGTACCAAATATCAACAAAACGACCATTTTTATTTTAAATGATTACTTAAGGTTTATAACACAGTAATAAGTGATATAAAAGGAATAATAAACCTGAAAATGATTCTTATGCAAGTGGAAACTAACATATGTTTATTAATCAGGAGATTATAGAACAATCGAGTGATGTCGGACACGAGGTAAGGGACTTCATCAAAATCACCTATCATTGAGGCATATTTTGGATAATATATATACCTTCTTATTTTACACCATGTATAAGTAAAACCATTTGACTTTTACATTCATTAAAATGGAATATTTTTCTACAATGAATTTTACTAAAACACTAATGGAATGTTTTTAACGTTTGAGGTGACAATGACCTCTTCGACGCCATAATCGTTATTTAGCTTCCTCTATAAGCCTTAATATTTTCTAAAATGAAAAGGATATCCATTATTCTGTTTGTGGGTATTTTGTTATTGAAAATGGTTTTTTAAGTGGATTGATTAATTCAATATCATGAAATTATTTCTTGTGATTGAAAATTAAATGATATTAGTGAAGTGTTTATATTTAAAATATTGTATGTGTTATGATTTTATAATGGTACTTGGACATTTGACGGGTGGTTATGTGATAAACCAAATGACTGGTGTTGTTGGGATAAACTATGAAGGGTGGTTAAATTATAACCTCCAATGAATTTGGTATGGACGTCAGTTGTATAATTATTCCATTTGGTTATATGTGTGGAATTCGACGGTATAGTTATTCCATTTAATAATGTTTATGTCCAATGTTACATGAATATGTTATGTGTACTCTATATGAGTTTTATGGTTACCTTTTGGTTACGAAAGAGTAAGTACTGATATTTTATTCAGTGAAGATATTTTACTACTTCATAATGGTTAAAATTATTACTTACTTAAAATTATTCATGGTTTACTTGTTGTTTTAAAAAACTATCAATTTTCTTTCTTTGTGTATCCGTTACTGAGATTTTTATGCTCATCCCAAGTTTTTTAATGGATTTTTACAGGACATAATGTGGAATATGGTCAAGGATGGGATCATGGAAAATTCATGTTGTGTAAAACATGGAACTAGACATGTCTCATTTATTCTAGAGTTTTTATTTTATAACAAAAATGTAAATTGAGAATAAGTGTCTACTTTGTAATTTTTGAGATGTAATGTAAGGGTTATGCCTAATTATATAAAACTCTAAAACTGAAAAGATAATCAATGTGAATTATTCATTTAATTCAGTATTATGTAATATTTATGGTTGGGTCCTTACACCAATACTAAAAATCATGTTTCTAACTCAGAATGAATATTTAATCTAATCATCCTCACAAGAATAAAAAAATATTTCCATTAGATCAATTATAGGGGGTAGAGTTGACCATTGACTCTCTTATTTTTTTATTTTAATTCTTATATAATACTATTAACCACCCTAGGTTCTCATTATAAAATACCTCCCCCAAAATTTCCATGTTATTTTCATGAATATAATGAAAAATATCCCCAGTCGAGGATAAAATGGTTTTTCAGATTAATGATGAAACAACTATGGTGGTAGTTCCCAAAGATGAAGAGTTCATGTGGCATAAAATGAATCCATTATCTCTTTATCAAAATGTAACATATCATAAAAATTATATTTATATAATAATTGATATTGATTACTTATTATTCCATCTCCCACTTAATAATATTCATTTTATTCACATGGAGAATGGGAAAGCAATATTTTTTATGTGTTATTCAATCATGATTTTTAAATAAAGACATTAATAAAAATAATTTATCATGGGTTACATTACAAAAACCTTACTAACCATTCAATTTAGGTAAATAAATGTGAAATTCCAATCTTGAGGTAGTGAAAACTGAGTATTCCCTTTTGGCTAAAGAAAAGATATCAATATTTTTTCTCTCTCTCCATCTATTTTTCATTTACATTTTATAATAAATTTTTATATTATTTTCATATTTCAAATAGGTTTAATTTACCATTACAAATAAAAAACCATATAGAGAATGAAATTTCTTTCATATTTCCCCAACATAATTATATCACATCCCTCAAATTTGATTTTGTATACATCATTGACGAGTAGTTTTATATATGTGTTTGTCGTTGTTAAAATTTTCCTAGAATATTTTATACACATTTTTTAAGTTAAATTTTTATGAATTTTGAGCTTTTAATAATATTTGTTATCATTTTTTACTTATCATTGTATTTTGTGAAATTTTCCTTGATATATTGAAGATCTATATTTTAATTGTTTTTATATATTGATATTTTTCCTCTATAAAAATTTTTATAACAAATTATATCTATTGAAGGATTTTTATATCCATATGCAAAAACACTAAATAAATTTCAATTTCTCATAAAATTAGGTATTCTAAACCGTATAGATATCTTCTTCCTAATACCCTCAATTTCTTGTGGCACAAATAGGTTTTATACAAAAAGTAAATGATTTCCTTTTCAAAGAATTATATACCATGAAATGGTTTTTAGATATTATGTAACTTCATTGAGTAAACCTATTTTATTAATGATACCTACTTAATATATAAATTCATTTGGAGAACCTAAAAAAATATGAATTTCTTTATGGGCTAAGTCGACATTACAATAATATTATCATCAACCTACCTTCACTCTTATTTTTTTATCATGATTATATTTGTATTCTGTGTGGGGATGGACATTTTATCTGAGTTTTCTGGAATTACTATTAATGTAAGGTGCATTTTGGGGTATATATAGTTCTAGGTAATTATAGATGATTGGGAATTAATTTTTTCATCCATAATAATTAATTTATATCATCAAATTATGTTAAAAATCATGGAAAATAAAAAAACAATGAAGAAAAAAAGTATTGGATACTTTATTATTAATTATATAACTTTAATAACTCATTACCATAATAACAAATAAAAGATAATGAATATTAATGTTTCCAATATAATCATTAAATATTTCATTTATATAAAAAAATATCGAAGAAAATAATGTATATATAAAAATAGTATTTTGATGAAGTCACTAAATAGTTTTTTTATGATAATTGTCCCTTTTTATGAAACATAATTATTTAGTAACTGCATATTTTAAAGGGAATTTATTTATAAATTTTACATTCTTTTTTATAAATATTTATAAATTGGTTTATAATATAATAGAGTATCTTCTCATTCTCTAATATTTATATGGTTTTCCACCTACCGTTACTGACTAAAATAACATGAAAAAAACTTATTATTATTTTCATTTCCCTATTTCACATTGTATAAAAACAAAAAAATTCACATGATTATGGTGATACAATAAATTTACCTATATGATCATAAACTCATATTTTAATTTATTTAGTGATGTGTGACATGAATTTACATGTGAGGTATGTTTTGATTGTCTCCTTAATGTATTCTTAAGGTTGAAAAATTTAAATGCGTGATATGAGAATAAAATGGAAATTATATCATAAATGTGACAAGATTAATAGTTTTTAAAAATGATATTAAATATACACTATCCTCTATGATGATTATGTGGAATTGATGTGGAAATAAGATGATTTCTCATGTGTGTAATGTTTAATGGTTTGAGGTGATAAAACTCAAATAATATTTAACTACTCACTATAATCAAATAACATAACCATATTTAATTTCATATTAAAATATATGTTATCTTGTATATAGTTTATATGGTTGTTTTTATGTTTAATTTAAATGTGGATTAAAAATTGGTCTTAATTTATTTTAATAACATTGAATTCATTTGGAATGATCCAAAATAAATTTTATAGTAGATTTAAATATTGAATAATATTATTGTGAATAGTTTCAAATGGAAAAAGGAGGAATATTAACATTAGGTTTTGTCCATGATTGAAAATATTACTAATTTTTTAATATTACATATATTGATTTAATTATTATGTAAGAAAATTTAATTCTAAAAAAATAAAATTGTAATCCTATGTAGGGAAACATTAATATTATGTGTGTTGTAGTTATTATTATTTATTCATATATGAAATAATTTTTAAAAATTCATTATTATTATGAATCAATTGATCCCAAAATACATAAAAAAATTATTATTGTTACATATCAGGTGAAATATCATATTTGATAATGGTTTTATTCATACAATGTGGGATAAAACAATTTTAATCTAGAATACATGTGAATTTATATGATTGAGAATATATTGATGAGGCTAAAAATCCAATTGTATGTCTTCCCTCTCATATTTAAATTTTTTATTAAAGTAAAAATATCCTAAATAAATCATGATTATTAATCGATCATCAGTTCTTCATCCATCACTCTCTAAATATTCAATAACTTTATACAATTCCACAAATAAACTCCCTATAACTCCAATACAAGAAGCGATATCAGTATTCCACAAATAATTAATAACTCTAAAAACATCAATGACCACATATTGAATGCATGTTCTATCTGATTCATAGAAAAAGTTAAATTTCTATCATTTTTTTCATTTTTTTCTTTTATCCAAGTGAAATGAATGAATTTTTTTTTTGAAGATAATATCAATCAAAAATCAATGGAACATTTAGAGGATAAGAACTTTAATTTTTTTGAGAATAATTATATATGTAATAATTAAATATTCCATGCCAAACCCAAGTGGATCCATCATCATACACATCAAATATCACTATACAATAACCTTTTTGGGGGGAAATGAGAAATTGTAGAGAACAAATCCATCTCTTCTAGAAGAAAAAGATAGAGATCACATTGTACACTTTAGAGACTAATGTCAATCTACCAGATAGATGATCATTTGATCCTCTCATCTAACCCACAGAAAATATTCAAGAACAATCAGATACTTGTTTTCATAATCACCCACTCCCTATATGTTTGCACATCAAATAGGGGGAGACCCCAACTAATAAGCACCAAATATCGACAAAGAAACACAACTCAATGAAGTAAAATAGACACTGAAATTGGTGATTATATAGTTTGGAAAAAACATACATATATCATAGAATAATGTGTTAATTTTCCTTATTGATATTCAATAGAATAATAAAATCAACATTCACATCCATTCAACCTAAAAAATATCCTTAGCTATAAAAAACAATTCACACTAGATGAAACATTACAAAAAAAATCACATTTAATACCCTATCTCTACATATAGATATATTCATCAACTATATTAGTCCCACAGCATCCAAATATTCCTAGCAGAAATTTTTTCCTTAGGGTAAACATGTGATACATTGTTGAATATTCCTATCAGACCTCCAAATGTAATTACCCATGTATTAAACCCATCGGTATTGATTTTATTATGGTGGAATCTTGCTGATGAACAAAACCCATTATAGGTCGGTCTGGGGAGACATAATCCACCCGCATTATCATTAATAGCATAAAAGAAACCCCATATCTAGTGATCTTTATACGTTCATCTCTATCTGAAAAAAACTATGGTGAAAATTAATAAATATCATAAAACCCAATAATATCTGTCATGTAATTTTCCTTATGATTAAAAAAATATTCATCAATTAACCTAACCTCCACCTCTATCCAATGCATAATGTGTTCTCATCTCAAACTAACCATCCGACTCCAACTGAGGGACAATCTTTTCACATAAATTCTTGTATTATCACATAAGTAAACATATCATTACAATTTTAATTCACATAAATTTTATATATATCCAGCAAATAATATATTAGTATTTATCAAACCCTGATATATTATAGGTCAATGTGTTTCTTCATTTCATGAAACAGCTGATTGTGGGTACGATATCTGGCACTCTAACAATAACATAATAACATTATTTGGTTTGATTATCTTAAAAATTCCACTAGGAATGAAATTAAACGAATAAAAAAATTCACTTCTTATGAGTCAGTAACACACTCTTCATATATTTTAGATTACATAACAACATGCTACAATAGAGACATCCAACATACCTTTGTTCGAATAATATTAAACATAAATCATCAATAATGTTCCATTTATACCAGTCTTCTATAAAATATGTTTCAAAAAATAATTGAATTGATAATCATATATTAAAAAAAATGTAGCACCTTCTAACCCATTCATGTGTAAAATGATCTACATCACATTATCTCAATGTATCAATCCAGGATCTGATATGAAATAACAAAAAAATGTCACTTAAAAAAACAAGTCATGTGCATATTATAGAATACAAAAAATATCCTACAATAAAAACATATGGAACCAATAAATGTTATGAAATTATATTTCCATTTATTTTTCATAAGAAATATTAGTTTTAATGTGTCCATAGTGGGGGATATAGATACATTTGTAATAGTTCATTCTGATCTTACTATGAAATATTAGGTATATTTCCTCTGAGATAAAACTAATATTCTATTTTTATAATCCATCCATAAATTCATAAATAATATTTTATTATCTTGTTAGAGGTTATTAACCAAAACCATTTTATGGAAATGCTTATTTAGATTATCAATCCAATGGAACTCCAAAATAGATATTTATATGTCATCATCGCATAGAAAAATTATGATATATGATTCATCATCCCACTACTTATATTAACAATAATGATTAGAATATTTTTGTCTAAAAATTACTAAATAATATCATTAAGGAAGATATGATTACACTATAGTATATTTTACATCATGCCATAATGACATCGTTTATACATACAACATGATTATCCTTATGATGACCTTCATACTCATCAACTAAGCCATGTAAATTTATTCCTCTCTATATCAATGAAAAAATGTTAAAATCAAATCGATCTACTCCTTGTGTAGACCTTTATACAAAATAATTAAAATCACATTCTAATTTTATTTTTTCATCAAAGTTTGTGAGATATTATTATAATTTTAGTTCACTTGTTTTTTCTAAAAACCATTCACCACTATTATATAATAGTATTTATTAATCCCATCAGATACCTCTTTCAAATGTAAACCTAATTATTTGTAATGGTTATTTTTCATGAGTTAATTCGTACAAATACTAGATATTATTGAGATTTAAGGAATTGATTTCATCTTCCTTGGATGAATTCAACTTTTTAGAGTCTTTAAGTGTTTATACTTCTTCTTAATACTCTATTTCTTTTGTATCCATTATATATAGAAATTTCATATCACCAGACATCCTATGAACTAGTTCTTATATATGATTTGTTCTTCACATTACACCATCAGGTTCTAATGATGGAAACTCTCTCTATGGTAATCATCTATATGAACATTCTCCATCTGGTATCCTTTTATCCAAATATTCTTAATTCAGGTATTTCATGTCATTACATTTTTCATCCAATATAACAACATTAGAGCACCATCATCTATTGTTTCCGTTTATCATTCTTTAGGAAGATTCTATCTGGTAACATCTATTTGGTCATCTCTAACCACAATATTATTCTTAACCAAAATCTGATCTCACTAAAAAATTTCTTCTTTTAACACAACATATATTATCAAGATATTTTTAATACTTTCATTATTCAATTGATGTTTTACAAATTTCTCATCATCTTATATGAAATGAAAAAACCTCTAGGATTTCTCCTTTAACATATCTCACTAATTATCATTGATATGAATATAAAAGATAATTGTAATGAATTTTAGATATTTCACCAATAGACTCTTACAATAATATTGTTATTAAAGATGATATTTCCCCACAAATGAAGATAGAATTAACTTAACCAAATTTAAAATTTATTTACATATTATTCCAAAATTATAATATAAACTCCATATTAAATCCATATAATCCATATTTTATCTTAAAAATAAGTATTCATCCTTTTAGAAAGTCTTTTATATTGTAAAATTCTTGAAAATTATTCTCATATATGATTCAATTTCACCCAAAGTAGTTACAAATGTTTTTCCTAATGAAATAACAACAATTTTATGCCTACAAAACATCAACATTCATTCACAGTCTCTTTTATCCAAAATTAACAAATAAATAAAGGCTTATAGAAATCAAATTTTTTAGGCTATGAACCCAAATATTTTAAGTAGGATCAGTAATGAAATCCACAATGTATAGGGATACTGTATTGGAATTATTAATGGTACCTACAAAAAAATTCATGGAAATTTTCCATATTTTATGTCCTTATATTTCAAACATCCACATTTGAGAAAACTCTCTATTGTATCCCTAATATATCACTCACAAATAATCCATAAACTATGTGACTGAGTTTATGTATGACATTTTATACTAGTACATTCAATTTTCTTGATTCCAGTTAGAAAAAATATATTTCCAAATGTCTATGCCATATGATGATTTTGTTTTGACCAATAAAACATTATTCTTATGTATAATAAAATATATTGTTCTATTCAATACTCTATTTAGAATCACTATAG
Source organism: Viscum album (assembly GCA_963277665.1). Taxonomy (NCBI): domain Eukaryota; kingdom Viridiplantae; phylum Streptophyta; class Magnoliopsida; order Santalales; family Viscaceae; genus Viscum; species Viscum album. The sequence goes on along the minus strand of OY728128.1, from coordinate 156,363,681 downwards.
AACCACTGTTAATTTTCCAGTCTACAATTAATAAATTCATTATATTACCACTATCATCATGTTTTACAACTGATATGAGGTTCTTCTAGAGCCTAAAAATGTGTCTACCATTATTTAGTATTAAAAACCCACCATTTTTTCAAAAAATGTTAACATATCATTTCATTTCAACATTAAATTCTTCATTTTTCAATGATTTTCTATACCAAAGCATCCCAAAACATAATATAACACTCACCATAAATCACTATTTGAATAAAAACATGAATCCATGTTAATAAGCAATGACTCCACTAGTTTTTTCAAACATTGAATCTAACATGTGCCTCTATTCTTTTCAATAAAAGACTTATTCTATCTAGAAAATGATTACTTTTTTCTTTTCCATTAAAATTTTATTATAGGCACAATTTTCTAATAATATAAAATGTAAGAACTATACATGTTAATATACCATGACATATACTTTGGGACATATAATCTAAATACTCATCCATTAGGTCGTCCTCCCATTAAGGAGATTATTCCCATCTATTATAAGTTAGAGAACTTATGGATAGAAATTGGACTTCCATCCACCTCAAATAATCATTAAATATCAATATTCCAATGTCCTTAAACAAAACAGATTTCATAAAATTAGAATTCGTAACTATTCTAACCATGGTTTCCCATATTACTATGATTGAAGATTGAAGTGAAAAAAAGAAAAAAAACATTTGTGAAAGTTTCCTTCACTAATTCAAGCATCCCCATATCATATTGAAATAATTTCTATGATTTGTGATAGATATTTCATCAAAAACATAAATCTGAACATTATTCAAAACATGAAAACCATTTTGAGAGATATTGGTTCCAAACACACACATATATATATATATTAAAAATTATTTATAGCCTCTTTTGTTGTTTTATCTCATAAATATTTAATATTACATTCCGAGTCCGTGAGATCCTTACCATAGATAAGGTCTATTTATCCAACCTTCTTCATTCCATTTTTCTTATATTATTATGAAATCCACTATAAAAATGTGAATATATATATTTCATTATCACAAGATATGCGAGTTGCATCTTCTATATAAAAGATATCGTTCTTCCAAACATGTATATATAAACCATCCCAATATCTAAATTAATTCATTAAAAAATATTAAAATGAACTGAAATAAATGCATTTTAAATTCTAGAAGTGTTAAAACTAGAATGATAGTATTAATATGGAATCTCACTAGAATTCCACAAATATATTTGTAATGGGAAATGAATCGTGATCACTTTTCATACTTCTCTAGTAAAACACAATGACCACTTGATACACTGGATAAACTCCTCTCAGACCACTAGATAGTGTTTCATATGATCATCCCAACTTAAAAATTGGAATGATAAAATCATAAATGGATAAATATATTTTTAATAGCCCTCATCCCCACAATATATGCACTATAACTAGGATGATATTATATTAAATCACTAAAAACATAATAAACATTATTTTCACATAAAAGAAAAAAAGAAACTAATAAATTGGATTATACAGTTCAAACAAAAGGCTAACATCCAAGGCATAGAATTATAGAGATATTTATTATATAGATACATGTGAATAAAAAAAACATTTCATTCCCTTACTAAAAAAATAAAAACTCTTATTATCTATATAGACCCCGGAAAACGCGTCCCCAAAATTTTCCAAATGCTTCCATACATGATCCAAGATCGTAGTCCATTTCTCAAGCTTCGATTTGGTAGGTCGTAGGGCCCGAACGGAGCTACGGATTAGGAGTTATGGACGTTTGAAGATTGGCTAGAAATCTGGTTCGCGAAGCCCATTCGCGAAGCCCCCCTCCGTGATCGCGGAGCGCCGCCGCGAAGTAATGAGGCGAGAGGCTCCGCGAACCCGTATGACGTTTGCGATGCGCCGCGAAGACCCCTCGCGAAGCACTAATGCGATGCACCAATTCGAAGAACCCGTGCAGCGCGGTCCCACGAAGCCCCGCCGCGAAGCGCCCCGACCATCGTGGCCTCGCGAAGCTCCAGAGGCGGTGATGCTCCGCGAACGCATTTGACATTCGCGAGCCGTCGCGAAGCACCAGAGGCGGTGATGCTATGCGAACGCATTTGATGTTCGCGAGCGCGCCGCGAAGCTCCTGAGGCGGCGCGGAAGTTCTGCTTCGCGGCGCCCCTTCCTATAAATACCCAGCTCACCCCCCTTCTCCGGAGGACGACCGCAGCCACTACGCCCCTTGGGCGGCCGAGCGGAGCTCCGCATTGCGGCTCCGTGAAGCCATGCTCCGCGAGCAGCTTCCTTCGCGTTGCTGCTCCACGAGCCGAGACTCCAGGAGTCCATGCTCCGTGAGCCTATGCTCCGCGATGCTGCTCCACGAGACCAAGCTCCGCGAAAGCCCTTTGCTCTGCGAGCCCTTGCTCCGCGATGCTGCTTCGCGAGACCAAGCTCCGCGAGACACCTTTGCTCGGCGAGAGCCCCATTGCTCCGCGAGGCCATGCTCCGCGAAGATGCTTCGTGAAGACCCATCCTTCGTTACCTTCACAGACCCCCATGAAAAATGGAGAGTCGCACCGCGAACATTTCGGGCCGGGATGCCGGGATTTTCCATTGCGCCCTTATGCGCTCCCACCATCATCCTATGGAATTCCATGATTTGATACACTCCTCCACACACCATGAAACACCTTGAGTTGATGTATTCCTCTCCGTTTGTTTCCTATGTCATGAGTTGAGGTTCTCATCCTCAATTCCTCGAGTACCTCGAGTCGAACCATCCCTCAGGCAACTCCTCCAAACCCGATCACTTGGCTCCAATGCCAGGTTGAACCAGAAAGGGCCGCCCTTGCGTAAGTCCCAACACCAACCATTTCTAGGCACCTTCTGCCTAATAGTCCTTTCTACATGACTCTAAACTATAGTAATCCCTTTGTTCCAAACATAGGATGCCTCTTTCTCCAAACAAGAGATGCCTTATGCTCCTAGTATGAGAAGCCAACAGTCCTTTCTACATGGCTCTAAACTGTAGTACACCCTATCTAACAAATGATAGGATTCCCCTTTCTCCAAGCAAGAGATTCCTTATGCTCCAAGCATGATATGCCAATAGTCCCATCTACATGACTGTAAACTGTAGTACACCCTATCTAACAAATGATAGGATGCCCCTTGCTCCAAGCAAGAGATTCCTTATTCTCCTAGCATGAGATGCCAATAGTCATACCTGCAGGAATTTAAAATGTAGTATTTTGCATATGATCCACACATAGGATGCCTCTCACCCTATACGAGAGATGCCTTATGCTCCTATCATGAGATGCCACTAGTCCTAGCTACATGACTCTAAACTATAGTATTATCCCTATCTAACAAATGGTAGGATGCCTCTTACCTTAAACGAGAGATGCCTTATGCTCCTAGCATAAGATGCCTAATGCCATGTTTACAGTGGAATAGTTTCAAGAGCGTTGGAATCCGTTCAAACATTCCATCACTCCACCCCACGCTTTGCGTGTCCTTCATTCGGATCTGCATCCATTTCCAATGTCTAAATGGACCCCCTAACAGTATGGACGGTAGACCCATGGTCCCCCTGCTGTCCTGGGCCAACGCCCCAAAAGGCTTCGGGAGACACTTGGAGGTCCTGTGTTTCGAATACGGTCAGCAGTCGACCCCTCATTTGTTTTTCCCCATTTTAGGCTAACGCGATAGGATGCTGTGTTGCGAACATGGTCAGCAGTTATCCTCTATCGCCATGCCACTCTCATCGCATTCCGAATTCTGGCCATGTGATTCACAATTTTCTTGTCCCTTTGTTTGGGCTGATTCCAACGCCCTTGGCGTTATCCCGCTTGTGCACTTGCGCATAGGCACATACCTCAACCCACTATTGAGTTGGGATGCCCTCATGGCCAGACATGAGGAAGACATTACGGGAAACTTCCTAGCGTATTCCCCATTCACCAGTGCCACTCCTTAGTGGCACCCGGGCAGCTTCCTAGCGTAAGCCCCGTTCACCAGTGCCACTCCATAGCGGCACCCGGGCAGCTTCCAAGCGTAATCCCCATTCACCAGTGCCACTCCTTAGTGGCACCCGGGCAGCTTCCTAGCGTAAGCCCCATTCACCAGTTCCACTCCATAGCGGCACCCGGGCAGCTTCCTAGCGTAAGCCCCATTCACCAGTGCCACTCCTTAGTGTCACCCGGGCAGCTTCCTAGCATAAGCCCCATTCACTATTGTCGTTCCTTAGCGGCACTCGGGCAGCTTCCTAGCGTAAGCCCCATTCACCATTGTCGTTCCTTAGCGGCACCCGGGCAGCTTCCTAGCGTAAGCCCCATTCACCATTGTCGTTCCTTAGTGGCACCCGGGCAGCTTCCTAGCGTAAGCCCCATTCAACAGTGCCACTCCATAGCGGCACCCGGGCAGCTTCCTAGCGTAAGCCCCATTCACCAGTGCCACTTCTTAGTGGCACCCGGGCAGCTTCCTAGCGTAAGCCCCATTCACCAGTGCCACTCCATAGTGGCACCCGAGCAGCTTCCTAGCGTAATCCCCATTCACTAGTGCCACTCCATAGCGTCACCCGGGCAGCTTCCTAGCGTAAGCCCCATTCACCAGTGCCACTCCTTAGTGTCACCCGGGCAGCTTCCTAGCGTAAGCCCCATTCACCATTTCCGTTCCTTAGCGGCACCCGGGTAGCTTCCTAGCGTAAGCCCCATTCACCATTGTCGTTCCTTAGCGGCACCCGGGCAGCTTCCTAGCGTAAGCCCCATTCACCATTTTCGTTCCTTAGCGGCACCCGGGCAGCTTCCTAGTGTAAGCCCCATTCACCAGTGCCACTCCATAGCGGCACCCGGGCAGCTTCCTAACGTAAGCCCCATTCACCATTGCCGCTCCTTAGCGGCACCCGGGCAACTTCCTCGCGTAAGCCCCATCCACTGTTGCGACCCCATTCAGCGATAAGCCATTTTGGGCCTCCATCCTGGAGTAAGTCCCAGCACCATGGGCCGCCTAACGCGTAAGACCCTCTTCGCTTCTCACGGACGCATCCTTCGCGATGTGATCGTCAGGTCCTTGCAACCTCTTGTTTCTCACACCGAGCATGACTCACGTGGGCTTCGAGTGAGCACCGACCCTGACACCCTTCTTTTGAACTAAGAGGTCCTTGATCCATGTCAAGGCATGGTACGTAGGAAGCCTCTATGAGGTTCAAGCCCACCGCCCATTGGACCAAGGTCCACTTTCATGTCGGTTCACCGACAAACCCATCTTTTGAACTACGAGGTATTTGATCCATGTCAAGGCATGGTACGTAGGAAGCCTTTATGAGGTTCAAGCCCACCACCCATTGGGCCAAGGTCCACTTTCACGTCGGGTCTTCCCTTTTGAACTACGAGTTCTTTGATCCATGTCAAGGCATGGTACGTAGGAAGCCTCTATTAGGTTCAAGTCCACCACCAATAGTGGACCCATGGGTCTACTTTCACGTCGTTTCACCGACAAACCCATCCCTTGAACTACGAGGTCTTTGATCCATGTCAAGGCATGGTACTTAGGAAGCCTCCATGAGGTTCAAGCCCACCCGTCATTTCACTTCGGGTCCCATTCTGGTCCAGTGGTAAGCCGCTGCAACCCATTCCCATTTGAACTACGAGGTCATTGATCCATGTCAAGGCATGGTACGTAGGAAGCCTTTATCAGGTTCAAGCCCACCAACAGTGGACCAAGGTCTACTTTCACGTCGGTTCACCGACAAAAGCCACCATTTGAACTACGAGGTCTTTGATCCATGTCAAGGCATAGTACGTAGGAAGCCTTTATGAGGTTCAATCCCACCAACAGTGGACCAAGGTCTACTTTCACGTCGATTCACTGACAATGCCCCATTTGAACTACGAGGTCTTTGATCCATTTCAAGGCATGGTACGTAGGAAGCCCTTATGAGGTTCAAGCCCACCACCCATTGGGCCAAGGTCCACTTCCACGTCGGTTCACCAACAAACCCAATCCCTGAACTACGAGTTCTTTGATCCATGTCAAGGCATGGTACGTAGGAAGCCTCCACAAGGTTCAAGCCCGCCCGTCTTTCACGTCGGGTTCCACCCCATCCAGAACGACGTTAAACTGCATCCCGGTCCATTGGTAAGCCATTGCAACCCATCCCACTTGAACTAAGAGGTCTTTGATCCATGTCAAGGCATGGTACGTAGGAAGACTCTACGAGGTTCAAATCCACCATCCGGTCGTCTCGACCTCATTCAAGTCGGTTCACCCTCGTCCCGCATGACGTTAAACTATATTCCATGAACTACGAGGACTTTGATCCATGTCAAGGCATGGTACGTAGGAAACCTTCCCAAGGTTCAAGGCCATCATTAGTGGACCCACGGGTCTACTTTCGCGTCGGTACGCTGACGATTCCCATCGGACCAAGGTCCACCTTCACGTCGGTACGCCGACGATGCCCATCGGACCAAGGTCCACCTTCAAGTCAGTACGCTGACAATGCTCATCGGACCAAGGTCCACCTTCACGTTGGTTCGCCGACGACGTTCATCGGGCCAAGGTCCACATTCACGTCGGTTTACCAGCACTATCCCGAACTACGCAGACTTTGATTCCCTGTCACAGGGATGCGTAGGAAGCCTCCTCAAGGCTCAAGCCCAACTTCACTATCGCCCCCTGCGATGGTCCCATTTCATTCCCCCTCCACTTCATTCATCCATCCACCACCCATCCTGATTCTCACCTGGGCCGCCACATCCCGGTGGGATCATGCCATCCACCTCCTCGCTGCTCCTAGCGGCGCATGGGCTGCTTTCTACGTGTAAGCCCCATCATATCTTTGGGTCTTTGTCCTTTGTGTACACCCCGATTCCTCACCCCTTCGAACTACGTGGGTTTTGATCCCTGTCCTCTACACAGGGTACGTAGGAAACCTCCAAGAGGTTCAATCCCAACCAATTGTAATCCATGGTGTATCCCATCCTGGGGTGCACATCCCCTGATCCACCCTTAGTGGTGTTCAGATCAACCATTACGGTGTGACATCTCCCCTCCATGGGGCGCACCACCTCAGATCCGTCCTCATTGGGCGTTTTGATCCATAGGCTTTGTAAAACATCCAGGTGTTCCCTCCTAGGGATGTACCAATCTGATCTGTCTCTATGAGACGTCCTGATCAACATCATTTCGTCTCTGCAAGACGTTAAACTCGCGGCCTACCTCGTGATAAACATGAGATGCCTGAGGAAAACCTCGGATGACACGCCTTTGGCGTAACCGTCTCTGCTAGACGTTAATCTTGCAACATACCCTGTGTTAAACACAGGAAGCTGAGGAAAACCTCAGAAGTACGCCTCGGGTTCTGCACCCTTGAGATGCCCTCTTATGAGGAAGAATACAGGTTCCCCAATGTCCACGCACCCAGAGATGTCCCAACATTCCTAATGTTGCCGTCTACTCTGACCGAAGGTCGCTACCATGTCAAGACCCTATGGAATGTCTTGAAGGAAGTAGTGTAATTAACCGGCGTCCATGATGATATGGCACCAGGAATGAGATTCACGAACAACTTATTAAATCTATGAGGGAGACCCGGACTAGGTGATGAGTTATGAGGAGGAATCCACAGAAGGAAGAACCGACATCCCATCATCTCGTTTCGATCAAGGAGCAAACGTACCTGAACAAGGAACGAATGCTGCCCGCCTTTGGAAAGTGGGAATGCGGGGCAACAAAGCTGCGTGTCCCCCGGAGACGGATGCGCGTGCCCCGACGAAAGCGTCGGAAACAATCTACCTAAAACATTTCACCCTCGATTCAATTATACACAAAAAATCAGTTTTGGGACACCACCCATAAATATAGAGGCCTTCATTTAATGAGAATTTTACATCACCTCCAAATATTCACAACAAATCTATAGTTGGATTGGATTACCTAAGATACACAATTTAACCATTTGATGAAACTATCAAAAGTTGTTAGACAAGAATTCTACCCATGAATATATATTCATGTCTAGTGCACTCCATTATATGGGACTCAATATAATGAACAGTATTAGGTGAATGTTAGTATGATAAATGTTTGTTAGCCTGAATTCTCTGAAAATTCTATCCATGAAACCTCTATTTAGTGACCAATGTGCAATATTTTTTTATTAGAAAAAAACTTCTTGGATAAATTGAATATTTTTAATAAAAAACCATTAAGTCATATACCAATTTATAATTTTGATCATATTATTTAGAAATATTTTTCATCATATCACTCATAATTTTTCATATAATATTTTTTATTTATTGAATAATTCATCATATTCTTAATACAATAATGTTTCTCATTATCTGGTATTTTTCATTAATTTTTTATATCGGGACACTAAAAATTCCATAATGTTATATAGATAACCAATGGTGTGATCGTGAGGGAGGTCTAATGGTGTTACAAACTTTTCTTTATTTCATATTGCATTAATTTATGTATAATTAATAGTATATCTGTTCTGTATTTAGTTTTTCATCAATAATTTTTCAATGGATATATAATAATTATATTCTATTTCCTTCATATCCTTATTTTCCCCTTATATATTTCTATAATTAAAATAACATAATTGGGTTGGTCATGATATTATATTGAATATTCTATATCGAGATCATGTTTTGAGGAAAACAAACTATCGGGACATGATTACTATTTTTATTAAATGGGTTAGGTTTGGATTGTTGTTTCAAAGAGATCTTTATTGTGCACTACACCTCACAATATAAGCATAATATAGTAACTAATCTATGATTTTAGTACTTATCAAATAAATTCATAAAAAATATAATTAATAATGAAAAAAACCCATGTAGTGTAACAAAGAATCAATATCATTCATTCATTTTTTTTATTCATTCCATTATTTTTTTTTTATTTTTTTCATGATTTTCCAAATTTGACAACAAAAATCATCCATTTACCATTATTTAGATTCATAAAAAAATTATTATCAGTTATTAAAAAGAGAAAAATAAGTTATCTAATTTTTTATAGCTATCCAAGGTTTTTCTTTTTTTCATCACAAGAGTTTTATAATTCTATAATAAAAACACCATGATATCTGCATTATAGTGTCATAATTGTGATTGTGAAATTGATCAAGTTCACATGAGGTACCAAGATGATGTGGTATTATTATAGTGGTATATTCATAGGATATTATTAGTTTAGGTAATATAGATCTTTAGTATGTGGGATTTGGATTCACAACCCCTTCAATATTCTGATGGTGTGTCGTATTCTATTCATATTCTAATATTTTGTTACTGAGGTTTTTAGTGAATTGTGGATGAAGTAATTTTCAAAATAATATTAATTATTAGTGATATATAGACTTATATAGTAAAATAAAACATCAATATAATAATATAATTATTCAATAGAATATAATTTACATGTTTTAAACCTAGTTTATCATGAGTAGGTATTGTTAAGGAGGAAGTAAATATGTATTATAAATGTACAAAATTTATTATTATTTATAAGTGAAATTGATTTTTCTTATTATCCATAGTGAAATTCATACTATGTATGTATAAATACCTAACCATAATTTTATATATTGGTTTAAGAGGTTTTATTGGCTAATTTTTTTGGGAACGATTAGTTTGGAGATCATGGCGGAAATATGAGCTTATTCTTATGAGTTGTTTCCATCTGTCATTGATGTCTTTCATTTTTATTGTTTTTTCTTTTCATAAATTTATTACATTTTTTTAGAATTGTAGTTTCTTCATTTTTTTAGGTTTAATTATTTTCAAACACTAATTTATTTTATAATATTAGTTGATTTTGGATTCATTATTATTCATGGATCTATGATTTTTCTTTTATTTTACAACATATATACAATTTATTTGATGTCTATGAATTTATTTTTTTATGAATACCCACAATGTTATTCATTAACTGACAGAATATTGGGGGTGGGCCACGAGAGTCATACTCATTATCATCACTGCCCTTGGTGTGGTCCTGGCTAAATCTGGTCCGGAAATTAAAGACAATAGTGACACTAAAGACAATATTCAAAGGGTAATTCATTTTTTACAACATATTTATATTTTACTATTTAAATTAGAATCATTTTAACTAAGGATTAAATTAATAAATTTTATTCACTTAATGATCTAGAAAAAATGGTAGTAATATTTTCAATTCAAAAGGTTATCTGTATTAGTTTTTAGTTGATAAGAATAATGGAATGGTTTGATGTTGTCCTGGATAAAATATTTTACCATATAGAAATATTTATTCCAATATTATTCATTCAATGAAACTACTAATAGAGTTATAGATGAAAATTTACTCCATTAAATTGTAATATCACTATGATGATATGAACAAGAGTCATTGCTATAGTAAAATAAGTTGAATGAATTTATCATAAAAGTATGTTCATCTTCTTATTTTTCACTTATTAATGATACAATAGTGATTAATGATTCATGTTTATCAATACTAAGGTTTATGTTTTATGATTTAACTCTTCACTATCTTATTATTAATTTAGATACTGATGATAACAGGCATGATTGTGGTTATTATATCTATAACGCTGATTGTAAAATATTTATTGGTGATGTTGATCATGGATTTGATTATGTTGATTGTGATTTGGTTGGTGATTATCATCTTGATGGTGGTCATTGCGTACTAAAGTTGGCAATGATGACCCTAAAATAGATTATGAACATATTTTTTTTTTCAAAACACAACTATGCCATCCATATTTGGTGGAAACGAACAACAAAGTAGTTATAAATTTATTGGAAAATTTTAAATATGATTATATTTATTTTTATTGAAAAATATATATGTATATTTTTATTTATGAAAATTTATGTAGTAGATAAAATATAAAAACACTATAACCATGGTAAAAAATGATATAAGTATTTTTATATGGTTTTATGACATTCAATATATTATTATATCAATATCCACAGACTATTGTTAAATCCCTTTTATTATAGAAATATGGGGAAAATACGACACAGATCCACTAAAACCCCAACTGGTCTTGTATTATAGTCATGTTTTACCCCTAATTCACGCATACAATAGGCCATGGGTCGGTGATTAGAATTGAGGGTATATGAGAAACATCGTGGGATGAATCTACCTCCATACACAATAGAAAATGAATAAATCCACCAATAAATACTAAATCTATAGATAAACCCACAAAATCATAATAATAATATAAATATATATGTTTTTTCTAATGAACCAAAACAATATAACATCTTTAAAGTGACTTCCATGAATCAATGTACATATAATAAGGAGTAATAACTTCTCTAATACCAACCCAACACCATGTCCAAAGGTAGGAGGGCTTAACTCAATATATGACTCCCACCTATAAATCTATAAAACAATTTTAAAAGGAATCTATAATAAAAAAAATATACATTCATGTTTCATACAAAAAAATATCATTCTAATTCCTATGAAGAATATTAAATGATTGTTTAATAAAGATATAGGTAAACATAAACCCCACCCAAGACATCTAAAACATATCACACCATATGATATATCTTAAAATGTGTATAAAATATATGTATTATAAAATAATATTATAAAAAAGGAGTTCCCTAAAACATATCCTTATAATATACCCCCTCTTAGCCAAATAAAATTATGTATTGGAACTCTTGTCCCATAAAAACCCAATATACGATAGAAATGTAAGACAAACACTTATAGTGTGATGCTCTAGCCCTGATCTCCAAGATCCAGTGAAATAAATACATATATTACATAGTCACATTGATAATAGTAGTAAAATTAACATTATAACAATTCTTAATTTGAAAATCCTAAAATCATGTCTTCATATTTTATATTATAATGATCCATTATTATTTATTGCCTTAGAGTGTTATGAGAAATAATTAACTAAAATATCTATCATATTGGTATAATTTTTTTTTCACATTTTATAAGAATGTAATATATCAATAATGTCTTCAAAATTAAAATTAAAATATCTTCAAAATAAACCATATTAAGATTATTATTTGTAATAATTTTCATCATAAAATTGGGAAATAAATCTTTTGAAAGGGAGAGATCAAACACTACATTTGAGAAACCCTAAAACTAATTCAATCATGGAATTAACATGTATTAAATATAATGAAGGAATAATTAATCCATAAAAATATATAATAAAGTGAAACCACATAAATTATATATTCAAGAAAATAAATTAAAATATTGGAATCAATTATAACGGTCTCATATTATTAGAACGTATAATTTCAACAAAAACAAACATGATTCCATGGGTTTTTTTCTAAGAAATGATCATCTTCTGTGGATTTTTATATGACAAATCACAACATATTATCCATATTAAGACATGTAGATGAATGGAAAGTCTATATAATTTTCATCTTAACACACCACAAGTTTTACTATATTAGATTCACCAAAAGTGAAATGCCTGGATCGGTTGTGATCACTGAGAGGGGAGGGGTGAATCAGTGATAACTTTTTCTTTTTAAGAATTCTTCCCTTTGAATTATCAATTCAACCTCTGCAGGTGGTTAAGGCCTAGATCTACTCTTTTAGTGGTGCAATGATAATGAAAGCACAGAACAGAGAGATTTAAAAGGTTCGGTACAAAGACCTACTCCTTGCCGTGTTGGTTACACCCCCCAACACGGATTCTTCACTATGCCAAAAGATGTTTACACAGTAATTGGTTATACCCCCCAATTAATAGTTGGTTAAACCCCCCAACTCCACAGCATCATCTTCATCATGGCTCCACTTCACTTCTTCAAAGGTGTTGTTCAAAACTTCAAGTAGATTCAACAGTCTTCAAAAGATCTCGTTGGTCTTGCTCACCAAAAACCCAATCACTTAGAATGATCTGTTCTTTTTCATTCACACACTTAAGTGTGTACTCTTCTTCTCAAGGTTGGTCTTCTTCACTTGTAGACACACAAGGCTAAGCCTCAGGTCTTCCTCCTTGCACACACACGCCCAAGTGTGGTATATGGTTCACCCAAACTCAAACACCAAAAGAGGTGTGCAAGGGGTGCGACCTCACTTATTCAATAGCCGCACAAGGTATGCGGACGGCCTCTGTCACGTAGGGCGTGACACCCGTGGGCACACAGGGTGTAACCAAGCGAGGGGCGCGCAAGTACACTGCCCGAGCTCTTCTTCATGTTGTGCAAGAGGTAGCGCGCAGGGGACTTCTTCGGGGCCTCGGGTGGCTCCGGGATTCTCAGTCGTGCAAGAGGCTGCACAGAGGTACTTCACGTAGCTCGGATGGCTTCGTGGGACTCTCATGTTTTCAAAGGATCAGCAACATTTCCAAGGGCGCTGGACTTCTCATTTTATAGGAGAGGACTGTGAATAGAGTCTGCGGGATCCAAAACTCGAACCCCTGAGATCTGCGGCATTTTGAAAACTTCAAACGCGTTAAATATCGTCCGCGTATCTCATTCTTCTTCTCTGTTTTAATGCAGGTTTTCTATTTTTCGGTTTCCTTCATGTGCATGCGTTTTCGAACGCATGCATGTCTCTGTTTAGGCCCATTCATGCAAAGCACGAACAACTGATGCCTCGGAAACGTTGTTTGCCTCAGCATTCATCGAAATATCACATTTCACGTATGCATGTATACTTTTATGCATGGAGGAGTTCCTCATGGAGAGACGAACTCGAAGGTGCCTTCAGCTTCGAGAGATACAGCCGGGAGCTCAAAATCGGTGCTCGAGTTTCTCCTGGTTCAGCGGGGGACGTCGGGTGGCACGGGGTGTCCTTGGCTCAAGCTCGAGGAAGGAGATAATGCTGAGGCTATTGGATCGGAGTTTTAATGATCTCCAACAGCCAGGATTAGATCGCGGCGCGCGAGATTAGATGAGCGGATCAGATTAGATGCGGGATCGCTTGGACGGCTCAGATCTGATCCGCGGCGAAATTTTTCGTCCCACATCGAAATGGGCCGCGGAATTCTCGCGGTTTATCAATGTTCCGCTCCCATGAGCGGTCAGTTGAATCTTCTCCCTCCACGGTGCCGCCCCGCACCATGTTCTCTGCGGGCGTGCTCTTGCGCCCACCCCTGCCACTCGGGTGCGCCACTGGCGCCCACTATGCACACACGGGCGTGCTATGCGCCCACCATGCGCTCCTCCGGGCATGCCCCTGGCACCTACGCTGCGTCCTGCGGGTGTGCCTCTGCCTTAGGGCTGCTGCCTTGGCCTTGAGGGTTCCCCACGGGCGTGGTGACCTTGAGTCCCACAAGAGCCTTGGGTGATGACCCTTGGCTGGCCTCCTTGGTGGCTCTCTTTTTGCTTAATTATAGAACAAGTACTTTGTTTAAAAACAAAGTAACAAGGTTCAAATGCCAAATGCCACTTCTTCTTCTTCAAAGCCATTCGTTCCATTTCTTCTTCATTCTTCTTCCACAAACTTTCTCAACTCCTTTCAATCATGCATTCTAGACTTATGAGACAGTTGTAGAAGGTTCTTCATCAACCGAAGCTCCTGAATCACATAATTCTTCAATTTTCATCATTGATCCAATCAGAAATTAAGTTGGATCATCTTCTAATTCACATGCACTCAGTTATAGTGCATGGACTTCATTAAACCACTTCATCCACTTAGAACTTGTGGATGGATCATCTTCAACTCCTCATGCATTGTGGAGACAATTCATGGTCTTCTAACATTGTTGTGACATTGTATCCACGTGATAGAAGTTATTTGAACTTGAAGATCAGCTCAAAAATCATCAGATGTAATGATGCATCTCCAACCATTAGTCTTCAAGCTCTACGTCATCTGTTGACACATAGTGACATGTTATTGACAACAAATGCAATCACTTGGGCACAACAATCTCCCCCTTTGTATTTGGTTTTCAATACTCCGAAGCACATCTTGAAGAATGTCACAATGTGTATGTCCTGATTATTTCTCCCCCTTATTGGCCAACAAATGCAAAGGGATGAATAGGAAGTCATTACCAAAATGCATAACTACTTGACTCAGCAACTAATGCTCCCCTCAAGGGATGCACTCATCTCCTTCAATTCCCTGCATGTCAGTACAAAAACATATAAATTTAGGGAATAAGGAGGGACCTTTCTCTTCCTCAAGTGAGAGGAGAAGGCTGAACATGAAGTTTCATCCTTAGTTCAACAAATCTTTCTGTAGGCATAGCTTTGGTGAAAATATCTGCCACCTGATCTTGAGTAGAAATGTAGTCGAGATTGATGTCTCCACTGGCAACCCTTTCTTTGATGAAATGATATTTTATATCAATATGCTTGGATCTGGAGTGTTGTATAGGATTCTTAGACAATCCAATTGCACTTTGATTATCACATAAGATCCTCAATGGGTTTTCAGCTTTAATTCTAAAATCTGCTAGCTGCACCTACATCCAAATCATTTGTGTACATGCATGTGTAGCTGCCACATACTCTGCTTCGGCTATGCTCAATGTTACATAATTTGGTTTCTTGCTATACCAACTAACACATCCTTCTCCCAGAAAGAAGGATCCACCAGATGTGGATCTTCTATCAGTGCAATCACCAGCCCAATCAGCATCAGTGAATCCCAACAATGTTATGTTTGTACTGCGTTTGTATAAGAGTCCATAGTTGAGGTTTCCTTTCACATATCTCAAGATTCTTTTAGCTGCTAATATGTGAGATTATTTTGGGTCACATAGAAATCTTGCACACAAAGTCACTGCATATGTTATATCAGGCCTTGAGGCCGTGAGATAAAGGAGACTGCCAATAATTCTCCTGAACTCTTTCTGATCAACATTGTTGCCTTCTTCATCCTTGCATAGTTTGGTTCCAACAGAAATGGGTGTTGAGACTTCCATTGCATTCTCCATTCCGAACCTTTTCACTAAGTCCCTTGCATACTTTTCTTGTGAAAGAAATATAGAGTTTTTCCTTTGTTCCACCTGAAATCCTAGAAAATATGTCATTTGAACAAGCATGGACATTTCAAATGTTCTCTTCATCTGCTCAGCGAATTCTTCACATTGTCTTTCCTTGTCACCATCAAAAATAATATCATCCACATAGATAATGACTATGAGAGTACCAGTGGTCATTTCTCTGACATAGAGACTACTGTCAACTGTTCCTTTGACAAACTTCATGCTCTTAAGACAACCATCCAACTTGGAGTACCAGGCTCTTTGAGCCTGCTTTAACCCTTACAATTCTTTCTTCAATCATCATACCATGCTACCATCTTTGTCTAGCACAAATCCCTCTGTTTGTTCTATATACACTTCTTCTTCAAGATCTCCATTTAGGAATGCAGATTTCACATCCATCTGATAAACCTTGTACTGCTTGTGTGCTACAACTACTAAGAACATTCTGATAGTCTCCAGTCTTGCAACTAGTGCAAACGTTTCTTCAAAGTCGATTCCTTCCATTTGTGAAAACCCTTTGCATACAAGTCTGGCCTTATTTCTTGAAACTTCCCCTTTCTTATTGAGTTTGTTTCTGAACACCCACTTTGTCCCAATTACATTTTTATTTTTGGGCCTTAGCACAAGATCCCAAGTGGAGTTCTTTTCTATTAGATTGAGTTCCTCATGCATAGCTTGTATCCATTCCTCATGATCAACTGCTTCAGCCACTGTGTGAGGTTCCACTTGAGAAACCAATGCAGTCTGATCTTATAATCTCAGTCTTCTCTTAGTTTTTACTGAGGACTGTGGGTTACCAATGACATTTTCTGTGTCGACATGTTTCTTCAATTTATTGTATCTCCTTCTTCCATCTTCATTACCTTCCTCTTCATCACGGGTGTGTTCAGAGTTGATCTCACCCGCAGTTGGTGTTGGCTCAGTTAATTCTTCATTCTTTTGTTCCAAGGTTGAGTCATTCATTGAGTCATCATTATCCACAGTGTATGGTTTGGTGTTGTTTTCAATTATTCTGACATCACTTCAGTCAATCATTTTGTTCAACCTCTTATTCCAGCATCTGTAGCCTTTTCCATCAGGTAGGTAGCCCATAAAGATTCCTTCTTCTGCTTTTTCCTCAAACTTTCCCAGATTAATGTTTTTAATCTTGATGATGCACGGACTGCCAAAGACTCTGAAGTACTTAACAGTTGGTTTTCTGTTAAACCACATTTCATTGGCTGTCATTTGTGTTTCTGGTCTTAGGAGACATTTATTTTGTATGTGTATAGCTGTGCATACTGCTTCTCTCCAGAAAAACTTAGAGATATTGTGCTCAGCCAACTAAGTCCTCCCAATTTCAACTATGCTTCGATTCTTCCATTCAACCACTCCATTTTGTTGTGGATTATATGGTGTACTGTATTTATGCTTGATTCCATGCTTGACCAAATAGGTTTCAAAATTATCACAAGTGTATTCTTTTCCATTATCTGATCTCACTTTCTTGATACAGATTCCAAGTTCTTTCTCAGCCTGCCTCCTGAAGTTTTTGAACATCATGATTGCTTCTGACTTGTGTTTCATGAACATGACGTTGGTCATCAGAGTGTAATAATCAACGAAGGTTATAAAATAGATATCTCCTCTTGTAGACTTTTGTCTCATCGGTCCACATATGTCTGTGTGAATGAGTTCAAGAGGCCCCGTAGACATGATATCTACTCCTTTGTGTGAACTATGGGTCAGTTTTCCCTTCTGACATGTGTCACAAATTTCATCTCTTTCTCTCTTTAATTTGGGTAGATCTCGTACAATATTGTACTTCAGAATTTTACTCATACTTCTTTGACCTAGATGGCCAAGTCTTCTGTGCCAAAGATTGTTTTCATCTTTAGAACTAAGATAATAAGAATTGATGGACTCACCAATTTGAAATAGGTTTCTAGTGGTTCTTCTTCCTTGAGTGATGATTTTTCCATCCTTTGAGCTCTTGATGATGCATGAATCCTTCTGGAACAACACCTCATGTCCATCATCACATAATTGGCTTACACTCAGTAGGTTGTGCTTTAATCCTTCAACAAACAACACATCATTGGATTTTAGATTTGTTGTTGCAATCATAGCCTTTCCAAATCCCTTGATTTTCAGAGAACGATCATTTCCAAACACCACGGTTCCTCCCTCATGACTTTCAATGTTGCTTATAATTTTTGTATCACCAATCATGTGGGATGAGCATCCACTATCAAGAATCCATGACTTGGTTTTACTGCTGGCTTTTAGAGCCACTTCAGCAAAGCATGTGATTTCATCATTGGTTTCTTAAATGCCTTTCCCTTCCATGTCTTTGACTTTTTGTTTAGGAAGAGTTGTCATACATTTATCAGCTCTATGAACTTGTTGGTCACATCTTCCACAAGCTTCACTCAGGAAGTCAAATTTGTTCTGAATTGGAGGTTTTGATGATTTCTGCAAAACACTCTGGGTTTCAGGATGTCTCCCCCTTGACTCATGCCTCATGCTTGGAAGAGACATGTTATACCAGCATGCATAGGCCTTATGTCCAAACACACCACAACACCAGCAGTAGCCTCTGAACCTTGACCTTCTTTGTTGATAAGAGTCATGTTGTAATTTTCTGTCCAAGATTTGAGTATTCCTTCCTGGGGATTTCCTTTCTTCCATTGAATATGATTTTACACAGGTTTATTCATGCCATTTTTGTCTCAATTTTATCTTTGAACCTGCATTGTTAGAAATAACAGATGTATTTAGAGATTTACTTAGTGGTAAATTGACTTGCCTCTGAGCACCAGCATAAGATGATTCTGCCTTTACCTCAATAGCCTTGTTTAAGTCTTCTCTCATCTTTGTCAAGCTATTCTGTGCTTCAATCCACTTGTAATGTGTCACTGATTTCTCTTCTTCTTTAAGGTGAAGTTTCTCCTCAAGATCATTTGCTATCTTGTCCAGCTCAGCTACCTTCAGTTTGTGTTTTTTGATTTCATCAATGTACATTGTCTCTTTCTTCATACATTCTTCCAACTCCTCAGTCATCCTTTTGGTTTCCTATTGTAACAATCTCTTCTCTTTCTTGAGTTTAGTGTTCTGTTCAAGGCAAGCCACTAGTTCATCTTTCAATATGTGTTCGAGCTCTGTTCGTTCACTTTCATCATCTTCACTGCTGCAGGTGTCAAACCCTTTTTCCACATGAGCCATAAAATTCCTTTCTTCTTCTGATTGGCTAGCTGAAGTGAAGTCTGATTCTTCCTCTTTTCTTACATAGCTTCTTCTTTCACCAAGAACGATCCTTTTCTTTCTTGCACCAGATCTGTTTCCTTCTCTTGGGTATCTACTCCATTTCTTCTTTTGTGACTTATCATCTTCAATATATGGATCACTAGATCTTTTCTTAGGAAAGTTAATAGCAAAGTTTCCGATGTTATTGCAATTGAAACATCTCTATGGTGATTTCCCTTTTCCCCTGAATTTAGTTTTTCCAAACCTTTTAGATAAAATACAAATAATCGTGTTTAGATCTTCATCATTTTCCTTCATTGTCAGAATCACTTGATTCTAGGAGTTCGTCATCTTTTATCTTGAGGTGTCTCATGGCCTCAAATTCCATCTCATCCTTGATCTTCTTCTTGAATACTGGGATCTTCCTCATTTCATATGCAATGAGAATTTTGTGTAGTTCATCAAGAGAGAGATAATCTCTGTCTTCTAATGCTGAGACTTTGGGGTCAAACCTGTCAGGAAAATTTCTCATTAGTTTTTTAACAATAGTGGAGTCCTCCAACTTTTCTCCAAAGCCCTGAATGTTACTGACAATTTCATTGACTCTTGTGAAATAATCATCAATATTTTCATCATATCCCATCTTGACATCTTCATACTTGCTTCTCCAAATTTGTAATTTGGCTTCCTTGACTTTCATGTTGCCTTCATAACTACTTTCCAATTTGTCCCAAATTTTTTTAGCATTCTTGAGTCCCATGACTTTTGTGTATACCTTTTCTGAGAGTGACATAAGAATGGCATTTTGAGATTTACCATCAAATTCCATATTTCTTTTCTCATCCAGTGTCATAGAAGCTTCATTAGAAAGAGGAGGGAATCCAAATAAGGTTGCATCTCTAACATCAAGGACGATAGATAGAAGGTAGGGCAACATACGATTTTTCTAGCTGTGATAATTTTTTCCATCGAATGTAGGGACACCCCTACTATTAACAGAATTTAGATTGCCCATTTTCTCAGAAGTAGATCCTAACAGAGGCAACCTCGCTCTGATACCACTTGAAATGCCTGGATCAGTTGTGATCACTGAGAGGGGAGGGGTGAATCAGTGATAACTTTTTCTTTTTAAGAATTGTTCCCTTTGAATTATCAATTCAACTTCTTGTAGCTGGTTAAGGCCTAGATCTACCTTTTTATTGGTGCAGTGATAATGAAAGCACAGAACACATAGATTTACAAGGTTTGGTACAAAGACCAACTCCTTGCCGTTTGGTTACACCCCCTAACACGGATTCTTCAATATGCCAAAAGATGTTTACACAGTAATTGGTTATACCCCCAATTACAAGTTGGTTAAACCCCCCAACTCCACAGCATCATCTTCATCATGGCTCCACTTCAATTCTTCAAAGGTGTTGTTCAAAACATCAAGTAGCTTCAACAGTCTTCAAAAGATCTCGTTGGTCTTGCTCACCAAAAACCCAATCACATAGAATGATCAGTTCTTTTGCATTCAAACACGTAAGTGTGTACTCTTCTTCTCAAGGTTGGTCTTCTTCACTTGTGCACACACAAGGCTAAGCCTCGGGTCTTCCTCCTTGCACACACACGCCCAAGTGTGGTATATGCTTCACCCAAACTCAAACACCAAAAGAGGCGCGCAAGGGGTGCGACATCACTTCTTCAAAAGCCGCGCAAGGTATGCGGACGTCCTCTGTCGCGCAGGGCGTGACACCCGTGGGCACGCAGGGTGTAACCAAGCGACGGGCGCGCAAGTACACTGCTCGAGCTCTTCTTCCTGTCGCGCAAGAGGTAGCGCGCAGGGGACTTCTTCAGGGCCTCATGTGGATCCGGGATTCTCAGTCGCGCAAGAGGCTGCGCAGAGGTACTTCGCGTAGCTCGGACGGCTTCACGGGACTCTAGAGTTTTCAATGGATCAGCAACATTTCCAAGGGCGCTGGACTTCTCATTTTATAGGCGAGGAGTGTGAATAGAGTCCACGAGATCCAAAACACGAACCCCCGAGATCTGTGGCATTTTGAAAACTTCAAACGAGTTAAATATCGTCTACGTATCTCGTTCTTCTTCTCTGTTTTAATGCAGGTTTTCTATTTTTTCGGTTTCCTTCACGTGCATGCGTTTTCGAACGCATGCATGTCTCTGTTTAGGCCCATTCATGCAAAGCACGAACACCCGATGCCTTGGCAACGTTGTTTGCCTCGACATTCATCGAAATATCCCATTTCACATATGCATGTATACTTTTATGCGTGGATGAGTTCCTCATGGAGAGATGAACTCGAAGGTGCCTTCAGCTTCGAGAGATACAACCGGGAGCTCAAAATCGGTGCTCGGGTTGCTCCTGGTTCAGCGGGGGACGTCGGGTGGCACGGGGTGTCCTCGGCTCAAGATCGAGGAAGGAGATAATGCCGCGGCCATTGGATCGGAGTTTTAATGATCTCCAAAAGCCAGGATTAGATCGCGGCATGCGATATTAGATCAGCGGATCGGATTAGACGCGGGATCTCTTGGACGGCTCAGATCTGATCCGCGGCAAAAATTTTCGTCCCACATCGAAATGGGCCGCAGAATTCTCACAGTTTGTCAAAGTTCCGCTCCCATGAGCGGTCAGTTGAATCTTCTCCCTCCACGGTGCCGCCCCGCACCGTGTTCTCTGCGGGCGTGCTCTTGCGCCCACCCATTCCACTCGGGCGCGCCACTGGCGCCCACTATGCACACACGGGCGCGCTATGCGCCCACCATGCGCTCCTCCGGGCGTGCCCCTGGCACCTACGCTGCGTCCTGCGGGTGTGCCCCTGCCTCAGGGCTGCTGCCTTGGCCTTGAGGGTTCCCCACGGGCGTGGTGACCTTGAGTCCCACAAGAGCCTTGGGTGATGACCCTCGGCTGGCCTCCTTGGTGGCTCTCTTTTTTCTTAAGTATAGAACAAGTAATTTGTTTAAAAACAAAGTAACAAGGTTCAAATGACAAATGCCACTTCTTCTTCTTCAAATCCATTCTTTCCATTTCTTCTACATTCTTCTTCCACAAACTTCCTCAACTCCTTTCAATCATGTATTCTAGACTTATGATAAATTTGTAGAAGGTTCTTCATCAACTGAAGCTACTGAATCACATAATTCTTCAATGTTCGTCATTGATCCAATCAGAAATTAAGTTGGATCATCTTCTAATTCACATGCACTCAGTGATAGTGCATGGACTTCATTAAACCACTTCATCCACTTAGATCTTGTGGATGGATCATCTTCAACTCCTCATGCATTGTGAAGACAATGCATGGTCTTCTAACATTGTTGTGACATTGTATCCACGTGATACAAGTTATTTGAACTTGAAGATCAGCTCAACAATCGTCAGATGTAATGATGCATCTCCAACCATTAGTCTTCAAGCTCGGCGTCATCAGTTGACACATAGTGACATGTTATTGAAAACAAATGCAATCACTTGGGCACAACAAAAAGAATAACTGTCTTTTCATACCATTACCTATAGAAAATCTTTCTGAATAAGACATGTTAATCTATAAAATGAATGAAGTTTAATTCCATTAAATAATCAACCATAATGAATTATGAAAAATCATATAGAATATTAGTTATTTTATATATGTTAAAAAATGGATATCATAATCATAGGGGATTAAGATAAATAAGGGGTATTAAGATGGCCAACTCATTTTACAAAAAATTTTAAACAAAATTAATAATTATTAACCATGAAAGAAAAATGAAGGATTTTATAGTATTGGTTCATTGGATGATTAAGTACATAATTAGAAAACCTTAATACAAAGAAAATAATTCTTCTATTTAATCTCAATATATATCTCTTAGTATTTATTGAGCTCTTACATCGGCATTATAAAACCAAGAGAATACATGACCAATAGGAATGAGCTAAATATCCAAAAAAGAAAATAAATATATAATTAAAGCATAATACATGGGTTTAAGGGTGTGAAATACTGAGCTAAAAAAGGAATCAATATTGAATATACATAAAAAACTATTATATATAGAACATTGGATCATGTAATTATGGTATCACATGAATTTTTCAACAACATAAAACATTACATAAGCATGAGTCCAAACTAACTACAAATGCAATTGCACATGGGAGAAAAAGTCCCCAAAAGGAAGTTGGTTCACTCAATATTCCATGTAGATGTATCATGAAAATAAAACATTATCCAAGGCATTGGATCCCTATCTTGGTACACCAATATTAACATGTTCTTGAATATGTATTTCACATGAAGAATCGAGCATAAAGGTAACACAATAAAAGAATTGGGTATCGTAATCCTACCATAAGGCATGTCAAAATAAAATGTCATAATGGCTTCCATTATATAAGGTATTTAGATCATAAATGGAAATACATAAGATAAAATATGAATAGAACATGATATATGATGTCAAATACATGATAAAATATATAAAAATAGTGTATAAGAAACATTATAAATCCATCATTTTTGTGATTTTTATTGAAAATTTTAAATTGAAATTAAATTAGAAATTAAAAAATATTATATATAATTATAGAAATTAACTAATATTTATTTTCATGACAAAAAGATTCATTTTTTATGAATAATTACTTCTTAAATAGACTAACTATGGTACTTGAAATGGATGGGAAATTGGGATGTTCCCTATAATCTATTGTGCTTATTAGGGGGAATATAGAAGTGATCCTTTTAAAAAAAATATTTCCATATAAAATGTAGAATAATTTACCTAGAAACATATTTTGTAAAAAATTAAATAATTTATTAGTATTAAATAATAATAATTAAGAATTTATTTGGGGAGAATAGAGATAATGTGTAACTGGGAGGAAAAGTTGAGGTTCCAGTAGAATCCCATAACTTATGTCTAAAACTATTCTATACATGCAAATAATTTCATGTATTATTATAATAGATCCATTAATTATTTAATTCATTACCTAATATACCTATATTTGATTTATAATAATTTTAATATGTTAATTTGTGTTCTTTTGATGAGTTATAGGATTCAATTTCGTTGTTCCGGGAGTGTTCTTTTCATGATTTTAGGATTGACTCCCTTAAATTTAGTTATGGGATTTCATTTCAAATTGAATTAGAATTAATGAAGTGTAATTATATGATATTATTGTTACTCCATTATTTTAAATGATTTAATATATTTTTTTTGCAGAAATTATAATTATTTGTAGGAAAAATTGTTAATGGTGAACGCTAGATTATTTTGTTTAATTTGTGATCATCATGAACTACATTTGATTTATTATCTATTATATATATATATTATGGTTTCATAACATCAAATAATATATAATATAAATATTATAATCTATTTTAACCATATAAATTTATTTCAGACAAGACTATTTGGTGGTGAAGGAAAATTGAAAATGCATCATAAAGAATGAGTGTTAATCAATGCATCATAGATGATGTCATCATTTTTTGAATAAATGGTATAAAAGATGGGGTTTGATGATATATATTATGAAAATAAAATAAAATTACTTGATATTTAATATAACAGAGATATCATGTAACTTGTATAAGTAGAAGTGTGTTTTGGATAAGAAAATAAAATAAAATGAAAATAAAAAAATGAAAACAAAAGTGGATTTCACCTCATGATTTTTTTCTCATTTAGAAAATCCTAGAGGAACTTGGGTATGGACATTTATTTAGACTATAAGCTCCATGATTTAGGGAATTGGCTTGGGATGATTATTGGGATGAATTTTGGACATGATAAAATGATGGGAATGTAGGAAGAGAAGAGGTGGTGAGGGGAGGTATTTATATTGTGGCATAGATTTATATTTTATTATATTATTCATTTTTTATTATCTTGTCTCAACACTATTAATAGTGTTGACTATTGTGACTAAGTAGATTGAATATTTCATGGGAGATTTAACTAATGGATTCTTACCTCATCCTTAAATGAACTGTCACCCAATAATTTAGGTGTTTGATAAATTCAATAAATTTCTATATTTTACTATTCACCAAAAGTTCAACTATTTTTGAAAAATATAAAAAATTCCACTCAACCATTGTTTGATTTCTAGAAGAAAAAATGGACCCCATTTTATAAAAATAAATTTCTAAATAAGAAAAAATTAATATTAAATAAAATCATTATTTATTCAAAATCTACTAAATTTAATATAATAACAGATTTTATGAAACATAAAAACATTATTTAAAATCTCATAATATTACATTCTATTAATAATAAAATAAAATATTAATTTATGAATATATTTTTTATGCAAATAATTTTTGTAAATAAATTTATTAATTATAAATTGTACATAAACAATTATTCATTGCAAAAACACTAGTACTTTATTTTTCATTTTATAGCATTAATTTAATTATTCAAAGATATAGGTATATTATATGTTAATTAAAAATATATCTAAATATTATTTAAACTTTAATAGGTTATTTTACAATTATATTGGATGAGCTACTATTCTTAATGTTCTCATTACTATTACAAATGTCAAGTTTTTATACCATTGGTATAGGTTCTATAATTTCAATAAACACAACTTATTTCATTTTTAATTTATAAAAAAAAATTCTGCATGTTTATTTATGGGGTTTAATAATTTTATACTATATAATATAATTATCAAAAATGAATTTTCGTTGATAAAAGTATTGGTTCTTAGAATCTTCCCCCTTATGAAATTTCA
The DNA here is from genome assembly GCA_963277665.1 of Viscum album. Taxonomy (NCBI): domain Eukaryota; kingdom Viridiplantae; phylum Streptophyta; class Magnoliopsida; order Santalales; family Viscaceae; genus Viscum; species Viscum album. Next base: position 156,337,701 of record OY728128.1, on the reverse strand, counting down.
GCCTTGAAGTTTTGTTTTAAACAAAAAAGGTAAAAAACGATAAGGTTACATCTACTTCATCACTTCACCGAGTTCCCCTATTTCATATTCTTACATATGGTTCCACTATATTACTCTAACTTGTTGAGTAATATTTCTACATAGAACTTTCTCTATATTATCCATGACTTTCACTAGCATCTATTTATAAGAGTATCCATTCACTAGTTTTACCTTGTTTAGATTCAGTACATCTGACAGATCTTCTGAATACTTCCATAATTGGGATACAATGAATAAATTGTGTTATATAGAAATTCTTGGTGTAAGTGACAGTAAATAGGAAAAATATCTAACTTGATCAAGAATCTTGAACGGGATTATGTATCTGGGACATAGCTCCCCTCTCATCCAAAATATCATGATCCTCTTCCACGGAGATATGTAAAGGAATACCATGTACCCAACCATAAAATATAAGTACAATAAATTATTATCACCATACCTATTCTTTCAAATTTTGGATGCATTGATGTGATGAAAACTTTGGGCCACATTTTCTACCATTTAGTCGAGTATTTCAGGTTATAAAATCTTACATTCACCGACTTCATCCTAGCATCCTAATGTTCTGAAACTTTTCCATAAAAGATATTCACATTGATCCATTTAGATTCTCCATGGAAAACTTTTAATGTATGATAACTCCACCAGAGGGGGTTATTTTTCCCATTCTACCATGAATTCCATTGAACATGCTCTCAACATTTCATCTAGTGTTCGATTAGATTGCACATATTTTAAGTCAGTTTAAGGCCAATAGGTAGTACTAAAGTTCATATCAGTTTATAGATAATAAGGGACACATCCGCAAAACATAGAGGTGAATCTAAAATCCTTATTAGATACATTCGATAGTGGTAATCTATACGACCTTTCCACTTATCTAATGTATATTTTTGAAGGTGGATCTATTGTAAATTTCTATAAAATTGTGATAATGAGTCATGTTTTAATTTGACGATTCCCAAATACTCTTATAACATTTCTTCCACTAGATTTTATTAGAATAATACTGACATGTCCATGGTGATGTTTTCCCACATCAATGTTGGCATCAGTAATAGTTTCATTATCCCATTAGAATTTTTTTCTTCCAACATTCACTTGTTCACATATGAGTCACTGTGGTGAATATTCCAAGATCTCTTTCTTCAAATATTCCATCAAATGGTTCTCTCAGAGATCTCAATACATATTTGTGCTCCCTAGATGAATAGATGAGGTTTATCTATGTTCTTTATTCTAAAATTCTCTCTTATCTCATTTTTGGATGGTAAAAAAAGTCGTAACCAAAATTTGATGACTCCTTCTTCATCACGTTTTAACATTTTGAATTTATCATTTCTGATATCTTCTAAATTTCACTGAATTTTCCAATTATTTCTTTCAGTATACATTATTTTCACCTTGAGGGATGGTTTTGAAATAAATTGAGAAGAGATTATTGATATTCCTTCCATAATGATTCATATACCCATCCTTTTAATATCTTAGAATATTAGATCCTTCTAAAATCTCATCATTGATAATGATATAGGATCCTCTATACATAGAGCATCATCCACTTTATTTTCCATAACATGATGGTAGTTTATTGTTCATCCATAATCCTTGATGAGATTTAACCATATGTGAGGGAACATATTATGTTCCTTCTATGTGAATATATATTTTAGGATCTAATGATCAATATATATTCCAAAATTCTCCCTTTGAGATAATTCCTCCATATTTTTAGTGTGAAGATCATTTCCCCTAACTCCAGATCATGTGGAGGATAATTTTTATCATGGATTTTAAAGATCAATGGGGATTATCCAATCATGTAATCATTTTTCATATTAAAAGACTAATCACATATATAAAGCATCATAGTATACCAAAAAGATGTCAACATATTTTGGATGTTTGAGTAGTGGGGCAGTGATAATACAGTTTTTGAAATCGTTGATGAGTTTTTCAAATTCATTGGTCGAGACATACATTTCTACAATCCGAGCTTACATGGTTATATGGTTATAAAGTTGTGAGATATTATTAAATAATTTATCTTAATACCTAGAGAGATTAAGGAATATAAAGATACCTATTATAGATGTTGGGTTGGGTCACTGTCCAATTTCGGTTATATTAGCAGTGTCCACATATATTCCTTTAATTGTGATAATATTCCCTAAGAATGATACTCCCTACATTCATACCACATGTTCACTGTACTTTGAATATATTTTCTCCCTTCACATACTTTTTAGCAAAGTATTAAAATTCCTTATATGTGCCTCTTTTTTTGAAATATATCCGAATATTTTCAATTAAAAATACAATGAATTTTTGGAGGTAATTACTAAATGATCTGTTCAGTATGTCCATGTAAATTGATGGAGAATTAGTGAGTCTAAATGGAATCACATTGAATATATTGTTTCCATTCCTAATTTTAAGTGCAGTCATGGGAATATCTGTCACGACCCGCCCTCGGGGTCCGTGCCGTGACTACCCCAAGCCCGCCTTCCATAGGCCAGGGGCTGGCGACTAGCACCAAGGCGTAAATCCTGATAAAAAGGGAAGGCATTGCCTTTGAAAAGTAAACACACACCACAGAGTAAACAAGCGGAAAGTAAACACTAAACAAGCAGAGTACGACTGAAAGTGCGGAAAAGTAAATGGGCCAAAATACAAACCCAAACTGAAAGTAAAGTACAACTCGAAAAGGGAAAAACAGCAGCTGAAAAGTAAAAGCCGCTACTCCGAGCTGTCCACTGGAAATCCCACCTGAAGGGTGGGTACAAATAGCTCCTCTGCTCCACGGGTCCCGTCGTCCGCTCCGTGCACGTCCCGCCCAGTGGTCCACCTCCGGGTACCGTCCCGCTCTACAAGCCTCAGCTAAGGTCAACGCTGTCCGTCGTCTGCAACCAACACAAAGTAGTGCGGGCGAAGCCCGTGCAGGGGTGAGTATAAGCTACTCAGTAGGGACCCCGAGACCCCTGAAGGTCTCTCAAATCCACAAAGGATAAACTACGAAGAAAAGTACAATCACGAAGTAACAACCGACACTGCTTAGGTATATGCCCATACATATACCTAAGTCATCAATTAAAATACGCTCCAACCTCCGAGCCCAAGTACAACTCAGTCCACGCAGGAAAGTATACGTATTCCACATAGGAAAGCAAAACATAACCCACACAGGATTGCACAACACAATCCACACAGGAAAACAACAGGATTCAGCTCACACAGGTATACTTTTTCAAGGACGATAAAGATGATCACTGATCCATCTAAGTCGTCGGACCCACGAAGGATCGATAGGTAACTAACCCCCGCAGAAGACCCACACAGGATCGGGCTCACACAGAACCTATAGGCGCTGGCTCACACAGAACCGCTGAGCGCAAGGACCCACACAGGATCAGGCCCACACAGGACCTGTAGCACTGATCCACGTAGGATCGCTGAGTGCTGAAGTCGTCGTCGTCGAATCCACAGAGGATCTCTATACTGTCGTCGTCAAATCCACACAGGATCTCTGTACTGTCGTCGTCAAATCCACACAGGATCTCTGTACTGTCGTCGTCAAATCCACACAGGATCTCTGTACTGTCGTCGTCGCAGTCACAGTAGCAGTCGTAGCAGTAGAACAGTCGCAGCCAGCAGTAGGGTTTCCGCACACAACAAGCTTGTTCGGAGGGTCCGCTCCACGAGCCGAGAGGCTGATACATCAACTGTCACGAAGACCAGAGTTGATGTATCCAAAAGTTCCGTATCGTCAACAGGAACTCAACGCAACAGACGGCGCGTCGATCGGACGCCCGGTCTGAGAGTTATTGGCATTTTCGTCTCCGGGGCCCGGTTGGTTTTAAGGCAAAACCAACCCGACCGTACTCCACCTGCGTCCAAACCTCGGGCGGAGTATGCCAAAAGATCCGTCTCACTAAGAGGAACACTACGCGACTGACGGCACGTCAATCGGACGTCCGTAGCTCAAGATATGAGCGTTTCCGCTCCGAAGGCCCGGTTGGTTTCGTGAACGAACCAACCCGGCCGAACTCAAAGTTAACCGAAACCTTGAGTACGATATACCGAAACGACCGTCTCGATCCAAGGATCGCGTTTCCGCTGACGGTTCGTCGATCGGAGGTCCGAGACTCATGTTATGAGCGAAAAACCAAAACTGGTCCGAAACGGGGGGGTCCGGATCCGGGCCGACCCGGCCCGACCCCCCCCCCCCCCCCCTGGGCGGCGCGGTGGCGGCGGCGGCGGGCCGCGGTGGCGGCGGAGGCGGGCCGCGGTGGCGGCGGCGGCGGGCCGCGGCGGCGGCGCTTGGCGCCGCACGTGGGTGGCACGCGGGGGGCAAGGCCCCCGCTTTGCTGGAGGGCGGCGCGACAACTGGCCGCGCCGTTTTTTTTAACAAGCGCCCCCCCCCCCCCCCCTCGTGGGGGGCCTGCTGGAGCGGAACCGAGGGGGCAGCCGGCCCCCTCCCTTTAAAATAAAACCGCCCCCCTCTTTAAGAGGGGGGTTTTGCCAGCCGGCCGGCCGGTTTTTCTCCAACGGGACCGGAATTTCCGGTCCCCTCTTCGGCTTCCGACGCCGGCGGCCCGGCCGCCGGTTTTCTCTTCCGCCGCGGCCCGGAACCGGCCGCGGTCTCCTCGCCCCGCCGCGGCCCGGAACCGGCCGCGGTGTTCGTCGTCCGGCGCGGTGCGACGGCACCGTGCCCCTTCGCCGTACCATGATTCCTTACAACGCGGCGCGACGGCGTCGCGTTCTTGAAGATTCTCCTCGGCGTAGCGCGACGGCGTTGCGTAAATTATAAGCACGATCATCCGTGTGGTGCGACGGCACCACGCCACTTGCTTCCACCCGCATGAATAAAACAAGAACGATGGAGGGGGGGTTCGGCCGTGTTCGTGCGGTCCGGCCCCCCCCCCCCCCCTCACGTTAAAATAAAAACGCAACTTAAAATAAATCAAGTCACACATTAGTCTTGATAGAATCACGATCAAGAATAAAATGAGGAAACCAAAAGAAAACGACAACCCCTACCTCGGGTTTAAGATTCGAAGAATCGTCTACGTCCCGCGGAAGGCGGCGTCGCGGAGGTCGGGCGTCGCGGTCGTCGTTCGTCAAATCCGTTGACGAAGTGTTATGCTCGAAGAGACACGACGTTGGCGGATCTTCGTTTGCCGACGAAGAAGGTCTGAGGAGGAAGAAGAGGTCCGAATATACCGGGTCGCCGAGTCGATGATCCTTGACGAAGTGTTGTCGTTCTTCGTTGAGGATGAAGACGTTCTTCGCCGGAGAAGATGAAGAGGAGCTCTCAAAAAGACAAACAAAGAACTCAAAATAAAATAAGACTACCTCTTATTTTATTAACACAACACAAAAGAATTTCAAAGTTTGAAATTCAAAAAGACTTAACTCTCACAATTAAATAAGAGTAACTTAAGCCAATTAATTAGGGGTTAAGTATGTTGACAGAATTTGAAAATGTTAGGGGTTCGTGTGGGCCCCACCACACTTAATCCTCCCAAGGGAGGTTAAGTGGGTGTGGGTCCCACTTCCAACCACCTTTGAATAGGTTTTAACAAGTTGTAATTAAAATTGTTCTTCACAATTTTATTTAACTCAAACTAAAAACCCCAAAACGTAACTTTCAACCCGCAACAAACGCAACTCCCGAAAAGGTCTCTTTAAGCGAATATCGGCGCTGTGAGTTCATCAGTGCCCTCGGATTTCAATTCCGAGCACCGGATCAAAATTTAGGAATTCCCGCTCGTTCGTTCACTGAACGTACCCGAGCTAAATTTCGGAAATTAATTTCGGGCACTCCGGGCCTCGGAATCAGGTGCCGTCTGAAACCGTGCTCTTGTAAAATTCTAAAGAAAATTAAGAAAAAATTTCCCTTGAATTTTACGGGTCTTTACATTACTCCCACCTCAGGGCTTTACGTCCCCGTAAAGATATAACAAAAACTAGGGAAACAAATGAGGGTACTGAGCACGCATCTGAGCCTCCCGCTCCCATGTGATCTCCTGGAGATTCCCGTGCTGCCATCTGATGCGCACAAGAGGAATCGATCGCCCACGCAGGACCCGCTCCTGTCGATCCTCTATCTCCACCGGGACCTCCGTAAAAGTCACCCCATCGTCAACGTCAAGCTCCCCATGGTCAATGATGTGCGTCGGGTCGTGCACGTATCTCCTCAGCTGGGATACGTGGAAGACGTCGTGCACCCGGTGCAACTGAGGTGGTAGAGCCAGGCGATAAGCCACCTCGCCAATCCTGCTGAGAATCTGGAAGGGTCCGATGAAGCGCGGAGATAACTTGCCGCCTCGGCCAAATCTTCGAATACCACGTCGAGGTGACACCCGCAAGAAGACGTGGTCGCCATCCTCGAACTCCAGTGGCCTCCGCCTCCTGTCAGCGTATGACTTCTGCCGGCTCTAAGATGTCCTCATCTGCTCCTAGATGACCTGGACCTTCTCTGTCGTGGCCTGGACCATCTCCGGTCCCATCAGAGCTGCAAGATTTCTCCTTTGCCGAAAAGAGAAATCTGGTCTCATCCCCTGGATAAACCACATTCTTTGCCTAAAACAGTCAATCCTAACATGGATGATACTAATCCATACTAAGGATGACGTCGTAAGGCCTCGATGCTACTACTAAGAGATTCAACCGTTACTCTCGCCTCCAAGGGTTGAGTCACACTGTCGGCATCATTGTGTGGTAATTGGGCCTCCTCCAGTAGATGTCTCACAAGTGAGGGTCAAGTCAACAGCCAAAACTGGAACCTCTTAGTAACATTACGAAAACATCACAAGGTATGCATCTTTTATTATTGCATCTCGTAATACAAGACGCTACACAAAAGCAACAAGGAACCAGAAGTACAAAGGATGTATCCACTAGTTCTGCTCCTGTCCATCGGCTCCCAGAGCTCCATGATCGAAGGCCTCGGCTGCCTGAAGCTGAGCTCTCCCCTGCGGTCGGGGTGGACCTCCTGGTGGTGGTGGTGGTAGAGCCTCAAAGCGTCGTCCACCACCTGCTGCTCGGCCAGCTCCTCTGCCTCGTCCGCCTCCTCCCTGCAGACCGCCACGGTCGAACCTCTGCCTCTGCCTAGGTGGTTCCTCAACCGTCTGCTGCTCCTCCGCATGGCGGGTCGGGCAGTCACGAGCCATGTGGCCTTGCCCGCCGCATGCATAGCACTGTCTTCCACTCGAAAGACTGGCTCCGCGTTGTGTGCCCTGCACTGCTGAGCCAGTGCCCTGAGGTCTGGTCTGTCTGGACCCCTGAGTCATTCGTCGACTGCCTGTTGCAGATGACTCTGCCACGTGCCGCCCTGCGGTGGGTCTCTGTGCTGGTGTAGACTCAGCAAGGAAGCTCTCGATCAGAAGGGCCCGCTCCAGTACTCCTGTCTGAGTCGGTATGCTGAGGGAGATCAGCGATGCCCTGATCTCGTGTCTCAAACCCTGCTCGAAGGTCCGGGCCCGGAAGAATGGGTCACGTACCATGTCGGTCGAGTAGCGCGAGAGATCGGTAAATCTCGCCGAGTACTGAGCGACCGTCATGCTGCCCTGCCGCAGCTGTAGAAGCTCCTGGATGCGCACCGCTCGGAGGGTGGCCGGGACGAACTCAGGGCGGAAGAGGCTCTCGAAGTCCGTCCGGAGAAGAGATGCATCATCGTGCACCTGGAGCATCAGGCTCCACCATCGTCCTGCTGCTGCGTGTAGTAGGCTCACAACGAGGATCACCATGAGGTCTGCTGGTGTCCTCACTAGCCTAAACACTCGAACCACCGCCTCCAGCCAGTCCTCTGCTGCCTGAGGATCCGTCTCCCCGCGAAACCTGGGCGGTCGCTGGCGCTGAAACTCATGCAGTGCGCTGAGGCGACGTGCATCGTCAGCGGCTGCTGCTGGAAGCATCGGGGGCTCGGCGGGTAAAGCTACCGCCGGTGCCACTACTGGCAAAGGGCCCTGCACCGAGGCCTCGTCGCTCGGTGGGCTGTCGTCTCGCTCGACTCTCGGAACCCTAGCTAGCTGCCGTCGTGGGGCCATCCTGAAAGGGAAACAGGTGCGCCACGGTTAGAACAGTATACCTGGTGAGCTGATATAAGTAATCACAAAGAAAACTTGAGACTTTCATAAAGCAGATCAGTATACCCGGTGAGCTGACACAAGTAATCACAATGAAAACTTTGAAACACACACGCAATCAATGTTTTCGTGCATTAAGTCGGAAATCAGAAGTCAGGGTCCTGGTGTACGGATACGTCGGCCGCCGCACCAACACTGGACTCCCTGGACTGATATCCACACTCAATACGCCAAACATTATTGCTTCACATAGAAAAGATCAGAGTTCGCGGTAGAACCGAACTCCTCTGATACCAATTTGTCACGACCCGCCCTCGGGGTCCGTGCCGTGACTACCCCAAGCCCGCCTTCCATAGGCCAGGGGCTGGCGACTAGCACCAAGGCGTAAATCCCGGTAAAAAGGGAAGGCATTGCCTTTGAAAAGTAAACACACACCACAGAGTAAACAAGCGGAAAGTAAACACTAAACAAGCAGAGTACGACTGAAAGTGCGGAAAAGTAAATGGGCCAGAATACAAACCCAAACTGAAAGTAAAGTACAACTCGAAAAGGGAAAAACAGCAGATGAAAAGTAAAATCCGCTACTCCGAGCTGTCCACTGGAAATCCCACCTGAAGGGTGGGTACAGATAGCTCCTCTGCTCCACGGGTCCCGTCGTCCGCTCCGTGCACGTCCCGCCCAGTGGTCCACCTCCGGGTACTGTCCCGCTCTACAAGCCTCAGCTAAGGTCAACGCTGTCCGTCGTCTGCAACCAACACAAAGTAGTGCGGGCGAAGCCCGTTCAGGGGTGAGTATAAGATACTCAGTAGGGACCCCGAGACCCCTGAAGGTCTCTCAAATCCACAAAGGATAAACTACGAAGAAAAGTACAATCACGAAGTAACAACCGACACTGCTTAGGTATATGCCCATACATATACCTAAGTCATCAATTAAAATACGCTCCAACCTCCGAGCCCAAGTACAACTCAGTCCACGCAGGAAAGTATACGTATTCCACATAGGAAAGCAAAACATAACCCACACAGGATTGCACAACACAATCCACATAGGAAAACAACAGGATTCAGCTCACACAGGTATACTTTTTCAAGGACGATAAAGATGATCACTGATCCATCTAAGTCATCGGACCCACGAAGGATCGATAGGTAACTAACCCCCGCAGAAGACCCACACAGGATCGGGCTCACACAGAACCTGTAGGCGCTGGCTCACACAGAACCGCTGAGCGCAAGGACCCACACAGGATCGGGCCCACACAGGACCTGTAGCACTGATCCACGTAGGATCGCTGAGTGCTGAAGTTGTCGTCGTCGAATCCACATAGGATCTCTATACTGTCGTCGTCAAATCCACACAGGATCTCTGTACTGTCGTCGTCAAATCCACACAGGATCTCTGTACTGTCGTCGCCAAATCCACACAGGATCTCTGTACTGTCGTCGTCGCAGTCACAGTAGCAGTCGTAGCAGTAGAACAGTCGCAGCCAGCACTAGGGTTTCCGCACACAGCAAGCTTGTTCGGAGGGTCCGCTCCACGAGCCGAGAGGCTGATACATCAACTGTCACGAAGACCAGAGTTGATGTATCCAAAAGATCCGTATCGTCAACAGGAACTCAACGCAACAGACGGCGCGTCGATCGGACGCCCGGTCTGAGAGTTATTGGCATTTTCGTCTCCGGGGCCCGGTTGGTTTTTAAGGAAAAACCAACCCGACCGTACTCCACCTGCGTCCAAACCTCGGGCGGAGTATGCCAAAAGATCCGTCTCACTAAGAGGAACACTACGCGACTGACGACACGTCAATCGGACGTCCGTAGCTCAAGATATGAGCGTTTCCACTCCGAAGGCCCGGTTGGTTTCGTGAACGAACCAACCCGGCCGAACTCAAAGTTAACCGAAACCTTGAGTGCGATATACCGAAACGACCGTCTCGATCCAAGGATCGCGTTTCCGCTGACGGTTCGTCGATCGGAGGTCCGAGGCTCAAGTTATGAGCGAAAAACCCAAACTGGTCCGAAACGGGGGGGTCCGGGTCCGGGCCGACCCTGCCCGACCCCCCCTGGGCGGCGCGGCGGCGGCGGCGGCGGGCCGCGGGGGCGGCGGCGGCGGGCCGCGGTGGCGGCGGGCCGCGGTGGCGGCGGCGGCGGGCCGCGGCGGCGGCGCTTGGCGCCGCACGTGGGTGGCACGCGGGGGGCAAGGCCCCCGCTTTGCTGGAGGGCGGCGCGACAACTGGCCGCGCCGTTTTTTTTAACAAGCGCCCCCCCCCCCCCCCCCCTCGTGGGGGGCCTGCTGGAGCGGAACCGAGGGGGCAGCCGGCCCCCTCCCTTTAAAATAAAACCGCCCCCCCTTTAAGAGGGGGGTTTTGCCAGCTGGCCGGGGAATTAATTCCCCGGTTTAACGGCATCCGGCCGGCCAGCCGGCCGGCCGGTTTTTCTCCAACGGGACCGGAATTTCCGGTCCCCTCTTCGGCTTCCGACGACGGCGGCCCGGCCGCCGGTTTTCTCTTTCGCCGCGGCCCGGAACCGGCCGCGGTCTCCTCGCCCCGCCGCGGCCCGGAACCGGCCGCGGTGTTCGTCGTCCGGCGCGGTGCGACGGCACCGCGCCCCTTCGCCGTACCATGATTCCTTACAACGCGGCGCGACGGCGTCGCGTTCTTGAAGATTCTCCTCGGCGTAGCGCGACGGCGTTGCGTAAATTATAAGCACGATCATCCGCGTGGTGCGACGGCACCACACCACTTGCTTCCACCCGCATGAATAAAACAAGAACGATGGAGGGGGGGTTCGGCCGTGTTCGTGCGGTACGCCCCCCCCCCCCTCACGTTAAAATAAAAACGCAACTTAAAATAAATCAAGTCACACGTTAGTCTTGATAGAATCACGATCAAGAATAAAATGAGGAAACCAAAAGAAAACGACAACCCCTACCTCAGGTTTAAGATTCGAAGAATCGTCTACGTCCCGCGGAAGGCGGCGTCGCGGAGGTCGGGCGTCGCGGTCGTCGTTCGTCAAATCCGTTGACCAAGTGTTATGCTCGAAGAGACACGACGTTGGCGGATCTTCGTTTGCCGACGAAGAAGGTCCGAGGAGGAAGAAGAGGTCCAAAGATACCGGGTCGCCGAGTCGATGATCCTTGACGAAGTGTTGTCGTTCTTCGTTGAGGATGAAGACGTTCTTCGCCGGAGAAGATGAAGAGGAGCTCTCAAAAAGACAAACAAAGAACTCAAAATAAAATAAGACTACCTCTTATTTTATTAACACAACACAAAAGAATTTCAAAGTTTGAAATTCAAAAAGACTTAACTCTCACAATTAAATAAGAGTAACTTAAGCCAATTAATTAGGGGTTAAGTATGTTGAGAGAATTTGAAAAGGTTAGAGGTTCGTGTGGGCCCCACCACACTTAATCCTCCCAAGGGAGGTTAAGTGGGTGTGGGTCCCACTTCCAACCACCTTTGAATAGGTTTTAACAAGTTGTAATTAAAATTGTTCTTCACAATTTTATTTAACTCAAACTAAAAACCCCAAAACGTAACTTTCAACCCGCAACAAACGCAACTCCCGAAAAGGTCTCTTTAAGCGAATATCGGCGCTGCGAGTTCATCGGTGCCCTCAGATTTCAATTTCGAGCACCGGATCAAAAGTTAGGAATTCCCGCTCGTTCGTTCACTGAACGTACCCGAGCCAAATTTCGGAAATTAATTCCGGGCACTCCGGGCCTCGGAATCAGGTGCCGTCTGAAACCGCGCTCTTGTAAAATTCTAAAGAAAATTAAGAAAAAATTTCCCTTGAATTTTACGGGTCTTTACAATATCTTCCTTCTTCGCCATTAATTAAAGATAACTCAACCAATGGATCACATCAAAGAAATTATTGGCCCAATATAGTTGATTGAAAATGTAATTTGTAAATTAAATGGGATAATTTTAAAGTATCATTATTTTTTTATATGATGTCAATTAATGAAGATATGCATCGATCCATCATTATTCTTGATGAAGAGGACTCACACACCCAATGGTGAACCACTCCGACATATAAAACCTTGTCCAAATTTGGTTGTAAATTCTTATTCAGTACATCCAATTCAAAATGGCCTATTCTATAATGTGTCCTAGAAATAGTAAGTGATCCAAGGAAATATTCAATTCGGGATCTCAACATCTTGATTATAAGGAATACCAGATAATTCTTAAGGGAACATATTAGTTTAGTTAATCATAATGGGCATGTCCTTTAGTATGATTATCCCCTTTGTCTTAGTCATTTTTCCTAGATATTCTTTCTCATAGTTAAATAACATCACCAATTTAGTAATTATACCAGAATAGATGAATCCTCCTCCCCATACATGAACAGAATAGTAAGATTATTTACGATGTAATGTTGGATCTCCCTTTTGTGATAGTTGAAATTGTATTTGTATAAAAAAATACAATCCATGGAAAAAATAGAATCAAAATATAGAAAAAGAAGTAAGAAAATATTTTTAATAGGTTCTTTCGAAAAACAACAACTGGGGAGAATTTATATACATTGGATGAAATAATTTAATTATTTTCTATTCTCACAGATAACTCTGCCCCTATATTTTGGGGTAGTGTTTGATTAGTTATACTATAAATGTAAGATAGCAATGAATGGGAAGAACATGGATAAAAATTATTCCCTCTATTACTGAATGAATAACATTCATATTTATTACGGCTTCATTTACAGGCTCCACCTGAGTAATAGTGATAGAATATTCCTTCCTTGTTTCCCTGGAGGTTATTTTTGATTTCCAAAAAACCTTGCTCTTTGTGCATTGGTTTGAAAAAATACGATGTCCCTTGATGTTAAAGCACTTCACTGCATTCAATGTTTAGATCTAAATATTTATTTATTTTTCATTATTAGTATGATTCTTCATTGAAATTTAGTAATTATTAACAACAATCCCCACACTTTTTCATTTGAAGCATCTCATTGTTCCCCTTAAATAGTTACCAAAATTCATTTTCCTTCACTTTTAACACATGGGATGTTGGATTTTATTTCCATTATGGGATTTATCTATTGATCCTATCATATTAAACACCATTTTCAAATATTTATGCCTAGTTCCATGAGTCTACTTAGAATATTTGATATCTATTTCAACCTTAACAACACAATGTGAAATGTAATTATATATTTCAAAGTATCAAATTGCCAATAATTTTCATATCTCAGATATAGGAATTTATATAAGTGATCCACATTTCATTCAATGATAATTACATATTCTTAGTCATATCAGGAATGCCTTGTAATTCATTCCTTGTATTCCTTGATAGACTCATCTAACTTCTCCATCAATCTAATGAACTCCCATTACATCGTAAGATGGATATTTTGGGGTTAATTTTAATTGAAAACTATTTTATTGAAATATTCCCATTACATTGAGGAAATATCCACCTTAATTTGGAGTTTTTCATAAGTGTACACCACTAATCATGTTACTCATGAAAATTACTTATTTAGAGTATCAAATTTTTTTCTTTGGATATTCTAGGGACATATAATATCTTCTCAATTAAATTAATCCTCTGTTCTGCGTTAATGGGATCGAAAGGCCCACTAAATATTTGAGTCCCTACTTTCAAAGAATATTCTACAAAAGAAATTCCCTTTTATAGGATAACAGGTTCATTCCACATGATTCATGTTATTATTCATAACTTCAGCTCATTGAGTATGTAATCTGAATTTGTTCTGAGTGCTCATTCCCATCATATTTGGAATTTCAATTGGGAAATCACCGCATTTACTACCACATAGATTTTTTGAATGGGTTATAATATTTAAATTTATTAAGTAAGAAACAAATAACAATTATTGGGGATTCAATAAATATTTAATAGACATATAAAAAATACATCAAACATAAAATGATAAACTTATAAATTTAAATTATATTATAACATGTTATTCCCAATGATTCAATCCATGTTACCATGGTGGTACAATAATACATATGATTTTTAAATTTATTTCTAATACTACTCTCCAAAAATGAAAACATTGTGATCTGAAACAAGCTATAATGTCCTTATAATTATAAACATATTTCTAAATGATTGTATTCATAAATAACTGTGAAATACTTACGGATGATTTTATAGTCCGGTGTCTTTGTAATATTAGTAACTTAATTAGAATGAATGATTTGAAAATAATGATAAATTTTATTTAATCGCCATAATGAGATATTAAAACCATTTTATCTCTTACATCTAAATAGGATAACGGGGGGAATACATGATCAAAAGGAATGGTCTAAAAATCTATGTATGGGATGAAACGTTGAAGTATACCACCGAACATGGGTTAGTAAGTATAAAAAGATGACATAAAAAGGAATGGAACTTCAATAAAAATAATGAAACCTAAAATAGAGAATATGTTATCATGAAATCATGGAATCATAGGAATTTGGAATAAGACTACAACATGAAATTTTCGTGATTCAACACTAAGCACCAATACAATTCTTCATAGCGGTCAATGTCCCTTGAAGGAATCATGTTTACTCTCTGTCCCAACATGAAGAATAATGAGAATTAAAAATTAACCCAATACATTGGTGATCTATTTGGGTTTACCCTTCTAATAAAAGTAATGTATATTTGTTCCACATAATGAGTCAAAAATAAGGGTTACCATAAGAATGAATCAGGTATAATAATTATTTCATAAGGCATAAAAAAGGGAAGGACTTAATGGTGTCTATTAATGAATGGATTTTAATCATAATTTAAAATTAATAAGGTAAAATATGAATGGATAATGATAATTCATGTTAGGCTGAATTGAAAATTTTTAAATATAGTATTTCATAATTATTATAAATGAAACATTTTAATGCATTTTGTAGAAAATATTAAAGAGAATTCACAGTGAACAACAACTAATATATTATATGAAAATAGAATGAAAAAATAAATATTTTCATTATTAAATATTTTTTTAGTAGAATAATAGGGTATTAAAATAGATTATGGATGGAACATTAAAATGGATAAGAAATTGTGCAGTTCCTTATAGTTGGGCATCCTTAGTGGGATGAACTATGAAGTGAAAAATATAAAAACATGAATTTAAACAAAACAAGAATAATTGAGCTTGAAAATTATGATTGGAACATAAATATATAATTTAGGAAGAGTTCATAATAATAATTTTGAATTTCATTTGGGTGAAAGGAGAGAAATTGTAACCCATATAAATAAATTGGATATTTAGAAAGAATCCCTTACCGTATGATTGTAAAAGCTATTAACATGTACTTAATATCTAGAATAATCTAATTAGATCCATTAATTATATAATTATATACCTATTATAAATGTTCATTATTTATTTTTATTTTATTATGTTTATTTATGGACTTTTGATGACTTATACTATTCATTGTTGTAATTCCATGAGTGTTCATTTAATGATATTATGATTTGTTCCATTTCATTTAACTGTACGAGTTTAGGTCAAATGGGAAAATTATATCATATTGGAATTTATTTGATGTTTATTCTCCTCCATATTTTCAAATTTTCCAACAATTCATTTTTTAATTAAATTGTAATTATTCATTAAAAAATATTAATGATTAACATTAGTTTATTTTCAGGAATTTTTTATCATAAGAAACTAGTTTGATTTTATTATTTTATATTATGTATATATTCTATTTCCAGAACATTAAATATGCTGCAATATATATATATATATATATTAATAATTTTTTAACCATAATAATGGTTTCATGAAAATCCATGATGGAGGTAATGGAAAATGAAAATACATCATCTATGATAATGGTAAACTGATACCTCACAGATGATTTTTTTCATATTTAGAATTAAAGGGAGAGGGAAGATATATGATTATGTATCATACACTAAAAAATTAAAAATATAGTATATATATTTTATGGGATTTATCATGTCAATCAAAAAGGGATAGGTGATGAGAGGATAAGAAAACAAAATAAAATTATATCAAAATAAATGAAAAGGAAAGAGGATTTTACCTCTTTAATTTCGTCTCCTTTTGAACCTCCTTGAGGTAATTGGGTTTGGTCTTTTACTTTGACCATAAGATCAGGGATTTGGGGATGAGGATTGGGAATATTATTCTGTATAATTTTTAAATTATTCTTTTCTTGGATGGTGTGAGGACAAGAGGTGGTGAGTGGTGTTATTTATAGTGTGAGGAGAGGTGTATTTTTTATTATTTTATTAATTTTTATATTGTTTTTTCTCAAGAATATCAATATTGTTTATTCCTATGAATATTTAATATATCTAGTAAAATTTGGTTTGATTCAAAGAATTATTACATTATCCATACATCATCCATGACTCAGAAATTAATGTATTTGTTAAATATTGTAAATTACTGTATTTCAATATCCACCAAAAATTCTACAATTTTAAGTAAATTAATCAAAATTCACAACAACCATTTTTCAATTTTTAGGTTTATAAATAGACTCCATATTTTCAAAATAAATTTATAAATATGTGAAATTTGATGCTTAAATAAAATCATAATTTATTTAAAATTTTCGGATTTTAATATTATAACAAATTTATAGACACATGGAAGAAATAATTAGAATCTCATGAAAGTAAAAAATAATAATAATAAATCAAAATACTAATTTATGAATCTATTTTATGAAAAAAATAATCTAAATAATTATATTTATTATTAATTTTAAACAAACAATTATGTTTCACAAAAATAAAAATACTTAATTAATAATTTTGAATAAAAATTATTGACTTCTTCCATGATCTAAATATATTTAATTTTCATTCAAATGATATCTAAATTTTATTTATACATTCATAGGTGATTTTATTATTCTATTGGATGGGTTAAAATTCTTAAAGGAAACATTACAATTCCATCAATCATGTTACTATTATATTTGTATTTGTTTTTCAATTTATGTAAATACCACTTATTTCATAATTTAATTGTCAAACTAACTATTTGATTTGGTAATGTATATTTTGAAAGAATTTTATACTATTTAAGATAATTTAATGAAGGAACATTTCATTATTAGGGTTTGTGTTGTAACATGGATGGTTAAACAATACACCATCATCTTGATAATAATCATCTGAATTAGAATAATAAATACATTTATCTTTGTTTGTCGGAGTGATTATCTCAATAGGGGAGAATTTAGTACCCTATAAAAATTTCTATATAAAATTGAATTTTTTGAAATCCCTCTAATGTTTGAATTCAACCCATTATATCAAAATATGTAGTATGATAAAGATCTCAATATTTCTAATCATATTTATAATGAATTATTTTTTCTGGAATGAATAGTATACAATATTATTTCATCTATTGAAATCATTTTACATTATCAAAATACAATAAGAACATAGTATAAGATATAATAACAATTTAATATTTTTTATAATTAGAACCATTTTATGTTTTAATGTAGAATTAATGTAATCAAAGTAACCCACACATTAGAATGAATGAATACAAGAGGTTCAATATCATGCTGAGACATAGTCCCCTCCATATCATCATCTCCCACTACCAAGAATTTTATATCGAATAAACAAGATGATCGACATCAAATAGAAGTTATTTTAATAGTCCAAAAACTGTCCAGGTATCAAATGCCCTCTTCCATAGTTATACGTGGGAATGCAAATAAACTGTCCACATAAGGACCACTACCTCTATTTTCCATGGGAGTAAAATTGTATGAATAGATGGGAAGATATCTTGGTATCTTCCTGTTTAGTACAAGATATTGTCTGTATATATTAAATTGAGTATGGAACACACTTTTCCAAATTGAAGAAATTTTAGCATAATAGAGAAATTTAAAAGAGTATAATTTAGATGTTCTTGGTTTTTTTGTAAATAATCATTTGACTCTTGAATTGATTCAGTAGTGAATCTTGTGTTAAGTTCTGTTTGAATCCTCTGAAACACAATGTGTCACAGAATTGTTCTATGACAGGAGAAAATCACTTAATGTGATGATGTTGTTTGGCTTCACAATGGTGTGTTTTAAATGGGGAGAGCAACTTGATTTCAACTAAATCCAGCTCTATGTGTGTTTCAAAAATTATACCAATCATTTTTCAACTTGTTCAGATTATTCACTATTCCATATCATACTATAAGAGCATGTGTGCAACAATTTTTATCAGCAGCAATAAAGAGAATATCTGGATAATCAACTTCCTCACATTACTCAATATTATACACTCTTAAATGATTGATTTTGAGAAAATAATAGGAAATCATTAAAATAATAAATATAATTAAATTTACTAAATATGGATATTATAATAATTTGGATCAAAATGATTAGTTAAGAAAATGGTTGTGTTGTATTAGAATAGTCGCGACTCTAGGTCATACAGTGTCTCTATTGTGTGGTATATTGTTATAGTTGTTTGATAATAGTAGTGTCATATAATTACCAATATTTTTACAATATTGGTCGTGTCTCAACTTCCGATGTCGGATCTAGTGGTGCATGGCATAACACATTATTATAAATATCCAAAATTCGGTTTTGTCGATATGATATTTGTGGTTACTCATCTGGTCATATCAAGTACTTATCGAAATTGATGTTCTAGAATCAGGACATCCTGATGGTGTGTCTATTGAATGTATCTCAGACTTCTTCATTTTTTTAATCTTGTAGTACAACATCATGGAGGTGTTATATCAAACATTATCTCATCCTCAATGGTGAAACAAAGATAGAAATTTTTTTCACCAATCTCATAAAATATATTACATAAATAGAAACATGAAGATCATTAATATAATTAGAATCACAATTATTTGATCCTTATAACTATTAGGCAAACAGTCACCCCTTTTTTGATAAAAAATCAGGGCATCCAAATTATTACAAAGGTTTAATCATGATTGTAGATACCCAAATCTTGACGTACATGGACATTACATTACTTTTGTGGAATACTTAATACATTACAAAAACAGACAAATAATGGTCGTAATAGTTTAGTGTCTTTGGAAACTCGGAACGTAATCTTCTAATCGTGGTGAAAGATCATCAACATCTCCCATAAAGATCTTCCCCTTTTGTTTTCTTACCTTGAACCTTTCTTTATATCCTGGGGAAAATAAAACATATAAAGGGTGAGCTCAAATGCTCATTAAGGATAATAATGGATAAAATAAAACAAATCATATACATTTGAACTTAAAAACTTGAAAATAATGTTTAACCATCAAAATCTTGAACAATGACATAAAACATGGTAGTACACAAGGCATAGATCATAACGAAACATTAATCATGATAAAATATCGGGGGAATAAAACACGTTATTGTGGAAACAATTAAGCACAAGATATGATTTCCATAGTATCCAAGGCATTGCTTCCAAGACCATCTTAGTGGACAAAGTCCCTTTCTGAATCGAGTTCACTCCTCGTTCCAGTCTTGTATTACTGAACCAGATTAACTTACCATTCCAGCCATGTCTATCTCATGAGATATAAATCTTTATAAAATTGATTGGAGGGAGATATAGGTCCCACCGATCACATAATGAAATCATTCTTACTTGTGACACAAAATAAACATACATCATTCATAATAAACCAATGAATAAAATGGGTTTCATAAACATCATCCCATCATCACATAATCCATATAAAAGAAATGGATATCATTTTATAATAAGAAAAGTGAAACCAAGTAAATCATAAAGATATTATACTTGAAACATACACATATGAAATAATGTTATCTTAGATGGAAGATGGTTTTCATAAAACACTTGAAATGAATTCTTGAGAAAAATACCCTTTCTTCTTCAAAATAATTTTGTTCTCACAAAATGTCATGAAATTTTAAAAGAAAAGGATTTTTTTGAAAATAGTCATGAAATATTTTGGAGTAATATTCATGAAAATAACGCTTTATAAAACCGTACATTTTTTTTCACAACATAGAAGTTAAAAATAACAATCTCCTCATACTTTTGTCGGAAATGTCAAAAAGTACCATGTATGGTAAACAAAAGAAAGATTCCTTACATACGATGTGGTAAAAGTATGAAAAGGGTAAAAATGTATTAAAAATACATGGAATGAATGTTAAAATTTTATGAAAAGATTTTTAGAGCATATGGACATGGATAATAAACATAACCCCCAATAAATACTTACGAGTAAACAATCTCGGATAATAATGAGATTGGAATAATTGTCCCTTACCTTAGGTATGATATGCTTCGTATGGATCCAAACCCCATGTATATTGATTTAAATAATGTCATTGACTTATTAAATAATCATATTCATTGTTATAATATCATATGTGTTTCACTTATGACTTTATATTACCTGTTCTTTCGTAAATTCTATGATAAAGCAGCTTTTTGGGTAAAATCATTTCATTTGTCGTATGTGTTTCGACTTGCCATTCTTGATATTATTACTTATATACTTATTTACATAATTACATAATGTAATACATGATTTATATATAATATATATTCATCATATAAATATTTATTATAGATCGATAAAAGGAATGAAATACATTGTTCATGGACACAGTAGGTCGTACGTACACATGAATGCTGTTTTTGTTTCCTTGTTGAATTGAATGAAACTAAATAGATGACATACATATATATATACATAAATCAAGTAGAATTATTATTTCATATATTTAATTGTTATTCATTATATAAAATTTATGATCATTCATGTATGGTTAACATGGCGAATGAATCTCATCGTGTCGTGGAGACAGTAGTCTGTATGTATGCACGAGCGATGATATCATTCCCATAATTATAGAAATGAATTTGAGTGGATGGTATAATATATAAAAATCAGTATGATGTTATAATAACCATATATAGTTATTCTTTACTCCATTATACCCTTCCATGTAAGGTGTTGGTGGAAAAACAGATTACACCACGACGTGGAGACGGTATTCCGTACGTACGCATGCGGTGTGGTTTTGTTTTCCGTAGGATGGATTGAAGGTGAAATAGGGTTGTTTCATATTTATAATTACATAAAGTATATGAGGGATACTGATGTTATTGCTTCATAATGAAACAAATAAATAAGAGGGAGTAGAAGAAGAATGGAACCTGAAGAAAATGGTAGAAGGTATTACCTCTTTCTCGAAGTGCCACCTTTAAACATTTTCTTAGGGCACTATATTTGGTCTTTTGAGAAGACCAGTACCTCTATTAGGTTTCTAAGGAAGTGGGGAAGTGAAATTGGTAGGGTTTTTCCGAGCCTGAAGGCTCAAATTGGTGTGAGGAGGTGAGGGAGGAGGTGCCCTTTTATAAGGGAGGAGAGGGGCACCTTTGGAAATATAAGAAATATTAGTTTATATTAAATCCCAAACCCACTTAAAAACTTCCCAAATGACTCATATCCAAATATTAGATGATATAGGGTTGTAATATCATCAAAACATTAAAATTTAGACATGTTAAGAATTTATTTTAATCATTATGAACTTGATTTATCCTTATTTATCAATTAAATTTTATTTGTGGTAATAATATTCTAAATATTAAATAATTTTGAATAATTACATATGTGTTTTGAATTTTCCATAGTTCTACAATTTATGATATTTTAGACCATAAAATTTAAATTTATAATTTTTAAATATTTCTGTGATTTTTAAACAATTTTATAATATGTTATTTTTATAAAATAACAATAGTGTCAATTTTGACACTATTCATTTTTTTGAATTTAAATAAACAATATACAGAAGATATTTTCGAACTGAAAGCATTAATAGATTCTTAACATGTCATATATTTCTTGAAAATTAGTGGAGCACATTAAATAGTTCATATAATATTTATTTTAATATTTTTAAAACCATTTATTTGATATTTCTCTTAATAAAATAATTTCAACATCACTATTATGTCACCTTTAATGATAATTATGTAATCCCTAAAAATTCTAAATAATTTAATATGATGTAGAAAATTTTATTAGATTTCTGGATACGATTTATATCCGAATTTTCATGAATTGTATCACTAAACTAAAATTATTATAGTTATAAGATTTAAGAAAGTGACATTTGTACTTTCTTTGGTTTTAATAAATATTAAATTATTTTCTGGGACAAAAGTCCATTAAATGTATATAATCCGACCCTTAGGTGATATTGGTTGACTTTTAATCATCCTATAGGATTTTGGAAGGTGTTAGGGTAATTTTATAATCTTATATTTACCCCTTAATTACCCGATTTACCTTTAACTATGGTAATAAAATTTACCGTAGTCACTTTTCATAATGCCCAAAAATAAAAAGTATTTTATTAACATAATTTGTACCCACTGATTCCAAATATGGAATCTATTTTTTCAAATTCAATACAAAAAAGTTTCAGAAATTAAATTTAAATTAATCCCGTTGTTGAAAGTAAATGGGGGTTGGTTTAAAACATTGCAAAAGATTGAATTGATTTAACCTATGAATGCAATGTAAAATCAATGATGATAACATACATTATATTAAATTGTAAAAATATATTCTATTTATATTTTAAAACCACTAAATATTATAATTTATCAATATAAATTATCGCAATGAAAAAAGTTGTTTTTAATTAAAAATTAGGGTATTTTTACTATTCATCAAAACATGAAAGTTATCAGAAAAGTATAAAAAATATATCCAAAGTAAATTTTTATATCATAATTCCTAATTAGAATTTAATTTTGTCAAATTGAACATATAAACATGTCAAAAACTTGATTTATTGTGGGTTCTCCATCAAAAGGCGGCAAAACTGCATTTCTTGAAAAATACTTATTTTACCCGAAAAATTTATTTTGTTCCCTTAACTTGTTCTAGAAAATGTGTAAGATGAATAATAATGTTATAAAATTAAAAATGTAGTTAATAGTATTCATAATGGCTAGTCCATAATAATATAATAACAATTTATCATTGTTTAGTAAAACCCGGTATTGCGTACAACACACGCTCTCGAGGAAGGTCGCGATTGCGTGTAATGCAAGCCAAGACAGGGTTGTGTGTAGTGAAAGACTCCTTTGTTGTTATGTATAACATAATAAAACCATATTTCATTTATACATTGAATATATATATATATATATACACTCAATGTTGCGAACTTGAACTTGTGTGTAACAAGATCAAAAAATAGTGTTGCGTATACTGCAAGCTAATACTGTGTTGCGTATAGTACAAGCTAATCTTGGTGTAGTGTAAAATAAAAGGAATTAAAAAGAATATATCTCATAAAATCTCGGGGTGATACATTATACCACCCTTATAATGAATTTCACCCTCGAAATTCGTTGGTGTTATAAATCATTACTATTAATAGAAACCCAAATCGTAAAATAGAATGCTAAAAATTAACTTTAAAAAAGAAAGTTAGAAACGTAACGGTCACCCAAGGTAACTCAGAATTGGGTTTCCACATAGGATTGTATAGGTGAAAATATGGATATGGAGGAAAAATATAACGACCTTGTTCTGATGGAGAGTTGTATAGAACGTGGCTATGAAAAAACCAAAAATCACAAAGCCATAAATTTGTGATGATTTAAGGTACCATCTGATTCATCAGATATGAGGGCACTAGGACAACATTTTTGGTTTTCTAGATCATTTCCCTAACGTTGGTGAATTAAAATAAATACTTACATGATTTTGGTACAATTTCACTATTGTTCGTGCTTTGAACAATTTCCGCTTCATCTCTTAAAAAAATGAAGTTGACGTTTTTATTCAGGAAGTGTTAACAGGTCATGTGATAGAATGATGGGCCATTCCATTTTTTTCAAACAAAAGGATAGGAAAATTTATCAAATATATATAAGTCCATCTATGGTGTGGTTAATCATATACGATTACAAAAATGAACTTATACTTCATATATCATACCGCTTAATAAAATATAAGTACATTCTATTAACCAGGGATATCCAGTAGGCCAGTGGTAGACGATAAAGGCCAGTCGCACTTCGGTTGTGGGTCCAATTCCCACAGCCTTGTCGGACGTGACGGGTTGTCGTTCATCCTGCAGGTTATCCTTTTTCTAAAACTATACTATCGTAATATTTCACAAATAAAAAGTTATATACTTAAACAGTACTATATGATGTCCATTTCAACCATTAGGCTTATCTAAAATACTTCTATCGGATTATTAGAAATTTCATCTACCGAGCATGTGAATTCCTTCATTTTTCCCCCATATATCATAAGATATATCTTTTTGGTCACATTCTAAACATGTGAATACCTTAATCATTTATTCTATTGAAACATGAATTACAATAGAAACTTAGAGAAAACATGAATTCGGTCAAAAGTTAACTCTTTCCACATACAAAAATCCCAAATAAAATCTATATACTCGAATAATGATATCACTTTTCCCTTTTATCAGCCATGAGCTCATGAATACTACCAAACATATTGTTTTCTCCATATCCCTTTTTATGCACATATCATCTTCTTTCCAAAAATGTCTTAATAACCATTCATGGTTACCAGTACCATTCAACATATACTTTCAAATACTTTAGGAAAAACAATACTGTAACAATCCTTAGATTATTCTTTATTACATAGTACCATACATTATTCTTGATAAACAGACAATCATTCCACTAACTTCATAAAACACTAGCTGAGCTTCATCATTTCTTTCATCTCATATTTCATTTGTAGTCTCTTCATCATCATCCACATAAATACTACCCATATGACCATGCTGATTCTCTTTATGAGATTTTCCCTTAGGGCATTGGTTTGAATAATTCCCATACATTCCACATTTAAACCATCTAATAATTTTTGATGTCGTAGAAATACCATTATCCTTCTCCATGATGTTAACTGAACCTTTTCTTTTGCACTTACTGGCTTCGTGTCCTTATTTTCCACACCCAAATCATCTTCTAGGTCCTTTGAAGAAATCTCCCTGATGCCTCTTCCCACAAGATTTACATGAGGGAAATTGAACTTTCTTTCCTTTATGATCATCATTAAACTCTATCTTTCTCTTATTATCTAAGTCGGGAAACATACCAAAGTTGATATTATTGATCATATTATGAGAATTCTGATTAGGCATAATAACTATGTTTAGACTTCCAAATCCCTTTTAATTTGGTTTCTCATGAAGAATATTACTCCATTGTCCAGCATATCCTCCATTATCATGAATCTTTATGTTTCCAGCCATTTTCTAAAACCAAAAAAAAATTACTATGAGAGGAAAAAAACATACTAGGGAAAAAAACATAATAATGGGGGAGTACCGTCAACATCTAACATCTTAGGTTAAATTATAATATCATTAGCGCAATTATAGGACTATAACCTATACTTAAACATAACCTTAGGGACATCCCTAGACATACCTTAGAAATATATCTAGGGATCTCATTAATGTTTTCGCATCCTAGTTTCCGAAGGTGAACTAAACCTTTCCTCTAATACCAACTATAGAGACCCAAAGCATGACGTACAAGGACATTACATTACTTTTACGGAATACATAATACATTACAAAAACAGACACACAAGGACCGTAATAGGTTAGTTTCTTTGTAAACTCATAACATAATCTTCTAATCGTGGTGAATGATCTTCAACATCTCCCATAAAGATCTTCACATTTTTTTCTTACATAGAACCTTTCTTTATATCCTGGGGAAAATGAAACATATAAAAGGTGATCTAAAATGATCAATAAGGGTAATTATGGATAAAATAAAATAAATCGTATACATTTGAACTTAAAAACATGAACATAATGTTTAAACATCAAAATCTTGAGCAATGACATAAAACATGGTAGTACATAAGTCATAGATCATAAAGAAACATTAATCATGATAAAATAGCATGGGAATAAAACATGTGATTTTGGAAACCATTAAGCACATGATATGATTTCCATAGTAGCCAAGGCATTGCTGCCAAGACCATCTCAGTGGACAAAGTCCCTTTTTGAATCGAGTTCACTCCTCGTTCCAGTCTTATATTACTGAACCGGATTAACTTACCGTTCCAGCCATGTCTATATCATGAGATATAAATCTTTACCCAATGAATTGGAGGGAGACATATGTCCCACCCATCTCATAATGAAAACATTCTTACTTGTGCCACAAAATAAACATACATCATTCATAATAACCCAACGCATAAAATGGGTTTCATAAACATCATCCCATCATCACATAATCCATATAAAAGAAATGGATATCATTTTATAATAAGAAAAGTGAAATCAAATAAATAATAGAGACATTATACTTGAAACATACACATATGAAATAATGTCATCTTAGATAGAAAATGGTTTTGATAAAACACTTGAAATCAATTCTTGAGAAAAATATCCTTTCTTCTTTAAAATCATTTTCTTTTCACAAAATGTCAAGTAATTTAAAAGAAAAATATTTTTTTGAAAATAGTAATGAAATATTTTGGAGGAAGCTTCATGAAAATAAGGCTTTATAAAAACATAAAAATCTGTTCATGTCATATAAGTTAAAAATAACAATATCCTCGTACTTTTGTCGGAAAAGTGAAAAAGGACCTTGTATGGTAAAAAAAAGAAAGATTACTTCCATACGATGTGTTAAAAGAAAGAAAAGGGTAAAAATGTCTTAAACATATAGGGAAGGAAAGTAAAAATTTTATGAAAACATTTTGAGAGCATATGGATAAGGATAATAAACATAACCCCCAGTAAATACTTACGAGTAAAAAATCTCGGATAAGAATGATATTGGAATAATTATCCCTTACCTTAGGTCTGATATGCTTCATATGGATCCGAACCTCATGTATAATTATTTAAATAATGTCATTGACTTATTAAATAATCATATTCATTGTTATGATATCACATATGTTTCACTTATGACTTTATATTACCCGTTCTTTCGTAAATTCTATATTAAAGCAGCGTTTTGGATAATGTCATTTAATTTATCGTATGTGTTTCGACTTGTAATTCTTGATATTATTACTTATATCCTGATTTAAATAATTCCAGAATGTAAAACATGATTTATATATAATATATATTCATCATTTAGATATATATTATAGATCGATAAAAGGACGAAATACATCGTTCATGGAGACTATAGGCCGTACGTACGCATGAACGCTGTTTTCGTTTCCTTATTGAATTGAATGAAACTAAATAGATGACATAAATATATATATACATAAATATAGTAGCATTATTATTTCATATATTTCATTATTATTCATTATATAAAAATAATGATCATTCATGTATGGTTAACATGGAGAATGAATCTCATCGCGTCGTGGAGACGGTAGTCCGTACGTACACACGCGCGATGATATCGTTCCAATAATTATTGAATAGAAATGGAGTTGATGGTATAATATATAAGAATCAGTATGATTCTATAATAACCATATATATTTATTCTTTACACCATTATACCCATCCATGTATGGTGTTGGTGGAAAAACAGATTACACCATGGCGTGGAGACGGTATTCCGTACATACGCACGCGCGGTGATTTTGTTTTCCATAGGATGGATAGATGGTGAAATAGGGTAGTTTCATATTTATAATAAAATATATGTATATGAGGGATACTGATGTTATTAATTCAGAATGAAAAAACTAAAGAAGAGGGAGTAGAAGAAGAATGGAATTGAAGAAAACGGTAGAAGGTATTACCTCTTTCTCGAAGTGCCTCCTTTAAACATTCTCTTAGGGCACTAGAGTTGGTCATCGGAGAAGACCAGTACATCTAGTAGGTTTCTAAGGAAGTGGGAAAGTGAAATTGGTAGGGTTTGGCCGAGCTTTAAGGGTCAAATTGGTGTGTGGAAGAGAGGGAGGAGGTGCCCTTTTATAAGGGAGGAGATGGGCACCTTTGGAAATATAAGAAATATTAGTTTATATTAAATCCCAAACCCACTTAAAAACTACCAAAATGATTCATATCAAAATATTAGATGAGATAGTGTGGTAATATAATCAACCAATTAAAATTTATACATGTTAGGAATTTATTTTAAACATTATCAACTTGATTTTTCCTTATTTATCAATTTTATTTTATTTGTGGAAATAATATTCTAAATTTTAAATTATTATAAATAATTACATATGTGTTGTGAATATTATGTAATTTGATAATTTATGACATATTAGACAATATAAATTTAAATTTATGATTTTTAAATATTTTTGTGATTTTTAAACAATTTTATAATATGTTATTTTTATAAAATAACAACAATGTCAATTTTGAAACCATTAATTTTTTTAATTTAAATAAAAAATATACAGAAGATATGTTGGAAATAAAAGATTTAATAGATTCATAACATGTCATATTTATCTACAATATTAGTGGAGCACATTAAATAGTTCATATAATATTTATTTTAATATTTTTAAAACAATTTATTTGATATTTCTCTTAATAAAATAATTTCAACATCACTATTATGTAACCTTTAACGATAATTAATTAATGCCTAAAAATTATGAATAAATTTATATGATTTAGATAATTTTATTAGCTTTCTGGAGACTATTTATATCCGAATATTCATGAATTGTATCAGTAATCTAAAGTTATTATAGTTATAATATTTAAGAAAGTAACATGTTGTCACTTTGTTTGGTTTTAATAATAATTAAATTATTTTCATAGACAAAAGTCCATTAAATGAATCTAATCTGACCCTTAGGTGATATGGGTCGACTATTAGTCATCAAATAGTATTTTTTATGGTGTTAGGATAGTTTTATAATCTTTTATTTACCCTTAATTACGCGATTTACCTTTAACTATGGTAAATAAAATTTACCATAATTACTATTCATAATGCCCAAAAATAAAAAGTAGCTTATTAAAATAATTTGGAACCACTGATTCCAAATATGGAATCCATTTTTCCAAATTCAATACACAAAAGTTGCAGAAATTAAATTAAAATTAATCCCGTTGTTGAAAGAAAACGGGCTTTTGTTTAAAACTTTTCAAAAGATTTAATTGATTTAACCTATGTATTCAATGTAAACTTAATGATAACAACATACATTATATGAAATGGTTAAAATATATTCTATTTATATTTTAAAACCATTCAATATTATAATTTAACAATATAAATTATCTCAATGAAAAAATTTGTTTTTAATTAAAAATTTGCGTATTTTTACTATTCATCAAAACATGAAAGTTATCAGAAAAGTATCAAAAATTTATCCAAAGTAAATTTTTATATCCTAATTTCAAATAAGAATTTTATTTTGTCAAATTGAACTTATAAACATTTCAAAAACTAGATTTATTGTCGGTGCGCCATCAAAAGGCGGCAAAACTGCATTTTTTGAAATATACTTATTTTACCAGAAAAATTTATTTTGTTCTCTTAACATGTTCTAGAAAATGTGTAAGATGAATATTAATGTTATAAAATTCAAATTTTAGTTATTACTATTCATAACAGCTAGTCCATAATAATATAATAACAATATATCATTGTTTAGTGAAACCCAGTATTGCGTACAACACACGATATCGAGGAAGGTCGTGATTGCGTGTAATGAAAGCCAAGTTAGGGTTGCGTGTAGTGCAAGAATCCT
Source organism: Viscum album (assembly GCA_963277665.1). NCBI lineage: Eukaryota > Viridiplantae > Streptophyta > Magnoliopsida > Santalales > Viscaceae > Viscum > Viscum album. The sequence goes on along the minus strand of OY728128.1, from coordinate 156,307,841 downwards.
TTGTTTTTTTGTATAACATAATCCAACCATATTTAATTTATACAATGAATATATATATATATATATACATATACATATAAATATACACTCAATGTTGCGAACTTGAAATTGTGTGTAACAAGATCCAAGAATAGAGTTGCGTATACTACAAGCTAATACGATGTTGCGTATAGTACACGCTAATCTTGGTGTAGTGTACAATCAAAGGAATTAAAAAGAATATATCTCATAAAATATTGGGGTGTTACAATGATATCAATTCAAGATCAAAATATAAAAGAAGACGTATCTATCACTATATTTGTAGATATCATCAACGAAAAATACGAAAATATTAAGTATCAAAGGTAAGTATCTTGAATGAAAGTTAGAATTATTAAAAAAAATATAGTATCAAATATAATATATCAAATCAAAAATTCAAAAATCAAATATTCCATAAAAATTATCCCCCTTTTGGGATTATAAAAAATGTAAAGATCATCCTAATAAACATACTAAAAGGTAGAAAAACAATGATAAAGAACATAATAAGAGTGAGAAAAAGAAATTCTAAATGATTATCAAATTTTTATTTATTAACCAAGTCCCATCAATGAAAAAATTTCTAATACAAGAAAAATAATGGTTGTGGATTAATAATAGGGGTCCATTTGTTCTTTTCCATTACCAATGTCATTTTATTTTTCATCATCTGAGGATTCTGAATCGACTCGAGGTAAAATATATGGAACACTAGTTGAGAGCCCATCTACATTCTGAGGATTATCTATTACAACAACAACAACTAGTTAGAGGTGTCTCAAATCATGTATAAGAGAAAAAAAGTCTTAAATAAGGAATATAAATGGAAAAGAGTATCCTTATTATATTTTAGTTTGAGGTAATGTTAAGGAGAAATATGAACTATGTAATGAGAAAAAACTTCTTCTTTGTGATTATAAGGAAAACACATCATGTGATTTATAAAACCCATGATGATCTGATAACCACATTCTATTTCACTAATGAAATCACTTTTCTATTCCATGAAGTATTTCAAAGTAGGATTCATCTCACTAAGAAACCTTATTTGTTCTTTTAAAGCCTTATTCATAGGATTCTTCTTCAAATTTTCATCCTGAAAAATAAATTTTCTTCCATATCCTAGTTTTTGTAAATATATGATAGCTAATATCAAAGGGTTATTGTAATAATTTCCATTTTAGTTGTTATTTCATTGGAATATAATGTAATCAAAATAATAATATGATCTGAGTTATATCAAATTCTACTCGATGTCTCTTAGGACTAATCAGTGACACTTTCGGATGCAATACCTAAAGTAGCTCTTAGCTCATCTCTGACAACTGTTCATATCTAATAAATATCCACAACTAGATATAAATGAGGAGATGAATATAAAGATGTTTCTTTATGAATATTATTTACCCCTTCTAGATAAGTATTAAAGGATTACTTCAACTAATCTAATATAACATTGATAGACTCTATCTCCCTTATAATTCTATTACTCTCAATCTCAACTTCTTTAATATTATGCATCAAAATTCGTTGGATATATTGAATAACATACTAAAAAATGTATTATTATTTTTTCTCATAGATGAGGTTCTCTTGATTTGGTTGATTCATTAATGTTAATTCAAAATCAATCATCATTATTTTTTCAATATCTTCCATGTCACCTTTAGTGACAACAACAACAACAATGACAAAAAAAAATTTGCAGCAAGTTCATGAGGATGAGTTCTTATATAAGAAAAATTTTCAAATAAAATTTCAAAGTCAACATGAGATATTAATGATCCCTTAGGATCTCCTTCATCTCAATCCTCAGGTCCACAATTCATTGGTGTTCTCATTGAAAACAAGAGTAATTTCACCATTCGTTATATATAGTATCAACACATTGATGTATAATGAAAAATGACTGGATTCAATGGCATGCGTTTCAAAAATAACTACAATAACTAAAAATCCAAGATTTCTTTGTCCATCTGAAATTTGGGAAGCTATGTTCTGTTCAACACTACCTTTTTTATTTTTATCAATAGAAGGTGCTAGAATCATCTAAGAATCATTATTTGTCCATCAATAATATATTCAAATTCTTTAAAACGTCAAATGGATGCTTATTATTAGAGAAATTGACTGACTGATCATCACTTAATTTCTTATAAAACGGAATCTCTATCTTCTCTTGCTCACCTACATGTTGTTCTATATCAGAAATCACACACAAAAGTTCTATCATATTTGAATTTGAAGCTTTTTGACTAATGGAAATACATCCGGCCTCAACATCATCATCCACTTGAGATTCATGAAGTATCTCTTTATATATGTATTTAACCCCTTATATATATTTCATCCTTATACATATGCACTGATGGAATATCTATATATATTCCCTTATTTAGCCACTTTCACCACAAACATCCAATTCATCATCATCACTTCCAGTTATATCATCACTTTCATTTTCATTACAATTTCCTCTAGTTTCATAATCCTCATCATCTTCCTCATACTTCTATCCATCATCAGCCTTATTGGAAATAAAACTCGCATAATTACCATATCTGGAGACCTCAATTTCTACTTCATCACATTGAACTAGGTTTTCTCTTTTTTCATAGTCTCCTATGTGGTTTAGGATCCCCAAAATTGATGGGGGAATATTTGGGAGAAAAATAAAGATCATTCCCTCATCAACAGAAGATTCACATCGATCTTATATCCTCATCCTCACATTAGTATTCTATAACCTCATCATCTTGCTAAACTGTATCAATATAATCCATTGGTCTCGTATAATGATATACACGGTTAAACTCATCATATAACTTTTTTGGAATAACCAACCCACTATTTCTTCAAAGGGTTAAATCTAGTCATCACCACTAAAGTAGTAGCACATGTAAAACATAATACATCACAATCTATAGTTTTTTCATTATCCTTGGCCCTTGGTGATCAACATGGCTGAGAGAAAAATTTGGGTAGATCGATGACTTGGATTTAGAGGGTCACATGATAATCCCAAAGTTTTGCACCATGAGATATGTATACAAATTTATCTTGTGGAATTAATTCATTACAAAATGAAAATAATCATGTTGGTAAGTTAATATTTTTAAATAATCCTTTCATTGTAATAATATTTATTATAAATACATAATGAGAATAATACAAAATCCATAAAACTCGAAAGAAACAAGTCTTACGGTTTTGACGTCTCATGTCAGTTTTGTAAAACTTCTTTATATAAATATTTATCACTATCATATGTAATGATACACCAAAAATCCCCATAATCTCATTTATGGTTTAAATTCAATTATTTATGACCTTTCATTGATGAAAACCCAAATAGGTTCCCTTTGACCTTATTTTGTATCCAATCAAAACTATATTGATTAAATGGAAACCATACATTCTAAAAGAATTCATAAATCAACATGTAGTAGAAGGGTCTCATAATTGATGGTTACCAATATAACCATCCTTGGTTTTGCAGTACATGGAGTACTAAAGACAGTATAGAAAAAAACCACTTCAATTCAACTTCCTCTTAAGTAGTGATAACTCTGTTGGAAATCAAAGGATTAACGGGTGCAATAAGAGTAGGTTAACTCATTTCGTTCCTCTTCTTCATTGACGATCCAATCATGGAAGTTAAATACTAAAAATAACACTTCAATCAATGATTTATGAAAATTTAGGAATGATCGATTGAGGTTAAGGTAATGGTTCACAATGCAGGAATCAAAGGATTTCCCTTGGATCCAGAGAGAAATATATAGAAGGGTCCCACTAGGCTCAAGGTGGGTTTGTAATAGACATGGATTTTTAATCATATCCTTTGGGATTTTAGGTCTTCTATATAATAAATTGAAATGATACTAAGAAATCAAAAAATTTAAACTCGAAAGGAAACACAAAACTGGTAAGGAAAATAACATAAATAGAATGAAATTAAACTAGAAGTTAAATAGATTTAGAAGGAGATAAATTCCTAAGGAATAAAACCAATGGAAAGAAAAGATGATATTATGTCATTCCAATGACATAACTATACAATTACATGACAATTCAGTTTCATGGAAATCCCAAGTCATGAAAACCTAATGGAATGAGAGGAAAACGTTAGGAAAATCCAATGGAATGACATGCCAACCACATGACAAGATAATGACCTGACAATCCAATGAAATTCAAAGTAAATGGCATGAAAATACTATGTTATAACACCATATGAGACACTAAACAAAAATATATCATTCCTAACTCATGTTCGATATATTTCATTCTCTGATAATTCAATGGAATAGTAAATATATCAGCTAACTAATGTTCCCTACTAATAAATTCAACGGTGAAATGAACATTTCAGAAATTATCCCTCAAAAAGTGATGAATTATATAAATATGTTTTGTCCTATAATGTGAAATAGGAATCATGGAATTGTTAAAAGCACTTGTGATTCCATAGTTTATAGGGATATGTCATAATTGATACACATAGTCCCATAGATTTTGTTTCATCCACACAATGTTTTCATGAAAACTTCCACCAGCTCTGTATTCATATTCAATATTACATAATCTTTCATAATGTTGTTTCTTACTACACCATAAAATTAAGGACATACCCAAAAAAGTGACATGTTCATGAGGTTATTTTTCTTTCTAACTTACATCCACCAAAATCATCATCAAAATAACTTTCTAAATAAATGGTAGGTCTTCTCGGGTAAAATTATTATAAATTGGTTGTATACATGAGGAATTTGAAAATTATTTTAACAAAATTTATATATGTATCATTAGGGTTTTCTTGAAAATGAGCACAAATTCATAAAGAATATAATATATTATCGAATATTTGTTAATTAGAGAATACTAAAAATAATTCCTATCTAACTCATTTAATCCACTAGTTTTCCATCATCAGAAAAATTCCATTTAAATGAGGTACACTTAAGAGTGTCACTAAATATACTTCTATCAATGTTAATGTTATCTAAAATATCTTAACTGTACTTACAATGATTTAAAATAATCCCTTCTTTTTTGTTTTATTTTAAATTTGTGAAAGGATTTTATTTCCAACACTAAACTTAATTATATTCTTTATTCATCATTTTAGAAAAATTATTATGAAATTAATTTTTTGAATATCCATTAATAATATCATCAACATATATTTTTAGCAGTATCATGTCTTTCGAAATTCTTTTTCAAAAAGGGTAAAATCTTCAATTCCTTTTAAAAATACTTTTATAATCAGAAAATTACTAATCTTATCATACCATGATCTATGATATTGTTTTTAATCTTATAAATAATTAGTAAAATTAAAAACATGGTTTTAAAATGAGTATTTTGAAAACTAGGGTGGTGTTCTACAAATTATTATAAAAAATAAAAAAATTTAATCATGAACTATTAACATCAATTTGTTAAATATTTATTTCTAGATGTGTTGTATAAGAAATAAGGATTTTAATGGACTCATGTCGAGATATAGGTGTTGAGTTTTCATCATAGTCAATTCCTTCGTCTTGATTATATCCTTCTGAAACTAATCTATCCTTGTTTGTAACTATAGTGTCTGACTCATCGACGATGTTCCTAAATAACAACTTTGTTCCAATATTCAATGTTTCATCATGAATATCTAAATGTTCCCATACATTGTCTCTTTAATATTGATTGAATTATTCTTGAATATCTATCACACAAAAATAACCATTAATTGATTCATTGATGTTATTCGGTGCAAGCTGAGACAAAATGGATCCTTGGTCTGCATGATTTCAAACAGTGTCACATGTTTTCGTAAAATTATATATGTATCCTAGAACATGACCTATAGAAAGTTATTTAAGAGTTATAACTACTCTAGAGATAGAGGAACTGGTATCTTTTATATTTTTTGGTTTATGTTTTGGATCTTTTGGAAATTCATCAGAATTAAATGATTTACTAGTTGTTTCACTACAGAGTCTGAAGGTTTGAAATTTATGTTCTGAGATTATAAATAAATGAGGAGGGTTTTTAGGGAGCTATTATGCTAATGTATATTGATCTCTTCATATTTTACATGTACTAATTCTTCCATAGTTTTGGTCTTCGTATGGATAACAATATAGGCTTTGGTAGATATTGAATAACTGAGGAAAATGCATTTATCATCATTGGATGAATTTTTTCCCAAATTATCATTAGTGTTAAGAATAAATCCATGGAAACTAAAAAGTCCAATTAATTAAATAGAGTAATTAAATTCTTCCATATCTCATAAGTGATCTTCTTAGAGATACATCTAAATAAAATTCTAATTATGATATAGCAAGATCTATTCAGAACTTATTCCTAAAAATAGATAGGTAGGTCACACTCATTTATCATATTCTATGATATATATTGTAATATCTTATTTATAATTTCAATAACTCAATTATTCTAGAGTGTATCAATAATAGAGAAGTTATGAGTGTAGCCATTTTGTGTGAAAATGTATTCAATAAAATTATTCTCAGAATCATAACCATGGTCACATATTATGGTCATAATCCTATGACCAATAACAGTATCTATAGATATATAATATATGATATAAAGAGAGTGCATAACTTTTGTGACCAGAAATGTACACTCAAATATGCGTAGAGAAATAATCTACAAAAATATAATCATAGCCCTTTTGTTCAAACATGAAATTCTATATGGTCAAAAAAGATCTATATAAACCAACTTGAGAGGCAGAATGGTTGAAAATTCATTCGTTGATTTCAAATTGACATTGTGTTGTTTCATATTTTGATATGGGTTACAGACTTTATCACTAGAGAACTCAACATTAGGAAGATCCATAAATAACCCTTTTCTATATATCTTCATATGAGTGTGAATGTTATAGTGGCTAGGTACCCTATTCCATAGCCCTAAATCCTTGTGTAATGAACATAAAAATTAAATATTTTTGGGAAACTAGATAATTTAAATCAGTGACATAATCATTATCATTTCTCAGTGTAGTGAAAAAAAAATTCAGAGTAAAACACATTTAATGCATAATTATTAAACATAACATAAAATATTAATCACATAACTAAGAAATTATTAGGAGATTTTATTTAAAACCATCAACATTTAAAACATTATATATCAAAATAGAATATTTGTTACGAATCTGACCATTTCCAATGATCATTCCTTGAGAATCGTCACCATGGGTGATGTTTCCACACTCAAAATTTAATAGTCTCTTGATGAATAAAGAATATAATGTCATATTCTTGGAACAGATGTTATCCAATTACCAAAGACTTCTACTAGAGTTCTTAAATAGGTTTTCCTATAAAATAGAGTTTATGAAATGATTGATCTTCATAACCAGATCTATTTGGGTCTATAAATACTATAAATTAGTGATTTGTGAACCCATAATTTCTTTATGTATTTATTATAACCATATTTTAGAATATTTGAAATAAAAACACAGTTAGGTCATTTTGAGAAATAATTGGCAGAAGAACAATTAGGCCTAGATTTAGGGAAAAAATGTTTTTTTGTCATTTTCCTCTCTACAGGTTGATATCCAATTCAACTAATAAATATTGGATTAACTTTCATTCCAATAACATTTTGGAGTTTCACTCTTCCATTAGTAAAATTTTCAAGATATTTCATTGTTTTCCCATTAAAAAACACACACTCTATATTTTCATTATCAATTGACGATTTCTTTCTTTTTCAATAGAAAGCCCAATTTTTTTATTTTAAGATAAATCATACAATCTTTAAAAAACATTAAATTCAACTTTTTGGTCATTAAATGTATCATCAAGCTTGTGACATTATTCAAAAAATTCTTCATTTTATATATCATCATTATCATGTAGTTCATTTTAATACTCATCAGAATTATTCATAGATATGTAATTAGTAATATATGGTAATGTTATTACCTCACTAGAATTGGTCATAAAGAACCTATTTTAACTATCTTTCTTCTATTTAGGGGATGTATCAGAGTCACTAGAGATATCCTATAAATAATTCCATGTTTCCCTCATTTTATTTTTGTATATCTTATAATTATCCTTGAATTTCTATATGTCATAAAGCATTGGAATATTATAATTTATGTGTCATTTCCTCTTATATTCATTGAAAACAACATTATTGGGATCATCATCCTTCTTCCAAAATTTTATCTAATTTCATCAGATTCCATACATTCAATTATAGATTGATTTTCAAATAAATTTTTTTCCTTCAACACAATTTCATGATTCTTATGGATATGTGATCCATCTCTTTATCACAATCATGGGGGGATTCACAATCACTAGAACTAGTAGAGTGTACATTCAATTTACCTTTTCCCTTTGTTTTCTAGATGCAGTAGTCTTCAAATCCACATATTTTATTTTATGTTCTTTACATTCATTATGGATTATATTTAATTCCTCTCCATACATCATAATTTTACAAATCATATCATTTATTAGATTCTTGATTATGTCATAGGATTATATTACTGAATCTGATGAGATTCTATATCATTCTGGTAGGAATATGAGAAGTATCATAATGTAGTCCTTGTTTGATTCTATTTTTTCATGTGATGTCATTGTGTTGAAAATATCATTGAACCCAAGGAACATATCAAAAATGGGTTCATCTCGATTCATTTTAATATTAGCATACATAATAGTATAACTATTAATCCTTATCTATTTAACCTTTAATGTTCTATAACGGAAATAGACAATGTATCCCAAATCTCACAAGATGTTTTACCAGTAGAAGTCCTATTAAGATTTTTTTTCTACAATTTTATAGAAGAGGCAATTCATAGCTTTAGAATTATTATTGTATGAAAACATAGTCACATAATCAAAAATAATTATAATAGTACTAGTAATAATATATTGATATTCAATAGAAGACAAAATGACCAAACCCATGCTCTCTATATGAATTGTCATCTTAATTTTCCATTGGATGTATTTTTTACCATTAAATATATGATGTATGTAAGTAGAAAATTATTCTTTATTATTATCTATTAAAAGAAGTAAATTTAAAAATAATTAAAAATAAGATCCTTAATGCTTATATAAAATAATAGTTTCAAATAATTTGAAAACATTAATATAAGAAAAATAAATCTTTTGATACCAAATGTTGGTCGTAGTGTGTATCTCATGAGGGAGGTGAATTGAGTACCCAATAATTTTTTTTCCCTAAAATGGATTATTTTGAAAACCCAAAAATGTGAAAATATAGGATGTTTTATAAAAAAAATTACTTCTTATATATCTCAATATTTGTAAATCTTTTTATAAATGTAACAGAACTAAAATGAATAGAGAAATCTTTCTATATAGAGTTATAAATACTCTTTTTATTATAATAACGTATGTCACTCTTCATTTTATTTTGTAGTGAATCTTGATTCAGGTTATATTGAAAAAATTAGTAAAATAGAGTGTCATTGATCCTTTTCCTCTGAATATATAAATACATAGGATGTGTTGATGTAGTTCATCTTCCATGTCATGTGTTTATAACAGGATATATCTTCACGATTGAAAAAAAATTCAACTCTATGTGTGTTTATAATGGTTCATCTCTCATCTTACTATAAATCAAATTAATCCACTATTTCATCTCATACTACAGAAGGGAGTCTCCAAAATTTTTTATCTGTTGTAATAATATGAATAGTTGGATTAACTGCTTCCACTTACTTCACATTCTGACACAGACATCAATTATTTATATAAATCATTTATGTGAATATCATTAACATAATAAATTAAATTAAATTCAAAAAATATATTAGTTAGATTAATATAATTTGAAAATTTATGTTCTTAAAATAATTGAGGTGTATTGTTATGGCGGTGACTCAAGGTATGATTGTGGATCAGTCTTCCAATATGTTTTTCTGGCAGTATGATACTGGTGGTGTCTTAGGCTTAGAAAAATTTCAACTACTGTTATAGTGTATCAAATGGTGGTGTCTATTTTGTTAGTGTGTGGTATATTGGTGTCTTATACATAGAGAAAATTATATTTTGGAGGTATGAATTTTGAGGTGCCTCATCATAAGGAATCTCTTACATATCAAAATTTTCATTCTGGTAGCATGACATTCTAATGGTGTTTCTACTAATGGTGTCTCATACATAGTCAGTTTTGCATTCTGACATTACGACATCAGGACGGTGTCATTACTGATAGTGTCTCAGCATCAACGGTGAATCATATATCATACATTTTTAACTTATCTCAAAATAAATATTATGTATAGATAAACATAAAGATCATTAATATCATTATAGTCATGTGTTTTTTATCATTAAAACACAGAGGTCAATAATCTCCAATAATTATCCCGAGGTCAATAAATAATCATTTTGTTAATTTGAACATCCTCCAATATGAATTTTTAAAATTATATGTTTACACCTAAGAGGGAAATAAGTATTTGTTTAAGTCAATTATAGAATAAAAATGATCATAATTTCTCTAGAAAAAGAAATAGAACATGTTCAAAAGAAAATGTACCCATTGTTAGGTGGGTATTGACGTAAATGAATACCACCATTGAAGAAATAATATGAATTAAATCACAAAATAAGGGATCAAGAATAAATGTGTTTGATACCAAGTGTTATGTCACCCAAATTAATATATATATATATATATATATATATTTGAGGATAAATCATGAATCATTAACCCTATTATGGTAAATACTTCTAAAATAATTGATGTGGAAATGAAAACATAAAATATATTTTACAAAAAAGAAATTATAATTGACATAAACTAGAAATTTAAAGGACTCATTGAAAGGGAATTTTTTAAAAGGTGATGTGAATGATTTTTAAAAACATTAATTTTTATACAATCTCAAATAATTGAGTTTTTATAAGGAATAATGATAATATAGGAGAAATGAGGATATGATGACAAAACATATGAACGTTAAAGGAAAACCCCTTTTATTATCTCCAATATAATTTCAAAACTGAAATTAATAAAAGGGAAAAAAAGTATTCTACATCAAAATTTATTTTTACCCTTAGTGGTATAGAAATCACCAATCTATAAATTTTTATGTTAGGAGAAAACATGAATGAAATAAATATGTTTATGTTGAAACAATAAAAGTTAGGGAAAGTACCCCTAAGTTGTCAATATTACTTACAAGAAATATTCTCCCAGATGTAAGAAAAGTTTCAAAAAATTGTATTTTTGGGACGAAATTCAAATTCAAGGAATTAATATTACACTATAGAATATAATAAAATTGTATAATTAATCCAAAATTTAATTCCAAAAAGATAATCAAAACTTATTAAATGAAAATAATTTACCAAAAATTATATTATCTTTGGTAAAAATTGAGTAAAATAAATTTGTTGAAAAAAGAATAATTTTTCATAACATTTATATTGAATAATAAAATTATTTGATAAAGATACATCATTGGGAAATTAATTCAGTATTTAAATGTAAACATGGAGCATAACATAAACATGTATTATGGAATTACATTTTGAGACAAACAACCCATAATGATTCTATAAAATTTTAATCAAAACCCCTTGAATGAGTTGAAATGTCATTGATATTTGAATACCATGATTAAATTATATTTCATTATATGATATCTATAATGGATAGTATATACACAATATAAATTAAATTAGGTACTTAATAAAAAATCTTCCACAAAGAGTGGAATTTTTGTTGAAAACTACTAGCTTTGTCCTCACTTTTTCAACAATTAACCAAAAAAACATTAATAAAAAAATTAAGTCCATTATATACACAACCAATAATATAATTAACAACTATAAACTTTTATACTCATCATTCATAAAAATTATTTAAATATATGTGTTCATTTTTACTAACATTTAATATTGGGTGTATGAAATCATTATCTCTTTGAACTGGATTCATAATAGTGTGGTTGGAAAATATAATTTTTAACAATTAAATCTTTATAACATCATATCTGGTGTAATATTAAATGTTACATGGACTTTATGAGTTCTAAATTTATACCATTATAGCTTTTGTGATAAAACATGATGTAGAAATTGATGATGGATATTTTTTTATGATTCTTATAAAATAGTTTTTTTCTTAATTAATTAGTAAAATGTTTTTATTAAAATAACATAACTAAAAATCATTATTCACATATTTATTTCATATTATATCAGTAAATATGATTTAATCTTCATTAATGTTAAAAATTCTATGTATTGTTCTTATTGGTGGTTAAACTGACCTAAACAAGAACCTACCATGATAAATGGACTCTTATGAGATGGTTTGTTTATAATATCATTATTCAAAAAAATATTGATCATATGAAATTTTTATGATTGTGATGTATTATTATTTTAATGTATTATTAATATAAGATAATTTATACAAATTATTTACATATAAAGACCATATAATTATCCACCTAGTTCTTTTATTTTGAATTATTGAATAGACAATAAATGTTGATTGATCAAATAATATATTTTTTTAGAAATTTTCATAAAATAAAATTAATTATATTATATTCAACATATTTACCATTTAACAAAATATTCAGGTCTATCAATGCAATTTTCTGATGAAAATAAAAATACCAATCGCTCCATGGAGGTGGAAGTCCACACATATGAATTGTTGATGGTTTATTTTTCTATAGAACGAGGGAAATTAGTTATATGGTTTATTGATTTGGAATATTAAAAATTAAATTAACATAATAATTATATATTAAATTTCCCTTATATAGAATAACTGTAATATGGGGACGTAAAATGAAACACATTGCATCATAGAGGTCGTAGCCTACATAACACACAATTTATGGATTTGGTTTTCTTAATTGAAATGTCATAAGCTGGTAAAATATTATTCTCATATAACAATTAAAATGATTATTTAAACAATAGATATTTAATTAAATATCTATTTAATACATATAACTGTAGAAAAAATGGAAAATGAAGAATTTATTGAAAAATAATTACCCATGTTGAGAACATTGAGATTTCCATGTAAGATTCCATCTAAATTGATGTAAATGAGTAATAAATTTGAATAATAAGTTTATTTCAGTTATATATAATTTCTATTGAACAAAAAATGGAAGTGTTTCAGGATGAAACCAAAATATTTTTTATGTCTTATAGTGGTGGGGAGATGCCCCTTTTATAATTGGTGTGAATGGAAATTTGGTAAATATTACAAATTAATGTAATGGTAGAAAATGGTAAACATGTCTAGTGGATCCATAATTTTGAAAAAAAAAATTTGTAAGTGATAATGTTGAAGAAAGTATCATCCACTTAATTATTTACTAATTTTTACCACAATTTAGTTTCATATCACATTGAATTATTATGTTCACCATTTTAGTTTTTATTGTGATAACCTCTATTTACCTACGGTAGCATAATCTTTATGTCTAAAATTAAAGTTTCCCTTATCATCTAATATACACCCACTTATTAGAAATTTTAAATCCATTTCACTTGATTGAATTAATAAAATGTGTAAAAATTAATTTTAGAATAATAATATCTAATTTATTAAAAACAATTTTTGAGAAAATATTAATTTTGTACCAAAAAACTAAAATAAGGTATTTTTTAATAATTTTTTTTAATAATAAGTTATCTATTAAAAATATATATTAGATATTTGAAATTTTTTTCCTGAATTCTAAATTCATACTTATATACTAATAATGTCATAAATGACAAGTTATTTGTAAAAAATATATTTTCCAATACTCACCTAAAATTAAATTTTTTATGAAAATTACAATTATTCATCATAATATTATATTAATATGGTCAATCAAAAAAATAATATGATCATCGATTCAAATTAATATTCTAAATAGGATAATTCAGTATTAAAATAAAATGAAAAAATATTGTAGAAACCATTCATTTTGGAAAATATATTTTTAAAATGTTATCCATTATCATTCCTATTTATAATAATTTACTAATTAAATTAGTGTTAAATTTTTTTATTATAAAATATATTTTTTTATAATAACTAATGATTTTATTTAATATGAATGCATATAACATAAAAATGTAATAATTAAAAAATACATTTTTTGTATAAAATGATCGAATTAGTGATTTGAACTCTATGAATTTTATTTCCTTCATATTTGAAGAAGAATTAATTTTATTTATCTAATTAATTAAGAAATAAAATATTCTTAGTTATTCTCATTAATTAAATTCCTTCTATTTAATAGTCATATAAAAAATAGTTATCTTAATATTTCATAGATTTATTTAACATATGTATTTCATGCGTGGAAAGATACCAAAAAATTTACTTATTCAAAGATAATGATATATTAAGATATCTTGTTGATATATTCTCCAACCTTATATAAAAAGTTTCTTTATAATTGTAAATATTATTCATTAAATTAATTATGTTATGTTATACTTAACAAATTCCACATTTTGGAAATATCCTCTAATATGTCATCAACCATACTCTGTTTTTTTGTATCATGTTTCTTATCATTCATCAATCATAATTAACCATTTTTATATTATTATATTCATGTATTTATGTACACATATCATATGTTCAAAATAATATAACTTCTACAAAACCATTTTAATATCCAAGTTAATAAACCATAGAGAAGTTATATATTCTTCAAATAATTATCTATATCATTAACCACTAGTTCATAATTTCACACATTAGTCATTATATATCATAATATTAAAAATTGAAGAAATATAACAAAAAATATAAATAATTATGACCAAATCAAATAAAATATATTCCACATAATATACATTTTCAAAATCACACAACCCTTTATTACTATGGAATACAACATATTCCAAACCTAAAACTTATTAATCCCTCAAACATGTATTCCTCAATAGTTATATCCAAAGGATAAACCATTGATATAAAATCATTTATCAATTTTGATAGTACAGTTTAATATATGACTCCAACAAAATAATAAAATACTAGTAGTGACTGATCCATATATGTTTTCCATAATCCCCAATAAATTTTTGAATATACCTAAATGTCACCGATAAATATTACTCCACTAATTACAATATCTACGAGTGTCAAAAATTATTTTCTATAATGATATCAACCTCACTATAATTATTAATATTAGTAAACAAAACATTTCCATAATAATTTGAATATACTAAATTTATAATCCAAATATATATTCCCCATTATTAGGTTATAAGACATAGTAGTTTCTAGATAAATATCTCTCTCAGATTCATCTTCGTGGTCTTATTTAAAAATAATAATAATATGAAAGTGGTTTTGATAAAACCCAAAATATGAATATTGAAACATCCATTCAAACATTTCTACTCCTACGATGCATTAATTTTTTACATATGATACATTTGGTTTAACCTGTAGATCTCATTCTTATATCCTTGGTTATCATTAACCATTTTCCTATAAGATTTTCATTCCAAATTAGTTAAAATCTTTATTAAATCCATAGTAATATTTTTTATATAGAATATCATTAACGAAATAATATCCCTATATGATTTCATGATAGGTGTGTAGTCTTAGGCCAATTCATCACTCAATAGTATGAAGATTGATTCATTGATCTATTGGCCAATTTCAAGGTGATTAACAGTATATAAATATCTATAATAGATGCATCCAATTTCCTATATTCAAAATGATATATATTACTAGAAAGCCTAAAATAATTTCCATTTTACCGGAACAATATAATGATACCCAATACATAGTCATATTCTTAATCTTCAAACATAAGTTCTCTCGTCATCATCCTAAAATAAAATATGCATCATTCCATTTCATTAAATCCTAAATTACTCCATAGGATAATATAATCCATTCAAATTATGATAAACAATAAATTATCAATCCTTAAATTAATCTCTATAAAAATAATAATATCTCATGTTATCTAAACCATTCAATTGATACCAATAGTGAAACCCCAGACCCTCGCTCTGGGATATGACGGCATAAATACATACTCTACATACTCACTAGAATAATAATTTTATAATCATGGCTAAAACATTCGGTAATATTAAAATTAAAAATTATTATTTCAACTCATATATTTTGTGGATCAATTCATGATTAGTGATTTAGATAATTGTGATAAAAAATAAACTAACAAAACATCATTAATTTATTTGAAATATAATTTTTTATATATTATATATGAAGCTACTGAATCCATAATGATTACTATAAGTATCCTATAAATTCATTACAAAATCAATAATTTTTTGAATAATATTTTTATACTTTTATTCATAACCCCATGAAATGGAAACATAAAAATGGGTGAATTCAAATGCTTAGTAAGGGAAAATTTATATATAAGGTAATCATTTCATAAATATGTCACAAATATCATGTAATGAATAAGTAAACACATTATTTTACAATAATATGAAACTAAGTGCATGGTTTATGAATGATAATAAATGAAAATATAGAGATCCAGAATATAGATCTCTTTTGGTTTTTATTCATAATTATGGACATCCAAAACACACTACCAAGCCCTTATTCCAGTGCACTATCCTATTATTGGAACAAGTGTACACCAAATACCATAATTCATTATCTCAGGTGACTCGTTGAAGCATCGATGAGATATATAATTTTGGTCCCAAACATAACTTATTTAAGTCCAATACATTCACTATAAGATTCAAAAATAAATTTCAAACTATTCACAGAATAAAATCTTACTGATTAAAACATAGTTTTATATTAAATATTAAAACATGGTTTTATATATATAATGATTGGTAATTTCAATTAAAAATAATAATTCATTATAAGAAAATAATAATAATCAATATCAATACTTCTCCCAATGTATATAAAAGGATTAATATAACCAAAACAATCTATATAAAGAATGTTTATGGTAAAAAAATACATAGGAGACTTCAAATAATCATTTGTATTGGAATAAAAACATATTTAATTCTAATACCTTTCTCCCTGTCAATAAATAAAAAGTATTTCTAGTCCAACATACTCCTATCAAAATTTATAAGATGATAGGTTCACACCATATATGGTAATTATTATAATGTTAAGTCAATTATATAACCACATCATCATAATACATCCATACAATGTATGAGGATGGTTTTAGATGAACATATACCCATTTTAAAAAATTAATCAATGGAAGGTGTGGACAAGAATAATTTCCTCACAACCGGAATGCTTCAAACTGTATCACAAAATAACATCTAAAGAATAAAATTGTCTAATACAATGATTTCAATCCCTAAAATGATTATATATATATATATATTAGTGGATAAATCATGGAACATAACATCAATTAGGGTGAATACATTTTTCATTTATAAAAGGTATTTTGAAATTAAAATTTAAAGGAACTTTTTGGAGACATTTTTTCACGTGAATGTAAAATTAATATTTATAAGTACATTAAAATGTATCTTTTGAAAAGGTGTTATGAATTATTTTGAAACTAATAAATTTTAATAATTATTTGAAATAATTAAGTCCACAATATTCAAAAAATTTATCTTAGAGAAATTAGGTGAAAAAAATATTATAAATGTGAAAGGAAAAATATTTTTTATGTTTTTCAAAATAGTTTTTTTCCAAACTCACATTATAAAATGAGTAAATGAAAATTTGTTCATATCAATATATATTGTTCCCTATAGATGTATATGAATTAACTTAACATAAATTCTTAGGATGTGATAATCTTATTGTAGAAGAAATAATGTCATGATGATACAAAATAACGCATGGAAATTAAACAATATATATCAATATTCTATACAAGAAACATACTCATTGAAGTTAAAAATATTTAAAAAATGTGTATTATGTGGTATAAATATAAATTGAAGGAAAAAATATAAAATTCCAAAAAAATAATCAATTTTTAGAATTTAATAAGTGTTTATGAAGAAGGGGATGATCATAAGTCAATGAAGTAAAATTGAGTTTCAAAAAGGATTTATAACTAACGTGACAACTAGGTGAAAGAAATTTAAGGAAAAAGGAATAGATTTAGATATTTATTTAAATTAATAACAAAAATATTTGATAAATATAAATATATATATAGGGAATACCCAGTTAAAAGTAAACCAGGGTGGATAATAAAAACATTACACAATATATTAATATTTAAGAAAAAGAACCATTGCTGTATGAGTAAGATTTTAATCGAATCCCCATGAAAGAGTGAAAATTTCAATTAAAATAAATTAATAATATTAAAATATAATTAATGATTTTATATATCAAATAGATTGTATATGAACCATATAAATGAAATATTTTTCATTTTAGAAAACTTTTCTCAAGAGTGGAATTTCATATTAGACCCATTTATTTCGTCTGAATTTATAATATACCAGAAAAAACAACCTATCCAGTTAAATCAACTTCGTAAAATACATACAAAATTACTTTATTCATAATTATAACCCATTATTTTCCCTATTTATAGTTATTATATTAAAATATAATTAGAAATATTTTTCTTACATTCAATACCTTTATTGTGAATGTTTGTCTCATTAAAATGGTTTCATAAAAGTGGTGTTGTTATGTTGTTTTATAAATTTTTTTAATTATTATAACATATAATATACATGAAAATATGTTACATAATAGTTATAAGGTTATATTGTCTTTCCATGGTTGTTTTTTTGCATCCCATGAGGATGAAATTAGTGATGATCATTTTTTTATTATTTTAAATGAACCAATGTTGTTTTCTCGATTAATTTATTAAATGTATAAATAAACATACTGTAAACAACAACAAAATTATTTACAAATGTATAAAATATCATCCCAGTAATTAATTTATCATAGTCACTGTTGACATAAAATCATACTATTGTTTATGTAAGTCTTATCATAATCTGAATCAAGAAACTTCCATGAGTATAGAATGATTTTGAGATAATATATACCTATTATATCATTTAACCATATTCTTAATAATAATATTTAGGGTTTTTTAATTTGATATATTAACATTTTTTAGGATTATTAATAAAAGATAATTTATATAAAGTCTTTAAAATGGAATTAGATATCATTTTCATCCATGTTCACTCCTTACAAATGATATAATTAACAATAATACATTAATGAGAATATCATCAATAGGTTCTAAAATTTTCTGTATGAGAACCATAATGATGTTATAAATCCCATATTTACCCTATAATATTAACCTCCTGATCAGCCATGTAATGCGATGTTAAAATGAAAAATTATCAATCGTTTTATGCGCATGATAATACACATGTACACATGGGTGAAAATTTAATTTTCAATATATTGAGATAAATGAGTAATACAGTTTAAAGTTTCTGAATAATAAATTTAAAATCCCCTGTTTTTGGAGCCAATTGAATTCCCTATCCCATTTTATTTTTTGGGGTTTTGTGGTAAGAAGAACATCATAATTGATTAATAAACATATTTCCAAGATATCCATTGACCCAATATTTAGTTTTAGATTAATAAAAATACATGGGAAGTTCCTTGGGGTTTTAGGTGTGTCAAGCTCTGATGATCCATCATTTTAGGGTCTACATAAAGAGTGAGATTCATTTAAATAACAATTCGGTCTACCACGTGTAATTGTACGACCCTCCTTATTCACAGCATGCAGTTTTTCAATAAACGTTTTAGGGGGAACGTGCCCTTGTGGGAATGTATGATGGTTCATGTATAGTCACATGCATGGATTACCAATGGTTTTCAAACCATGTTGTATGACTGTGGGTTTTTGATTCATAGGCAATGTGAGCTCCATGGTTGGTGCACAATTAGCTAAACAATGGGGCCAAACTGTATGGGCCACTTGATGTGTTGAATTTACGAAACTTCCCCTCCCTCAATTCAGTTTTCTATTCAGATTTTCCTTCTCCACAATGTGCATATCAGACCGAGGACATCTTCTTCTACCTCACCAAGGTATTGATCTATCTCATATTTCTAAACTCCATATTGATCACCATCATGTGAATTGAAACAACATCATCAGGGTATTTGTTCTTATTTCATATTTAATTTCATTATCCCTCCATATTGTGTGATAAATATGTGTGAATTATTTATCACTATTCTTAGGGGATTCAAATAAAATTTGATTTATTTTAAATTTCCACATTTTAGAGGCTGATATCAGACAAGTGAACATCTATCATGATGTGGTAGGTGGTGCCTATATTTCTCTTGATTTCACTAATGTTTAGAGGTGTTTTTTTATCAAATTGATGGGTCAAATGGTCCAGAAACAAACTATTGAACTCCTTACCATTACATTCATTAGTTTATCATTAGATATGTCTATTAGAAAGATTCCACCTGACTAAAAATGGTACATGCCTGGTTAGAGACATTAGACAATTGGAAGAATCAGTCATGGTGTATAATTGATTAAAATTAATTGTATATGATTCTTTCTATTTTCCTTGGGAGTGAACCATTACTAGACTAAGGATTGATGTGGTGATATCCCCTAGGAATGAATCGATGTTGATTATCAGTTTTGGGGATGCTTGGATTCTTTAATTGATGTTCAGCACAAGTTGGGTTACAAGATCCTACAATTATCATGAATAGGTCATCAAGTTATGGAATGTACTATGTGATATTGGATGGGGTTGACCATTTGTTTTGAGTGAGTTGTTTTTTATGGAACAATGTGTTGGTTTGATGTGGATTAGGTACTTTGTCAGTGATTTCTACATATGGTGATTAGACGGACCAAATTTGAAGTCGTGTACGCACAGATAAGACTTAGATGATGAGGTGGTTTTGAAAACTCATTTGAGATGAGGCCACTATAATATGGGTATTAGAATGGTTTTTACCATCAATAAGGTTGGATGTTCATGTCATAGTATGACACATGTTTGGTGAGTACCCATCAGTCTTTAGTGTTGAGACTATTGGATGGGTGTTGAGGCTCACCGTATCTTTAAGGAAGTTAGGACATGATTATTTGGATGGATGGATATTGTCATTCCATGGGACATCATACATTTATCCTATGGTGTTTTTATTTTTAGGACATACCTTATTTTGTATTAGGACATTGGGATTCTAGATGATATAATCTTTCATGGAGGGGATTTATAGACCATGTAATTTTTTTGGGCATCCCATTCAGATTATTGGTACATGTTTTATGGAACAAGGTATTAGGTGACACTTTTGGAGGTGTAATCATATGGTTAATCTAGAAATATTATTAGTTTTCGGGTACCTTAGACTTTATTCTTAGGATCCTCAATACTGCAGTTATACGGTTATTGTTTGAACCATGTGATTGCGTCATTAGGAAATTCATAGTAAAAGTGAAGAATGTTATTTATTTATACCTGCATGTTCACTATATTATTTATTATTCTTACCCACATATTTTATTAAAGATTTATGTTAGGAACAAGATAGTGGTTGCTAACTGAGTTTTATTCTCACATTTTACACTGGCCAATAATGATGCATATAGATTTTATACTTCTATGATCAGGTAATGTTTCACGATCAGGATCTAGACCTTAGTGATCATGTTGTGAATTTTAGCCTGGCATGGTTGGAAAGGGACCTTGGATGTTACTTCATCAGTTGGAGTTTACTTTTTAGGCATTTTTCTATATCTGTGTTCTTATAAATATACAGTAATATTGACTATGGGAGACCGTACTATTTTTTCATTGTTTTGAATCACCAAGAATGCATGCATGCTTCTAAAAAATGGTATTTATTTATATAAATGGTAACAGGTAATGTTTTATTCTGAAATTTGTATGTTTGAGCTTATTTATTACTATTTTTGATGTTTATTATGCTTCCTCTAGGGAGGGATACCAGTTTAGTAGTCTTATGGTATTTTATTTGGTTGTGTAATAATAATATAGAACAATATTTTCATCATCACCATAGTTTGTAGTCTTCCTATTATCATAACTTTACAACATCGTTTTAAGTTGACATCCTTTGGTGTATAGGGAGGCACACTTAAGGACAAGTGTCCCTTCATCCTATATAACTGCTCATGTAGGAAAATAGGTTTGGGAACTAAAAACATTTAAAATTTGTTTTTTTACCTAGTTTGTTTAATAATATTTGGGATATGTTATAATGTAGACTACATTGTATTCATAACTAGGTTTACAACTTATGCTTTTATGCCGAAATCCCCATGAGTGGGGGTCAAATCAAGTATATAGTGGTGTGAATTTGTTGTTCTAGTTTTCTATATTTATATTTGATTGGATTCCACATTTACTAGAATGTTAGGGTGTTATTGTTATATATTATGATATGTGACCTTGGGACTGGTATGGAAAGGGAGGAGATAAAAACCCATGGCCCAGTATGGAAAGGGATGACTTTTTATCCATTCCTTATGGGAAAATATGAGTGATTGATATGTATATATATATATGTGTGTGATTGATTAGTTATAAATTAATTATTATTTCCATTCGGAACTAGGATTTATCTTATATGGGTTGGGTTGTTTCAAGTTACAATAAAAAAATTCTAAAGGGTTTTGTTCCTACTTTTCTTCTCTAAGGTCACATTCTATATAAACATCCCAAGCACGGGGATCCAATGAAATCTATATAAGATAAGATATGTGATGTGATATATATATACATATACATATATATATATATATGGAAATATATTTTATTACACTAATAAGGGATAATTATAGGGGTTGAGCATTTTAAAATGTCGACAATGAAGCTAAACATAATTCTTCGGATAAGACACTTTGGTGGAATCTTACTCAACTACCTCATAATTATATATGTTGTCGAACTCTAATGTGGTAAGGTGAGGAGCCATGATGCTGGATTTATATGTCATATTTGGCTCTGATAGTTGTGGTGAAGGTTCCACGATGCCGGATGTCACGTGACATGGTTTCGATGGGGGTGTAAGGGAAATGAGATTACAATTCTTGTTTTAGCTTTCCCTACCATCCTTTTTTATATATTTTATTCTATGGATGTCTTGATTTAATATTGGAATTTAGATGGCTTCAACCTAGGATAATTTTTATGTAGCATGAAGAATGAGGTGATTTAATGTTGCAAGATCATGCATGGGTTGAGGTTTATTGGGTCAGGACGAGGCCCTATGGGGTTAGGATGATCATGAACCAACATTATAGGGCCAGGTACAAGCTCAGGTATAGGACAACCAACCTCATGTTTTGATTGATTTTTGTTTTAATTTAATGAGTAGTTAAGAGTGAGTCTCTTTCAGGTTATTGAGTGAATTGGAAAATAAGATTATGGGATAAATAATTCCATATATTTTCTTAATCTTGTGTCCCATTCGCAACACCAACCACTGTTTCAGGTAGAGGGTAGACCCCTAGCATCTGATAATTGGATAAAAGAAGCGTGGACTATTTCCTAATGAAATGATCCACCCAACGGAAAATAGTTAATATGTTCACATTTGTATCATTTCAATATCTAATCAATTGTGGGGTGTATAGGTACATGATGGTATCTATGAAGGGCTATCTTGGAGGGATTTTGAGGCAAGGTTCATTGGGAATATCATCCCAAAGGAGATGAGGGATGATAGATTTCTGGAGCCTATAAACCTTTAGTAGGGAGACATTTTCCTCATGGACTATTCATATACTTTCATATACATGCCTCTTTTCATACCTGGTATGGTTAGTGGTGAAATTTCAAGGTGAGAAACATTGATTCTAGTTTACGATTCACCAATATAGTGAAGGTTAACAACTTCAGGTCATCCTTTTTATCAATGTCAATGAATCATGTGTTGATATATGAGGTACGTCTGAAAACTGGATGTACTCAATCCATGTGGAAGATTCAAATGATAACAGTAGCAATGCATCAGATATCAGGAATCGATGCAATGAGGATTCATGGTATGGATTTCAAGCCATTGACTCATGAAACCCACTGAAGAGTAGGTATTTGACATATTTATTCCAATGTAAGCTATTGAGGAATCTGAAGACATAGTTTCATTGAAAATCAAAGAAGTTACTAGTATATGGTCAGGCCAAGCATCTCAGAAGGTTCAATAGGAAGGATTCTCGGACAGCTAGATGTCATAGATCGAGGAAGACCTAGGGATTAGTGTTCATATTGAGATTTCTAACCGTAGTTAGTAACCGAAATTTAGTTGCATGTGGTGTATGTTCAAGAGATAGTGGTACCAAGGAGTTGGGTCACTGGTTGGTAACAAATGCATCTATATAGTAAATCTACAACATAGGTAGTCAGAATTTTGGATGTGTGAATGTCGTTGAGCATCTACGGACATAACAGAATGGTGAGTCAATGTCGGTTAGAGGTATGCCTTGGGTGTGATGTGGTACCATTTTTTTAGCAGGACAATTTTTGTAGGAATGTCAATTTTTGGTGCATGGGGTGCATTGACTATACTTTTGAACTAACCATGTGTTTTTAATAGGTTGGAATTAGCTCAAATGTGTTTTATAAAAATATATATTTATAAAATGAATTTATTTATTTATATTTGGTTTTTGGGAAAAAAATTACTGAAAACACACACACCACACACACAGTCTAAAAAGGTAGGTCTTTTCCCCCAAATGGATATCCCACCTATCAGGCCTAATTTATTCTGTACATGTCTAGATTTCCTAGTAAGAATAAATCCCATTACATGGCCCAAATTCCATAAATCTATCCCAAATTCCCAGTGCGACATCATGCCTACATCATTTATGCATCATTGACTATCTAATTTTTGCCTACCTCATTTTCTGTTTGTGTAATACACGTGTCACCATTTGTCAATTAAAATAATCTCCCACCTATATTTGAACCTACGTCTGGTGATTAATCATGATGATCCTATAACAATAATGAACACCCAAAATTCAATATATATAAATATATGTATTCCCTTGTGGTTGGTTCATGGAACAATGATTATATATGGGAATCGAAAATATTTGAGATTACATGATGTGTGTTGGAATATGGTCATCAAGAATATTTGGAATTAAATGAGTTTCACTGGTACCTGGACAATGGTGTGATGCTGGATCTATGTGAGGTACAAGATAGTAGGATTTTTTAAAGTAAACTACTGATATGAGTGACCTAATATGTTCCATGAGCAACATGGGCACGAGGTGGGAATCAAAGGAGATGTGGCACTGGATTGGGGTCAGATGGCACATAGTTATGAATTTTGAAACTGGTGAGTGTAGGGGTGATAATGGATCATAGCTTTAATTTTCATCTGGTGTATGATTTGTGGAATTTCAGATTATTTGGGTTATGGTTCGGGAAGATTCCATGGTAGGTAATTTTTATGTTGTGAAGCACCATGGAATAATAGACATTTGAAATTATAACAAGTGTTCACCGAGTTGATTTTAATGTATATGGGTATGTTTTGTACAATCTCATGATAATTTTTTATATAATGTGGATGAGATATGTTATGGTGGTCATGTTGTAACATCTTCAGTTTAGGGGGCATGCCGAATTCCTCAATCTATTTGAATTTTGGGAGTTTTGTGGTCAACCCATATTTTTTATTGATTATCAAAACATAATTACTATAGTTAATTTGGGATAAGGATGTTTGTTTGTTTATTATTAATGATTTTCTTGTTCCTCAGGGTTTTAGAATGATTTTGGTTCTGTCTAATACAGAATTCTTAAGTTTTCAAGGTGTGCATATTGTGTTGCATGGTTTGAACAAATCATGTATCCCCTTTAGTGTAACTGTGTGGCCATCCTCCATCACATTTCATGGTTTTTCAAACAATGTGGGAGGTGTTAATTGGATGTGTGGATAATTTAGTATTTTTTCCTATAGAGGATCATGCATGGATTCCACTAGGTTTTTGGAACTCTGTAGGTTGACCATGCACGTGTGCTACCTAAGTAGTGGGAGAGACACAATTGGAACATGGTCTACCAAACCATATGACCAAAACATGTGGTCCACCAAAAGTGGTGAATTTAAGAAACCTCACCACCCTCTATTTGTTAATATCTTCCCATTTTTCTATCTCCAATTGACACAAAGAAAATTGGATCCCTCTTCTCGCCACTGCCTAGTTGTTTATCTATCTCATTCATCTGAACTAAAAATTGATCATATTCATGTGAATTGGAACTAAATTCGTAAGGAGTTTGATCTAATTGATTCTTTTTTCATTTCTATCATCATATGGTGATATAGTTCTATGGGGGTCTTTTTAATGTATTTTTATTGATTTCAACAAAAATGTTGATTTCATCCAAATCTGCAAGAGTTAGAGGATGATTTAGAATAATTGAATATGTATCAACATGAGGAGGGTGGTTTGTATAATTTTATTGATTTTTCATGTATTTTTGGGGTATGTTTTAATTGTTCGATTGGTTATCCTAGTGGGAATAAATTTAAATAATTTTTAATCATTTCATTAATTAATTTATCATTACTTTTTCCTTTGAGAATGCTTCTACTTAACAACAGTTGGTATTAGATTAATGAAAGGCATAGGAACATGGGAAGATAATTTTGGGGTATTAAATTATTTAAAATTAGTTATTATAATTCTTTCCATGTTCCATGAGCATCAGATAGTCATGTACTAGTGATTTAGGTGGTGATGACCCCCTTGGTTGAGGCAATGTTGATCGTCAGGTAGGGAATGACTCAAATTATCAGAGTTATGTTGGATATAAGATGGGTAATGAGGTCATAAGATTGAGGTTGTAGGGTTTTCAGTTCACATAATATGATATGTGAAATATCATTGTGTTGACCATAACAATAGAGAAACATGGTCATAGGTTTCTGAGTTTCCAAGAAGACGTATCTTAGAAACTTTTCTTGTGATTTCCACTCATCGTGATTCTTCTACATGATATTTGGAATTGTGTGCACATATATATGTATTATATGATGATGTCGTGTTCAATTTTTTTCCCGTAGAGGTCTCTGTTAGATACATCTTTTGATGGTATTCAAATTCAATACAATTGTAGGTTCTTGTCATAGAATTCAATATGGATGGTAATAATCCATTACATGACAACGTTGAGATTGTATTTTTGGGTATGAGGCTGCCAATATCATTGAGGTCATTGAGTCATTAATACTTGGGAGGATGGTGGTCATTTATCCTTAAAACATCAGTTTTTGTTCAAATGATGAAAATTATTTAGAGGACATACATGGATGTGCCTCAAGACATTGGTCTTTGAGATGATTAGAATATTATAATTGGAGTTACAGTGACTTGGTAATATTTGTTTCGGTGTTAATTGTAGGTCATCGATATGTTTTAGATGGTATAGGGTGGATAGTAAATCTTATGGAGGTGGAATATGAGAGCTCACCAGGGTGATTCTTATTTAGAATATTAATTGCGGTTTATTCCAAGGATCCTCATTGTTACAATGATACCATCATTTTTCGAATAATGTTATTTTCTCCTTATAGTTTTTAATAATGGGGGAAGTGGTATATTTATTTATTAATGAAGGATCATAAATTTATTATTTAATACATAAATTCATGACCCTGATGAATGTTAGGAACACAATGGAGGAGGCCAACTAAGATTTATAATCACACCCCACATGAACCCTTAAGGATTTGTGTAGATTGTGTGCTTCTTTGATTGGGTAAAGTATATATTTTAAGAGATGAAGTTGGTGATAATGTTATAATTTTTATAATGGGTTGTATCTAAAGGAACCATAGAGTTTCCTGCACTAGATAGAGTTCAATTTTGAGAATTTCTTTTGTATTTTCATTACTAAATGTATATAATAAAATTGACCAGGGGCGAACCTACTATTTATTTATTTTTATATATGAAAATAATTTTATTATTGATTATCTAAAATTTTTATTTATTTCGAAAATTGGTATCATGTAATTTTTTACGCTAAAATAGTTTTTTTGAGATTATTTATTTTTTTGGTTGTTTTATTTTTTGCTTCCACTAAGGTGAATTATTAGCCTAGTTTTCTTATTGACCTTTATTATACAAGGATATTTTTATATAGACTAATTTTTTAATCAAAACTGTATGGTATAGATGCCCAACTATAAACTCTTTACACCCTTGCTTCATGTCAATAGACCTTGGTGTATAGGGATGTGTGCCTATAGCCTAGTGGACCTCTTTCCTATTGCACAATTTAGGGGAAAAATGGGTCGCTCTACATTAATAAAAATTATATAAACAAAAAAAATTATTATTTAATTAAAATTTTATCCAATTCGTCTAATGAGCTAAAGGAAAATAAAACATTTTTCATCCTAGGGGTGGTAGTCCGTAGAAAACATTTATTAGAGTATCATTTTTCTTAATATAATTTTAATAGTTTGATCATTGATTATCTAAATAGAAAAATAATATTTAGTATATAATAAATACTTATTTAGTTATAGATTTATTTTGAAATTATAATATTTATAAAATAGAAACTAACTAAGTTTAGGGAAAATAATTAATCACGTTGAGAACATCAAGAATTACTTGGAAAATCCATCAGAAATGGATGGGATAATGAAATAAATTTTGATGGGAACCCCAATAGTGTGGAATATTATTATATTAAAAGGAAAAGTGGTAGGAATTTTTTAGGAAGTGTAATTTTTTTTGATTTTTCTAATGTTGTAATCATAGACCCCTATTATAATTGGGTTGAATGATTTTTTCAAGATATTTCAAATTAAAATAAATGGAGCACATGTTTAATGTTTCTCGTGGATATAATATTTAGAAATAATTGAGTGAGGGAATAGATGAGGTTGATAAACATCACATAAAATCAATTATACACAATTGTTTATCATGATTAAATCATTGTACCCTGGGAAATAATACCCATTCATGTTTGGATTCAATTATAGTAACTAGTTCTTACATAAAGTAACTTAATATTGATTCATAAAAAAAATTTTGTCCTTATTATAAATTTTGGAAAATTGTATACTACTTTTGAAATCCATTTTCAATTATTCAATTTATTAATCTGATAGAAATTACATTTTTTCTAAAAAATCAATCATGTATTAAAAACGATTATTTGGAAAATACAACTTATATTAAAAAATAATAGATATTGATTTATAAATTCAAACTAAATATTATAAATATATAAATTCAATTATTAAATATATATTTGGTCATATAAAAATATTTCTTGAATTTGACATTAAAATTTTTTTATTAATAACATTATAATAGCCATTTTATTTTAATAACAATATTATACACTTAAACAAAAAATTTTATTTTTAGAATGATAAAAAAACTACATAATTTATCATTATGAACAATCCAAAAAATATGTTAATTATTTAAAATTATATTTATAAAAAATATAATTCAATATTCAGTTGAACCCCCAAAATATTTTGGAAACCCATTCATATTAGAAATTATCTTTCAATAAATGTGAAACAGTACCATTCATATTTCATATAATTTTATAATTAAACTTATATTATCCTGTTATTTATATGTAATATGTTATATCTTCATTAATCACAATTACCATGAACTAAATTTCCTATAACATAAAAATTTTATATTAAAAAATAAATTTCTACATATAAAATAATCATATTACTAATTCTAGCGATACTAATTGAATTTCCTTCATATTAAATGTAGCATTAATTTTCAATCTAAAAAAATTCATAATGTAGTTATTCATATTCATTATTTTTAATTAAACATTTTTGTTATAGTTTCCATACATAGCTATTTATATATTTCTATATATATAATTATTTCATATATGTTTTTGTACTATGTGGAGAAGGATATCTAATACAACAACTTATTTAAAGCTAAAAATATTATATAATATTATGTTTTAAAATTATACACTCATAAAAAATTTAAATCCACTCTATTTAAATTATTATTAATTGAAGTAATTAGGTGAGTGTATTCATAATATATTCATCAATTTGGGTATAACCTCTAATATGTCATTTACCAAATAAAATTAGGTTGTATCAAGTTACTTATCTCTCTCCAATAAAAAATTATTTTATAATATTATATATTTATGTATTTTTATACCCAAATCATATAATTAAAAAAACATGACTTTACTAAACACCATTTTAATATCCATGAAAATTAAACAAAAATAAGTCACATTTTCCCCCAAAAATCATGTCTTCTATTAACCAACAATTCATAATGTCATAAACTATCTAATAAATTCATGATCAAAAAAATGGGTGTAACATTACTTAAAAATATCATGATATATAATCAATCCCATGGTTTTAGATAATACATAACATATATTTTCAAAATCTCCCAACCATTTATTATCTCGACATCAGGCATATGGAATAACTAAAACTTAGCCATCGTATTAATTTTTTTTACAGTAGTTATATACAAAATATAACATTAACAATAATATATTTATCATGGTTATAGATACAATTTAATATATTTTTTGAAACAATTAATGAAAAACTAATAAAGAATAATACTTATATGTTTCGCATAATTATCACTAATATTTAGAACATGCACAATTACCATTGATAAATATATCTTCACAAATTAAAGAAGATGACAGTATAAAATAGAATGTTCCAAATAAATATATTTCTCATATTTATTTCATTATCATATTTTTAAAATACAATGTAACACCCCGAGATTTTTGAAAAAAATTATTTTAATTTCATTAATGTCTTGTGTTTTATTCTACACCAAGATTACCTTGCGCTATACGCAACACCGTATTAGCTTGCAGTATACGCAACGCTATTCTTGGATCGTGTTACACACAATTTTGATAATAGTTATTCTACGCAACATTGAGTATATATATATATATATATTCAATGTATAAACGAAATATGGTTGGATTATGTTATACTAAACAAAGAAGGATTCTTTCACAACACGCAACCCTGACTTGGCTTGCATTACACGCAATAGCGACCTTCCTCGATAGCGTGTGTTGTACGCAATACTGGGTTTTAATAAACAACGATATATTATTATAATATTTTCATGAACTAGACGTTATGAATAGTGTTAACTAAATGTTGAATTTTATAACATTATTATTCATCTTACACATTTCTAGAACATGGTATAAAAGCAAAATAATTTTTTCGTGTAAAATAATTATTTTTCAAAAAATGCAGTTTTGCCGCCATTTAATGGAGCACCCACATTAAATCTAGTTTTTGACATGTTTATAAGTTCAATTTGACAAAATAAAATTCTTATTTTGAATCAGGATATAAAAATTTACATTAGATAAAGTTTTGATATTTTTCCGATAACTTTCATATTTTAAGGAATAGTAAAAACACGCTATATTTTAATTAAAAACAAATTTTTTCATCGTAATATATTATGTGGTTAAATTATAATATTCAATGGTTTTAAAGTATAAATATAATATATTTTTACCATTTAATATAATGTATGACATTAGCATTGATTTTACCTTGAATTCGTAGGTTAAATCAATTCAATCTTTCGCAATGTTTTAAAGAAAACACGTTTTCTTTCGACAACGAGATTAATTTTAATTTAATTTCTGCAACTTTTGTGTATAGAATTTGGAAAAATGGATTCCATATTTGGAATCAGTGGATCCAAATTATGTTAATAAGCTACTTTTTATCTTTGGTAATTATGAATAGTACCTACGGTAAATTTTATTTACCATAGTTAAAGGTAAATCGGGTAATTAAGGGTAAATATAATATTTTAAAATTACCCTAACAAATGTTAAAATCCAATTGGATGACTTATAGTCGACCCATATCACCTAATGGTCGGAATAGATTCATTTAATTAAATTTTTTCAATGAAAATAATTTAATTATTATTAAAACCAAAGAATGTGACAACATGTCACTTTCTTAAATCTTATAAGTATAATAATTATAATATAGTGATAAACTTCATGAAACATCGAACATGAATAGTCTCCAGAAAGCTAATAAAATTATTTACATCATAATAATTTATTTAGAATTTTTAGGTATTAAATAATTATCATTTATTATGACACAAAAATGATGAAGTAATTGTCTTATTAATGAAATATTGACATAATTGATGTTATAAATGCCCAAATAAATGTAATTTGAGACTTTTTATGACTTACACTAATTTTATAGGTTAACATGAAATGTTATTGGTGATGTAAGTAAATTGTTTCGAACTTATTATTCTGTTATGAATTTCATAAAAATCATGTACCAAATAGTGTCAAAATTGACATAAAATAGTTTTTAAAACAAATATTATATTATTAATTGTTATTTTATTCCTAAAAATCTATGGTTCGTCAAAATGGCTTAGATAAGATCATATATATTAATAATAAACAAATTGGGGTTCTTTTGTCTTTATATAGTAAGTTTATTAACCTTATAGTGTAAGAACACAAGAAGACACAGTAAGAGTAAAATTATTTAACTTAATGTTAAATATAAATGATAAGGTTAAAATAGGAATCTAAACTTGTCTAAATTATATTGGATGAGAGGATTTCGACCCATCCCTACCTTATCCTCGAAATAAATCAATTTGGAGCTATTTAAAACCTAACTTGACTTTATAATAAAATAATATTTTTAGTTATTCCAAAGGTGCCCCTCTCCTCCCTTATAAAAGGGCACCTCCTCCCTCTCTTCCTCACACAACTTTGAGCCTTCATGCTCGGCCAAACCCTGCCCAATTATCCTCCCTACTTCCCTAGAAATATCCTAGAGGTTCTGGTCTTCCTCAAAGACCAATTTTAGTGCCCTAAAAGAAGGTCTCAAAGAAGAACTTCAAAGAAGAGGTAATGTCCGTTACCGATTCTTTCATCTTTATTTATTCTTCCACTTCTTCTTCTTTAGTTGTTTCATTATGCTGTAATAACATCAGTATCACTCATATACTGACATGTTATTATAATTATGAAACAAACATATTTCACCATCTATCCATCCTACAGAAAACGAAGTCACCGCGAGTGCGTACGTACGGAATACCGTTTCCACGCCGTGGTGAAATCTATTTTCCACCAACACCTTACATGGATGGGTATAATGGTGTAAAAAATAACTATAAATAGTTATTATAACATCAAAATGATTCTGAAATATTGTATCATCCACTCCGATTCAATTCAATAATCATGAAAATGATATCATCGCTCGTGCGTATGTACGGACTACCGTCTCCACGACGCGATGAGATTCATTCTCCACTTTAACCATTCATTAATGATTATAAAGTACATATAATAAGTAATCATGA
Organism: Viscum album; assembly: GCA_963277665.1. Taxonomy (NCBI): domain Eukaryota; kingdom Viridiplantae; phylum Streptophyta; class Magnoliopsida; order Santalales; family Viscaceae; genus Viscum; species Viscum album. The sequence continues at coordinate 156,274,402 of OY728128.1, read as the reverse complement.
AATATATGAAATAATAATGATACTAGATTTATGTGTATGTCATCTACTTAATTCCATTCAACTCAATAAGGAAACGAAAACATCGTTCATGCGTACGTACGGCCTACCGTCTCCATGAACGGTGTATTTCTTTCCATTTACTGATTTATTATATATATGTATATTCTGAATATATATTATATATAAATAATGTTTTATATTCTGGAATTAAGTAATCATGATCTACGTAATCATATGAATAATTAAAAGTCAAAACACGGACGACAAATGAAACGATTTTACCGAAAACGCTCTTTAACATGGAATTTACAAAAGAACGGGTAAAATAAAGTCATAAGTGAACCATATATGATATCATAACAATTAGTATGATTCTGGAATAATTCAATGACATTATTCAAATTATTATACAGGAGGTCAGAGCACTTACAAAGCAAATCGGACCGAAGGTAAGGGAAATATCACAATCTCATTTTTATCCGAGATTGTTTATACTTTAGTATTTACTGGGGTGTATTTTATCATCCACATCCATGTTTCCTCAATATGTAATATTATTTCCATCCATGTACAATTTTTTAAATCCAATTTTACCCTTCGGTGAGTTTTTAGTAAAATATATGAAAGGAATCTTTTGTCGTTTTTCGTAAGAGGTACTTTTTGACTTTTCCGGAAAAAGTACGAGAAGGATGTTTTTTTTAACTTATACGACATGGATGGATTTTTAAAACATTATTTCCAAGAATATTCCTTTAAAAGTTTTCAAGTTTATTTTTAATCAACATCATTTAGTTTAAAATTGTATGACATGTTAATAAAGGAAAAATGTTTTTGAAGTAGAAAGGATATTTTCCTCAAGAATGGAGTTCAAGTGTTTTATCAAAATTATTTTCCATATAAGATAATAAAGCGTTCTGTTTTATCCCTATTATTACATTGATTTGATTATGTTGTGATGGGTTTATTTTTATAAATTCCTTTTTCTTATATGAATTTTTTTTATGATGTCATGATGTTTAAGATTCCCATTTTTATTACATGGGTTATGCTATGATGTATGGTTTATGATTTTGTTGCACACATAAGAATAGTATCATTATGAGATGGGTGGGACCTATATCTCCCTCCAATGCATTGGATAAAGATTTTATATCTCATGAGATAGACATGGCTGGAATGGTAGGTTATACCGGTTCAGTGAAATAGGACTGAAACGAGGGAGACTCGGTTCAGAAAGGGACTTTGTCCAATAAGATAGTCTTCGCAATGAGTCTTGACTTACAAGATATGATTATATATGATTATGTGTGAATGCCACAAAGTTTCATGTTTTAAGTTATGATTATTGTGATTACATTTCACTGCCATGATTTACCCCATGTTATGAAATTATGATCTCCTTTGCTGGTTAAGATTTACAAAAGCTATGTGCTTATATATATGATGTGATTGATATTTCTTTTGTTTACCCTTAATGAGCATTTGAGCTCACCCTTTTATGTTTTCTTTTCCCCAGGATATAAAGAAAGGTTTTAGGTAAAAAAGAAGATCTTTATGGGAGATGTTGAAGATCTTTCACCAGGATTATAAGATTTTATTCCGAGTTTCCAAAGACACTAAACAATTACGATCTTTGTCTGTGTGTTTTTGTTATATACTAAGTATTCCGCAAATGTAATGTAATGTCCATGTACGTTATGCTTCGGGTCTCTATAGTTGATATCAGAGGAATGGTTTAGTCAACCATTGGAAACTAGGATGCGAAAGCGTTAGTGAGATCCCTAGAGATATTTCTAAGGTATGTCTAGGGATGTCCCTAAAGATAATTATACGTGTAAGATACAGTCCTAGAACTACAGTAACGATCATAGAATTTAACCTAAGAAGTAAGATATTGAGGATACTCCCCCTTTATAATGTTGTTTTACTTAGCATGATTTTTACCTCTCACACTATTCTTTTTGGGTTTTAGACGATGGCTGGAACCCGAAGGAACCGTGTTGATCAATGCAATGGACAATGCAATGATTATCCTCCTGAACAAACAAATGTTATGGGAGATGGAGTTCAAAATCTTATTGTTATACTTACACAAGCTATAAATCATTCTGGACTTCCAAATGAGCAGAGAAGGGAACAATATTCTATTGAGTCCTTCATGAGGCAACGTCGACCTTCATTCAGTGGGTCTTCTGATCCACTTGTTGCTGAACAATGGATCAGTACCACTGAAAAGATATTTTCAGTTCTCCAATGTTCTTAGCATGATAAAGTCATCTTAGAATTATATCGTTTGGAAGGTGAAGATGATCAATGGTGGAATATTATCAACAATACAAGGCCAAGAGATGAAATTGAGTCCATGGAATGGGAAGAGTTCAAGAACTTGTTTTTCAGTAAGTACTTCCCTCGTATTCTTCGAACAAAGATGGAAAAGGAGTTTCTTGAGCTGAAGGAGAAGGATGACGAATCTGTTGGTATATACGAAGTGAATTTTACAAGACTTGCAAGGTATGCATCTGGCATTATCATCCAACCTGAAAGTAAAGTTGATCGATTTTTCAGTGGCTTAAAACCAAATCTTCGAAGGGAATTTTCTTAAGATACTTCAGTAGCTATGAAGAAATTGTGCGTTGTGCTATCAAGGTAGAAATGGAAGTTGGTGTTACATATCCTTCTCATAGTTTTGACAAGAAACGAAAGATGGAGTTCATGTAGAAATCTCAGAATAATGGTGAAAAGAAGATGAATGTTTCCTTATGCACAAAGTGTGGAAAGAAGTATGGCGGAGATTGTCTTAAAGGGACTAGAAAATGTTTTAAGTGTGGAAAAGAAGGTCATCGAGTAGCTGAGTGTCGAAGTAATGGAAAAAGGGTTTCTAATGATGTGAATAAAGCAAACACTGTAGAGAACGCACCACCAACACTTCAATGCTTCAAGTGCAAGGCAATGGGGCATTATGCTAATAAATGCCCTAATCTAAGGGTTAGTGATGATCAATATGAGCAACCACTTAAGGAAAAGGACAAAGGGAAGTCACATGCGATCACTATTGGAGATGTTGAATATGACAATGATGTGGTGGAATGATTAAGTGTTTATGTAATGGGATTCCATAATAATGTTGTATCATAAAGTATTGGAATATTTATGTGTTGGTCTAATGTGGTATTCAAAGTGATTGAGAATTTTTTTTTGAAATAAGATGATATGCGCATAATGAAGGGAAAACGAGAAAACGAAATGTTTAACAGTATTCATGATCTCATGATTGATATAAGGACTAAGTGATATCATGGTTTGAGTATATAGAATTTTGAGGATTTTTGTATGTGGAAAGTGTTAACTTTAAACTGCATTCATGTTTTCACTAAGGTTCAATGGGTATTCATTTTTTTCAAGAGAATACAGGATTAAGGCCTTTGAATGTTTGGAATGTGACCAACAAGACATATCTCATGATATATGGGGATCAACGATGGTATTAAATCTCTGGTAATCGTTTTCACTATGTTATGAGAGTGGACTGCAGTATTATGGATAAGCCTAAAGATTGGAATTGATTATGTTGGACATAAGTTAGTATTGTTTAAGGATAGAAGTTTTTCGATATTAATGATGGGATGTTATAGTAATATAGTTTTAGAAAAAGGACAACCTGCAGGACGGGCGACAGCCCATCGCGTCGGACAAGGCTGTGGAAATCGAACCCACAACCGAAGTGCGACTGGCCTTTATCGCCTACCACTGGCCTACAGGAAGTCCCTGTTTAGTAGAAACTAGTTTTATTATATTAAGAAGTATGATATATGAAGTATAAGTCCATTTTAGGAACCATATATGATTAATCTCACTGTAGAATGACTTATGTATATTTAATAACTTTTCCTAACCTTTTGTTTGAGACAGATGGAATGACCCGTCATTCTATCACATTATTTACTAACACATCACGAATAACAAATTCAACTTCATTTATTTAAGAGATGAAGTAGAAATTGTTCAAGGCACGAACAACAGTGAGATTGTACCAAAATAAAGTAAGTATTTATTCTAATTCAAATTCTTCAACTTTAGGGAAATGATCTTGAAAACCAAAAAATGTTTCCCTAGTGATCTTATATCTGATTAATCAGATGGTACCTTAGATCGTCACAAATTTATGGATTTGTGATTGTTGGCTTTTCCATAGCCATGTTCTCTACCACTCTCCATCAGAACATGATGGTTAGATTTTTCTTCCATATCCATATTTTCACCTATATAGAAACCCAATGATTAGTTTATTTGGGTAACCGTTACGTTTCATACTTTTGTTTTTAATGATTGGTTTTGGTATTCCTTTTTACGATGTGGGTTTCTATTAAAGAAACTTTCAAGTAGTAAACCATTTATAACCCCGACGAATTTCGAGGGCGAAATTCATTTTAAGGGGGGTAGAATGTAACACCCCAAGATTTTTGAAAAAAATTATTTTAATTTCATTAATGTCTTGTGTTGTATTCTACACCAAGATTACCTTGCGCTATACACAACACCGTATTAGCTTGCAGTATACGCAACACTATTCTTGGATCGTGTTACACACAATTTTTAAAATAGTTATTCTACGCAATATTGAGTATATATATATATATATATATATTCAATGTATAAATTAAATATGGTTGGATTCTGTTATACGAAACAACAAAGGATTCTTTCACAACACGCAACACTGACTTGGCTTGCATTACACGCAATCGCGACCTTCCTCGATAGCGTGTGGTGTACGCAATACTGGGTTTTAATAAACAACGATATATTATTATAATATTGTCATGAACTAGCCGTTATGAATAGTGTTAACTAAAATCTGAATTTTATAACATTATTATTCATCTTACACATTTCTAGAACATGGTATTAGAACAAAATAAATTTTTCGGGTAAAATAAGTATTTTTAAAAAAATGCAGTTTTGCCGCCTTTTGATGGCACACCCACTTCAAATCTAGTTTTTGACATGTTTATAAGTTCAATTTGACAAAATAAAATTCTTATTTTGAATCAGGATATAAAAATTTACATTAGATAATTTTTTGATATTTTTCCGATAACTTTCATATTTTAATGAATAGTAAAAACACGCTATATTTTAATTAAAAACAACTTTTTTCATCATGATATCTTATGTGGTTAAATTATAATATTGAATGGGTTTAAAGTATAAATAGAATATATTTTTACAATTTAATATAATGTATGACATTAGCATTTATTTTACCTTGAATTTGTAGGTTAAATCAATTCAATCTTTCGCAATGTTTTAAAGAAAACCCGTTTTCTTTCGACAACGGTATTAATATTAATTTAATTTCTGCAACTTTTGTGTATTGAATTTGGAAAAATGGATTCCATATTTGGAATCAGTGGATCCAAATTATGTTAATAAGCTACTTTTTATCTTTGGAAATTATGAATATTAACTACGGTAAATTTTATTTACCATAGTTAAAGGTAAATCGGGTAATTAAGGGTAAATATAATATTTTAAAATTACCCTAACAAATGTCAAAATCCTATTGGATGACTAAAAGTTGACCCATATCACCTAAGGGTCGGATTAGATTCATTTAATTAAATTTTTTCAATAAAAATAATTTAATTATTATTAAAACCAAAGAATGTGACAACATGTCACTTTCTTAAATCTTATAAGTATAATAATTATAATCTAGTGATAAACTTCATGAAACTTAGAACATGAATAGTCTCCAAAAATATAATACAATTATCTAAATCATAAATTTTTTTTTAAAATTTTTAGGGATTAAATAATTATCATTTATTATGACACAAAAATGATGCAGTAATTGTCTTATTTATGAAATATTGACATAATTGATGTTATAAATTCCCAAATAAATGTAATTTGAGACTTTATATGACTTACACTAATTTTATAGGTTAAAATTACATGTTATTGGTGATTTAAGTAACTTGGTTCGAACTTATCATTCTGTTATGAATTTCATAAAAATCATGTACCAAATAGTGTCAAAATTGACATAAAATAGTTTTTAAAACAAATATTATATTATTAATTGTTATTTTATTCCTAAAAATATCAATTTCGGCCACATGACTTAGATAAGATTATATATATTAATAATAAACAACTTGGGGTTCTTTTGTCTTGATATAGTAAGTCTATTAACCTTATAGTGTAAGAATACAAGAAGACACAGTAAAAGTAAAATTATGTAACTTAATGTTAAATCTAAATGATAAGGTTAAATTAGGAACCTAAAATTATCTAAATTCTATTGTATGAGATTATTTCGACCCATCCCCACCTTATCCTCGAAATAAATCAATTTGGAGCTATTTAAAACCGAACTTGACTTTATAATAAAATAATATTTTTGTTATTCCAAAGGTACCCCTCTCCTCCCTTATAAAAGGGCACCTCCTCCCTCTCTTCCTCACACAACATTGAGCCTTCAAGATCAACCAAACCCTGCCCAATTGTCCTCTCCACTTCTCTAGCAACATCCTAGAGGTTCTGGTCTTCCTCAAAGACCAATTTTAGTGCCCTAAAAGAAGGTCTCAAAGAAGCACTTCCAAGAAGAGGTAATGTCCGTTACCGATTCTTTCATCTTTATTTCTTCTTCCACTTCTTCTTCTTTATTTGTTTCATTATGAAGTAATAACATCAGTATCACTCATATACGGATATGTTATTATAAGTATGAAACAACCCTATTTCACCATCTATCCATCCTACGGAAAATGAAATCACCGCGGGTGCGTACGTACGGAATACCGTCTCCACGCAAGGGAAATATCACAATCTCATTTTTATCCGAGATTGTTTATACTTTAGTATTTACTGGGGTTTATTTTATCATCCACATCCATGTTTCCTCAATATGTAATATTATTTCCATCCACGTACAATTGTTTAAATCCAATTTTACCCTTCGGTGAGTTTTTAGTAAAAGATATGAAAGGAACTTTTGTCGTTTTTCGTACGAGGTACTTTTTGACTTTTCTGATAAAAGTACGAGAATGATGTTTTTTTAAATTATACGACATGAATGGATTATTAAAAAATTATTTCCAAGAATATTCCTTTAAAAGTTTTCAAGTTTATTTTTAATCATCTACTTTTATTTTAAAATTGTATGACATGTTAAGAAAGGAAAAATGTTTTTGAAGTAGAAAGGATATTTTCCTCAAGAATGGAGTTCAAGTGTTTTATCAAAATTATTTTCCATATAAGATAATAAAGGGTTCTGTTTTATCCCTATTATTACATTGATTTGATTATGTTGTGATGGAATTATTTTTATGAATTCCTTTATCTTATATGAATTTTTTTATGATGTCACGATGTTTAAGATTCCCATTTTTATTACATGGGTTATGCTATGATGTATTGTTTCTGATTTTGTGGCACACATAAGAATGGTATCATTATGATATGGGTGGGACCTATATCTCCCTCCAATGCATTGGGTAAATATTTTATATCTCATGAGATAGACATGGCTGGAATGGTAGGTTATACCGGTTCAGTGAAACAGGACTGAAACGAGGGTGACTCGGTTCAGAAAGGGACTTTGTCCACTAAGATAGTCTTGGAAATGAGTCTTGAATAACAAGATATGATTCTCTATGATTATGTGTGAATGCCACAAAATTTCATGTTTTAAGTTATGATTATTGTGATCTAATTTCACTGCCATGATTTACCCCATGTTATGAAATTAGGATCTCCTTTGTAGGTTAAGATTTCCAAAAGTTATGTGCTTATGTATATGATGTGATTGATATTTCTTTTGTTTACCCTTACTGAGCATTTGAGCTCACCCTTTTATGTTTTCTTTTCCCCAGGATATAAAGAAAGGTTTTAGGTAAAAAAAAGAAGATCTTTATGGGAGATGTTGAAGATCTTTCACCATGATTAGAAGATTTTATTCCGAGTTTCCAAAGACACTAAACTATTAAGATCCTTGGTGTGTGTTTTTGTTATGTACTAAGTATTCCGAAAATGTAATGTAATGTCCATGTACGTTAAGCTTTGGGTCTCTACATACAACTTCCAAATTGGTTGTTATAATATCAAAAATATGAATATGAAAACATAAATCATTTAGTTTCATCCCATTTGCAGCCTCAATTTATATAATATGTTTCATTTCGTTAAAATAATTACTATCTTTATTCAATAATTTTACATGCATGTCCATTTTCCTATTATGATATCTATCCTAATTTGCTAAAATTATTCTTAAAATGTTCATAATTTTTTGTAAATAGAATGATTTTAACAAATGTATATCCCCCAAGAGTATTTATCCATGAGTGTATTATTGGGCCTTATGACCATTCCTAATGTTTATGGTTAGTTCAATGATTAATAATAATTTTTAGTGTTATTAAACCTGAATACATCTATGAAACACCCACATATATTTTCCAGTATCCAAAAAAAAGATATATTCCTTTGAAATCCCAAATAATCAGAACATTACCAAAACATTAGGATGTTGTCAAATAAATTGAATTTTTATTAGGTTCTTTACTAAACTTCTATCATCCTAATCCCTAAATAAAATAAGATTTATTTTCATATAATTAAATCATATACTATCTCAATGGGTTATCTATATGTTGGAAATGATGATCAAACCCAAATTATCAGGCCTAAAATTAATCTCAACATAAATCATGAGTTAAGAAGATATCTAAACCATTCCATTGAATAAAATTGTGGTAATTTGACTCAAACTCTTGGATCTAGGTCCAAAAATACATACATTAAAAAATCTTTTTGATAAATGTTTTAATGTACTGAATATACCAATACATAAATAAAAAGTTAAAAATGATTATTTCATTACATATATTTCGATGATATTTTTTGGCCTACTACTTTTTAGAATTAGTAAAAAATGATAAACTAACAAAATCAATGATCATTTTCTCTAGTTGATATTTATTATAATATATATGAAAACACATAATCCATAAATATTATTCAAAACCACAAAAAAATCTCCACACATGCTACCCAGTTAGTTATTTTATTTATAAAACACTTCCTAATTACTTGCTGTAATGAAACCCTAAAAGGCAACTGTTCAAATGCCCAGTAAATGAAAATATATAAATTGAGGTAATCATTGAGTAAACATGAAAAAAAATAATGGAAGGATTTTGTAAATAGTACAAATCTATAGTCAATATAAATTAAAAGAATGTTATTTCCATGATAAACAATTATACCATTATATCAATAAAATTGATCACATACTGAAGGAATTCATAATTTCATATATCATAATATTTTTACGAACTACATGATCCAAGAAAATATTCAATTATTGGGATACGTATACATAAAAAATAACTTTTCTCATGATACCTATCAAAGAATTAAGGGGCTATATAAAACACCATTAATTTCTTACAATAATAAAATAAGTGTTCTCAATATGAGAATATCATCCAATTAATGATTTTAAAATCAAATTTTCAAGTTATATTTTGTAATCATTTTAAGGTTATGTCAATTATGGAATTAAAATATTATTTTAGTCTATAATTGACTTAAAAATATATTCATCACCCTATATAGGGTCAACATCTGATTATAGAAATTCAGATTTGAAGATGTTAACTTAAAGATATGATTTATTTATTCGAACTAGGAATGTAATGGGATTTTATATTTTTTTATAACATTTAATATATTATTTAGAACCATTAATTAAAACAATTGGTGATTGGTCAATGGATGGTTTACATAATGATTATTAACATTTAGGATATATGAAAATGTCATCAATAGATATCACATCACTAATAAAAGTACCAAATACAATCAAGAAATAATTTCTGTTATGATATGAACCTTACATGTATTTGTAAGACTAGGAAACCCACATTTTCTATCATAACAGTTATATACTAAAATCAGTAACCATTTACAGAAGCATAGTTATAAGAAATAATGGTTTTTAGATACATACCTTTATCAAATTCAACATTTTGATACTATTTCAAAAAATACTAAAACCAAAAAGGTTATGATAATTTCTATATTATGAATATAAAAACATCATTATTCGGATATATTCCACTATGAAATAATTATTTTTATCATATAATACATTTGTTTCAATGTATGATTCTCATTCTTCAATCCTTGGTAATCAATGGTCACATTCATATTACTTTCTCTAAACTAATTTTTTAATATCATTATTTATTCCCTAAAAATTTTTAGTAAATAAAATGTGATCAACAAAGGTATAATACTCTGAGACTATCTATCTAGTTGTTCCATCATATTTCCAATCATCATGCACCCGAGTGACAATTGAATCAAAGCTCAATCATAATTATTCATGGTGATTTACATTATATTAATCATTTCCACAGTCCCATCAACATTTATTCATCTAGACTATGATTTATTAGTATTAAAACCAACAAAATATCCCCTATACCAAAACATTGATTTATCAAATACATAAACTTTTTATTAGGATTTTTCTAAAGTTATATCATCCTAATCCCCATGTATAATGTGAATTGATTCAGTAGAATAAAATCACATAAAATATCAAAGGGTTATCTATTTTATTGATATATTTATCAATAGTAACTTATCAACCCATGAAATATCCTAAAAATTATAATCTCAAATGATATCTCAAGTATTCATTTGATACCAAATATAACACCCCAATCCTGCCCACTTGATGAAATGCTACAAATAGATACATTTTAAACTCAAATTGATTAGATCTATAAAATTCTATATATAACCATCCTTAATTTGGGAATCAAAATGGTTATATCATATCATATATTAGAATTATATTTTCTAGTTTAGATTAAGAATATATTAGGACAAAATATAATCTAAAATCCTCATGTTTTATGTACTGAACAGATATTTTTTACATTATATACAAAACTTCTAAATCCATAATTACACTTAAACATTTCATATTAATTATCTACATAGGTGAAATTATTGGGAATATTATGTATATTATATTACATCATAACCTAGGTAAATTGAAACATAATAAGGGGTTGACTAAAAAACATAGTAACATAAAATATAAAATTGATGCAATCATTTCATAAACATGGAATAAATATTATGAATGGAATAAGTTAACAACATGCATCAATAATAAAATGACACTGAGAGAATGTCATATCCATTGAAATAAATGATAACATGGATATCAATATAACTAATCTTATACTGAAGGAATACATAATATTGAACATCAAAAACATGATAACAACACCTTTTGACAAGATTTTGTCTAGTTATAAGGACAATAATACAACAATACTCATCATATTTTTTATCATGAAACTCTCTATGTATCAAGAGGATATATAATTCTAGGTCCCATCATTCATATATTTATGTTAATGAATTCATCATAAGATTAGAAAAAACGTTTCATAACATTCATTAACGAACAAATTAAATTATAATACATGTTTATCCATCTAATGAATGACTTTTAATTTTAATACATAATAAACAAATGTTAGTAGTCAATTATAATCAAGAATATCAATACATATTCCCATGTCAATAAAAGGGATAATGCGATCCCAACCTATAAGGATAAAGATAGAAGATGTAAAAAAATGTATTCTACATGAAGACATTCATTAATTTTTTAAAAAAAATGAAAAAGGCCAATATGTTTCTCCATGTTAGTAAATTAATGTGTTTTCCAATTTAAAATCACTCAATTTAAATTTGTAAAATAAGATGTTCACATTGTATACGGTACTGTAATTAAATTTAAAATAATTATTAAAAAACTGGATCATAATCCATCTATTAAAATAATTATGACATTTAAAAAATACATATACACAATGTAATAAAGGAAACATAGTAGTGTTTTTATATAAATGAATAACACCCGAATGAAAAGAATTCTTCGAACTGTATCACAAAATAAGGTTCTAAGAATTGAATTGTTTTATACTACATGTTCAATGCCCCAAATGGTAATATATATATATATATATTGGAGGAAAATCATACAATATAAACCCCATTGAGATAAATATTTTTGAATAAATGTGAAGTGCTACTGAAAATTAGAAGGTGCTTTTACAATAAATTTTCATCATTGAAATAAAATAAAAATTCTCATGTTAATTTCAAAGGTAATGTTTGAAAAGGTTATATAATTGATTTTGAATGAATTTATTTTTAAGTAAATCACGAACAATTGATCATTGGAGAGATATATAGTTTTTCATAGAGAAATGAGGAGAGGAAAAATTACAAATGAAATCAAAATAAAACCACATTTATTAGTTTCGAAATACATTTTTTTTCAAATCTCATATTATAAACATAGTGATAAAACACAATATTATATATGATTAGATTTTTCCTAAAAGTTATATAGAAATTACTATTACAATAAATATTTTGGAGGGAGAATCCAAGCATGGAATAAAGAAGTTCCTGATGAAAAAATATAATTCATGGAAATAAGGACCGAGTCATCAATATTTATTATGATAAATATAATTGTGGAATTATGAAACTTTTCATAAAAATTATTATCTGATATAAATTTAAATTCCTGGAGAAAAATAAAATACCAGATAAAATAATCTACTTGTATAATTTAACTAATATTTATGTCAATGAGGACGATCATAACTCAATGAAAAAATGCAATATATTATAAGGAATTACAACTAGGGTAATAATTGAGAAAATGAAATTTGATAAAAATAAACATATTTAGAAAATTATATACCATGAATATAAATAAATATTATAAATAAACATATATTATCATTGAATAAATATTTCAATGGAAAAAATGGTTTATAATATAAACATGATTCAATGATTTAACTATTTAGAAAAAACAATTGTGGCTTGAGTAACATTTTAATAACAAAACATAAAAACAGTGTGAATGCCATTGAAATTAAAATAATGAGATTAAAAGATAAGTCATGATATTATATCACTAATATTATTTATATAAACTATATTAATTTAAATAGTTTCTTAATATCAAACTTGATTGAATGAGATTAAATATAGATGAAAACTCAAACCATAACAACCTTTCATTTTTAACTTAGACAAAACATTGTTAATATTTAAATTTTTTTCAATAAATAAATAACAAATAAACTTATTTATAAATATAACCTTGTATAATCCTATTTTATAGTCATTATATACAAATATACACATATATATTAGTTATATTTTTTCAATTTTTAATGTTGTGTGTAAACAATAATTTTTGTTTTCAACTAGCTTCATAAAATTGGTGTTGTTATATATATTTTCTCTAAAATTACATCATTATAGGATAATATTATGTTCCTAAATATTTATTCCATGATATTCAAAATATTATAATTACATTTTATTTTAGTTATTATCTCAATCCATAACGATAAAATGATCGAGGATCATGTTTTCTAGATTCTTGATGAAATAATGGTGTTTTATTAATTAATGAGTTTAATTGTTTATATATCAATAAAATAACCAGAAAAAAATATTTTAATATTTATATCATAATGTAAAAGTTAAAAATTTATCAATTTCATTCAGGATATAAATTCATTTTATTATTCAGACAGGTTTTCTAACCGTCCTATACATGACCCTACAATGATTAATGGGTTATTGTGAGATAGTTTTTTTGTTATTTATTTATAAATAGAAAAATAATTATATTATTCAGTGATTATTAATGTGATATATCATAATTATAGAGGATTATGAATATAATATAATTTTTATAAATTCATTACATAGAATTAATATATCATAATCCTCTTAGTTTGCTCGAATTAAATGATTGATTTAGAAATAATCATTAATTGATAATAACATTAATAGTTTCTCATGTTTTCTATAAAATAACCTTTATTATATAATAATAAATAATTTTTTTTAATACCATCCCCATGGATATCCATGCAAGGATGTCCAAATAAACTATTATTAATCGTCTAGTGGAGGCGGTAGTCCATATATATGCATGGTTGAGAAGTTATTTATCTATAGAATAAGAGAAATGAAGATTATGGTTTATTATTTAAGTATAACAAAATTTTTATAAATATGATAATTAAAAATTCTATTAAACATTTATACCATCAATTTTGGTTGCTTAATTAAAACAAAACATGTTGGGTGGTGGATGAGGCAGTCCACACGATGATGGAATTGTAGATTCATTTACCTTCATAGAAAAAGAATGATGAGAAAAATTACAATCCACTAAAATAATAACATTCACAATATAACCAACACTTATGTAATTTAATAGGTATTTGAAAACTACAAATGTAAAATAATAATTTTAATGGAACGAGTTACGTAAAAAAATAATTAATCTCATTGAGTTTTTTGAGATTTCCTTATAATGTCTCATGGAAATGTATGGAACAACCTAATATCTTATTACTAGAATCTCAAGAGAGTGAAATTTCATTTTTTGGGAAGGAATTAATAATATAATATCACCATTAAACCATATTTTTTGGGGTTCTTTAAAGGCGTTGTAAGAGACCCCTTTAATATGTTTTGAGAATGACATTTTTGGGAATATATCAACATAATATAATGATTAAACTTGTTATACACGTCAAATTGATAAAAAATTATGAAATAAAGAATTTGGGATGATATAAGTCTGATCCACAATAAACAAAAAAAATTCTAGTAATGCTTTTATCAATTTTTATACCTTCCAAAACATATTTTTAATTTATAATGACACTTTTATTGGAAAGTTTAGACCAAATACATATCTAACTATTGACAATTCCAACCATTTAAACCCAAAACCCTCTACTAGAGTCCCACCAAAAACTAAATCCAAAATTCCAATGGCTGCTAATGATATAGCATTTCAAAATAATAAATTATAACTTCATCATTTGGTCTTGGTTGATGAACCACAAAATTTCATGAGATCCCCTGATTCCCCCACATTGACACCTCACATTACCATCATTGTTTTATGAAAAATCACTGGAAGGCCCTTCCAAAAGTGTTTTTCATCACCGTTGTAGAATCTTATTCATCTCCACCATTATCTAATTCCCGATACAAGTAATTGTCATAAAAACCCATGACAGTGTCGCTCCACCTTCACCATCTGTGTCAACACCAGCGACCAGCACCAATCAAAAATACAAGAAAACAAATGTGATTATGCAGTGTCTGGAGCACTGATTACTGCCGACCCACACTTCCCAGACCCTTGAACCTTACACTAATCCAAATTCAACTGGTAGAGGCACCAAGGAACTTGAGGATAGATATGGGGTGAGTGGTTGGGAGCTTAGAACAATGCCACTATGGAGAGGAAACCAGAAGAGGGCATAAGAAAAGAAGTTTGAAGACGGGATCACCAAGGAACCCCACCGCCACCTGAACACCTGACCCCAAACCCCTTCGAACCAAAGCTCCAGCTCCAACCTCGAGAGTAACAAGAGAACATGGGGTAATAGTGGGTTTTTATGGCTGATGAATTCAGCAGCAAACCACCAACAACGGGATAATTGAAGAAACATCAAGGGAAATCCCATTGCATGTATCCCTAGATCAGAAAAAAGAGAGAGGAAGAAAAGTCCAGATCAAGATAAAAAGGAATGAAATAGAACAAGAATGCCACATGGGAAGAATGTGGAAAATTAGGAGAGGGCGAGACGGTGCTGGAGCTATGCAATATCCCCCTCCTTCAAACTGCCATCGATGAGGTGCCCTAGTGCAAGAGAGAAAATAGTTGTCACCACTGAGAAGCATTATTGAAGACCGCTTTTATACCCTATTTAGGGTTAAATAGGGTTACCTTAAAAGGATTAATTATCATGTTTTATATGATTTACCCATTAAATTATTACTTTTACTATTTTATGATTAACCATAGAAACTAGTTTTTATATTATAGAAAAAAATATTTTATCCAAAAAATAAATTGGCACATATTAAATAATTTGGACCAACGGGTTTTTAAATTTTGTATCAATTCTTTTTTATTAAATTTAAAAAAAATTTATGAAAATAAATTTTAAAATAAAAATGTAAACTGTATTCATTTATTGTAGAAAATATTATTTATTTTTTAAATATCAAATCTATTTTTGGAAATTCAAACAAAAAAATTTTAAATTATAAAGAACCATATAAAATCAATATTTTTGACCTTTAAATTTTTTATAAAAATTTAGATTTCCCACTTAAATTCATATAATATGATAAAATTATTTTATTTTTAAAAAGATTATTTTATAAAATTCACATATAAATAATATATATAAAAATATACAATATTAAAAATAATTTTATATAATTTTTATTAATCTAAAAATGATATAATTTTTTTCAAATTAAATATCTTTGAATTTTTAATTTGATATTTAAAAAATAACCAATGTTATAGTGGGAAATCCATAATATAAGAAAATTGATTTTTCAATACAATTCACCATTCTCATTCTTATTTCATATCATATATAGATAAATATAGTATTAACTGACTGACCATATTAAAAAAATTTATCAAAATTAATCACAAGTTTCGGGTAATCGAATGAAAATATCATAAAAATGTAATTTTTATAAATATGAAATACTATGTCTAAAATGATCCTATTTTTTATTTCAGCTATACTAAATTATTTTTATTTATTTTAAAAGTGTAAATTAATCTATAAATATGAAATTTTCAGAAATTATTTCATAATATTAATTTTATATCATTCAGTGGATAGGTGTTAACGATTATACTTACACATTTAAATTTTATATAAATATAACTCTATTTTGTTTATGTATAGTGATGTGTATAGGGGAGTCTATCAAACACACTGTCTTTTTGAAGCTGATCATTTGTTAAGATCTTGTTGAGTTACCCACTACAACTTCATTTAGTATCCAAATCAAATATATATACTAAACAAAACCATATTCACACTACAACACTATTATTTGAAGGAATAGAGGGAGAGTGGGAGTAGTACACAATAAATATCACCCATATCTAGGATGTAGTGGGTATAAATAGTATCCCAAAATATATATGAGAATCTGACATATAACAAAACTAGAAAGAAATTTTGAAATAAAATAAAAAAACATAAAATTGAATAAATAATCTCACAATATCATCCCATAGTCCGCTTCTTTCAAAATAAACTCTACAACTATTTCATTTAACATATCAACACCAACACACAACTACCATTTGAACCTCTAACCACACATCCAAAATACACTGACAATACAGTTAAAAAAACAAATAATTTCCACCTTCTTCCTCTTTATATATATTTATCAATCATTGCATTATTTATTTCCACAATTTTAAAATAGATTCATTATATTATATTTTTAGTTTCATAAAATTCTCATCAATCCACATAACAATTTTAAATTTTTTATTTTTTGTAATTATAAGTATAAAATAATCCATTTTCCAATTTGGACACATTTCACTGATTTAATTAATTTATCGATCACATTTTCATTAAAATATATAACAATAATTAAAAATAGTTTTAATATATAAATTAAATTGATTGTTTCATGATAACATTTTCAATATATCCTAATACTCATTCATGTTTTTTATACATTCCTTAGTTTAATTATAATTATATATTCAAGGCTACTAAAACTAATTATATGCCCCAATCTTGTTATTTCAACATGAACAAGTAAAAAAATCCTTACACTACGATATTAAGTGATAATATTATTAAACTGATAAATTTTCCATAGAATTCATTTTATCCCTATTAGAACATAACTATAAATTTTAAAAATATTAACATTAATATCTTTTTTCTATAATAAAAACCTCATATCACTCCAAAAATTACAATTTTCTTTAAAAAAATAAGCAATTCTCAAAAGGATATCAAAATTAAAACATATCTATAAAAATTCACATTAAAAATTGAAAAGAAAATATTTCAGAAATATTGAATTGAATCCACAATCACTAGGACACTAAATGTTGGCATAAAATTTCTTACACATTAATATTCTTGTAGAACTCTATAATCTATCTAAATTCTATCACCAACACATAAATAATCTGATATAAACATACAAAAATCATTATATAACAATCCATTGAGATTGAAGAATAATTTTAAAAAAAATATTAATGGTACCTTGGATTGAAAGGGATCAATATCACAAGGATTGACACTAAATGTTCCTTCAAGCATGATACAAACCAAAAAAACAAGAATCTATCAACAATCTAGGATATATAGAGGAATAAATATACTAGAATAAGAAAGTGAAACAGGTTATTGAATTTATTTTAAAATTTATCTAGAACAAACCATGATATGTATACCTAAACCATTTAATTCTTTTTTAACCGAAAATGAAAATCCAAAAACCATAGTATATAAAAACTCGAACACATCAATTATTAAAAACCATTTTTATTCAAAATATGAATATTATAGAAATGATATAGCACAAAGAAAACCAATGTTTCATTATATGGTTCACATTAAAACCTTTTTTATTATACCCTAGGGCATACTCTCAAACCCACGTAATTTTTTCATCAATGATAAATAAAAATCTTTAAATTCTCTCCTCATTTTTAACACCCTATTATTTTATTAGTTGACCATCAGGTTCGACAATATTTCTGATACAAAAAACTAAGAATATAAGAGAATATAAAACCCACATACATTATGATTTAATTATTTAAATTAAATCCCTTCTATGTCTTGTCATGCATGCAATATTATGATTAAAAATAATGTGAATACTGTATAATATTATTAATTTTTTAAACATGACCACTGTAACCAATACATTATGATCGAAGGTATTAATAGTAATGAATAAATTATTAAACCTATATGGTTTAAAAATTAATAAAATATATTCAATTGGTATCAATTTATTGGCACTAAAATATGATTCATTTCAAATAAATAAACACTTTCTGAACGTTAAAACATTTCAGAGAGGTGATTTATTTGATATTTGGGAACATTATTTAAAATAAATATTTACCCATTTTAGAAAAATAATTTGAAAAAATAAAATTATTTTTTAAAATATAAAATCCATAATTATATATGGTGGAATTTTTTAAATTTTTTTGTAAATAAAAATATTTAATGAAGAGTGGAAATTAAATGTTTTTATTTAAATCATCATTTTCATTTAACTTATTGAAAACAAAAATTAATAATTTAAATTGGATTAAAAGTAATATTAATTATATTATGCTACATTTTAACTCATTTAAATTATTTAATTTAATTTCATTTTGAATTGTTTTCATAAAAAATCTATGCATATCATAAATTCTACATTGGAAAACCTCTTCCTCATCACATCTACAGTTTCATTAAAAATTGAATTATACCAATTTATTGAATTGACTAATAAAAAATCAATAATATAATTTGTATCAATTAGAATTTATATTATCTAATAAGTTGAAATTAATTTTTACCATATTCAATAGTGAAAATAGTAAAATTTACTTATCATTGTTATAGTAATGATGGGTTTACTTGGTTGTTAAACTATTCCAGTAAGACATAGATTTACGTAAAAAAATTCAATTCATATTTACTGACCATATATTCAATCAAATCAGAATATTCTAAATTTCAATGAGTTTTTAGGAATGGTTTTCGTGCAATTCGCATATTTAATAATTGATGTTAAGAATAAGTGTCACCCTATTTATTTTAAATTTCAATTATCTATTCACATACAGAAAAAGTAAATATGACAATGAATTTGGATGGTAATTTTAGCATACTAAAAATAAATTTTTGATGTTAATTTATTTTTTAATTTTTATTAATCATAATATTACTTTTAATTATTATGAATGAAAGGTATAATAATTATTTAGTGAATATAAAAATTAAGTAAATGCAGCTAAAAATATTACATCTAAATTAAATTGAATGAATAATTTTTTTACAGTTTTTTTATAAAAATATATCATTTTTTATATGTGTTAACATAATTTATTTTAACATCATAATTTACATGATATTTATTAAAATTAAAATTAAATTTATATTGTCAAAATTAAAATTAATGTTATTTTTTAATAAAAAATATTATAAATGATTCAGAATTTGGAATAATAAATTATTCTAAAATTTTAAATTACTTTTTTTCTAAAAATATACTTATGGACATTAATGGTCCAATTTATCTTTTATAGTGACTATATTGACACATAAAGAGTATAAACATTATTATTATAGTTGAGGTTAAAGAATTGTATTTGAATGTTACAATCATTGTGTAGAAAATAACATTAAATAAAAAAATAATATTTATTTTATAAATATGATTTAATATTTAGAATCAATGTATCCAAATTTTATGATAAGTATTAATTTATTTTTTTCTTAATTTATAAATTAAATATGTTAAAAATGATAGATATATTGTTGAAAAACTAAATTGTTATAAGTAAGGAATCTTATATGTTAAGTTACCATTTTTTTAAAACATTTGTTTTATTTTTATTTTTAAGTGGCCTACCATGGCCATATAATCCCAAAACCACTTTAATTATCTGTTTTTGAGCCCCTTGGGTTGAGAGTGACTTCCCATTATTTAATAGTTTTGTGTATTTCCTAAAATGATACACCGCCTCATTTATAAACAGGAACATAATCCCCTCATTTATTCACATATCTAAACAAATTTTCTTTAACCAAACTTCATAAAAATACCCCCCATTATACTTATAAACATTTTAGAGATTCTTTTTTTTTCAATATACTATGCCTTGGATTATTTAGATGTGATACACATGAATTTTATTTAAGTTAAGGTAATTATCTTCACTTATCTCATTCTATTTGTTTCTTATTTTACAACAATAAATTAAGTATTAAAACATAAAATATATTAACAGGAATACATACTATAAATTGATTTTTTTTATTTTTAATGGATATATTTTATCAATCACTACTTTCATCAAATAGGAAAAGAAATCATTAATAAAGTTTACAACATACTCTTTACTCATGAACTGATGTAACATATATCGCATCCACACTGATCTGGGTTAGATATAATGATATAGTTAATAAATTCATATATATGTATGTAATATTTAATATAGAGTTATACTCATGTAGTTATAATATCACATATACCTTCTTCATTCACATTATGTTTAAAATATGATTACATCGGACAAGTTTGTGGTGGATTATGGCCTCTCAAAGTGATGTGATCTTTTTTAGTTACACATTACAGGGAATGTAATAAAGATTAATATAATCAGTATGAGATATATATATATATATATATATGACAAGATGTAAATTCATGGAAATATATATTTCATGCACTTATTTATCCTTTCCCTCAATTAATGGAATTATATCATCTTTTGTCCATATGTAGGACCCACACCATCCATGAAGAAATGTGATTCATTTTTGATATACAATTTTTATTAATGGTTATAAGGATGTATCTAATGAAAAAATATCTAAAAAATTATTTTCTGTATATTGATGGGTGAAAATTTAATATACATTCAATATTCAGAACATCAACAAAAAACGAGAATGATAAAGCAAGAAAATTAACACCCGAAAAATGAAAATATTGAAATATTACAAAAAATGGATGGTAAAATGTTATAAAAATTCATATATTTGATGATATATTTGATTTTTTTATTTTATAGATTTATAATAGAACTATATTTACTATATTAGATTTTCTGACACATATAATGGGAGTCGAAACTGGGGTAATGGTTTCTCATATAACTTTTACTTCTGTGAAACATATGTCATATTCAAAACATATTTTTTTTGTTTGGATTATATACAACCCCTTAATTTGACATATATTTAGTATCATTTTATTAATTATATGTAAAATTTTAATTTATCTTTATAGCTTTTCTATGTATTACGATAGAGATGTATCCAAAGTGGTGTGGGTTTATATAATAATCTAATCATTATTCAGGATTGTCTTTGTATATATTGTCAATTGCATAGTTAATAAAAAATTATATTTGAAACAAAACCATTTCATCTTATATAAATATTCATGATATTTTTCATTTAATAGTACAATGTTATCACTATTTCATACATACAAATATATAAAACAATTAGGACATTATGACATGATTTATACATTCAGCTGAAAATAAATTTTCATCAAAATCCTTTTTCTCTATAAATGATTTCAGAAATATTTTTATCCATTTATATATTATTCATTGAATATATTTTTACCGATTTGTAATTTTTAAAATTATTTTAATTGAATCTTTATGTTATTTTCAAAACAAGTTATGTTTGGCTCGTACCAAAAATATGAAAGAAATCATTAATTTAATATATTTTGTGTGGATGGAATTTTCTACTATCATGAACATTCAATGAATTAAATATTATTTTGAAAACTATCAAATATTTTATTAATATAATGGTATTAAAAAAATAACATTTTTAAAAGGTTATTTTTAATGGTAAAATATCCTTCCCATGTGAATTTTGTTCGTGCCATTTTTTAGTATTTATTGTCATCAAATACATTAGTAATAATTGGAATATATGATTCACTAGGGATATGTCATATTGATATCATTATTGTAAATTATTTAGATGGTTAACCAGTACTTTTAATGAGGATGTATAATTTCATTACTATTCATCATTTTATTATAGATGGTTTATGATTATGCTTATTTTATTAGGTTATGTATTAACATTACATATGTTAGTTTTAAAATATGAATATTTATGTGATATGGTTTCACCACTATATTATGGGTAATGAATTAGTCATAGTAAATGATGGTTGGGGACCTACATTAGATATCCCCTTAATTCATTGATAGGTCTCGCAAGAAAAATCTGTATGTATAACTTGACATTTTAAAAAAATAGATTAAAACTATATTATGAATGGTCAAGATGGTTTCAAATGTCCCACATTACTCACTCCCTCATTATGAGATAGGTCATTTATTTCCATGTGATTATTATATTAGTTACCATATCCATGGATAACATTCAATATCATATGATTATTTATATGTACGTATTATATCATAATTTATTTTTTTCCATATTATGCTCAGTTTATTAGTTAATTGGAATGTGTTCTAGTTATTTACCTTTCCATATTCATTATTTTTATTTATTAATGATATATTTTATTTTATTCCAAACATTATAACGGATCCAAGAACACCCCTTCGTTGGTTATACATTCCCTATGGAACGATGAAGAGTTATTTGATTGATACATATGGATAAACTATGCGGAATAATGGAATTCAAAAATAAAACATATTATTTATTATTTATTTTCAATAGTAATGTGAATAACATGTATCTATATTATATATAATGACAATAAAACTATTCATCTATTTGTGTTGTGATTCATTATTTATTTTTTAAATGTAATAATGTAATCATCAGCCTCGTTTAACTATGGTCTGGGTCATTACAACATTTCTAGATGGGAATTTTCCAAAATAAATCTATTAACAACACTAGGAAAATGACCATTTCGATCAAACAGAATCATGGTAAAAAATATAATAATTTAATATACTACACTTGGTGACCAATTCCAACTCGATTACTCTTCCTATAGAACAAAACTACACACCATGAATAATTCTTGAAACACGAAAAGGGAGGAGAACCATTGGGTGGAAACACTAAACAAAGATGTGGTTTATAACAGACCCAACGAATCTCAACTCTTCTAATATTACACACCTAAAAACGTACTCCCTATATTTACATAAACTAAAATTTAAAATGAAATAAAAATAAAATTTATAGGCCTCATCATTATATTCCACTCAAATAAGGATATAGAAATGATGTTGGCTTAACGTAGGAAAATGGTGATGCATGCTTGATGCATCAATGATGCTGCACTAGGCCTTCCGGTCCGTTTGTGGGCCTTTGGTCCATGTAATGGGATTCATTCCCACTCTTCTTTCAGACCATGTATTGAATAAATAATGATATATGAGTGGGTTATACATTAGGTGGTTGTTGACATCCATTCTAGCATTTGTGTGTGGGGGTGTGTGTGTGTTTAATGCAATTGTAACCCCAAGCACCGTATATATATATGCCCAAAAAATATATATAATGAAATTAAAATTTATGAAAACAATGTTCCGAAAATAAATTCACAATTGAAAATGAACATCCTCTTGGGACTGTCTCATGGAGATCCTCAATGCCTACATTTCATTACATGAATACCATATCTTCTCCAATAGCTAAGTCAATAAAATCAATAACATTACATATATCCTAAACATAAATATAAAATTATGACACCAGGATGAAGTCATGTACTAGATACATTTGAGAAAGAATAAAAAATTGATACGAGACCTCATGAAATCCTTTCAATGCCAATAATGATACCAAAATATAGAATAGAAATCTTATTATATCTATAAAACATCCATTTTACATTATGATAATAATACTTCATGAAAACACGACCACTATCCTCTTATTTTAAAATACATAACCTTTGATCCTCATAATAATATTGATAATCATATGTATCCTCTCTCAGATCTTAAATCACAAGAATGTTCTATATTACATTATACACCAGAAGTTGTCTAGTGGTCACCATATTACTAATATCATTCCATCACAATGTTTATATTCATTGGTATATTAACATAAATAAACTTTAATAGATACATTAAAATTGATGATTGATGTATTTTAATATATGATGACTCAACATGGGGTAAATGATTCCCCTATGGACCCCAAAAATCAAAAATTGATGCATGAATTATATCTTCTAATGTTTTTATCTTGTACACTATTTATGAATTTGTTTGAGGATAAAACATCATGCTACAAGATATCATGGAACTAAAATTAGGATGAAACCCCTAAGATAATTATCAGAAAATAAGGATGTCAACCAGAGTTGATGATCCTCTAAAATTAGTAAATACTAATTTATTCTTCTACATAACTCCTTACAAATGTAGACACTACACGTGAAACATTAATTTCTAATAAATGAGTTGAATTCTATTTTAAATAAATAGATACCTATATTATATAATTCTAACCCATTTTTTCCTATAATGTTACCGATAGAGTGATCACATACCACATGAACACCTATCGATACACTAATATTTTTCTGTAAGTGCTGAATGCTTCAAATAATCATGGTCTGACAATTCCCAAAAATATAATGTAATAGAGTAATCCCCAAATCAAACAAATTGTGTTCATGAATTATCTGTATATCATATAAACATAAAATTTGTAGATATATAAGAGGCATCTGATATTGAATCCTATATTTTTAACGATAAATGTAAAATATTTTAAATGATATACATTATATAACCTAGAGAATGAGTAGCATTATAAATCATAATAAATAGTTGGTACATGGGTTGATACATATGAGATACAATATAAGTGAATAAATGAAAAATTATTTTCTTTATCTTAAGTCATATTAATCTCCTACTAAATCATCAAAACATAATAAAATTCTCTTGAACGACTATATCCCTATCTCTAGTATCATATAGGATTTCCCCACTCACTTCAGCACACTAAGTGATAATGGTCATGTGAACCCATATGAAATTGTTTGGTTAGTACCACTCAATACACCCATAATCGTAACTAATGTATTCTTAAGAAATTATATAAATTCCTAAAAATATGGCTAAAATAAAAAAGAACCACGGATACTCAACTATCATTACCCAATTCAGTCCGTATACTACTTTCAAATGAGTGAATACACATATACTCTTATACATTGATGAAATATAAATCATGGTTACTCTGTCTCTACAAAAATAATACCAAAGGCATCTAACAAGATATCCATCGGTATTACAATAAGATTACCACCAAACCCATCATCCATATCAATACCAATTTATAATCAAAACATGATATATCATTGTGAGTAATTATCATATAAAAAAATATAATGAAAAATAAACAATGATGGAATAAGGTTATAAATATAAAAATTACTATAATCACATTAGAAAAGGGGGGGGGGGAATAATAGAGCATAAAAATTTTTATAATAAATCCATTCTCTCATGAACAAAAACATTTCACCACAGTTTTAATAAAAGGGTTAGAAAAAATTTTATGAGTGTAAAACACTACATCTACACAATAATATCTTAAATAGTATAATAGTGTCACAAACAACATGTGTGTGTTATGGACATGTCCTTAACAAATTTTGAGCTTAGAGGACATGGGAACGATCTCCCCTAAAACTCTATTTTTTCTACCCTCCCTCTTTAATGTATCCTAGGACTTTATCATTCAATAGGTTTTGTACAAACATTCAAATGAAATATCCTTCCTAGATAGAGTCTAGATATTAATCAGGAAAAATAATGATCACATGTGACCTCACAAGTGAAAGTATCCTTACTGCTCAAGGTAAATATTGAAACGTGAGGTAAATTTAAAAAACAGTGTATTTAAAGAATAAATAAATTTCATGTTTACTAATATGATTTAGATATTGATATTCATTAAAAAAACTATTAAAAAATATTTTGACTTAAGAAGTAAAAACTTTTGATAAAACAATTTTATTATAAGGATTACATTAAAATGAAAATTTATTAATTCTATAATATGAATTCAAATCATTAAATATCATTTTAGAAATATTAATATATTAATTTTTTAGTGTGAAATTTTATAGCTTTTTCAGAAATTATTAATTATTCAATGAATTGTGAAAAATACCAATTGGTTTAAAAATGAAAATGTTTTTGGATAAGTTAAAAATATAATTTTACCATTATTGTTTTTATATGATTTTAGGCAATGGAAGTATTATATATTTTTATTAAATCAACATAATTACTCTTTAATAAAAATAATACTTCATTTTAATATATTCTAATATATGGGATTTAAAATATTTTTTTAAACTCTTATAAAGGGAAAAATGATTCAACATTTTTAATAATTAAAATAATACAATATATAAAATTTAAAAAAAAATTAGGATTATATATCAATAAATATTAATTTTTATTCGTATAATTATTAGTATTAATTAATGTTTTAATATAAAATCATGTACTTCTTGGAAAATTCCCATCATGAGTACCCATGTTTTCTTTATGTCTATGAGTTTAATTTTAAATTATAATTTTCCAAAAATATGAATTTAATTTGGTTAAATCTGTTCCCCACATTTAATAATCATATTTTATATTATCTAATAATGTAAACCTAATATTTTACCATATATAATGGTGAAAATTGTAAAAAATTTATTATTTTGTTTAAGGAAAAAACTTATTTATCGAGGGTTAAAAAAATTATAATGGTTAAAATTTCATAAATCAAATATTTAATAAATATAATTAATTTATAGAAATAATATTATGTATAATAATATATACTTTTCAATTTTTATGCATTTATCATTTGAAAATTGTGGGTAATCCTTTTTCTCTTCAATAATTAAAAGTATCCATCTAACCCCACTTTTTAAATTCCACCCCTCTCCCCTCCAATTTTCATATTAAAATACATTTTTTTCATCCCAACCCTTCATGAATATATTAAAAAATACCCTCAACATAACATATATCCGTATGTTTGATCTGTAATCTATCCTGACAATGCTTTTGGTGTTTATCTGAAGAGGTTGTCCAAAGAATATGTATTTTTCTTAAATTAGCATATTTATTTTATTTATTCTTCAACAACAATAAAAAAATTAATTAGAATTATATAAAAACACCACAATATCCAATGGAAATATATGTCATTATTTTAATTTTATAACAATAAATTATCTTCTAGTACATCTAATTTATACAAAATCATTATTTGTGTATACGACATACAACTTCCCAGGCAACTGGTGTCATTCGTTTTCTATAAATCTAATGTATTGTTTCAATGGTGCCTTAAAGTATATATATAATAGATTTGAAATATTAACACTTATTTAGTTATGATATCACAGCAAATGTCTTATCTTATATTCTAGGGTGGATATAATAACTCCACTCTTATATTATGTAGACTACCCCATCTAGAAGTTAAGTGATTTTTATTTCACTAATTCATTACATATTAGGTAATAATGATAAAAAAAGAATATATGTGATAAAAATAAAATAATATTTATATTCATGAATGTTTTTCCATTATTAAGAGATTATGTTTTAATTTTTTATGATACTGAAAAATGTTAACGTCAATCATGTAATGGCCCAGACCCTCCTAGAACATTACTTTTCCAAAGTGAGGCTCCACCAAAAGGGTGACACCATGTGGGTGACACCGGTCAGGGTGGCACCGTGATGGTGGCACCGTGAGGGTGACACCGTGAATGTGGAACCATGATAGTGGCATCGTAAGGGTGACACCATGAGGGTGACACCGGTCAAGGTGGCACCATGACAGGGGCACCGTGAGGGTGACATTGTGAGGGTGACACCGTGAGGGTGACACCGTGATGGTGGCACCGTGTCCCTTCGCCGAGCCTTTTGTTCTTTTTCCAATACATGATTTTTCCACTACCACAACGTATGTTTCGAAGTAAATTAATTCTTTTACTCCTTTTAAAACCATTTAAAGCCCATAATTAATTCCTAAAGATCCCGAGAGTCCTCCGTGTGTAACTGCCCGACCACGTGGTCAACCCACAACCCCCGCTCCTTATGTAGTTTGGAATTCTCATGTCAACTGTCCACGACTCTTATAAACTAAGGTTTAGTCGTGGTTTCTTCTTTCCTCGATCGCGACTTTTCACGAACAACTTCTGTTGTATCGGGCGAGCCGCATCGTTATCCGTAAAGTTTCGCGCCCGGCCTAAGAGTCGATCGTCTAACAACATGTAGGGAATTTCTCCTTTGTCTCTCTCTTTTGTGTATCATGCGGGGTGGGCGTGCTTCTGATTTTGTAGAATTGGATAAACCAGACCTAAATAATGATAATGAAGTATTTCTATAAAGAATGAAGGGGGTGGCTATGATCGTTGATGTTTTTTAAATTATGATCATCTTTCTGAATTGTTTCGGCTTGCGTCTTCTGAAAATTGAGGTTGTTGGTGGTCATTGTCTGTGCACTAATGGTCTCATCGTGGTGTTTTAAATGGCTTGTTCCTAATTGTAATCTCCTGCTATGAAAAGTAAATTGGTTAATCACGTATACCCGGCTGAATAAATTGAAAGTACTAGGATCAATCCCTTCTGTGCTAACCCCGGTCAAAACACGGAATTGAAATCATGGAGTGTGTTAAATCTTATAAATCTGAAAATACAGGCATGACCCTGCTTAGTTTTGGTGGCAGTGGTTTGGTTGTTTTCTTCACGGGCCGATTTCTGGAGATGTAGGAGGGGATGGGATCCCCTGGTTTTATAGTCTCGGTGGTCATGGAATTTGGAATGGGATTCCCTGTTGTTACGGATTCAGAGGTTGTGAGTTTTATGGCCAAGTGGTTACCTATTTTATATCACGAATTGGGGTGGGATCCCCTATTGATGAAAAAACTTTTTGGGGAAGGGGACACGAGGCAGTGTCTCGGGGTTGTCTTTGGTTACAGTACTTCGAGGTATCTCACTTATTCCATTGTTGTTGTGACTTTACAAGAGAACCGGGTGTGAATGTTTAAATTGACGATTGGATGGATTATTTGCCTTGGTTATGCTTATGGTGTTAGTTTCCTAGTAGTGCATGAACTTATTTGAACATTATCACTGGACATGAAATAAGAATGGGACAAATTGGTTTTGTTGGTGAGAGTCGTGACTCGGACATGAGTGTTGTTGTGGTCTGTAGGCTTTCTGAAGAAAAAACTGTCATTGGGTGAGTGCTTGTTACCTATATATATACTTGTAGCTTTGTGTTTCTTATTCACGGCCCACCCAAGTTGAGCACTTAGTGCCCAGCACCCCCATTTCATGGGGGAGGGTATTTTTTCCAACACTATTCTTAGTGGCTGGTTATTAGCTCCTTTTCTACTCCTTTTCCCGGATAGCCCAATTATCTTCGGGAAGGCTGTGATGGCCTGAGTTCCATTATTATCCCAAGAACCTTCGAGTGGGGTAGTGTGATGGTTGGCCAGCTGTGTGCGGCAGGTGGTTTCCCAAGTGTATTCGGGATGAGGCCCTGGTGTCTTCGGGCGTGGCAGTGGATCTCTATCCCAGGTGTCATTAGTCATGGTCGTAGTTGTTCTGGACTAGGTGTCTGCAGGCGTGGTTACGTGTGACAGTTATGGCCCATGTGTTTTTGGGCAGGACTCAGCAGTGGGACTACGTGTGGTTGTGGCCCAGGTGTGTGCGGGCGGGAGAGGCAGTGGGACTGCGGTGACAGAATGGCGGGATTGGTTCGATGCGTAGGATATCTCAATAAGCACTGGTAAAGTGGCACGAGATACCCAAACATCGATGTGCTCTTATTATATACATTACTTGACTTGCGTTATTTGGGGAGTGTGCCCTGATGAGGCTTGAGTGGATAGTTTACCTTGATAAGTATTTGGTTTACTCTTTTTCTCACGGGACTTTAGTACATTCCCCCACTTGTGCATGAGAGTCTTTGGTTTTTCCCTACTGAGTGTACTTGTATGATCCCCCTACGTATATAAAACTACTTTCAGGTTTCCAGGAGGGCTTCGGGGATCGCACAGGACCATACTAGCTTGGACCTTTGGGGCAGTTGTTGTTGTGGTTTATCTTTCATTGGTACTTACCATTGTAGTCACTTTTTATGTCTTTTACTTTTGGAACATGCATGTGGGAATGGTTTACTTTTGGATTTACTTTTCTTTTACCTTGGTGTTGTTGGGTTTCATCTTCTTATCTCCCGATCCTATAAAACAAAAAGGGTAATGCCTTCCATTTGTGTGTAATTTCTATACCCTTTGTGCTAGTCTCCACTCCGGGACCTATTGAAGGTGGGTTTTGAGGGTCATTATCTCTCCTTCAACTTAAAGAAGGAAGGGTCTGGAAATCTGCTGACCCTTCCCTCCTTTTGGTGAAGGCGGGTTCTGACATAATGGTATCATAGGTGATGGTTGAGAGATTGGATGGAGTCTAGAGTTAGGCATAGTAAGGATTTCATGGGATGGTATGGAAACACTGTTGGGTGACCTCGGTGCGTGAATTAGGCCAGGGAAGACCAGCTAGGACACGGGATTTTAGGGCCCCCCGTGATCCGATGCAAAAACTCTGGACCTACCGAACGACCAAGTGAGGCCATGCTGATTGCAGGGTAGAGAACCTAGGAAAGGTACATGCATCATAATGAGTTGTGTTCTCATCCTTCTGGGGCGTCCTTCGAATTAATAATAAATGGTAATTTTACGAAATTTTAAGAACAATATTCTGCACTAGTTGGGCTTAGGCATTCCTTGTTTACCTTTCAGCTATGGAACCTAGAAGGCGACCACGTGTGGTACAGGCGATCGAGGCCCCGGAGACTACTTTGGCCAATCGGTAGAGAGCTGACCGAGAAGAAGAGGACGACCAGTGGCAGAAGACTCTTTGGGCCTTCCAGCAACATACCCTCGAGATGTACGATGTAAGCTCCTCTGACATGAATACGGAAGGATGGCTAGTGGAGCTAGTGATAGCCTTCGGCTTGATTCAGGCCCTACCCGAGTACTAGGTTCCTCTGTCCGTCAGCCAGATGTGGGGAGCGGGGAGTCAGTGGTGGACGCTTTACCTGGGGGATATGAGAGAGGTTGAGGTGGCATGGGCTGATTTCGAGAGGGAGTTCCGGGCGGAATTCCTCTCCTCAATGATGAAGGCGGAAAAGAGACAGAAACAACTCTCCCTCTAACAGGGGAGTATGTCCATGATGGAGCAATGGATCAGGTTGAAGGACCTCCTATGTTTTTCTCCGGACCTCTTTCCTGACAAGGAGTCTTGGGAAAGATGTTTGGAGGAGGCGCTCTGACCCTCCCTCCATTATGCCGTTACCCCCTTTACCCTGCCGACGTACTTGGAGGTCCAGAAGAAGGCCGAAGTGGTGGAGAGGATGCACACTCTAGGAGGTGTGTCATGAGGGGGGATACAGCTAGGACCATCAAAGGGGAAGGCCGTCAGCACCAGGCCTCTAGAGTTAGGACCCTCCAGGTTCCGACCAACAGGGAGCAAACCGCAGTAGTTTCAGTTTCAATCCCCCGGACCTCGCCCTTTCCCTTCGGGCCCGGGACCGTGGTGCTTCGTATGTGGGAGCCCTAGACATCTCCAGAGTCAGTGCCCGGACAGGGTGTAGTACGGCAGTGGCGGATAGCCCCAGCACCCACCCCAGCAGCAGCTTCCTGCCAGACCTTTCCAGCAACAACAGCAGGGACAACGATCTCCCACTCCTCCGAGGACAGACGTGGGAGGAGAGGGCCAACCTCAGGGCGCTCCTCAGGGACCTCGACCAGGGCGTGGTCGGGGAGGTGGCCAACAGCCGAGGCGTAGAAGAGCTGGGCATGGACTGTTACACGCCGCAAAGGAAGTTGTTCTAGCAGGGCCATAGGTTGTTCGAGGTATGATCAGTTTGTTTAGCACTCTTGCTTATGCCTTGGTCGATACAGGAGCTTCGGACTCCTTTGTTGCAACCAGCCTAGCCCGTGTCTTGGGTCTAGATTCCAAGAGACTTCTAGTTCCCCTGGTGTTGAGCACACCAGTCAGAGGTTAGTCCGACTTGTTGTTTGTTTGTCGATGATGTAAACTGATGATAGAGCCACATCAGTCGGTTAGGGATCTTCTCCTGCTACAGATGCAGCCCTACGATGTCATCCTCGGCATCGACTGGCTATTATCTGCTTGTGATGTCATCGATCGTTTCTGAGGAAGGGTCATGTTCTCAGACTTGGGCGGCTGGCGTGTTACCTTCACCGGTGAGCGGGGCGGTCAGAAGGGCAGCAGGCGAGAGGAACCCCTCCTCTCCTTAATTGTCGAGCTGTCAGTAGAGTCAGTAGATGCTGAGATAGTGGAGGTGACAGAGGTTGTCCGTGAGTTTATGGACATCATTCCCGAGGAGGTAACGACACTACCCCCTCGACGTGATATCGAGTTCGGGATAGACCTGCAGCCCGACACTCGTCCGATCTCAATGGCTCCTTACCAGATGCCACCTTCAGAGCTACGGGAGTTGCGATCCAGATTGACGATATGATGAAGACGAGTTATGTTCTGCCAAGTGCATCACTGTGGGGTGCTCCAATCTTGTTCTCAAAGAAGGAAGATGGTGGTATCAGGTTGTGGATAGACTATAGGAGGCTGAATCAGGTAACGATCAAGAATCACTACCCTCTTTCGAGGATAGAAGATCTTTTCGACCAGCTGAAAGGGGCAGGATGGTTCATAAAGATCGACATGCGGTCTGGGTACCACCAGCTGAGAGTGAAGGAGGGAGACATCCCAAAGACAGCTTTCAGGTGTAGATATGGACACTCCGAGTTTGTAGTCATGCCCTTCAGTGTTACGAATTCCCCGACTGTGTTCATGGGGCTTATGAACTCCATCTTCTGGGGGTACCTAGATCGGTTTGTAGTGGTGTTCATCGACGACATCCTGGTCTACTCAAGATCATAGGAGGACCATGCGGAGAACCTGAGGATGGTTTTTGAGGTCCTCTGACAGCACCAGCTCTATGGTAAGTTGTCAAAATGAATGTTCTGGACACGATAAGTGCACTTCCTCAGGAACGTGGTGTCCGAGAAGGGGGTAGCGGTGGACCCATCAATGGTTGAGGTAGTTATTTCATGGGAATCACGCAAGAATGTGGCAGAAGTCTGTAGTTTCCTTGGGCTGACGGGTTACTATCGGAGGTTCTTACCCAACTTCTCCCGAGTTGCAGCACCTTTGATAGCCCTGAACAAGAAGGACCAGGTTTTCATGTGAAGTGAGTAGTGCAAGTCAGCCTTCAGCTATCTGAAGGAGAAGTTGGTTAGTGCCCCCTTGGTGAGATTACCAGAAGAAGGGGCAGCATATGAGGTGTTCTGCGATGCTTTAGGATAGGGCATGGGATGTTTGCTGATGCAGCAACAAGGGGTGATCTCTTATGGGTCTAGGAAACTATGCCCTCATGTGCATAATTACGCCACCCATGACCTGGAGCTTGAAGCGGTCGTTTTTCCGCTAAAGTTATGGCGGCACTACCTCATCGGAGGACACTTTTGGTCTTCATAGATCACAAAATCTTGAGGTATATCTTCTCCTATCGGGACATAAACTTGCGACGGCGGAGATGGGTGGGGTGCCTCCAGGATTACGACTTCGAGATCTCTTATACTGAGGGGAAGGGAAATTTAGTGGTCGATTCCTTGAGTAGGAGGACGCAGAAGGATGTGGTCCGAGAGTTGGCGGACGCCTGGAAGGCGATGGAGGAGTTGGCTGTTTACACCTAGATGTGGAGATGGATAGCGGCAGAGGCTGCCTATATCAGATGACTGTGCAGTCATCTCTATATCAGCAAGTGGAGGAGTCTCAGTGGGGAGACCCGGAGTGCGAAGTGATGTGTGAACGAGTTGACTAGGGAAATGCTCTGGAAGGATGGACAGAGGATGGACATAACCATATTCTTTTCCAGGGAAAGCTGTTTGTTCTGGAGGGGGTGAGCGGCAAGGTTTTCAGTGAGTTCCACAACTCACCTCTGGCAGTACACCCAGGATTTTCCATGATGTACCAGGGACTGAAGAGGCAGTTTTGGTGGCACAGAGTTAAGCGAGTGGTGGCAGAGTGTGTGGCCAAGTGCTTAGTGTGTCAGCAAGTGAAGGCTGAACACCAAGTTCCACGCAGCCTACTAAAACCTCTATCTTTCCCCGAGTATAAGTGGGATGAAATCTCGATGGATTTTATCACGGGACTACCAAAGGTCCAAGGGGGATACGATTCCATCTAGGTGGTAGTGGACAGGTTGACGAAATCGGCTCACTTTCTGGCGATCAGGGAGTCGAGTGCAGTGGATGATTTGGAATAACGGTATGTGGATGAGGTGGTGAGGTTGCATGGAGTTCCGAGTTCTCTAGTCTCGGATAGGGATGCACAGTTTACCTCGTGGGTCTAGAAAGGATTGCATCATGCTTTTGGAACACAGTTGTGCCTTAGCACTTCTTTCCATCCCTAGACAGATGGAAAAACCGAGCGCACCATCCAGACCTTGGAAGATATGCTGCGGGTATGTGTTATGGACTCATGAGGATCATGGGTGCAATACTTGCCTCTGGTAGAGTTTTCCTACAGTAATAGCTACCACTCTACAATTGGCATGGCCCCATTTGATTCTTTGTACGGGAGGCCATGTCGTTCACTTGTGTGTTAGGCTGATGTAGGAGAGGCAGGAATCCTTGGCCCGGAAGTGGTGCAGAGCATGACAGAGAAGGTTCAACTCATACAGGAGAGGAAGAAGGCGGCCCATGACCGATAGAAGTCGTATGCTGATACCAGAAAGAGGCCCTTGGAGTTTGAGGATGGAGACCATGTGTTCTTGAAGGTCTCCCCTCAGTGTGGGCAGCAGAGGTTCGGCAAGGGGAGTAAGCTTTCTCCTAGTTTCATCGGACCCTTCGAAGGGTTGTGGTGGGTTGGCGAAGTGGCTTATCAACTCGCGTTACCACCGCCGCTACTGAGGATACATGATGTCTTCCCTGTGTCCCAGCTCCGTCGGTATCTTCATGACGATTCACACGTCCTTGATTGGGGTGAGCTGGACATCGAGGATGACGTGACTTTTGTGGAGAGACCAGTGATGATCGAGGATCGCAAGGACAATGTGCTTAGAGTTTGAACCATTCCCTCGGTTCATGTGTTGTGGAGGCATGGTGGGATTGAGGAGAGTATGTGGGAGAGGGAAGCACAGGTGCGTACCCAGTACCCAGAGTTTTTTTAAGTTTTGTACCTTGTTATACCTGTTGTGGTAGAACGTTTTGACTTTTTGGCTATGAAATGTACTGGCTCTCTTTCCTCTGAATGTGTGTGAAAAGACATGGCTATGGGGAGGAGATAACCCTACCCCTAACCAAGACGCATTAAGGTGGATGCGATTAAACCCGTGTTGGCGAGTCAGTGTCGCCCAAAGTAGATAATATCTTGACATGGGGGAGGAGACTCCCCAACCCACATGTCTGGGCAGTTTGACATAGTATGTTGCTTGGTTCTTGAGAGGGAGGCATTTCTAGAAAAAAATGAGGTTCACTCCTGAGAGGTATCGTTCGAGGTGGTTGTTCAGACCCTCTCTTCTCTTCTGGTTTGTTTTGATTCTCGAGGGCGAGAATAGTTTGAGAGGTATCTAATGTAATGTCCGGGACCCTCCTGGCCCATTACTTTTCCAAAGTGAGGCTCCACCAAAAGGGTGACACCGTGAGGGTGGCACTGTGAGGGTGGCACCGTGACGGTGGCACCGAGACGGTGGCACCGTGAAGGTGACACCGGTCATGGTGGAACGGTGAAGGTGGCACTGTGAGGGTGACACCGTGAGGGTGACACCGTGAGGGTGACACCGTGACGGTGGCACCGTGTCCCCTCACTGAGCCTTTCATTCTTTTTCCAGTACCTAACTTTTCTTCTCTGGCAACATAAGTTTCGACATAAATTAATTCTTTTACTACTTTTAAAACCATTTAAAGCCAATAATTAATTCCTACAGATCTTGAGAGACCTCCATGTGTAACTGCCCAACCGCGTGGTCAAACCACGACCCCCGCTCCATATGCGGTTTGGTATTCAAATCTCAACCATCCACGACTCTTATAAACTAAGGGTTAGCCATGGTTTCTTCTTTCCTCAGTCACGGATTTTCATGAACAGCTTCTGGTGCATCGGGCGAGCCGCATCGATATCCATAAAGTTCCGCACCCGGCCTAAGCGTCGATCATCTATCAAGAAGTAGGGAATTTCTCCTTCATCTCTCTCTATTTTGTATCATGCGGGGTGGGCATGGTTTTCATTCTGTATAATTGGATAAACTAGACCTAAATAAAGATAATAAATTGTTTCTATAATGAGTGAAGGGGGGGGGGCTGTAATCGTTGATGTTGTTTAAATTATGATCATCTTTTTGAATTGTTCCAGCTTGCGTCTTCTAAAAATTGAGTCCATTGGTGGTCATTGTCTGTGCACTAATGAACTCCTCATGTTGTTTTAAATGTCTTATTCCTAATTGTAAACTCCTACTGTGATAATTAAATTGGTTAATCACGTATCCCCGACTGAATAAATTGAATGCACCAGGATCAATCCTTTCTATGCTAACACCGGTCAAAACACGGAATTGAAATCATGGAGTGTGTAAATCTTATAAATCTAAAAATATAGGCATGACCCTGCTTAGTGTTAGTGGCAGTGGTTTGGTTGTTTTCTTCACGGGCCAATTGCTGGAGATGTTGGAGAGGATGGGATTCCCTGGTTTTATACTCTCGGTGGTCATGGAATTGGGAATGGGATTCCCTATTGTTACGGATTCAGTGGTTGTGAGTTTTATGGTTGGGTGTTTACCTCGTTTATATCACGAATTGGGGTGGGATCCCCTGTTGATGAAAACCCTTTTTGGGGGAGGGGACACGGGGCAGTGTCTCGGGGTTGTCTTTTGTTCCAGTACTTCGAGTTATCTCACTTATTCCGTTGTTGTTGGGACCTTACATAAGAACCGGGTGTGAATGTTTAAAATGACGATTGGCTGGATTAGTTTCCTTGGTTATGATTATGGTGTTAGTTTCCCAATAGTGCATGAACTTATTTGAACATTATCACTGAAAATGAAACAAGAATGGGACAAATGGGTTTTGTTGGCGAGAGTCGTGACTCGGAATTGAGTGTTTTTATGGTCTGTAGGCTGTCTGAAGAAAAACCTTGATTTGGGTGAGTTCTTGTTACCTTTATATATACTTGTAGCTTTGTGCTTCTTTTTCGCTCCCCACCCAAGTTGAGCACTTAGTTCCGAACACCCCCATTTCATGGGGGAGGGTGTTTTTCCCAACACTGTTCTTAGTGGTGGGTTATTAGCTCCTTTTCTGCTCCCTATCCCAGATAGCCCAAGTATCTTCGGGCATGCTGTGATGGACTGAGGTCCATTATTAGCCCAAGATCTTCCGGACGGGGTAGTGTGATGGTTGGCCCGATGTGTGTGGTAGGGGGTTTCCCAAGTGTCTTCGGGATGAGGCCCAGGTGTCTTCTGGCGTGCCAGTGGATCTCTAGCCCAGGTGTCTTTGGGCATAGTGGTAGTTGTTCTGCCTAGGCGTTTGCAGGCATGGTTACGTGTGACAGTTATGGCCCAGGTGTTTGCGGGTGGGATTCGGCAGTGGGATTCCATATGGTTGTGGCCCAGGTGTGTGTGGGCGAGTGAGGCAGTGGGACTGCGGTGACAGAATAGCGGGATTGGTTTGATGCGTAGGATGTCTCAATAACCAGTGGGAAAGTGGCGTGGGGTACCCAAAAATTGATGTTCTCTTATTATATACATTACATGACTTGCATTATTTGGAGAGTGTGCCTTGGTGAGGCTTGGGTGGATAGTTTACCTTGATAGGTATTTGGTTTACTTCTTTTCTCACGGGTCTTTAGTACGTTCCCCAATTTGTGCACGAGAGTATTTGGTTTTTCCCAACTGAGTGTACTTGTATGCTCACCCTACGTATATAAAACAGCTTTCAGGTTTCCAGGAGGGCTTCAGGGATCGCACAGGACCATACTAGCTCGGAACATTGGGGCAGTTGCAGTTGCTGTTTTTTTTTTCTTTGGTACTAACCTTTGTAGTCACTTTTTTTGGCTTTTACTTTTGAAACATGCATGTGGGAATGGTTTACTTTTGGCTTTACATTTCATTTACCTTGGTGTGGTTGGGTTTCATATTCTTATCTCCCGATCCTATAAAACAAAAAGGGTAATTCCTTCCATTTGTGTGAAATTTATATACCCTTGTTGCTAGTCGCCAATTTGGGACCTATTGAAGGCGGGTTCCGGGGGTCATTATCTCTCTTTGAACTTAAAGAAGGAAGGGCCTGGAAATCTGCTGACCCTTCCCTCCTTTTGGTGAAGGCGGGTCATGAACAATCATGTACATGTGGACTACCAGATCTATAAAGTGATGTGAAACTTTATCATTAAAAAATCACATAGATGATATATATAAATTTATTTAAATCATTAATATTTTATTTATGATATTATGATTATTTTATAAAGGTAAATAATTCTTTTTTTATATCCATAATGATTTTCTAAAAATGGAAATGTTACTCATCTGTACGTAAGGATTACCATCTCCATGATCATATTGTACTACAATTTTATCCGAAAAATATTTCATTGTTAATATTTAATTTTCAATTGATTCATAAATTTTATAGTTACATCAATATTATTTTTCATATACTGAATAATGAACACATCGACTAATAATAAACATACTATAGTTATTTTGGACTTATATGCCGAATACCATAAAATATTATAAAGTAAAATCAATTAATTGATTAATTAAGTATTATGTGGAAATAATTTAAATAAAAGTGAAAATGAAATGGAAAAAGACTATATATATATTTAATAATTGAAATAACTTTATTATAAAGAAAGACACAAAATGAATGTGGTGAATTGAACTGGAGATATGGGATTTCATCTCAATTTCCTTTCGTTGATACATATTTTGATGTTTTGAAATAATATTATTATAAAAAGAGTATATACTTCCCCTTTTATATATTATATAATGAATTTATCTATTTTCATAGTATTATAAAAAATAATCTGATTATTTAATGGTGGTTTTTATTAGAATATTCCCAATATAATAAGTTACTTATCATTAAAAATCACTTTTAAAGTATTACATATAACTCTCTTTTCTATTGTATGTATACATTTAAAATGATTTTATTATGGATGTTAGATTATTTAAAATTAAATTTATTTCATAGTTTTAATTTTGGAAGAATGAATGTTTGTGTGAAATTTTTTACATTCATTATAATTGAAAAAATAATTATTTCAACATATACGGAGATAATGTATTTTCCCTCAACCGTAAAAATAATTTGAAGATAGGTTTCCTTTCCATGAGTCATTATTTATTTCGAAAAAAACTATTCATTCATTTTTGGGAAATTTATTGTATTTAAAATGATTTTTTAAATAAAAGTTTTATTTAGTTTATTGAAAATTCGTTTTTAAAATAAAAGGGTACATTAATATCTAAATGTGACCTTTGTATGAGTTAAAAAGTGTTTTCAAAAAGATTTATGTTGAAAATATGAAAGAATAAAATGTTTTTTTAATTTTATAGTGCTATAAATGTTTTCAAAAATGTTGATATTCCATTATATCTCATGGGTGATCACATTATATCTTAAACGCTGGATGAACCCATAATCACTCTAGTGTAATGGTAAATGATTATTTTCCCTAGATAATTATGTTTAATGTTGTAAATAAGGTCATTATAATTTAAAACTATTTTGTAAGGCTTCTATGATATGATTTTTAAATGAACATGCAAGATTTTTCAATGCTTGATAATGAGTTTTCATGGAAATATGATGTTTTCAAAAGGTAAGATCGATGATATTATTAAAATAATTATAATTCCCTTTCAATGCGAAAAGTTTAGTTCATATGAAAATGAATTCTTAAGGTTTCTTGTTTTCATTTGAGTAACATTTTCCCCGTTTTATGTCCATTAAAAAGTATTTTTTTCTCATTTAAAATTTATAAAAAAAAATCACTGAATTTAATGATGGGTTAGGGGAAAACCTGAAGTCATGTGGAAATTTGAGAATATTTATTATGAAATCAAATAATTTTTAATTCTAAAAGTTATTTATTATGTGATAAATTGATAATGACTAAAATATTTCACATTGTATTCAATATTAATTTTATTTATGAATTATGAAAAAATTCAATAAAACAGTAATCCTAAAATGAAATGAAAATATAAGAGAATGAATTCCTAACATAAAACTCAATATTATTTAATGTTTAAGGATAGGTCTTTATGTTTTTTATTAAAGGATTGTTAATATAAGTTATGTTGTTAGGATAATTTTAATTTAATTACATTAAAAGATTTTACATTCTATTTATGTTGAAATGATATGGAATATTATGATTATAATGGTGCTTCATAAAAAAGTATATTTAGAATGTTTTTTCACCATGGAAATAAGGAATTTGTAGTGGGAAATAATTAAGAGGAAAATATCCTTTCAAATAATCTTCCTGATCTATTTTGATTTGGAATAGTATAGTTTTTTAATGTGGTGGATCAATTAAAACAATTTATAAATAATGGAGGTTTCAATGATAGAGTGGGAATCAATCTTCCACAACAGGAAATGAATATAGTGTTCCGTTTCATTAGGAAATATCCCCCATTATTTAGGGGATCATCTAACCATTTGGTAGTCACTGGTTGGATCAATTATTGGGAGATGATACTCTATGTCCTTGGATGTTCAAAACATCAAAAGTTAACAATTCCCATTTATCGCATAAAAGGTGATATTATTCCACTGTGGTATTTCATTAAGAACACTATAGATACATAAGAAATTGATTCCATGAAATGGGGAACATTTAAGGATATTTATCTCATATAATATATCCCAAAGGATTTCTTTTATGGCTATGAAAAAAAATCAAAAAATTGATGGAAAAGTAATGATTTGTTCCACATACCAGATCCCAATTTCACAAGGCTGGCCAGATATATTATAGATTTCACAAGGTACATTGATAGTAAAATATTTAGGTTTTACACAAGATTGAAGCTAATTATATGATGATGTTAGGCCATATTATAATTTAAAATCTCTATCAATGATTGTCATTGGGATGATAATTTGAGATGAAATTTCCTAAAAATTTTGTCCCTTAAGATGATGAAATTAATACGTATAAATTTTAACATTCCAGGTAAATAATGAGTAAGTCATTTTCATATTTATTTATATTTTTTAATTAAATATTAATTTTACTTTATAGGGGATGCTTTGATTCGATGGAATACTAGATACACAACAATGGATTTTATTGAAATCGTACATTGAGCACAATGCTGAGTCATACAGAAAAATAATAATATAATATTATTATTTTATATAGTAGTTAACACCTAGATATTCTAATGGCAGGAATGAAAACAACTAACTACAATATTATTTTACTTTTTTAAATGTTTTTAAATTTATCTGATTAAAGTCAGAGGCTTAAATTGTGAATGAATCTAATTTTAAGAATAGTTTACTTAAAAAGGATGATTTACTGCCTTTTGATGGAGAAGCCTATTTAAATATTGTTTTTTTCACTTTTATATGTCATTATTTAGAAAATAAAATTCTTATTTAGAAGCAGGATATCAAAATTCACATTGGGTAAAATTTTGGTATTTTTCTTATAAAATTTAGTTTATTGATGAACAGTGAAAATAGTGTATTTTAATTCAAACCATCCTTTTAAAATAATTTATTTATATGGAAATATTATCTTTTGAATTTGTTTTAATGTGAAATTAGATTATATTTTTACCATTTAATCCAATGTTGGTCATTTTAATTAATTTCACTCTGAAATTGGACATAAACAAGTGTCAATATTTTGATAGTTATTGTTTCTTAAAAACATGCTATTTGTTTTGACAACGAGAATTAATTTTAAATAAATTAATGCTACTTATATGTTTTTAATTTGGTAGAAATAATTTTCAAATTCGGAATATCAAATATATCTTAGGCTGAATTTTTGGTATTTTTCTGAAAATCTTTAATTTTTTATGAATAGTGAAACCACTTAGTAGTAGTTAAAAAAACAGACTTTTTCATTTTAATGAATTTTTACCATTTCTATGAATTTAGTTTCTAAAATCCTAAATACATGGTTGTTATTAGTATGTAAAATTTGGTTCAATAAGATGAAAATAAGTTTTGGTGAAGATTAACTTTTGACTTCTTTTTACCGCAGTAAAAGGTAAATAGGGTAATTAAATGTAAAAAGAATATGATAGTAATACCAAATTAAATTAACACTTTTCCTAAAATTATTTTATGATTCAAGGAGAACCATGGGAATCATTGGGTCTATTTTGGGACCCCATAGAGCTACTTAAGAGTGATAATGACACTTTAGATTAATTAATTTAATGTAATGGAAAAAATGACACAAACAAATATCTTTTAATAAATTATTTTTTACAAGGGGTTATATAAGATATCATTTATACTATAAATATTCATTAGAAATATGAAAATATTTTCTATATAATGGTATTTTTTTTATACAACAAATAAATTAAATTATTTGTGACACGATAATGATGCAGTATATACCTCATTAATAAATGATTTAAATAAATAATATTTTAAATATTAAAATAACATCCAAAGCCTCTCCAATTATTATTGGATGATTTTATTT
Source organism: Viscum album (assembly GCA_963277665.1). Taxonomy (NCBI): domain Eukaryota; kingdom Viridiplantae; phylum Streptophyta; class Magnoliopsida; order Santalales; family Viscaceae; genus Viscum; species Viscum album. The sequence goes on along the minus strand of OY728128.1, from coordinate 156,230,913 downwards.
CGACCATGAGTCATCTTAGCTTATAATTTAATTATTTTATGACCTCTATAAACCGAATATCATTATATAATAAAATATTATTTTCACACTTTTCTAAAGAGCCCCTCCTCTCCCTTATAAAAGGACACCACTTCTAACCCAATCATCACACCTCTCAAGCCATTTTGGATCGTCAAAACCTTGACAAAATAATCTCTCAAGATCCCCCTATTCCTCCTAGAAACCTTACCATATGAATAACGCACTTCATGAAGTCTGTTTAATTCAAACTGATGGAATTTACTCAAATTAAAGGTAACAGTTTCTCTTAAATGCTTTTGTTTGATTTTGTTTTATTTTACTTCTCTAACACCCTAAACTCTTTTTATTTAATTATTTTATAACAAAACCAATATGTTAAATATTATAAGAAGTTGTTATAATAATTTTTCAAACTACACTTACTCACACATCCATCTAATGGATGAAGAACATACTCTTTTTATGGATGGAATACTAACGCCTCACGAAAAGATTATTTTTCGATTATCTCTTACCACCTAACATGGTGGCCATTAAGATGGAACTTTATATATAATTGAGGTATATTATTTTTATGTCTTATTTATTATTATTTATTATTCATTTATAATATACCTTTATTGTTTCCATTATGGTTAAATGTGATAATTTCATTTGAGGAAGTGCGGACTACCGCCCCCTCAAGGTGATATGATTTGTTCATGACATACATGGAATGTATAAAGAATGAAGTTAATGAAATTATGTAACATATAATATCATATGATATTATACTATATTTATAATATACAAATGTATCATTATGTTTTCATTCCTTTAAATATAAAATAGAAATGAAAGTAGCGTTCATGCGTACGTACGACTTACCGTCTCAATGAAAGGAGTGTTTCATTTTTTAACTCCAAATGATATGGAATATTATAATTAAATATACAGTAGATATATATGATATATATGATATATAAAAAATTTATATAATTCTGAAGATAATGGACTTTTGACCACATTGAGAAATTTTAATTATAACAAGTTCATTTTTTTACACAAGTTCGGAACATCGATAAAATATACAATATGAACTCAAATAATTAACTAGTTGTTATAGAAAGATAATAAGAGATATAAAATTAATAATAAACATTAAAAATGTTCTTAATTAATTAGATATTTACTTATTTTTATTATTTAAGAAGAACACGGAACATACGAGTCAAGTAGGACACGTGGTAAGGGGATTTCTTATCTCACTTTTAATTCCGGGTGATTTCCATTGTTCGCCACTTATTTATTGCATGTGGTGTAATGTATACTATCATTGATATAGATTATCATGATTATCTTTAGATTCATGGTATTTTGTGATTCATTTGGTGTTTATTATCTTCTGGTCATATGACTCGATTAATTACAACGAGGTAAGGGGTTTTTATCTCACTTTTTATTCTTGTGAGATTCATGCTATATTTGTCACTATTTCCTTTGAGTTGTGTATGTAATTCTTATGATTATACCCTTTGTGTAATATACATTCATTTATGGGTTTTTACATCAAAATTTTATGGTCCTTCTTTCATGTGGCGTATGTTTTGTAAGTTACCTAATCGGTAGGGGAACCTTTCACCCTCCTCTTTTTAAAAGACTTATTTTGGTTATGTCTTCTAATTTATGTCTTATTATGTTGGGATATGTTCTTATATATCCTTATTGATGTAAATTTTATGTCCAAGTAATGATATACCCATTTTATCTCATCAAAAAAATTTCAAAATTTAAAAGTGACGTCGTTAGGTTTTCGAATTTTGTAAAGGAACCTCTTAACTTCTTTGGGTTAAACTTGTACTTGTTGAATATGTCATCCTATGAATATATGTGAATGACCTATAATTGTTTTACAAATAATATTCACTTATATTGGGTTTATTCATATTTTTCACACATAATTATGTGATTGATTTATCCTTAATTTAAGGATATCGTCTTTATAAGGGATTTCATATCAATTTACATTTCCATTGAGACTTAATTGTTGTTATGCACCAATTAACTCTTATATGCTGTATATATTTTCCTTTTGCATATTATATCATGGGTCAATTTATTCTCATGATATTATAATGTTCATATTTAATGTTATTTCTCAATAATTTGAATTCAAGGGTCTCTCATTTTGTTAAAAACACTTTAACTAAAATATCATTTTAAATTTTTTTAAACATTTATTATTCTAAATCATTATCTTTAATGTCCATGTGTTAAAAATTGTTTGATTATTTATTTATATGGACATTAATATTTTGAAATTATAATTCCACTAAAAGATTCAAAGTGGTTGGGACACTTTGGTTCAAAAATCTGTTTTTAAAATTTTTAGGAAAATGGAATGATTATTTCAATATCTTGAAATAACTTCTTCCGATTTCAAATTAAATATTATTAGTGGAATGTTTATATTTGAAATATTTTATGTGTTATGATCTTACTGGGAAAATATGGTTGGTTACGTGAAAACCCATATGAAGGGGGGTGTCATGATAAATCAGGACGGGTGGTTACGTTATAACCACCAATGCATTGTCTATGGAAGTCAGCCATATGGCTATTCCATTTAGCGATATTTGGGGATGTCGACCGTATGTTTATTCCACATAAGATTTTTTATGTCCGAAGTTACCTTAATAATTTATGTGATCATTATACGGGTTTTATGGTATCCTTTTGATTACAAAATGGTAAGAAATGATCTTTTATTTAGTGAAGTGTATTTACTACTTCATAATGGGGAAAATTATTACTTATGATAAAGCATTCATGGCTTACTTGTAGTTTTTAAAATTTAACAGTTTTCCTTCTTTGTGTATCCCTTACTGAGATATTTATGCTCATAACATGTTTTTGAAATGTTTTTCATTTGACAAAAAGAGGAATAGGGTCAAGGATGGGATTAAGGAAAATCCATGTTGTCTTAAACATGGAACTAGACAGGGGTTTTTTTAAATGTCTTTTTTTGTGTGAAAACAATGGAAACTGAGTAGAAGTGTCTACTTTGTGTTTGAAATGAAATGTAATAGTTATATCCTAATTCTATAAAATTATAATCCTGAAATGATCCTCAATGTGAATTATTCGTCTAATTCAATATTATGTAATGTTTTAAGACCGAGTCCTTATAGAAATTATGGGTTTGGATGAAGAAAATACCAAAAATTATTTCTGATTCAGGAAAATAATGTATCAAAATAGTGGTAATTGTGGTTAAAATAAATCTACAAAATGTATTTTTAAATCAGTGATGTGTTACTATTGTGGAATGTTTAGAAGTATGGATTTTGAGTTTAAGGAATGTAATCATGATTAATAAATGAATGGGTTAATTGGTATCCATCCAATGGAAATGTTTTTTAGTTTAATGAGTTGGTTCATTATACTAATATGAGATCGAAGTTTATAACTTAGGAAAGGATACTTTATGATCTGATGAAAAAGGGTATGAAAAATAAATTTCTACTACTATGGAAGATTTTGGGCCATCAAATTATGTGATGATAGGTATGACACTTGTGTATTCAAATTATACCAATACCCTATCATACTGTGGATCATCACATTCATTTATTTCTGAGAAAAGTGAAACAATACAAGGGATATCACATAATTAAAGTATGATATAATTTTGTGTGAAAATATTAGGTGAAAATAATAATGAAACCATAATTTATAGGAATATTCCTTTTGTTATTTGCGCGATATTTTCTCCAACACTTTTTTTAACATTTCATAATAGTGTTTGATATCATTTTCTGTATGGATTAGCTTTTTTTTTCATGATAAGATATATTTGAGAGCCCATAATGTTTTATTAAGTGAAATTATATCTTGAATAACATACCAAGAAACTATGAAATCTATTATAGGTGATAGTGAAATTTTTATTGACAATTTTATTGAAAAAAATAATCTATTAAAATTAGAGATCTGCGAGTAGTGGATGAATAAATAAATATATTTCATAATGATTTACCCGGTATTATTCTTGATTTTGAGGTTGAATTTATTGCTTACTTAGTTCCTGATGCAATGAAAATTTATAAACCACCTTATCAAATGGCCCAAGTAGAACATTTAGAATTAAAAAAAGATATGAATGAGTTATTAGATAAGTGATTCATTTGACCTATACTTCACCATGCTGTTCTCTTTTTTTATTTGTTGAAATAAAATTTGGTCAAATGAAATTTTTATTAGATTATAGAGACTTTAATAACATCACCTGTAATAATATGTATAATTTTCTTCAAAATTATAATTGTTATTCTCAGTTATGGGGAGATAAATTATTTAATGGATGGTCTATGGTCTATGTACTATTAGCTGAAGGTTCATAGTATTCTTTGATTGGTTGGTTAAATATTTGGTTTTGCAGAAAACATTGCGTAATTCTGCATCCTAGTGACCAATTTAACTAGAAAATGAGATAAATTTATCTTGAAAAAAATTTGATGATTATTTTCCAGAACTAAAATGATGATTAGTGAAAGCACCAATTTGGGCCTTATCTTCATAAATTAGATAATTTTTCATAAATAGTTAATTATTCTTGGATTGGACATCTTTGTTAAATGATGTAGAATGATCAGGTAATTTATTATTTATTACATTAGTTGAATCCTCATGAGTTAAATTAACCTACAAATATTTTGAATTTTCTACTTTGGTTTTTCCTTTAAAAATTTTTAATAACAATTTAAATGGGCTAAAAGTGTGAGATATACAACAATCAGAATATATAAAATATAAATTCTCTCAAAAAGAATTGAACATTATATAGATATGATGGATGAAACTGATCACGGACTATGATTTCCAAAATCAATACCATCCTATTTATGGAAATAATGTATCAGATGATTTGATTTAGAAAAATAATACCACACTTTCCATTTTACATTTATAAGATGTGCTTCTATTAATAATTTAATTAATTTCTTTTACAAGATAGGTATGTTGGTAAATCCTATATTCTATTTTAGGTTGTAGTGAAATCTACTTTCTATGAAAGAATTAATAAAAATCAAAACGAGGATCATGATGGGTAGGACACGGTGAAATATATTAATATTGGTATGTTCCATGAATTTAATATTGATGAAGATATTTTTTTTGGATTTTTAAATATATTATGTGTTAATTGTTATTCTTAGAAGAAGAATTAATTTTTTATCTGCGTTTTTCATTAATCCTAGATCTACTAAGATATATAATTCTCTTCGGGGTATTAATAGTGGGATAGAATGAGAAGAGGTATATATTACTTTACCATGAAGTATTTTACTTGAAATAAATTCAATGAAAAAGTAGAATTACTGAGGCGAATGCTTCAATATTTTCATTCATTATAGTGGTAATGGTATGAATATATAAATTTATTTTTTGGTGGGTAACCATGATTACTCATCGTAATAATGTGGTTTGGATATTGTTGATCTATGAAATTAATTTTTATCATTTATATATCAACATAGAATATATGTATTTGGATTCCCATTATCAACTATATCTAATGGGGATATTCACGTTACATGATGTTCCACACTTCATTGTATCATAATATAATCATGGGTTTACATTTAATTTTTTAAAGGACTTCATAAATCGATGTGTACTGAATTAAATTTCTATACATAATTTTATCCTAAAACATATTGTTAGTAATCATGAATGATTCATTCCATGAAATATATTCTTTTATGTTGTTAAATGGATTACATGGGAATAAAAATCAACATCTTTCAATAGATGAGTGTTCTTATAATAAATGATTTCATTCTTGTATACAAAGGAAATCATTTGACGAATTATATAAATGGTGTTTTTGAATTCCATCTTCTTAGTATGATGAATTTGAAAAAAAAATTGATGACACCACATTTATTAGAGTAAATGGTTTTCAAGGTTATGTTTACATAGAAACATATGTGGATCTATTAGGTAAAAATGAATAGTTATGGTGATAACAGGTTGAAGGATCATTCATTTGGTGTAGGTGATCACTTAATTCTCAATGTATCTCCCAAGAAAACTGTTAAGGAATATTTTAAAAAAAATTATCTAGGTCTTATATTCAACGAAATATATAAAATACTATAGAATTTTGGATAATTTTCATACAAAGTTCCCTTACCATTATGTTTATCTCAGGAGTACATCATTTCTCATTTCCCGATGTCATAAACTTGTGTCTGATTCATCTCTTTTATTTATCCCTGAAGTATTTGAATTTGAAGAGAATATTTATTTTTAAGAATTAGACATTATTATTATTGACCATTTATAGAAACAATAATGGAATAATGGTAATATATCTGTAAAGGTGTTATTTAAAACCCATATGGGTGAAGAGAAATCATGAGAATCCAAAATTTCTTTGATGGGAACAGGTCACCATTTATTAATAGGTTAATCATATTTAAAGGGATAAATTTTCCAAAGGGGTAGAAATAAATATCCTAGAGAATCCTTGAATAAATCATTTTCATGTTTATTAATATAAATTATTCAGGTATATTGGTTATAAAAATATTAAGTAATTGTCTAAATCAAAAATGGAAATAGATTTAATTAAAAATATTTATTGTAAGGATTTATTTATATTAAAAAAATTTAAATTTTATAATTATTATCCAACAATTTTAATATAATTTTTAAAATTCTAATATCAAATTTTAGTTTGGGTGATTTATTTGGTTTTTTTTTAAAAAATTACTAATATTTCAGTGAATAGTAAAAATATTGGTTTTTGTAAAAAATTATTATTCTATTCAATAAATAAAGTTATTTTAAAGTATCATAATTTTTATTAAATTATTTCAAGTAAAATAATAATAATTATTTATTATTTAATCCAATTAAATACTTTTTCATCAACATTATGTTTAATTTTAGGGAATGCATATTTTTCCATTTAAAATCTATTTTTTTAATGTTCAAGTTATTGATATTTGTCATTATTAATTAATATAAACTATACCAAATAACAAATGTTTAAACTAAATTTTACAGACTATATATAAATAAATATTAATTCATATTTATACAATAATTACATGTAATAATAAAGTTAATATAAAATTGCCTTTTGCCCAAAAAATCACTTCTTGAAAGCCCTCTTTTCATCACGTCATTGGGATTATTCTTTTATCATAATTTTCCACTTATGTGTTTTGAATTTGGAAAATCTTAATCCATATTCTTAATCAATGTTATTTACATTATATAATAATTTGATGATAATTTTTTACTATAATGAATAGTTAATATTGAAAAAATCGATTACCGTAGATGATGTAAATATTGATTTACCAGGGATTAATTTCAAAATATATCGGTTTAAATGACCTAAAAGCTTGTCTAAACATTATTTACTGTCATTATTTAGGCCTGATCATGTCTATGTATCTATAATAAATCATTTTGGATCCTTGTGGTATTTGATAACCATGGAATCAATTTTTTTAAAAAAAATAACGGTGTGACACTCACCCATATTATAAAAAGCACCAATCATCTCCTCTTCACAAAATTAAATCCAAATTTATCATAAAATTTCTAACCAAATACCACACTAAGATCCCTATTTACAAACTATATCCATTATTTTCATCTAAAATGTATCCTAATAAGGGTTTTGATTTTTACCTAAGGAGGTTGTCTGAAAAAGATGTAACATTCTTAACTGCGAGTCATTATTTTATTTCTAATTGCATCTACATCAAATACTATTAATTTATTATTATATTAATAAAAAATTAAATTAAATATATGATGAGATTTTTTGTGGGTTCTCTTAAATGAAGTGTGATTTTTTGGGTACATGGGTGCAGTAAAGTGGATGTCCAAGGGCATCTCTCAAACGAGGATGTAAATTAAAAAATATTCTTAAAGTTATTATAAAAATAAAATAAAAGAGAATAAAAAAACTATATGAAAGGATGGTGGTTTTTATCGTTTATAAAATTAGAATAATTTTTCTGGAAGAATATTTCATTTTTTTGTTTATAATTTTGAAATGTGGTTTTATTAAAAAGGCGCACCAAGAAGTTGGTTATTTTGAAAATATTTTGAAATGATTAATCAATCTAACTATACATTTTCAATTAATTACTAATAATTATCATTTAAATTAATATCTACTTAATTATTATCCCCTAATTTTTTAACCCTCTATCCTTACAAGAGTTAATAAAACCTCAATGATGAAATTACTTAAAACATAGGCTATCTTTATAACACGCAATCACAGAACCCAGCATTGATTGATATTCTCAGGTTTGATTTTCATCAATGGTTAATTAGAGAGCAGATTGATTTGGTAAATGAGTATTTATTATGTTTAGGGATTATATTTTATCTCTACAAACTTATACCGTGTGGTCTTGTATTACTGATTATGTTTGCCCTCTCACAATTTACACAAAATATCGGCTTCACATGTTTTTCTGTTAATAGTTCAATTTCATACTTAGTTTCTTATTATAAAAAAACTCAATTCAGGAATAATTTTATTTGAATTGCATTATCTCATTTATTAAATATAAATGAATGAATAATGTAAGAGTTAGATCGATTACTAAAATGAACTACTCTTCCATGGGCAGTGTAGTCATCGTAGAAAGGTTTGTCATTCACAAGTAAAAACAGAAGTTATTTTGTGTAAATTGTGAGAGCACAAACACGCGAAGTATATTAGCATGAAATAAATAAAATTATTTGGAATAAATGAGATAAGATGAAAAATTAAAAACATGGCTGATTAATTGATGTAAAATTTAGTATACAAGCATGAAGGAAATAACATACAAACAGAAGGTGGGAGTGGAGATCCTTTTTGGAAGATATAATTGCACAAGTCCTTACTTTTTACAAGATATGTGAGGGTCTCCCAAGTGAAACCAATTTCATCCAAACCTTCCCAATTCCTATACCAACCCTACCAAATATTTAAATTATGTTTTAAATAGAGTTTGGGAGGGCTAGGGTTACAATACTATTTTATGTGTGAATGTGAAATATGACCAAATTGTTTAATCCCACATTCATTGAATTTTTTCCTCTAAAATGCATGAATTAGCTAGAAATCTTGAATGCCGATTTTTCATAATCTTGTCACCGAGAATCCATCAAAAAATGGGCCCAATAGAAACCATTATTAAAAGATAATGTCCAAATAGTGAAGTGATGTGCAAGCTGGATAGTTCAGTCCAAATTTTCTTTCATGGCCCTTTTACTCCACTCAAACATATGATCCAACTCTCATGTCCTAAATAGAATTTTTATCCCATTAATTCAGGAACACAATTACAAAATTTTATGTCAAAATAATATATATATAAATATTTATGCCTGAAATACTACAGTAACATTGAAAGGTAAAACATGAATTTTCCCCTAATTTTCAAATGAATGATCTAATCTCAAATAATTTATAAAAAAACACATTTTCCAAAATGTTAAGAAATTATATATTTTATTATCAACGACGCCACACTTACCCTTTTTCAATCCTGGGAAAAACCTCATATCATGTATTAGATAAAATTCTAACGAGATATTCTTGTTCATATTTTTCAATCCATAGTGGATATATAACCAAAGTAGGAATCACATCAAGAGTCAATATCAATAAATTTTTAATTCATTGTTTCATAAATTGTGTGAAAACAAAATCTATTGAGACTCATAACACAAATAATAGTGAAAAAATTCATGGGTCTACCATGCCACTAATTATCCACGTGTGTGTTTTCCAATAATTCCAAGCATGTCTCTCCAGCCAATATCTAGTATATTTCGGTAAATTAAAAATTTTCCTCACACAAGATTCTATTCAACATCACCTGTTTAACATCCATTGAAATAAAATTCCAAATCCCACTCATTTAATCATTTCTAGAACATAAAACTTGAGTTCCCGACCAAAATATCTCCATATGTTTTACATTTCTTCACTCCCCACTTTATTGATTGTCTTTTTATTTCTTTATTTTTTTAAAATAATTAAGAAGGATTACCACAATCATATATTAGGTGCACACACATAGGTCAATCTGGTACATTGATGGAAACTATTGGAATATAAATGATCGTATGGAAAGAACATCATATAAGTTAAAAATAATTACTTACCCTCAATGTACATTCAATTGGATAACAGAAACTCACAAGTCATGATAGTGGGAAAAGATGTGAGTGGAGATCAATGAAACAATTTAAGACGAACAAAAATAACAAATAATTGTTTCATTATGTAAATGTCTTTATTATGACATGACCAAACATATCTTCGAAGACATCAATTTTTACTAAAATCAATCCTTAATGAAGAAATATGACTCATTATTATCATTCCACCTATGAATTTTGAAAACCTGATTTTTCTATATTGTCCATATCTAAATAAACTTTTTATTTGGTTTTTTTAGATATTTTTAGTTTTTGTTTTTGTTTTTTTTTGTAAAATTTAACCAAAAACCTAACAGATGACACACACAAAACACACAACTGAAAATCATAAATATCTACCCCATAATTTTTGTACCCTCCCCAAAAATTAAAATATTTCTTTGTCCTATATATGAACCTAATTTGATATATGAACATTAAATGTATAATTTTAAAGAGGACAAATAATTTAAAATTGAAAGGGTTAGGAATAGCCTGATATGTACATGTGATGATGAGGACATACAGTGTGATGAAATCCACTACATCAGTTGGAAGTACCTCAATGTATTTCTTTAATCATTTCACATTGCATGTAAAGCTCTTTCTAGTGTCCCCCTGTTAAATTTCTAATGCACCATAAGGAAAACCATTAGATACAATATAAGGACCAAACCATTCGAAATTCATCATACATGGTATCAACAACATTCATGAACTGTAAATAAGGACTTTCTCTCCAATATGAAACTCCCTTTGTTGGATTAGTCTAACATGAGTTGATTTTTATATTTCCTTATAGAGACTTGAGTTAGCATATTTAGACAATAGAATATCCCCAATCTATTGAATTTGCACATTCCATTGAATTCAAACATGGTCCAAATCCATGTTTAATTTCATTATATCCCAATAAGCCTGATGCTCAACTTCTGCTGGGAAATGACATAATTTCCTAAAAAAATTCTAAAATGGGGACATGCCAATGGGTTTCATGTATGTTATCCTATAATACCAAAGGAAATTATCCAAGAGATTGCTCATATATTTCATATTCTGCTGCACAGTTTTCTCCCAAATTAGTTTCAACTCTAGATTTGAAACCTTAGCCTGGCCATTTGTTTTAGGGTGGTCTGGTGTTTATTTTTTTCTATCACCCCATACTTCTGAAGGAGGGAAGACAATTTATTATTGTATTAGTGTGTCCCCTAATCCCAAATGATAGCCTTTGGAACTCCAATCCTGCAAAAAAATCTCTGTCATGACAATGTTTACTACAAAATGATATTCATGAGTCCTAGTACCCTTTGCCTCCACCCAATTACTCAATTAATCGACAAAAACCAATATATAAAAAAATCCAAAGGAACTTGGAAAAGGACAAATAAAATTGAATCACCATACATAAAAAATCTCATAGAATAGTATGGCTTTTTGGGACATCTCATGTCTCTAAGAAATGATCCCAGTGTGTTGGAAACGAGTGCATGACTTACAAAACACATGGGCATCATAGAATAATCTAGGTAAATATAATACAAATTCTAATACTAACCTAGTTGTCGGTTGGGGTTTAATGTCTTCAAAAAAATAAATTGTATTAAAAAAATGTAAAACACACTCAAACTCATGTTCTGGAACACACCCCTTAATTACTTGGTCACTACACATGTTCCATAGGTATGGATCATTAGAAATATAAAAATAATGATTCACTCTTTAATTTTTGGACATTATGTTTCTTTAAATTTGTAGGTATTTCAGATGAAAAAAGGAAGATCCAAAAATCATCATATTAAGGATGCATACATGGGATGGAAAAAAGATGCTCATTAGGGAATGTATCCAGAAGTGGTACCTAGTCGAAGGTGTCATCATCTAGTGTGTGACTAAGCCTACTCATGTGGTCCACCACTAGGATATCTGAACTGTGTTATCCTTTTTATCAATATGAAATTCATGATGAAGAAGCATCCATCAGATTATCCTAGGGTTTGCATGAGGTTTCTTCAAGAGGTACTTCAGATCAGCATGGTTAGAAAAAAACAACTACATTAGAGCCCCATATATTTGAACGGTATTTATCTAAAGAAAATATGACGAAAAGTATCTCTTTTTTCGTGGTTGGGTAGATTGATTAAGCTGAATCTAATGTATTTTATTCAATTGCAATCAAATGTGAACGTCCCTACATCCTCTATGAAAAGACACCTCCAACTGAAAAGTTGGAGGCATCACAAATATGCTCAAATGGAATCTCCCATTGTGGAGGATATAAGATAAGTTGAGTAGTAAGACGTTGTTTTTTCAAATAAAAAAATTCATTCTAGAATAATCAAACACAAAATCAGAATCCTTTTGATGTAATCGTGACATAAGAAGAGAAATCCTAAAAAATTCTTAATGAGGAACCAATAATATTTTGCATGCCCTGGGAAGGATCTAACAACATGAAATCATGAAATATATGGTAGGGGTGAAATAATATCTACCTTAGATCTATCAAACTCTGTCCCATCACAACCACAATGTTGGGTTTCCACAGTTAGACCATTTAATAGTGCTAAATTACACACTATTAAAGGGGGGCCTTTATCATCACGAAAAAATCACTGTTAAAAGTCACCCTCTAGTAGCGCTATTTTTAGCGCTGGTAAAGCCCCCCGCCACTTTAATAGTGATTTTTAGCGTTGTTAATGGGGACAACATTACCAATGATATTTTTAGTAGTGCTGATAAATGGGAGGATTTATTAGTGCTTTTTCCTAGAGCTGATAATATAATATTTCAAAAGATAAAATCATAAATACTATTATATTATTATATAATTATATTTATATCGATATAAATATAATATATATTTTATAAATATGTTTTAGATAATTATAAATAGACTATTGAATTTATTATATAAAAAATTTAGTGAATTTTTTTTAATTATATTAAAAAAATATTATTAATTATTAATTTTCTAATAATCACCGATTAATAATCATTTAATTACGATTTTAATGACAAAAAAATACAAAAAAATTAATAAAATATCTAAAATATGTTGAAAATGTTACACAATCTTCAAACAGTCATAAATTTTGATTTGACTGTCCGTTTTAGCTCTACAACATATCAAATCGAAACTTGTGATGAGTTCTACTCTCTAGTGAACAATAGGAACCTGTTGTCACAATATTTAATGCCAAAAAAGAACCATATGGCCTCAAAAATTATGTTTTTAGTCAAGATACCACGATTATTTAACATTCAAATAGTTATAACTTCTGATACGGATGTCTGCTAGGAAAGTACCACAAAATATATAAAATATTATTTTATTTTCATCTATTTTACTAGTTGTGGAGTTGAAACAAACTTTTTTATTAGATGTTCTAGTTGTTTCAAAATTCTATGTCTTTTCAAATACACATATATTTGTATTTATTTGTAAATATATATATATTCGTTTGTGTGTGTGTGTTTGTTTTGTATATATGTATGTTTTTATTTATTTATATATTTATAAAAACACATAAAAACATATTTTTTAAATTTATTTAAAATTAATATTTTAAATATATATTAACATACTAATAAATAAATGGATAAAAAATTATAACTAAATTCATATATAAATAAATATAAATAAAATTTAATATTCGAATAAATATATATATAATAATATATGTATTAATATATATGTATTAATATAACAAATTATATTTATATTAATGTGAATTTATATTAATATACAATGAAATATAAATATATATGTATATATATTAATATAAGAAGAATTATATATATATTAATATATGAATTAATATATATGTTTTAATATAACTATATATATTTTTATTAATATGAATCCATATTAATATATGAATAAACAAACTATATAAATAAATAAATAGATAAATCATTAAATAGGGGGAATCTTAATAGATTGGTGGTAAAGTTCCAGGTGCGCAAGGGGGGAGATCTCAGGTTCGACTTCAGGTTAAAGCAGAGAGGGGCACGTAAGAATGTGTGGGATGCACGGGCAAGTGCAGTGCACAAAAGAGTGGGAGGGAGTTTTCCTGGAACTAATAAATGGGGGTTCAAGCACTGTTAAAACCTCCCTGTACATTTTAATTTATTATTATTTTTTTTACTTTAATCACTGTAAAAATAAGCACTGATAAAGGATGTTTTTATCAGCAATTTTTTTAGTGCTGATATAAGGGGACTTTATGAGTGTTTTTCTAAGCACTGATAAAAGGGACCCCCGTTAATACTCACATCAATTAACCGCGTTTTTCTAGCACTGTTAATGCCCTTTTCTAGTGCAGATAAAGACCATATTAGCATTAGTCCATGTTTTGACACTACATTCCTTAAGACAATGTCATGCTCTACCATGTAATGAAACTTTTCAATGTTCATGAAAATATTATTTTCAATAAAATGATTCAACACCTTTACTAAACTAGAGATACAATAATCAAATGATGACCCATACACTGTAAAATAATCAATAAATACCTCTATGTAGGACTCAATGAAATATAAAAAAAACTCACCATGAATCTCTGTAATGTACCCGGGGCATTACAATGACCAAATTTGATCCTTTGGAGGGAAAAAGTACCTAATGGATAGGGAAATGATATCTTATCTTAATCCTTTAGAGAAATAAGAAATTAAAAATATCCAAAAATTTAATCAATGAAACAATAGTGTGTTTTCCCAGCTATCACTTAAAAAATATGAACAAAATATGGGAGGGGGAATGGTCCTTATGAGTGGATTGATATAGATTATTATAATCAATAAACACACACCAACTATTTGTCACCCTCATTGGAAAAAACTCATCTTTCTTATTTTTAACAACAGTAACACCACCATTCATAGGAACAACATGAACAGGACTCACCCACTGTGAATCTGAAATGGGATAGATTAAACCACCCTCGAGAAATTTTTCATCCTCTTTTTTCACAAATTATATAAGAGTTGGGTTAAATCACTTTTGTGGCTGACTAACTAGCATAGAGCCATCCTCCAAAAGAATCATATGAATGAAAATAAAGGGACTAATACCTAATATGTAACACCCTGAGATTTTATGAAAAATATTCTTTTTAATTTCATTAATGTGTTGTGTTGTATGCTACACCAAAATGAGCTTGCACAACACTCATCCCTGACTTTCCTTGCATTACACGCAATCGTGACCTTCCTCAATAGCGTGTGTAGTTTGCAATACCGAGTTTCACTAAATGAGATATTGTAATATTATTATGAACTAGCCGTTATAAATAGTAATACCCACTTTTTTAAATTTTGTAAATTTTATCTTTTAAAATGGACTTCATTTTTAAATTCGGAATATCAAAATTATCTTAGGGTGAAATTTTGGTACCTTTCGGATAACATTCATTTTCTGATGAATAGTGAAAATTACTAAATTTTAATTAAAAACAACCATTTTAATCGAAATAATTAACAGTGATAAATTATTAATTTGAGTGGTTTTAAAGTATATTTATAATATATTTTTACTATTTAATAAAATTTTGGTCATTAGATGTAATTTCACATTTAAACCAGACATAAACAAGTGTCAATATTTTGATAGTTATTATCTCGTAAAAACACGCTATTTGTTTTGACGACAGAAATTAATTTTTAAAATAATTAATGCAACTGATATGTTTTTAATTTGGTAAAATATATATCATCTTTGAGTTCATAATATCAAATTTAGCTTAGGCCTAATTTTTGGTATTTTTCTGGAAACTTTCATTTTTTTGATTAATAGTGAAACCACTAAGTGGTAGTTAAAAAAATTAATTTGTCATAAAACTTAATTTTACTGCTTCTGTGAGTGGAATTTCAAAAATCCGAGAGACACGGTTAATATCAAGGACTAAAATGTGGTTCAATGAGATGAAAATAATTTTTGGTGAATAGTAACTTTTTACTTTTTTTTACCACGGTTAAAAGTAAATAGGGTAATTAAGGGTAAAAATGATATTATTATTACCCTATCACATGTACTAATTCTATTGGATAAGTTTAATTCGACCAAAAACAACATTAGGAATAAAATATGACCCTTTAGGCCCACTTGGATTAGATTAGGACATTTATTATTAATTTATATAAAGAAGGGTTAAAATAGTTAAAATCAATGTTTAATAAGTAAATAGTTTTTAATATAGGGTTATACATAAGATAAATTCGGCTAAAAATATTCATTACAAATCTAATACGATTTACTACATAATTATATTTTATTTGTAATTTTTAGACATTAAATAATTTAATTTATTTATGACACAATGATGATGCAGTAATTATCTTATTAATGAAATATTGACATAATTGATGTTATAAATACCCAAATAAATATAATTTGAGACTTTTTATGAATTCCACTAATTTTATAGGTTAATATGACATGTTATTATTTATTTAATTAACTGTTTTAGAATTAATCATTCTCTTATGATTTTTAAAAAAATCAATTACTAAATAGTGTCAAAATTGACATAAAATAGTTTTTAAAACAAATATTATATTATTAATTGTTATTTTATTCCTAAAAATATAAGGTTCGGCCAAATGACTTATATAAAGTTATATATATTAATAATAAACAACTTGGGGTTCTTTTGGCTGCTTATAGTATGTTTATTAACCTTATAGTGTAAGAACACAAAAAGATATGGTAAAAGTAAAATTATTTAACTTAAAGTTAAATCTAAATGATAAGGTTAAAATAGGAACCTAAACTTGTATAAATTCTATTGGATGAGAGGATTTCGACCCATATCCACCTTAGCTTTGAAATAAATCAATTTGGATCTATTTAAAACCGAATATGACTTTATAATAAAATAATATTTTTACTTTTTCCAAAGGTGCCCCTCTCCTCCCTTATAAAAGGGAACCTCCTCCCTCTCTTCCTCACACCACTTTGAGCCTTCAAGCTCATCCAAATCCTGAAAAATTCCCTTCTCCACTTCCCTAGAAATATCCTAGAGGTCCTGGTATTCTTCAAAGACCATGTTTAGTACCCTAAGAGGAGGTCTCAAAGAGGCACTTCAAAGAAGAGGTAATGTCTGTTACAGATTCTTTCAACTTTATTTCTTCTTACACTTCTTATTTTTTAGTTGTTTCATTATGAGGTAATAACATCAGTATCAATGATATACTGATATGTTATTATAAGTATGAAACAACCATATTTCACCATCTATCCATCCTACAGAAAACGAAATCACCGCGCGTGCGTACGTACGGAATACCGTCTCCGCGCCGTGGTGTAATCTAATTTCCACCACCACCTTACATGGATGGGTATAATGATGAAAGTAATGAATATATATGATTATTTTAAAGTGATATTGGTTCTTTAATATTATACATACACTTTAATACAATTCCACGATCATGGGAATGATATCATCACTTGTGCGTACGTAAGGAATACCGTCTCCACGACGCGATGACATTCACTCTCCATGATAACCATTGAAGAATGATTATAAAGTATATATAATAAGTAATCATGAAATATATGACAATATCATTATACTGGATTTATGTATATATATATTTATTTCATCTACTTAATTCCATTCAATTCAATAAGGAAACGAAAACAACGGCCATGCATACGTACGTCCTACCGTCTCCATGAACGGTGTATTTCTTTCCATTTATTGATCCATTACATATATATTATGAATATAAATTATATATAAATCATGTTTTACATTATGGATGTAAGTTATCATGATCTAAGTAATTATATGAATAAATACAAGTTAAAACACAAACGAAAAATGAAACGATTTGACCCAAAACGCTACTTTAACATGAATTTACAAAAGAACGGGTAATATAAAGTCAAAAGTGAACCATATATGATATAATAACAATGAATATGATTCTTTAATAAGTCAATGACATTATTTAAATCATTATACATGAGTTTTGGATACGTACGAATCATATCAGACCTAAGGTAATGGATAATTTTGCAAATCTCATTTTTATCCGATATTGCTTATTCGTAAGTATTTACTTGGGTTATTTATATCATCAATGTCAATGTTTTATAAAAGTGTTTCCATGTATGTTTAAAGTCATTTTTACCCAATTTTTACTTTTACTACATGGTATCTAATGAATCTTTCTTTTGTTTACGTTACGAGGGACTTTTTTGGCTGTTCCGAAAAAAGTACGAGGAGAATGTTATTTTTAACTTATACGGCGTGAACGGATTTTTACGGTTTCATAACGCCTCATTTTAATGAATCTTAATCTACATGATTTTTTGAATATTTTCAACAAAATACTTTTATTTTAAAACTGGATGTCATTTTTTTGAAAAGAAAATGATTTTGACAAAGAAAGGATATTTTCCTCAAGAATTCATTTCAAATGTTTTATCAAAACCAGTTTCCATCGAAGTTGAAATTATTTGATATGTGTATGTTTCAAGTTTAATGTCTCTATGATTTAAATGGTTCAATTTTATTAAGTTGAAATGTCCATTTTTTTATACGGATTATGAAATGATGGGATGATTTTTATGAAACCCATTTTATTCTTTGGGTTATGATGAATGTTTTAAGATTATTTTGTGGCACAAGTAAGAATGATTTCATTATGAGATGGGTGGGACCTATATCTCCCTCCAATGCATTGGGTAAAGATTTATATCTCATGAGATAGACATGGCTGGAACGACAAGTTAAACCGGTTCAGTAATACAGGACTGGAACGGGGAGTGAACTCGATTTCCGAAAGGGACTTTGTCCACTAAGATGGTCTTGGTAGCAATGCCTTGGATACTATGGAAATCATTACATGTTCTTAATGGATTCCACAATTAAATGTTTTATTCCCATGCTATTTTATCATTCTTAATGTTTCTTTATGATCTATTCCTTACGTACTTTCATGTTTTATGTCATTTCTCAAGTTTTTAATGTTTATACATTATGTTCATGTTTTTATGTTCAAATGTATATGGTATGTTTTATTTTATCCATTCTTACCCTTACTGAGCATTTGAGCTCAACCTTTTTATGTTTTATTTTCCGCCAGGATTAAAAGAAAGGATTTAGGTAAGGAAACAAAATGTGCAAGATCTTTATGGGAGATGATGAAGATCTTTCACCACGATTAGAAGATTACGTTCCAAGTTTCCAAAGGCACTAAACTATTACAGTCCTTGTGTGTCTGTTTTTGTTATGTATTAAGTATTCCACAAAAGTAATGTAATATCTATGTACGTCAAGCTTTGGGTCTCTACAGTTGGTATCAGAGGAAAGGTTTAGTCAACCTTTGGAAACTATGATGCGAGAAATTTAGTGATATCCCTAGATATATTTATAAGGTATGTCTAGGGATGTCCCTAAGGTTAAGTATAAGTATATGTTATAGTCCTAGAATTACGATAAAGATCTTAGAAATAAACCTAAGTTGTTAGATATTTAAGGTACTCCCACTTTATTATGTTGGTTTCCCTAGCATGATTTTTTCCTCTCACAGTATTCTTTTTGGGTTTTAGATGATGGCTGGAACCCGAAGGAACCGTGTTGATAAATGCAATGGACAATGCAATGATTTTTCCCCTGAACAAACAAATGTTATGGGAGATGGAGTGCAAAATCTTTTTGCTATACTTACACAAGATATGAATCATTCTGGACTTCCAAATGAGTAGATAAGGGAACAATATTCTATTGAGTCCTTCATGAGGCAACGTCCACCTTCTTTCAGTGGGTCTTCTGATCCACTTGTTGCTGAACAATGGATCAGTACCACTGAAAAGATATTTTCAGTTCTTTAATTTTCTGAACATGATAAATTCATCTTCGCAGTATATAGTTTGGAAGGTGAAGCTGATCAATGGGGGAATCTTATCAAGAATACGAGGCAAAGAGATGAAATTGAGTCCTTGGAATGGGACGAGTTCAAGAACTTATTTTTCAATAAGTACTTCCCCCTTATTCTCCAAACAAAGACGGAGAAGGAGTTTCTTGAACTAAATTAAAAGGATGATGAATCAGTTGGTACCTATGAAGAAAATTTTACAAGACTTGCAAGTTATTCTTCTGGTATTATTATCCAACCTGAGATTAAGATCGATCGATTCTTCAATGGCTTAAAACCAAATATTTGAAGGGCCTTAGCTATAAGAGACTTCAGTAGCTATGAAGAAAGTGTGTATTGTGCTATCAAGGTAGAAATGGAAGTTGGTGTTACTTATCCATCTCATAGATTTGACAAGAAACAAAATATGGAGTTCAAGGAGAAATCTCAGAATAACGGTTAAAAGAAGATGAATGTTTCCTTATACTCAAAGTGTGGAAAGAAGCATAGTGGAGATTGCCTTAAAGGTACTAGAAAATGTTTGAAGTGTGGAAAAAAAGTTCATCGAGGAGATGAGTGTCGAAGTAATGGAAAATAGGTTTTAATGATGTGAATAAGGAATATACTGCAGAGAACGCACCACCAACACTTCAATGCTTCAAATGCAAGGAAATGCGGAATTATGATAATAAATGCCCTAATCCAAGGGTTAGTGATGATCGACATGAGAAAGCACTTAAGGCAAAGGACAAAGGGAAGTCACATGCGATCACTATTGGTGATGTTGAATATGAAAACGATGTGGTGGAATGATTAAGTTTTTATGTAATGGGATTCCAAAATAATGTTGTATATAGTATCGTGGAATATTGGAATATTTATGTATTGGTCTATTGTGGTTTTCAATAATTTTATGGTACCGGTAACCAGGGAAAGTGATTGAGATATTTTTGGAAAAAAAGATGATATGCGCATAATGAAGGGAAACGAGAAAATGAAATGTTTGACAGTATTCATGATCTCATGACTGATATAAGGAAATAGTTATATCATGGTTTAAGGTTTTGGAATGTGAAAAGAGTTATCTTTTGACAGCACTCATGTTTTCACTAAGATTCAATGGGTATTCATTTTTTTGCAAGAGAATACATGATTAAGGCCTTCGAAAGTTTGGAATGTGACCAACAAGACATATCTCATGATATATGGGGATCAAAGATGGTATTAACATGCTAGTTGTATAAACTCTTTGGTAATCATTTTCACTATAATATGAGTTTGGACAGCAGTATTTTGGATAAGCCTAATGATTGGAATGGATTATGCTGGATATAAGTTAGTATTGTTTAAGGATAGAAGATTCTTAGATATTATTTATGGGATGTTATAGTAATGTAGTTTTAGAAAAAGGACAACCTGCAGGATGGGCGACAACCCATCACGTCGGACAAGGCTGTGGGAATCGAACCCACAACCGAAGTGCGACTGGCTTTTATCGCCTACCGCTGGCCTACAGGATGTCCCTGTTTAGTAGAAACTAGTTTTATTATATTAATAAGTATGATATATGAAGTATAAGTCCATTTTAGGAACCATATATGATTAATCTTGAAATATATGGACTTATGTATTTTTTTGATATCTTTTTTAACCTTTTGTTTGAGACAGATGGAATGACCCATCATTCTATCACATGATCTGCTAACACGTCACGAATGACAGATTCAACTTCATTTCTTTAAGAGATGAAGTAGAAATTGTCCAAAGAACAACCAACGGTGAGACTGTACCAAAATCACGAATTTATTTCTTCTAATTCCAATTTCATCAACTTTGGGGAAATGATCTTGAAAACCAAAAATGTTATCCTAGTGCTCTTATATCCGATGAATCAGATGGTACCTTAGATCGTCACAAATTTATGGCTTTGTGATTTTTGGATTTTTCATAGCCATGTTCTCTACCACTCTCCATTATTACTTGATAGTTAGATTTTTCTTCTATATCCATATTTTCACCTATGTTCTCCTACATGGAAACCCGGTGATTTGATAATTTGGGTAACCGTTACGTTTCATACTTTAGTTTTTAAAGCCACGTTTTGGTATTCCTTATTATGATGTGAGTTTTTATTTAAGAAACTTTTGAGTAGTAAACCATTTATAACACTGACGAATTTCGAGGGCGAAATTCTTTTAAGGGGAGTAGAATGTAACACCCCAAGATTTTATGAAAAATATTCTTTTTAATTTCATTAATGTCTTTTGTGGTATGCTACACCAAAATGAGCTTGCACAACACTCATCCCGGACATTCCTTGCATTACACGCAATCGCGACCTTCCTCGATAGCATGTGTAGTACGCAATACCGAGTTTCACTAAATGAGATATTATTATAATATTATTATGATCTAGTCGTTATAAATTGTAATACCCACTTTTTGAAATTTTAAAAATTTTACCTTTCAAAATGGACTTCATTTTTTGATTCGGAATATCAAAATTAGCTTAGGGTGAAATTTTGGTACTTTTCGGATAACTTTCATTTTTTGATTAATAGTGGAAATTACTAAATTTTAATAAAGAACAACATTTTTAATCGAAATAATTAATAGTGATAAATTATTAATTTGAGTGGTTTTAAAGTATATTTAGAATATATTTTTACTATTTAATACAATGTTGGTCATTGGATGTAATTTCATATTTAAACCAGACATAAACAAGTGTCAATCTTTTGATAGTTATTATCTCTTAAGAAAACTCTATTTGTTTTGACGACGGGAAATAATTTTTAAAATAATTAATGAAACTGATATGTTTTGAATTTGGTAAAATATACATCATTTTTGAGTTCATAATATCAAATATATCATAGGCCTAATTTTTTGTATTTTTCTGCAAACTTTCATTTTTTTGATGAATAGTGAAACCACTAAGTGGTAGTTAAAAAAATGAATTTTTCATAAAACTTAATTTTACCGCTTCTGTGAGTGGAATTTCAAAAATCCGAGAGACACGGTTAATATCAAGGACTAAAATATGGTTCAATGAGATGAAAATAATTTTTGGTGAATAGTAACTGTTTACTTTTTTTTACCACGGTTAAAAGTAAATAGGGTAATTAACTGTAAAAATGATATTATTATTACACAAAAACATGTACTAATTCTATTGGATAAGTTTAATTCCACCAAAAACAACCTTAGGAATAAAATATGACCATTTAGGCCCACTTGGATTATATTAGGACATTTATTATTAATTTATTTAAAGAAGGGTTAAAATAGTTAAAATAAAAGTTTAATAAGTAAATAATTTTTAATATAGGGTTATACATAAGATAAATTCGACTAAAAATATTCATTAGAAATATAATATAATTTCCCACATAATGATATTTTATTGGTAATTTTTAGACATTAAATAATTTAACTTATTTATGACACAATGATGATGTTGTAATTATCTTATTAATGAAATATTGACATAATTGATGTTATAAATACCCAAATAAATATAATTTGAGACTTTTTATAAATTCCACTAATTTTATAGGATAATATTACATGTTAGTATTGATTTAATTAACTTTTTTATAATTAATAATTCTGATATGATTTTCACAAAAATCAATTACTAAATAGTGTCAAAATTGACATAAAATAGTTTTTAAAACAAATATTATATTATTAATTGTTATTTTATTCCTAAAAATTTAAGTTTCGTCCAAATGACGTAGATAAAGTTATATATATTAATAATAAACAACTTGGGGTTCGTTTTGCTTGTTATTGTAAGTTTATAAACCATATAGTGTAAGAACACAAAAAGACACGGTAAAAGTAAAATTATTTAACTTAATATTAAATCTAAATGATAAGGTTAATATAGGAACATAAACTTGTCTAAATTATATTGGATGAGAGTATTTAGACCCATCCCCACCTTAGCTTCTAAATTAATCAAATTGGAGCTATTTAAAACCGAATATGACTTTATAATAAAATAATATTTATTGTTTTTCCAAAGGTGCCCCCTCCTCCCTTATAAAAGGGCACCTCCTCCCTCTCTTCCTCACACCACATTGAGCCTTCAAGCATGGCCAACCCCTGGCAAATTCCCTTCTCCACTTCCCTAGAAACATCCTAGAGGTCCTTGTATTCTTAATAGACCAATTTTAGTACCCTAAGAGGAGGTCTCAAAGAGGATCTTCAAAGAAGAGGTAATGTCTGTTACCGATTCATTCAACTTTATTTCTTCTTCCACTTCTTCTTTTTTAGTTGTTTCAATATGAGGTAATAACAATAGTATCACTCATATACTGATATGTTATTATAATTATGAAACAACCATATTTCACCATCTATCCAACCTACGGAAAACGAAATCACCGCGCGTGCGTACGTACGGAATACCGTCTCCACGTCGTGGTGTAATCTAATTTCCACCACCACCTTACATGGATGGGTATAATGGTGAAAGTAATGAATATATATGATTATTTTAAAGGGATATTGATTCTATAATATTATACATACACTTTAATACAATTTCTTGACCATGGGAATAATATCATCACTCGTGCGTACATACGGTATACCGTCTTCACGATGCGATGAGATTCACTCTCTCCCTGATAACCATTCAAGAATGATTATAAAGTATATATAATAATTAATCACTAAATATATGACATAATAATTCTACTGTATTTATGTATATATATATTTATTTCATCTACTTAATTCCATTCAATTCAATAAGGAAACAAAAACAACGTTTATGCATACGTACGGCCTACCGTCTCCATGAACGGTGTATTTCTTTCCATTTATCGATCCATTATATATATATTCTGAATATATATTATATATAAATCATGTTTTACATTATGGATGTAAGTAATCATGATCTAGGTAATCATATGAATAATTACAAGTTAAAACATGAACGACAAATGAAACGATTTTACCCAAAACGCTACTTTAACATGAATTTACAAAAGAACGGGTAATATAAAGTCCTAAGTGAACCATATATGATATAATAACAATGAATATGATTCATTAATAAGTCATTGACATTATTTAAATCATTATACATGAGTTTTGGATACGTATGAAGCATATCAGACCTCAGGTAAGGGATAATTTTGCAAATCTCATTTTTATCCGAGATTGCTTATTCGTAAGTATTTACTTGGGTTATTTATATCATCCATGTCCATGTTTTATAAAAGTGTTTCCATGTATTTTTAAAGTCATTTTTACAC
Source organism: Viscum album (assembly GCA_963277665.1). Taxonomy (NCBI): domain Eukaryota; kingdom Viridiplantae; phylum Streptophyta; class Magnoliopsida; order Santalales; family Viscaceae; genus Viscum; species Viscum album. The sequence goes on along the minus strand of OY728128.1, from coordinate 156,205,528 downwards.
ATTTTTTACTTTTACTACATGGTATGTAAGCAATCTTTCTTTTGTTTACGTTACGAGGTACTTTTTTGACTTTTCCAACAAAAGTACGAGGAGAATGTTATTTTTAACTTATACGGCATGAACGGATTTTTACGGTTTCATAACGCCTAATTTTAATGAAGATTACTCTACATGATTTTATGAATATTTTAAAAAAATAATTTTATTTTAAAAGTGCATGGCATTTTTTTTAAAAGAAAATTATTTTGACGAAGAAATGATATTTTCCTCAAGAATTCATTTCAAATGTTTTATCAAAACCATTTTCCATCTAAGATGAAATTATTTGATATGTGTCTGTTTCAGGTTTAATGTCTCTATGATTTACATGGTTCACTTTTCTTATGACGAAATTTCAATTTGTTTTATATGGATTATGAAATTATGGGATGATGTTTATGAAACCCATTTTATTATTTGGGTTATGATAAATGTTTTAAGTTTACTATATGGAACAAGTTAGAATGATTTCATTATGATATGGGTGGTACCTATATCTCCCTCCAATGCGTTGGGTAAAGATTTATATCTCATGAGATAGACATGGCTGGAACGGCAAGTTAAATTGGTTCAATAATACAGGAATGGAACAAGGAGTGAACTCGATTCAGAAAGGGACTTTGTCCACTAAGATGATCTTGGTATTAATGCCTTGTCTACTATGGAAATCATTACATGTGCTTAATGGATGCAACAATTACATGTTTTATTCCTATGCTATTTTATCATTCTTAATGTTTCTTTATGATCTATGCCTTACATACTTTAATGTTTTATGTCATTTCTCAAGCTTTTGATGTTTAGACATTATGTTCATGTTTTTTATGTTCAAATGTATATGGTATGTTTTATTTTATCCATGCTTACCCTTACTGAGCATTTGAGCTCACCCTTTTTATGTTTTATTTTCCCCCAGGATTAAAAGAAAGGTTTTATGTAAGGAAACAAAAAATGGAAGATCCTTTTGGGAGATGTTGAAGATCTTTCACCACGATTAGAAGATTACGTTCCATGTTTCCAAAGACACTAAACTATTACGGTCCTTGTGTGTCTGTTTTTGTTATGTATTAAGTATTCCACAAAAGTAATGTAATATCTATGTATGTCAAGCTTTGGGTCTCTACATAATATGTCACCCAAGGTCCACCTAATTGCCATGAACATCTACCTCACAAGATTCAAAATATTTTATTCATCTTCAAAAGTGATATTATTAGCAATGATAATGTGTAACCTCTCACCACTCCACTAGTATGAGTATTTTAATTTTGGTTGCAATGGTTTGAGTTCCAATGAATGATGGTAAAATATGGATGGATACAATGAAGGGAAAAAATATGTGCACAGGAACATCATTACCTAAATATAAATCATCGGAATCAATTAATAAAGCATAAAAAATCATTATATTAAACAAACCAGACTTAATCAATCTGAATGTGATCAAAATCAGAATATGGGTCCATTTCAAAATAAAATCTGAAAGAGTCTTGTTCATTAGAAATGGATGAGGATGTTCTCTTAGGCCTCAAACTGGATCCAATACTCATAATCACCCTAAGAACATGACAACCAAATTAAATGGGTTTTTTATTTGGTGGTTTAAAATGGGATATAAAAAATGAAGAATGGTCCTCTAAGGGGTTATTCATGTATTTGATAACATTACTTATCACAACTTTTTCCCAATAATCTATGGAAATTGTACCCTCATTGTCATTTATGAGAGTTTATGTTGTTTTGAGGATGGGTCTACATAAGAAAATGGGGGCAAGAAAACTTACCTGATCATCTTCCATTTTAAGCACGTAGAAAGCTTCTGGAATGATCATGTCTCTTACATGAAAAAGTACATCCTAAAGGACTCCTTTAGGATATGTCATACCTCTGTTCACCAACTGCACCACTACTCTCATAGGCATCAAGTCACTAACCTATAAAGAAGAGAATACAGAGTGAGGGATCACATTTTTTAAATCTCCCAAATCACAAAGAGCATCAAAAAAGTGAAACTCCCTTATGGTGCATGGGATAGTGAATGTCCCCAGATCCTTTCACTTTGTTGGCATTGATAACGTTTGTGTAATTAGTGATAACACATTTATTCCATGATTGGTCATATCCTTTCCCTTGAGCCCTATTCGATCGGTGAAATGTTCTTTTTATAATTTTTTATACCTTGGTATTTTTTAACGACATCAAGTAGAGGAATGTTGATCTCCACACACATGAATGTGTCTAAAAACTTCTTTTGGATTGCCTCCTCAGTCATATTATTGGTTTGTACAACCCCATTTTCAATGGGAAGGGTCTTCGGTGGAAAATAATAAATATTTTTCTTACATTTATCTTTCTCCCTTGCTATCACTTCATCTTGTCTTTAATTGAGCTTCTATGTAGATGATTTGAATCTCGGTAGAATTGTGGGAGAGGAAGTATCATTAATTTGATTCCCTCTTCTCAATGGGATGAAACAGACATTTCCCTTTGGATTTGGAGTAGGTTGGGATGGTATATTTTCATAATTCGTACATACTAGTTCATGGAGGGAAATGGAAATCAGGCTCATTTGAGTCTTCAACTCCCCCAGCTCCGAACCATGAATCTTCAACTCATGCTCTTGATTAAGAACAATTTGTTTAAACAGATCATCAGTTTTAGAATCTACCTTTTGTTTATAATTCCTTCATTGTAGTCTAGTTGATGTATGGGCTTCAAATCATCTTTGGGGTTATTGGAAACCCTTCTTCTAAGGTGGAGGCTATAGGATGTTTCGCTGAAAGGGGAGGCCTTTGTTGTTGTCCATAGTCATACCTCATGTCTAATTGATCCTTACACCATAGTTTTAATGTTGGAGCAAAGGAATCAATCCTATTTTTTGGATATAGTTGTTGTTTATGTGGAAATGGTCTCCCAGGAAACACTACTGAACAATATTCCGTTTCTTGGAGTTAGGGGAAACAGACTTTTTGGTGTCTTGACTCAGTGAAAATGCCACAAGGCCTTGAAGGAGAGGGTTGGAATGTCTCTTGATCCAATGAAATATGTCTCACCGTATTTGTAAATTCTTCCAACTTGGTATCAATCAAATTACTTTCAAGAGAATATGGACTTACCATATGTACTCCTCTAACTTGTGAGGAACCTCGATCACCAAATTGTTAAAAGTTTTGTGCTATCTTGTAATTAAATGCACATGGGGAAATTGGTGTTTTTTCCACCAATTCTCCTCTATCTGTGACATCCACCATACTCCTCTCCATAGGTGTGAGTCCTTCCTAGAAGTATTGTATGAGGAGTTCCTCACTAATTTGGTGTTGTGGGAATCTATCACAAAACTTCTTCAATCTCTCCCAATACTCACACATTAACACCCCATGTGCCTACTTGTTCCCGGATATCACCTTTTGAAAGGGAGTGGTCCTTGATATCGGAAAAAATCACTACATGAAAAGATGTTTCAAATCATTCCAACATGTTACATATTCATGTTGTAAATAATACTTCCAATTCATGGCATCTCCATTAAGTGAGAATGGGAATTATCTTAATTTTATGTGATATTCAGATACATTTCTTGGATTAATGGTTGAAAAACCCCCATTAAATTAATTTAAATGTTTTTTTGGATCCTAAACAGACAATCCTTGAATTTTTAGAAGAATGTGAATTAATACATATTTTAGTTCAATGTTTGATTTGATATTTCGGAATGTAATACAATTTGGTTGAAAGATAATATCAGGTGAAACCAATTCTCGAATGGTTCTATTAAGTTTATTTCCATTGTTTTCATCCATTGGTTCTTTATTTAGGTATGATATAGAAGTTTTTCTAATTTCATTGTTCTGAGAGTGGTTTAATTCAACAACTGGTTGAAGGATGAAACATCCCTTTACTGAGAATGTTTGATTTGATATCTAAGGATATGGTCAATATCAGGGTCAAGATCTAAAAGTTATTCAGGATTAGTTAGTTTCATAAATAAAATAAAAAATAAATGAAGAAAAATTGACTAGATTAGATTAAAAATGAGATGTTTGATTTTATGGTCCAAAAAGAAGAAGAAAATAAAAGAAGAAGAAAAAATTTAGATAAGGTAAATAGGATGAAAGAAGAGAAGAAGAGGAAAAAATGTAAAATAAAATAAATACCTCTAATTTGTTGAAATAATTACTGGACTCCATGAAAATGGTTCCAATCAAATAAGCATTGTCATGGGATCTCTCAAATGAGGTGTGATATTGTGGGTACTTGGGTGTAGTGGAGTGGTTGACGAAGGCTGTCTATCAAAAGAGAATATAAATTAAAAAAACTTTTTAAAGGAATTGTAAAATTAATGTTAATAAAAACACTACATGAATAGATATGAGTTTTTTCATTTATAAAACTAGATGAATTTTTCTTGAATAATATTTCATTTTTTTGTTTTTGTTTTTGAAATTTATTATCATTAAAAAGACGGAACAACAATATGTTTTATATAAAATATTTTAATTGGAATAATTGATCTAACTCTACCTATTCATTTACTAATTAATCTCTATCATGTAAATTAATATCCATGAAACCATGATACCATAATTTTTTAACCCTCAAACCCTATGATAGTTAACAAAATCACAAAGATTAAATTACTTAAACCCTACGATAGTATCAGAACACACAATCTTGGAACCCTACATTGATTGTTGTTATAAGATTAGAATATATTATGTGGTTAATTAGATCCCATATCCATTCTATAATGTTGATTAATTGAGTTTAAGGATTATGTTTGATCTCTACAAACTTATCCCATGTTGTCTGGTATTGCCGATTAAAGACGTGCTCTCACAATTTAATCAAAATCTTGACCTCATTTGTTTTTGTGTTAATTGTTCAATTTATTACTTAGTTTATTCTATTACAAAAACACAATTCATGAATCATATTAAGTAAAATATAGTATCTCATTGATTCAAAATAATACTATGAATAATTTAAGATGTAGATCGATTGCTAAAATGAACAACTTTTCCATTAGAAGTATAGTCATCATAGAAACATTTTTCATTCGCATGGGGTTAGAAAGGTTACATCCCAACCATCCCAACGAGCCTGTACCCTAGTAGTACAGGCTCATGTTTGGCATCCAAAAGACCCAGGAACAAATCCGAGCAGGGACTAATATCCTGGTTCAGTAGCAGCACTGTAGCATGGCGATGTAGCAGTAGTGTAGAAGTAGCAGAACTGTAGCGGCAGAGGCAGTGTAGCAGGAACTGTAGCGGCGGAAGTACTGTAACAGGGACTATAGCAGCCCAGGTACTGTAGCAGTACTATTCACTGAGTGGCTCTTTGGCCCAGGTACTGTAGCAGTACTATTCAGGCCACTTGGGCTTGTGCTTTCGGGCTATGTAATGGGTCTCCCTATACATAGTCTAAAGAGGTCTTTGCTTTAAATAATAAAATGAGGCTTCAGCCCCAAGCTTTAAAAAAAATAGTATAACCCCATCAAGTTTCTACTCTTGAATTCCAGCTAAAAGTTTATGATAATATGATGATAATGGGGAACCATAAAAGATTAATTGAACAAAAATACAAGATACAATCATGAATTCCAAGTAATACAAATAGAAGATATGATAGGAGATCCTTTTTAGATGTGATTTTTGCACACGACCATACATCTTACTAGAGTTTTGAGGGTCTCCCAAGAGACACCATTTCATTGAAACCTTCCCAATTCTTCCTCCAACACTCCCAAAGTGTGAAAATATCATTTAATTAGAGTTTTGGAGGGCTAGGGTTACCAAAAAAAATTATGTCTGAAAGGTAAATTCGTCCAAAATTATTAATCTAACTTTCATTGCATATTTGACCATCAAATCAATCGAATTACCTGTCCTTATATGAGGTTGATTTGATCATTATCATGTTCCAGATCTTCCCTCCATCTTTTTGCCCAGTCCAATCCCATATGAATAATATACTACACAAATGGTGAAGTTATGTCCAATCTGGATTGTTTAGTCCAACTTGGTCTTCATGTCCCATTTACTCTACTCAAATGCACCATCTAGGTCCCATGTCCTGAATAGAATTTTTAGACCATTACATATGGAATACATTTTGAAAATTATATGTCAAAATAATATATTGATAAATATTAATTTTGAAATTATATAGTGAATTTAAAAAATGATAATTTTCATCAAATGTTCAAATGAAGGATCTTATCCCAAATATTTTGTAATTAAACACATTTAGCAAATTGTGAGTAAATTATATCATTTAATATAAATAAAATATTCAATAAAATTGGGTTTTATCATTATACATATATATTTTTATTTTAAATTAATAACCAAAGACCATCTCATATTCCATAGAATAAGATTTGAAATCATCCTTTGTGTGTGCAATGGAATACCACCCCGTGAACCGATGTCATTTGGTTTTCCATCATCGACTCTTATATATTGTTTCAATTGTTCATTAAAATTATAAATGTGGTATTTATAAAAAATTTATACTTTTATTAGTTTTTATTTCACAAAAAAATATTAAGTTCCATTCAATGGGGGATACAATAACGCCACTGATTTGTACGACAAACTACTGGCTCACGAAGAGATGTCATTCATTTTTTCAATAATTATTTAAATAGAAGTTAATAAAGATAAATTTAATGAAATTGTTTGATATAAATGAAATAATAATTATATTAATACCATATTTATCATTAATAAAATATAATATTTGATTTATTTTCTTAACCCTGGAAAATGATAACGATGTTCCTCTACCTATGTGATACCGCCTGCATAAGTGATGTGACTCAATTTTCATAACTAAATAAAATGGATTATCTATATTATCAGGTTTAATGAAATTTTATTGTATATATTATATTAGATAAATTATTTAATGATTAAATAACACATTCCATCTTTCTATAGTCATCATTAAAAACTGTAATGTTACTCAAGCATACCTACGACCTAACATCAATCAAATCGTAATGTAATTCATTTAAAAAAAATAAGATTTCATGATTGGTCTTAAAAATAAAATTTATGTATTTATATAATAATTATTTAAAATGTATATATATTCCATATTACCTATTTGAAAAATACTCAACCAACCATAGTCATTTTTGAAAGATAAGATGAATACCACCCAAACATATGAAGTAAAATTGAATAATTAAGTAATTAAATATGACATGGTAGTAATTGAAATAAATTAATTATTGATACTGAGAAAATATATCCTGTAAATAACTAGTTAACATATTTTTATTATTATGGATTAAAAATAATGAAAATGATAAATCCAACTCAGGGTAATAGATTTCATTTCAATTTCATTTCATTGAGAAATATTTTTTTGTTATTATCTAGTTTTCTTTTATGTTCTTTATATTCACCGTTGTTTATATGTTATATCATGAATGTATATATTATCAGTGTATTTATTTTTTTGGTAATTTTATTCCTTCATGGGGTGTATGATTCAAATGTTTCCATCGTGATAAAATACTTTCTTTAAAAAAAATACATTTTACAGTTTTCCATATATCAATATTTTTATTCCATTTCAATGTTTTAAAAAGTATTTTATTAATAAAAACTAATATTCATAAAGAAAATTAATGTATTTATTTCAAATATTTTCGAAAAAAATGATTCTTTTTATGGAATGTCTGAAAATGTTTACAAATTAAAAAAATTAATAGTTTATTTTAATTTATAAAGAGACAAAAAAATTCCAATTGTCCCCAAATATATTTGAATATGAGTCCCATCCCAAGATATCTCGTTTTAATTAATGAAAATCATACATAACTTTTTATAGTTGTATATGATGTGAAATGTTTTATAGATAAGGATATTTTGATATTGAAAATGAAATTTTAAAAGAAACATATCTTTTGATATCCAAATGTGATTTTCATATGATTTTATTAGTAATTTTCAAACTTTTTATACCAAAATTTGTCATAAAATATTAATTTTTCTTAATATGGTCTCTCTAAATTCATTATGAAAGGTTTATCCCTATTTTAGATCATTATTGAGGCCATTATGCCATTTATGATGGGTGCACAAGTATAGTGCTAAAATATATTGGGTAATGATTTTGTTGTTTATGGAAATATTTTGGAATAATGTCTTATGCTTATTCCAATTTTTTATATTCTAGTTGATGGTTCTTTTTGTTTTTTATGAGAAAATTTCCCAAGGGACCTTATTAATTTTTCATTTTCCTTTTATTTCATCAGAGAAATCATTTATTTTCAAAATATAAGATAAAATATCTGTATATAATGTAGATTTCACTGTTTTTGGAGAAATGTATTGTTAAAAAAAATAGTTTTCATTGGTTTCCATATTTTCACTTGAAATTTTATTTTCTTATATTTATATCCCATGCTATGATTTTTTTCTCATCCAAATCTTTAAAAAAATCATATCATTTAAGTATGTTTAGTGGTTAAGAATAAATCTCGTTAATTGCTTCATAGATTTTCCATGAAAAAAATATTATATTATTTTAGAAAAATTATACTTGGGGAATATGGAAACTAATAGGGAGTGTCCATTTTATATTATATGGGGTTTTTATATATGATTTACAACATAATTTTTTAATACATTAAACCTGAAAAGATACTCAAATGTATGAGATTGAATTCTTGAAATAAAAAAAATTAGAATGTCATGTTTTAGGTCAGGTCATTATAATATAACTATATTTATCCCACCATAACAGTAATATATCGGTCAATAGGTCCATCCTTAATGTCTCATTATATCACATGCTGCTTGAAAAGTTTCATATCTCTTACTTTCAAAATGAAAAATCAATCAACATGAACAAAAAATCTACATATCACAACACAAAGGATCATAACACAATTTCCTTTTCATCCCATATATTTATCCATGTCATGGATCATCATAATGTCTAGAGTAATTTAAATGATTATAGACTTATCTTATAATTAAAACATCATTGATATTATCTCCTACATCAAAAATAGTTTTCAATCAACATGTATATTCTTTATGAACTAATTACTCAATCTACACATGAAGAATTGAAATAATGGTGAATTTTCACACCAATAACTACATAAATTCTATTATCTCAGTTTAAAATTTGGGGTAACACAATAACCTAATCACAACCGTTGTGTGATCACCCAATTAAAACATCATATAACCCCATGGCTCAGTCCATGTAGTCATGGAAATTTATTATTCAAAAACCAAATATCATACAAAAATATATCCCATGGTTTCTATGAATATACATCAAAATGAATCCTAGTATTCATTTTAACCCAACACAACAAACTCATCACCTTAGGGAAGATATAAAATATGGTTCCTAACTTATCATGAATCATAATGCAGCATGATATGAAATATATGAAAATAATAAATAAATAGGTTTAAACAAGAATATAAAAATTTGATACTATTATGTCTCACTCACATGTCCAACCAATCCACAAATATTATCAAAATAGTACATCTAAACATTTCACGAATATATAAGTCAAAACCTATTTAAAAAATAATTCAAAATGAATCACATCTTGGTTTTACACATTCAAGCCCATTAGAAAAAAATCAATGAAATCATCTTTGGAAAACTATGTCAAAGGTAAACTCATACCACTAAAACCACATACGAAGATTTATTGGTACTCCTTTATCAATTGTTAATGAAATTAATCATTTCAATCTCTATAATGACCTAATTTATTTTTAATCCAATGAAGAAATAACCTATTTATAGTGAAATTTAATATCACACAACTGTTCCAATAATAATTACAATCCAAAAATATAAAAATATTCCTAATAATATTAATACATAATTAGTAATTACTATCTAATATAACCATGTATCCATTTAAAAATTCCATGATTATATTATACAATGTCAACATAAATGAGAACATTACTTGTAAATAGTTATCACAATTTAACAATATAATTATTCTAAATCCAACTCCCTAATTATAAAAGATATCACAAAACTCAATGTGTGGAAATATGATGTCCTAACTGTAATCAATGAGGGGTGTTCTACTATAAAAGAACATTTAATGATATCATACAAAAAATTATTATAACACCTATTTAGTCACCAACATTATTTAAATACAATTAAATACCTAAATAAGATCACTACTCAATATTCCATAACCAAAATATTTTTTTGTAGAAAGAATATATCCTTATAAGTACAACTCTACACATCAAAAAAAGAATCCACGTGGTTTTAATATGTTTTCAAAATGTTCTATTATAATAAATTTTCTAATCCCCACAAATTCTTGAATCAAAATAAATATATTTGAAATAGAAGATGAAGGTGATACGAATAAATATTTTTCCTCGGATCATCATAACATAACACATTCATATTACCCGGACCTAGGGGATAAGGATAATGTCATAGTATAAAGAGTTGATCTGCCCCATAACTTTCTTGTTGGGAGAAAAAGGTGGACATCTAATTGGGAGGTATTTTTGAAGTGGGAAAATTACCCACTACCTCACAATTAAAAACGAACATGGGAAATAGTGAGTACCTAATTAACTATAACCGACTTCATGGAAGATCATCAGGTACCAAGTACCTAGTAGAATACCACAAACCACACAATGGTGAAACATGTAGGATGGTCAAAATTGTTTCTCCATTTTGTACTTGATGATACCATATAGGGTACCAAGTATTTACTACAACCACCACCCTATCATTTTTAAATACCAACTACTGGATTATTCACTGTATATAGTTTGCACAGGTTTTTTCAGTTCCAAAAAAATATATTTGAGCATTCGAAACATGTCCAAAACAATTTCCATAAAATTTGAATCAAAATTAAATATTTTAGCTGAACATTAAATACTTTTGACTTCACTTTCACATATATTTCACTAACAATTTTAGAAAAATTTTGTTACATATATGGAATCATGTCCTCAAACAATATGGGGCAATTCTTTCACATAATCCATTGATATATCCTACTAATTTTATTAAGGAATATATAATGGCTAAATCAACTTGGTTGTCCATGATGGTCTACATTAACTCATTGATAAACAAGGTATTGAGACACAAATGAATCCACTAAACTCTACATGCCTTAACTCTAAATATAAGACTTAATGGAATGATTCATTATAAAAAATATAGGGTTTATAATCATTTGTGTTCTATAAATCTTCCATTAAACAAGTTTACACCTCATCCATTGAATGATTTTATTCCTTGGAAAAACCCTCGATGCTTACCATAATATCTCTATCTATCCACAACATCAATATAAATGATATAAAATTTTTTCTCCAATATATAAATTTATTATATTCAAGAATAATCAATCTATCTAAACAAGTAATATTTTATTTTCATATAATATAGGTAAACAACAAAGAAAATACCATCTATATAGATATAAAATTTCACATGTTACATTATCATTTTTTACTCATCCCCAGCCTCTTGAGTAGAATTATTTTACAACATTATATTTTGAAAATTTGGTTACTACATTATCACTAACCAATGTTTAAGGGACCTGGTTATTATATTCTGGCCTATAATCCAATCAACTAGGCTGACAGAAACTCATATTCATTTGAAAAATTATATACATTAGAAATTTTTCAATATGTGATGACAGAAAAGAGAACTCTAATAAGATAGTTTTGTCATAGTTAAGAGGAAGGAAACATTATTAATAGAATATGATATTCATTGAATTATTACACATATCAATACATAGCCACTTAGTCCCAAAAGATAACACTACCCACTCTTTCATCAGCTCAAAAAATATACCAAGATGAGAACCATTGCATTAAAACATGGAAACAAATCCTTCTCCTAGAAAATGGTGGAAAATATCACTAATTAGATCATATTAATTAATATAAATATTACCTTACATCGTTCTACCCATATAAAATCCCAACCCATGTTTGTCTAATCATTAAAAATTTAAATAATCTTGGGGAAATTTGAAATAATCCACATATAATAGAATATAAGAAAATGGAAAACATACACATACACAACATTCCATGTTTTTTTCAAGAATTAAATTCCACATAATATGTGGATCGATAACCACAACATTTTTAACAAAAATTTTCTGAATAGACACACATCATGTGTCTACAACATACACATAAATAACATTACATGAAGCTTATTTCATTGAATTACCAATTAGGTGGACATCACGTATTTATCATTATCCTCATATTCACTCAAATAAACGAGGATATCACTGATGAATATTACCATGAAAATATCGAAGAACATTCAAGAACATTGATCTCACAACTATCATGAGGACATATTGGGTAATAATGACCCCAAAAGGCATCACTACAAATTCAAAATTCCCATAAATAATGTTATAGGCATAAAATTGAATATATTTCTCCCTCACTACCATTTTATGAAATTTATAATACCGATTTGTCTTTCAGAACATGTTATCTCATTTTGTCTAATTGAACTACTAATCATTCCTACATATTGGATAATGATTCATAATTTTCACTTGGTTCAATCATCGATAATCCATGTTGGACTATAAATTACCATATAAATTCTTCCCAAGTAGAATTAGTGATGTGTAAGATTATATAATGGGTTGAATAAATTCCATTTCTAATACATCATAAATGTGGAAGAATAACAAATATAGAGTTTATGAAATTATAATATTAGTATACATATATATTGAAGATATATCACATGATAACTGTTATTGAATAAGATCTCACATCAAGGGGGTATTGTTAAAAATAATATATATAAAAAATATGGGATAAAATCCATCTCACTATGAAAACTTCATGATTTATATTTTTTTGAGATAAACATCACCAAATCCAACTATTATGTAAAAGTATTACTAGAACCTGTAATCATTTTGATGATCCCACAGACCAAAAAAACCTATACACTCACCATCCATGTTATATAAGGTCACTCATATCCATTGTAAATAAATGGCGACTAGTACGCAATAAAAATATTCTATTTTGAGAATGGAATTATATACATAGATGTTTTCCCATTATCATCTCACACCCTTAAAATACCACCATATGACAATATTGGCCTTCAAATGGCATAGATAACACCATGATAATAATAATATGATCCACATTAAATTACAACCCATGGACTATGGTATGTAAAATGACGGAGTGAAAGTTTCTCAAGTTAATTAAATAACAAAATACAGTATTATATGGGAAAAATTGTTTTAAAATATATTTTATCCTCTCATTTCTATAGGCTACATCTTATGATTTCTCTTTTCATCCCGAACTTATCAACTATATTGTCTACCACCACATCTTCTACACTATTGTCAAATTTTCTATGATCATGGACTATGTCCACATTGTCCTCTACATAATTTATGAAATATATGTGATAAAAATTATTGTGGAATTGGTTGTTTCTAATAAGGTGAATTTGAAAATCTATATTGAGGATGTATTTGGAACTAAATAGTTACACCCAACACAGATTCACTATCTCCACATTAACCACTGAGAATACTTGGACACGTTAATTTTAAATGCCCACATTTACCATATAAATAAAAAACCATTATAGTGTTCCCATTAAATTCTTAATAAATTCCACCTATATTGAAAAAAAATAAATTGTTACGAGAAATACTTCATATGTTGAAAAAAGTATTATATAACAAATAAGAGACCCTCTATGAACCCCTAATCATTGAAAAAATAATTTTAATTACCAAATTTATGAGAATATAATGAAACTAAATACTTCTCCTACAACATATATCATATGAAATATAATATATGTATAAATCATTAAAAGAAAAAACTAACAAGGGATCTATGGGTGTAAGCTCTTGTTATAACGAAGTGGTCCCAACCCAACATCTCGTAAAATTTCAATGGAACAATGGAGGAGGATCAAACAAATCACTCTAATCTCATAAAATCACATGACCTCAAATTTAATGGTGAGAAAAATATGTAGTTTTATTACCTTCAACATTACAAGTAAAAAATAATCCCAAAGAAGACTCCATAATTACACTAATGTGTCCTTATTATCACGAAGATTACTAATATAATATTTCCACTACTTCAAAGTTTTTTTATTAAAAACTAACTGGATAAGGGATCTAATTCATCATCATTGAATTGATAATCTGAAAAGTGATCGAAATATTCATCAACAATGATATTTTTTATAATCATAACCCTGCCCTCATAATTTTCTATCATCTACCACTAAAACTCTTCAAAAATTAACCTATATGAATTTTCTTCTCAGGGAAGATGTTATCTAAAATATTTTACATCATCCTACTGATCCTCGCCAACATGAACTACATATGTTAATTTCCAAACATCCATGTGAAAAGTGAAATAAAACTCTTAACACCCATTTTATGGAATAAATATAAGGTATTGTTATTTGTCTCCTATTAATTTTCCATAAATATTCACAAATTTTTATATAATCATAAAAATTTATGTTGCTTATAGAACACAAAGTTATCTACCCTATACAAAGTAAAATAATTCATAAGAATATTAAATTGATAATAAATATTCTTTTTTTAGATCACATGGGATATTTTAAATCTTATCCAGTTCCCCAAATGTACATAAAATTTTTAGCACCAATGAATTTCCTCTTTATAACTTATGTAATAATCCCCAGTGTATAGATAAAATTCTATACTATATTAAATGTTATCTTTGATACCAATATATACTTTCATATATAAACTATATGAATACATTCGATTCTAGTAAATCCATGTGTGTCCCTCATATCCAGCATATAATAGGATAGATGGTGGAAACTAGTTCCAATGGTATATAATACAAAATAAGCGATGCACATTCCACATATATCCATGAAAAATAAGGAAAACTACCTATCCACAAAAAATCCATAGAAATAAACAAAAAACCTTATAATAATATAAATTTAAATTTAATTTCATCTGAAAAAATAAAATATCATTCACAAAGTCAATACCAATAAACAAGTCATATTAAAAAAATGTGTAAAAACTCTTCCAATGCCTACCAAACAACATGTTATGGGCTATTAGGGTCTTACTTCTCATCGGAATATATTTTAAAAAAATTTAAATATAGTATATAGGATTAGGGGTTAGTCTAAAAGTATACTCAATACGCACCTTGTTGAAAACTCTTATGTTATTAAGGAAGAAGAAGACTAATTCTTATGTTAATAAAAAATGAAACCATCTCATGTCCCATTCAATTTTATTTAAATCCAAACTCAAAATAGAGTCACTCTATAAATGTAAATATATTATAAGTATAATATAACCTAAATATAAAACAAATGTGGAACCTTTTTCCATCTTCTCTACAAATATATTCTATTATGTATCCAAACAATATATGACAAAATGCTCCAATACATTCCAACATACACATACTGTAAACTCATACCAAAACCATATACCACTGCAACATAACATTTTTGTGTTTCTAATAATGTATTATCACTAAATTTATGATGTGGGATCAACCTAAAACCCGAGAAACAATATCTTATATGAATGAAACTAAAATCATGTATAACATAAAATGAATAACTCATGAGTTACAATAACCTTAAAAGGCATCCACAACTATGATCAATTAGAATTCCTAATGAATATATGTCATGGGTAGCTAAATTATTACCTCTCTTATGGCATATACATGATCTAATGTCAAATTTCCCATCACATAGGTGGGACCCAATCAGAAACAATATTCTAGTGCCATAAGATAGCAAAGAGTAAATAAAGAAGTGATCTATGGGATGAGAGATAATGAAATAGAATATTAGAAAGGTGTAAAAAAAATTATTTCATTGTGAATCCTTTATAATTAATTTATGGATACTCCACATGTGATGAAAAATTAACTCGTATCTTAAATTATATACTAGTTACTCTATATTTGTACAAAACCATGTTTAACCCCATGGATAAAGAGTAATTCATCCTATAAATTAATTAAAATCCTCTCATTCACATCATCTCTTTATGCAACTCATTTTATGATATCCAATAATGAATTTTCTTGAATGATAATATTTATCAATCAATTACCCATAAATCTTAAATTTTTATAGTGTATAATTTTTTATCATTCATCCCAAATCATTACCTTAAACTATAGCTCCATTGTATGTTACAAATGCATACAAATGGGCCATTAAGTATATATTTAATTCCATATGATACACCAAAATTTTAATATATGATACAACCAAATATAAATAAAATATATTATTCATCATTAGGGACATTGTTTGGGAAATTTTTTAGATAATTACTAATTTAAAACAACAATAAATGAAATCAAAATATAATTATTCCGTGAGTTTTTTTCTGACAATAAATATTATGAAATGGTTGTGTATGGGTTGTTAGATGAAAATCTGAAGAACGAAATTTTATCCTATAATTAATTTCACTAGATGTATAAGGAAAATATAAATTCTTGGTTTAAATAATTAAAACAAGTGATGTATAGATGAATTCGTAAGAATGTGTGGAGTTGTTTTTGATATATTTACAACTAACTATAAAGAATGGGGATTTTGGACATTAGAGGTTTTCCTATAAATGGAAATGGAACATCACGAAATAGAATAATATAATACAATATATATCATGTATTCCCAATAAAATCATCATCTTCATATAGTGAAACTATTTATTTAAACAGTTCTTATGATATGTTTTATAGTTTTATTTTTTAGTGTCCTCTATTAGAGCAACCATTATGTGATGTTCTACCTTGTAATTCACTTTAAAAATATTCACTTAAATCCATTCATTATTTGATCATTTTTATTGAGTAATTTCCATGATAGGAAGGCATAGATATATCCAATCTTATATTATTAAGGATAACCAATGAAAACAAAAAGAAATTTTTTTTTATCATTATAGTTAAGTAATTATAGTAATAGGAAGATAGATTCACCACTATATAATGGGTCTAAGTCATTGTATTTAAGGGATATGAAGAAAGGAACGTTGTATTAGTTTGAAATATCCTCCTTTAGATTAGATAAATGTGTGAAATTATAATATCCTTCAAAGCCATATTTGTATTCTATTTTAATACTCTATGATTTTTATATTTTTTGATGGTTTAATATTATTTTACTTTTACATTTTCATATTTTTCTATAGTTATAAACACATGAACATTTATAGTGAGTAATCAATGAAAAATATTTTCAAACCATTTTATATTTCATCTACGCGGATATTGACTCTATTGATTGTTGAATTTTAGCTACTAAAACTCAAATAATCTATTATTTAATAAAAATATTCTACTTAAAATCTACAAATAGCATGATATGGATGAAAATATAATGTCATATGTGTTATATACTAAAATTCCCCACTACCACTTAGTGTATGCCCAATACTATATATTTGGGAAAACAAGTGGTATCAATAATTGAATCGACTAGGTTATGACAATCACTTATTTTAATTATTTCAATTTTTTTGTATTTCCTTATCATAGTTTCCTTGTACTGTATATGTAGTATAGAAAAGAATGACATTGTGAATATTAACTAGATCCATATACAATAGGAATTTCAACAAAACATGATTTTGTATTTAAATTATTATGAGTACATGATTGATTATAAATACATATTTCATTAATACTAGAGTGGATATCATTTGGACGAGGACAAAAAATTATTTTATTAATTAGAAGAATATTTGTGTATATATTAGAGATGAGAATCTTTATTTTAATACAATTTATAAAATTTAAAAAAAAAATAATCAGTGATGAGAAACATCTATAATTAATTAACATATTGGGAAACCTGTATTTAAATTTAAATGATGGCATAGGTGACTCATATTTGATCTTCCAATGTTTTTGAAACATAAGTAACATTATTATGTATGCAGAAAAAAAATTCAATTTTCTTCCATGATACTATGATTCTAATATTAATTATATTAATAACTATTTCCAAAAACAAATAGTCTCTTATAATGAATGGTTTTTTTGGATGGTAAGGTGGATGAAAATGTTAAGGATATACTTTTGATGGAGTGGGATTCTATGAATTCAACTATTGATGAGATGAATCATTTTGAAATGTTATTTATAGAATATTTTATTATAACACTCATGAAATATCAGAACATATTATAAAAAAAGCAGAAAGGAAAAATATGATTAATTGGGTAGAGTTTTTTTCTAATTTTAGAAACGTTTCTTCCATTTTATCATTTTTTTTATGAATGTTTATCCAATTTTTTTATCTACAAATATAAATAAGGTGTGTTTCTACGTAAGATTTCTTATTGACAGATTGATGCATTGACATAGCTGGAGATATTTTTTTATTCAAAGGATGGTAAATCTATGATATTAATGAAAATTTGTAGTACTATAGAATTAAAATTAACATGATATTTTATCTTCTATGAAAATTTATAATTTCATGTTTATCCATTAATTATCATATGCTTTGATATAATTGGGATAAATCAGGGAAAAAAGATTCTCATCAAAATTAGTGTGGTTTATATATAGTGGGATTCTTTTTTCATTACATTATCTCATAATAGGGGGGATAATTTACAAAATAAAAGGGGAGACATAAAATCTTCATATTCATATGTTTTTAGAAAATATTTGATATATATTAAATAAATTTAATATTTTAATATACTATAACGGGGGGAAATTCTTCATATACATCAATTTTCATTACATTGATTTTTTGGGATAGTGTTTGGAAATGATATTTTATTAAATCAATTATTTAAAATACTTTTAGAGGAACATTGCTTATGTGTATCATTTTTATTTTTTGGAAAACTATTTTGATTTAAATTGAATATAGGAACAATTCTATTTTGTATTTTATCTAAACTAATAAATTTCCTTTCATATATTACACATTTTAAATAGTGGTATATTTTTATAGATATTTTCAAGTACATTATTGAGATAATAAAAATTTATAGACATTGTTTTTGAAATAACACTATGCTATTTAAATGTGTCTGGTTTTCATTATATACATTTTGTCGTTGTTTCAGGTTATAGGATGAAAATCTGGTCAACTAAATTTAATGTTATGCCACATTTCATCAGATGTGAAAGAACTATAGCGGTGATTATTTACTCTACTAAAATATGTAAAGAATCACAGATTTCATCTATAGACAATGATGCTAATTTAAAAAGAGATAGAAGAGACTCTAATGAATTTATATTTTGATCATTGGGGGACTTTTTAAAAAATAAACCACATATTGATGAATTCAATGAATGTGATAAAAGTAACATCGAGCCTTCTAAATATTTTAAATCATTTTGATGTTGATAAAGTACATATTTTTTTTATTCTAGTGGTAAATTAAATATATTCCTTTATTTGTAAATATTCTATGAGCTACCACCATGTGGGTATTTACATTTCAAGACTCTTTATAAATTTTATTTCTATTAATTATATTTTTGATTATTTAACTGTGGTCTTTATTGGAATGGACAATAAGGGAAGACCTAAACCAAAATGATTGAGTGATTTTTGGGATAGGAAGATAGTTATATTTCTAATAGTTCTGATCAAGGGATTCCTGGGATTTGGAAACAAGATTCACCTTCTCATGGATTTATGTCAACAATTTCTAGGGATTGGAATATAGGGATGTTAGATTAGGTTAATGGAGCATTTTTTACATCAGATAAAAGTGTGACTTTATAATTTCCATTATAAGAATATTTGTGTTGTAATACAATATATTAAATTTTGTTAATTTTACACTGTGAATATATTTTACAATTTTCCATTTTTTAGATTTTTCTAATGTTTCAAAAACATTAATTTATACAATATTTAATCTATGAATACATATTTTCACTTTTCTATATTTCCATTAAATTTATTTTAATTTCATCAATTTTTTAATACCTACTATTCTTAATATTCTAATCTATTATTCGAATAGAAGGTCATTTTTTCAATCATCAAATTATTTTATGTGGATGAAAATTTTAAATCATGTTTTGGACTATATTTCAGCCCGCCCTAAAGGACCCTGGAACACCCTGAGTGGGGAGGGGAGAATCAGGGTGTTAACTGTTTCTTTATAATGTTATGGATCATGTTCCCACATTGGTAGGAACATGTTAAACCAGTCAAACAAATGAATGTATGAAATTGACACAACAGTTTTACTTGGTTCACCACAAATGGCTGCGTCTAAGAAGATTACGCCGACATGTGTCCGGTCATACCTAATTCCACTAAACTTCATTGGCTTCAGATTATAATGTTTAGGTACAGTCACTATGTCCTAGGCACACCGCCTTTACAAGAGATCATAGATAGATGACTGCATCCCACTGGTCACTCCCATTGACTCCCCCTAGCTCACTACCTTTGGTGAAGTCCCAGTCAATTTATAGACGTGTGGGTCTCTTCATTAGATTTGCATTGTAGTCTTTGCCTCTATATAGCATGAGACTCTTCTAGAATCAAAGACCAGTCATGATTCACATGAATGCACTGAACCACTGAAACGGATAATCAGAAACTCGCAAACAGGTTTTAGTGACAATTTCACCCAACACCAAGTTTTATGCGCAACCTCATGTTTTTCACGCAACTTCACCTTTTTCATGCAAGCCGGAATTTTTCTCGCAACATGGAATTTTTCACGCTAGATGGAATATTTCACGCAACTAGGAATGTTTCGCGCAAGCCGGAATATTTCACGCAACTCGGAATTTTCCGCGCAATCCGGAATATTTCGCCCAACTTGGAATGCTTCGCGCAAGATGGAATATTTCTTGAAACATGGAATGTTTCTTTGAAGCTGAAATATTTCATGCTACTCTAAATTTTTCCACGCGAGCCAGATTCTTTCATGGAAGCCTCAATTTTTCACGCAACTCCCTTTACGCAAACATTTTATGTGCATCAAACTTCAGATCTTCTCTAGTCATTCACCGTATAGAATTAGGTGGGTCACGTCTTATTTGTATTCGTTTCTGACCCTCCCCGACAAAAAAACATGTAGCATGAAAAACCTCTCATTTGGCCCGTAATATTTCACGTTGGTATCATTTTTCGTGCACAACTCTCGATTTTTCACACATCCCATGCCTTTTCCATTTTTCGACATTCTGATTTTGAAACACTATTTGCGTGAAAATACCTTGCTCCACTATTTCACGTTCCACTCTGGTATTGGCACACAAATCAAATATTTTGCACACAACTGACCATTTTCGTGCACCACATCCTCCTTTCCCACACCTCCTTTTACACACAATACTATTGTTTGTATAAACTGTATGATCACTTTACTAGCACACATTCTTAACTTCCATTAAGGATTGATAAAAAACACAAACCATACTCTAATTCGTGTATAGAATATCCATGGTTCCAACACCGAAAATATATGGGTTCATATCATATATCATAGACAACTTGTTTATAAACATATATATATATATATTAAAATTATACTTATACTAAATCTCCAAAAATGTTATTCCATTTCACCATAGATTTTATCACATATAATGACCAATGAAACCATATACAGAAACATTTATGGATATTTCAAAGAAATATTTTTAATTATTAATTCAAATTTACCATGTATTATATAATACACATAAAAGATTTAAATTTTAATCAAAAAATTATTTTGAATGTACTCTAAGTCACTTCATGTGAAACTGTCTGAATTTTATAAAACTAAAACCCCATTCAATCATCAAAAAAGTGTGATCACATGGTAAATTTTTTATTAGAAAAAATATGAATTCCAAATTTAATAAATGAAAGTAAAATTGTTTCCTCTTAAATAAATGTGTGGTACTCATGCTTTAATGAGAAAAGGGATGATCTATAACAACCATATATATCACTATAAATGTGTCCACATTCTGTATCATCTCAAACCCAGCATTTTCATATGTTCCCCATAAAAAATCCAAGGAGTCACCATGGGACATAAACATTTCACATCCCATATATCCAACTCATACATTCATGATTCTCTATGTATAGTCTATATGGGTTGATGAAAACATCACATTTCATTCCCCTATATGGATGATAGCATCAAGTGAACCTAATTTGACAGATAAGAACACCATACGTATAATCTATTTATTATTTTAAAATTCCTGGGTAAATCTAAATTGAGGTATCAGATGTCGTACACATTATATTTGAGCCCAAATATCATCTAGGTCAAAGAGCATGATTAATTATAAACATACCTAACACCCCCTAATTAGCTAAAAAAATTCATCATGAGAACAATATTAATGTATGATGGCTCTCATTCTTGATATATCATTATCCCTATATGTTGGAGACCCAAAATATGACCCATTTACCCGTACTATAACAAATACATAGTGTATAAATCTATATGTGGTTTACATAATGGGTCATCCATTTTAGAAAACATATTTTGTTCCTCCCAAAAATCTTATATATCAGAATAAAAGAATAAATGAAATATTAACCTTAATATTTTATCACAACCTGTAATACCTCATTATAATAATTATTTGGGTATAAATAAAACATGAACATTATTATTCCAGTTATCATTATAAATTATGATATATATATATATACATCGAATATAAAAAATTATATTATGAATGGTGATTCATATCATAGATGATAAAAGTTGTCTCACTGACAAGATTTAATTTCATGCCACTAGCTTAGTCCATGGTATATGGATATCAGTTTCTTGGATTTCGTCTGTTATCATGGTGATGATGGTATGAATTTGTGGTATTTTTCACTTAAATACATATAAGTGGTTATGAATGTGAGATTCTGTATTATGGTTTGTTTCTCACGGTGGATCATTGTTATGTATCCCACAACCTATGGTGAATCTCTTGATTATATTAACTTAGCTCAATGTTATAACTCACCCCATAACATTTTAAATTATTTAAACATTTATCAATATTTATTTCTGTGGTTTAATTCATATGGTGCATCTATAATTATTTCTCTATTATTCCTTCAGGATTTTGAAGGATTCCACTCTATAATAAAAATACTATATTCAAAAACAATAAAAAATACAATTTCATGTGGATATATATTATACACATACATTACCACTAGTATATAATATCATATATGAAAGACATCTACATTATCCTTATACTTTCTCAACTTTTATATTTTTATTAAACTCATTAAATATCAATATAATTATTTCCTCATTTCAATGTGACCATTTTATAGAACACTACAAATAAACTCTTTAGTGAGAAACATCATTGAAGAAAGGTTGTTTGACTAATAAGAGTCTTAGGAAAATATGAAATGGGTGGATAAAAAATTGTCAATCCATTATAGGTCCATTCAAAAATGATCACAATCACTTTGGATATCATTTATTTAATTCATAAGTGTATTAGTCCTATTCAAGTGAAACTATGCATTCCCAAACATGGAGAAAAGGAAACTTGGAAGCAGATTGATTTTCTTTCGGTGCATCCTAGGTAACCCAAGTTTCATTTATTATAGTATGGGTTTTCTTCATATCATGTTTGATAATCTTGTTCATGTGGATTACCTAGACCATCATTATTTTAGTTCTCCATTAATTTATTGGGCATGGACCATCCCATTATTTTAGTAAAAAATATTAATGTCAGATAGATGGATCATGAGACTTAGGAATCACATTCCTAATTATATAATCCATGAAAATATTATTAAATCTTCTTAACGTCACAAAATCCAATTATAAGCTGTTAATAATTTCAATTGACTACATAGAACTCCATATAAGTTCATGACAATATTCATTTTTAGAACCCTTTAAAACATTTTAATGAAATATATTAGCAAATAACATAAAAAATTAAATTATTCATTTTACAATATACAATAAAAATATTATATTTCTTATGTTATATTCACTTTCATATGAATAATCTTCCATCGTTAAACTATTACAATAATTGATATCCGAACATACTCCATTTATTCTCATATAAACTATATTCTTATCAAAATTTGAAAATATGAAACAGAGAATCCTATATCATATAAATGAACTCATAATTACTTTAATTGAATAGTGAATAAATAATCCATTTTATCCCAATCATATATTATATTCTTCATGTATGGAGTACTAGTCTAAAAAGTGTATTTAATCTATAAAATATTTTATTGATATTTTGGTGTTGATACCATTTCTATTTTATCACATGTGTTGGATAAAATATTTTATCATGCTCTAATTTTAGAGATATTAGTGATTGTGATCAATTATAAACCATGTGGATTGAATCAACAAATATTATTCATAAATACAATTATTAAAAAATAGGTTATATTATCACAAAATAGAAAGGAGATGACTATACACATATTTTATTTAGATCCATATATGATTAAAATATTTATTACATTCAATTATGTTACATATAAATGATTTTCCTTATCATTTGAACACAAATTAAAATCTACATTAATCCTACCCATGAATTTAAATTGTGTACATTTATAAAATTTAAAACACATACATTTAATATCATATATGTTATAAAAATCAAGGAATTAATTTTTATAACATTGACATATGACATGGAATTTCCATTGAGATTATCAAAACACATTTGATTTCAAAAAAGAAATCCATTATATAGAACAATATCATTAAATCATAAAAACACTACTAAGTTTCAATGTCATTTGTAAAATACTTTAAGACTAATTTTATACTCTCCATCTAAAATTTATTCTTCTCATATTAGCATTTCCCCATATGAAATAATGGTACAAGACCATAACCTATACATCATATTCCATAGGTTATATATATTCAACACATTGAGATATTAAGGTAAAATTTTTCATAGATTCATTCCCATTGTCCAATTAAATAAAATAATGATCACAATGAAATTGCAATTCTATAATAATCCTTAATGGATATCTTCATTCCCATCATGTAATTAATATTTCCAAACATATTGAATATCTATAGTGAGAAAAAAAACTTTAGGAATTTTATATCCAATTCCTTTGAAAATTCCATTAGTCATTCTTCATCCAACAACTTTTAAACCTTAATTAAATCCATCTATTTTTCTAATATGCATATAGATTCACCTATTTAATGTTTTTAATATTTTGTTACACAATAATAGTTTCTCTGACACATGGAATCTCTATTACGATTGATAGTTATGTATTTTACAACTCAGATAATTTTTTTACATTAAGGATATCAATTCTCTCTAATTGATCTCAAAGATATTTCATATGATGAAAATGGAAATTTATCAACAACAACAAACCTTACCAAATAAATGTCACATTTCAAATTCATTTAAAAATAATTTTTATTACATGTTCTCCATATATAATTTTTACTAGTCTTAAATGTTAAATATCTATTAGGAATCCACCATCAATATTTTACTATGAAATGACGTCTATTTGGAATTCTTGTCACAACAAGTTGTTTCGTTAGGGATTATTACCAATCATAATAAACATGAATCATGGATTTATAAGTGGGAAACTGTTTTTCTAATCCATAATATTGGTAATAATAACTCCACTCCACTAGTATAAAACCACTAGTACATTCTTATAAAATTTTAACCTAAATAAAATTCAAAAAAATGGGTCACATAACTCTTCGAGTCACTGTATTACTTCTTTTCCTTTCACAATATATTTTATACTCACCCTTATTTGGAAAAACCTACATGATTGATTAATTAAGGTGAAAAAATGTATTTATTTGGGAAGGAATTATTACATAGTATTTTAATGGGGATTTAATATCATAATATTATCTTATATACTCTCTTTACATGTATACATGCATCTTCAGATTTTTTTTTGAAATATATTCCTCTCACCAAATCAATATATTGAAACCATATTGATGTGTAACCTTATTCCCAGATCATTCCTGTGTTACTCAAATTAAAATTCAACTATATTGACAATTATCAATATATATCATATATATATGATAAATTAAAAAATATAATGTATTGGGTTAGAATCATATGAAATACAAAATCTCCACATGAGTAATATTTGATAAAAAGATATGTGAGCCCCACTTTTCTAGACAAGTGACATTCCCCTTGTCATATGAGGAGTCATACACAAAGTATCTCTATCCAAGGACAATTTACTCATGATATATCTCAATTCTAAAAAATATTTGAATGATAAAAACTAAAAATCCTATGAATACTACTTAATTCAACCACATAACATTGTACATTCCAAAATAATGTTTTAAAATACAAATTCTATAATAAATCATAACCGAAAACATCTTATTTACATGCATGAAAATTTATAAAAGCAGTTTAATGATTTTAACTAAAGTATAAAACGATTCATAATAGGTAAAATTTATAACTATTAATAAGTCAATGAATAAACTACACAATTTAAAAATTTATATATTTAGTTATGTTATAATAAATTTAGGAACAAGAAACAAATAGAGAAATTATAAACAATTTATAAAGTATTCGAGCATTTTGGACATTCGATAATCTAAAAATAATGACATTTAATATGCATTATAATTATAAACTACTTCATAAAATCTATTCATATTGGATTTAATTTAAATATATGATATTAAATGAAAAATAGACATTATAAATTACAAATATATTATATAAAATAGTAACCAAATCAATATATGATATATTTAATATCAGTTAATGCTTTAAAAAAATAATTTATCAAAACATGTTTTTGTAAAGTTTTAATATGTTTTTAAATAAGGCCTTTAATGTATAAAATTCAAATTAAATAATTATGATCAAATCGAAAAATTAATATGAACTCCTTTAAAATGATACTTTATTTTGGAAATAAAAAAAACATTGTAAATTACTATTATAATTTCCACATAAGCTCTCTATATCCAAATGTAGATGTCAATAAATATTACATTAAAATTTATTTAATATTAACGATGAATACATGTGGAATATTTATTTAAAAAAATTGATAAACATTTAATCAAATAATTAAAAATAGTAAATAAATAATTTATTAATAGATATCAAAATATGTATATCACACAATACCATTTTCAATATTTAAAATAATTTTAGGGACCATTCTGTTCATTTCACAATTCAATTGTTGAAAATTAAATTTGCATTCAATCATTATATTTAATGATATATAGATACAATATAAGCTATATATTGTAACATAGGTTTTTACTTACCATGACCTAATAAAAAATTGAGTTTTCATTGTCTCAGGATCTCTCCAGGAGTAAAAATTTTAAATTTACACCAATATATATCAATGACAAACAATTTCACTATAATGCTAATTTCATGGTGTGGAATTTACCGTATGCTATCTTTTGGTGATTTTTTGAACATGTTGGGGTTTACTAAATATTTTATATTTAGTAATTAAAAAATATTTACCCCTAAGCATAGAAGACAGTGTTGAAACCATATATGTTCTTGTCTAATACCTTATAATAATTTAAATTATATTTCTGGGATTTTTCACTAGAAAGCATTGAAATACATGTGCTTCATAGGATTGAATAAAATATTTAAAAAATATCATATTATTTTATCAAACCATCATTTATTTTTAGTGAAATTATAATATATCTTAAATAGGTAATCATATAGATAAATTGACCTCATAATAGTGTACAAAATTGGAGGATTAACATAGTAATGGAGTAATTTCTGTTCACACATGGGGTTTTTATGACGCATCATCACAGGTTCCATTTATTTGTGGTTTTTTTAAATACACATACTTTGGTTATTTTGTAAACCATAAGATGTCCCTAAAAGCCACTATTATGATTTGTCCCTTGGTTAACCATTTTTTATTTTATAAACCTTATATTTAGATATAGAGAGAGATGTCGATGATAATTATGGAATGGAATTGACATGAGATTGGGTTTACAACATCAACAAGTCACATCTTGGTGAATGTGATGAATTTGGGAATCATAATATGAGTTAGAATGATTTTGATGGATGGATCATGCAACTACAACAACAGATTCCTTGTGATGGTGATTCTCCATCGAGGATGGGATTCATTCCATTGGTTTCCACATAATTCCTCTTTATTTGTATTTTCTTGAATATTCCAATGGATAATCCCACACCATTATAGTTTGTTATTGTAAATTCTTACCTGATTTCTTATTTCAAGCACCATCTATATACTTTTGTTGAAACATCAATCATCCCCTATTTTTATTTTCCTATAACTTTTTAAAATTTTCATTGCCCCATTTTTTACTATTGAGGAATTTCATTATTTAAAATTTATGATTATGTGATTGTAATCTATTTTCATGATTTTAATGGCCACTACTGATCTCACTTTATATTTTGTTCGTTTATTCCCAAATTCCACACATATTCATTACCCACATATGGTAGTTCGGTGTCAAGAATACAGGTCTAATTCATAATATGATCAATCTGTGGATCTCTATTAGTTTGTGAGTCCATTTATGGAAGAAATTAAATTTTTGGACATATCAGATGGTATTTGTATCACTGATATTGTGTGAGAAATGTGGTAATCCTTGGTGATACATAATGGAGGACAAGGTTTTTTTTATGATTGTGGTGGTCATTAAAGCTATCGAAAAATCAAGGGGTTCATCCAGTGTTGTGGATTTATCCTTTACATCTACATTTCATGGTTATTTTAATAATTTATTTTTCCTTTGGTATTCAACTATGTGGAGTTTAATTTTTAGCTTTTATCTCATGTCTGAATTGTATATTGTTCATTTACATATATATATATATCATTTCATTATGGTTTATTATTTTATATATTCAAAATCTATATCTATTATAGACTCTCATAGTACAAGGCCCCCCATATTGTGGTATATGTCAAATTTGTTCGTCTCTATAGCTACTAGCTTCTTTGAGGTGGTTTTGGGGGTGTCACTATAGGTTTAATGTTAACTTGGCATGGGACATGGTGGGTAGGGTCATGTTATAGTTGTTTAAAATTGTATATATCCATGGAAAACTATTTAGAGTTTGTGTTAATGTGAGGAAAATTTTGGGATCTTATGTAAATGAAGTTCATGTGCCCTTGACATGAGTATCATACAAGGGAGTCTAGTTTTGGGGTGGAGGATGATGTATCCTTTCTCTATGACACTGATAACCATCTAGTATACCTTGATCTCTGTGAGATCAAATGAGGGAACCACTACAATAAGTACATGCATAAAAATGTAACTTATTATAATTTATCAATATTATTCATGTGCATTTTTGATATAGATATGAACAAATTATTATGGAGTCATTATTTTAGATAAGGATTCAACCTGATGATTGAAGTCTATTGTGTATAGTTAGTGTTTTGATGAGCCTATTAATGTAGTTGGGCATTTCCACTACCAACTTATGATAATTGAAGAATTTTTTTAAAAGGTATGGTTTATCGGAATCATTAGCCTATGACCTTAGGCAGCTTCTCTACCACTCATGTAAACTATTTTCTTCTAATTTAGTAATTGATTGTTCATTATAGGTGTATTGTAAGTACTTAATGTTTTATACTATTTGTAATTTCAGATTATTGAGGTAGGATTGACCCTATTGTGATTATGATTCAGAAATAGTCAAGGAATTTCACTTATTGTCTAGATTATGTATTCTATAAACAGATAATTTTTATTTCATTAACCACATACATGGATCCATAGGTCCTTGAGTGATTATATGATAATAAAATTCTGGTAGAAAGGTTACTCTTCCATTTCTGGAGTACATTAACCTTTCTATGAGGTAGTTTTCTATGAATATGATGAACATTTGTTTGGGTTGTTCAACTATTATCGAGTATGTGTTTTGTATTTATGGACTTGAGAGGTTTTTATAACAATTCTTTTTGTGTAATTTTTCAAAATCAGTGATTCATGATGTGACTCTTGAGAGAGAGAATAATATGTGATTTCAATTCATTATAGTACCCCAATTGACAACTTCATTTTCATCCTGGAAAGTAGTTGTTAGTGTATCAAGATAGACTATACAGAGAACACTCATCATTGGGTTGAAATAGGTTTTGATCTGTGTTAAAATCTTGTCCACAATCAACAAAACCCTTTTACTAGTTTATACATGTGGCAGCTATTGATCCTAATTTTCATTCTTGCGAGTTATATATTCTAATATAACCCCAACTTAAACATTGGTTTGATAGAGGACTTCCACTAATAGTGACAATATTTCACTCACCCTCTTCCATTTAAGTGTGTTTAATATTAGTAGAGAAGGAATATATTTTAAATATACTTCATTGTAGTTTCAAGGTTCAATTGTGACCACCATTTTAATAATTAGTTCCTTTTGGTTGTTATAATTTGGTTGTTAGTGGTAGTGTTGATGAGTTATGTTCTTCATATCGAAGTTAACAAGACTCCAATAAAGTTGTCATTGGATCCAACCATCTAAACAATAATTACTACATACTCATAGGAAGGTTTTTTTGTCTTCAAACACAATGTGTATGAAGGATAAATTGTGCATCCCATTAATTTTGAAGAATGTGTGAATTCTTAAGAATGGTTCTACATAGTCGACCATTGTTAAGTTCTAAGTGTATGCAGATGATTAATTTAGGGGATTATGTTATTGTTACAATGTGCATTTATGAAAACCCATGTGGAGTTATAATGTATCAAAATGAATCTCTCCATGAGATGTTTCGTTGGGGATACTAATATGTGTTTGAGAATTGATCTTCTCTTAAAATGTAGGTGATAACATACTCATAGAGCATGGGACCCATATTCATATAGAAATTTTATTCTACAATGAGACAAATTATAATGATTTTTGATATTAGAGTGGAATATCACTATGTGTGGTGGTTAGAACCTCATAACATAGGACTCCATGTCTGGATAATGGTGGAAGTTAGATTTAGAGTTGGTATTTCCTTCACAAAGAGGGATAAATTACTCACATTCACTTGATAGTGGTGTCTTCATACATTTCCTAGATGTGAGGGATGCTATAGTGGTCATGTCGCCTTAGTTGTCCTATGTGATTAGATGTTTCAATGTTTGAGACATGGTGGTTTTTTCAAAGGAGGGGAGTGTGTCACCCTCTTTTCCAAACATAAATCATGGTTGTTTGTTGATTTGTGTATAAAATATGATGAAATTTATTATGAGTTGGGAAAAAAACTATATATAGTGACCCTCTATATTTCATACCTAATGAAACCCTATTGGAATGTCCATCATAAGAAAAGAAATTGATATTAAATCGAGGATCCATATTTCCTCTAAATGATAATGATGTTGATCCCTCATTCATGTGATGTATTAGTATTTGGATCTGGTAGAGTTTGTTAGTTAAAACATATTGGACTATCCTCTTCCAATAATGGTATGCTAGGCCACACCATTGGTTTTGGTGTGATGTATAATAGTTGGATGAGGCTAGTGTTTTTTTTTGATTTTCTCTTCAATTGCTTTCATGAGAGAGATATGACTACACTATAGCATTATCTTTGACAAGGGATGTCAGTTTATCATAAATTAAGATACAATAATGGATTCACAAGGTTATTTTGTAATGGATTTGGAAGAAGTTACTTGTTTACTTTTCTCCATAATTTAATAGTGATGATGGATTTTCTTCGTTAGTTAGTGATATTATAGGGGATAACATTGATTCTAATGATCATGTAACCTTGTGAATTTTCTAGTGGTGGCTTCAAAAAATGTAAACACCTCAATGTTTTTGTATGGTATGGGCCAAATTTTCATAAATTAAAACCAAATAGAATTATCTTCTAAATTGGTGAGTGATTTTCTAACACTGGAGATGACTTTTTTTTTGCAAACCACAGTTATATGAATGTTGAATTTTGTTGCTGATACAGGGAAAGGACCAACTATGTTTTATGTACAATTCTACATAATTATTTCCTCAATTGTGGATTGTAGATAGTGTGTTCACGAAGGTAAGAAGAGATCATACACCCATGAAAATGGAATTGTGTGTTTAATTAACATCACATACCTCTCATGTTAATGTAAGTGTGTGATGGTGTTTTGAACTCAACATGATTTCATCTCGCATGATCACTATTTTTATTCTCCATTTTCACCATTTTATTGATGAAAAGGTTTTTGGTTAAGTGGAAGTAGTGGATATGGTTTTTCTCATCCAAGAACTAACTTAATTTTATGTTATTATAGTATTTTTACCTCTATGATGAAAAACTACTAAATTTACTCTACCATAAGAGCTAAAAAAAATTACTAAAGAATTTAGGGTGTGGTGTTTACCCTCGAGCGTAGTTACAATGATTTTTCTAGAATTATGTGATTTAAATTTTATTTAATATATTTTTAATTAAGTAAATATTTTTTTAAAATATTGGATTATGGTGCTTCTAAGATGGAATTTTATGATTGACACCTTCGAATATTCTAAATTATATTTTCACGATATCTTGTTGAAATGACCTGGAAGAATGACTACAGTAGAGACTCTATAATAATATAATAAAAATATTATATTGTTTTAGAATGCATGTGTTTATTTTCATTGAAAATAATATATTTATATATTTATATATAGAATAATAGAAATTTTTGGTGAATCCAACACTCAGATAGTTTCTAAAATAAGCTTTTTATCCTGGAGGTGGTGTTTGTTCAATTCAAACCAAATGTTTTTGTGTCATGGAATCATGTGTTCCATTTATTTTATTGTTTTTAAATTCGTGAAATTTTGTGATATGTAAACACTTTGATGGGCCTATAAAAACCATGTTATGAATTTTATAAAATTTTAGACCATTTTTAATTTTATAAAACTGAGTTTTTATAGATAGGGAGATCATTAGATGATAAAGATGCATTATCATCAAATATAGAAAGGATTCATCACATCAAATAGATGAATAATGGTGGAAATCAAGTATTTAGGGATTATAATGAGATCAAATGTTAATTAAGTTGACAAATAATGAGAAAACAATAATATAATTGAATATACAATGATTATCCATTAAGGTAGGGGCATGTTACAGATATTTCATCCCCTTTCTTCATTTTGGGTAATATGGTAGATTCCCCTGGAAAATCCATTTTCATCATGTTATCTAATTATGGATTATTAAATCATAGTTTTATATTTTAATCAAGGACAAAAAATATACTTAAAACTCATTTCTTCCACTCATTACACACACCTTTTAATTTATTAATTTCTCATTATCCTTGGAATTGTTGTTGCATCATGTTTTCATCAATATCTTAGGGTTCCATGATTGTGATTGGTGGATGACATTACAATGTCCATAGATGATCTCACATTGATGTTCATTTATTCCCCTATAGTTCAAATATCTATTATTATCCTGTAATAGTCCAATGAACAGACTATCAGTTCAGTTTGAAGAAGGATTGATCCTCAGGTCTATATTTCCTTCTAAGACTAGTGGTAGACCTTATGTCATTAAGGGATGAATATAAAGGATGTAATAACACGGAAAATGGAAGAGACATCCGGACCCTAGGTAGTTACGTGAGCTCACATGGAGCTTTTTCAAGTCAATGTGAAAAAAACAATTTATATTTTTCTAAGACATGAAATTGATGATTGAGAGAGACTTATTAATGATTAGTTTATTTTTCAGAAGTTTTATACATAAACGGTTCTCATATCAATGGTGGTGGATTTACTCAATCGATGAAAATGATTATGTATTTATGAAACCAACTACTCACCATGTATTAAATAAGAACACATGTCATATTACAAGAGTTATGAGGTGAATAGGATTCCAGAACAAGATAAATAGTACACACTGTGTTCCTCTCCCAACACATCTAGTGGTTGTAATAGGCTTTTCTTGTGTCAATATAGAGTACACACACTGGAATATGAGTGCAACACACATATATTGTGTGCAATTATTTTACAATGTGTACCCTCAGTGGGATATGAAATGAGAATCATTATATGCACCCATTTAATCCTTCTAGTATTACACACCATCTACATTATCCCACATGAAATGTAAATGGGTCTTGGCATACCATGTGGTGTGGGAGGTCTCAACTAGGGCTTCAAATTTGGGTGACATGTTATGTGACCCTAATATCAATCTATGTTCATATTCTGGGAGATCTAACAACTGTATATTTTCCATTAAAAATTTAATTTTGTTAAAAGTCATGATATATTGAGAATAATTCTGTATGGGACACAATTATTTCATCTATTTCCATATCAGATATATGGCATGAGGTCGTTCATGATGGTCTATTGCTTTAGCAAAGTTCATTGATATTAAGATATGAGTCTGACCTCTATAACAACATCCCTCTCACACCCCATGAAAACACATATATGATTGGGAATGGGTCCCCAAATTATTTAGTACATGGACGGTTGATACCCCAACCCCTCATAACCACTCGGGGCATGAGACTTGTATTTTCATAGTTGGTAATCCCTCATCGATGAGACTGAATGTTGTGTGGATCCCCATTGGGGTTGGTACATCTCAGTCATGACCATCCATAATTGAGTCATGGGTATGACACAATTGTTCTTGTGGGGTTATGCAGGTTTTTTCATTAGCATATTGTATTCTCTAGAAGTAGTTTGGTATTAATATTCTAGATGGCCATTCTACCAAGATAGTTTTGCATTCATCAGTGATGCTCATATTCGTCATCTGAAGTTACCAATATTGGTTTTGTGGTTGGAATGGTTGCAATAATTAAATTTAATTTAGTTTTATTTCCACTAGTTGTCACATACATAGATTATTTTAAATGTGGTTTTTTTTAATTTCCATTAATGCTTTGTTTTGGGGGGTTTCCTAAGTTTTTATGGAAAATAGGTGAGTTTTCATGAATTGGGCCAAACCATAAGCCCAATTCCAGATTTAAAAATAAATTTTGTTTATTTTATAACTTATTCATTTTTTAATAGTTTTCACTCATTCCAACTCCTAAATTTCCTTCACTTATATATTAACACCACAATTAAAATTTGGAGCCTTTGGAAATCCATAACCAAGGTGTATATGGGTTTTTATTTAAGGTATTGGGCCTGCCAGAATTCCCAATTCCAGTTTTAAAAATAAAATTTGATTAATTAATAACCAATTCATTTTTAAGGGTTTTTCGGTGATTCCAAGCCCCAAACACGTCCCGTGAACCCAGACGCGCGTCCAATATCCTCCCACACTATTTTCAGCTGATTGGCATCTCGGTTTAAGTCGAAACCTCTAAAGAACTCAAATTTCGGTCAGATTTGTAAAGGTAATTTGTTTCCTTCATAACTCCTTCGATTCTTACTCTTTTTCCCCCATTCAAATTCCTAAATGATCTACTTATCCTTGTTCGAACCTCCCTCGAAGGTTTGAGTATTTTTAAAATCATCTACTTGTATTTTTGGGGGAGATTTCTACAATATATTTTAAGTAAGTTGTTCTCCTCCTTTCTTCTTTCAATTTGTTTAGGGTTACATCCAATTTACTTAGGGTTTCTTCCATTATCATTGATGTTCCTTGTTGGGCAAAAATACCTCAAGGTATCATTGAAGCCTTTTTGAGGTGATTGTGTTTGTTGACAAAGTGGACATCTACGTTGTGATTGTTGACAAAGAGGATTTCATGGTTGAATGTCGAGTTCAAGAGCTGAGTTCAGCGATCCATGTTTGATTCAAGAACGTCGATAAAAGGAATGGATGATCTGGAGGCGGTACAAAAGAACAGATACAAGGTGGCGCTGTTTTCCAGTGTTTGCCAAATTTTTGGGCCTGAAAATCGGCAAATGAAGAAAAGTGTTTTTGGCAAAGGGACTTGCGCGCCGCGAACATGGTGTACAGGAAACTTGCGCGCCACATGTTTTTCAAGATCAGAAGATCAAAATATGGCTAAGGAAATAGGATCGCGCAAGTTTGGGAGTTGGTCGCGCAAGTGTCTAAAGGAGAGGAGACTTGCGCGCCGAAACTGGGTCGCGCAGGTGACTTGCGCGCCGTCGCGCAGGGTGGTCAGATTGCCTATAAATACCGGACCACCCCTCCTCATTTCTTACCGGAGTTCAAGACGAGAGCTCCCGTCGCGCAGGTGTGGTGGTCGCGCAAGTGGTGTGTGTGGTCGCGCAGGTGGGACTTGCGCGCCAGTGGTTGAAGTTGTGCGCCGGTGTTAGAAGTTGCGCGCCGGTTTGCAGTTGCGTTCCAATAGTGGTTTGGGCGTAAAGGGAAGAGAGTCGCGCAAGTTTGGAGTTGTGGAAGCTTGTGTCGCGCAAGTGTCAGAGGAGTACTTGAGCGCCCGTTGTGACTTGCGCGCCTATACTTGCGCGCCGAGGTTGACTTGCGCGCCAAGTAAGGTTTTGTTCCCGCAGTGATTTTCAGACTGTGTGGAAGCTGGAAGTTTGCCCGATACCTTCGGTGCAAAGAGATATTCATCAACGGGTGAAAGTTAAACTTCAACAGAGCATCTACATACAAGAGAAGATGCATTCATTCGTGCAAATGAAGAGACCTACAGGTCTATAAACTGTGAGCGGATTCCATCCAAGAGCAGTGAGCTCAGGAAGAGGAAGAAGGTGATCCTCTCCACCGGCAGTGAGCCAGAGAGAGAGAAACAGGGAGTGACCCTTGGGAAAGCAGTGAGCTGACCCTAAACATTGTAAAGGCAGTGAGCCTGGGCATAGAAGTGATCTAGCCCGAACCTTGTAATCCACAGCTAGTGAAGATTAGTGGAATTTGGTATGACCGACAACCTGTCGGCGTATGCTCCTTGGACGTAGCCCTTAGC
This sequence comes from Viscum album, assembly GCA_963277665.1. Taxonomy (NCBI): domain Eukaryota; kingdom Viridiplantae; phylum Streptophyta; class Magnoliopsida; order Santalales; family Viscaceae; genus Viscum; species Viscum album. The sequence continues at coordinate 156,168,520 of OY728128.1, read as the reverse complement.
GGTGAACCAAGTAAAATTGCTGTGTCCTGTGCTTGTCTTACTTTCTATTTATATCGTGCAGCAGGAAAAAGAGAGAAGTGTGTTTTTCTTAACAGCGAACCAAGATCAGAACGGGCGTTAATTTTTAATTAGCAATACCCTGATTCACCCCCCCTCTCAGGGTATCCAGCCTAGTGGACCTAACATTCCTAAAGTCCATGAATTAGGGATTAAAAATTAGGGTTTTTTCTTGTGTTTCATGGTATGAAATTCTGGTTTTAGGTCTGGTTTACCTTCCTTGAGGTGCGGCGGTGGTGCGTTTGAGTTTTCGCACAAAGGATTCAAGGGTTTCCTTGGTTTTGGTAGGTGATTCCATTGTGAATGAAATATTTTCAATTGGATACTGTTTTTATGGTATTTTCATGCTTATTCAATTTTATTATTTCTGAAAAATATAGTTTTAGTGGTGTTTGTATTTAAAATGAATCCTAAAGGCCAATTTCATGTGAAATTGGGGGTTTTTCATAGAAATGTTTTATTAGTTTAATTGGGGCTACCCAAAACGTAACTAATTGATTTTATTGAACTATAATAGGGATAAAAATACTTTTTTGATGATTTTCCCTTGTGTTTGTTGCTGAAAAATCTGGTTTTAATGGTGTTTGTGAACCACATGAAATTCTAAGAGTTGTGTTGTGTAAAAATGGAGACTTTGCAATGATGTCGTTTCTTGAACCATATGGGGTTGCCCAAAAAATGATTTTTTTTCACTGAAATGTAGTAGGATTCCCTTTATGTTTTGGAAGCTTAAATATGTGCACATAGTATGCAAGTGAGGTCTATAAGGAGTTTAGTGTCCGAAACACCACAAGATTTTGAGGAATTGTTTTATGAAAAATCTACGTGTTTTGTTGCGTGTTTTAAGTGGTATAAAATGTGATATCTACTGTATTGGTTGTGTTTGACCAGTAATGGTGTTTTATATGAAAATTTATTTATGATTCATTCTGGAATTGATTGAGCACAAAAGGGGAAGCTAGGGTACCTAGGTGGGGAAGATTTGTACTAGTACGGCTAGTGGACCGGATGTGTTTTGTCCATGTTTCACTTAGAATTTGGATAATGAAAACTCTAACTAAAATATTTGGATGATTATTGGGGACCACTACGTTATGGGTATTTTCCCTACTAGTGGATCACGCACGAGAAAGGATTTTTCTATGGTTACTTTACACCGAGGTACGAGGTACATAGGGCCCATGACAACCTAGTGCCTAGGGGTGTTCCCAATGTTGTTGCTCATTGGATTTGTAGCATCTACCCATGTATTAGGGTGTGTTTGGAAGTACATTACAGTATCTAACATTTCTATTTTAATGTTATAATATTCTGAACATTTTTTATTGAAAACTATTTTCAATTATAGGTTTCATTTCTTGAAATTTTAACACTAATTTTCCTTGCGTTTGAAAACTGCATGCTTTTTGAAATTGTATTTCTTACTCTTTGGAATCATTGGGTGGTATCCTACTGGGATTAGGATCACAACCTACTTACACCCCTTGGGTGTAAGTAGACTTGGTTATGTTTGATTCAGGTAATGGAAAGGCTAATGGTGATGGCGGTTCATGGTGTTAGTTCACATCCTTGGTGTGGAGTTGTGGAGATAGCTTGGGGGGTGATGACCCCTAGTAGTGTGGAGTCCCTGGGGATGTATTGATGCTATAATTTTTTTTATTTGGACCACTTGTATTATCTTTAAACCAATGTACTTAGTTCTTGTTTTTACTTAAGTCGTGTTTGACTCAAAAATTTCAGATTTATATTATGGATTGTTTTTAATGTTTTATGCTTTCATACTCGGGTAAATCATTCCCAAGCCTAAATTAATGATACCCGGACAATTGTGCCAGCCCGTAGGGATAGGTAATTCCCTTCAGGTCATGTCACAGGATGGTCTTGGTGCCGGTTTTGGCGGTGACCAGATTCGGTTTGCGACAAAATGGTATCAAAGGAGGTTCGCTCCTTGGGTCATGTTCTTTGAGGAAGAGTCAGCATAGTCTGGAGCTAGGATTTTGCGAATTGAAATTTCAGTCATGGGTAGTGTGTCTGGCCAGCACACCTCATGACAGGATTCAAGTCACCAAGGGAAGTATGGACTTATCTATGTCTTTTGGTTTTCTTCGTATGATGATGATTAGGGTAAATGAAAAGAGAGTTGGGTTAATGGTCTCAGTAAGCTCGCAGGGCTTGGAAAGCCATGTGGAGCTGGGGATATTCCCTAGAACACTCTCTGTGATAGTGAAGTGATTGGAATATGGCCGCCAACCATATGTCCATGTTACCCACTGAAACTATTTTCCTCTCGCATTGTCTTGTGTTCTTTAGTTTTGAAATCATGGAACTTTGGTTTTAAACTGACTTGGTTTTAAGAAGTGTAATGTTTTTGTGAAATGATTTTCAAATAAATATTGAATGTTTTTATTTATGAAATGGTGGAACTGAATTTTTAGAATTGTTTTGAAATGGAAAATAGTATGCTTACACCTCTTTTGAAAGCCGGAACCATATTGAAGTTTGTTTTCAAAAGTGTTTTTATTGAATTATGGATTCTTTTCTAAATGGTTGTGTCCTTATGAAATGTTTTGTAAGATGTGAATTTGGATTTTTATCTCATTGTTAGCAGTTTTGAGAAAAAGGATGTGTTGGTTGACTGTTTTGGTTTTGAAAAGTGGAACGAATTTTTGTTTTAACCTTTGGTATTTTCATGAGCAACCACATGCATGGGGTTATATGGGATGATGGATGGTTGATGGAATGACTGGATGAGTACTGGGATGGATATGAGGATGGTGCCCGGTGTGGCACAAAAACATGCATGTGTGAGGCCCATGGGGTACCATTGGTGGATACCCTTACTGCAAAACCGTTTGTTTTCAAAAAATTGGTTTTAAAGAAAAACATGATGTCTTGATGAATAGTTTGGTATGATTTGTATTATGGGTTTTTGAAAATGTTGATGTTTTGGGATGTTTTGAGTTCAAGAACCCCTTCTGTTTGAAGTGTGTTTTGGGTTTGTGTTTGGTCGGTAAGCTGTGTTGTAGGGACGGTTAGTGGTCTCTTTTGAAAAAAATTTGGGATGCCTTTAATGTGGTTCCCTTCATGTGTTTGGATATGGTTTGTGGCATGTTTTGACCCATGGACCCGCTTGGTTGGGTCCTTGGGTTCTCTCATTAGATAAGGTATGCCCCCATTAAGGGTTAATGCACAGCTGAAGTGAAACCCGTTTTGTTTCGCCATTGGAAAATCCTCCAGTTGATCAATATAAAGAATATTTTATCGAAATTTTTTTTATTGAGTCTACACCCATTCATTTGGCCGATTTGTGGATCCACTTGTAGTGGGATAGTGCTTGTGGATGGTTGTAATATACCTTAGTTTCTTAAGTTTCCTAATTCATCAAAGGTGTGAGTGTTCTTTCGTGGTTAGTACGGATGAGTGTCTTGATGGTCTCTAAGAGGGCCTCTGGGTTCTTTATAGTTTCTTTGAAGAAAGAGTTATTATTAAACCACGAATTTTGAGATTTCGGTCAGGATAGGATATTGTGTCCACTTTTTGGACTTATCTATTGTTTAGGGACTTTGAATATGGTCTCGTTCCATGTATTGTTTCTATCAATCGCAAGGGTCATGTTCGGTGACGCATTGTGATGTTGTGTGCCCTTTTGACCATAAAGGTGAAGGTCACACAATCCTCTAAGGTTCTATGTTATGTTGGGATTATGTCTCCCTTGAGAAAAACGTCAAATCCTCTATCTTAGAGGAAGGTGTTTATACGTGTCTTCCCCTTCTGTTGTTTCTCATCCAAAGAAACAAGGTGCACCTTCCTTTACGGGAGCCTGTCTGATTAGAACTCCACAGTTATGCGTTCTTGGCCGGGAGTAGTGATTAGGATGGGTGACCTTCTGGGAAGTTTCTCAGGGTGTGTGTGAGTGATGAAAAAGCACACTGGAAAGGACATGTGGTTGCCTGTGGGGACTTTCATTAGTCAGATGACCTGTTCAGGCATGTGGGGTGGACCCTGGGGTGGGACCCACGTGTCTGCAGTGCAACTGGGGGTGCCTGGTGGGCCAGGACCCGACGGCCATGTTAAGGTGGTGTGGTTGTGCTGTCACCGGGGCCCGGTTGTCACATTTGATCCCTTGTTTCTTTCAAATGTCTGGTTTTGGTAAAGTGGGTTACAGAGTGTGTTATGTCTTGATAAACCCATCGGGGTATGCGGTGTAGTTGTTTGTGGCACCGAAAGAAGAAGTTCCACATAGGGGTTTCAACAGCCTAACTGCGTGGCCGAAGATGCTTCAATATTTTGAGCTCCATCCATAGGTCCCAGAGAGAAGCTGGTGCGTAGTCAGGGGAATCACCAGTGTCATTTAAACACTTGTACAAAGTCATATCCTCAGTATGAAAGATAGGAATAGTTTAAACCTATGGTGTCATCATATTTCTTCTATTGTTCCCATTCAGTGGAAATAGGTGGAGGGTCTTGTACCCATGTCATCACACAATGTTATTCCCTCCCCCTTTGGTTTCAATTCAGTCTTTGGAGAGTGGTTGGAAATTTGGCTAGACAAGTTGAGCACACGGTTTTCACATGTTTAGTTCTACCCATGAACAAAAAAATAACCATGCAGATATAAGGATCCACATAGTATCTCACAGTTTTCCAAACTGTGCAGACTAACCGTGCGACCGTCCCAACTCTTTAATTTTGGGGTCTTTTCGTGTCGGCCCACACCGGTCGGTTTAGATGGTTGGTTCTTGTGGTGGGAAGACCCACTGTGGGTATCATGTATATTATTTTGTAAATTTCTAATTTATGTATACCCCTTGTACTAGGGAGTCTGTTTGGGCCTCCCCCTATTCGTGTCTTAATTCTGTATCGGAAAAAAAAATTACGTTGTCTCTTACGGTGGGGAGCCCATTTGTGTCTCTTCATACGAGTAACTCATATTTTTCCTTGGTTTTGTATGGGAAGTAGGTATTATCATTTGGAGATGACTAACTACCTACATCTTACTTTGGTAAACATTGATATTGGAGAGTGACGAATGGTTTAGTTATAGTAGGGAAAGTGTAACCTTGTTCGATGTAGTTGTTTATTTGGGTAAATTGATTGAGTGTTGTTCAGATTGTGTTTGAGGAGTTTTCATTTTGGATAAAGACTGAATGTGATTGTTTCTTTTAGGAAAGTGGTGTAAGTCAGGTTTTTGAGAGTATTCCTTCCTTCATTGATCACTGGAGGTGTTATGGCCTTTGGGGGAGAAACCTGGAAAGAGAGTACCTCTTGGTTTCTCAATTGGGTTTGGTTGTTGCTTTGGCCTTACTGTGACTTTCCAGGGCGGAAGGATTTTATGGTGGGTAGAATTGTCACATACACATTTTATTTTAAATGTATTTTTATTTTAATTTCCATTAATTCTTTGTTTTGGGGGATTTCCAATGTTTTTATGGAGAATAGGTGAGTTTTCATGAATTGGGCCAAACCGTGAGCCTAATTCCAAATTTAAAAATAAATGTTGTTTCTTTTATAACATATTAATTTTTTAATATTTTTCACTCATTACAACTCCTAAATGTCCTCCCCTGATATATTAACACCACAATTAAAATTTGGAGCCTTTGGAAATCCATAACCAAGGTGTATATGGGTTTTTATTTAAGGGATTGGGCCTGCCTAAAAGCCCAATTCCAGTTTTAAAAATAAAATTTGATTAATAAATAACATATTCATTTAAGGGTTTTTCGGCGATTCCAATCCCCAAACACGCCCCTTGAACCCATCCGCGCGTCCAATATCCTCCCACACTCTTTTCAACTCATTTGCATCACGGTTTAGGTCGAAACTTCTGAAGAACTCAAATTTCGGGCAGATGTATAAAGGTAATTTGTTTCCTTCATAACTCCTTGGATTCTTACTCTTTTTCCCCCATTCAAATTCCTAAATGATCTATCTATCCTTGTTCGAACCTCCCTTGAATTTTTGTGTATTTTTAGAATCAGCTACTGGTATTTTTGGGGGATATTTCTTCAAGATATTTTATATAAGTTGTTCTCCTCCGTTCTTCTTTCAATTTGTTTAGGGTTACATCCATTTTACATAGGGTTTCTTCCATTAACATTGAGTTTCCTAATGTACAGGAAGTAAGGATTAAAATTAGGGTTTTATCTTGTGTTTAATGTTCCGAAATTCTGATTTTAGGTCTGGTTTACCATCCTTGAGGTGCGGCGGTGGTGCGTTTGAGTTTTCGCACAAAGGATTCAAGGGTTTCCTGGGTTTTGGTAGGTAATTCCATTGTGTATGAAATATTTGTGAATTGGATACTGTTTTTATATTATTTTCATGCTTATTAAATTTTATTATTTCTGAAAAATATAGTTTTAGTGGTGTTTGTATTTAAAATGAACTCTAAAGGCCAATTTCATGTGAAATTGGGGGTCTTTCATAGAAATTTTTTATTAGATTAATTGGGGATACCCTAAAAGTAACTACTTGATTTTATTTAACTATAATAAGGATAAAAATATTGTTTTTAATGATTGTCCCTTGTGTTTGTTTCTGAAAAATCTGGTTTTAATGGTGTTTGTGAACCACATTAAATTCTAAGAGTTGTGTTGTGTAAAAATGGAGACTTTGCAATGATGTCATTTCTTGAACCATATGGGGTTTCCCTAAAAATGATTTTGTTTTTTCACTGAAATGTAGTAGGATTCCCTTTATGTTTTGGAAGCTTAAATATGTCCACATAGTATGAAAGTGAGGTCTATAAGGAATTTTGTGTCCGAAACACTACGAGATTTTGAGGAATTGTTTTATGAAAAATCTAAGTGTTTTGTTGCGTGTTTTAAGTGGTATAAAATGTGATAGCTGCTGTATTGGTTGTGTTTGACCATTAATGGTGTTTTATATAAAAATTTATTTATGATGCATGCTGGAATTGATTGAGCACAAAAGGGGAAGCCCAGGTACCTTTGTGGGGCGGATTTGTACTAGTGGGGCTAGTGGACCGGATGAGTTTTGTCCCTGTTTCACCTAGAATTTGGATAAAAACAACTCTAACTAAACTATCAGGATGATTATTGGGGACCACTAGGTTATGGGTATGTTCCCAACTAGTGGCTCGTGCACGGGAAATGATTTTTCTATGGTTACTTTACACCGAGGTACGAGGTACATAGGGCCCATGACAACCTAGTGCCTAGGGGTGTTCCCAATGTTGTTTCTCATTGGATTTGTAGTATATACCCATGTCATAGGATGTTTTTGGAAGTAAATTACAGTATCTAACATTTCTATTTTAATGTGTTAATATTATGAACATTTTTTATTGAAAACTATTTTCAATTAGAGGTTTCATTTCTTGAAATTTTAACACTACTTTTCCTTGCGTTTGAAAAATGCTTGCTTTTTCACATTGTATGTATTACTCTTTGGAATCATTGGGTGGTATCCTACTGGACTTAGGCTCACACCCTACTTACACAGATTGGGTGTAAGTAGACTTGGTTATGTTTGATTCAGGTAAAGGAAAGGCTAAAGGTGATGGCGGTTCATGGTGTTAGTTCCCATCCTTAGTGCGGAGTTGTGGAGATAGCTTGGGGAAGATGACCCCTAGTCATGTGGAGTCCTTGGGGCTGTCTTGATGCTATAATTTTTTTTTATTTGGACCACTTGTATTATCTTTAAACCAATGTACTCAGTTCTGGTTTTCACTTAAGTCTTGTTTGTCTCAAAAATTTAAGATTTATATTATGGATTGTTTTTAATGTTTTATGCTTTCATACTCGGGTAAATCGTTCCCAAACCTAAATTAATGATACTCGGGCACTTGTGCCAGCCTGTGGGGATAGGGAACGCCCTTCGGTTCATGTCACGGGCTGGGTTTGGTGCCGGTTTTGGCGGTGACCAGATTCGGTTCGTGACACTAGTACCCTCATGTTTTTCTATAAATCGGAAATATAGCTAGGAAATTGACATCAGATTTCAAGTACTAATCTGTTTAATAAGAACCTATCATTTCTATTAAGACATCACATTCTTGAATTGGAGTTTTGATTATTGAGACTCATTTTATTCCTATGAATATGTATTATATGATTTCTATAGATCCCTTTTTATTCTCTATTGATACTCTTACTAATACTATCATAATTAGAGTGGATAATTTAACTATCTCTCCATTATGATTCCATATTTCCTATGGGGACTTTTTATACCAACCATTGTACCTTCATTTTTCATGATTGTGTTATGTTTGTGATATCAATTCATATTATTGAGATGGACTAGGTGAACAAGGATTTTTTCATTATTTAGTTCCATTTATAGTGATTTCAGACGATACATGATGGACCATAGGGGTTCATTATGATTCATTGGTAGTCACTGCATCTAATGAATAATATTGGATTCCATGTAGTGAGGTACAGCTATCTTGGGCATCTACTTGTCTTGATTATTTTTCTATGGTATATTCCCCCTAATATTCCCCTATATGGATTTTTATTTAAAAAAATATATTATGAATTAATTTTTTATAGATCAAGTTTATTACATATATATATATATATCATGTCATTTTATTATTATTAATTTCATTAGTGATATGTTTTTATATAATTAAATACACTAATATCCCATATATTTTTAGGTATTCGTAATCAGTTCCAGGTTCTTTCCCCTAGACTATTAGAGGAACACTTGGGAGGAACTCTGAGCATACTACCAACCTAGGTGGGGATCTAGTGGGTTGGGTCATATCACAAATATCTGTATTTTCATGGAGCTAAATACTTTTAGACTTATCAATTTAATTGAATTAATTTTATAATCCAACACCTAGAAATCCTACACATAATAAGACATTGTGTACGATAAAACATTACATGCCCACCTATAATGAATTGTGATTGGATCTCACATAAGATTAAAACAATATAAACCTAAATAAATGTTAATATATGATCGGAATAAGTATCCCAATATCAATATAATTCTCTATTTTTTAAAAATTATTCAATGATTTTTTATGATATTACTCTCATCTTATCAACCTCTAGGTTATTTTGAGAAAATAATAATTTTCATTACTTACTCACTTTTAATATCTCATATCCATGGGTGGGATTCCAACGCCTCTTACATTATCAGATAAAATAAGTTCATCGTTGCATATCTTGTTCAATAATATGAATTATGATATCTATTTTCCATTTGAATATATATATATATATATATATATATTATATAAAATATGTCAGAAAAAAATATAAAAACTCTCCATTTTAAACATGATTTTCAGAATCAAATGTTAATGGAATTACTCTAATAGCACATTTTTGGTGCTATGGAAACATTATTTCATTTATAAAATATAAGAAACAACATGAAACCCAATAAACATTATCATCCCTAATAAAATACAAAACCATGGATAGCATAAAATGAAGAACATGTATGCACCCTTCCCCATAGATGTTTTTCGCATATATCATCAATCAATATGTTTAATGAAGATATATCAGAGGAAGTTAATCGACTCGGTATCATATGTCGTATCCATTGGTAAATGTTGAATCACTCATCACAAGGTAAGGTCCTTATATCACTCATATAATATTAGTTCTTTTATATACCAACAAAAATATATATAAATGAAATTTCCAGTTTTTGAATAAATAAATGATTTTTCAAACAATGGATTTAAAAACAAAAAAGAACTAATTTGGTACTTTTGGAAATTTATAGTCAATTGGATTAAAAACATATTCATTAAGCATAACCAGTAATAATATAGACATTGAACAATTATCGTGTTCATCGTATATATAAAGGGTTATGATAAATTTTAATTAACATAGATGAATGTTCTGATGGCCACAACTAGTAAATTTGTACCCTATGAAGCCCATTTATCATGTATTCTAAGGGATAAAACATCATGGGGTTTTTTCATTGATCTATACTAATATGAGATTCATTAAAAAAACCAAAACAAAAACTGCTTATTGGATAAGTTTAACCTCATCGAGATCATGGTCCAAACCATGTATGCCAATCCTCCTCAATAAAACCTCACCATTACACACTACACCATTATGAAATTTTATTGTGTAATAAAGGCATATGAATCTAGAACCAACAAATATGAATTTATTTTTACTTTTTCAATAAATAAATAATTATATTTATCTTTTTAAATAATACATTATAATACATTAAATAATGTGTTTTATAAAAATTATATTTTGATAAGATGGAAAATAAATTCTATCCTTGGGAATAGATAGTTTTAATCTAGACACTCCGTTTGACAGATTAAGGAATTATTAAAATAAATAATATTTTTCTAAATTTTTTTATTAAATAAATTTTATTCAAACCAAGAAACAATATAATTTTATGATGTCATTAATTATTTTTATAATGGTTAGAAAACAATTATTATCAATGAATATTTTATTTTTTAATAAATTTTTAATTCTGATTTAGATGTGTAAATTCACTTAATTATATAATTATTGGGGTAGAATCAATGATATTTTTGAAATTAATTCATTTAAATTTTCAAATATTGATTTTTTTCATAATTGATTGACATAGTCGAATTTGTTGGCCAAAATTAAATAAGATACAAATAGATAGTGTCTATTATGATGCAAAAATGAAAAAAAAATGATGTAAAATATAACATAAATGGTATCCATTTCCAAATATATATTTATCATTTAAAATAATATTTTTATTTTATTTTATTAATTTTTTAAACACATAATGAATCCTTCAAAAACAATTTTATATTTTAATTGAATAAAATCAATTCATTATAAACATGACTCACTTCCACATCACCAAGGCTATTATATTAATGATCAAAGTTATTAAAATTTTAATATAAGAAATACTAAATCACTTTTGTAGAAACCAAGGATCAAACCCATGTTTTTGTTTGTGGTTTTTATTACGTTATATTTTATATTCATAAATAATATTTTGAAATTAAAAAGGAATTATCCTCTATTTTTATATATGAACCCACCAACTTCACATTCCTCTTCACTAAAAATCATTGTGGTGGAATTAGACCACTATTACAACACTAGTTAACTCACAAGGTTCCCCTAATCTCTTAATATTATCCTCCCGATCTTTTAGATTCACCTTCTCATGGAAAGGAATGATCTCCTTCTTCAATTTATTTAAGAACCTTCATTGCCTTATATATTTTAATTCCCAATTGTTCATGTTACATTATGTTATTACATATCCCATGTAAATTTCATATTGTTTACAAATGTTCAGAGACCTATTACACTCTCATTAAAGTGTTATATGATCTCTTGTATACCATTTATATGATTAAAAAATAATCGTATGATATTTCATACGACTCAATTGTGTTTTGAATACCCATCACAATTTACAGTCAACAATATTCACCTAGATATACATATCCATAATTGGATAGGTAATTCCTTGTCTGTATCCCACATGCATTAATATGGGTAATATAATTGATTAATTATGATTCAATGTTGAAGGTTCTATGTGGAATACATATGGATGTATACTATATGAATTTGACTGGTGAGAAAAAAATTATATGTAATTAAAATTCATTGTTTAATGATTTAAGCTCAATAGATTACATTTATAGTGTTTGGTAGGTTATCACAAGTTCACAATGTAATGTTTTCTTGGTGGTTATCCTTAACATATGACTATGATTCCATGATTAATTTTTTTTCACATTCCTATGATGAATTTATTCAATCATGTTATATCATTCGTCACTGTTTAAGGTTATGATGCTCACTCAAGTTATGTAACATGAATATTCCCCTTATATAACATGTACATATTGACCTTATTATATTTTTTTAATTCCATTTATGTTCTTTATAACTAACCACTTTCTTATGTACATCCACATGTTATCCAATGTTGATTATGTAGAATGTTAAAATTGTATGGGAATTCTCATGAGGTTTTCAAGAATTTAATTATATCTTACTTAATGTTATTATTCTATGTACCAAATTTCCCAATGAAACAAGGGATGATAATCTTTTGGTATTTTTTTATGTGTACCTTTATGTAATAAACTATAAAATAAAGTGTTGTAAAATATGGGTTGTCATAATTGGTATCATATTTGAGTCACATTATTTTTTGTGATTAGTAATATAGTTTAAAATACTTTGGGATGATAATAAACATATGAAATGGTAAATAAATTTTGTAAATTAAACCATAATTTGTTTTCAAGAAAAATACATCCATGTATTGACAGTACAAGTTGATGTGTCTCTATAATACAGGTTCCTAGGTGTCATAAACCTGAAAAGGGTTCATTGAACAAGACTCGGTCATCACATACTTCATGAAAAGGGGCCTATATGTAAAACTATATTGACACTCAATTGAGATACTCATTGGAAAATTTAAAAATCTATTATAAATCATTATAAAGGAAAACAATTCTCAACAATTTTATACTAGGAAATAGATCATTGATAATTTAGAATAAGACATGGTGATTCATAGGTTATAGAATATAAACAATTTTTCAGATATTTATTTAATGTTTATGTTTTCCAAAAGATGTATTTAATATTATAAATATTTTAATCCCTAATTCTATTTTATGGGACCCACTTAATATAAAATTTATGTTATTATTTACAAGGATTGGATTTATATGTATGCAACAACTATAAATTGTTGAGAGAACGAAATCCACCTCTATATCAAAGATCACCAATTGATTCTGAACAATTAGAATGATGAAAATGAATATTATTTAGTGACAATATCTAAAATTTTAAAGTAATTTCCTTATGGAAAAAAATATCTAATGAAAAATTTTGACACTAAAGAATGTATAATCCTACATGGGAATCCAATTTTAAGAGTATATATTGATGTGTTTCTAAAAGAATTTTCAAGTTTTCATCCTATCTGAGTAGTTGAGATCTCAATCGAGCTCATAACTTATCCTTTTCCAATATCCAATAAAATATATAGAATTTCCACTGATGAAATTAAGGGGGGTAATTATAATCACCCAAAATTTTATCAATAGAATTTATCTCTTCTTATATTAATACAATCACATAGGGTTCATAATAAAGGCTATATAAATAAATATTTAATGAAATAAGATGTATTTCTTGAAGTTAAAAAACCTACACTGATGAAATAGTAACTTTACCTTTATAATAGTAATATAATTTTTATAAATATGAGACTGGCTAGATGAATTGTATCCTCGCCCAAGAAAGTTGAAATTAAATTTAGGATTCTTATTAATGAATGTATGGAATTATTATTTCATCCTATAATTAAATAAATTTTTAAATAATTAATAATTATGTGTTCAAATTTTTGTATGTCAGAAATATTTAACTATAATTTTATGATTAATTTATTAATTTAAAAGGAAATTTATTTATATAAAATTTATCCATACATTAATATTTTTATTTCTTATAGTTTTAAAATAATTTTATGATCCCCTAGAATCTTTTTTAAAGTTCTTTAAAATTTGTTATAATTTAAAATCTGTATTTTCCATGTAAATGATGATTTTACTTAAAAATGAAACTAATTATAGTTACAAAATTATTACCTTAAAATGGATATCATATTTTAATTATACATGTAGAAAAATGGATAGGTGAATTTTGTGAGATTTTTTGGAAATACTATCATTTTTATGAATAGTAAAATACAATAATTTTCGATAATTTCTAAATACATTTATTTTTGAGACATTGATTATATAAGGATGATGTAAAAAAAGTAATATGAAACCATACATCATTATTTTAATATATTCCGAGATACTTCTCAATATATTCATATTCATGAGACAAAATAATAAATCATTGATAAAAATTATTAGAAAAAAACCTCTCTCAGCCACTCTAAATACCACCCTCACACCAACTTTTCCTTAGACCTCTCAAACATAGAAAATTTTCCAAATTTCCTCAAAACCACTAACCTAGTTAGTCTCCCATATACATTAGACCTTGGTATCTCCAAAATCCCAAAATATTTCCCTAATGAGGTTATCAAGGTGGATAAATCCAAGAGGTATAATCCTCTTCCTTTTTATTTTAATTTCTTTTAAATTTCATTTATTTTGTTCTCTTTTCGTCACATTATCTTATAAAAAAATGATAACACATGTTTGTTTGATATACTATAATTATATAATTTTAATTTAATATCCATCTTCATACAACTTTAGATCTCTATTTTAATCGTAAAATATAATAATCACCCATGATGTGTTAATTTACCGACATCGTGGGAAATGCAATTTCATTTTCATTTAACATCAACAAGGATTTTAATAATTTCATTAAATAGTTCGATAGATATTCTAACTTTTATGTAATGACACTTTTTATGCATTGGGATAAAATTTAAAAATAATACTAAATGATAAAAAACTAATGTATTGTGATTGAATAACTACCAAAATTAACCTAAAATGATCATCATTAACTTTTGACTAATGATTAACCATAATAACATATATCCAATTTATTTATACGATAAATTTAAATTTTTTAAGATAATAACTAAAATACAATAACATCTTTAGATAACTGAGCACATATTACACAAACATCCATTCATGTATACAAGTTAATCGATCATGAAAACCATGAAAACTGATGCCATTGAATAATGAAAATAAACTAAATAAATCATTGAAAAGCCTCTAAATTAACATAATAAAACATTAATGAATACAATTAATGTATAAAATGCTATATATTTATTAATTAATATATGTAATGGTATTATATAATATATTAATGTGAATAATTAATTTAGACACATGGTAAGGGGAATTCTCGAACCCAACTCTCTTTCTTTAGGTTTTCTCTCTTTCATCCAATTTTTAGTATGGATATTCCTAAAATACAATTTTTTTTATCATTATAATACCTTTTCTGAGATATACATGTCTTCAACTTGAGTTTATGACAAAATTAATGTTTTCCAAAATATCCCTTCTTTCAAAAAGCACCCCATTTACTTCTCGGGATTATTTATTCTTCACTCAAGGATGATTATTATTATATAATGTTTTTTATTACCTATATAATTTTGGAACACAAGGTTTTTGAATCCCCAATTGATGACACTAAACCCATTCCTTTCCTAGAGTAATTTTATTTCAAGGATTGACATAAATTATATGTGGCATGCATGCTAATATAAAGGTTATGAAGTGAAAGATGATCCCAGAATTATAAAGTGCTCTAATTCATTGGGAAATATGATTTATATCATTATAAAAGTGAAATATGCATTATAATTATGAAGTCATTTTTTGAAACAATGTGTGGTAGTTTTCCACTAATACATGATGGTTGATTTTTTTCATTTCTTCATTCCTTGACATTACATAATGAATCTTGTTATGATTATGATTATGAGGTTATGGTAATACACACCCCATGTTATATTGATTCATGTTATTTTTTATCCTCTTACTGGGATTCAATCTCCAAACTTTATTTTATGTTAATTCATAGTTGAATACATGAAATAAATAAAATTCAAGGGAAAGTAATAAGCTAGAGAAGAGGGAATTAAATAATTTTTTTATTTTTCATTCTCTAACATTTATGTACTGTGGTAATATTACCATGAAACTAAAAATTTAGACCTTGTTCTTGTAATTCATTTATTCCATTTAGAATTAAAATTAACTAGTAGTAAAGTAAGAAAATAGACGGTATCTGTAGTATGTATCAGATTATGACTTAGTAATTTTGAGAATTTGGATTAGATAACCTCATTGAAAACCCATATTATGAGATTAAGTATAAGTAAGCACTAAGAAGCATTCTTTTTGAAAATTCTAAATATAGCGTTCTTATAATATATGCCTATAGAGTTAATTTCCTAAACGGATAATTTATTTATTACTTGTTGAGTTATATTTTTCTCTCGCCTTTTCAATTTTGGAAAATGGTGGGACCCCAGAGAAACCAGTCCAAAAACCAATGTGATGGACAACACATGGATTTCCCAAATGAAATCACTAACGCTTTGGGATGTGGAGTACAAAATTTCATGGTGTAATAACCTAGGCTTTCATAAGTGGTACATATTATTTTCTTTTCATTTTAATTGATTTTTTATTACCTTACGTATCTAAACCTTTTGATCACATGTGTTTTGGATGTTTCTACTGCCCTTTTGATGTCTAGAGTCTGGTTTTGGGAGATTTTTTGGCATGGCGCATGGTTAGGAGAAACTATGTGTGGTTGGTTGTGTGGTTAGATTAACCGTTCGATGGGAGGTAGTAGCTCTTGCATAGTTTGGGAAATTGTGTGGTAGTGGAATCATTCCAATCTAGAATGCCTAAGAATGTTCATACTTTTCTTAGAGTGATATCGTTGGGTTACCACACTGTTAGTCAGACTATGTTGGGTAACCATGAAAGCCCCTCTAGGGACCTTTCGTAACTGTGTGAAATAGAGTACAGTTGAACAAATTGTGTTCCTAAACCGTTCAACCAAGTTTTAAATGAAAAATTTACAATTTTCAAACATTTCCATTTAAAAGTAAAAATATGTTT
Organism: Viscum album; assembly: GCA_963277665.1. NCBI lineage: Eukaryota > Viridiplantae > Streptophyta > Magnoliopsida > Santalales > Viscaceae > Viscum > Viscum album. Next base: position 156,151,872 of record OY728128.1, on the reverse strand, counting down.
CTTCTACTTCTCGTTTGATAGAACATCATTTAAGAGTTCCACCTTAAGGTGCCTAACATTGGATTTGATCCCATATCATCATCCGATCTCTATTTTGACCATGGATCATGTCATCCGTGTCGTATCAGTAAGGGAAATGTTCCTTTTATGGAGTCCGTATTTCTTCTGGATAACAATTACGATATTTGTCTTTATGATCATATTTCTTAATATCCTATTCTCCATCCATTTTTCATATCTCATCTGATCTTGGATGAATCTGGACTCGATACTAGATGAGATCTCCACTACCGATCCATGATAAGTGGTCTATAGTTTCCATCCACTTTTCTACTACATAATTTTAGTTTGTTCAATAGGTCTCATACCAGACTTACTAGCTATGCTTTGTTTTTGAGTGAGCCACTTGTAGTAGGCTTATTCAGCCCAAATTTGGATGAATGTAGGTAGCGTTTATGGGTTTTGTCACCAGTTTCTTGATTCGAGGTCACCCATGGGGAGATACTTATGGATTTACCACATTTATGATTGTTTAAACTAGTCAATGGGTGTGTGATCATTCTTTCCTTGTTAGAGGATTCACATTTATTTCCATAATGGCTTGAATGAATACCTAGGAGATGTACAACCTCATTTTATCCTCATATTCCATGTCCATTTTAATAAACAGATTACTGGATTTATTTTTCACAAGTTGGCACACTTGTAAGTACATTATAAATATCATAAATGTTTGAATTGGAAATTGGGATACAAGATAAGATATTCTCATATGACTTGTTAAAATGGAAATGAATAATATGTGTTATTAGACCAATATGATTTTATTAATGGAATGTTAAATGGATAATATGGGATGATAGGCCCATATGAAATGTGAAGGATAAATGGAAAGAATGAGTGGGTATAGTCATGTCATTTTTCAAGTTATATGAGTTGGTATACTAACATGTTTTCAAATTTCTTAGTTTTCAGGAATTGAATGAATGGGTTGATAGATTTCGTGGACTACTCTCCATTGATTTGGAATGCGGTAGATGATTCTTTGGCTTGACTCTGACCCTTGGTACAAGATTCCATGGGATGCATCAGTCCTTACTACCCTTTGGAACCATATTTCTTAGACTCACATAGAAAATTTTGGAATAAATTCCCACACTACAACAACCAATGCCTATACCACGATTCCACTGGGACTCCCATGGGACCCTTTGTGGATTCCTTAGTTTGTGGAACCATGGTTCCTCACCTTCGTGGTCTAAATTTCTTGATATTTATTGACGTATGGAATTGAAGTGTGACTGGTACTCATTATAGCTACCTTTTTAAGAGAAAACACTTCTTATAAGTATCCCTGATAGGATGTTTGGTGTTACTTCTTACAATAGTCATATGCCATGGGAATTCAGTTTACATTACATCTTTACAAGCACATTCTAGAACATTACATATTTCTGATAGAACAATATATACCATTGGTGGTTACACACTGGGATATTTTTATCAATCCTATTTGGTCCTCCTTACAGACCAAAATAGACTATATTATTGCATGTAATTAAAGGGGAAAGAACCCTGGTGCATGTTTTTGATTGTGGCTTCTATTTATGGGAGCATTGCACCAATATGAGGATTGTGATGCTACGATATCTTTTTGGTTTTTTTCTTTTTGGGATACTTTTACTGTATTGTATTTCTATATACTATTCTGGATTCTTTCAAGATACATGTATCATCTACATTATTATATATGTGACGTTATTGGATAATATATGTATTCTTTTTCTCATCTAGATTTTTAGTGGCTACATAAATATTTTCTTCCACTATTGTATGTATTATAATTCCATTGTGATTCCCTGGTAATGAGGGCCTAGACTGCCCATTAACACACCAAGCACCTTATTACTTGTTGGAAGACTCTGGAATTTGAGGAGATACACGTGAGGCCATGTAGCCATCCAGGCTCGGGGCAAAGATGGGTTGCATTCGTGTCCAGGACATTACTAATTTGTATTAGAGGATGGTTATTTTCAATTTTTTCAAACTATTTGGATATAATATATAGATATAGGAAGTTAATGGAGTTTGGAAATCCGACGTTCCCAAGACTAGCAACCCTGTGTATTGGTAAAATCCAAATAGCCACGAATGGACATCATTTATTCTGGATTTTGACTACTACGGTTGCATTGATTTGACCATTTTTTGAATCTCAATATTTATGTTTTTACTATTGATGTGATTGTGGGTTCTATTTCTATTGAAACCCAATGAGATGATGTCATAACATTTCATGTGTCATATTGGAACTTGTTATAAATCACACTCAATGTATTATTCCTCACCATCTTGGATGCATTACTTAATTTTCTTTCGTGTGATAGTTTATATCATAGTAGTCCATGCTGTTTTGATAGTTTTGGTGTAGTGGATTGTGGAGTGACATCATCATTAATTTCACAACATGTATGCACCCTTTTACATTGTGATATAATGCACTAATGAAATGATAATGCTAAAAATGAACATGACATATCATTGTGTTTGAAGGGGAACCATGTTTTCGGTTCCTGATGCGTTATGGGCCCTCATGGATTCAGAATTGGTAAACCCTTTGTGAAATTTATTAAATAGCTGACTGTGGAAATGGAATGGAAACCCAAAATTGGAATAGAGTCTAGACATAAACCCAGATTATGAGTGGGAAAAAGGCATAGTTTCATGTGGTTCATTAGCTATTCCTTATACATTCCTGGCTTTAGGAGCTATTTATTGGTTGACTTTGGTTTTAGGAGGGTTTTGACCTATACTATTATTTTGAGCTGCTTACTCTGATGTGTTACATTCTGAAGTAATTTTGTTGGAATTATGGAGACATGATTCCATGAAAACCTATTGTGGTTTTCTGTGAGGGAGGAAATGACCATTATCCAGAGGCAATGGGCCATGGGATACCAATTGATTCTCCTTTCGTGCCAGTTTCGGTACAAAAAAATTGTTCTAGAAGTATGTGTGGGGACACAGTTTCAGGATAGGTTCCTTCGTTATATGCAGACTTTCTATAGAGGACCACAACCTTCTTTGTTAATGGATGAGCTATCGTGAGTGTTCCAATATCATAATCCTCCCTCATTTTTTGTGTATAGTGGTACATATGCTATAGATCTATGGCTAGATTCCACGTTTCAAAATTTTCATCATTTAGAGATTCCTCTAGAGTGGAGGGTCAATATCATGACATATATTCTATGTGGAGCAGTGAATCCCTAGTGTGACATTTCAAACTAGGATAATGGGACGTATATTATGGGTTAGGCTTATTTCTAGAACTTCTAATATAACAACTTTTAACCCATAACTCTGTGAGAATACTGGGATAGTGAGTTCATACATATGGAGCATGTTGTGATGATAGTAATAGAATACTCAACAATCTTCATAAAACTGTAGAATTTTTTTTATGATGTATCTTACTAATGAGCAGTTCAAAGTGATTTACATTGAGGATTTTCTTTGACATTCTACAAAATCTTATGTTAACTATTTCATATTGTTCAATCACATTGATTGTGAGACATTGTATAATCACAAAGTGGATACTAATTGATGTGGGGGTTACAAAACAAAGAAGTGTTTTTTTGTCTCCCCAATAGATCTATATATTCAAGTAGGAATCACCATTTTGAGGCTTCACATGACATGAGAGCCATTTTGGTTGGGGTAGTTGGCAGCTTGGTGTTTGGTCATCAATGAGGTAGGCAGGGCCGCAAGAATAATCAATTTGGTCACGACCTAGTGATGTTAAAATATTATGGTGGGATGGGTAACATGAAATAGTATTGTAGGAACTTCCCTTCAGTAGTGAGTGGTAGGTGTCCATCTATGACATCATGTTCATGAGAAGGTTCTTCAACCCCAAACCATTATGGGAGATGGAGTGGTGATTGAAAGTCAATCTAAGGTAGTGTTTGTCATCATCGTGGTATCCAAACACCATGTTCTCATAGACAGCATAGTGGATTAGATTAGGGTATCCACACAGTGTCACATGGTGGTGATACAGGCCAGAAATAAGCGTTGAAATATACCCAATAGGATTGAGATCTCAGACCATCTATAGTTAGAGAAGCGATCTTAGTAGCTTCTGGTATTTCATGTTCTCTTTTTGATACATGTTCATATTGTATTATTATATCTATGATGGTGGTTAAATTCCATGAGATTTTTTATTTCTGGGTTAATTATGATTGTAGATACACTGTTGGGAATCAAAATGGGTGATGTGTTCCAGTGTATGGAGTGAACCCTTATGGGGTATAAGGGGTTTATTTAACCTAGTACTTCTATGTGGGGTTCATCGGTCCTTTTTGTGAAAAAGGTGGATGTTACCCTTATTCGATGAGTGTATTATTTGAAACAGTACCATATGATGTTTAAAAATCAATATCCCTTTCCATGGATAGATTACCAATTTTATCAACATCCTTGAGTTTGAGTATTCTCAATGATCCACATCAGGTCTAGATACAACAAGGTGTGTGTTAAACCTACAAAAATAACACATAAAGACTTTGGTAGTAGGTATCATCTATATGTGTATCTGGTTATATTTTTTTTTTTATCATGAATGCACCAGTGGTTTTCATGGAAATGATGAATCGTGTTTTCCATTATTATCATGACTCATTTGTCATGGTTTTCATTGAATATATCTCGGTGTATTCTCACAATCAAATTGACTATTCCGTACATCTTGAGATGATTTTTAATACACTAAGAGAGATTCAATTATATTCTATTCTTAGAAAGTGCCACATTTTAATGCATCATATTCATTTCTTGGGTCACATCCTTTCAGAGATAGGATTATCAAGGGTCCCAAAGAAGGTGATAACTATTGTTTCTGGGAATAATCCCATGAATTACTTTGATAGAATGAGTTTCATGGGGACAAATGGTTACCACATGAATTTTCTACCAGATTTCTCATGCTTCGAAGAACCATTGAAGAGCTTGACTAATAAGTATGTGATGTTTTTTTGGTCTGATTCTTACAAGACCAATATTTAGGAGTTGAATGGAAGGATTAAAATAGAAGCATTTCTAATACTTCCATAGTAGTGAATCAGTTACACGGTGTTCTGTGATGCTTCATGTGTGGTTCTGGGGGAACTGCTTAAGGTTGGAGAAAATGTCTTGGAAAACCGATCTCTGGAACTGAGGCAAAAAAAATTACCCTACACATGATATCGAGTTAGCTATATTTTTTCATGATTTTCATTGTTTGAGACACTATTTACTGGGAGAGTGGTTTGTGGTGTACATGAAACACAAAAGCCTCATTTACATATTAACACCATGTGATCTGAATCTGGTGTAGTGAAGGTGGGTAGAGTACCTATAATCACATGACTTGAGGCTTCCTACATGCATGTTAAATTCAATGGAGTGGTTGATGAACTAATTACTATAACTAAGGTAAATGTAGTGTAATAGGATAGTAGAGAGAGACAGCTTATGTCATTGATCATTAAGAAGTATCAAGAGGAGCATGAAATGTAGGGATATACATTTTTTAAATCTTTGTAGTGACCTCTACCATGCTACACAATGTTAGGATGAGGAAACAGTCATATTAAGATGGCCTAGTACTAAATTTTTTTTTAAGGTGAGGACCCTCATCCAGGTCAGAATGTAGGAAATGACGAGAACATGGGTATCCATGTATTTATTTGGGTTATAGTCGGTATATGTTATGAGATGATGTGATAGATCCATGCTTAATCATGGTTAGTGTACCTTGGGGTCACCTAGATATACTCTTACTCACATCGTCCATATTAATGTCTGGGCATGAAACAAGAGGTAGAGAGTTTTGTTACAAGGTGTTGGACCTATCTGTAGATGAGGGAAGAACATTTGGGACCACTCGTGCTTTTACAGTAGTTATATATTTCGTATTGGAAATGGGATGACGTTATAATTGATTTAAAGACTATTTTACAAAGGTTTCCTCGAGGTAATGATGTTTTGTGGGATTTTATGTATAGGATGACGATGGTTTCTCATTTATTTCTAATCATGGAGACCATCAGTACTAATGAGCTTGGGAGGTTGTACATCCGTGAGAATCTATGACTAAATGGGGTCCCTTAGTCAATCAATTTTGAAAGGGATTCACAATTTACATCTCATTTATGGAAGATTTTTCAGATGAAGCATGGTAGGATAATGTTTTTAGGCACTTCATACCACACTAAGACCGATGGCCAGTCAGAGAGTATGATACAAGTTCTAGACGACATGTGGCGAGCATGTTTCTTGGATTTTGGGGGCTCTTAGGAGACGCATATTCCCCTGCATGATTATTTCTAAAATAATAATTATCAGGAAAAAATACATATGGGACCATATAAAGCATTATATATTCTTCCATTCCATTTTCCCAAGTGATGGTTAGAAGAAGGTGAGGTAGAATTAAAACAACCACATCTCGTGTAGGAGACTTTTTAGCAGGTCGAGATGATTCTGAAGCATATGTCTATATCACAGTCTCATCAGTAATATGACAACAATAACCACATACTACCACTACAGTTTGAGTTCATGGATCATGTTTTGTAACACCCACACCACTCAAGGCTGGAGACGGTGCATTACTTGTGATATTGGCATGCTTATAAGGAATTAAATTCTCTAAGGAACTACACGTTTAGTTGTCTTGAAGAAACTAGATACATTGATTTAATATAGATTACATTGGGTTAGGTTACAAGATACAATCCATAATGAAAAACAAAAACTGCATCCTCTAGCACTCAATAAATTACATTCTCTTCATCACCTGTTCAAGTAGACAATGAAAGGGGTGATCTCAAATGATTATTAATGGTTTCAAAAAAACAAATGCATGAGTACCATAAATATTGAATCATAATCAATCTTAGATAAACAATATGGAATAGTGAATAAATGAAAAACTAATTGGATATATAAACTGAGAATTAAACTACATCCATAGATTTTTCCATAGTGAAAATCCCATGGATAATAATAATAACTGATAATGAATAAAGATAATTATTATTTATTGGACTTCATTATCTGGAACATGAAACCATAATATCGTAAAAACGGTTTACTTATGTGGGTAGAAACCCATCTGATTTTTTTTTGGAAACTAACTCGAAGGGTCTGTTGCCAAATTGTTTTGTCTCATGAGAACTACTGATGCATCGAGGGGCTGTAGTGGGCCCCCCCACCTCTACATCAAAATCATTCCTTATACATTGATTCAATACAATAGAAATATACCTTTGCAATATCCGTATAGAGTATATAAAACAGAATCATCAATAACATCCCCAATATACACCGTATGTCAAATGGTACACGATTTAGACAATAAACATATCCATGACATGAGATTATGGATATTTAATAGAAATATAATTTCAAATGGAAAGTGATATCAAATGGGTAGTAGGTACACCACATAAGTATTATTAGGTGCACAATAAAATGTTAGTCATAACCAAGGGGATATTATTGAACAAAAGTGAGAGGGAGGATCCCATACCCTATGCTTCAAGGTGTTCTTGTCTTGTTTTTAATGACCTGAACAAACAAATTATGATTATTAATTCATACATCCAGAACCTCTTTTATTTTTAATTGATATTTTATAGACTTATTTATTTCATTAATGGCATTTTTGATGTATTTAAGAAATTCAATTTTATTGTTTTGGAAGCATTTTCTTACTTGGTTTCATGCTTTTTTTACTTGTATTCATGAATGGAAGTTGGTTTGAAAAATGGTTAAACATAAAAAATTGTTAATATAAATTATTAGTGAAATTAAAGATTCATAAATGATTTTATAATGATTCTGGTTATATACTATGATGATGACTCATTTGACGAGTTAAACATAAACGCTTGAATTTGGCTTGGCAGTTTTGTGCAAAATAAAATTGTTTTGTATTTTTATTCCATATTATGAATGTGTAAATATTCCAGAACATCAATCAAGATAAAATAAATATATTATGATATGGTTCAACCATATATTTGGTTTCATGACTCGACTATAAATAATTAATGGAAATTGAAATTACGTCATCCACGATGTCGTTAATTGGTCACATCACAGATAATGTTTTTATTCCATAAATAAGTGGGAGAAGAGATGAATAATGATGAAGAATTTTCCATAAAAATGAGAAATTCCAGAATATACATGATTATAGAGCATAAATTCCTCTTGGATAATATTAGGTGAGGAAAGAAGAAGAAAATAAAGGAATCTTAAAATGAATAAAAACTTGAAAATTTTCTCAAGAAAATTCGGCAGCCTAACGACGTCTCTTAAAATTTTATAAAAATAGTTTGATGGGAGGAATGGAATATATTATCATTCAAACATAATATGGACAGTAGGGGGAATATTTAATGAAATATTCAAACACAATCCAAAGGGAATGGAAGAGAATAACAACAAATGAAAGAAAAAAAAGAAAGTAAAAGAGTTTGTTTACCTCTTGATCTCTTCTCCTTGAGATCTTTCTTAAGGGATTTGGTTTTGGTCTTTTAGAGAGACCAGTTGTAAAACCCCTAGATTTTATGAGAAATATTCTTTTTAATTTATTTAATGTCTTGTGTTGTATGCTACTCCAAGATTATCTTTTGTTATACGCAACATCGTATTAGCATGCAGTATACGCTACACTATTCTTGGATCATGTTATACAAAATTTCAAGTTCATTTGATAGAAGTTATTCTACGCAAAATTGAGTGTATATATATATATATTCAATGTATAATGAAAATATGGTTGGATTCTTTTATACACAACAACAAAGTACTCTTGCACTACACACAACCCTGACTTGGCATGCATTACACGCAATCACGACCTTCCTCGATAGCGTGTGTTGTACGCAATACCGGGTTTCACTAAACAACGATATATGGTTATAATATTATCACTAACTAGACGTTATGAATATTATTAAACATATTTTGAATTTTATTACATTATTATTCATCTTACACATTTTCTAGAACATGGTATGAGAACAAAATAAATTTTTCAGGTAAAATAAGTATTTTAAAAAAATGAAATTTTGCTGCCTTTTGATGGTGCACCCACATTAAATCTAGTTTTTGACATGTTTATAAGTTCAATTTTATAAAATAAAATTCTTATTTGGAATCAAGATATAAAATTTTACCTTGGATAAAATTTTCATATTATTCTGATAACTTTCATATTTTAATGAATAATAAAAACACGCTATATTTTAATTAAAATAAACTTTTTTCATCGTAATAATTTATGTAGTTAAATTATAATATTGAAAATTTTTAAAGTATAAATAGAATATATTTTTACCATTTAATATAATTTAATTCATTATCATTGATTTTACATTAAATTCATTGGTTAAATCAATTAAATCTTTTGCAATGTTTTAAACAAAAACCTGTTTTCTTTCAACAACAAGATTAATTATAATTTAATTTCTGCAACTTCTGTGTATTGAATTTGGAAAAATGGATTCCATATTGGAATTAATTAGGTCCAAATTATGTTAATAGGCTACTTTTTATTTTTGGGCATTATGAATAGTAACTACGCTAAATTGTATTTCCCATAGTAAAGGTAAATCGGGTAATTAAGGGTAAATATAATATTATAAAATTACACTAAAACTTATTCTAATATAATTGTATGATTATATTTCGTCTTAAGGCATATTTGGGTCGAAATGGAATCCATTGAAACCCACTTTGAGGTGATTAATACCACATGTTTATTTTATTTAAAGGAAAGTGAAATATGTCTAATCCAAATTTAATAATTAAAGTATTTTTAATATAAGTTTATAAAGAATATAAATTCGGTTATAAATAATAATTTTAAAGATAAAATGTTTTTCTTTATCATGGAAATTTATTTATAATTTTTAAGTAATATTTAATTACCTTAATAGCTTATACATTAATGATGCAGAAATTATTTATTTAGTGAAAAATAAGTAATATAGTTTTTATTGAGATAATAATACCCATTAAAAGGCTCAAAAAAATGACCAAAACTTATTGGTGGTGTATATATACACCATGATCATCAATGACCGTATATATGACCGTTTTGAGTCTGATAAAAGTGATTATGGCACTTATATTATTTTATTTTAAATGATGTGAAAGTTGTCACCTTCATAATTTAATAAATATAACATTTTAAAATTTGGTTGTTTTTGAAGATAAATCTGACTAAATATATTCTTACGAACGATATATTATTTATATTCATCATAGAATTTTATTTTTAATTTTTATGAAAGAAATAAGTATATTTTAGTAATTATACAAAACTGTTGTAGTAATTATTTTATTGACACTATTGTTATTTTATAAAAATAACATATTATTAAATTGGTTAAAAACCAAAAAACATATTTAAAAATTATAAATTGAAATTTATAAAGTCTCCAATGTCATAAAGTATCAAATTTTGGAAAATTAACAAAACATAAGTGATTATTTATAACCATTTAAAATTTGGAATCTTATTACCACAAATAAAATTAAATGGATGAAATAAAGATAAATCAATATGATAACGTTTAAAATAAGATAAAAAAATGTATAAATTTTATTGGATGATGAGATTACAACCCTATCTAATCTATTCTTCGAATTGCGTCATTTTGGATTTTTTTATGTGGGGTTTGAATTTATATTAAACTAATATTTTTGAGGATTCCAAAGGTGCCCCTCTCCTCCCTTATAAAAGGGCACCTCCTCCCTCTCCTCCTCACACCATTTTGAGCCCTGAGGCTCAGCCAAAACCTGACTATTTCTCTTCTTAACTTTCCTTGAAATATTTTATAGGTCCTGGTCATCTTCAAAGATTAATTTTATTGCCATAAGAGGAGATTTCAAAGAGGCGTGTCAAAGAAGAGGTGATATCTGTTACTGATTCTTTCAAATTTATTTATTCTTCTACATCCACTTCATTAGTTGTTTCATTATAAAGTAATAAAATCATTATCACTCATATACAGATATGTTATTTTTAATATGAAACAAACCTATTCCACCTTCTATCCATCCTACAGAAAACGAAATCACCGCGCGTGCGTACGTACGGAATACCGTCTCTACGCCGTGGTGTAATCTATTTTCCACCACCACCTTACTTGGATGGGTATAATGGTGTAAATAAATAACTATATATGATTATTGTAAAGTTATATTGATTCTGAAATATTATACATACACTTCGATACAATTCCACAATCATTGGAATGATATCATCGCTCATGCATTCGTACGGACTATCGTCTCCACGATGCGATGAGATTCATTCTCCATGTTAACCATTAATGAATGATTATAAAGTATATATACTGAATAATAATGAAATATATAACATAATAATGATACTGGATTTATGTATATATATATATGTATTTTATCTTCTTAATTCCATTCAATTCAATAAGGAAATGAAAACAGCATTCATGCATACGTATGGCATACCATCTCCATGAACGGTGTATTTCATTCCATTTATAAATCAATAATATATATGTATATGCTGAATATTTATTATATATAAATCATTTTTTACATTTTGAAATTAAGGAAATCAGGATAATTAATAAAGAACAACAAGTCGAAACACGTACGATAAATGAAAGGATTTTACCCAAAACGCTCCTTTAACATGGATTTAAAAAAAGAACAGGTAATATAAAGTCATAAGTGAACCATATATGATATAGTAACAATGAATTTGATTCTGTAATATGTCAATGACATTGTTTAAATCATTATACAGGAGGTTCGGATACATACGAAGCATATGGGACGTAAGGTAAGGGATAATGATGCAATCTTAATTGTTTTCTATCTGAGATTGCTTATACGAGTCATATTTATCATCCACGTCGAAGTTTTATAAAAATGATTTCATGTAAGTTTAATGTCCTTTTTACCCATTTTTGACTTTTACCGCATGGTATTTAAGGAATATTTTTTTTGTTTACCATACGATGTACTTTTTGACTTTTTCGGCAAATGTACGAGAAGAATGTTTTTTAACTTATATGGCGTGAATTGATTTTTATGGTTTCATAACTCCTAATTTCCATGAAGATTCCTATACAAGATTTCATGACTATTTTCAAAAAAACACTTTTATTTTATAATTGAATGGTATTTTTCGAAAATAAAATGATTTTTAAGAAGAAAGGATATTTTCCTCAAGATTACATTTCATGTGTTTTATCAAAAATATATTCCATATAAAATGACATTATTAATTATGTTTATGTTTCAAGTATAATGTCTCCATTATTTACATGGTTTAATTCTTCTTATGATGAAATGATATCCATTTATTTTCATATGGATTATGTTATGAAGGCATGATGTTTAAGAATCTCATTCTATTACATGGGTTATTCTATGATGTATGATTTATGATTTTGTGGCACACGAAAGAATGATTTCATTATGAGATGGGTTGGACCTATATCTCCCTCCAATGCATTGGGTACAGATTTATATCTCATGAGATAGCCATGGCTGTAACGGTAAGTTAATCTAGTTTAGTAATACAGGACTGGAACGAGGAGTGAACTCGATTTAGAAAGGGACTTTGTCCACTAAGATGGTCTTGGAAGCAATTCCTTGGCTACTATGGAAATAATATCATGTGCTTAATGGTTTCCACAATTACATGTTTTATTCCCATTTTATTTTATCATGATTAATGTTTCTTTATGATCTATTCCTTACGTACTTCCATGTTTTACGTAATTGCTCATGATTTTGATGTTTAAATATTCTGTTCATGTTTTTATGTTCAAATGTATATGGTTTGTTTTATTTCCTCCATGCTTACCCTTACTGAGCATTTGAGATCACCCTTTATATGTTTTCTTTTCCCCAGGATATAAAGAATGGTTTTAGGTAAGAAACCAAAAAGGGGAAGATTGTTATGGGATATTTTGAAGATCTTTCAACATGATTAGAAGTTTATATTCCAAGTTTCCAAAGACACTAAACTATTACGGTACTTGAGTGTTTGTTTTTGTTATGTATTATGTATTTTGCAAAAGTAATGTAATGTCCATGTACGTCATGCATTGGGTCTCTACAGTTGGTATCAGAGGAAAGATTTAATCAACCATTGGAAACTAGGATGCAAAAACTTTACTGAGATCTCTAGAGATATTTCTAAGGTATGTCTAGGGATGTCCCTAAGGTATAGTATAACTATAGGTTACAGTACTAGAATTATGTTGACAATCATGAATAACCTAGGGTGAACCTAAGGTGTCATGGATTAATGAATGTGTGATAAGTTAGATATCCCATAAGTGACTTTTAATGATTATGTGGTTCCTCGTTATTTAAACTATTTCTTACACTTTGGTTTTGGGTTTTAGTGAATGGAGGGAAAGAGAAGTAATTCATTTAACGTTGATTCCGATGGACAAATTGGTGACTCTGATCAACAAAATTGTTTAATGCCTATAGAGAATGATATTGTGATTATGCCGTATCAGTCATCACGATATATGATAAACAAGGTGAACTTTGGTGGTATTCCAAAGTCATCAAATAAGAGGAAGATGGAATTTTATGCATGTTATCATGGTGAGGAGCATAGAGAAATGATGATTGAGATTTCTAAAGAAGGGCAGAAGAACTTTGAGGAATACCTCAAATGGAGGGAAAGATGTTATCTGTGTGGAGAAAAGGGTCATAGAGTGACAAACTGTTATGGATTTCAATGTCTTATTTGTGGAGAACATGGGCATTACCCAACTCAATTCCCTGACCTAAGAGGTTACTTTTAAATCAATGAAGGTCTTATTCCATGACAATCATTGAAGATGATGGATTGAAGTATTTATGTATTGGTATTCAAGAATAATGTTGTTGAGGTAATTTTATGGTGTATTGGAATATTTTTGTATTATTCTATTGTGGTTTTCAATAATTTTATGGTACCGGTAACCATGAAAAGTGATTCAAATATTTTGTAATGCAGATGATATGGGCATAATGAAGGGATAAGGAGAAAATGAAATTTTTCATAGTATTCATGAGCTCATGACTGATATAAGGAAAACGTTATATCAAGGATTGAGTATATAGAAATTTTGGGATTTTGGTATGTGGAAAGAGTTAACTTTTGACAGCACTCATGTTTTCACTAAGGTTCTATGGTAATTCATGTTTCAAAAGAATACATGATTAATTTATTCACATGTTTGGAATGTGACCAACAAGATATATCTTATTATATATGTGGTATAAATGATGGTATTCACGTTCTTATTATGTGACCTTTCAAGTAATCGTTTTCTTTATACTATGAGATTAGACATATGTATTTTGGATAAGCCTAAATATAGGAATCGATTAATTTAGACATCACATATTATTGTTTAAGGCTATAACTTTTTGTTATGTTATAACAGTATAGTTTTAGAAAAAGGACAACCTGTAGGGAGGGTGACAACCCGTTGCGTCGGACAAGGTGGTGGGAATCAAACCCACAACTGAAGTGCAACATGCCTTTATCTCCTACCACTGGCCTACAGGAAGTCCCTAGTTAGTAGAAACTAGTTTTATTATATTAAGCGGTATGATAGATGACGTATAAGTCCATTTTTGGAACCGTATACGATTAATCTCACCATAGATGGACTTATATATATATATATATATCTTTTTCTAACCATATGTTTGAGACAGATGGAATGATCAATCATTCTATCACATGATCTGCTAACACTTCACGAAAGACAAATTCAAACTCATTTATTTAAGGGATGAAGTGGAAATTTTTTAAGGAACAAACAACAGTGAGATTGTACCGAAATAAAGTAAGTATTTCTTCTAATTCAAATTATTGAACTTTTGGGAGATGATTTTGAAAACCAAAAATTTTGTCCTAGTGTTCTTATATCTGATGAATCAGATTGTACCTTAGATCATCACGAATTTATGTCATTGTGATTGTTTTCTTTTTCATAGACATATTCTCTACCACTCTCCATCCGACCTTGATGGATATATTTCCCTTCCATATCCATATTTTCACCAATGTTCTCCTATTTGGAAACCCAGTGATGAGTTACTTTTCATTTTCTTTATGTTTCTAACGTTCCTTTTTTAAACTGATTATTGAGTATTCCTTTTTACGATGTGGGTTTCTATGAAAGAAACTTTCAAGTAGAAAACCATGTAAAACCCCGACGAATTTCGTGGGAGAAATTCATTTTATGGGGGTAGAATGTAACACCCAGAGATTTTATGAGAAGTATTCTTTTTAATTTATTTAATGTCTTGTGTTGTATGCTATGCCAAGATTATCTTGTGCTATACACAACACCGTATTAGCTTGCTGTATACGCAACACTATTCTTGGATCGTGTTATACACAATTTCAAGTTCATTTGATATAAGTTATTCTACCCAACATTGAGTTTATATATATATATATATTCAATGTATAAATTAAATATGGTTGGATTCTGTTATATGCAACAACAAAGGTGTCTTTCACTACACGCAACCTTGACTTGGCTTGCATTACATGCAATCACGACCTTCCTCAATAGCGTGTGTTGTACACAATACCGGGTTTTACTAAACAACGATATATGGTTATAATATTAGCAAAAACTAGCCTTTATGAATAATATTAACTAAATTTTTATTTATATAAATTATTATTCATCTTACACATTTTCTAGAACATGGTATGAGAACAAAATAAATTTTTCAGGTAAAATAATTATTTTTAAAAAAATGCAGTTTTTCCGCCTTTTGATGGTGAACCCACATTAAATCTAGTTTTTGACATGTTTATAAGTTCAATTTTACAAAATAAAATTCTTCTTTGGAATCAGGATATAAAATTTTACCTTGGGTAAAATTTTTATATTATTCTAATAACTTTTATATTTTAATGAATAGTAAAAACACACTATTTTATTTAAAAAAACTTTTTTCATCGTAATAATTTATGAACTTAATTTATAATATTTAATTGTTTTAAAGTATAAATAGAATATATTTTTACCATTTAATATAATGTATTTCATTAGCATTGATTTTACATTCAATCTGTAGGTTAAATCAATTCAATCTTTTGCAATGTTTTAAACAAAAACCCGTTTTCTTTCAACAACAGAATTAATTTTAATTTAATTTCTATAACTTCTGTGTATTTAATTTGGAAAAAAGGATTCCATATTTAAAATCAGTGGGTCAAAATTATGTTAATAGGCTTTTTTTTTTGGCATTATGAATAGTAACTATGGTAAATTTTATTTACCATAGTAAAAGGTACATCGGGTAATTGAGGGTAAATATAATGTTATAAAATTACCCTAAAACTTTTATTACTTTAATTGGATGCTTATATTTCGTCCTAAGTCATATTTGGGTCTAAATGTAATCCATTCGATCCCACATGGAGGTGATTGAGACCATAAATTTATTTTATTTAAAGGAAAGTGAAATATGTCTCACTCAACATTAATAGTTAATGTATTTTTAATATAAGTTTATACCGAATATAAATTCGGTTATAAATACTCATTTGAAATATAAAATGTTTTTATTTATCATGGTAATTTATTTATAATTTTTGAGATATATTTAATCACTTTAATAGCTTATACATTAATGATGCAGAAATTATTTATTTGGTGAAAAATATGTAATATTGTTTTTATTGAAATAATAATACCCATTAAAAGGCTCATAAACCTGACCAAAACATATTGTTAGTGTATATATATACACCATAAGAATCCAATGACCGAATATATGACCATTTGGAGTCTTAAAAAAGTGAATATGACACATATATTATTTTATTTTAAATGATGTCAAAGTTGCCACCTTCATAATTTAATAAAAATATAACATTTTAAAATTTGGGTGTTTTAGAATATATATGACAACCCTGCTTTTATAACAAACTGAAACATGATTTATTACATAAAACATCACTTGATACAATAAAGAAGATCGATAAGTTTAGTGTCTTTGGGGCTTATGATCCTTACATTAAAACTTAAAACATGAAATACAACATCATTATTAAAAACATCCTTTACAAGACCACTACATTCCCTCATACATAGCATTGAATGGGATAAACTGAGGACATGTATAAGAAAAGGGTGAGCTATGAAGCCCAATAAGGGAGTACACATGAAATAACATGAGGACTAAAATACATGTTAGACAATAGGAATATCAATAGAGCATAAAAGAAACATGGACATAAAGGCATGATAAGGCATGATAATCATAACATGGAAATGTGGCAACATCACTTGTCATGGAATTAGCATGAGCCAAGGCTCATTGCACATGGAGCATGGGTAAATCCTCATTGCATATAAAGAACCAGTAAACCCTCTTTGCACTTGAATTAGCATGAGTCAACACTCATTACACATGAGGTGTCATGATACTATACTTTACCCAATGCATTGGAATGCTATAAGGGCACACCCTTCTTAAACATTTCATTTCATGCATAAGTGTGCCACATGGATCATAAAACATGGATTCATAAAACATAATCATTTATTCCACGTTAATGGAATGTCGAATTCATACATGAATCTTTACAATCAATAAGTAAATGTGCATAAAGGTGAATACCTTTGATGGAGAAATGGGCATGATATTCACTACACAATGACATTGGATTAGAAAATCGGTGCGATTTTGGCAGTGTAACTACGTGACATAAGAATTCATAAAAATGGTTGATGAGATAGAAAGGGGTTCCTCATCATATTTACAAGTAATGGAAAGTAATTAGGTCACATTGATACATGTCCCAACAATTTTAATGCAATTTAGATTCATGATACAAAAGTATTGCTTGAATGTAAAAGAGGAGAAAGAAGTTCCTTTCGGAATTTCGGCATAGTAATGGTTGTACATGGGAGGAATTTAATGAGAGAGAAAGGGTATCCCATAATTAAAACATAAATAGGGCAGTACGAGGGAGGTGTGAAACCATACCACAACATTTATTATTGAAATTATAAGGGCAAACCAACTTAAAGAAAATTGGACAAAATGAGAAAGGAAGAAAAAACCCTTACTTGGAAGTGTGCTTCCAAAGGCATGAGAGAAGCTTTTTTGGAGCTATAGGAACCTTGGGAGGATTTTAGAGGGAGTATAGAATAGGTTGGACGAACTCCAAAGATTTTGAGTGAGGAGGAATTGGGAGCTTGGTGGGTTTTATATAGGAAAGGTAAGGGAATTCTTTTTTATTTAGGTTTGGGACCCCTTATATTAAATTAATCCAAACCACAAACCATCCCATTCTATTTGCCCATGATTTTTGGAAAAGGTAAGAGGAAAAAAATATTTTATAAGGCCAGGGTCTGAACTTCTTAAAATAATAAGGTTTCTTATGTAGAGGTGAGTCACACTCCCATGGAAATTAATTTAAAAATACAAGGTGTTTAATAAGTCTTGAGAGGTCCATTAATGCATTGAAAAGTAAGTCAAACAAACATAAAATCACATTATTTTAATTTTAAAATATATATTGTCTGAACATAAAGACTAAATTGTTTTATTACATCACTATTGGGTCATTATGATGTCATAAAACACATTATATATTGAAATAGTATTTAATTTTTACCCAAAAATTTGACTGTCTCAGAAAATTATGAAAAATTCACCGTTGGATAATTTCGACATCTTGATTACAGAAATAACATTTATTTTATCTAAATAATTTTTTAATATGTTAATTTTCACTTTAAAAAACCGACATTTATCGAAAATTCACAAGTTTTGACAGAAATGGCTCTCAAACCATAATAAAAATTATAATTTCATTCATAAAATTATAAGATCATATATATTTAATAAAAATTAATTTAATAATAATAATAATATTTTATTAAAATATTATTTAATTCAAAAATCCCTTAATTTAATAAAATATAATTCTTAATTAAATGATAAATAAAAACACTATTTGTATATTAAAAACTATTTACAATGTATCAAAAAAAGACAAGAAGGTATATTCATTATTATACACAAAAAAAATATACATGGACATGGTACTAGTGATTTGTTACATAACCCCTTAAAATATCCGCATAAGACCTAAGGGTAAGGTGTGCGATGGTGACAGACTCTTGGGGTGGCTCGGATAACATCGCTCGAGTGGTAATCTCTATCAACTTACACTTTTCCTGTATATGGTCTCGTTCGAGCTTGACATGGTGAAGCTCAGCTTGGGATTGGTCAAGAGCAAAGCCCAAGGATGCCACCTCTTTTCCGAGCTCTGACAAATGGGCTTCGTATGGAGCAATTCTACTGGACGAGGCCATCGCTTCTTTTGTCTGAGTAAATTGGATTTGTTAAACCCCTATATTTATACTAATCATGTGATCATTGTTCAGTGACAATATTATCAATGGTAAAAATTCTTTACATAAAACCAATGATGTTTACAATTTATATAAAAATAAAGAGACATTTAATTAGATTAATAGGGATTTCCATTAATGAAACTTTGGTTCGTTACAAAATTCCCCCTTAAGAAATTTCCCCCTCGAAATTTTCCTTTTCCCACACTAAAATATATATGGGTAACTCAACTTCATCACTTCCTCCGATTCCAAAGTCACTTCTTCAAACTTGTGGTTTCTCCACAACACCTTGATGAGTGGAATTGACTTATTTCATAGAACTTTTTCTCTACAATCTAATACCTTCACTGGTTGTCCTCATAAGAAAGATCATCTTCCAATTGTACCACCTCAGAAGAGAGTACATGTGAAGGGTTCGGTATGTACTTCCTTAAGAGGGATACATGAAAGACATCATGTACTTTGGCCAAGGTAGGTTGAAGTTCTAGTCGATAGGCCACAGCCCCGACACGATCAAGAATCCTGAAGGGTCCGATGTACCTTGGACTTAACTTCCCTTTCCTTCCAAACCTCATGACCTTATTACACGGAGATATGCATAGAAATACCATGTATCCAACTTTAAACTCAAGGTCTCATCGACGATTATCTTCATAACTCTTCTGTCGAATCTGAGCTGCCTTGATATGCTGCTGAATGGTTTTTACCTTCTCCACCATTTCCTCGACCATTTCTGGTCCAAACAGCTTACGTTCACCGACCTCATCCCAACATGCTGGTGTTCTGCACCTTTTACCATACATGGCTTCATATTGTGCCATTTGGATGCTTGAGTGGAAACTATTTTTACAAGAGAACTCAACTAGAGGAAGATGTTGATCCCATTCTCCTTTAAAGTCCATTGTGAATGCTCTAAATATATCCTCAAGTGTTTGGATAGTCCGCTTGGATTGGCCATAAATTTGAGGATGATAGGCCGTACTGATGTTCAGTTCAGTATTTAGAGCATGTTGAAGAATCTTCCAAAACATAGAGGTGAATCTTGGATCTCGGTCAGACACAATAGATAGTGGTACTCCATGCAACATGCCCACTTCCCTGATATATATCTTTGC
The DNA here is from genome assembly GCA_963277665.1 of Viscum album. Classification (NCBI taxonomy): domain Eukaryota; kingdom Viridiplantae; phylum Streptophyta; class Magnoliopsida; order Santalales; family Viscaceae; genus Viscum; species Viscum album. The sequence continues at coordinate 156,131,282 of OY728128.1, read as the reverse complement.
CAGTTGATCCAAAGATAAATCCTCCCAAATATCAATTAAGTGTAAAATAATTGTAAGATGATCCACAACAACCCAGATTTCATTGTTGCCTTTGGATGTCCTTAGAAGTCTGCTTACAAAGTCCATGGTGATGTTCTCCCATTTCCATTCTGGTATGGGCAATGGTTACATCATCCCCTTAGACTTCTACCACTCTGCCTTCACTTGCTGAAACACCAGGCACTTTGATGTATATATTCAATGATCTCCTTATTCATATTATCCCACCAAAAGTTTTCTATGGGATCTAGACACATCTTTCTGCTCCCTGGGTGAATAGAGAAATTTGAACTATGTGCATCATCCAAAAGTTCATTCTTCATCTCCGGACATTATGGAACACATAGTCCTTTCCCAAACTTCACAGTTCCTTCTTAATTAACATTAAACTCTGAGGATTTCCATTTTTTGATAGCTCCCACTTTTTCTTGAATTCCCACATCATCCTTTTGAGCATCCTTTAAACTTTCCAAAAGAGATGGTTGAGCAATAATTTTTGAATAGATTGATGATGTTCCCTTCTCTATGATTCCCATGTCCATCTTCATCAATTCTAAGAAGATTGGATCCTTCTCAATTATCATCATTGATAGAATCGCTGGATCCTTTCTACTTAGGGCATCTGCCACCTTGTTCTATTTCCCATGGTGGTAATGGATTGAACAGTCATAATCCTTGATGAGCTCTATCCATCTTCTCTAGTGCATATTAAGATCTTTCTATGTGAATATATATTTAAGACTCTTGTTGTCAGTATATATCTCACATTTCTCTCCTTAGAGATAATGCTACTAGATTTTCAAGGCAAAAAACATAGACACCAACTCCAGATCATGTGTTGGATAGTTTCTCTCATGGATTTTCAACTGCCTTGAGGAATATGATATCATTTAATCATTTTGCATCAGCACACAGCCTAAGCCCTTCTTTGAAGCATAACTGAATTCCACATAAAGTTCTCCACTTGTGGGTAAAGTGAGAATGGTAACAGTGATAAGACTCCTTTTCAACTCCTTGAAGCTTTCTTCGCATTCATCAATCCAATAAAACTTTACAACCTTCTGAGTTAGCTTGGTAAGAGTTTTGGACAATCGTGAGAAATTTCTCACAAATTGTCGATAATATCCAACTAACCCCAAGAAGCTACGAATATCGGTTACCGATGTTGGACTCAGCCATCCCTCAATTGCATCTGTTTTAGAGGGGTCCACATATATCCCATTGCTTGTGATGATATGGCACAAGAAGGAGACCTCCTTCAACTAAAACTCACAATTGTTGTACTTTGCATAGAGCTTCTCCTTGCGCAAAGTCTCTAGTACAGTTCTTAAATTCTCCTCATGATCCTCCTTGGTTTTGGAGTATATTAGAATATCATCTATAAATACTACCCCAAATTTTTCAAGGTAATCTCTAAAGACTCTATTCATCAAGTCCATGAATATTGTGGTAGAATTGGAGAGTCCTAAAGGCATTACTATGAATTCATAGTGCCCGTATCTCGTATGAAATGTAGTCTTGGGGGCATCTTCCTTCTTCACCCTTACTTGATAATATCCCGACCGCAAATCCACCTTGGATAAGTATTTTTCTCCACACAGCTGATCGAACAAGTCATCAATTTTTGGGAGAGGATACTTGTTCTTTATCGTGCTTTTTTTATGTTCACAATAATCGATGCAAAGCCACATTGACCCATCCTTCTTCTTGACGAAGAGGACTGGTGCACCCCATGGTGAAGCACTTGGGAGTATAAACCCTTTATCCAGATTATCCTGTAGTTTTTTCTTCAGCTCTTAAAGCTCAAAAATATCCATTCTATATGGAGTCATGGATATTGGTTATAAGGCCCCATGCCTTAAACCTTACTTAAAATTGAATTAAATGAATAATTCACATTGAGGATCTTTTCAGGTTTAGAGTTTTAGAGAATTAGGACATAACTATTACATCTCAAAAGATTAAAAAGTAGTCTATTCTTCTAAATTTCCATAAAATAAAAACTCTTAAAATGAAACATGTCTAGTTTCATGTTTTAGGTAGCATGAATTTCCCTTGATCCCATCCTTCACCCTATTCCACGCTAAGTCCTGTGAAAAACATTTCAAAAACTTGGGATGAGCATAAAAATTCAGTAAGGGATACACAAAGAATAACAACTGTTAGTTTATCAAAAATTAAACCATGTATACTTTATCAAAATAATACTTTTCACCTTTATGAAGTAGTAAAAACTCTTCACTAAATAAAATATCATTACTTACCTTTTTGTAACCAAAGGATTACCATAAAACCCATATAAAGAACACATAACATATATAAAGGTAACTTGGGACATAAAAATACTTAAGTGGAATAACCATACGGTCGACTCCCACACATTTCACTTAATGGAATAGCCATACGGCCAATTTCCATACATACATAATGGAATATCCATATGGCCGACTTCCATACCCAATGCATTGGAGGTTATAACGTAACCACCCGTCCTGGTATTCACGGCACCACCCGTCATATGGTTTATAACATAACCACCCATTAAAATGTCTAAGTACCAATATAAAATCATAAAACATAAAACCAATATAATGGAATGATAACATTTCCACATTTCAATCACAATATATCATAAATATATTGACATAATAAAATACTTTATCAAAACCATTTTCAATACCAAAATACATAAAAGATTATATGGTATTTATTTTATTTTAAAAACATTACGGCTTGTTGAGGAATCCAATGACCAAATAATACTCGCGGTGGTGGAAATGGTCTTTTTCGCCGCGTACGTTAAAAGAAACATTCTTTTTTTCGTTTTGTAAAACGCTTTGTAGAAAAAAATTCCTTTTGTATAAAAGTAAAAGTCAAAGGGTTTTATACACCGTATAAAAGAAAGCTGTGTATAAAATGAAATATGCCTCAATGAAAGGAGATTGAGACGAAGTCCCTTATAAAGACGGTATCCTTGGTTTAAGGATAAATCAATTGCATAATTATGTGTGACAAATGAATATACCAAATATAAGTGGATATTAAGTGTAAAATAATCAAAGGTCATTCACACATATTCAAAGGATTACATATTCAATAACTACATGTTGAACCCAAAGAAATCGAAATCGGGTTAAGAAGTTCCCTTGACAGCCTAACAGCGTCACATCAAAATGAGTTGATGAGAGATAAAAAGTGTATCTCATCACTTGGACATAAAAGTTACATCAATAAGGATATATGAGAACATATCCCAACATAACAATATGTAAATTAAAAGACCCAATAAAATAATTCTTTTAAAAAGAGGAGGGTGAAAGGTTCCCTTACCGACTTGGGTATCTTTCGAAACATACGACCCGTGAAAGAAGGACAATACATCATTGATGTAAATACTCATAAATGAAGGAATATTAAAAAATGAGTAAAATAATGGTCAGTAGATACACCACTCAAAGGAAATTTTGTAACATGTAGTATAAATCTCACGGGAATAAAAGTGAGATGAAAAATAACTTATGAAAACTCGGCAGCCTAACAGCGCCACATAAAACTTCCAAAAATGGATTGATGAGATCAAATAGGGTATCTCATCACATTAAAACAAAATTTACATAAAGAGGAATATGAAATAACATCCCCCATCATAAAAAATAGGATCTTAAAATAAGTGAAATAAAGGGGAGTACTTAAAAAGAATGAGAGAGGTTAGATCTCTTACGAAAATTTGGTAGCCTAACGGCGCAACTCAAAACTTCCAAAATGGATTGATGAGAGAGAATATGGTCTCTCATCACATGAACAAAAAAATTATAGTAAGTGTAATATATAATAAAATCCCAATAACAATAAAGATGATCTTTAGAGGGAATGACATAAAAGAGTGTACTTAAAAAGAAGGAGAGGAGTAAGATCCCTTACCTCGGGTCCGAATTGACTCGATCGTTCTTTAACGTCCTTTAAAAGTGTAACTCCTTTTGATTTAAGCCTAAAGGCTTCCTTTGAAAGGATTCTGCCCAAAGGGAATCCTCTAGGAGGAGGAGAGGTATGTAGAGAGAGTAAATGGGCAGGGTTTGGCCGAGCCAAAGGCTTGGGGAGTGTGTGAAATGAGGTAGAGGTGGGGGCCTTTTATAAGAGGAGAGGAGGGGCACTTTTGGAAAGTAAAGAAATATTACTTTATTTGAAAATGTGTTTCGGTTTTAAAAGGTCCCACATTGATATAATTCGTGGATAAGGTTATAAGGGTTCGAAATCCACCCATACAATAAGTTTTGTACATGTGTAGTTCATATATTTTACATTATCTTTCCATTTTATTTAAATCATTAAATAATGATGTCATCGCTGTATCATTATTATGTCATAAATAGTTTAATTTATTTAATGTCTAAAAATAATAGAAAAATTACTATGATGTATGAAATATTTTTAGCTTTCCAATAACTATTTATAATAAAAAATATGACTTGTATAACCCCACTTAAAAATTGTTTTAGTAAAACATATCATGTTTGTGTTATTTTTACTTTTACATTAAATAAAAAGTTATTTATGTCATTTCCCAACCAAAGTGGGTCCATGGGGTCCCCAAGTTGACCCATGGATTTTCTTGGTCGTCCATTACACATCCAATGAGGTTAGTACATGTGTCAAGTTCATTTCATATTATTAAAACATTATTTTTACCTTAAACTACACTAATTACCTCTAATCGTGATTAAAAACTTAATAAGTTACTATTCACCAAAAAATTATTTTTATCCCATTGAACCACATTTTACTTCTTAATGAAAACCATGTATGTTGGATTTTTGAAATTCAAAACACAAAGATGGAAAATTTTCATTTAAACCGAAAAATCAGTTTTTATAAGTACCACTTAGTGGTGTCACTATTCATCAAAAATTGATGTTTTTCAGGAAAATCCCAAAAAATCACCATAATCTATATTTGATATTCTGAATTCAAAAATGAAGTCTAATTTACAAAATTAAAAACATATATGTTTCATTAATTAATTTAATAATTCATTCCCGTTGTCAGAGAAAATAGCGTGTTTTTATGAAACAATAAGTATCAAAATATTGCCACTAGTTTAAGTCCGATTTCAAAGTGAAATTAATTCCAACGACCACTATTGGATTTAATGGAAAAAATATTTTCTAATTTTACTTTAAAACCAATTCAAAAGATAATATAATCATATAAATAAATTAGATTAAAAAGTGGTTTTGAATTAAAAAACAACATTTTACACTATTCATTAAAAAAATGAACTTTATCAGAAAAATACCAAAAATTTACACAAAGTAAAATTTGATGTCCCGATTATAAAGAAGAGTTTTATTTGGTAGAAAATAATTTATAAGAGTGATAAAAACTATTTTTAATGACAGTTCACCATCAAAAGGTGATAAGTGAACCTTTAGTGAAAACTAGGGCATATACGCCTAAAATTGAATTCTTTCCGTATTTTAAGCCTTTTGATAAATGTAAAAACATTTAAAAAACATATATAATCATATTTTAGTTATTCCTATCCATTCCCACCAATACAACGTCTACATGTTAACTACCATTTAAAATAATATTATTTTATTATTAGAGTGGAACGTAAGATTCCCAAGAAACTCGTTGTTGCGTATTGGGTACGCCATCGAGCATAACATTCCCTTTAAAGTAATATTAATATTTTATTCACAAATATGGATAAATATAAAGATGTCATATTCTTTATTTACCTGGGGTGTTACATCCTTCCCCCCTTTTTGGGAATTGCGTCCTCACAATTTTAAAATTGGGCTTGGAAACATCCTTGAAAGTCCCACATCGGGAGAAGAGTCAGTAAAACAATCACTTTAAAATAAAGAAAGATAAGTACAAAGGTCACCCGAGTTAACCCATACTAGGATTTCATGTATGAAAATATGGACATGGAGGAAAAAAAGGGTCATGTTCTGATGGAGAGTGATAGAAAACATGTTTAGGAGAAAGTTAACCATGAGAAAATCACAAACTTGTGATGGGTTAAACGGTATTCGATTCCCCAGTAGGAAAAGTTAATAGACAACATTTTTGTTTTAAGCTACTTTTTATTGAGGAATTTATTCATAAGGAAACATAATCACTTATCATGTTGACTTTCAACTTTTACTAGATTCCTTAATCAAACTCATATTTTTTTTCAAAAGACGAGTATTTAGGGAGACTTGTTCACATTAAGAGTACTATAATCAACTTCTAGAGAATCACCTAATCCACCATAGAGAACTATATACATCCCATGTCTTTAGGCTTTAACCAAAACCAAAACCAGAAAGATTAGTACAAGGTCAGACAATCCAGAAAAGGATAACCCATTAGAAAGAAATTCTATTCTTAATCTCCAAAATTTGTCCAACAAAACCCAAAGTTCAACGAGGACCATCCGATAAACAATTTGTCCATAAAATCCCTCAAAGTAAACCAATCTAAGATTGAAACCCAAACATTTGAAGGATTTAGTCACATAGTCTTCCATGTTAAATTGTAACATTTATCTCCAAACAACATCTGTTTCTCCTAAAGTCTCGTATTGAAAAGTAATTAACCTAATCACATATCCTCCATGATAGGTTAATCATTTTCATAAATAACCCAAAATCAACTTACTCTTAATTCATAAAATCATATAACTAGAAAGAATCAGTCAAACTAACCAGGGACTTCACATAGTCTAGTGGTAGGTGATAAATACCAGTCGCACTTTGGTTGTGGGTTCGATTCCCGCAGCTTTGTCCGACGCGACGGGTAGTCACACGGTCTACGTGTTGTCCTTTTTCCAAAACTACATAATTCTTAAAACATTCCCCAAAATGAGATAAAATTTTCAAGAATAATCATAACATATTTTAACCTCAAGTTTATCTCATTCCTTTCATTTTCCATCATATCATAGAGTAACCCATAATTACCTAAAAATTAAGGATCATATAAACCCTAATGGTTACCTTAATAATTATTACCTAAACTTCCACATTGAGTTGGCCATCTCGTACATGATGCATTAGAGAACTCACCAAGGTTCAAGTGGTTGATCATGACTCCTTGATAGTTGGTTTAGAACAACTATGAGATTCCTCATTGAATCCCCCATCTCATCCAGTATCTTAATCAGTGAACCACCACAGTTTCCTTCAAACCCATTGTCACTTTGGTGCCTACTAGATCCAGCCATTTACTAAAACCAAAAAGGTCAGTGTGAGTATATCAACATAACCATCATGGACTAATGAGGAATATAAACACTAATATATACTTACTCATTTACTTTATCTAAAACTAGGACTCTTTTTGAAATCCTAACCATTATGGTAATGTCACTTATGCTTAGAGAATACCCTAACCTATAAAGTTATCTAAACCGACCTTTGATACCAACTATAAGGCCCCATGCCTTAAACCTTACTTAAAATTGAATTAAATGAATAATTCACATTGAGGATCTTTTCAGGTTTAGAGTTTTAGAGAATTAGGACATAACTATTGCATCTCAAAAGATTACAAAGTAGTCTATTCATCTAAATTTCCATAAAATAAAAACTCTTAAAAAGAAACATGTCTAGTTTCATGTTTTAGGTAGCATGACTTTCCCTTGATCCCATCCTTGACCCTATTACACGCTAAGTCCTGTGAAAAACATTTCAAAAACTTGGGATGAGTATAAAAACTCAGTAAGGGATACACAAAGAATAAAAACTGTTAGTTTATCAAAAATTAAACCATGTATACTTTATCAAAATAATACTTTTCACCTTTATGAAGTAGTAAAAACTCTTCACTGAATAAAATATCATTACTTACCTTTTTGTAAACTAATGATTACCATAAAACCCATATAAAGAACACATAACATATATAAAGGTAACCTGGGACATAAACATACTTAAGTGGAATAACCATACGGTCGACTCCCACACATATCACTTAATGGAATAGCCATACGGCCAATTTCCATACATACTTAATGGAATAGCCATACGGCCGACTTCCATACACAATGCATTGGAGGTTATGACATAACCACCCGTCCTGGTATTCACGGCACCACCCGTCATATGGTTTATAACGTAACCACCCGTTAAAATGTCCAAGTACCAATATAAAATCATAAAACATAAAACCAATATAAAGGAATGATAACATTTCCACATTTCAATCACAATATATCATAAATATATTGACATAATAAAATACTTTATCAAAACCATTTTCAATACCAAAATACATAAAAGATTATATGTTATTTATTTTATTTTAAAAACATTACGGCTTGTTGAGGAAGCCAAAGGCCAAATAATACTCGCGGTGGCGGAAATGGTCTTTGTCACCGCATACGTTAAAAGAAACATTATTTTTTTCGTTTTGTAAAACGCATCGTAGAAAAAGATTCCTTTTGTATAAAAGTAAAAGTCAAAGGAGTTTTTACACCGTATAAAATAAAGCTGTGTATAAAACGAAATATGCCTCAATGAAAGGAGATTGAGACGAAGTTCCTTATAAAGACGGTATCCTTGGTTTAAGGATAAATCAGTTGCATAATTATGTGTGACAAATGAATACACCAAATATAAGTGGATATTAAGTGTAAAATAATCAAAGGTCATTCACGCATATTCAAAGGATGACATATTCAATAACTACATGTTGAACCCAAATAAATCGAAATTGGGTTAAGAAGTTCCCTTGACAGCCTAACGGCGTCACATCAAAATGAGTTGATGAGAGATAAAAAGTGTATCTCATCACATGGACATAAAAGTTACATCAATAAGGATATATGATAAAATATCACAACATAACAATATGTAAATTAAAAGACCCAACAAAAGAAGTCTTTTAAAAAGAGGAGGGTGAATGGTTCCCTTACCGACTTGGGTATCTTTCGAAACATACGACCCGTGAAAGAAGGACAATACATCATTGATGTAAATACTCATAAATGAAGGAATATTACACAATGAGTAAAATAATGGTCAGTACATACACCACTCAAAGGAAATTGTGGAAAATGTAGTATAAATCTCACGGGAATAAAAGTGAGATGAAAAATCATTTACGAAAACTCGGCAGCCTAACAACGCCACTTAAAACTTCCAAAAATGGATTGATGAGATCAAATAGGGTATCTCATCACATTAAAACAAAATTTACAGAAAGAGGAATATGAAATAACATCCCCCATCATAACAAATAGGAGCTTAAAATAAGTGACATAAAGGGGAGTACTTAAAAAGAAAGAGAGAGGTTAGATCTCTTACGAAAATTCGGCAGCCTAACGGCGCCACTCAAAACTTCCAAAATGGATTGATGAGAGAGAATAGGGTCTCTCATCACATGAACATAAAAATTACAGTAAGTGTAATATATAATAACATCCCAATAACAATAAATATGATCTTTAGAGGGAATGACATAAAAGAGTGTACTTAAAAAGAAAGAGAGGAGTAAGATCCCTTACCTCGGGTCCGACTTGACTCGATCGTTCTTTAACGTCCTTTAAAAGTGTAACTCCTTTTGATTTAATCCTAAAGGCTTCCTTTGAAAGGATTCTGCCCAAAGGGAATCCTCTAGGAGGAGGATAGGTATTTAGAGAGAGTAAATGGGTAGGGTTTGGCCGAGCAAAAGGCTTGAGGAGTGTGTGAAATGAGGTAGAGGTGGGGGCCTTTTATAAGAGGAGAGGAGGGGCACTTTTGGAAAATAAAAAAATATTACTTTATTTGAAAATGTGTTTCGGTTTTAAAAGGTCCCACATTGATATAATTCGTGGATAAGGTGATAATGGTTCTAAATCCACCCATCCAATAAGTTTTGGACATGTGTAGTTCATAGATTTGACATTATCTTTCCATTTTATTTAAATCGTTAAATAATGATTTCATCGCTGTATCATTATTATGTCATAAATAATTTAATTTATTTAATGTCTAAAAATTAAAGAAAAATTACTATGATGTAGGAAATATATTTAGATTTCCATGTACTATTTATAATAAAAAATCTGACTTGTATAACCCCACTTAAAAATTGTTTTAGTAAAACATATCATGTGTGTGTCATTTTTACTTTTACATTAAATAAAAAGTTATTTATGCCATTTCCCAACCAAAGAGGCTCCATGGGGTACCCAAGTTGACCCATGGCTTGTCATGGTCGGCCATTACACGTCCAATGAGGTTAGGACATGTTTCAAGTTCATTTCATATTATTAAAACATTATTTTTACCTTAAACTACACTAATTACCTCTAATCGTGATTAAAAACTTAATAAGTTACTATTCACCAAAAAATTATTTTTATCCCATTGAACCACATATTACTTCATAATGAAAACCATGTATGTTGGATTTTTGAAATTCAAAACACAAATATGGAAAAATTTCATTTAAACGGAAAAATCAGTTTTTATAAGTACCACTTAGTGGTGTCACTATTCATCATAAATTGATGTTTTTCAGAAAAATCCCAAAAATTTACCATAAGCTTTATTTGATATTATGAATTCAAAAATGAATTATCTTTTACAAAATTCAAAACATATATGTTTCATTAATTAATTTAATAATTCATTCCTGCTGTCAGAGCAAATAGCGTGTTTTTATGAAACAATAAGTATCAAAAGATTGACACTAGTTTAAGTCCGATTTCAAAGTGAAATTAATTCCAACGACCACTATTGGATTTAATGGTAAAAATATTTTATAATTTTACATTAAAACCAATTCAAAAGATAATATAATCCTATAAATAAATTAGATTAAAAAGTGGTTTTGAATTAAAAAAACAACATTATACATTATTCATTAAAAAAATGAACTTTATCGAAAAAATACCAAAAATTTACACAAAGTAAAATTTGATGTCCTGATTCTAAATAAGAGTTTTATTTGGTAGAAAAGAATTTATAAGAGTGGTCAAAACTATTTTTAATGACAGTTCACCATCAAAAGGTGATAAGTGAACCTTTAGTGAAAACTAGGGCATATACGCCTAAAATTGAATTCTTTCCGTATTTTAAGCCTTTTGATAAATGAAAAAACATTTAAAAAACATATATAATCATATTTTAGTTATTTATATCCATTCCCACCAATACAACGTCTACATGTTAACTACCATTTAAAATAATATTATTTTGTTATTAGAGTGCAACGTAAGATTCCCAAGAAACTCGTTGTTGCGTATTGGGTACGACATCGAGCATAGCATCCCCTTTAAAGTAATATTAATATTTGATTCACAAATATGGATAAATATAAAGATGTCATATTCTTTATTTACCTGGGGTGTTACATTGGTAATGCACCGGGTATAAGTTTAATTAAGAACTCAGCATATCTTCTAGGAGGAAGATCAGGCAGTTCCTCGGAATACACTTCAGCGAATTCCCTCACAATAGGAATTTCTTCAATGATGGTTTCTTCCTTGGACTCAATTATCTGAGCCAGATACGTGTGCTCATATCGATGTAATATCCACACATGAGATGATGGAGCGAAAGGAGATTTATCTTCGTCCTTACACTTGTAAAGAATCGGGGGTCGATTCTCCATATGGAGTGTGATTTCCCTCTCCCGAAAATTTATGTTGGCTCTATATAAGGAAAGCCAGTCTATTCCTTGAATTGCATCAAATTCCACTAGAGGGAGTATGGAATGTTTCGCCGGGAATTTCAATCCACAAATTATAATAGGGGAGGACTTATATTAATTGGATGCAATGATTTCCCCATTTTCCGTACTCACCAACATCTACACTTCCATGATTTGTGGTGGTGTTGGGATTGTTCTACTAAACTTTTGAGATATAAAAGAATGCGTAGAACCTGAATCAAAAAGTACTTTCACTATTCTTGAATGAATAACTAGCATACCTGTCACCACTTCGTTTTCGGGGTTCACTTCAGCAGAAGTGATGGAAAAAGATCTTCCTTGATGCCTTGGAGGTTGTTGGTCGCCTCCGAAAACCCTTGGATTAGGGAACTGATTTGAGAAATGTCCCGGTTCATTGATTTTGTAGCATTGAACAACACGTTGAGGTTCGAACGGAGCATTCCTCTCCTCTGTCACAACTGCAGGTCTTTCTTGGTGACAATTAACAGCTAGGTTCCCTTCTCTTCCACACCTAATTCATTTCCTCATCCCCTTAAGGCAATTTCCAGGGTGCTTCTTCCCGCACTTTTGGCAAGTTGGGTGCTGGATCTTCTTAGCACCGTTGTATTTATCCATCGGACCGCCAGCATTGAAGTCCACCTTACGCTTATTTTCCCCATGATACCCCTGTGATTACCCGATCTCTATTTCGACCTTGAGGGCACATCGGAAAATTTCCTCATAGCTGTCGAAGTCAGGAATCGCTAATGCTTTCCTCAAGCTAGGCTTCATCCCACCAAAGAAGTGGTCAAATTTGCATTCGGGGGTAACGACAAAGCTGGAAGCATATCGTGCAAGCCTTGTGGAGTTTGCCTCATACGATCCAATAGATTATTCATATTTTTTCTTGAGGGAAAGTAAGTCCCTTTCCATCATAAGCCAGAAGGTGCGCAGAAAATATTTATCGAAAAACATCTTCTAGAAATCCTTCCATTCCAACGCCTCGATCACCTCCTTAGGCTTCGTATTTTTGATCAACATCCACCATTGATCTGCTTCACCCTCCATACGATAGTCATCTAGGAGAACCTTCTCTTTTTCAGAACATTGAATGATGGAGAAGTTCTTTTCAATGGAGTTGATGTATTGTTCAGCGATCGTGGGATCGGATGGTCCACTAAAACTAAGAGGCCTTTGTCTCATTAAGCTATCGATAGTGACTTGTTCTTTCTTAGGGGGGGTTGAATGTTCCTCTTGACCCGTGTTTCTATTAAAAACATGAGTTATCTGAGAGAGAAGCGTGACAATGTTTGCGATTCACGCTCCCATTGGATTGGGAATCTCATTAGTACAGTCATCACACTGATCTTCACAATAGTTGTTAGCCCGAGTACTCCTATTACCGACCATTTCCTGGAATACAAGGAAAGTTATGGGTAACACATAAAGTGTAATCTAAATAAAAAAGTTGATGACTTATAAATAAAATTTTATTTCCTTAACTCATGAGTCTATAGGATTCAATCTAGGGTTTTCATGATCTACTTTCTAACATATATTCTTAGGGGCATTTTTATAATTCCCTTAATATGGGTTCATACTAAGCTTGTGAATTTATCGAAAAATATCCCCCGGGAGAGTCGTAACCAAGAGTGAATCAAGGCATGTTGTCATGCACTAGTTCCTATTTGATTCTAGCTCAAAGCGTTGTTTTCAGGTTTTACCCCTTGGTTACATCTGTGCCAGAGCCGCCTCTACCTGCTCGTATCCAGATAGGGATGTATTTGATTGATAACCCACTTACTAAATACTCACCAAAACTTAGGGATGTTTTTATTATACTTAGTCTTGTCTCTAAGGCTTTACTAGGGTTTTCTAATCCTAAACCCAAAAATAACTAAACCTATCCTATGATACAAACTATGACAACCCTACTTTTATTACAAACTTAAACATGATGTATTACATAAAACATCACTTGATACAACAAATAAGATCAAGAGGTTTAGTGTATTTGGAGCTTAGGATCATTACATAAAAACTTAAAACATGAAATACAACATCTTTATGGAAAACATCCTTTACATGACCACTACATTCCCTTGTACTTAGCATTACATGGGATAACATGAGGACATGCATAAGAAAAGGATGAGGTGTAAAGACCAGTAAGGGAGTACACATGGAATAACATGAGGAGTAAAATACATGTTAGACAATAGGCATATCAATAGAGCATAAAAGAAACATTAACATAAAGGCATGATAACACATGATAATCATAACACAGAAATGTTGCAACAACACTTTTCATGGAATTAGCATGAGCCTAGCCTCATTGCACATGGAGCATGAGTAAATCCCAATTGCACATAAAGCATGAGTAAACCCTCGTTGAACTTGAATTAGCATGATTCAACACTCATTTCACATGATGTATCATGATACTATACTTTACACAATGCATTGGAGCGCTATAAGGGCGCACCCTTCTCAAACATTTCATTTCATGCATAAGTGTGCCACATGGATCATAAAACAAGGATTCATAAAACATAATCATTTATTACATGATAAAGAAATTTGGAATTAATACATGAAACTTTACAATCAATAAGTAAATGTTCGTAAAGGTGAATACCCTGGATGGAGAAATGGGCATGGTATTCACTACACAATGACATTGGCTTAGAAAATCATTGTGATTTCGGCAGTGTAACGACGTGACATAAGAATTAATAAAAATGGTTGATGAGAGAGAAATGGGTTCCTAATCATATTTAAATGTAATGGATAGTATGGAGGTCACATAGATACATGTCCCAACAATTGTAATGGAATTTAGATTCATGATACAAAATTATTTCGTGAATGTAAAAGAGGAGAGAGAAGTTCCTTTCGGAATTTCAGCATAGTAACGGGTATACATGAAAGGAATTTAATGAGAGAGAAAGGGTCTACCATCATTCAAACATAAATAGGGAAGTATGTGGGAGGTGTGAAACCATACCCCAACATTTATAATTGAAATTAAAAGGGAAAAACAACTTAAAGAAAATTGGACAAAAATGAGAAAGGAAGAAAAAACCCTTACTTGGATGTGTGCTTACAAAGACTTGAGAGAGCCTTGAGAGAGGCTTCTTGGGAACTAGGGGAACCTTCAGAGGATTGTAGAGATAGTAGGGAAGAGGTTGGACGAACTCAAAAGGTTTTGAGTGAGAAGTAAGTGGGAGATTGGGTGGGTTTATATAAGAAAGGTAAGGGAATTCTTTATTATTTAGGTTTGGGACCCCTTATATTAAATTAATCTGAACCCGAATCCATCCCATGATTTTTGACCATGATTTTTTGAAAAGGGAAGAGGAAAACAATATTTTATAAGTCCAATGTCCTATATTTTTAAAATAATAAGGTTACTTATGTGGAGGTGAGTCACAGTCCCATGAAAATTAATTTAAAAAGACAAGGTGTTTAATAAGTCTTGAGGGGTCCATTGATGCTTTGAAAAGTAAGTCAAACAAACCTAAAATCACATTATTTTAATGGTAAAACATATATTTTCCGAAAATAAATATTATAGTATTTTATTACATCACTATTGGGTCATTATGATGTCATAAAACACATTATATATTTAAACGGTATTTAATTTTTACCCAAAAATTTGGTTGTCTCAGAAAATTATGAAAAATTCACTGTCGGATAATTTTGAAATCCTGATTCCAGAAATAAAATTTATTTTATCTAAATAATTTACTAAATATGTTAACTTTCACTTTTAAAATAAAAACCGACATTTATCCAAAATTCACAAGTTTTGACAGAAATGGCTTTCAAACATTAATAAAAATTATAATTGCATTCATAAAATTATAAGATCATTTATATTTAATAAAAATTAATTTAATAATATTATAATATTTTATTAAAAGATTATTTAATTCAAAAATCCCTTAATTTAATAAAATAGAATTCTTAATTAAATTATAACTAAAAACACTATTTGTACATTAAAAACTATTTACAATGTATCAAAAAAAGACAAGAAAGTATATTCATTATAATACACAAAAATAATATACATGAACATAGTAATAGTGATTTGTTACATAACCCCTTAAAACAGCCGCATAAGACCTCAGGGTAAGGTGTGCGATGGTGACAGACTCTTGGGGTGGCTCGGATAACAACGCTCGAGTGGTAATCTCTATCAACTTCCACTTTTCCTGTAGACGGTTTCGTTCGAGCATGACATGGTGAAACTCAGCATGGGATTGGTTAAGAGTGAATCCCAAGGATGCCACCTCTTTTCGAAGCTCTGACAACTGAGCTTCGTATGGAGCAATTCTACTGGACGAGGCCATCACTTCTTTTGTCTGAGTAAATTGGATTTGTTAAACCCCTATATTTATACTAATCATGTGATTACTGTTCAATGGCTATATTAGAAATGGTCAAAATTCTTAACATAAAACCAAGGAAGTTGACATTTTATATAAACATAAAGAGACATTTAATAAGATCAAGAGGGATTTCCAATAATGAAACTTTGGTTTGTTGCAATATAAATCCAAATAAATATATTCTTATGAACTATATAATATTTATCTTCATCCTAGTATTTTATTTTTAATTTTTATGAAACAAATAAGTATATTTAATAATTATACAAAAATGTTGTAGTAATTATTTTATTAAGATAAATATCAAATAGATGGTTTTACAAATAGTAAAATAAAAAATATATGAACTATTTAATGTGCTCAACTAATTTTATATATTACTATGACATGTTAGGAACCTATTAAATATTTTATTTCAAATATATACTCTATTTGGATTTTATTTAAATTCAAATAAATGAATAGTGTCAAAATTGACACTGTTGTTATTTTACAAAAATAACATATTATTAAATTGTTTAAAAATAAAAAAAAATATTAATAAATTATAAATTGAAATTTATATAGTCTCCAATGTCATAGAGTATCAAATTATCGAAAATTAACAAAACATAAGTGATTATTTATAACCATTTAAAATTTATAATTTTATTACAACATAAAAATTAAATGGATTAAATAAAGATAAATCAAAATGATAAGGTTTAAAATAAGATAAAAAACGTATAAATTTGATTGGTTCATGAGATTACACCCTATATAATCTAATCATCAAATTGAGTTATTTTTGGAGGTTTTTATGTGGTGTTTGAATTTATATTAAACTAATATTTTTTAGGATTCCAAAGGTGCCCCTCTCCTCCCTTATAAAAGGGCACATCCTCCCTCTCCTCCTCACACCATTTTGAGCCTTGAAGCTCGCCCAAACCCTGCCCATTTCCATTCTAGACTTCCCTAGAAATATTCTAGAGGTCCCGTTCTTCTTCAAAGACCAATTTTAGTGCCCTAATAGGAGGTTCCAAAGAGGCGTCTCGAAGAAGAGGTAATATCCATTACCGATTCTTTCGAATTTATTTCTTCTTCCACTTCCTCTTTTTAGTTTCTTCATTATGAAGTAATAACATAAGTATCACTCAGATAATGATATTTTATTATAAATATGAAACAACCCTATTCCACCTTCTATGCATCCCACTGAAAATGAAATCACCGCTCGTGCGTACGTACAGAATACTGTCTCCACGCCATGGTGTAATCTGTTTTCCACCACCACCTTACTTAGATGGGTATAATGGTGTAAATAAATAACTATATATGATTATTGTAAAGTGATATTTATTCTGAAATATTATACATAAACATAGATACAATTCCACGATCATGGGAATGATATCATCGCTTGTGCGTACGTACGGACTACCGTCGCAACGACGCGATGAGATTCATTCTCCATGTTAACCATTCATGAATGATTGTAAAGTATATATACTAAATAATAATTAAATATATGACATAATAATGATACTGGATTTATGTATATATATATATGTATGTCACTTACTTAATTCCATTCAATTCAATAAGGAAACGAAAACATCAATCATGCGTACGTACGACCTACCGTCTCCATGAACGGTGTATTTCTTTCCATTAATAAATATATCATATATATGTATATGCTGAATATATATTATTTATAAATCATGTTTTACATTATGAAATTAAGAAAATCAGGATAGAAGTAATAAAGAACAACAAGTTAAAACATGTACGATAAATGAAACGTTTTTACCCAAAACACTACTTTAACATTGATTTCAAATGAACGGGTAATATAAAGTCATAAGTGAACCATATATGAAATCATAACAGTGAATATGCTTCTTTAATAAGTCAATGACATTATTTAAATCAGTATACAGTAGATTCGTATACATACAAAGCATATCAGATGAAAGGTAAGGGATAATGTTGCAATCTCAATTGTTTTCTATCCGAGATTGCTTATATGGGTTATAGTTATCATCCATGTCCAAGTTTTTTAAAAATGGTTTCATGTATGTTTAAAGTACTTTTTAATCATTTTTTAATTTTACTACATGGTATGTAAGGAATATTTTTTTGTTTACCATATGAGGTACTTTTTGACTTTTCCGGCAAAAGTACGAGAAGAATCTTTTTTTAACTTATATGGCGTGAACGAATTTTTATGATTTCATAACGCCTCATTTTAATGAAGCTTACTATACAAGATTTCATGATTATTTTCAACAAGACCCTTTCCTTTTAAAATTTCATGGCATTTTGTGAAAATAAAATGTTTTGGAAGAAGAAAGGATATTTTCCTCATGATTTCATTTCAAGGGTTTTATCAAAAATATTTTCCATCTAAAAGAACATTATTTAATATGTTTATGTTTCAAGTATAATGTCTCCGTTATTTACATGGTTTGATTCTTCTTATGATGAAATTATATCCATTTATTTTTATGTGGATTATGTTATGATGGAATGATGTTTAAGAATCCCATTCTATTACATTGGTTATGCTATGATGTATGATTTATGATTTTGTGGCACACGAAAGAATGATTTCATTATGAGATGGGTGAGACCTATATCACCCTCCAATGCATTGGGTAAAGATTTATATCCCATGAGATATACATGGATGGAATGGTAAGTTAATCTGGTTTAGTAATATAGGACTGGAACGAGGAGTGAACTCGATTCAGAAAGGGACTTTTTCCACTATGATGGTCTTGGAAGCATTACCTTGGATACTATGGAAGTCATATCATGTGCTTAATGGTTTCCACAATTACATGTTTTATTCCCATTCTATTTTATCATGATTAATGTTTATTTATGATCTATGCCTTATGTACTACCATGTTTTACGTAATTTTTCAATATTTTGATGTTTAAATTTTTTGTTCTTGTTTTGAAGTTCAAATGTATATGGTTTGTTTTATTTTCTCCATGCTTACCCTTACTGAGAATTTGAGCTCACCATTTATATGTTTTCTTTTCCCCAAGATATAAATAAAGGTTTTAGGAAAGAAACCAAAAAGGGGAAGATCGTTATGGGAGATGTTGAAGATCTTTCAATGTGATTAGAAGTTTATATTCCATGTTTCCTAACACACTAAACTATTACGGTCCTTGAGTGTTTGTTTTTGTTATGTATTAAGTATTCCGAAAAACTAATGTAATGTCCATGTACGTCAAGCTTTGGGTCACTACACCAGAAACTCTAAAACGTGGGTAAGAGACTTTGGAGGATTATTGGGCAGAATGTTTTGGGGCTTCAAGGCTTAGAGTAGTGAAAATAAGAGGTGGTGTTGGGGGGTTTTTATAGTGGAGGAGAGATGTAAATTTTGAATATGTAATTTCATTATTTTATTATTTCCATCAAGACAACCAAGAGTATTGTTTCATGTGACCCTTATAAGTAATAATGGCATGTGAGTTTAAACCAAGTGGCCTTGCATCAGTTATGATTTCATAAATAGAGTTTTTTACTGATAAATTGAATATACGGTATTTTATCGTATTTCAATATTCAACAAAAATTTAAGAATTTCAGAAAAATCTGAAAAATTCACCCCTTCCATTTTTCGATGTGTAGAATTCCAAAGTGAAATCCATTTTTCAAAAATAATTTTCTAAATATTATTAATTCAATTTTTAGATAAGGTCATAACTAATTCGAAAAATAACAATCTTTCAATGCAGTTAGTTTTATGTGACACTGAAAAATTAATTAAGATCTCATAATCTTTTTGCCTTAAGGAAATGAAATAATAATATTATTTACTATTAATAAGGTTCATATTACTATTCATAAGGGTATGTTACTAATCACAAAAAACCATGTTTTTTCTATCAGACTCCAAATGGCTTACTAATCACAACTCTAGATGACCATTTTTTGAAATTCAAAACATATAAGTGGAAAATTTATATTTAATGGATAGGTTTTGACTATCTCCTAAATATCCTAGTGTTTTTTCAAAGGAAGACAATGATTAATATAATTAATTTAAGAGACAAATACCATAAAATGTTTGGGGTGCAACATTATTCCATCCTTCAGAAATTTCATCCTCGAAATTTTATGAATGAAGCCCACTAAAAAGATGTGGGTGGTTCTTGTTCATGAAATCCTATAGTTCACATGTTGCTTCCTCCATATTATGATTTATCCAAAGAACCATTACTAGACGAGTAGTTAGGTTTCTCAATACCATCTCCCTTGTGTCATGAATCCTGATAGGCTTTTCATAGTATGATAAATTAGGTTCCAATTTTATTTCTTCATATGTGAGTACATGCGTTGGGTCTGGAATGTACTTCTTTAACAACAACATGTGGAACACATCATGAACTATGTAGAGATTTTGCAGAATCTCTAAACGGTAAGCTACAGCTCTGATTTTTCCCAAAATTTCAAATGGTCCTATGTACCTGGGGATCAATTTCCCTTTCTTACCAAACCATAAGACTCCCTTCCATGGAGATACTTTCAGAAATACATTATCTCCCCCTTGAAATTACAAGTCCTTTCTCCGGTTGTAAGCATAACTCTTCTGCCTACTTTGGGAAACTTTAATATGGGCTTGTATTTTCTTCACCTTTTTCGTTGTCTCTTCAATAAGTTCTGGGCCTATAATTTTCCTCTCACCAACTTCATCCCTACAAGTCGGAGTTCGACATCTCTTTCTATATAATGCTTCATATGGAGACATTTGAATACTAGAATGGAAACTATTGTTGTATGAAAATTCCACCAAAGGAAAGTATTAATCCCACATACCTTGGAAGTCAAGAGAACTTGACGTCATCATATCTTCTATAGTTTGAATAGTCCTTTCAGATTGTCCATTGGTTTGACGGTGATATGAGATATCCATATGATGCTCAGTATTCAAAGCCTTCTAGGGACTTTTCCCGAATTTTGACGTAAACCGGGGATCTCAATCAGAGAAAATTGATAGAGGTGAACCATGTTGTCTCACAACTTCATTAATATATTGTATTCTTAGGTGCTCATATGGTAAATCCTCTCTTATTGGATGAAAATGTGTTGTTTTAGTGAGACGATCAACAATTTCCCATATCGCATCATTCCTTATTGGTGTCCTCGGTAGTCCAGTGACAAAATCCATCGTAATGATATCCCACTTCCACATTAGAATAGGTAGAGGTTGCAGCACTCCATTGGGAAGTTGTCTTTCTGCCTTCACTTGTTGACAAACTAGACACCTTGACACATAGTCAGCAATTTCTCACTTCGTATAATCCCACCAAAAAAATTCCTCCACATCTCTATACATCTTGGTGCTACCTGGGTGTATAGATAAATTTGAGCTATGAGCATCATCTAATAGTTCCGTTTTTAGCTCAGGTACTGATGGAACACATAACCTCTTCCCAAACATCATGACTCCTTCTTCATACATGAAGTCATCCAGTCTTCCATCCTTAACTGCATTAATTTTCTTTTGCATATTATCATCTTCAGATTGATAAATTTTTATCTTTTCTGGTAATGATGTTTTAGAAATAATTTGAAATAGTAGTAATGTTTCCCCTTCCATAACTATTCCCATATCCATCTTCAGTATATCCATGAATATAGGATGTCTTTCAATCCTCATTTAAGCCAGAAGGCCATGATCATTCCTATTTAATGCATCTACCACCTTATTCGCATTTCCTGGGTGGTAATGTATTGAACAATCGTAATCTTTTAGTAACTAGAGCAATATTATATTCCTCATGTTGATTTCTTTTGTGTGAAAATGTATTTCAAACCCTTGTGGTCCGTATAGATCTCATATCTCTCTCCGTAAAGATAATGCCTCCATATTTTCAGAGCATTGATTAATGCTGCTAAATCAAGATCATGAGTTGGATAATTTTTCTCATGATTATTCAACTATCTTGAACCATAAGTTATAAATTTATCATTTTTCATAAGGAAGAAACCCAGACCATTATTTGATGCATCGCTGTATATCACAAATCCATAACTTCCAGATGGAAGAGTCAAAATTGGAGCATTGACCAATCTTCTCTTCAATTCTTCGAAGCATTCTGTACACACTTTTGTCCACACAATCATAACTCCATTACGTGCGAGCTTCGTTAGTAGGTTAGACTGTCGGGAAAAATAATGAATGAAACGTCGATAGTAACCTGATATTCCAATTAAAATACATACCTTAGTTATGTTTGTTGGCATTGGACATTCATGGATTCCCTTCGTCTTTGTAGGATCAACTAGGATTCCATCCTTAGAGACAATATGGACAAGAAAAGAAACGGAATAAAGCCAAAATTCTCACTTGTTAAATTTCCCATATAATTGTTTTATTCTACGAGTTTATATAATAATCCTCAAGTGATTCTCATGGTCTTCATAGCTTTTTGAGTATAGCAGGATATCATCGATGAACACCACAATAATGTTATCAATGTATTCCTTGAAAACTCTATTAACTAAATCCATGAAAACATAGGGTGCATTTTTAAAACCAAATGGCATTAACTTAAACTCTTAATGCCCATACTTGGTTCGAAATGTTGTCTTCGGAATATCTTCCTTCCTCACACGCAGCTGATGATATCCAGACCGAAGGTTAATCTTCGAAAAGTATTGGGCTCCATGGAGTTGATCAAATAAATCATCAATCCGGGGAAGAGGATACTTATTCATTATTGTAATAGCATTGATTTCCCTATAATCAATGCATAGCCTCATGGATCCATCTTTCTTCTTGACAAATAAGACCGGGGATCCCCATGGAGAAACAGTAGGACAAATAAATCCTTTTTTTCACCCAAATCCTCTAGTTGTTTCTTTATCTCTACCAATTCCACAGTGGTCATTCAATAGGGGGTATTTGATATAGGTCTTGCATCATGAGTTAAATCAATAGATAACTCAACTTCCCTCACTAGAGGATGTCCAGGTAAATCCTCTGGAAATACATCAATGTACTATTTCACTATGTGCACATCTTCAATATGAAGATTTATTTCCTCTCCCATAGATGTTGGTTTATCTTCCTCTCGAATTATTGCATTTAGTAGAGCTACTAGGGGTGGTTCTCAATAAGATTCATGTGGCGATGTTTCTGCCCTAAAGAGAAGTGATTCTACACTATTTTCAAAAATTTAACTTCCTTATTCTTATAATAAATCTTCGCATAAAAATATGACAGCCCATCCATGCTATGAATTATATCAAATTCATTCATTAGTATGATAACAAGGTTGGAAACTAAAGAACGTTTTGGTGACTGGAGAGGGACTAGTCGACATGACTTTGTTGTAATGATACATCCCCCAAGAGTTTGGAATGAAAACTCCTTTATTAAATCAAATAGGACATATCTAATTTTCATGGAAAACATAGAAGATATAAATGAATGTGTTGATATAGAATCAAATATAGTGTTGGATATGTTTGAGGAATCAATTAAAGTACCTTCCACCACATCATTAAAGACTTTGACATCCGAAGTTGTAATTTCATAAGCTCTCCCTTGATCTCTTGGCCTTTTCTGAGTCAAGTTTCCTTGGAGTTTCGGACACTCATTTTCATTGTGTCTCATCTCTCTGAAATTGTAGCATTGAACATCATAAAATTTTTTCTTCCCCTTTCATTCATCGGATCGATTACCCTTTTCTCCGTAGTAATAGAAGACTCCCAAGCCTTTCAATCATTTCCTGATATTATTCATTCCACATTTCTTGCATAATGGCAAACTATTCGTTCCCTTGCTCTTCTTTGGTGCTTCTCCTTTTCCTTTGTTATCCGAGTACTGCTTCTTATCATTGTTTCCTTTGAAAATATGTGATCTAGAAAATTCCCTCTCAGTTTTTATGGCACTAGATACAATTCCATATTATGATGATAATGTTTGAGAATCTAGTTCCCTATGAAGACTTGGCTTAATACCATCAAAGAAATGATCAATCATGACTATCGTGTCACGTAAGTAATCTACAGCATACCAGACCAGCCTTATAAAAGGAGCCTTATACATTGCAACATTTTCATCTTCCATTTGTTTGAAGCTAATGGATTTCCTATTCATTTCAGTTCGTTTCTCACGAGGGAAATATTTCTCAAAGAATATTTCCATAAAAGTCATCCAGTACATATATTCTATTTCTTCTTCCTCCATGGTGTTATGAATTAGTGACCCCCATTGGTCAGTATCACCCTTAATACAATATACTGCGAGTACCACCTTATCATTCTCATGGCATCTTAATGCCATGAGTATCATCTCAAGTGACTTGATCCACTGCTCAGAAACCACTGCATTAGTAGTCCCACTGAAATATGGGGGCTTCTACCGCATGAAACAATCTAACACAGGTGTGGAATGGTCATTCGTTACAACTTGAGTAAGTTGTCCCGATATAGTCATGATCTGATCTGCTCCTACGTTGACTTTGTTGACTTGATCAGTAGGGAGATCCCTACATTTCCCATGAGTATTGATTCCCCTTCTTTCATTAGACTCAATTTCTAAAACAATGGGATAAACTAGATTAGTTTATGAATCTCAAATAGAAAGGCACTCAACATAGATTGAAATTCTATGGATATCTAATCTTATAAACATGGTTACACTAAGGAAAAATTTATATTAACTCCTTCATAATGGCTTGTAAAGAGAACATGTATTATGCTAAGCATATCCCCCAGGAGTGTCGTAACCAATAGTGCAGCAAGGCCCATTTTCATGCACCAGTTCCCATTCGAGTCTAGCTCAAAGTGGTGTTTTCGGGTTTTACCCCTAGATACATATATGCCAGAGCTGCCTCTACATTCTCGTATTCAGACTGGGATGTATTGTCTAAAAAATCTACATAATATATTCCTTACCAAAATACCAGGATGTTATTGTACGTTTATCCTAAAATACTACCTTAGGTCTTTGTTCCATACTATACATTTTCTAGTCTAGTTTCCAAGTGTTCCACTAAACATCTATTGATAAAAATTGAAACACCCCGACCCCTCTAGGCTGGATCTGGCGCATTACTAGTGATATTGGCATGGTTAGAAGGAATAAAAATCCTGAAGGAATGATTAGTTTAGTAGTCTTGAAGAAAATAGATACATTGATTTAACATAAATAACATTGGACAAGGTTAAAAGATACAATCCATAATAAAAACCAAAAACTGCATCCACTGGCACCCAAAAAATGAACTTCTCTTCATCACCTGATGAAGATGGACAATGAAATTGGTGACCTCAAACGCTCAGTAAGGGTTACAAAAAAACGGATTCATGAGTACAATAAATCTTTAACCATAATCAATCTGACATAAACAACATGGCATTGTGAATAAATGACAAACTAATTCCATATATAAACTGAGAATGAAACAGCATCCATAGATTTTTTCCTAGTGAATATTCCATGGATAATAATAATAAATGATAATGAAAAAATAGAATTCTTATTAATTGGATGTCATGTCTCTGGAACATGAAACCATAATACCGTAAAAATGGTTTACTGCTATGGGTAGAAACCCATCTGATGTATTTTGGAAACAAACTCAAAGGGCGTTTCGCCAAACTGTATTGTCTCATGAGTCCTACCGATGCATCGAGGGGCTTAAGTGGGACCCACCCACCTCTAAATCCAAAGCATTCTTTATAAATTGATTCAATACAAGATAAATATGACCTTCCAATATTTGTATAGATTATAGAACACGGTCTCATCAACAACATCCCCAATATACACCGTAGGTGAAATGGAACACGGTTTAGACAATAAACATATCCAAGAAATGATATTATGGATATTTAATAGGAATATAATTTCAAATGGAAAGTGATCTCAAATTGGTATTAGGTACACCACATAAGGATTATTAGGTGCACAATACAATGTTAGTCATAACAAAGGTGATATTCTTGAACAAAAGTGAGAGAGAGGTTCCCTTACCTTATGCTTGAAGGTGTTCTTGTCTTTATTTTAAAGACCTGAATAAAAAAATTAGGATTATTAATTCATAATTACAGAACTAATTTATGTTTAATTGATATGTTATAACCTTATTTAGTTCATTAATGGACTTTTTGATGTATTTAAGAGATTCAATTTTTTTGTTTTGGAAGCATTTTCTTTCCTGGTTTCATGTTTTGTTTATTTGTATTCATGAATGGAAGTTGGTTTGAAATATGGTTAAACATCCAAAATTGTTAATATATATTATTAGTGAAAGAGACACAAATGATCTTATAATGATTATGGTTATATACTATGATGATGACTCATTCGACGAGTTAATCATAAACGCTAGAATTTGGCTTGGCAGTTTTGTGCTAAATAAAATTGTTTAGCATTTTTATTCCATATTATGAATGTGTAAAGAATCTAGAAAATTAGTCAAGATAAAATACATATATTATGATTTGGTTCAACCATATATTCAGTTTCATGACCAGACTAGAATGAATTAATGGAATTTGAAATTACATCGTCCACAATGTCGGTAATAGGACACTTCACAGACCACGTTTTTATTCCTTAAATAAGTGGGAGAGGAGATGAATAATGATGAGGAATTTTCGAGAAACATGAGAACATCCAGAATATAAATGATTCTGGAGCATAAATGCCTCTTTGTTATGATTAGGTGAGGAAAGAAGAAGAAATTAAAGGAATCTTAAAATGACTGAAAACATGATAAATTTCTCACGAAAATTCAGCAGCCTAACGTCGTCTCTTAAAATTTCATAAAAATAGTTTGATGAGAGGAATGAAATACCTCATCATTAATACATAATATGGACAGTAATGTTGAATATTTAATGAAATATCACAACACAATCCAAAGGGAATGGAAGATAATAACATAAAATGAAAGAAAAGAAATAAAATAAAAGAGGTTGTTTACCTCTTGATCTCTTCTCCTTGAGATCCTTCATGAGGGATTTGGTTTCGGTCTTTTGGTGAGACCCGCTACTCTAGGACGTGGGGAAGAGACATGGGAGGATTATTGGGAAGAACTTTGAAGATCTTCATGGCTTAGAGGAGTGAATAGAAGAGGTGGGGGGGTTTATAGTGGAGGAGAGGGGTAAATTTTGAATATTTAATTTCATTATTTTATTATTTCCATCAAGGCAACCAAGAGTATTGTTTAAAGTGACCCCTAATAGTAATAATGACATGTGAGTTAGAACCATGTGGACTTGAATCATTTATGATTTCATAAATACTATATTTTACTGATAAATTGAATATACAGTATTTTACCGTATTTCAGTATTCATAAAAATTCAAGAATTTCAGAAAAATCCCAAAAATTCACCCCTACCATTTTTCAACGTGTATAATTAAAAAGTGAAATCCATTTTTTCAAAAATAATCTTCTACATATTATTAATTCAATTTTTATATAAAGCCATAGTTAATTCAAAAAATGACAATCTTGAAGTGCAGTTAGTTTTATTGACATTGAAAAGTTAATTAAGATTTCATTATCTTGTTGCCTTAAGGAAATGAAATAATATTATTATTTACTATTAATAAGGGTCATATTACTATTCGTAAGGGTATGTTACTATTAACCAAAAACCATGTTTGTTCTATCAGACTCCAAATGACTTACTGATCACAACTCTAGATGACCATTTTTTTAAATTGAAAACATAGAAGTAGAAAATTTATATTTAATGGATACTATTGTTGTTTGAAAATTCCACCAAAGGAATTTATTGATCCCACATACCTTGGAAGTCAAGAGAACATGACCTCAGCATATCATCTAGAGTTTGAATAGTCCTTTCAGATTGTCCATCAGTTTGGTGGTGATATGCAGTACTCATATGATGCTCAGTATTCAAAGCCTTCTGGATACTTTTCTAGAATTTTGACACAATCCGGGGATCTCGATCAGAGACAATTGATAGAGGTGCACCATGAAGTCTCACAATTGCATTAATATAATGTCTTTCTAGGTTCTCAAGTGGTAAATCCTCTCTTAATGGAAGGAAATGTGATGTTTTAGTGAAACGATCAACAAATACCCATATTGAATCATTCCCTCCAGGTATCCTCAGTAGTCCAGTGAAAAAAATCCATCGTAAGGTTATCCCACTTCCACGTAGGAATATGTAGAGGTTGCAAAACTCTTTTGGGAATTTGTCTCTCTTCCTTTACTTATTGAAAAACTAGACACCTTGGCACATAGTCAGCAATTTATCACTTCATATTATCCCACCAAAAATATTTCATCAAATTTGTATACATCTTGGTACTACCCGGGTGTATAGAGAAATTTGAGCTACGAGAATCATCTAATAGTTCCCTTTCTATCTCAGGTACTGATGGAATAATTAACCTCCTCCCAAAATTTAGAACTCCTTCTTCATACACGAATTCAGCCAGTCTTCTATCCTTAACTGCATTAATTTTCTTTTGCAGATTCTCATATTCAAATTGAGAAATTTTTATCTTTTTTATTAAAGATGGTTTAGCAATCATTTGAAAGAGGAGTGGTGTTCCCCCTTCCTTAACAATTCCCATATCCATCTTTAGTAGATCCATGAATATAAGATCTCATTCAATCTTCATTTGAGTCAGAAGGTCATGATATTTCCTTCTTAATGTATCTGTCACCTTATTCGCCTTTCCAGGGTGGTAGTGTATTGAACAATCCTAATATTTTTGTAACATGAGCCATCTTCTTTTCCTCATGTTGAGTTCTATTGTGTGAAAATTTATTTCAAACTCTTTTGGTCCGTATATATCTCACATCTCTCTCCGTAGAGATAATGCCTCCATATTTTTAGTGAAAATATTACGGCTACTAACTCAAGATCATGAGTTGGATAATTTTTCAAATGATTTTTTAATTGTCTTGATGCATAAAAAATAACTTTATCATTTTTCATAAGGACGCAACCAATCCCATTCTTTGATGCATCAATGATATCACAAATCTATTACTTCTAGGTGGTAGAGTCAAAATTTAAGCATTGACCATTATTCTTTTCAATTATTCAAAGAATTCTGTATACTCTTTTGTCCACACAAACTTAACTCCTTTACATGTGAGATTGGTTAGCAGGTTAGACAGTCAGGCAACATTCTGAACGAAACGTCGATAATAACCAACTAAGTCAATAAAACTGTGTACCTCAGTTAGGTTTTTTGGCATCGGCCAATCTTGAGTTGCCTTCATCTTTGCAGGATCAACTAGGATTCCATCCTTAAAGACATTATGGCCTAGAAAAGAAACAGACTGAAGCTAGAATTCACAAATGCTAAACTTCCCATATAATTGATTTCTTCTATGAGTTTCTAGAATAATCCACATGTGATTTTCATTGTCTTCATAGCCTTTTGAGTATACCAGGATATCATCGATGAACACCACAACAAAGGTATCAAGATATTCCTCGAAAACTCTATTAATTAAATCTTAGAAAACAGAGGGTGCATTTGTCAGTCCAAATGGAATCACCGTAAACTCGTAATGTGCATACCTGGTTCAAAAATCTATCTTAGGAATATCTTCCTTCCTCACATGCAGCTGATGATATTCAGACCGAAGGTCAATCTTCAAAATGTATTGGGCTCCATGGATTTGATATAATAAATCATCAATCCGAGGAATAGGATACATATTCTTTATTGTAGTAGCATTGATTTCCCTATAATCAATGCATAGCCTCATGGATCCATCTTTCTTCTTGACAAAAAGGACTGGGGCTCCCCATGGAGAAACACCAGGTTGAATAAATCCTTTTTCACTCAAATCCTCTAGTTATTTCTTTAGCTCTACCAATTCCACAGTGTTCATTCTATAGGGAGTCTTTGATATAGGTCTTCCATCAGGAGTTAAATAAATAGAGAACTCAACATCCCTCACTGGAGGATGTCCAGGTAAATCCTCTGGAAATATATCAATTTACTCTTGCACTATGTGCACATATTCAATTTGAATATTTCTTTCCTCTACCATATATGTTGGTTTATCTTCCTTTCCATGTATTTAATTTAGTAGATCTATTGAGGGTGGTTCTCGATAAGAATCAGGTGGGGATGTTTCTTCCCTAAAGACAAGTGATTCTACACCATTTTCAAAAATTGAAACTTCATTCTTCTAATAATAAATCATTGAAACCTAATTTGACAGCCAATCCAAGCCAAGAATTATATCAAATTCACTCATTGGTATGATAACAAGGTTGGAAACTAAAGCAAATTTTGGTGACTGGATGGGGACTAATCGGCAAGCCTTTGTCGCAATGATACATCCCCTAGGAGTTTTGACTGACAACTCCTTTATTAAATCAAATTGGACATATCTAATTTTCATGGAAATATTAGATGATATAAATGAATGTGATGATCCAGAATCAAATAACATGTTGGCTAAGTTTGAGGAAACAATTAAAGTACATGTGACCACATCATTAGGGACTTCGACATCTGCATTTGTAATCGCATAAGCTCTCTATTGATCTCTTGTAATTTTCTAAGTCAAGTTTCCTTGGAGTTTAGGAGACTCATTTTCATAGTGTATCATATCTCTGTAATTGTAGCATTGAACATCATTGAATTTTTTCTTCCCCTTGCAATCATTGGATCGATGACCCTTTTCTCTACAATTATAGTAGACTCCAATGCCTTTAATACCTTTCCCGAGATGATTATTTCCACAGTTCTCACATAATGGGAAACTATTCATTCCATTTCTCTTCTTTGCTGGTTCTCCGTTTCCTTTGTTATCCGAGTACCGCTTCTTATCTTGGTTTCCTTTGAAAATATATGATCTATCAAATTCCCTCTATGTTTTCATGGCACTTGATACAATTCCATAATATGATGAAAATTTTTGAGAAGCCAGTTCCCTACAAAGATGTGTCTTAATACCTTCAAATAAATGATCAATCTTGTCTACTGAGTCACGTACATAATCTACGGCATACCTAGCCAGCCTTGTAAAAGTAGCCTCATACTCTACAACATTGTCCTCATCCATTTGTTTTATGCTAAGGAATTCCCGCTTCATTTCAGTTCGTTGCTCACGAGGGAAATATTTCTCAAAGAATATTTCCTTAAAAGTCCTCCACTCCATATCTTCTATTTCTTCTTCCACCATGTTGTTCTGAATCAGGGACCACCATTGGTCAGCATCACCCTTGAGACAATATACTGCCAGTACCACCTTCTCATTCTCATTGCATCTTAATTCCATGAATATCTTCTCAAGTGACTTGATCCACTACTCACCTACCACTGGATTAGTAGTCCTAATGACAGCTGGGGGCTTTTACCGCATGAAACGATCCAACACAGGTGTGGAATGGTTATTCGTTACAACTTGAGTAAGTTGTCCCAATATAGTCATGATCTGATCTGCTCTAACGTTGACTGTGTTGACTTTCTCAGTAGGGATATCCCTACATCGCCCATGAGTATTGATTCCCCTTCTTACATTAGACACCATTTTTTAATACTGGGATAAACTAGATTGGTTTATTAATCTCAAATAGAAAGTCACTCAACATATATTTAAATTCTATGCATAAATAATCTTATAAACATGGATCTACTATGGAAAAATTTACATTAATTTTTTCATAATGGCTTGTAAAGAAAACATGAATTATCTTAAACATATACCCTGGGAGTGTCGTCACAAAGAGTTCAGCAAGACCCATTGTCATTAACCAGTTCCAGTTGGAGTCTAGCTCAAAGTGGAGTTTTAGGTTTTTAACCCTAGATACATATGTGCCATAGCCTCCACTACCTTCTCTTATCCAGATAAGGATGCATTGCTTGAAAAATCTACACAATATATTTCTTACCAAAATACAAGGATGTTATTGTACGTTTATCCTCAAATACTACCTTAGGGCTTTGTTCCCCACTATATATTTCCTAGTCTAGTTTCCAAGTTTTCTACTAAACATCCTTTGATAACAACTGTAACACCCCGTCCCCTCTAGGAAGGAGCCGATGCATTACTTGTGATATTGGCATGGTTAAAAGGAATAAAAATCCTGAAGGAATGATCATTTTATTAGTCTTGAAGAAACTAGATACATTTATTTAACATATATTACATTGGATAAGGTTATAAGATACAATTCATAATGAAAAACAAACACTGAATCCACTAGCACTCAATAAATGACCATCTCTTTATCACCTGTTGAAGATAGACAATGAAAGGGGTGAGCTCAAACACTCATTAAGGGTTAAAAAATGGATGCATGAGTACAATAAATCTCAAATCATAATCAATCTTACATAAACAGGATGGGATAGTTAATAAATTACAAACTAATCCCATATATAAACTGAGAATGAAACTGTATCCATAGATATTTTCATAGTGAAAATCCCATAGATAATAATAATAACTGATAATTAATAAAGAGAATTCTTATTAATTGGATGTCATGTATCGGTCACATGAAACCATAATACTGTAAAAATGGTTTACTGCTTTGGGTAGAAACCCGTTTGAATTTTTTTGGAAACAAACTCGAAGGGTACGTCGCCAAACTGTTTTGTCTCATGAGACCTACTGATGCATAGAGGGGATATAGTGGGCCCCACCCAACACGACATCCAAATAATTATTTATACATTGATTAAATAAAAGAGAAATATTCCTTTCCAATATCCTTATAGAGTATAGAAAGCGGACTCATCAATAACATCCCCAGTACACACCGAATGTGAAATGGTAAACGGTTTAGACAATAAACATATCCCTGACACGAGATTATGGATATTTAATAGAAATATAACTTCAAATGGAAAGTGATCTCAAATTGGTAGTAGGTACACCACATAAGGATTATTAGGTGCAAAGTACAAAGTTAGTCATAACAAAGGGGATATTCTTGAACAAAAGTGTGAGAGAGGATCCCTTACCTTATGCTTGAAGGTGTTCTTGTCTTGTTTTTAATGACCTGAATAAAAAAATTAGGTTTATTAATTTATAATTCCAGATCCTATTTTATGTTTAATTGATATGGAAAAACCATATTTAGTTCATTAATTTCCTTTTTTATGTATTTAAGAGATTCAATTTTATTGTTTTGGAAACATTTTCTTACTTGGTTTCATGCTTTGTTTACTTGTATTCATGAATGGAAGTTGGATTGAAATATGGTTAAATATCCATAATTTTTAATATAAATTATTAGTGTAATTAATGAGATATGAAATATCTTATAATTATTCTGGTTATATACTATGATGATGACTCATTCGACGAGTTAAAGATAAACGCTTGAATTTGGCTCAACAGTTTTGTGCTAAAAAAAATTGTTTTGTATTTTTATTCCATTTTATGAATGTGTAAAGATTCCAGAACATTAATAAAGATAAAATAAATATATTATGATTTGGTTCAACCATATATTTTGTTTCATGACCATAATTGAAAGAATTAATGGAAATTAAAGTTACATCGTCCAAGATGTCGGTAATTGGACACATCACAGACAATGTTTTTATTCCTTAAATAAGAGGGAGAGGAGATGAATAATGATGTGGAATTTTCCATAAACATGAGAACATTAAGAATATAAAATATTCTGGAGAATACATGCATCTTGGTTATGATGAGGTGAGGAAAGAAGAATAAAATAAAGGAATCTTAAAATGAATGAAAACATGATAAATTTCTCACGAAAATTCGGCAGTCCAACAGCATCTCATAAAATTTCATAAAATTAGTTTGATAGAGGAATGTAATATCTCATCATTAATACATTATATGGACAGTAAGAGGGAATATTTAATGAAATATCCCAAAACAATCCAAAGGTAATGGAATATAATATCATAAAATGAATGAAAAGAATGAAAATATAAGATGTTGTTTACCTCTTGATCTCTTCTCCTTGAGATCCTTCTAAAGTGATTTGTCTTTGGTCTTTTGGTGAGACCAGATGCTCTAGGACGTGGGGAAGATACTTGGGAGTATTATTGGGAAGAAATTTGAGGAGCTTCAAGGCTTAAAGGAGTGAAGAGAAGAGGTGGTGTTGGGGGTTTTTTATAGGGGAGGAGAGGGATAAATTTTATTAATATTTAATTTCATTATTTTATTATTTCCATCAAGACAACCAATAGTAATGTTTCATGTGATCCCTAATAGTAATAATGGGATGTGATTTAGAACCATGTGTCCTTGAATCACTTATGATGTCATAAATAGTGTATTGTACTGATATATTGAATATACTGTATTTTACCGTATTTCACTATTCATCAAAAATTCAAGAATTTCAGAAAAATCCCAAAAATTCACTCATACCATTTTTCGACATGTAGAATTCAAAAGTAAAATCCATTTTTCAAAAATAATTTTTTAAATTTTTTTAATTTAATTTTTAATTAAGGTCATAGTTAATTCGAAAAATAAAAATCTTGAAGTGCAGATAGTTTTATGTGACATTGAAAAATTAATTAAGATCTCATTATCTTATTGCCTTAAGGAAGTGAAATAACATTATTATTTACTATTCATAAGGGTCATATTACAATTCTTAATACTATTCATAAGGGTATGATACTATTCAACAAAAACCAGGTTTGTTCTATCAGACTCCAAATGACTTACTGATCACAACTCTAGAAGACCATTTTTCTAAAATCAAATCATAGATGTAGAAATTTTATATTTAATGGGTAGGTTTTGACTATCTCTTAAATATCCTAGTGTTGTTTCAAAGGAAAAAAATGATGAATAGAATGTATTTAAGAGAAAAATACCATTAAATTTTTGGGGTGATACATGTTTTCTTGTGTGTTTCACTGAGTTTGGGACAAACACTGTCTAGGAGATAGGGTAAGTAGTAACCACGATATGTTAGGTCCTTTGAGATTCTGTAGAGAGTCAGTATGGTTGCCTATTGGTTTCAATTACCATAGAGATACTGAGGCATGCATGAGGACATCTACATATCTCAACTGGGCCACTATTATCTAGAATGATCTCATGTTTTCCATCCCAATGAGTTTGATCTTTATGTTGATGTGTACTTTGAGGATAATCTAATATGTATCCTTGATAAGATCAAAATGGTTCTCCGAGGCCGGTCAGTTCCTCTAGTGTAGTTTCAGTGGTAGCACAACCGTGTATTGAATGATACCTAATAGCTGGAGGGCGACCTATGTTCTCAGTGGTTGTAGTTTTCCACATATGAATCTTGACCACCCTTTAGAGAAAATTCATGAACAAATTTATATAATGGGCAGGACTGTAAGGACACAGATCTTCATATGAGGTGTGAATCCTTTTATTTTCATTTTAAATGATATTTTATGGCCTTAAGTATTTCACCCTTGTGATCATGGGTGTTTTTGAAGTTTCTGGGGATCATTCAGTGTCTGGATCCAGGTTTTGGGGTGTCTTAGGCTAGGTGCACTGTTTGGAGAAACCATGCGGGGTAGGTCACACGATTAGACTAACCCTACGAGGGGATTCATTATCCTCTACATAGTTAGAGAAACTATGTGGTCGTGACCGCAAGGCTGTGCAAAAAGTATGAGAAATTCCTGACTTCCCATAGAGATTTATCCCTTGGTTATAGCATTATTAGTCAGACCCTCTGGGGTAATCATGCGAACGCACCTAGACACTTGTGGTAACAATGTTTAATGGCAGACAGTTAGACAAATAGAGCGACCTTGTTTTTAATTTTAAAATAAACATTTTTTATTTGTTCCATTTATACCTAAAAAATAGGTTTTTCCTTAATCATTGGATAGTAATGCACATAAGCGCACCCCCTTGATCCCCTAGCATTGGATTTTACATCATCGTTCCATAAAATATTTGTTTCGATCAATGATTTTCTCAATAGATCCATATAGATAAGGCCTAAATTCATTATTAGACGTTCTTTTTTCTACAATGAAATGATTTTTCTATTTAATTTTAGGTTTATATGCTTTAATATCATTTTCATCATCCGTTCATAAGATCTATCCTAAATCGGGATGAATGATTGCTTGATTTTGGATGAGTTATCTACTACCGAGAAGATAAAAGTGGTCAATAATTATCTATGGATTTTAATGTACTTTTCTAGTGTTCATCCAGTATGCCACCCCAGATAATTTTTTTTCATGTCCCCATTTTTTGATCTATCTACTTGATGTAGACTTATTCAAGCATAGCTAGGATTCATGTAAGCTCATTTTAGGTGAGTTGGCCCCCATTTCTTGATTCGAGGTCACCCATGAGGTCAACTTATGGATTTAACATGTTAATGCCTGTTTACACCATCCATGGTGTATTTTCTCTTGCTTCACTAGTATTTGGGAGCCTATTTATTTTCATATTGGATTGAATGAATTCCTAAGAGATGTAATAACTTCTTGTATATTATTATTATATACCGATTTTAATAAAGCGACCAAATCGATTTATTTACCACAAGTGGGTATACATGTTTTTACATTTTAAATTGATTAAATGGTTGAATGGGAAATGGGTATATGTGAAAGGTATAATCACATGACTTGTTAAAATGGAATATGAATAATATGTGTGAGTATACCTATATTATTTTATTAATGGCATGTTAAATGGATAATATGGGTGGGTAGGCCCATAAGAAATGTAACGGATAAATTGAATGAATGAGTGTGTATCCTCATGGAATGTTTCTTATTATTTGAGTTTGTATACTCACATGGTTTTGAATTTCTTAGTTTGCAAAAATTGAATGAATAGTTTAATATATTCCATGGACTAATCTCTCTGGATCAGGAATGTAGTAGTGGAAACCTGGGGTTGAATATTCCCCTTAGGTCTTGATTCTGTGGGATGCCTCAGGCCATGATAAATCATGGATCGGGCTTTCATGGACTCACATAGGACATGGTAGTATACATTCTCCTAGAACTCTAACCAATTACTAGACCGAGTTTCCATTGGGACCCACATGGTACTCATTGTTGACCTTAGTCTGATGCACCTTGGATCCAACACTTCATGGTCTACACATCCTTATACATCATTTCTATGTCTTATAAGATATCTATTGGTGTGCAACTGGTCATGTTACTGGTACTTGTTATTGATTCACTGTTAGGAGAATAATATTCTTTCATGTATCCTTCATAGGTTTTTTGGTGTTACTTCTTACAGTATACATATTCTATGGTCATTTGCATTTTGTTACCTCTTTACTTTCACTTGATAGCACATTACATATTTCTTATTGAACTGTATAGATCTGTAGTTATTACCTAATAGGATTTTTATCTCACACCCAATGAGGGCCTCCTAGGGGACCCAAATAGATTATATATTTTTTGGTAATGATATGGGAAATAAACTTGGTATAGGTTTTTGATTGTATATATAGAGCATGGGATCATAAGACTAAGTTAAGGCTTTCGATGTTATAACCACTTTTGGTACTTTTTTTCATTCTGGGATACATGCACTATAATGTATTTCCATGTTTTTTAGATTATTTCTAGATACATGTATCATCAACACCATTATATATTTTATTTCCCTAGATTAACCATATATTCTTGTCTCATCTCTCTTTTTAGTGGATTCTTATTTATTTTCTTCCACCATTGTATGTATTAGTATTCCTTTTTGATACTCTTGTAATGAGCTTATACACTCTCCATTAACACACCTAGGCCATAACTGCTAGTTGGAAGCCTCAGTTATTTGGGGCGATTCTGATGACTCCATGTAGCTTACCTGTCTTAGGGCACCGTTGAGTGGCATACGGGCCCGGGATGTTACAAATGGTGATTCTTACCAAGGTATCTCATGTTGTTAACAATAAAATGAATAATGTGGAGCATCCAGATCCACCTAAAAGGGATAAACTAGAAATCACCTATTTTATGTGAAAAAACAACCATCATTTAGAGGGTATTCAAATCCCCTAGTTGTGGAAAAATGGATCAACTCAATGGATAAGATATTTTATATTATTTGCGGTTCGAAGATTGATAAGGTGACACCTTCCATTTTCAATCTAGAAGGATAGGCATATCAAAAGTGGGACCCAGTTAATAAAACTACGATGAAGGACATAATTGAACCAATGAAGTGGGAAGACATTAAGATAATGTTTCTTGACTAGTATTTTCCTCAAAAACTTTGAAAAAAGATGGAGAAAGAATTCATAGAGATGAAGAAAGATAAATGAGAATATTTCATGTACTATGAGTAAACTTTCACCAATATTTTAATGTATTCGTCAGGTTTTGTTATAAAAAATGATATTAAAATGATTGATTCATTAGTGGTTTAAAACCACACCATCTAAAGCCTCTATAAATTTAAGACATTGGGGGTAATGAAGATATTTTTCGAAGTGATCTCAAAGTGGAGATGGATTTTGGAGGACAATCCAACGACTATGGTGATAATAAAATTTAGGTAGAGTTTCAATCTGCAGGATATCACAGTAAAGGTTTAATGAAAACTCCACCACACACTTGCCAAAAATATGGGAAGAAGCATCTTCAGAATCGCTACAATGGGATGGTAAAATTATTCAAGTGTGGGAAAGAAGGCCACCCTGATCATGAATTATATAAATACATAAGGATGTAGGATAATGTAACTAAGGGAGCACACCACCCATGGTAAAATACTATAATTTCATGGAGAAATGGCACTATGAAAAACTGTGCATTAAACCATGTGTCCTCAAGGGTAATCCGCATCTGAAGCCACCAAATACAAATGAGAAAGGAAATTATTATTCCATCACTAATGTGGATGTTGAGAAACAAAATAAACTCTTACAATGTATAATTCCTACTCATACAAGTATGGGAAGAGTCTTATTTTATTACTGTTCTACACATTCCTTTATATTAGGAATTTTTATAATAATTGTTGAAAAGAATCCATGAAACCATGTATAAGAGATATCCTTGAAAACAACTAGTGGTTCAATCATTACAAACCATGTTTTGGACTATTCACTTATAGTCATATGTGGGATGATTATTCTTTAAAATATCAGGATACTTCCCTTGGTGGTTTTTAATGCTATACTAGTGATGGATTGGATCTCGTTTTATAAAGAACAAATAAACTATTTGGAAAAGGAAATATATTTTTATATTATGAATCATCCCATGATCTTCTAAAAATATAAGGATGGTCATGAATATCCTTTAGAAAATAAATCAATGATGTGGGAGTTATTTTCCTTTAATGAATCATACCTCACTCAAATTGTTGTGTCAAATGAGTTTTTCAAGCTAAGGGAAACTCCTATCGTGAGGTAATACTATGATTTATTACCTGAAGTGTAATTCATAATTCCCTATATTTTGAGTTATTGCTCTCAATACAAATCATACCAGGAGGTACTCCTATTATAATGTGTCCCTTTAGGATATATTTTATAGAAATGGAAGAGTTAAAGAAGTAGTTACAAAAGTATTTGGAAAAAAGTGTTCTTATTCCCAAGTGCATCACCATGGGGTGCGCAAGTACACATCTTAATGAAGATGGTTGGATCGAAGTTGTTGAATATCGATTATCACGACCTCAAAAATATCACCATAATGATAAAGCATCATATTATAAGAACTTATGTCTTGTTGGATCAGTTTTCAGAAGCTTTGTACTTATAAAAGTAGGATATTTAATTTGGATATCTCTATCTAATTGAGAAAAAAGAATATATTCTGAAGACATCCTTCCATACATGCTATAAGAACTATTAGTTTCTAGTGAATCCCTTAACAATTAATAATTCACCTACAATATTTTGGGAAATGATGGATACAGTCATTAGAAATTACCTCCAATAATTTTTGGTAGTGTTTATCGATTACATTTTCAGAGACTCAGAGAGAAATGGAGATCATAAAGAACATCTATTTATTTTTTTGCAACATTATGGGAATTGAAGTTTTACCACATGTTCCGAAAATGTCACTTTTGGATGTAGATTGTCATATTCTTGGAACATGTGATCCCAAGTGATGCAATCAGTATGGAAAATTCAAAATCTATGTAATTGAGGAATGGTACAGACCCTATACTCTCATGTTAACATATAAGTTTCTTAGCTTAGTAGGGTACTATAGACGTTTTGTGATAAAATTCTCCTGATTATCAACCCCACTAAATATGTTAACAAGAAAAGGGGCTAGTATTTCTTGATGTATGGATGTGAGGAATGGTTAAAGGAGCTAAAGTATAGTCCAATCACTACACTTGTACTCACATTACCAAAACTTGTATAATCTTTCATGATATACAGTGTATCTTTCAAGTAAGGCTTGTGTTGTGTACTCATGAAAAATGATATAGTGAGAGCCTATTCCCCATGATAGTTTAAGATCCATTAGAAGAAATACCTAACTCATGATATGAAGCTAGAATATGTTATCATTCCATTAACATTTTGAATAACTACCTCTATTGTTAAATGTGTGGAATATATAGTGTTCATAAGTGCCAAAAGAATATATTCACACAAAAGGTGCTCAACATGAATCAATGGATATGTCTAGATCTAATAATATACTATGATTTCTATATTCACATTCATCCAGAGATGGAGAATGAAAAAACTGATTATCGTAGAAGAATAGATATTAATACTCGATCCATGTTGCATATTGAGAAAGACTCTATCAACCTGGACATGCAAAACATGGATTTGGAAATCATTACGATAATGAATACATCATACATTACACACATTATTTCATAATATTTTATCAATGATTAGATTATGGAGGCACAAAAGTTTGATTTAGAGTTACATAATAAGGTGAAATTAGTAATTTAAGGGAAAATTCAAGATTTCTACATCGATGATGATGGTGTTATTCAGTTTGTAATGTGGTGCAATGTGCCTTCATCACATGGGTTAAATAAGGATCTATTAGATAATTCACCGAGCTCAAAATTCACTATCCATCCCCAGAGTACCGTAATGTACCATGATCACCACGAAAACTTCTAGTGGGATGACATGAAGAAGGATATGGATGAGTGTATCTCAAGGTTCTTGATATGTCATCAAGTTAAAGACGATTGATATAAGTCTAATGGGATGTTGCAACCATTTCCTATACCCGTCCAGAAATGTTATAATGTATCTATTGAAAATGTCACTAGTTTCATGAAGATATAAAATGGATATAATATGATATGGGTTTTGGTGGACTGACTCACTATGACTTAACACTTAAACACAATTCCGTATGACCTCTCACTTGAAAACACGTTAATATATATGCGAAAAAAGTAGTTAAGTGCAAGGGGTTATACTCTTGATTGTATTAGATTGTGACCCTAGGTTCATATATAAATATTTAGAGGACTTTTATACGTGATTTGAGCATTGAATTAAATTTCATCAAGGCCTATAACCCCAAAACAGATGGCCAATATAAATGAAATTTTCAGATTCTTGAAGATATTATTAGAGACTAATATTTAGAATTAAAAGGGGGGATGGGTCAGTATTTCTTATTGGACGAGTTCTTATAAAAAATAGCTTCCACTTCAGTATTCAGATGGCTACATATGAATCTCTATATGGAATGCAATGTAGAACTCTGACCTTTAGGGATGAAGTATGTGAAACAATGCTACATGGACCTAATCTTGTGCAAGAGATGAAAGTGAATGTTCAACACATCCTAAAACATTTCGAAGCTTCTTAGAGTCGGAAAAATAGCTATGCTGACAACCGTTGAATGGAAATGGATTTCGATGTTTG
The DNA here is from genome assembly GCA_963277665.1 of Viscum album. Lineage (NCBI taxonomy): Eukaryota > Viridiplantae > Streptophyta > Magnoliopsida > Santalales > Viscaceae > Viscum > Viscum album. The sequence goes on along the minus strand of OY728128.1, from coordinate 156,089,438 downwards.
AGATAAATTCCCCCAAAGAAAATCACCACGGAAGAGAGTCATGTTGTTTTCTAAAGAAATGGATGGTAATCCCAAGGTACATTAGCCCATTTGAGATCCCAGATCAAATTAGAGATATATCCTATTAGCTTTTACTTAAACTAAATATGGCTCATGATCATGATGTATTACATGTATCACTCCTGAGGAAGTATATACTAGATACCTAACATGTACAAAACTCATAGGTGGTACAGGTAGATGATGATATCTCTTATAAGGATAATCTAATAAGGATTTTGGACCACAGAGATATGGTTCTATGAAAAAAGAGAACACACAATTTCAAAGTGTTAATGAGAAACCATATCTATGAAGAAGAAATATTGGAACTAGATGAGGTGATGAAGGATAAGTACCCTCACCTGTTTATCTATAATGAATTTTTGAGGGTGAAATTTCCAAAATGGGTAAGGATATAACGAACCAAACTTTTATCAAACAGAACTAATCCATTCTTATAGTAATAAATGAACATAGTGACCCTAAGAAAAGCTTTATAAATGAATAATTAATGGAATATGATATATTTATATATGTTAATGAACCCATACTAATTAAATAGTGACATGACCTTAATAATATTAATATGACCCTTATAAATAGTAAATTATCCAAATGAATTGAAACCTCACCAAAGAAATTATGTATAAAATGTAGGCATCTTAAAAATGAATGTATGGTATAATTATGTCATTGATAAAGTAAATAAATGTTTTAAATGTAAAGAAGGACGATATACCAAATGATACTTTTCAAATACGTTATGGGAACTATGAATTCCTAGTGGTTTCATTTTTACTCACTAATAGATTAAATTTTTCATCCAAATTTTGGATAGAGTCATTATAGATTACCCCAATAAATATTTTCAATTATTTATATTTGATAATTTTGTACTAAAAAGGCATAGAGGATCATTAGGATCATTTAAAAATTGTACTAAATTCCTTGAGGATGGAAAATGCATTTTAAATGTTAAATAAATTTGATTTTTTGTAATATAAAATGACTTTTTTGGTGTATGTTATCACTAACAAAGGAAAACCTACTGATCCATTATAAAATAAGAAATAAAAGGATGACATATAATAAAATATTAAAATGAAATCCGAATTTTCATAGGATTGGCTGGGTACTATAATCAATTTTTTGAAACATATCTTAATTCTCAAGACCACTAACCAAACATAGTAAGAATAAAGTCATTTTATCCTGGAATTTTGAATGCAAGGAAATAACAAAAGAGCGGATGGATGGGCTAATCACTAAACATTTGGTCATATTACCTACAAAAGGTAAAGAATATATGATCTATAGTGATGCATTCAAAAAAATATTTGTTGTGTAATCATGCCAGATGACTTACTGTTATCTTATTCCCACTTCCAATTAAATATCCATGAGAAGAACTACCAATTCATGATCTATAATTGGAAGCATTGATCTTCGCGTTTAATATTGTGATACATTATCATTACAAAGGTATGTAGGATATATATAATATCCTAAAAACCTCATTTATATATTAAAAAATGATGTCAAAATGTTCCAATGAAGTTGGTTAGTGATGATCAATGATTATGAGTGTTAAATCAATTATCTTCCAATGAAACCAAATAGAGTGACAGAATATTATAGTGGAAAAGTTCCAGAAACACTACCATGGATGTGTATTGTAGGGGACAAAATATTATTGGAATTGAAAAGGATAAAAATGGTAATTATAAGAGGATATCTTACTATCATTATAAAATATATTCCCCAGCATCCATTCCTGAGGGGATAAAATAGGATCAAAAGGCTGATGACTTTCCATAGAAGAAGATAGTATATATTCCAGCGTTCAACTTTTTTGAAGATGGAATTGTGTGGTTTTGGAACTAGATATGTGACCCATTAAAACTATAAATAAAGGGCTAATTTTTCGATGATGTGTATATTTAATCCTTCTTTATTAATTCAAAAATAACAATCATGTTTTCAGTATTGAAAAAGAAATATTGTGGGATAACATGAATAAGGTGATTGATTCATTTTTATCATGATTTTTGGTATTCCAACAATTAATGGAATAATGAAAATTATTTGGATATTATGAAACTATTATCTGTACCAGTGTGGAAATGGAAAAATAAAACCATGTATTTTGTTGTAGTACTTTACTGGAAACCTATATGCATTAACGCCATTAGAGTAGTAGTCGAGTTTGTTACAATGGGGAATATTTCATTAATATCCTATATTATTTTTCGTTTAAAAAAATCTCTATCATATACCTAAGGGATTATTTAAAACTATATTTACTTCCACACACTATTGTATCTTATATAGATATGAGGTTTACCTTAATGTTTTTTAGATTCCTTCAGACCATATTGGGTATAGAACTATGATTCAGAATTACATATCATCACTAGATGGATGGTAAGAGTGAAAGAAAAATTCAAACTCTAGGGTATATACTGAGATCATGTTAAATGGATTTAAAAAGGTAACTGGGATCAACACAAAACTGTACTGGAGTTCGCATGTATTAAAATTTATGATTATAGATATCAAATGGAACCATATAAGGATCTATATGGAAAGAGGGGTTGGACTCTGTCATGATAAGATAAATTTAGACAAATGAAGATGATGGTATACAATCGTATATAAGAAATGAAATAGATAGTTCAGATAATTCAACATCATATGAAATATACCCAATGTAAATTGGAAATCAATGAAAATAATCATCGATGTGATCTAGAGTACATGTTTAGAGATAATGTGTTCTTTTATATATTTTATAGGTAGAAATTACTATGGATTAGGAAGAAGGGAAATTTTAACCCTAGATACATCGAACCCTTTGAGTTCCCTAATCATATTAGAGTATTGGAAAACTAAATATCACTCCAACTTAACCAATATCAAGTACATAATGTGTTCCATTTATCCCTGTTGAGGAATTACATACCAAAACTATTTCATGTACTAAATATATAGGTGGATCCATTGGAAAATTATTTTTCATATGAAGATTAGCCTATGATGATCATATATTGTATTGAATGGGTTATTTGAAAGAATACAACTCACCTGGTCAATATGTTATAGTTTAACTACATGTTTAAGGAATAATCATGAGAACTAGAAAGGTGATGAAACAGAAGTACCCTAATATATTTTTTGGAATGAAATGATAATTTCATGGGTGGAATATCAAAATGTGGAATAATTTAATGACCCAAAAAAATATAAATGAATTTTTATCATTATATATTATTAAAAACATAATTATGTAATGATGTTATTAAATACACATGTATTTAATTGGTTATGTTCAATAGCTATAGTCTATTGAATTTAATAAAATACGAAAAATTTTATTCCTTGAAAATGTAGAAATTAAATATTTAACGTATTAATACTATATATATATATGGTTTTGATAAAGTCTATTTGACCCACCTATAAAAATCAATGGCCTCGACCAGTAGGATCATACAATATAACCTCCATTTATCATATCTTCTGAGGGAGATAACATCATATGGCCTTTCTATTGATCATCCCCAAGATAAGGTTCAATAACTAAATCATAAATGAAACCATTTATTAGAGAAGATCAAGGTCATCATAATCATATCCCAAACCTTGCATTCCAATAGACTACAAAAAATCTCCTCATTTTACACCATACCCATATAGAATTCGCTTGTGTAATAAAGTTATATGCATCATGACCATAACATTATAATTTTTTTTGTTTCCATAAACCAAATATATATTTATCCAATGTAATTTTAGTTTTTAAATTTATTAAATAATTAGTTTTATAAAAGTTAGAATTTTATATGATGAAATTCAAATTGTATTTTTGGAAATATAAAGTATCAATCTGGACTCTCCCTTTGGTGAATTCAATAAATTCAGAAATAAATTATATTTTAATAAATTATTATTATTAAATAATTTAATAAATTATAAATGATAAAATAAATTGATAAATCCAAAAATAATTTTTATATGGGTAAAAAATTATTATTATAAAGAAAACCTAGTATTTTCAATAAATGTGTTTTATTGATTTAAAAGTGGAAAATTATAATCCAAATAAAATTATGAGCAAAAAAATTTTAATGATCATCATGTTGAAATTATCCAATTAATATTTTTCCACAATTACTCTAGACAGTCAAAATGTTTGGTCAAACATAAATATGGTACAAATATGGTTTGTGTATTATGAAATCGTAATTACCCAAATGTGATGAAATATATTAATGAAAATATATCCATTACAACATATATTTTTTCACTTTAAAATAATGTGTTTTAGGTTGTTAGATTCATTTTATAAACCATTAATTAATCTTTCAAACCCATATTATAAAGAAGGTTTTACAATTAATTCATTGTAAAAAAGAATTTATTCCACACCATTGAGGGTATTATTTTAATGATCTATGTTATTAAACATTTAAAATAAAAAAATCCACTCAAAATTTGTAGAAACCCTATGAGAAAAACATTTAATGGTTTCTATTTTTGATTACTAAATCATATATTTTCCAAAACCTAAATTTTGAAATTAATAATGAGTTATCCTCTCTTTTAATATATATACTCACCCATCCTCCATTTACTCTCCACTAAAAACTCTTATTGATCTAAATTTATATTTGGTTTCCTCTTTGAATCCCTCCCAAGGTGCCCATATTCTCTCAATAATCTCCACTAATGATTTGAGAAGCACCCTATCAATGTAAAGGATCCTATCCATCTTTACATTAATTAATATTCATCAATGTATTATACCTTTTATTTCCCAAATGACCAGTTCTTAATAGTTTCTTTCATATACGTATAACTATCATTATAATTTATAAGTGATGAGGGACCTATTTCTCTCTCATTAATCACTTTTATGACTCATTATGCAGCATGTTTATGCTACCAAAATAAACTTTTTATTTTCCATTCCATGTAATTATTTATTGGATACCCATCTCCATTTCCACTACTACATTTTGACCTATATTTACATCCCTATTATTTTTGGGAGATTTATATGTATATATCCCACACTCCTTTGTCATGATATTAAATGTGATGAAATTTGATCATATTTTTAATGGTCCATGTGGAAATCTTATTCATGTATATGATATGCATATGAAGGGTGAACCTAGAATTATATATCCCTTTAATGCATTGGTAATTCATTAATCACGTGAGATTCCATGTGTGGTTTTTAGGAATATATCCTATGCACAATGTTTTTATTGTTCATAGATGGTATCTATAACATCGGTTTATAACTCCCCGTATTATGTTGTTTTCACATTCTGATGTTTCCTTTATTCTATCATGATATTTAAATCTTGATTATTCAACATTGTAATGCTCACCCCTCTTATGATACCATCATATTCCCCTTATCTCACAAGTACTTCTTTTCCTTATATTATTGCTTGTTATTCCCTTAATTGGATATATATTTCATATAATTTATATGTGTCTCTATGTGTTTTTTAGACATTTCATGGAAATTTTGGTATTTTAGGAGCATGTTAAAGTTGTTTTATTTAATGAAACATTAATCACATAGAAATATATTATTCTATGTACCTAATTCCCCAAATACAATAGTATTACCAATATTTTTATATTTTATTATGTGTACCTTTGTGTAAAAAACTATGAATTAATTTGTTGTAAAATATGTAAATCCATACTCTTGATGGCTTAGGGTGAATAAGGAATATGTAATGGCTCAGACCACTCTGATCCATTACTTTGTGAAAATGTGGTGTTTGATTGGTTCCGAGAGGTCAAGTTGACTTATCCCCAAAACTTTACCAAATTTCCAGTTCTGTGAACATTTCCATCCACGAACAGTTCTATCGTTAACCTGTAATGGTAGGTGAACAATGTTTTATTGGTGAGGTTCAGTGAACAATGTTCAATCGGTGAGGTTCAGTGAACAGTGTTCTATTAGTGAGGTTCAGTGAACAGTGTTCTATCAGGGAGGTTCAGTGAACAATGTTCTATCAGTGAGGTTCATTGAACAGTGTTCTATCAGTGAGGTTCAGTGAATAGTTCCCTATCTGTGAGGTTATATGAAGATCTCTATCGGTAAACTCTATCGGTAACCTCTATCAGTAACCTCTAATGGTAGGTTTATAGTAACGGTAGGTGTACAATGCTTCCAGAACAGTGAGGTCTATCGGTAACCTCTATCAGTAACTTCTATCTGTAGGTGTATAATAACGGTAGGTGTACAGTGTTTCCAGAACTGTGGGGTCTATCGGTAACCTCTATCATTAACCTCTATCGGTAGGTGTAATGTTACGATAGGTGTATAGTAACGGTAGGTGTACAATGTTTCTATAATGGTGAGGTCTATCGGTAACATCTATCAGTAACCTCTATCAGTAGGCGTACAATAACGGTAGGTGTACAGTAATGGTAGGTGTACAGTGTTTCCAGAATGGTGAAGTTCCAACGGTGAACAATGTTTCCAGCTTCCTACTATTTCACCCCTTTAACGTTTCCTTTGACGTAAAATGAATTTAAGGACTTATTTTTAAGGAAAATTATTGCCGATTCAAAGGCCATAAATCCGATATTAATTATTACTATGGATCGTGATGTTTTTACTTGGTCAAATTGCATGGATTAATGTGATCCGCTTTTAATGGGGAATTAACCATATCTTAAACTGTTGCACCATTAAATATTCAAAAGGGAAAAGATATATTCCTCCCTTGTTCTTCCTCATTGATATCGTCTATGAGATGCTAGAACCTTTCAATCTATCCCGTAAGAGTTGTACAATCAAACTTTCTTCCTCGGATTGGTTCAGCTTTGTTTGATGAAACTAAGCTATATCGATCAATCATCGATATAAGGTGTGTTTTATCATTTTTCCTTTGGGGAAAATCTTCTCTTGTTTCTCCTTTCCATATTATATAATGTAATCTCTATGATTCTAATGAGGTTTTTCTTGGGGTTTTGTTGGTGGGGGCGTACCAGTGCGTCCTCGGGTAGATGCAGTTGTCGCGAGAGGAGGATCATGACTTATTGTATGGATAAAGAATGTGAGGAAATATTTGAGGTAGCTAATTCATTAATTCCCTTTCTTTTATGTGTAATTGTTTCTTTAGAATGATTTATCCCACTAGATAACACTGGAATTGACATAATAAATATTTGAACCGGATAAGTAAATTGTTATCGATCGTATTTTATTGCCTCTTGTTTTTGCTAGATTGTGTGATATGTATTATTTTTATTGATGGAAATCAGTAAAGAACTTAAATTTGGATTAATTGATAATTGTTTTGGACAAATATAAAGAGCATGTAAATGAATCTGGTTCTTATTGTAATTTAATCCTAATAAAATTGGCGTAATAAGCATGTTTATTTATTTGTGATAGCTTACTGTTAGGGGTCCTGAATTTTGAATCGAAGAATAATAAATCGGATAATCTAAGATGGATTAAAGAACTGTTGGTTGTTAAAAGATAATTTCTTGCAGGGTTCTGAGTTACCCTCTAATTTGTTTTAGGGCCAAGAGCCTAATTGTGAAGATGAATGTTTTACTGCTTCTTGTGTTTTTATGTGATCCTAGATGGTTGTGGTAATATGTGGAGGCATGGAGGCCTTTTTAGTTGTGGTAGTAGATGATGCCTAGAGTGGAGAGATGCATCAGTTTATGCATGTGGGTGTCTGGGAGGACAACAACGATTATAGAATTGGATAGATGTGATTGTTGGATGCTTGCTGATTTTTTATTGGTCGTTTATCTACTTTACTATTCCCCACTGCTCAAGGAAGCTGGTCTTACTTACACTTCTTCCGAAGGAGGCAATGACACGCGGGGGTATGCCACGTTCTTTCCGTGTTTAGCATCTCATGGAAGGATGTGTATATGCTCTTGCTATAAGAGGAAAAGACTTGACGGTTAGTACATCTACTCACTGTGTTGAGCCCCCATGTGTTTAGTAGCATATAATGTTTTTCTAGAATGCCATGGAATGTGGGAAAATATTTCTTTATTGAATAATTGAATAAATGGTGTTAACCCATGGGGATGGAGATGCTGGAACATAATTATGAGGTTGTAATTTTTTTTGAAGGAACATTTGACTTTGGGTGTGATGTTAATGAAATTTAATGTGTAATTTTTCGTGGTTAATTAATGTATAAATAATAAATTAATTTAATGTGGAACTAAAAAAGGGAATGAATTAATTTAATAAATCTCTTTAAATGGTTCTGTTTATATAGGATACTTAGTCTTTGAAGTAGCAGCTCGGAGTCTGAGAGACGTTAGCTGCGTTCTGTCTAAGATATGGTTATTCCCATAGTGCTGTTGTGTGTTATAGTATATTCTGTACTATTTGTGTTTCTATATGCTACTCCACCCTATTAGTAAGGGAAAGTGAAACCTCGAGGATTCTGAGCCCTAGGGGGTGTTTTCCTAAACATTCCGGTGGGAGGATGGTTGGATGAGTACCCCTATGGCTCCGCTCTCTTTTCTTGGTAGTTACATGTTCTTGTAGGCACATTGGTTATTTTTCCCCACATATGTGTGTAGAGGGATGTAATGTCTTGTGGTTATTCACACATATATATTCTGGATATTTTTTTCTATGGACTACTATAGGTGTAAAGTGTATAGGCTGTGATGGTTTGAGGATCCTTACTCGGTGTATGGGCTATAATGGCTTGTGGTATAATACCTGACGCATGATACATGTTATGCGAACTGTGATGGCTTCCGGAAAATACCTGGTTACTTTGGTGTGTAGACGTGGTGGTTTTGTTTCATGAGGTTCATATTGTGGTGCTTCACTGAGGTGTCTACGGGCAAGCCTTTTGGAGAGAGATGATCAGGACGCGCGGCGTTGGAGAAAAGCGGAAAACCAATGGGGTTGTAGTAGCGCGGTACCCATGATATTCCTTATTATATGAAATATTCTTGTATGTGTTACTTGGTGAGAGTATCAATGGTGAGGATGGTAACTTAGTAAACCTTTTTAGGTGACGAGTTAGTTTCACTTGTTGTTCACTATTCTTTAGCATGCTTTATTTACTGTTGCACAAGAGGGTTCGGGGAGGATCCTACTGAGTATACTGTTATACTCACCCTATGTAGATATAAAGTATTTTTTATGTCACTTGGAGGAGGTTGGAGATCGATATGGTTTCTACTAGATTGGGGTTGTAGGAGCTGTTTGGGATTGTGGTTGCTGCTGTTTTTTTTACTTTGTTTTGGGTACTTGCATTTTTCCCCTTTCAGTTGTAGTTCTTTTGCATGGTATTACATATGTGCACTTGGGATTCTTTTATATTTCAATTCTGAGTTGGATTGTTTGGTTTCTATCTTATCTCTCTCTTCTGCATGTGTTCTCTTAGAGGGTAATGCCTCCAAATTGTGTGTTTATTATACCCTCGGTGCCAATCTCCAACCCAGGGCCTACTGGAGGTTGGACTTTGGGTCATTATCTCCCTTCTCATATTACTGAACCAAGTGGGGTACACTTTACAGGGAGGGGGTAGTGAACGAGTGGTATCATGGGTCCGGTTGAGGTTTGGGATGGAGTTTGGAGTTAGGCATAGGTGAGTTTTCATGGGATGGTAGGGTAACTGTGTCATTCATGTTTGGAATGTGGGGTAAAAACTAGAGACCGTCTGAGACATAGGCATTTAGGGCCCCCAAGGATCTGATGTACGGAACTTTATGTTTATAATGCCTACTAAACAAGGTGATACTAGTTGCAGGGTAGAGACCAAGGAAAGGATCATGCATCATTCTTCTTAGTCCATGTGTTTGAATGGGTAGACCTTGGGATAGGTTAACCTAAAACGAATAAAATAAAAAAATTAATTAACTAATTTTTAGTCTTTCATATTCTTGGTTTAGGAACTATAATGGTTGTAATTATACATGTATGGATCCAGGTCAATGTCCTCGTCAGGATTGCACAGAAAATGTCCAGCATGCTAATCTAAAATATTGTCGCAAGGTAGAGGTTGACGACGAAGACACTTGAAGGAAGACACTCTGAGAGTTTCACTACCAGAGTCTGCAGAAGTATGAGGGATCTATTTCAAAAACAGCCTTGAAAGACTGGTTATATGGGGTCAAGATCGACTTCAGTTCGATTCGTGCTCATTAGGAGCACTGGGTGTCCATGGTTGTGATGATGATGTGTCGAGCAGAGAGGTAGTGGTGGTTCTTATTCCTTGGGGATCTTGAGGAGTCGACGATCTCATAGGAGGAGTTCCGAGACTGGTTTAGAGTCGAGTTTCTTTCTTCTACTGTGAAGGAGTGTAGTTCCCAGGAGCTTCATACCCTTTGATAGGGGAGCTCCCGTGTTTGAGAGTTTGCAATCCATTTTAGCAACCTCATACGATATGTTTCAGACCTGCTACCATATGAGAAGGCCAGGGCAAGGCATTTCGAGGAGGCTTTGCATCTAGAGATCCAGCATCAGGTCACCCCATTTATGCTGAAAACATATCTTGAGGTGATGGAGAGGGCTGAGGTTGTCAAAAGGACTTTGGATAGGACCAGATCCTCACAAGAGGGGAATCAGCCTGATTCCTCATGAAGCATAGTTTTCGTCTGGTGTTCCCGGTTTTTAGGGAAGAAAAGTTTTCGTTCAGCCGAGGGTAGGTCCCATCCCTTCACATCTCGTTTCTCCAGAGGCAGCAACACTAAGGCATATTCCAAGGGATCAGGAACTTGTTTTTTTGTGTGGGTCGTGGCCATCAGTATAAGGAGTGAACGACCTTTCAGAGCGGTCATCGTGCACCTGGCGCTACGCTCCAGGTTCCTCCGTTGAAGCAATTCCAGCCGAGGCCGCACCAGTCAGTTGCACCAGCTTTAGATCAGCAAAGGGTAGATGGGGGAGGAAGAGGACAACGCCATGACACTCACCATCCTTGGAGATCAGAGTTCAGCCATGGTAGTGGTCGTCATCAAGGTTAGAGTGTCCATGGTGGAGGTCGTGGTCAGCTTCATGCTCTAGTGTTGCCAGCTCTAGGTGAGCCAGACGTAGTTCGAGGTACCCATTTCTTGTTTTCTACCTTGGTGTATTCCTTGTTTGATTTAGGAGTGACACACTCCTTAATTTCACCTACACTTGTCCATGCCTTGGGACTTGAGGCACAGAGGCTTCTAGTGCACTTGGGTAGAGTTCATATGTTTCTGAATACAACCATATGATGTTATACTCATCATGGATTGGTATTATTCGGTGCAGGCTATCATTGATTCCTTCAGAAAAAAGTTCTTCTTAATTGGTACGGATGGAGAGAAAGTGGTGTTTGTTGGTGAGTGAGATCCTCGAATGGATCATAGGTGAGTTCCATCCTTATCATCCTTAATGGATGAGATTATGTTGAGTTCATTAGTGGTTCAGTAGTTAGCGTTTCCTAGGGTCGTAGAGAAGTATCACGATGTCTTTCTAGAAGAGGTTGTAGAATTACCCCCTTGAGGAGAGATCGAGTTTGGGATCAAGGTACATCTAGGATCATCTCCTATCTCTATGTCTCCATATAGGATGGCACCTTCTTAGTTACGATAGCTATGTATACAGCTTGATGGACTTTTATAGTGCGGTTTTGTTCAGCCAAGTGTGTCATCATGGGGTGCAACAATTTTGTTCATGAAGAAGGCCGACGACAATTTGCAGTTGTGTGTCGATTATCACCACATAAACAAAGTGACAATAAATAATCACTAGCATCTTCCGCGAATTGATGATTTTTTCAATCAACATAATGGTGTAAGTTGGTTCTCAAAGATCGACTTGCGGTCAGGATATCATCATATGTGTGTGAAGGATGTGGATATCTCGAAAACTACTTTCTGTTTTCATCATGGACATTATGAGTTCGTTGTAATGCCATTTGGTGTGACGAATGCTCCAACTTTATTCATGGGATTGATGAATGTTGTGTTCCTTGAGTTCCTAGACATGTTTTTGGTAGTTTTCATCGACGAAATCCTTGTGTACTCCATATCAGAAGAGAAGCATGCAAAGCATCTACAAGATATTTTGGGAGTTCTTCGCCAACATCAGCTATTTGGGAAGTTTTCGAAGTATGTGTTTTGGGATCCAGATGTTGGTTTCTTGGGGCATGTTGTATCCCAACAGAGAGTATCTGTGGATACGTTGAAGATATAAGAAGTTGTGTGTAACGCCCCGACCCTAGTTACCCATATTCGGTGCATTATTACGTAACATTGGCGTAATCACAAAAGATCAAGTCTCGATAGACTGATTAGTTTAGTATCCTTAGAAACACTAGATACCATAATAAATGTTACATTACATCATAAAGTTAAAAATAAAAATTACATAGTCTCCACATTCCACACTCATAACCCCTTCATATTATCCCTGCAGGTTAGTCATAATTTTTTTTCACATCCTTGGAAAAATAAAACATAGAAAGGGGTGAGCTCAGATGCTCGGTAAGGATAACTATATAGTGGGAAATTTCAAAAATAAACATAAAAATTTAATTCAATGTATAACTAAAACAAAATACTTTTAAATTTCAACTTCAGAAAATATGGAAAAAATATAATGATGAAATTTAATTTACTTATTCACATGGATATTCTGTAAGACGAATAATCACATGCAATATCAATAACCACTTTCATAATGATGGAATGCATAATGCTAGACTATCATAACCACGTAGCCAAGGCCTCGTGCTAAGACTACAAATAAGATTTTGTCAAGGCCTCGTGCCAAGACACTAGTTTGTCTCATTAGACCTACCGATGCATCGAGGAGCTATACCGGGCTCCACCCGTCACCTATTAAGTCCAATGTATTCCACATATGAACAGGTTTAAACATATCACAAACCATAACATAATCGTATCTCATAAAACATGCATAATGGAAACATAACATTTCCACATTTCAATCACAAGATATAAATACGACACATTGATATAATAAAAACACTGTCAAAACTATTTTCAATAACAAAATAAAATAAAATTAAAACTTGGTATTTATTTTTCATTTAAAAAAAGTTATGGCTTGTAGAGGAAGCCGAAACTCAAATAATTGCCATGGTCGAAGAGAAGTCATTGTCGCCGCATACGTTAGACAAAACATTCCTTTTTTTCGTTTAGTATAAATGCTTCGTATAAAAATATTTCTTTTGAATAAAAGTAAAAGTCAAATGGGTTTATACACCGCATAAAAGAATATTGTGTATAAAATAAAATATGCCTCAATGAAAGGAGATTGAGACGAAGTCCCTTACTTCGTGTCCGACATGACTCGATCATTCTTTAACCTCCTGAATAATAAACTAGAGAAAATTTATACTTTCTAAAGAAAATTTTTCATGTTCATTATTACTTTTATATCACTTATTACCATGTTATTAACATTATGTAATTATTTAAGTTAATAACGGTTGTTTTGTCGATCTTTGGTACATGAGTCAAAAATAATCTTCTTATAATTACAAGTTGTTCATGTGGTAAAATATCCATTATATACAGAATTGTATTAATGTTTTAGATATCATATATATCATATATATCCAGTATATATATAAATTTATAATATTATATAACATTGAGTGGTAAGAAATGAAATGCACCGTTCATGGAGACGGTAAGCCGTACATATGCATGAACGCTACATTCATTTCTATTTCATATTTAATGGAATGAAATCATAATGATATAAAGTTATATTATAATTATAGTATAGTATCATATATAATATAATTTACTCCATCCTTTATACGTCCCACATATGGCATTATTGATTCAAATCACTTTGAGGGGGTAGTATTCTACACTTCCTAAAATGAAATTATCGCGTTTACCCATAATGGAAATCATAAAGGTATGCCATAAATGAAAAATAATGAAGCATAAGGAAAACATAAACATAATATATATCATATATAAATATAGTGACATCTTAATGGCCACCATGATAGGTGTTAAAAGAAGATTGAACAATCATCGTTTCGTGAGGCAGTAATTTTCCACCCATAGAAACAATATGTTCTTTAACTATTAGGCGGAGGTGTGTGTAAGTGTAAATCAAATCCTTCTCATAAAACAATACTTTTATATTGAATATAATTATGTTTTTATAATATAAAGTAATAAAAATAGTTTAATGTGTTGGAGAAGAAAAATAAAACAAAAGAATATAAGAGAAGACATTACCATAAAACAGGGTAACTCTTTTTTATTTGAGCCAAAGGCTTCCTTGGAAAGACTTATGCCCAAATTGAGGCTTCTAAAATTAATAGAGGTAATTTGAGAGATTATTTGGGCAGAGGTTGGCCGAGCCAAATGGCTTTGATGGTGTGAATAAGGTGGTATAGGTGGGGGCCTTTTATAAGATGAGAGGACGGGAACTCTTGGAATGTCCTGAAATGTTACTTCATTATGAAATGATTTTCGGATTTTAAAGGTCCCACAGGATATATTTCGAGTATAAGGTGACAAGGGTTCGAAATATACCCATCCAATATGTTTTAGATAAGTTTAGGTCTTAGATTTTACATTATCTTTTCATTTTATTTAAATTTTTCATTAATGAGGTAATCGCTGCATCATCAGGATGTCATAAATAAATTTATTTATTTAAGGCCTAAAAATTATAAAAAAATTCCCATGATTTAGGAAATTGGTTAAGCTTTCAAATTAATATTTATAGTCCAAAAGTTAACTTATATAACCCCATGTAATAATTTTTTTGTAAAACAACAAATGTTTGTGACAATTTTATTTTTTCTTTAAATAAAAAGTTATTAATGTCATTTTCTTACCCATGTGGCTCCATGGGGTCACCAAGTTGACCCATGGATTTTCTTGGCCGGCCATGAATCATAAAATAAGGTTAGGACAAGTATAAAGGTCATTTCATGTTATTATAACATTACATTTACCATAAATTACACTAATTATCATTAATCGCGATTAATAAAATATAAAAGCTACTATTCACCAAAAATTATTTTCATCTCATTGAACCAAATTTTAAATACTAATGACAACCATGTATGTAAGATTTTTGAAATTCAATTCACAGAAGTGGTAAAGTTTCATTTAAAAGAAAAATTAGTTTTTTAACTACCACTTAGTGGTTTCACTATTCATCAAAAATTGATGTTTCTACGAACAATACCAAATATTAACCCTAAGCAATAATTGATATTCCAAATTCAAAAATTATGTCTATTTTATAAAATTCCAAACATATATGTTTCATTAATTAATTTTATAATTATTTCCCATTGTTAAAACAAATAGCATGTTTTTAAGAAACAATATCAATCAAAAGATTGACAATTGTTTATATCCAATTTGAAAGTGAAATTAATTCTAATGACCACCATTGTATAAAATGGTAAAATAATAATCTAATTATACTTCAAAATCACTCAATATTATAATTTATCTCTATATATTATTTTTATTAAAAATGTTGTTTTGAAGTTTTTTTCACTATTTGTTGAAAATTGGAAGTTCTCAGAAAAATACAAAAAATTCAACATAAGCTAATTTAGATATTCAGAATTGAAAAATGAAGTCCATTATAAAATATAATATTTACATAATTTCAAAAATTGGGTCTTACTATTCACAACAGCTACTTTGATTGGTTGTGGTGTGTTAGAACTCGAGGTTGCGTACAACACACGCTGCTCTATTATTTAAAGAGAAGCGTACCATGGATGCTTGGGGTGTTACATTCTACCCTCCTTAAATAAATTTCATCCTTGCAATTTGAAATTGTTCTTCAAAAATAAAAGGTTTAAGGTTGAAAATACCTTTGTGGAAAACCCACATTGGAAATAAGGTTAATACAATTTATTCTTAATAAGAGGGAATGTGAAATGAAAAAGTCACCACAAAATTATGATCTCCATTAGGAGAAAATTGGTGGCAATTAGAGACATATAATTAGAGGGAAAAAAATATTTGTAGGGAGTGATTGAGGTCATCAATCACAAACAAGTGTATAATTGAGGGCCTCAAAGCCTTCAATCTATGGTGATTTAAAATATCATCAGTTCAACAAAACATAAGGTATTAGGATAACACATTTTTTTAATATCCATTTCCGAAATTTTAAGAATTAATTTATCTATATAATAAGAGAGAGGTAGATATATATACTTGATAAGTAGAGTTTCAACCTTCAACTAATTTTTACCACAAACTCATCTTTTACTCCCAAAGGTAATAGAACTCAAAAATATTATATTTATCCTAATTTTACAAGGTTCCAAATATTAACACATACCATTTAGAATAGGAAAACTATTTTGTAATAACCAGGGACTTCCTATAGGCTAGAGGTAGGATATAATGGCATGTCACACTATGGTTGTGGGTTCGATTTCTACAGCTTTGTCCGACGTGACGGGTTATCCCCTGACTTGTAGGTTATCCTTTTCCTAAACCTATTGTATTATAATATTCCAAAAATAATCTTCCAAAAATTTTTAACCTTAAAAAATACTATCAAAAGTTCAACTTAATCCATTCCAAACGTTATACTTATCCAAAATACCTCTGTCCAAACATTCTCTAAAAGGTCTCTAAATTCCAAAATCAATTCATCAGATTCCCCAAACAAAGTATTGTTTCTCTTATTGTCACATACAAAAAATATGATTACCTTCATCATATTAAAACCTTAATGAAAAAAACATGTACTATAGTACAATACTTATATATATCACATTTTTCTTATAACCATAATATAATTATTGAGTCCAAAAACACAAATACAATTATTATTCCACTTCAACTATAGTAACACCATAAGAATGGCCTTTCTCCCTTGGCCTTTTCTGGGGTAAGTCTCTTTGGAGCATAGGCCATTCATTTGAATAATGCCCCACTTCTCTAAAATTTTAGCATTCAACATTGACAACCACTTTCTTTCCCTTTCAATCACGAGCCTGGTGACCATTTTCTCCACATTTTAAAAAAACTCACATTCTTTTTAGGCAAGTACCGGGGTGATTCTTTCCACAATTATCGCATAAGGGAAAATCCTTCTTTCCCATTTTCCCTTTATCTGTCTCTTGTTCCACCATTCTCTTATTCTCTTAATTTACTTTATTTTCAAAAGATTTAGATAATTTATTTTCTATCTTGATAGAACATGAGTCTATATCTTCGTACGTTGAGAAATAATGTGATACTAAAGCTTGAAGGAGAAATGGTTTTAACACATCAAAGAAATGATCAATCTTACTTATTGGGTTATGTATATAATCTGCAGTATGCCTCTCTATCCTTGTAATGTTAGACTCATACATTGTGACATTCTCATCCTCCTTTTTCCTCAGACTCAGAAATTTCCTTCCTATATCATCTCGATTGTCACGAGGAAAGTATTTTTCTAAGAAAATCTCTTTGAATGCTCTCCATTCCATACTTGATACTTCTTTATCTTCCTTTGTATTTTGAATCAATGGCCACCATTGATCATAATCTATCGTGAGGCGGTAAACTGCAATGATAACCTTTTCCCTTTCACTACTCCCCAAGGCATGGAATATTTTCTCTAAGGAATTTATCCATTGCTCGTCTACTAAAGGATTTCTACTCACATTTAATGTTGGTGGTTGTTTCCTCATTAAGAGATATAACATTGACCCTCCACGCTGCAGATCAGGGGTCTCCATACGGGTAAGGTTATTATTCATAACCTGAGTGAGTTGTCCCAGTATGGTGATAAGCTGATCAGCACCAGTTGTATCACCAGCTCCACTATAATTATCTTGAACAGGAGTTAAATCCCTACATGGAGTGCGTGCATTGATACGGTTTCCATTCCTTCTACTAGGCGCCATTTCTATACAATGGCATAAACTAGATTAGTTTATGAATAAAAATACAAAATATCAAACATTCAAAACACCTAACATAAATTGAACAGTTTATGGATATAATCCATAATCATAAAAATGTTTTCTTTGAGGAAGTATATACTCATAAACATTTCATAATAGTTTTTAATGAATTCGTGAATTATCCTAAGCATATCTCTTGGGAGTGTCGTAACCAAGAGTGCAGCAAGACCCATTGTCGTGCACCTGTTCCCATTCGAGTATAGCTCAAAGTAGTGTTTTCAGGTTTTACCCCTAGGTACATCTGTGCCTGAGCCGCCTCTACCTGCTCGTATCCAGACAGGGATGTATTGCTCCGAAAACTCACAAAATCTCTACAATACCAAAATTTTAGGATGTTCTTCTATACTAATCCTCAAAGTCTATCTTAGGGATATGTGCTCTAATCAGAGTTCATCTAAATCTAGCTTCCAAGGTTAGTACTAAACTTCCTCTGAAACCAACTGTAATGCCTAGAACCCAGTAACCCAGAGTCAGTGCATTATTATGTAACATTGGCGTGATCACAAAAGATCAAGTCTTGAAAGACCGATTAGTTTAGAAGCCTTGGAAACTCTAGATACATTCATAAATGTTACATTACATCATAAAGTGAAAAATCACAATAACATAGTCTCCATAGTCCACACTCGTATCCCCTTTAGATTATCCCTATAGGTCAGTCATAAAATATTTTTTCACTTCATGGGAAAAATAAAACATAGAATGGTGTGAGCTCAGATGCTCAATAAGGATAACAATATAGCGGAAACATTCATAAATAAACATAAACATTTAATGCAATTTATAACTAAAACAAAATCCTTTTAAATTTTAACTTCAGCATAATATGAAAAAAATAAAATGAAGTAATTCCATTTACTTATTCACATGGATATTCTACTAGTAGAATAATCACATGCAATATAAATAACCACATTCATAATGATGTAATGCATAATTTCATACTATTATAACCACATAGCCAAAGCCTCATGCCAATAATACAAATAATATTTTGTCAAGGACTCATGCCAAGACACTATTTTGTCTCATGATACCTTCCAATGCATCGAGGAGCTATAGCAGGCTCCACCCGTCACTTATTAAGTCCAATGCATTTCTCATATGAACAGGTTTAAACATATCGTAAACCATAACATAATCGTATCACATAAAAAATGCATAATGGGAAAAATAAAATTTCCACATTTCAATAAAAATAAATTAATACGACACATTGATTTAATAAAAACACTGTCAAAACCATTTTCAATACCAAAATAAAATAAAATTAAAACTTGTTATTTATTTTTCATTTTAAAAAAGTTATGTCTTGTAGAGGAAGACGGAACTCAAATAATGGTCACGACGACGGAGAAGTCGTTGTCACCGCATACGTAAGACAAAACATTCCTTTTTTTCGTTTAGTAAAAATGCTTCATATAAAAATATTTTGTTTGAATAAAAGAAAAAGTCAAACGGGTTTATACACCGCATAAAGAATGTTTTGTATAACATAAAATATGCCTCAATGAAAGGAGATTGAGACGAATTCCCTTACCTCATGTCCGACTTGACTCGATCGTTCATTAACCTCCTGAATAATATACTAGAGTTAATATCTACTTTCTTAAGAAACTTTTTCAAGTTCATTGTTCCTTTTATATCACTTATTACCATGTTATGAACATTATGTAATTATTTAAGTTAATAATGGTCGTTTTGTCGATCTTTGGTAAATGAGTCAAAAATAAACTTCTTATAATTACAAGTTGTTCATTTGGTAAAATATCCATTATATCCAGAATTGTATTAATTTTGCAGATATCATATATATCATATATATCCTATATATATATGAATTTA
Source organism: Viscum album (assembly GCA_963277665.1). Taxonomy (NCBI): domain Eukaryota; kingdom Viridiplantae; phylum Streptophyta; class Magnoliopsida; order Santalales; family Viscaceae; genus Viscum; species Viscum album. The sequence goes on along the minus strand of OY728128.1, from coordinate 156,069,609 downwards.
TAATATTACATAACATTGAGAGGTATGAAATGAAATGCACCGTTCATGGAGACGGTAAGCCGTACGTACGCATGAACGCTACTTTCATTTCTATTTCGTATTTAATGGAATGAAATCATAATGATATAATGGTATATTATAATTCCAGTATAATATCATATATAATATCATTGACTCCATCCTTTATACGTCCCACATATGGCATTAACGATTCAAGTCACTTTGTGGGGGTGGTAGTCCGCACTTCTTAAAATGAAATTATCGTGTTTACCCATAATGAAAATCATAAAGGTATTCCATAAATGAAATATACAGAAGAATAAGGAAAACATAAATATAATATACATCATATATAAATATAGTTACATCATAATGGAAACCATGAGATCTATTAAAAGAAGATTGAACAATCATCATTTCGTGAGGTAGTAATTCACCACCCACAGAAACAATATGTTCTTTAACCATTAGATGAAGGTGTGTGTAAGTTTAAATCAAAAACATCTCATAAAAACATCCTAGTATATTTAAGATACTGGTGTTGTTACAAAATAACGGAATATAAAGATTTTAAGGGGATCGAGAATCAAAATAAAACAAAAGAACATAAGAGAAGACATTACCTTAAAATCTGGTAACTCTTTTTGATTTGAGCCAAAGGCTTCCTTTGGGAAGACTTCTGCCAAACGTGAGGCTTCTAGGAGTAATAGAGGGAAGTTGAGAGAGTATTTGGGCAGAGTTTGGCCTAGACAAATGGGTTTGATGGTGTGAATAAGGTGGTAGCTGTGGGGGCCTTTTATAAGAAGAGAGGAGGGGCACTCTTGGAAAGTCATGAAATGTTACTTCATTATGAAATGATTTTTGGATTTTAAAGGACCCAAAATGACATATTTCGAGGATAAGGTGATAAGGGTTTTAAATATACCCATAAAATAGGTTTTATACATGTTTAAGTCTTAGATATTACCTTATATTTTCATTTTATTTAAATTGTTCATTAATTAGGTAATCGCTGCACCATCATGGTGTCATAAATAAATTTATTTATTTAATGCCTAAAAATTATAAAAAAAATTTAATGATTTATTAAATCTTTTTATCTTTCCAATTTATATTTATAGTTGAAATTTTAACTTATATAACCCCATGTAATAATTGTTTTAGTAAAAAATCACATGTTTGTGACAATTTTATTTTTACTTTAAATAAAAAGTTATTAATGTCATTTTCATACCCAAGTGGCTCCATGGGGTCCCCATGTTGACTCATGGATTTTCAGGGTCGGAAACTACTCATCCAATAAGGGTTGGACAAGTGTAAAGGTAATTTCATATTATTATAACATTATATTTACCTTAAATTACACTAATTACCTTTAATAGTGATTAATAAAACTTAAAAGTTACTATTCTGAAAAAATTATTTTCATCTCATTGTACCACGTTTTAGTTACTAATGACAACCATGTATGTAGGATTTTTGAAATTCAATTCACAAAAGTGGTAAAGTTTCATTTAAACGAAAAATTATTTTTTTAACTACCACTTAGTGGTTTCACTATTCATCAATAATTGAAGTTTCTTAGAACAATACCAAAATTTCACCCTAATCTATAATTGATATTCCGAATTAAAAAATTATGTCTATTTTAGAAAATTACAAACATATATGTTACATCATTTAATTTTATAATTAATTCCCGTTGTTAAAACAAATAGCATGTTTTTAAGAAAAAATATCCATCAAAAGATTGACAATTGTTTATGTCCAATTTCAAATTGAAATTATTTCTAATGACCACAATTAGATAAAATGGTAAAATTATATTATAAATATAGTTTAAAACCACTCAATAGTATAATTTATCACTATAAATTATTTTGACTAAAAATGTTGTTTTTAAGTATTTTTCACTATTCATCAAAAATTCGATGTTCTCGGAAAAATACCAAAAATTCAACATAGGCTAATTTTGATATTCTGCATCCAAAAAATGAAGTCCATTCTGAAATATAAAATTTATATAATTTTTAAAAGTGGGTATTACTATTCATAACGGCTACTTTGATAGGTTGCGGTGTGTTAGAACTCGAGGTTGCGTACAACACACGCTGCTCTATTATTCAAAGAGAAGCGTACCCTGGAAGCTTGGGGTGTTACATTGTGTCTTGGGCAACCCCCAAGACAGTGATAGAGGTGCGATGTTTCCTTGGTCTCGTAGGCTACTATAGGAGGTTCGTAGCCTATTTCTCACGAGTAGCGACTCCGCTAACAGCTTTGACTAGGAAAGTTCAGGCAGTTATATGAATTGATCAGTGTGAGGAAGTGTTCGAGTATCTAAAAGAAAATTTAGTTAGTGCTCCAGTACTTTGTCTTCCAACTGAGGGAGTTCAGTTTGATGTTTTTTGCGATGCTTCACATCCGCGGTTAGGATTTTTCTCATGCAGTAGTGGTCGGTTTTTTTTATGGGTCTTTGTAGTTTCTTCCCGATAAATGCAACTAAGACACCCATGATTTTGAGTTGGCAAACACAGTGTTTGCTCTAATGTTGTGGAGACATTACCTCATTGGTGAGCACTTTATTGTTTTCACTGACAATAAGAGTTTGAGGCGTGTTTTCATCCTACGTTACTTGAACATACAACAACATCAATGGATGGAGTTCTTACAAGAATATGACTTCGAAATATCTTATACACATAGAAAATATAATTTTGTAGTGAATGTGCTGAGTCGAAATTCAGGTAGTGATGTTGTGCGTGAATCCAGTGATTCCTTGAGTGTAATGAAATAATTTTCTGCATTACATCTTGATAAGGAAAATGTTGGGGGTATAGGTTGTCTTTTTCAGATGATGGTACAGTCATCCCTGATGCAGAACGTGGAAGATTCCCAGTTGGGAGATGTAGAGGTGGAGGTCTAGAGAGACCGAGTTGTTTGTGGTGATGCCCCTGATGGTTGGTTGGAGGATGAACAACACCGAATGTTGTATCATGGAAGGCTTTTTGTTCCCTTGAAAATGTGTGAGACAGTTCTCTGAGAGTTCTATAGGTCGCCTTTACCAGTATATCTTGGCGTGAAAAAGATGTACCGACCCTTGAGGAGTCTGTTTTGGTGGCCTAGGATGAAGCTTGCGGTTGCGGAGTTTTTTTCTCGATGTTTAGTCTCCCAGAAGTTGAAGGCCGAACACCGTGTTCCTGTTGGTCTTCTCCAGTCATTAGAGATTCCTCAGTGGAAGTGGGAGGATATCTCAATGGACTTTATTACTGGTTTACCTCGAGCTCCGGGAGGACATGATTTGGATAGTAGTGGATCATTTAACAAAATCAGACACATTATAGCGATCAAGGAGTCAAGCATAGTGAATGTTTTTTCGAGGAAGTATCTAGAGGAGGTGGTGAAACTTCATGGATTCCCTAAGATGATCTTTTCTGATCAAGATCCTCATTTTTCCTCCATGGTGTGGAGAGGCCTCCATCAATTTTTGGTTTTCATCTATGCCTTAGCACTGGTTTTCATCCTCAAACGAATGGTCAGACAGAGCAAACCATCCAGACTCTTGAAGACATGTTACGCTCTTGTGTTTTATATTTTGGAGGCTCATGGATAAGGCACTTACTCATGATTGAGTTTGCTTAAAAAATATTTTTAACTCCACCATCAGTATGGTACCTTTTGTAGCCTTGTATGGTCGACCATGCCGTTCTCCATTGTGATGGACTGGGGTTGAAGAGTCAGCAATTCTCAGACCCGAACTTGTGCAAAATACAACAGAGATGGTTTAGGTGATTTTTGAGAGGCTGAAGGTAGTGCAATATCGTCAGAAATCATGTGTTGATCAAAGAAGGAGGCCCTTATAGTTTAACGCTGGGGATCATCTGTTTTTGAAGGTGACTCCACGTGGCGGGAAACAAAGGATTAGTCGTGGAAGTAAGATTTCTCTCCGTTTTTTGGGCCTTTGGAGGTGTTAGCTCGTGATGGAGTTGGGCGTATCCAGTAGAACATCCCCCACAGATGAGTCAGATACATGATGTTTTCCATGTATCACATCTATATCGTTATGTTCATGATGAGTATCACATTATCTATTGGGGAGATATTGATGTTGATGATGATGCAACATTTGAAGAGAGACTTGTGGAAATCCAAGACAGCAAGGAGAAAGTGTTACGCAGGCATTATATCCCCTTAGTTTGTGTCTTGTGGTGACACGGTGGCATGGAGGAGAGTAACTGGGAACGTGAGTCACAGATACGTGCTCAGTACCCAGATTTGTTTGATGTTTAACTCTTTTCATGTAATGATGTCCCCTTTGTGGTTAGACCTTAAATGTTTTTAATATGAATTTCTTTGGTTAATTTTGTGGCTTTTTCTCTTTTGAGAGGTATATCAATGGGTGGTTGTTCAAACCCCGTTTCTTTTTTTCTTCTCTTTAGGTGGGTTTTGAATTGTCAAGGATGACAATGTTTTGAGAGGTAACTGATTTAATGGCCCGGACCTCTCCAGTCCATTACATCGTGAAAATGTGGTGTTTGAGGTGTTCTGAGAGGTTATGGTGACTTATCCCCAACACTTTACAAATTTTCCAGTTCTGTGAACAGTTCCATCGGTGAACAGTTCTATCGGTAACCTATAATGGTATGTGAATAGTGTTCTATCGGTGAGGTTCAGTGAACAGTGTTCTATTAGTGAGGTTAAGTGAACAATGATCTATCAGTGAGCTTTAGTGAACAATGTTCTATCATTGTTGTTCAGTGAACAGTGTTCTATCAGGGAGGTTCAGTGAACAATGTTCTATCAGTGAGGTTCACTGAACAGTGTTCTATAAGTGAGGTTCAGTGAACAGTTCTCAATTGGTGAGGTTTTGTAAACTGTTTTTTCGGTAACCTCTATGGGTAACCTCTACCAGTACCATCTAACAGTAGGGGTATGGTAACGTTAGGTGTACAATGTTTCCAGAATGGTGAGGTCTATCGGTAACCTCAATCAATATCCTCTGTCGGTTGGTGTACAGTAATGGTAGGTGTATAGTGATTCCAGAATGGTGAGGTCTATCGGTAACCTCTATCATTAACCTCTGTCGGTAGGCGTACACTAACTGTAGGTGTACGGTAACGGTAGGTGTATAGTGTTTCCAGAATGGTGAGGTCAATCTTTAACCTCTATCAGTATGTGCACAGTAACGGTACGTGTACAGTAACGATAGGTGTACATTGTTTCCAGAACGGTGAAGTTCCAACGGTGAAAAATGTGTCCATCTTCCTACTATTTCACCCTTTTAACGTTTCCTCTGATGTAAAATTCATTTAAATCCATATTTTTAAGAACTCTTATGGCCGACTCAAAGGCCATAAATCTGATATTAATTATTCCAATGGCTCGGGATGTTTTTACTTGGTCAAACCGCATGGTTTAATGCGATCTGCTTTTAATGGGGAATAAAGCGTATCTTAAATCGTCGACCCATTAAATCTTCAATAGGGACAAGATATCTTTTTACCTTGTTCTTCCTCATTGTTTGAAGGCTATGAGATGCTAGAACCTTTAAATCCACCCTGTAGGAGTTGCATAATCAAAATTTCCTCCTCAGATTGGTTCATCTCTGTTTCATGCAACCAAGCTGTATCGATCAATCTTCAATATAAGGTATTTTTTATCATCATTACATTAGGGATCATCTCCTATTATTTCTCCTTTCTATATTATATCATGTAATATCCTTGATTCGAATGGGGTTTTTCTTGGGGTTTGGTTGGTGCGGTTGTACCGTTGCATCCCTGGGTTGATGCAGTTGTCGCGAGAGGAGGATCGTGACCTGTTGTGTGGATAAATAATGTGAGGAACTATTTGAGGTAGGGGATTCGTTTGTTCTCTTTCTTTTATGTGAAATTTTATATTTAGCATGATTTATCCCACTGGACGACAGTGGAATTGACATAATAATTATTTGAACCAGATAAATAAATTTTTATCGATAATATGTTATTGACTTTTTTGCTATATTGTGTAATATTTATTCTTGTTCTTGATGGGAATCATTAAAGAAAGTAAACAAGGATAAATTGATAATTTTTTTGGCTAATGATAAAGAGGCATGTAAACAAATATGGTTCTTGTTGCAATTTTATGATAATCAAATTGGTGCAGTAAGCATGTTCATTTATTTGTGATAGCTTATTGTTAGGTTTCCAAAATTTAGAACCAACGAATAATAAATCGCTTAATCCAAGATGGATTAATGAACTGTTGGTTGTTAAAATATAATTGCTTGCATGGTTCTGAGTTACCATGTTGTTTTTTAAGGGCCAAGACCAATTGTGAAGATGTTTGTTTTACTGATGCATGTGCTTTCATGTGAGCCTGGATGGTTGTGGTAATATGTGGAGGCATAGAGGCCTTTTTGGATGTGGCATCAGATGATGCTTAGAGTGGCGAGATTCATCGGTTTATGTGTGTGGGTGTCGGGGAGGACACCAGGGATGATGGAATGGGATACATGTGTTTGTTGGATGCTTGCTGATTTATTATTAGTTGTTTATCTGCTTTACTTTCTCCCACTGCTCAAGGCATCTGGTATTACTTACCCTTTTTCTGAAAGAGGCGAAGACTCGTGGGGTATGCCACATGCTTTCTGTGATTAGATTCTAAAGGAAGGATGTGTATATGCTCTTTCTATAAGTGGAAATGACTCGATGGGTAGTACATCTACTCACTATGTTGATGCCACTTGTGTTTAGTAGCATATAATGTTTGTCTAGAATGCCTGGGAATGTGGGAGAGTATTTCTATAATGGAAAATTTAATAAAAGTTGGTAACCCATGGGGATGGAGATCTTGGAACATAATGATGAGGTTGTAATTTTTTTGAAGGAACCATTTACTTTGGGTGTGATGATAATGAAATTTAATGTGGAATTTTTCATGGTTAATTAATGTATAAAGGATTAATTAATGTAATGTGGAACTGAAAAATGGAATGACGTAATTTAATAAATCTCTTTAAAAGGTTATGTGAATATAGGATACCTAGTCTTAGAATTAGCAGCCAAAAGTCTGAGAGACGTTAGCTACAGTGTGTCTAAGACTTGGTTATGCCCATAGTGTGGTTGTGAGTTATTGTATATTCTATACTTTTCGTGTTTCTATATGCTACTCCACCCTGTCAGTAAGGGAAACTGACACCCTGGGGATTCTGAACCATAGGGGTTTTTTCCCCAACATTATGGTGGGAGGATGGATGGCTGACTACCCCCTTTGGATGTGCTCTCTTCTCTTGGTAGTTACTTGTGCTAGTAGGCACATTGGTCAGTTTTACCCATATATGTGCGTCGAGGTCTGTAATGGCTTGTGGTTATTCACACACACATATTGTGGATATAGTTTTCTATGGAACACTATAGGTGTAACATGTATAGGTTGTGATGGCTTGACGATCCTTACTCGTTGTATGGGGTGTAATGGCTTGAGGTATAATACCCGAAGTATGATACACATTATGCGGGCTGTGGTGGATCCTGGAAAATACCTGGCTACATTGGTGTGTGGATGTGGTGGTTTTGCTGCATGAGGTGCATATTTTGGTGCTTCACCCAGGTGTCTGCGGGCAAGCCTTTTTGTAGAGAAATGCTCAGGATTTGGGATGTTGGGGCAAAGCGGCAAACCAGTGGGGAAGTAGTAGCAGGGTACCCTTGATATTCATTGTTATATGATATATTCTTGTATGCGTTATATGGTGAGAGTAGACACGGTGGTGTTGGGAACTTAGTATACCTGTTTAGGTGACGAGTTAGTTTCACTTGTTCTTCACTGTGCTTTAGCATGAATTCATTAAATTTTCACGATAGGCTTCGAGGAGGATCCTATTGAATATATTGTTATCCTCTCCCAATGTATATATAAACTATTTTTCAGGTCACTTGGAGTAGGTTGGAGATCAATCTGGTTTCTACTATCTTGGGGTTGCAGGAGCTGTTCGGGCTTGTGGTTGCTACAATTTTTTTACTCTCTTTTTTGTACTTGAAGTTTTTCCCCTTTTTTTGGTAGTTCTTTTGCATGGAATTACATATGTGAACATGTATTTCTTTTATATTTCAGTTCTGATTTGGAGTTTTTTGGTTTCTATCTTATCTCTATCTTCCACATATGTTCTCTTAGAGGGTAATGCCTCCCAATTGTGTGTTTATTATACCCTCAGTGCGAGTAGCTATCCCGGGGCCTACTAGAGGTAGGACTCTGGGGTAATTATCTCCCTTCCCACATTTCCAACACAGGAGGGGTAAGATTTGTGGGGAGGGGGTCATAACAGAAGATAACTCCAAGGTAAGGTTTGAATCAACCATCCTCTTAGGAATCGTTGAATTAACCAATGACTTTGAAATCATTACAAAATCCTTTGACTGTCCTACTTGGATGATCAATCATTAACATGTACATTATTAATCATATGAGTTAATTCTTGCAGTAGAAAAAAACTTTTGTTACCCTATGGTAGAAAGTGAATTGATCACAAGAATGTATTAATATCCCCGGAAAATATTAAATTTACAAATAATTTCATTTAATGATAGAAATTTTAGAATATTATAATATTATAACACTTACCATTAAATTTCCCATCAATATTATAGTTTTAGAAAGTTTCGTACCATATGATTCATTCCACCAAAACCATAATATATATAATAATTATATTTTATGTTTAATTAGGGTAAAACATGAAATATATATTTCATTCGTTGTGATATAATAAAATTATTTCATATGATATAGGCATATGAACATTGAATTTATCTGGATTTATGGAATATATCTATCATACAAAACCACATTCGATAGATAAATAAACCACATATCTAAATAACTCCCAATCCCATATAACCACACAATTACTAGAAGGATGAATGATTGAGGGGAGTAGTCATGTAGCTGTATGACACAAATACCATATATTAGGTTTTATATTGAACCCAAATCCTTTGATTGAATCATTAATGTTACCCAAAATGGTTGGAATTTTATAATAAATAACAAAACATATAGTGGAATATAATATCATAAAATCTCGTCATAGGGTTGAAATCCTATCAACACTCCTGAAAAATCATCCCACCGCCAACATTAACACCCCCAAAGAGGTACACCAACCTCTTCTAACAACACAAAAATAACATACCAATCACATTGATTAGGAAATTAACCATTTCTAACATCTTCAAATTAATATCCAATTTCTAATCATTTGATTATTTATTTGCACAATATGAAATTATAATCATAATATTACAAATTCATGTTCATAAAATACAATTTATCAAATTTAAAACACTAACTCCATTAATTACAACATTTGAATATCTCACTATCCACTCCACATATTATTCATTAACATTTCCTATTCAGACCTTATAATTTCATCAACCAGAAGGAGTTATTATATAAAAATTAATAATTTTATTCATTACATTATTTAATCATTACATTATCTTCATTGTTTTGTTGAAAATCCTTTTATATTTTTTTATTCATTTCATTATAATTCCATATCGAGGGCCACAATAACCATATATCCACAATAATATTTTTATACCACCATATCATACTGACTATTCTAAATTCTTCTACAACTACATATAAATTCTTAATTATTCTTTTATTGTATTATTCACAAAATTCCATTCAACCACAATTGTATATAAATGATAAAATATGAAAAAAAATGAAACACAATATTAAAATATGTAATAATAAATCATGTCCCTCCAAATTTTACATATTACTAATATAAAATTGGACTATATCAATAATCAATCCGAATAAAATAATATATTTCTAAACACTCATTAATTTTTTTTAAAACGAATCTTTAAAATTAATTCAACATAAATAAAAATGGAATACATCACGATAATAAATCATAATCTCCAATTCCTAAAACAACCATGTTCATGGTATATAAAAAAATTATCTATATTACATCACACGTGGAAAATTTTAATATCATAACTATACACAACTAGTCATCCAATAAACCCTCAAGATGTATGAACATGATAAATAGAGAGAAAATGATAATGAATGGAAACATGATTTTCATGGGGTCAATGTCATGTGGTTTTGAACTCAATGATTCAATAAGGTTGCTCAAAATATCTAAAGATAACCTATCAGCAATCGAAGGTCAAGAGAGAAATAAATATAACTAAATAAGAGATGAAATGGGTTATCAAATTTATATTCAAATATGGTTTAACCAAACCAAATGTTTGTACCATAAACCACAATGTGATTTAGGTCTATCAAAGATAATCTAAAAAATAAAAAACCTCAAAACATGATATCCTTAAATATCATCTATCATTTTCTATCTAAATATACATCTTTGTCCAAAACTATGATATTTTTAAAAAATATTTTTTCTCTTACTTACCCTAAAAAAAATATGATAAAAACATGGAATATTATTTTCAAAACCAAGGTTTTAATCCTGGTAACTAAAATGACGTGGGTTCTCTCCCAACATCAAATAGAAAAACAAACCAAATATAACTCAAAACCATACCATAAGAAATGGAAATTTATTTAAATCAATGTCAGGGTAATAAAAATAGAAACCTAATACAATACACATAGTGAATAAAATATACATCATTACTCTTCCTCCAAAACCATAACCACAGATGAAGATGAAGAAATTTTCCAAAAAAAGGGTTGAAAACCATAATATAAAAACACTAAACCATGAAATGATTTTTACAAAAACTAAAAATCCATTCACCATCTATAACACACCTGAAAACTCACTTCCACCATCATTTCTAGCTAATAAAATAAATTATTGGTCCATGAATTATTATTCCTCATTATAAGAAAATAAAATTTTAGTTGAAATTTATTCATGATTGTTTTATATGACATCAATGTAATATAAGAAACAAATCTTTTTTAATATTATTTGTGGTTATCAGTTGAGAAGTGTCATTGATCATATATTAATTACTATTGCCCAAAAAATCTATGAAAAAATATTATTATCTATTATGGAATCATTTTTAATCTATTCATAATTCTAACTCCCTAATTATCCCCATAATGATATAAAAAAATATCTGGACGTTATCTATACACTTTGGATGAACATTCCTCTAATAAAAATTTATCCCCAATATTCCTACAATCATGGATTCTTCTACAAAACTTTCTTTTGTTTTCTATCCCTCTCTAATTGAAAACACTTCCTAATTATTAGTTCTATTTGGTTGTTTTTTTATTAGTAAAATAAAAAAAATAGGATGATTTTAAATTAATATATATGTGTTTAAATGATTAATTTAGTGTATTGTTTATTATATATTTAATATTATATAAAATATTTTCCCATATTGATTTAATGTGTTATTTTTAAATTTAATAATAATACTTTTTTCATTGTGTGACATTTGAATTTCATTATAATATTCGTATTTTCACAATGTTATACATTTTTTTAGATTTCATATATGAATAAATTTTGAGTTTTTATATTAAAAGGTGAAATTAAGATAATAATTAATTATCATGTTTTATTATTATCATTTAATAATTATATTATAGTTTGTTTTTAAGGAAATTATTGATGATAAAAAATCAATGTTTGATAACTTTTTATTTAGGTTACTCTATGGTATCAGAAGCTTAGTGATTAGTAAAGTCTAGTAAAATTGATTATAAAATTAAAATTGTGGACCCACTCCTTTTAAAGAGTCAATTCCAAAATGGAATTTCAAAATTATTTAAAAATTTTTATATCTAAATAAAAATAAATAAAAATATTTAGATAAAAAATATTGTAATAAAAAATTTTGAATAATAAATATAAATTAAATTAAAACCATTCAACAGTGAAATGTCTGTTTTATAAATTCCCATCAAAACTAAGTTTTAATCCCCATAATTTTTCTGAAATTTTATTCTTTTCTATGTGTTTTAAATATAGATATCATTTCAAGTTCTTATGTATCAAATAACATACAATTTTAGGACATATATATTATATTTTCTAGGGAGATACCTATTTTTCAATCATTGGAAATAAAATATTTAATTTTAAAATTTAGTCAAAAATTATTAACATGATGTTATATTTCCATTAAATATCTTCTCGAGTCATATATTCTAATCTTACATGACTTATCCAATTTTCAAGAATCTCTATTTCCACATTATTTCGATGAACATATTATAATTTTCATAATTACATCTCAAAATGGATTTATCATGATGTGAAGAAATCTTGGGAAACTCTCATCATAATGAAATTTAGTGTGGCCTTATCCTCAGGGAGTGACTATGACACCATTCAAAAAACTATGTCCAACACGAATCTCATCATTGAGATTCTCCCAAAAGTGATCTTATTCTATATAATTAGAAAACCCTATGAAAATATTAGCTTTCCACATAATTTCTAATATGTACTGACTTTTATTATTGAATCATGTATCAGAAAGTTATAGGTATATATAATCGTTGATGTCTATCACAATATTGAACCATTTTTATTTCATACATACCTTCAAAATATTCTATTACTATACATGTTTTTGCTGACTAATTGATCCTTTTGTATCACAAAGAAGATATATTTCTCTATGAATTTTCAGTCTCTCCTACTTTGGTTAAACTCTCGTATTTCCTTGGAGCACCTTAGGAAATTTCATATTATATGAATAAAAATATTCTATGAAACCATTAATTATACATAAAATTAATATTAAATATTTATGTACGTTTTATGATTTTATCTTATTTTTAATCACTATTTTATAAATACTCTTATGTATGACCTAAATTTATCATACATATCCAAATTGATTCTTCCATTTTATCTATTTCCACACTCCATTGTACAAGGTATCTTTAATTTGGATAAAATTACACATATGTATTCAGTAACTATTTTCCTTTTCGATTTTTTTCCTACATTTTCTTTTACGTATAGCTCATGTTGTTGGAGTTTAATTGTTGTTTTTTTATATCCCATTATTATCAAAGTCAATATGCCTTTATCAATTTTCCATTATCCACTAAATTTTTTATAACTCATTAAAGTTATCTCAGAACATATTAAACTCTTCATATGGACTTCATAACTATTCAAAAACATCTTAAACAACATAAATGTATTTGTAAATAAAAAAATTCAAATCCCTTCAGGAAAAATTTTAAAACTTTTTGTAGTATATATGAATTCAAGTTATATTCATCAATGTATCTAAACCGCCTCAATACATTTGTCCTTAAAATATACCATATTTAGTACATCAACCAATATATATTATTGTTTAATAATACAATCCTTTATTCGTGATAACCCATATATGGTTTCTCACTACATTTATATATATCGAATACTCCTCAACACATCTGTTCGCACATTTCACCGAATACCATTTCTAATTTGTAATTCCTTTAACAATCAAAACATGATGTAAATCACATATAAGATCAATTTTTCAATAATTCTATTTAATTTTTTTATTTTATCTAAGAAGAATCTAATAATTAAACATTTATAATTTTTATAATACTTTTTTCAAATAAAATGAATTACATCAATAGCATGAAATTACACGTGACAATGAATATTACGGTTAAAATGACTATAACACATGTGAGAATTTTTGGATAGATATATTTAAATCATATACATCCATAAATAAAATAAATTGTCATTTAGAACTTTTTTAATTGAGAGGAATTTATGTTTTTGATTTTTTTGAGAAATTTCTAGTTAGTTTCACAGTTATAAAATACCCAAACCACCACACAATTATTCATCACTCTCAAGAAAAATAGTTTTCTAAAACCATGAAAAAATTACTTCATAGAAATTCTAATATATTTTATATAGATTCTAGTCCTCCCAAAATACAAGTATTATCGTCCATAATATGGAATCTAAAGGCGGTTCTTCAATATTAGTGTTACTATCTTCACTATGCTCGTTTTTTCTTATGTTATAGAAATTAATTATTTCTTAAAACATAAAATATAATATCAAATTTATATACTATTTTATAATATTTTAATATGTTAATTTTATAGCCTATATTTTTCAGTGGGGTATACGATATCATTGCTTTTGTGTATGGTGGACTACCGCCTAGAAAAGCAATTTAATTTGTTTTATCATAGGATTAAAATGGAATATATTGAGGATATATTTACACAATATTAATGAAATAAATTTAAAAATCGTTAATGTTTAATTTTAATATATTATATACCTTAATTTCATTCAATTCATCTAGAAAATGGAAACAATAATTATGCGTAGATACGACCCATCATCTGCATGAATGGTGGGCTTGGTTTTCGATCTATAGCCCATACAGATTAGATAAATTTTTTTTCTGAATATATATAATAGAATTATAATTGATAACATTTTTTAGATGACAAAACCATGATCAGTGCAAGAGGAACACAAATAGAAAATTAAAACATACACAAAAAAATAATGAAGTTATTACCTGAAACATGACTTCAACATGAAATTATTTATAAAAGGGTCACAAAAGGTTATATATAAATCATATATCATATGATATATATATATATATAAATCATATATCATATGATATATATATATATATAAATCATATATCATATGATATATATATATATATATATATATGTTTTTATTTTATATATTTATAGTAAAATTATAATTATTATGTAGTAGTTCATGTGGCATTGATGGAAGTCAATACATAAATTAAGGGATATTTGTCTCAATTTTTCTCCCCTGAGAGAGACGTTATGTTGGGCACATATATTATTGTATAATATTTATATAAATCACTTTTGAAATTAAATATTAATAATTTATACATTCTCATGATAATTTTTTTCATTTAATTTAACTCTTTCATGGGGCATACAATTAAATGTTATCGAACTGTTAAATATTTTATGTTAAAATCCTATAATTTATCTGGATGCTTTACAATTATAAGATATTATGATCCAAATCTCAAGAAACTAATTACTTTTATTATCTTATTTTTACATAATTATAAAAGGTTTTTAACTTAATTATCCCCTATTTATGTATATAACAGCTGAAAAAATTAAGAAAAACCATCGATATTTCTCCCATTAGGCTAGAAAACATTCTCTTCTAAAAATATGTGATCTAAAAAGGTTTTCAAAAATATTTATTTAATTCATCAAATGATTCAACAATGAAAAATATAACCATGTTGTACTTTTTACTAAAAAATTATAATTATTCTTCATGTCATTTTCAAAACAATATAACTTGGGGTTTTACTAAAAATGTGAAAAAATATTAATATTAATATGTAATGTATGAATGAAATTATATTCCATTATAACTAATATTTCCTTTGAAGCATCATTTTTAATATTTCTAGTTCATTTTAAAATAAAATTATTTTGAAAAAAAATGATCTTAATGGTATTTTTTTAAAAAGATAGGTTATTTTCCATAAGATATGTTTTAAATGATTTTTAAATCATCCCTATTATGTTTTCAAGTTAATATTAGAATAAAATGTTTTCATAAATATTTTATGATATTTTAGTGTTAAATAGATTATTTCTTCTGATAATTTATTTTACTTAACAAATTATAAAATTAATCATCCCAAATAATTTTCCATATATTATTACATCATTTGATGCTCGCTATTATTTAATAGAGATTTTATCCATGGATAACATCTATATTATTTATCTAGATAGTTTATGTTTATTATTAAAATATGTTTACAAAAACTCTTTTAATTCCCCAGGTTATACAATGATAAAATTAAAATTAAACTAGATTATTTTCACTGAATTTATATAATGAAATGATGAAATGGATATGAAGTCTTTATCTTTTCCACGGGTTATGATATGATTATATGATAATATAACCAATTTCATTACATGGATAATTATATGATGAATTTTTTATAATATTGGGGTACACATATCCATGATTTTCATTAGATAATTAGTGGTACCTATATATCCCTCCAATTCATTAGATAAATATATATATATCATGATATATAGAAGACTAGAGAAAAGAGATAACTCAGTTCTGTAAGGGTCTTTGTCCATTAAGATTGTGCCATAATTCCATGTCTTATTCCAATGTTATGCTATCATGGATTTTTTTATTTGATTCCCTTTTGTTTCATGTCCTATAAAATGATAAACATTATTCCATGACAGAGCATTTTGGTCTTTAATGTGAAAGGTATGGGTTTCAATGGTTTTGATCATATTCTCATTCCCTTATGCTTATTTTTTCTTTTGTATCACTGTTATTTAACCATATTGAGAATCCAAGATAACCCTTTCTTATGTTTACTTCACCTTATTCCTTATGAAATATATTATGTATGATAGTTCTAAGAATAGTAATAGTTAGGATTATCTTGGTGGGAGATGATGTTGTTCCACTATGAACTGGTTTTTTATGTTTCCATATTTTCAAAGGCATTATACCTTTATAATCATCTGGAATATATTTATGTAATATAATAAATATTCATCTAAAATATATAATATATGTGTATGAATATTTTGGGTAACAATATTCTCTATAATAGGATATTTTTTTAATCATTGGAGAAATGGATTTGAAAAAATTAGTGTTATCCTAAAGGATTGGTCTAAGGATAAGCCATAGGATGAGTCAATGTTTTAGAAAATTTCATGGATTTTTTGTAAAGGATAGAGAAATTTTCATCCCAACAATTACATCCCCATACAAAAATTTTATATGGATGTGGACCTAGCATAATGGTACCTAAGGGAAGTAACCTTGAAAAGGGTGCATTGATTTTGACTGGATTATTACCTTGTGCTTGAAAATGTGGTTTTATCACACCTAGTTTAACACTACCTTAGGATATTCTTTCAAAATTGATTAAATCATTATGAACCATCATTATTAATTGAAATAAATTCTTACAATGAGGGATATAATATAAACCTTTTATTTCATTTATAAAAATGTAGTCGTCAGGATTTTGACATCCTACAAGTGATTTTATAGGATTATGTGGTTCCCCACTTTAATATTTCTTCGTAAACAATGATATTGTGTTTTATTTAGTAGATGTATCCCAATGGAAATATATTAATGGTGAGTGTTATGGAAAATGAAATTAATCACCTTAGTAAGAATCCAAACATTATGGGAGATAAAGTGAATAAAATAATTGTTATGCTCACACTAGTTTCTCATGCCTTAGATCATGCTGAACATCCAATAAATAAAACGGGGGATGTATTTTTTTTAAACCTTAATAAGGCAATTCCAACCTTAATTTAGGGGATCATATGATATTCTTATTAATGATAAATGGATTTGTACCAGAAAAAACGTCATTTTTAATTGTAAAGTGTTTGAATCATATAAAAGTAATTTGGTTGTCTATCAATTGGAAGGTGATGAAGGCCAATGGTGGAATCTCAAAACTAATACAAGGTAACAATATAAAATCGACTCTATGAATTGGGAGTAGTTCAATAACATATTTTTTGAAAAATATTTTCTTCATAATCATCGTACAAAGATAGATAAGGAGTTTCTTGAGCCAATGAAAATGGATGATAAATCCATTATCACCTTTGAGGAAAATATTTACAAGACTTTTGAGGTATTATTAAATTATTATAATCCTACCTAAAACTAAGGATCATCGATTATTTAATTTGTTAAACCCTATTATACAACGGTAGTCATAAAAAAGAGGATTCATTTTCTATGAATAGATCTTTATATGTTATATAGTTGGGTAAATGGAGGTTGGAGTTACTTGATAATTTTCTGATATTGGTAATAATAGAAAATAGGAATTCAATGGGAAATATATATAAAATGTAGATAATAATATGATCATTCCATTATACTCATTGTATGGGAAGAAACATTATTGAATTTTTCTTTGGGGACTTACAAATGATTTAAATTGGGAAGGGAATGCTCGATGGAAATGCAATGCCCTAGTGATGGGAAAAGGCCAGATAATTATTCAAATATAATGAAATAACCAATGAATACAACACCCACAATAAAATGATACAAATTGAATTAATATATTATTTATTCTAACCATTTCCCATATTCAAATGTTAATGATTATGATCAATGAGTGTAATGACTTCAATCAAGAGTCAAATGGGAATATCATTAGATGCCTATTTCGTATAAGGAGTGTAATAAATATGTGGTTAAGGGTACCCATACAATCCAATATAAAACAATTAATGTCTTATTTGAAATTGTATCCACCCAAAATTATTTTCATTATTCCTTAAGTTGAATTTTATTTCATAGTAGGATAATATTGGCTTTCTATTCAAAATTCAAACCTAAATAAAAATTTATGGGATGTTACATTTGATATTCCAAACCATCCTATTATCTTCAATCAATGTGAATCTATGAATGAACATCCGATGGATATCACATCCACATTATTTGTCTAGATTAATATTTATAAGGGGTATTTATATCATATGGTTAGAGAGAAATTTTGAAATAAAATATATTCTTGTAGCTTGGGAGTTATTTAATTTCAGTCCACAATAGATTCCTAGAGTTCCACCAAAAATGGATGTGGAATTCTTAGTAGAACACCTACATGGTTCCAAACCAATTTCAATTAATCTACATTTGATATCCTCGATTGATTTGAAAATATATCTCCATGAGAAACAAGTCAATGGACTCATATGACCAAGTGCATCTATGTGGGGGGAACTCATTATTTTTTATAAATAAAAAATTGAATTATGTGAATTTTCATTGATTATTGGGAAATGGATAGAATCATAATCAAGAATAAGTATCATATAACCTATATTGGAAAAATATGTCATCAACAACATTGAGATAAATAAATATAGAAAATTTTTCATTGATCTTGATATCATCAATTAGTGGTCATGAAGGAGGATAAACCCAAAACAAAATTCTATACACTATATGGACCCAATGAATATATGGTGATTCCATTCAGACATTCTTATTCCATCTCTATCATTAATGATTTAATTAATTTTTTATTTAGTGATCAATTTGATCAATTTTTGGAATTATTTACTTTTGATATTATTATCAATTCAAATATAAATTAATATAATGTATATAACGTGATAATTTTACTAAATACATAATTAAGGATAAATGATATTCCTATTTTACAAATTGTAATTTTTTGCTACCAAAGCATTCCTTTTTGGGGTCATATAATCCCAAAAGAGGTTATATTAGTAGATACATCAATTATAGAGGCTAATGTGTGTTGGAATAGAAAAACTATTGTTATATATATTCAATTTTTTCTTAAATTAGCTATGTATTATCGATGTTATTAGTAGAATTTCTCAGAATAAATAATACTCTCATTGCGTTAAAACTGAAGGGAGCCATATTTCCTAGGATATATGAGGGGGAGAGATATTTCATAGAAATAATGATAATGTTATTTACCAAAACTATCATTATATTACCCTAGAGTAGAGAAGGATAATTAATATATTGTGACCCATCCTTGATGGAATTGGGATTAGTTCTTATGAAAAATGGAATGGGTATATTTTATGCCTCAGGAAAATTCTAGGTACATGGTAAAAATCACCAAACATATGATTTGGATTTAGATCTGGATATTTTTTCAATAATTATATTTAGATACCATATTTAAGGTGAAAATTATAATATATATACCAATCAAAAAAATTAATGAATTTATTCCCACTGATGGAGTTATATATTATCCAGATAATATTGATAGATCTGATTCTGCACTATAAATTCTCAATAAATTCCCCACTAATGAAACAGAAAATAGCGGCTGATTCGTTGAGTCAAAATTATCAAGCATGCTAATAAATGTTGAGAATAAATAAAGATCCAATATTTCTATATTATCATTGATGGGTTTTGAAATAAAGGAGGAATGAAGGAAATATTAACTTTCATAAAGGAATGTTCAACCATCAATCCAAATTAATAATTAGGTTGCATTAATGGAAATTTAAATCATCAAAAGACGGTTATAAAAGTTCCATGGTTTAGTATTGATCATGATTAAATGAAAAAGTTAATTAATCATGTATGTGTTACATCAGTACCATATTTGAAAAATATTATCTATTGGAATCTCATATTAATTCATTCTCTATTCATCTTAGAATTATAATGATTTAGGGATATATGAAATGTTATTTCTGGTGGGATTCATGGAAGAGAGATAACACATAATTTATATCTTGATGCATGGTATTTAGAAATTTAGGTATAATTGAAAAATGTATAAGGGGATTTTACCACCATCGCCCAGAATATAATGGAAATGGGAAAACATTTCCATGGGTATTTTCATTAGACTCCCCAAAACACCTAGAGAGAATACTACTATATGGTTTTTAGTAGGCCACCAAACAAATTCAACACAATTCATTACTACCAAAAAGGACTTATATATTGATGAAATTTATGATATATAAATTAAGTATGTGTTATGGTTTTGTGGAGTACCATATTCAATTATATCGAATAGATATCCTAGTTTTACCTCATTGTTCTATTGAAAACATTGGTAATATTGTGATACATAGTTAATTTTTATCATTGTGTTTCATCCTCAGACAGATGGTTAGCCTATGAAAACAATTCAAAACCTATATTATATGTTGATGTATTATTATAATGACTTCAATGGTGGTTCTATGTATAACTTCATTTATATGGGTTTTTATACAATAATAGATTTCACATGAGCTTTTACGGATCCTTATGAATATCTATATTCTAATAAGAATAGACATCTAACCAGATAGAATTAAAATAGGGGATGAAATATATTAGGACCTGAGATCGATAATGACATTATAGAGAAGGTTATGGTAATTCATTAACACATCATGGAAGCTCATAGTTGTAAAAGAAGTTAAGTGGAGAATTAGTGAAGTGATCTTGAATTTTATGTTTCTGACAAGGTGTTTCATGGAATTTATTCATGGATGATGGTATTAATATTTGTAATTAAGGGAAAACAGAGCCATAGGTATATCAATACTTTTGATAGTCATGATTATTTCATGATGTATGCCTATCAGTTATTGCATCAAAAAATCCTCTACCAAGTAAATGATGTGTTCCATGTATCTCTACTGAGAAAGTACATACCCAATCATTCAGATGTACTGAACATAGATGTTATTCCACTATAGGATCATCATTCTTATGATGAATATTTGGGGAATACATTGTAATTTTTTGATAATGTATTACGAAAAAAGGCCACACTCCTGGTCAGTGTTATTTGGAAAAGCCCGGAGATTGGAGAATCAATGTGGGATCATGAGGAAATTATGATTCTTATGTATTCTCATTTTTTGTATCATATTGATACATTTCATGGATGAAAATAATTATATGGGGGTTATAATTCAACACCCCATGTTTATAAGAAATATATTATCTTAAATAATGAAAATTACTTTAATCACATTGGCTATACAAAACACTATGTTTTAACAAATTGTGAAAAACTATTAATATTTTTCACAAGCACCACTAATTTTAGTTATGCATTAAACATGGTGTAATGAATAGTAATAACCACATTTTATATATTAAATTTAATTCTTCTATATAAATAAGTCATATTTAAAAAAATCTCATAATTTTGTTAATGTCTACATCTTTTGAAAATGGTATTTTCTAAAATATTTTTTTTAAAAAATATTAAAATTAAATTTATAATATTTTAGAAAATTAATAAGATAAAATAAAATTCCTTATTAAAATCACCATTTAAAAATTAAATTAATGTAATGTTTTTGTATTTCAATTTAATGATTTACTTTTCGATGGATACTGAAAAATATAGTGAGTTTATTGAAAACTGCATTTTCATTTAATCAATTTATAAGGATCCATTTGTTTTAAAATGTGTAATGCCTAGGATTATCATGTATGTATTTTTGTTCACTTAGTTGTAGTTAACCTCATAAACCCTATCTTTGGGCCAATTGGTTAATTTAAGTAATTTAGGTAGAATATGGTCTTGAATAGGGCTACAGATTAAAAACATGACATGTATTTAAATACAAAAAAAATATAACTATACATAACCCATTTACCAACAAGTGTAGTATTTTACATGGGGAGAATCCAAAGGAAGACATGATGTTTAATTCATTATGCACCATGTAAATTCCATTACATGTTTTTCTTAAAATGGGAAGGGGCCCATTTAAACATAGCCATATATTTCTCACACACAGAAGAGGAACCACATTTTAGACTTCCGCCAGGAATAATCTTGGGATCATTCTTACTCCTCTCTCTAACCTCCACTTCCTTCTTCAATAGACACAATGTATTCCACTCAGTAATCTCTAAACTGCTCTTCCTTCTATTCCTAGGTTATATTCACATTTATTGTAATATTTTGGTGCGAGCTAATTTTTTATATTTTTTAGGAACATGATGAGTCATCCAATATCACTCATTTTTGATTAAATTAGGGGACAAATGTGGTTGTGGAGAGTGCTAAGAACATAAGTTAGGATGCCTAATTTATTCTTTCAATCATAGTTTCATTTATATGACATATCATTTTTATGTTTACTGATCCTTTTTATTGATTAGTCATAAATGATTAATAAATTAAATTTAATGGTTCTCTATCCCCAATAATGTCCCAAAAATTTGTGAATAAACCCAATGGATTATTTCCTAGAAACGTTCCACCCTTATTGGTGTTCCCTACATTAATGGAATATGTTCCCTTTATCAGGAATTATTTGAACCCCTTTTGACATGCATTGTCCCATGAAATAAATGCTAATTTAAATAAGAAATTCAATCGAGAAAAATGTTAGGTCATCGGTTAAAACCCCACACATAATGTCATAAATGAATTTATGAATTAATTTGATTCCCCTATTATTAAAGACACAACAGACTATATGATAAAATAAATGATTTTTCCAAATTTATTGAAGTATTATGATTATAAAAACCTTTTTAATTGTATTTTTTCTTTATTGAGAAGTTATATCTTTATAGCTATACATGGGAGAAATAAAGGATTCCATTAATTGGTCTCCTTGGATGGTCTCTTCATTCTCTTTAATTATAAATTTTAAATAAATATCATATATGCGAGTACAAATTCTATTTATTCCATAGATGGACTCCCTAGGATTTTATAAACCACTATATAAGTGATATTAGGTCACTAGGGGAGCCAATATGCACACGTTTAGAGTCTATATGGTTTTACCAAGCTATTATTGACACTCAGTCACATGTGTGATGTACTAGGGATGGGCTCTGAGGTTATTTTCATTATACTACATTGGGTGTGATACATGAAATTTAATTTATGGTTCATAATATATGGACTCCAACAATGTTGAGTATTTATTGTTCCCCTTGTGTGATACTTTCGTTCCTTGATATGGTTCTATTTAGGTTGAATGAAAAATCCCAATAATTAAATGAAAGTGATGAAATTTAAATAAAATAATCTAATTTAATTCATTAAATGAAAAGACATTTCTACCAAAAAAATAACATTCTTAGGGGTAGTCCAAATATTAATACATTAGATTTAAAAGATCATTTTAATTTATATCATATGTGAAAAGGTCACCAAGGTTAGAGATATCTAGATTATGCAATAGTATGTAAATATGTCCAGGTATTCTATTATAAATGAGGTCTGATGTATTTAATTATTAATTTGATGCCTTACATTTATTATTTTCAGCACAATTCTCATTTTAGGTCCATATACTCTATTTATTAATACACTAATGCTGGTTGAGTACTATGTATGACTCACACCATTATTGGGCCACCCATTTAAACCGTGAATAGTTCATGAATTTTGACATTAAGAGTGGATAGAGGGAACCGTTCTAGTTCAATTATTGGATTACTAGTACAATGATGGGCTATGGGTGATGTGGACATAGCCTATGCTAGTCAAGGGAAATTTTATCCATTTGTATTTGGAAGAACATGTGGTATTTGTGTATTTCCCTGGTAGCATATGTACTCATTTTTGTATAGCTACATGAAATGAGCATCATTAGTCCATATAAACTTACTATTATTCATTCTCTTATTTATATCTATTAGATGGTATATTATTATTTTTTCTGATACTTCATGTTCATTACAATTTATAATATTTTAATTTCTGATTCAATGTGATTCAATCTAACTCATGAGGGAATATAATACCCACTAACACACCCTAGGACCTTGCTGCAAGTTAGTAGCCTCTAGAGTATGGGTAGGAAATCATCCATGAGGTCATGGGGCCAACTGTCCTTGAGTTCCATTTAGTGGCTAAATAGGTGAGACACTACAATGTGGTTTAGATATTCTTTTTATTTTTTTTCATACTATATGGATATTAGATAGGGGACATGGATTTATCATAATATGGTACTAATCCTATTCATGGGACTAATTAAACCATGTAAAAGGGAAAATCAAATATCATGGGATGGGTTACTGTTGCTAATGTTTTTTACCTATTACTTTTGCTCTGATTTCACTATAGGGTGACACACATGTTTTGTGACATAATTATCAATGATATTATTTTCATGGATTATGTTTTCCATGGGTTGGAAAATAAATGAGGTATCATATCATGCATCATATCAGTCACTTGAGGATTCACATTTCATTAATTTTGTCATGCCATACAAATATTTATACATACATTTCCCATAATACTTGTTCATTTTGTGAGTTCCTTTATTTTTACATATTGATGTGTGATAATGTATCATGAATGAATTACATAATTGGACTAATTAATATTATTAAATACATAAAAAAATTTTTTTCCAACATTTAATGATGATTACAACTTAATTAAACAAATTATTTCATGGTTGTTCCAAGAACCCCATGTCATATTGGATGAAATATTAATTGATTTGACTGATAAATACCAATATTAATTTATTAATTTATTATTTCTATAAATTAGGGAAGGAATTTCATTCAATAAAATAACTAAATATGGCTTGTTACATCCCTATAACGGAGATAATGGTTTGGTCGTAATTACTTGATGTACCAATTCTAGTGTTGAAAAAGTAGAAGCATTTATAAAATTTGGAATGACACAGGATTTAAAAGTATTGACATATCTAAATCCATAAAAATAATAAAAATATTTGATAAATTTAAACTCTTAAATAAAATGGTTAATACTATATAGAATTACTATTGAAAATTATGAGGACTTTTCCTCTTTTTATTGTAATTAACATTGTATATAACAGGACATATGTCTTGTTGTGTGAGACCTTGACATATAACCAGCCTTCGTAATAGGGAGTAGCTTGTGTCTCTAATTTCCTATAATGATCTTATTTATCACCCTATCCAAGATTTAGGATCAGGCATAGAGGTGTGATATATTATAACAATGTTATATACCTACCATTTTCCTACATTACTTATTTTCTATAAATTATAAATAATATCTGAGGAATCTGCATAGAAATACTAGACCTATTTCACCCTGATGTGATCAAATTGTACACCATGAGGGTGGGAAGACCATGAGACGCATCATGTTGATATTCAACTAGGCACCAATAAATTGATTCATGAACTCTTCTACAGATTTATGAAATTGGTATAGGGTAAACTTTGACCTACCACTTTTATGATATAATAATGAGGGAATTATAGTAGCCTCATTCCCCAACATTTTGGATGATGGTTTTTTATAGATTCTGTGTTAGGAATAGATTTGATATTATCTATAATTACTCATTTATGAACACTACTAGAGTATAGTGTAAATATCTCCACCTCTCTGCTTCATGATTCTATTAAACGTTTTGGGGAATGCAATTAACAAGGTTGAACATCATTAGTTCATGGTCTTGTAAAGCTTCCAAGCGGACTTTTTGATTACTTCCACAAAATTTATAATTTGGCTGTGATCCTGAGTTTACACACCTACAATAGGTTTCATGTCAACAAGGATTACTCAAATCATTTAATAGAGCTTTATAATTTCACACCCACTCTAACTAGTGACTAGTTGATGAATACAAGATGATTTAGTGATGAGATTTTTTATTCTAATTGATCATAGGAGAATACTTTCTGAATGAAAACTGTTTTAGATATAGTGAACCAAGTCCTCATCATATAGAGGAATGCGATGGATGGTGGAAATGTGAGGTATCTTAGTTAAAGTTCTTGGTTGGGAGACTGGTAATCTAGTTGAGGAAAGTGTTATTTTGATAGTGGAGATAGGGGAAGTTCTTACTCAATAACACAGATGGCATACTGTGCATTATGAAAATATTGTGGAATTGGATTGAAAAAAATACCCAATTTACTAGGATCCCAATATAGGATATATATTTTCATAGGATGCATCATCTTTATCATTTCTTCTATAATATTCATCTTCTTCCATAAAATAAGGGATATGTTCTAAAATCTCTTTCAGGTACACAATAGTTAGCTCTGTGTGAGGATTGTATAATTTCTACGACTGTATGATCAGGTAGAAGAGGTGGTTATGGATGAGGTAGTCATACATATGAGGTTTGGTTCCAGTACAGTGGACCTACACATGTAAATCAAGTTGCATATTAGGGTCACATTTTATTCCATATCATTATTTTGTAACCAATACCTGAGGAGTAGAGTCCAAGGCCTTCTAAATTATGACATACTATTCTAGTATCGCCTACATTATTGTCTTCCTTATATGATCCACATGAAACACACCCCTTTATATCTATAGAAATTATTGAAATTAAGTCTTAAGCGGTGGAGTCCTTTTGTGTCATTATTACTCTCAACACAACATTGGATTTTTGATAAAAAGATTATAATTCAATGCAAGGAGTCCCTATAGAGATCAGTGGGTACAATTTCATTTGGAGTTTCATCATCCTTGGGATGAATTTATTCAAAATCAATCCCAATGTGGAATGGGTAGTGCCTTATTATTCCAATGTTGATTTCTATCACTAGAGGGTGACATTAACATCACTTGAGGGTATTACAGATATTCATAAGGTATAATATTATACCCATGTGATTCATGTTTTAATTCAGTGTTAGATGTTGGCTGTGGTGATGGCCTAGATGAGTATTCTCTTATTGAGTGATCAGGTAATACTTCTTTTGAAATTCACTCCCATTTTGGATTATTTCATTAATGTATTTCCTAAATATTTTTTAGCATTACATATTGTGAATGTGGTGGAGTTCACAGTCTTGCTAGTGCCATGTGTAGGACCATTGTCTATTCCCCCTAACTGGATGGGACATACTAATCTCTAATAACTGAAGAAGCAGTTGGAATACATAGTGTAAAAGAGTTTATTTTGACCAAGACCATTTATATGAGGATCACCAGCCCTTTTTTCTAATAAGATATATGGCATACGTAGAGAATCTATATGGATGTACACCAAACAATAACCACTACCTCTTATAGATAACCACCTTGATTGGCTCCAATGAGTGATATTTTCTATAATAATTATTTATGTTTGGGATACCATCATGTTTGTATTAGGCCATTTGACATTTTTTGGGTTGAATGTGTAAATGGTGATTTTGTTCATTCTTATGAACATGCTTTCCATTTTCATGTCCATGATTGATTGGGTTTTCCACACATACCCATAATCTTGTTTGGTAGTCTTCCTGGATGAAATCTTCATGTATTATCACACTTTCCACAACCATTCCAAAAAAATTGATAATGTTCTAAATACACTAATTGATAAAAATATATAAGCTATTATCAAAATATGACACTTTTTGATATATATTTTTATCTTATTCAATTACATTATCTCAAAGATCAGAGTGCCTTTTTACCCAGATAAGGTATGCTTTATGGCTACTAGGTAGTAGTCCAGAAATGTATTTGATATTCATATTATCTTGCGACTACATGGGAATTATTGGAAAATAATTATGGATTTAACAATCCTAGAAGAGCCTATGATGGTTTTGAATAATAAGGGTGTTTAATTTATACAGTCTTAATCTTGTGAGGTATCTTTTGAGAGCTAAAGGGATGACTGAATTCAGAAATGATCAAAATTCTTCTAGGGCTTGGAAGAAGCTATATTTTCATCTATAATGCTTTGGGAATTGGGATAGGGTCTGTTTTGATGTAGGGATATCAGTTTGTATCATATAGGTCGTTCAGTTTCAGACAATAAGATAATAATTACACTACACATACCCTTGATCATTTATCTATGGTTCATTCCATACATTTTTAGAGGAATTATCTATTGGGTGAGTGGTTCATTATTTAAGAAGACCAAAAAAGACTTAAATAAATCTCTATCGTGCATGATAGCCATGGATCAGTCTTCATGGCTTTTTCTATCTGGATGGGATAGGGAACGTCGCAGTTGGCGGAGGCACAGTCTATGCTGGTGGGTCTCAATTCTTATAGATAGAGGAGATTGGAACTCATGGAAGGGGAAATAGACTTAAAGTTGGCTTACAACGCGATTCAAGGGATGGGTGTCACGCCGTGGTCCATAGAATACATTTATTCGCAAATGTCGTCATTGCATGGGCAATAACATCAAAGTGTCTCATACATAGCGTGAGGGGAATGGGGATGTGGAGTACCTGGCCTCTTTTGATAATCTAGGCTTGGAGAGAATGGTTTTACATAATCTTGAGACTTTGAAGCCGACCGGGATTAATATCATTAAAGGGGACACTCTTGGTCTTCACTATTTTAGACCCCCGTAGTTGTGTTATTTCTTACTTTTTTCTCTATTCTCGGGCCCTGATTGTATTTCATTCTCTATTTTTTGAATAAAATTTACAATTATGATGATTATGACTTAAATAAATCTCCACACCGTGAAAATATATTCTTCGGATGCATAGGTGGGTAGAGTACTTATAGTATTTTAGAAATTATATGTTATATACATCCAGAAAATGGTAATCAATTAGCTGACACATTGAACCAATATAGTTAGACATATGCCATATAAGGGGCCATTAATGGCTGAGAAATGATAAATCTATTTTCATAGATAAACCTGGTGATTCTTGAATATCCTGATCATTCTATTTTAGAAGCACTAGTAGTGAAATCCTCTCACCTATAATGGGTTCTTATGGCTAACTATTAGATTCTAGGGGCCTCATCTAGATGGAGAGTGTCTCATGTGAGAAACCACTACCCAGTTTGGAAAATTATTGGAATGAGATCCTACTCATCTATGGGGGGGTCTAGTTGCAATATGAGAGGAGTTTATATGATAATTTCTGCTAACTATTTTTTTCTTTACTTTTCTCTTACGAATATTTACTAATAAATACGCTATCGGAATTGGTGTTCATCAACGAATAGGAAGATATAAAGTATTATAATGAGTTCTTCCACTTATTAGAAGGTGATGTCCACACACGAACAACACACATGACTTATATGTCCTTTATCTAATTTTTTATTGGACGTGTAAATGAATCACCATAGTTTTTATGGGTTTTAGGAGATCCCCTAGAGGAGACAAAGTATTATATGTTATAGTTGAAAGGATGACCAATTTCACACATTTCCTACGGATAATGGAGAAAATCTATCCTTATGGTATTTCATGGAATTTGATCCAAGAGATTATTCATAGTCATGGCATTCAAAATTATATTTCATCAGGTAGAGATACTTATTTTACATCATTGTTCTGGTAGGGGATATAGAATGAACGAGGCTCGTTGGTGCTCCCAAGTACAATGTACCACCCTCAGATAGATGGGAAGTTCGAGTGCACAATTCTAGGGTTAGAGTAAATGTTTGGAGATTTTATCCTTTATCTTGTAGTTCTATGAGAGAAACATATTCCTCTCATTGAGTTTTCCAAAAATAAAATATTTCATGAAATGATAAAAAAGGAACCTTATAATGCCCGTTGTGGATAGAGATTCCATTCACCATTATGATGAATAAAGTTAGGTGGTGCAACACTATTAGGTACTCATCACATTCAGGTGGCTTTAGAATAAGTAAATTTGACTCAAAAATATATGGCTAAATCTTTGTCCTAGAAGAAATATTTATACAATAATCTTCGTCGACCATTAGAGTTCATGGTTGCACATCAGGCCTTTCTACGAGTTCTCCCATATTGTGTCATATGTTGATTTAGATACAATGTATGTTATTTCCCTATTATTTTGGTAAATTTTTAGATTTTCAAGATATTTGGGATAGTTTCCTTTCGGTTTTAGTTATGTCATAGGTAAAATTACATTCATGAAGTCTTCCACATATCACATCTTCTCTGTTACCGTTCTGAATCATCTAATTTTCATGTTCCCATATATATTGACATGGAGGCAGATTCACCCATTAATGTTCATATAATACATATAATTGACTAGATCAAGAGGGTTATCTATGGTGGATTAGTTCCTATATTTTTGGATCTATGTTTGAAAAATCATGTATAGGATGATACCTTGGAGAAGGTGGTCAATGTGCATGCCTAGTGGCCAGAACATTTCTCAGAATATTCATTAATGTCCTACGAAGGTAAACTCAAGGAAAAGATGTCTTAATGAATTTAGTTTGGAATATTTTGAATTTTTTTCAGGTATAATTTCCTTTATTTATTTTTAACATTGAAATTTTTTTTATGGTTTCCTAGGTTAATTTCTGGAATTGGTGTGGTAGATGAGATAGAACCAATCTACATATGAAAAACATGGTGTGTATTTAGCTCGACAGACCCCCTTTAATGACTTGTAGATGACTTTCCCTAGAGGTAAATCTTTATAATTACCTGATATTTAATTCAATTACACACCATGTCACTTTACAATCATTTTTTAAATGGTCATGGGCTCAATTTAATAGATCCCTCTTTTTCACTTGCATTGAAAATGAGTAGAATAAGAGATCAGTGCCATGCCTATGCTTTGGATACATACTCATCATCTAACTTACTTCTATTTACTACTTTTTCAGTCACATTGGTGTCCTTTTGAAATTCTATACACTCATATTCCTTCTCTTTATTTTTTTATTCCCATACAAGGTTATATTTTGAGGTGATGTCATTTTCTGCATTTTCATGGAATTTGATGATTCTTCAATTATATCTTATTTTAGACCAATTAAAGAGATGAAACTATATTATGTGAGTGTTATGAACATTATGTAGGTGTTTTATTACATTTCCATAAGTTTAGTTACCTTTATTTCATGTTATGTTTTCCCATGTGTTGGTCATTTCTAGAGATGGATCATAAATTCACAAAAAAATAAATTTATTTTTTCTTCAGGATCAACATATTTGTGGTAAGTGATTAATAAAAACCTTGTTTCATCTCATATAATTGATCCACCCATATGGGGTTCCCCTTTCATAAATTCCTAATCTCTCTTAATATGTAATTTAATGAACACCTCTTGATGTGTGTTTCAACTTATATTAATTTTTTATTGGATTACAAATTTCAATTAAATTAAATGGAAGGCCATCATTTAGTGAAAAATTATTCACATGATAACTGAATTGTTGGTTGAATTATTTTTCCCTTATGAATAATTCAGTATCAGGCCATAAATATTTTATTAAAAAATTTGTCTAATTGATGGATGTTTTCTGATTATTACTCCCTATTGAGATGAAATATGTTCTTTACAGAAAAAAAAATCCATTATACCTATCTAAGGGTGATATAAGGGATTCCATTTGTGGTTCACCCTGGAAGGGTTCTTTATGCCCTTAATTATACAATTTATGTTATTTTTAGATACGCCGGAAGTGATGCATTTTATTCCTTTGACAGACTCATTATGCAATTTCTCACATTCTATATGAATGATATCAGTTGACATGAGGTGACACCATGTACAAGATTAGTTTCTATCGGGTTATTCTTGGACAACAGTGAAACATGGTCCCCATCATGAGATACTAGTGATTAACTCAAAGGGTATTGTCATTATAAAATCCTAGGAGTGATACTTGGGATTCAATTTACATATTTACTTTGATGGTCTCATATAGAATTTAATATTTATTACACAATACGGGTGATACATGTGTTCCATGATGTGTTTTTCCATGAACTATCCTAAATAACCTCTTATCTAAATGAAATAGAATCATTATTAAATAAATTCTATAATTTTAATTCACCCAATTGAAAGTATTTCCCCCTAAGACAACACACATGATTAGGCCTGGTCAATATCTTGATACATTAATTATAATATACCATTTATGGTATATCATAATTGTATAGGTCACCATGGTTTAGAGAATAAATATTAGGCCAATGAAGGTAGAGTCGTTCATTTATCCGAATAGTAACCAGGTTCTATATATTTATTTATTAATTTAATGCCTTTCATTTATTAATATTAGCATACTACTCTTTTTATATGATCATGCTGGATTTTCATAGACATCCATTGTTGTGTCCAACTGAATATATCCCACACCTTTCATGATCCTCCTAAGACACACAGAAGGACATCATTACTATATGTTTTCATAAATGGAATCCTTTAGCTTCAAATGATTTTTTTATAATTATTGATAGGTGTATGTTTTCATAAAAATCAACCAATGATTGGGATTCTAGTTGAGGAGGATTTTTCCTTTTTAAATTTTGGTATATCATGTGGTATATTCTTATTTACCATGTATCCCATGTGCTCATTTTTTTGTAGCTACATGACATGATCACAATCATTTTTTATCGACTAATTTTTCAGATTCTTATTGTTTATTTATTTTTGATTATTTATCATTATTATATCAAATGTTTCATATTTATTACTTCTTTAATTATTATAATTTATCAATTACTAATGATAAAAATATTACTCTTGAGATAATATTTTTCCCATGGACACACCATACGCCATCACTATTATTCAGATGTCTCTAGCATATGGGGAGGTGTTCTTGAGATCATGTACCCAACTGTCTCAGAGTGCTATTTAGTATATTCCTGGGTGAGATTCATAAAATCAATTATATAATTAACTCTAGAGGATTTATATAATTATGAAAAAAACTAGTCTCTTTAATAAATTTCATATTTAGTTTTTATATAAAAACGTTTTATACATTTTATCATTTTCTCTTTGGAAAACCACTTTCTCATTGTGACTTCGAGTTTAATTTGAAATTAAAATTTTCTAATTTTGTGAATGAAATTTGGAAAATGGATTCTGTATATGTATTTAAAATATTTTATATTATCCCATAAGTTTAACATATTTTTTGAAAAAAAAGTTGAGTAAAACAATAAAATTTATTTATCACAATCGATTAAATAATGTGTTTACCTAGGGGTAAACTAAGAAGATACGTGTTAAAATGAAAATAAAATTCTTATAATTAATATTTAATGAAAATATTTCAACAATTTCATTCAAATTATGAAATAATTTTACATTTTATTGTGTTTTCCATGGGAATAAATAACTTTTTTTGGATTCTTTTTGTAAATTTCCTAGTAGTTTCCAAATTGGATCTTTTCCCACTATTATAAAAGGCCATGACCAAACTTATTTTTTTTACATATCACAAGATATATTGTTCTTCCATAACGTGAATGAATACCTCCTAATATCATTATCCATTTTCTTTAATTTATATTATCCCAAAATACAAACACTGGGGTCCTTAGTAAGAATTCTAAAGGATGTACCTCAAAGCGATGGTAATTCTATTCACTAGGATCCAAATTGATTCTGTATTTTTTCACATTCAACTATGTATAACCAATTGTAACATAATAACACTAGTTTTTACTATAGAATTATATTTTATTGTGTTTATTTAACTAACCATATTCATATCCTCTTCCATAAAATGGAATATTAAATCGTCAAACATGTATATGGTGGACATCTACATCACGAAACATTGATGTTCATTTTCCATCACCTCCTTTCATGGATGTAGATAATTTATGATTTAATATATATATATATATATATAAGTGTGTGTGATATTTAAGGAATTACTATACTAAGAAAATTATTTTATCATATATACCATTTTTACATTCAATTCTTCTGATGATACAATAACGTCGCTCGTGGGTACGGTGGACTACAGTCTTGTGAAATGATCAGACTAATTTTTTATAATGATTTAAATGGATGGTATTATGGGTAAACATAATTTAGACAAATATTTAATATAAAATAATTATGATTATAGAAAGGTAATATATTTTTTACCTTTAATTTTTTATGTCTATCAATAAAGTGGAAATAGTGTCCTCTGTATGTATGATTGTCTACATGGAAGGTGTATTTAATTCTAAATGGATAAATCTTATTGATTACACTAAAATAATATATATATGCATGTGTGGGGGGGTGGTGTTTATGATATTTATGTCATTTTTAACATTCTTTATATTATGGAACCAAGATCAATATACTAACTAAAAAAATACAAAATTAGAATATACATGAAAAACTATGAAGTTATTAAATTAAATGTGACATTAACATAGAATTTTGAATAAATGGTAAATAATTGGATATATTTAAATCATATATATATATATACTTCATTAAAATATATATAATCGACATATATATTTTATATAAGTGGTTTCAATGTGTACAATGAATGTCGAGACTTGAGGTAAGGGATTTTATCCTCAAATTTTATTCCATGATACTTATTATTTAATGAACATATATTATTCTGTGAGGTGTATATATAAATTCCATTTTTATTTTAATACGACTAATTTATCTATTCTAATAATATCATAATATTTATTTAATCTATTCCATTATGGGGCTTACAATTCAAGGTTACCAAAGTGGTAAATGTTTTATGTTGCACTACTCTATTTATTAGGATTTTTATGAATATGTTTTTAGGGTCAAATATTTTTATCCACCTATTAATAAATTATTGAATTATATTATCCACTTTTGATGTTGTTAGGATACATTTTTCCCTTTATTTTTCTCTCTTTATGTACATCTGATTTCAAGATAAATTTTTTTTAAGAAATATCGTTTTTTTCACTCTTTAGTCAAAAATATATTTTCTTTTTAATTTTTTTGTATGTTTTAAAAAATATTTTTGATATTCTTAAAATTATTTATTGAAGAGAATTTTCCAAATTTATGACTTTGTAAAAAAATTCAAATGATTATTCATCTCATTTTAAAAAAAAATCTATATAGATTATTCAGAAATTGTGAAATAAATATTTATAATGACGTGTACAACACAAAATGATTTATTCACCATTATGACTAATCATTTTTTTTCTTATTTTATAATTATACATGGTAATTTTAAAATAAAAAAAACTTGGAATTTTTTATGGTTTTAAATGTTCTTTTCAAATTAGAAGGAATATTTCCCCCAAGAAATAATTTAAATGAATTTTAAATATTGTTTTTTATGTTTTCAAAGTCATTTTCAAATATATTGATTTAAAAAATATTTATTGATTTTTTAGATTTAAAAATGTTGTATCCAAAGAAATGTAATTTTCTTCAAAAAATGAACCATGCGATCTTCCAAAATAAATTTTCCACAAATATGGAATACTTTGATGTTAATATTTCTTTTCTAGGGATATGATACAAGGATAACATCATTATTATGGATCTCAATTTTTTATTCTTCTAAAGAAAAGATGTTTATAAAATCCTTTACTCTTAAATTGATTATACCATCATAAAATTACTATACAACTTACTTATTTTCATGGTTTATTCTATGATGAAATGATGAAATTATTACGAAACCAATATACAAAGATTTTTATCTAGTGAAATGTTTATGAATCCCATTTATGTTAATGGGT
Source organism: Viscum album (assembly GCA_963277665.1). Taxonomy (NCBI): domain Eukaryota; kingdom Viridiplantae; phylum Streptophyta; class Magnoliopsida; order Santalales; family Viscaceae; genus Viscum; species Viscum album. The sequence goes on along the minus strand of OY728128.1, from coordinate 156,033,713 downwards.
AATGTTATGATTTACTATTTAGGATTTTGGGGCACACATATGTATGATTTTCATTTTGTGACAGATGATACCTATATATCCCTTTCATGCGTTGGATAAAAACATATATCTCATTTGATAGATAGGACTAGGAGGGGTAATCAACCTGTTTAAGTAAATGAATTTATTTTCTATGATTGTCTAGGGAGTGAACATTGACTGTTATGATGATTTTGGGAGTGAACCCATTCCACTATCATATCATGGGTAGTGATCCTTGACAGATATGGAAGTTATTTTATATACTTATGTATGACACAGTTCCATATATTATGCCTCTGTAATGTTATCATTGTTCATGTTCATTGATTTACTAGTGATTAATTCCTTATGTTCTATCAATATTTATCCCATGACTAATGGTTAAGATCGTTTTTATTCCAGATGTGGTTTTAAAAATTATTCTATTGTTTCCATGCCCTTATTCACATGTTATATTTATACGACCTTATTTTTTACCCTGACTGAATATCTATGATAATCCATTCTTTTTTTTCTCTAATTAGGTCATGAATAAATTTATTAGGTATGATATGTCTAAGAATGTTGCTGGTCATGGAGAAATTTTTGGGAGAAGATTTTGATCACCTATGAACTAGTTTTTTTATTTCCATGTCTCTAAAGGAAATATACATTTATGATTCTCAATATTTTTTATGTAATGTGATAAATATTGAACCAAAATTTTGAATATATATTTAAAAAAATCTGGGTTTTTATATCTGTCATTTCCCTTTTTTCGGGTAAACATATAAATATCCTCTTCAAACATTTGAATGTGTCGACCTGAGATGATGATAGGAATATTCAACACTTTTTATCTATAGTAACATACAAGTCCATATTAATTATTCAGTAATTGATCTCTTCCCTAATATATCATCCCATATTGACATCTTCTCACTGAAATAGAAACCATAATTATTAATAATAAACACAATCATCATACTTCATTAGGATATTCAAAAATTAAATTCTTTTGAGAGTCTAATTTAGTAATTTAATACTAAAATACGAATTGATATATTTATAATTGATTTAATTTTTTGTTATTATAATTTATATCATGAAATGTTCCCACCAGTTTCATTATTGTTTATATCTTATGAATAATTTTGATGACTAAATGGTTTGTAGACCATATTCAACCTACATTGTCAGATGAAACATATACTCTATATATGACTATCCATACTATTACAAGTATTTTATAAATTTGTGTATATAATGCATAAAGATTTAGGATATATTAGATTTAATGTGTCTATAATAAAAATCATGAGATTGTGTTGTATCCATCCCTGCTTGGTTGCATGAGATACAACCTGAATTCATGGTTTCCTTCGGCTAGCTTTGGGGCATCACCAGCATCCAGTTTGATTTATATTATAATCCATTAAATATATTAGCAAAATTATAAAATATCATTACTAAATTATTCCATAAAGATCACCACAATGGTGAATATTATATAACATTACATATAATTCCCTTCATTTGTTAAAGATCTAGGATAACAACCTATATAGAGTGAGTTATCTCATTCGTGTGTTTGATAGATCATTCATGTGAAGAATGTTTCTTACTATCACCAGTTTCATGAAAAAAATTAGAACATATCTCCCTTTCCATAGAACCATCCACCATACTATAGAGTTGATATCATCCCTTCGACATAGTGGTGTTATCTTAATAATAAAATATATTTTTTTTCTTTATATTACATATAGTGACATAAAAAACTAGTTTCTCATGTAGTCATCATTATACCATACTCCATCAAAAATGAAGAGGGAGGTTGCTACACAGATGATTCAGTTATGCTATACTTTTAATGTTCTTAATTTTAATGAAAATTTGATTTTATAATATATATATCATTTTTTATGGGTTTTCAACAACTGCATCGGTTTATAGGACAATCTTATAATAACGATTACTGGTATTATATACATCAACTTTAATGGATCATCATGTTTTATTTGTTTTTTGAGATAAGATGTCTTCTGTATCATTACATGTTTTTCATTATGATATGGGATAACATAATAAAGAAATCACCAACTCCACCCATGGAAATTTCTATGTTTTTAACATTATCTTAAGGGAAATGTGTTGAAATAATTTTTGAATAACAATACTTTCCATTTCAATTATGGAAAATACAGCATAATGTTTCTCTTCCTAACATTATGGACATTTTTGGATTGTTTTAACATTATTTTTTGTGGAAATGTTATGGAAGTTTCACCATATATATGTAGTGATAGTTATCAGAGTTCCACATGAATACAAATCATATTGTATTGCCATATCATGATGTTCAGGTGGGGATTAATATTGTCCTACCGAACACATCCAATATTGCACTACACTTCAGGTGGTTACATCTTCATTACTCTAGGTGTCCATTGGGTTTTCGTTGAAATCCTTTAGTACTGATTAATGTTAGATTTCTATACTTCCTCACAACCCCGTGACTTCACCCAAATATTACACCATTCTACTCAAAGTTATGTTGACCCAAGATAAGATCCTAAACCACTATTTTCCATCCTACCCTTGACTGTGGATGCTATCTTGGTGATGGATGGATTCTAAAGTAGGCACGATAATGGTTACCCATATCTAGAAACTTAAATAAATTTTATTATTTAATTAAAATAATATTTAAAATTAATAATATCTTACAAATTTATTATAAATGATAAATGAATATTTTAAAATTATAATTAAATTTGTAATTTGGGGAGTTATTAACTATACAAGGATTATAATTTTATTAATTTAATTTTTTATAATTATTTAATGAAATGTTTTGAATCATTTGTTTCAAAAAAAATTTGTGAATTTAAGAGGTAATATTATGTTATTTATTGGTATTATTTTGTACAATTATAATTTTAAATTAATTTTTTTATAAATAATCTAATGGGGATTTATAAAGGGTTAATAATTTACAAAATGAAGATAAAATATAATTAACTTATACATTAGGATTAATAATTCATTATAAAATATAATTTAAAATGTTCAAAATGTAAGAACTTAGCTTCTTAAATTTTGTATGTAACCTTTAAAATTTGGTCTATTTTATTATCGTATATATAATATGTATTATTATTGAGTTATTAGATGTTTGGGGCTATATGGGGCTTGTTTAGAGCCCAGAGGCTCAGTTTTTGAAGAAGGAAATGTGGCCACAATGTTAGTTGAAATAGTATGTCCCAGTCCACATGGTTTGAATAACTATTCAAGGGCTACATAATGTTCCTTAAGAGGATACAATGTTTAAGGAAATAGTGCATCCATAGATGCATTCCGATGTTGGTGTACACACAATGTTTATAAAATCCAATTTGCATGGTTCGAACATGGTTTCACAAATATGAGGCATAACCATCTATATCCCCTCTTGTGGTAGTGATCCAATAATGATTGGTGAATAGTTTTCCCTACTGTGTGGTCAAAACATGGACCCTCATAAAAATTGGGTTGTTTACCAATATATCCTTATGTATATACAAAATTACCCAACTTTTTATTTACATCATTATAACAACTCGGGGTCTCTTTTTCTTTCTTGTTGGAGCTCCCAAATTCCAATATCATAGATTATGATCTGGTTCCTTCATGGAGTGTCTAATGGACGAATCGTTATTATATTTGGATTCCTCTATGAAAACACAAAAATTGGGTGGATTGGTGCTTTATTTTTGTTTCCCTTAATGAATCTATCTTAATGTATAATCATATGCACTATTTTTATGGAATTATTTTGTTTTTCAGTTTTCTATCGATCCATGCCATATGAATGGATGATACTAGACGGTGGTAGTACTATGTGCTTGAGGTACGTGTTCTAGTATATATTACTGAAATTCATATTGTTTTAGAACATGCATTATATGAGGAATGTTTTAATATATGAGTTCCCAACTAAATTACATATAATTTAGAATAAAAATAATGTGTAAGATTGAATGGATATTTTCTTTCTGTTTAAGATTGTGTTTGGTCCATTCATCTATTGTCACCCCTCTAAGTATGTCCTTGGTTTACCCCTTATAATATTAAATGCTTAATTAACCAAACCATATTTTAAATTATTTTGGAACAACTCTTACATGAGTTAATTTTAAGGAATATAAATTATTGTGAGTTGTACAACCATGTCGGGGGACTAAATTTAACCATGATTACACCCTAGTTTGAATAAAGTTCAATAGTTGTAAATCCTATTTGACTATTAGTTATGTTTTGAAATATAGTGGGCATGGTGACCCTTGATAATTATGGTAAATGGGTATTAATACCATTGTCTATGTTATATATATATATATATTTATGTATGTATATCATCCTTATACTATGATATGGGTCATGGTGTCCTAATATTGTGATTCCAGGTATCACATCCCTATACTATGATACAAATCATGGTATCCCGAATTTCATTAATACAATGCATAGAGACCCTATAACGTGAAACTGGGCATGGAGTCCCTTATTTCTATAATACTAGGCATGAATACCATTTTTTTGATAATGGGCATGGAATTCCCAATTTCTGTGATACTGGCCACATCGATCTCATATTGTGATACTGGGTATGGCATCCATTATTTCTATGATAATGGGTATGGTGTCCCATTAATGTGATATCAGGCTTGGAATCCATTTCTATTGTTATATCGAGCATGTAATACCTTGCGACTATTTTTATGAGAATGGATTCATTTACTATATTTATATCATGCATTTCATCCCTTTGTTACTTGATCAGAGAATCTCTGGCAATATCTGAAGAAGGTTGTCGCATCCTAGTTTCCTATATGAACTATATCTAACCTTTTTATAGTTGTTTTTAATGTGTTTCCTTATTACATGTCCACACTTACATGTTTTGTACATGGAATGAATATTTATAGACACCATTGGTTGTGACTTACTGAGTTTATCTCACACCCTATCTAGGCTGATAATGGTACTCGAGAAGACTACATGCTTATAGGTGTAGTTAAGGGGAAGTATCCACTTATGGATTCCTAACCACTTGTATGACTTAGGACATAATAATGGTAGAATATGAATGGAAGAGAACTCGATATTCTTTGATAGTTTTGGGTATTTTTGTTCCTATTATATATAAAATAATTTATTTGACAATATTCCTCTATTTACACATGTTTTCCTTATTTTTAGAGACATGATATCATCGTATTATGTAAATGATTCATTTTAATAATTATTATGGTTATTCAATAGTTATATATTTTTATTTATTCTTCTATATTTTACACAACTTGTATGATTCATTTCTTTTTCTATGGATTACTCTATTATTATACTCTGAATAGAGGGAATACTCTTTACATGGACACAATATAGACCTTCACATTTAGTCAAAAAAATCTAGAAAATTGGCAGGCGTGCATGAGGCTATGTGTCCCACCATCTCAGGGAACCATTTAGTATCATCTTGGCTAAGATTTCACAACTTTGTATCATAGGATTATTTTCATGCCTTACTATTTTGGGAAAATTGATAAGAAATCATGAAAGATTTGGAAAATTATTATATGTCATTCTTGGGAATTTCTAACCCATTTTTGGGTTAAATACCATGTTTATACTAATTACAGTTGTTGTTCTTTATTTTTACTATTACAATTTTCAACCTTTCAATGTTGGGGGACAAACATGCTATGTGATGGTTATTATATTTTTTTATTATTTAAGACATTATTTTACCCCTATCCAGTTGATATGAGGGTATGAAATCACTGATCATGCATTATTTTAAGCACATCATAGGAAATTCACATTCTATGCATATTCTATTCCATATTGTAGAATTTTGTTCTTTTTGTTTCCCATGATTACTATGAGTTAATTGACTTCTATTATATGACTGAATAATTATTTATGCAGGAAATTGAAAAAAAAAATATAATCGATACTTGTTGTGTCTATCACTACCAAAACAATGTTTTTATACATAGGATATAACATAAACCCTATACAGTCAATTACGAAATGATGAGTCAGGGATTTTAATGTGTTAGGGTATAGATTATGTAAATTACACATTTCTGTTCATAAGGTGTATAGGAATATATGGATCAGAAATGATGAAGAACTATTTTCAACCACATTATTATAATTATTTCATAAAAATAATTTTAAAATGAAATTGGATCCCAAACACTGAGCATTACCAACTATCTGCCTTAGTAGTGGGTAGTAGGTAGAATCTCTTAGGTCTGATATAATTTTTCCTATCACCTAGACCTAACTCATTGATTTGGAAGAGGGGTTCCACTACTTTATTGAATGTCATTAGACATATTATGTGATTATATCTCTTTATTAGTACATTATAAAATTTAATCTAAGTCATGTGTTTCGAACCTACTTAACAATTCCACCATGATGTCCACTGGTCATACTCAATGAGGGTTTTGAAAACCATGCTATGGGGGAGGTGCACCATGATCCATTAGTGACACCACCAGTAGCTCCTCCTATAGATTTTCTTCATATTCCTATTGTTTTATAGGAATCTTATACTAATAGTAATTTTATGGGGATGATGTATATTATATAGGTATCTCAATTCTCTAACCCTTCTATAGGAGATAATATGTTGGAGTACCACCAACAGCATCCATCCATATTTTTGGGGGTTGGTTAAATAGAGGATATAAAGAAATAAATAAAGTTTATTATGTATATATTTGAACTTCTAGAGACACCCATTATAGGATAGTGAAGCATTCTACTTATAATATTTTATGATTCGTAAGTGATGGTGGGATATTTGAACCACACGAGTCACTATCGGGAAGTGACTCATAGAGATTTTGAGTAGGTATTTATTGCTTATTTGATTCTCAAGGACCTGAGGAATCATAATAATTGGGAGTTCAAAACCTAATGTAGTCTTCTCTAATTTTTATGAACTATTTAGTTCTTTCTATAGATCTCAACACTTTCCCCCCCTCTATTCTACTAATGAGCTAGTGAAATTGAGATAATTTGAGGGTGGCCTAAGGCATCCTATTTATTATTAGGAGAATATTTTTTCACCACAATATCTGATATAGTGAACCAGTATCTTATCATTGAGTGAAACCTAAGGTGTGAATATGGTGTGTTCCATTATGGTTCATATCATAGCGATGGTAGTTGTTCGACTAGTAGTCAGAAGAAACGATTAGGCACTACCCATGTGGGCAGTGGAAGCCAGTTGACACACATAGACAATTACATGTATTATCAGTAGTGCGGTTGTCCTAAAAAAAGAGCACAAGTGTTCCAAAAACCCTAAAAATTTCCCAGGCTATGTAAAATTTGGGAAAATATAGTGGTTCTGCATAAAATTACCATCTTTTCTATGTTGGAGGGATCCATACCAACTCCCCCTTCATGAGTATGATCAATACCACTTTTCTAGGAAGGTAACTAGTGTATTCATGGATGATTAGGTAGATGTGGAGGTTATGGTAATGATATCTAATCTTCTAATATATATTTCCAATAGAGCATACCCACTATAGGTAGTCCGCATGAGGTATAGGTCTAGGAATTAGGCTATATATATTTAGTGCATCCAATACTATAAGAGCAGGGTATCGGGAAATATATTATTCATTGTATTATTTTAGTAGCTTATAGTAACATTTCAAACATATTTTATATATGTGAATCACATTCTGTCATCTTTATGATTTTTTTGGAGATCCCTGGGCTCGGTGCTCGGTTCCCTTATAGCGTTTAGGATGCTAGATTCACCTTTGGGTATATGTTCAAGTAGTATATGCCAATAAATGTAATACCCCTTGAGGTATAAATCTAATATATTTTAGGTGACTTAATCATCCTCAAGAGGATGGTCATTCATGTAAATCTAGAAATGGACATGTTGGCTCCCTATCATGACTATGTGGATTTTTATCATCGGTGGGGTTTTCCAACATCACCATAGGATGGTACATATGTTCACATGGGATAATGTGATGACCATAAAGGTAGAGATGGACCAAATAGTCGTATTAAAGGTAGAGTGACTACCCTGATTTCTATAAATCTTTTTAATGATCAGGGACAACTCCAAATTGATTTCCGTCATGTAGTTAATTGTTGAAGATTTGATTTCCCCTGGTAATTTTCTATATTACCCCCTGAGTGATAATTATAATTTATTATAGATCTAGTTCTGGGAGATTCACCGGTATCCCTTCCTCATTTTAGGATGGATACTACTGATTTTTAGGATCTCAATGGTCAGTTGGAAGACATATAGGCCAACAGTTTTATATGGCCTAATAATTCTCCCAAGCGTTCATCATTCTTTTTCACTGATAATGAAGATAGAACCATCAGGCATTGAATGGATTACCAGAAGTTAAATAAATTTATAGTTAAAATATGATATCACATACATCATATTGATGATATTTTGACCAAAATAGAGGAGATTGTTCTTCTTAATGATCGGACTAAGAATAGCCTATCATCATGTTCGAGTCTGGCCTTTAGATGTTTCACATACAACATTACATAATCAATATAGCTTTTATGAGTATCTCGTGATGTTGTTCAGTTTTATGAATGAAAAATTCCACTTATGTATTTTAGGAATGTGTTTTCCCATCCATATCTAAATTCCTCTGGTGTTGTATTCATAGAGTACTTCTTGGTGTAATATCATACTCTTAGTGACTCTGCCACTCATCTTGAGAAAATTATAAATCATCAATGACAACACCAGCGATATTCTAAGATTAGTTAATTTCACTTCTGGGTCATCAAGGTTCACTTCATAAATCATATTGTTTTAGGGGCAGGTGATTTAGTTGTACCTGTGAAGGTGAGAGTTGTGGTTACTAAGGTACAGATTAAAAACAACTTTGGCATCTAGAGTTACTTAGTGATAGTTGGTTACTACAAGTGCTTTATTCAAGACTTCTCACACTTATAAACACCACTCATGATCTTGACTAAAAATATTGTTGATTTTATATGTTCTAACTCCCACAAGAAATAATTTCATGGAATGAATTTTAGATTTACTTCTGAAGCAAAATTCATTCTTCCAGATCTTTGAAAATTCTATACAATATATTTTGATGCATCATGTACTTGTCTAAGAGAAATTTTATTGTAGGATGATCAAGTCATTGTACCCGGGTCATAGTAGTTAAGCACTTGTGAGAATAATTACCAAATACAACATCATGATTTGGTATTTGTCCATGCCTTTTGTTTTTAGAGTAATATCAATCAAGTAGAGTGTTTTGAAGTGTTTAGAGACCATAAAATCCCTAGATATATTTCCTCACAACAAGGCTTGAATAATTGGTAGTGAAGATTTGATAAATATCTATGGTCCATTGACATCAAGGTTGCTGATATACCTATAAATTGAAATAATGTCATAGAGGTTTTGAGAAGGATGAATCCTACATATTCATATTTGGAGGGTAGTAGTTAATGGGAGCTTATAGATCAATTTTCTGATATAAACATAGAGGTTTAAGACTATCATTTTTAGCTTGAACCTATATACCTATTAGTGACCTCTTCACATATAGATAAGGATAATATGTTAATGTTTTTATATCAAGAGTAATTATTCCAATAGAATGTTATTTATGTTGAGTATCCTCCTCAATATTGGACTATCAGTAATGATAACAACCTCTGTATACATGGTTGTATCTGGGTTCCTGAAGATTTTCGAGAACATCCAATGCATGGGTCACAATCTTCATTATGGGATTTTCCCCATGGTATCTCAATGATGTATCATGATATGTACTAGTAGTAGTGGTGGATTGAAACTAAATTTATGATTTATGGTATTATCACTATGTGTTACACCATTCAAAAGGTGAAACAGGAACACTAGTGACCCTCTAGCAAGCTACAATCATTACATATCCCAAAATTGAAATTGGAGGATATAGTGTTGGATTACTTCATTGTATTGCTAATGTCATATCAAAATAGGGATGTGGTTTCGGTAGATGTGGACCATGTAATGAATGTATCCCAAAAATATCATAACTATGGGACATTTTATATTGATGAAATATGAAGACTGAATGTCTCTGAGATCATACTATTACGCGGGGTCCCTTGTATAATCATTTTTGATTTGGAAAACTAGTTAATCTCGAGATTCTTGAAGGATTTATAGAGTGATATGGGTATAATGGTACTACTGAGCATATATTTTCACTTTCATACCGATGGCTAGTAAAAAAAGACATAATCTTTAGAGGACATTATCAAAGAATGTGTCCTTTATTTCAGAAGTTCATGGTATAATCATTTCCCTCTCATTGAGTTTTACTATATTAATAGCTATCACATTACAATATATACATTTACATATAATTTCCTATATGGTAGGATGTTCTATTCACCCATATGCTTGTTAGAGGTAGGGGAGGCAGTGCTATTGTGTCCTCATCTTGTTCTAGATATTTGGGAGTAGGTTCAACAGATCAAGAATTAGATTTGTACTACTCAGTTTATATAAATTCCTTATGTCAATCATATTTGAAGTCATTTGGGGGTCCGGTTCGGTGAAAGTGTTTTCTTATGAGTATCACCTTGACATGAGAATTAATAGATACAGAGGCAAGGGAATATATCATAATTACTTTTCAGGATGTTTGATATTATGGTGATATTTAGGCTCGTGTCATATCAGTTGGTAATAAATCATAGGTACCTTATCATGAATGACATCTTCCATGACTCCTAACTTTTCCACAATCATGCTAACCTATCTCACACTTTTTATCATGGGAATATAGGGGTAGTTTCTTATTCTACTTTTGAGAAGTATCCAATATGTATCATTAATCAGAGAATGATATATATATGGTGTCGATTTGTACCATTATTGTTTCTTATATGGTAGAATAGCCATTTAAAAGATGATTCTAGGGAGTGGGATACAGTGTTAGGTGCCTAGTGGAAAGAGATATTTCATCATAGTGTTTTTTATCCCCTAGAAGTTGAATTCCATGAAGAGTTCCTTTAAGGAGGGAATACTATAAAAAATTAGATTTTACAATGAGGTAAATATTCTTTAAATTTAGTTCTAATAACTAACATGGACCTAATATGGAATCCTAGTAAGTTCAAGATTGTTTTGGTGGTATCCAAGGCATTTTTTTATCCCAAAGGTTTGTTTGTTTAGAAAGGGAAACTCATTCTCATAGCTAATAGAAAATTCGTGACCAAGTCCGCACAATTTGAATAACTATGTGAGGAATTGATATAGGGAATTAAGAGGAAACAATGTATAATAAAACTATGCAACCTTAGGCACAAAACCATGTTATGGTTCCTCAATTTTTTATTAGTTCCAATTTTCATGGTTGGCATATAGTTTCTCAAACTATGTGGCCTAATCGTGCTGGTCCCCTCTTGAGTTAGTGTGCCAACCAATGTTTTTGGATGGGTTGTCTAACCATGATACCTAAAAATGTACCTCCTGAAAAATAATGTGATTTACCAAAATAAACATAAATTGTTACAAATTTACTCCATCATTATTTTCATCATTCTAATGGGAGTGGGTCTCTATTTCTTCATGTTTGGGATCCCAAAACCCCTATTATATATTTTGATCCCATTTCACAATATAGTGTCTAACTAAAGCACCATTAAACTCATTGGATTCCTATAGTTGAGCTCTAAAATCATTTGTCTTAGTTCGTACTTAGTCATTCCCTCTCATACAATATCTTGATGTAGGCACAAATGCCTTATTTTCATTTAGTTTATCTTTTATTCAGTTTTCTCTTAATCCAGGACAAAATAAGGGCCAATAATAGATGATGACAACAATATGATCTAATGGTAGGTGGTCTAGTGACTATTCCATGAATCTTCCTTTTTCTACAACATGTGTTATACGATTCAAACAAAATTCAATGGGTGTTTCTCTAAAATACACCAAAATCCTGTTAAATTTATTTCATATTATAAATGACATCAACTGATCCATTTTTTAGGTTGGGTTAGGTACCTTTATCCATTTCAACCATTCTAGGCGTGATGAAAGATTTTCTATGATAATAATAAATGCATAAATAACCAACCCATCATCCATATGCTTTTGGTGTGACTCATAATACAAATAATTATAATGAATTGAAATGACTATGAGTGGTAATACCTTTTCACAATACTAAATTGAACCGAGGTTACATGCTTGTCATAATGAGGGTGAATAGTAGTCAATCGTATTTGATTGTTATATAAATATTGATTTATAAGGGGCATGGTGGCCCTAAATAATTATTGTAAATTTTCATGATAAGATTGTTTGTGATATTTATATATATTGGTATGGATTACATGTACTTTGATACAAGGAATGATGTACCTGTTTTGTTATACTGGGAATGACATCCCCTATTTCTGTGACATAGGGTATGGAAAATGAATACCACAACACTACTCTGGGATTCTCCTACTTCAATAACATTATTATTACAGATAATATACTATGATGTGTGGTATAGATTCTCTAATTTTTCTGAGAAAAGTCTTTCAATCATATATAGTGATAATAGGCATTGTGTCCCCTATTTCTTCTATATTTGATAGAGTGTCCCTATACTATGTTATCGTGCATAGTGTACCTTACTACTGTAATACCAAGAATGGATTTTCTTACTACTAAGATATAAGGCATGGAGTCCATTACTACTATTATATTGATCATTGTGTACCTTGGTTGCTTGTTTAGAGATATTCTGGATGGGGATGAAGCAAGTAGTGTCATCCATGTTTCCTATAGGAATTAGAGTTACCCAATACATAGTTATTTTTTACATTACATTATTATATCTTAACACATACATGTTATGTACATAGACTGGATATTTATATACATTGTTAGTGGTTTCCTACTGATTTTATCTATTACTAACTATCCAGTTGGCCGATGGTACCTGGGGAAAATATTTTCATGTAGGTGTAGATTAGGGGAAGAATCCATGTATCAATGTGTCACTTCATTCATGACATAGGATGATCATTGTTGCTGGTGATAGAGATGGATCTCAAGATACAAAAACTGATTTTGTAATTTTTCCCTTTTGAATATGAGGTACCTTATATGAATTTCAACTTCAATCATTCATGTTTTCATTTTTTTTAGATACAAGATATAACCATATTTTTTATATGATTTAGTTTGATTATTTTGATGGTTATTCACTGTATAGATATTTATTCTTTCTTCCATTATCTTTTCTATTTTTGAATTAGTTTCATTAATTATCTATTGATTACTCGGTTGCGCTACTCTGTACAAGGGGCATAGTCTCTCCACATACACACATTAGTCCCTCAATGCTAGTTGGAATTCAATGGAATTGGGGGGGATTTTGATTCCATTTGGCCCAATAGATCAGGGGCCTGTTTAGCTGTATCGAGGTCTATACATTATAAAACTAAGTAAATTAGTTTGGAGGAAACCTTTTACATGTAAACAGCCAAAAAAAATATGGCAAAGGCCTTGAAATGGAATTTTTATAATCATTTAAATATTATTAATTGTTTTCTGAAATTATGGAAGGAAAATCATAATTATAAAATTTATAATGTGTTTATAATTATGTTTTGTATATAAACAGTTCATAAATATTTATTTCATATTTAAATATTTTAAATTTATATCTATTTTAAATGTTAATAAAATATTTATTCATTGTTATAATTTTATTATGGATAATGAATTTTTTGTATACATTATTTACGATATAAATTGTTCCTAAGAGATATATCCATGTGTTACCTGATAGGATTGATATAATATGTTTATTTAACTCATTTACCATTCCTTTTATTGTTTTTAATGTTATAATCATGAGAACACTTCTTGGATATGGATTATAAATATTTTGAATTGGAGATATAACAGATTGAATTCACTCTTGAGTAATGAATACCTATAGAGAGGGACATAGAGTTAGAATAACAACTAGATTGGAGGATTATACATTGTTCTAAAATGGATAGTGGTTTTCTGTCTATCATTTCAAACATACAGTTTTGAAGATAGTCAATATCATATGAACTCATTCCTTTACATGAAAATGTCAATTAGCATTTACCGGAAATATATTTAGATATGTTGCAAACATGTCTAGTGTATAAAAAGCTACCCATTAATGTGGTGCGAATAAATTATTTTTTTGGGTGGAATAAGTATTCAAAAAGTAAAATATTAGTGGAATATATTAATAATGGAGTTAAAAATTCAATAGTTATGAACTACGCATGAATAAGATATATATTAATTCTGTTATATTTTAATAAACCTCTCTAAAGTACTATGTATTGATTTTTTTCTAGAGAAAAACATGTCAATACCTTGATCATTAATTGTGGGTGTACTTAATGGTTTGTTTCTAATGAATTATGATGGGTAAAGAAATAATTTAATATAGTGACCTTAACTATTAGGTTCCACAAATTTTCTATTTGATTGGTGTAACGATTTCTAGGAAACATTAATAGTAAAGATACTATAGGAATGTTTCCAATTGAATCTCTTTAATGGATTTTGATAATTAATTATATCCAATTTTAAATTTACAAATAATATATGATATCATTTATAAGTTTCTTTTCCCCACATATAGTCCCCCAAATTTTGGATCTTTGAATGTTGGGTTGTTTTAGTTGAATCTCATTTTTTAAGAAGATTTTGTAATTTATTTTAATTGATTTTTAAAATGATGTTTTCTTTATCAATGTTGGATTTACCGAATAAATAACATTAGTCAATTGAAAATTAAATGAATTTTTTTTGGAAATTGTAAATAATTTGTGAAATGTGCAATGGAAATTAGATAGGGGTATTATAACGGTTTTTCAATATGGATATCGGGTGGATTAAAAATTTGTACACAAATTATAAAAACTAATATTCGATGTTGTTATAGGCCAAAATTTTATGAAATATGGTTTTCAAATGAACTTAATATTTTTTTATAAATTTCATTACATGTGAAACTATGTTTAGTGTGATTTAAAAACGAAAATAGTTTCATATAAAACATACCATATTATTAAAATAATATCATGTAATATAATAGATTTTTCCTAGCCATTGAAATGTTAGCTATGAATATTTTTAAATAATTTATTAAAATATTCTATAGATGTGAATATAAAATAAATTATTTGGTTACTTATTAATTATAAATCGAAATAAAACCATATTAAAAATAAAAAGTTAATCTTTCTCTTAAATATTTTTTTAGCACATGTGTGTTTTATATAAATAAATTAAGAAAATTAAATTTTTAAGTATTTAAAAAAAATCAATATACATTCAAAAAAAATTAACATTCGCCTTATACTATTTCTTCATAACAATTAATAATTAATTCCATTTTATACTTAAAACTATATAGTTCTAAAATGTAGTTTTTTCACCTTTTACACAGTTATTGTAAATTTTATTACTGAAACATTTATCAAATTAATTTTATAAAAAAAGTCATTTTTTGAATACAAATTTCCGAATTATCTTACTTTAAATTTATGATAATTTTCAAAAAAGTTTAATTTTTTTTATGAATAGTGAGAAATACTGAATTTTAATTGAAAAAATATTTTTCATTTAAATTATTTATATTTAATAACAATATTTTTAAATTATTTTAATGTAAAATGATTTAAATTTTATATAAAATTATTCCATTTATTTCATTATAAAAAAATGCATATGTAATTTTTATGTAAATACATTTCAATGTTATGCACTTTTTACGCTTAAAAACCTGCTTTCTTGCCACATCTAAGGGGGTAATTTTTAAATAAAATTTCTCTCATCTATGGATTTAATTTTAATTTTTTTTAATAAAGGAATCATAATAATTTATAATTTTTATTATTAAAAAATTTATTTTTGGCCTTATTGAATTGTAAATGAAATTAAAATTAATTACCACTGTTATGAAAAATAAGGGTTTACTAAGGGTTAAGATAAAATGGTATGGTTAAAAATGACCTATAGACCAATATAAATAAATTTTATAGAAATAGTTAGACCATTACACCAATAAGGATTACTAATGATCAAATTCAGACCCTTTTCGAATATGAAAATTATGGGAGCACTTATTTCGTTTCACATATACCAAGTCTATACTCTCCCCCACTTATAAAAGGCCACCCCATATAATCTCTTAATCACACTTTTTATCCTATTTTTTTCATAAAATACATACAAAAATAAATTCCAAAAAATATTCATATCATTCTAGAAGACTTAATTTGGATATAAATATAAACTAGGAAGGCGATAGTGAAAACCAAAGGATACCCTAACAAGAGGTAATTTTCATCATTAAGGATCATTTTATGATTTATTCCTCCACCTGTAACAATTTTTTTAAACCATTATCATAAAATTGACATAGTATTTTCCACATAAAAAGGATTTTTTTGATAATTTCAGGACCTACAATATTCTCCACAATAATAAAATGGGTTATTATATCATTTTTCATGTGTACGATAGACTATCACCTAAAAACCAATGTACATATATTTTCCATTACAACCTCTAACAAGTGTAAATAATTATTGATTTTTTATTTATATATTATATTTAAGATATTTTTATTCTTATGTAATTATTATATAATATATAAAATTATTATTTCTATTTTTATCAATATTATAGCGTCGCTCATGTGTATGACAAACTTCCTCCTAGCGAAGCAATGTGATTCATTCACACATTAAATAGAAGTTGATTAGGGTGGAGATAATGAATATATGTGATATAAATTACATAATAATGATATTCATGAAAATTTTTTCATTCATAAAAAAGATAATATATAAAATTTTCTACCTTACAATTTCACTAATTATAAAATGATAATGTTTCTCTTGTATATATGGACGAATTCTTTCGTGAAGTGGTGTGAATATCCTTCCACAACCACACCACATGTATGATAAGTATATCTATTTTGAATGAAATAATACTTATTTTAATTATTGTATTATTATTATTTATGGCTAATATTTTACTTAACTCTATTCTATATTGATAATTTGAAAAATGTAAATGTTACATTTTCTTACATGCAACATATCATGTCTATGATTTAACATAATCAATTTCTCAAAACCTTAATAATGATCAGTTATAATTATATATTTTATGTATATATATATATCCCTTGTAATAATGATTATTATTTATATTAAGGAGTTCTGATATATGTTAGAGGAATAAAAGTAATAAATCACAACATATATGAAAAATGTGATGATTACATGAAACATGATATTAATATAGAATTGTTAATAAAAGGGTTTTAAAAGGACTTCTTAAATCTTATATATTTTATTATATATGAAAATAATATTCTATAATTGATTTATTACAATATTAAATTCATTATAATTGAATTTTGAATGAGTGTGATGGAATTTAAGACTTATGGAAAGGGGATGTCTACTCCCACTTTTATTTTTTAGAGACTGATGTTTTATTCACCACTCATTACCCAGGTTGTATGGGATTTCTGTCTTACATTTTACTTCCTTGGGACACATTCCATTTTCAAAACTTATTTATTCTATGTGGTGTGTATACGAAAATTGTATTTATTTTACCCTAATAATTATTTGGATTTATATATCATTTTTAGGATCTCTCTTTCATAGGGGTTATAGATTAAATGTTAGCAAAGACATAAGGAAACTTTGTATCAATTTTCTTTCTTTGAGATGTATGTTATGTAATGCACCTATATTTTTTATGAGGTATATATACTTCCCATTTTACATTCAGTACCATGAATTTATTTATCATATTTATATTTTAAGTTTTATTTATATTTCGTCAATCATGGGGCTTACGTTTCAATTTTACCAATGTGGGATGAGTTTTATATTACAATCTATTCATTTGATAGGATTAATTTTTATTATTCTTTTAATGTTGAAATATTATTACCCATAAATCAATGAGGTCATGATTCTTTTCCTGGGTTATTTCAAGAGAATTAATGTTCCCCTTAATTTTCTCCTCTTAATGTATCGTATTGTTCATAATAATGTTTTTATAAAAAATCTCATTTTCAGTTGAAAAACATTTTTCTTCTAAAACCATTTTACTTCCACAACCATGATTTGTAAATATTTTTTGAAAAATTCTTTTTAAATTTCATAAAAATGAATTAATAATTTAATTTTTCCCCATGTTCAACTACTTGAATAAATTAAAAGAATTTTCATTTCGTTTTCACAAACATTTCCCTTTTGACTTTTTCTAAAATATATAAAAATAATCATTGTTTTTAAAATTCATAGCATGAACTGTGTTTCCCAATTTCATTACCACTCAATATTTTCATGATTAAATTAATTTTTATCAATTTAATTTTCAAAATAAAATGGTTTTATTTATATTTTATGGATTTTTTTCTCAAATTAATTGTTTCAAGATGAAATTATTCTGAAAATTATTATAGATTTTAAAAAAAACAATTAATGTGTAATAGATATTTTCCATTAAAATGATTTAAATAATTTTAAATTATTTCTCTATATGTTTTAAATTTTATATTAAAAAAATTATTTTCAATTTTTTTGAATTACGTTTTCAATGAAATGTCATTTTCCTCTTTAATTTTTTGAAATGATCAATAAAAATCATTTTCCATCAAAGATTAAATCCTTATATATAATGATTTCTTTACTAGGGATTTGAACCAAGAATACCATTATTATTTTTTCTATTAATTGTCTATATTGAAAATATATTTATGAAACCCATTTCTATTCCACATGTTATACTGTGATAGAACTCTTATAAAACCCACATTAATTCATTGGTTATTCCTTAGTGAAATGACGATGAAAACATTATATTTTTCGCATATTAGGATATCATGAAATATATATATGAAACTTATTCCATTTCATGTGTTATCATATGATAAAAGATTAATTAACTTTTTACACACATATATAATATTTTCATTATACGCTGTAGGTTATGTTATTAATTAGGATTCTTGCTACATTATAAAAAAATGATCAGTGGGAACTATATCTACCTCCAATGAATGGACCAAATATTTATATATCACGAGATAGATAGTACTAGAAAGGGTAGTGAACTTAATTCATTGGGAGAATAATTGGATTGGGAATGAATTGGGAACAGTAAAGCCGTACTGAAATGGGGAGTGACTATGGTTTAGTATAATATAACAAGAATGAAAAGTAAACCCAATTCAATAAGATATGACTAGAATGTGGAGTGAACCAATTCCACTATAATAGCACTGGAACGGGGGGGGGGGTGAACCTAATTTTTTAATATAGGATATGAATTGGGAGTAAACTCGTTTTAGTAAGGTAATTTTATGATGATCTTGGGAGTGAACCTTGACTACTATGATGGTTTTGGGAGTGAACCCATTCCCATATATGGAAATTGATGCCATTGGGTATAGTTGTGTGACCCACCCAAGAGGTTTAACCACCCATAGAGTACCCTTATATGTTTTTTCAATGACCCATGGCTAGTAAGTAAATGATTATCTTTGATTACAATTATTCCAAAAATTATTGTCTTATGATAAAGTTATACTATAATGGATAATCAAATTTTATTTCCATATGAATTATATCTTATAAAATTTCAAACCTTTTTACATGACTCTGTATTATGATATTTGAAATGTATAATATGATAATACGGTGTTATGCTCATGTTCTCATACACTTATGTTCATTTTATACATATACATATATATCCATTTCTTATGTTTACTGAGCATATGATCCACCATTTCTTTTGTTTCAATCCCCTAAGTTATGATGAATTTTTTTATGTAGTATATAATTATAAATATTACTATGAGGGAAGATATTTATTTCAAAAAATTGATGTTCATTAGCCATATAAGAATATTGTGTTCCCTATTTCCAAATAGATTAAACAATTATTGTTCTCATGCATGTGTTAGTGTAATGTAATAAAAACTCATATAGAAATTGTAATATTCATGTATTACAATCGTAGGTACTATAGTTTGTATCAAATGAATTGTTTAGTTAACATTTAAAAACTAGAATGAGGAAGAATTTCTGAGATACCAAGGGATAATTCTATGGATATATCTCAAGATGTCTCTATGGTTGAGTTAAACGATGATTCGACGTATAAGAAATTGTTTTATAATTATTGTAAGGATAGAAGAAGTGGATCCAATGAAATTCTATCCGTATTTAGATATTACTTGTCGATCGATCTCTAGATGTGATGTATAGAATGATAGAGTCCCCGGAAACACTATATGGAGATTGACTCAATCGAGAAATTGCACATGATTACAGGCCCAACTAAACATTCAGTTTGAAACTCCCTAAGAATATGATTCTGAAATTCCCAAATATTTATGAACCATCGTGAATTATTTAAATATATATTGACTATGAATAGTCTAATAGAAACCAATGGTGGAATATATTATATAGAAGTAGTTTTATTTGGACCACCTAAATGATTTTAAATATTATGTGATTATCAAAATATGATTATTATTGATCAAGTTATGAATTATGGTCTTAGTTAATTGTTGTAACTAAAATAAACAATATTGACATTGATTATGATTTATGATTTTATAAAGAAAATAAATATTGGATAATTACCATAGAAATATATTTTTTTATTATACCCAATTATTTTTCATGGATTATTACTAACAACATTTACTATAAACTACTCTAAGACTCTCCAAAGATGCGAATCAAATATTTAATTTTGTGTTTGTTTGTTGGTAAAAATGGAGGAATCAATATATAATTTCATATATGTAATGAATGTGGAAATAATCAACCAATTAAATGTCCCAGATGAACAGGAAGTTGATCTAACTTTGGGAAAGAGGGAAACAAAATAGGTAACTACAAAGAGTGTGACATCCCTGAGATTTATTACAAATATAAACTTGATTTATTACATAAAATCTCTACTAGTTATGATATAGAATTTGGATATGTATTGTGTCTTTGGAGCATAGAAACATAACATAAAAACATAAAACATGAAATACACATCACTTGTTTTACATGACCACACAAATTCCATCGTACTTATCATTTCATGGTATAACCTAAGGACATGCACAAGATAAGGGTGATATTTAAAGACAGGTAAGGGAGTAAAAAAGGCATAACATGAAGAATATAGTAATTTTTTTAAATAGTCATGTCAATGGATCATAATGAAAACATGGACATAGAGGCATGATTTAGCATGATTATCATAACATGGAAATGTGGCAGCAACATATAACATGGTATTAGCATGATCCGTTGTCCATTTCCATGGTGCATGAGTAAACACTAATTGAATATGAATTATAATAAGTACCCCTTAATTTAACAAAAAGTATCATGATACTAATCTTTACCCAATGCATTTGAACAATATTATGTCCCACCATTTTAAACCATTTCATTTCATTCATGATTCTGCCACATGGATCACACAATATGGAGTCATTCATCATTATCATTTATTCCCTGATAAAGGAACGTGGAAAATATAAATGAAACAATATAATCAATATGTAAATGTTCATAAAGTTGAATACCCTTGATAGATAATTGGAAATGGTAATCACTACACAATTAATATGCCTTGGAAAGTCAATGTGAACTTTCAGTATCATAACAACGTGACATAAGAATTCATTAAAATGGTTGATGAGAGAGAAAGAGGTATCTCATTATATGAACATGAAATGGAAATTACAGGGGTCATATAGATACATTTCCTAATATATATAATGGAATTTAGAACCATAATACAAAATAATAGCTTGAATGTAAATGAGAAGAGTGAAATTTCATTACGAAGTTTCTTGCATGGTAATACGTGTACGTGGGTGGCATTAATGAGGGAAGGAGAGGTCTCATATTTTTAAATCATAAGGAGGGTAGTAATATGTTGGTTTGAATTCATGCCTCAACATTTTTATTTGAAAAAAGGTATAACAATATTAATAGATTTTGAAAAAAAATGAGAATGGAAGAAATCACATACATGGAAGTGAGTCCCTAATGGCTTGGGAGGGTTTGAGAGAGGATTTTTGGGAGCTTGGGACACCATGGTTGGACTTTATAGATATAAGGGCATGGTATGGACGTGCTAAAAGTGTTTTTACAGAAGAGAAGTTGGATAATGGGTGGGTTAATATTGGAAAACAGAGGGAATTATTTATTAATTAGGTTTGGGACACCACACATTAAACTAATCAAAACCACAAACTAAACATTGTGTTTTTACCATGTTTTTTTCAAAATGGGAGTGGAAATAATTATTTTATAATTCTAATTGATGAAAGTCTTAAAATATTAGGCTCTCTTATGTGGAGGTGATTCACACTCTCTAAGAAATCAATTTAGAAAGTTAAAATGATTTATAAGACTTGGACAGTCTACTACAACACTATAAATTTTTTCAAACAAATATAAAATCACATTATTTTAATGGTAAAACATATATTTTCTGAAAATTTCATTTATATATTTTTATTACAATACTAATTGGTCATGATGATGACATAAAACAAATTATATAATTAAAAAGTATTTAATTTTTACCCAAAAATTCGATTATTTTAGGAAATTATGAAAAAATAACCATTGGATAATTTCAACCTCATGATTAAAAAAACAATAATCATTTAATATAAATAATATTCTAAATATTTTAATTTTTAGTTTGAAATAATAAATTACATTTATAAAAAATTCATGGGTTTTTTACAAAAATAGCTTTCAATCCTTAATAAAAATTAAAATTGTTTTCAGAAATGTTACATGATAATTTATATTTAAGAAAACGTAAGTTATTAATAATGTTTAATTAAAATATTTTTTTATTTAAAAAATCTGCAATTCATCAAAATATATTTCTTAATTGAATATTAACTAAAAATATTATTTTTTTATAAACTATTTATAATGTAACAATAATAAAATTAATGAATACTCTATATTATAAAATAATGTACATAATCATAGAGCTAGTGTAATATTACATAACCCCAGATAAAACTCGTTTATGACCTAAGGGTAAGGTGTGTGATGGTGATAGACTCTTGGGGTGGCTTGGTTAAAAAATCTTAGGTGGTAATCTCTATCAACATGCACTTCTCTAATAGCCCATTTCATTCAAGCATAATATGTTGAAGCTTAGATTGGAATTGGTTACGAGTGAATCCCAGTAACACCACCTACTTTCTGAGCTCCGAGAAATGGGCTTCGTATAAATGAATTTTACAGGATGATGCCACCGCCTCCTTTGTATAATTAAATTTGAACTGTTAAAGCACTATATTTATACTAATCATGTTTACATTGTTCAATGACTATATTAACAGTGATCATAATTCTTAATGGTATTTTGAAATCCATAAACATAAAACAATGGAAGTTCATATAACCACATTTAATAATATAACATTTAATTAAATCATATGGAATATCATTAATAAATGTTTGGGTTGTTATAATTTTCCCTCCTTAACAAAATTCAACAGTTAAATTTCCTTTTCCTACAAAAAAAAGATGCATGAAACTCTACTTCATCACTTCCTCTAATTCCCACATTGCTTCTTTGAACATGTTGTTTCACAACAATAGCATGATAAGGGGAATTGTCTTATTTCCATGAAATTTTCCCTACAATATACGATCTTCATTATTTTCTATTCATTGGAGAGTTCATTATACAATGGTTCCACGTCTGGATTGAGTACATACGATGGGCTAGGTATTTATGTCCTCATGAGTCATACATGGAATACATTATGTTCTTAAGATAGGATTTGTGGGAGTTCTAATCAATAAGCCACTACTCCATTGCAATCAAGTATCTCAAAATGGATATTGTACCTTGGACTATGCTTTCCCTTCTTCCAAAATCTCATAGAACTCGTACAAGGTGATATTTGTAGGAATACCATGTCACCGACATCATTCTCTAGGTCTCACCGACGATTATCAACATAGCTCTTTTGTCGACTCCGATAAGTTATATTGTGCTGCTAGATCGTCTCAACCTTCTCCATAATTTCTTTAACCATTTCAAGACTTATGATTTTTCTCTCCACAACATCATCCCAACAAGTCTGTGTTCTACACATCTTCCTATATAGGGTTTTATAAGGTTCCATCTTGATGCATGATTTGAAACAGTTATTGTAAGAGAAGTCAACCAGTGGAAGATGGTTATCACAACCTCCTTTGAAGTCCATTGAGCATGATCTCAACATGTCCTCAACTAATTGAATAGACAACCATGATTTTCCATCAGTTTGAGGATGATAAGTCACACTGATGTTTATCTCAGTATATTGGAGACTCTTTTGAGAACATAGAGTCGAATCTTAAATCTCAATCAAATACAATAGATAGTGGTCCATCCATGTAGCCTTACCACATCTCTGATGTATATCTATGTCAGTTGATCCAATGAGAATCATTTCAAATTGCAATGAATTGTGAATTCTTTTTAAGATGATCCACAACTACCCAGATTGAATTATTTCCTATGGATTTTTTTGGAAGTCTGGTGACAATGTCCATGGAGATGTTCTCCCATTTCCTAGATGGTATTCGTAATGGTTTCATCATCTCCTTAGACATATGCCTCTCAACCTTCACATTCCAACATACCAGGCACATTTCTTTATACTTAGAAATCTCCTTCTTCATTTTGACCCACCAAGAATGCTCTCTTAGATCTCAATACATCATTTTTGTTTCCTAGGGTAAGGGAGAAATTCTAACTATGAGCATCATCTAAAATTTAATTAATTAACTCTCGATATTATGGAACACACATTTTTATCCTAAATCTCACAATTCCATCTTCAATAACATTGAACACCGTGGATTTCCCTTTTCTAATATATTCAAATTTATTTTGAATTTCCAAATCATCAATTTTATCATCTTTTAACCTTTCCAAAAGAGATTTTTGAGAACTAATTTGTGAAAGGATTGATGATGTTTTCCTTTTTATGATTCCAATGACCATATTTATCAAATCATAGAAGATTGGATCCTTTTCAATTATCATTAATGATAGATTCTATGGATTATTTCTACTTAGAGCATCCACCAACATGTTCACATACTCATGGTGGTAATGGAATGAGAAATTGTATTCATCGGTCAGCTCTAAACATCTTTGATCACGCATATTCAACTATTTCTTTGTCAATATATACTTGAGGCTTTTGTGGTCCATATATAATTAACAATTCTCCCCAATGTGATAATAGTACAAAATTTTTAAAGATAAAATAACTAAAGCCAACTCTAAATAACTTGTTTGATATTTTTCCACATGAAGTTTAAATTTCCTTGAATCATAGGTAATGAATTTTTCATTTTTCATCATCACACAGCCCATGCCATTCTTTGAAGCATCACTAAATACATGAAAATTTTCGTCACGTGTGGGTAGTGTGATCACGGGCATATTGATAAGCCACCTTTTCAACTCCTTGAAGCTCTCTTTGCATTCATCACTCCATGAGAACATGAATCCCTTCCTAGTAATCATGGTATGAGGGATTGTAAATTGTGAGAAACTTCTCAAAAATCAACGACAATATCTTGCTTACCCTAGAAAGCTATGAATATTCGTTACCGATGGTGGACTTATCCATACATCAATTGCAGCTGCCTTGAGGGATCCAAAGATATCCCATTGCTCCAAATGTTATGACCCATGAATGAAACCTCCTTCAACCAAAACTCCCACATTCATTATTTTACTAGAGATTCTCCTTTAACAAGGTCTCTAGTACTAAACATATATTCTCCTCATTCTCCACCTTGGTTTTTGGAGTATATTAGAATGTTGTACATAAAGAAGACTACAAATTTTTAGAGGTAACATCTAAAGACTCTATTAATCATGTTCATGAATATTTTTAGGGAATTAGTGAGTCCCAAAGGAATCACTCTGAATTCATAGTGCACGTACATTATATGAAACATAGTCTTGGGGATATCCTCCTTATTCACACATTCTTGGTAATATCTCTACCAAAAATCCACCTTTGAGAAGTATTTTGAACCACATAGATGATCGAACAATTCATAAATTTTTGGCAGAGGATTCTTGTTATTTATCGTGATTCGGATGAGCTCATGATAATCAATGTAAAAGCACATTGACCCATCCTTTTCTTTAAAGAAGAGGACTGGTTCACCCCATGGTGAAGCACTTGGGTGTATAAACCCTTAATCCAGATTCTTCTGTTATTGTTTCTTCATCTCCCCAAGCACCACAATAACAATTTTTTGGAGACATGGATTGGTAATTCCCGATGTATAAGATCAATTGAGAATTCAACATCTATTCTAATAGGAAGATCAAACAATTTCTCATGAAACACTTTAGAAAATCACATCACAATAGGCAAGTCTTCAAGGATGGTTGCTTCCATAGACACAATTATCTGATAAGTATATGAATTCTCATAGGGAAGTAATATCCATGCTTGAGATGATGGTTCTAATTGAAATTCATCCCCTTCCATGAACTTGTACAAAATCCGGGGTTGATTCACTATATGTAGAGTGATTTCCCTCTCATGAAATATAATGTTTGCTATATATAAGGAAAGAAAATCCATGATATGAATTGCATAAAACTCCACTAGAAGGAGTATAGAGACGTTTTATGGGAATTAAAATCAACAAATTATGATAGGGAGATAATTATATTCATGAGATGCAATGATTTTATGCTTTTCCATTCTCACTGACATCTTTACTTACAGGATTTTTTGTAGTATTGGGATTGGTCTACTAACAATTTGGGATATAAAATTATGCGTAGAACCAAAATCAAAATGTAAAGTCACTATTAATTCCTTAATAACTAGAATACCTACCACAAAATCATTTTTGGGGTTCACATCATCTTTAGTTATGGAAAAAGAACCCCCTTTCTATAGTGGAGGTTGTTGGTTTCCAAAAAAAAACCTTGGCTTTGTGAACTGGTTTGAAAAGTGCCCTACTTCATTATAGTTGAAGCAATTAACAATGTTTTATTGGTGAAATGGAGAGTTTATCTCCTCTATCGTAGCCGTCGTTTTTTCTTATCAGTAGTTTATTTTCTAGTGCCATTCTCTTCCAAACATAAAAAATTTTCTCGTCCCCTTCGGGAAATTTCTGAGATTCTTCCTTCCAGACATTTGAAATGTTGGGGATGAATTTTCATGGAACTGTTGAATTTATCTATAAGAAATCCTGAATTGAAGTTCAACTTATTCTTCTAATCCCCATGGTACCCCTGAGATTTTCCGATCTCTATTTCGATATTGAGGGCACATCATGAAATTTTCTCATAGCTCTCTAAGTCACAGATCGCTATGGCTTTCTATGGGTTATATTTTATCCCACAAAAGAAGAGGTCAACTGATCATTCAGGGGTAAAAATAAAGTTAGAGGAATATAGTGAAACCCTAGTAGTGTATTACTCATAAGATCCAGTGGATTCATCGTCTTTTTTTCTTAAGTTCAAGGATGTCCCTTTATATCTTATGTCGAAGGGTGTGAGGAAATTATTTATTGAAAATCATTTTTTGTAATTCCTTCCACTAAAATGCCACAATCACGTCCTCAGGATTCATATTTTTTATTGATTTCCACCATTGATTAGATTCATCACGATATCATAAGTTTCCAGAAGTACATTCTCTTGTTCAGAACATTGATGGATTGAGAAGATCCTTTCAATGGAGTAGATCCGTTGTTTTTCGATTGAGGGATCATATGATCCATTAAAAGTAGGAGTCCTTTGTCTAATTAAGCTCTCCATTGCGACTTGTTATTTCTTAGGAGGGGATGAACCTTCCGGTTTACCAATGATTATATTCAAATCATGAGTTAAATAAGATAGTCTCGTGACAAAGTCTGTGATTCCCACTCCCATCAGATTAGGAATTTATTATAACAGTTGTGATAGTGATCTTCGCATATGTTGTTAGCATGAGTCCTCCTATTATCCTCCATTGGATCGAATACTAGGAAATTTATGGGTAAAACATAATGGTTAATCCAAATAATAAAATGGATGACTTATAAATTAATTTTCATTCCTTAACTTATGAATTACTAGGCATTAATCTATGTCATCCATGATCCACGTCCCAAAATATATTATAAGGGGAATTTTTTTATTCAATTAATAATGGTTCTCACTAATCTTATGAATTTACCAAAGAATATACCCCAAGATTTTGGAAACAAAAATTGAAGCAAGGTCCATTGTTTTGCACCAGTTCCCATTTGAGTAGAGCTCAAAGAGGTGTTTTGGATTTTACCACTAGAAACATCTATGCCAAAGCTACCTCTACTTACTCATATCCAGATAAATATTTATTTTCATGATAAACCACACACACAATAATCACTAAAATTTAAGGATGTTTTTATAATACTTTGTCTAATCCATAAGGCTTTCACTAGGTATTTCTAATTCCAATCCATAAAATAACTAAACCCATCCTCTAATACCAAATATAACTAACATGCTCTTTATTAGAACCGTAAAAATGATTTATTACATGAAATATTAACTTTTTAAAATGTAGATGATTGAGCAGTCAAGTGCCTTTGGGGGTTAGTAAAATTATATAACAACTTAAAACATGAAATACACATATTTATTGAAAACACCTTCTATAGGACCACACACATTCCGTCGTACATAACATTGCATAGGATAACCTGAGGACATGCATAAGAAAATGGTTAGGTATAAAGTCCATAAATGAAGTAAAAAAGTCATAACATGATGAATATAGTACATGTTATGAAATAGGCATATCAATTGATCATAAGAGAAACTTGAAAATAAAGGCATTATATAGAATGATTATCATAACATTGAAATGTGGCAGCAACATTACCATGGCATTAGAATGATCCAAGGAACATTGCACAGGTAACATGAATAAACCCTCATTGAACATTAATAAGAATGATTTAACCCTCATTTAACATTAAGTATCATGATACTAATCTTTACCCAAATAATTGTAGCACTATCAGGGCACACCCTTCATAATCATTTCACTTCATGAATAACTGTGCAAAATGGATTATAAAACAAGAAATCATTCATCATATTAATTTATTACATGATAAAATAATATATAATAAATAAATGAAACTATATAATCAATTATTAAATGTGCGTAGAGGTTAATACCCTTGATAGATAAAGGGGACTGGTATTCACTTCACGATGACTTTGCCTTGGAAAATTGCGGTGCAATTTTTGCAGCATAATGACATGACATAAGATTTCCTAAAAATGGCTGAAGAGAGAAAATGGGTAATATCATAATATTTAAATGAAATGGAAAGTAAGGGGTCATATAGATATATGTTCCAACATATTTAATGGAATTTAGATTCATAATACTAAATAATAGCTTGAATGTAAATGAGAAGAGTGAAATTCCTTTTGGAATTTCAACATGGTAACGGGTGTATATTGAAGGCATTAATGGGAGAGAAAGAGTTCTATCATCATTCAATAATAATGAGGGATGTATGATAGTAGAGAGAAATCATACCCCAAAATTTTATTTGAAAGTAAATGGTTATAATATTATAAATATATTTGGAAAAACAATAGAAAGGAAGAAATCCCTTATTTGAAAATGTGTTCCCAAAGGCCTGGGAGGGGCTTGAGAGAGGCTTAATGAGAGATTGGGAAACCTTTGTAGGATTTTATATAGAGGAGGTAAAGGTAGGGAAGTTATAAAAGGGTTTCTAGTGAAGATAAGTTGGAGATTGGGTGGGATTATATATGAAATGTGAGGTAATTCTTTATTATTTTGGTTTTGGACACCACACATTAGTCTAATCAAAACAACAAACAATCCAATGGGTTTTCCCGTGTTTTTTCCCAAAAAAGAGTGGAAAAAATTATTTTCATCGAAAAATTCCAAACATCTTAAAATATTAGTCTTTATTATGTAGAGGTGAGTCACACTCTTAATTAAATCAATTTAAAAAGATAAAATGTTTTATAAGTCCTGAAGGGTCCACTAAGGAACCATAAAATTAATCAAAGAAATCTAAAACTGCATTATTTTAATGATAAAACAAATATTGGACGAACATATCATTTACAGTGTTTTGTTAAATCACTACTGGGTCATTATGATGCCATAAAACACTTAATATAATTAATCAATATTTAATTTTTACCCAAAAATTCGACTATCACATAAAATTATGAAAAATTCACCGTTGGATAATTTCAATGTCCTGATTCTAAAAAAATAATCATTATATCTAAATAATTTTCAAAATCTATGATTTTTCTCTTTTAAAATAAAAACCAACATTTATCGAAAATTCACGGGTTTTGAGAAAAAACATCTTTTAAACCTTAAAAAATTACAATTGTATTAATAATAACTATACAATCATTTATATTTAATTAAAATTAATTTTGTTGTAATTTTTATTTAAAATATTATTTAATTCAAATATCAATTAATTCATCAAAATAGATTTCTTTTTGAATATTATCTAAAAATACTATTTTTTTTCTTTTAAAGATATTTACAATGTAACAATAATAAAATTAGTGTATATTATCTATAAATAATTGTACATAATAATTGTTGTAGTGTATTGTTACATAACACCTGATAACACCCTCATATGACCAAAGGGTAAGGTGTGTGATGAAGACATACTCTTGGGGTGGCTCAGATAAAATCACTTGGGTCGTAATCTCTATCAACGTTCAATTCTCTCATAGGCAGTTTCGTTCGATTTTAACGTGTCAAAGCACAGAATGAGCTTATTCAAGAGTGAAGCCTTGTGATGCCACCGTTTTATTAGGTCTAAAAAATGGGTTTCGTATGGAAAAATTCTACTGGATTAGACCATCACTACCTTTGTCTGAAAAATTGGATTTGTTAAAGCCCTATATTTATACTTATCATGTGTTCACATTTCAATGACTATATTGGCATCATTTACAATTCTTAATGGTATTTTGAAATCCAGAAACATAAAACCAAGGAAGTGCATATAACCATTTTATATAATAACAAATTTAATTATATCTTGAGTAATTTTCATTAATAAATGTTTGAATCATTAAAAAGAGGAAATGAAATGTTCAGTTAACATAATGGTTTGAATATTGGTATCCACACGATATAAAAGACTATTGAATGAATTAAATGTGGATAGTATGCGCATTATGAAAATCAATTTCATAGTTTAAGATATTATGTATCGAATTAGTAATGTGGTATGATATGTCGTTACACAGTTGTAAATGAGGATACTATGAATGTTTTGAGAAAGGAAAGATCTATTATGGAAGTAGATGTGGAAGCCCGATTAATGTCTTATGTATGACGGAGATTAATTGATGTATTTATGTATTTGAATTCAATAAATTTTAAATACATAAATATTTTTCATTATTATATTTTCATTTAGGATTTTCAAGAATAAATTGAATGGTACTGAGGAACAAGATATTAAATATAAATTAATGTTTATATTTTAAAAAAACATTATTAAAGGAAGTTACCACTTAATATTTACTTGATGTTGAGAAAATGTTCTGTAGTTTGGAAAATAGATTATTGATATGTATAATATAAATTAGATAGTATTGGTATCCTCCGAACTGATAAAGGATTTGTTGGAAATGTTGTTTATTATACAATTCAACGGGGATAGAAAAATAATGAATATATATAATATATTCAATAATTAGTGATTTAATTTAATGAATTATGAATCATGTATGCTTTGAATAAATTTTTATGGTACACCGAGTTATTAACTTGTTTTAAGAGAATACATGATTAAGGTATTCACATGATTGGATGTTACAATCATGAACCACATTATAGTGTATTGGTGATTATTGATAATATGATTATGTAAATTTAGTGACCATGTTTATTAGGTTTTGGATTTTAATGTTATTTAAAGTTCATAAAGACTACCATTAATTAAAATTATAATGTTTAATTTTTCATGAGGTATTAAGGATTAATGTATTATAGAACAAAATTAAGATTTATCCATATTGGTTATGTAGTGGTATACATTACCTATGATTGTTGGAATGATTAATAATTATATTATTAATGATATTTAGTGATTTAAACGTGAAATGATATATCTTTTAAAGTTAGATATAATGTTTAAATTGATCAACTCACAACCAAAGGATGAAATTGTGCCTATAATGTAAAACTTTATCAAGTAATTACATTTTCATATGTTCTCAGTCAAGATGAAAAAGTAATTCCTAAACGATTGGTTAAAGGATCATGGAATGAAAACAACTTTTCTAGTACCATAATTTTTTATAAATCAAATGGTCCCCAAAATCATTATATATATATGATTTTTTTCATTAATCATCTCTAGATAACCCACATTTGTATAAACAGTGATATTTACCAATATTTATAATTATAAATACTTTTAATACATTACCAAATCATCACATCCCACCAATGTTATCCAATATAGAAACCTAGTTTTTAGTTAATTTATGTAACCATTTTTGTTTGAAACTTTCCCCTTTTAAGTAATGTTTTATTATTTATTTTTATAATTTGGGTCTCTATAAAAAAAATTAAAATATAAAACATTTGATGATTAATAAAAATTTGGAGGAAAATCTAAATTAAACATGGTAGAATATAACACCACGATATTTCATGAAATTATTTTTCAAATTAATTTATTCTTCTTTATATTTTTTCTCACATGAAACAATGATAAATTATTGAGTACCATTCAATGTTGTTTTTTAAAAAAACATGACATATTATTAAAATATTATTATTTAATATTATTTTTTTTCACCTATCAATTTGAATGGAAGTTATGAAAATGATTATAAAAATTATGATAATATGGTTTATACATTTATATAATTATAATTTTTTTTGTTTTTCTACTTAACTATAAATGGAAATAAAACCATTTTCATAATAATGTGGAATCAAACTTCGAATAATGATTTATCACAAGTGTGAATTATATCAATAAATTATGTTAATAACTTTGGTTTAATTATTTTAATGAAATGTACAAATCATTTATTTAATAAAATTATTATGTTTTATCATATATGTTTTATAGAAAAAAAAGTATAAATAAATCCAATTATACAATTTAATATTTTGTTAAAAAAAACTATTTTTTCAATTCTGTGCACTAAAAACAAATTTAAATTTTTAGAAATTTTTTAAATTAATTTTATAAAATAAAATATATTTATAAAATAAAATTTTCAATATTAACTTAGTGTAAATAATGGTATTTTTCTGAAAATGTTCATTTTTTAATTAATAGTTAAAATATTGAATTTCATTTAAAAACTGCATTTCATTTAAATTCTTTCTATTGTAAAATTTTAAACTAAATATGTTATAAATTCAAATTAATTAAATTTTATATTATTTTATCCAATATAAGTTATTTTAATCAATTTAATATTAAATTTCGATGAAATAAATTTAAAACATTCAAACATTTTCTTTTCAAAAACCTACATTCTCATCCCATATGTGTGATTAATTTTAAATTAATCTTGAAATTTCTATGAATGAAATTTTAAGAAATGATAAAATAATTTTAATCATATTAATTTTTAATTGATAATATTTTTAACTTAATTTATAACCAAAATAAATAGTGAATGTTGTAACAATTTATTACCATGGTTAAGGTAAAAATCGGTTAACTGCGGGTTAAAATAAAAGGATATTCATAAAAATGACATATAAAATTTTATAAAACTATTTTTCAGACATATTTATAAAACTAAACCAATATGGTTCTTTAATGTAATAATTTTAACTCTTCTTACATATGAAAATTTTGGGAGAAATTATTTCATTTCAAAAATAACAAGTGTGTCCTCTTCCCCCACTTATAAAATGCTACCACTATCCTCTCTTCCACATAGATTAATAATTTATAAGGTTAGAAAAAACTGACCAAAAACAATTACCAACTTGTATAATATCTTTTTACAATACTTATTTTGGACTTAAATTCAACCTACGATGGAATTAATTCAATCCTAATGAGGATTCCCGAATAAGAGGTATTGTTCATAAAAAAGAATCATTGTTTTATTTAATTTTACATCAATCTAAAGTATTTATAAAAAATGATTATAAAATAAACTTACTATCTTAAATATACTAGTATTCTTTTAAAATATTTACATGACCTAAAAACTTTTCTACTTCCATAAAATGGGATAGGAGATCATAGTTTGTCTGTATGGAAGACTACCACCTCATTAAAAAATATTATTCACATTTCAATTACCACCTAAAATGGTTGAAAATAATAATATAGTTTCAATTATATATGATATTTTTGATATTTTTCTTTCTATTCAATTATTATATAACATATGGATTTATTATTTCTATTTTTGGGGAATATGATAACATCGCCTTTGTGTATGGAGGACTAACACCTTTGAAAGTTATATGATCCATTCACGCTTTACATGGAATGTGATAAGGGTATATTTAGTTCTTATATATTAGATAAATAACAAAAAAATGATATTATTTGCATATTTCTCATTTTAGGAGGATAATATATTTCATTTACTTTCTTACATTTCCACTCAAATAATGATTATAATACAACTCATATATGTGTAAAATGTATCCTCCATGAAGCGATTCGACTCATTCTATCACCACACCACATGTATGAAATGTATAAATATATTTCGATAAATAAAAACATTTATGATATTATGAAAATTTGGGTTAGATAATATATAACACAACTTTTTTCCATAATGATCTTTGAAAAAATGTAAATTCTACTCATGCGTATGTACGACCGACCATCTCGATGATTGTAACATACATCATTTATCCAAACCATATTTCATTATTGATGTTAACTTTCTATTTTATGTATAAATATGATTATTATTTTCTATTAAATGGAAAAATGATCAATGTAAGAGGGCATAAAATAACAAATCAAAAAATATACTAAAAACATTGTTATTATTATCCAAAACATGAATTTAACTTTCAATGGTTTACAAATGGGTAAAAGAGACTTATGTATATAAAATATGTTATGATAAATGTAAATATGGTTTTGTAATTGATTTATAATATTCTAAAATGTATTATACAATACGTTTGAATGAATGAAATGGGTTTCAAGACATAAGATAATGGGATTTTTTATTTCACTTTTATTTCTGAGGCATGTATGCCATATTCATCACCCGTTTCTTTTTTTGGTGTGTATTTACCTCCAAATGAAATGATATATATCAGGAATATATATCATTTCATTATAATTAATCTTTCAATTTAAGTTATACTTTTTAAATTATTATTTTTCAAAACCTACTCAAGTAGTAAGGGATTTTCATCTGAATTTTTATGTCTATAAGACACTTACAACTTTCACTACCTATTTCAATAATATGGTCTGTATAATACCCACTTATATATTTTATGATTAAAATAATAATAATTTTTTGTATTTAAATAATATTTCTAGGATCACAGTTTCTTGTGGGTCAGAGTTAAAACATTTCCAAAGAGTTAGGGGGTTTTTTACTCAGGTTTCCTTCTTTGAAACATATGTTATGTTATACACCTATATTCATTTTCGATTTGAATATCAATATGATTTAAAATGTTGTAAAATTGATTTATTTATACTCATGATGTTTTATGTTTCATTTTATGTTATTCTTTTATTGTTCATACATTTCAAAATTTCAAAAGTTTGAAAATCATTTCGTTACAATCTCAACATTTATCAGGTTTATTTATGATGATGCTTAAAATAATATAATATTATTATATATATTTCAAATAAATAGTGATTTTTTTCATATGATTATTTCTTAATAATTCATCTTTTACCTTAATTTTCCTCTATTTGTGTACTAAATATTGTATGAACAAAATTAAGAAAAAATTTCTTTTGAGCCAAAAACCATATTTTCATACTAAACCATGTTTTAAAAAAAACAAATAACTTTTTTTAAATTTCATTAAAATAATTTATTACTTATGTTATTAAATGTTTATAAATATATAAAAAAATTATATGTAATCCTCATGTCATTTCCAAAACTATTTCCCATTTGTCTATTACAAAAAATGTGAAAAGAAACATTGTTTTTAGCATGCACATCATGAATAATATTTCTAGTAATTAGGACTACTCAATGATTCCAAATTTCTATCACGTGTTTTATAATTTATTTGTAATGAAATTTTTTTCCATCATGTCTTGGAAATTTTTAATTCTTAAATAAATAATATCTAAATTATATTATTTAAAAAATGTATTATTTTGTAAATAATAATTTTTAAAGTGTAAATGATATTTTCGTTAGGAAAATTTAAAATAGATTTTAAAGAATCCTCTATATTTTATCAAGGATATTTTTAATGAAAATTAAATTCATGAGTATTTAAAAAGATTTTTCA
This sequence comes from Viscum album, assembly GCA_963277665.1. NCBI lineage: Eukaryota > Viridiplantae > Streptophyta > Magnoliopsida > Santalales > Viscaceae > Viscum > Viscum album. The sequence continues at coordinate 155,997,036 of OY728128.1, read as the reverse complement.
ATAAAAATCTATTTTTCTCACGAAATGTTATATATCATTGTTCAAATTCATCTTCCGTCTATGATGAAATCCTTTGATGTAATTTATTATTGGATGTGGATTTTCACTAAGGATGCCATTATCGTTATTTCTCTGAATATTTTATATAGACATGATAATAAAGAAACCCATTTCTCTTAGAGAGGTTATATAATGATTTAACTAATCTGAACCCACTTCTTTTGACATGTTATTCTATAAATAAATGTGAAACTATTAGATAAAAATTTCAATTTTTCATCAGTTATGATATGATGATAGTTTTATTATCATATGGAACAGAAATGTATGATTTTCATTATTTTATAGTAGATATATTATAATAAAAAAATGGTAGTTGCGTTATATCCAATGATGGTTCTAACATATATATCCCTCAAATTCATTGTGAAATATATATATCTCATGAGATAAACAGTAATGGGATGGGGATTGATTGGAATTTAGTATGATTGTACTTGAATTGGGAGTAAACCCAATTATATAAGACATGAATGAAAAAAATAAGGGATCATATTTTAGTACTAATGGATTGTAATTGGGGATTGAACCAAGTTTTGAAAGACATGACTAGAAAAGGGTGTGATTGCAGTTTAATAAGGAAGTATTATAATAGGGAGTGAACCAGTTTTAGTAATACTGGACTCGAAAGTGGATTGAACATGATTTATTAAGGGAAATTTTCTTCTATTATGGTCTTGGGATTGAACATAGACTACAATTGTTGTTTGTGTATTGAATCCATTATTTGGTGAAGAATAGTATTCCATGTAGGATAGTGGTGTGTCCCTATGAGTTGGTTTATCCAGACATATAGTTTTAATATATGTTTTGGAAATGATACATTACTATTATAGAAATAATTTTCTTTTTCATATGTTTATTCCATAATATTATTATACTTTTCTAATGTTATGCTCTTATGGATCCGGTTATATGATTTATATATAATTAATTCCTTATTACCTACAAATTGTTATTCTATGACACAGTATTATGATCCTTGATAAGCATGGTATGGTTATAAAATGTTATATTGATGGTCGCATACCCTATTATTCATTTTATTCATGAGTATCTACCATTTTTTACCCATACTAGTAACATATGGTAACCCTTTATTTTATTTCCTTCCCCATAATTAAGAATAAATGTTTTGTATATGGTATACCTATGTGGAGTAATATATGTGATGTTCTTTTATGGAAACATTGAAGATCACTCATTGGATTAGTATATTTTGTTCCAATATTCCAAAATCACTAAACTATTACGGTCCTCATGCATGTGTATAATTAATGTAATAAATATTCTAATGGAAACAATATATTTTCAGGTATAAAAAGGATCGTTCACTATATATGGAGTCACCCTTTTCATGAACATTGGTATAACTAAAATATTTTCTCATCTGTATATGTGTGTGTGGTAAAAAAAATTATTTGAACTTGCACAAATATGTTTAAAAGTTTTGGTGGGTATTTATACAAATGTGATGTTTCATATGTACCCATTTTTGAATGCATAATTCCAAAATATTGATATCATTTTATAATGTGGTTTTCTGAAAAAATGGGATAGTAATTATTTGATGTTTCTTTATTATGTTTTTGGATTTTTTGGGTTTAGATTTGTGGTTATTAGATGTTGGTAGAGTTATTGAAATGGTGTTTCAGGATTGTGATATTGATTTATTATTGGGAAGTAGAGTTCTATTTTGATATTTGTTTTGATCCAGTTTGGTTCATTTTTTTAGATTATGCACAATAATATTCCAATAAATTAATGGATGGTCCGAATCATGAGTTCCATTGTTGTTTTTATAGGTGAATGTCAGGTTTTGAAATTGGTTATGGCCAGTGTTTAATGGTTCATGATTTTCAAGTTAAATATTTTTGAATCATTGAGGAAATAATGAATAAGTTTTCTCTATGAATTCCCCTTTTACGACTGATTAAGAAGACCATATTATTTTAGTGATGATCCATTTTTATTTGTTTCATTCATTGGTGTTAATTTCAATTTTTTGAATAAGAATGTCTTTATTGAGTGATTTTGATGATTTGGAAGGTTTTTTTACATTCATAATCAGTTGGATGCACCATGGGTCAATAGTTTGAAATATGGTGTTAGGTTGTCTTCCCCTAACATAAGATTACTGATTATATTAATCTCATTGAGGCATGATTGTTCAAGGAATTATCAATATCATCATGTTATCCTATTCTAATAGGTTACTCTTAATATTCATCTTTCTAGGCGGTATTCCTTTGGATTCCATATTTTAGTATACTTTTTTATATCTTGTATCAATAGAGTCCAATCCTTTTGTGATATTGAGAGAATTATTTGTTTTATGTTTTCCTGTATTTCTATTCCATTAGGAATTTGGAATCAATGAAAGTATAGTTTTTGGAATGTTCTTAATTTCTTTTAGGATAATGTGGTGTTTCCATTCCATGTATCATTTCTCATAGATATGGGTTTTTATGACTTATGAGTTTGTTTCATCTTCATAATATGTATTTGAAAAGAGTACCAAAATGTCGGGGATACCAGCATAGATGTTTCTCGTACTGTAACTATTCATCTAGTTTGTGGGTTTTTTATCTAGGGAATTTTCAATCCAAGATACTAGTGAAATTATATATTTCTACCTCACCATACCATTCCCATATTTGATTTTATATCATGCAACATGGGACATATGGAAAATGATCATAGAGATCCTTCAGAAACACAATGGTATTCAATTGTGATTTCTATTTTTGGGATCATCGTGATCTTTATTCTTATTCTATGTTTATATGTATGAGTTCATGGATGATTGAATCAGATATTTAGTAGGATTTATTGATCTTATTTTGAGAATTATTTAGCTCTTGGTTTCAGAGAGGGTGAGTGTTGGTTTTGTTCCTTAGGTTCTGGGCGTCTTGTCTCATGTGAGAGACTGACCTTGCATGATGTCATGATAAATTGAATTTCATTGGTATTTTTGTGGATAAAAGCTTCATTTTGAGGAGAATTTTAACCACCCATCTCATAACTATTTATTTTTAATTTTTTTTAGTGTCTATATTTTTTCCCTTCCAATAAATTTATCTATAAAATAGGTAGTTTTGGGATTATATTTCATAACATATTTTTTAGGTTCATAGTTGTACAAATCATGTGGAAACCAGGAAAAACATTTAAAATTTGACTGATCCAACTACATGGATAGAAAAATGTTTGACAAACTTTTACCCTACCCATGCGTGGAACTCTAGGACCCTAGTAGAGGGTTTATGGTTCAACCAACCATTCCACCAAACCACGTGTCGTTTGAGGGTGGTTAAATTTTTGAAATTCCAATTTTGAGCTTAATGAAACCAATTGCTAAACGTGTTCCACCCCCCACCCAGCATCTACCAATCTCACTCAATGCATTCCTCTTCAACAATAGGTTGTTCCTCATCCTCCACCACCCATTATATTTTTATGTATATTTTTTCCATTACTCTTTGGGAGAACATCCTATTTTGGAATCTCCTCTTGTTATCCTGCTCCACTATTCCCTCTTTATTTGTTTCTTTTTATCCCTTATGGTGTGTGAGACCTAGGGTTAACCCTAACCTAATTTGGGTAATTTATTTGGTCTATTCATAATAATTAGGTTTCTTAATGGCCTATTAGGGGCACATTTTGGAAAATTTCATCAAAGGTGGGGAATTATAGAACCATTTTAATTTGCATCAGGCCCTTTCAGTTAGGTTACCCAATTTTCAAACTTATATTTTGAATAAAATGATTAATTTTTTCTTTAATGATCTATTTACATTATTATGTAAATTTTATATGTGGTAGAAAATGGTTGGACATCATGGAAATGGTTCCTCTAATTTTTCATATGTTTTATCTAATGATATGGAATGATTTTCTCTTATTCAATAATGTTTGTAAGATAGTTTTTAATTATAAACATCTAAAAGTTTTGATTGTTTTTTGAATGATTAGTTCTATGTGAATTAGAAATTCGAAAATTTATTTTTCCCCTTAAACAGTTTTCCATAAATGTTCTACCCAATTTTTTTCATCAAAACATTTCTAGAGTCATCTATTTTCATGATTAATTAATTTTTTCATATACATATATATATAAATAGATTTATATATAGTTTCACAATTTTCGAATTATTCAAAAAATGAATTGGAAATATGTACGTTGGAAAAATTAGTGTTTATATATACATAAAGATTCATATTATTTAATGTGTGAAGTGTGATTTGAATCATGGAATCCATTGAAAAAAAATATTGTTTTCAAAATAGTTGATGTCAATTTCTAAAAAACTAATCCCCAGTTGGAACGTTCATATGCTTTTTTAAAAAATTACACTCTAATGGAATGTTGGTGTTCTATTATTACTTTGTACCAAAAATTTAATATAATTGGATTCATGGAATGATTTTATGAAAAGGGGCTTTCACATTGGTAGTGTTCAGAGGTGAGGTTTCATTGTTTTCATTATTTGCAATTTTTGTGTTTGAAACATAGTTTTTCTACTACACTACCATTATATAATTCGATTGTGGGAGTGGCATATAGGAATACTAGGAACCGTGGTGGGTATACTATGTACTATTATATAAGGTGGGCCAATAGGGCCTTAAACCATTCTTATAAGATGTTTTATAAGACAAAACTAAACAACACAATTTCCTGATATTGTGGTTACTTCAATATCATTGGATTTTTCCACTTTAAGTATCATGCATTTGGATTTTAATTTATATAGATTGATGAATATGTGTATGAGGATCCTAGGACACTAAAAACCAAGATACTTATAGATTTCTTACCATTCTAACTCTTATTTATTCATATTTCTATGGTACAATACTGATATTATTATTTTCATAGTTCCCATTTCGGTTATAAAATGATAAAAATAATGAATTAATTTTCACTTTCTGATGAACATTGTTATATATTTTCTAATATTTTCAGAAAAAATGTTTCATTCAATTCATGCCCCATATTAATATTTAGTTTTTTATTTCTTATCAATCATTAAAAAAAAATTTGAAATGAAATATATAAATTTTTTTAGAAGTATCATCTTTTTAAATTTTTTAAAAGAAAGGTATGCATTATGTATATATATTTATATTTTTAAACTAGATTTATTTTTTCTATTTAAAAGTAATGAATGCATTGTGGTTTCTATTTTGGCATCCCTGATGAGTTTCTTCTCAGGTCAAAATTATCATTTTCTATTAAGGGTCCAACATATATTTTATTCTAACCCATATGGAATTGTAGATCTTTTGTTGGAAGGTGACATGTATAGTCACATGGTTGTAGGTATGTTTTTAGTTTAGCTTTATTTCATTTTCCTTTATCTCATCGAACACATATTCTTTTATGTCATTATATAAATATATGGCCACAATCAATACAAGTGGGAGAATAAAATCCATATAGTAGATTGTATCGACCTTATACGAGAGGGAAATCGATGGTTTTGAGAGGGGTTTGATACTCACTACTATTTACATAATTCATAGTTTTGATATAAAGTTTTAGTTTATTTTAATTTTCTCTTGGGTAGACATCCTATATACTGACATGTCATGCTGGTATTTTAATTAATTTTGTACTTCTTACTTTCTTTATTATTAATCTGGAAATATCAATCTGAAGAACTGATTCCTTGTTTCCAATGAACTTATCCAGACCATAGTGATTTAGGATTCCCTATATCACTATTCATAGATCAGTTATAACATTCAATATAAGTAAAACTCAGGTTTTTACTTGGAAAAAATCTTTCAAAGACAGTCATATTATTTTATATAGGGGAACCATGTCTCTCTCATAAGGTATTCCCTTGTTATTAGAGATATTATGGAAGTTTGGTGCTATTATTATTTTTATAATGTTTAGTATTATGGTATGGTTCTTGATTACCACCTATTTGGAAGGATTCTAGAATTATAAAAATATTCCAAGGTGTTAGTGTCTCTAATTCAAGAAAAATTCAGGGATTTTTTTTCAATATTTTTCATCATGGTTGATTAATTACTATTGGGTTTTAAAATTTATGGTTTATTTTGAGAAACACAAAAACAAAAGGTTATTTATTGGAGGGACCTTGATTGTTAATGGTTAACATTCAATATCTTTAAAACCATGTTAAAAGCATTAAATTTTTTCTATTAACCTCTACTGAGCTTCACATGGTTGGCACACATTTTGTAAACTTATGTCACCAAACTATGCATAGGTGTTGTTTCACTCAAATTTTTAAATTATCGGTTTTATGCATTGGTTTGTTTTAGATTATTCTGTTAATTGTCATAAGTTTATTTTTAGATGGTTTCCATGATTATAATAACAAATTTTGGTTTATCAAAGTATTATTTACCAAATTAATTCTATTAAGAAATGAAATTTTATATTGGTATTTTCGAATGGTTGTGTTAAATGTTGATGACAACACTAGATATACATGTTTATATTTTTATGAATACTAGTTCCAATTTTTTTCCTATTCAAAAAATTTAATAGTTCCAACTAAAAATGTGAAATTTCTATCATGGGTTACTATTAATAGTGACCCCGATGGTGTAATTATGAATTATGAATTTGGAATTTTTTTAATACATAACTTTTCATAACGTAGAAAACCTAAATAATATTATGATGTTGAACGAAGAAATAGATTTATTTAGGATATTACAAGAATCGTGTATAGTGAATAGTCAACGAATATTTTTTTTTCAAATCCAGTTTTCACTACCTTGTATTCTATAAATAGATTTTTCCAAACACCATTGATTAATAAAAATTTTAATGATTTTTGACTTTAATATAGAATATAGTTCCTTAGTTCAAATATTTTTTATTGAAAGAATGAATTTTGAATACTAAGCGTAATTTGTGTAATTTTAATCCAAAATCAAATAGACAAAACTTTTATAGGATATTAAAACACTATTAAGGTATATTTTTTTTAAATAAAAGTAAAACTTCTATAATGGAAATAGTTCATGTAAATTAATATAAAACTAATCCTTTTATCTTCAAACAACCTAAAACAATATGTTCAGATGATTATTCAAAAATTGATTTTAAACTAGTGTTATAAAAATTTTCATATGAGATAGTGACTATGGAAACAATATCTGATGTTTTAGATAAAAAATAAATTCAATCTATTAATGATGAATACTGTTTCAAAAACGAATCTATCTTGAAATTCCATATGAATCATCACACTGATAAATTCATTAGTGGAGTTTTTAAACATTTCAAAACAAAAAATTTTATAAGAAAATAATTTTATAATTATTCATTTTATCAAAAATTTATCATTCGACTCCTGATGAGGGTTTATGTGATGAATATTAGATAAAATAACTAAAGTATGAATTCAATGAGTTTGACAGGAATAAAGTTTGAACATTATTTGAGCAACATATGGTTTTATGAATAATTGGTGTAAAATGTATTTCTTAGAATAAATATGTTGAGGATGGAATTATAGTTAGTAATAATGATAGTCTTTTTTCAATTTCTTATAATCAACAAGGAATAATAGACAATGAAGAATATTAAACTCTAGTATCTGGAATTGAATCTTATCATATTCAATTAAAACATGATTAATTATTAAATTTCAAAGTAAATCAAATGGTTTTGATGTGTTCATTTCATAATGGATATGTTTTAGATGATGTTTATGTCGAACAACCTAATATATTTGAATTAAAAGAACTCTAGTTTTTGTTTTTAGACATAATAAGGCCATTTATGGCTTAAAACCCCAAATTTACAATATTATAAAATTATGGTATTTTTTTAAAAAAAAAATTAATGGAGTTGTTGATCCAACTATTTTAAATATATAATTCAGTAAATATATCATCGCTGTTAAAAAAATTTGAAAGTTTTTATATTTTTTTGAACTCAAAAAATAAATTCGGATTCCTTTCTAAAAAATAAATAATCTGAGTTGGAAATGAGATAGAAGGGTGAGTTCACCTTTTCACTTTGTTTTTAGATTTTTTTAAAAAATAGAATAAAAATTTACATCTAAAAATCATATAAATTATTCTCTTAACAATTTTGGTTATGACCATGGTAAAATTATTATTAATCCTAAGGCCTAAAAAATTATATTTTTATGAATCTGGGAAACCATCTGATCAAAATAATTATACAGGGATGATTTGTAGTTTACTATCCCGTATATCTATTCATACATTTTTAATTTTTTTTTCTTGTGTGTTATATTTCATGAAAATATAAAAATTTCTTATCCTATATCTATAAAGAATAATTTTTTTACCTCAAGGGAACTATTGAATAAAAAAATTTATTCCATCGAAAGTTATTTTGATGATTTTTTATAGGTTCATAATTTAGATGTTGTAAATTGGATACGAAATATATATGGAACATTTCAATCCCTAGGAAGGAATTTATTTTCATTCTGTTTCATGAAAATATAATTATTATAACATTCTTATATATAATTAAAATATGGGGTCGTTGAAATATTTTATTCTCAAGTGTTGTGGATGACAGACATACTCATGGACAATATTATGATTATTATTAAAACAACATTTTTTTTATGACACAATATCAATTGATGTTTTTAACAAACTCAACATGTCACTCATGAGCTAAGAAAATAGATATAAGACACCGCATTCTCCTATATAACATTCGAACAGGTTATATCATTTTATAATTAATTGTAAAAAATTGGAAACTCGATGATATTTTTAAAAAATCACTAATTATAATAGATTTTAAAATATTACATAGAATATATTAATTTCTAATATAATGTGATAATTCATGTATACTTCCTTTTTACTGATTCCTTAGAGTAAAAAACTCATTGAAAAGGTGGCAGAAATGTTTTTCAATGTTTTAAAAAATTTACGTTTCAATGTTTCAATGAAAAAAAATCTTTTCTTAATAAAATTGTAGGAAAAAATTTCTTGTCCTTATAAGTTTTATTTTTACCATAATTATAAATTTTTAGTCAATTTTTCCCAAAAAAAGGGATTATCTGGAAAAATAATTCTATTCAGAAAATATTATATCTAGATAAAAAATTAATCTATATGAATAATTTTTCAATAATAATCCCTTTCCAAGAAAAAAATATTTTAAAAGAATTATATTCTTAATACTAACATGAAAATAATAAGTAATAAAATTTAATAAATAATATTTTTAAAATTTACATGGAGTAGTTTAGTATAAATCTCTTTTATTTAATCTATTTTTTTAAACAGTATTCTATATTTTTTTGAATTTCTATTTACATGCATTTTATTTTAATCGAATGATATTTTTGTCCAACAAGAAAATATTTATATTATTCTAACAACTCAAGAGATTAATTTTTTTTTCCAAATTTCATGATGTGATACAAACTATAAAACAAATAGGGGGTTTCCGTTGGAGTTATTATATTTAAATAAGTACATGTAAAACTCTCCTAAAATATATTTAATGTGGCATGGGCCAACAATATTTATTTATAGCTTCTCTCTAACAACATCTCTCACTTGAATAAACATTCTAACTCTATTTATTTCAAAGGATTCAGGGATCTTTATGTTTCATTTAATCATAAATATGGCATCATCAAGTGATATTTCAACTATATTGTATATAAATGAAAGAATCATAGAAATATTCAAGCATGAAAAATATAATTCATCGCTAAATCCTATTGTTATTTCTAATAATGGGAATATATTGGTGTTGAAAAAAATATGATTTTCTTATGTCATTTAATATGATAGACGTAGTATTTTATTCCATAGTTGTGTTTATTTAAGAAGAATGTACTATGGTATTCCCTTTTTGACATTTTGTGTGTAATAAAAATTTTACATTTGTCTAGTAGCATAGTTGGTTGGAGTTCCCTTCGAAAGAGAAATAAGATTTTTAACACATAGTTTACCCAAAAAGAGAGAACCTTCTAAAAGATATAAGGTAAAAACAACCATATTTTATTTTTATGAAAAAATTAGAAACAGTAATCATATTTTTCTAGATATGAGAATTATGTATATTTATATTAAAAAATCTATCTCATTTTAAGGAAAGGATATATGGATATGCATATCGCTCTAGATATATATGTTTTCCATTTTCTATATCGTATGAGAAAAATAAATATGGTATAGTTTGCATTCCTTTGTATATATGTAGTCAAATGTGGTCCTATAATATTGAATATTTTCATATTTTTTAGTTTTGTAAAATGTTTTTTTGAAAAAAATTATGGAATAATTTAAAAAAAGAATAAAAAACTCTGGTATGAGTTAGATAATATTTTATTGGTAAGAAAACCATAAACTAGATGAGACTTTTTCTTGTTTAGTCTCTAAATAATTGTGATAACAATATAGAAAAAGATTCATTAAGAATAGAAATAAAAATTCTAAAATAAAAACTACTATTAAAAATATGGGGGAAATTTCCCATTTATTTCCATTAAAGAAGTCTAACATTATGTCTACTAATGAATATTCATCTTTTGTGAAGAAAAAAATAAGAAAAAAATGAACTAATCTACTTTTAATATTATAAAAGATTGATTCCTTATCTATAAAATAGAAAATTTAAAAAGTTCCACGAAATTTTGAGAAATGAAAAAGGCATGGGGAGAAAGATAGATATTCTATGTTAGCTACATGTTTCTTAAAATAAAGTGGAAAATTTAATTATAAATTTCAACACAGAATGAAGGAACAAGTTCCTTTTTCCTTTTTGGAATTTTTTTATTTTTTAACAATAAGGTCATTAAACATAAATCTTTTTATAAAATATGTTTGTTAAAACTAATGACAGATAAGATACTGTATAAGGAACAATCAGTCTAATAATTTAGAGGAATTTGTTGAAAATGTGTTTAAAAATATTAACTTGATAATAGTAAATAATTTGAGATTTCTAACTAATTTAAAAAAATTTATATATTGTGGAAATTTAAGCTACTTAATTAAAATAAATATCAACTCAATATATGAAATATCACACTCTAATTATTTTGGGCAATGATAAAACATCATAATAAAAAGATCAATTTTCACAAATTATGGAATCAAACATTGAGAGAGTGAAAAAAGATGAAATAAAATATAAGATTATAGTTTAGAATATTATGAAAATAAATCATAAAATTGAAAAGAAGAATAAGGAATTTATATACCTATAGTTCCATTATAATCATAAGATTATTATAATAGAACTCGTTTTTCTACAAAAAAAATTATATTGAATTATCCCGATGAATTTATTAATAAGACTAATTGTTTCCCTATATTAATTTTGAAAAATTCAATCTATATGTAAGTACATATAATGAAATTTTCTCTATTTGGAAAATTGAAATTAATTGACATAACTTGCTTAAACTATTATTATGTATAATGTAGAAATCAAATATTTCAAATACTAATCAAAATTTATTTGAGAAAAATGAATCATTTTTTGAGGTGGAAAAGAATAGAGGTATACATAATTTTATATGATGATAATATTGATGCAATAAAATCCTCAACCAATTTTGTTTCAAAACATACTTATTGTGTTAGAGAAGAACCTTATAAGAACATAATGAAAATTAATAATCAAATGTTCCAATAAATGAATTTTTATGAGCAAATCTCAGAATAAGGGAACATTGTTCACATTTTAGAGGAAGTGATGTTGAAGCTAATGCAGTATAATAAAATTTTAGTAGTTCCATAAGATGAAGTGTTAATGTAGATTTAAGTGACCAATAAGATATAATCGTTTTTTGAATAATAGTAGAAACTAAAATATATAGTTTCTTATTCTAATAAGTATCAAAAATATTTAATGAAGCTAAAATTCCTATTCATGAAATTCTTGAGTAAATACTAATATTTCATGATTTAATATTGATTTTTTAATGAATAATAATTAAAAAATTTATAAATTTTTTAGATGAATTTTCTTCTATATAATTTTAAATTGATTTTTAATCATATATTTGGATGGACGTCTTTAATATATAGTTTCGATAAATTTCATTTTTCATATAAATTTTTTCACTGTATTTATTCTATAAAAATTTATGTATAGATTCTAAATTCCAAAAAATATTTTTAAAAATAAAAATGGGGGATAAAATTTAGAAAACCAAAAAATATATCAAAATTTTCAATCTAATTATATTAAATAAATTGGATATATGAACAACCTGGAAGAATAGAGTATTAATTAATAGAGGGTAAAGTTTATTAGACTGTGAGATAAGGGGAGTAATAATATTCAATGTTAATTAAACCTTTTTCTCAGAATGTGTGTTTTTTTCTTTTTGAAAGGGGGGGGATTGTTGAGTCAAAATTTTAGTTTCAGCACATACCAATTGTTCCAAATGCTTCTATTAAAATTATTCTTTTCATATATAAAAACATTTATCATCAAATAGAAATTCATTACTGGGACCATATTTTACTTTTATAAGTTGAATGGATAAACACTAATCATATATATATTTATAAATTCCAACTAAAAAACAATACCTAATTATCACTGAATGTTGTTCTACATAGTGCCATATAAAAAAATCATATATTAGAGGAATACATTCCCATCAGAAGAATCTTTATAAAATCCACCAAATGATTTATTTCATTATAAAGAATAAACAAAAATATTTGTACTTGATGTAATTTGAAATAATTTAATTATTTATTGAAATGTATCCATCTGAATAAGTTATGATGATCCTTTCAAGATAAAAATGAGTTCATCTAAAGTTGTTATAACTAAATCCAAATATTATGGAATAGGACTATTAGAGATTCACATATAAAATTATGATGTATTAAAAGAGGTGGAATCATTTGAAATAAAAGTAAAGATAATATACATTTAATATTTTGTATCATCTTGTTACGAGGGAATAATTCAATGTATCATTTAGAGGTATTTTTATTAGGGAATACATTTTGTATACATTTTGTAAATTTATTAAAAAATTTTTGTTTATAGTTTTCTTATTTGATATAGTGTGATAATTTTTTTTTGATGTTTTGGAATATATATGATATTCTTTTCATGGTTATCAAGGGTTCCCATCTTTAGGGATATATAATATCTTCTGATCATACTATCGATTAATTCCTTGTTAAAAAAAGATTTTCCTTTACTATTTTGTTAAAACTATGGATACCTTAACTAAGAGTTTCTGAATTCAATAACACTGAGTGTTAAAGTTTGTATAATCTTTATATAATGTTTATATAAATTTACTTTATAACATTATAATTATTTTTTTATATTGTTTTACATGTTCACTATTTAAATTTTGAATGTTTATGAAATGTTTCATACAGTTTTTGTAAACATTCCTAAACCCTAATATTTAAATGTATTGGTAAAAATGTTTTTCCAATTACTTAATATTAAATAAAAAATTATTTTTCACCAAATAAGTTTATAAAGAGGTTATGTTAATTTTATGGACTATTTAATAAGATATAACTAACCATCACACCACTCTAGTAGTCACTTTTATTCACTTATGACCTTCCAATTTTTTTTAGTAAGTATGTTATCATAATATCCTCTGGGGATTTAAAGGGATGAACTATATGACTATTGGTATATGTATCTTTCTATCCTCCTACCCTTTATTGACTATATCATCACAGTCACCTTAAATGATTTCATCCAATCATTACATGTTTTTAAAAATACTATCATGGAACATTAAGGTCACCATCGTAGCTAAGAACATACATTCTCATTTGGTGATAAGTTACATAAGGACATTATTATATAGATTGACATTGAATAATGGGAATCATGTGATATTATATTAATAAATATTCATTTTGGTGATTATATTAGTCATTTTATTTTTAATATAATTAGTTCTATAGAACTATATATAATAAAATTCTACATTCACTAGATCTAGAAGTTATCTATCCAACTTGATATCCTCACATGATAAACAATCATCTTTTAAGATATAACTATAGTTTTTGAACTCACAATGCTACCTCAAAGTGTTCTACTTAATATGACCACATCTCACTGAGAAAATCCCACTTGATATGGTATCACCAAATATATTTTTTTAATGATAACATCATGAAAAATACCATTATTTAAAATAAACAAAATATGATTGAATTTTACAATATGGGTACAACTAAAAATTCTATAACAAATCATATTTATACATTATTTTTAAGACTCATCATAAATTTCAACATACATGGTGTCAAGTAGATATCATAAATTGTAAATATAATAATAGTTTCTCATGCATATTAAATAATCCATGCATTCATTCCAAATAAAACAAATCTATATATTTCTATTTGTATGTCCCCTAAATAATTTATCCCATTTATCAAAGTAATAGAAACTCATGTTGTTTTTCTTTTACAATCACTGTCAGATATTAATAACATCTTGTATATGTCATTCTCCAAATATTTTTGTTATTTAGATTTTATTTTTTTAATATAATCAAGATCAAACTTTAGTAAATATCATCAAATATAAGATATAACATCCTCTTAGGCCTATATTGTTTACTCATCATAAGAATACCATGTGACAATGGAAACAAGTTTGGGGAAATTTTTCCATCTTGGATTTATTAATAAAACTTAACCTATTTACTATTACTTGGATTAGTAAATCCATTGATATAATATGGTAGATCATGTTTTCTTGAACATGGGTTTTTGTTTTAGTCAATTTAGATAAATTAACCTTGTTAGTAATTAATTATATGGGTTATAAAATATTTTCCATCTATTATAGTATATATTTGTTATATAATAACATAGATTTGAAACTAACCACTTCTAAACACCTATAAAATTTTTGTTTCAAACAAATATACTCTCATAATTTTGGTTTCTAGAACCTAAAATTGAATCATTGATTTTCTGTTCATATTTTTATTTTTCTAATGTCACTGAATTTTATTGTCACATAATATAAATATGTTTAAAAATATATCTCTACTAGAGGTTTCATAGGAATCTAATAATTAATAATAATAACATAATATCAATGATGAGTATAATTAAATGGATTTATTATTTAGAACATTTTATAACTACTAATACCTTATTATTACTTCACTTTTACAATCCAATTATTTTTTCATTTTAATACCAACCAGTACATTTACATCCACCATCAAAATACGAAATAAATATTTGTACATGGAATCAATTTCAAATTTATATAAACATTTCAACAATAATTGTTTCAACTTATATCTCTCTATATGATTTATTATTCATATAAAATAATGTATCACAAACCATAGAGATTATAAAACAACAACAATGCTTCTAAGAACCCTATATAGTATGAATCTCTAGAAAAACTATGCCAACATCAGCTTATAGAATTTAATCTTCTTATTTCAACATGTATATATAGATTCATGATTGAACTGATTTCCTTTTTACAACTAATATATCAAAATATATATACATAGCTCATATAAATATAGTTGGTATGATGAATAATGGTTATGTATTTTATATTTTAATTTTCTTAGTAACAATTGGATCATTAACTAAGATATATTTTATATTTTTATATTGAACATTTGAATCATTCACTCTCTTTAACAATGCATCCTATTAAGCATGAGAGTCCATGAAACGATGGAATTAAATCATATCCTAACTTATATGATATAGATTAATCAATAAAACTGTCATATGGTTTGTTTTCCCACATCTATTTACAGAAAATATATGGAAATTTGTCATGAAAGAATACAATACAAGTACGAGGATTCATATCAATCAACCATATCTCTATGTTATTAATAAGGATATGTGATTTTATGAAAACACACACTCTACATTATATAACCAATGAATCCTATATTAAGATAACTCTAACATACCTTCATATATGATTATGCATCTATTACCATTTTCATTGATTACATTAGTATGTTTTTTTTAATTTCACAAAATAATCTCACAAAGTTTAGAAATTTACCACTATAAAAACTATAGAATTGTTCATTAAAAAATTCCTATAACAAATCAATGATATTATGGTATTTTATTTTTTGCTAACAGTTTATTATTCTCAGAAATATGTGTGTCATATACCTAAGATTATTATCTCTAATTTTTCTAAACATAATATTGTGTATTTACATGAAAACGTAGAGTTTTATATTTCTATGAATTATATTTAGATAAGTGTGTATTATTCTTGTAACTTTATATTGATAATGTATTTTTATTTTTGGATTTCCATTATTCATGTGTTACTGAACTATTATGTTTAGGGTTTAATAAAAACATTCATTTAAAAATAAATAATGTCTTATTTCGTAAAAAAACCCCTAATATAATTGTGTATATACTAATTAATTAAAATAAAGTTCAACAAGAATATATCCACAAGGAAACCTAATTTCACGTGATTCTCATTATTGAAATAGGAGTTAAAGTTTCCCAACCTATGATATAAGCCTCTTCTATTCTTATAATGTTTTTATGTGCTTCTAATTTCATATTTTATATTCTCTTTTTCTCTGCTTTTGAGAGAACGCACCAAATATCTTGGAAGCCTGAATAAAAAATTACTATATACCCAATATGTGTGATATAAAAAAATTATTAATATATTTTTAAATTATATTAAAATGATTTAATGCCCTTTTATTCATTTATTTTTCTTTCCATATGACCTTTACACCCATATTAGAAACATTGATCCTCAAATGCACCATACATGCTATGAATATTTTTCTCTTTAAAAAATTTTATATGCACAATAAACATTGTGTAAATGATAGTATCATAATCCTTTCTTTAACATATCAATCACAAAAATTGTTATGGATTTGAGTATACATTAAATCATATGTACCATTCAAATCACAGTAAAAAGATTCATGATTTTTATTTCA
The DNA here is from genome assembly GCA_963277665.1 of Viscum album. Classification (NCBI taxonomy): domain Eukaryota; kingdom Viridiplantae; phylum Streptophyta; class Magnoliopsida; order Santalales; family Viscaceae; genus Viscum; species Viscum album. The sequence goes on along the minus strand of OY728128.1, from coordinate 155,980,027 downwards.
TACATTTCATATCATTTTTCAAGATGAATAAGGGAATCCAAGAAGATAAGAATGATAATATGAGATTAATAGACAATTTTGTGGCTATATGGAAGCCAAACATATTTAACTGAATAATGTACATCGTTATATTGAATAAAATTTGAATGTTTTTACAACCACTCCTAGTATTTAATGATATAGTGTAGTGTAAAATAAATTCATTAAATTAATTACTTCATCCCTCTAAATAAATATGATATGATATTTTAAGGTATATGAACCCATGTCATTGTGTTCCATTATCAATTATCTTTACATAATAGATATATTGATGAAAAAATTTGTCTGAGTATCCCCATGAACCTTATATAAGTATCCTTCCCACCTATTCTTTCTCTGTGAGGTAGTTGAACTATATACGATATTCCATTACATATTATAAATTTTCAATTAGATGTTAAATGAATAAGACAAATATACTACCATTTTAAATATGTGATAATAATGATAATTTATGTATCTTAAATTATCTTAGTGTTTTGATGATTTAATATTCCATATTAAACATTAAATAAATTTTATTTGTGATTATAAAAAAGAAGATATAAAAAATATATTTATTAATCTCCTTCTAACTTATTAAAATTTTATATTCCTCGTCATTGGTATTACAATATCCTATCATGTTGATATTTTATTAACAAGGATCCAAATACCTCTTCCCATACCAAGATGAGTGTCTTATAAGCAATTTGATGTTATTTGGGTAGGAATAACACTTCAACTACACTAACCCATGACTCATTATTACATTGAGTATACTTAAAAATCCTAAAATATTGAAATTATATTGCATCAACACGTTTCTTCTAATTGTATTATGACATGAAAAGATGATAATCCTTTAATGATAACTATATTAAGACAACCCATAACTCATGTCACAAATCACAAAAAATTTAAATCTGCCATGAAGATATTGTTTAAGAACATTGAACTCTTTTTTGATTTATACAATATATGTGGAAGGTAGTTTAAACATAAAATTGATATTTGGGTTATTTATCATTTAAAAAAATGATCACCTTAGCTAATTACATTATTTTTTATATTTAGTGGATTTTACATAAAGTGATTATCCATCATTAAATTAAATTTCAGTTTCATTCAATTTTATTTTAATTTTTCCCTTCATGCATGTTAATTATTAAATTTATTGATTAATCAATTTTAAATAATTTAATAAGAAAATGATATAAATAAACTATATAAATTTATATTATAAGGATATTTTCTAATGAATTATTTATCTAGAAGATGATAAACCAATGTTTAACACAAGGGAAATAATTCTAAGAACCATTTCTAGTAAAAGTTGAAGGAATGCACCAATTGTCCCCTTTACACACTAGGATTGTTTCACCTCATCTCAAATATTAGGATGCCTCCTCTCAACTATGAGTTTCATCCTTGAAATATTCTTTTACACACATTCATGTGATGGGGCCAATGAAATATAATGGTTAAGGGTTTTTATTTAAAATAAACTATCAATAGGTTAGTCCTTAATAGTATAATGGAAGTGATGACCCAGAGTCCATGATATTAATTTGACAAAAATTATATTAAGGATACTAATAATATACATTAGTAGGTCAGAACTCATGAACATCCACACATTTAATGAGTATACAATTGTTAACTAGAAAACATTTAATTCAGTTTTTTCTTTATTATAAATATAAATATGACTGAATTTGTTCAATTAATTAATTTATTAATTAATTTCATGGTGTATGTTGATAAGCACATGAACCTTAGCATAATTGGTGAGGACTCCATATGTGAATCCATGAGACCGAGGTACAAAAAAAGGAAGAGGAATATTTTTGTGGTATTATAGAAGTAATTTAGAAGTACTGTTATATACAATGTAGCAGTACCATAACAGGCACTATAGCAGAACTGTAGAAGTACTGTGTGTGTACTGTAGTAGGTACTGTAGAAGATAATGTTCAGGACTGTAGCAACAAGAACTATTCACCTTGGGCCACCGATATAGGATTTGATTCCTTAAGGATTTCAGTCCACCATTAAGGCCTTCATATCACCTCAAGGCCTTTGGGCCACATGATCAGTGCAGTTACCCGAGACAGAATTTACAAAAAAGGAGAATCCCTAGAGGATGATTCAGAGAAATTGAACTCACTAGGGCAGAACCAATTTGATTTGAAAGAATGAGAGGGTATGGATACTCCATCGGGACTAGCCTATGCATTCACGTGATGTCTAGAGAGACAACCATGTGAATGTGGAGAGATACCATCATGATGAATGTGATGGGAAGGTCTAGTTCCATGTAGTTATAGACTGGTTGAATTCCCCAAGACCAATGGGTCTGGTAATATCTTAATCCTACGGGCCATGTAATTGTTAATCCTACAGGCCTTGTAAAGGTTCCCCTTCATCCATTGAAAGTGGGGTCATCAAAAATCAATAATAAAATGAAGGCCTTCTGGCCATTTGAGGGGGGTGTATGATGAAAATATCAAATCCATGTATGTGAGGTTTTTGAAAAATCATTAATCAAATATTATGATGCTTCTCATTAAATATCATGATTGTGTGTGAATTCAAATCCACTAAAGAAACAAAATATTTGATAATAAATTAATTAAATATGAACCAAATTTTAATGTCATACAATTTAAATGTATTAGTTTTTATTTATATGGAATTATTCTGAGACCACACACTCTGACAGTATGTTAATCTGAGGCCCAATGATCCCAGAAAATATTTTTTAACTTTTTTTATGGTACATTTAATAAAACCGGGAGGAGGATTTTTTATATTTTTAACAAGTGCTCGGATCATAAATTTGAGGGAAGTGTTGAACTCATAATGAGGGGATCTCCAAGAAATGACTTATCTTCTTCCAGAAAGGGATAAGAAGAAAACATATTTTCAATAATTTTCACGAAAAATAATGAAATAATTTAAAGAAATTATTTTATTTAATTTCTCACTGTTAGGTGGAAGATGGCGAAACAACGGTGCAGTGATGAGGCAGTGATGAGGCATGTTAATGTGGCTTATTAATGGCTCATATCCTGCTTCATAATAATCCAAAAATGTCAGTGTAATAGAGACAATGTTTTATAATTGAAACAGTGTAATAACACAATGTCGCAACATCACATACACACTATGATCTAATTATTTTTATTAATTCAACATGAGGGATAATGGGGTATTATATTTTGGGAATTCCCAGATGAACAGCCAGCAGCTTACCGCCCCAACTAATAATGACGAACATCTGCGAGACTTTATCATCTTCGATGTTCCTCAATGATCAGATCCCTGAGTTATGTCGACATAGTGAAACATTGAAGATGAATGCTTCATCATCGAATGTCAATATGGTAGGGGTTTATACATAAAAATTATATTATGGTTTCTTCCTAATCCTAAAAAATTAATAACAAATGTCGATCAACTGACTAACAGTTTCATCCTTTAATTACTCATTCTTGTGGGTGGATATTATGTGGGGGTTGATTTGGGGGTTTTCAAGCTATTTGATTATCCAAATTTTATCCCAATGGTTAAAATCTATCACAGAGGCTGCAGACTGACACAAACAAGGCCTGGACCCTCATCCAAGGTTGTTTATTCTGTGTTCTTCATGGATATTTTCTCGAAATTATAGACAACTGAGTTTGAGTACATCGTAGCGAGGGTGATGGCCTAGAAAATCCATTGACACATAAAACTAGAGAAACCATCCAACGGAGAAACTCTGGTGGACAATCGAAGACGCCACTAGTGTACCAGTTTCGGTGGCGCCCGTGACGATGACCGTGGGTGGAGGATGGTGGCACACCCTGCATTCTGCCACGACGGTAGGAAGATGAGTCTAGAGAGGTGTGGCTTCTTAATGCTGTGGCACCCATCGGTACTACGTGCAGGAGTAGTCGGCTCGTGCATGCTAGAGGCATCCAGACCCCAGTCCGCGTGTGTGCGAAATAGCCAGCCAGCAGTGTGGATCCACCTTGGTCACTTTATTGTGTCAAGGTGACCACCCTATGTTGACTATGGGGTGGGAGGTAGGCCAGAATTGGTTTTCTTCCGCATCCTGTGGGGGCGGATCAATCCCCCAAGTTCCGGCTGGGCCGGACCTATGTGGGACCCATGGAAAGGTTCGGGTCGGGTCGATCTGACCGGGTCGAACCAGACCAAGATCGGACTTGCCCAGTTTCACTTAATCAATCATAACTTGCAGATCATGCATCTGACTTACGTATAGTCTATGGAATGAGGACCCTTACAATGCGACAATCCTTCTAAGATACTCCACTCTAGTTTTCCCGGATGTTGGAGTACGGCTGGGTTGGATTTAACATGAATCCAACAACGGCCCTTTTTACTGAAAATCCCATAACATAATGACTGGTCGTCTGATCAACGCTTCATATATTGCATTGGTACCCTTACGATGAGGAGTTCCTTTGGAGTTACTCTATGTCAGACTTCATTGTGGTTAATGTAAATTTGATGGCTTTAGAAGGGGATCCTCCTGAAATCAAGTGTTCTAATTGCAGGAATCTAGTGGTTAGCTATGACATAATGAAAGAATATAGATCCTACATTTGTCAGCACCTAGTGATCGTGAGTGGGTTCGCACAAAGGAATATTTTGTGGGCTAGCACCTAGTGATCCTCTTTGGGTCAGTGTCTAGATATCTTATGTGGGTCAGCACCTAGCGATTCTCTGTGGGTCAGCACCTAGAGACCATATTTGGGTCCGCAGCAGAGCCTCTCGATTGAATAACATGACCTATATTTATGACTAGTCATCTTTACATTTGTACTCATGTTATACCTGGTGTGAGAGGAATCTTTTACTTTATTATATGTCTTTGAGATCATTCTTTGTACTATTACCTATGCAGTATATTCCTTTGTGGTGTTTTTCATTGAAAATTACTAAGATAACTTCAGGGGGATCGAGGTCCCTACTAATTATTGTTATACTCGCCACTAAACGGGCTTTTCCCACACCTATTGTGTCTTGTGGAGACAACAAGCATCCTTGACCGGGACATTGGGGAGTCATGACTAGATGGTGCTCGGAGGTGGATCGATAAATGTAGTGTGATGTAGTGACATCCAAAATAAATTTGTGCCTATCCATTAGGTAGGATCCTCGGCGGATGACTTCCGGAGTTTGTACATATGTTTATATACCTTCTTTTAAGTCAGTATTGTATTCTGGCCCTTTTACCTTTAGTTAATACACTTTACTCTCAATAGTGACACATTATGCTGGTTTTACTACTTCCTTTCCTTTTTGGATTTGATTGTGAAATATGTGATATCAGTGTGTGGATAGGTTTAATGGAAATTCCTTTCCTTTTTGGGTTTTTCCTTTCTAGTGCTAGTTTCCATCACATGTCATATAAAAGGCGGGCTTGGGGTAGTCATGGAACGGGCCCCATGGGAAGGGTGAGGACAATTTGGTATCAAAGGGAAGGTTGGTTCTACCAGAAGAACTAAGAGTTTGTAATTTTCAATGGGGGAAATAGGGTGAAGTATCTTGAGTTCAATTTTCTATCCAGAGATCCCACTGTTGGTGTGATGGTCGACCTATCCATACACTAGGAACCTAAATTTGGGTTTCCAACTCGGTATATGAAAACACTAGTTGCATGTGTTTTGGAAATTTTTTTCCCCAGATCTCTTTAAAGTCATCTCACCAGGTATAAATTATTAACTATTGTGTATCTATTTCAATACAAGATACCTCCACAAAGATAGCCAACCTGGATTCTGGTGACATTTCATGACGATGGTCCACTGAGCGATGATGCGACTCTGCATGGTCTGCTTACAACAATTTCACCTTCGGGTTGTGTACCCGAACCACAACCACTCGAGGATAAAAAGTTACTACCAGCCCCACCAGTAGACAGTTCACGTTAACTAAGCAAACTACCCATGCTCCAGAGATAGAGGCCTCTAAGGTATTGATGTGAGACAGATCCATAGGCTGGTGAGGATTGTATTGAGGTAGTTACTTGAGTTTTTCAACTAGAAGAGACACCAACAGAAACGATTGTAGTTTTAGATGATACTATTTTTAGGGAATGGACCAGCAGCTGGTGAATATTGATGCTACAAAAAAACGAGGAGGCGACCCTTGTCTGGAAGGACATTGAGATCCTCTTCAGGGCAGAGTTCAAACCAGCGACAATACACTCAGTGTGTATTTAGGAGTTACTGCACCTATAGCAAGGCATCATGAATGGGGCCCTGTACTATATGAGGATTATTTACCTATCCTGCTACTCCAAGGAAATTGAATGTGATCCCTTCATGAGGTCCAGGACAATTGAGGAGGGTCTCTAATCATGGATTAGGGCATCGATTATTTCGCCCAGCATCCCAACATTGGTTGGAGTGATAGAGCAAACACTACTTGTAGATACATTTTTAGCCTAGTAGGCACCAATGGTGAGGGCCACCACAAGGAGATAGGTGGATGAGTCATCTACAATAGTAGTTGGTAGATGGCATGGATTCCCATATTGGCCAATCCATCTAGAGGACGACCCTAGGATACATGGTCCAAGATGCGGAGATACTAAGGAAGAGGAGGTAATCTTAGGTCCTGGGTTTGTTAATCTTCTAGTGAACTAGGGAATATGGATCATGACTATCTGACTCCCCATATATATGACCAGAATTCGGTTGAGGAACCTTCAGGATAGTGATAGTGGTTCGAGTAAGGAGGTCCACAGGGCTGCAGATGTGGCAGTGGAGTAGACTGAGTAGAAGGCAGTGGATGACGGTGGGAGGTACTACCACCACTACCACCCCCAATAGGTCCACCACGTGCTCCGGGAGTATGTGGACTGGGGAGGGGCCTAATTCTGGCAATGGAGTCCTATGACCACGGATCTCCAAAGATGATTAGAGATACAATCTATGTCAAATCCACCTTAGCATCAGTTCTTATAGACATACGTGCTATTTACTCTTTCTATTCCAGAGAACTCATTCAAGGAATGGTGATTCTGATGGAGCCATTGGATCAATACTTATAATTAGATACTCATACAAGAGGGGACTTGATGATTACATACTAGTTCTTATAGTGTGATCATACTCTAGGTAGTGAAATCTTCAGTTGGGACCTCCTAGTAGTAGCGTTGAGGCATTATGACGCTATCTAGGGTATGGAATAATTATCCATAGTCCATGATCAGATCGATTGTTTTAGGTGATATGTGTGTTGTGTCAATGAGGATGTGACTAGTTTTTCCTTCACAGGAAATAAGGGAACCTTTACCATAGAGAATTGCCTTTCTCGGAGGAGGGTACAATTGATCACTCACTAGATGGCTAGCCTCACCCAAGGTGTAGTGGATGAGGGGAGTTCGGGCATTCCTTTAGTAGTGGAATATTATGAGGATGTATTTTTAGAAGATGTCCTAATACTTACTATGCCTAAACCAAGTGACCGTAAAGAACAAGTCTCCACTAATTAGGATTGACGACCTCTTCGACCAGCTGAAGGGAGTGAGGTGGTTCTTAAAGATGGAACCCATATCGGTCTATCCTCATATTTTTTTATGGGATGAGGACGTACCGAAGACAGACTTCTGGTTCCATTACGACCACGAAAAAATCATAGTGATGACTTTCAGTAGGACCAATGCACCAGTAGTGTTCATGGGACTCATGTATGGGATCTTCCATCCTTACCTTGACCGGTTTGTTGTGTTATTCATTTATGACATCTTGTTGTACCCGATGTCAAAGGAGGAGCAGACAACAAACCTATGGATATTCCTATATGATCTCTTAGAGAAAAAGATTTTTGGTAATCTCTTGATGTGCATGTTCTTGATTCGGGAGTTCCACTTCCTAGGACAAGTCATCACGGAGGCTACAATTGTAGTGGATCTGGCGAAAATAGAGGCATTTATTTCTTGGGATCCACCACAGAGTTTGACTGAGGTTTGGAGTGTCCTTGTTATAGATGGTTACTACTTGAGATTCGTACCTGAATTTTCTAGAGTACCAGCTGCCTTTTCATCTGTGACCAAGAATAGAAAACCCTTCGTGTTGACATAGAGATTCCATAAAATTTTCTAGGAGCTAAGGCAGAGACTGACAAGTGCTCCAATATTGATACTAACAGAAGAGGGCGTATGGAATGTAGTCTACAGTGATTCCTCAGGAACCCAACTTGGTTGTGTACTAATGATAATTGAGTAGTTATCACCAAAATCTCATAATAGTTGAGGCATCATAAGCGGAACTACGTGACCCATGGCCTAGATTTAGAAGTAGTGGTTTTTACCTTGAAGGTGTGGGGGAACTACCTCATGGGTAAATAAAGTACCGTTTAATCTGACCATAAGAGTATCATGAATATATTCTCATTGAAGGACCTAAACATGAGGTAGTGACAATGGCTGGAGTTCTTACATTACTATTATTTTGATATAGTTTTTACTCCTGGTAAGGGGAATGTGGTGGTAGACACACTCAATTGGAGGTCTGGTTTGCAGCTACTGAGCATGGTGATTGAGCAGTTATCCAAGATTTCGATATGTTTCATGGATAGTAATGAAAAATCTTACCTCAAATCTAGGGCTGACAGTCCCCCACTCTTACTGTGAGTTAGGGACGAACAACCTATGGATGTTTAGCGCGATTCCTGACATGCTCAGATTACCTCAGAACACACTCCTGATATATTTTCGTTTGGTGGAGATCATGTCAAACTTTTCAGAGGACACACCACCATTGATGTTGTGGGAGAAGGTGTTATGGGAGTTCCATGCATTCCCTTTGGTAGTATATCCTGTTGTGTAAATTATGTACAAGGACCTATGACTTCATTACTAGTTGTTAGGGATGAAAAAAGTTGTGGTTGAGTTCGTTTTGTGATGCCACATTTGTCAGCATATGAAGGTTGAGAAACAGATTCCAACATTCTTGGCCCAAAAACTCAAGGCACCTGAGTGGAAATGGGATGGTACCTCGATGTAATTTGTGACATGGTTACCATGTACATTCTGGGGCAATGATTCCATCTGGGTGATCGTTGAACGACTCACCATGTCTTCTCACTACTACCCATTCATGAGAAGGGACCGATATGTGTCCTGGGACACCTCTATATCAAATAGATAGGGCAGAACAACAGGGTTCCTTCGACAATCGTATCATTCCATGATGCATGCTTTAAATATCGGTTGCAGAAGGTGTTGAAGGAAGCTATTGAGACTCAACTGCGTTTGAGCACATATTTTCTTCCCCATTTGGATGGTCAGATGGAACGGACCATATAGACTGTGGGGGACATGATTCGTGCTTGTGTCCTAGATTATGGATGCAAATGGGAGGAACAACATCTACTTTTAGAGTTTTCATACAACATCATCTATCACTCCAGCAATGGAATTTCACCATGTGAGTCCTTGTATGGGAATCCTTGAAAATCAACCATATCCTATAAATACCTAAGGGAGTTGGAACTCATTAGTCCCGAGTTAGTACGGGCTACCACAGAGAAGGTGTAAATCATATATGAGAGGATGAGGACTACATTGAGAATGTATAAGTCTTTTGCTAACAAGAGAATGAGACCCTTGTTTTTTGAGGAGGGAGATCATGTATTCCTTCATGTCTCACCCTGATGACGAATGTGGAGATTTGGGTGGGGGTGTAAGCTATCTTTAGGGTTCATCATTCCTTTTCAGATCAAATTCAATGTAGGATATGTGGAATAACACCAATATTTTCTCCCAAAGATGCAATGAGTGCATAATGTCTTCCATGTGTCATAGATGAGGAGATACGTGCATGATCTATCACAGGTCATCAACAAAGGCGAGATCCACATTGATGATGGGTGACATTTACATAGTTCTCGATGAAGATAAAGGATCAACAAGAGATATTCATACATATACACAAGATTCCTTTTGTGTGAGTTTAGTGGTAGCATGAGAATCTTTAGGAAAGTACACGGGAGTGGGAGGTTCAGATTCGTGCTCAGAACCCCATCTATTTGATTAGTTTGGTTTTGGATTTTGGGGAAGTAAAGCTCAAATTTGGGGGGAATTTAATTTCTATAAAATTCCATGTGATGTTTTCAATTTAGATGAAATTATTCTGACACCATGCGCTCTAATGGAATGTGGTTCTGAAGCCCAGTTAGCTCAAAATAGATTTTTTTAACTTTTTTAAGGATCGTTCCGTAAACGTGTGAGTATGATTTTCAATGATTTTAACCGGTATATAGAATGTAAATCTGATGGAACCATTGAACTCGAAACATTTGGATTCACCTGTAAATGACTTATCATTGTCTGGAAACGGATGAGAGTAAATATTATTTTTCATAATTTTGGAGAAAAATAATAAAATAATTGAAATGAATTATTTTATTCCACTACTCACTATTGGGCGGTGGACAACAACGATGTGGTCCAGCGAACATGAAGTGATGAGGAGTATAAATGATGCTCATTAATGGACTATATCGTGTAACATAGTGATTCAATAATGCAATCATAACAGTGGTCCTCATTCATAAATGAAATAGTGTAACGATGCAACATTGCAGTGTAACAGAAACACTGAGACATTATTATTTGTAATAAACCAACACATGGGAGAATGGGGAATTAATCTACAGGGATTATCTGATGAACCACTAAAATATTTTCTTCTCCTATTAATAATGAAGAATGTCAGAGAGACTTCATCATCATTGATGTACCTCAAAGAATAGATCTAGAAGTGACAACGACATCGTGAAAACTTCAGGACGAACACTTTAACATCGAACATCAATAAATTAGGGGTTTATGCATTCTAAGTATTTTATTATTTCTTTATAAATATTGATAATTAACATTGAATGTGCATCAAATGACTAATGAGTTGATCCAAAAATAGTTTGATCTTTGGGGGGATATTAAGCGGGGTTTGGTTTGGGGTTTTTCAAGCGGTGTGATTATCCTCATGTTATCCCCATGATTAAACACTAATGTAGGTGGTGAGGATCGACCCAAACACGGCGCAGACCATCCTCTAATTTTTTTATTCAGTTTTCTTCCTAGATGTTTTCACAAAATGGTGGAAAATCATGTTTGAGGTCTTCGTATTGAAGGGGACGACCAAGAAATTCTGTAGACACAAGCTCCTGGACAAACATACCACCGGAGCAACTCTGGTTTCCCGTCGAAGGTTCCATTGGAGAACCAGGGACAGTGGTGGCCTTCAGAGATGTCCACATGTTGTGGATGGTGATGCCCCTATCGGTTCACAGTGGTGACAGGAAGCTGTGACCAGATGGCCGCAGGAGCGTGGCGGTGTAACGCCCTGGGGCGCCACATGGAAGAGAGGCCCGGTCGGGCTGCTTGGGTGTGCTCTAGGCATGTAGACCCTATTTCTTTCATGTGAACTGGACTGTCAGCCTAGCTTTCCATGTGGAGCCGATGCAGTCGCTTGATCATGGAAAGAAGACAGCCGTATGTTAATCGCGCGGTGGGAGGGAGGCCGGAAGAGGCTGTATGCAATGTCATGGTCGGGTCAGACCCGCTTCGCAGAGCCAGACCCACGAGAGCAATGGGTTTCCTAGGTTAGACACATTCAGGACCCACACCAGGAAACTTGATAGGGTTGGGTTGGGTTGGTCTAACCAGGTCGGACTGGACATGGACCTGACTTGCCCCACATCACTAAAATGGTAATAACTTGTAGACCGTGTATCCAATTGATGCAACGTCTATGGTGCATGGACCATTGTGATGAGGAGGTCCTTTTGAGATACTTCACATGATATTTGGTGTATGTTTGAGTATCGATACATTTGATCATACTTGAATCCAGCTAATTTTTTTTTACAGAAAATCTGATAACGTACAGACTGGGTGTCTGATCGACGTGTCGTCTGTTGCATTGGGACCCTTATGAAGAGATGATCCTTTAGTGTTACATTATGTGGGAAATAGTGTTAGATTATGTATGTATGATTTAATTAGGAGAAGATCCTATAGGAATCAATCATCGTATATGAGGGAATGTAGTGGCTAGCAGTTATATTAAGAAAGAATAGTGATATTGTGTGGGTCAACACCTTTCAATGAAGAGTGGTTCAACACCTCATGGTCATGTGTGGGTCAGAACCTATTGAACCTCTATGGTATATCACCTAACAATCCTTTCTGGGTCAGCACCTAGCGATGCTCTATGGGTCAGCACCTGTGCGGGTTAGCAGAAGAGCCCCTCGATAGAATATAATGATATAACTTTACGACCAATGATATTTACATCTGTACTTATGTAATACCTAGTGTGAGCTTCATCTTTTACTTTGTTCTATTTGGATGAGAACTTTCTTGGTTGTATTACATTTCGTGTATCTTCATTTGTGGTGTTTTCCTTCATGGATTACTAAGAGACCTTCATGGGTCTTAGGGTCCCTATTTAGTATTGTTATACTGAACCCTGCATGGGATTTTCCTGTAACTATTTTGTCTTGTGAAGAAGATGAACAGCCTTGACCTGGACTTTGGGGAGTCATGACTAGTTTGTGCTCAAAGGTGGATCCATAGTCATGGTGTCTTGTAGTGAAATTCTACTGAGAGTTATACAAACCCTTCAAGTAGGATCCTTGGCAGACGACCTCCGGATCGTGTACTTCTTTTGATGTACTTTCCTTTCAGTTAGGCTTGATTTCTGTCCCATTTAATTTTATTTTACGCCCATCACTCTCAGTTGTGATACTTTGTGGTGGTTTGGCTACTTTTATACCTTTTTGGATTGATTTGTGTATATGCCTTCTTTGTGTGTGTATAGGTTTAAAGGAAATGACTTCTCCTTTGGGTTATATTTTTTTGGTACTACACTCGAGCCCCGAGCCTTTGGAAGGCAAGATAAAAATATCACCTAGTCATCCTTGATTCCCTAAGTATATTACCTTGGTTTTTTTGGTGTAAATATCAGTCATGTATAGAGGATGGGTTCTATAAAAATTGATATTAATAATGATTTTTTATATTATTATTTAATATATTATAATTTTTTTCGTTGTTATGTAAATTTTTGGCATTAGAGGGTGTATGTAATCTGAAAAATGTGAATTGTTTATCATATCAAGGACTCTATGGTGACCTATATGTGACATATTAAAATCATTTATACATAACATGTGTTTGTGACACTATATCAATTTAATTTATATATTATAAATGTTAAATTTTTGGATCATTTTTTTATAAATACCATACAAATAATGATTCATTATTTAACAATTTGTTATCATAATAGTTTGAATGTCTATTTGAGTATATATTTATGATATTTTTTAATCTAATATTTATGTTTTATTTTTAAATGAACATTTATTTTTATATAGTTTTGTTAAATCAGCTTGTTAGATTTTTTATAATAGCTTGATAAAGTTTATTTTCATTGTAGTTTCGAAATATTTACAATTAATGGAAAATTAAAAGTCCAGTAATATGTTTCAAAAATGTTGAATTTATTGGTAGTGTTTTAAATGGATCTTATCTATTAATAAATATTCCTTAATTGATATGGATTCTTGAAAAACTATTATGAAATAAATTATTTTTTGTTATATCTAATAGTAAATATAGTTTATTTTTTTATAAAACAAATTTTTTACAATTTTATAAATAAGGGATAAACTCCCTATAAAAATTTTTTTAACAACCATCATTAAATGAAATTTATTCCACTAGTAAATAAAAAATATTTACCGATGGATAAAATAATTTCCACTCCAGATTTATTAATTATTTTACAGAACCATCACCAACAAAAAATTACCAAATTTATTTTATTTTTAAGGATATTTATAATAGATTTGAAAACTATTGTAATTCAATTACATGTGGTTTAAACTACAACTTATAGGTAGAATTATCATAGTTATACTCTAAATTTTATAAATTTCCTATTTAGGTCATTACACTACCAACTCAATCAATATACCTACACCATAGTAAATTTTCAAATAATTATGGGTTTTAAACATGGCTAAGGTTGTTTAATGGGTATTGGGAACACGATTCATTACCCAAACCATGCGTTCTTACCTCTATTAACTATAGTTAAACATTTAATTCCTCTATAATCATGGTCGTGTCCCGTTTTTCTACAATTGATAATTTTTTAAATAATACAAATATACTTTTAAGGTTTTTGGGGTAGAGTGTATGTTTTGGTTGTTGGAACACATTTTATTTTTCATCGATATCAATGGATAAATCTGAAAACAAGATAAACACAATGTTGATTTCAATATATAAGATCACATACAATTAATTTAAAATTAATATAATATCTAAATTTTCTTTTTCATGGTATTCTTCATGATCTATTTTCACCACACATTAATTATGTTATTGTTTTGATAGGGAATCCAACTACGGAACTTATATCTCACATACCATGATTCATTTTGTTTCATCACACTATCTTTTAAATTTATCAATCTTTGTTTTTTGAAATGAACTAGTCAATAATTTTCCAATGGAATCGATTTCATTAGTGTGTTATATTTAAATCAGATTGATAAAGAAATTGACTTCCCTTAATGTTTAATGGATAAATTATTAACCATTAAATTAATTCCAAATAACTTATGATACACCTAACATATGTTTCTATAGTGAGATAAAATATGATAAGTGTTTTTATCAATATAATGAATTATCTAAATCATGATGCATATTAATATTGTCTAAAGTATAATGATTTTTCTCATTAACATATAAGAATATCCAATTTTACATTTACCACTTGGAATTCCTATTAGACGGACATTCATTATGACATAATTTCTTAGAGATCACTATAAGATAACATCCAGAGAATAATTCTCAATGCTTATGATACCCTAGAAACTAATATGGAGACATCATCTGTATACCTTCATATTAATATTTATGGACTGTAGCATATTTTTTTAAAGAAAATCATTCTAGAATTTATAGTTCCTCATTATAGTGTTGAACTATTATACACCTTTTATGTGAAAAATAATCTTAGGTAATTATCACATTAATGATAGAGAGAATAAAAATCACTATGTGAAGTGAAAAAACATATTTATATTCTAATAATTGAAAGTAAAAAAAATTATTTGGTTCTAGGTCACCAACTTCTACAGACTATCTCTTGAGCTAGGTTTAAGTACTAACAACTCATAAACAATTGAAATAAAATGATTTTTATTTTTATACTGAGGTATGGAGTTAGTCAGCGTTTTTTCCACATTTTATTCATGTACATTCTCTGCTCATTGTGTTTACATCTCTTTGAGTAAAATCATTCAATAGATTACTCCTTTTGAGTATATTATTTTTATGTTTATGGGACATGGGATCCTTATTTAGAACCTATTATATAGTATTATTGTAATAATATGTAATTTAATCAATATCTCTAAGTACTATTCCAATATTATAGATAAATTTTTATGTCCACACTTCTTATATAGCTTCACAAGAATCCAAAATATATTTAGACATACAATAAAACTAGTTACCATTGGATTCATTAAACTATTTTAACTCATGGATTACACATTTATGAAAATTACATTTCTTGATTATGATTTTAGATCATTCTTAATGGTTTAGAAAATTGAATATGTGTACCCACACAATGAGTTCCTTATCTCCTCTGAATATATGCCAAATATCCATTATACACCTATAGTACTTTGGGATAGTCATTACATACAATCAATGTATCTCTCCAGGGTCAAATTGGTATCAACTTATCATAATTAATGTATATGAAATATTAATCCCAGTTAACAACATGTAATAAATGATTGATATAAACATTGAGGAATAAGGTATTCTTCACATTATATCTAGAAATTATTATATTTTAG
The DNA here is from genome assembly GCA_963277665.1 of Viscum album. NCBI lineage: Eukaryota > Viridiplantae > Streptophyta > Magnoliopsida > Santalales > Viscaceae > Viscum > Viscum album. Next base: position 155,964,082 of record OY728128.1, on the reverse strand, counting down.
GAAACAATTCCTCAAATTTTAATATACTATGTGACATAGAAAACCCATATCTTTGATTGTTCCACTGAAAGGTCCCACTCTTTTTTTATATAATTTCATTTTTATTAATCATTGTGTCAATGGATTCCTTCACATTCAACAAAAACACAAAATAAAACAATAGAACATTACATAACCATTGTAACGTAAATGATAAATTGATGAAAAAATGATGTAAAATCATTATGAAATACATGCTTTTAAAAAATAATTATCAGTTTTAATAATTATTCATGGATAAAATTTATGTGGCCAAATATCTAACTGTATCATTTAATTATGGATATATATTTTCTTCTAAAATTGGATTTTTATGTTCTTTATATTAAGAATAAATTATATTATAGATATAGTATATAGTCAATATGAATAATATATATTAATATAAAAACTATATAAACAATCATTTTTTTATTTACTGATATAAAAATAATAACAATAGAAAACAATTTGAAATCTTTTTTTATAAAAAACTATTCTAATTAATTTTTTTGACTTTTTATAATGTCAAAATCATAAATATAAGAATTTAATTTTAAAATATATAATAAATTTTTTGGATTCATAAAAAATATTATATAATGGATTTTTTTTTTATTTTTCTTAAAATAAATAATTTTTTGGAGAATACTGAAAATGTCATTTCAACAAAAAAAATTTCTTTATATTTATTTAAGAAATACATATAAGTTTATAACACTATTATTTGTTCATATATGTGTTTAAGGAGAAAAAATCTATCTCTTTAAATATCATTTCTAATTTATAAAAACAATGTTTAAAATTTTGGGTACTTAAGTTATATATTCCAATAAATATTGGTTTGGGTCATTTCATATAATTATAAAATAATTTTTATAATCATGTATTTAGAATGATTTGAAAGCCACAGTAATTTTATTTTAGTTTTAAAATATTATGTATGTCATTAAAATCAATGAAATTGATAATTTTATCATATATATAAATTTTAAAATTATAAATACACATTCTCATAATAGGGAATTTCAATAATTTCACGTTCTATATTAAAATAGATATTTATTTTACATAGAAAAATTTTCAGATAAAATTATTTTAATTTTTGTTATTAGTAGGTCCAAATTATTTAATATGGTCCAGTTTATTTTACTGTATAAAAAAATTTATTACAATGTCTAGAATTAGTTACCATGATAAAACCAAATTATGTTTAAAAGTAAAAATTATAGCATGTATTAAAACTAATGGTTTGGAGATTATAAACCTTATATAATCCAAAAAATAACTATTTATATTTGCATCCTTTATCCTTGAATAACATAATGAAATTATTTCAAAGTAATAGGTATTTACAAAAATGTAGTTCTCACTAATTATAAAAATGAAAATCTAGCAGACCATCAAGGAACTCCAAAATTTCAATTTCATCTTGAATCATGACCCCTATACATTATCATAGGTTCATAATTAACTTTAAAAAGTTTATGATCCTAAAAAATTACGCTGATCTCTCAATTTTTATTGTATCATAGAAGGAAAATTGAAATCTCTCAACAATAGTAGGGATTTTTCCTATAAATTCATCTTTTATATCTTACATTATCAATTACAATATTATAATTACTTTGTAACAACATAATTATTTTTTGTGTGATGAATTTTAGTATTCTAATGTATTAACAATTAACCACCTTTCACCATTTTATAAATAAAAAATAAACTTTCATTAGTACATTGTACGTGTTATCACCTCTATAATGTAATGACTTCTTTTTTTCTACACAGCCTGTTTTTCATATTAAAATGTTGTAATTGTTGAATAAATTAACTACATGTAATATAAAAAATACCATGAAGTTAACGTTTTCAATTGAAATTCATTCCCTCCCATTTTTTGAAAAATGAGAACTGTAACCAGTCGTTATGCGGACTACCACATCCATAAAGCGATGTATCTCATTTTTTCTTCAATATTATTTATTATAAAACATAATTAAAATGATTCTAGAAATTAAAATGATATAATAAATATCATTATTATTCTATAATAATGATATTATTCTTAGAATATTCTATTTTTATAATCGTAGTCATCCAATAATTATGGTGTGTTTATTTTTGGACTATCTAACCACCCACTTAAAAATGATATAAAATGTTATTTTGGATTAATATGATATATTAATTTCAATATATGTTATAAATATGAAAATAAATATTTAGTTCTAGTTCTATAACGGGAATACAAAAATGTAACACATTCAATAAGATTCAATCGCTCAATTGTTGAAAATCCTTGACACATGGTCATCACTGAGTTTGTTTTCAATGATCATAAACCAAATAACCATAGAATGAAATTATATATTTTGAAAGAATTATATAGAAATATTATTATAAATGAAATAATACCATAATTAGGATCTTTGGGAAAATAAAAAATACAAAAAATTCAATCATGATAACAATACAAAACCATCTGGCTCACTCACACCCGATATTGAAAATATGTAAAAACTAACAAATGTAATGTCATTGAATAAATATAAATGAGTAATCTATATGGTTATATAAATTCATAATGTTATAAAATAATTTTCTAAATTAATTATGTTTTTATATAAGGGGATAGAGTGAATTCCAGGAAATCAATATAAAAAATAAGCATTCTAGTCTCAAACACCCTTTACTGAAGAATGCTTTTATATTATGCACAACAATTAATTTATATGGTATAACTAATACCCCATTGACATATTATATCATAAATTATATTTTAAATATGAAATTTCACAATGATTATTTCTTTTCATTGAGGTGGGGAATGGTTTATATCTTCCCTAAAATAAAAGGAGTATTTATAAATCAATCTACTTTGCAGACTAATAGAGTATATCTTTGAGATTATACTATCATTTAATATGGAATAACGTATTTATATCATAGGAGAACTATTTTTATTCAATTATTCCACATTTTTTAGTTTTATTCATTCTTGAAAAGGAATCTGTGTTACAAATAATTCCCTATACACTTAGAGATGATGATTTCCCTCCATTGTCTATAATTTCTCATCCAGAAAATGTCCTACTTCTTAATTGGAAAACTAACTATATGTTTTCTTATTTGGAAATTATATTTATCTTGTATTCTTCAAAAACTAACGTTTTATTATTCATTATATGATTTAGTTATTTTAAGAGTCTTGTCTGAAAAAAAAGATGATCATATAAAACAGCCCTTGTTACATTAGGGTTACACATTCATTTTAATTCCCACCATTTCTCTATATTATTTTCAATTATTTAATCCATATTTTTTATATATGTTCGTAATATATATATATATATATATTAATTCTAATATACCTATATTTTTTCAGGTTAACACATGTGTTATGTTCCATTTGAAATTAATATATTTAAGTAAGCCTGACTTAAGGGAACCTTCCAATTTATTATTTAATGAAAATGATAAACTCTGTGAAATTAATTTAACCACGAAAACATTTTGGGAACCATAATTATTTTATTTTAAACCATATTGTAACAATACTATCCAAAAGAAATATAATAATACATTTTAATCATACAAATATAATAAACCAATTTTGAGAATCAACATTGATGAAATTAATTTTTATTTGTACTTCTCTATGATACTTCTCTTGAATTTTCCTATAGTGAAACTAAATGATAAAGAAATATGTTTCTTTATTTCAATATGGAAATCCATAATTATTTAATTCCTTGTTCACATGGGAACCCTTATGTTATATACATCAGTTATTATTTGAGATATTATTTTGAAACCCAATTCATTCTCTTAATGTCTTCCTTGATTATACTATTTGTATTGTGACACCCCAGGCCCACACAATCAAATCAAATTCCATAAACACGTTAATTTCAAAATGGCATTGATTGGTGCTATAAGTTTTTGGTTATATCTTTATATAACTATAAAATCATAAATAATACTATATCTCTTACATCCCTTGGATATTTTCTGGTTTATTTCTTTAGAGAAATGCGAAAAAAGATAAAATAAAGAAACCTAAGTTATTTGTATCAAATAGAAACATTTTTTCTATTAAATATAGAACAAATTTATCCAAAATTATTCTTCAGTATCACCCATAAATTATCTACACAAACTATCTTAATAAGAATATCAGGTATAGTAAATTAATTCATAACCTATAGAAATGGGAATATAATATTGTGTGACTCAAAACACCTTGTCAGGGAAAACATGAAATGAAGTAATTATCGATGAGAAAACCCAAAAATTTTATTTATGTCAAAACTAAAAAATTAAATCAAAGATAAAATTAATAATGACACCATTATATATACATAAAAATAAATTAACACATGTTTGTCAATAATATTGATCTCATTATGATATAATGCATAATGTTTTACATCAAAAATTTGTTTTCAATGCCTTATTACTAGTCAATATCTAGTGATGGTGAGAGGAATACACAAAAACCTAACCTTTTGGTCCCATTATACATGTTTATGAATCATGTGGTTATATAATTATTTCCCTAACCAATTACTATTTTATGTCCAATGAATTCACTTTAAGAGTCAATGGGGATTTTAATAAAATTCTATCAGGAACGTCATTCTGAATAAAACACAATCTCATATATAATGAAATATATGGAATGTGAATACAAAATAAAATTATGGAAGTATTTAATAATCATAAATAATTTCAGTACATTTCCCCATTTCAATGATAGTGATAACATGATAATAACCCAATCAGATAAAGATGGTGGATATAAATATTATACAAAACAAACAAGCCTTTAATCAACCTCATTGTAAAGAAAATATGAAATTATAATAAATTTCTCATGTCAAAATATAACATTCATTGTAGGATGAACTCATTAAATATTATTTATTTAAAATTTGATGTTTTCATTGTACAAATCAATGGGTATAAAACTCGGTCAATACTAGAATAACATAATCATAAGCCATCTAGAAAAAGAAGGTGTGTGAGAATTATTTTCCAGATGGTTTATATGGTATGAATGTATATTCCCACAAATTAATGAGATAATATTACTAAATTCAATCCAAGATAAGAATTTATCAAAATTGGGTGATATAATTTCAAGAGAATAATCATAACACAATGAAATAAAACATAAATTTTGTATATAACATAATGATTATATTTATATTCATATAATTTAGGGTTTTAGTTGATGATTATTAACTCAATTGGTTAAAACGCTGTGAATATCATGAAATTAAATTTGTGATGAGAAAACCAATATATTTTGACTGAAGGTGTTCTCAATTGATCTTAATAACCTTAATAATAAAATTTATCAAAGTTAATTATTAATTACAGAACCTCATAAACATTTAATTTATTTATAACAGCCTTATTAAGTTCATTAATTTTGTTTTTTATGGGTATAAGAGATTCAATTTTATCTTTTGGGAAGCATTTTCTTCCATGGATTATTGGTCGGTTTACATGTATTCAGAAATGGATGTTCATTTGTTATGTGGTAAAACATTCATAATTGTTAATATATATATTATTAGTTAAATTATATAAATATAAATTATATTTTAATGATTTTGGTTATATACCATGACGATTAATCATTAGATAAAAGTGAACGATAAACGCTTTGATTAACTTGGAGCCTTTCTGCTCAATAAACTTGTTTTGAATTATTATTTTATATTATAGTTGTGTACGGATTATAGAACATTTCATAAGATAAAATATATATATGTAATGATTCGGTTCAACCATTAAACAATTTTCATGATAAGTCATGAATATCTTAATAGATATTTAAATTTTGTTGTCCTTGATTGTGATAAATTAACACATCTCAGACGATGTTTTTCATTTTTTGTATAATATGAAGTGTAAAATAGTGATGATGATGAAATATTACATTATAATACTGAAATTAAATTTCATGTAAGTTAATATAATTATCAAAGCATATGGATGATGGGAGGTGAGGAGAGGGGAAAAAATAATGGAACTTGTAAATGAAGTTGAAAAAAGGATGAGTGGTTCACCTCTTTTGTACTCCTCCTTGAGAATCTCATTAAGGCCTTTGTTTTTTTTCATTTTGGTGAGAAAAAAAGGACTTGGACGTGTGGGGAGGTCCTGGAAATTGTATTTGGCCAAACATAGTTAAGGATAAATTCTTTTGTGGTGTGGGTGAAAGAGGGGGGATGAGTGGTTTATTTAATGGAGGAGAGGAGGGATTTCTTAATATTTTAATCATTAGTTTATAATTTTACCGAATGACAATAAATAGTTATTATTTCATTACAAAAAATAGTAATAAGTGCATGTTTGTTCAAACTAAGGGTTCTTATATCACCAAGGCATCATCCATAACTCAATAAATCATGTATTTATCATTTATCATAATTTATCATATTTTACTATTCACCAAAAATTCATGTATTTTAGAAAAATCCCAAAACATTACCCTAAAAATTTTTCAACGAATAGAATAAAAAAATGGACTCTATTTTTCAAAAATACTTTTTCAGAATATCTGAAATTTAATTTTAATTCAAAATCAACATTTAATCGAACAATACAAACACATATAATATTCATCATTATTTTTAAGGTTTTTAAATTTTATTTACACTTTCAGGGGTATGGTTACCATTCATAATAGTCATATTAATATTTATATATGGATTTTATTATTATTAATGGTATGTTACTATTCAAAAGGGTAGTATATTATTCACTAAAAATTATGTTGATTTTATCAGACTCCAAATATCCCCCTGATCGCAACCGTGTATGTCTGTTTTATTAAATTCAAACACAAAAGTGGAAAATTTAATTTTAATGGATAAGATTAGACTCTCCCATCTGAATAACCAACTATATTTTCATATATATTATGTTATACATGAAATATATGCTATATAATTAATTGAACGTGTCTATGATTAATATATACCATAAAATTTTTGGGGTTTTATATTTTTCCCACCTTCAAAAATTTCATCCTCCAAATGTTTCATGTATAAATCACTTCAAAAAGATGTGGGTGGTTCATCTTCATAACATCTTCTGGTTCCCATGTTGCTTACTCAAATTTATGGTTTCTCTAACGAACTTTTACTATCATAGTTTTTTGATCCCTCAATACCTACTCCCTTGTGTCATAAATCTCAATACTCTCTTCAGTGTAAGAAACATCATGTTCTAGATATATTTATTTATTTTTTAGTACATACATTAGTTCTGGCATATATTTTTTTAACAATGACACATGTGACACATTATAATCTTTGGATACACATGGTGTCATTGATAAACGGTAAATTACAACTCTAATTTTCTCCAGAATTTGGAATGCGTCTAATTTACCTGGGGATCAATTTCGGTTTCTTACCAAACCTTAAGAAACACTTCCATGATGACACTTTTAGAAATATATGATCTCTTACTTGAAATTCGAAACCATTTCTCTAGTTTTCCACATTATTTTTATTTTTATACATTGGGTTTATTTAATATGGTCTTCAATATTCAATGACATTATAGTTGTCCCTTCGATAAGTTCTGGGCCTATATGTATCCTCCCTCCATCTTCATCCCAACATGTTGGATTTAAAATCTATTTACCATATAATACTCCAATGGGGGTCATTTTAATTATTGAATAGATCTATTATTGAAGTTACATTCCACCCAAGGAATGTTTTTATCCCACATACCTTGAATGTCAATAGATCATTATCTCAACATGTATTTGATTGTTTGAATAGTCCTTTCAGACTGTGCATCAATTTGGGGGTGGTCAATACTCATATAAATCTCAGTATCCATAGATTTATGGTTCCTTTTCTATAATTTTGACGTAAATAGTGGATCTCAATCAGACACAATCTATAGAGTTACATCATTAAGTATTACTACATCATTAATATAATGTATGGTCTGGAACTCAAGTGGTAAATCACGTATTAAAGCATGGAAATGTGATGATTTTGTGAGACGATAAAAAATTTCCCATTTTGAATAATTACTTCTTGGTGACCTTCTTACTCCTATGAAAATATCTAACATAATTCTTCCCACATTTAAATATGAATAGGAATAGGTTGCATGAACCCTCTAGGATGTTGTCTCTCGACCCTTAATGGTTGAAAAACTGGACACCTTGACATATAGTCTGATATTTCTCACTTCATGTTATCCCACAAAAAAATTCCTTTCATATCATTATACATAATAGTTCTACTAGGGTTTATATATAAAATTTATGTATTATCATCATCTAATTGTTCTTTTTTTTAACTCTAGTACTAATGGAATGAATAACCTCTTCCCAATTATTATAACTCCATCTACATACAAAATGTTTTCCAATCTCCCATCATTAACATTATTATGATTATTTTGAAGATTTACTTCTTGGAATTGAGAAATTTTTGCCATCTATAGTAAATATGGTTTAGTAGTCATTTTAAAGAGTATTGATGTCCGCCCTACATTAATGATTCTTATATCCATCTTTAACAGATCCTTAAAAATAGGATATCTTTCAATATACATTTGGCGTAGAAGATCAGGATCTTTTATACTAAATGAATCTTCAACATTATTTTCCTTTACTGGGAAATATTGTATTGACAATTCAAGGTTTTAGACTAACTCAATCCATCTCTTTTTCCTCATGTTAAGTTATTTCTATGTAAAAAGATATTTCAAACACTTTTGATAACTAAATATCTCACATCATTCACTGTAGAGATAATGATGCCATATTTTTTAAGAACAGATTAAGGATGATAACTCAAGATCATGAGTTGGATAATTTTTTCAACGACTCGTCAACTAAATTGATGCATAACCAATAACATCATCATTATTCATAAAGTTTCAACCCATCCCATTATTTGATGCATCTCTATATATCCCAAATCCATTATTTCTAGAGGGAGGAACAAAAATTAGGGCATTTACCATTTTTTTCAATTCATCAAAGAATTCTGTAAATTCATTCATCCATACAAACCTATCACTATTACATGTGATCTTGGATAGCAGGTAAGGATGTAAGGAGAAATTTTGAATGAAATGCCGATAGTAACCCACTATGACAATAAATCTACATACCTTATCTATGTTCGTTGGTGTGGACCATTATGGTATTTCCTTTATCTTTGTAGGATCAACCATTATTCTATATTTAAAGACAATATGGAAAAGAAATAAATTTGATTGATTCCAAAATTTAAACTTTCCAATTTTCAGATGTAATTCATTTCTTCTAAGAGTTTTTAGAATAATTTCTATGTGATTCTCATGGTCCTTATAGTTGTGGGAGTATACCAGGATGTCATTGATAAATACTGCAACAATGACATCATGATATTCCATGAAAACTATATTAATTAAATCCATGAAAATGTGTTGATTTTTCAGGTCATAAGGCATTAATATATACTTGTAATGCCCATACCAGATTCGATGTTTTTTATTTTGACTATATTCTTTCCTCACACATAACTAATGATATCTAGATGGAAGGTCTATCATTGAAAAATATTGGGGTTCCTGAAGTTGATCAGATTAATCATCAATTCATGGAAGAGGATTCATGTTATTTATTTTAATAGAATTAATTTTCTTATAATCAATTCATTGCCTCATGGATCTATCTTTCTTCATGAAAAAGAGGACATGAGATCACTATTGAGAAACATTAGGTCGAATAGATACTTTTTTCAATAAATTACTCTAGTTGTTTCTTTAGCTCCATTAATTTCATGCAGTACATTCTATAGAGGGTCTTTGATATAGTTCTTTAACTATGAATTATATCAATAGAGAACTGAACTTCTCAGTTTGGAGGATTTCCATGTAAATCCTCTATAAATACATCAATTTATTCATGAACAATAGGTAGGTATTCATTTTAAATATTTCATTCCTCTCCCATCGATAATGTGGTCTCTTCCTCTTAAGGAATTGAATTTAGTAGAGCTACTGGTGGGAGATCTAGATAATAATTAAATGGTGGGGTTTCTTCTCTAAGGATAAGGGATTCCACAAAATTCTCAAAAAATGTAACTTCCTTCTTCTTGAAATTTATCTTCACATTATAATTTTATAGACAATTCGTATTGACAATTATATCAAATTAAATAATTATTAGGATGACTAGGTTATATAGTAAATCCCATTTATGTGTCGTGTGGGGGGATGATTGACACATATCGTTTGAAATGATATATCCCCTACAAGTTTTGACTATCAACTCCTTTATTCAGTCAAATTGGACATGCCTAATTGTCTTGGAAAGTATGGATGATATAAATAATTGTGATATTCTATAACCAAAAAATGAATTGGCTATGTTTAAGGAAACAATTAAATTACATTCCACCACATCCTTAGGAACTTCAACTTTCATGGATGTATTTGCATGTGAGTTCCCTTACTTTTGTGGCTTTTACTGAGTCATGTTTACTTGGATCTTAGGACACTCATTTGAAAAGTTCTCTATATATCTACAATTATAGGATTAATGATTATTGAATTTTCTCTTCCCCTTGTATTCACAAGATCTATTACACTTTTCTCCACACTTATAGAAAACTCCCATACCTTTTAAGCATTTCCCAGGATCAATCTTTCCATAGTTCTCACATTATAAAAATTTCTCAATCCCTTTTTTTCATTGGCACTTCATCTTTAACATGGTAATTATAATTCCTCTGCAATGAATCAGACTCGAACAAAGACCCAAATAGTGCTAAACGTGTCGGGTGTTGATACCTTAGGCGCACCTCCCCAAATGCCAAAGGCTACCGACTAGAAGAAGGGGTCTTATAGTTATAGTGGGGAGGATATACCTTCTCGGAGGATAATAATAATGTCTCTGGTCCGAGTATAATAATAAAAATGCGGCGGAATAAACCACTCAGCAGACTTGAACCAGAACTGCAGAGCAAATGCACATTCAATATCAATATATAGTGGAATAAATAAATATAAACAAAAACATCGGAAAAAAACACAACAACATGATAATCACTTGTAACTACTACTGAAAGCACCCCCAAACCAATAGTACCTAAGACTCAACTAATAGTTTCCTCTATCCACATGAGTGGTCAAAACCACCGCATCATGGATTACTTCTATGTGCACACTACTCAAAGGTTCCGGGTGAGCGGAAATAACCAAAGTAGTACCCAAGCCACAACAACTCTGACATCTCGTGTCCCTGCAACCATGCCACTCATGTATGATGGCCTTTTCATCATAGTAATCTAGGTCATGCCCAACATGACAGTAATCCTGCCTCAAACTGACTCACATGAAACTGAATCCCATGGTCAAAACCACCCAACGTAACCCAGCCCAAGCCCAAGTTGTGATCAACATCACTCAACAACATCTGGGTCATGCCCAACACAACAAAAAGGGTTCCATCATAAGAAATTCAGCTATTACATATATACACATTTAAAAAAACACAATAATAGGCAAAACAATCTAAAATGATGAATTTCACTATCAAGTTGTTGTCCCATACCATCACAGATGTCTTGAGAGCCTCAAACAATTCATATCAGGATGAATAAACTAAACTCAACCATTTAGAACAAAACAATTAAATTAATACCATTTTGGAACCCCTGACCAAAAGTCCTCGACGAGCAATGACCAATCAACTAGCCCCACTCAAGTAACATGGGTAACAGGGTATACCCAAAGTCATTCCATAGGTCAATGAACAAGTTAATACACAATACTAGATAAAAATGGATCCCACTCAAAATACCTGAAAATGGTTTGAAGGCCGCCTCACCCAAATGACTACGAAATCACAAAAAGAGGCATGCACCACCTATATTAGACTCGTATGATGCTAATCCTATGATAACAGCCTCCAATTAGGTCAAAAATGCGGTAGATCTACAATAGGATCAAAACTAGTCAGACCCCAATAACTAGTTCTAGAACAGAAATCTAGAAAAATGGCTCAAATGGAATCAAGGCCTTACTGAGGGGATTCCAACGGATCAACCAGTGTTTGGATCAGTTCTCAGATGAAGGAACAAGAGGGATTGGAATTCCTGGATGGCTCTCCCCACTCAAAACATCGAGAGTTTGAGATTCTTCTTTAATAAGAGGCTACAACCCATTTTAGTGACAAAAACTACACGACATCTCCTTATGGACTACATGTCGTGTGTAATTTTACTGTTCATAAGACTGCTGATATTCCAACGACATACTTTCCATAACTTGCCGGCATGAGTAAACGTCGTGTAATTAGGGGTACACAGTGTGTAATTAATTTTTCTTCTCTTCCTCGCCGACTTACCCACACACCATGTATATCCCTCATACATGGATAGACTACACAACGTGTCCAAAGAGGACACGGCGTGTACTTGGATAAATGATTCAACCCGGCCAACATGCCTACACGCCATGTATGACCTCTACATGTTCACGGGTACACGATGTGTCGATAACTACATGTCATGTAGTAATAAATTCCTACACGGTCATCACATGACATGTACTCGGCAGCACACGGTCGATACTCGCCCAACCCATACACGACATGCACTCTATAGTACATGGAGTGTAGTCTATACATTTCTATAAACTACCCAATTTCTCCAGTTTTCTTAGGGAAAAGTCAATAATTGAAATAGGGTTGGTATTTTGACATGTTATAAAAACATGGGTTCTTACAATCTCCCCATCTTAATATAGCTCGTCCCCAAGCTATCAATCAAAACCCAGAGATGGAACCAAACATACCACCCCGATCAAAGTAACCTGGACACCCCTGGTCTCAATTGTTTTGGATACATTCCACAAGGGTCTCTCAACTTAGGAATCTCTTAACTAAGTATCAACAAGAGAAAAATAAAAACAAACAAAGGTTCACTAAACTGTATACCAGACGCATAGTCATTACATGATGCATTGTCAACCCTGTACCTTATTCGTGCTCTTGTGTTGTTCCCAATACCCAATGCATCCCACACCAGATCAGTGTCCGCCTCCATGAGACCCTGGATCCCATGGACTCTTAAAAATGAACCTGGTTCCTAGAACCTCAAGTTACCTATATACTCAATGTCCTGATTCCCAAGGCACCTCATGTAACCCACAGCCTCGATGCGATGATGCTCACGGCACCCCGGCCGCATGGCCTCCTTAACCGCCCCTCAATATAGACATTTATCAAAAGTTCCTCAAGCTATAGTCATCCTAACAACAAAATTTTCCTCTAACCGATGACCGAGTCACCCAATCCTGGTGATCAAAATCACCTCAACCGATAGTACATGCCTACTCATACAAGAGCCACACCCAAATACCCTATCACATGCAATTCTATTAAAAAGATAAATTGTGGCATCCACATTACAAAAAAAAGGAAATTATATCAGGAATTTAACCTATTCACATATCACAAATACAAAGCATGGAAATTGATATCATTCACATGGAATTATCACTTCACAAAGCATACATGCAGTTATGAAAATGAAATACCCTAAAAATATGCCTCTGAAAATCCAAGAAAATAAGGCTTTCCATACTAGGCCATGGTCCAATTCTCCCTTACCGCACCGGGTCAAGGTTTACATATCACAGTCCATAAAATCACATGCCATGTGATCCAACGAGGTGGAAATCATATGAACTATAATATGTGCAAAAAGAAAATATCAAATCCCATCCATGGAAACATGGTCCATCCCACGTACCTGGGGAAGCAGGCACCCAACCAAAATCTAGAATCCCAGTTTCCAGTAACAACCTATCTCTAATCAACTATATATCAAATAGTAAAACTAGCAAAAATTAAAAAGAAGCCTCAATATCATTATTAGAAAATAAAACAATGCTACTAAATCTCTTTCATGAACTCATCTGATACTACATTATAACGACCAGGACCTGAACATCCACCCAAACCGTGCTATACTGGTCAGGTGTTACTACCTTAGGTGCACCTCCCTGAATTCCAAATGCTGCATACTAGAAGTGAGGGTCTTATAGGTATAGTGTGTAGGCTATACACTCTCAGATGATAATAATAATGGTACTGGTCCGAGTATAATAATAAAGATGCAGCAGAAGAAATGATTCGGTAGACTCGAACCAGACCCGAAGAGCGGAAGCACATTCAATATCAATAAATAGCTGAAATAATAAATATAAAAAACAACATTGAAAATAAACACAACTACATGCTAATAATTTGAAACTACTACTGAAAAACAAAAAATGCATGCAAAGAATGTCATACATATCTAAATATAAAAGCGTACCAATGGAAAAACAAATGTAGCTACAAACAAGCATGATGATATAGGAAATTATGGAAATCATATTAAACTCTATCTAGGCAAGACCTCATGGTCAATTCCATCTCCAAGCAACAACTAATGCAACACAGCTCCTGAAGTGGCCTCTTTCCTGCACGTAAACCCATAAAGTCTGCACGTGTCCCGAAGGGCCTGTACAGGGTGTGAGGTGATTATCATTATGATACAACCCAACTGTGTATACCTAATATTTGTGTTTAAGAAGTAATGAATTTATAAGGAGGAAATAAATAGAATAATGATCAAATAAACACAAACTCCACTAGTGATCAACATCCACCATGGAGTATCAGCTGTTTCGACCAACACTGGAATCTATGTCATGTAACCTGGCACCATGTGCCCCGTGACACCGTGTGTCTCTTGTAACGACATCCCAAAGGCACACCCGAGAAACAATAACTTGGAGGATCATCGATGCAAGTCCTCAATATGTAACCAGATGGATAGTGAGGTATGCCCTCAATATAAGTAGCCGGAGGGACAACAATGTCTACCAATAAAATAAAGTATCTGGAGGGACAACGATGTCTACCCTCAAATAATGATAATGTTTTTCCCCCAACCGGATAGCCTCAATGCTATCCCTTGAAGGATCCTCACGTACAAAGTGGCTTCCTACTACAAGCACCCACAAACCTATATTACCTAAACCATATTTAAAGGGGGCCTCTACCCACACGAGAGGTCAAAACCACCTCATCACGGAGTCTCTCTATGTGCACACTACTCTATGACTCCACGTGAGTGGTAATCACCAATTTTGTACCCAAACCACAACACCTCTAACACCTCGTGCCCTTGTGACCACGGCTCTCATGTATGATGGCCTTGCCATCTAAGTAACCTAGGCCATGCCCAACCTGACAGTCATCCTGCCTCAAACAGACACCCATGACACCAAAAACCGTGGTCAGAACCACCCAACATAACCCGGGCCAAGCCCAACCTATGATCAATATCAATCAACAACATCCAGGCCATTCCCAACAAAACCAAAAGGGTTTCATCATATGAAATTCTAATATTACATATATACACATTTAAACAAAACACAGTAACCGGAAAAACAATCTAAAGAGTTGAATTGCACTAGAAAGGTGTTGTCCCATACCATCACTGAGGTCTTCAGAGTCTCTAACAATTAATATCAGTCTTAATAAACTAAACTCAACAGTTTAGAACAATACAATTAAATTAATACCATTTTTTCACCCCCGGGCAAAATTCCCCGATGAGCAATGACCACTCACCCGGCCCCACTCACACAACACAAGTAACAGGGCATACCCAAAGGCATCTCATATGTCAATGAATATGTTATTATGGAATACCAGATAAAAATGGGTTTCACTCATTATTCTTGAAAACGCGACGAAGGCTGCATTACCCAAATGACCACGAAAACAGAAAAGAAGTATGTACTGCCTACCTGAGACTCATACGATTATAATCCTCTGGTACAAGCCACCAATTATGTCTATAACATGGGAGATCTATAAAAGAATCAAAATATCCCAAACCCCAATAACTTATTCTTCAACAGAAATCAAGAAAAACGGCTCATGAGGAATCAAGGCCTTACCGAGGGGGTTACAATGGATCTACCGATGTTCAGATTTTGTCTAAGACGAATGAATGAGAGGGATTTGAAGTCTCATCATGCTCTCCCTGACCAAACCATTGAGAGTTTGAGATTCTACCTCAATATAAGGGTACTTCCCATTTTAGCGAAAAAAAATAAACTACACGACATGCACTTTAGGACTACACGCCGTATATCATTTTACTGTTCATAAGACTGCTAAAATTGCACTGAAATACTGTCCAGAACCTACTGACATGAGTATATTGCGTGTACCTAGGGGTACACAGCATGTACATAGTTTTTCTTCTCTTCCTTGTTGACTTATCCACACTCCATGTATATCCCTCACACATAGCTAGACTATATGGCCTGTGCAAAGAGGACATGTTGTGTACTTGGTTAAATAATTCTACTCAACAAAAGGGCCTACACGCCCTGTATGGCCTCCACATAGTCACGGGTACACGGTGTGTAGATAACTACATGTAGTGTAGTAATAAATTCTTACACGGTCATCAAACGGCATGTACTCGGTGGCACACTGCCGGTGGTCACCCAACCAATACTAGGGATATACTCTATAGTACACGGTGTGTAGTTTGGAAATTTCTAGAATTTGCCCAATTTCACCAGTTTTCATAGGGACAAGTGAAAAAATCGAACAGGGTTGGGATATTGACCCATTCCAAAAACTCGAGTTCATACATCTTCTTCTTTTCTTGATTTCCCTAAAAAAATTGATCTAGAAAATTCCTTCTCTATTTTGTTGGAACATAATACAATATCATCGTTTGATGATAATGTTTGAGAATACAGTTCCCTTATAAGACTTGTCTTAATACCCTTGATGATGTTATCAATCTTTCCATCCAAATCACATAAATAATCTATAGCCTACCTTTTTAATCTTGTGAAGTTATCCTCGTACTCCAAAACACTCTCTTCTTCCCTTTTAATTTGGAGAAAGATTTACTCTTTATTTTAGTTTCTTGCTCACGAGTGAAATATTTGTCGATGAATAATTCCTTAAATGTTATCCTTTACATATCATCTATTTCTTCTTCCTCTGTGGTATTGTAGATCAAGGTACACCATTGATCAGCATCACCCTTGAGGAAATATACTTCTAGTACTACCTTTTCATTTTATAGTATCATAAAGCCAGAAATATCATTTCAAGGGACTTGATTCAATACTCAGTTACCACTGAATTAGTAGTCATAATATAATATGGGGGATTTTTCCACATGAAATGATCCAATACAGGTGTAACGTGGTTATTCAACACAACCTGAGTATGTTGTCCCAATATTGTCATGATCTGATCTGCTCCATCACTAATTGTGTTTTCATGCTTATTGGGGTATTCCCTTCATTGTCCACATGTAATAATTCCACTTCATCTATTATTAACCTTCACTAAACAATGAAATAGAATAAAATAATGAATAGTTTACAATTTCTAACAAGAAAAAACTCAAAATAATATGAAAATTTATGCACAAAAAAGATCATAATGATAAATATTGTTTGTATTTACTGTTAAATATGTTATAATGGTTTGTAATGAAATTTTGAATTATCCTAAGAATATACCCTAGGAGTGTCAATGCAGGGGCACAGTAAGGCTCACTATAGTGTACTAGGATACACCTGGTAAACCTCGAAACTCTATGTTAGAGTTGCTACTCCTAGGTACATCTATTCATGTACCATGTCCACTTGTAGTATCCATGTAAGGATGTATTTTCTAGGACGGCCCAAATAATATCTACTTTACGAAAATTTCATGATGTTCTCTTATTGTTATAATAAAATTCTACCTTAGGGTTATGTTCTCTAAACAATGTTTCCTAAATCTAGTTTCTAAATATGGAACCAGACTTCCTAAAATACCAACTTTAACGCCCCAACACGAAAATTCATGAGCCAGTGCAATACATATTACATTGGAATTATTAAAATGAATGAATTATGAAAGGAATGATCAGTTTGGTAGTATTTAAGAAACGTGATACATAAATGTAACTCATATTGCATTGGGAATGTTATCAAAATAAAATACTTAACATGAACTAATATATTGTATCCACAAGAACTCAATAAATGGTCTCCCATTCATAACCTATTAGTGGTAATCAAATTAATTGGGTGAGTTCAAATTCTTAATAAGGGTTACAAGTAGTGGATGCCTGAATCAAAAATAATTTAATCATAATAAAATTATAATAGTCAACATGACGTGGTGAATACATGAAAAACACATGCCCTTATTAAACTGATAATTAAATTGCATCCCTCTATATTTTCATAGTGAAACCTCGTGGAGAGTAAAAAATGAATATTAAAAAATATAATGCTTATTATTTGGACACCATGTATCTGACACATGAAACCACTATAACGTCGAAGCTGTTTATGTCTATTTGTAGATACCCGTTTAATTGTGTTTTGGAAACAAACTCGAAGGGTTTGTCGCTATCTAACATTTATAATGAGACCCCTCGATGCATGGAGGGGATATAGAGGCCCCTCCCATCACTTCATGTAATGCCCTAACCCAGTTACCCTAATTCGTTGCATTATTACATAACATTGGCCTGATACAAGGAATCATGTCCAAAAATACCGATCAGTTTAGTATCCATGAAAGTACTAGATACATACATGAGTTTTACATTACAACATGAAATAAAAAAGCAACATTTTTTCCACTTTGAACACTCTTATATCCATTAGAATATTCTTGTAGGGTAATCGTAATATACATCTTTGCATCTTGGGAGATATAAAACATGTGAAACGGGTGAGTTCAAATGCACAATAAGGATAACAATATTATAGAAACTATCTTAAATAAGAACAAGCATTTAAGGGAATGTATAAGACTAGAACACTAGCCTCTTAAACATAAACATCAACATAGTATAGAAAAGATAAATCAAATAATTCCATTTACTAATTCACATGGATATTCTAATAGTAGAATAATAACATGTAATATCAATAGCCAATTTCATAATGATGGAATGCATAATGCCATATTTCATAACCACATAGTCATGGCCTTACTCCAAAACTAAAAATTTGATTGTCTTCAAGGCCTTGTGCCAATATACTATTTTGTCTCCTGAGACCTACTGATGAATCTAGGAGCTATAGTACGCTCCACCCATCCCTTACTAAGTCCAATACATTCCTCATATGAATGTTTAAAAAATAATCTAAATATTTTTATCAAAACTAGCATACGAAATCTCAATACTTTAACCATAAACCAGGAATTGTATAAAAATAGCACATCCATAGTAAAAAATAACACATTTAATACAATATAGAAAATTTTATTATAATAAATTTTCCTCAATCGAGAATAATAAAGGATATTGTCATAGAAGAAAATAATCATCAAATCTACTTGATAGAAATAACCCCCTCTTTCTTGAAAACATTTAAAAGTATAACTATTTATTGAGAAATTGTCTAAAATTGAATTTTCAATCAAAGGGTCACATACCACATTGAAAAATTTATAAGTAATTATAATTTTATGTCATTAGTGTTCATATAAATAAATCTATAATTCCATTTTTAAAATAGGGCCATTAATGAGATTGATTTAGAATAATAAAGTTGGTAAACATTTAAAATGATATTATAGTCAAAGTTCCTAACCAAATGAGAGATGATTCGAAAGAAATAATAGTGGTAATAAAAAAATAATATTATCATGAGAATAAATGGATTCCTGATATATTATGTCAAAGTACATTATATACAACAAATAAAAGTGAATTCGGGAAAAAACAACAAAGAAGTCTCAATGAAATGTAAGTTGAGATGAAATCCATTATAAAGGTTGTATCCTTATGTTAAGGATAAATCAATGACATAATTATGTGTGAAAAATATAAATACCCTAAATATTATTGGATATTCAGTGAAAAAAAATCTGAGAAAATTCACACATATTCTTGTTGCAACAACACCAATGACATGGATGGTTAACTCAATGAATGAAAATTGAGATAAGATTAATCTTATCCAGTTCATATCGATGACTTGAGAATTTAAAAATGGAGTTATTATATCTATCAAAAGAATAACCACACAAAGGGGTGGGTAAATTACTACAGAAAATAATTAAATTTTTATTTCACACATAATCATTGAGTAAAATAATCAATTAATTTTGCGTAAAACCCAATGAGTGGAAATAGAAATTAGAAATTCCCTTACCGATTTGGTGACTTATGAAACATAAACCCCATGAAATTAGTATAATACAATAAATATTTAAATACCAATAAATTATAGAATATTACATAAATAAAAAAAATTTCTCCAGTTCATACACCACACAAAAGAAAATAGTGGCAATATTCCACGAATCTCACAGAAATAAGAAGTGAGATGAAAACCCATTACCATGATGTAATCAATCGAGTCATATGACCAAAAGTTAATAAACACAAAATGAATCACATAATTCCATGAATATATATAGAATAATGATAATATATGTCAAATTGTAGTACACAATACACTACATGAAATAAATAAGTTACGAACAATGGAAATCTCACGGAATTAAAAGTGATATAAGAAACCCCTTACCTTGAACTTTTACATAGAATAGGGTAGGTTAACATATTTTATAATGGTGAAATAATTTTTATTAAATTATATTAGAACCAAATACATAAATATGATATCATATATGATCTTCTAATATTACTTTGAGAATAATATTTTAGTAGTATCATCGTTTTGGTTGTTAAGTGACCCGTTTTCCTTAATATGCTTGGTTACATAGGCCATGTTCTTTATTGATATGATGTATTTTATTCATATACAGAATGATATTATGTTAATACATATTATTTTTAATCATAATGTGATAATTATTCTTGAATGATTATGATGTGGAATGACTCTCATCGCGTTCGTGGAGACGGTAATCCGTACGTACGCACGAGTGAAAAAATCATTATTTCGATGGTGAAATTGTATGTATCTGGATGGATTATCATATATAAACAATATTTATCATGTTATATTTATTATTTACCTCAGTTATACTCATTATTATACTCATCAAAATAATTTAGCATTTGAATATCAAACTAGACCATGACGTGGAGATGGTAAGTCATCTGTATGCACGTATGGTGACTTTTTCAAATATAGGATGGATAGAAAAACGAATATGGATGTAACATATTTATTATAATATAATAGTATTTAGAAGGTACTATAGTTATTATTTTGGTATGTAAACAAAAAGGATAGAGGAGGTGGATGAAGAAAAGAACTTGGATGACGGTGGTGAAATTATAACCACTTCCTTGGGTGTTTCCTTTTGATTTGATCAAAAGGCCACTATAGTTTGGATTTCTGATCAAATTAAGGAATCTATGTTTATGTGAGGGATGTTGGGAGGATATTTGGGTAGGTTTTGTCTGAGAAAAATGACATTGGAGGTTCGAAATGAAGAGAATGGGAAGTACCCTTTTATATGAGAGGTTAAGGTCACATTAAGAAAACCTTAAAATATTATTTTATAAATAAATAATATTCAATTAATAATGGATCCAAAACTATTTATATCAAATCCAAAGTGGGGATGGGTCGAAAACCGTTCAACCAATAGGTGTTAGACATGTTTAGGTTACCATTGTAACCATATAATTTAGATTTATCTTTTATTTAAATAGTTTATCTTTTACCGTGTCTTCTTTTATTCTGACACAATGTGGTTAATAAACATACTCAAAACTACAAAGAGACCCTATAGTGGTTAATTAATGACATATATAATATTATTTAAGCACTTTGTCCGAACCTCATATTTTTTATAATATTATATCAACCAGTAATATAGTATTTTTTTTAAAAAGACAAATATGTCAATTGTGATATTATTTTGTATTTGGTTTTTGGGAAAATCATAACAGCATGATTACATCACAAAAAAATTATTTAATCAACCATAAAATGTCATAATAACTGATAAAATTATTATAATTCACCAAAAGTGTTAAATTACATTTTTGGATAATTATTATATCAATTATTTTAATCATTCATTAATAATGTAATTACTACATCATCATTGTGTCATAAATATTTTTAATTATTTAATGTCTAAAAATTATAAATAGAAAAACATTATGTAGGAAATCGTTTTATATTTATAATAAATATTTATAGTCGAAATTATATTGTGTGTATCCCTATAAAAAATGGTTTAGTTATTTATAGTTGAATTCAACACTTTTAACTCTTCCTTGAATAAAATAATAATAAATGTCCTGATATAATAAACGTGGACCAAAGAGGATCATATTTTATTTATAAGGTTGTTTTCAGTCAAATTACACATATCAAATAGAATTTGAACATGTATTAGGGTAATTATAATATAAATTTTACCCTTAATTACCATATTTACTTTTAACCATGGTAAATAAATGTCAAAAGTTACTATTCACAAAAAATTATTTTTTTTCATATTGAATCACATTTTACTTACTAATGTGAATAGTTTCTCTCATAATTTTGATAGTCAATTCACATAAGCAGTAAAATTAAGATTTATGCAAATTTGAAAATGCTCCAAGAAGGTGTGTAAAAGATGGTAAAATGTTCAATAAAAATTTATCTATCTAATTTTATTAGAAAATTACTTCAATAAACTACATTGAACTTATATAGTTTTTATTTATCAATTTTTACTTAAAATATATTTAAATAAAATAAATAATTATTTAAATAAAAAGTCAGTTTTAAACAATAACGTAGTGTTTTTCACTATTCATCAAAATTTTAATGTTTTCAGAAAAATACCTAAAATTCACCCTAAGATAATTTTGTTATTTCTAATTAAAAAATGAATTCTATTTTACCAAATTAAAAACATAAAAGATTAATTTATTAATTTAAAAATAATTCCCATTGTGAAAACAAAAAAGTGGGGTTTTAAAAAGTATAAACTATCAAAAGGTTGTCATGTGTATATGTCAAATTTAAATGTGAAATTACATATAATGACCTAAATTGAGTTAAATGATAAATATATAATCTAATTATAATTCAAAACCATTCAAATGCAATATTTAACCCAATAATTTATTTCGATTAAAAAAAAATTCAATAAAAATTAATTATTTTCCAGTATTCATCAAAATAAAAAAGTTATTCGAAAAGTAAAAAATATTATTTTGAATAAATATATATATCCAGATTCCATATAAGCTTTTAATTTCATTAAATTGAATATATAAAAGTGTCAAATATTGGTTTTAAAAACGGTTTTCCATTAGAAGGGGTAAAATGGATTTTTTTTAAAAATACTTCTTTTGACAGAAAAAATAAGTTTGCAATTATATTATATCTAAGAAACACAAAACATGTCTAAAACATGGTAGATCTATAAAAGAATCAAAATCTCCCAAACCCCAAAAACTCATTCTTCAACAGAAATCAAGAAAAACGGCTCCTGAGGAATCAAGGCCTTACCGAGGGGGTTGCAACGGATCTACCTATGTTCGGATTTTGTCTAAGACGAATGAATGAGAGGGATTTGAAGTCTCATCCAACTCTCCCCGACCAAACCATTGAGAGTTTGAGATTCTACCTCAATATGAAGGTACTGCACATTTTAGCAAAAAAATTCAAATACACGGCATGCACTTTTGGACTACATGTGGTATATCATTTTATTGTTCATAAGACTGCTAAAATTCCACTATCATACTGTCCAGAACCTACTGGCATGAGTATATTGCGTGTACCTAGGGGTACACAGCACGTAGTTAGATTTTCTTCTCTTCCTTGTTGACTTACCCACACTCCATGTATATCCATCACACAAAGCTAGACTACATGGAGTGTGCCAAGAGGACACGTTGTGTACTTGGTTAAATAATTCTACTCAACCAAAGGGCCTACACGCCCTGTATGGCCTCCACAGAGTCACGGGTACACGGTGTGTAGATAACTACACGCCCTGTAGTAATAAATTATTACACAGTCATCAAACGTCATGTACTCCGTGGCACACAGCTAGTGGTCACCCAACCAATACTAGGGATATACTCTATAGTATGCGGTGTGTAGTTTGGAAATTTCTAGAAATTTCCCAATTTATTCAGTTTTCATAGGGACAAGTGAAAAATTCAAACAGGTTTGGGATATTGACCCATTCTAAAAACTCGAGTTCATCCATCTTCTTCTTTTATTGATTTCCCTAAAAAAATTAATCTATAAAATTCCTTCTCTATTTTGATGGAACATAATACAATTTCATCGTATGATGATAATATTTGAGAATATAGTCCCGTTAGAAGACTTGTCTTAATACCCTTGATGATGTTATTAATCTTGCCTTCCAAATCACATAAATAATCTATAGCCTACCTTTTTACTCTTGTGAAGCAATCCTCGTACTCCAAAACACTCTCTTCATCCCTTTTAATTTGGATAAAGAATTACTCTTTATTTTAGTTTGTTGTTCACGTGTGAAATATTTGTCGATGAATAATTCCTTAAATGTTATCCTTTACATATAATCTATTTCTTCTTCCTCTGTGGTATTCTAGATCAAGGTAAACAATTGATCAGCATCACCCTTGAGGAAATATACTTCTAGTACCACCTTTTCACTTTACAGTATCATAATGCCAGAAATATCTTTTCAAGGGACTTGATTCAATACTCAGTTACCACTGAATTAGTAGTCATAATATAATGTGGGGGATTTTTCAACATGAAATGATCCAATACAGGTGTAACGTGGTTATTCAACACAACCTGAGTATGTTGTCCCAATATTGTCATGGTCTGATCTGCTCCAACACTAATTGTGTTTTCATGCTTATTGGGGTATTCCCTTCATTGTACACATGTATTAATTCCACTTCTTCCATTATGAACCTTCACTAAACAATGACATAGAATAAAATAACGAGTAGTTTACAATTTCTAACTATAAAAAACTCAAAATAATATGAAAATCTATGCACAAAAAATCTCATAATGATAAATATTATTTGTATTTACTTTTAAATATGTCATAATGGTTTGTAATGAAATTTTGAATTATCCTAAGAATATACCCTAGGAGTGTCAATGCAGGGGAACAGTAAGGCTCACTGTAGTGTACCAGGATACACCTAGTCAAGCTCGGAACTGTATGTTAGAGTTGCTACTCCTAGGTACATCTATGCCAGTACCATGTCCACTTGTAGTATCCATGTAAGGATGTAATTTCTAGAACGGCCAGCATAATATCTACATTACCAAAATTTCATGATGTTCTTCTATTGTTATAATCAAATTATAACTTAAGGTTACGTTCTCTCAACAATGTTTCCTAAATCAAGTTTTTGAAGAGGCAACTAAACTTCCTAAAATACCAACTTTAACGCCCCGACACGAAACTTCCTGAGCCAGTGCAATACATATTACATTGGAATGATTAAAATGAATGAATTACAAATGGAATGATCAGTTTTGTAGTATTTATGAAATGTGATACATAAATGTAACTCATATTGCATTGGGAAAGTTATCAAAATAAAATACTTAACAAGAACTAATATATTGTATCCACAAGAACTCAATAAATGGTCTCTCATTCATAACCTATTAGTGGTAAACAAATTAATTGGGTGAGATCAAATTCTTAGTAAGGGTTACAAGTAGTGGATGCCTGAATCAAAAATAATTTAATCATAATAAAATTGTAATAGTCAACATGTCGTGGTGAATAAATGAAAAACACATGCCCTTATTAAACTGATAAATAAATTGCATCCCTCTATCTTTTCATAGTGAAACCTCGTGGAGAGTAAAAAATGAATATTAAAAAATATAATGATTATTATTTGGACATCACGTATTTGGCACATGAAACCATTATAACATCGAAGCTGTTTATGTCTATATGTAGATAACCATTTAATTGTGTTTTGGAAAAAAAACTCGAAGGGTTTGTCGCTATCTAACATTTATAATGAGACCTCTTGATGCATGGAGGGGATATAGAGCCCCCCTCCCATCACATCATGTAATGCCCAGACCCAGTTACCCTAATTCGGTGCATTATTACATAACATTGGCATGATACAAGGAATAATGTCCTAAAATACCAATCATTTTAGTATCCATGAAAGTACTAGATACATACATAAGTTTTACATTACAACATGAAATAAAAAAACAACATTGTGTCCACTTTGAACACTCTTATATCCATTAGCCTATTCTTGTAGGGTAATCGTAATATACATCTTTGCATCTTGGGAGATATAAAACATATGAAATGGGTGAGCTGAAATGCACAATAAGGATAACAATATTATAGAAACTATCTTAAATAAGAACAAGCATTTAAGGGAATGTATAAGACTAGAACAGTAGCCTCTTAAACATAAACAACAACATAATATGGAAAAGATAAATCAAATAATTCCATTTACTTATTGACATGGATATTCTAATAGTAGAATAATAACATGTAATATTAATAGCCAATTTCATAATGATGGAATGCATAAGGCCAGATTTAATAACCACATAGTCATGTCCTTACTCCAAAAAAAAATTTGATTGTCTTCAAGGCCTTGTGCCAAGATACTATTTTGTCTCCTGAGACCTACTGATGAATCTAGGAGCTATAGTAGGCTCCACCCATCACTTACTAAGTCCAATACATTCCTCATATGAAAGTTTGAAAAATAATCTAAACATTTTTATTGAAACTAGCATACGAAATGTCAATACTTTAACCATAAACTAGGAATGGTATAAAAATTGCACATCCATAGTAAAAAATAACTCATTTAATACAATATAGAAAATTTTATTATAATAAATTATCCTCAATCAAGAATACTGAAGGATATTTTCATAGAAGAAAATAATCATCAAATCTATTTGAGAGAAATAACCCCCACTTTCTTGAAAACATTTAAAAGTATAACTATTTATTGAGAAATTGTTTAAAATAGATTTTTGAATCAAAGTGTACCATACCACATTGAAACATTTATAAGTAAATTTAATTTTATGTCATTAGTGTTCATATAAATAAATCCTTAATTCCATTTTTAAAACAGGGCCATTAATGAGAATGATTTAGAAGAATAAAGTTTGTAAACATTTAAAATGATATTATAGTAAAATTTCCAAACCAAATGAGAGATTCTTCGAAAGAAATAATAGAGGTAATAAAAACATAATATTATCTTGAGAATAAATGGATTCCTGATATATTATGTCAGAGTACATTATATACACCAAATAAAACTGAATTGGGGAAAAAACAACAAAGATGTCTCAATGGAATGTAAGTTGAGATGAAATCCATTATAAAGGTTGTATCCTTATGTTAAGGATAAATCAATGACATTATTATGTGTGAAAAATATAAATACCCTAAATATTATTGGATATTCTGTGAAAAAAAATCTGAGAAAATTCACAGATATTCTTGTTGCAACAACACCAATGACAAGGATGGTTAACTCAATGAATGAAAATTGAGATAAGATTAATCTTATCCAGTTCATATAGATGACTTGAGAATTTAAAAATGCAGTTATTATGTATATAAAAATAATAACCACTCAAAGGGGTGGGAAAATTACTACAAAAAATAATTAAATTGTGATTTCACACATAATCAATGAGTAAAATAATAAATTAATTTTGCGTAAAACCCAATGAGTGGAAATCGAAATTAGAAATTCCCTTACCGATTTGGTGACTTATGAAACATAAATCCCATGAAATTAGTATAATACAATAAATATTTAAATACCCATAAATTATAGAATATTACAAAAAGAAAACAATTTTCTCCAGTTCATACACCACACAAAATAAAATAGTGGCAATATTTTACGAATCTCACAGAAATAATAAGTGAGATGAAAACCCATTACCATGATGTAATCAATCGAGTCGTATGACCAAAAGTTAATAACCACCAAATGAATCACATAATACCATGAATATAAATAGAATAATGATAATATATGTCAAATTGTAGTACACAATACACCACATGAAATAAATAAGTTGCGAACAATGGAAATCTCACGGAATTAAAAGTGATATAAGAAACCCCTTACCTTGAACTTTTACATAGAATAGGGTAGGTTAAAATATATTATAATGGTGAAATAAGAGAGGTTAAGGCCACTTTAAGAAAACCATAAAATATTATTTTATAAATAAATATTATTCAATTAATAATGGATCCAATATTATTTATATTGAATAAAATGTGGGGATGTGTCTAAAACCATTCAACCAATAGGTGTTAGACATGTTTAGGTTACCATTGTAATCATATAATTTATATTTATCTCTTATTTAAATAGTTTAACTTTTACCGTGTCTTATATTATTCTGACAAAATGTGGTTAATAAACATACTCAAAACTACCAAGAGACCCTATAGTGGTTCATTAATGACATATATAATATTATTTAATCTCTTTGGCCGAATCTCATATTTTTTATAATATTATATCAACCAATAATATAGTATTTTTTTAAAAAAAGTTAAATATGTCAATTTTGATATTATTTTGTATTTGGTTTTTGGGAAAATCATAACAGCATGATTACATCACAAAAAAATTATTCAATCAACCATAAAATGTCATAACAACTGATAAAATTATTATAATTCACCAGAAGTATTAAATTACATTTTTTTATAATTATAATATGAATTATTTTAATGATTCATTAATAATGTAATTACTACATCATCATTGTATCATAAATAATTTTAATTATTTAATTTTTAAAAATTATAAATAGAAATCATTATGTAGGAAATCGTTTTATATTTATAATAAATATTTATAGTCGAAATTATATTGTGTGTAACCCTATAAAAAATGGTTTAGTTATTAATAGTTGAATTCAACACTTTTAACTCTTCCTTGAATAAAATAATAATAAATGTCCTAATATAATAAACGTATACCAAAGAGGATAATATTTTATTTCTAAGGTTTTTTTTAGTATAATTACACATATCAAATAGAATTAGGACATGTATTAGGATAATTATAATATCAATTTTACCCTTAATTACCAAATTTACTTTTAACCATGGTAAATAAATGTCAAAAGTTACTAATCACAAAAAATTATTTCTTTCTTATTGAATCACATTTTACTTAATAATGTCAACAGTTTCTATAATAATTTTTAAATTCAATTCACAGAAGCGGTAAAATTATGATATATGCAAATTTGAAAATGCTCCAAGAAGGTGTGTAAAAGACGATAAAATGTTCAATAAAAATTTCTCTATCTAATTTTATTAGAAAATTACTTCAATATATTATATAGAACTTATATAGTTTTTATTTATCAATTTTTACTTAAAATATATTTAAATAAAATAAATAATTATTTAAATAAAAAGTCAGTTTTAAACAATAACGTAGTGTTTTCACTATTCATCAAACATTGAATGTTTTCAGAAAAATACCTAAAATTCATCCTAAGATAATTTTGTTATTTCTAATTAAAAAATGAATTCTATTTTACCAAATTAAAAACATAAAAGATTAATTTATTAATTTAAAAATAATTCCCACTGTGAAAACAAAAAAGTGGGTTTTTAAAAAGTATAAACTATCAAAAGGTTATCATGTGTATATGTCAAATTTAAATGTGAAATTACATATAATGACCTAAATTGAGTTAAATGATAATGATATAATCTAATTATAATTCAAAACCATTCAAATGAAATATTTAACCCAATAATTTATTTCGATTAAAAAAAATTCAATAAAAATTAAGTATTTTTTAGTATTCATCAAAATAAAAATGTTATTAGAAACACAAAACATGTATTCTAAAATTAAATGGAGTATATGATAATTCATATTTATTTAATACTATTCATAACCACTTTTGAATGACTAGTTTGGTAAGTCGCGGTGCACTCAAATTTGGTGTTGCGTGTAGCGCAAACTATTGAATTATTATAAAGAAAAAAACATACTATGAAATTTGGGGGTGTTACATTGAAAGTCCAAAAAATTATTTATACATAGGTTTAATACAAGTACAATATTCCTTCTCAATATCCTTATATGTTAGAGGATAGAGATTCATCTATATTTCCATAGTTAAAACATCATTCCAAATAACCACCTTATTTAAAAAGGTATACGACTTGAGAAAATAATAATTAGCATGAACCAAGAATATGGATATATAATATATTTAATATTTCTAAATGAAAATTATCTCCAAGTGGAAATATGTACACCACCTTGTCGTGGATTACTTCTTTGTTCACACTACTCAAAGGTTCCGGGTGAGCGGTAATCACCAAAGTAGTACCCAAGCCACAACAACTCTGACAGCTCGTGTCCTTGTGACCATGCCACTCATATCTGAGGGTATTTCCATCGTAGTAATCTCGGTCATGCCCAACTTGATAGTAATCCTGCCTCAAACCGATTCACATGACACTGAATCCCATGGTCAGAACCACCCAATGTAACCCGGCCCAAGCCCAAGTTGTGATAAACATCACTCAACAACATCTGGGCCATGCTCTACACAACAAAAAAGGTTCCATCATAAGAAATTCAGAAATTACATATATACACATTAAAAAAACACAATAATAGGCAAAAAAATCTAAAAAGTTGAATTTCACTATGAAGGTGTTGTCTCATACCATCACAGAGGTCTTGAGAGCCTCTAACAATTCATATCAGGCTAAATAAACTAAACTCAACCATTTAGAACAAAACAATTCAATTAATACCATTTTGGCACCCCTGACCAAAATGCCCTGATGATAAATGACCAATCAACCAGCCCCACTCAAGTAACATAGGTAACAGGGTATACCCAAAGTCATTCCATAGGTCAATGAACAAGTTAATATGCAATACCAGATAAAAATGGATCCCACTCAAAATACATGAAAACGCGTTGAAGGTCGCCTCACCAGAATGCCTAAGAAATCACAAAAAGAGGTATGCACCACCTATATTAGACTCGTATGATGCTAATCCTATGATAACAGCCTCCAATTAGGTCTAAAATGTGGTAGATCTATAATAGGATCAAAACTGGTCAGACCCCAATAACTAGTTCTAGAACAGAAATCTAGAAAAATGGATCAACTGGAATCCAGGCCTTACTGAGGGGATTATAACGGATCATCCAGTGTTTGGATCAGGTCTCAGAAGAAGGAACAAGAGGGATTAGAATTCCTAGATGGATCTCCCCACTCAAAACATCGAGAGTTTGAGATTCTTCTTTAATAAGAGGCTACTGCCCATTTTAGTGAAAAAATCTACACGGCGTCTCCTTATGGACTACACGCCGTGTGTAATTTTACTGTTCATAAGACTGCTGATATTCCACCGACATACATTCCATAACTTGTCGGCATGAGTACACGCCGTGTACCTAGGGGTACACGGTGTGTAATTAGTTTTTCTTCTCTTCCTCGCCGACTTACCCACACACCATGT
Organism: Viscum album; assembly: GCA_963277665.1. Taxonomy (NCBI): domain Eukaryota; kingdom Viridiplantae; phylum Streptophyta; class Magnoliopsida; order Santalales; family Viscaceae; genus Viscum; species Viscum album. Next base: position 155,932,520 of record OY728128.1, on the reverse strand, counting down.
ATATCCCTCATACATAGATAGACTACACGGCGTGCCCAAAGAGGACACGACGTGTACTTGGATAAATGATTCAACCCGGCCAACATGCCTACATGCCATTTATGACCTCTACATGGTCACAGTTACATGATGTGTCGATAACTACATGTCGTGTAGTAATAAATTCCTACACGGTCATCACATGACATGTACTCGGCAGCACATGGCCGGTACTTGCCCAACCCATACACGACATGCACTCTATAGTACACGGAGCGTAGTCTATAAATTTCCAGAAACTACCCAATTTCTCCAATTTTCATAGTAACAAGTAAAAAATTGAAATTGGGTTGGTATTTTGACATGTTCTAAAAACTCGGGTTCATACAATCTCCCCAACTTAATATAGCTCGTCCCCGAGCTATCAATCAAAACCCAGAGATGCCACTGAACATACCACCCCGATCAAAGTAACCTGGACACCCCTGGTCTCAATTGTTTTGGATATATTCCACAAGGGTCTCTCCACCTTAGGTATCTCCTATCTAAGTATCAACAAGAGAAAAATCAAAACAAACAAAGGTTCACTAACCTCTATTACAGACGTATAGTCATTACATGATGCATTGTCAACCCTGCTCCTTATTCGTGCTCTTGTGTTGTTCCCAATACCCAATGCATCCCACAGCAGATCAGTGTCCGCCTCCCTGAGTCCCTGGATCCCATGGACTCTTAAAAATGAACCTGGTTCCTAGAACCTCAAGTTAACTACATACTCAATGCCATGATTCCCAAGGTACCTCATGTAACCCGCACCCTCGATGCGATACCCCGACCGAATGGCCTCCTTAACCGCCCCTCAACAGAGACATATATCAAAAGTTCCTCAGACCATAACCGTCCTGACAATAAAATTTTCCTCAAACCGATGACCGAGTCACCCAATCCTGGTGATCAAAATCACCTCAACCGATAGTACATGCCTACTCATACAAGAGCCACACCCAAATACCCTATCACATGCATTTCTATTAAAAATATAAATCATGGAATCCACATTACATCAAATAATAAATTATATCAGGAATTTCACCTATTCACATATCACAAATACAAATCATGGAAATTGATATCATTCACATGGAATTATCACTTCACAAAGCATTCATGCAGTTATGAAAATGATATACCCTAAAAATCTGCCCATGAAACTCCAAGCAAACAAGCCTTTCCATACTAGGCCAAGGTCCAATTCCCCCTTACCACACCGGGTCAAGGTTCACATATCACAGTCCATAAAATCACACGGCATGTGATCCAATGAGGTGGAAATCATATGAACTATAATATGTGCAAAAAGAAAATATCTAATCCCATCCATGGAAACTTGGTCCATCCCACGTACCTGGGGAAGCAAGCACCCAAGCACAATCTAGAAACCCAGTTTCCAGTAACAACCTATCTCCAATCAAGCATATCTCAAATATTAAAACTAGAAACAATTAAAAAGAATCCTCAATATCATTATTAGAAAATAAAACAATGCGACTAAATCCCTTTCATGAACTCATATGATACTACATTGTAACGACCTGGACCTGAACATCCACCCAAACCGTGCTATACTGGTCGGGTGTTACTACCTTAGGTGCACCTCCCTGAATGCCAAAATTTGCTGACTATAAGTGAGTGTCTTATAGGTATAGTGTGGAGGCTATACACTCTCATAGGATAATAATAATGGTACTGGTCCGAGTATAATAATAAACATGCATCAGAAGAAATGACTCAGTAGACTCGAACCAGACCCACAGAGCGGAAGCACAATCAATATCAATAAATAGTTGAAACAATAAATATGAAAAATAGAATTGAAAATAAACACAACAACATGCTAATAATTTGAAACTACTACTGAACAACAAAAAATGCAAGCAAAGAAGGTCATACATATCTAAATATAAAAGGGAACCAATGGAAACCCAAATGTAGCTACAAACAACCATGATGATATAGGAAATTATGGAAAACATATTAAACTCTATCTAGGTAAGACCTCATGGTCAATACCATCTCCATGCAACAGCTAATGCAGCACAGCTCCTGATGTGGCCTCTTTCCTGCACGTAAATCCATAAAGTATGCACGTGTCCCGAAGGGCCTGTATAGGGTGTGAGGTGATTATCAGTAGGATACAACCCAACTGTGCGTACCTAATACTAGTGTTTAATGATGAATGCATTTATAAGGAGGAAATAAATAGAATAATGATCAAATAAACACAAACTCCACTAGTGATCAACATCCACCATGGAGTGTCACATGTTTCAACCAACACCGGAATCTCTGTCATGTAACCTGGCACCATGTGCCCCTTGACACCGTGTGTCTCTAGTACCGACATCCCAAAGGCACACCCTAGAAACAATAACTTGGAGGATCATTGATGCATGTCCTCAATATGTAACCAGAGGGACAGTGAGGCATTCCCTCAATATAAGTAGCCAGAGGGACAGTGATGTCTACCCATAAACTAAAGTTTCTGGAGGGACAATGATGTCTACCCTCAAATAATGGTGATATTTTTCCCCAAACTGGATATCCTCAATGCTATCCCGTGAAGGCTCCTCACGTACAAAGTGGATTCCTACGACAAGCACCCACAAACCTATATTACCTAAACCATATGTAAACGGGGCCTCCACCCACACGAGAGGTCAAAACCACCTCATCACGGAGTCTCTCTATATGCACACTACTCTTTGACTCCAGGTGAGTGGGAATCACCAATGTTGTACCCAAACCACAACAACTCTAACACCTCGTGCCCTTGAAACCACACCGCTCAGGTATGATGGCCTTGCCATCTATGTAACCTAGGACATGCCCAACCTGATAGTCATCTTGCCTCAAACTGACACCCATGACTCCCAATCCTGTGGTCAGAACCATCCAACATAACCCGGGCCAAGCCCAACCTATGATCAATATCACTCAACAACATCCAGGCCATGCCCAACAAAACCAAAAGGGTTCCATCATATGCAATTCAAAAATTACATATATACACATTTAAACAAAACACAGTAATAGGAAAAACAATCTAAATAGTTAAATTGCACTAGAAAGGTGTTGTCCCATACCATCACTGAGGTCTTCAGAGTCTCTAACAATTAATATCAGGCTTAATAAAATAAACTAAACAATTTAGAACAATACAATTAAATTAATACCGTTTTTTCACCCCCGGGAAAAATGCCTCGATGAGCAACGACCACTCACCCGACCCCAATCACACAACACAGGTAACAGGGAATACCCAAAGGCATCTCATATGTCAATGAACATGTTATTATGGAATACCAGATAAAAATGGGTTCCGCTCAATATTCATGAAAACGCGACGAAGGCCGCATCACCCAAATGACCAAGAAAAAAGAAAAGAAGTTTGCACTGCCTACCTGAGACTCATACGATTCTACTCCTCCGATAAAAGCCACAAATTATGTCAAAAACATGTTAGATCTATAAAAGAATCAAAATCACCCAAACCCCAATAACTCATTCTTCAACATAAATCAAGAGAAACGACTCATGAGGAATCAGGGCCTTACCGAGGGGGTTACAACGGATCTACCGATGTTCGGATTTTGTCTAAGATGAATGAATGAGAGGGATTTGAAGTCTCGTCTGTCTCTCCCCGACCAAACCATTGAGAGTTTGAGATTCTGCCTCAATACGAGGGTACTTCCCATTTAAGCGAAAAAAATAAACTACTCGGCATGCACTTTAGGACTACACGCCATATATCATTTTACTGTCCATAAGACTGCTAAAATTCTACTGACATACTGTCCAGAACCTACTGACATGAGTATATTGCGTGTACCTAGGGGTACACAGCATGTACTTAGTTTTTCTTCTCTTCCTTGTCGACTTACCCAAACTCCATGTATATCCCTCATACATAGCTAGACTACATGGCGTGTGCAAAGAGGACACGTTGTGTACTTGGTTGAATAATTCTACTCAACCAAAGGGCCTACACGCCCTATATGGCCTCCACACAGTCACGGGTACATGGTGTGTAGATAACTACACGCCGTGTAGTAATAAATTCTTACATGGTCATCAAACGGCATGTACTGGGTGGCACACATCTGGTGGTCACCCAACCAATACTAGGGATATACTCTATAGTACGTGGTGTGTAGTTTGGAAATTTCAAGAAATTACCCAATTTCTTCAGTTTTCATAAGGACAAGTGAAAAATTCGAACAGGGTTAGGATATTGACCCATTCTAAAAACTTGAGTTCATACATCTTCTTCTTTTCTTGATTTCCCTAAAAAAAATTGGTCTAGAAAATTCCTTCTCAATTTTGACGGAACATAATACAATTTCATCGTATGATGATAATGTTTGAGAATACAGTTCCCTTAGAAGACTTGTCTTAATAACCTCAATGATGTTATTAATCTTGCCTCCCAAATCACATAAATATTCTATAGCCTGCCTTTTTAATCTTGTGAAGTTATCCTCGTACTCCAAAACAATCTCTTCTTCCCTTTTAATTTGGATAAAGAATTACTCTTTATTTTAGTTTGTTGTTCACGAGTGAAATATTTGTCAATGAAGAATTCCATAATTGTTATCCTTTACATATCATCTATTTCTTCTTCCTCTGTGGTATTCTAGATCAAGGTACACCATTGATCAGCATCACCCTTGAGGCAATATACTTTTAGTACTACCTTTTCATTTTATTGTATCATAATGCCAAAAATATCTTTTCAAGGGACTTGATTCAATACTCAGTTACCACTGAATTAGTAGTCATAATATAATATGGGGGATTTTTCTACATGAAACGATCAAATACAAGTGTAACGTGGTTATTCAACACAAACTGAGTATGTTGTCCTAATATTGTCATGATCTGATCTGCTCCAACACTAATTGTGTTTTCATGCTTATTGGGGTATTCCCTTCATTGTCCACATGAATTAATTCCCCTTCTTCCATTATGAACCTTCACTAAACAATGAAATAGAATAAAATAACGAATAGTTTACAATTTCTAACTAGAAAAAACACAAAATAATATGAAAATTTATGCACAAAAAAGCACATATTGATAAATATTGTTTGTATTTACTTTTAAATATGTCATAATGGTTTGTAATGAAATTTTGAATTATCCTAAGAATATACCCTAGGAGTGCCATTGCATGGGAACAGTAAGGCTCACTGTAGTGTACCAGGATACACCTAGTCATGCTCGGAACACTATGTTTGACTTGCTACTCCTAGGTACATCTATGCCAGTACCATGTCCACTTGTAGTATCCATGTAAGGATGTAATTTCTAGGATGGCCCACATAATATCTACTTTACAAAAATTTCATGATGTTCTTCTATTGTTATAATTAAATTATAACTTAGGGTTATGTTCTCTAAACAATGTTTCCTAAATCTAGTTTCTGAAGATGCAACTAAACTTCCTAAAATACCAACTTTAACGCCTCGACACGAAAATTCCTGAGCCAGTGCAATACATATCACATTGGAATGATTAAAATGAATGAATTACGAAAGGAATGATCATATTGGTAGTATTTAAGAAATGTGATACATAAATGTAACTCATATTGCATTGGGAAAGTTATCAAAATAAAATACTTAACAAGAACTCAATAAATGGTCTCCCATTCATAACCTATTAGTGGTATACAAATTAATTGGGTGAGATAAAATTATTAGTAAGGGTTACAAGTAGTGTATGACTGAATCAAAAATAATTTAATCATAATAAAATTGTAATAGTCAACATGTCGTGGTGAATAAATGAAAAACACATGCCCTTATAAAACTGATAATTAAATTGCATCCCTCTATCTTTTCATAGTGAAACCTCGTGGAGAGTAAAAAATGAATATTAAAAAATATAATGCTTATTATTTGGACATCATGTATTTGGCACATGAAACCACTATAACGTCGAAGCTGTTTATGTCTATTTGTAGATACCCATTTAATTGTGTTTTGGAAAAAAAACTCGAAGGGTTTGTCGCTATCTAACATTTATAATGAGACCTCTCGATGAATGGATGGGATATAGAGGCCCCCTCACATCAGTTCATGTAATTCCATGACCCACTTACCCTAATTCAGTGCATTATTACATAAAATTGGCATGATACAAGGAGTGATGTCCTAAAATACCGATCAGTTTAGTATCCATGAAAGTACTAGATACATACATAAGTTTTACATTAAAACATGAAATAAAAAAACAAAATTGTGTCCACTTTGAACACTCTTATATCCAGTAGCCTATTCTTGTAGGGTAATCGTAATATACATCTTTGCATCTTGGGAGATATAAAACATATGAAACAGGTGAGCTGAAATGCACAATAAGGATAACAATATTACAGAAACTATCTTAAATAAGAACAAGTATTTAAGGGAATGTATAAGACCAGAACACTAGCCTCTTAAACTTAAACATCAACATAATATGGAAAAGATAAATCAAATAATTCCATTTACTTATTCACTTGGATATTCTAATAGTATAATAATAACATGTAATATCAATATTCGATTTCATAATGATGGAATGCATGATGCCAGATTTCATAACCACATAGCCATGTCCTTACTCCAAAACTAAAAATATGATTTTTTTCAAGGCCTTGTGCCAAGATACTATTCTGTCTCCTAAGACCTACTGATGAATCTTGGAGCTATAGTAGGCTCCACCCGTCACATACTAATTCCAAGACTTTCCTCATATAAAAGTATGAAAAATAATCTAAACATTTTTATCAAAACTAGCATACGAAATGTCAATACTTTAACCATAAAACAGGAATGGTATAAAAATAGCACATCCATAGTAAAAAATAACTCATTTAATACAATATATAAAATTTTATTATAATAAATTATCCTCAATTGAGAATAATGAAGGATATTGTCATAGAAGAAAATAATTATCAAATCTATTTGAGAGAAATAACCCCCTCTTTCTTGAAAACATTTAAAAGTATAACTATTTATTGAGAAATTGTTTAAAATAGATTTTTGAATCAAAGTGTCCCATACAACATTGAAACATTTATATGTTATTTTAATTTTATGTCATTATTGTTCATATAAATAAATCATTAATTCCATTTTTATAACAGGGCCATTAATGAGAATGATTTAGAAGTTTGGAAACATTTAAAATGATATTATGGTCAAAGTTCCTAACCAAATGAGAGAAGCTTCGAAAGAAATAATATAGGTAATAAAAACATAATATTATCATGAGAATGAATGGATTCCTGATATATTATGTCAAAGTACATTATATACACCAAATAAAAGTGAATTGGGGAAAAACAACAAAGAAGTCTCAATGGAATGTAAGTTGAGATGAAATCCATTATAAAGGTTGTATCCTTATGTTAAGGATAAATCAATGACATAATTATGTGTGAAAAATATAAATACCCTAAATATTATTGGATATTCAGTGAAAAATAATCTGAGAAAATTCACACATATTCTTGGTGCAATAACACCAATGACATGGATGGTAAACTCAATGAAAGAAAATTGAGATAAGATTAATCTTATCCAGTTCATATCGATGACTTGAGAATTTAAAAATGGAGTTATTATGTCTATCAAAAGAATAACCACACAAAGGGGTGGGTAAATTACTACAAAAAATAATTAAATTGTGATTTCACACATAATCAATGTGTAAAATAATCAATTAATTTTTCGTAAAACCCAATGAGTGGAAATAGAAATTAGAAATTCTTTTACAGATTTGGTGACTTATGAAACATAAACCCCATGAAATTAGTATAATACAATAAATATTTAAATATTCATAAATTATAGAATATTACATAAAGAAAACAATTTTCGCCAGTTCATACACCACACAAAAGAAAATAGTGGCAATATTGCACGAATCTCACAGAAATAAGAAGTGAGATGAAAACCCATTACCATGATGTAATCAATCGAGTCATATGACCAAAAGTTAATAACACTCAAATGAATCACATAATACCATGAATATAAATAGAATCATGATAATATATGTCAAATTGTAGTACACAATACACCACATGAAATAAATAAGTTGCGAACAATGGAAATCTCACGGAATTAAAAGTGATATATGAAACCCCTTACCTTGAACTTTTACATAGAATAGGGTAGGTTAAAACATTTTATAATGTTGGAATAATTTTTATTAAATTTTATAAGAACCAAATACATAAATATGATATCATATATGATCTTCTAATATTATTTTGTTAATAATATTTCAGTAGTATCATCGTTTTGGTTGTTAACTGATTCGTTTTCCTTTATATGCTTGGTTACATAAGCCATGTTCATTATGTATATGATGTATTTTATTCATATACAGAATGATAGTATGTTAATACATATTATTTTTAATCATAATTTTAGAATTATTATTGAATGACTATGATGTGGAATGACTCTCATCGCGTGCGTGGAGACGGTAATCCGTACATACGCACGAGTGAAAAAATCATTATTTTGATGGTGAAATTGTATGTATTTGGATGGATTATCATATATAAACAATATTTATCATGTTATATTTATTATTTACCTCAGTTATACTCATTATTAAACTCATCAAAATAATTTAGCGTTTGATTAACAGACTAGACCATGACGTGGAGATGGTAAGCCATACATATGCAAGTATGGTGACATTTTCATTTATAGGATGGATAGAAAAATGAATATAATTTTACCACATTTATAATAATAAAATAGTATTTAGGTGGTACTATAGTTCTTATTTTGTTATGGAAAAAAGGATAGAGGAAGTAGATGAAGAAAAGAACTTGGATGAGGGTGGTGAAATTATAACCTCTTCCTCGGGTGTTTCCTTTTGATTTGATCAAAAGGCCTCCATAGTTTGGATTTCTGATCAAATAAATGAATCTATGTTTATGTGAGGGATGTTGGGAGGATATTTGGGTAGGTTTTGTCCAAGCCAAATGACATTGGAGGTGTGAAATGAAGAGAAGGGGAAGTACCCTTTTATAAGAGAGGTTAAGGTCACTTTAAGAAAACCTTAAAATATTATTTTATAAATAAATAATATTCAATTAATAATGGCTCCAAAATTATTTATATCTAATACAATGTGGGGATGGGTCGAAAAACATTCAACAAATAGGTGTTAGACTTGTTTAGGTTACCATTGTAACCATATAATTTCGATTTATCTCTTATTTAAATAGTTTAACTTTTACTGTGTCTTCTTTTATTCTGACACAATGTGGTTAATAAACATACTCAAAACTACCAAGAGACCCTATAGTGGTTCATTAATGACATATATAATATTATTTAAGCCCTTTGGCCGAACCTAATATTTTTTATAATATTATATCAACCAATAATATAGTATTTTTTAAAAAAAGTCAAATATGCCAATTTTGATATTATTTTGTATTTGGTTTTTGGGAAAATCATAACAGCATGATTACATCACAAAAAAATTATTTAATCAACCATAAAATGTCATAATAATTGATAAAATTATTATAATTCACCCAAAGTATTAAATTACATTTTTGGATAATTATAATATCAATTATTTTAATCATTCATTAATAATGTAATTACTACATCATCATTGTGTCATAAATAATTTTATTATTTAATGTATAAAAATTATAAATAGATAACCATTATATAGGAAATCGTTTTATATTTATAATAAATATTTATAGTCGAAATTATATTGTATGTAACCCTATAAAAAATGGTTTAGTTATTAATAGTTGAATTCAACACTTTTAACTCTTCCTTAAATAAAATAAAAATAAATGTCCTAATATAATAAACGTGGAACAAAGAGGATCATATTTTATTTCTAAAGTTTTTTTTAGTCTAATTACGCATATCAAATAGAATTAGGACATGTATTAGGGTAATTATAATATCAATTTTACCCTTAATTACCATATTTACTTTTAACCGTGGTAAATAAATGTCAAAAGTTACTATTCAGAAAAAAAAATTATTTTTTCTTATTTAATCACATTTTACTTACTTATGTCAACAGTTCTCTCGTAATTTTGAAATTCAATTCACAGAAGCGGTAAAATTAAGATTTATGCAAATTTGAAAAATGCTCCAAGGTGTGTAAAAGACGGTAAAATGTTCAATAAAATATTATCTATCTAATTTTATTAGAAAATTCCTTTAATAAATTACATTGAACTTATATAGTTTTTATTTATCAATTTTTACTTAATTTATATTTAAATAAAATAAGTAATTATTTAAATAAAAAGTCAGTTTTAAATAATAACGTAGTGTTTTTCACTATTCATCAAAATTTGAATGTTTTCAGAAAAATACCTAAAATTAAACCTATGATAATTATGTTATTTCTAATTAAAAAATGAATTCTATTTTACCAAATTACAAACATAAAATATTAATTTATTAATTTAAAAATAATTCCCATTGTGAAAACAAAAAAGTGGGTTTTTAAAAAGTATAAACTATCAAAAGGTTGTCATGTGTATATGTCAAATTTAAATGTGAAATTACATATAATGACATAAATTGAGTTAAATGATAAAGATATAATCTAATTATAATTCAAAACCATAAGAATGCAATATTTATCCCAATAAATTATTTCGATTAAAAAAAAATTTCTCAATAAAAATTAAGTATTTTTCAGTATTCATCAAAATAAAAAGTTATTAGAAAAATACAAAAATTTTATTTAGAATAAATTTCTATATCCCGATTCAATATAAGCTTTTAATTTTATTAAATTGAATATATAAAAGTGTCAAATATTGGTTTTAAAAACGGTTTTCCATTAGAAGGGGGTAAAATGGCATTTTTTTAAAAATACTTCTCTTGACAGAAAAAATCAGTTTGCAATTATATTATATCTATGAGACACAAAAAGTGTATTCTAAAATTATATTGAGTATATGAAATTAAAATTTACTTAATACTATTCATAACTTCTTTTGAATGACTAGTTTGGTAAGTCGTGGTGCACTCAAATTTGGTGTTGCGTGTAGCGCAAACTATTGAATTATTATAAAGAAAATAACTTACTATGAAATTTGGGGGTGTTACATTGAAAGTCCAAAAAATTAATTATACATAGGTTTAATACAAGCACAATATTCCTTCTCAATATCCTTATATATTAGAGGATAGAAATTCATCAATATTTCCATAGTTAAAACATCATTCCAAATAACCACATTATATAAAAAGGTATACGACTTGAGAAGATAATAATCAGCATGAAACAAGAATATGGATATATAATATAATTAATATTTCTAAATTAAAATGATCTCCAAGTGGAAATATGTACACAATATAAGAATTATTTTGTGTACAATGCTAAGTAAACCATAATCAAATAGAAACCGAAACAAATTCCCTTACAACATTATAATAAATTGAGTTAATAATCCTCATGTAAACCAGTAAATACCCTGATTACATAAGTAATCAGGATATAATATATGAAATGGTTGTAAACATAAAACATATAAAAGAAATATTTGGTGAACAATAGAAACTTCATGGAAATAACAGTGTCACGAGAAACCCCTTACATTATGCCCCAAGGGGTTGTCCATTGATCTTAATGAAATGAATAATCATATATAGCTTCATTAATTAATAATTCATGAAGATCATATATATTTAATTTATTTATTATAAACTTATTATGTTCATTCAATTCATTTTTTATGGGTTAACAGGTTCAATTGAATCATTTTGGAAGCATTTTCTTCCTCAGAATTGATGATCATTTTACTTGTATTCATGAATGAATGTTCATTTGAAATGTGTTAAACATAAATAATTCATTATATATATTATTAGTCACATTTATTTGATATATGTGATATTATAATTATTTTGGTTATATACAACAAGGATGAATCATTAGATAAATGTTAAAGATAAATGCTTAGATTAACATGGATGTTTTGAGAACTATGAACTTGTTTTGTATTATTATTTTATATTATGGGTGTGTAAGGAATGAAAAACATTAAATAAGATAAAATATAAATATAAAGATATATTTCAGCCATTAAAATGGTTTCATGCTTATTCATGAATATATTAAATGAAAATTAAATCTCGTCATACTTGATTGAGATAAATTAATAAATATTAGAGGGTGTTTTCATTTTTAGTATAAGAGGAGGGGGAAAATAGAGATGATGATGAAATAATACATTATCATAATAAAATTATAATTAATTTAATGTTCAAGTTTCATCAGATCATTTGGATGAGGGTGGTGAAGAGAGAACAACAAGACAATGGAACTTGTAAATGTTGTTGAAAGAAAAAGGAAGAGAGGTTCACCTATTAATTACTCCTCCTTGAGAATCTCTTTATGGATGTTGTTTTTGGCCTTTTTGTGAGATCAACAGGTCTTAGACTTTGGTGGGGGGGATTGGGAAATGTATTTGTTGTAACTTATTTAAGGCTCAAATGTTGAGTAGGGTGGGAGGAACTGGGAGTAAGGGAGTGGTTTATATGGTGGAGGGGAGGAGGGTTTTATAAATATTTTAAATTTTAGTTTAATATTTTACCTTAAAATAAGAAATAGTGATGATAGAATGACAAAAAATAGAAATAAGTGCATGTGATTTCAAAACACGTGTTCTTACCTTAGTAGGACATCATCAATTACTCAATAAATCACATATTAATCATTCCTCATAATTTATCGTATTTTACTATTCACAAAAAATTCAAGTATTTCAGAAAAATCCCCAAAATTCACACTAACCATTTTTTGACAAGTAGAATCCAAAAAATAACTCCATTTTATCAAAAATAATTTTTAAAATATGAGAAATTTATTTTTTAATTAAAATCATAATTTAATCATAAAATACCAACACATAAAATATTCATCATTATTTTTAAGAGGCCTAAATTTTATTTATATATTCAAGGGTATGGTTTCCATTCATAATAGACATTTTTTCTATTCTTATGTTTAAGTTTCTATTAATATGGGTATGTTTATATTCATAATGGAAGGTTACTATTTAATAGAAATTAATTTTTTTCTATTAGACTCCAAACATCACCCAGATCACAACCGTGTATGTCCATTTTTCAAAATTTGAAACACATAAGTAAAAATTTAAAGTTTAAAGGATAGGTTATTACTCTCTCTAATAAATAAAAAAGTTGTGTTTCAAAGCGACATAGTTCTTCATGCAATATATGTTATCTAATTAATCGACTATATTTAAGAGAAACTTAGCATAAAATTTTTGGGGTGTTATAAATCATTTACAACATTCTAATATAATGATAAAATTTTAAAAAATACCTGTTTCATGAAAAGTATATTTTCGACTAAAAACAAAAATTTTCAAAATTAATCTGAAATAATAATTATAAGAAAATTGATTTAGGTACTATAAAATGAACACAATTTGATAATAAAAATTTTAAAATATTAGAATTCAAATTTTGAATAAAATCAAATAAAAATGAAAACTCATTTTTATTGGAAGATGAAATCACCAAATATTATTTGTTATTATTCTTAATTCATGTATTTTACAAACTAAATTTTTTATTAAATTATTAATATCAGTCATAAATTTTAATCATTACTAAATTTTTCCGATAAATAAAAAATCATATCTCCTAAAACACAATTTATTATAATGATAATTTTCAAATTCACAATTGATCTTGTTATTAATTTTATGTAAACTAATTGAATTTAATTCTTATGAAAACTAACCTTATTTTAACTATGCATATATTTCATAGACATTTTACTCATATTCATTCCCACTAATTCAATATCATGGTTTTATGTATCATAATTAAATATCTATTTTTTAACTAAATATGTCCTGGTTTTATTTCTGTTTAGTTATGTTAGAAAAATGTGGAACAAATTTACATTTCAAAAGTAAGTCATAAATAAATATATGAGGGTGTTACATTCTCCACCCTAAAATTAATTTTATCTTAAAAATTTTAATTATAATTATTGAATAAAGTATGAGATGTTATTCTTAATATATTCTTTTTTCAATTTATAACCTCTAATATGACATCTTCCTTGATCTGACTGATTGAAAATTCAATTTATATTGATTTTTAAAAGCAGCTCTTTGGTTGATCCATAACCAACATACCACGCTGGAACTGAATGATGGGTGCCAAAATTCAAAACTCAAACTCCACAAAACAAAGCAAAACAGAACATGAGAATATCAAGTTCCAAAATCTCATCAGCCAAAAACCCATCGCTAGCCATCAACCACATCATCACTGACATCGTCGACACCACTGTCATCGAGCTGTCGTCACCATTGGCACCCCAGAATGTCGTCGTCACCACTGGAAACCCAATCGCCCAAAACAAAACCAGAATACCATCGTCGTCCATACCGTCGTCCTCGTCGTTGCAGTTCAAAACACCATCAAAATCAGTCGGAGCCACCTTAAAAAAAAAAACCCTTTCATCATCATACCCCCGCAAACCAGAATCAACCACACCACCAATATAGGGCAATCACACCACATCAAACCACAATTATCAGTGGCACATCACCACCGTGAAGAACCTGAAAGCCGCCACCAAGAGAAAACATGAACCAAAATAAACCAAAAACGAAAAATAGAAAACCGAACCCTCATCGAACAACCGTCAAAGAAGAACCAAAGACGCATTAACTGAAAAATGGGGGAAGAAATATGAATGAAAACAGGGAACCAAAAAAACAAGAGCAAATGACCGAGCAGTGCCTTGAGATCCCTCAACCATTGAACCATACAACCCAAAACCTCCTTGAACAACCGCTCCATATCCGACCTGGAGAGGAATAGAGGAACTAGAGGTTAGAGCTGCGGTAAGGGCAATTGAAGGCATCCGCAGTAGACATCCAGCATCGTATCCTGAGAACCTCCTTGTAGAATATGTCATCATCGCGAAAGAAAAGGAACCCAAGCATCTTCAATAGAGAGATCTTCCATGATCTATTAGGCTATGTCAAGATACTTACATTTATTCAAAAAACATTGTTCTTTCAAATATCATTACATCAAAGTACATATATACACTATTCTTATATTCTAAATAACAAACTGTTACCAATATAATTTCAATTTACATGTTATTATACTAAAGTCAAGTTATATATTCACCCAAAAATAAGATATATATCTAAACAATAGTTCATAAAGTAATATAGTAATCTATATACATATATATTTTAAAATTAAAAAATTATGTAAACATCACCTATAATATAATATACTACCTTTTATTTAAATAAAGAATAATTTTTAATACAGTCTTGATAACATTTATCCAAATTACTCAACCCTATATTAAATAAATTTCAAGCATATATTAATCTTAAGATCAATCTATACCTCAATCATGTTCTATTCAATTGTTTTCCAAAAAATATAAAATTAATATTAAATCACCTTTCAATGATATTGATACCAATTAATATATATTTTCACACCATTTATATAAAACAACTGAAGAATAATCTATACATGGTTCACATAATCCTCATATTTTTATGAAATAACATATTATCATTGATAAATATCAATCCCTAATAGAAATTAATTTTTTTTCAAGATTTAATTTCTATTAAAATTTAAATCTACCTTCCTAAAGTGATACCCGGAAACACACAATATCAATCATAATAAGAAAATAATTATATTTTTGACCATTTATGTTTTCTACCTTATCCTATTATAATACAAAGTGGTTTCTATGTATATACAATTCTATGCCGTATTTCTGTGATCATATTTTATTCTTATACTGAAACCCTAATCTTTTAAACAAAAAATCATAGTATTTGATCATATAAAGATAATAAATTAATTCTAATATGTCTTCTCACCATCATTTGTTCTATTGAAACATTTAGTTCAAATAAATTTTCTTAATGTAGTTTCTCTTGTATTATAAACCAAAATACATAATGTATCCTGGAAATAAATATTTAATCATGGATAATAAATAAAATATTATTTACCAATGTATATCCGATGGATTTTTCTAGAAATTTGGATAGTCTTATTTTCTTTCACTAGGAAAAAAATTTAAGATTGATTCATTGATTAATTTCTATTTAAAATGGTCATTTCACCAAGATGAATCTATTCCATAGATGACTCAATTTTCAAGTTTCGAGAAAGGGATATATTTATGGGAAAACCACATAATCAATACTACCAAAGTCTTTGGATTCGATATTTTACTTATACCTATTCATAGGATTTTTAATAAATTACTATAATCTTAATCCCTAGACAAACTTTGTATTACTTTTTTATATTAAATCGTATACTATCCAAAATGGTAATATATTCCTATAAAATTATGATTAATATTTTCTTATAGTCACATAAATTATCCAAAAAATAAAAATATACAATGTTATAAAACCTTTTCATTTGATACCAAATATGATGCCCTGAACCCACACTACCGAATCGAATTCCTTAAACAATACTTTATGTAATCAATTTGATAACAGTTATAAATTCCATGTTATAACCATCCATAATTACAGAATAAAAATCAATTATTTCATCTATTACATCCCTTGTATATTTTTAGGTTTATATATTATAAAACTTTGTGGAAAAAATAAAATAAAAAACACTTTCTCTATATATCTAACATATATCATATATATTATATTACAAACCACTTAATCAATAATTATTTTTAAAATTCTTTGATAAATTCTCCAAAAACTCAATAATATTAAGAATATTATCTATAATAGTTTTCTTTATTACATAAGTTAAATCAAAACATAAGAAATGGTGATCTCAAATTCCCAGTAAGGGAAAAAGAAAACTGATGTATTCATAAAATAAGCAGGGAATAAATATTATGATAGGAATAAGTAAACCACAAGAAGTTGAAATCATCATGAAACTGAGGGAATTCTATATCTAATAAAAATAAATAAAAATTTGTCTTTCAACAATACAAATATCATAAAAATGGAATAATAAATGTCTGGAATCAAAAATATGATATCACTGCCTTATATTGAAACATTATCCTTTAATTGGGATATGTATACATCAAAACCCAACATGTTATGGACCAAGAAAAATATTGACACGTCAATGGAATATAAAATACACATCCTCACTCTTGACTTTTTTGTGTCCAATGCATTCTTCTAAAGAGAAAAAAATAATTTTATTACTCTTCCACATAAATCCTATTACTAATTAATAAATTGTTATCCATGTAATGAAATATATAAAATGTTAATACTAATTAATCATGTGGTGGTAATAAAAAATCATCAATAATTATAATAATTTTCTCTATTTCAAAAATATTGAAAACAAGATCATAACCTATCTAGGTAGACAAGGTTGTGGTTTAAGCAAAACATAGTTAACCTGCTAATAATCATCCATATTAGAATAACAATATATAGAATGAAAAAAAGTTCCCTTTTTCAATATATTGTCTAATAAAATAAATTATGAATTACGTAATTTTTTTTGTTTACATCATATAGATTGATGGATATTTGGATTATTCCATAATGGAATAACAAGATCATATGTCATCCAGAGAAGGGAGATTGATGACTTCAAAAGGGCATAACCCATGTAGTAAGAAATATTTTTCAAAGGGATTATATAGTAAGAATATATATACCTTTTAAAATTATATATTCCCATATAATAAAATAAATTGAATTATTTTTAAAAAATAAATGAAATATAATCGAGATAATGATCATAAATCAATGAATAAAAGCCGAGTTAACAAATATTCTTAGTACTAGGGAAAAAAATTAATCAATACCCACTTGAATAAGGGATCGTGATTGGGGTAATATATCATAGGAAATATAAATACTGTGATTAAAATATATAAATGTCTTCTGAATACAACAAGAAAAACATGGTTCCGAAATTGTGTTGTGTCTCAAAGAATCAGAACTAATACATAGAAAACCTTTCTGAGTTTCACAACATTCAAATAAAAACCCATAGAAAGAGTGGGGTTTAAATTTAACATAAAACACCATAATTAAAATATTATTCAATGTATGATATATATAATTAGTATTATATGAAACATATAAATTAAATTAGGTTCATAATTTAAACTTTTCACCAAGAAATAATTTTAGATGAAATCCCTTACATTGATCATAATTCACTACGAACATTCACCAAATATTCAAAAATATTTAAAATAAATTGGTTGAGTAAATAACATCTATTATAATTCATAAATTTAACTTTAATAATCGTTTTTTACATTCATTCGATAGATATATTTTTTCGTTACTTTTTTACATATTCTCATCACCGGATGTTTGTAATCGTTATTACATTGAACTTGTTTGTATTAGTTGTGATGGAACATATTATTTCACAAACATACATTTTTATTTCAACATATAAGGTACTTAAATAGATGTTCCATAATATTTTTAATGATTTAATTTCATTCAATGTTATTTTTTGTTACAAGCCATGAGTATGAAATTAGCAATGGTCATATTTTTTTGATTCCTAAAAAACAAAAGGTGATTTATTTAATAATGATTTATATATTGAAATAAACATAAAAAAAGAAATTATTTATATATTTTTATCATATTAAAATTGTAAATTTATTCTAATTGTCATCCATGGTATACATGCCCGGTATTGTGCAAGTTGGTGGTTAAACTGACCCAAAGATGAACCGTTAATGGTTAATGGATATTTATGGGGTGTTTTTAAAATCAATATCATTATTAAATAAATTTTATGATATTAGTTATTTTTTATTAGTTTTAAAAATAATAATTTTAACAAATTATAAGGATAATAGAATGTGTATAATTTAAATATGTAGAAATAAGAGATCATTTTCCCCTTAGTATGCTTGTTTTATATTATTGAAATGATGCTAATAATTTATTGGTCACAACATTATTTATTTCAATCATTTTTATAAAAACAATAAATATTTAATAAACATCATTTTTCATCAAAAATCCACTCTAGTAACAATCAATTTTTTGTGGTGATGAAAAATGAATTATGTTTCTCATGGTGGTAGTGGTCTGCATGTATGTGGAGATGGAGATTTTGTTTTTTTATTAATGGATGGGATATATGAATAGATAATGATAATAATCATAGTATAGAAGCCTTAATGTAAATAAATAACACTAAAATAATTATTTCTGTATTATTAGAATATATTATATTATGATAATTAAGAATAAAATCATTGTAGTTGATAATACTCATGTCATGTAGTTCAATTTTCCTTTGAATTGATATTATAAATGAATTCATTATTAAAACTAAATGGGAATATAATATTTTAAAATTTTTATTGGATTCTTGGTGGATGTATATTATATATTTTAAATTATAATTTCAAAGATAATTTAAGACTTCACGTGGAAGAAATTTTATCATTTTATAACATAATATATATGCACTTTTGGAAGCACAATTAACATTTTTAATAAAGTGATGTCCTATGTCCATGGAAACGTGATCCCAAAAAATGAGGCTAAAGAGAGTTTGGATCTAAAAACATCCAAGAAACTCATATGGAGACGAAAATTATTGTTTAAAGTCTATTAAATTTATTTTTAACCTTTTTTAAAAATTTACCATTATTACAGTAATTACTTTATAATATTAGTAATTAATTATGATGAATATTTTAATATTTACCAATTTACCAAATTTAAACAGTATAATTTCAAATATTTATGTAATGTTATATAATATAATTTCTATGGGATTTAAATGATTCTTTCATGATTAATTATATAATGTGTAAAATAGTTTTAATTAATCTAACATTCTAATTTACATAAAAAATGATGGGGATGGGACTTTTAAGATTAAATTATAATTTAAAATGAATAATTTTATTCCATATATTTATATTTGGTCATATTAATTTTAAATTAATAATACATATCATTTTTATATAATAATGAAGTAATAAAAATTTCATGTTTCATGAAAATCATATTTTTTTACTAAAAACTGTCCTTTTTAAAAAATAAAAAATATTAATAAAAAAATTGTTTGAAAAATTACAAAATGTGTTTAATTTTATTAATTTTTAATTAAAAAATTATAAAATTACATTTTATATATAATCATCAAATATATAGTAAAATATTTCTTATTGAAAAAAATGAAATTTTCAAATATCAAAAATTGATATTCTTATTTTATATCATTTACCCTCTAAATCGGTGTTGAATAATTATTAATATCATAGACAATTTATCATCAATAATATTATGTTTCATGAAATAAAAATCCATTTCACATAAATTGGTAAATCTTTTGAAAAATATTTATCTATATAATACATGGTCTTATTAGTAATATTGTTTGAACTAATTGAATTTTATTCATATTAAAATAAGTATTTATTTTCATTATACATATATTTCCAAAATCAAGCTTCCAATTAAATCCCACTAATTCGATAGCAACATTTTAATAGCTTTCATTAAATATGTATAGATTATTTATTTATATAATTGTTTTCATTAAGATTGATGTTGCTTGTGGAGTTATCTGTTAAACATATTAACTAATTTAATGGAATTAATATATTATGATCATTGGGTTTTAGATGTATATTTTATTTTTCTCACATAAAAGACATATTAATGTACATATTTTTTATGTTATGGGTGGGGATATAATTATATATCCCTCTAATTCATTGGGTAATGTTTTCTTATAAAGGGAAGCCATGTATGGTACAGAGGTGGTTAGCCTAAGAACACTATGATATATGCTTGGGGGACTGATATTATATATCACTCTTCAATCCATTGGGTACCGAATTATAGTTTAAGAGATACTATTTATAGTAATAGGGATTTATCCAACTATACTATGAGATATTTTTGATATTGTAATGATGATCTGGATAGTGATCTCTGACTTAGTATTAAGATGTACAATTTTTTTGTTTTTAAAAAATTATAATTCATTGAATTTATGATATAATTTCCATAATCGATATTTCCAGAACTATCACACACTGTTTCTTCATGTTACTAATTTTTTCTTTTGAAACTATATGTTATTCCTTTATGATTAATGTAAAATACTTATTCTCTAATGTTCATTTTAATAAATAAATTTCCCCTTGTAATTATTTCTCATATTCGTATGATATAATCATTGATGATATGTTTTCTGTTTTTTCCACATTGAGTGTTTTAGATCACACCTTTGTTATGATTTCCTATCCTAGGATTTCAAGATAATTATATCTTATGATTAGTTTTGAAGGGTTTCTAGAAGGGTTCGATTATAGAGAAGTGTTTAAATGTTATGTAAAGTAAGTTACATATGTAACTTTTCCTCAAATACACTATATGAAAATACTCTATGGGCTATGTGATATTATTGTGGGATAAAATGTTTAACAAATGTTAATGATATAAAATAATTATAGGTTTATCAGGGAATTCTATAGTTTCTATCAAAGGATTGTTTAGCTATTTTTGATGAATAGTTTAGTAATTTTGTGGGTTAGGATTAGAGAAAATTATTAAAACCCCTTGGGTTGGATCTAAGGGATTAGTTAATGTATAGGATAACATTTTGGAATTTTAGTAATTTTGAGATATTTTATTTTTCATGGAAATAAATTATAGGTCAAGATACTACAATTAGTTGTATACTCTGAAAGATATATTCCTAGGGTATAAACCCAAACAAGGATGTGTTGAGAATTAACATTATTCTCACAAAAAAATGTCCAAGTTGATAAATTATAAACATAGTCTACAAATAGTTGGGGAAATTACTTATCAAATAATATTCTATTTATGATTCATTCAGAATGAATTATGATTTTAAGGAATTGTGATAATAAGTATGAGTGAGATCAACCTAAAAAACTAAGATATACCTATGTTTGATTTTTAGTCGAACTGAAATATATTTTTATTGTTTAAAAGAGTAATACATTTAGAGGATTAATTTTTCATGACATATCTTTAAAAATTATATTATAATGTTAATTATTCCCAACTCATGTTATCCTATTTTGGACTTAATAATGGTTAAATCCCAAGGGAACTAAGATAACAATGGATTCCATAGACAATGTGGATATTTTCCCAAAGTGAAACCTAATGAGACGGGATCTATAATGATGAATAATATGATTTTTCTAAACCATCTATGAATAATTATGAATAAATATATGGATTTAATTGAGTTTATAAACATAATAAAAATAAAGCATAGAGTCTAATGGAATTTTTGGCGAAAAAATGATAAAGGAAATAATATTAAATCTCAATAAAATATAATATTTTTGATGATATAACTAGGATAATGGCATTCTCTCCATAAAGACCATGATAATTTCTATGATTGGAATAAAAATTTAATATCCTAAATCAAATCTTGATCACATAATGGTACAATGATAAATATATACTCCTTATGAAAAATTAATCACATTATATTTGGGTATTTTTGATCAACGGTTAATGAAGAAATAAATTTTTGTTGTATTCCTATTATAATTTAATAGATGAGTTCCTAAGTTCCAATTAAGATAGAAAGGATGAAACCCCACTAGAAATAAAATCTTGATTCGTATCTATATTATAGGAACAATTAGATATTTTTATTAGTATGTAATAATTAAATATTCAATGATGGAACTTATTTAAGGGGGATAATATAATGCCCTAAGATTTCAATATAATAGTTTTATTTAAATAAACACTATGTTGATTGCGTATTTCACATGAAACAACAAACAAATATAAAAAATAAAACACTATATAAATACTAAAATTTATTTTTTAAATTATTAGATTAAAAAAATGTGATCTATATGTGATATATATGCAAAAATAAAATAAATTTCATTATTAAAACTAATACATTATTAAAAATTTTGTGGATAAATAAATAATAAGATCATTTTATGATAAAAATTTATTCTCTTTAAAAAATTTATTTCAATGAAATTTATTTCACGAAATTTAATATATCATATATAAGGAATATTTTTTATATTAATAATATATATATTTATATGAATAATATATTAACTATAATTTTATAAGGAATTGATAGAAAATAAGAATCATAATGGTCACAAGTTGGAACATTTATTTTCCTATAAAAATAGATTTTTCTATATTTTATTATTTTATTTTACATTCAACTTCCAAAATTTTAAAATTTTAAATAAAAAAAATTAATGCATTTTTTGATTCAAAATTACTATTTTATCTTTGGATAATTTTTTCATATTTTTTTATATGGGTAATAAAAATACTATTTTGACCAGATTTAAATTTTATAGTAATATAAGAATGAAATACATTTTTCTAAAATTGTATTTTATCAAATATATGTTTAAGGAGTAAAACTATTATTTTTAAAATTCCATTATCTCTTTTGAAAAAAAAATCCTAACCTTTTTAGAACCTGGGAAATATTTGGCACTAGAAAATTATTTGGTTATTATCATATAATTAAATTATATTTTGGTACAATTTGGGTTTAAATTTCTTATAAATCCATAAATTGTTTTTATTATAAATATCTTTAGGTAAATTAATGACATTGATAATTTACTCTACAAAAAAAGTAACTTAGAATTATACTTTATAAAAAAATTTATTTTTAAAAAATTATTCGCTGATATGGAAAATTTTTTTCCTTTAACTTATAAATATTATATGATTAAATTGATTTAATATTTGGAATAATTAGTTAAAATTTATTCCCTAATATATAATTTTTTTCTTGTATTAAAAATGATATTATTATGTAAAATCTAGTTTTCTTATTTGTAACAGTTAGGATATTTCATCACATTACATTGTAAAATATATAATGATTGTGATGTATGTGGATTGTCTAGTGTGTTCTTGGGACAAGTGATTCATTCCAAAAGTGAGACATTTCAAATATTCTCTGAATTTCCTATTTTCCAATAGTGACTCATCATGTTGGTTACTCATTTGGTGGTGACTCATTCTAATAGTGAATCATCTGTTAGTGACTCATCTCGACCATGACTCATCTACTTGTGACACATCTAGTGGTGAAACTTTCCAAAGGTGATTTATCTAGAAGTGAATACTCTAATGGTGACTCATCTGTTGGTGACTCATTTGGAGGTTACTCATTTGGACGTGGCTCGTCTGGTGGTGACTCATCCTAGAGGTAACAAAATTAGGAGTGACTCATTTAGTGGTGAGTCATCTAAAGTTGACTCATCTAGCGATGTCTCTTCTAGGGGTGACTTGTTTGGGAGAGATTTTTTTGTGGTGACTCAACTGGTGGGGAATCATCTAGAAGTTACTCACCCTGGCAGTGAAACAATTAAATGGTGTTCCAATTTTCTAGCATTTCCTATTTTTTCTATTTCATCACTTTTCACATCTATTTTGAGAATAAATTCGTTTAAGGACATAATTAATGATTTTTTAGGCCATTAGAATGGGGATCAATCATATCTTGAGTTTATAAAATATTTTTATTTCTTTAAAACATCTTTAACACATGATTTTAATGAGATCCACCTTTAATGGTAAACAACATCATTTTAATGTCGTTAGTTTCAGATCTAGTCCTTCTAATGTAGAGATCTTCCACACATTCATTCATTTTTATTTATCTTGATAAGGTTAGTCCAAAAAATTGTTTCCCTAGATTTTGTGAATTAGGTGTGGTAGATGGTTTGATTCTTCATGAAGAATTCACCTTCAGTAAATGTACCTTTGTTTTGTTATAAAAAGTTAGTGAATTTATTCTCCCTTCCATGTAGGATTTGATTCATCTTTCTTGATTGTGTATCATATGGTATGTGTATATTAATGTTTATCCATTTAGAGATCGATGATTTCAACTTAATAATGATAATATAAATCATTTAAAATGAATATAAATGGTAAGGGAACATGATGTCTGATCTTACTATTTTATTCTAATTGTTAGGACTTGATTTTAATTATATGGTGATTAATATTGTCTTAATGTCTTAGTGATAATTATTTTTATTGATGGCATGGTTTTTATATAGGGAATTTTCATGGACCTCATTTTTCATGATTGAATGGTATCATCATAAATAAATAACAAGTTGACCACATATTTTTGGTTAAGAAAATGGATACCTCAATATTAAATAGATTATATGATAACACCCTTAAAAATTGAAATGAATTTGAATAAGTGTCCCTTTCCTTTCTAAATATGAAAATGTGTTGTGATATATGTTGTTATTTGTAGGACGTTTTTTGTGTTCATGGGATGATGTGAAGTTTTGTTGCTATGTTATGATTTTTGATGGGTAAGAGTATGAGATATGGTTGAGAATTGGGGTCGTCCTGAATGGTGGTGGATGATGGGTTTAGACTTCTCTTTTGGGTTCTTGCTTAACTATACTAATTATTGTGATTTGTGTTGTGTTAGTTTTCCATTAGGTAGGGAGGCTGTAATAAATAATAATCATAAAACTTTATTATTATGTGATTATGATTTAAAATTCATGGTTAATGGATGAATTGACAATGGCCTTTATGTAAATATAGAACTATATGTTTAATGGAACTGTTCAGAAAAGCGGAATCTGGAAAATTTCAAAATAATAGTTTGAGACCGATATATAAATTAATGCTTGTATTTTACATGTGTAATTTTATTCGTTTAGAGGTTTAAGCAATGTGGGGAATTCATGAGTAGTTTTGTGTTCTGTTTGTAAACCCATAGGTTGTACCCGTGCACTTTTTATCTACATATATGTATACATTATATATATTCATTTTTTATATACATAGCCCACCCATGATGAGAACCACGTTCCAACAGCCACATTGTCACATGGGATGGTGTAATTCCCCACATCCCTGTGGGAGGATAGATGGCTTCCCACCCACGCTTCTTTGCTCCCACTTCCAGGCGATAATTGCCCATGTTTCTTCAGACGAGATGTGTCGTGTCCTAGGTCCCATTGCGATGAGTAGTGCTGTGTTGTCCCAGTTTTATTCCGGATGAGATGTGGTGATTATTAAAAGGTGTTATCAAGATTAGATATGTTATGATGGCCCAGGAATCTTTGGGTTGGTGGATGTGATGTGTAGATATGTCCCAGGTTTGTAGGGGTGAGATGTGATGTGAGGTGTGTCTCTAGTGTGTGCGAGCAGGATATGATGTAATATATTCAAAAGAGGTGGGAGTGCCAAGAAGTATTCCATTGGGGGTCTGAGAATGACTACTATTAGGGTAATTTATGAGGGGTACCCTATAATCAATATAATTTATATTATCTTAAATTACATGGATGCATTATTTGGCGAGCGAGCCTTGGTGAAGTTTGGGTTATGGGTAGTCTACCTGTTTGTCCCTATTTAGTCTTGTAGTTTTCTCATAGTTGTGTTTGTGTGATCCTTCTACATGTGCATGAGTATTTGGTTTTCCTTCTAATTATACATGTATTCTACACCTACATGTATAAAAATATAGTTTTCCATTTTCTGGGAGGATTATGTGGACTGTGTTGGGAATTACTATCAGAGACCTTTAGATAGTTTTTTTCTCGCTGCATTAGTTTTTAATCAAATGGGATTTCATTTGGTGACTTTTAAATGTTTTAGTTTTGATTTATATGTGAAATTTAGGATAATTTTTCATTGTTCTATATTATTCTATGAAGTTTTTTTGTGGTTTATTCCTCAAATATCCAAATGATGTATTTGTATACAGGGTAATTCCTTCGATACTGTGAGATTTTTATACCCTTGGTGTTGGTCGCCAACCCGGGACCAACTAGAGGTGGGACTTAGGGGTCATTATCTGCCTCTTCTCATTATGGTAAAATTGGATTGATGGTGTAATGGATAAATTTTATCAGAGGTAATGATTGAGAAATAGGTAGGAATTCATAGTCAAGTATACTGAGGAATGCATGGGTTAGTATGGAAATAGTCCCAATTTTCCATGGTGTAGGAAAAAGGCTAGGGATAATGGCAAGAACATAGAATTTTAGAGCCCCCATGATCATGTTGATGAACTATGAGCATATTTAATGTCCAAGGGAGATGAGAATACTTGAAGGGTAGAGTCATAGGAGAGGTACATGCATCATGATGAGTTGTGTGCTTATTTGAATTTTGAGATCTTATAATGTAAAACTAAATTAAATAAATCATAACACATTCAATGTGTTTCTCTAACATTCTCTTGATCTATAATTTCTAACAAATTATTGTCTTGGTTTCGAGAATTATTCATATTACCTAAATGGAAAGAGTAAAATGATGGTTAATTGTACCGATCTATTTTCTTAAAAAATTATCAAGGACTAAATTCCGTTTTCACTTCCTTATTATAAAATGATTATTAATGCATTGAATTTTTCTTTATTTATTAGAAATTAATGACATTACATCATGTTTTCCTAGTGTTTGAAATTTATTATAGAGAATAAGTATTATAATTTTTTATGAAAAACTTATTAAATTTGAAAACCCTTATGATGCATGTTACATTGTATATATTTTACAATATCGTTACAAAATAATCTATTTTGATATCTAGATATTAATTATTCTTGTATCCATCTGTGTTAATATGGCTTGCGTTGCATATAATTTGAATTTTTCTTGATCATGTGTTGTTAAAATATTGTAAGACATTGTTTTAAATTTTAATGTCCGAAAAATTTTTTAAATGAACATCTATATTATTGGTAATTATATTGAATTTTTAAACCATGAAAATAATAACTATTCCCTTATTTTCACATGATTGTAATTCGATAGTATTTATATAACCATATGGTGTATTCATGTATTAGGATAGAAATTGTTGTGGAATTTCTTTCAAAATTTTGTAAAATGATAAGAATGAAATTTGGTAACATGTTGATACATAAATCACTTTAAATGATTAAATTTATTATCTTATGAATAAATAAAAAATTATATACTAAAATATCCTTACCTTTCATGTTATCTCATGAGTAGTTTTCTTTGGGAATCATGCATCACGTTGAAATCATTTGTGTGGTAACTAGAGAAGTTCTAGTTTGATAAAATTTAGTATGTATCATCTTTAATATATTTCATTTAATTAAATAAGTTGAAACATATTAACCTTATTTTAGTATAAAAGAATATTTTCTTGAGAAATTAAAGGATAAATGAATATTTAGCTCAAGCATGATTATGTATGAAACATGGTAATACAAACTCTATCGTTTTAATTTTCTAGCCAGAAATAATGTTATATATTTTTTATTTTAAAGTAATTGTGTGTATGTAAGAATGTATTTTAATTTAACAAATGATCCTACCTTGTAAAAAATCTCAATTGAATTTGTATGTATATTTCTTCGGTAATTTGAGGAACCTATATGGTCTTATAATATCTTATTAAACAATATTTTTGAGAAAACATATGTGTATTTTATTATTTATCATGGATGAATGTTTCAGCTATTTAAATTAAAGTCATGGTATTTTATTGGAAATAAATTGACAATGTTGACTATTGTTGGTTGTTTCATTTTCACCACTACATTGAAGTTTTTAAGTGCCTTTATGAAAATAATTGTATTTTTAAAACTTGCTTGCTCCTTGATTATCATCATTTATGAGACCCTAGATGAGACTTATTAATAAGTATTACCTTTTATTAAAAGGCTGATTACATATATGTTCTTAATAAACCTTCCAACCACGTCTATATTTTAAATTTTTTAATAATACTTTTGATAAATAACGAGAAGAATCAATGTATAACCCTAAATAATTATGGATGATTGCATGTGTTTATACTATGTGTGATTATTCTTGTTGTAATTCATTGTGAGATGTGTGGTATAAAACTTTAATCATATTAAAAGGGGAATCTGGATCCCTAACAGAGATTTGTTATAATTTTTTCATGACTAAAACCAAGAGGTGGAGTTACTTCCACCAGTATAGGATAATATCTTGACATGGGGGAGGGAATTCATATATTTTTGTGCTTGGGGATTTTATGTCCTATTATAATGGGGATTGATGGTTGGGTAATATTGGGTCATGAGGTGGAGCATGTCGATATGTGAAAAGGGTGGTTTATTATTGATTGTAAGGATGTTAGGTGATGTGCTTGTGTAAATTGTCTAGTGGAAATTTGTTTGGATGGTATGTTTTTTCAGTGGTTGTCTTGTCTAGTGGTGGTGATGAGTGTTTGAAGGGATATGTTAATGGTATGGTGAGATGGATTTTGTTGGGTTTTGTGATTTTGTTGCTGGCATACCTCAACTCCCAAAAAAGATAAATCCTGTGAATATAGAAATAAGATAAATTGGTCTTTTTTGGATATTCTTAAATTAATGAAGGTGGGCTTGACACCTATACATGATTTTTTTTATAAAGTAATTGATTGAAATGATTTACTACTACCATTATAGTTCTGTTTATTTTGATTTAATTTGTGTTGATGACATGGGTTATAACATCAAACAAATGAATTGAGGTAAAAAATTCCCCACCTGACGATGCATTATATTATCATTCAGTTTTCCAATGAAGACTCATCCAGGCAGTGACTCATTAGGCATTGAATCATCCATGTGGTGACTCGTCTAGTAATGAGTCATCTAGAAATGATATATCCAACAGTGACTCATCCTTTTAGTGATTCATCTACCTATGACTTGTATAGTGGTGACTCATCTGGCGGTGACTCATCCTAGAAGTGACTCATTTATATATTTTCTATATTTATAGAATGCTCCGGTTTTTCTAGTTCATCCCTTCTTTATTTCTGTTTTGATTAGAAATTAGTTTAATTCCTTATTTTATTATTTTTTGGTATTTTCAAAAGGTATCAATCATATCATGAGTTTAAAAAAAGTATAGACACATTTAAAATGACTAATAAATAATGTTTTAATGATATATATCATTCATGGTCAACTAAGCCTTCTCCATCTCGTTATTTTCAGATCTATTACTACTATGGTGTAGATCTTCCACTCACTCATTCCTTCTTATTTCTCTTGATATGGGAGGTCCAAAATCCTTCCACCATTATGTTTGGGAATAATGTGTTGTAATTAGTTCAATTCCCACTAATGCTGACACCTCTTATACACATGCCCCAACTTTTTTGAAAAAATTTGGTGAAAGGATTCTTCTTTCTAGATAGTATTTCCATCCTCATTCTTCATTGGGTATCATATGGGATGGGTATATTAAAGCATATACTTTTGGATATAGTTGATTCCAAATTAATAATGACAATAAAATTCATTTAAAATAAATAAAATGGGGCAGTGGAATGTGATTTTTGATCATAATGTTTATTCACATTGATCTTTTTTTATTTTTTTATTTTTTTATTATATTGGTGTCATGGCTTCATAAAAATTTCTTCTATTGATAGAATGGTTATGTTGTAGTGACTATTCAAGGACCCCCTGTTTTCCTGATTGAGTGGTATCATCATAAAAAAATCGGTTAACCACATATATTTGGTTAATGGAATTAATTCCCCAAGATATAATGTTTTTGGTGATAACACCATTAAATAAAGAAGTGAAATTTAATAATTTACCCTTTCTATTTTAATTATGAAAATGCGCTATTATATTTGCAGTGATATGTGGGATGGTTTTGGCATCTACAAGGGGGACTCATTCAATGTGTGGTGGATATGTTATGATGTTTGTGAGGGAAGTGGATGAGATATGGATATGAAAAGGTGTAATTATGCAACACAGAGAAATTTGGGCTTTGACCTAGCTGTTCGACCTTTTTCACTGTACTACTTAGTATGATTTTTGCTGTGTTAGTTTCCTGGTCAGTATTGATGGAAAAATTAATAATAATAATGGACTAAAATTATTACATGACAATGATTTAAATATCATGTTTAATGGATTAATTATTGACCGGATTTAAGTAAAAATGAAACTACTTGTTTAGATTAATGGGTTGTAAGTGGATGATATAGAAAATAAAATAACAATAGTTTCATTCTGGAATATAAATTATTGGTTTTTTCAAGTATAGTTTTATGAATTTAGTGGTTGCAGGAAAGTGGGGATGTCATGAGCAGGTTGGGGTTTTGTTTATAAACCAACAGGTTTTTTTGCAATATTTTTCTCTATATATGTGTATACACTGTAAGTTCTCATTATTTATATACACACCCCTCGCATGTTTTCCACTATGTGAAAAAAATCACATAGTCCGATGGAAGGGTGTCTTTCCCGACATCCAGATTGAGGGATGGATAGTTGTCCACCTTCTCTTCCCTTCTCCAAATATTAGGTGATAAGGGAATTGGTTTATTCAGGTGACTTGTGATGTGGTTTCATAGGTTTCAATCAGATGAGTTATGTTGTGTTGTCTAGCTCTCTTTGGGGAGAGATGTGTGGTGTGGTTCCATATGTATTTGGAATGAGATTTGTAGTGATGGGCCAGGAATGTGAGGGAGGGATATTATGTGTTGATATGGCCTAAGTGTTTGTGGGTTGGATATTCTATGTGGTTTGGACCTTGTGTTTGTGTTTGGGAGGGATTTCATGTGATGAATTTAGAAGTATCGATAGATCCATTAAGATTTCATTGGGGTGTGAGAACATCTAATTAGTGGGAAAGTGGTGTGGGTAACCCTATCATCGATGTGTATTATATTATATTATTTTAAATGGATGTGTTATTCGGGGGGGTGACCCTTGGTGAGGTTAGGGTTGTGGTTAGTCTAGCTATTAGGCGCTTTTTGATTTTTTTTTTCTCATGGGTGTATTAGTATGATCTTTCCACTTCTATAGGAGTAACATTTGTTTAACTAATTAGAATTCATTTATTCTCACCTAGGTATATCAAATGTTTCTTCACGTTTCTGGGAGGATTACATGGTCCTTATTTGGCATTACTAGCTCGGACCATTAGACAGTTTCTATGTTAAGGGGTTACATTTTTCTCCTTTGGGAATTAATTTGGAGACTATTAAATGTGTCAGTTTTGATTTATAAATGAATTGTGGGATGGTTTGGATTTATTTTATATTATGGAATGGATTTTTTTATTCATCATAATTCATGTTCTTGTTTTCTTATAAAGGGTAACTCCTCCTATATTGTGATATTTTTAAACCCTCAATGCTAGTATCCAACTTGGGGTCTTTTGGAGGTGGGACATGGGGGTTCATTATCTCTCTCCCCTCATTGAGGTATCTTTAGAGGGAGGGGTTCATTACAATAGTAAATCAAAAATGATAAAATTGAAATTATAAATGTAGGGAAATTAAAATCATGTTTAAAAATTTTGTGAAAATCTATGATTGAGAGGTTATTGATATTATCTCATATCCCACTACATTATTTTTCCTTTTTTACATCCATTCTTCGTGAATAATGTAATAAAATTAATATACATGGTAATTATAAAAATATAATTCTCACCACAAATAATATAAAAATTAAACTGCCCATGCCTGGAACTCAAGAATCAATATTCCTCATAAAAAACAACTTAAACCTTCTTCTACATTCATAAAACACTTTTGTATTGTTTTGTACATAATTAATTATCATAATTCATCAATTTCTCTGGAATCCTCCAAAAAATACACAATGTTTTCAACCAGAGTACTTATTTTCTATAAAGATTCCTCATTTCTATCTTAATTTTTTATTAAAATTTGACAATTTACTATGTAATAAAATAAGAATTATTTTCTAATTAAATTTTTTTATCATACGGTAAAAACTACTAACCACATAAAACATATTATATTAAGAAGAAAACATTCATTCATGCACTGTGTGGACTACCACCACCACGAAGTGAAAACTTGTTTTTCACCAATGCATCTTTTAACTGGTCATAAAGTTGAAATTTAAGAATAAACTGAAAATATGTAATATAATTATTATTATGGATATAAAAATTATAATCCACATCTTTTCCCTCTTATTATTTAAGATATGATTTCATTAACCATGAATTCTATAGACTACCACCTCTATATAGTAATATATCTTATTTATTTATCTAGTTTCTTTTTTGTATATTTAAAATTAATCAAATAGTATTCACCAATGTAAATAAATATTAATAATAATATTTTAATTCTGTAATGTTGTTACTAAAGTTGAACTCATTCCCTAATAAAGAGCTACCAATTTTTAAAAAATAATGAAATATGCCCATAACTAAGTACATCATCCTGATCGTAACTAAAAAGACTCTCAAATTGGATAAAATATTATGTATAATTATATAGAATAAATTCCAGTACAATTAATAATATAATAATAATGAGATTTAATAGAAGAACGAATACTAATAACACTATCACAGAACTAGTTCAAAAATATTAAAATTAAATTAACATGATATTAAAAATAGATTAAAATTTACTAATATAAATGTAGAGAATAATTATAAATGAGGAATATAACATGTTATAGTTATTTATAATATTATAAAATTAATGATTATGATATTTAGGTTTTAAATATATTATTTTATATAACATTTAAGGAAATCAAGATGAAACTTATGGTTTTTAGTATTAACCCCCTTCCATGAGGCATGCTTTGGTATTATGAACCAATATTAATTTATATAGTGTTACTACATCATACATATATCCTAAATTATCAGAAAATTGGAAACATAACTTCCATTCATCCTCTTCCTTAATATGGTGTGATATACTAGACCCACTCTCTAAGATCTGGTCCACAAACACATACTTTACATAATGGATTTGATACAAAGTAATAGGGAATCGATAAAACAATCCTTCGTTAAAATTTTCAAATTTATTATTTCATATATAATATCAAAATAATATTTTTAAGATTATATAATTATTGAAATACGAAAAATTAATAATAAATCCAATATTTTATATCAAATAGACATTTTTCTTTATTATATAAAAAACTACATATTTCATAATTATTCCCCAACATATCCCACAATTTTATTAACACATTTTATCCTTATAAAAATTCAATGGGTACTTATTTTCATCAAAACCATGTAAATGGAAATATAAAAATCGGTGAGCTCAAATGATGAATAAGGGAAAACATAATACATAATCTATCCAAACACAAGCATGTATTTGTAATATGACATCAATTAATAATCTAAATATTTCCATTGTAATATAAAATTAATAATATATTGTATCCTTGATAAAAATGAAAACATTTATGTCAATAATTCATTTATTGTATTGATTTAATTCATAATGTCGTGCATTAAAAACATGTTGAATAGACCTTTAACTAAGACACTATCATCTTATGTGAATTTTTTCACACAAAAAACAAACCTATTTTTTCTCCTGAGACTTTTTGATGCATCAAGGGGATCTATAATTATATGTCCAAACTATTATCTTCCTAATTCCGCTGAATTCCCCATAGTAGTAAACAAGGCCTTCCATCCCATTCACTAAGTATCCTTTTTCTAAATAAAAAACATATATATCCATATAATGAGTAATTCTAAAGATCAATACATAATCATCTAATATTATAAATAAATAATCATCCATAATTCAGTTAGTCTATATCATGTCAGTCCATGGGAATAATGTACCCAAATTAAATGAAATAATTATAATTGAATGGTTATAACCCAATGAACAAATGCTTACAAAAATCTGTACTACCAAGGAAACAAGTGAATTAATATAAATAGGATTATGGTGAAATGATTTAGCATGTAAATCCAATAAAATAAAATAATTATGATAAAAATAAATCATTGGTTTGTGAATACTCAATATAACGAAAACATAGTGTGAAAAATCTATTTTCACTCAATGAATCAGAACTTAGACCAAGAAAACCCTTAAAGCATTAGAAACATTAAAATACAAACCCCCTAAAAGTGATGGATTTAAATATAAATTAAAATACAATAATTAAAATATAATTCCAGTTATTATATTTAAAATTCAATCTATTTACACCACAAAAATTATCATATATATGTCATCTAGTTTATACCTATTTTAAACACTTGGTGTGAGTAGCCATTATTGCTTAAAAATAGTTTTGTAAAAGTAATATTAGTATCATTTCATTTTCCATAGTACGTAAAAATGTAAATATATAGGGTACTGTTATATATTATCCAATATAGTTTATATTTATATAATCTCGTTCCATTGTATTTTTTTTACAAATAAAAATGATGAAATTAGTGATGATCATGTTGTTGAAATTCATAATAAATGAAATTTGTTTTTTAATTAATGACTTTAATGTTTATATATACCTAAAAATTAAAAAATAAAACATTATATTACTATTTTAAACATATTATGCTATTAAATAATATGTCACATTAATTCATTATAAAAATTGATGTTTTTGTTCATGTAGGTTGTTAAATCGACACGAACATTAAACTACCATGGTTAATGGATGATTATAAGAAGTTATAGTTGTTATATAATTATACCAGAATTAGAAAGATAATATTTAGTTTTTATTAATGTGATATATAACAATTAAAAAATAATTATAGTAAAATATAATATATATGAAAATATTATATAGTTTGTATAAACATAATTTCCTCGTAGTATTACTCCTTAAGATGGTTATTGTTACAAATATCCCTTTTTTATAATAATATATATATATTTATAAACTTATATATACCAGATATAAGTCATGACAAAAATAAAATATAAATTTACTAAATTTATTTCAATAACCATATTTTAAATGTATTTATAAAAAAATGTTATGTTCATAGAGGTGGTAATATGCACACACACATGAGAAACATTTTCCATTTTTTAAAATTCAATGGGATTGGAATATATAATTGTTATTTAATAAATATAATAACATTTAATTATATTATTTATGATTACTTCCTTATATACATATGGTAATAATAGGATAGGAGTAGGGTGTAATATATGGATAAATAATGAAAGTAAAAGTGTAAGTAATACTTACATTGGGAATTTTGATCTTCTCTTGAAGTATCCTCTGGAAATATAGGATTTGGGGGAAATTTTTAGTAATAAGGGCATAAAAACATATATATTGGTTCTCAAAGAATTAATTGGGTTGACTTTTCTGAGAATTTAAAACAATAGGTGTGTCTTGATGTAAGGTTAGGTGAGGTCCTTTTATTGGTGAAAAAGTGACAGAAATAATTGGAAAATAATTTTAGCTAAGGGATAAGAGTTGAATTTCATGTGATTTAGGTGAATTGGGTGGCTAAAAGGCAGGTGAGACATATGGGAATGACTTTTATAGCTAAAATTGGATTTCAAGAAGGTGTTCGGGACCCATTAATTATTTAAAATTTTAGAGATTTCATTTACCATTTTTACCCTAATTAATTTTGACTAAATATTAAACTATATAATTATTTTTTTACTAAAGATATTACATGACATGTATTATCATATTTAAATGGGATGAATCCATTTTTGGGATCCAACTAATCAAATTAAAATTGTATGGTTTATAAAAATTAATTTTGAAATAAAAATATTTAATGAATTAAATTTTTTAGACAATATTATTTATGATTTAAAATACAAAATATATGATTGTAAATTCAAACAATAAATTTAAAAATTAAAAATTAATATATAAAATACATTTTAGGTCTTTTAAAAATGATTAACTAATTTCAAACTCATACAAATATATTGATAATGTTATAAAATATATAATATTTTTAAAATTTATATTTTTCATTTTTCACCAAAAAATAATTCATTTTATAGAAATACAAAAAATTCAGTTTAAAAAATTATTATCATCAGGAATATTAAAATAATTTTCAATATTTTTAAATTCAAATTCTAAATTCTAGAAATTTAGAAATTGATCATCTAAATGAAAAGATGAGAAATAATGAAAATTGATCTTTATAGAGAGATTGATTTTTACGATGGAAAAAATAATGATTTATATTTCCATTCATTTAAAAATTATGTTATTATTAATAAATAATTCATATGAAATTTATTTTATCATCACTAATATCAAGACTCTTGAAAAGGAAATTGGTATTTCATTCAAAGAAAATATCTCAAAAAATATATTTCTTATTATTAAATGATAGTATAAGTCATTTTAGATATTTAAATTAAATTCCATTAATATTAAACATAAAAATTATTTTATTTCTATAAATATTTCTTAATTATATTATTCTCATTAAATTCCACTAATTCAAAATCATTCTTTTAAGGTAAAATATTTATATAAATAATTTCATTAAAATATATTTTGGATTCCATTTAGTTTGGTGTTATATGAGAATAAAACTACCAAACACAATTAGATTATTTAAAGGTAATTATATATTAAAATCTCATTTTGTCTCATTTGATTCCCCCCATAATAAATTTCAACCTTCAACTTCCAATCATTTTTCCTTGATTAATGTAGGTGATGTTACTCTCAACATATTTATCATTTTTGATATACCATAAAAATATTGAATCTATAATACTATCTTAGGATATATAGTGTTACTTATACATTCTAAAACAATGTTAAAATTTTATATAATCATATACCCACATATTTATATACCCTAATGATATATTCCCCATTACATACTTTTTAAAAAATATCATAATTTCCATGAATATAAATAACAATGAGATTATATTCTACTTCAAAAATAAACCACTAATTAATAAATTAAAAAATTATTCTATTTATATCATTATATCATAAAATTCATAAAAAACACCAAAAATATAATGGATTAACTTTTCCATAAATCAATAACCAATTTTATGGCTATGAGCACTATTTAACTCACTTTTATCAAAATTAATCAACCCATTATTTCCATAAAATCAAGCACATATTAATCCTCACATTTCTCCATATCTCAATCATGTGTTCTCAAATATTTTTCCTCAAAAATATAATCTCGGTATAAAAATTACTATCCATTGTTGCTGATACTATTTAAATATGTTCTCATATTACTTATATAAAATCACTAAAGAACTATATTTATATGTTTCTCGTAATCCATACAACATATAGGAAATATCATAAGGAAATTGATAATCAAAAAAGACCAAAGAGACTAGAAATGATTTTCATGATATAATTTCAATAAAAATATAAAAATATACCTTAATTAAGAATTGTAAACCATTATATTCCACCATAACAGAAAATAAAAAGATTCATAATCATTTTTGTATGATTCATTTTTAGTTAAAAGAAACAGTGTTTTATTATAAATTTCATTTCTCAGAGTAATTTTCATTATCTTAAATCAACTAACTACTAGAATCAAAACAATTTATAAATAAATTTTTAGTAAATGATCATATATATTTGAAAACCCAATCATAAGGTTTATTTTATCCTTCATTTTACTCTTTTTATACATTTATTTCAGTCTATAAAGATTTACGTTGGTATCATTTATACTTCATAACCAAATATCATAATTTATCTAAGAATTGAATCATTTATAGTGGTTCATAAAGGATATATGATAAACCAAATAACATACCTTGGGAATGTCTATATAGATGTGAAATATTACGAAAACTCATATTTGATTAGTGTGTTGATTGATTCATTTCTCAACTATCCCATTTTGGGTGATTACTAATTAGAACAATTGTTCATAAAACACATCCACATACTGATATCAAATCTGTGATGTATTGCTAAGGGAAACACCTATCTAAGACATTAAAAATACTTCGATATTTCATCCTATAATTTTAATCTTCTCTTGGTTCTTCACACTCTTTCAGAAACCAAAATACCTAAATAAAATTTCAATTATTACGATAACAATAAATCAAATAATTTTCCCAAATGGTTATCTATATCATTATATATAAGATCTAACATAACTTATCAACCCATAAATTATCCTCTATAATCATTATGATATCTAAATTTATATGAAATATTATTTTCAAACAAATTGGGACACCATAGACCTACTCTCCCTTGTAGATTGCCACCAGGACACACTTTAATTACACATGTTGATACAAAGTGTAAAGTACATGATAAAAACATCCTTAATTAAAATTTTATATTTGATAATTGAATAACATACACCCATGTATAATTTTAGGATTATATTTTTATATAACTGAAAAAATTAATTTAATAAACTATATGTTATTTGTATTAAAGAAAAAAATACACTATATATAAAACTAGTTAACACATAATGATCCTTCAAAATATCCCAAAAAATCATTAAAATGCATTCAATATAAACATTTCATATATACTAATTTTATTTATAACATGTGGAATGAAAAATTCATATCTGGTGAGCTCAACTGCTCTATAAGGGAAAAATATAACTATGCTATCAAAACATAAGAATGGTATACATAATATTGAAAAAATTAATAATCTTAATAATTATACAATCATCTAGAACTAATATCATAACATATCTATGATAATAAATAAAATAGATATATAAATAATATTGATCTCATATTTATGAAATTCATAATGTCGAAAATAAAAACATATTTTTAAGATCTTTTTCGAAGACACGATCATATTCTGGGAAGAGTTATACACTAAAATTAGACCAATTTTGTCTCAATATACTTGTCAACGTGTTATGGGGCTGTATATTTTTGGTTCCCCACTCATCCCTAGACTAAGTCTAATACATTAACAATAAGATTCCACAAGACATTTAATATCAATCCCTAATTAACCCAGGGATATATAACAATATAGATATATATATATAGTGAAAAATATATAATATAAATACTTGATCACCCTAAATTTCTAGTCAATAATCATCAAGAATATCAATATTGTCCTGATGAAAATAATCGGATAATAAGATCATATCCTATCATGAGAATAAATTAATGTGGTCAAAAAACACATATTCAACAATACAAAAATCATATATAATAGAATATTAACATATATTAGTCCAAAAAAATTACCCAAGTAAATAAAAAAGATAACATGACCATATATCATCCTAATAAAGAAGTTGGATGGTCAAATAATTCAATGTAAACTTTCCAATAATAATTAATATTGGACTAACAATATAAAATCTTCCAATACATTTCCACAATATAATTGAATAATAATATTTCATTTTTAAATTCATCAAATATGAATTATATAAAATATGGTGTCCAAATTTTATAGATCAATGAGATTATGGCTGTGTAAATATTGTAATAATAGGATCATAAGCCATCTATAGAAAGAAAGTGGATAGTTGTGAATGAACATACCCTAATTAGTGCGAAATAATTATCAATGGGATTATGTTGTAAGAATTTATGTCACCAAAATAACATCATAGGTTACAAATAAATATAATCAATGGGATTAATTTACCTAATATAAATGAAATAATTTCTATATAATTACCATAACTTAATAAATGAAAGTTGACTATAAAATAATATTTCCCACTGGGAAAAAATCATTTTCTACATGAATACAAGAATATTGTTTCAATTGTAAATCCCATTAAATACAAAAACTATGATACAAATATATCCATCTATTTTGAATACACCAAATAAATAAAATATTGTTTTGAAAATTTATTGCAACTAAAATATTTATCATTGTTATCAAGGAAACTCTTAAGGGTTTAAAATTTTTTAAATATAAATACCTTGAAAGAGATCAGTTGAAATTAAACATAAAATAAAGTTATTTAAAGTCCATTCATGATATTATATATATATATATAATAGGTGTTATATACAACAAATAAATGAAATTGGTATTATAATACTAAACTGGCCACAAAGAGATGAACTTATTACAAAACCCCTTACATCGGTCTGTATTCATTCATATCATGAACTAGTTTTCCAAAACAATTAAATTATTTTTATTAAATATATAACCAAAAAATTTATACATAAATTTTACCATGTATACTCAAAATTTATAAAATTCATATAAATAAATAAATATATATATATATATCTAATTTTTTACCTCTTCTCAATACATTATGTATGTAATCTTTATTTCTTTGATATAGTTTGGTAAAAGATGTTTTGGTATCTATTAATTCTCCAAGTTAAATAACTATTATATAATCTAATGTACTATAATATATATTCCAAGGTATTTTATAAAGCTATAATATCATTAGATGGTATTTTTGGTTCCAAATCATGAAGATGAAATTGGTGATGATCATGTTTCTCTAATTCTAAATGAATGAGTGGTTTTTTCATAATTTTTTTGTTAAATGTCGATATAACCATTTTTAAACCCGAAAAGAATTATTTACCTACATAAAAATGTTATTCCAATAAATATGTTATAATATTCAATTGTGATTCAAATTCATAGAATTTTTCATGTGGGTGGTCAAATATTCCCACATAAGAATATACCATGATTGATGGTTCATTATGAGATTCTTTAGTTTTAATAACACTATATTGGAAGAAAAATATTATTATTTAGTGTTTATTACATTAATTTATATTATTTTTATGAATGTATAGTAATAATTAATTGATATTAAAGATTTATGTATTAGAATCAAAATATTATCCTCTTAGTGTTCTTGTTTAAAACCTGAAATCATACAATTATATCTTGGTTCTAATATTAATTATTGAATGACTAATTTATATTTAAAAAATACAAATATTTACATAAATAACAAATCTATTCAATAAAACAATTTTCATGACAATATTTGAAATGTGGTGACGAAAATTTAATGTTCTTTTCATGGAGGTGGTAATCTGCAAATGTATATGGAAAAATTTTATATCTTTTAAATTAAATAGGTGTGAATATATAGTGGTCATATGATAAATATAATATAATTTCAGTATATTATTTATAATGATTACATTATATAAATAAGGATAGAAAGGGTTTGGAGGATGGTGAATGGGAAGGATAAATCATAAATGTTGAAGGGTAAGTAACACTTTTGTTGAGAATTTCGATTTTCTTTGAAGTATAAATTTGAAATAAAAGACATGTGGATCTTTTTTGAGTTTACTGGCTTATTATATGTATAGGATCTATGGAAGAAGAAAATTGGTAATATTTCCATGGAAATATTTATGTATTGGTGTGTCTTGTAGTGGGAGTAGTTTGAGATCATTTTATAGATTAACATGAGATATGGATCATTGAAAATTAATTTTATTTGAGTTTTAATAATGGGATTTAATGAGTTTTTGGTGACTTAGGTGGAGAAGTAGTAGGTGGCAGAAATGAGTATGAATTTTATACAAAAAAAATCTTTCTCAAAGTTGTAACTGACCTTTTTATCATTTAAAATTTGAGATACGTTTTTTTCTAGTTTTACCCTTATTAATATGAAGTAAAAATTAACCATGATAATGATTTTATTACATAATATATAAGATGAACCGTTTGAAAAATTTTCAATTTTTTGAATCCAAATTTTCACTACATTTAACCTAAATCAATTTTAAATGTAGATATAAATTAAATGTTAAAACCAAAATTTATAACATATTAGAAACACCTTTTGAAGAAATATTTTTATATTTTAAAATATCAAATATTGGTTTGTAAATTAAATAATATTATAAATTAAAATATAAAATTAATATTTTATCTTTTAAAAATGTTTCATGAATGTAAAATTCAAGCAAATATATTACATATTTCATGGAAGTAATGTTCATTGTAAAAATTATATTTTTCATTAGTCAAAGAAACATTCTTTTTAGAAAAATATCAAAACATATAAATAATAAAATATTGCAATGATGAACACAAAACTAATTCTTCTAATTAAAATTTTAAATTTGATAAATTTCGATATTTAATAAAATGATATGGTATATTAGAAAAATGCATTTATAAATAAAATTCCCTTCCAAAAAATTAAAAATTCTTGTTCATATATCCAATAATATACCAATTAAATTATTTTTAACCAATGATTAATATAAAATATATTTCATCGCATATATTCAAAAGTTTCTTGAAATTGGAATACAAATCTCAAATAAAAGAACTTTTTGTAAAAATATTTTATTTAGAATAAGATTATCATTTTAATCATTCTAACAATACCAATTGTATTTAACTATTATCTAAAGTATTCATTATTTTATTTCATTAAATATTTGATAAATAGGTTTTTCACATTAATTCTATCTAATTTTACAGCTATATTTTATTGGTTACATTTATATTTATATTTGTAAATAAATATATCATAGATTCATTTCAGTTAAGTTATTTAAATATTGAATGCTATTAAATACAATTAGATAATTTAAATGTAATTTGATATTAATTTCTCGTGGTGTTACATGTGTGTCAAAATTGGTAGCATCCTTGAAATATAACGTTTTTTCATGACTCAATATACATTCCCTGATTTAATATTTCTCTTTGATCTAGCTCTTAAATTTCATATATTAAACCCTATCTCTGTATTAGTAGATCATTTTTTGATAAAAATATTACTTAAGGACTATTTTTATTCATTCATTAAAATTAAACTACGTTATGATTATTTTTAATCCTCTTAAATAGTGGTTTTTCTTCCGTATTGATAATTTCTCTTCCTTACAAAGTAATTCTAGTTTATTTGAAACCAAAATTTTTTTTCCTCCCATGTGACCTTCATATTTCCATTATAATCAATTTAAAATAATATATTATTATTTATTTCATAGTGTGTTACACTCAATATAGGTTTTCTAAATAAATAAAGGTTGTCTTCTGAAACCACCAGCTTTACTTTTCGCATACACAATGTCTTTCATTCTTCTCCCTTTTTGTCTGGATTATTCTAAGGTTTTCTTTCTTATGAGTTATATAAGTTCATTAAATATATACCTTTAATAATATAACCTTTTTAGTTTTAACACATTTTTATACTATCTTTAAAATTACCACCTTTATGTAGTCCCAACTTATGGGAACATTCGTATTTCCAATATCAGAAAAACTGCCACCTCTATAGAAAAATTTTCACCATGTATAGAATTTAATTCCGTATTATATTGTGAATCCTTATGATATAGAATACTATTATTATTTGATGAAATATTTAGAAACCTTCTTCTTTATCTGGATTTTTATCATTCTTATTGTTTTTGTATATTTTATTTTCCTCATGGGGCCTATATACACCTGTATATATTATTATTTTCATTCTGTG
Organism: Viscum album; assembly: GCA_963277665.1. NCBI lineage: Eukaryota > Viridiplantae > Streptophyta > Magnoliopsida > Santalales > Viscaceae > Viscum > Viscum album. The sequence continues at coordinate 155,888,238 of OY728128.1, read as the reverse complement.
ATGGGATGTATAGAAATTATATATCCCTTTATGTAGTGTATTCATCTCATGAGATTACATATATGGTGAATTATTAGATAGACCATGCATGGAATGTTATGTGATCAGTGGTCTTGGAATCATATTATAACATCTAAAATTTCAAAATATATATTTTTATTTAAATAATAATGAGTTTGATATCATTCTTTATACTCACTAAAACATAGGTCATAATACATTAGAAAATTATTAAACAATATTTAAATGAATTATTATGATAATATATAATATATCAATATGTCATAATAAATTTTAAAAAGTAATTTAGAAATTATGTGTGTATAATAATAGACACACATAGTGTTTAACATGGTCTATTTTAAATAAAAAAAATTATGATCATATTTTTTCTATAAAAATATAGATATATAGTTTTAATAATTATAATTTCATGAAATTATCATTACTTATTAATTTATAATATCACAATTTTCATATAATGAAATTTTCTTCATTTTTTAAAAATATCAATTTTTAGATAAAAATTCATTTTCAACCAAAGAAACTAATTTTCAATACTTTATCAATATATATGAATGAAAATTTTTATAAAAACCCATATAATTGATTAAAATAAAACCAAATAATAAAATATTGATTTTTAAAAAATTATTCGAACTTGGAAAACCCACATCCAACAATTTAGATCTAAATTAAATGTTTTCTTTGATAATGAAAATTATTTTATTTATTCATCTAATTGTCTTATATTTTCATAAAATTATTTTTTGGATTATATTTAACATAAAATAAAATTAATATGGCTTGTTATAAATTAATTAATGATTCAAAAATTATTTACATTAATAATTTTAACTGTCACATAAATTTTACGCTTAAATACATGATTAATTATAATAAATTTTTAATCCCAAGCCATATTTATTTTAAAAATAACATATTGTAATTATAGTTTTTTAATTTATAAAATTAATATAAAATATATGATTATAATAATAAAATTATTCATTAAGATAAAAATTAATCAAGATCATGTTAATTAATTAATATGGGTGAAAGTAAAAGTTACCTTGGAAAAGGTACAAATAGGTAAAGTTGAAAACTACAAGTAAAAACAACTAAATAACTGTAATATGTCGAAAAAATCATTTTAAGGGAGTATTTTTTGGAATATCAGTTCTCATTGTCCCAAATTTACTCATGTGTGAGTCTTTTATAATGAATAATGTAAATATATAATTTAGTAAGTGAATGTGTTTCCTAAACTATCATTTAATTCGCTTATAAATTTGAGAACTAGCACTCATTCAAGGTATACACCTTACATCAGTTTCCTAGAAACAAATCCTCCAATTATCTAATCATATAACACAATCACATTAACCTAATACCTTTTCCATATTTAATTATCCTATTTCCATCATTTGGATGGATATTTCCAAGGAAAACAGTGTTACCCACATGAGTATTACTCTACTTTTATTTTTTGTTTTTAATGTGAATCTTCCTAATCTTATTTAAATTTGTTAATATAAATAATTTAGTGTCATATATATATAATTAAATTTTTTATATTAATATAAATGAAATTATTTATTCATCTTTTTGTGTCCTCTCATCAAACAAAGGCATTGATCCTGTGTCTGTATAGATTACCACCTCCATGAAGTGATACAGTATTTTTTCACTACTATCTATTATGGATAAAATACAAGATGGGTTTTATGAATAATTTTTTATTTAATTTATAAATTTATAAAGTTATTAATTTAGTTTAATTACCTTCATTTTTTCTGTTTATTGATCAATGGTTTCATAAATTGCGAGTACATGCAGGCCACCACCTCTACGGATAATGAATTCCCACTAGCATCACCACCTATAATCAATAGTTATAATATAGGATTTAATTAAAAAATATATGAAATAAATTAAATTTATATTATTTTTTAAATGTTAAACTAACCATATGTATTGTCAATCTTTTACTTATTCTATCATTATGAAATTTTTAGTAAGGTCAGTTAACCTTAAACTTGAGAAATGTTGTAATGTTTATATAGTGTATGATTAAGCAATGGTATACACTACTAATGATGTGTAATAATAAGTTATTAATTATTTTATTGATTTAATGTATATATAATTTTAATATCTAATAATTTTGATAATGTATCATATTTGTTCACTAACATTTTACAGGACAATATTGTCCACAACATTGTCTTCAAGAGACGTAATTAAAACTCTAATGGGGTGAAAGTGGAGTATTATAAGAAATCATAGGAAATATATTAAAAATTCATAGGTAATATTTTAATCATTACATTTTTATCAAAGATAAAGAATAAATATTAACATTAAAAAGCATGTGAAAGACAATTAAAATTGTTAATACCCATTGATAAAAATAAGCTATAATTAATACCCATATTCATAGTTAAAAATTATAAATAATATATATAAAGTATATATAGAGATGAATAATGTTATAATATTTATCTATAAGATATTAATGTTTTTATATAGGATTTTATAACATGATCGACTATGTATGTAAACATGGTAATTTATTTTTGAATAAAACATCTTTTGTTCACACACTTTTTACTTTAAACAATAATTTAATTTTATATGGGGTATAAGCTTCCAAATTTTTAGTTTATCATGAAATATATTTTAATTATTTTATTTACAGTAATTTTTGATCAATTTCTTCTTCGACGATTTTGGTTAAAAAGACACCAAACTCTTAACTCATGTTCTTTTCTGAGAAGTCAAAAAAATTCTCATGAAATTGATCTTAGAAGTCTCCTTAGCCTACCGTTTCCATTTTGGATTTTTTGATATGGTATATATTAGAGGAAATTAATTATAACACTAAAAAAATTTAACTATTTTTTAATTTTAATTTAAAATTTCACATAGCATTCATTATATGAAAAACCACGTTTATCTTTCATTACATGCAATAATGAATTTCTTCGATATCCTTCATGACACAAGAGACTGAGCGTCAAAAAACATGAAATAGTATTCTTAAAAAAGATTTGTTAAGATGAAGGATATTAATTAAAGTAACTATTTTCTGAAATATACTTATTTATTTATGATTTAATATAAATTTATTTATAACTCACTAGTATATAATAAATAATTTTTTTGTAAATAAATTTTATTCTTCAAATAACATGTTTTCTTCAAAAATGATATTAATTTTCATTTATATAAAAATAATATAATTATTATATATATATATATATAATTTTTTTAAAAAAAATATCCTAATTTTTATAGTCATCATATAAAATTTATATAATAGGGAAATATTTGGATTTTCAAAAAATAATTGATTTTTCTGTGCATGGTTAAAAATATGGATTTTTGTAATACTATCATTTATTCTAAATTAATTATGTAGTATAAATTTCCCACTATCATTTAAATTAACATAGGAACTATTTATTTATATTTAATTCACTTAATTATTTTTTAAGCAACATTATATAGGATTTTACAATAATTTTTGTTTTTTGGTTTAAAAAGTGTTTGTTTCTAAATACTGTTTTAAAATGAATAATGTTTCTCCATTTTAATTAGCTTAAGTAATACCTAATTTAGTATGTTTTAATATAAATTTATATACTATATATCATTAATTATTTATATATATTTATAAAATTATTATAATTATACATACAGTTAATATAAAATCATCATGTGATTTATAAATTCACTTCCTAAAAACATTGTTTTTTGTCACATCTATAGGGTCATTTTAATTTTGTTAATTCCAATTTTATAAAACTTATTTAAAAAATAAACTTCATTTTTAATTAATAATTTCAAAATTATATTATATTGAATTATTGTTAATTAATTTAAATGTTTAATTTTATATGAATATTGAAAAAATACTAAATTTTGATTAAAAACTTCCTTTTTTAAAATTATATAAAAAGGAAAATTATATTTTAAATTTGGTTAAAAGTAAAATAATTTCAAATAATTTCATATATATGTTAATCCAATTTAATTTATTGGAATCAATTTTATTTGGAAATTGAATATAAAAAACGTTACAATCTATTGATCATTTTATCATTGGAATCCCGATTTCTTATCACGTCAATGGGATTAATTATAAATTCAATTTCTCCACTAATATGAATGTAATTTAGATAAATGGATTCCTTTTATATATAATATTATTTATTTTATCTATTATGTTTTTATTTAATTTTTTACCAAATAGAATACTGAAAATATTAACAATTAATAACTACACATAAGGTAAAAATGAGATTACTGGGGGTTAAAAAAATGAAGGTTAAAAGGATCCAAAAAATTTTATTGAAATTTATTTTATGAAAATATTTTTTCCGTATAATCTATAAATCTCGATAATATTCCAATTTAGATCCTTTTTTTATTATAAAAAACATGGGTATACCTTTTTATTTCTATATTATTATATTCATTCCACTCTCCTCACTTAAAAATTGCCTACCACACACCTCTCTAATTCACACCTTAAATACATTTTAGTTCATCAAATACCAAAAGAAAAAAATTCCCAATTACCTAATATTTTCCTATAATACTAATTTTATTATCAAATACACTTATGGATGAATATTTGTGGAAACCTAATGTTATTACATGAAGAAGAATTAATGTTCGTCAATTAGCATTTTTTATCACTTTATCATCCTCTATAAATTCATTTTTAATAATGATGATACAATAAAAATAGTATATTCCATATAATTATATTTCTTATGTTATGTTAATGATCTGTAATCTCCTCAACATCATAAAATGGGTTACAAAAAATCATTCATTTGTACGATGGACAACCGCCTTGCGAACCGCTGTCAGTCATTTTTTCATCACCAACTCTCATGGTTGGGTATGATGAATTATCTAATGTATATAGATATATATATTATTTTTAACACAATTATACCTATATATTCATTATATGATATATACATTTTTATATTCTATTCCATAAAGGATATGATAATGTAGCTTGTCTGTATGGTAGACTACCACCTCATAAAGCGCTGTGATTCAGTTTTCACACAAGCTTTTAATGGAAGATAACAAGTATAAATATTGTGATATACATGAATTAATTATGATATTAATGACTTATTTATCTATATTAAAATATAATATTTCAATTTATTTATTATTATTTTACTCATTTAATGATAATTACATTGTTTATATATGTATGGACTACAACCTTCATAAAGTGACGTGACTCTCTTTTCACCACCACATGACTTGGATGATATTTATAAGTATATTATAATAAATAATATGGTCTTTATAATTTTATGATTATTGTTTATAGATAACAAACAACATACATCCTTACAAAAATAATTGATGAAAATGGATAATTTATTAAAGTGTACATATGGTCTACCATCTAAATGATCGTAACATACATCATTTCTGAAAACCATCCTTCAAGATGGGAATAAAATTTATTGTTTACGTATAAATATGATAATTATATAATTATTATTATGGATATTTAAAATATAGATCCATGTTCAAATTAACAAAACTATGAATTACAATTCAAAAAATTTATGTAAAACAGAGTCGTTATTACCAGAAAGGTTTCATTAACATGGAGTTGTTAATAACAAAGTAATAAAAGGAAAAACATACATACTATATATTATGATATATATAATAATTTTTTTCTTGTTTTTATAATAAAATTATATTTATTATACATAAGGATTTAATGAGTACAAAGGAAGTCCAGACCTACAGTAAGGGATTTCTGTCTCACATTAAATTTTAGGGGAAAAATTACATATTCAGCACATGTTAACTTTATGTGGTGTATATAATACACATGAATATATTTTATAAGGATTCTAATTAAAATTGGTATTTAATTATTTATTTATGGAACTCACTTTAATGGGGATTATGGTTCAAAAGTTACCAAATCTGTAAGGGTTTTGTTTCTTAATTTTAATTCATCGAGTCATATGATTATGTTATGAACCAATCATATTATTAAATTTATATACACATACCAATTTCTATGTAATATAATGAATATATTTATCCTCATGATATTCGTAATTTCATTTAATTTTTTTACTTCAAGGGTCTGACATTTCTATGATACAAAAGTTGTAATGATTTTACATTATAATCTCATCATTTATCGGTATTATTTAGGATCATATTTCCAATTAAAGAATATCTTCACACATATCACAATAAACTAAAAATTTTATTCTCTTATGTTTATTTCTTATGAATACAACTTTTTTATTCTATTTCCTGTCATTATGTACTCAATCATTCATAATAATCTTTTGAAGAGAAATGGTATTTATTTCTCACTTCAGTAAAAATCCATTTTTCTCCGAAAAAGACGTTTTATTAGAAAATTCATAAATTTATTAAAAGTTATATAAATGATTTATTAATGAAAATTTTACCCACGTTTAACTTTACTAAAAAATTGAACGTAATATTCATGTTATTTGAAAAACAATTATCATTTGTATTTTATCAAAAATGTTAGTGGATTCGATGTTTAAATATGTACGGTAAGAACAAAATTTTCCACCATCATGAATATTATTTATTTTTATGATTTTTTTTAAATTATCAAGGTTATTTTCAAATGAAATTATTTCTTATAAAATATATTTGAAAAAATAAATGTGAAAATGGTATTTTTCTATAAGAAATGATTGAAATGATTTTTAAATATTCCTGTAAAACATTATGAATTTATTTTCTATGAAAAATACATTAAAATTTTTTAAATTCTTAAAAACAATTTCTTAATGTGGAGATGATGTTTTCATAAAAAAATGTTCCATGTATTCTATAAAAAATATTTTCTATCTAATATGACATCCATTGATATTACATATGTTATAATGTGGATACGATCTAATGAAAACATATTTATTCTTTCTTAGAAGGGTTTATGTTTATGATCATTGGAATTATTTGAATCCCATTTCAGTTACATTAAATATAGAATGAAAAAATGATAAAGAAACGTTCTTCTTCTTCGAGTGGTTATGCTATGAAAAAATGATGTAATTGTTATAAAACCCATTTCTTTTCCAATTTTAATGTTATGATAAAATATTTATGAAACCCATTTCATTTCATGTCATCTAATACGATCAATGATTTGTGACCTTTTCTTACACATATGAATGATTTTTATTATGTGATGTTGGTTATGTTAAGACTATGGATATTGGTAATATTATAAACAACATAGGTGGAACCTATATCTCCCTCTAATCAATGAGGTATTGATTAATATAAATGACCTCAAGGGATATATGTGAGGTTATATTAGTCTTGAAATAGGGTATATGATAGGTTATCCAAATCCAGAAGGATGGTTCATGGGTGGTAATTTTAATCCTGATGTAGGTGCACTAGTGTTTAGTACAATCCTAAAAAGTTTTGAATTTTTTTGCAGGTACCCCTAACATATGTTTTTCTCTGCATATATGTAAACAAAAAATATAAGTCTTATCATAATATCATGCTCTCATGGGTCATGTTATTTAATTCCCATATGATTCATGTATTAGGAATTTTTAATTTTTATTCCATGAATCCTGATAATGATCTTTGATATGCTGAGTATGGTATTCAAATGTTATTATCATGTCATGATACCCTTATACTCATGTTATTATTGTATATCCCCATTTTTTACACTTCCTCAAAATTAGAAATCATATTTATTATGTTTCTATCACTATGTTATGAAGAATGGTGTTAAGTATGGTATGTTTGATAAGATATTAAATATATGGAATTTTAGATTTAATGCCAAAACTGTCTAATATATTTGATAAATTACCACCTAATCAATTTTTTAATACTTATGGGGTTTGAAAAGTTATTATTTTACAAATTAAATGGTTTAAAAATGTTCATTGTCGTACTTAATTATTTCTATAATTTATTTACTTATTTTTTAATATTTTTTCTAAGTAAAAATATATTTAAAAATCATTGTGAGCCACTTATGATAGCCCTCATCCACTTAGGGGACCCATTTGGTCCACCCAATGGGAAGGATGACCACAAGAATCTATCAAGAATAATTTGAAGAATAGTCGCATAATGGATACCCACAACACCAAATTCATTATTTAGTGGTGGTTTTCTAAAAATAACCACAAAATATTAATTTTTTTATTAAAAACCCAACTTTCTCCTAAGCCCCACCATACCCCCCTCATTCATTTCATACCCTCAATTGCAAGCCCACACCTTTACTCCAATATTCCCTTATCCCTACAAGATCATGACCCCAAAGCCCCCACTGGAACTTTGTTCACCCTGGAACCCACCGAGCAGTTTACCCCACTCTCTCCCTCGCTCGATCTATCACCCTAGCCCCAGCCCTTTCCCACCCCTATGTCATCTCCATCTATCAATCCCTCACTAGAGTTTTATTCTCCCATGATCCCCACGATTTATCACCCTAGACTTCTCTAATAATCCATCCCGGCCAACCCCCTTCTCCCCATTCTCCCTGGACTCCCCCAGTGGTAATCCCTTGTTATTTTTTTCTTTTACATTCTTCTATTTCCCCCTATCTCAATTTTTCATACTTTTAGTAACTCCATTAAATGTTTGGTTTTGGAATAAGGTTCTAGGAATCTCTAAGGATGTTGATTTTGGTTGTCTTGGTAGAAATGTATTCTTGATGGATATATTATGCAGTAACCAACTTGTAGGGATCACCTAGGTCTCAAAATATATGGGTAATATTCTGGTATCAATTTAGGTTCCTGTATTATATTCTATAAGGCAATAAAATTATTAAATGTAGTTATTTATGGCCTTAATTAATTATATTTTTTTTCTTTCAAAAATTCATACTCGAGTGCGTTACCTTCTCCAAACAAATTTCTTTTTCATTGTTAGGAAACAACACACATACAGAGGTTTGTATTTGACAAGGTGTTCATGAATTATAACTAATAATCTATTTCACAAATATTACCCTATTATTGTGGTTCCAAAAATATGTTACTAGATTACTAATATTTAATTTTGTTTTTAATAATTATGAAATGATGTTCTGTTTCAAAATATTTATGTCAACATTGAATTTATTTTTTAGATGTAACATCATTCTACACTCATTTTCCAACATAGTCCAGACATATCATAATGTGTGTATCCTCAATGAAAATATATCCATCCTCATGAAATTGATTCATTATATATCAAATAACATGACTGTCACGACCCGCCTTCACCAAAAGGAGGGAAGGGTGAGAAGATTGCCAGGCCCTTCCTTCTTTAAGTTGAAGGAGAGATAATGACCCCTGAAACCCGCCTTCAATAGGTCCCGGAGTGGCAACTAGCACCAAGGGTATAGAAAATTCTCGCAAATGGAAGGCATTACCCTTTTTATTTTATAGGATCGAAAGATAAGGAGAAGAAAACCCAACAACACCAAGGTAGAAAGAAAAGTAAAGCCAAAAGTAAACCATTCCCACATGCATGTTTCACAAGTGAAAGCCACAAAGTGCAAAAAGGTGACTACAAGGTAAGTACCAAAAAGAAAAAAAACTGCAACTACTCTAAAAGTCCGAGCTAGTAAGGTCCTGCGTGATCCCCGAAGTCCTCCTGGAAACCTGAAAGCAGTTTTATATACGTAGGGTGAGTATACAAGTACACTCAGTAGGGAAAACCAAGACTCTCGTGCACAAGTAGGGGAACGTACTAAAGTCCCATGAGAAAAAGAGTAAACCAAACACCTAACAAGGAAAACTATCCATCCCATGCATCACCAAGGCTCACTCCCCAAATCACGCAAGTCATGTAATATATATAATAAGAGCACATCGATGTTTGGGTACCCCACGCCACTTTCCCACTGGTTATTGAGACATCCTACGCATCGGACCAATCCCGCCATTCTCACCACAGTCCCACTGCCACACCCGCCCGCACACACCTAGGCCACAACCACATGCAGTCCCACTGCCGAAATCCCGCCCGCACACACCTGGGCCTCAACCGCATGCAGTCCCACTGCCGAATCCCTCCCGCACACACCTGGGCCACAACTGTCACATGTAACCATGCCTGTAAACACCTAGGCCAGAACAACCACCGACACGCCCTAAGACACCTGGGCTAAAGGATCCACTTCCACGCCCGAAGACACCTGGGCCTCATCCCGAAGACACTTGGGAAACCACCTGACACACACACCTGGAAAACCACCACAACGCCCCGCCCGATGGTTCTTGAGCTAATAATGGACTTCAGGCCATCACAGCCTGGCCGAAGGTACTTGGGCTATCCGGGAAAGGGAGCAGAAAAAGAGCTAATAACCAGCCACTAAGGATAGTGTTGGGAAAAACACCCTTCCCCCATAAATGGGGGTGTTCGTCACTAAGTGATCAAATTGGGTGGGGCGCGAATAAGAAACACAAAGCTACAAGTATAGATATTGGTAAAAAACACTCACCCAAAGCTTAGGTTTTCCTAGACAACCTACAGAACACAACACCACTGCGTCCGAGTCACAGTTCACGACCCTTGCCCACAAAAAAACCATTTGTCCCATTCTTGTTTAACGTTCAGTTAAAATGTTCAATTAATTTTAAGCACTACTGGGCAACTACCATAAGCATAACCAAGGAAAGCGTCAAAAGCATGGATCAACCAAAACACTCACACCCGGTTCTGTCAACAGAGGATCTATCCCCAATTTGTGATATGAACGAGTAACCGCTCGGATTTAAACTCACAACCATCGAAACCATACCAACAGGGAATCCCATCCCCAAATTCACACAACCACCGAGAGTATAAAAGAACAGGGGATCCCATCCCCTCCAACATTTCAAGCAATCGGCCCGAAAGGAAAACAACCAACTACCACTACAAACACAAGTCAGGGATTTTCAGATTTAAATGACTTAACACACTCCATGATTTCAAATTCCGTGTGTTCTAACCGGGAGTTATCACAGAAGGGTTGATCCTGGTGCTTTCAACTTATTCAGCCGGGCATACGTGATTAACCAATTTCACAGCAGGAGTTCACAATTTCATCAACCCATTTAAAACATCACGAGGGGATTCATCAGTGCACATACAACGACCACCTACGGCCACAATTTTCAGAAAACATAAACCATCAAAACTAAAAAGGATGATCAAAAGATAAAGCATAAACAACGATCACAACCCCTTCCCCTTCTTTCTTTAGAACTTCGTTTATTATCTTCATTAAGGTTCGGTTCAACCAATTCAATAGGAACAAAATAACGCCCACCCCGCATGATACACAAAAGTGAGAGACGAGAGAAATTCCATACTTGTTGATAGATGATCGATGTTTAGGCCGGGGGGGCGGAACATTACGGATAACGATGCGGCGGGCCCGATGCACCAGAAGAGCCATGATCGAGGAAGGGGGAAACCACAGCCTAACCCTTAATTTATAAGAGCCGGGGACAGTTGAGGTGAAATCGCGAAACCACGTAAGATGTGGAAGTTATGGGTTGACCACGCGGATTGACTCATCATTAAAGGTGCTGGGTGGTTTAAACCGACTCATGAGTCGATTCAGTATCTAATTAAAGCTTTTGTGCTCGTTTCGGGTCTTTAAGACATTTTCTTTTTTTTAAACGAGGCAGAATAGGGTTTAAAACACTATTTGCGAAAAAGGAGCATTACTGGAACAACTTGGCAAGGCCGGGTGACGTCGTCCGGTTCCGCCGATCGGTCACACCGATCGGTCTCACTGATCGGTCGCACCGATCGGTCGCACCGATCGGTCTCACCGATCGGTGCGACCGATCGGCACCCCTTAAGGATCCGGATTTTGGCAAAGGAAGGGACCAAGGGGGGTCTGGGTCATCACATCAGATACCTCTTAAATGATTCTCGTCCTTGAGAATCACAACAAACCAGAAGGAAAGAGAGGGTCCGAACAACCATCTTCGAAAGATACCTCTTAGGAGTGAACCTCTGCTAACTAAAAACACTCCCCTGTCAAGAACCAAGCAACATACCACGCTAAACCACCCAGTCATGTGGGTTTGGGGAGTTTCCCTCCCCCATGTCAAGATATTATCCGCTTTGGGCGGCACTGACTCGCCCGCACGGGTTTAATCGCATCCACCTTAATGCGTCTTGATTAGGGGTCGGGTTCCCTCTTCCCTTTAGCCGGGGCTTTTCACACACAACAGAGGAAATAAACCAGTACATTTCATAGCCAAAAGTCAAACATTCTACCAAAACAGGTACAAAAAGGAACAAAGCTCAAAAAAAACCAGGGTATTGGGCACGCATCTGTGCTTCCCTCTCCCACGTACTCTCTTCGAGCCCGCCATGTCTCCACAAAACACGAACCAAGGGAATGGCTCGCCCACGAAGCACCTTCTCCTTGTGATCCTCGATCATCACTGGTTTTTCCACAAAGGTTACGTCATCCTCGATGTCCAGTTCACCCCAATCAAGGACGTGTGAATCATCGTGTAGATAAAGACGGAGCTGGGATACATGAAAGACATCATGTATCCTTAGCAGCGGCGGAGGTAAAGCTAGCTGATAAGCCACTTCGCCGACCCTCCGTAACACATCGAAGGGTCTGACGAATCTGGGGGAAAGCTTACCCCCCTTGCCGAACCTCTGTTGCCCACGCCGCGGGGAGACCTTCAAGAACACGTGGTCTCCAACCTCAAACTCCAAGGGCCTTCTCCTGGTATCAGCATACGACTTCTGTCGGTCCTGGGCCGCCTTCATCCTTTCCCGTATGAGTTGAATTTTCTCTGTCGTGTTATGCACCACCTCCGAGCTAAGGATGCCTGCCTCTCCTACTTCGGTCCAACACACAGGTGAACGGAATGGCCTCCCGTTCAAAGCCTCAAACGGGGCCATACCGATGGTAGAGTGGTAGCTATTATTGTAGGAAAACTATACTAGAGGCAAGTGTCACACCCATGACTCTCCTGAGTCCAGAACACATGCCCGTAGCATATCCTCCAAGGTATGGATGGTTCGCTCCATTTTTCCATCTGTCTGGGGATGGAAAGCAGTGCTAAGGCGTAAGTGGGGGCCAAACGCATGCTGAAATCCTCTCCAGATTCGCGAGGTAAACCGTGCATCCCTATCCGAGACTATAGACCTCGGAACTCCATGAAACCGCACCACCTCATTCACGTACTTTCGTGCCAAAGCATCCACAGTACTTGACTCCCTGATTTCCAGAAAGTGAGCCGATTTCGTCAACCTATCCACCACCACCCAGATGGCATCGCACCCTCCTTGGACCTTGGGTAGTCCCGTGACGAAATCCATTGAGATGTCGTCCCACTTCCACTCGGGAACAGCTAAAGGCTGAAATAGGCCGCCTGGAACCCGGTGTTCAACCTTCACTTGCTGACATACTAAGCATTTAGCCACAAATTTTGCCACCGCTTGCTTAACTCCGGGCCACCAGAACTGCCTTTTCAGCCCCTGTTACATCTTGGTAGCTCATGGGTGCACCACTAGGGGTGAGTTGTGGAACTCACTGAGAACCTTGCCACGCATCACTCTTGGAACAAACAACCTTTTCTAGAAAAGCATCTGGTGTTGATCGTCCTCTGTCCATTCTCTTAGAGCATCGCCCTGGTCAACCCAATCACGCATCACTTCTCACTCAGGGTCTCCCCACTGAGACTCCTCCACTTGTCGAAACAGAGATGACTGCACTATCATCTGATATAGGCAGCCTATGCCACTATCCATCTTCGCATCCAGGTGTAAGGCAGCCAACTCCTCCATTTCCTTCCAAGCATTTGCCGACTCTTGGACCACATCCTTCTTCGTCCTCCCGCTCAAGGCATCGGCCACCACATTTCCCTTGCCCTCAGTATAAGAGATTTCAAAGTCGTAGTCCTGGAGGAACTCCACCCATCTCCATTGTCGCAAGTTCAAGTCCCTCTTGGAGAAGATATACATTAAGCTTTTGTGATCTGTGAAGACCACAAAGCATTCCCCGATGAGGTAGTGCCGCCATAACTTTAGCGCAAAAACGACCGCTCCAAGCTCCAGGTCATGGGTGGCGTAGTTACACTGAAGGGGGCGTACCTGCCTGGACCCGTAAGAGATCACCCCTTGTTGCTGCATCAACACGCATCCCAGGCCCTGTCCTGAAGCATCACAAAATACCTCATAGGCCATCCCTTCTTCTGGTAATCTCAACACTGGGGCACTAACCAGCTTTTCTTTTAGGTAGTTGAAGGACGACTTGCATTGCTCGCTCCACACGAAAACCTGGTCCTTCTTGGTCAAAGCCGTCAAAGGGGCTGCTACTCGGGAGAAGTTGGGTACGAATCTCCGGTAGTAACCTACCAGTCCGAGGAAACTCCGGACTTCCGCCACATTCTTGGGTGCTTCCCAAGAAACAACTGCCTCAACCTTTTATGGGTCGACTGCTACCCCCTGCTCAGACACTACGTGCCCAAGGAAGTGCACATCTCGTGTCTAGAACTTGCACTTTGACAACTTCCCGTAGAGCTGGTGCTGTAGGAGGACTTCCAAAACTGTCCTCAGGTGCTCTGCATGGTCCTCTTCTGACCTTGAATAGATCAGGATATCATCGATGAATACCACCACAAACCGATCCAGGTACTCCCGAAAGATGGAGTTCATAATCCCCATGAACACGGCCGGGGCATTCGTAACACCAAAGGGCATGACCACGAACTCGAAGTGCCCATACCTGCACCTGAACGCTGTCTTCGGGATGTCGCTCTCTTTCACCCTCAGCTGGTGGTACCCAGACTGCAGGTCGATCTTCGAGAACCATCCTGGCCCTTTCAGCTGGTCAAAAAGATCATCTATCCTTGGGAGAGGGTAGCGATTCTTGATCGTCACCTGATTCAACCTCCTGTAGTCGATTCACAACCTGAGGCCACCATCCGCCTTCATTGTGAACAAGACTGGAGTTCCCCACGGTGAAGCACTTGGACGAACATAACCCCTCTTCATCAGATCGTCAATCTGTATCCGCAACTCCCGTAGCTCCGAAGGTGCCATCCGGTAAGGAGCCATCGAGATTAGATGAGAGTCGGGCTGCAGGTCTATCCCAAACTCGATATCACGTCGAGGGGGTAGAGTCGTCACCTCCTCAGGAAAGATGTCCATAAACTCACGGACGATCTCTGGCACTTCCACCATTTCCGCATCTACTGATTCTACCATCAGTTCGGTCAACAAGGAGAGGAGAGGTTCCTCCCTCATGTTTCCCTTCGGACAGCTCTGCTCGCCGGTGAAGGTAACATGATGGCCGTCCAAACCTGAGAACACCACCCTTCTTTGGAAACAGTCGATGACAGCGCACACAGAAAATAGCCAGTCGATTCCTAGGATGACATCGTACGGATGAATCTGTAGCAGAAGGAGATCCCTAACAAACTGATGTGTCCCTATCATTAGTCTACATCCCCGACAAACAAACAGCATGTCGGTCTGACCTCCAACTGGTGTGCTCAACACCAGGGGCACTTGAAGTCTCTCGGCATCTAGACCCAAGGCACGGGCTAGAATGGGTGAAACAAAGGAGTGCGAAGCTCCGGTATCGAACAAAGCATAAGCAAGAGTGCTAAACACATTGATCGTACCTCGAACAACCTCTGGTCCTGTTGGAAATGTTGCCTCTGCGGCGTGTAACTGTCCACGCCCAGCTCCCCTGCCCCTTGGCTGTCGGCCACCTCCCTGACCACACCCTGGTCGAGGTCCCTGGGGAGCGCCCTGAGGTCGACCTCCTCCTCCTATGTCTGCCTGCGGAGGAGCAGGAGCTCGCTGTCCCTGCTGCTGCTGCCGGAAGGGTCTGGCTGGAAACTGCTGCTGCGGCGGATGCTGGGGATGACTGCCACTACTGTACTGCACCCGATCGGGGCACTGACTCCGGAGATGTCCAGGGCTCCCGCAGATGAAGCACCGTGGTCCCGAGCCTGAAGGGAAAGAACGTGGGCCAGGGGATCTAAACTGAAACTGCTGCGGTCTTCTCCCTGTTGGTTGGAACCTGGAGGGTCCCGATGCTGGAGGCCTGGTGCTGATGGCCTTCCCTTTCGATGGTCGCAGCTGGATCCCTTCTCGTGACACGCCGCCCAGAGCATGCATCCTTTCCACCACTTCGGCCTTATTCTGTACCTCTAAGTATGTCGGAAGGGTAAAGGGGGTAACAGCATACTGGAGGGAGGGTTGGAGAGCCTCCTCCAAACGTCTTGCTCGAGACTCCACATCGGGAAAGAGGTCTGGAGTAAAACGTAGGAGGTCCTTGAACTTGATTCCAAGTTCCCTCACGGACATGCTCCCCTGCTGGAGGGAGAGTAGCACCTACCTCTTCTCCGCCTTCATTGTCGAGGAGAGGTACTCCGCCCGGAACTCCTTCTCGAAATCCGCCCAAGCAACCTCAGACTCTTTCCTATTCCCCAGGTGAGGCATCCACCACTGACGTGCCGCTCCTCGCATCTGGCTAACAGCCAGATGAACCCAGTACTCGGTTGGGGCTCGAATCAGGCCGAAGGCTATAACTAGCTCCTCTCGCCAGCCTTCCGTCTTCATATCAGAGGTGTTGCCCTCATACTTCTCGAGGGCCTGTCGCTGGAAGGCTCAAAGAGTCTTCTGCCACTGGTCGTCCTCTTCCTCTTGATCATCTCTCTACCGATTGGCCAAAGTAGTCTCAGGGGCCTCGATCGCCTGTACCACACGTGGTTGCCTTCCGGGTGCCATAGCTGCAATGTAAACAAGGAATGCCTAAGCCCAAGTAGTGCAGAATATCGTTCTTAAAACTTCTTAAGATTTAATTTATTCTTAATTCCCAAGACATCCCAAAAACACAAGAACACAAGTCATTATGATGCATGTACCTTTCCTAGGGTCTCTACCCTGCAATCAGTGTGGCCTCACTTGGTCGTTCGGTAGGTCCAGAGTCCTTGCATCGGATCACGGGGGGCCCTAAAATCCCGTGCCCTAGCCGGTCTTCCCTGGCCTAATTCACGCTCCAAGGTCACCCAACACCGTTGCCTTACCATCCCATGCAATCCTCAATGTGCCTAACTCCCGACTCCGTCCAATCTCTCAACCATCACCTCTGATACCATTCTGTCACGACCCGCCTTCACCAAAAGGAGGGAAGGGTCAGCAGATTGTCAGGCCCTTCCTTCTTTAAGTTGAAGGAGAGATAATGACCCCTGAAACCCGCCTTCAATAGGTCCCGGAGTGGAGACTAGCACCAAGGGTATAGAAAATTATCACAAATGGAAGGCATTACCCTTTTTATTTTATAGGATCGAAAGATAAGGAGAAGAAAACCCAACAACACCAAGGTAGAAAGAAAAGTAAAGCCAAAAGTAAACCATTCCCACATGCATGTTTCAAAAGTGTAATCCACAATGTGCGAAAAGGTGACTATAAGGTAAGTACCAAAAAGAAAAAAAACAACTGCAACTGCTCCAAAAGTCCGAGCTAGTAAGGTCCTGCGTGATCCCCGAAGTCCTCCAGGAAACCTGAAAGCAGTTTTATATATGTAGGGTGAGTATACAAGTACACTCAGTAGGGAAAACCAAGACTCTCGTGCACAGGTAGGGGAACATACTAAAGTCCCGTGAGAAAAAGAGTAAACCAAACACCTAACAAGGAAAACTATCCATCCCAGGCCTCACCAAGGCTCACTCCCGAAATCACGCAGGTCAAGTAATATATATAATAAGATCACATCGATTTTTGGGTACCCCGCGCCACTTTCCCACTGGTTATTGAGACATCATACGCATCGGACCAATCCCGCCATTCTCACCGCAGTCCCACTGCCACACCCGCCCGGACACACTTGGGCCACAACCACACGCAGTCCCACTGCCGAAATCCCGCCCGCACACACCTGGGCCTCAACCGCATGCAGTCCCACTGCCGAATCCCGCCCGCACACACCTGGGTCACAACTGTCACATGTAACCATGCCTGCAAACACCTAGGCCAGAACAACCACCGCCACGCCCGAAGACACCTGGGCTAAAGGATCCACTACCACGCCCGAAGACACCTAGGACTCATCCCGAAGACACTTGGGAAACCACCCGCCGCACACACCTGGCCAACCACCACAACGCCCCGCCCGATGGTTCTTGGGATAATAACGGACTTCAGGCCATCATAGCCTGCCCGAAGGTACTTGGGCTATCCGGGAAAGGGGGCAGAAAAGGATCTAATAACCAGCTACTAAGGATAGTGTTGGGAAAAACACCCTTCCCCCATAAATGGGGGTGTTCGGCACTGAGTGCTCAACTTGGGTGGGGCGCGAATAAGAAACACAAAGCTACAAGTATAGATATAGGTAACAAACACTCACCCAAAGCTTAGGTTTTCCTAGCCAACCTACAGAACACAACACCACTGCGTCCGAGTCACAGTTCACGACCCTTTCACACAAAAAAACAATTTGTCCCATTCTTGTTTCACGTTCAGTTAAAATGTTCAATTAATTTTAAGCACTACTGGGCAACTACCATAAGCATAACCAACGAAAGCGTCAAAAGCATGGATCAACCAAAACACTCACACCCGGTTCTGTCAACAGAAGATCTCTCCCCAATTTGTGATATGAATGAGTAACCACTCAGATTTAAACTCACAACCACTGAAACCATACCAACAGGGAATCCCATCCCCAAATTCACACATCCACCGAGAGTATAAAAGAACAGGGGATCCCATCCCCTCCCACATTTCCAGCAATCGGCCCGAAAGGAAAACAACAAACTACCACTACCAACACAAGTCATGGATTTTCAGATTTAAACG
Source organism: Viscum album (assembly GCA_963277665.1). NCBI lineage: Eukaryota > Viridiplantae > Streptophyta > Magnoliopsida > Santalales > Viscaceae > Viscum > Viscum album. The sequence goes on along the minus strand of OY728128.1, from coordinate 155,869,374 downwards.
ACTTAACACACTCCATGATTTAAAATTCCGTCTGTTCTAACCAGGAGTTATCACAGAAGGGTTGATCCTGGTGCTTTCAACTTATTCAGCCGGGTATACGTGATTGACCAATTTCACAGCAAGAGTTCATAATTTCAGCAACCCATTTAAAACATCACGAGGGGATTCATCAGTGCACATACAACAACCACCAACAGCCTCAATTTTCAGAAAACATAAACCTCCACAACTAAAAAGGATGATCACAAGATAAAGCATAAACAACGATCACAACCCCTTCCCCTTCTTTCTTTAGAACTTCGTTTATTATCTTCATTAAGGTTCGGTTCAACCAATTCCATAGGAAAAAAATAACGCCCACCCCGCATGATACACAAAAGTGAGAGACGAGAGAAATTCCCTACTTGTTGATAGATGATCGATGTTTAGGTCGGGGGCGCGGAACTTTACAGATAACGATGCGGTGGGCCCGATGAACCAGAAGAGCCACGATCGAGGAAGGGGGAAACCACGGCCTAACACTTCATTTATAAGAGCCGGGGACGGTTGAGGTGAAAACGCAAAACCACGTAAGACGTGGAAGTCGTGGGTTGACCACGTGGCTTGACTCATCATTAAAGGTGTTGGGTGTTTTAAACCGACTCATGAGTCGATTCAGTATCTAATTAAAACATTTGTGCGGGTTTCGGGTCTTTAAGACATTTTCTTTTTTTTAAACGAGGCAGAATAGGGTTTAAAACCCTATTTGCGAAAAAGGAGCGTTACTGGAACAACTTGGCAAGGCCGGGTGACGTCGGCCGGTTCCGCCGATCGGTCCCACCGATCGGTCGCACCGATCGGTCTCACCGATCCGTCGCACCGATCGGTCTCACCCATCCGTCGCACCGATCGGTCTCACCCATTCGTCGCACCGATCGGTCTCACCGATTGGTCTCACCGATCGGTCGCCCCGATCCGTCTCACCGATCGGTCTCACCGATCTGTCGCACCGATCCGTCTCACCGATCGGTCGCACTGATCCGTCTCACCGATCGGTCTCACCGAACGGTCGCACCGATCGGCACCGCTTAAGGATCCGGATTTTGGAAAAGGGGCCAAGGGGGGTCTGGGTCATCACATCAGATACCTCTTAAACGATTCTCTTCCTCGAGAATCACAACAAACCAGAAGGAAAGAGATGGTCCGAACAACCATCTTCGAAAGATGCCTCTTAGGAGTGAATCTCTGCTAACTAAAAACACTCCCCTGTCAAGAACCAAGCAACATACCACGCCAAACCGCCCGGTCATGTGGGTTTGGGGAGTTTCCCTCCCCCATGTCAAGATATTATCTGCTTTGGGCGGCACTGACTCGCCCGCACGGGTTTAATCGCATCCACCTTAATGCGTCTTGATTAGGGGTCGGGTTCCCTCTTCCCTTTAGCCGGGGCTTTTCACACACAACGGAGGAAATAAACCAGTACATTTCATAGCCAAAAGTCAAACATTCTACCACAACAGGTACAAAAAGGAACAAATCTCAAAACAACCCGGGGTATTGGGCACGCATCAGTGCTTCCCTCTCCCACATACTCTCTTCGAGCCCGCCATGTCTCCACAACACACGAACCAAGGGAATGGCTCGCCCACGAAGCACCTTCTCCTTGCGATCCTCGATCATCACTGGTTTTTTCACAAAGGTTATGTCGTCCTCGATGTCCAGTTCACCCCAATCAAGGATGTGTGAATCATCATGCAGATAACGACGGAGCTGGGATACATGAAAGACATCATGTATCCTTAGCAGCGGTGGAGGTAACGCTAGCTGATAAGCCACTTCGCCGACCCGCCGTAACACTTCGAAGGGTCCGACGAATCTGGAGGAAAGCTTACCCCCTTGCCGAACCTCTGTTGCCCACGCCACGGGGAGACCTTCAAGAACACGTGGTCTCCAACCTCAAACTCCAAGGGCCTTCTCCTGGTATCAGCATACGAGTTTTGTCGGTCCTGGGCCGCCTTCATCCTTTCCCGTATGAGTTGAATTTTCTCTGTCGTGTTATGCACCACCTCCGGGCCAAGGATTCCTACCTCTACTACTTCGGTCCAACACACAGGTGAACGGCATGGCCTCCCGTACAAAGCCTCAAACGGGGCCATACCGATGGTAGAGTGGTAGCTATTATTGTAGGAAAACTATACTAGAGGCAAGTATCACACCCATGACTCTCCTGAGTCCAGAACACATGCCTGTAGCATATCCTCCAAGGTCTGGATGGTTCGCTCCGTTTGTCCATCTGTCTGGGGATAGAAAGCAGTGCTAAGGCGTAACTGGGTGCCAAACGCATGCTGCAATCCTCTCCAGATTCGCGAGGTAAACCGTGCATCCCTATCCGAGACTATAGACCTTGGAACTCCATGCAACCGCACCACCTCATTCACGTACTTTCGTGCCAAAGCATCCACAATACTTGACTCCCTGATTTCCAGAAAGTGAGCCGATTTCGTCAACCTGTCCACCACCACCCAGATGGTGTCGCACCCTCCTTGGACCTTGGGTAGTCCCGTGACGAAATCCATTGAGATGTCGTCCCACTTCCACTCGGGAACAGCTAAAGGCTGTAATAGGCCGCCTGGAACCCGGTGTTCAGCCTTCACTTGCTGACATACTAAGCATTTAGCCACAAATTCTGCCACTACTTGCTTAACTCTGGGCCACCAGAACTGCCTTTTTAGCCCCTGGTACATCTTGGTAACTCCTGGGTGCACCACTAGGGGTGATTTGTGGAACTCACTGAGAACCTTGCCAAGCATCACTCTTGGAACAAACAACCTTTTCTGGAAAAGCATCCGGTGCTGACCGTCCTCTGTCCATTCTCTTGGAGCATCGCCCTGGTCAACTCGATCACGCATCACTTCGCACTCGGGGTCTCCCCATTGAGACTCCTCCACTTGTCGAAACAGAGATGACTGCACTATCATCTGATATAGGCAGCCTCTGCCACTATCCATCTTCGCATCCAGGTGTAAGGCAGCCAACTCCTCCATTGCCTTCCAGGCATTTGCCGACTCTCGGACCACATCCATCTGCGTCCTCCTACTCAAGGCATCGGCCACCACATTGCCCTTGCCCTCAGTATAAGAGATTTCAAAGTCTTAGTCCTGGAGGAACTCCACCCATCTCCGTTGTCGCAAGTTCAAGTCCCGCTGGGAGAAGATATACTTTAATCTTTTGTGATCTGTGAAGACCAAAAATCATTCCCCGATGAGGTAGTGCCTCCATAACTTTAGCACAAAAACGACCGCTGGAAGCTCCAGGTCATGGGTGGCGTAGTTACGCTCATGGGGGAGTAGCTACCTGGACCCGTAAGAGATCACCCCTTGTTGCTTCATCAACATGCATCCCAGTCCCTGTCCTGAAGCATCACAAAATACCACATAGGCCATCCATTCTTCTGGCAATCTCAACACTGGGGAACTAACCAGCTTTTCATTTAGGTAGCTGAAGGATGGCTTGCACTGCTCGCTCCACACGAAAACCTGGTCCTTCTTGGTCAAAGCCGTCAAAGGGGCTGCTACTCGGGAGAAGTTGGGTACGAATCTCCGGTAGTAACCTGCCAGTCCGAGGAAACTCCGGACTTCCGCCACATTCTTGGGTGCTGCCCAAGAAACAACTGCCTCAACCTTTGATGGGTCGACTGCTACCCCCTGCTCAGACACTATGTGCCTGAGGAAGTGCACTTCTCGTGTCCAGAACTTGGACTTTGACAACTTCCCGTAGAGCTGGTGCTGTCGGAGGACATCCAAAACTGTCCTCAGGTGCTCTCCATGGTCCTCTTCTGACCTTGAATAGATCAGGATATCGTCGATGAATACCACCACAAACCGATCCAGGTACTCCCGAAAGATGGAGTTCATAAGCCCCATGAACACGGCCGGGGCGTTCGTAACACCAAAGGGCATGACCACGAAATCGAAGTACCCATACCTGCACCTGAACGCTGTCTTCGGGATGTCTCTCTCTTTCACCCTCAGCTGGTGGTACCCAGACCGCAGGTCGATCTTCGAGAACCATCATGCCCCTTTCAGCTGGTCAAAAAGATCATCGATCCTTGGGAGAGGGTAGCGATTCTTGATCATCACCTGATTCATCCTCCTGTAGTCGATTCACAACCTGAGGCCACCATCCGCATTCCTTGCGAACAAGACTGGAGTGCCCCACGGTGACGCACTTGGACGAACATAACCCCTCTTCATCAGATCGTCAATCTGTATCCGCAACTCCCGTAGCTCCGAAGGTGCCATCCGGTAAGGAGCCATCGAGATTGGACGAGAGTCGGGCTGCAGGTCTATCCCGAACTCGATATCACGTCGAGGGGGTAGAGTCGTCACCTCCTCAGGAAAGATGTCCATAAACTCACGGACGATCTCTGGCACTTCCACCATTTCCGCATCTACTGATTCTACCGTCAGTTCGGTCAATAAGGAGAGGAGAGGTTCCTCCCTCCTGTTTCCCTTCGGACAGCTCCACTCGCCAGTGAAGGTAACACGCTGGCCGTCCAAACCTGAGAACACCACCCTTCTTTGGAAACAGTTGATGACGGCGCACACAGAAAATAGCCAGTCGATGCCTAGGATGACATCGTACGGCTGAATCTGTAGCAGAAGGAGATCCCTAACCGACTGATGTGGCCCTAACATCAGTCTACATCCCCGACAAATGAACAGCATATCAGTCTGACCTCCAACTAGTGTGCTCAACACCAGGGGAACTTGAAGTCTCTCGACATCTAGACCCAAGGCACGGGCTAGACTGGGTGAAACAAAGGAGTGTGAAGCTCCGATATCGAACAAAGCATAAGCAAGAGTGCTAAACACATTGATCGTACCTCGAAAAACCTCTGGTCCTGTTGGAACTGTTGCCTCTGCGGCGTGTAACTGTCCACGCCCAGCTCCCCTGCCCCTCGGCTGTCGGCCACCTCCCCGACCACGACCTGGTCGAGGTCCCTGGGGAGCGCCCTGAGGTCGGCCTCCTCCTCCTATGTCTGCCTGCGGAGGAGCGGGAGCTCACTGTCCCTACTGCTGCTGCCGGAAGGGTCTGGCTGGAAACTGCTGCTGCGGCGGATGCTGGGGATGACTGCCACTTCTGTACTGCACCTGATCGGGGCACTGACTCCGGAGATGTCCAGGGCTCCCGCAGATGAAGAACCGTGGTCCCGAGCCTGAAGGGAAAGAACGTGGGCCAGGGGATCTAAACTGAAACTGTTGCGGTCTGCTCCCTGTGGGTCGGAACCTGGAGGGTCCCGATGCTGGAGGCCTGGTGCTGACGGCCTTCCCTTTCGATGGTCCCAGCTGGATCCCTTCTCGTGACACTATGCCCAGAGCATGCATCATTTCCACCACTTCGGCCTTCTTCTGGTCCTCTAAGTATGTCGTAAGGGTAAAGGGGGTAACAGCATACTGGAGGGAGGGTCGGAGCGCCTCCTCCAAACGTCTTGCCCGAGACTCCTCATCGGGAAAGAGGTCCGGAGTAAAACGTAGGAGGTCCTTGAACTTGATTCCAAGTTCCCTCACGGACATGCTCCCCAGCTGGAGGGAGATTAGCTCCTGCCTCTTCTCCGCCTTCATTGTCGATGAGAGGAACTCCGCCCGAAAGTCCTTCTCGAAATCCACCCAAGAAACCTCAGACTCTTTCCTATTCCCCAGGTGAAGCATCCACCACTGACATGCCGCTCCTCGCATCTGGCTAACAGCCAGAGGAACCCAGTACTCGGTCGGGGCCCGAATCAGGCTGAAGGATATAACTTGCTCCTCTAGCCAACCTTACATCTTCATATCGGAGGTGTTGCCCTCATACTTCTCGAGGGCCTATCGCTGGAAGGCTCGAAGAGTCTTCTGCCACTGGTCGTCATCTTCCTCTCAATCAGCTCTCTGCCGATTGGCAAAAGTAGTCTCAGGGGCCTCGATCGCCTGTACCACACGTGGTCGCCTTCCAGGTGCCATAGCTGCAAGGTAAACAAGGAATGCCTAAGCCCAAGTAGTGCAGAATATCGTTCGTAAAACTTCTTAAGATTTAATTTATTATTAATTCCCAAGACATCCCAGAAACACAAGAACACAAGTCATTATGATTCATGTACCTTTCCTAGGGTCTCTACCCTGCAATCAGTGTGGCCTCACTTGGTCGTTCGGTAGGTCCAGAGTCCTTGCATCGGATCACGGGGGGCCCTAAAATCCCGTGTCCTAGCCGGTCTTCCCTGTCCTAATTCACGCTCCAAGGTCACCCAACACCGTTGCCTTACCATCCCATGCAATCCTCACTATGCCTAACTCCAGACTCCGTCCTATCTCTCAACCATCACCTCTGATACCATTCTGTCATGACCTGCCTTCACCAAAAGGAGGGAAGGGTCAGCAGATTGCCAGGCCCTTCCTTCTTTAAGTTGAAGGAGAGATAATGACCCCAGAAACCCGCCTTCAATAGGTCCCGGAGTGGAGACTAGCACCAAGGGTATAGAAAATTCTCACAAATGGAAGGCATTACCCTTTTTATTTTATAGGATCGAAAGATAAGGAGAATAAAACCCAACAACACCAAGGTAGAAAGAAAAGTAAAGCCAAAAGTAAACCATTCGCACATGCATGTTTCAAAAGTGAAAGCCACAAAGTGCAAAAAGGTGACTACAAGGTAAGTACCAAAAAGAAAAACAAACAACTGCAACTGCTCCAAAAGTCCGAGCTAGTATGGTCCTGCGTGATCCCCGAAGTCCTCCTGGAAACCTGAAAGCAGTTTTATATACGTAGGGTGAGTATACAAGTACACTCAGTAGGGAAAACCAAGACTCTCGTGCACAAGTAGGGGAACATACTAAAGTCCCGTGAGAAAATGAGTAAACCAAACACCTAACAAGGCAAACTATCCATCCCAGGCCTCACCAAGGCTCACTCCCCAAATAACGCAAGTCAAGTAATATATATAATAAGATCACATCGATGTTTGGGTACCCTGCGCCACTTTCCCACTGGTTATTGAGACATACTACGCATCGGACCAATCCCGCCATTCTCACCGTAGTCCCACTGCCACACCCGCCCGCACACACCTGGGCCATAACCACACGCAGTCCCACTGCCGAAATCCCGCCCGCACACACCTGGGCCTCAACCGCACCCAGTCCCACTGCCGAATCCCGCCCACACACACCTGGGTCACAACTGTCACATGTAACCATGTCTGCCAACACCTAGGCCAGAACAACCACCGCCACGCCCGAAGACACCTGGGCTAAAGGATCCACTGCCATGCCCGAAAACACCTGGGCCTCATCCCGAAGACACTTGGGAAACCACCTACCGCACACACCTGGCCAACCACCACAACGCCCCGCCCGATGGTTCTTGGGCTAATGATGGACTTCAGGCCATCACAGCCTGCCCGAAGGTAGTTGGGCTATCCGGGAAAGGGAGCATAAAAGGAGCTAATAACCAGCCACTAAGGATAGTGTTGGGAAAAACACCCTTCCACCATAAATGGGGGTGTTCGGCACTGAGTGCTCAACTTGGGTGGGGCGCGAATAAGAAACACAAAGCTACAAGTATAGATATAGGTAACAAACACTCACCCAAAGCTTAGGTTTTCCTAGCCAACCTATAGAACAGAACACCACTGCGTCCGAGTCACAGTTCACGACCCTTTCCCACAAAAAAACCATTTGTCCCATTCTTGTTTCACGTTCAGTTAAAATGTTCAATTAATTTTAAGCACTACTGGGCAACTACCATAAGCATAACCAAGGAAAGCGTCAAAAGCATGAATCAACCAAAACACTCACACCCGGTTCTGTCAACAGAGGATCTCTCCCCAATTTGTGATATGAACGAGTAACCACTGGGATTTAAACTCACAACCACCGAAACCATACCAACAGGGAATCCCATCCCCAAATTCACACAACCACCGAGAGTATAAAAGAACAGGGGATCCCATCCCCTCCCACATTTCCAGCAATCGGCCCGAAAGGAAAACAACCAACTACCAGTACCAACACAAGTCAGGGATTTTCTGATTTAAACGACTTAACACACTCCATGATTTCAAATTCCGTGTGTTCTAACCGGGAGTTATCACACAAGAGTTGATCCTGGTGCTTTCAACTTATTCAGCCGGGCATACATGATTAACCAATTTCACAGCAGGAGTTCACAATTTCAGCAACCCATTTAAAACATCACGAGGGGATTCATCAGTGCACATACAACGACCACCAACGCCCTCGATTTTCAGAAAACATAAACCAGCACAACTAAAACGGATGATCACAAGATAAAGCATAAACAACGATCACAACCCCTTCCCCTTCTTTCTTTAGAACTTCGTTTATTATCTTCATTAAGCTTCGGTTCAACCAATTCCATAGGAACAAAATAACGCCCACCCCGCATGATACAGAAAAGTGAGAGACAAGAGAAATTCCATACTTGTTGATAGATGATCGATGTTTAGGTCGGGGGCGCGGAACTTTACGGATAACGATGCGGCAGGCCCGATGCACCAGAAGAGCCACGATCGAGGAAGGGGGAAACCACGGCCTAACCCTTAATTTATAAGATCCAGGGACGGTTGAGGTGAAAACGCGAAACCACGTAAGATGTGGAAGTCGTGGGTTGACCACGCGGCTTGACTCATCATTAAAGGTGCTGGGTGGTTTAAACCGACTCATGAGTCGATTCAGTATCTAATTAAAACTTTTGTGCACGTTTCGGGTCTTTAAGACATTTTCTTTTTTTTAAACGAGGCAGAATAGGGTTTAAAACCCTATTTGCGAAAAAGGAGCGTTACTGGAACAACTTGGCAAGGCCGGGTGACGTCGGCCGGTTCCGCCGATCGGTCTCACCGATCGGTCTCACCGATCGGCACCCCTTAAGGATCCGGATTTTGGCAAAGGAGGGGACCAAGGGGGGTATGGGTCATCACAATGACTACCAAAATAGGGTTTTATATCACCAATTTACTCTTTAATTATTTCCAATATAGCTATATCGGTCAATTATTCTTACAAATACAAAAGAATCCATGTAAAATGTAGGATAAAAAATTATAATTTATTAGATATTTCCCCTCATATATCAGGACCATGTTTTCCTGTGATGGATGAGAAGATACAAAATTTCATTATAATTTATATCTTAAATTTGGGTATACACCACCATGTTATATTATCCAAGGAATTAAATGTTTTAAATGATTTTACATTTTAAAAAAAATGTATTTTAAAATTTTAATTTCATCTGTACATCAAAAACCAATTGGAATATGTAATATGTTTGATAAAATGTCTATAGGGGTTTTCGCTAAACTAAATTACTCGTATATTTTTTTTACTAAACATGAATAATAAAGTTGGTTTTCTTATATTATATCAATTTTCATTCCATCTATAAGGGTTTTATAGGTGTATGTTTTCATAATAGATATTGTATTTTATAATTATGATTATGATTTTTAGACATTGATATGATCATTTTATTTTATAAAAAAAATTCATCATGTAAATAAATAACCAAGATTTTCATTCCAATTTGGTTTTGAAATTTTGAATTTTGGATGTTATGTTATAAGAATGAGTTATTATTAAATATCATTAATTAAATGGGCTGTGTTGTAATAGGTGAATGGAAGTGAGATGGGCGATTTATATGGTGTGTTTATTAGAAAACATATCAGCCTTTTGTGGGTTTTTTTATTATCTTCATTTGAAATATTTATTGAAATATTGGGTAACACAGATGAAAATAGTGCAATGGATGTGATACTAGATAATATTATAAATTTTACATAATCCCCTGATGTCCCTTGGATAAATGAAATTAATATAACGAGTGACTTAGGAATTTTACATTAATGAATTTGACTAGAAATATTCAAACACCATGTTTTATGAATTTTAGTTTTTTCTACATGAATTTTTCCGAATATATTTTCTAATTTATGTTTTATTTGATTGACTGTTAGGAATTACAAAGAAGATAAATATCACTGGTCCCATTTTACTCCTATTCAATGATCCCATAAACCACCAAAAAATATGGAAATCCATTAGTTACCCTCCCTATGGTATCTAAGACACCATACATCTTCCCCCTACACCATCTCTCACACCCTCCATTATATCAGTTTTTGGATGACCCATTATAAGCATCCCATCATCATATCCGAATGTGCCTCCCTATTTATCAATATTAGTAGTGAGGGATTTGGTCGTCACTCTTGAATATTCATGAGGATATTAGAGGGTGGTAGTTATAACCACACACTTAAATGTGAATAATGTTTTTTCACATTTTTTTACTACTAACTATTTTCTCATAAAATATATAAAAAATGTTTCTATGAAGAAAAATAATAGCATTTCTGTTGTCTGAAATATGAATGGATTGATGATAGGGGTCCAATTAGACAATTATGGGTTCCCTATAGATGATGTGGTATGATTATTTTTCCAAATTTTAAGACAACTTCTAGTGGAGCTGGTCGCACATCAATTTACCTATGTATATTGGAGGCATGTGGATTATTAATGGAATTATGAGGCATTTCATTCACATATATAGGTAATTTGAATAAATTATTATGCAATTGAATGTCATTATTTAGTTAAATTTTAATATTTCAAAAAGTTAATCTCTTAATAAAAATGTTATTCCACTTTACTCTTGATGATCTTATAGAATGATAGTGGAAATAACAAATTTTCAATAAGATTTGGAAATATATAAAATAGATATTAAGAAACAAAATCAGCAATACTTTGTTTATTACACAGAATTTGTATGATAAGGTACCTAAATGGGTACCTAGAGAGAAATGGATGGTTTCTATTGATTTCCATTGGATTTAGAAGCGTAAGGTATTGAAATATATATTATTATAAAAATATAATTTTAGATATATACATTCATATGAAAAGGATATATAATTTCATATATTTATATTTTATTAAATTTCATTTTTTAAATGTTTTCATGTAAAATTCACGAAGTCGAGCTAAACAAATCATACCTCGTAATTTTGGGCCAAAGATTTTTTCCAGAAATATATCTAACATCATCATATTTTCATTAGTTTAAATACTTATAAGAAAAAATTATGTGTTTTATAAGTGAAATTTTTTATTTTTATTTGTTTCAAGTAGTCATAGAATTTTGGACCCCATGTCTCCAAAAGTAAACCGTGGTTGGACGTTCATACAAAATATGATGAGGGTAATATTAATGAGACTTACAAAGAAGTCAAACGATGAATTCTAGATTAATTGTAATAACATATTATCCTATGTAAATATTTATTGATTAAAATGTGATTGATAATTGATTTATAGGTTAAAATAAAATTACAATGGAATAAAAATCTTGCATAGTCCATCTCAACCTCCCAGGATGATCCTGTTAGTCATATCATTAGGAAGGAGCATCCTGGTAGAGTACGTGGGATGAGATTTGGACCATTAATAGATGATGTCATTGGATTTCCAGTGTGGATTAAAACAACTGATACTCAAGATTATATATACTTCATACCTATAGATGCTCAATTGGAGTTTGTTTCAATTAAAACATAATTCCGGAATAGGGGACTCATATAAAGATTCATGACGCAGTGGTCATCACACTACCAAAAACATGGATTAAATCATATAATAATACTATTAGATATATCCAAAATGATATTGGGTTGACATATTGCAGTGACGATCTAAATCAAACAACTTCAAAATCATTTAGTACACAAAAGATCATCAGGTTGTGATTAGGGTTCACTTTAGATTTCGAGATGATGTGTAACTTAACATATGATAGACTTATTCAAATATTTTTCCTATGGAGGCTCATTTGGGATAATTTTTCATCATTAATCATGGTTTTGATAGAAGTATATTAATGTTGGGTTACTCTATGGATTTCATTGTATTTTCATGAAATATATTGTTCATTTTATAGAGAATTCAAAAAACATGGTTGTCTACTATTTATATATTAATTTATAGAGATTCCAATCTTGATTTTTAGTGTATTTTATTTTCTTTTTAATATATATTGATTATGTATTGGCATCCCCATGCCATGAATTTTGGTTGAGTAATTCATATTTACATATATGAGATTATTGGATTGATAAATCATTCCTAATTTTTTAGGTGGAGTCGACTCACCAAATGATTATTTGGTTATGATTATATGGTGATAACATTTTGTTTTATTAATGTAATAATGAAAATTATTTTCATTTTTATGATATAATTTATTTTTATTTAATGTTATTTTTTTACAATGTGTTTAATGTTGTCGAAGTGGATTGTTTGGGATAATGTAAAAAAACATTCACATTTTATAGTATTGTAAAATATAATTAAATATATTTATTCTTAGTAATGTATTTACATGTTTGGATCCATGATATTGAGTTTCCCTTTTAAAGTGAGTAAAATAGTTTGATCCTCATTCATCACAAAAAATACTTTCATTTTAGAAGATTGATATTTTTTTGGGTGTTTATTATGTACTAAATGGGAATCCTAGAAACATCATTACACTTAAACAAAAAAATTTATAGCTTTTAACATTATAGTATTTCCTTTTCCTAAACCTACTAGGGTTGTAAAATGATAAACTCAAGTATAAATCTATAAGTCCAAAATATATTTGATATTGGGAATCACTTATACCAAATAAACATGAATAACCAATATGTCAATCATTGATGTGGTGGATAGGTTTACAAGGACAGAATAATTGATTCAAATTAATAATCATCAAGGTTTTATGAATTCACCTAAACTAGAATATAAATAACCTCAATGATTTTTGGAAAAGTTTAATTTTTTGAATTTTTATGGGAAACTCTTTTGAAAATACTCTCATGATTATATTTTTATGTTAATTCTCCAATTTAATATGTAAAATGATTTATAAATATTATGTTTTTATTCAAAATCACATTTTAAAATTTTCGAACATAATTTATTAAATAAATTTTCACTCGTATCATGTGTCACTAATAATATTTATGGTCTGAGACTTTGAAACTTTTATTGTCATATGTAACCATTCAAAAACTTGTTCCTCTAAAATAATTTATGACACGACCATGTGGTTTTGATCATTACCACTAGTATGACTGATACCATGTTTTGGTTGTGTGCACATTATTTGAATTTTGAAAATGAATTCACCACCGCATTTGTTGATGTCTTCCTAGGATTCCATATGAATTTAATATCCACATGTATGTTTTTCCTTGAATACATATTGTAATGTCTTCCTGGTCTACTTTATTAATTTTTACATGCAAGTAAACCATGTTTGTTACCTTTATGGTTATACAATCTCATAGTTTGGTATGGTCAACATGGATTTAATTTTATTCATGTTTTTTATTTGATGTATTAGGAATGTTGTTACTTATTTATAATAATCATGTTGGTTTATATGTATTACCTATCATATCTCTTTGTGTATGGCCGTTCTACGGCTCCAAATTCTACAGCTCTATTTTTTTAAAAGTGATATATTGAGGTAGTTTAAACCGCTGTAATAAATGAAAAATTATTATTTTGTAGCAGTTTAAACTGTCACTATTTAAGGAATATATTTTATAGCGTTTGTTTTTAAATTTCAGTAGAGGTTATTCGAGCTAAAAATATTCAATTATATTTTGGTGGTTCAAACAATCATTATAAATTCACTATTATTTTGCATGGAAAATCACCTATAAAAAACATTTTCTGATGGTTCATCTAAACCACCACTAATCTCAAGAAACTCCAATGAGTTATAATCCAACATCATCCGTATCGTTGATTTTTTGATATCATTTCAAAACCATATAGAATTAGTTCAAACAGACACTATCACCTGATTTCATTGTAGTGGCTCATAGCATGAGGGACCATGTGTTTTCACTATAAATTGTGAATAGGTTGGTCTAGGTCACACATAGAGACCGTGTATAAGGATCATGGAGATTCATAGTGGGCTATTGGTGTTAAACCCCACTAACATCCTTGAAGCGGTATCCCACTACAATTATGTTATACCTCTAACTCTCTTCATCACCAAACCAATGCTGGTAGCAATTTCAATTTCACTATTCATAAAAATTTAAAGACATTGACATAATCTTGGTCATTGTTTCTTGTCTCTCTCAACAATTCAATATTATATAATTATCTGACATATTATTTTTCCCTACACTTCATACTATTAGAATTTTTTCTTTCATCATCTTCCTCCCATATTATCGAACATCTTCATTGAGATCATTTACACCCAATCTTCAGTCCCAACTAGTGGAAATAAAACCTATCCTATTATTTTAAATTTGGAAGTTTTTATTCTGACTATACATATTTCCAAAAATATTTATTAGGTTTACATTATCATGTTCTTCCATGAGGTGATGATCATCTCTGTTCAACCATCATCATTTGATGGTCAATAACCAACAATAGTTGAATACTTGAAATGACCAGGTGATACCTCATTGATTGGTTGATATTTATTAAATGATGGATTTATTTTCAAATGGTATCATACATTTCACCGTCCAATTTCTTCATCCATTGGAATCAAATGGTAAATTATTTCTTCTAACATAAGAAACAATTATTTTCTACCATTGGATATCATCCTATGGTCGCACCTTCAAAATTATTTGGATGGGTTTTGCAGTTTCAACTTTTCATGTTCCAGCAACACATTCCTTATATATCTGAATTATATTTTCTTTTTTTAGTTTTTAATCTCTTTTATCAATAAATTCATTGAGATTTTTCATTTTTACAAAATTTGACATCACAAATGGTAGAACTCCTTATATTCACAAAATCATTTTTCTCCACTTCTCCTTTATTTTTATTTTTTTATAAGCTTTTCATGCACAATCATGGAGATAGATTTTTTGAGTGTCATATCATTTTTCCACAATTGTAAATCTCTAATGGAAGGTAATATACCTCCATTTTATATCCAATATTAGAATAATTTTCATTTCATCTTCTATATCCTTTGGATACAAAGCAGTATGTAATTGTTTTGGCACTTTTAATTTTTTCTTCTTACTGAAATGACATCATCTTCACTATTTTTCCTCCATTGTACTGTCATTGTTCTATGTTTTATCTTGCTGAAAAAATAACCCACCTCTAAATTTTCTCCATGGAAGAAAAAAATTATCCACCACTCATTGTTTTTAGTGGAATATAAATTAAGAAACTACTATTATTCTTTACACAATTGAACTCTAACGGTATGTCAGTCTGCCGCATGAATTTTAATACACCGTTATTTGAAATTTTATTTCAAGAAATATATTTCTTATTTTAATATAAGTTATTAAAATAAAAAACATTTTAATTTTTTTGAAATATAATTATAATAGTCTATAAAAAATAAATGTATCATAATTTTATGTACACATATGCATTCAAAATGAAATTATCTAAATGATCTCTTTTTATAACATTATAAAATATTAATATTTTAGAAAATTATAATATTATTTCCTTTTATTATAATATTTAATTATTATTAATATGATTACAGAACATATTAATTATTTATTATAAGTATTTTATATTGAAATATAAATTCAAATTTTAATTTTTTTATTTACAATTCTTTTACAAAAAAATTTATAAGATTAAATTATTTCAATATTCTTCTCTAAGAAGTGTAATTAATATTTGAGAAAAGGAACTGATCATATAGGATAATTATTTTAATGATCTAGAAGATATATTTATGGAATAAAACTACATTTATGAATATCATTCAATAGGTAACTTGTGGAACCACTTCAACAATATCGTTGATCAGAATCGTTCATAAACTTCAGAAACATATATACTTTATCTAAGATCATAGGATGACATCAACTTCAATAGTTTTCACCCCCCCCCCCCCATGAGATAAATGATCATCAAAATTCATCTTATTTAATGTTTATAATCATCTTACAAATTACCAATAGTTGTTGTTTATATATGTAAACATTTTCCTTCAGTTTGTAATTTTGTAGAATCTGGTTTCTTCTTTTTAAAATAGAACGAAAATAATTCATTTTACTTTTTTCCAACACCTAAAAGCAATCCTTGTTTTTACTATCAACCAAATTTGAGAAAAAAAAACTCGGTTTTTCTCTAGGATCATACTAGGTTCTGCCTACTATTATTTTAATATGAAGTGTCTTTAATAAGGTTCTCACACCTTCTAATGCGGGCTTCTGGATGGTTAAAAATCTCCTTGAGGAGTTAAGTAGTTTAAGGAGTTGAATATGATATTTTTGATCCAACCCAATATAAATCAATACTTTTGTTATTTTTATTTCAATTTCACATTATTTCAAAAACTTTTCACTCACTACAAATTTTTTTTATAAACAAATATTGTTTCTGTCTTTAATTTTTTTAAACTATTAAACCCCATTTACTTCTTCTATAATTAATGATACATTATTTGGTATCAGAGCATATTATATTCCATAACGGAAATTTATGTAGCTTATTATTTATGTTTTATATTTTATTACATTGTGATATCCCAGTATACAAAACATAACAGTCAAAGGAACAAAAGAAATGTTTTATTTTATGATTTCATGTTTTAAATTACAATGATGGGTGGATTCCATAGAAATTCCCATTGAAGGGAGTGAATATGAATACTAGAGATATAGTATGAATAATTACTTCAAAAAAATATTTTTTTTATCATGAGACATTCATGGATAAGTCGTATGAGATACCCAAATTGAATCATATCCAATAATAGGAAATGATATGGTAAATAATTATTTAAATTATAATGTTAGAAGTATTTTATATTGTGTGATATATATAAGTGTCTATAAAAATTTTCCATCTTGTAAGACAGTACATGATATATAGATGATACTTTATGTGACTCATTATGGGACTGACATTATCAAAAAAACCAAGCATAGATTGCTCTAAGAAGAATACCATGACTTCAAGATGAGAGATGAAGAATTTATAATCCAAATATTCCATTAGAGCACAAGTATTGCAAATGGAATGAGTTCAATTAGAGAAGTTTCACACAACAAAAATAACATGGAATGACTACCAAAAGCTATTCCTAAAATATGTAATAAAATAATGGTGTAAATTCATGAGAGTGATAAGTTTATGGAGTATACTTTAGATAATCTAATAGGCTCTGTTTTGTAGTATGAGTAAAAACAAAAAAAATATTTATGATGAGTAATATAATAAAATAAATGGTATTTCACATAAATGCATTGATATTTATAAAACTAAGGACACTAAATTTGAGTTCCAAGAAAGTGTAAATAAGATCACACACTTCCGTAATAATTTTTTCAACATCGTGTAAAAAATGGTTGACTCAGTTCGTTCATGTGGAATTCTTGAAATAACTATAATAATTGTAATAATAGTATCAAAAAAGATGTTTCAGAAATAACCTATCATGAGTGGATGATCAATTTCATATAGGGACTGAATACCATAAACTCAAACTTCCAAATAAAAACAAAGATAAAATCATAATGGAAAAACATTATTTGTTTTGTTGTTGGGATTGTCCATATAGTTATGAATCAAGAGGTGATTCTATATGTGAACAAGATATAGAGAATATTTCTCAAATGGGTTTTCAATGTGAGTTTAATGATTCAAAATTTACATAGTTAATAAATACTAATGATGTTGACCATAATTATTTTTCTATAAATAAAACTAAAATTGATTCTAGAACATTTTTTTATTTTAATTCAATAAATACCATTATTAAAATACTATTAAATTAAAAGGAAGAATTAAATAATTTTCTAATACAAAAAATTGAAAAGTATACTAACATGAAAATAAAAAATTATAAGTTGATCAAAAAAATGATAAAAGGAAATGTGAATGTGATAATTTTTAATTTTTAATTTTTCACAATGGAACATCTGAAGAGGATTATAATTCTCATCTGCTAAAACTAAAATAGAAAATGAAATGATTAAGAATATTCTGGATTTAAATGATAAAGATAAATTAATAAGATTTTATTTCGATTTAAGTGATCTAAAGAAATTTGAAAATAAATGTAAAAAGTTATTTAAAAACAAACTAACACAACTTCTATACCCAATTTGAAGGTCTTTATATATTAAGAAACTATTTAAAAGGAAAATATGGATTTGAAAAATAAAGTTGGTAGTATTAAATAAGATTTATACACATTTCTAAAATGAATTTTTTTTGATAATATGATATCAGTAATGAAAATAATACCAATAATAATGGGTTGTACATAAAATTATTAATCCATGTTTAAATAAGACTAACTTTTTCAAAATCTCGAAAGGAGGCATTTGAAGTGAATGTTCTTTCAAATGTAGATTGAAATGGAATTAATGAAATGAGTGTTCACCGAGACTTTCCCAATTTAATAGAAATACTAGAACTTCCACTTAAAATGTTTTAATTTTTTATTATCACACTAATATATTATTTGAATCAAATAATGCGTAATTGTTTTACGGTACTAATCTAGTTGGACCCAAGTTAGCATGCGTAACAAAATAGTCTATTGGATTATATAACATCATGAAATCTTCCCTTGAAGTCTAAATGACAAATGGTACTTAAAAATAGGATTCTACATGATCATAACAACTGATATTTCAATATTTATATCGTTTAAATTTGGCGATGGTGTCCTTTTCACATTTTGAAGCAACTCTAGTTGTCCAATTAAAGGTATTGGTGTAGATGAATTTTATAAAACAATTTTTATTTAAAAATTATTATATATGCATGGATAAAATATATTCTTATAAGTATATAATATATGTGTGATAATGGATAACATGTTATATTTGGAAATGATAAATTTACTATAATGAAAATTAAATCAAATTTATTTAAAACCAATAAAAAACAAATTCTACATACAATTGATTTTAATGTTCTAGACAAATAGAAAGTTAAGTGTTGGAATCCTATAGAATGATATTCCATTCTATGGAATATGAGGCATGGTAATGGTAATTTCATACTTTTTCAAAAACATTCATAGCATGAATATGTTCTACAACTACCCAAGTTACTTGTAAGTAATTACTTTATTTTTGATTCCTATTGAAAAGGAATGAAACACAAAGATTTTTTTAAATCTATAAATAAATATAGTACTGCTAGATGTTTATCAATATCGCATGTTAGGTTTAATAGACCTACAATTACTTTTACTTTTATTATTAAGAAGCTTAAATTCTTAATTGTAGTTGATTAAAATATATTCTTATAGATTTATTTGTTATCCTGTAAAAATATTATCCAAATATTATTTGTTGAGTAATATTTTTTCAAATTTATAAAATGATTTAATAATATCAAAAATCATGGATATAGGTGGTGAATATGTTAATTTATAATCTAATAATTTTTTTGAATCAAATTTTTATAAGAATTTTCTCTTTTCCCCTAGAATACCACAATAGAATATTGTGGTTTAATGAGTAAATATATCTACATAATTATAAAAGTTTATAGGTCAATGCTCTTAGAATTTGGTGCACCAACCTAATTTTGGTAATAATCAATAAATAAAACATTCTATTTTTTAAATATAGTTTCAATTACTCATTTCCTAAATAATATCCCTTACGGACGTTTCAAATGATTTAAACCAAAAGTTGGTTATTTTTGGGACTTTGTTTGAATGTATTTATCTTAAATACAATTTTTTTTCAAAATAATTGACTCTTAATATGATGAAGTGATATATTTAGAATATTTCAATTCTAGTTAATCATATATGGATTTCAATAAGGAATATCTTATTTTTTGTGAATCATTACACATTATGTTCAAAAAAATCAATTATAATATGTATGATACTAAATCAATAAAATTAAACTATATGTTTTGAGAATATAATATTGGAGAAGATAATGACCAAGATATTGATAATACATTAATTTATTCTTATAATATATCTTCTAAAACTAATCCAAAGGAATGGAATACCATAAAGATAACCAAACTGAAAATGTTATAGTTAATGTGGGATCTAGAATTAAGACCATAAAATATGTTTTACTTCACTATATCAATTTTGGTTTTTTTACTGACATTGATCCTATCAATGTCGAAAATTATTTAAATGATTCAAATTGGATTAATTATATTCAGTATTAATTAAATATTTTTCAATGGAATAATGTGTGGGATTTAGAAGCTTTTCAAATGGTTAGTCCAATTATAAGAATAAAATTGATTTTTCATAATAAATATGATGAAGCTAGAAATATAGTTACTAATAAAAAAATATAAGTATCTTAGGGTTATTCAGAATAATAGGGAATTACCTTTTAATATTTCTTTTCAACTATTTCAATGACAGAATCCATTATAATTATATTTTCCTTTTAAAATTTTCAATATATAAAATTATTTAAAATTGATGTAAAAAGGGACTTTTAAAATTGAATTATTTCAAAAGAAGTATATGTTAGGGATTCCCATGTATTTGAAAATTATTAGATTCCAAAAAATGTTTTTAAACATAATATAGGTCTATAATGTCTTAAAAATACCCAAGAACATCATATCAAAGACTGACATTGTTTTTATTAAAAAAACAATTTTTTGTAGGTAAGGTTGATCCAACATTTTCTATTAATAGTGTTTCAAAATATATATGAATTATAAAGATATACGATGATGATATAATATTTGGATAAAAAACATGTTATTCATGTAATTGATTTTATTAACTAATGACATTTGAATAAGACTTGACTTAATTGGAGAACTAATATGTTTTCATGGCTTACATATTAATGAAAGGAAAATGGAATTTTTTTAATAAATCCAACTACGATATACAACTGGTAAAGTAGTTTGGATAGATTTTTGTAAGAATTTTAAAACATAAATGAGTACTAATTCCATATAGGACAAAGATAAATATGGTAAGTTACATGATATTTAATTGTATAAAGGTGTCATATGAGGTATATAGTATCTCACTAAATCTAGTCTAGATATTATGTGCTAAATTTCTTTATGTACTATGTTTCAGAAAACCCCAAAGTAATTATATTTCTCAAGGGTACTTTTGTCACTTTTCTCTTCAATTCTAATCATAATTACGTTGATTTAATATTTTAATCTTTTTATAAAATTAGAGGTTGCATACTTGACAAGAAAATAACTACAGGTATGTTTCTCCATTTTAAAAAAAGTTTAATTTCATTGAGATCTTGGAAACATCATTCAATAAAACATTAAAATATTTAGGTAATTATATTTAAATTTTCAATTTATGTTCAAAGAGTAATTCGATAAAACAAAAATTAGATTTGATAAAGTTCTTTTTTACTCTCATAAATCAGGTACAATTTCAATTTATAAAAACCCTCTTCACTTCTCTATGACTAAACACATATATGTTATATTTCATTTTTATGGGATTATGAAAAAAAAGGTGGCATATTCTTTGATTTTTCCTAATGAAAAATTGTTAACAAACATTTTCCTAAAACTCTAATATTTTATTAAATTCGAAAAGATGAAATTTGAATTGGGTAAGTTAGAAAGGAAAAATTTGTGTTTTTATAATAACTACCTTAATGTTTCCTTTTATATATGTTCTATAATTGAATGATATTTTCTAATTTTTTTAGATTATACATAGATCATTTTGTTTTAAAATTAATTGTAAAACTTATACTTTTTCACTTTTATTGAATTGGATTTTTAATAAAAATAAAGTATCATCAATATATTATTATAATTTTTATGTATTTAAAAAAAGGAAAGGTTTTCTTCAAATGTTTTTAAAAAGTTATTTTTTTTAATTGTTTTTTAAAAAGTCCACTTATTTGGTATTTTAAATTTTTGATTTAATACATTTACAGTATTTTATGATTTTATATATTATTATCATATCACTTTTTAAAAAAATTATGTGTTATTAAAATTTAATAATTCTTTAATTTCATGCTTTTAAAATTTTAATTTTAATACACAATGTTTGAACTAGTTTATTAACATATGTTTAATATTTTATTATTTTGTAAAAACACATTGGTCCATCCTTGTGAGCCACTTAGGCTAGACGTTAACCACAGATGGCGTCCATTGGGTCAACCCCAATGGAAGGCCCAATATAGGTATCCCACCATGAGGATTTTGAGATTGTTGTGGATAGTGAAAACTCATAGCATGTTGATTCATGTATAAGGCCCATGGATTTGGAATAACATGGGATAGGTCATCACTTTCACTCTTTTATAAGGATCGCGAGGATGTGTTTTTTGGTATGGGTGTTGAACCCTACTAGTAGATGAAAATATATATGGAACGAGTGGTACATTATCCTGATCACTCTACAAATTCCCCATCTAATGTTTCATGTGGTTTCCGTTTCATTTTTCATCCATATTTAAATTCTCTAATATAAACTCAGCCATAGTTTCTTATCTTTCTCAATCATTCAATCTTATTTTCTTCTCCTACATAATTCATTTCTTTTACTTCATACTAATATAATTTTTTCTATTTTAATCTTCCTCTGGTATTATCAAACATCATCATTGAGATCATGTACACTATTATTTCGATCCAAATATATAGAGATTGAACCTAGAATTTTTTTTATATTTCATGTTTCTCTTCTGAATGTAAGTTGTTAAACAAATATGGATGATATTTAGATCATTTTCTTCTTCCAAAATGTATTTTTCATCTCCATATAGACATATTATTTCACTAATATATCACATACATAATTCAACCACTAGAAACCAATGGTGGATCACTCCTTCAGATTATATTTCTTCCCCAATTGATGAATTTTCCCTTCTTTGGAGACTTTCCACCATTCTCAGTTTTCATACCGTTGGAATCCAAGGATACCTTATTGTTTCTGAGGGTGACTACTATAATGTTTTACCATTGGACACCATCCAACGGTATCATAGTCAAACTTTTATGGCTAGGAATTTCAGTAGCACTTTTTCTTATTTTTTGTAGAGGGTTATTTATTTTTCATATTTTTTCCCTTTTTTTATTTTTTATCTGGTTTATCAAAAGCTTCTATGAGTGATTTATTTTCAGTTTTCTATAATTTTAAATCAACAATGTCAGAACTTATTATTGGTTTCTAATAATTATTTATGTTTCCTCCATATCATTATTTTATAATTTATTTTATACGCACATCTGTGGTCGCACATTGATGTATCTTCATCATGTCTTATTTTATTTTTTCACCATCTAAAAATTTTAAAGGTTGTTCATCCTCCACAATTTTACATTTTACAGTTGAATATTTTTTAATTACTTATCATGGAGCCTTTGGCTGATCTTTGGAATTGAATCTTTTTTGTTTTTTGTCTCTTTTTTGTGCGTAAGATGATAGAATCCACTATATTTTTCCACTATTGGACTCCCAACACTCTCTATTTTCATTGGTTGAAAAATAATCCACTGATCTATACTTTCATTGGTAGCGAAAATAAGCCACTAGTATCTATTTTTATTGGTAGAAACAATAATCAACATCCCTCTATTTTTCTTTACCATTGGACTGGAATAGTATTTCAATCAACTTCAGTAATTTTTATCAATTGTTAGTTTAAAAATATTAAAAAAAATTTAAATATTTTATTAATTGACGTATTAAAAATAATTACTTTGATAAATATTTTATTATTTTTTCTAAAAATTTAATTGTAACTGTGTGTAGAAAATAATTAAAAAATCATTGTATGTACACATATACATCCACAATGAAATTTTTTCAAGGTTCTATTTTAAAAACATTATGTTGTCTTTTTATTCTTGAATATTATATTATAATATCAATTATATAATAATTGTTATTAATTTACAATTTATTTATATAAAATAATAATTTTTTATACTATTATTTCATGCTGAAATATTTTCCTATTTATAATATTGTTATTCATCATGGTTTAAAAAAAATTAAATGGTAATATTATTTCATTATTTTTATCTAAAAAGTTTCATGCAGATTTTAGATATGGACTAACTCCTAGAAGAACATTTTTTTAGAATTTGGGATATATATTCATGAAATAATACATCATGAGTGTAGATCATTAGATATATAAGTTTTGAAAGTACCTTGAAATTCTTGGTGCTATCATTATTTAATGAACTAATATGATTTATATACTCTAGATGTGATCACATAAGGACTTCAAATTCTACTTTTGTATCTACCATGAGATCAACTATCATTGAGCATCAACTTATTTGACATTTCTTAGCATCTTCTAATTTCCTTGTATTATTATTTATTCATGTAATGATTTTTCAATCTATTTTTAATTTCTTTCAGTTTAGTTTCAGATTTTAGAAATCAAAATAATGTATTTAATCATCTTATTATTATAGTGTTTAAATTTTATGAATGATTATTCAAATCCCCAGGTCATTTCCCCACTACTAATAATCAATAAAAGTGTAATAAATGAGATGATCATTATGGGATATATGGAAGTAATTTCATGAATTAAGAAAATTATTTTCCCTTTTTCCATAGAAACTTCTCTATTATGATCCTCAGAAGTGTGTTTTTGTAACGTATTGAATATTCATCTAAAAATAAGTAATAACCATGTATGGTAATATATAGTTTTTATAGTTGGTATCTGTGGAAATTTTGATTTATCCTTTTAAAACTAGGTTGAGAAATCATTAGTGAGATCCCAATAATATTTATATTTATATATCAAGGTATGTCTCTAAGGATATGTCTAAATACTATTCCATTCATAGAAAAATGTCTTGAAATTTTGGAAAGGTGTAGATTAAGTGAATAAAATAAATTTCATCCACTTTTTGATATTATAGGTTGATGTTAATCTAATATAAAGGCTTATAAGAGTAATTACTTAGAAAAGGGTGCATTTAGCTAGAATCGTTTATCACCTAGTTCATAATAAAGTGACATTCCAAACACTAGGTTTGACAAACCAGGGGGATATGATTTGGAAATTCTCAAACTCTTTATGAACCATTATAAAGGACAGGGTAGATAAAAAATTCAATAACCTATGATAAACCTAATTATTCATAGATTAAAAATAATTTTTTAGGATACAGATATAATATAAGTGATTTTTATTTTTATTAGGTTTCCCATTAGGACTGGTGATTCTCATACTATTATTTTTTGTATTAAAATGGTGGGATGTATAAGTAATTGGGTTACCACTGAATATAATGAAAAATGTTTTCATGAGTAGCTAAATGGGGTGATTATTAGAGTAAATGATTTTGTGATTATTCCTAATCGATTGTCATGATATATGGATCACAATGAAATCCATAACCAACTATCACACTCAGAAAAGGAGATAATGATATATTTTTTTGATACCTCAGGTAATAGAGGTAATTCTTGAAAAAAATTTAGTTTTCTATAAGTTTCTAATCAAGGAAGAACCACTCAAGATAATTGATTAGAGGTACAGGAAGATGTTTTGAGTGTGGAAAATAATGACATAAAAAAGTATTTTTATAGAAAAATAATAATAATTTTGTTAACAAAATTCATGGGAATAATGTTCTTCTTGATATATCACATATTCTTAAATCTCTCACATATTGAAATCATGGGAATTATTCAAATCATTGTCCTAAGGGGAATGTTCTTGAATAGAATCATCAAGGTTACACAAATTGTGGATTTTATATTAAATATAGAGACACTACGAATGTCATATGAATAAAAGGAAGTATTAATGAATATATTGATTAGGCCTAGTTAATAATTTGAGATGGAAGGGTCGTGAATATATTAATTTTTTTATTGAAATTCAATAATTATTAAATATCTAAGAATTTTTCAGAATATTTATTTCATTATGGATTCCAAAGAATAGTATGAATGATCCTAGTGATGTAAAAAATTGATTTACTAGAAAGGTGATATTTTTATTAAGTGATCATAACCCTAAATATGTCACTAATAGTGAGAAAATGGTGTTTTAATTCATTAAAGAAATAATTGAAATGAATAAATTAAATTGGATAGTATTGATGTTGTTAGAAACGATTAATGATTTGGGGACAATGTGAGTTGTGTTATCATTTATTGAGTTCATATAACTGTTTGATTTATGGAATATATTAAAAAATATATTGTTTAATTCGAACAAAGGGGATGTAAAAATGTTTTCAAAAAGGATTATTTTTAATTCAGGTTATTACCATGTTTCAAGAAAATACATGATGATTTTATTCACATGTTTAGTATGTAACAATAGAGGGCATATTCATATTTTTTGCGGATTATTGGTAATTTAATTTAGATAAATTTAGTAAACTTAATTGTAAATTTTGAAATTTTCAAGGGTTATAAGGTTCCCTTTTGATGAAATGGTTTCATCTAATATTTGTATGTGGTTTTTGATATTAATGTATTACGTCACATTAAAAATATTTATGTATATTAGATTACTTATGGTAAATTTATTGTTTTGATTATAACTATATATATAAGGAATGTCTTATCATTATTTTATGGATCATTCATAGTGCTTCAAACATGAAAAAAACAACTTTTTGAGTAATTAATGATGTGTAAATTGAATAAGACAGAACCTAAGTTTGAAATTTTTCCTATTAGATGGAAAGTTATCAAGTAATTACATTTTCATATGCTCTAATTTTAGATGAAAAATGAATCAACAACATTAAGAAAATTATATTGAAAATAATTTTTTTCATTTTATAATCCTTTTTAATATATCAATGAACATTCTCACACCACATTGGTTTATGGTTTTGGGGTCACAAAATTTCCTCGGATCACAAAATTTATATGATAAATTATATATTTCACTCTCTATAATTATTTATGATTTTGTTCCATGACCAAATATTCGTTTCCCATATATGTTAAACAATTTTTAAACCTCTTAGGTGTAATTTTTGGTGAAATATACACCTATATTTCCCTTTTTCAACAAAATGTTTATATAACCAATTTTGGTCCACTAATCTAGACACCATAAGAGGGGGGGGGGGGGGTGAATCAGGATTTGAAAAATTAAAACAAATTCCCCTTTTGATCTAGTTTTGTTGTTTGAAATAAAAAATTATTCTCTCTCCATACCATTGTATAGTATGAAAACCCTTAAGGCATGAACATGGAACAACAATATTATTCAGTTCACCCTCACTGGGCTACGTCTAAGGATAATACAAAGGGGATGTGTCAATGTACCCAATACAATATAAGGGCACTTCTGTTTACAAGTTCTAAGTAGACTCACAATCTCTATAGATTTAAAAGCAATCACAATTTGAAATAACACTACTCTCTCAATTGATGTGTGCTCACTGATTCTTCAAAATATCCACTCATATATTAATTAAATTTAGGTCCTTTCATTGTCTCTAATTAATGAATCCTAAAATATACGTAGATGCTCTATTGAAGTCAAATATTCATCCACTAATAAATACCCCTTTTCCAATGAACACATGTGAATAACCATGGAAATTATTTTTTAAATCTCACTGCTTCACCAACCTCCATATTTTAAAAATCACAAAAAAGCCTTTCAAAAGATCCTGCCTCTTCACAAAGTCCACACCTTTATAGATAACACTACTTCACAGAGCACACTAACTCACAGATCACACTGCCTTGTAGAGATCAAGCCTTCATAGTGATCAATCCGTTGCAGAGTAAAACTTCTTTTTGTGATTTCAAAAAGCATAATAATGTCTTTTTGAACCAAACTTCTTTTGAAAATATGAACTTCACTTTGTAGTGTGCCTTCCATTAACATAGAACAACTGGCCTCTTTGAATTCCCCTTAAATTCAAAAATATTAATTCCACTAAAAAATATTTCAGGATGTGAGAGATTTAAGTATTTCATTCGGTCTCTATACTCTGCTCTCATGTGTGGAAGACTATTTATAGGCATTTCCCATCGACTATAGAATCTTCCACACCATGTCAAAACCATGTAATCTTAAATCGCAGTGCTTCGAAATTTCGTCCCAAATTCTCTCTATTTTTCAAAGAACTATTGAAATTTTCGGATCGCATAGCTAATCATAATTGTGATGTATTCCATCAATCCCTTTATTCCACCATCGCAATTCTCATCGTAAACGTATATCCTTCCATCTGAACCTTTGTGCCACCACAATGCTCCCTCAAAATTCTCTTCATCTCTGTGATTCACGAACTCATAATAATTTCAGAGATCACCATGAACATTCTAAATATCCTCGTGAAATCCACTTTATAAATCAAATATTTGTGAAATTCAAGCCTTTTCTATATTTTGATGAGATCTTCAAAGAAATACAGTTTTCAAAATTCTCACTAAACTCCAAATTTTAGACCCAACTTTTTATCAAACCTATTAATGTATTGTCACAATGTATAATTTTTTTGTACCTCCTACAAATTTTACATTCCTTGTTCAATGTTCTTTTCCAACAAGGATTGTCAACAACATCTCTAGAACATGAAAAGTTAGCATTATAACCTTCTTTGTCAACTAAAAAACCAACCCAAAAATTATATAATGTATCCTTGTGTGATATTCACCCAAATTTTTTATAGGGTTGTTTCTATGATAAAATTTTACAATGATAAAATTTTGTTGATCGAGAATAATCTTGAAGTAAATTTTCATTTATAGGGGGTAGAATGTAA
Organism: Viscum album; assembly: GCA_963277665.1. Taxonomy (NCBI): domain Eukaryota; kingdom Viridiplantae; phylum Streptophyta; class Magnoliopsida; order Santalales; family Viscaceae; genus Viscum; species Viscum album. The sequence continues at coordinate 155,840,642 of OY728128.1, read as the reverse complement.
AACCATTATTATTTTTGGAATATTTTTTTCAAATTAATTTCAAATATTTTATATATTTTATTATATGCAACACCATGATTAACATAGGTTACATGAAAACTGTGTTTTTTAACATGCATGACATAATAGCATCTACGATATATGAAACAATATTATTATAATCTAACCCTTATGTAGGTGAGTATGAATAGTAATAACTAATATAAGAAAATGCATATAAATTTCCTAATATATATATATATATATATTTATGTATATTTATTTATACACTCTTATTAAATATGAAATCAAATTTAATTAACGTAATTATATTCCTCATAAATATTATTTTCTTAAAAATTGATTTTTATTTCTTTCAGTCAATAAATATTTTATTTAATTTACTTATATTTTAGAAATTTTATTTTTATAAATGGAAAATAATTTTTAAAATATTCATATAGAAATTATCTTGTGGGTATACTTTTGGATTTTAGGGAAATATAAATTTTTTAGTGAATAGTTAATATACTAATTTTTAAAAAATTATTACTCCATAAAAAATCAGAAATATAAATTATCTATTATTTATGAAATTATGATAGGTATTATTTAGTTGTATTTAACCCACTTAATTACTTTAGAACAAAATTTAATATTTTATTAATTATAAATGAATTTTTTAAAAACCAAATATATGTTTTTTATGAAAACTATATTAAATAGCATAATGGTTCTCCATGTTAACTAATTAAAATAAAATCTAATGTGGATTGTTTTTAATTTAATATTATCGGATATATAGCCCTAAATTTTAATATATATTAAAACAAGTAATATTATTATACATAGATTTAATATAAAATCATCTTATGTTTGGAAAGTACTCTTCTCAAAACCCTGCTTTTTTGTCGCTTTAGTGGGTTGTGTTTTAATTTAGTTTTTCCAATTTTATAAATTTTATTGGAAAAATTATACTTAATTTATTAAATCATTTTGTCAAAATTATATTTGGGTTGTGTTTTTTAAAATTTTATAAAAATATTATTTTTGGGATGAAGAGTAAGAAATAGTGAATCTTGATTGAAAACATCCTTTTTTGTTTAAATTATTTATAAATTTCAATTATATTTTAATTATTATATAATAAAATTTGGGTAATTTATATATATTGGTATATATATCAATTATATGTAATTTTAATTAATTTTATATTGAAATTGTTTATAAATTTTTTTTAAATATTCGAACATTTTCTCTTTGAATACTCAGTTTCTTATCATTTTGATGAGATTCATTTTAAATTAAATCCTTCCCATTATTAGAATTAAAATTTTAAAAATGTATTATATATTTTTAAATATAATAAATTATATTATATTTTCAGATAAACTTAATTATTTACTAAAATGAATTGTGAAAATAGTAAAAATTAATTACTGTGGTAAAAGACAAACTTGGATTAGCGGGGAGTTGCACTAAAAAGATAAGTATTAAAATGAACTAAAATATTTTATAAAATATATTTTATATCCATATTTTTATCCTATAATTTCTAAATCTCATTAATACTCAACTTTTTATCCCTTCTTCTTATAAAAAACATGGTTACATATTCTTATTTTAAAAATATAGCATGGATGCCACACACCTCACTTATAAAAGGCCACGCACCCTCAATTATTCTTCATATACTAAAAACATTTTTATCAAAACAAATATCAATCCAATTCACTACAAAAAATATACTATTATAATCCTAAAGGCTTTATTTAGGCTAAAATCCTTCTTATGATTGATTTTCTGGGAAACATAAGAAGGTTACCTTAAAAAAAGGTATTTTTATTCAATAGAAATTTTTTATTTTATTTCATCGTCGAACTCATTAACTTATTATTTATTCATTATGATTTAAGAATATACATTTAATAAATATAATTATATTACTTATATCAATTTAATTACCAAAAACTATATCCACTTCCATTAAATGAGTTATGAAATCATTGTTCTTGGGTGAGGCATACTACCTCCTGGTAAACCAATGTCATTTCTTTTTTCCATTAACACATCTCACAGATGGGATGGATGACAGATATAAATTATATATATATGATATTTATAAAAAAAATTACCATTTTATTCATTATATCGTATATATATACACTTTTAATTCCCATTCCATATGGGATATGAAAATGTATATCGTGTGTATGGCAGACTGCTACCTCATGAAGGGAAGTGATTCATTTTTTCACTAATGATTAACATGTAAGATAATAAGGATAAATAAATGTGATATATTAAACATAATTATTATACTCATGAAATGTTTATATTTATTAAGATAAAATATGTCATTTTAATTATTAACTTTTCACTAATAGAATGATATTAGTGTCCTTCGTTTACATGTGACTACCGCCTCCATTAAGTGATGTCAATTATGTTTCATCACACGCTGCATGGATGATATGTAAATTTACATTTAAATAAATAATATCCCATTTATAATATTATGATAATTATAAAATTATATGATATTACTTACCTCATTCACATAATAATTGTTGAAAAATAAAAAAAAAATACTCATGACTATATATGCCTTACCGTCTCCTGGATTGTAACTTATTTCATTTCCCAAAACCAACATTCATGGTTGGAATTAAATATTTAATTCATGTATTAATATTATAATAATTTCAGTGTTTTTAAAAATGATATTATGTCACCATTATCAATGTAATATTACCAAAAAATTCTAATCAAAACGTATATTAAAAACTAAGCAGTTATTAACCGAAACATGTATTTAACATTGATTTCAAAATAAAATGGTAACAAAATTAAATAAGTAAATCATATATGGTATGATATATAAAATTATGGATCATTAATATGTGTAAAACAAACTTATATTTATTATACTTCGGGTTCTAATGAGTATAATGGAATATTAGATTTAAGGTAGGGGATTTTTGCCTCACTTTTTTTGTCATACACATTCCATACTCACAAGTTTTTTATTTTATATGGTGTATATACGGGTCTTAAATATATGATATTATTATTATAAAAATATTTTATTAGTATTTAAATAACAATTTTAGTATCTTTATTTAATTGGTTTAGTGTTCATAATTTACCAAAATAGCAAGGGTTAGTTGTCTCAATTTTCCTTCTATGAGGCAATTGATTATGTTATGCACCTATCATCTCATATGGGGTATGTATATAACCTCTTTGACTTGTAACATCAATAATTTTATATAATAATTATATTTTATGATTAAATTATAGTTATTCTATCATGGGGATTATGTTTCATGTTACCAATCTGGTAAATAATTTATGTTACAATCATACCATTTATAAAAATTGTATATGATTTTATTGTCGATGATAGAGTCTTATGATCTATCACTAAAGAAAATTATGACTTTTATCCTCCTATAGATATGTCTTGAGGATATATGCTTTCCATTAATTTTCATTTCTTTATCTAATCAAGAGTTCTAGAAAATATTTTTATGAAAAATCATATTTATTTCTATTCTCTGTCAAAAAAATGTTTTCTTTAAATAACATGTTTTATACAAATGTTTCCAAATGTGTTTTTAACATTATTAAAATGATTTCTTGAGGTAAGTTTTCCCATGTTTTAATTTATTTACCTTTTTTAATCAAATAAATGGTCCTTACATTTCTAAAAAAAATTCATTTACCAATAATGGGAAAATTGCAATTATTTTAACGGGTATGGAAAGTATATAACTTCCCCCCATCAGGACCATTATTTATTTCAATGCTTCCTTTATAATTATTAAGTTTATTTTCAAAGAATACTATTTGTAAATTTTTTTGATTTTTAAAGTTCTTTTCTGAGGTAAAAGTTAATTTCATGCCAAAATGTTTCAATGTTTTTAAATCTATCTTTATAAGATTAAAAATATATTTTGAATGAAAATTATTTTAAAAATGTTTTATGTTTTAATTCTTTATCCAAAGTGGAACGGCTATTTTATGAACGAATTAATAAATGTAATCTTTAAAAAAAATCTATCTAAGATGAAATCCTCTCATGTGACATATGTGTTACTGTGTATATTATTCAATGATACCATTATTATTCCTTCTCTAAATGGATTATGTTTATGGTGACAAAGATTTTTATGAAAAATATTTCAATTCAATGTGTTAATCCTAGATAATATTCTCATGTAACCCACATAATTTTCTATTTCTAATACTATGATCAAGTTTTTATATAAGTATGAAACCTATTCCTTTTACATGGGATATGTTGTGATGAAATTTGTATGAAACACATTTCATTTCATAGTCTCTAACTTGATAAATGTTCTATAATCTTGTAGCACACATGTGAATTATTTTCATTATGTTACGGTGGTTATATTATCTCCTCGGATTGTTCTTACATATTAACCATTATGGGTGGGACCTATTTCTCTCTCAAAGGAAAAGGTTAATGATTAATGTTATATGTGATAAATGGTTACATGAGAGGTTATCCCAAAATTGAAATAGCGTACAAAAGAGGTTATAATGAGCCTAGAAGATGGTAAAAGGGAGATCATCCCAAGACACAAGAAGGCACAAAAGTGGTTAGTCCATGCCTAACAAGTTATTAATTTTTTGGTGGGTATCATGGACATCATATTTTATAACATTATGTTTATTCTACAAATCTATGTCTATTTCCAATATTATTATCACATGGATCATATGCATTGATTCCCATATGATTCATCTCGTTTGAGTGTCCAAATTTCTTTTCATGGATCAATATTATGATCATTAATATACATAGTATGGTTTAAAAATATAATTCCAATGTTATCGTACCTTTATTATCATATTAGCGATATCCACCTCATTTTAACCTATACTGAGCTTCTGATCTCAATAATTGTTATGTTTTCTTTCCCAAGGTTATGATGATGGGATTTAATTTGGACATACTTATGATGAGTGAAGAAAGGGAATATATTTATGAGATATATTGAAGTTATTTCATGAATTAAGGAGTTTGTATTTAATGTTTCTAAACGAACTAAACTATTATGATCCATTGGTGTGTATTTTATAATGTAATAATTATTCATCTAAAAAGATATAATATCCATGATTGAGGATACAGGGTCTCTATATTAATTTTTCTCATTGAAATTATTCTCTTTGGGAAATAATTTTCTATTTAAAAATGTTCCATTCAATAGAATAATCTCAACCCATATGACACTATACAATTTTTATCATATCTATTTTTTAGCTAGAAAAAGAATGTACTATAATGATTCACGAAACCTTCATATATCACTTCACGTAATATGAATTAATGATTTTGTCATCATTTTAATGATGATGGTTTTAATAAAATGTATTAATGTAAATTAAGCATATTCCACATGATTGGTCCTCATTAAATGGATTATTAGAATGTAATGTTTTAAAAATATATAGTTTGACTACTATCAAAAAAAATTAATTTTTTTAGAAATATATAAACTATATTTAAAAAAATTAGAATAAATTATTTTGGAAATTTTTCATGATTGAATTTTTCATCAAAATGAATCAATTTTAGATGTTTTTGTTGAAATGTATCTTTCTACCATCGTTGTCACTTTCTAAGACACTTAATCTCAAAATTTTCATGTTAAAAATGGATATTTTAATTTCAATTGTGTAATAAAATATTCATTTTCAAACACTTTTATTGTAAAATGTAAATTTTTATTTTCTATGAAATTTTGCTAAATCATATACAAGATTTTCTCCTCTATGTCTACTGCTTGATCAAGCATATTCTTAAAATTATACCATTCACATTATTTTTCTACATGGATTATTATGTTATCTTTTTATTATATGGAATGAAATATAATTAAATTTTTTATTTACTTTTAAAACATATGTGTTGGAATTATTTTCATGCAATTCATACCTCTGGGAATGATCTACATTCCATCGCACTGTGTTCACCAAGTTTAATAATACATCGATCGATTGGGTAAAAAATTATTTAAACCTTATGCCATTTTTATATTGTGTAATCAAATTATTATCTATATTGACTATCATTTAACTATAATGATGGTTTGGAGATGTTATATTCCCATTTATTTTTCATTGTTTAACAAGTTTTTTTATTGATTAAATAATGAAATATTCATTGTGGAAACCATTTAATGAGAATATAAAAACCATTTTATTTCCATATGATCATTTTTATATGATTTTGTATAATCATATGACCAAAATATTTATATATATTTTTATGTAACTTGTATGCATGGAATTATACAACCAACCAATTCATCAGGAAATGTTTCCATCTCATGAGATATCATGTGGTGTGGGTAGTCAGCCTACTAAAATACGGTGTGTGTGAAGATAGTGTAGCCAAATATGTTTTGATATAAAATTAGGGATCCTTTACTTATAAATTCAATTTTATGTAGTTTCCATGATTCCAATGATTCTATTCTCTTATTTTATTATCATTTTTAATTTAGGTTTATATGACTTAATCTGTTTTTTCCAAGATTAAATGATTATCATCATCTTTATTTTGATATCATATTATGTACCATGAAGCTCATAATATTTATTAATATTTTCACACTTAATGAGGATTTGAGATCAGCCCTTATTATGTTTCCCTTTCACGTGTCACGAATGAAGGTATTATGTGTGTTATGATTATTTGATTACCCTGTGTTGAGAATTTATTTGATATTTGGAAGACTCATTATAGATTTATTTTCTTTATATATATTGGGGGTAAAATGTGTACATTTAATGTGAAAGACATTAGATTTATTATTTATTTATATTCCTAATTCTATAAAACTCTAAAATAAAATTCCCTTGGATTGGAAATATGGGATTGAAATTGAAATATTATATGTGCATTAAATCTAGGGTTATATGTTATGTTTTCTTGGAATTAGAACTATGATAATGGGTCTCGGGTATCAATAATTGGTATCAAATGAATTTTTAGATATATTTATGGGTTAGGATGTTATCAATTGGATATACATTTTTATTTTGAAATGAAATCAAGTGTTAATACGATAGGTATCATTTTTCTAAAATATATAGACTCACATTTATGTTTTTATTATTTAATATTTTTATGTTAATTGGGGATTTGGATAAGAGTACGTAAGTGTAAACCCTGTATATAAGCCTAATTATTGGAGAACCTTTATAAATTTATGTAATGTTGTGATTGTGGAGTTTTTTAAGAAATTTGGTCCATGTCAAGATACTAGAAAGAAGATTTTTTTTCTGACCAGTTTCACTTATGGGTGAAAACCACAAAAATAGTTGGTTAGATATGTATCTATCATCATTATGATGCATAATAAATGGTCCCAAACTATACACCTCGCTAGACACATATATTGGATATGCATGTGATAATTAATATTCTCTTTAAAACCCATTATGATGTATATGACTTTATGATTTTTAGGAAGATATCTTGATTTGAGAATCTAATCGATAAATGACCATAGATAACATAGATTAAACAAAAAAATTCATAAATTTTGGTATTCACATAGTTTAGGAATAAATTACTCTAATATCATATTTTTCAATTTCTATATGTAATTATTTAATCATTTTCATCACAAAATTTTATTTTAATGTAATGGTTGGTAGATGACTGAACTGACAATGGATGTAATGTAAAAGGTGATGAATATCACTTCTGGTAATCTATTTGACCATGGAATGGGGTTAAAAAGATTTTTATTTTTACAAATCAATTATCACAAAACATTTTTAACATAATCAACATAGTTTAATTTCAAACCATACCAAAGAAAATATTTTTATATAGATATTTTTTTATTTTAGGAAATAGATGATATTAAAGAAATTTCTTCAAAGTGAAAATGAATCATTCCGGTAAATTGATATAGGAGTAACATTTGTCTTTTTGTTTTACATGAGATATTAACTTAGACCTTTCATTTGAAATTTTATCTTATGAAATTTCTATTATTTATTAATCATTAAATTATTTATTTTATATATGAATTTTGAGGAAACTATTTATTTGCGGTGTAGTCTTCAATAAACCAATATTTCTGTATATATATTTTCATTTAAATAATACTGAGATTGATATATTTCATCACATACTCTAAAACAAAGATCATCATAGAATATTAACATAAAATAATAATAATTAAAATATTATATATATATATATATATATTATAAAATGATAATAATTTTCAATTAATAAATTTTTATGAAAGAATATTGAATCACTTAATGTTTATGAAGAGATTTTTTAAATAAAATAATTTTATCATTATATTTTATTTTTTCAATGAATAATATTATATGAATTTTTTTGAAATAAAATAAGATAGTATAATATTTATTTTTAAATTTATAATATCAAATATTACTTAGTATGTATTTTTTTCATTTTTTGAAAAAATCAATATTTTATCAAAAATGTGGTTTTTATGAAAATTATAACTTCATGACATTGTGATATATAATAATTACATAGAATTTAAAAAAGCCACTTAACATATAAAAATGGAGTTAATGAATAAAATTATTTTTATTAAAATATTATTTTAACATATAAAACAAATTTTCATCATTTTATAATTGATGTAAATTATAACATTAAAAAATAAAATTATTTTATTACTTTTATTTTAATTAAAAAATATATTCATTATATTTGGACATTTACAGAATTAAATTTCAAATAAAATTAATATTATTTATAATATTTCAATTTATGTTACAAAAATTATTTACATTTATAATTTGAAGTCATAGATAAATTTAAATCTTAAAAAATGATTATCTAAAAAACTATCTTTATGAACTATGCCAATTTAATTAAAAATTACATTATCATTATTATTATAATATTAATTTATAACATCAATATTTTATATTTTATTATAATAATACAATAATTTTTTAAGATATATACTAATTGATATTATTTTAATTAATTATCATTAGTGAAAGTAAAAGTTAACTTAAAATATGTACACATGGGTGAAGTGAACAGTGAAAGTACAAACTCCTAAATAACTCAATTATGTCACCAAAATGAGTTTGTGGGAGGATTTTTGGCCATATAATGGAGCATAATCCTTAATTATAAATTATTGGGGGTTTTTTACCTTGAATACTACAAATAAATAATTAAAAAATTGAAAATATTCCCCAAACCACCCTTTCATTCACATACAAAAGAAAGCACTCCAACCCATTATCTTTACACACCTTCCTTTAGATTACTAGAAAAAAATTCATTTAGTAATATAATAACACTATCCCCCAAACATATGTCTTTTATCATTCTTTTATTATACTATGTCCATCATTTTTTTGGATAATACCAAGGAAAATCAAAGTTCCTTACATGAGCCTTAGTATTATTTTCATTTTTATTTTTAATTTTCCTTATCCTAAACTTCCCAAATATTGTTAATAAAAATCATTGAATTATATATGTATATATAAATTACACTATATTAATATGACATAAAGTATTCACTCATATCATAGCGTATTCTTATAAAAACAATCCCAATATTATGCTTCTGTGTATACTACTTTATCCATGGAACGATATGGTTCATTTTTTCATCACTGCCACTTATGTATGGAATCAAGGATGAATTTTAATAATAATTACATTGTTTTATTAAATTATAAAATTCATAAAAGACCATATTATTTTCATTTACAATGATTTTATTTATTCCTTGAGAAATGGGTTCAAAAATCTTGCTAACGTGTGGGCAACCACCTCTATGAATAATGAATTATTTTTTGCATCACCACCCATTATTAATTGTTCTAAGAATATAATTAATGAAAATATATGATATATATTAAATTTTTTCTATTATTTAAATTTTAAATTAACATTATATAATAACACATTATAACTCATTAGGTTATTACAACATAGTTTTGTTTTTTCCAATTTACCGCCTACATGTGTAATGTTTTATTGTTAAAATATTGACTAATTAAGGAAATTTATATTCAATTAATTAAATTTATTCATTTTAGTTAAAATATGTTATAAATTAACTATAATTTTAATATTAATATCCAATCTTGTTAAAAATATTTCATATTAATTCTTATAAAAAAAATAAACAACTTTATCCAAGAATTCATCATCAAGAGTCGCACTTAAAACTCTCATGGGGTGAAACCGCAATATTATAAATAATAATCAGATATATGTTACATAAAAAAGATAATAAACAAATTATTTTTTATGAAATTTCAATGATCAATATTATCATAATACCCAATGTGAAATATAATTAAAACCGTTAGCACCTGATGTTAAAACTAAAATATAATAAACAAGTATATTTATTGTAAATAATTATAAAAGATATATTTAAATGGGTAATAAAAATGAGTAAGGTTCTAAAATATAATATTATTATATTTAATTTTATGAATGTTCGATTTAATTTCTATTTGAGGAAAAAAATCGCTTTAACTAAAATGATTCTATTTTGGGGGTCATTTTATATTTCAAAATACATCATTAATATAATGATCACCAACCTTTGAATGTAATTTTTTTCTTCCATATCCATGTTTTACCTATAAAAATTATTGATTATAATATCAATAATGAAATTCATAATTATATTTACATATTATAAATGAATTTTTTTGTTATCCTTTTCATGATGTGGGTTTCAAAAAATGGTTTTAATTTACTATTATCATATTCTCCGTGAATAATTAAAAAAATCAACAAAATTATAGTTTTAGATTGCTCAAAGGTTCCAACATTCCAAATATTTTTAAGGTTACTTCAGATACAATGACCATATATAAAAATTATTTAAAATAAAATCTTTTATAATTTTCTAAATTGGTCATTTTTTGGGAATGAATTGTCTCACAAATACTGTGTGAATATTTTTTATATTGATATTCATCAACACCCTTGTGTGTTTTATTAATGAAATTACATTAATTGTTTTTCTGGATTATAATTACAAAGAAAATTTTCTTATTTTTGGGTTAATGTTTTCTCTAAATTTATATATATGTGTTTTAATGTAATATGGAAAAAAAATTAATACCCTATATTTAAGTAAGAAAATATAGTCATTGTACCCTTCTTTTAGAGTAATATTACGGATCGTAAATCATATGTTTTTTTGAAATTATTGATCATGAACCATTATTTGGGGAAGCAACCTTGAATTTGTTAATCAAACATATGGTTCATAAGCCTAATGTTTTGAATTTAATCATATTATTTCAACCACACATTTAGAGTAAACCCTAAATTTTATATGGTCAATGATGGAATCTATGATTGATATATTTTTTTGGTATTTCTAAAATAGTATCCCTAGTATTAAATATATTTTTTCTAGTTTCATAAATATTGATTCAATTGATAATATTAAATTTATTAAATCATTCATATTATTAAGGTACGTTATAATTATCATTGAATGATTTAAATTCATGTTCTCATGATTTTTCCAACGAAATTTTTGAATTTTTGTGAATAAAATAAAATATATTTTATCCTATTAAATACAATGAGTTTTATCATTCAGAAAATGAGATATCGTTTTAAAATAATGAATTCTTCGACTTTTTTGAAAAATTATGCTTTAGAAATATTTATTTTATGATCATGCTCTCATGAACAATAATTCTACTGATGTTGATAATATTTTAAAATTAATTTATTTCCTGAATATCATTTTCAACATAGATCTCAAAAAATATTTTATTTATTGAAGACTCATATATAGTAGAAAAATATTCATTTTGTCTCGTCTTTTTATGCAACAATGATCATGATATAATTTTAATAGAATGATTTACTCTAGATTTCATAGAGTATCGACTTCATGTTCTTAGTCATGGTGGAGAATAAAATTCTCTTTATAAGATTTGCATATTTTTGTTTCTATTAAAGAACCCGAAGGCCCTATGAAATCCGTATTGTAAATATATCAATGAACTGTAGTTATTTTTGGAGGTCCTATGATAAGAGGAATAATTTAGTGAAAATATCCAATTATTTACGATAACATTGTAGGAGTGAATTGGGTATATTTTTTCATTATCCCACTATAATAATTGTAGTGTTCATCTTATGTATTTGGGTGCTACATAGATTAATTATTGAAGATTACATTTCATATCTTAATTTTATATAAAGAGGGGTAAATTTTAAATAAATCATGATTTTTATAAGATCACAATTCACCTAACTCTTGTGTACCATTGTTTTATTCTTACCTAACAATTTTTATTTTTGTAGATCTTTTTGAAGATGTTTTATAAGCTACAAAAAGTTCGAGGAAAAGGTCTTTATGAAGACAAATAGTAATAAAAGTACTAAATCAAGGAATATGCATGATTCATTATCGTTAATTAAAAATAGATAATAATGGATTATGGAAATATGGTGTGTTTTTTATTTGTAAAATCTAGGATTTGATGATTACATAAACATTGTGAAATCTTATGAAATCCCTGAAGATCCAAAAAATGTGATGGGGATAATAAATCTATATATGATTTTAACGAAAGAGACATAAATTCAATTATATGTGTATATAATTTAGAATAATTTAATGATGTATATAAATATAATACCTAAAAGATATTGAAAAATACCATTGTTTCTTATGAAGGAATAAAAATTGTATAGAAATTTAGATACAATACCGAAAATATGAAATTCAATAATTTTAGAATGTATGATGGTAAAATCACCACTCATACGAATGGGAGAATGGTTGAAATAGTCATCGAGATGGTTTCGTTCATATATAAAATTAAAAAATCATATCATGATTTAAAAGACATAATATTCTTACCCAATAAAATCAAGGGGATATCTGCTGCAATCCGACAATCAACTCTGGTCTTAAAACATAGAATGAACGAATTTATTGAAAAACTAATGATATATTAAGAATAAATGAACATATTACAGTAAAAATGGAGAATACCACTTTCAAAATAACTACTCAAAATTATGAAATGAAATGAAAATAAAATGATGTAATGTCAAATGATTTAGAATTTTTTATTCTAAAATAGAACTGGCTCAACTGTCTTAATGATTAATTATATTCTATATGAATAAGATAGACTTAAATAATTCCTTCAATGGTATTGAGAACTATTCTCATGTAATTAAAGAAGAAAGTTGATATGAATAATTAAAAAATGGATTTATCCAAAAATATTACCCACAACAAAAATAGGAGAACAAAAGAATGGAAAAGAAAAAATATTGGAATTAGATGATAACTGATTATCAAAAAAATATGAAATTGTTATGCAGGCTACTTGATGTGTCTCAAAAGACACTAGTAATACTTCTAAAAATGATCCTGAAAATGTTTCATCCAATTCGAATGAAAATATGTGTATTATGGGTAAATAAGAAGAAAATATAAAATTATAATATTCTTCTTCTTCTAATTCAAAAAGTAGTTCTAATAGTAAATTATATTTTTACTATTCAATTATTAGTGAAAAGTGTTAATCACTAAAAAAAATTCATAACTTTGTAAAAAAAATTTATTATATTGTTTTCTAAGAAATATTTTCCTTGTTAAAACAACACATGGACTGAAAAAGGAAATTATGAAAATCTACCTAAAACTGCATTATTCATGCAATCAGAATAAAAGATTTATAGGATGATGTATAGACCTTCAAATGTACTACCAGTATATTAAATAGTGGAGAATAATAACTATAACAAATTATTTTTGAAAAATTTAAAAAAAATCAATATATAAGAGGAGGAAATTGATAAAAAATAAATGTTATAAAGAAATTATTTTTTACCCAGTTCTATAAATATCAACTATTTTTATTATGGAATGAAATTTCATTATTCTAATAAGTGTTTTTTTAAAAATCTTAAAACCATTGGACTAAAAAAAGATTTTGTTTCTAAATATTGTTCTAAAACATTTCATATAAATTTTTAAAAAATTATGTATATATAGTAAATTAGATAATTACCTACTAACAATTATAGACCCAAAAAAATTGGGTAAACAAACAAGATTTTGTTTTAATGTTATTGTATGAATAAGGTAAATTGATTAGTAATGTAGTATGGTATGTGGATAGTGACTCCACATGACACATCAGTGGGGACTCTTCCAACTTTAATTCATAATTCAAAATATTATATAGTACTCGTTACTTTAGATGATTATAGAAAAGGTAGAATAGTTTGAGTCAGAATAATTGGAAATCCCAATTATTTTTTGATCAAAAAAGTACTATATATAGATGGATTGAATTGTAATTTGATAATTTTCTCTGAAATCCGTTAATATTGGTTTAATTCTAATTTCTATGATAACTCATGATATATTTTGAAATACAAAATTCTTATATTTGGACCACCCAGAACAGAAAATGTTTATACATTAGATCTTAATTTTTTGTGTGAACAAAATGTGATTTGTTTCACAGTTGAGAAAAATGAATCATAGATTATTTATAGAAAAAATTAACACATTATTGTATTTAATTTATATAAATTATCTATAGAAAATTTATTTTCATATTTTTCTTGTATTGAATTTGAAAATGATATATTTTTTTGACTCATAAAAAATATCAAAGAAATACAAAGTGATCATTCAAATATATTAACAAGTATTCTATGTCAAATACACCAGAAAATATCCATATCGATTATTATAGACCATCATGAATATATATCTTAGCCAGAAGATCTTATTATATTATTTTATTTTTGATTTTTTTTTTCAATTTAGTAGGATTTATTTGATAAAATATAAGAGTGATGTTTTCTTTTATTCTATATGATTTTATAAAATTATTTAAAATGAGATATATTTTAAAATTATTTTATTGAGTAGTAATCATGGTGGAGAATTTTAAAATCACATACTTCATTATTTTTTCCCAAATATGGGTATTAAAAATGTGTTATTTAATTCAGAAAACCTCATGAGAAAGTAATTATAGAAACAAACTTGGACAATTAAAAAAATTACAATGAAATATGTTGAATTAATATTTTATTTCTACAATTAATTGGAATAATATGTTAATATAACATGTGATATCATGAATTTTTTTAATTATACCCTTCTATAAAAGACAGACCAAGTTAGTAGTGGCATAAAAGAAAACCTACATTTAAATACATTAATGTGTTTTAATGAAAAGTGTATATCATTAATACTTAGGAAAATCTTTTTAAATTTGATCCAAATGATAATTAATGAATCCTTATAGGATATTACGATAATTTGAATTCTTATACAAGGTATACTAAACATTTAGAGATAGTTGAAGAATATGACAATGTGAATTTGGATAAAATATGACCCCTTGATCAAAAAAATTCAAACAGATGATGTTTCAATTTATTTAGATAGTGTGAGACATGAATATCTTAAATATGATTTGGAAAATAAACTATAATATGATTAAATTCAGACTGATTTAGATGGACATGAGACTGGGGATCCTAGGAATGCCTTACCATGAAAACTTAGAACATTAATATATCATACATTGGAGACTATATTAGGAATTATAGATATACGACTTGGCATAATAAGAAATATAGGAAATATTTTCGATTTATCTACCTTGAAATCTCAATTTTATCCTAAAAAGGTCGAGGAATCATTGGAAGATTAATGTTCTATAACAATGTTTGAAAAAGAACCTATCCATTGTACAAGAAACAATGTTATGAAATTGGATGAAATCCCATCTAATCAACCAGTAATAGGTACTCAATAGTTATTTAGAAATAAGTGATATTACCAATAAATAATTACTAGAAATAAATAAATATTAGTAGTTAATGGGAAAAATATAGAAGAAGGAATATATTATGATGAAACCACTATAACATTTTCTAGAATTGGATCTATTAGAATAATTTTAGAATTTTTATAGTATATTAATGTTAAAATATATCATATGAATGTAAAATAAAATTTTCTAAATGGATATTTAATTTAGGATGTTTATATTGAACACCCACTAGGTTTTGAAGATACTCATATACAAAATTCATTTTTCAAACATAATAAATATATTTATGGCCATAAATAATAACCATGTTCATTATATAAAATGTTAATTTTTTTAACTAGTAAACAGATTTCATGTTTGATTAGAAGATCCCACTCCCTTTTAGAAAATAATTTCTTCTAAATTTTTATTAATATATATTTTTCTCGATGATGTTATTTTTGGAATAACTAATAAAAACCACTAAAATTATTTTCAAAAACGTATCCAAAAGGAATTTCAAATGATTCTGATTAAAGAATTTAATTTCATTCCTTGTTTCCAAATCAATCAAAATGATAATTGGAATATTTTAAATCAACGTAGATATATTATGAATTTAATGAGAAATTTTTTAATAGAAAATAGTGGAACACATACATCTCCCAAGTGTACCAATATAAAACATGATTCAGATGATGATGGAAACCCAACTGATAGCATGTAATATATAGTTATTAATAGAAGTGTAATAAAAATTACTGATATAAAATTTCGAAATATATTTTATCTCTATAATAATAATGTATTTTAATATAATATATTTGAATCACACCTTAATACTGTTAAAATAATTATTAGATATTTAAAAGTAACTATTTTGTAAACATTACTTTACCCAAAAATGTCAGATTTTAATTTAATCTCATATAAAGATGATGATTTTAGATGATGTAGTTTAGATAGAAAGATTAATCTAGGAACCAATCCCCATTTAGGGAAGTCCTTAGTTTCAGGGTCAAGTAAGATACACAATTTAATTTCTTTGTCAACAACTAAGGGAGAATATATCCCAATAATAAGTTTATCAGCACATGTGTTATGGATCTAAAAAACTAATAGGCTTCAGACTCAATGTCAATAATCACCCTACATTATGTCACAATATAAGGGAAATTATTATTTCAAAAAAATTAAGTAACTTAAAAAAATGTCATATTGATATAAGACATCATTTTTAAGTGATAAATTTTGGATATATAATTGGAAATTTATAACACAATATATCAACAAGATGATAATTTTATAAAAACACATCCCACTTCTAGAATTAAATTTATTATGGGGTTCTTAGATATATTTAATTTTAAATAAAAAATCTTTATTACATTACAATATAATTTAGTTTTGTACATTATGTTAATCTATTGTTTATTTTATGGATTTTTAATAAATTAGGTATTATTTACTCTTTTAAAAAATTTGTCTTTTCTAAATTAAAATATATAATGATTAATAGGAATACTTTGGCTCAAGAAACTAAAAATACATCAACATAAACAATCTTAATTTATCTATTTATCTCTCTCTTACCCTCTATAACGAACCCTCTAGACCTTTAGGGCACTTTATTTCACATCCAAAACCTAATATTTTACCCGAAAACATTTATATTTTTGGTAATGGAAATTAAAAAGAGGATAGGAGAATATAGTATAGTAGATATAAGTGCCAAGTCACTTCAAGGTCTAACAAACAAGTTCTTTGTTGAATGTTTTCTAACATTGAATTGTTATTTTTGATAAAACATCTATTAAATAAATATTTTTATTTCTAAGTTTTATCATTTATTTTCAATGGTGAAAATATATTGTACATTTTCAATGATGAAGATAAAATGTTTTATAGATGTTTTCTGTTAAATTTTGGAGACACTATGGACATTATTCCCTCCAATGTAAACTATATGGATTATATGTAATCCTCTATATAAATATCCAAAAAAAAATTCATTATCCCCTTGAATGGGTTTTTCATTTGAATATTTATTCTATCCAAGAGGAGATGAATAAACCAGAGTATATTGTTAATTTTTTTTGATCCACTCTGGTATGAAATATGTTTGTTAAATATCATGAGGAATAATTTTATTCAATTTTCAATCATGCCACATATTATAAATCTATGGACAGTATTCATCCTATATTTTTATAACATTTTCATGATGTCAGGTGACATAATATTGAATTTTGAAAGACATATCTTGACGTATATGAACCATTACTATCATAAAGAATCTAGAATGTCCATTTCTCCATCTGGAAGTCGTGTTTATCTGATTCTATATATAAAAATATGATTTGTTAAATTTAGTTTTCCTTTATATGGTATCATAGAAATGATATTTATACAAAACAATTAAGAAAAATTGGTTTATTTTGGATCATATAAAATGGATAGATGATGGTGGTTGATGATCTGGACTCAAAAGTGTCATGGGAAACGTATTACGGGGATAAAGGTACTGAGAAGTCTAATGTGTCAATATGGATTTATAGTGAAAATATTTTAGAATCAAGGATAGAGTATATTGACGGGGAAACTGGATGGAGACTCAGTATACATGTTAATGATCCACTTCCACTAGTAGATTTCCCTAATACTTCTGATGATATTTTAGAAGAAAAAAATGAAACATTTGAAATAAGTTCTATATAAGTAGAAAAACATATAGTTCATAAACATTAAGGATAATATTAATAAGTTTTCAACTATTTTTTATAGAAGTAAAAACTAATTCTATAGAACACTCAATTAATAATAAACATGTGCATGAGGCTCATGATGAAGATCAACATCTGAAGAATTTTCAATATGGGATTAAAGTAAAAACAGTAGTGGTTAAGACTATAGAAAAAATAGAAAATTAGATATCCTCGACTAATTTATAATATTTAGACAAGGTTGGTACTAAATCGGGTGAGATAATATAAGTTCTTGTATTATTTCCATAATATTATAGTGATAAGAATAATGATTAGTCCCTACTATTAATTGAATTTATATAACTAACTCAAATTAAAGAAGAAGAATATTCTATATCTCTAAATAATAACATTGAATAATTCTTTTTTATACACAATCATATTAAAAATGAATTTTCACTCTTACATTGTGATATGAAAGTCTCTAAAAAATATTTGGATGATTGGAAAAGATAAACACTATCATGATTAGAGTTAGAATATATTTATAATCTTATTCAAAACCATCATGAATATTATTTTTCAAGAAAAGGTGTTAATGCACTTTAGATGGAAATGTTTTATCATCCTCGGAAGATTAAGGTAGAATTAGTCATCAAAGAAGAGTTTTTAGATTTAAATAAATACATCATATGTAAATCAGTATCGATAAAAATTAGTTTAAATCATGAATGGGCTTATAATTTTTTCATATAACTTCTCAATATTTAATAAGGAGGTATGAATATTATAATTTTATTCTATATACAATGAAAAATTTCTTATAGTCTATAATGTGAAAGTGTTCCACTTAAAATTTTGTTATAAAATTAGAAGGTTCATGTTGAAGGGTGAACATATGATAACCCTAATAATAGAAGTTTTCACAATTAAGTAAGAGAGATATTGATGAATCATGTACAGTCAATAGAGACAATCTACGAGTTTTTATTAGTGAATTTGATTGAAAATTTTAAAATAATAAATGTCTCAGAGAATTTGACGAAATAGTTCTCTGAGATGTCTAAAAATAATATTAAATGAATAATGGAAGAGGTTAAGGATGTTTATCAGGCTATTTGAGATTCATCCATCTCCAAAACCTCTTATGAACTAGAAACTTTACCCTTGTTTAATCCTTCATCTTAATCATTTTTAGAATAACATTTCATGTAATCATATAAAACTATTTAATGAAATTTTTTTCATCATTATAATTTAGTTTATTTAATTTTTATTATCTATCCATCCCATGTGAATACACATGGTATATTTTTTCATACCAAAAAATAAATTTACTAATAGTTTTATGTGACAATTATTGCATTATATACCATTTTTTGATAATTTCTTTTTTTATATCTTTAAAGTGTTGAGAAAATTTTAGGAAACAAAATATTTTTTTGAATAAACTATTTTAAACTAATCTAATATTAAAAATACCAATTAAATTAGGTAACATAAACATTTAATTATATTATTTGTTTATAAATTCTCTATAAAATTTTAAATGAGATCTATTAATCATATTTTATCCAAATAAAAAAACTATTTTTATATATCATATATTTTCTATAATTTTTTGATATATTGGTATTGTGATCATCTTAAAGGGTGATATTTTTGGGATTTTATTGTCTCAGAAATAATCTTTGAATTGTGAAATGTTTGATGATAAAAATACCCTTATTTTTATTAGTAACAAAATTACATTTTCTTTTATTTATGTATTATATTTCAAGAGAAATTTATATTATTTATGGGTCAATATTTTTGTTTAAAGGGTTAAGGAAATACTTATAAGTAGTCTAGAAACATTTTTCCTTCCCTATGTCTTTATTACAACATATTGTTTATGTACCCTATGTTTAGAGTAAATATATAGACCATATACCCTATGATATTTTAAAGTTATGGACCAAGAACCATTCTTTTATAATAGAACCCTACATTTTTTTGAAGTTATCTTATGGTTCTAAAACCCAATGTTTGGAAGTTAACCATATGTTTTCAACCATACTTTCACAGTTAACCATACGTTTGACATGGTCAACAATGCAGCTTAAATTTAAGATATTTTTCAGTATTTATACAACATTATAACTAGGTGTAAACATATTTTTAAAGATAATTTAAGATATATTCTAAGGCTTATATTACGAAAATTAAATCATTTATATTTTTGATTTATGATAAGATATTTTTTAGTAATTTTAAATTAATATTCTCTGGAATTTATAGTGATATTTTTGGATATATCTAATTGAATAAAAATTTCGTTTCTATTGTTATATAAATATATTTTTATCTTTTAAAAAAATTGATATGTTTTGAAAAGAATGAATTTCGCCACTATTATGAAAGATAATATTTGGGGACATTACTTTTATGATCATTTTCTAATGAAATATTATTATATTTATATTGTTTCTATTGTTTTATTTTATTATATCAAATAGATCATCTACATCTCAGATCTCTACTAATTTTTTCACTGTTGAAGAATCATGTCTATGAAAAAGAATATTCATTATCTCTCAATTTATACTACATATATGTGCTAAATATATTTAACAATAAAATGAAGTATTCACGACTTCTTAGACAATTATATACTCTTACTCTTTTAAGGTGTAGTTTCAACTTCTCATTCTATGATATGGATATTTATCTACTTCTAAAATAACATTATGTCCCTATGAAAGACTTATTATAATGATTTCAAGGGCCATCACTTTGTTTTAGATGCATTTTGATCTGATAACTAGTTTAGTGAAAATATTAGGGATTTCAAAGAGAATGCTGGTGGAGTTGACTAGGGTATCATTGTTTAGTAAACCTC
This sequence comes from Viscum album, assembly GCA_963277665.1. Taxonomy (NCBI): domain Eukaryota; kingdom Viridiplantae; phylum Streptophyta; class Magnoliopsida; order Santalales; family Viscaceae; genus Viscum; species Viscum album. The sequence goes on along the minus strand of OY728128.1, from coordinate 155,819,222 downwards.
TATAAAAATTGCTGTATTCATTTACACTTTTGTTTCATTGAGAAATAATCTTAATGAAGTAAACATTTCACATCTTCATATTATACTAAGAGGGAAAAAATTTCAATATATCATGATTTTTAAAAGATCACAATTCACCCCACCACACCATCTTATGTATCATTATGTTATATCAAATTAACAATTGGCGTGAGAGGATTTATTTTTGAATAATTCTGATGAGCTCTAGAAATCATTATTTAATGGAATATACAAAGACAAATGTCAATGAAACAAACTAAATGATGGAATATACATGATTTTTTATAAATATTTTAATAGAGATAACTGTGGATTATGGAAATATTTTATGTTTGATTATTTGATAAATCATTTATTCAATATTTACATGAAGACTATTAAATCTTATTAAATCCCTGATTAATGTGAAAAATGGGATGTTGATCAAGAATATATGTATGATTTTAATTCAACATCCATGAATTCTATTTTATTTAGACACGGTCTAGATTAATTTAATATTTTATATCAATGTAACACCTATGAGATATAGAAAACTATCATATATTCTTATAAAGGAACTAAAAATGATAGTAAATTAAGAGACAATACTATAAATCTAAAATTAGCCAATCTTAGATAATATGATGGTAAAATCAACACTCATATGAATATAAGATTGATTGAATTAGTAAATTTTATTTTTTTACTTGTTATATATAACTAAACATAATGTCTAGAATTTAAAAGTTCTATGATTATTAATGTTTAATGGAATGGTATATCTACTGCAATCATACAGTCTACTACGTTTTCAAAACTGACAATGAAAGATTTGATTACAACACTTGTGATTTATGATGAAAAAATGAAACATAAATATAGAAATCTTATTGGGGAAAAAATGAGAATACCTCTATCAATATAACTACACAAAATATTAAATAATAAAAATAGGATGATACACTCACCCATGATTCTTTAATTTTTAGATTGTTGAATTGAAATGGTGCATCTATCCTGATGATTCTGAAGCTTTTACCAGACATAGAAAGGCTTCAAAAATAACTTCAACAATATGAAGCAATATTATGAGGGACATAAAAAACTAAATATACTATGAATGAATAAAAAAATTATATATCAAACCAGATTTACAACAACATATGAAAAAGGGAAAATAAAAATGGGAATGAAAGAAAAATATTATTAGAATAGAACATATTATAAGGAAAAATATAAAAAAAATTATGAAGGATGCATTCAGTGTCTCTAAGGACACCGTTAGTACTTCTAAAAGTGATATAGAAATAGGGAAATGAAATATAAAATAAAATATATGCATTATAGTTAAATAATAATAATATATACAATATTACCATTCTTCTAAATCTGATTTCGACTTTTGTACTAATTGTAAATGATATTCATAAATTTCAATTCGTGATGAAAAGAATGAATCTATAATAATGAATCATAAATCACTAAAAATTATTCATAATGGTTTCGTATAAGAGAACTATTATATGTTAAAACAACATTTTTACTTAAATGAACAATTTAGCACATCTACCTAAAACTACATTATTCATGAAAATATAAATAAAGGATTATAGGATGAATTAGTGTAATTCAAAAGTGATACATGTATATTAAATAAGGGTGAAGAATCTAGAAATCAAACTCTCAGTAAAAATGGTTATGAAATTAATAAATATTGAATATGAAGAAATGGATAAAAATAAAAATTATATAGAAATTATTTAGTACATTGTTCAATGAAAATCACCTATATGTATTATATAATGATATATCATTATTTAAGTAAATAATATTTAACAAATACCAAATTAATGGAATAAAAAATAACTGTGTCTATACATATTATTATAAATATATTCTGGTATTTAAAAAAAATTGGTAAATCTGGTTACCCAGATCATTGTTTGCTGACTAAGATAAAACCATGAAAATTAGAGTACCAAAACAATATTTTATTTATATGTTATTCAGAACAAGGCCATGGAAACAAAAATGAAGCACAATATATTGATGGAGACTACTCAACACACATTATTGGATACTCTTCCTATTATCATACATAAGAAAATATAGATTCAGTACCGGTTACCATCGATTGTAATGAAAAAATTAGAATAGTGGGAATTAGGTCAATTGGAAATCCAAAATCAATTTTAAATAAAAAAGAACTCTATTTTAGAGGATTAAAGCGTAATATAATAATTTTCTCTCATCAATGTAAAGATGTTTTTTTGTCTACTTATCTAATAATTCATGCACTATTTTTAAAGATAAAATACTTATTATTGGAGAACACATAAAAAAATTGTTATATGTTGGGTCTTAATTCCTTGTATTCTATTGATAATGAAGGAAAACACTTTTATGAAAATTCCCAGTTCAATTCTGGAGACATAGAGGATTTTTTCCTCAAAAGTATAAAAATATGTATTTTTTAGTCTCTTCCTAGAAAATATCAAATATTTCTTACAGTCCTCATGAAGTGGTTTTCATTTTAATTTTCGGTCTATTAGAGATGAGAAGAATAAATATGAGGATAATATAAATTTTCTTTTTTCGATCCACCCTGGTATGAATAAAGATTATCAAAAATATTATGGTTGACAAAAAAATAATTTTCAAATTTATTTAATCTCTAATGGTACTATGGATTTCTGAGATAGGTAAAATATTCTTTCTAATTGTGAAAATAATATCTTGATGTTAACTGAAATTAAGATGACATTTAGTAGATATATGCAAAGTTATTTTAATCATTCCTATTAAAGAGAAGTTATAATGTCCATTTAACTATATGGAAGGCTTGTATCTATGATTTTGTATAAAAAATAGGATTCATGATATTAAAATTCCAATTATATAGTATTATATTAATGTTATTTCTGCTATAAGCTGATGAAAATTTAGTTTAATTTTAGTAACCTCAAAAAAAAATTTGATTTCGGTTGGTGATGATGATTATAATGTATATTGTGAAAATTATTACGGGTAGAATGGACATAAGAAGTATGTTGGGTAAATATGACTTCATGGTGAAGAATTTTATGAATCAAGGTATAGAGACTCATGCTTTTCAAAATATTAATGTTCATAACTTTTACAAAAAACATAAACATTATAAAAATAGATGTCTAAGGACTGTAGTTGGTATAATGCCTTTAGAGACTTGGAAGCATAACCACTGGTACATATGTGAGCTACATCATATTCCACTAGGTTCTTCTTTAATAGAAGCCATCTTAGACCTACTAAATATTATACAAAACATCATAATCTGGGGGAAAGGAAACATAAAATGTTTGAGGTCAAATGTTGTGTATGGTTATGAAAGGGTGACATGTATGAATAAACATGATCATAAGGGAATGAGTATGTGATCATGAAAATATATGACCATACATTTTATATCAAAGATTCTAACAGATATCATGGAATAAATATTGGATGTTCATAAGACATGGATCATAATGAAATAAAGAGAATAGGATATAAAGACATAAAATAGGAATAAGACATGGAATTGTGGAAACACATAAGTGTATAATATGATTTCCATTATAGCCAAGGCAACACATAAATACCATATTTGTGGAAAAAGTAATTTACTGAAATGGGTCAACCCTTGTTTCATTCTTGTATTACTGAACTAAGTGAACCATCATTCCACCACTATATTACAGAACTGAGTAAATCCTCATTCCAAACATATATTAGTGAAATGATTAAAGCCTCATTCTAGTCCAATTATTGAACTGAGTAAACCCTCATTCTATCAACATATTACTGAACTGAGTAAACCCTCATTCCAACCCTATATTACTGAACTAATTAAACCCTTATTCCATACATGTGGTATTGAACAGAGTAAACCCTCATTCCAGCCTTGTCTGACTCATGTGGTATAAATCTATACCAAATTAATTAGAGGGAGATATAAGTCATACCAGTCACAAAATGAAATCTTTCATACATGTTCCCCAAGATCATTAATAAACATGTCATAACCCATGAAATTAAATCGGTATCATAAACATGTAAAAAAATAATAACCTATGGAAAGTTACTGGTTTCATAATCATTTCATTATAAACCTAACCTGAGAAAATATACAGGTTCCAAATGAATATAACCTATTAAAGAGAAACATGTTTCATAAACATATTACCCATGAAGAAGAAATAGGTTTCATAAAGACTATGAAATTAAGCATAACTCATCATGGTAAAGGATATGAATGGATCCTTTTTATCATTTCATATAAGCTATGTGTAACATCAATAGATTTCATGTTTGATGGGAACTAATTTTGAAATATCCTCAAAAAATGTTTCTTGAAGAAAATAATCATTCTTATTTGAAAAAAATAGTTTTTATACATAAAATGATTTCAGAATAATTTTCATATAAAATACCTTCAAAAAGAATTATATGAAATGAAATAATTTTGAAAACATTATTCCATAAAAAAATTTAATATAATATTCATTACATTTTAAAAACCATTTGTTATGAAAACACATGAATAATTTTAAAAAAAGGCTGAATTTTTTTTCTAAAACCAATCCATTGAAAATTCATTGTAATAATATTAATAAATCTAGAAAACTATTCAAAATTATTTTTTATTGAAATCCTATAAAAATGCTTAACATTATATTGAAAACTATTTCTTTTAAATCACATTGATATGTTATAAATGGGACTAGAAGAAAATTAGAAACCCAATTTTCCATGAAAACATATAAAAGAAGTTTAAAAACATTTTAAAAAATGTCCTTGAAAATTACTTTTAAAAACATTTTCTTAATGATTTAACTTTTTAAAAATGCAAAGGGACCTTTGAAGAAACGACAGTTGGTAAATTCTTTCTTACTGTACAACGTCAAAAGAAAATTCCATTTTCACATTAAAAAGATAAGGAAGTTCCTTATTCAGAAAGAAAAAAAAATTTCCCTTGAAGTGATTGGTAGAAGTATAAATAGGAAAAACTGTTTTTTATATATTATAGGGGAATGTTATAATATTCTTATAAGTTATTTTTAGAAAACATAGATTTTCAAACGAAGAGAGGTTACAGTCTTGCTTTCCTAAAAATGGATTCATAAATATCTTATATAAGATAGATAAAAAATGGTACAAACACATATGTATATAATTAAATAATAGATGATTATGAAACTCATGAACAATCATTAGAGAAGGATAAAAAAATTTAATCAAAGGAATCATAAACGTAAACAATCTTGAAAAACAATGAGATTGTCACAATAAAATCATATAAATGGTATCTCAAGATCGTGATCTACATGTTTGGAATAGAAATTCTATGAGCCATAGAATATAAATAATAGATATATATTCATGTAATGGAATGTATAATGGTAGTATATTCTCTTCGAAAAAGTGTTTAGGTGCACAAATAAAAATGATTCTTAAAAATGTAAATTGAGAGAAAAAAAACATTTTTTACCTATTTGGTGACTTTTGAAACATAAAACCTATGAAAAAAGGATAATAAAATTGTAACGTGAATAAAAAAAAATTTAATTTGAATATACATTGATTAAAATCATGGTATGTACATAAATCACTCTAAAGTAAATAGTGGTGATCATAGAATGTATCTCACAAAAATTAAAAGTGAAATGAAATCCCCTTACCATGAGTCTTCACTCTCTTCGTACTCATAAAATATTAATGTATACTAATTATAATATTATATTAAAAAATATACATAATTATATTCTAATATATAATAACATGTTTTTTGTTATTTTTATCATATATTGACCTCTTATTCATGATTCTATGTTAACGTTTCACATTGGGTAAAATTCAATTTGTTCTTCACATGTGTCATGTTTTGTTATATCATTGGTCCTTATATTTATATCATGATTTTATAATGTAAAACATGATATGAATATCAGGTATACATGTTATATTTTCATTATATTATTCTATATTATATAGGATCACGAAATTGATTACACTATTCATGGAGACGGTAATTCGTATGTATGCATGAATGTTGTTTTGCTTCTTTATTGTCGTATTGAAATAAACTATTTAAATGTAGTATATATCTATAAGTATTTATATATATTCATGTATCAATAAAATATCATATATATCATATAATTTCATTAAAACTATCCTTATTGAATTCCATGTGGTGTGTGAACGAATCACGTCACTTGGAGGGGGTGGTAGTCCAAACATTCAAAAAAGAGATTATCATGTTAACTCTAAATGAAAAGTAAAGATACGTGTGTTATTAAATGAATAAATAAGATGAAATAAATATTAAATATTTAATATAAAATATTGTATATATAAATATTGTTTCCATCATAATGGCCCCCATGATTGGTCGTAATGGAGAAATGAACAATCATCGTTTTGTGGTGTGGTATTTCACCATAAATAGAAACATTATGTTCAAAATCCATTAGATGGATTTGTGTGTATGTGTTGTTCGAAAAAATTTCCTAAAAACATCATATTATATTTATTATACATATTTCACACATAATAGAATAAATAGATTGGAGGGGTGCATAAAAAATAAATATAATTTACCTAAGATAAGATGTTGCCTCTAAATTGGGTAACTCTTTTTGGTTTATGCCAAAAGGAATCCTTGAGAGGAATTATTTCCAAACGTAGGATTTATGGAAAAAGGTAGGATTTTTTGGAGGCTACATGGGAAGATCATGGATGAAAAAAAATAGTTTGATAGGTGTGATGAATGGGTAGAGTTGGTGGCCTTTTATAATAAAGGAAAAGGAATCACATGGAAGTTTTAGAAACTAATTTGGTGTGAAAATTTTATTACCTAAAAAAGTCATACCCACCCATAAAAATCAAATATATAGGTTTTATGACACAACTGTTTACATTAAATTGGTTAATTAAAAGTTTCTATGTCATTTGGGACCTTAATTTTATTGTCTATTCCCTAATTAAGTTTAATTTGACCTTTACATGTCTGATTAAATTTAATCACTTTTACAAATAATTTGGTCAAAAATTTACATGGTATTATTAGAATATAAATATTAGACTGAGTGAAATGGTGTGTGTAGAAATATTTAAATTCAAATGAAAGAAGCAAATGAATTAAAATTAGTGTTATTCCCAAAGAAGGGACGAATTAATAGGGGTATAAAGTATTAAAAAGTTTCAATGTTTATTGAGATTTTATATTCAGTTTCACTGTGAAATATTTTATAATGAATTAAATTGTATTAGTAAATGTAATATTTATCTCTTTTTTTCTTGAAAAATATTTATAATATCATTTATCATTAATAAATAATTATAATAAAAGGGGTTTTTTCATAATAAAAAAATATTTTTCACAATTCATCAAAAAACGATGTTTCCATAAAAATCCCAAAAACACACCCTATGATATTTTTTATGTTATTAAATCAAAAATAATTTTTCATATAAAATTTATTTTTTAAATGGGTTAAAAATTAATTTTAATATTAATTATCATTCCATTAACGAAAATGGTTTTAACATAAAAGGACTTCACCAATAATATCATCTTTCATTATCAATATCTTTTATTTATTTAAAAATGATAAAACATTTTTTTGAAATGTTGAAATTAATATTCATATTACAATGATTAATGGTTCAATTGTAATTATCTCCTTTAATGAATTATATATAAATATATATATATATATATATATTTATATAATACTCATATAAACTCAGTGTTGTGTGCATCGTACACCAAGTCAGTGTTGCTTGTAGTGAAAGCTAAGAAGGTGTTGCATGTTGCGCAAGGAAATTAGGTATTTCCTTTTAATGAAATTATATATATATATATATATATATATACAGTTTCATGGGAATTGAAAAATAAGTTAACGATAAATCAATTTGAAAACTCTAATTCTCAAAATCTAGGGGTGTTACATGCTACCCACATTCAAATTAATTTCTCCCTCAAAATTAATTTGTGTTATAAAATGTTTAATACTCAAGATTTTCATTCATAGAAACACCCATCATATAAATTAATACTATGACTTACCTTTTAAAGGTAAATTTTTAACCATAACGATTTCCAAATGCATAATAAAACTGTGATTCCATATTAGAGATCATAGGTTCAGAGTGAAGATTGGTCATGGTGGAACAGAGAACACATTCATAGGGAGTAATTTAGTTCATTAATCACAAAAAAAGTTTAGTTATCAAAGTAATGTTGAGGGACTCAAAATCATAAATATGTGACGATTCTAGAACCCATTGGTTCAATAGAAATAAAGTTATTTGGAACACATTTTTGTTTAACTTTTAGAACATTGAGTAATTATTTAAAAATTTCCATAAACATAATTTCATTCATGGATTATGATTTGAAAATTTTATAATACATCAATTACCTCATTTAATGAATGTCCAATAATTAAAATTGATTAATGAAGAATGAAAATACCATTTTATTTGATCTTAAGTCCCAAAAAGAATAAATTTTTTAACTATTTGTCTCTAAACAAAATCAACACACACGAACAATAAAAAGTAAAAAAACTGGTTCATCATAAATAATAATTATTCAAAAATAAATATACATTAACAAGGATATCATGTAGGCCAGTGGTAGGCATGAATCAATTTTCTTCCTTCAGTAATTGGTTAAAGACCCATGACCTTGCTGGACTTTACTGGTTGTCACCCAACATAAAAGATGTCCTTTTCTCAAAAATATAAAACACAGACATCCATGATATAATGATAATCTATAATTTTTGTTTTAACAATGATTTCCAAAACATAATAAGTGAAAAAAACTTTCTATGAAGCTTAACATAAAATGATCATGAACCGTAAACCTTATAACCCCTCTCAAAGGTGATAATCCAAAACATTAGAAAGAGAGTCACAAAATCATATTATCATTGATTCCCCTATATATCACAATATATCTCTTGGATGTATCATTCCAATCATTAGAATTCACTCTTCATATATTCTCTTGAAACATAGTGAAAACATGAATTCCCATAAATAATTTTGGAAAAAATAACGGCTTCCTCATTCCAATTAATATAGGATTTACACCTTAAATCCAAAAAACGTTTTAAGTATTGTTAGTGGTAGAAGAAATCACCTATAAAAAATCCTTACACAGTTCTATTGTATTAAATATTTTCCAATTTAACTATTTATATCCCATTTATCCTTATCCGTACAACATTATCTTATCATAATGAATATATTAAGGGATACCTCCCACATAAAAAAAACCACCTTATTATTAAATCACTTAAATCGTCTATAGGGATATTTCTACATATTGTCTTAAATACTATGTGAAATAAATGTAGAAAATAATTGTATATTTTTTCATTCATACATTTTGAATCTGAATACATAAATACTTTGATTAATTAATCCTTAATCCAATAACAATAACACCTCTTTCATTTCATAGTTCCTTAATTATATCATCATCATCTACATTTTAACCATTACTCAAACAACCATGCTTATTCCTTTTAGCCACATTCATAATGGGTCATTGGGATGCGTAATGAACATTTTATATACACTTAAAACACTTAACCTTCAATGATGAATTAGTGAGGCCAAAATTCCCATTCATTTTGTTAATTGAACTCTTCATTTTTTTCACTTGTAGTAACTTTATTTGTTTCCTTATTTTCCATACTCAAAACACATTATTATTCCTCTAATTCATTCACTTAGGTTCTTATTTCCACATTCATGACACAAATGAAATCAAATCTTCTTTCATGTCTGGTCTCCATTACCCGTCCTCACAACAAACTCCTTCGTTATTTTCCTTGGTGAGTATGATAGTTGGATAATGTAAACATTGTTAATCATGTTCCATAAAAAGTGATTTGCAACGATCGCACCATCTTTTACTCTAGTAATCATCCCACTTGATTTCACATCAGAAAATTTCCCATCACATTCAACATTAATCTAGTACCTGCTGGTAACCACTATTAAAAAACAATAAGAATAGTGTGAGCTTTACATTTTATGTCAGAAAACCAGTTATTCCTTAAAATAATTACTTATAGGATGACTAAATCATGGATCCTTCAATAAACTATCACACCTTGGGATTATCCTAGGGTATTCATACCTTAAATATATCTAAATCATTTATGATGGTTTATGATGAGTTTGTGAATTCCCTAATAATATCCTCTTGGTGTGTAAAACCAGATATAAAGTAAGGCCTATTTTTGTGTACAAGATTTCCCTAAGTCAATCCCAAAACATCATGTCAATGTTTTTCCCATAGATACATATATTCCAGAGCCACATCGACTTTTTGAATCTAGGAAAGGATGTATTTCACTGAAAATACTCACTCAATCCTTTACCAAATATTAGTTAATTTTTTCAAATGTTAACTCGTCCTTATACATATCCTTAGAGACATCCCTAGTAATATGCTTAGAAATATTCATAGGGATATCGCTAAATTTTTGTCATCCTAGTACCTAATGGTTAACATTACATTTTCTATGATAACAACTATAACTACCAACGCATTTCAAAATATTATTATAAAATAACTTTTTTGGAATGATTATACATTATACAAATTGATTCCCAAATATTGTAGTTGGTATAGTGCCTTTGGAAACATTGAAACACAAAGAGTGTTACATATATGAGCTACATCAAACCCCACTATGTTCTTATTGACTAGCATTATTCTTAGACATACCAAACATATTACATAACATCAGAACCTGTGGGAAATGAAACATTAAAGGGGTGAGCTCAAACGATCCTCAAGGGTAATCATGGTGACATGTAAGAATAAACATAATCATACAGGTATGAGTATGTGATCATGAAAATAGAAGATCTAACCCTGCATATCAAAGATCATAATAGAGTTCATTGAAAAAAATGTGGCCATATCATAAGACATGGATCATAATTAAATAAAGAGAATATGCCAAGAAAGAATAACATATGAATAATACATGGAATTTTGGCCACACATAAGCATATAATATGATTCCCATAGTACCCAAGGCATCACTGCCAAGACTATCTTAGTGGAAAAGTCTTTTAATGAACTGGGTAAACCCCATTCCAAATCTGTATTAATGAACCACATGAACCCTTGTTCCATCAATGTATTATTGAATTGCATAAAACCTCATTCCAGCCCTAATTTACTAAACCAATTAAACCCTCATTCCATCAATGTATTACTGAACTGAATAAAACCTCATTCCATTCATATATTACTGAACTGAGTAGACCCACGTTCCAAACTTATCTTACAGAACTGAGGAAGCCCTCATTCCAGCCCAATCTTACTAAGCTGATTAAACCCTCATTCTAGCACTATATATCTCATGAGATATAAATTTTTACCCCATGCATTAGAGGGAGATATAGGTCCCACATGTCACATAATTAAATCATACAAACATGTTCTAAAATATCATAAATAAACATATCAAAACCCATGAAATGAAATGGGTATCATAAATAGGTAAAAATATTATAACTTATGGAAAGACATAGGATTCTTAATCGTTTATTCATAATCATAACCCGTGAAATGAAATAGATTTCATAATGATATAACCCATGAAAGAGAAATGGATTTCATAAACAAATTACCCAAGAAGAAAAAATGGTTTCCCAATTACCATAGTATTCAGCATAACTCCTTCATAGGAATGATATGAATATACCCTTTAGTTCATTTCCTTGAATGAATAACTATGATCAATATATGTCATTTTAGATGGAAAATAATTTTGAAATATCCCTTAAAAACATTTTTTGATGAAAATATCCATTCAAGTTGGAAAACAGATTTTTTATACATAAAATCATTTGAATATAGTTTTCATAGAAAATAACATGAAAACATATATATATTAATTGAAATCATTTTTAAAACCATTTTCCTTGAAAACATTTAAATTAAGATTCGAACCTTTTTAAAACCCATTTTATTTGAAAACACAATGAAACTTTTACATAAATCATAAAAATGTTATAAAAACCACTTCCTTGAAAATAATTTGAAAACATATAAAAAAATATTGCAAAAAATTTGAAAATCATTTTTCTAGAAAACTAATAAATGAAAAATTAAATTGTCTTCAAACCCATTTCCTTTAATGCACAATGAAATCTATTATATAATATTTGAAAAAACATTAAAAACAGTTTTCCATCAAAACATTTAAATGATGTTTGAACCCATTTTGAAAAAACATTTCCATGAAATTTTATTTATAAAAAAATTCATAATGATTGAACTATTTAATAATTAAATGGGAGATTTGAAGAAATGATAGTGATTAAGTCTGAACATGTCATACGAGGTCAAAATAATATTCCTTTTCCATAGTTGAAAGGATGGAGAAGTGCCTTGATCAAGAAGCGACTAGAAGATTCCCTTGAAGAGACTGGTGAAATAAAAAAAAGGTAAAAATGTATTTTAGATATTATAAGATAATGTAATAGTATTCTTTGGAACACTTTTTAGAAAACATTGATTTTTGACTAAAGAGAGGGTAAAGTTGATCATTCTTAAAAAAACATTCTTAAATATATTATGTAGAAAAGAGTGGAAATGATATAAATACATTATTATATAATTAAATAAAAAATGAGAAGGAAAATCCAAAATATTATTGATATATGGACAATAATATCTCATCAATTGAATCATAAACACAAATAATCTTAAATATCAATGATATTTTCTCAATAAACTCTTATAAGATGGTGTCTTCGGATGATTATCTACATATAAAGAAAATAAATTTCATGAAGAATTTAATGACATTAAATTACTGAGTTTTATTATATTTCATGTCAAATGGAATTATATAAAACTCAAAAAATGATTTTATGTGCATAAAAAATGTGGGTCTCAATGAAAGAAAATTGATAGAAAACATTTTTTACAGATTTGGTAGCATCTAAAACATATACCAAATGAAATTAGGATCATAAAATGGAAAATTAAATATGCATAAATTTAATAACAATATACATATAATACATTCATAGGTAGTACATACACTACAAAAAAGGAAAGAGTGGCGAACCTTGCTTGTATCTCGCCAAAATTTAATGTGGGATTCAATCCCCTTATATTGTGTCTAGACTCTCATCACAATCGTACTAGATTCCTATATAAACAACATAGGTTTACTATCAATTGTTTAGATGAAAATATTATTATTCATAATAACATTTGTGTTTTTATTATGACATTATATTACCTAAATTTTAATGATCATATGTTAAAGTTTCACTCAGGGTAAAATTCAATTTGTTCTTCGCATGTGTCTTAATTTGTTGCGTCTTTTGTATTTATGCATATATCATGATACAAGAATGTAAAATATGATATAAATATCAGGTATATACATTTTTTGGGTTATAATAATCTATAGAATATAGTATTATGAAATTAAATACACCATTCATGGATATGGTTGGTTTATATACGCTTGAATGTTCTTTCCGCATTTATGATCGTATTGAATGAAAGTTTGTAAATGAAATGTATTTAAATATATCATTATTATTGTAGAATTAATTTATCATGTATATCATATAATTTCATTAAAACCATCTCTAATACTTTTCATGTGGTGTGTGAAAGAATCACATCGCATTGATGGGTTTGTAGTCCACACTTTCTCAAATAAGATAATCGTATTAACACCTAACGGAATGTAATGAAATGTGTGTTTTAAAATTAATAAGGATGTTTAAAGGCATATTAAATATAAATATGAAATATATAAATTTATTTTCCATCATAATGGCCACCATGACTGGTGGTAAAGGAGAAATGAACAATCATCGTTTTGTGAGGCAGTACTTTCCATACACAGAGATAGTACATTCATCATCCATTAGATTAATGTAATTTTAAGAGTAGATTAGAAGCTTTTCATAACAAAATTCATTTCTATATATGATACTGGTGTTTTCACACAACAATACAAAATTTGTTTTGGATGTTCTGGAGAAATAAAATAAATTGAAGGAACTTCAGAGAAGACATTACATCTAAATCGAGTCACTCCTCTCGGGTTTTGCTAAAAGGATTCCTTGAGAGGATTTCATAAAAAAGGTAGGAATTATAGTGAAAGGGAGGATTTAATAGAGGATACATATATATATCATGTAATAACATAATTGTTTTTAGAGGTGTGAGGAATGGGTAGATGTGGTTTCCATTTAATGTGATGGGAAAAGACACAAATGGTATTTTTTGAATCAAATTTGGTGTGAACATGTTTTTTACCTAAAATATGACATACCAAACTAATAAACACAATTATTGAATTTTTTTGTCTGAAATATGAATATAAAATAGGTTTTCTACAGGTTTCGATTTCATTTAGGCCTTTAATGTTAAGGATTTTTCCATAATTAAACTTAATTTGGCCTTGACTACAGTGATTAATTTTAATCTCTTTTACTAGTCATTTGGTCAAAAATTTACACGGTCTTTTTAGAATCTAAAAATTAGAATGTGTATAGTGGTTTATTTTGTATTTTTTAAGTTCTTTCACATAATCATAAAAATTAAAATCAGTGGAAATCCTACAAAGGGGATGAAATAAAGGGGTTTTAAAGTAGGAAAATTTTCAAAAGTTTGTTAAGATTTAATATTTAGTTTAAAAGTGAAATTGATTATAATGAATTAAATTGTATCTATATATGTTATATTTATTTAATTTTAACTTAAAATAAATTTATAATATCATTTATCCATCATAATTAGTTAGATAAAAAGGCGGTTTTCAACTAAAAATTAGTTGTTTTCAATATTCATCAAAAAATGATGTTTCTCAGAAAAAACCAAAAATTCTCCATAGGTTATTTTTTAAGTTATAAATTGTAAAATTAAGTATTTTTTATATAATTGAGTTTTTAATTTTTCTAAAATTAATTTTATTCCCAAAAATTTGTCCATTCATGAAATTGGTATTTTCGACATAAAAGAACATTACCAAAAATCCCATCATTAATTATCAATATATTTTTGAAAAGACAATTCAAAAATATTTATTTTAAAATTATTTCATAATATTAATATAACAATGTTTAATGGATCATTTATAATTATGCCCTTTAGTGAATTATATATGTGTGTGTCTGTTTAATAGAAACTCAGTGTTGCGTGCATCGTACACCAACTTGGTGTTCCTTATAGTGAAAGGCAAATTGGTATTTCATGCAGCACAAGATAAGTTGGAATTTCAGGTGAAAGATATTTGTGATTTAGTATTATATATATATATATATATATATATATTAGTATTTCCAGTGTCATGTGAATTGAACAATATTGGAAATCTAAACTATTTTGAATAAAAATAATTCTCAAAATCATGGGGTGTTGCACAAGGCATGAGAATGTTATTGGGGAAAAATCATGAGACTTAATGGCAGTGTTAGTATTCCACATATATTACCACATGTCCACATTTTTTATATGAAACCATTATAAATTTCAATTGTGAAGCTTTTTTAATAAGGCTGAGATTAAAAATAATAACTTGAAGTTCATAAACCAGAAGTTGACGTTTCCAAATGCGAAGACCTTTTTTAAGGAGTATAAATTATTTCTTTATAAAAACCATCTAATATTGGATATGAGCATGAAGCTCATGATTAAGATCAAGTTGAAAATAATTCTCCACATAATGAGAAATTAAGAACACTAGTGGTTTACAATACTGAAATAAATTAAAATCATACAGTCGCAGCTGCTGTAGAATATTTAGATAAGGTTGAAACTAAATCCGGTCAAATAACAGAGGTTCTCGATTTATTTTCACCATTTTCCGATGAGAATAATGAAGATTGGTCCCTAATAAAAATTGGATTTGGAAAATGATCAGGAATTGAAGAAGAGAAATTTTATAATTCTCAAAATTATCAAACTGAGGGTTTAGTTTTTATATATAACGATATGAAATATGATTATTCAACCATTCTTAGTGAGGTGAGAGTTTCTAAAAAATATTTGGATGACTTAAAAATTTCAACTCCCATAAAAATTGAGTTAAAATATATATATTCTCACATGAATAAACTTAAAGAAATTCTATTTCAAGAAGAGGTGTTGATGCATTTTAGAGATAATTGTTTGATCATCTTGGGAATCTTATGGTAGTGTTAATCATGAAGTTAGATTTTATATATTTAAAGAAATTAATTGGAATCTAATTTGAATCGATAATAAGTGGTTCAAATCATTTGTGGGATTCTACTTCTAGTCATAAAACTTCTCTAGATTTGATGATGCTGTTTGTATATGTTATTATGATTCTATTTATAATAAATTATTGGATTCAAAGTCCTCATGATTATAGTTTTACTATTTAAATTTTATTGTAAGATGAAAATGATCTTGTTGAAATCTTAACATCTATTGAGCCTCGTATTAGATGTCTTCTCAATCAGTTACGTGAGATTTTGCTGATGTTTATATATTTTATAGAGACTATCCATTAGTTTGTAATGGTGAATTTGATTGAAATTTTGAAAATAGAAAGGACACAATGATTTGGATGATATTTTTAATCATAATTTTTAATGAATTATATAAGAGCTCATGAATATTCATCAGGATATTTTATATTTACCCTCCTCTAAAACCACATCTGAACTACAACTTTCACCCTTATTCATAAAATTTATATAAAATTATTTCTTGAAATCATTGAATTTTTTTTATTAAATTATTTTCATCAGTATAATTTAGTTTATTTCAAAATTATGATCATTCCATCTCAAGCGACATAACCAAAATTATTTTATTCTTATTTTAAAAATATTACTAATGGTTTTATGTTACCTTAACTGTGGTATATACCATTTTCAAAAATATCATTCTGATATCATAAAACGGGGGAGAATATTTTGGCAAATACAATATTATTTTGTCTATAATATATTTAACCAAAATAATATTTGAAGATAAATCTATTTAGTTTGGTAAGTATATACTTTTTATTGTATTTTCTAATTTTTTTAAATTTATAAATCCTTAAATGATATAAAAAAATTCTATTATATCTATGTTATCTATATTTTTTTGTGTTCATAAGAATCTTAAATTTTTTATATGGGATTGATATATGGGTTTTGTGATCATCAAAAATAGAAATAATGTTGGTCATATATTACTCTACAATACACTTTGAATCTTTTTGATTTTGATGATCACAAATACTCTTGTTTGTTATACTAGTTATATTAATTTAATATCTTTTAATGATTATATTAATTTTTAATTTTAAATAATTTATTTGATAAAATTTATGTATAATGTTTTCAAAAAATGTTTTTATATACTCAAGAAATACTACTCATATCATATGCTTATAGAAGAACATATTGTTTATGTACACAATATTTGGAGTAAACACATGGATCAGATACCCTATATTTTTATAAATGTATGGATAAAGATTAGTTCTTTCAAGAATAAACTGTGGTTTTTTGAAACTAATGTATAGTTCAGTAACCCAACATTTAATGTAAACCAAACATTTTATACCAAACTTTTGGACTTAACTATATATTTGACTTAGTCAACAAAAAATATTAAATTTAAGAAATTATATGGAATTTATGAAATTCACTCATTGAGATTATATACATTTCTAAAATATTCTTAACTTTCGATTCAAAAATGTAAAGACCCGTAAATTCCAAGGAAATTTTTTTTTTCTTAATTTTCTTTTGAATTTTACAAGAACGCAGATTCTGACGGTGCCTGATTCCAAGGCCCGGTGTGCCCGGAATCTATTTCCGAAGTTTGGCTCGGGTACGTTCAGTGAACGAACGAGCGGGTTTTTCTAACTTTTGAACCGGTGCTCGGAATCGAATTCTGAGGGCAACGATGGAATCGCAGCGCCAGTTTTTGCTTAGGAACGCCTCCTCTGGAGTTGCGTTTTCTCGGGTGTGGTTTTAAATTTTCGGTCTTAAGGATAAGAAATAAAATAATTGTACGACAAACATTATTTTATTTCACTTTAGCCGCTTGGAAACCACTTGAAGCCACTTAAAGCAGCTTAAGATGAGTTGTTGCGGATAGGGTGCTATCCAAAAATATCCTACCCTCTTGGTAGGATATTTGTGAGGTGGGACCTGCACGATCCCCACCGTTTCTTTTTCGCTAAGTAATGCACCCGCGAAAACCCATCATTATGAAAGTCAACTGACACGTTTTCTTAATTTATTAATGCACCAATTAATGGGCGGTTTTCTTCATTGAATTAATTGGGCAGTTTATTTTGTTGATTTAATTCTATGAATTAATGGGTCGTTACTTATCTCTTTATTCGTTTCTTAACCAGTTTGAAATCCGTTGGCACAGTAATAAAATAAGACCAATGCCACATCTTGAGGATTTCACATTGGGAGGCCTTTGACATAATTCTTTGTGCCTTCATCCTCCTTCGCGAAGATCGTGAAGAACGCGAAGAACGCAAAAAACGCCGTCACCCTCGGAGATTGACGATGCTTCTTCCGAGACGATCTTCCACACAACGATCTCTGATCACCAACTGCTTGAGGTAGGAGATTTCGGGTTTCTTTTAAATCTTATTTGTGGATTATAACAACACATGGATTTAATCGATATAATTAAATCTTCATGTTCTTGAACCTCGCAGTTCGTTTACGCGTCACCTTCCGCGACGGCGCGACTCCCTTCTGTGACGATGTGACGCCCTTCCGCGACAACGCGACGCCTTTCCACGAAGCGGCGATCGCCTCCTTCCGCGGCGATCAAATCCGCGAAGAACGCGTGTGCGACGACTTGACGAGGTAGGGGTTGTTGTGAATATTTTGTATTCCCGTAAATGTTTGTTTAAAATTAAAGAACCGGTTCATATGAACAATTTTAATTTATTAAAATTTTTGTTTCATGTGTTGAATAATTCTCCCGTTTTTATTAACTAACGCGGAGGGTGCGGGCCAAACTAACATAGCCCGACAACCCTCCGTCGTTCTTCGTGGTTGAGCGGATTTGGCGGGCCATGTAAAAACGTGACACAAGGGCGATTTGATGATCCCGTAGTGAAGAACGGAACCCGGGTGGAACAACGGCGTAGACGGAAGGAAAACGGACCACCGGAGCAACTCCGTTGGCCCGCGGAAGCTGCCGGCGGCGCCAGCACGGCGGCTATGGCGGCCTGAGGGGACGGCGGCGCCGGCGGCCGCGCAGGTCCGTCCCTCACGCACGGGACGCGGCTATGCCGCGTCCGTTGACTCCAGCGCGGCCCTTCGAGGGCCGTGACTTCTTCCAACCCGCGGGGGCGGCGCCCCGCAGCTGTCGCGTTGCTCGTCCGCTCGGCCGAGCCGAGCCGGGCCGGCCGGCCGAGCTGGGCCGCGCCCTGGCGGGGCAAGACTGGGTCGGGTCGACCCAGTTCGGCAGACCCAGGGGGTCGGGCGGGGTCGGCCCGGGCCCATACCCCCCGTCTTCGGACCATTTTCGGTCTTTTGCTCGTAACATGTGCTACGGGCCTACGAACGACACGCAGTAAGGGAAAATGCGATCCTTGGATCGAGACGGTCATTTCGGTATATCACACTCAAGGTTTCGGAATACTTTGGGTTCAGCCGGGTTGGTTCATCCACGAAACCAACCGGGCCCCTGGAACGAAAAGGTCAATAACTCACAGACCGGGCATCCGATTGACGCGACGTTTATCTAGTTGTTTTCCACTTGATGAGACGGAACTTTTGGCATACTTCGCCCGAGTTTTGGTTGCTGTTGGATAGTGTCTGGGTTGGATTGTACCCGAAATCCAACTGGGCCCCTGGAACGGAAAAGCCGATATCATTCAGACCAGACGTCCGTTTGACGAACCGTCAACGGCGTTGGTGATCACGTTGAGAAATGGTCCCTATGAGTATACCCTATTAGTGTTCGGGGTATAGTTGAGTTCTGACAGGATTGGTTCGCACATGAAATCAACCGGGCCCCTGGGACGAAAAGGCTAATAACTCACAGACCAGGCGTCTGATTGACGTGCCGTCTGTTGCGTTGAGACCTCTATGACGAGGCGGTCCTTTGAGATACTTATTCGTGGGACTTTGTGATACTTGGAGTATGGACCTATAGCTCATGGAGCGGACCCTCCCGGAGACGAGTGTACGGAGTATGAAGACCATGTAGCCGGCTGAGTCCTGACGACTGCTTGACCGACTCGACTTGGAGTGAGTCGACTAGCCCAGTGGACGGAGCGCCCGGTATTTGGCGACAGACCCACGATGGAAGGAGCGCCTGGTAGTTGGCCGCAGACCCGCGGTACTCGACAGGAGGAGTACCTCTGTTGGCTATTAGGGGGAGCGCCTGGTATTTGGCGACTGACCCACAGCGGACGGAGCACCCGGTAGTTGGCCGCAAACCCACAGTACTCGACAGGAGGAGTACCTCAGCAGTCTTCAGTTAGTGAGCAGTACCTCGGAGTCGTGACAGGACCACTGTACACTCCAGAGACAGAGCTCTTCAGCAGTTACGGTTTCGATAATGAAAATCCTGGTTTGAGCTGAGACTTTTGACCTTTGTGTTACCTCATGATTGAGATGGGTCACTTGATAACTTAGGTATATGTACGAGCATATACCTGGGTAGTGGTTATCCGTTGATTTCACAATCCTTGTGTTTCCTCATGATTGAGATGGGTTACTTGATAACATAGGAATATGTAAGGGAATATACCTAAGTAGAGGTTATCTGTTGAGATCTTCTTTGTGGCTATCCTTGTTGGTTTTAGTGAGACCATGAGGGTCTCGGGGTCCCTACTATGTATCGTTATACTCACCCCTGCACGGGCTATGCCAGCACCTCGTTGTGTTGGTTGCAGACGACGGGCAGTGCTGAAGGAGGCCGAGTGTTCGAGGACTGGACGGTACCCGGATGTGGAATACATGACGAGTTAGTACCCGGAGGTGGACTACAGGATGAGAAGACACACGGAGGAGGTTGACGGACGAGAGCGTGGAGGAGGCAATCTGTACCTACCCTTCAGGTAGGATCCGTGGTGGACGACGAGGAGTTTGCCATCTGTACCTACCCTTCATGTAGGATCCAAGGAGGACGACCCCGGAGCCGCTTCCGTCCTTCCAGCTGTTATCTTCTCTGTTGTACCTGTTCAGTTGTAGTTGTACTTTCTTTTGAGTTTGTATTCTGGCCCATTTACTTTTCAGAACTTCTCTTGTACTTAGTTTTTACTTTCTCCGCTTGCTTACTCTGTGGTGCTTGTTTTCATTTATAAAGTCAATGCCTTTCCAATTATCTGGATTTACGTCTTTGGTGCTAGTCGCCATCCCCTGGCCTATGGATGGCGGGCTTGAGGTAGTCACGGCACGGGCCCCGAGGACGGGTCATGACAAATTGGTATCAAAGGAGTTCGGTTCTACCGCAGAACTTATAACTCCGATGTTTCTTTCTGTGAAGCAATAGTGTAAAGAGTACCGAGTGTGGTTTTCAGTTCAGGGAGTCCAGTGTTGGTGTGGGCGGACGACGTATCCATACACCAGGACCCTGACAACTGATTTCCGACTTTGTGCATGAAAACACTGATTGAGTGTGTGTTTTCCAGAAGTTTTATTTAAATGTCAGCTCAAACCAGGTCATCTCACTAGGGATAATCTTTGACCGTGTCACGATGTTTCTTCTAGGATTCCTTTTCACAGACGACCAGCTAGAGCCCGGAGGGATGTGCGTGCTGACAACCTGTCGAGAGATGAGGCTTCGGTACAAGGACCTCTTGTAGTTGAGGCACCAGCGGAGGAACCAGCAGTACTACCATACGTTGGGCCACTAATTCCGCCAGCCCCAGCAGTAGGCAATGCACGCTACTTGAGTGCACTACATGAGTTCCAGCGCCAGAGGCCACCCAGGTTCCGGGGAGAGACAGACCCGCAGGCGGCTGAGGATTGGCTGGAGGCTGTGGTGAGAGTCTTCAGGCTAGTGGGGATGCCGATAGACTTCATGGTGATCCTTGCTGCCAGCCTCCTTCAGGCAGCAGTAGGAAAGTGGTGGAGCCACTTGTTCCAGTTTTGCGACGGGATGACCTTCGCATGGGAAGACTTTGAGACCTTCTTCAGGGTGGAGTTTCTGCCAGTATCTCTACACCCCGAGCGTGTACAGGAGCATATTCCTTTACCGTAGGGTTTTCGATCAGTTGCCGAGTCATCTGTGGGCAGTAGACAGATGATGTAGAGGTCCAGGAGGACCAGACCAGCTGTTGGACGATCTCGGGTTTTAGGATCAGTGGTGTGGTGCACCCGGGGTGGGGTCAGATCCAGGCGTGCCAGAAACGGACAGTGTTTCTCCTGCGGCAGGAAGGGTCACCTGGCACATGACTGTACGACCCCCCCGCACGGTTGATCAGCGGGTGTTGGAGGAGCCACCGAGATAGAAGCTGCGGCTGGTTCTTGAGCAACAGCCGAGCAGTGGACAAGGCAGTAGATCTCCGAGAGCAGGTGGACAGGAGAGGAACTAGTGGATACGTCCTTTGTACTTCTAGTTCCATGTTTCTTTTGTATTCATGTCTTTGTACTATGAGCTGCAATAATAAAAAGACACTTATCATTGTTTGCTTTCCTGTCCTTTTGTTTGGTTGATACTGAGTGGTCCCGGTTAAACTGTTGACTTGACCCTCACTTTAGAGATTTCTACTGGAGGAGACCCAGTGACCTCACACTAATGCAGACAGTGTGACTCGACCCTTGGAGGCAAGAGTGACAGTTGGATCTCTGGGTAGTTACGTCGAGGCCTTATGACGTCATCCATGGCATGAATGCATCATTCATGTCAGGATTGACTATATTAGGCAACGAATGTGGTTCATCCAGGGGATGAGACCGGATTTTTCTTATCATCAAAGAAGAAATATTAGCATCTCTTGTGAGACTAATGAAGGTATAGGTCATCCAAGAGCAGATGAAGACTGCACAGTGAAGTAAGAAACAGGAAACCGGTGCCAGTCTTAGAGAATCGGGCGTGTTAAATGTTTCAAGAAGTGGAAGCATTAAGGATAGATGAGTCTGCGAAGTAGCAGATGTGGAGGCAGAGCTAGGAGAGCAGTATGAGGTGGTGTACATCTTAACATGATATAACCACCCGCCTTAGTTATCCCCGCCAGGCTCAGGGAGCTGGAGGGTGGTGGAAGAGTGCGGCTGCGTGCGGTCAAGGAATGTGACCCAATGGCTCTAGAAATTATTCAAAGGACAGTCTGTGTCCACTACTAGCTTCTGTAGTAACGGACGTCGATATGAATCATTCCTTTCTTTCACAAATCATGTTCCAGACCTAGAGTTTCCGATAAGCCGTGGACTTAAACCTCACGTCTGGAGATACCTTGGGAGGAGACTCGATGATCACACTTATGCCGACGGTGTGGTCAAACCCTCGAGGCGAGAGTTTCAGTTGGAATCTCTTGGTGGCAGCGTCGAGGACTTACGACGTTAGTTTAAGTATGGAAGGGGCAATACCTGTTCATACTCAAATTGACGGTTTTAGGAAAACGTCGGGATGGGTTTTCCTTGGTCGGCGAAAAGGAAACCCCAGGCAGCACGGGATAAACTCTTTCACAGGAGGGTGAGACTGATCACTCTTGAGTCAGTCAACCATACCATCGTGGAAGCGGTCTTTTTAGTTTCAGTTCTAACAGAAAATGGAGAACTCTGAAGTTCGAGGATGACGATCACGTCTTCTTACGGGTCTCACCTCGATGAGGTTTACGGAGATGTGGCCAGGGAGGTAAGTTATCTCCAAGGTTCGACGGACCTTTCTAGGTCCTCAGCTGGGTAGGCAAGGTGGTTTACCGCTTGACCCATCTACCTCAGTTTCACTAGGTGCACGATGTTTTCTAGGTATCTCAACTGAGGAGATACATGCTCGACCCTTCGCCTATCATCGACCATGAGGAGCAGAACAATGGCGATGGGGTTACTTACATGGAGGTTCTAGTGAGGATCAAGGATCGACAGGAGAGGATCCTACGGGGACGATCGATTCCTCTGGTACACTTTCTTTGGCAGCACGGGAACCTCCAGGTGAGCACATGGGAGCGGAAGGCTCAGATGCGTGCTCAGTACCGCCTTTGTATCCCTATGTTTGTGGTGAAGCTTTATGGGGACGTAAAGCCCTGTGGTGGGAGTAATGTAAAGACCCGTAAATTCCAAGGATATTTTTTTTCTTAATTTTCTTTGGAATTTTACAAGAACGCAGTTTCTGATGGTGCCTAATTCCGAGGCCCGGTGTACCCGGAATCAATTTCTGAAGTTTGGCTCGGGTATTTTCAGTGAACGAACGAGTGGGTTTTTCTAACTTTTGAACCGGTGCTCGGAATCGAATTATGAGGGCACCGATGGAATCGCAGCACCGGTATTTTGCATAGAAACGCCTCTTCCAGAATTGCGTTTTCTTGGGTGTGGTTTTAAATATTTGGGCTTAAGGTTAAGAAATAAAATAATTGTATGACAAACATTATTTTATTTCACTTAATCCGCTTGGAATCCACTTGAAGCCACTTAAAGAAGCCTAAGCTGAGTTTTTGCAAATAGGGTGCTATCCAAAAATATCCTACCCTCTTGGTAGGATATTTGTGAGGTGGGGCCCGCACGAGCCCCACCGTTTCATTTCCGCTAAGTAACGCACCCGTGAAAACCCGTCATTATGAAAGTCAACTGATGCGTTTTCTTAATTTCTTAACGCACCAATTAATTGGGCGGTTTTCTTCGTTGAATTCATTGGGCAGTTTATTTCGTTGAATTAATTCTACGAATTAATGGGTCGTTACTTATCTCTTTATTCGTATCTTAACCGGTTTGAAATCCGTTGGCATAGTAATAAAATAAGACCAACGCCACATCTTGAGGATTTAACGTTGGGAGGCCTTTGAAATAATTTATTGTGCCTTCATCCTCCTTCGCGAAGAACACGAAGAATGCAAAGAAAGCGAAAAACGCCGTCACCCTCGGAGATTGACAACGCTTCTTCCAAGACGTTCTTCCCTGCAACGATCTCCGATCACCAACTGCTTGAGGTAGGAGATTTCTGGATTCTCTTAAATCTTCTTTGTGGTTTATAACAACACATGGATTTAATCGATATAATTAAATCTTCATGTTCTTGAACCTTGCAGTTCGTCGATGCGTCACCTTCCGCGACGACGTGATGCCCTTCCGCGATGACGCGATGCCCTTCCACAACGATGTGACGCCTTTCCGCGACGTGACGATCGCCTCCTTCCACGGCGATCAAATCCGCGAAGAACGCGCGTGCGACGACTTTATGAGGTAGGGGTTGTCATGAATATTTTATATTCCCGTGAAAGTTTCTTTAAAATTAAATAAACGGTTCATATGAACAATTTTAATTTATTAAAATTTTTGTGCCATGTGTTGAATAATTCTCCCATTGTTATTAACTAACGCGGAGGGTGCGGGCCAAACGAACACGGCCCGAAAAACCTCCTCCGTTCTTCGTGGTTGTGCGGATTTGGCAGGCAATGGCAAAACGTGACGCAAGGGAGATTTGATGATCCCGCAGTGAAGAACGGAACCCGGGAGGAACAACGGCGTAGATGGGAAGGAAAACGGACCACCGGAGAAACTCCGGGGGCCCGCGAAAGTTGTAGGGGGCGCGGCGGCGCCGGCGGTCGGAAGCGGCGGCGCCCCGGCGCGCCGCCGGACAGGGCCGACGCGGCTTCAGCCGCGGTGGTGGCGGCCAGCGGACCCGTGGCTGCGCGGTCTGGCGCTCACGCACGGGACGCAACTATGCCGCGTCCATTGACTCCAATGCGGCCCTTCGAGGGTCGCAGCTTCTTCAAACCCGCGGGGGCGGCGCCCTGTGGCTACTGCGTTGCTCGGCCGCTCTGTCGAGCCGAGCCGGGCCGGACCGGGTCCGGGAAACCCGGTTTGGGTCGACCCGGTTCGGTGGACCCAGGGGGGTCGGGCCGGGTCGGCCCAGGCCAAGACCCCCCCGTGTTCAGACCATTTTCGGTCATTTGCCTGTAACTTGAGCTACGGTCCTCCGAACGACGCGCCGTTAGCGGAAATGTGATCCTTGGATTGAGACGGTCATTTCAGTATATCGCACTCAAGGTTTAGGAATACTTTGGGTTCGGCTGGGTTGGTTCATCCACGAAACCAACCGCGCCACTAGAACGAAAAAGCCAATAACTCACAGATCGGGCGTCCGATTGATGCGTCGTCTGTCTCATTGTTTTCCTCTTGATGAGACGGAACTTTTGGCATACTTCTCACGAGTTTTGGTTTCTTTTGGATAGTGTTCGGGTTGGATTGTACCCGAAATCCAACCGGGCCCCTGGAACGGAAAAGCTGATATCATTCAGACCAGACGTCTGTTTGACGAACCATCAGCGGCGTTGGTGATCACATTGAGAAACGGTCCCTATGAGTATACCCTATGAGTGTTCGAGGTATAGTTGAGTTACGTCCGGATTGGTTCGCACATGAAACCAACCGGGCCCCTTGGACGAAATGGCTAATAACTCATAGACCGGGCATCTGATTGACGTGTCGTCTGTTGCGTTGAGACCCCTATGACGAGGCGGTCCTTTGAGATACTTCTTCGTGGGAATTTTTGATACTTGGAGTATCGACCTATAGATCATGGAGCGGACCCTCCCGGAGACGAGCGTACGAAGTACGGAGACCGTGTAGCCGGCTGAGACCTGACGACTTCTTGACCGACTCGACTTGGAGTGATTCGGCTAGCCCAGTGGATGGAGTGCCCGGTATTTGGCGACAGACCCACGGCGGACGGAGCGCCTGGTAGTTGGCCGCAGACCTGCGGTACTTGACAGGAGGAGTACCTCTGTGGGCTATTAGGGGGAGCGCCCGGTATTTGGCGACTGACCCACAGCGGACGGAGCGCCCGGTATTTGGCGACTGACCCACAGCGGACGGAGCGCCCGATAGTTGGCCACAAACCCGCAGTACTCGACAGGAGGAGTATCTCAGCAGTCTTCAGTTAGTGAGCAGTACCTCGGAGTGGTGACAGGACCACTGTACACTCCAGAGACGGAGCTCTTCAGCAGTTACGGTTTCGATAATGAAAATCCTGGTTTGAGCTGAGACTTTTGACCTTTTTGTTTACCTCATGATTGAGATGGGTCACTTGATAACTTAGGTATATGTATGGGCATATACCTGGGTAGTGGTTATCCGTTGATTTCACAATCCTTGTGTTTCCTCATGATTGATATGGGTTACTTGATAACTTAGGAATATGTAAGGGAATATACCAAAGTAGAGGTTATCTGTTGAGATCTTCTTTGTGGCTATCCTTGTTGGTTTTAGTGAGACCATGCGGGTCTCGGGGTCCCTACTGAGTATTGTTATACTCACCCCTGCACGGGCTATGCCCGCACCACATTGTGTTGGTTGCAGAAGACGGGCAGTGCTGATGGAGGCCGAGTGTTCGAGGACTGGACGGTACCTAGAGGTGGACTACACGATGAGTGAGTACCCGGAGGTGGACTAAACGATGAGACGACACACGGAGGAGGTTGACGGACGAGAGCATGGAGGAGGCTATCTGTACCTACCCTTCAGGTAGGATCCGTGGTGGACGACCAGGAGCTGCGCCATCTGTACCTACCCTTCAGGTAGGATCCGAGGAGGACGACCCAGGAGCTGCTTCTGTCCTTCCAGCTGTTATCTTTTCTGTTGTACTTGTTCAGTTGTATTTGTACTTTCTTTTGGGTTTGTATTCTGGACCATTTACTTTTCAGCACTTCTCTTGTACTTAGTTTTTACTTTCTCCGCTTGCTTACTCTGTGGTGCTTGTTTTCTTTTATAAAGGCAATGCCTTCCCAGTTATCGGGATTTACACCTTTGGTGCTAGTCGCCAGCCCCTGGCCTATGGAAGGCAGGCTTGGGGTAGTCACGGCACGGGCCCCGAGGACGGGTCGTGACAAAAAACTCTTATTCAATAGATTAAATAGTTCCAATTTCTAAGGGAAGTGGCAATATTTATTGAACATTTTAAATTTTAATGCTCATGATTTATCAGGAAATCTTTTGGATCTATTTCACAAAAATAAAATCTATTTTCTCTTTCTAAATAAAAATATATATATCATTCAAAAAATTAATCATATTTTGAAATGAATGAATTTATTTTCTATTCTGAATAGATACACATTGATGACATACATGTTAATATCTTGTGCTTATTTACTATTTTTATATTTGCGTTATTTCTTTTATTCTGTTGTTATATTTCTTAAATTTCATTTGCAACCAAGATCTCTTCGATGATGAAATTTCATGATGAAAATTATCTAAGAATAAGAATATTCGTCACGTATTAAATTAATCTCCAATAGTGAGAATAAATATTTCCTCACTAAAATCAATATTCTTGACTTCATATAGTTTCAGCTACTCATTAACAGTCATTGTATAGAGTCATCTTCTCATCCTTGGATATGGAGATTTTGGTTCCCTATAAAATAACCAGAGGCCCTTTGAAATCCTTGTTTTTATGTGTCAACTACCTAAACTCTCATGAATTTTTTATGATAAGTGGGTCGGTTTAGTGAAAATAACCAAGCTCACTAAGAGAACATTGGTCGTGTGGACTACAAAATATTTATTCCCCAAACCAATTTAAAAATTAATTTTTTCAAATTCACAATTTTTTTATAACAGGATTTGATAATATAATGATTTATATCTTCATATTATATGAGGATTGTTATAATTTTAAACTATCTGGATTCTTAAAATATCCCAATTCACCCCTATTTATAATCCTATTATTCCAAAAGAAAAAATATAGATGCAATGGATATATTTTAGATGTTTATGCGTGAATGTATTTTTCCTCCACCTTTTACATTTTTAAAGAGTCTTTATTCTAATTATTTTATCTTTTCAAAAAATTATATACATGTTATTATGTTTTAATAAAATATTCATTTTAAAAAAAATTAAAAGAAAAATAGAAATTATTATTTTCAAAGAGTTTTTTTATTCCTTCAATTAATGTTTTTTATTGATGATGTATTCTTGATCAAGGGTATTATTCAAATGAAATCATCATCCTTCATTATCTGGATCGATTGTGAAGTACCCTTTCACATCAATGGGATGATCCATCACTAATTTTTTCTTTCCAAATCCTCCACCTGTATAGGAATCATTTTCGTATAATTACTTCTTCTATGAATGGACTATGATCCATTACATTGATTAATGGGTGTTCAGCAAAATTCCTAACTCATAGATTTTTTGGGATAGTTTTTCAAAATTGTATATATTTTTTCTATTTGGTGTGGATATCTTATCATCCATATCAAGTGGTATTTCATAGAATAATAATTAATGAAATTATATACCCATTTCGTTTCAATAGGTTTTTATAAATTTTTGAGTATTGAAAAAATTATGATTGATTCCTTGTGGAAAATATTTAGTTAGAATATAATTTCCAACCTCATTTATTTTGTTCAATATGATATTATTTTTTATTTTAACACGGAACACATTTGTATCAATATGTTATGAGATGGGAAGGCCTAGAATTATCTATCCCTCCAATACATTGGTTAATTTTTCAATTACATGTGACATCATAGTGTGTTGGAAATGAGCCTAGACAACAATGGTGAATAGGCAGTTATCCTAGACAACTATTTTATATTGCAAAAGAACGGAACCTTGTCATCAAATATCATGTCTATATAGTTTCCACATTTACTATAATGACATTATCTTATGTTATTATCATTTTTTGTCATCCAATAGTAGAAATAGTGGCTTTAATGTTGATGATAAGGATTATTATATTTATTAACCCATGAAAAATTTATCTCTAGGAAAAGTTTTGCATTGGTTTTAATATAAATGGATTCTAAACAATTTTTTTATATTTTGGAATAATTTATAATGAAAAATGATGCTAAAAACAACACCAAAGATGATATATAGCATAATTTATTTATAATAAATGATGCCATAAAAAATTTTAGATATAGGTTTTCAGCAAAACCGATTCCATAAATCAATGAATACTTCAACATCAATTTTACTAAAAATATTTACCATATATTTTTAAAAAGAATTTATCATATATTTTTTTAATAACTGAGAAGGAAGGAATTTTTAAAAAATACAATATCATTAAACCCTTGATTTTTCTGAACATTAAAACTGCTCAGAACTCGCAATGAGACTGACAAAGGTGACTCATTGATTCTAAAGGCGATTGTTGTTTATTTTCTTCGAAAACTTTCATCATTTTCACAATTTGTGTTCTGGATTCTTCATTGTCATGATCGGCCTTATATTAAGTGAAGGAAGGGATAAAAAACTGCAACTTTCTTCTTTCTTCATGATTAAGGATAGATAATGACCCCAGAGTCACGCCTTTAACAGTTCCCTGAGTGGTGACTACTACTAAGGGTATGGAATCTCATTGAAAATGGAAGACATTTCCACTTTTTGAGAATAATATCAAAAGATAAGTTGTTAAATCCCTAGGAACTCCAAATAAAATAGCCAAAAGTTTGTCCAAAATACATTCCAACATGCATTTTCCAAAGAAAAGCTGATAAAATGTAAAAAACAACACCAAAATAATGAATCAAAATAAAAAAGGTAAAGAAGAAACACAAAAACCATCATGACGCCCATGCTAGTAATGTTTAGCACAGTCATCATAGTCCCCTTGGAACCCTAAAAATAGTTTTACAAATATAGGGTGAGTAGATATGAATTCCCATTAGGAAAACTAAATCCACTCATGCATAATTGGGGGAACAAAGTAATTCCCCTGTGTGAAAATAGTAGAACCTCAATGCACCTACCAATGAATACTAACCTACCGAGCCTCAAGAAAGTACAATCACCATATAAATCAAGTCAGCTAAAATAGTAATATAAGCACATCGATGTTTGGGTACCCTGCACCACTTTCCCACTATTAACATTTATTTCTAATGGCTATTGTTTTGACGCTATCACTCTTCCAAAACACACTCCCACTACTACATCCAACCCAAACACTCATAGGACTCATCCATAACACACTTCTCACCCACAGACACCTGGGTTCCACAATAACCACACACCTCACTCGAAGACACCTGGGCCTCATCCCAAAGACACTAGGGAAAAAACCTGACCTGTAAACACCTATCCCCTTTTACTCAACAAACCTGCATTAAGAATCATGTACTATGGTAATCCTCAATCCATTATATTCGTACCGGATTCACTCGAGTAGTATAAACTCGGAAGAGGGTGCGAGAAATAAATTCAGCAACTAGCCATCAATACTCCCACTCGGATGTTGGGAAAGACACCCTCCCACATGAGATGGGGGTGTTTGGCACATGGAGCTCATCAACGGTTGGGTGAAAATAGAAATTATACGGAATGACAATATTATAGGTGTGAAAACATTCATACCATCCTACGTGTCCCAAAAAACATCCATCCCACCATGACCACTCATGTTTCTACATCTATATTCCTAACCACACAACCATCTAGAGCCAAAGAATAACCCAAACCCCTTTTCATTAAAAAATTTTCCATTTATATATTATAGGGGTTAACTTTATTTGTTCCATCACTAACTAGGTTGATAACCAAGAAAAAACACTAACTAATATAATATAGTCAAAGGTAAACATTTCCATTTTAACACTCATTCATAAAAAAACCAATAGCAACCATCCTACAATCCTACTGCACACTCACTCTATCCTGAGAAACCCACTCAAACACTACCAACAACCATTATTCAATGTTGTTACATAATATATTGCTCTTGAAACAATACCTACATCCACAATTCATAACAACACCACAATAGTAACTCCTATTTACATGAATTCAAGATACCACCCTACCCAGTTGCCCCACTTCCCAACATTTCCCAGTTATAGTCCCACAACATAACAACTCCATAATCACAATGTAGTCCCACTACCCGACATCACTTGATGGTCAAAACACAATCCATGTTAGTCCAATTTCCTTAAATTTTATCCATTCTGCCAACAAAAAGTCTCTCAAACATGGATACCAACACCCCACCCATGTACAACCCCAAAAACCACCCCAACAATAGCTAAAATTAAACCACAACCCAATAGAACATAGCACCCGATGAAACATATCAAACATGACATATTTAGATTTAGTAGACACTGTTAATTAAGTCTACATTTATAAAAAGGGATTATCAAATAGGGACATTCATCCTATGGCATCTGTTTCAATTATCCAAGTATACGTGATTAAGAAAATTTCTTGTTACAGTCCTTCATCAAGTATCATAAAAAGAACAAAACATCAACAATGCATAATAAAATACCACCAATGGACATGATTCTTAGAAGGCATATATCTACAAAAACCCTTAATGAATAATGAATATAAAAATAAAATAGGTGATCAAAAATCAATACACTCCCCGCCTGTTATTTTATTAATTCGTTTTATCTATTGATCATATTAACGTATTATTTATTTCTTATTTAAAAAATATATTTAGTTGTTCCACATATGGACTCATTAGTACACACACCCCACATGATTCACAATTAAGGTGAGTAATAATAAATCCTTACCTGAAACAATAGGTGACCAAGGATTCTCTTTGGTCCAAGAATAGGGGATCACGCAAGTAGTA
Source organism: Viscum album (assembly GCA_963277665.1). Taxonomy (NCBI): domain Eukaryota; kingdom Viridiplantae; phylum Streptophyta; class Magnoliopsida; order Santalales; family Viscaceae; genus Viscum; species Viscum album. The sequence continues at coordinate 155,786,449 of OY728128.1, read as the reverse complement.
GGAAAACCTGAGAAATCTATTTTTTGGGGGCTCTGGAATATGTACAAAACTGGTCTATAGTGGAAAACATAAGGTGCACTGATATGGAATAGAAAAAACACTAGGAAAGGAGGGTATGGGATTAAAAGGACCTTATCCTATATTAATGGAAGATAGGATTCAAAATCCATTAACATTGGATCATGGTCATGATCACACAGTTTTAGTGTCTCAATCCCCCGAAAAGATAGGATAGTAAATATATACTTCATATCATTTTAAAATCTATTAAAAATCACAAACAAGGAATTATATGTGGTTTATGTCAAATAAGACCTAAGAGGGGTGAAACTAAAAAATTGGGAAAAACTAGATAAACTGTGAATGAATCACTAATGGGTGAGTCACTGACGCAGATCCACCGATGGGTGAGCTATCGACATAACCTACCAATATTTATCCACTGACACTGATCTAATGACGCAAGGATGCATTGACACCCTAACTCACTAACATCATGACACTAATGCCCTAGTAACAATGCCCTGACACTGATGCCGTCACTCTAATGCCAATGCACTGGGTTCACTGATGTTGATGACCTTGGATAATTGACCCGGAATCCAAAGACTCACCAATGTCAATGCCCCGGACTCACTGATCCCAATTCCACTTACTCACTGATGCTGATTGTTCAAAATTGAATTTCGGAAAACTCTTAGAATGAGCCACAGATAACATCCACAACACCATGAACACTGTATTTTCACAAAGCAAAATCCATGCGAAATATGGGTTAATACCACAGATACCTCACAATATATTCTTGTCACTAATATTTTTACACTAAACCATAGAATAGAGTCCTAAAAACCTCCCCTAAAGATACCTCTCACAATGAAACCACCATGTGTTATTCAAAAACTATAGTGGAACCCTAATATCCAAGAACACCTTCTTAATATTTATCTCCTAAACAACTATTTAATAACTAAGTCCCCACTTCCCAAAACAACCATGAAAACACAAAAGGTCACACTGTCTAGACCCATGGCTCCGGGAGATCCTTCCTCCATGTCAAGATACAGTCTACTTTTGGTGACATTGACTCAGCTGCATGGGTTTAATCGCATTCATATCAATGCATCTTGATTAGGAATCAGGTCTTCCCCTCCCCATATTTCATGACTTTTCACACACAGAATGAGTATAATGGAATATATCATCTTGTAGAATATAATTTTGTGCATTACCACATAAAGTGATGTACAAAAGTAAAACAAAAAATAAAAAACATAGAACAACTTTGGTTACATGGCACACAACTGTGCCTCTTGCTCCCATGTACTCTCCTCGAGGCCACCGTTCCTCCATAATATAAGTACCAAAGGAATGGTTCTTCCACGAAGCACCTTCTCCTCACAATACTAGATTCTTATTGGTCGCTACATGAAAGTAGTGTGGCCGATGACATTTAACTCTTCCTAGTACATGAAATGGGTGTCACCGTGTAGACACCAATGGACTTGATAGAAATAGAATTTTTTATGGATACTCTATTACCATGGTTCCAAATTCAGTAGATATGCCTCCTTTCCAACACATCTCAACACCTCCTAAGGTCTGATGAACCTAAGATAACGATATCATCCCATATCGAGCACATGCTAGCCACACCAAGCAGAAACCATCCTGAAAACATGGTCCCCAATCTCAAATGTAATGTCCCATATTTTCCATGTAATTTTTTGTTTTAATTATATGGTATTATTATGAGTCATTCAAAATTGATGGTGCGTGATTTGGAGGCTCAGAGTTCCCGGAATGAATTTTTGAACATGTTTTTATAGTATGTTCTGTAAACACACGAGCGACATTTTCTAATTTTTAAACCGGTTCTTAGATTAAAAATCAGAGGGCACTGTTGAATCTGTAGTGCTAAGATTCTCTTAAGGAAGGCTTCACATTGACCATAGTAGGTCTAGAAAAAAACTTACTTTTTGGGACTTTTAAAATAATAATAATAATAACTAAGTTAATTTTTATTTTCTCTTTTATCTTTTCCTCCAATAGATAAGCGAAGTGTGGGATCGGCAACGTGTCATGCCCATAAATAGCATTACCTTTCAATCCTATGTAACTACACCATTAGAGAATTCATAAGGTTCTTAATTAAATAACCCCCATTAATTCCCAGCATCGTTACTTACAATCACCCACTCCTATTAATATGGAGCTTAGAAAGAGGTATTGGGATATCATTACCAATCAATGAAGTACTGGTAAAGGTCCGAGATGCCAAACACTTTCAGGATGGAGTAATTCCCAGTGGGAGTTGATAGGAGACACTGAACCACGAACCAGAGGATGACGTACGAGTGGCGTCATTGGAAGAAATTTGCAGAGGATGGTGAATACCAACCCAATCCCTCAATTGCAAGCATTTCTCCATCCATATCGAGGTAGGGGTTTGATTCTTGTTTATTTCAAGTGAATTTATTGAAACCATAAATCATATCCTATGATTAAAAGCTAAAGGGGAGGGTGCGGGCCTAATGAACCTCACCCGAACCCTCCCCAACATTGATACCCTTGCACCGTCCATGGAAGACCGCAGGTGCTACGACACTGACTGACTATGAATGAGGTAGCACACTGACGTGATCTGAAAGAGGAGGCTGCGACATTAAGAAGTTGTGTTCATCAGAGCAGCCGACACCGTCTGGCCTTAGAAGAGGTGTGTTGCACCATCGCGGGCTAGCTATGAGCAAGGGGTCATAGCTCGTCAGTTGTGGTAGTCGGAGGAGGTGGCCGACCCATCAGTCGGCCACATAAGGAAAGGGCGACACGACCAGCATTCCACCTATGGGAATGAGGCCATGGCTGAAGCCATGGAGGAGGAGAAACATGTCGTGCGTGTTCCACGGTGACCGAGAAGCACCCATGTGGAGCCGCTATTTCATAATGTCAAACGACCACTGGACCGTTCGGGATACCGGGGAGAAACTCCACCCTCCCCCCTTGTCATCTCGGGTGGACTGTGGGGAATACCCCTTGCGGGGCGGCGCATCACGCGGTCGGGCCACCCACCATGCAGGTTGCGTTTCACACAACTAAGTTTCCCCTTTCATATCGCGCCTCACGCGTCTATGCCCCCTTCCCTGTGGGCCGCAATCTAGTGGGTTGTGCCCCATTACGGGCCACCCTTACGAGTATCCCCCTTTCAAGGTGCCCCCTTGTATATCAGACTGGATATTCGCACAGCTGGCCGAGCCCGTCATGGCCCAGCCTAGATTTGGCTGGGTGGGGTCATTCTGGCTTGGTAGGACCGGTACCAGAAATAATTAAAGAGTAATATCTTGAGAACCGATCATCTATTTGATGAATCATATATGGAATTGGGATCCATGGAATGAGATGGATATTTAGGTATACTCCACATAAGTTGACGCCCCGTCTATAACATTGGAAGCCTTATGACATGGAAGTTCTTTGGGATAGTCATTTTTTGATATTAGTTACTATCTAGGAATGACCGATATCTCGAGGGTCAGTTTCTATGGAACTCGAGTGCACCTGGACCGAGGAATCATGTGGCTGGCTGTAATGTGAAGAAAGAATATCGATCCTGTGTGGGTCATAATCTATTGATCCTATGTGGGTCAGCTACTATCAGATCTAGTGTGGGTCAGTGCTCAGCGATCCTATATCAGTCAATGCATACCACTACTATGTGGGTCAGATCCAGTGTGGGTCAGTGGTGGTATGTACATGTTGATCATGTGTGGGTCAACATTAGTTCTATTTAATAGAATAATATTATCTATCTTATGACTAATCATCTGCATTTTTGTACTTAAGTTATATCTGTTTGTGAGTTGAGTCTTGTTATCTTCATGGTGTTACCTAGGTGGCACTTCTATCTTCATGGTGTTATATGTGTGGTAGTTTTACCTTTGTGGTAGTATCCTTGTGGTGTTACCTATGTGGAACATTTATCTTCATGGTGTTACCTATGTAGTACTTATACCTTCGTGGTGATGTCTTAATGGTGTTACATGTGTGGTACTTCTATCTTCGGGGTGTTACCTGTGTCGTACCTCTACCTACATGGTGTTACCTTTGTGATATTATTCCCTCATGTATGAGATTCGTATATCATAATAACTTAGGTATATGTATGGGCATAAACCTAAATAGAGTTGATGTCAATTTCATCGTGCTTTGAGATTGAGGTCTTTCTTTGTGGTATTTTCATTATGGAACACTGGAGAGCTACTGGGGTCTCAGGGTCCCTACTAAGTATCGTTACACTCAACATTTAATGGGCTTCTCACGAAAATTTTTGTGTATTGTGGAGAAGATGGACAACATTGATCAAGGATGAGAGAGCTAGGACTGGACAGTACTTAGAGGGGGACCATCTAGCATGACGTGACACAGGGACTACTATTCATGAGTTGTACATACCCTTAAAGAATGATCCTTAGTGGAAGATCCAAGAGATATTTTCTACATTAATAGTTTTACTTGTAAATTTTCCAATTGGGCTTCTATTCTGGCCCTTTTACTTTTAACACCCTTTACTTTCAACACACATTTACTGCAGTAGATTAACTTTTTGGTTATTTTGGTTGTGTTCATGGATTGTGTGTCTATATATGTTAAAATGAAATGCCTTATCGTTTTAGGTATATAATTTTCCAGTGCTAGTCGCACGGCCCTTGCCTTTGGAATGTGGGCATGAAGTAGTCACGACACGGGCCCCGAGGGATGGGTCATGAAAAAGTGGTATCAGAGGAGTCGGTTCTACTTAAGAACTAGGAATCTGATCTTTTCTATATGGAAATTGATCTGAGAGTAATGAGTGTGGTTTTTTGTTTGGGGATTCTTGTTTTGGTGGGTCGGATGACGTATCCATACACAAGGACCCTAACTTCTGATTTATGACTCAGTGCATGAAAGCACTGATTGCGTGTGTTTTGAAAAGTTTTTCTTATGATCTCTTCGAGTTTGCTCAACTATTATGACTTATTTATCGTGGAACACCACTCTTCTTTTAGGATTCCTCCATGTAGACATCCATCCAAAATTCCCGAGAGAGTACGCGATGATGGCCCACCGAGCGATGATGCCTCGGTGTAAGTCCCTATTATAGTGTTATCACCTTAGGGTGGTGTACTAGTAGCACTAGTACCCATAGGCCAGTCATTTCCACCAACCCCACTAGTTGAGAATTCACACTAACTGAGTGAATTTCTTGAGTTTCAGCGACATAGGCCTCTATGGTTCTGTGGTGAGATGGACCCACAAGTGGATGAGAACTGCTTGGAGGTTGTAGTCAGAGTTTTCTGCCTGGTTGGGACACAAGCGGACCTTATTATGATCCTAGCATCCAGTCTTTTCTAGGTTGCAGCAGGGAGATAGTGGATCATGATGCTTCATATACACTATTAGATGACACTTATTTGGGTGGACTTCGAGATCCTTTTCAGGGAAGAGTTCTTCCCAAGAACTCTACGCTCAATGCGTATATAGGAGTTGTAGCACTTACAGTAGGGAAGAATGATTATGGTCCAATACTCTGAGTGGTTCCCTGAACTCTCCCAATACTCCACCAACATGGTACAAAACACTTTCTTCCCGGCCTAGACCATTGATAAGGGTCTCCGACGGGATATCAGAGCATCAATGACATTCCTCAGAATTCCAACGCAAGATATGGTGGTAGAGCGAGTGCTCTTGGTGGAGAGCTTCCTAGATGTGCTGGAACCGATGGAGAGATCCACCCTAAGCATTATGTAGCAGCTTCATTTGCATTAGGAAGTAGGAGGATGACATAGGGGGCCAAGAAGGAAAGACCTTTTGGTGGATGATCTCAGGATACAAGGTTGGTGGTGTAGGGCTCATAGGAGATAGGAGGACATTTGAGGAGTAGGTAGTGCTACTTGTGAGGAGGGTTGGGTCAGATGGCATGTGACTGCCTAACCCTCTGAACAGATGACTAACAGACAGTTGAGGGACTGCTGGGGTAGAAGCATAGTTTCGTTCAGGGAGGTCTGCAGTTAGAAGGCAGAAGTGGCAGTGGAACTGGCCGTGTAGTTGGCGTTGGGCAGTGATTTTAGGTTCGACTACCACCACCTCCCTATGGTCCACCCCGAACATAGGGAGAAGGTGGAGAGGGACAAGATCATCTCCAAGAAGCTGAGGCCTAAGACCACAGAGCTCCGGAGATTATTAGAGTTATGATCTATGTCTACTCTAACTTAGCTCTAGTAAAAATTGGTACAGGTGCATGTCACACTTTTTTTCTCCACGACCCTCAATCATAGATCAGGGATTCTAGTAGAGTTGTTGGATTGATCCTTATGGCTAGAGACTCCTATGGGAGAGGATTAAATGATTAAACGTATGTTCCAGTAGTGTGGGCTTACTCTGGGAGGCGAGATCTTCGACAGTGATCTTCTTGTAGAGACATCGATGCCTTATGACATCATGTTGGTTATTGACTGATTATCCACAGTCTATGCCTAGATTGACTATATTAGGAACAATATTCGTTGTTTCCATGAGGATGGGGCCAGGTTTTCCTTCACCGGTGAGAAGGGACCCTTTTCATCATATGATGGACATACCCAGAGGATAGTGCAACCAAACACACATTAGTTAGCTAGCCTTAACCATTGAGTTGTTGAGGTTGAGAGTCTGAGCTATCTTGTAGTGGTGGACTAGTATGCCGATTGTATTCCATATGATGGTCCAGGACTACCTCCAGGAAGGGATGTTGACTTTTACATCAACTTTTACCCCCAGGACAGCACCAATAACTACACCAACATATCATATTGCATCCACGTAGCATTGTGAGTTACAAGTACAGTAGGAGGACATGTAGAGGATGGGATCCATAAGGCCTAGTGTTTATCCTTGGGAAGCCATGATTTTATTCACCAAGAAGAAAGATGGATGTTTTACAAACATTTTGGACTATCGGCACCTAAACTAGGTAACCGTGATGAACAATTCTCCATTTCTGATGATTGATGATCTTTTCAATCAGCTGAAGGGAGCTTGTTGGTTTTTGAAGATAGACCTCAGATCAGGCTATCATTAGCTCAGTGTTTGAGATGAGGATGTCCATAAGAGAACCATCATATTTCAGTATGGCCACTATGAGTTCTTGGTTATAACATTCAGCGTGACCAATGCCCCTAAAGTGTTCATGGGACTCATGAACAGGATCATCCAGCCATACATTGATCACTTTATGGTGGTCTTAATCGACGACATATTTATATCCTTGGACTCAGAGGAGGATCATGCCTATCATCTACAGATAGTACTAGATACACTCTGAGAGCACCAGATTTATGGAGGTTGTTCATTCTTGGGAGCCACCCAATAGTGTGACCGAGTTTCCGAGTTTCCTGGGGTTTTATGGGTACTACCATAGATTCATTCCAGACCTTTTTAGATTTTCAAAACCCTTTTCTACATTGATTAATAAGGGAAATTCCTTCGTATTGATATAGAGATTCCGGCAGAGTTTTCTAGAGCTGGGGTAGAGACTAATGAGTGCCCCCATCATGAGGCTACCAGAAGAGGGCAGTAGGTATGTATTCTACTACGATGCATCAGGGAATGGACTTGGATGTGTCATGATGTAGGAGCGATAATTGATTGCTTATGGATCAAAATAGATGAGACAACATTAGAAGAACTATACTATCCATGACCTGGAGTTAGTAGTAGTGGTCTTCGCCTTGAATATGTGGCAAAATTACATTATTGGTGAACATTTTATAGTATACTCTAATCACAAGAGTCTCCGGTATATATTATTTTTGAAGAATGTAAACCTAAGATAGCGGTGATGGCTAGTTTTCCACTAGCATTATGAATTTGAGATAGTCTATACTCTTGGGAAGGGGAACGTGGTAACATATACACTCAGCAGGAGGTCTGGTCTGTAGTTGCTGAGTGAGGTGACAGAGCAGCTATTGTGTTGCAGATATCTTTCATGGATAGAGATGGTGCAGTATACCTTCAGTCTAGGACAGTCACCTCCCCACTCCTTCAGCGAGTCTGGGAGGTCCTTCTTGGGGACATTGATTATAATGCATAACGTGCTAAGATATCATTATGAAAAGCTCCTGATAAATTTTTTGAAGGCATGGAGCATATCAATATCTTCAGAGGACGTACCATGGTTCATGTGGTGATATGGGAATATGTGTTGAGGGAGTTCCATATGTCCCCTCTGGTGGTACATCTTGGTGAGGTGAAGAACTACCAGGACCTCCGGTGTCATCACTGGTGGCTAGGGATGAAGAAAATAGTGGCATAATTTGTTTCTCGATGACTCACTTGTCAGCAAATTAAGGTCGAGCATCAGGTTACAATAGTCGTAGCATAGCCACTTGAGGTGCTAGAGTGGAAGTGGGATGGAATCTCCATGGACATTGTTATAGGAACTCCACGTACGTCCAGGGGACATGATACCATCTAGGTGATCACTGACCGACTCCCCAAGTCAGCCAACATTCTACCTTTCTAAGAGTAGGGGTCATTAGAGGGTATGAGATGAAAATATATACCAGAGATTGTGCACGTTCATGTGTTTCCATCGACTATTTTCTCTGACCATGAAGTACGTTTAAATTCTTAGTTGTGGAATGGATTATATTAGTTAGGGACTCAGCTACGTTTAAGCACCACTGTTCATCCTCAGACAGATGGATAGACAAATCAGACCATATAGACACTGGAAGACATGCTTCGTGTGAGAGTCATTGATTTTGGCTGCAGTTGGGAGTATCAGTTTCCCTTGGTCGACTTCACATACAACAACAATTATCCCTCCAACATAGGTATGGATCTATTTGAGGTCTTGTATGGACGATGTTGCAAATCAACTCTATGATGGAAAGTCCAAGGAGAGTCAGTACTTATGGGTCTAGAGATGGTACATTCAACCACTGAGAAGGTTCATATCATCATGGAGGGGATGAAGATTGCACAGAGCAGACAGAAGTCTTATGATTATAGGTGGCAAAGACCATTGGAGTTCGATTTTCGAGACCATGTCTTCCTACAGGTCTCACCATGAGGAGGTTTACCAAGATTTGGACAAGGCAGAAAGTTATCAAAAAGGTTTATCAGACCATTTCTGATAATTCAGAAGATAGGCGAAGTGGCGTACTTCATGGAACATTCACCATAGTTAGAGATGGTGCACAATGTAATCCACGTATCCCAACTAATGAGATATGTTCATGACCCAACTCACATCATCGACCACAGAGTGCTGAACTTTGATGATGGGGAGATATTTAAAGTGGTTCTAGTAGAGATTGAGGATCGAAAGGAGCATGTACATCATGGGTGGTCGATACCTCTGGTCTGTGTTTTCTAGTAGCATAGGAACCTCCATGAGAGCACATGGGAGAGGGAGGTTCAGATTTAGGCTCAGTACCACCATTTTATTTCTTAGTATATGTTGTGGCATTCGGGGATGAAAATCCCTAAGGTGGGGATAATGTAAATACCCAGATTATACATGTATTTTTTTAATTATATGGAATTAATACGAGTCTCCAAAAATTGGTGGTGCGTGATTCCAAGGCCCGGAGTTCCCGGAATGAATTTCTGTAATTTTTTAATGAATGTTTAGTAAATGCGCAATCGGTGTTTTCTAACATTTTAACTAGTGGTTGGATTAAAAATCAGAGGGCACTGTTGAATCATCAGTGCTGGGATTTGATTAAGCGAGGCTTCACTTTGACATTAGTAGGTCGGGAGAAAAACGTACATTTTGGGACTTCTAAAAGAATAATAAAAATTACATAGTTAATTTTTATTTCCTCTTTAATCTTTTCCTCCAATGGAAATTAGTTCTTGGGAACATTGACCTGTCATGCCAATATATGTATTGACATGAAAATCCTAATTAACATCACTGTTGAGGAATTAGGAATGATACAAATTAATGATCCCCCATTAATTCCCAATATCGTCACTTACCCTACCCTCTCCTATTTATATGGATCTTGGAGATTGGTATCGGTACAGCTCCACCAGGCAACAATGTGCTAGTAAAGTGCTGAGATGCCAAACCCTTAGTGGAAGGAGCCGGACCCAGTGGGAGGTGATGGGAGACACCAAACCATGAACTGAAGGATGATGTTCAAGAAAAGACATTGGAAGATAGTTGCGGAGTACAGAGAACATTGACCCACTTACTCAATTTTTTGTGATTCTCCATCGTTCTTGATATTGGGGTTTGATTCTTGTTTATTTCAATTGAATTTCTTGAACCCTTAAATCCTCCCTTTGGATTACAAGCTAACATAGAAGGTGAAGGCCCAATGAACCTAGCCCGATCCCTCTGATACATTGCTTCCTGTGTGCTCTTTGAGTAAGACCACTAACATGGTGGCACTGAATGGAAATGAAGGAGGTGGCACACTGATGTGCACTGCAAGAGTTGTCCATGGCACAATGTTGCAACAGTCTTTTTAGCGGCTGACACCGACCGTCCGCGGTGGAGGTGCGGTGTGCCGTCATGCTCCGTATGTGAGAAAGGGGTCACGAATTGTTTTCCACAGTAGTCAGAGGAGCCGATCGTCACATTAGATAGTGGCAGAAATAAGGGTAGTTGGACCAGCATGAAGCTGCTGGGAAAGTGGCCATGGTAGAAGCCGCAGTAGAGAAGGAACCCACCACGTGGGTTCTGCAACGACTGGGCAGCGCCCACTGGGCACCGCTTTTCCACAACGTCGAATAGCCTTTGGGCCATTTGGGATAATGGTGGGAAATCCCCCCCCCCATTCCCGCTATGGTGGACCACGGGCTGCGCCCCATGCGAGTTGCACCTCTCACGGTCGGGCCGCCCCCCTTGCGTGTCGCGCCTCACACGTTCGGGCCACCCTCTTGCGGGCCGAGCCTCACACGGCCAGGACAATTTCCCAGTAGGCATCGACCCCTTATGGGTTAGGACACCCCCTTGCATGTTAGGCCAATCCCACCATGGCCCAGCCCAAACCAGGTGGGTCCTGTTCGGTCTGACAGGGTTGGACCTGACTGAGAAATACATAAATGGTCATATCATGAGAACTGGATGTTCGTTTGATGAACCATCTATGGAATTGGGATTTTTGGATCAATATGTCGCTTTTAGTATACTCCCCTTGAGTTTTGGAGATAGTTGGATTATGTCTAGGTTGGATCGAACTTGAATCCAACCGGGCCCTTGGAACAAAAACGATTATAACTCACAGACCGGGCGTCTGATTGACACACTATCTATCAGGTTGGAACCCTTATGACATAGAAGACCTTTATGTTACACCATTTTTGTTCTTAGTGGTGGCCGAGATATGACATATATCTCAAGGGGTAGATTCTACAGAACATGAGCACACCTGGTGTGAGAAATCCAGTGGCATGCTGTAACGCGATGAAAGAACATCGATCCGATGTGGCTAAACATCTATCGATCTTCTATGGGTCATCTTCTATCAGATCTTATGTGTGTTAGAACTCAAATATCATGTGTGATTAGGTGCATACCTATTCAATTTGGGTCTAAAAAATTTCCATTAAACAGAATAAGATGCTCTTGCTTAAGTCTAATCATCTGTATTTATGTACTTAAGTTATTCCTAGTTGTGAGATGTGTCTTGTTAACTTCGTGGTGTTTCCTATGTGGTACTTCTCTATTCGTGGTGTTACCAGTGTGGTACTTTTACATTCATGGGGTTATCTTCATGATGTTATCTATGTTGTACATCTATCTTCTTCGTGTTACCTATGTGGTATTTCTACCTTCGTAGTGACGTCACTGTGGTGTTACCTATGTGGTACATCTATATTCATGTTGTTACATGTGTTGTACTTCTACCTTCCTATTGTAACCATTGTAGTATTCTACCCTCATGAATGATATGAGTATGTCATGATAACATAGGTATATGTATGTGAATATACATAAGTAGAGTTGATGTCAATTTTTTGTGCATTGAGATTGAGGCATTTCTTTGTGGTATTTCCTTTGTGGAACTATGGGATGCCTTTGGGGGTCTCGGGGTCCCTAATGATTATCATTTTACTCACCCATGCATAGGATTCTCCCTCACCTTGTTGTGTCTTGTGAAGACGATGACCAACGTTGATCGAGGCTGAGGGAGCCATGACTAGATGGTACTTAGAGGTGGACCATCTGGAGTGACATGATGCATGGACTGTTGTTCCTGAGTTGTACCTACCCTTGAGGAAGGATACTCAGTGGATGATCTAGGAGATATTTTTTACATTTTTAGTAGTAATTTTACCTTTTTCAGTTGGGTTTGTATTCTGACCCTTTTACTTTCATCACCCTTTACTTTCATGACAATTTTACTATAGCAGTTTACTTCCTAGTTTGTCTTGTTGTGTTCTTGGACTGTGTGTCTATAGAGGTTAAAAGGGAATGCCTTCCCATTTTAGGGATACACTATTCCGTTTTTAGTCAATATCCCTTGGCCTATGGAAGCAAGGCTTTGGGTAGTCACAAAATGGGCCTCGAGGGGCGGTTCGTGGCATCATACATCAAGGGCCTCCTCAAGTGATTGGCACATGACTTCTTCCAGTCTTGATCTGCCTTCATCCTTAGACGAACAAGATGAACCTTATTTTTCATACTCTGCACTACCTCTAGTCCAAGAACACCTACCTCCCCAACCACTATCCAGCATACTAGTGAACGAAAATGCCTCCCATATAGATCTTTGAATGGAGCCATTCCAATGAAAGTTTGATAGCTATTATTGTAGAAAAACTCAACCAAGGTAAAATGTCACACCCAAGACCTATTAAAGTCTAGAATACATGCACTCAACATGTCCTCCCATGACTGGATGGACCTCTCTGTCTGCCCATCAATCTGAGGGTTCAAAGCATTGCTGAGGCATAACTAGTTGAAAATGCCCTGTTGCAATCCCCTCCAGACTCCTGATGTAAAATGTGGGTCTTAATTAGATTCAATGGATCATTGAAATCAATGTAGCTACAACACCTAATCCACAAACCTATGTTCCAATACATTCACTTTTCCCGACACCTTCAACTCTAATAAGTGAGAAGATATTTTCAATTTATCCACTGAAACTCAAATATCATCACTCCCTCCATGATTCCAAAGTAATACTATGAAAAAAATCCACCAAGATGTCCACACTCTTCCACTAGGGAATCACTAAGGGCTACAACAGACTTCTGGTGACACAATGATCAGCCTTCACCTGCTAACACACTAGGCACCGTGCCACAAACTCTACCACAACCCGCTTTAAGCCAGGCCCCCAAAATAGTTCCATCAAGACTCAATAAATCTTAGAGACTCGTGGATACACTGCCAAGGGTGATCTATGGAACTCATAGATAACTTCTTCGCGCATCTCCATTGGGAAAAACAAATTACCATATAACAACATCTGATGTTGACTATCCTTTGAGAATCCCTATGGATAATCATCCTAGACAGCACGATCATGTTTCACTTCAGTCTATGAGTCTTCCCACTGAGACTCTTTGACCCAATACATCAAGGAATACTACACTATCATCTGAAATATACTTTCTCTGTTTTCATCCACACTCACATCCAGATGTATAGTGTCCAACTCCTCCATTTCCTTCCAAGCATCTGTGGATTCTCTAACAACCACCTTCAATGACTTCCTGCTTAAGTAATCGGTCACCATGATCCCCTTTCAGGGGGAGAAAGAGATTTTGATGTTCTAATCCAGAAGAAAATCTATATACCATCTATTGGACTCAACTATTTTGATAATATCAATTATGTTTATATATAATGTGATAATCCAAAATAATGTCTATATATATATATTGATTATACATTCGTGTTATTTCATCATACTAATAAGTTGATATGAATATCAAAATGATCAAATCATATCATTGGAATATTTTATTCAATGTTTTTTATGATTATAAAATTTTACCGATGTCTAATCTTGATAACTAAATCAATCAGGAAATGAATTTCATAGAATATATACTTTATAAGCATTTGAGTTTTAAAGTCACTATTATAGACATAGATACCGATAAGAAAAGGACACTGATATACTGTGTCAACTGATAGACAAGATCATTTATACAAGCTACCGATAAAATGGAGTTTCCAATAGAGGAAACTATTGATAGGGAGAGCTACCACTACTGATGTTAACAGCTACTAATAGCGAGGAAGAGCTACCGACAGAAGTTCAACGTTATGACGGTAAACCAACTGTTGGAGCTACTAATACATGGATCTAATGCTACACATGGGGCTACCGATACGAACATGCTATATTTAAAGAGAGTAACATCTACAGATGCAAGACCAACCGTTACAAGTCCACCGCTACAAGTTCACTAATACAAGAGCTACCGATGGAAACCAATCACTGTTTCTATAAACACTATATATCTATTTTTTATTAGCAACGGTCGTATTTTTTTCTTTTAATGCAACTGATATTAATCAATGATGTTTGTTGGATGTTAGGGAACCATACCTCGTACTTGTAGAAGTAATCACGCCTTATGTCTGAAATTAATTAATGACGTTTGTTGGATGTCAGGGAACCGTACCTCATACCTGCAGAAGTAATCATGACATATGTCGAACCACTTCATGAGATATAAAAGGAAGATCAAAGATGCATATAAATTGTGTGACATAGAGAATGCAGAAAAATATATACAGGAAAAAAACATGAAGAACTCTAAGAACACTCAAACACATCAAGAACAGAAGATAAAGAGGAGGTTCAAGTGCTGCAAGGAATAATCTCACATTCAAGATGAACACCTGTATTGGAAGTAAAGGAACAGAACCACGACACTCAATTGTGGTCATTTTTACTACATTATGAGTAGTGTGTGTGCTTATTTCTGTTTGGAAACAAAATGACTCCGAAGCAGAACGGGAGGATACTGGAATCCTCACACTAAACTTTTACACCTTTGTGTATCCCACGTAGAACTGTGTTAGAGGTCTGAGGACCTAGACAGTCTGAGTACTATTGTAAACACTAATCCAGGGTGTGTATCAACATTATATATAAACTGTTTGAGAGAACTATTTCTCTACATGAGACTAAACTTCTTGGTTAAAATGGTTGGGCATCTTATTTTAGTTTAAACTATTTTCAATATTCCGCTGCTAATTACTTTGAAATTCAAATCTGTTTTAAAGTAACTCTTATAGTTGAACTAGTAAGTGTTTTTAATTATTGTGAACCATTAAGTAAGTTTCAAAAGCTAACATAATCTTCATATTAAGTTAACTGAGAAATATTCAATTTTTGAGAAAATAATTGAACAATTAAAATCATTATAAATTCACTATAGTTTAAGTTGTTTTATGAATTGTGGGATTTCAATATAAATCATTTATAATGATATTTTTAATAGGATCTCAATTCACCCCCTCTTGAGTATCCACTTCGACCAACATTTGGAATCAGAGGTTGGAGATAAAAGTTTTCCAAAGCACTTTATTTGTGAAAAGTTTTCAACTATGATTTTTGTTGCATCTTAAAAATATCAAAATTTCTATTTATTCTAAATTTTATTAACTTTATACATATTTTTAGAACATAGTTATTATGGATAATAGACTAGAAGCTGTAGCTACCAATATGCCACCATTCTTTAATTGTGTGAATTATTCCCAATGGAAAATCAAAATGAAAATCCACTTAAAAAGTATGGGATTTTCCATCCGGACTTCTATAGTGACTCAGTATAGGATGTCAAAAACTGTTAGAACTACTTCGGATGAACCTAAAAAAGCTACTTACAATCATAATTTTAATGAAATGAATGCTATGTATTGTGCTTTATGATATGAATAATTTAATAAAATATCTTCTTGTAAGAATACTTACGAAATTTTGGATACTTTGGTTGTTTCCCATGAGGGAACAACCAAGGTTAAGAAAATTATACTAAATAAAAACACTATTATATATGATAATTTTAAAATGAAATCTGACGAATCAATTTCTGATTTGTATCTCTACTTTAATGAGATAGTTAATAGAATGATCTCACAAGGAAAAGTTGATCTAGAAAAAGATAAAATCCCGATAATACTGAGATGCCTACCAGATAGATGGAGAGGAACCTCGGTCTCTATATGAGAATCATGTGACATTGGAAAGCTACCTGTCAAGGATCTGATTGGTAATTTGATGATGGGTGAAGAAGAGCTAAAGGTAAACAAAGAAGATGATGATGGACTGATAAAGAAGTCAGTGTAATTTAAGTCTACTACCTCAAAGGCCATGGACCAGGAGAAAGTCCACATACATGTCGAAATCTCAACAAGTGAAGGTTCATATTCAGATAGTGGTGAAGAGATGGCTCATATAGCCAGGAGATTCAAGATATTCTATAAGTAGAAGAATGATTTCAAAAAATAAATTTAAAAGGGTATGTATGAAAAACAAGTTAATTGTAAGAGAGATTGGAAGAAAACTAATAATGATGATGATATAGTCTATTATGAATGTAAAAGGAAAGGACATGTTAAGGATCACTGTCCAAAATTGAAGTTTAATAAGAAATATTATTATAAGGACAAAAAATATAAGAAATCCAAGAAACCTACATGGAGTGCTTTGGAAGGTAGCTCATGTGGATCTGAACCTTATAATTCTGAAGAAAAGAATCATGCCATCATGTGTTTCATGATAGAAACATCTAAGGTAACACTTAATTCCCCTAAGCACAATGATTATGATTCAAGAAATGAACGTGATTCCAATAATTAAGATAATATGTCTAAAGTTGAATTATATGATTACTGTAATATATTTGAAGACACTTGTAATTAGCGGAATGATAAGTAACAATTATTGATGAAACTGTATGCCTTGACTAGTACTATAAAATCAGATCTTAGTATAAAAAATGAAAATAATGCTCAACTGTTGAAGGAGAATACTGATCTTAAATTTTCCAATGTGCAACGAAGAAAAGACAAGTATATTTTTACAAATGAAATGAATACTCTCACTCAAATTCATTGAAAAAAAATATTCATCAAAGTATACTACTGGTTTAGGATACCGACCTAGATAAAGAGAGATTTTTAAGAATAAATTTATTCCAAAATCTTGACAACATGCTACTAGTTCATGTTCTGGTAATTCCTATGCTTCATTTAGCTATTCAAATTCTTATAAACCAAGAAATGTTTATTTATCAAATTTTTTTGAATCTATTAATTATAGGGAACACATTAAACAAATATGGGTGCCAAAAGTTTTACTTTCTAACCTTTCTGGACCCAAGATAATCTGGTTACCAAAGTTATCTTCGGTCTAAATCTGTTTTGAGTGAAACTTCCATGAAAAGTTCCTATATGAAGATAAGGTACATTGACATTGGATGTTCAAGGAATATGACAGGGCACTACTCATGCTTTAAGAGCTCAATCAATGTTGATGGAAGACATGTCACCTTTGGTGATAACTCAAAAAGAAAGATCATCGTCTTAGTCCAGATTGGTAACAATTATTCAATTTTAGTTTCTAAAGTATTATTTTTTGATGAACTAAAATACAACCTGTTAAGCATTTCTATGTTATGTGATGATGGTTTCAATGTGAAATTTGAAAATGGTTATTGCAATTTATTTCATTCTAAAAATATTTTGGTATTTACATCTTTAAGGAATGAAAATGTATAAGTTGTAGATTTGAATTCTTTATCCAATAAAAAGGTTACTTGTTTAAATTCTTTTCATAATGAATATTGGATAAGGCATAGAAGATTATGAAATTTCAATTTTCATTCACTTAAGAAACTGACTAGGAAAGGTTTAGTTAGAGACCTACCCAAACTAAAATTCCCAACAGAAAAAGTTTGTAATACCTATCAAAATGGAATGCAACAAAAAGTTTCATTCAAATAATAGAATTATGTATCGAATTCTCAACCTCTCAAGTTGGTTCATATGGATTTATTTGTAAAATCTAGAGTTTCTAGTTTAAATGGGATGCACTATATCTATGTTATAGTAGATGACTTTTCTAGATAGACTAGGGTATAATTTCTTGCTCACAAAGGAGAACATTGTCTTTATTTTATTAAATACTCCATGTCTTTAGATTACCTTAGTATACTTAAGATTAAGTCCCTGAGAAGTGATCATGGTTATCAGTTTGAAAATCATGACTTTGAGACCTATTTCTCACACAATGGCTATAGTAATACCTTCTTTGACCCTTGGAAACCACTACAATATAGTGTATTAGAAAGAAGGAATAGAACCCTTCAATAAATTTCAAGAACTATGCCCAATGAGAATGACTTACCTATTTAATTTTGGGATGAAGTTGAAAATACAACATGTTATATTATAGATAGTGTCTTGATTAGACCTATTCTTAAAAAGACCCCTTATGAACTGTTGAATAATTGGAATCCTAAAGTTAGTTACTTTAGAGTTTTTGGCTGCAAAGTCTTTTTTCTCAATACTAAAGATAATCCTGATATGTTTTCTTCCAGAAGCGATGAAGGAACCCTTCTAGGTTATTCTATATCTTGAAAAGCTTATAGAGTATCTAATATGTGTACCAAATGTGTGGAAGAATTTGTACACATCAAATTTGATGAAACCGATCCACATGAACCAAAGACCCCTCTTGAAAATTTTGATGAAGATATTTCAATTCTAAACCTTAATGAAAAAAACAGTGCACATGTTGGTAAAACAACCAGTTTTGAAAATTTTCCAAAACATGTTTCTGTTGAACAAGAACATGTAAATGAACCTGTAATTTCTAGACCAACTTTTTCTATACCAACTACGACACTTAAAAATCCCTTAGAAGCTGTTGTAAGAGATTTAGAAATAGGAACACAGACTGGAGCTTCTCTAAGAAATCAGGCAGAACGTCAAGCCTTCCTTTAACAGTCAGAACATAAAAATATCAATGATGATATCAATGATGAATTTTGGGTAATGACTATGCAAGAAGAGTTAAATCAATTTGAATGAAAAAAATTATTGGAATTAGTAGACAGTCCTAAGGACACCTTGACCATATGATCTCAATGGGTTTTTAGAAATAAAGTTGATGAATCTAGGAATATAGTTAGAAGAAAATCATGGTTATTTACACAAGGATATAGTCAAGAAGAAGTAATAGACTATGTGGAAACCTTTGCACCCGTAGCTATGTTAGAAGCTATTATAATCCTACTTTCTTATGCTGCTAATCTGAATTTCAAGTTATATCAAATGGAAGATAAAAGTGATTTTCTAAATTGGTTTATAAATGAAGATGTTTTTTTTGAACAACCACCTGGATTTACTAATCCTCATTTTCCAAATCGAGTTTTTAGACTTTATAATGCTTTGTATGGATTAAAAAAAGCTACACGATATTGGTATGATAGACTATGTAATTTTCTTATTTCAAAAGGATTTATTAAAGGGATTGTTGATCCAAATATTTTAATTAAAAGGACTTCCAAATAAGTTTTGATAGTACAAATCTATGTTGATGATATTATATTCGGATCTTCTAAAAATTATTTATCTATTGATTTTTCAAAGAGTATGCAATGTGAATTTTAAATGAGTTTAATGGGAGAACTCAAATATTTTCTTGAATTTCATGTTTTTCAAAATGAAAATTGTATTATTATAAATCAAAGTAAATATAAAAAGAATATTTTAAAATGATTTGTCTGGGATAGTAATAAGGAAAGTGATACACCTATGAGTACAACTTGTAAATTGGATATAGTTGAAACTGGGAAACCAGTGGATCATACCAATTATTGAGTTATGATTGTGAGTTTACATTATCATATTGCTAGTCGATCGGATATTATGTTTGGTTTGTGTATGTGTGAAAGATTGCAGGCTAATCCAAAAGAGTCACACTTGCTTGCTGTTAAAAGGATTTTCAAATATATTAAACATACAACTAATTTAGGAATATTTTATCCAAAAGGAAAATCATTCGATTTAGCAAGCTATTCCGATGATGAATTTTCTGGTTGTAAGTTAGATAGGAAGAGTACTTCTAGAACATGTCACTTTCTTGGTAAATCCTTAGTATCATGGAGTAGTAAAAAGCAGAATTATGTAGCATTGTCTACTGCTGAAGCAGAGTAAATAGATGCTAGTAGTTTCTGTGCACAAATTCTATGGATGAAACATATATTACTGGACTATGGATATCAGTTTGGGCATGTACCTATAAACTGTGATAACACTAGTGAGATCAATACCTCTAAGAATCCTATATCTCACTCTAGGACAAATCACATTGATGTAAGACATCACTTTTTGAGGGATTATTATAAAAAGGGTGATATTAATCTTGAATTTATAGGCACTAAACATCAATTAGCTGACATATTAACCATGACATTAAGTTCAAAAAGGCTATGTTACATTAGACATGAGTTATGAATGATAAACATTCCTTAAACCTCACTGTTAGAGGAACCTCGCTGTTAGAAAAACCCTACTGTTAGTGAAACCTCACTGTTAGAGAATCCTCACTATTAGAAAATCCTCACTGATAGATAAACCTCACCGTTAGAGAGACATCGCCGTTAGGATTCTCACCGGTAGTATTCACCGATATGTTTTTGCGCTATCTGGATTTCATGTTTTTTTGAAAACCTTTATTATTTTTTATTTATTTCTTTTTAGTACATATCGATTCCTAAATGATAAAAATTATGTATATGTAACGTTTCAATCTACCGTGAACTCTCTTCTCTTCAAACATTACTTATTGAACCCCCAACATTTATTGTGAACTCTATGTTCTTTATTTCGGAAATGGAAAGAGTTAAAAAGGCCAATTGTTATAGATGAAGGTGATGCACCGAGTGCAAAGAGGAAAAAAGAAGGATCTAAAGGCAGTGGCAGTGGAACAAGTCATGAGAAGAGTACAGTGAACCCAAACTTAATAGATAGAAATATCGTAATCGATAAATAACATTGTGCAGAATGGATCCTACCTAGCTAATCTCTGATTCTACAGATTTTGGATGAACAAGGGTGGATCAAATCTTTTTTTAATAAAAATGGTCTGTATTATCCAAAATTGGTAAAGTAATTCTATAAGTTTGTTCGTTTTAAAAAATCTGAAAGTGAGAACAGAATGGTATCAGTAGTGAATGACAAGATAATATCTTTTTCATCCACTAAATGGGATGAGTGCTCGAAATTTCCACAAGAAAGTGATTTTGGATATTTATCAATGTCTGTTCCTCCCACTAGCGACATTTTTGAGTATTAAATTTCATTGTAAGAGATCGCTGAAGATGGAACACTAAGAAAAATAGTTTCTATAGAAATGGATGGAGAAAACATGTTATTGTTCAAATATATACATCATGTGTTAAGTCCAAGAATAGGGTATTTTTAAAACCTCATATTCCAAGATATATTAATTTTTTATCTACTAAGGAATAATGTTAAAGTGAATTTGAGTAGGCTTCTAATGATTCAAATCGAAGATATGACCAAGCCAAATGAAAAACAAATGCTCTATTCTTTCCAAAGCTTATCTTTTTGATGATCAAGGTATAAGGTGTGGTTGTGTCTGAGGATGAGATAGTGGTTGTAAGAGATAAATTTTGTATTAAAAATATAGGTTTTAGGTACATGATGATTGGATGAAACCCATGGAAAAGGGAATGGGAAAATGATTATTAGAAAAATTATGATAAATTTAACCATGTTGAGCATCCAAATCAGCCAAGAGATAAGAGAGATCTAGGTCTAAGAACTGATGAGGAAGAACCTCAATATATTGATGATAATGATGAGGATAATACCTTTATAGAATATGGAGGGGATCCCTATTTCCCTCCAAGCCCAGCTGCGGAAAAGGAATATGGTGGAAAGCCAAGTTCACCAGTGACCCTCCCTAGAAGGGAAACAGTTCAAGGAGAAACTATTGAATAAATATCTGTAAATGATGACGACCTTCCTAGATCAGATCATAGGGATACTGCTCCAGATTCCAATAATAGTGATGATGAAGAGGAAGAAGTATCTAAGAATGGAAGTACCCATTTGAATCTAAGTCCTCTAATTGGTAGCTCCATTATGCATGTTTAGGAGATTCATGAAGTAGATAGAACATTACCTATTGCTGACATACCCCAGCCTTTGCAACCTAGCATGGATATAAATATGGTTGTATATGATTCTTCTAAGGAGGCAGTTCCCAATGAGGCTGCTGGTGCTCCTGCAGATATAGTGATGGAAGCTTAGGTTGAGGGGGAGCAACTTGTAAGGATGGGATCAGTTTCTGTGACCTATGAAGTGGAATATTGGTTTTTGGATCGAGGATTTGTTGTATTGGGGATAGAATATACTAATTTTGATGAAGAGACTCACATTAGAAGGCATATTGTGTCTTATGATATTATCTCAGAGGATGTTACTGTTCAACCCGTAGATCCTCTAGCTATGCCTGAAGATATTGTGAGAAACTTTGATGTTGTGGCCCTGAAATCTGAATTTAAAACTTGTTTTGTTGAAGAGCTACGTAAGATGGAATTTTATTTGGTATCTTATCTGAGAATATTTTTGTCAGGTGATATGATAGATGTTATGGATGATGTAAAAGAATTTCAAAAACAAGTTAAATGTTTTACAATGACTGTTGATTCATTGAATCAATCTGTTGTTTCATTTGACACCTTCATGAGTTCTAAATCTCAAGTTTATACTGACATAAACATTGTTTTTAGTGTCGTGAAACCAGTTTGTAGATTTGTTTGATGATTTTAAGAAGACCATAAAATGCATGTCAGAACACAATATTTTGTTCCGAAAAAGATGATATGTAGTTTGACACAATCCTTCAAAGAAGCATTAACTATTATTATAAAACATCTTGGTTCTTCCAGAGTTCCAGTTGATGTTGAATAGTTTAGATCTGTGCTGAAAGAATAACTCGGTCAAGTTAGTTCCAGTAGCTCATCTGATTATAAGGTGATAACTACCACCAGGGTCAACAAAAAAATCGTTCAGGACTATATGACATATGCTAATGCAGCCCAGAAGGAAATCGAGGAAAAATTGATTACTATTTTCAGATAGTGTACACCAATCATTAGCTAACCATTCATTTCAAGCTACTATTTGAGAATTTGAAACTACCTATAGTTACTCAATCCATCAAATAACAAGTTAGTAAGCTCATGGTGTTGACCACTACATTGGAGAAATTTGTAGAGAATAGGGATGATTTAATCTCTTCAATGGATAGAGGGGGAGGTGTTATCATGGATTTCAAGAATCTCATACTTACCTTTCGGAAAGTGTAAAGTACCCCTATTATTGTACCCCCAGCCCTACCTGCCTCTGGTCAGTCTGTATCCACAACTCAGTTGACTCTAGCTCAAGCTATTAGAAGTCTTACTACTATGATCACACAATGAAGTACCCATTATAGGCCCCATAGTGTGTCAGTAGCTCAACCACCTTTGATCATCACTAGTGTTCCCAAGCCTCCACCTATGCCTACCAATCCTAAATCATCTTATGATCCTAAAGAAAAATCCAAATTACCTATTTAGGAGGTTTATTGAATAGTGGATAGTACATTTTGTTGGAATCATTGTACATCTTGTATTACTTTTGTACTATCTCAAGTGAAATGAAAATGTATGTTTTCTCTCTTCTTCATTTATGCTCATAACCATTGTTTTTCTCTTTTTTCTAATCACAAAGGTGGAGGAAAACTATAATATGGGGAGAAATTACACTAAGGGGCAGAAAATTATAATATGTATCTTTGGGGAAAATATATAATCAATTTCTTTTTACTCTTATGTTTTTCCATAGTTTAACTCTGATACATTTGAGAGTTATGATCTGAACCCACTGACAAATTTTATTATATGTATTTTAAACTGATTCATTAATGTGTATTCTAGATTATAATGCCATAATTTGTGATTATAAAAAATGGGTAGATTGTTGGACTCACCTATTTTGATAATCTCAATTATGTTTATATATACTATGATAATCCCAAATAATTTCAATCTGTATATTAACTATACCTTAAAGTAATTTCATCATACTAATAAGTTCATATGTATATCAAAATGATCATATCATATCATTGGAATATGTTATTAAATGTTTATTTATGATTATATATGTTTACGGATGATTAATCTTGATAACTTACTCATTCTGGAAATGAATTTCATAGAATAGATACTTTATAAGCATTTGAGTTTTAAAGTCATTGATATAGACAGAGATACTGATAAGAAAATGTCACGGATATACTAAGTCTAATAAAAGACAAGGTCACTAATACAAGCTACCGATAGAATGGAGCTGCCAATAGAAGAAGCTACTGATAGAGATAGATACTGCTACTGATGTTAACAGCAACTGATTGTGAGGAAGAGATACCAATAAACGTTCACCATTATGAAGAGCTACAGACTGTTGGAGTTACCGATACAAGAAGCTACCACTACACATGGAGCTACTGATACAATAAATCTTCCATTACCACGAGTAACAGCGACCGATGCAAGACCTGTGGTTACAAGTCCACTGCTACATGTTCATCGATACAAGAGAAAGTGATGGAAACCAGTCACTGTTTCTCTAAACTCTATCTCTATGTTTTTTTATTAGAAACGGTCATATTTTGTGCTTTTAATGCAACTGATATTAATTAATGATGATTGTTGGATGTCAGGGAACCGTACCTCGTACATTAATAAGTAATCATGGCTATTGTCTGAAATTAATTAATGATGTTTGTTGGATGTTAGGGAACCATACCTCATACCTGCAGAAGTAATCATGAATTATGTCAAACCACCGCATGCGATATAAAATGAAGATCAAATCTACGTATAAAGTGAGTCAAATAGAGAATTCATGAAGAGATATACAAGAAGAAAACTCAAAGAACTCGAAGATCACCCATCCACATCAAAAACAGAATTTCAAGAGGAGTTTTAAGTGATGTAAGGAGTACTCACACATTCAAGAAGAACACCAATACTAGAAGTAATGGAACAGAACCACGATAATCTATTTTCGAGAAAACATATATAGAAGCACTCAAAGCTTGATCATCTTCAATCCAAGGGATTCCAAAGCTACATTGACATCACATGAGAGCATTCTATACTCATCTACATATTATTTATCTGATGTGATCATTTTTACTTTATTACGTGTCATGTGTGTGCTTATGTCTGTATGGACACACACTGACTCATATGCTGAACTGGAGGATTCTGAAATCCTCAAACCAAACTCTTTACGTCTTTTGGTATCCCAGGTAGAACTGTGGTAGAGATCTGAGGACCTGGACAGCATATGTGTTGTTGCTGTCGTTTTCCCACTTAGAACTGTGGTAGAGGTTTGAGGACATGGACAGTCTGAGTACTGTTGTAAAACCCAATCCAGGGTGTGGATCACAGTTATATAAAACTATTGGAGAGGACTAAGTCTCATCTTGAGACTGAACCTCTTGGTTAAAACTGTTGTGCATCATATTTTAGTTTAAACTATATTCAATATTCTGCTACTAATTACATTGAAATTCAAATCTATTTTAAAGTAACTCTGATAGTTGAACTAGAAAGTGTTTTTAATTATTGTGAACCAATAAGTTAGTTTCAAAAGATAACTTAATCTTCAGAATAAGTTATCTACGAAATAATCAATATTTGAGAAAATAATTGAATACTTACAATCTTTATAAATTCAATAAATTTTAATGTGTATTTTTAATTGGGAAATTTCAATATAAATCATTTAAACAAAAAAATTTATTAGGAACTCAATTCACACCCCTCTTGAGTATCCACTCCAACCAAAACCATCACTACTTCATGTTCATGTGTCACTGGGTGATGATATACCTCAAGATATTGTTTTATGTGATGACCACAAATCACACCATGATGAGGTAATGTTTCCAAAAATTCTGTGTGAACACGACCACTCCAAGCACCAGATCATGGGTGGCATAGTTATGTTCATGAATATGCCACTTCCTAGACCCATAAAAGACCAATCCCACCTATTTAATCATCACACATCCTAATACTAGCTCTGTAACATCACAAAACACTTTGAACATCACTCCTTCTAGAATCCTATACACATGGGCACTGAATTTTTTCCCCTTCAGGTAGCTGATGGCTACCTGACATAGATAACTCCACACGAAGTCCTTTTCATTTTTGTTCAATGCTTTCAATGTAGCTACAACTCAGGATAAGTCATTATGAACCTCCAGTAAGATAGATCTAGACCTCAGAATTTGTGATCCTCTACCAAATTCTTGGGTGATTCCCAATGAAAAACCACCTCGACCATTTATGGGTACATTACTATCCATTTATGAGACACCATGTGTCCAAGGAAGTGCACCTATCGTATCCATAACATGAACTTTGAAAACATTTCATATAGTTGGTGGTGATGGAGGGACTCCAAGAAAGTATCCAGATTCTTGCAATACTCCTCATTTTACCTTGAGTAGATCAGCATGTCATGGATGAACATGATGCCGAACCAGTCCAAAAAATCATAGAAAATAGAGTTCATGAACCACATGAACATACTTGGTGTGTTCTTAATTCCAAAAACATGACCATGAACTAAAACTTCCCATACCTTCAACTAAAATCATTCTTCGGGATGTCACCCTCTTTCACCCTCAACTAGTGATATCCCAACTGCAGATTGATTGAAGAGAACCAAACTTCTTCCTTTAACTAGTAGAAAATATTTTCGATCCTTGGGATATGGAAATGGTTCTCGACCATCACTTCATTGAATCTATAGTATTTTATTCACATCCTCATACCATTATTTTACTTCTTCGCAAACAAGATAGGAGTACCCTAGAGTGACACCATTGGCTAGATAAAACCCTTATTCACGAGGCTGTCAACCTGGATCAGCGGCCACTGAAACTCAAAAGGAACCATCTGATAGGGAGCCATTGAAAATAGAAGGGAACCAGGTTGCAAGAATGTTCTAAACTCAACATCACGTTGAGGGGGTAGTGTCACAAACTATTTGGGGAAAACATTCACGAACTCTCAAAAACCCATGAAACCACTATCATCTTTTAATCTCATAATCCCTCTGACTGCTCAGATGATTATGAGAGAAGACGTTCTATAGAATGACTTCCAACCTGAAAACACTTCTCAACAATGAAAAATACACACTAACCTTCAAAAAATGAAAACATGACTCTAATATAGAAGCATTCAATAATAACATGCACTGAAAACAACCATCTGATGCCTTGGATGACATTGTAAAATAGTATATGTAGTAGAAGAAGATCCCCATTGGACTGATGTGGTCCCAACCACAGTCTAAATCCCTGTAAAACATCAAATAAATTAGTCTAACCTCCAACTACTGTAATCAACACCAAGGAAAAAGGAATCCCCTCAATGTCTAGTCCTTGATCGGGGGAGAGACTAGGTGAAACAAAGGAGTACAGGGTCCTGAATCAAACATAGTGTAAGAAAGAGTGATAAATATACTGATCGTAACATGAACGACCACTAACACTACTTGAATAACCACCTATTATATTGACTGGATCCCCGATCATTCCCTTATTGAGGTCACTGTGGTGCACCATAAGGTCGGCCTCCCCAAGCTTTATCTACCCTCAGTGGATCGGGATCTCAATGCCCCTGCTGCTGAAAAGTTCTATCTCGTAAATGTTGCTGCAAAGGAGGGTGTTGGATCTTCCCACACCCACAGTATTGTTCTAGTACTAGGAACTGGTTCCGAATATATCCACAACCTCCATGAATAAATCACCTCGGTCTCAGGCCCCTAGGAAAAGGGAATGAACCAGAAGATCAGAACATGAACTACTGAGGCATGATCCCCACTAGAGGAAACATAAAAGGCCCTCAAACCAAAGACTAGATACTGAATGCCATACCATTTGATGAACTCTCTTTTCCCCACTATCATGGTTCACCTACTAGTGAGTTCATCCTATCCACTATTTTGGACGTCTTATGAACTTCTATGTACATCAGTAGAGTAAACTGTGTAACAACATACTTAAGAGAATGTCAGAGTGCCTCCTCCAAGGGTCTCGCATGCAAATCCTCATCTATAAATATATCTGGGGTGAAGAATAATAGATCATCGAACATTATACTTGGTTCTCTTAATGAAATACCCCCCTTCTGAAGGGAGAGTAGATCCTACCTTTTTGCATCAATCATTGAAGAATAAATGAATGACACCCATGTCACCTTCTAAATTCCATCCCACAAAACATGACTATACTTCCTCTCCTTGAGGTAAAGTGTCCACCATAGATATGGTGCTCCCATAAACTAGCACCCCACTAGAGTAACCCAAAGCATTGTCAGAGCACGAATAAACATGGAAGTTATCACCAGATCTATGAGCTATCTATCGGTCAACTTTTCTGAGATGATTCAGTTTTAATTTCCTAGAGTCTTCCTCTGAAGGGCACAATGATCATTCTACAACTGGTTATCCTCCTCCTCTTTATCTATAGTCTAATGATCAACGTGGTTAACCAGATGTACCTCTTTAGCTCATACAACATGAAGGCGACCACCAAGTTCCATGTAAGAGTTGGTTTTCTTGAACAAACTGTTTATACTTTGATTACATGAATATTAAATATATTTTAATATTAAAAATCTTATTACATATTGTTCATTTTTCATCATGCATATAGTGTAATAATGTCATGGATTATTTTTCACTTTGACAAGGTCATATAAATTTCCTGTTATGATGAGAACACTGAGGTGCTATGAAAATACTCTTAAATAATGTTCTTTGGTTTGATGACATACTACGATAGGACATATAATATATATACCAACAACAATGTGTAATCATAAATAGATGAGACTTCATCTCATGAAGTTTGTAAATGGTAATCTCCATGATGAGAGATTTTGAGAACATACCCACCAGTAGGAATTCTTCATGTTTTTATGTCATTGAATATTATTATATACAAGCATGTGTAATGGTCCATAAAAATTAATATTATCATTTATAGGTGACATGACTCGCACACTTTTATTTACTAACGAAAAATATTATGCAGATAGTTGGTGGGATGTAGGGTACATTGGGTGCATTCTGAATGACATGTTATTAATGGATAAGTCATGAAACATATGTTCATTCCACTAACTAACGTTGATATCTAGTCCTCTTGATTGAAATAGAAACATTGCAAGAAATCCCATGGACATGGATTAACCATGTGTTTAAATTAGGTATTCAAAGAATGAAATATCAAGAATAAAGTTTTATGAAACTACCATGAAACCACCTAGATGAGTTATCAATACTAGTTGATTATATTACATAGTGAGAATTTGTCTGTTTATTTCTTTATTGGAACATTATGTTCATTATCATGGGTTCCATGACCCATTGCTAGACATCACTCATGAAAATTATGCAATCCCACCTAATGAAAATGAGAAGGAACCCTAGAGGGTCACACACTAAGTGATTTCGGTGGCTTCTATTAAATTATCATTGAATTAATTTAATTGAAGAAATATTATTTTAAATATAGTGGAATAATTTTATTCATGTTAAAATTATTGCTTAAATTAAATAAATATTTATTTTCAGGATAGTGAATAAAAATATATTTTTTTATTTTGTTTAAAATTTAATTAATATTTATTTACTAGTTTGTAAATAAAATATTTTTTTAAAAGAATAAATTATTTATTTATTTATTTGGGTGTTCAAAAAATAGAAGTGGAGTTTGATCAGACCATCGATGGTTCAGTATTAAAATAATTCTTTTCAATATGGTAAATAATTATTTAACAAGTTGGTTGAATACAACATAAAAATAATGCAATTATAATTATGCGGCACAAATTTTCATTTATGATTCAATTATTTAAATGTTGGCACACCACAAATAATGACGCGGTTATTTTTATTATGTATCATGGGTTTTTCATAAGGTTGTGAATGTATTTAATTGTTGTTATGAAATTAAATATTATAATTGAATCCCCATGTCGACAAATAATGATTTACATTTATTATGCTGGGGATGGGAAATTGATGATGCAATATCAATTCCAATTCAATAATTTTTTCATGACTCCTCTCATATCTCCCTCTCAAGAACCATAGATGTTATTAAATATTGAATAACATGGATCAAGATCAATCAACACAAGACATTCACTTCACCACACTAGCACCCAAAAAGCGGGTGGCATAAATCGGAGACCATTGGAGCACATGTGGATCACCGTGATAGGGATTCTGATTTGGATCATCTCAAGCGCAACAAGACAGTATGAAAGGGTCATCCAGGATGATAAAAACCATCATTTAAGAATGTACCAAAGAACTAGGTATTTTGTTTCCATATATATTAAATTTAAATTATTTATAATCCTGATGTACAAGATCCTCCCAAAAGGTTTTGAGAGATTTCCTTGTTTAACAAAATCATTGATTCTACTTTGTGGTGACTGGTGTTCATTGTCATATTGATCCTGGAATAATCTTTGATAGTGTTAAAAATTAAATTTGAGTGTTGTCCCAACCATTCTTCCAATGAGTTTGGAACCAAAAAGTGGTATCATAGGGAGGTCATCATAGTTTAGAATTATTTTAAAAATTTCTTTGATGGTTTACAGTTTAATAGTTTAGTTTTACAATTCATGGTTCATTGTTCTAGTAAACTAGATTTCAAGAACTATTCTACCTATTTTCTTTTCTTCTAGATTTCACATAAACAAATGATTTTTTTATTAAAATTAAAATGGAGAAATCATCAGGAGGTGCCGAAAATTATGTCTAGATGACATGAAATTACACACCATGTGTTCAGACATACACAGCATGTTCTCTTCAATACATGCCGTGTAATCCGGACTATAGGTCGTATAGTCATGTTTAGTACATTGGGAGTAATTGTAAAATTAATCATGTAATTTAAATTTATTGTACTCGGGGTTTTTAATTCCACACCACATGTTGAGTAGGATAGATAGTCACATGCTTACTAAATTTCACATTGTTTGTCCCACTGCACAAGGAGTGTAGTCCCTAATGTTAAGGGTCCAAATTATGTATTCTATACATGTCTAAGCCAACAAGTAACTTTGTAACATTGAGACAACTTGGCATATTGTCCACTGTACATGCCATGTACTCCAAAATTTCCGAAGTATGATTCACATGTCGATTCTCTGGGCATGTACTTCAAGATAGATGGTGAACATAGTACATGATGTGAAGTCATAACTAAACAGCATTTACATTACAAATTACACTAATCTAAAATGTCAATGTTTTTGTATTGTTCATAACTACATATTATGTCTCAATCATACTATAGGTTGGTACATTATGCATTAAAACATCGTTTATTTCATATGTCACATGATTAAAATAGTACACGAATATAATAAATGTCAGGTAGATTCGAATAAGTATTCACCCAGATACCTCCAAGGTGAATTTATGTACAGGGATGAGAATCTCAAGGAAATTCAGAAAAATAATTTAGATAAAATTATTGATTAACTAAAGAAAATAATTAATTGATTCAATGTGAAATTAATCATAATAATAATGATTAAACAAATTAATTCTAGTCTTATTAAATGAGTAACTCATTTCTTGTATGTGGTTGGTCATGAGACATATGAAGTCCTTGGAATGTGATTGGTTTCCTTTTAATTTATTTATAAATTGTTGGACTGCGAGTAATCTATCCTCATTAATATGAAGGGCCTCTTTTCCCATGGTTTCATTTATGTAAACCCCCTTTTAACCCCTCACCCACGTGTGAGTTAAAAAGAATATGTAATAAATGGATCTCCCAAGCTTGTGGAGGTGGTCCATGTTAAAAGACAAGGTGAAACCAATCCAAGGGGATATAATGGTTGTCAGGTGGAAACCTGTAAACTTGAAGGTGCTTCTCCCATAGGTAGAGGTCAGTTTATCAACTAGTAGATAAACTATCTATTAGAAAAAAAATTATGATCATGCCATTTAATTTTTTTTATTTCATTCAGTTTCATGGTTTTTCATTATGGATGTGTTGTTGCGATCACATAATTAATGAACTAACAGTCATTCCGGATGGTACAAAAATAAACCAGGCATGTACGTAAATATAATCAAGACATGGTTAGTCACATATGTACGTTCCACTTAATGTCAACAATAATTTTATAAATATAATAAGGAAATTTATTCATAATAGATAAAAATTCCCTAAAAAATATCAAGTCAAACTATAAACTTCTATTACATGATTAAGGGTGAGACTTAATAAAACTATGTGTTTGAAAAACCATTGTTGGGAAACATAATTTTGTACAGGAATCCCTTATGAAATAATTTATTTTGACTTAAACATATTACATAAAGAGGAGTATCCCTTGCTAGAATTGGTGTGACATTGGAGGAAATTGTTGTGGAAATACATGTTAGGATTTCATGATTGGAGAGTTCAATCAATGGATCATGGAGCTTCAGGCCCACAATTTGAAAATTCATTCCTACAAAAATACCTTCAAATAGCTTGTCTATACCTCATGGGATTTATGCAAAGGGGAATATGGATCCTTGACACTAGAATTTCATTACAACTAGACATTCCTAGTTCAATAGTGAGGGCCATTGGGACTTGATAAAATAGTATCAGACTTAATAAAATTAATTTACTTTTTCTCATTAAATGCAATAAAATTATGTTATAAGAATATTCTATTTTATTTGTAAAAATAAAAGACAAGATCTTCAACCACACTATCCCTATGATAGATTCTGGATAAAGGCAACATCCACAATGCCAATAACATCCTGGAATAGTTTGGATGACTTCAGGACATTCTATGCCATGAACGAAGGTCTTACGTGATGGATTTAGCATTACCTAATATGCATGACCAAGATTCATATGAAGAATAGTTATTAGTATATGATAATCATATGAATGATGCGGTCGATGTTCAATATTTTATGCTATCATCAATGTCTAGTGAGATGATGAAGTCTCACTAAAACATGGATGCATATAGCATGCTTGAGCACCAATGGGGAATTTACTATGATATAGAAATACAAGAGTGATTTGATTTCTCCAAGTCACTCTTTCAGATTTATCTCAGAGAGGGTGCCCTACTGGGGCCTCACGTAGTCAAGCTCATTTTCACCAATAAACGCATGTAGGTTCTAGGATTTTAACTCCCCCAAGAACAGGTTACTGATATCATTATTTCTTTACACCCACATATTTACTCCAACATTGTTGTTAATTTTAATATGATAAATATTTTTAAAGTCTCTATCTGATTTTCTTATCCTCATTTTCCAAGTGGAAAAAGATATAAATTGTAAAAATCATTCTTTCATTATAGTGAATAAGAGGAAATGTAAGGCAATGATATTTAAACCTAAAGATTCTTCACAAACTTCCATGAAAAGGAATATAATAGGAGAGGGAATGGAATAAGAAGCTATTTGTTACACATTTAGAAAGAAAGTCCAATGGAAGAAGAACTGAACCCAGCCTAAGAATCATTGGGAAGCTTCAGTTGTGTTAGTTTTCAAATATAATCTACATGTTTCTAAAAATTAGATATAACATATTGATTTTGGTTGTTACATATGTATCAATATGTAGTAACCAAGTAGATTCCAGAAGATTGATCATGGGGTGATAGATCTATGAGCTACAAGGAGAGCCAGACTTGCTGTTGTAGCTATTGAGGACTACCACATCACGATTCCAACTATGGTGATTTTGGTGTTAATGGGTTGTTATTATGTTTCATCTTTTACTAAAAACATTATTTATATACCCATATTTGATATAGATGGATTTTTTTCATGTTTCGAAATGAATGTTTCTTCTTTTACAAAGATAACAGTTTTTGTTTGGGTACATTTATAAAATGGTCTTTACATGTTTCATTACAGAAAACAATTATTAGAAATCTGTAACAAAGATACTTCACATGAATCATACCACACCAAACAATGACATCACCAACTAGGTCATGTAAATGAGAAATGATTGAAAAAGATACATCAAGATGTATATTTAGATTCTTTTGAACTAAAACCACTAGGAAAATGTCATACATGTTTACAAGTCAAAATGGACAAATCCCCATTTAGTGGGTATGGTGAAAGGGCTAAAGAAATTCTTGAATTGGCTCATACCGATGTGTGTTGTCCATTTCTTATTTAATAAAGGGGAGGGTAATTATAAATCACAACATTAACTGATTATTCTTATAGATATGGATATTACTAGTACATGAGGTATAATTCATATTATTTTGATAAGTTAAAAGAATAAAATATTGATGTTGAGAACCATCTTTGTAAAAATATTAAGAAATTCCACTCAAACTGAGGTGGATAATTTCTTAGTCAATACTTCATTGATTACATAAGGGTGATTGGGATCCTATCCCAACTCAATCCAATATACACACCATACTGCATTCGTGTGAGCTAAAGGATGAAATTCACCTTGTTGGACATGGTGAGATCTAGGATGAGTCATGAAAGTATTTCATTATCCATTAGGGGAGATGAGTTACAAAAAACATCTCACATACTTATCCAAGTACCAAAAAATCAAAAAAAATGATATTCCAAATGAGTTCTAGAGTGGAAAGAATGAGAAGTAATTGAATTTAAATGTTTTAGGAAGTGTAGTGTTTGTTTAGGCCTCTTTAGGTAACAAAATTTCTCCCCGAAGAACATAGTGTACCTTTATAGGATAACCCAAGGAAACAAGGGTATATTACCTATACAAACCCTCATACAAAAAGGTTATAGTGGAAATATACTCCATATTCATTAAGAAGGTGAACATCTCTGAAAGAGATAGTGAGATCAAGATAGACTTCGATGAATTAGAGACTCAAGGTATACAAGTGTTAGAATATAAATAGATTCCACAAAGCCCCGTGAAAGAATGAATTGTTCTAGAGACAAAAGAACTTTGTAGGATTACAAGAGAGGTTAGAGACCAGAACAGAGAAGTTTTCTAGTTACCTAGGATGTTGAATAATTATTAGTTGATAATGATGATCTTATAACATACAAGGAATAAGTGGAATAGATGTTTCCATGTGGAAAGAGGACATGAATTCTGAAATGGGTTCCATATACCAAAACCTAGTCTGGATTTCGTTAGATCCATCAGTTTATGTAAAGAATGTTAGTTGCAAATGGGTATATTAGATGAAACTGGACATACAAGGAAATTTATGTGCCTATAAGGTATGAATAGTTTCAAAAGGGTTCAAGCAGACTCAAGACATTGACTATGATGAAACCCTTTCACTAGTTGCAATGATGAAATCCATTAAAATTCTATTTCCCATTTCTTCTTACCAAGACTATGAGATTTGGAAAATGGATGTCAATATATCCATCATTAATAGTAACCTTAAGAAAGATGTCTACATTACACACTTTGAAGGGTTTATGACTCCAAAGAGAACCAATAATGTATGAATGTTGCAGAAATGCATTTATTGATTTATGAAAGAATCTAGGATGTAGACAATTCATTTCGATGAATCCATAATAGAATATGGTTTTATCATCATAGAATGTAAACCTTATGTCTACAAACAGTTTAGTGGGAGGGAAATCATTTTTTACCATTATATGTCTATGAAATATTAGTTAATGGAAATGAGATACTAGTCATTCAATCTTCTAAGGAATGATGTAATCAATACTTCTCCATGAAGGAATTGGGAAAGTCATCATATATTCTTGGGATCAAGATCAATCTTGATAGATCCATGATATTGTGGGGCCTAAGTCGAATTACATTCATTGACAGGATACTGTATAGACTCATTATGGAACAATAAAAATGAGGATTGATTCCAACATCACATGGAATTTATATTTCCATGAAAATGAGTCCTCAAAATCATGAGGAAAGAAATTTAATGGAAATAACTACATACACATATTTGATTGGGTTAGTCATGTATTCCACTCAATGCACTATGCTGGATGTAGCCTATGAATTGTGTGAGGAAGGAGGATATTAAGATGACCCAGGTGAATGCCATTGGAGAGAAGTCAAGACTATCCTATAGTATCGAAGTCCTAATAATGATATTTTTCTGGTGTATAGAGGAGTTTAGGAACTAGTCATCAGATTATACACAGATGCTAGATTCCAGACTGATCAAGACGACATGATGTCACAAACGGGACACATATTCACATTGAATGAAGGTGTCGTGAGCTGGAATAGCTCAAAGAAAAGTGTGGTTGTTGATTCTACAGCAGAATATGAGTATATCTAAGATTATAAGGTAGATTAAAAAGATGTTTGGATTTGGAGATTCATCCAGGAGATGTATGTGTTACCTAGTTGTAAATATTACATCGCACTGTATTGTGATAATACTAAAGTGGTGGAAATCTAAAAAGTGCCATGGCCAAATCAGTAGATGAAACACATTCTTGTTAATTGTCATCTCTTGATGTATTTTTCTCAGAGATTTGAAGTTTCAATGAGCAATATTTCCATGGAAGACAACTTAGCAGACCCCTGACTTAAGTCTTGACTTAGAAGAAACATGATCATCATATGAGGTCAAGAAGGCTGAATGCCATAGGCAGTTAACTCTAGTCCATGTGGGAGTTTATAAGAGTGGGTGTTCTAGAACCAAAAATTTGTACTTTTATTACATGAATATTTTTTATATTTAAATATTAAAAATCTTATTACATATTGTTCATTGTTCATCATGATGATAGTGTAACAATTTCATGGAGTATTTTTCACATTGACAATGTCATTGAAATTCCCTTCTATTATGAGAACCCTGAAGTGTAATTAAATTATTCTTAAAAATTATTCTTTGGATGGATGAAATTTGTTGATAGGACACATAGTATATATACTATTAGGTGTGAGTGCTAGAAAGTAGATGGAACATTTTCTCATGAATTTTTAAATTGGTAATATCCAATAACATAGAATATGGGAACATTCCAACCAGTAAGAATTATGCATGTTTTGGTGTCACCATATATTACTATCCATGAGTGTGTTTAATGGTCCTTAGAAATTAAGAATATCATTAATACAGGTCATGACTCACATAATTTTTTTTACTAATAAAAATCATCATGCAGATTGTTGGTGGGATATAGGGTACATTGGTATGTCATGAATGAAATGTTATTAATGGATAAGTTGGGGAAATATTTTTACCTTCAATTTATGGAAGTCGATATCTCTTACCTTTGATTCAAATAGAACAATCACACTAAATTACATGGCCATGGTGTAACAAATGTTTTATTTCAGGTAGCCAAAGAATGAAATATCCAGCATAAAGGTTGATGAAACTGTCATGAATCCAGCTTGAGGAGATATAGAGACAAATGGACCATATTACATAGTTAGAATTCATATGTTGATGTCATTTTTATTTGACGTTATGTTATTCCCCTAGGGTTCTGTGACTTGATCCTAGATAGTACACTTGTACTTTAGGCAAGCCCGCCTAATTCCAACAAGAAAAAATCCTAGAGGGACACATAATAAGTGTCTCTGGTGGTTTTGGTTATGTTCTATTTGAATTTAATTAATGGAATAGAAATTATTCACAATACGGTGGAATAATTTTATTCGACTTAAACTGATATCTTGAATTAAATAAATATTTATTCGTGGTATTGTGAATAAAAATATATTTATTTATTTTATTTAATATTTATTTAATATTTTGAAAAAAACTATTTATTTAAGATAATAATTTATTTATTTATTTATTCAGGTTTTCAATATATGTAAGTAGAGTTTTTGCGGACCAAGGATGGTCTGGTAGTAAAATAATTATTTGAAAGATGGTAAATAATTACATAACTAGTTGGCACAAAACAAATTAAAAATAATTTGGTAATAATTATGTGCTTATGATTTCTTTTAGGATTCTATTTTGTGCAAGATGGTGAAAAAAATAATGATGAAGGTATTTTAATTATGTAGCATGATTTTTCTATAAGGTCATCAATGTATTTAATTGTTGTAATGCAATTAAATATTATAATTGAATCCCAAGGTCCATAAATAGTGGGGTACGTCTATTGTTCTAAGGATGGTAAATTGGTGACTCCATAGCAATTCCTAGTCCGGAAATTTTTTTGACTCCTCTCCTCTCCCCCTCCCAATAAAGAGATACATTCTTCATTATTTAAGAATAGTAAATAATGATTGATCGATGCAAGACATTCGCATCCCGCGGTGGAACCAGTAAAGTGAGTGGTTTCTATCGGAGGTCATTGGAGCACATGTGGATCACCTCTAAAGGGATTATTATTTCGATCCTTGCAAGAACAATGAGACAATATGAAGGGGTCATCTCAGAGGATCAACGTCATCACTGAAGAAATTATTTAAGAACCATGAATTTTATTTCTTTCGAAATTAAATTTAAATTAATTACAAACATGATGTGCAAGATCCCCTATAAATGTTTTGGGCATCAACCTTCTTTATCAAAATAATTGATTCTATTCCATAGAGACTGTATTTCATAATAATATTGATCCATGATTAATAATTTTTTATGGTAAAAATTAAATTTGGGCACCCGCCCAACACACTTCCACAACACCTTGAACCTACATGCCACAACTTAAAGAATATAAACAAGGAAATCCTAATCTTAGGTTGTATAGAAATTTTCCATTTATATTTAGTTTAACTCATTATTTAAATTTAAATCCCCAAAACTCCCAATAATCAAAAGAATAAAAAGTAAGTTTTGATGCATGCACCCTTCCTAGGGTATCAACCCTGCAATCGGTGTAGACACACTTGGTTATTCAGTAGCTCCAAATTCCTTGTATTGGATCGTGGGGGGCCCTAATACCCTATTTCCTAGCTTTTCATACCTAACCTATTTCACACACAAATATTTCCCAACATCATTTCCTTACCATCCCTTTCAATCCTTATTTTTCCTAACTTTGAACCACATCCTATCCCCTAGCCATGAACCATGACTCCTCTGATACAATTCTATCATGACCCGCCTTCTTGAAGGTGAGGAAACAAAAATATAAGTTCCACACCATTATTTATTCATGATGAAGGAGAGATTATGACCCTTGAGTTCTCCATTAAATAGGTTCCAGAGTGGCGACTAGTACCAATGGTATGTAATCTCACACAAAATAGAAAGCATTACACCTTTTTTTTAAAAAATTATCATGATATAAGATGGTAAATCATTAGAAACTCCAAATAAAAAATGTAAGAGTAAGTTCATCATCCATTCCCTCTTCATGTTCCAAAGTAAATATGAAAAAAATTATAACAAAACAAAAAAAAATTATAACAAATGAAATTAGGATAATCAGAAACATAGAAACTATCATAATGCCTAATCTAGTAAAGACTAGAATGGTCCTCACAGTCCTTCTAGAAACCTTAAAATATTTTTTCAAAGATAGGGTGAGTATAGAAGCTTTCTCTGTAGGAAAACAAAAGACACCCCTTCCCATGTGGGGGAAAATACTAATTCCACTATAAGAAAATAGTAGAACCACAATGCACCTACCAAGGAATACAAACCAGTCTCACCTCACTAAGGCATACTCTCCAAATAATTCATGTCATGTAAAATAGTAGTATAAGAACACTGATGTTTCATTACCCCGCACCACATTCCCACTCATTAACTATTATTCCTAACATTTAATGTCTTGATTCTACTGCTATTCTAAAACACAATCCCACTACCACAACTCATCCATACACACATTGGCATCAACCATACCACACATCTCACCCACTTACACCTGGGCCACAACAACCACACCCCTCTCCCAATGTAACGTGGGCCTCATCCTAAGGACACATGGGAAAGAACAATGCCTGCAAACTCCTAATCCCCTTTTCCACAACAAACCTACCTGAAGAATCTGGGACTAGGTTAATCCTCAGGATATTACAGCCAACCTAGATACACTCGAGTGGTAAGACACCAGAAGTGGGTGTGAGAAAGAATGTTAGTAACCAACCATCCATCCTCCCACTAGGATGTTGGTCAATACACCCTCCCCCATAAGTTGGGTGTGTTTGGAACATGGTTCTCAAAAATGGTGGGGTGAGCATTGAAATCACTAATAATTACAATATATATGTATATATATATATATATGAAAACACTAATCCCTATATATGGGTCCCTAAACAAACAACCATCCCATAAGGACCACCCCTGCTGCTACCCATATATGCACAACCACACAACCATCCACAACCCAAGAATAACCCCAACACATTTTCATTCTTCCATTTTCTATTTATTTCTAGGGGGTTCACATTAATTATTCCAGCACTACCCATGGTGACTACTATAAACAAACACTAAACCAGGAAAGGGGGGCCATGGAAAACATTTCCATTTGAACACCCATTCATAAAAACAACCAAGAAAAACCTTCCTAAAGTACTACTGCTCAATACTTTTTCCCCTA
The DNA here is from genome assembly GCA_963277665.1 of Viscum album. NCBI lineage: Eukaryota > Viridiplantae > Streptophyta > Magnoliopsida > Santalales > Viscaceae > Viscum > Viscum album. Next base: position 155,745,846 of record OY728128.1, on the reverse strand, counting down.
GATACTCGCTCAAATGTTGAAAACATTCATTATTAAAATTTATACCACACAATCATGATCTCGCAACCTGACCTACATCCCCAATACGTAGCAACACCATAGCTATCACACCTATTACATGAAGTCATGATACCACCCAATTCTGAAGCCTCACTGTCCAACATTTCTTAGATGTAGTTCCACTTCATAACAAGTCCATAACCACATTTCAGTCCCACTTCCCAACATCACATAATGGTCACAACACATCAAAATGAAGTTTGCCTAATGATAAGTTCATCCATTCTATAATCACTCTGTCTCATAAACAAGGATACCAACACACCACCCATGTGACACCCCACACAGCACACCCATAGTAACTACCATTAACCCAAACCCCAAAAGAACACAACTCTCAGCCATACCTATCAAACCTTAGATGTTAAGATTTGGTAGACACCGTTTTTTAAGTACACATTGATAAATAGTGTTGATCACCCAAGGGTTTTCATCCTGGTTAATCCATTTCAATTATCTAAGTATACATGGTGATGAAAATTTTAGATTACAATCCTTTATCATGTGTCATGAAAAGAACTAAAAATCACCATGTCCCAGACAAATACCACCACCAACCATGATTTTTAGATGGCATACAACCATAACAACTATAAAACAATATAGGATAACAATATAATATATAATATCAAACATCAAACCACTCTATGCCCATTATTTTATTTACACATGTTATCTTTGAAGAATATTCAATTATTATTTATTTCTCATTAAAATAAATTATTCATTCATTGCTCACAATTAATCAATAGTACACCCACCCTACATGATTCACAATTAAGGAGAGGAAGAATAAATCCTTACATGGATCAATAGGGGACCAAGGATTCTATTTGCGCAAAGAATAGGGGATCTCATGAGCATGAGGAAACAAAATGAAAAATTTGCATGAGGGGAATCTAGTAGAGCCACATGATTCTTCTAGAGAGGAAAACATTAGACGCACCCATATTAAATGGAAAAAAATATGAAGGGAAGATCTCATCTTTAAAGATCAGGATACAATATTAAAGGAAGAATGGTTTCAAAATCCATCAACATGGGATCATGGTCAACATCTGACTACTTTGTTATCTCATTTCCCTGAAAAATTATGATATTCAAGATAAAATTAATATCCATTTAAATTCCCTTAAAAATACCAAACATGGTTTTAGACTCTATTTACGTAAAATAAGACGTTATATGGGAAAAATTGGAAAAATAGGAAAAATTGGAAATGCTGGGAATGATTCACCAAGGATGAGACCCAAATGGGTGCGTAACCAAAGAGACCTACAGAAATTGATCCACCAATGTTGAGCTACCAATGTAATGAATCACAGACCCCCAGACTCACGGACACCCTAACACTGATGCTCTAACACCAATACCATGGCATCAACACTGATGCCCTTGACTCACCGATGCGGATGCACCTAACTCACCGATGCTAACACACTTGACGCACTGATCGTGACGCCCCAGACTCACCGATGATGACACCCCTGACTCACCGATTTCAGCTCCCTTTACACACTGATTTAGATGCCCTTAACTCACCAATGCTGATAGTTCAAAACTAGATTTTGGAAATGTCTCAGAATGCACCACATAAAGCCTCTATAACACCCTAAATACTAGATTTTCACAAAACCAAAGGCCTGGAGAAATCCAGGTCGTTACATTCATCCTCTATCATTATTTAATCTTCTACGAAATTACTTCTATTCACAAACCATTATAATCATTATCATCATATTTGGATTGATTTTCTTTCTATTTTCTTGTTTATTGTTCATTATTAAATTTTTTTGTTAGATCATATAGTGTATAATCTATCAATGAATTAGAGAAAGAATGTTCAAATTAGGGATCCATTTTCCATATTGAAATCTGAATTATTTTTGATTTTAAAAAAATCTTAAATTAATTTTTTAATCAATTAGTTATATTTTTTAGTTATTGATTCATTAATTTGAATATAGTTGATTCTTATTTATAAATGTTGTTCTTAATTTTTTATTATATTTATATTTTTTTTATTTGATGAAATTATGAAATGGTCATGATGATATGTATCAATTAATTTTTTTCTGAAGAAATCATTTGTAAACTATATTTATTTCAATTTTTTTACATTGTGATGTTGGTACAATATTGATTATTGTTTCAGTGAAACTTTTATGATAAAGTGGCTAAACATGATCTATTATTATGGTCTACAAGGAGGGGTCATGTATAAATATACTATATAATTATATTTTATAACCAATGATATGTGTATATTTTTCAACTGATGATAGTGAATGTAGATGAATTTTTTATAGGAAAAAGTGACAAATAATGCCAGTTAAATACATTCACCTACATCATGTGGTTTGAAATATATTTTTTACATATATTTTCTTAATAATGATGATAATAATAGTTGAAATGAAATGTGGGCATGATCTTTTGACTTGATAAATAATATTATGATAATTTCTATTGGGTGCTCAATGAGATTATATATAAGTATATGGGATTGTTTTTCAATGTTATTCAATCATTGATATGATATTGTGATTTAGATATAATTTGATAACAGGATTTGATTAATATAATGACATTATATATTATTTATTCAATTATTCCAGTATGCCACAATGATGTTATATTTGATATTAAGGTAGTATTAATTCATTTCTTATTCCTTGAGGGATGTTGTATTCCCTAATCATGATGTTGGGATAATGAAGCCTTTATAATTTTATTATCAATAATTTTTATTGAATGTGTTTTTTTAAATTTATAGGTATATATATATATAAATTTTTATATGTTCTTATATAATCATTGATTATATTGAAATTTATGGTGTTGAATGGTTTGTAATTGGATAAATTTATGAATAAACACTAGTGAATTTGATGAAGGAGTTGATCAATTCCTGGAATTTTCTAAAAAAAATCAAAACATAAATATTATTTTAAGTCCTTATGTCAAGTATTGGAATATGAGATAGTTAAAATTATTTGAAATCAAGGATGATATCATTTTTTTTTGGTTTTACCCATAATTATACACATTGGATTTGGCATGGGGGAAGAGCAGAAAATTCAACATATAAATTTGAGAAGAATATTCATAACGAGGGAGTATATCATATTTAATAATTAATTCATGACTTAGGTTTTGAACCCATTTAAAAAACATAATGTTTTGATTGATTATTTAGTGATTCTGGGATATAATTATTCCGAGGATGTAGTAAATAAACTTATTAATCAGTAGTTTTGATAATAGTTAACTTAAAAGAAAGAAATGGGTGGGCTGATAAAATATTATACATCTTACTTGATCTTTTAAAAGAGAAAATAACATAATTCAACGGGATTCCAAATTCTAATTATGAGGTGAATAAAATAATATGCCCAATGGGATTGGGGTATAAAAAGATACATGCATACCCCAATAATTGTGTGTTGTATTATAATGAATATGAATATTAGTCATGTTCACATACATGTGAGATATCACTCTATAATATGGATGAAAAGGTCAGCTTAGATTCATTCTCTGTTACTGACATATATCCTCATGAAAATTTAATTTTTTATATTCTAATGACATAAAAAATTATTCTATTATACAATTCTTATAATTCAAATATGATTCATTCTTAGGTATTATAATTACTGATTCTACTAAATCAATTTGGTACCATCAAATAATTCTTCATTTGAAGTGTCTATTTTCAAATTCAATTGATGCACAATGGGTTATAGGAAATTAAGATGAGTTCATATTTAATTTGTAACTTTTGTCACCCTATTTATTCCACATAGTGGAAGATATTTGACAAACAAAATTCTTGATTTTGGTAGTGTAGTTGGAAATATTAGAATAGGATCATGTACTGACAGAATTAATCCATATCAGGGCCTAAGTATCCAATATTGTTTGTGGAATCTTTTTTGGGTAGTTTACAACTTGACCATACATATATGTATGAAGAAAATATAAGATATGATGAGCTTGATGATTTATAGACTAAAATAGTAGGGTAATGATATTGAGGTGTATCTTTACCCATTGATTGATGATTTTAAAATGAAATGGGAGATATTTTTTAATGTTTTTTTTGCATACTGGAAAGATACTTTTATTTTGTGTGAAATTATAAAGTTAACTATAAATGACATTCCTTTATATGGAAACATAACAAGATAAAGTGTTAAGGGACATAAAAAATATTCCATTTTTGATGTAGAGGCTTTATAGTATATGTTATATAATTCATGAAAGACATTATACATGGAACATCGAAGCTTTTTGTGAAATGATTATCTTTATAATATATTAAAAATAGAATTTAATTTTTTTTACAGGAATACAATTTTCTCCAATGACCATTTTCAGTACAATAATATTATGAAATGGTGGAAAATATTGATTCGACATTTGGAAACAAAAGTTGTTCTGGTCTTTTAAAAAATATCTATAATAAATTTTATATCATTTTTGGACATCCTTATTGGATATTTTTAGAGATAAAACATAACATCGATGTTATGCATGTTGAGAAAACGTCCGTAATAGATTGATTTGAATTTTTTTAGACATAAAATGAAACACAAAAGATGGATTTCATGCTAAACTGGACATGATATCAATGGGAATACATTTTCAGATAGCTCCAACTATAAAATGAATGAGAACATATTTACCTCCAACTTCCCTAAAATTATTTAAGATTGAGAATATGAATTTTTTTAGTGCCTTCATGGTATTAATGATTCCCAAAGTTATTCTTAAAATGAAAAAATTTTGGTTTCATTTATGGATTGTAAATTAATAGGTATTAAATCCCATGATTATCATATATTTATGAAATAACATCCACCGATAATGCTACATGGTATGTTCTGGATAGCTATCAGAAATACTATATTCTAGTTATGAAATTTTTTAAAATCCAATTGTAGCAAAGTAATTAATCCAAATTCGTTAGATGCGTTTGAGAATGAAGGAAATCATATTATTTCTCAACTAGAAATGATTTTACCCCTGAATTTTGGGATATAATGGTTCATCTAATGATCTATTTGGTGTTTGAGAAAATAATATGTGGTCATTTATATTTATGATTTATGTATCCTTTTGAAAGATATATAAAAATTTTAAAGGGATATATAAAAAAATTTATCAACTAGAGACCTCTATTGTTAAAAATTATGTATCGGATGTGGTGGTTGAGTTCTATTGTCATTATTTATATGAATTGGAGCATAGTATTCTCCCTATATCTTGAAATATGAGAGTTGATAGTGAAGTTAGAGGTTTTAGAGGATTAATGATAATGTGATTAGGTGATGCAGCCACATTTATACATTTTTAACAACACAAATGAGGTTCAATCATATATATCATCACATATTGTGGAATTAAATTTATGATATCTGAAAATAAATGAATTTTTTTATGATTGAGCATTAAAAGAAATTTTTTTTCCTAGTTTAAATTGAAATTCAACACAGATATATCTACATCAGAAACATTAAAATGGTTGGTAGTGGTTCCATAAATTAATGTGATGACATGTCCTTGTTTTAATATTTTTGGGCACACATATTACACAAAGAATCTGGAGGACAAGATTACCCATCAAAACAGTTGTGTACTAGTTATTGCGGAAGAGATTCATTTTCGAGTGAAATTGATAAAAAACCAATTTCTACATCAACGACATATTTTGGAGTTCCTGTAGAAATATTGTAAATAGATTTTATTAAATTCTATTTCATTGTGTTTAAGTGTAATTTGGAAGCAGGTAATAGTGTTGTGAAACATGATTAATATTGGTTTAAAATGGTTTATTTGAAAATATTTATTTGAAATGGAGAACCATTTATTATGGCCACACATGCAAAGATAATATTTTATGTCATTGATACATCGAATGACCATTGGTCTATCATTTTTCAATGCAAAAGAATCCATTGGAAGACAATGATTATGGTGATGTTATTGATTTATAAGAGTCCACTTCATCTATCACCCAATTTTCGTATAATAATGTCTATAATAAAAAAATGTGTATGAAATATGAAATGATCATGATGAAGGTATATGGGAAAACACTAAGTTTCTCTCGTAGTTGATCTGGTAATTATTTACAATATATTTATTTTCCAAAAATTTTAGGTGTAAATAATATATATTTTAATCACTATTTGATATTTAATTATATATATTTGATCTATTTGTGTAAATTTTTTATATTCCACTGGTATGGGAAAAAAATAACTAAAATACCCAACACACATTTTTATATTTTTGTCAAATTTACACATATGAGAACACCTTTTCAATCTTTCATATTTAAATTTTGAAATTTTTATATCTTTATAGAATAATTTTTATATTTAATAGTACACCCTATATATTTTTTGGTTTAGAATCATCACATCTTTATTTTATTAACTTACATATATGTTTATCTTTTTTAACGTAGGTATTTCTATTTTCCCATTTTTTAATTACTTACTTCTATAATTATATTCGGGTACATATGAATTTCATTAAATTTTCATGTTACAATGTAAAATAAATATATAGATATAGAAGAACAAATGACGAGGTATTTTAATTTTTCATATTATAATATATCAATTAATGTAAATATTACATTATTGAAAAATTTATAATTACAAAAAAATAATTGTAGGACTACTAATGAGACTTCAATGGGAGATTCTTATGCTTTCAGTATTTGGAAATATAATTATCATGTTGGTAAATGTGAAATTACATATTTACCAAACATATCACTTTCTCATGGAGATGAGAAATTACATATTAGTTTTGATGATAAAAATAATTAAACTATCCCAAATGGAACACATTTTATTAGATATATCATCATGTAGAGTTGTTCCAAGATTATAATTTTATATTCTAATTGGAATTATACCGACAAGGTGGAAATAGATCAGCTTTGGGGTGTTGTAAAGGTAAAATATCTCAATTGATTTATTTAATCCCATTTTTAAAATAATATATATTTTAATTAAAAAATACTTATACTATGAAATTAGAGATGATATTCAATTTTGAAGAAAAAAAAGTTATTATGAAAAGATGACTTACCTTAGAGGAAGTCTGATAAAGGGATTTCAAAACAATGATGAATCGAAAGTATGATTTTGGTAGGAGAAAAAATTAAAACACATACCTCAACTATACATTTTTATATGAAGATATGCAGAAGATATTTATTTTCTCATGACATGAGGAAACATTTACAGTACGATAATTATGTTATATTAAATTGTAAAATATCTTATATATGTAACCAATTACTTATTAGATTACATATTATATAACCGAAATCATGTAAATCCAATCACGAAATCCAATTGAAGAATGTATACCCTCATAATTTATCATTTGGAGGTTTTCAATTATTAGAGATAAAAATTATTGATAAAATTTCGATGCTCTAAGAGATCACTCCACTAGTGGTTCTGATGAGGTTCAATTCTATCTTCCGTCTCCACCCACCCACCATGAGAAATTGAAAAGTGGAAGAAGAAAACGAAATGAAAATTTTCATACATAGAATGCTAAGTATATAAAAGAATCTATATTAAGTAATTGATATTTTTTTTTAATTTTTGTATTTTATAAATTGACAACACAAATATAACATTTTCAATTTTCATTTCAGGATGATCTTCGGGAGAAATTGACTCAAAGAACTTTTATGACTGAGGGTACAATGGAAATCTTTTCCACTACATTTGGAAATCCAAAACAAACCAGCCGCATAAGAGGATATAAGTTAGGTGTCAGTAGTTGGAAAGATTGTAGTCATCTATTTAAACAATCAAGAGACCTAAAAATAAAATCCTTAAATGAGCATCTGAAAGGTATCAAATTGTTCAAATATAATTAAATTCTAGTAGTTTTGAACTGTACTTTGTTAGAAAAATATATGATACTATCACAGTCTGTAAAGCTATCCTAGCTTGCCTAATCAGATCCTCCACCTCCTCACTCAGACCCCACCTTATACTATGAGTTGTATGCAGACGATCCTGATGATCATATTGTAGATTTTATTGTTATGCATTTTTTTGGATTATGTTTATGAAAATCCTATTTAGATGGGTTAGGATAGACTGTCGGTATATGATATTAATGATACTACTACTCTACTACCATTCTGTCTCATGGATGTTACTAAAGTTGGGGATTTTATGGGTCATTTTTTAATTGGGATATCCTACCTTCTTCATCATATTTCATGTTAGGTATGTTTTTTTAAAATATTAATTACATATAATTGAAATGTAATTATAATGTTTTCTAATATTTAAATTTTATAGGATTATCTAAAATCCATAGAAATAGAAAAAAGGAAATAAAATGTCTATAAAAAACCTGTATATACTTTAGATATTTCTAATTGTATATAAAGATTATCTCCTTTTTCTTCTTATTTGGATAATATCTATGAGTTTATCATATATTCATACATATGTTCCAAGACTATCCATCAAAAATATTAAAAAAAACATATCGTGGAAGTAATTAATTTTGAAGAACTCAACATGCCTGTCTTTCAGTTGATTCCCATGTATGTAAATTGACATTTTTGTTTTTATTTTTTTTTGAATAAAAATGATTTAAATTTATTAACTATATTAATTTATTAATAATGTATCTACACACTCTACTTGATAAAAATAAAACTATAAGAATTTATGGTTTTATAGATCCCAAATTTACTTCAATGGTTGTGTTATATGTGTTGACAAAAAATAGAGAGGCCTATATATGTGTGAGTTTATTAATGATGAATATTGGTGGTTGGTTTTTCCATTTCATCATTGGTAAGATCAGAAACATAATTATGCATTAAATTTTATTATAATATCATTAAATATGAAATTTTTTCATTATTGGTTGAATTATTTGTTTGGAGTATCCTTCCAAAGTGAAAACACATTATATTGATTTTCCACTTTATTAGTTGTTGTTCATAGAAAATTTTCCACCATATTAGATGGGTAAATTTATATTTTATAAGCACATTGGTTTTAATTATCATGTTTTATGCATGTATTTTTTGTTGATATATATGAAAATGCATGTCATAGAAAATTTTTAACAAAGATCACTTTCTAATAACGAAGCCAAATGAAATCACCTTTTTCAAAGTAAAAATAATTATTTTTTATATTCGATATTATTTTTCATTTATAGATATATATTTATATATATATTCCTTTTCATTATCAAGTTAATGTTTTATTAACAGTAATTGCATCATCAAAAATAACATATCGAATGTGGTTATTATGGTTTATGACTCATGTATGAGATAATCACAATTGGGGAAATGACTGATTTTGACCAGGTCCGTCATAATAATTAGTTTATATTTTCATTCATAGTATTCAATTTTTTAATTTTATATAATTTATTGTTATTGTAGAAGTTCAATGATATCTATTCGTACACAAAATATGAACTCCAGCATCTTTGATTTATTTTTGAAAACTCTTTCTTAAGTGTGATTATGATTTAAAGTATGTATATTGTAATGTTTTTTGTTAGTATTACATTTTCCAAATAACAAGTGATCAAAAATTAATTCTTTTTTATAATAAGTTTTTTAACATAATGTTATCAAATGAATGCTTCAACAATAAGAAATATTTATCATGTTTTAAATTTTACGTCCTTGTTTTTTAATTAAAATTTATTAAACAAAGGAATATATAATTTTTTAAAAAATATTAAATTTATATATGTTTCTATATATTATTAGTCACTAATAAATGTTTTTTTATAGTTGTATAATGTTTTTTTATTTCATGTATTATGATTTTTATGTGTTGTAATACATATAATTATAAAAAAAATTAACTTTCTGCACCGGTTTTCATAAAAACTATTGCAGAATCATTTAAAATATTATGAATGGTTTTTGACATTTTTTTTCTCAAAAATGGATGGAAAAAAACTAATCTCATATATATTATCGGCACCCGTTTTTTAAAAACTGACACCCAAAACCTTATTTTCAATATATCCTTTATGAATGTCAGTTGCTGAAAATTATTTTTTATTGAAAAATATGAGAAAAAGACGAGGGGAACAATTCACGGGGGGCGAAAATAGTGGAGACCAAGTGAATCCTTTCGGATCACATTAACACACTCACACGGGAGGGAATTAAGACTGTCGAAAACTAACAAGGTCTCCTCCGGCCTGCCCCCGCTAGCTAAAACATCTGCCGCAAAGTTGGTTTCCCTTACACCATGATGGATCAGCTTACCCTGATTGGTCTCCACTTTGCATCTTCTGAGAACATACATCAAGTTCCATGGCACGTCACATTTCCCCTTGAGGGACCGAACAAGAATCTCTGAATCGGATTCAACCTCCGTCACTTGCAAACCTCTTCTTCTGCATAAAATGATACCTGAGAGGAGGGCTCTGAACTCCGCACCTAACGAAGTACCCGGTCCTTAGTAAGCGCTAAAAGCAATGTGAACTGAGCCCGAGCTATCCCTAAGGAGACCACCACCTCTCATAATCCCCCCCGAGCAGGAGCCATCCACATTTAGTTTTAAACCGCTGGTTGGAGGCTGCCACCGAAACCATCTCCCTGGTTGTGGTGCCTGGGCCCACCGTCCCTCAACCATATTCCCCAGAATACCCGCATGCATGTCCTTCTTGAAGAGACCGTCCAGCTCTACTATTAGCAGCTTCATACGGACCTGTAAAGCTAGCAGCGAGCGTCTTCCTCCTAGCCTTACCTGATTGCGTGCTTCCCACAGAGTCCAGCAAATGGAAATCAGAACAACCAAGCCTGCAGAGCGTTCCTCATCCCTGTTACCCAAGCCGGACAGCCAAACCACAATGTAATCACGAACCGACGGAACCTCCTCCACGGGGACTCTGTAATGAGCGAACTGGGACCATAAAAACACTGCCCACTGACCCTGAAAGAACAGGTGTGACGTTGTTTCCACCGATGGGTTCTCACAACAGAAGCAACGTGAAGCCATGATGATCCCCCTCTTCTTAATGTTCTCCTCTGTGGGTACCGCTCGGTTTTGCACTCGCCACAGCAGGAAGTTCATCCTCGTCGGGATTTGCTTGCACCACGTCCAACCATGATATGGTTCTCTGGTTGGTGTCCTCTGATCAATTCTTCTGAAGCCGTTCAAGTTGAACCAGCCCGAACCGGAAGCAGAAAAGCAACACCTGTCAGGAACATCACTCATAACCACGCTATTGAAGGAGAGAAGCTGCGCGGGGTTAAGATTCCCGTGGATGAACTCATAATTCTCACACGCCTCCCTGAAAGAGATGCAAGGGTAAGGACATCCTTCATAACCGAGTCTTTCTTCCAACCATGCATCGTCCCAGAAACTGATATCTCCGCGACCAATCACCCATCTGGCGTGGCCATGCAAAACCTCCAGGTGAGAAGCGATGCACCTGGCGAGTGCCGTCATACGGAACCTGCAGCGATCACCCTGCACTACATACCTTGCCTTGTAGAATTTGGCCCAGAGGGACTTGCACACTATCACTTCCCAAGCAAGTTTGGCTTGGAGACCCTGGATCGTTCCACCAATGTCCCGAAGACCAACCCCTCCCTCCTCCACAGGTCGGGCCATCCTCTCCCAGGAAGCCCAGTGACATCTCCCCTCTCTTTTCGCATCCCAGAGAAAACTCGTCAGAATGCGTACAATCCTCTCCACCGTTCCCTTCGGCGGTTTGATGACTGCAAAAACGTGCATGGGGATCGAGAGAAGGACACTGTTGATTAAGGTGATCCTACCTCCATAGGAGAGTTATCTATTCTTCCAGTTGAAGATCCTTCCCAGAATGCGGTCCACGATGTCGTTGAAGTGAGACTTCAGAATCCTCCCGCACGACAGAGGAACTCCTAAATACATGATGGGAAGTTGCCGTTGTCCGCATCCCAAGGCTTCTTGAATAGTTTTGCACCTATGATCCGAGCACTTATTTGAGATGAACAAATGACTCTTGGACCTGTTGATATCCTGTCCACTTAGTTCCCCATATTGCGACATAATTCCTTTGATCATCTTCAATGATCTCCTTCCTCCGTTCATGAATATTAAGATGTCATCCGCAAACATGATGTGTGATACATTGAGGGAGCTCCTTCTTCCACGAAACGGCTTCAACCTCCCCTGCAGTGATTCCTTCTTCAGGTTCCTTGATAGGGCGTCCTGGGCAAGTACAAACAGAGGGGGGAGAGTGGGTCGCCTTGCCGGACCCCCCTCACTGATTTAAAAAAACCGAAACACCTGCCAAGAAGTGAGATAGAGATCCATTGTGAGGAAAAGCACCTGAAGCACAAATCACAAAAAGACTCCCGAAAGCCGAAGCCCCTCATCACCCGCAGCATGAAACTCCATTCCAGCTTATCAAAAGCTTTGAAAATATCCACCTGCCAGATCATATTAGAACCCATAGATCGTTTGTTCAGGTCCTGGACCAATTCACTTTCAATAGCTACCGCCCCCTGAATACTCCTCTCCTGAATGAAGCCGTGCTGCTCCTCAGATACCAGCCTCGGAATCACATTTACCAATCTCCTGCTTATGGTCATTGCCAAAATCTTATAAGAGACGTTACACAGGCAAATGGGTCTGAACTGGCTAAAGAGAGTGGGATCCTTAACCTTCGGAACCAGAACCACCCTCGAGGAGACAATCCCTCTACACAGAGGAGCTCCCCGAAAGAAATCACAGATGGCCTCAACCACACATGGCCCCACCACATCCCATGCAGCACAGTAAAAGGATGCCGGGAAACCATCAGGACCTGGAGCGCTCTCCTTCGGCATGCTTCCCAGGGCCACCTTAATTTCCTTCTCATCTGGAATTCTGGAAAGCTGCTCACTCTCAGAGAGAGATACCAAGCAAGTCAGACTTTCCAAGAAAGAAGATGCCCCTAAAGACTCTCTACGAAACCCAGACGAGGCTTCACCTGCCCATATGCCTTCAACGTGCTTCAACGCAACCTTTCCAGCCTCCATAACATCCGAAGTGAACTCCCCATCATATTTGTTTATGTTGATCTTCGAGGTCCTCATTTCTTTGAAGGAGGCCTGAAAGAACGCGCTGTTGCGGTCCCCCTCTTTAAGCCAACGCACACGGGAACGTTGAGCGTAAACCCTTTCCATTTCCAAGAGTTTCTCCACCAGAATAGCATTTCCATCGCATAGATTAGTGAAGGAATTCTCATCCCAGGAAACCTGTAGACTCTCCTCAAGTCTGTGGACTTCCTCTTGTAAGTTGGATATTCCATTAGTCCTGTCAGGTTGCTCCACAAGCCATTGTTTGATACCCATCTTTAACCTTTTGAGTCGGTTGGCCAGCCCATCCCAAGATGTCTTACTCTCCTCCAGAAGCCAACACGACTTTACCATTTGCATGAAACCTTGATTTGAATGCCACACACTCGAGTAATAAAAGGTCTATCCAACCACACTTTCGCGTTTTATCTCCAATAATAACGGTGCATGGTCCGATAGGATATGGGGGAGATGGGTAACCGAGGTCTTGGAGAACATGTCGAGCCCATGCAGATTAGTTAGCCACCTGTCCAGACGGCACCAGACCCTACTCTGGCCTTTCCTATTGTTGCACCAAGTGTACCTCGATCCTCCAAATCCTATATCCATTAGTCCCGCATGCAACACACACTCCTTAAAATCCATCATTCCATCAAGAGAAGCACCTCTTCCTCCTTTTTTCTCCAAGGTCTCCATGACAATGTTAAAATCACCCCCCACGAACCACGGCAACGGCCCTGCCTGAACCTCTTTCAAGTGGGTCCATAGATCCCTCATTTCCAATGGCCTATTGCTCGCATAGACCAAGGAGAAAAGAACATTGATACCATTCAGTTGGACCTTTACATCAATACACTGTTTGGTCACCTTAACATCCTCCACCAGAAGAGGATCTTTCCAACCCACCCAAATCTGAGCATTAGTAGGTCCGCCATGGAAACTATTCGGGAAACCCAGTTTCCTCACAACATACTGCACCTTACAGGCGTCCAACTTCGGTTCAAGAATCACCAACAAGGAGGCTTTGGCCTTCCTACCCTCCAGCGAAATAAAGGCCCTCTTCGCCTGAGCCCCAAGCCCATGGGCATTCCATAAAAGAACTGAAAACATTATTGGATCGACTTGCGAGCCTTCGGAACCACTGGAGTCTCCTGGCCATGTAGAGCGAGCAGACCCTTCCCCTTGGCTTTCGAGCGAGTGATTGGTCCAGACACGATAGACACATCTCTCCCCCTGTGTCCCATCCAGCAGACCATCGTTACTCAAAACATCCAGCTCTTCCAGCCGAGGCCTTCTACCAGACGGAACCCGAGGAAGCTCATCACCAAACCCCCCCTGGCACAACGACATCCAAACCCTTCGTTGCGGCGACCAGCGTGAGGCTACCACTTCCTTTTCAGCTCCACTGATCCCACCAGCCATCACCCCGCAGCTACTAGTGGAGACCACCATATTGTTCACCAGACAACTTCTGAACGAGCCTGACGGGGGATGAGACGAGAAAACAAAAGAGGGGGTGGAGGGGGAGAGAAACCTGTCCGGGATTCCCAGGGAGAAAGGGACATGCAAATCCAGTGCACCAGACGGCACGTCTAGCCTATCACCACCCAAAGGCGTCCTTTGGGACAGAGGGCCCGGGGACCAAGAAATCAGATCCTTACTCCCCAAAGAAGGAACCGACCACTTCCCAGAAGAGGCAGACGACGTTTCCCCCGAAGACATACCAAAACGGGAAGCACCGTGTAGATTCAAATATGAAACCATAGGGGGTACAACGGACAGACCCAGAAAACCATCTTTACCCGACCCCGACGGGTCCTGACCCGAAACTCCAGACTGATCGCCAACGGAAGAAACCGCCACCTTCCTCCGCCGCCGGCAGTTCTTCATCTCATGACCATGAAGACCACAAAGCCCACAGAAGCGGTGAAGCCTGCGGAAAAACAACCGCTGCTTCCAACAGAAGCCATCTTCCGCGTCAAGTTGCACCAAAGAAGGTCTCTTCAACGTAAGGTCCATTTCCACACAGATACATGGGTTCGCTGCCACCTTTAAGTACCTCGTATCCTCGTCCGGACCGAGGAAGGATCCAAGAGAGTTCCCGATTTCCTTCAGCAGAGCCGGGTTTTGGAACGGGAGAGGAAGGCCAGGAAGAGATAGCCACACCGCCTCAAAAGGAGATTCCCGCCCCCTGTGACAGTCCCAGGACCATCTGGATAAGGAGAAACTCCGAGAACCACATCTATGAGCTCCCCAAGCCCAAGCTCTCACAAAATCCTCCCGGGAAGCCAGAAGAATACAAAAGGGCACACGCGACAAATCGGAAACCACAGCAGGTTGCGACAGCCCCCACGAATCCACAAAACCTCTGAAGACGTCCAGGGACGGTTTAGCATGCCCAAAGCGTGCCAAAAAAGTGAGCTCATGGAAGGATGCAGCATCTTGTAGCTCTCTGGACGAGAAGCACACCACAGGTCCCCCTGGAAGCATCCTAGGGACTCTTGGTTCCACCACAACTGGAGGAGCCTCCCTTCCAGACTGAGGAGCCAAAGGAGGACAGGCGTCGTCCCCCCCCCCCCCGCAAGGCCCCTACAGAGCACCTCCTTGAAAGAAACCCCAGAAGAGGCACCCCCAGCACCCCCCCCCCAACACCTCCGACCGTAGTCTTCGAAACACCAGGCGGAGCCGCCGCCGGCGCCCCTCCGAAAACCCCTGCAGAAAAAGTCTTCGCCGCCGAGCTCTCCATCTTCCTCCTCATCCCCAAGTATGAATGTCAGTTAAAAACTGATGTTATAATATTAAAAGCTCATTGATAAATCAGGTTTTCCACTACTTCATGTTCATATGATATAATCTATTTATTCCACAAGTCTATTATTATGATTTTATTTATAATGATATCATGTTATGCCTCAGGGATATCATGTTCTGATTCAATATGATTAACCTTACTGATTGATTGATCTCACACCTTTCTCTATGTCTATTTCCCCTGGTGAAGAATGAATGTGACAAGAATGATAAAAAAATATTAGTATCTTGAATGGATAATATATTGTTGAGTCTGAATACTTGTTAAGGGTTTATTTACTTCTTATATTGTGAGTGGTAATGTGTCCATTGATTGATAAAGGCATTGGTTTTATTAATTTTCAATTTTTAACAATTCCTAAAAACTATAAACACAATCATCATTGGATTGTAAATAAAATATAGATATATTATTATTAGATGTGTTCAAATCCAATGTTCTATGTTATTTGTCTTCATCAATAGGATTATGAGTGTGATCCAAGGTACTATAAATATATATCCCTATTTTTAATTTTTTTAATTATTTATATATCATGAGATGTTATTTTTAGGATTATGGAGTAAGCATGGAACCCTATTGTACATTAAAACCATTTGATGATGGTTGTGGAAGTTATTCTAGACATATTATTTTAACGTCAGCTTTTATATTGTATCTATATATTTATGATTCATTATACATTAGATATCATTTCATTATTTAGTGTCTCCATGTTTTTATTACACTATTTTGTTGTGGTACATGTTTGTTCATTTAAGATTTCATGTCATTCCATCCTGATTTATAGACAACTCTTGTTGTTTAACATTATTTTTAATAATAAATTTATCTATGTTCGTGTTTTATCATATTCATATGATCTAACCATTAGTGACATGTTGATAGGGTTTTCCCTTAGAGATCATTTGATCTCTCCCATATATTATGTTTCTCCCACCAATATTATTTAGAAAAGAATAGCTTATGAGAATTTTATAATGGGGTATAGAAGAGTCTGGTTATGGGGATGTGTTCACAGCTTTTGTAAAAATAAGTTACATATTTAACTAGTACATAAAGACACTAAAAAAGGTCTTTGGAGATGTGTGAGATTTTGGGGAGATGTAATGTTTAACTGTTGTAAATGATGTAATATAAATAAATATTTATAATGGGAAGATATATCTATCTTATTTCATTTCAATGCCTCATAAGAATATATACCTTCACTTAGTCCAAGAATCCTCTAAGATCCATATCAAAGAATCTTCATCTGTAAAATATAGGCTACATAACATAAGGCATTCATTACGAAGAATTTATTAAACCATGTATTAACTGAATATAACATGGGTATCTCATTTTTCATCATTAATATATCATCATCAATTATAACTAGAAAAACACGGTAAGGATACTCCTATAACTAAACCAATTACACTCTTTTGTATGATGGTTTTTTAGTCGGAAGAATATTGTCATCTCTTTTAAATAACTGATGAACTCCTAGATAAGATATTTTCCCCCTCTATCTGAGCAATATTTCATGATATTATTACCAATATTAATCACTAATTTAATATTTTATTCCCCAAATTTCACAATGGAAATAGATACATACCTCACATTATAGATATATCCATATATACTAATATATTCTATAAAATTAATGAAGTATGAGATTCCACATCTAGCCTCTGATATAAAAGATCTACACAAATCTATGTGAACTAATTCATAAAATGGTGTGACTCTCACCTATTCTCTATTAAAATGTGATTTTGTCTTTTCCATTGTAAAAAATAAAGACTTATATATATATATCAGTGTTTGTGTGTGTGTTTAAACTCAACGGAATCCAAATATAAATGGTGGGATAATATTTTCAAAATTATATTGTTAATAGAAAAAAAATTGATCTTGCCACAACTGGGTGTTATATGAGTCAAGTAAACATGATTTGTTATCAATTAAGAACACATTATTTTCATATTCCAAAATGTAAAGTAAATTTTTAACATTTTATAAAACATAATATATGTTATCTGAATAAATGTGGAATCCTTTTTCAAAAATGAAAATAATTTCATACATGTCCAAACTTGAAATGTGATCCTTCTACAACAAGACTACTTTTAAAAAAAACATAAAATGGGATTGGTTTCATCATATTTGATAAAAAATGTTGAGGGTAGTTTGAATCTCACTCACACATCCATTATTTTCCAAGAACCATGAACATCATTCAAGATTTATATTCCTAGAAGGAGGCATTAACAAAATTCACTCCTCATGTTGCAAATTTATGCAGGAGGCATGAAAGTGGTTCACACCGCATGCCTTTTTTAATTTTTTGTAATATTAATTAATAATAACATTTATTACTATTAAATAATATTTACATAATATTTTATAATTATAAATAATTTAATAACAAAATTAAAATTTAATAATTTATATAAAATATAATATACTTCCTTTTATTAATTAATTAGAGGGATAAATATTTTTTGTAGTATTTGTGTAATTTTGGTCGATATTAATTTTTGTAATTTAATGATAGAGAATAAATTTATTAATAATAAATTATAAAATTTTATTATTGTTTAATTAAATATTATTTTATTATTAATTATTCAATAGAATAATAATTAATATTTATGAAAAAATTACATATTTTTTATAAAATTTTTATTGATTATTTATTTTTAATTTATTAATGAATATTATATTTATTATTTATCATTTGTATTATTTATTATAAATTAATAATATATTATTATGTTATTAATTAATTTATATTATAATTACTTATATCTATAAATTTTTATTTATAATTTTGTGGAAACTTTTGTTGTAAAATTATTGTACATTTTTGAGTAGGTGATGACTCCTCACCCGCAGGTCTCAAATCCATATTATCTCATTCTCTTTAATTGAACTATTAAATATATTACATTTTTTATCTAAACCACTCATCCTCTGAGTCGTGTAAGGGTTTCCTCTCAACCATATTTAAAAGTGTAAATTCTTTTTTTGCTTTAATAAAAGGGGTCTTGGCCCCCACCATTTAAAAAATTATTAAAAGGTATTATATTTTTTAATTATTAGTTTAATGATATTTTAATAATTAATAATATATTATTATTTTATTAACTAATTATTTATATAATGATTAATAAATATAATTTTTTATTTATATTTTTTTATTTATAATTTTTTTGGAAATTATTGTTGATATAATTTTTAATAATTTATTAATAAGTGATATATTTATTAAATATTCTTTGAATTACTTATTAAACATTAATATTATATTATTTTTCTATAAATTAATTACTAGTGTAAAAATGAAGATTTATTTTTTAAAAATATAATTATATATTTTTTACTGGATATATATTTAATAGATAACAATTATATTATTTATAATATATTATGGTTTATTATTCATTAATAAATTATATAATTACTAATATAATAATATTTATTAATGATAATATTAATTATAGAATACCTAATTACTAATTTTATTCATTTTTAAAAATAATAATAAATATGATTATTTATTATACATAATTTTGATAATAATATAAAAAATATTAATATAATTAAGTTATAATAATTAAAAGTAATAATAATTTATTTCATGATATTAATGTTTCTTGATCACCCATAAACAATTGTGCCATATCTAGGTGTGAAGATAATCTGTTCATGGAGTGGCAATGTCTATGCTCAAATGTATGCATCTCTCATGTAGCATATCTGACACCTACCTCTACAGCATCATGTGTCAGTGATGGTAGATCTATAATCTCTTCTCATGTACCTTATCCTAGCTCAATTGAGTGTGGTTACTAACTGTAACCCTCTCCAATATGGGAAAAATATGTATTTTATGTTGTGGATGTAAAAGGATTGAAGGAAAGTAAATATTGTAACATAGACCTGTAATCCTCTATCACGGCATCTAAATCGGATAGCTTAAAATAATATGTCGATGAATCTGCAGTATATGTGTCGGGGGACTCTAGAAAAATTCCATTTTGTTATGGATATAGTTGTGGAAGTGTCTATGCATCTAGCTGAGGATGTTGTTGTGAATCGTATGTAATATGAATCAGAGGATCATATAGATAATCATGATGGACTTGATCATCATGTTCCAGATCATCATGTTTTGTATCTATATTAGGGTCTTCACCCTATGAAACAACTATATCATGCTCATCACCCTTAGCATTTCTTGGAACATAAAATAAAATCCCATTAAAAATATCATCAATAAGAAGAAGTTCCACAATCACAACTATTTTTAAATTTGCATAGTTAAATGCACCTCCATCTTTAGGATCAGAGATGTGAATGAGCTATGTGATTTGAGTTCCCTACAAAACAAAATTGTATAGATTACTAATGTAAATAAAAAACTATTAAACAGTGGAAATATGAATTATTACCAACATATCATAGCCTTATCCAACTCACATAAGATATATCAATACATACATGTGGTACGATTTCCCATAATCTATCTGATCTGAACGAATAATATGTATTGTGTATACTCATTATAACTGGGACTCATGATTTATATCAAAAATTACTATATATAATTCATCATATCTCCTCCAGTAATGGTTCTTCATTATTTAAATCTTCATGGAATAATTTCAAGTCAACTAACTTGGTGGTGTGGTAAAGAGTTAAAAGAAACCAAACTACCTCATAAATCTACCAACATGTTTCCACTCGATAATATGGAAATGAATCATAGTAATTTCACATGAGATGGCATCAAGAATTGTTTTATAGTAAGGTGGAAGACTCTCGATGATATGAAAAATATATGGAATCCATGAAAAATAAAATATCATTAAAAAACGAATAATCAATTAATAAAGAATGTCGTGTATATAAAAAAATAGTAATGTCACTATATATTTGATAATAATTTACTTCATTTGGTAAAATCCTATAAAATATAATCCAATAAGTATGAAAATAATGTCTACTAATATCTAAATATCAATGTCGTTAATTCCACTTGTATATAAAAATTTTACACATATATTTCCAAATAGAAATTTAAGAGGACTTCTTCTAGGCTGCTAACTTCCACGGCCTATGGATAAATGGTCAATGATCTAGACCCTCCCACCTTAGTGGGGGAAGGACTTTCGATTCACATTTATGGAGGTTGACCATCCCTCTTCGTCCCCTTCTCGAACTCAAATTGCATCCCTCCCTTTCTCTTGATCGATATTAGTCTGATGGTTCTAGATTTTTTCAAGGTAGCCTCATAGTTGTTAATTTCAAATATAGAGTTCACTAAACCATCCACCTTTCTTCGTCGGATGCTTCTTGCAAGATTCAAGTAGCCTATGCCATCAGTTGATGATTTCTACCACTTTGTCATTAGATCATGGGGATTATAGGAGAACGCCCCAGTGGGGCTTCATGACCCAAGACACATCATGAAAAATATTTCTTCTGGAGAAGATCTAATACAAGCCAAGTCCTATGTACCTCATATATGCAAAGGTTCTAATGTTTTTCTCTTTCGATGGATATATGATTTCTATATAAAACAAGGATAAACAACAATGGATGTTTGGGAAAGATTACCAAAACATCCTATTCTATTTCAAAACCTGCCGATTATTTGAAAATTTTAAATCTCAATGGTTGATAATATTTTTTAGATAGTTGGACTAGGGTTATCATCCATCCGATTTCTACCAGTATATAAATTTAATTTGATATGTCAAAACCATCAAAGGAGTTATTGTGGGTTTCTATATGTGACGAGTTCTATTATAAGAAGCCTATTATTTTTTTATCACGGTGTCGTTCATGTACCCTATACTAGAAATGGGGGAATAGTATAGAGGTTTTCATCAGTGGGATGCTATTGCCGAAGGAATCGGGAATTTTCTATAATAAGATGAGCTTGGTTCCATGAGAGTTTTCATTTGTTAGTGTTAGTCCTTTGGTTGCGGACTATAGTGGAACAATTTTAGGATGTGAGTTTGTTGATACTGATCGAACTCACAACCAAGATGACGAGATGCTGAATTTTTAGAAGGAATTCAAGGGGATGTCCAAGTAGGCCAATGAAATTCCAAAGGATTTTCAAAATTTATGAAAATTCTATTAGGTTGAAACATTTTCTGAGGGTGGGGAGACCTTCAGGTGTTTTGGTGATTCAGTGTGATCAAGTTTCATCAAATGATGGAACATAAGGAGTTGTTAATAGGTTGAATCTTTATCTAGATGTGGGGTGTTCTTCAGATTGTGTGGTGATTCAGTGTGATGCAGAGGTATCAGGTGACAACAATGCTGGAGCTCCTGTGTATAATGCTAATGAGGAAGTTCATTTAGAAGTTGAGGGGGATCCCATTACTCCTGTTGATGGTTCTTGTGTGGAGGCAGTCTGGTCAAGGGAAGGAACCGCTACTCGATGAAAAAATGAGGCCCCTATGGATCTAATCAGATCAAGATCCAAAAGTAAACTATTGGATATTGGTCTCATAAACCATTTGGATGTATTTCCAAAGGATGATCTGGTGAAGGGGGTGAAAACCAATCAGAGCACATTCTCTATGGATTAGTAGAAGGCCCTGGAAAATGAGTCCAGTGGTTGGTATAGTGGGAATATATAATGCTTGAAATGATTACTAATATTTTCATCCTCCCATGGAGACTTCTTCGGTGAAGAAATTAATTTTCAAGCATATAGAAAGTGATTTTATTGATCAATCCCTATATTTACTTATGAGTCTAGTAGAAGAAATGGTTGAACATGTTTTTTCTTAACACCACTAAAGTAGACGTTGCATGATAAATGGGGAGGTCATTAAGGATGAAATTCAACGAGGATTATTATAATTGAATCGAAAGGAAGGACTTGATTTTTTATTGGGATACAACAATGGTAAGATCAGCCTTTAAGAGTACATTAATACTTAGGACAAAATGATATTTAGATTCAGAATAACTAAATGGATGAACCGATCACTAAGGTACACAATATCTCATAGAAATTATTTACAGAGATAAAATATAGTCATATGAAATTGTCTTTTAATGGTTTGGTTATTTCTTTTTATGTCTAAACCCATGGTTTCTCACTTTTTCTTAATAACTATTTGAATAATTCAAATTTAATTCTCATTTTGTCAAAATAGAAATCTATATATTGGGTTTTCACATAAGATTAAAGGAAATATATACCATCATCCACATAGAGACTCCCACAATCTATCTGTAGGTAATGGTTCCTGGGAATACAGAGCTAAGTGAGGGATGTTCACTCATATCTGTATCTAGATAAGAATGTCACATAAACTATTTTACGTCTTATTTATGTGAAAATAATTTAATCAAACTCTCTACATGTAATCAAGAGATTAATACCACAATCTATGCCACACAACATTGGCTAAGCCCTCAATAAATTTTAAAAAAATCACGATGACAAATATAGATGAGTGATAATTGAATATCATTCTTCCAAAAAGTCTTAGAATTTATTTATGTGAAAATATTATTATAGTGATCTCATTAGAATCATCAACTAGATGGGTGAAGTGGTCATCTATCCAGGAAAATTGTAATCGAGACCTGATGAATGTCCTTTTATCATTATTTACCCTAATACCTAGTATTCTATGATCAAAATTAATCCAATGCAGACAAAAATGTCCCATCATATATGCATACTCAATGTGGTGTAACAACATAATGAACACATCCTCAAGAGTAATGTCCATTTCTCTAACTAAAAAATGAATTGTATTTTTCATTATCCCTTATCTTTCATGTACCGATTAAATGAGTTGATGATCAATGATTTTGATATCCCAAGTCAAAAATCCATAGAAACCATCATATAAAATATGGGGGATAATTTTTGGAGGTGGTGTAATATGATTGAAATTATGAGACCTTAATACACTAAGAGGAGGAACTGGAAGTGCCTCTATAACTATCCATGAAACATTTTTTCCCTAGAATAAATGAAATGAGATCCAAAAATCTATATATTTGAAATCATCATAAATTTGAGTAGTAATTTTAATAAAATTTTGTAATATATTTTCAAAAAACTACAAGAATAAAAAATTATTAAATAGTTATCATTAATAATTACTAATAATAATGAAAATTAATGTAAATAAATAAATGTGACTGATGTTTTTTTATTTTTGCTATTTTTTTAATGACCTCCAATAATGTTTAATATATTATAAATAATTCAATAAATATAAAAATGATAAAAATAAAACATTGTATAATAGATTGCATGACATATTTATCTGACCATGGTATTTCAAGGTCATATTAAAGAAAGATTATTTAGAGGTTAAACCTCTGGTTATTAATTTTTTATGTCTGTGTAATTTCATAATAGTTGAAATATCACAAAATTATTTCTAATTCCAAACATAAATGATTTAATCTATAAATGAATCATGTGAGAAATGGGGCCAATCCAAAAATAAAATAATTCATAAATGAGAAATCCCAAATGAAAAAAAAACAATTTACAAAGCCACTGTAAAATACATAATCCCATTCAAAGATGTTGTGAAATTGATCCTATTACTACTAATTATAGATAATTTTTAAATTTAATCCCTTTTATGTGAAAAACTATATCGTAGTACCAATAAACATTATTGAGACTAGTCTATATAAATTTATATTCAAGTGTAATTCGGTCATCCCTGAGGGGAAAACATTGTCCTATTAGGCTCCATAATCGAAACATGACAGTACAAGGTAAAAGTTTTGAATATCACAAAAATTATTCCTCATTAAAACAAGAAATGTAACAAACCAGAGATGGAAACCAAAAAATCAAAAAATGAATGAATCCATAAATTAAAAATGCTTAATGTGAAATCTGGTCATATAATGTGCCATTATTTATTGATTTGAAGGAAATGTAAAACTATGGAAATATCCAAGAAGAATCCAAGGTGCACTATAATAGCCAACCATAGGGAACATGTGAGACACTTGGTCAACATTAGGTTCACCTGATAAGTTCTCTGATTTACATGTTGCAATGACATTTGCGTAGGGATATCACAATGATTTGAAGTAATTGAAATTAATATACATTACTTATGGAATGATTACTATATTTTTTCCACTATTTACTATGATTAATTCATGGAACTATATTACCTTTAAACATATCCCTACCATGTCAAAGGTTTTTACATGAAATGATGATTCATCATACGATATCTCATCAATGTTTCTATTTAATTTATAACCAAAATGCATTCCATTTTTTCAACTTATGATAAGAAATCATGGACCATTTAAAAATATACTTCATGAATATATTAGATGTCTCATGTACTAAGATAATAATTACTTTTTTTAACATACTTGAAGACACCATTTATGCAATCCACATTATTATTGGACTTGTGGACAAATCTAATTCCACCGTCATATACTAATGACCATTTCTCTATTGAAATACTTATTATGTAATAATATACATTATGATTGTCCATTCAAATTTCTTTAATAAATGGATTAGAAATTATTGATGGGGAGGAATATGCTGAAACAAAAAGTGGTAAATCTATTTAAAAGGATATTAATATTTTTTCCAAAAAACTATAAGCATATGAAAACATACCCACTTTGATTACAACAATTCTTTCCTCATATATGACATACATATTCAAAATAATAGAAATATGACTAATGTAATATTGATTATAATTATTTGGTTCTAATCATGAAACATCATAACTATTAATGGAATTTATAATCACTTGATGGGGATCATTTAACAGAAATACTCATTGGGTTTTGTGTAACATCAATGAGTATATTGATCAAAAATGAACTCCATGATTCCAAATTCTCCTTTTCAAAAATGAAAAATGAAAGTTCTAGAGGTGAACATTTACTATCCTATATAGATGATATTTATAGAGAACATGTATGCATTCCATGAATAATGGTCTTAGTTAAAATAATGACTTGTTTACAATATGGAAATATAATAATACAAGGATTGAATGCAAAGTAATAGAATATTTAACATATCCTTTGTTTGATCAGCTCTATGATCTAGGGATAGAAACTTAACGATGTACAAAAAATGAATAACTTAATTATTAAGACACAAAAATACCTTTAGATGAAACAATATTGTATATGATTTATCACAATCATCAAAGGTCATTACAATTTATTTTTCTTTTTCAGTATAAACTAATCCATAGGATATTTTTTAGTTAAAAATTTGTTGTATCCATTATTAGACAAGGAACACAAGAATGTCAAGATATGTGAGTTTAATCTGTATAATAACTGTCCATATACACTCTAGGTTAGGTGATGGATTATTGTATAATAATATTGGGATTACACAAGTATATGCGCCTTTAATCATAGTTATATTCCCAATTTAAAAAAAATTATCATATATTGCCCATATTTGAAATTTAGAATTTTCCTAATATATTTCACACTGAATGTGGTATTTTTCTTTTTTGGACTAATCGACCACAAATGTAAATTTTATCTCTATGTTTTATGTGAATTTTTTTATTAATTTGTTTTATAAAATAATTTTTTTATTTTCTATACACTTGGTAAACATGCCCCCTTGGTGTTTTTTTTCTCATACGCCCAGACCGTGGGTTTTTACAATGCGTTACTATCGTGACTGCTCATGTGTTCCAAGATTTGTGGGGTTTTTTGTAACCACATATGATGGACCCTTTTAACTCCTTGAAAATACAAAGCTTGTAGTGGGGGTGAAATGATTATT
Organism: Viscum album; assembly: GCA_963277665.1. Classification (NCBI taxonomy): domain Eukaryota; kingdom Viridiplantae; phylum Streptophyta; class Magnoliopsida; order Santalales; family Viscaceae; genus Viscum; species Viscum album. The sequence goes on along the minus strand of OY728128.1, from coordinate 155,719,077 downwards.
TTTGAATGATAGGTCAAAAAAATATTGAATTGATAGAAGGAGGAGCTTTTTTTTTTGTTCTTCAAACACAAAAGGGAATCAGTTCAGGAGTTGCTGGTTCATAAAAACAAGGCAGTGCATTATAGGATTGTGAAAGCATTATCACTATGAATTGAAGCCAGGCTAAATAGATCGAGTTTTTCATGCAGGTTGTAAACCTGTTTTGTTGAATATGTCAACATAAGTTACCATTCATCATAGTGACATTGATCTATGTTCTTAGTAAAATAACTTAGTGATTTAATTTTTTTTTAATTTTCTTTCTTTTTTTATCTGATTCAAATTGGTCCAGGTTGTTTTATTAGATCTTATTGTACTTGAATTCGACTTAAAATTATGCCTCTAGTTTTTCATCGTGAAAACCCTATCTCCCTACTCCATAAACATAGGAAAATTCTACTAAATAACATAAATCTCTATGTTAATTTACCACATTTCATTCCTTCTTTATTGGTTTAATTTTTAGAATTTCTACTACATGTAGTTTTTATTTCAAAATTTTAAAACATGTTTTTTTCTGAAGGAATACATGAATCTTCTACTTGTTCAAACATTTTTCATTCTATAAAATAACTTTAACTAGTGGTTCCACTCAAATCATTTAGAATTTGGAGTGCATTATCAAACCATATTTAAAATCAATAAGCCCTTTGGCTGTTTAATGTGGACCACCTCTAATTACACCCCTCAATAGTTGGTATAATATCCTAATTGATATTATAGATGGTGTCGAGAAAATTCTAAATAGTGAAATTTGATGTAAAATGATTTTATATTATGGATAATTAAAAGGTGTTCCTTGTTAGTTATAAATGGTTTAATTAATTACCTATGTTTTCCCAAGATAAGGGTTACCATTCTTACTATTGATTGACAGCCTTCTATTACACATGTATATGTTTCTTCAGATGTTTTAGTTAAAACCCAAAGTATTTTATTATTATTTTTGGGAGATAATATGCAGTGATAGGTGTCATATGAGAACACTACCACTACAATTTGTCTTAATATTTAAAACCATTATATGTAAAAATATCATTTTGGTACGCTCTATAAAAAAGTTGGACTTTTACTTTTAAGATGGAACATCGAACATCCATCCGGTCACACATTGGTGAGTTACACAAATTTGTTCTAGACATATCCAATAAATTTATAAGGTTGTAGATAAGGATAAAGCTATCAAACATTTGACTTGACATTTGAATTATTATCAAAATAAGTGTGATTCCATGTTGTACGTTAAGGAGTGTTTTACATTAGAAGAGGTTAAGTAGGCTCTTATTTCAAAATAATTCCAGACTAAGAATGGGTTAAAATTAGAGGGAGATGGTATCAGTGTCCTATGTTGAACATATAGTTAGGGCCAAGGTGAAAACAATAACATTGATAAATAGAATGGAATGAATCAGTTTAAGGATTTTAAGCGTTATCATTATGGTAAACCGGGTCACTTTCAGAATGATTTTCCGAAGAAAAATTGTTCAAATGGTAATGTGATAGGTAATGGAGATACATATAATTAGTTTAGAATGAATTTGATGATTTTTATGTCCTATTGTATTTATTTAGTGCTTCAGGTGGCTTAGATGCAGGTTCATATAAGGTTTTGGTTTCCTTCTTCTTGTCCTAAGAGGGTGGGTCATCTCGGGAAGCAAACAAGTGTGAGGATATTGAGTTATATGGTAGTGGTTAAAGAATCAGGTTCATGGTTATATGTTTGGATGATCACCAGGATTAAATATGGTGATTGTTGTGTCTCTTTAATGATATTTTATTGGAACCTGGGAGTTAGGTTCTTGATGTCATTGGTTATCTAGATTTAAGGGGGATTTACAAAGGTTAGTAGAAGGTTTAACTTTCTTAAGTGTTTTGTTATGTCATTGTTAAGATTTAGACTTTATGATCAAGTTTTTATAGGTTTTACGGAGATCTATCCTAGGATGTGGTATTCAAATGTTGTGTGGTTCTCTGTAGTTTCATCTCCATTACTGGAGAGGTTTTTCGATCCGTTTTAGATTCATATGCAGTAAGTGGATTTCCTTCTCTGAGCCTTGTTTTTTTTTGTATGTAATTATTTATTAGCTACTAAAGATTTCATATGAGATTTTTTTTATTTTGAGATTGTTTTCATACCTTATATTGTTTTTTTTTCTTTGAGGATAGGAACTGGTCAGTTTATTGGTGTTTTGCAGTAACTAGAGGAGTTGGGAACCTCTAATTGTCACGTGACCATAAATAATTTGACGTATTTGAAGTTGAAAACTCATGTATGTAATGAAATGTTCATTTTAGGTAGTTATGTTAAGAATTATTAATTATTATCATGTTGTAGTAGTACATTAAATTCAACTGATGAGTGAAAGTCTGTATCACATTGGTATACGTTTTTTAGACATAAGAAGTGTATAGTTTGACTAAGACTATTTTAGGATGGTTTTGTTTTTCTTATACTTTATAATATCCTTTCCATGTTCAATGGGTAGGTTACGTGGTGTTTTGATGTTGGGTGTATTTTTGTGATTTTAGTTTTCAATTAGATGATTTTTGAATATTTAAATCATTTTTTATTAAATAAATTTTCTTATTTTTTATGTGTTGGGTAAACTAACCCCCCGCCCCCATGGATTTTTTATCCCCTCCATTCGGCTTGTATGTTTCAACTGCCTCTCTCTCTCTCTTGATTTACCATGTGTTCAAATATTTTTGGGATAGGTTTAATCTACATATGAATCACCTTTTAACACCTTTTGACTCCCTATCTTTCATTAGGGGTGAAATATTAATTTTTTGAACAAGATATGTAAATTTATTGAAATGAGAGAATGAGGTGTTTGTACGGTGTTCTACAAAAATAAAATGGAATTTAATCAAGGGTAATTGGTTTAGATATTCAAGGAATTATTATTCCAGTTTCTGCAAGAATTATAGTTGTGCATTGGGGGTGTGCATGGTGATTATTTTTTACTTTTGGGTGGTGTACATGTTCATCAGTGGATGTCATCATCAGTTACACTTCATCGTGGATACCTAGATATGATTTTTTAGTAAAAAAACAAGGCCTTGTTAGGTTTTTCTTTGATATATTTTTTTCACTGGAAAATATTTTTTGGGGTAGTCTAATTGCATCTTGATCTTCTAGAATTTCCAATGTAATTTTTCCTCAAGTTTTTTAATAGTGAAAACCTCATCTCAATGCCCCGTGCAAAATTTTAAATTTTATTCAATCTTGTAAATCAATGTGTTAATTTTCCACTTTTCTTTCTTTAATTATTGAATTCATTTTTAGAATTTACACTACATGTATTTTTTGTTTCCAAATTCGTAAAACATGTCATTTTGAACGAATTTATGAAACTTATCCTTGGTCAAATTTTTTACGTTAATGAAAATCATTATAAATAATATTTTTGCTAAAATCATTTTAAATTATGTATTCTTTATTGAACCATATATAAATCTATAACCACTTGGGTGATTGAATATGGATTTTCACTCAACACGCACTACAACATTTTATTTATTTTTCACATTTTTCACTTCAATTATTCTTTCAAACGCTTATCCAACAAATATAGTGTTATTTTTATTTTGTTAATTCATTACCTATAATACAAGGAAATTAAGTATTTTTTATAATTATATCCCTATATATTGGTTGTAAACACAAAATTCAATTGATTATGTAAGTCAATAATATTGGAGGAGTACCACTAACTAGTTTTATCACATCTAATAATGGATTTATAGATGTTTCATTATTCACATCATCCTCACCCACATCATCTCATGTTACATCATCAAATACTTCTACATTAGTTAAAGTATTGTTCATTTAAAAATAATGAATGAGGAAGTCCCTTACCGTTCTTTTCGTATTCTAATTATCTTAATTATAATTCATTTCAGTTGTCATTGTGATGTGAGAAAACAATGAATGTGAATTTTTTTGGACTGGAATCAACATATATAACATAAAATGGTTATATAGTATTAGTTCACAGCTCAAAAATAACACAAATAGCCACATATAATGACATTAAACCAATATAAAATTTCTTCATGAATAATGATGATGTATCCACCCAATCCTCATCATCTATTAGGGAATACTAAATGCTCCATAGAGGTTCTGCATATTGAAATTTTCAATATAAAATTGAAGTGGTTACATGATGAGACATCATTTTTAAGTTACTATAAATATTCATATGAAATTCATCCAATATAACAAAATCATAAATATTTACCCCTATTGTTGGGTAACTATATAAAAAACCCTAATTACTGTAAATTACCTCAAAATTAGAGAATATTGATGGAAATATGATTACATGGAAAGTAAATTTAATAAAAATTATATATATTTATAATATATCAATAAATATCTAGAATTTCATAATTTGATATGATTAAATTACTAGGCCCTTATTTGGATAATTATTCTATGGATCTGTTTATAATTATTTGATAAATCAACCAAAAACTAGGGGGACAAATGGTGCCTATATTATCTTATATTTTATTAACCACCAGTCTCATTTCAATCATTGTGTAAAAATATAGAATCAAAAAATATAAACTCTTGCCAAAATGTTTTATTACAATGTTACTCACATCCAAGTGAAAGGACTAGGGCTATGGGATATACAACACATTGACCCAGGAAAACAGATCCATACATAATTAGATAGAGGAATAAAATGTTGTTCAAAAAAGTGGAAAAGAAAATGAAATTAAAATAAATTATATAAAAATTTATAATAAATCTTGTCATGAAATTGTTAACATACATTGGTTGACCATCTCAAGATCAATCAATTATAACGAAATAAATAATCTCAGACTAGAAAATATGACATGGAATTTCATTGATTCATTATCCGGTCATCTCAAGATAAATCATCATAAAATACTCTAAACATTATTTTTTTAGATAACTATTATGTTTAATGTATTGTAATTTTACATATAACTATATATAATAAATAATAAATATCATTACATATTTATTTATATTTATATATTTTTTTAATATTTTCTACTCTTGCTAGGGAAAAACTATTAATAATCCCCTGATAGAGATAAATTACCTCACCATTATAGTATATTCCCCTAGACGTGATAGCCTATAAATAATATTTAATAAAACATTATATATATTTATACAAAATCATAGATTTCTTAATATATTTTAATTAGTCATGATTAAAAAATTGTGACTTGATCTCGACACTTTTTCAACGGATTATTTTGTAATTATTTGATAAACTAACCAAATCCTATGGGAAGTCGTAGTGCCACCAATATATTATATTTCTACAACCACTAGTCTATTTTAATTCTTGATGTAAAAAAATAGCATCAAATTGAATCACCTCTTATTGAAGTCCATTTTCTTTAATGTGACTTTCATATAAGTGAGGGGTTGTAGGAGTTTGAGATACGTCACAATTTTACGCACAAACGCATGACCTTGAATACTTAGAGAGAGGGATGACATGAATTTCATCAATGATGAAAGTATTAAAAATTATATAACCACATTAAAAACACATAATAAAATTATAATCATGAAAATGTCTGTTATCTCATGATCAGTCGCCAAACATCACTCTTAACATGCTTATTTTATAGTGATTACATTCAACATATTGTAACATTATCTATAACTAAATCTAATAAATAAAAATTATCTACATGTATATACATCTATTTATATTACCTATTTTTAAATATCATTATGTATATATATATATGAGTTTTTTTATTTATTGATGTCATATAAATATTTCTAAAATTATTTCTCAAATAGTTTTTTAAAATAATATAACATATATTGTCTCAATAATAATATGAATTTTTTCATTTAATATAATATATACATGTCTGTATTTAAATAATATTAATATTATATTTAAAAATTATAATTAACCTGAATACATTTAATTTGTCTATGTATCCAATTATATATTATACATTTAATTAATTTTCATCCTACTATATACCTATATACTTTTAAATTTATTCAACTATATTTATTAATATTTTAAAATATAATAATATAGATATTTCCAAACAAATATATTATCCTAAATAAAAATACTATTATTTTATGCAAAACTACAAAACATGTTTGTAATATTTAATTTTGTTACATTTAATTAAAAATTTAATATTATTTACTCCTAAATAACCAATAAAATATTTTAAACTTATATTACGTCAAATATATGAAATATTAGGTATGTATATTTATATAATTTTATATGTAATTAAAATTTAGAAAATTTTAATGATTATATATTATACATAATCACTGGTAATAATAATTATTTCTAATTAATATATTATATAAAGGTTTATAATAGTAAAATTTGTTGTTTCTTTAACAAAAATAATATCATATATATATCTCGAATAATATATTTTATGTTAAATAAAATTAAATATGATAAATAATATGACATATATATATTTATATTCAAATTATTTAAATAATATTTTATATTCATTATTATTAATATTATTATTTTAATAAAATAATTATACAGATTCATTGTACTTTTCTATATGTGTTCAATATTATATTTTAAATTTATTATAATTTAAATATGATTTAAAATATATTACATGAATATAAATTAATTGAAATCTCTTTATTAAAAATTAAAATTAAAATTATATACATTTAAAAATAAAAATATTTCATTAAATATAAATTATACGCTGATATTTTTAAAATATAATATATGAAAACACCATATTTAAATTTTCGAAATTATTTAAAAAAAATTAATTATACCTTGATTATTAATTTTAAAATCCATACAACCGTAAAATTTAAATAAATAAAATATAATGAGAAAACATATAAAGCTGTTAAAAATTAGAATAATTAAATAAAAAATTTACCCCTTGAAATGATGCAAATAAATGTTAGCAAAGATTTTTTCAAAAGATTCATTATTAAATAAAAAAGGTGGAATAAATTAATTGTAGGTTGACGACTCATTTTAAAATATTTTTCTGTCAGAGGCATGGACCAAATTCAGACCCCCTTTATAAACATCAGTGAGGTAGTGTGAATTGGGTATAGACTTCATGACAGGCACTTGTGGAATAATTAACCACATTTATTGTTTTTTCTGAGGAAGAATGAATATGGGTCTCTTCTCCATTGAACCATTTTTTAAAATATAAGAAACCATATCCCTTTTTTATTTTTATACAAATTGAAAACAAACAAATTAAGTAAGTGTTGTTTTTTGTTTCACTATAAACATTATAATAGTTCCTTAAAATAAAAACTATAGAAGATGGAAATGTGGGATGGTCGTCTCCTATAGCCAATGTTTTCAATCTCACAACATTATAAGTTCAATGATCCAACCCACCATTAGTAATCTTCCAAAATCCACTAGATTTCATTATTCAATTACCAATGGGTGAACCAAAAATTATATCTAATAACCAAATTATAGAAATTGAAATATTTAACTTGATAATGAATATACATAAATATTCCCCATGCTTCATCACTAGGGTATAGTTCTTCTTTATGTGAACGTACATACCATAATGAAAGCACATATCATCCTACTCAGTAGACCCCCTCTGGATATTTATTTCATTAAATGGAGTTGTAATGGTTCTTTTAACTTAGATCCGATTTTAACTCATTTTCCTTACCTTTACATTTTTTCACAATAAAGACTAAAGACATATAAAAGTTCATCTATTTTTCTTATTGGTCGATCAGTTTCAAAATCTATAGAAATGAATTTATAGAAATTTTCATGATGAAATATAAAAAAATCACAAAAAACTTTAGAGAAGATAGGATTGGATGAGGCCTTTGTGCATATGTTTGTGTAGTTTGATTCCAAAAATAACCAAACACCCAATATATCAAATCATTTTGAAAATATAAGGTCTGGGAATGAAAATTTCTCCAAACATACATATAAATGTTTCTTTTCATATTTCATTACCCTATATTATTTATTTCTCCACATATTGATATCACATATGAGACAACATAACATAATCATCCATATATTTTTTATATTTATATTGATCACCCACCGCTGCTAATTACATGAGACATTGAACATTCAAATAATCATCCAGATGTTTCTAAAATACATTGGTCAACTCTATAGTCACTTCTTTTATATGCAATGTATGAATATGTGACTCTATTTCATATAAAATATTTTCTTGTAAAATTATTATCCGTAGTTCCATGTACCACTCTTATAATTTCACAAAATCTAGGATATTATCTTTCTCTAATATTGATTGTAATGATAGTGAATTTTTGGTCTATTTTTACATTATAAATATAAGATAAAATATTAGTTCATTACCTAAATATAATTACTAAGAGTGATATAATTTTTTATTTATTTAAGACTCTATATATTTTATGAAGTCCCAAAAACACTTTCCATTAGATTCAAGATATCTAGACACAAATATAATCTAGTTAAAAGGATCCAAAATTTCCCCCTAATATCCCTCACAGAGGACAAATCAAATAAATAAAATGTATTTATGTATGATTTATCAAATTGTACTAACTCAAAACACATTGACCTATTGAGTGTACTCCCCAATCCTGAAATACTATACTCTTATTTCCTTATTAATTTCCTTGATGTTTCACTAATAAATATAAAGAAAATTAATATAATGTTAAAATCACTATATAGACCAAATAATTTCACTAATAATCTTTCAAAATTTAAAGTACTCTAATATGGGCTAACACCATACTTTTAACTATGGTAGTTTTAAAATTCAAATGACTGAATTCATTTTATGTTATAATATTTTAATTTAAATTATTTTGGTAACTTATGCATAAATATTATTTATTTTATTCTTCATATGTTTATTAATTGTTTTTGAAACACACATAAATAAATAACCATAACTGATAAAATAAAATAAGGACAATAATTTTAATTTTATAAGATATATTATTTAATACTTTGTATAATTTTTAATTACTTTATTTGGAAAATTACATAAGTGATTAACTTTACATGATAAAATAAACTTCTAAAATTTATTTTATCTCATTTTTTCATGCATTATGATTTATTTATATTATGTGATTGTGTTTAATAATCCAAAAAAAAATTAAGCCTAAATAAAATAAATTAATATTCATGTATTTATAAAATAAAATAATGAAAAGACAGGAACATGAGCTTTATCTACTAGTTTGGTTAGCAATAGATGATAGACCAAACTTACTGTAAAGACCCTTAAATTTCAAGGGAATTTTTTTTTCTTAATTTTCTTTGGAATTTTACAAGAGCGCAGCTTCAGACGGCACCTGATTCCGAGGCCCGGTGTGCCCGGAATCAATTTCCGAAGTTTGGCTCGGGTACGTTCAGTGAACGGACGAGCGGGTTTTTCTATCTTTTGAACCGGTGCCCGGAATCAAATTCTGAGGGCACCGATGAAATCGCAGCGCTGATATTTTCTTAGAAACGCCTCTTCCGGAGTTGCGTTTGCTCAGACGTGGTTTTTAAATTTTGCGGCTTTAAGTCAGAAATAAAATAAAGTTTGTGCGACAACTTTATTTTATTTCACTTAAGCTGTTGGAAGCCACATAAAGATGGCTTGAACTGAGTTGAACTGGATAGGATGCTATCCAGAAATATCCTACCCTCTTGGTAGGATATTTGTGAGGCAGGGCCCGCACGAGCCCCGCCGTTTCTTTCGCTAAGTAACGCACCCGCGAAAACCCGTCAAAGTAACTGAAAAGTCAACCGACGCGTTTTCTTTAATTCTTAACAGACCATTTAATTGGGCGGTTTATTTCGTGAATTAAATGGACTGTTTCTTCGTGAATTAAATGGGTCGTTTCTTTCGTTGAATTAATTCAACGAATTGATGGATCGTTTCTTAACCGGTTTCGTGTGTTGGCATGTTTATAAAATAAGACCAACCTAAAAATCCTTGGAAAGGATTTGAAAGAATCTTCGTTCCTCCACCCTCTCCGCGAAGAACGCGAAGAACGCGAAGAACGCGAAGAACGCGAAGAACGCCGGCGACCGGAATTCGACGACGCACACCGAGATCTGCGACGTCGACGAACTCTACCCGTGACATTCTTCGGCGACGCTCTTCTTCCACGGTCGATCCTCGTTCGGCAACTAAGGTGAGAATCGGACCTTAATTCTACCTTTTTAATTTCAATAACAACGGATTTAATTAATTAAATCCGTTTGTTTTTGATCCGGAGATTGGCGACGTGACGCCGGATACCGCGACGACGCGACGATCCCCCTTCTTCCGCGACGACCTCTCGTCCGATGACGACGACAAGTAAGGGTTGATTGGAATATTTTATTTCTTTTCCCGTGTTTATTCTTTTCAAATAAAGAACCCGATCGGAACAATTTTAATCTATTTAAAATTGTTGATTTGGTTAATCCTTTTCCTCCCGATGATTTTATGACTAACGCGGAGGGTGCGGGTCTAACGAACAAGACCCGGCAACCCTCCGCCGATCTTCCTTTTTTGCGGATTTGGCGGGCGACGGCAAAAGCACGACGCAAGGGCCATTCGTGGTTTCCGCAGTGAAGATCACCCCCCGGGAGGAGCAACGGCGCAGACGGGAAAGGAATCGGGCCACCGGAGCATCTCCGGCGGCCCGCGGAAGGCGGCGGCGGCGCGGCGGCGCCGGCGACCGGAGGCGGCGGCGCCCGGCGCGCCCCCGTGGAGGAAGTCCGCCGCGGCTGAAGCCGCGGCGGAGGCGGCAGCCGGTTCCGCGGCCGCGCGGAACCGGGAACGGACGCGGCGGCCCGGCCGCGTCCGCGTGACAGGCGGCCCCCCCCGCGGGGGCCGCGTTTCCCTCAAAGCCGCGGGTTTGACCCGCGGCGGCAGCCCCTTCGGCCGCTCGGCCGAAGCCGAGCCGGCCGGTCCGGTCGGCCGGGCCGCGCCCCGGCCGGACCGGACCCGGCCGAGCCGGGTCGGGCCGGGTCGGGCCGACCCGGTACGGCCGACCCCAGGGGGGGTTCGGGCCGGGTCGCCCCGGGCCCAGAACCCCCGTTTCGGGCCCTCTTCGGTCTTTCGCCCATATCTTGGGCCTGGGACCTCCGATTGACGAGCCGTCAGCGGCTACGCGATCCTGGGATCGAGGCGGTCGTTTCGGTATATTATACTCAAGGTTTCGGAAGAATATGGGTTCGGCCGGGTTGGTTCGTACACGAAACCAACCGGGCCCTCGGAGCGGAAACGCTCATAACTTGAGCTACGGACGTCCGAACGACGTACCGTCAGCTGTGGTAGTTTCCTCTAAGTGAGACGGAACTTTTGGCATACTCCGCCCGAGGATCGGATACAGGCGGAGTACGGTCGGGTTGGTTTTGCCCTAAAAACCAACCGGGCCCCTAGGACGAAAATGCCAATAACTCTCAGACCGGGCGTCCGATTGACACGCCGTCTGTCGCGTTGAGATCCTGTTGTCGATACGGAACTTTTGGATACATCAACTTCGGACTACGTGTCAGTTGATGTATCAGCCCCTCGGCTCGTGGAGCGGACCCTCCTAAACGAGCTCGCTACGTGCGGGAACCCTAGCGCTGGCTGTGACTTCGACGGCAGAGCAGAGATCCTCCGTGGACTGCGACGACGGCAGAGCAGAGATCCTCCGTGGACTGCGACGACGGCAGAGCAGAGATCCTCCGTGGACTGCGACGACGGCAGAGCAGAGATCCTCCGTGGACTGCGACGACGGCAGAGCAGAGATCCTCCGTGGACTGCGTCGACTACTGCACTCAGCGATCCTACGTGGATCAGTGCTACCGGTTCTGTGTGAGCCTCTGCCTACAGGTTCTGTGTGAGCCCGATCCTGTGTGGGTCCTTACTACCAGTTCTGTTTGAGCCACTGCCTACAGGTTCTGTGTGAGCCCGATCCTGTGTGGGTCTTTTGCGGGGGTTAGTACCTATCGATCCTTCGTGGGTCCGACGACTTAGACGGATCAGTGATCGTCTTTGACGTCATCTGAAAAAGTATACCTGGTTGAGCTGAATCTTATGTTACTCTCCTTTGTGGATTGTGTTGAACTATCCTAAGTGGATTTACTGTTTACTCTCCTTTGTGGATTGTGTTGAACTATCCTTTGTGGATTTACTGTTTACTCTCCTCGTGGATTTGAGTCTTGCTTTCCTTTGTGGATTGAGTTGTTCTCGAGCTCATGAGCAGAGCTAGAAATGGGGACTTAGGTATATGTATGGGCATATACCTAAGTCAAGTCAGATGTTACTTCGTGATTGCATCTTTCTTTTGTGCTATATCCTTTGTGGATTTCGGGAGACCTTCGGGGGTCTCGGGGTCCTTACTGAGTAGCTTGTACTCACCCCTGCACGGGCTATGCCCGCACCTTGTTGTGTTGGTTGCAGACGACGGACAGCGCTGATCACGGTTGGGGCGTGGAGCAGGACGGTACCTGGAGGTGGACCACTGGGCGGGACGTGCTCGGAGCGGACGTGGGACCCGAGGAGCCTGGAGGCTATCTGTACCCACCCTTCAGGTGGGATTGCCAGTGGACGACACGAGGCCACCGTCTTTTCTTCAGTTGCTGCTTTACTTTTCAGTTGTACTTTACAGTTGGGCTTGTATTCCGGCCCCCTTTACTTTTCTGCACTTTACTTTCCGCTTGCTGACTCTGTGTGGTTGTTACTTATAAAGGCAATGTCTTCCCTGTTTACCGGGATTTTTACGCCTTGGTGCTAGTCTCCAGCCCCTGGCCTATGGAAGGCGGGCTTGGGGTAGTCACGGCACGGGCCCCAAGGACGGGTCGTGACAAATTGGTATCAGAGGTGGTCGGTTCTACCGCAGACTCTGATCGTCCTTTCTTTCTAAATGAAGCAATAGTGTTTAGTGTATTGAGTGTGGTTATCAGTTCAGGGAGCCCAGTGTTGGTGCGGCGGCCGACGTATCCGTACACCAGGACCCTGACTCCTGATTTCCGACTTAATGCATGAAAACATTGATTGCGTGTGTGTTTCAAGTTTTCTTTGTGATTACTTGTGTCAGCTCACTGGGTATACTGATCTGCTTTACGAAAGTCTCAAGTTTTCATTGTGATTACTTGTGCCAGCTCACCAGGTATACTGTTCTGACTGTGGTGCCCTTGTTCGGAGCTCGGAGATTCCGACTGAGCCGTTGGCTCGATCCTTACGGCTAGAGACTCCTACGGGAGCAGACTCGACGATTACGCACTGGTGCCGGCAGTGTGAGCTTACTCTAGGAGGCGAGAGCTTCGGCTGGGATCTCCTTGTAGCGGCGTCGAGGCCTTACGACGTCATCTTGGGCATGGATTGGATATCCACGGTTCATGCCCAGATCGACTGTTTTAGGCGCAAGGTGCGATGTGTTCGTACCGACGGGAGCAGGTTTACCTTCACCGGCAAGAAGGGAACCTTTGCAGCACAGGATGGACTTCCGCGGAGGAGAGTGCAGCCTATCTCTCATCAGTTGGCTAGCCTCATCCTAGGAGCAGTGGACGTGCGGAGTCCGGCTTTTCCTGCAGTGGTGGACCAGTACGTGGACGTCTTTCCCGACGACGTTCCAGGGCTACCTCCTCGTAGAGAGGTAGACTTTTACATCGACTTGTACCCCGGGACAGCCCCGATATCTACTCCAGCATATCGGATGGCCCCCGCTGAGCTTCGAGAGCTGCGGGTACAGTTGGAGGACTTGCAGAGCAAGGGGTTTATCTGACCCAGTGTTTCACCCTGGGCTTCCCCGATTTCGTTCGCCAAGAAGGCGGACGGGAGCTTGTGACTGTGTGTCGACTATCGTCGCCTGAACCAGGTGACAGTGAGGAACAAGTATCCGCTGCCACGGATTGATGACCTCTTCGATCAGCTCAAGGGAGCGCGGTGGTTCTCGAAGATAGACCTCCGGTCAGGCTATCATCAGCTCAGAGTTCGAGACGAGGACGTGCAGAAGACGGCCTTCAGGTGTCGGTATGGCCATTATGAGTTCTTGGTTATGCCGTTCGGCGTAACCAATGCTCCAGCAGTGTTCATGAGCCTCATGAACAGGATCTTCCAGCCATACCTCGACCGATTTGTCGTGGTCTTCATTGACGACATTTTGGTATACTCGACGACTGAGGAGGAGCATGGCTACCACCTGCGAGTTGTGCTAGGCACACTCCGAGAGCACCAGCTTTATGGCAAGATCTCAAAATGCCAGTTCTGGTTACATGAGGTCCATTTCTTGGGGCACGTCATTTCTGAGGCGGGAGTTGCAGTGGATCCCGCGAAGATCGAGGCAGTGCTAGCTTGGGAGCCACCCAGGAGCGTGACAGAGGTGCGGAGCTTCTTGGGCCTAGCGGGATACTATCGGAGATTCGTGCCAGACTTCTCCAGAGTTGCGGCACCACTCTCAGCCTTGACGAAGAAGGGGAAACCCTTTGTGTGGTCAGACAGATGTCAGCAGAGCTTCCAGGAGCTGAGACAGAGATTGACCAGCGCACCTATCTTGAGGTTGCCTGAGGAGGGAGTTGGATACGTAGTTTACTGCGATGCATCAGGGACTGGACTCGGATGCGTCCTGATGCAGGAGCGGGCCGTGATCGCCTACGGATCACGTCAGTTGAGGCCGCATGAGCAGAACTACGCCACTCATGACCTGGAGTTGGCAGCAGTGGTCTTCGCTCTGAAGACTTGGCGGCACTATCTGATGGGCGAGCGCTTCACAGTCTTTTCTGACCACCAGAGTCTCAGGTATATCTTCTCTCAGAAGGACCTGAACCTGAGACAGCGGAGATGGCTTGAGTTCCTCCAGGACTATGACTTTGAGATAGTCTATACTCCTGGGAAGGGGAACGTGGTAGCTGATGCCCTCAGCAGGAGGACGGGCATTCAGCTGCTTGAGGAGGCGACGGAGCAGCTAGCCTCCTTGCAGATATCCTTCGTGGATAGAGACGGAGCAGCCTTTCTTCAGTCTCTCACAGTCTCTCCTCCACTTCTACAGCGGGTCAGAGAGGCTCAGCGTGGGGACGCTGACTGTGAGACCCGGCGTGCACTGATATCCTCAGGTCAGGCGCCTGATGGTTTCTCCCTTGGAGCAGAGCACGACATCCTTTTCAGAGGGCGTACCTTCGTACCAGTTGCTTTACGAGAGGAGGTGCTGAGAGAGTTTCACACTTCTCCCTTGGCGGTACATCCCGGAGTGGCGAAGATATACCAGGATCTCAGACGACAACACTGGTGGCCGGGCATGAAGAAAGCTGTGGCAGAGTTCGTTTCACGATGCCTCACCAGCCAGCAGGTGAAGGCAGAGCATCAGGTACCAGCAGGTTTGGTACAGCCCTTGGAGGTCCCGGAGTGGAAGTGGGATAGCATATCTATGGACTTCGTGACTGGACTTCCACGTACTTCCAGAGGTCACGACTCCATTTGGGTGATTGTCGACCGACTCACCAAGTCGGCACACTTCTTACCCATCAGAGAGCAGGGCTCAGTGTAGAGCTTGGGACGTCTTTACGTCCAGGAGATCGTACGGCTTCACGGTGTTCCATCATCTATCGTCTCCGATTGAGATGCTCGTTTCACTTCCCGGCTTTGGAAGGGGTTGCAGGAGGCGTTCGGGACGCGGCTCCATCTGAGCACAGCCTTCCACCCTCAGACGGATGGTCAGACGGAGAGGACCATACAGACACTCGAGGACATGCTCCGTGCATGTGTTCTCGACATTGGTCGCAGCTGGGAGGACCACCTACCCTTGGTGGAGTTCGCGTACAACAACAGCTACCACTCCACCATCGGGATGGCACCATACGAGGCATTGTACGGCAGACCCTGCAGATCACCGTTGTGCTGGACAGACCCTGGGGAGTCAGCACTCGTGGGACCAGAGATGGTCCGAGCCACGACAGAGAAGGTCCAGATCATCCAGGAGAGGATGAGGACAGCTCAGAGCCGGCAGAAGTCATATGCTGACAGGAGGCGGAGGCCACTGGAGTTCGAGGATGGCGACCACGTCTTTTTGCGTGTCTCACCTCGACGTGGTTTTCGGAGATTTGGCCGAGGCGGCAAGTTGTCTCCACGCTTCATCGGGCCTTTCCAGGTCCTCAGCAGGATAGGAGAGGTGGCTTATCGCCTGGCTCTACCACCTCAGTTGCACCGGGTGCACGACGTCTTCCACGTGTCTCAGCTGAGGAGATACGTGCACGACCCGACGCACATCATCGACTTTGGGGAGCTGGACGTGGACGATGGGGTGACTTTTGCGGAGGTCCCAGTGGAGATCGAGGATCGACAGGAGCGGGTCCTACGTGGGCGGTCGATACCTCTTGTGCACGTCAGATGGCAGCACGGGAACCTCCAGGAGAGCACTTGGGAGCGGGAGGCTCAGATGCGTGCTCAGTACCCCCCATTTGTTCCCCTAGTTTTGATGTATCTTTACGGGGACGTAAAGCCCTGAGGTGGGAGTAATGTAAAGGCCCGCAAATTTCAAGGGAATTTTTTTTTCTTAATTTTCTTTGGAATTTTACAAGAGCGCAGCTTCAGACGGCA
Organism: Viscum album; assembly: GCA_963277665.1. Taxonomy (NCBI): domain Eukaryota; kingdom Viridiplantae; phylum Streptophyta; class Magnoliopsida; order Santalales; family Viscaceae; genus Viscum; species Viscum album. The sequence continues at coordinate 155,702,481 of OY728128.1, read as the reverse complement.
CCTGATTCCGAGGCCCGGTGTGCCCGGAATCAATTTCCGAAGTTTGGCTCGGGTACGTTCAGTGAACGGACGAGCGGGTTTTTCTATCTTTTGAACCGGTGCCCGGAATCAAATTCTGAGGGCACCGATGAAATCGCAGTGCCGGTATTTGCTTAGAAACGCCTCTTCCGGAGTTGCGTTTGCTCAGACGTGGTTTTTAAATTTTGCGGCTTTAAGTCAGAAATAAAATAAAGTTTGTGCGACAACTTTATTTTATTTCACTTAAGCTGTTGGACGCCACATAAAGACGGCTTGAACTGAGTTGAACTGGATAGGATGCTATCCAGAAATATCCTACCCTCTTGGTAGGATATTTGTGAGGCAGGGCCCGCACGAGCCCCGCCGTTTCTTTCGCTAAGTAACGCACCCGCGAAAACCCGTCAAAGTAACTGAAAAGTCAACCGATGCGTTTTCTTTAATTCTTAACAGACCATTTAATTGGGCGGTTTATTTCGTGAATTAAATGGACTGTTTCTACGTGAATTAAATGGGTCGTTTCTTTCGTTGAATTAATTCAACGAATTGATGGATCATTTCTTAACCGGTTTCGTGTGTTGGCATGTTTATAAAATAAGACCAACCTAAAAATCCTTGGAAAGGATTTGAAAGAATCTTCGTTCCTCCACCCTCTCCGCGAAGAACGCGAAGAACGCGAAGAACGCGAAGAACACGAAGAACGCCGGCGACCGGAATTCGACGACGCACACCGAGATCTGCGACGTCGACGAACTCTACCCGTGACATTCTTCGGCGACGCTCTTCTTCCACGGCCGATCCTCGTTCGGCAACTAAGGTGAGAATCGGACCTTAATTCTCCCTTTTTAATTTCAATAACAACGGATTTAATTAATTAAATCCGTTTGTTTTTGATCCGGAGATTGGCGACGTGACGCCGGATACCGCGACGACGCGACGATCCCCCTTCTTCCGCGACGACCTCTCGTCCGACGACGATGACAAGTAAGGGTTGATTGGAATATTTTATTTCTTTTCCCGTGTTTATTCTTTTCAAATAAAGAACCCGATCGGAACAATTTTAATCTATTTAAAATTGTTGATTTGGTTAATCCTTTTCCTCCCGATGATTTTATGACTAACGCGGAGGGTGCGGGTCTAACGAACAAGACCCGGCAACCCTCCGCCGATCTTCCTTTTTTGCGGATTTGGCGGGCGACGGCAAAAGCACGACGCAAGGGCCATTCGTGGTTTCCGCAGTGAAGATCGCCCCCCGGGAGGAGCAACGGCGCAGACGGGAAAGGAATCGGGCCACCGGAGCATCTTCGGCGGCCCGTGGAAGGTGGCGGCGGCGCGGGTCGCCGGCGCGGCGGCGCCGACGGCCGGAGGCGGCGGCGCCCGGCGCGCCGCCGTGGAGGAAGTCCGCCGCGGCTGAAGCCGCGGCGGCGGCGGCAGCCGGTTCCGCGGCGGCCCGGCCGCGTCCGCGTGACAGGCGCCCCCCCCCCCCCCCGCGGGGGCCGCGTTTCCCTCAAAGCCGCGGGTTTGACCCGCGGCGGCAGCCCCTTCAGCCGCTCGGCCGAAGCCGAGCCGGCCGGTCCGGTCGGCCGGGCCGCGCCCAGGCCGGACCGGACCCGGCCGAGCCGGGTCGGGCCGGGTCGGGCCGACCCGGTTCGGGCCGACCCCAGGGGGGGGTTCGGGCCGGGTCGCCCCGGGCCCAGAACCCCCGTTTCGGGCCCTCTTCGGTCTTTCGCCCATATCTTGGGCCTGGGACCTCCGATTGACGAACCGTCAGCGGCTACGCGATCCTTGGATCGAGACGGTCGTTTCGGTATATTATACTCAAGGTTTCGGAAGACTTTGGGTTCGGCCGGGTTGGTTCGTACACGAAACCAACCGGGCCCTCGGAGCGGAAACACTCATAACTTGAGCTACGGACGTCCGAACGACGTACCGTCAGCTGTGGTAGTTTCCTCTAAGTGAGACGGAACTTTTGGCATACTCCGCCCGAGGATCGGATACAGGCGTAGTACGGTCGGGTTGGTTTTGCCCTAAAAACCAACCGGGCCCCTGGGACGAAAATGCCAATAACTCTCAGACCGGGCGTCCGATTGACACGCCGTCTGTCGCGTTGAGATCCTGTTGTCGATACGGAAATTTTGGATACATCAACTTCGGACTACGTGTCAGTTGATGTATCAGCCCCTCGGCTCGTGGAGCGGACCCTCCTAAACGAGCTCGCTACGTGCGGGAACCCTAGCGCTGGCTGTCACTTCGACGGCAGAGCAGAGATCCTCCGTGGACTGCGACGACGGCAGAGCAGAGATCCTCCGTGGACTGCGACGACGGCAGAGCAGAGATCCTCCGTGGACTGCGACGACGGCAGAGCAGAGATCCTCCGTGGACTGCGACGACGGCAGAGCAGAGATCCTCCGTGGACTGCGGCGACGACAGAGCAGAGATCCTTCGTGGACTGCGGCGACGACAGAGCAGAGATCCTCCGTGGACTGCGTCGACTACTGCACTCAGCGATCCTACGTGGATCAGTGCTACCGGTTCTGTGTGAGCCTCTGCCTACAGGTTCTGTGTGAGCCCGATCCTGTGTGGGTCCTTACTACCGGTTCTGTGTGAGCCACTGCCTACAGGTTCTGTGTGAGCCCGATCCTGTGTGGGTCTTTTGCGGGGGTTAGTACCTATCGATCCTTCGTGGGTCCGACGACTTAGACGGATCAGTGATCGTCTTTGACGTCATCTGAAAAAGTATACCTGGTTGAGCTGAATCTTATGTTACTCTCCTTTGTGGATTGTGTTGAACTATCCTAAGTGGATTTACTGTTTACTCTCCTTTGTGGATTGTGTTGAACTATCCTTTGTGGATTTACTGTTTACTCTCCTCGTGGATTTGAGTCTTGCTTTCCTTTGTGGATTGAGTTGTTCTCGAGCTCGTGAGCAGAGCTAGAAATGGGGACTTAGGTATATGTATGGGCATATACCTAAGTCAAGTCAGATGTTACTTCGTGATTGCATCTTTCTTTTGTGCTATATCCTTTGTGGATTTCGGGAGACCTTCGGGGGTCTCGGGGTCCTTACTGAGTAGCTTGTACTCACCCCTGCACGGGCTATGCCCGCACCTTGTTGTGTTGGTTGCAGACGACGGACAGCGCTGATCACGGTTGGGGCGTGGAGCAGGACGGTACCTGGAGGTGGACCACTGGGCGGGACGTGCTCGGAGTGGACGTGGGACCCGAGGAGCCTGGAGGCTATCTGTACCCACCCTTCAGGTGGGATTGCCAGTGGACAACACGAGGCCGCCGTCTTTTCTTCAGTTGCTGCTTTACTTTTCAGTTGTACTTTACAGTTGGGCTTGTATTCCGGCCCCCTTTACTTTTCTGCACTTTACTTTCCCCTTGCTGACTCTGTGTGGTTGTTACTTATAAAGGCAATGCCTTCCCTGTTTACCGGGATTTTTACGCCTTGGTGCTAGTCGCCAGCCCCTGGCCTATGGAAGGCGGGCTTGGGGTAGTCACGGCACGGGCCCCGAGGACGGGTCGTGACACTTACTCATCCAAGAAATTACTCATTGAGCCTAAATTTGATTCTAGTTATAGTATCCACCATTATCATATGTATCACTATATTTTCATTCATCTCATCTGAACAATAAATCATCCCCTCTCGATGGGAACTCAAACATTACAATTTTATTCTCACATTAATGAAAGTGTTTTTAGGTTTTTACATTTATAATAAATAAACCATAGAATTTTGGGTTGGTACATAATAATGGGAAGTTGAATTACTCATAAATCATAATATTTAATATAATAATTATTATCATATAATAAACCTTTCAACAAAAATTAAAATAAATGTTATAGATACAACACATGAAAGGGTTGGTAAAAGCTCATGATAATTCAGATCATGAAATGATAACAATATTTAGTATTTTTATAATTCATATTCAATGTATCATTATAATAGGAAAATGCATTAACAAATTAAAATCAAATTTATTTTAATAATTTAAAATCTTCCATTTTTTCCGGTTTATGGTCCTTGATGCATTTTAAAAATCCCATTTATTTTATTACAATAATTTTTTTTATTTTAATTTTTAATTTAAAATAATTATCTACACAAACTCATCAGAGGATTCCATAGGATGAGTACATAGAATATAATATAACATCCCATTTTTTGTCTAAAATATCTCATTAAGACCGTGAAATTTTCAATATACTACAAATCATGTAACTCCACATTATGTGTCTCTATGGAAATGACATGTTGTTTCACATGGTAAAACATTACATTCAATATAGAATGTATAACCACAAGGGATGCCATTAACCTATACAACATGTTTCACCAGAACATTCATGTAGTGTATTATATGTAACTAACAGTTATATGTAAAATGTTTGAAGTTAATATGAAACGTGTAATGACATAAAGTATTGAGATCATCGCATACTAACATTTATTCGACCTTTACATTGTGTGGAGTGACATGTGCCTCATGATATGTACTTTAGATACATAATATTTAGTTTTGTTTATGTATCCTTTCATGTTGGAAGTCAATGTACATCTTATAATGAAATTTTGAATTTATCTACATGACGCATTTTGAAAAACACGACATGAACCTTGTGTGTAGATACATGGTTTGAACTCGGCCTCTACAGATTTTGTAGTCCTTTAATCCAATGTAACACAATGGAATTCATCACATAATGTGTAATGATGTTATTTATTTACCGACATGACTCACCATGAATTATGTGGTATGTGTAATGTGTAGTGAGAAATGCCTTAAACGACGTGTACTAAACCACTACACATCATGTTATAGTGTTACACACTCATCATCAATGACTCCTCTAGATGGGATATTCAAGTATTAATCATTAAGTCTTACTTATTATCGTCCATATGAGGTCATCATAACATAGTTTCCTAACTATTTCACTTTGAAGTAAAATCAGAACATGAATACTTTCAATCAAACACCTGAAATTGATCAAATAAATTATATATAATTATAAAATAAATTTTGAAGACTCTTATATAAAATTTAGGGTTTATGTTTCCTTTTATGAATTGGCTGGTGGAATAATTTTTTCCCACAAGTTATATAGAAAAATATGAATAACAAGATGGAAGAATGTCAAAATTTTATAGATTGGATCCTACGCACGTGGTTAATATTTATTTTAATCTATAGAATTACATTATTTGTGGAATTAATCTTGATCAATTTTCTTCATTTCTCTTATTGATTAGTCATTGAAACGAATAAATCAACTAAGGATTCTCAATATATATCCATATGTTCTCTATGAATCTTCCAATGATGTTCTAGATAACTCCAATGATAGTTTGGAGGAGTGAATTTCCTTAAAATATACCTTGTTTATCACAATAATGTTCTCTTTTTCTTTCTCTAAATTGTTTAGAGATTGCGGAAGGTTGAATTATCTTAGGTATTGAGAAAATCATAAATGAAGTCTTATTCTATCTATCTTTTCATCAATGGAAATTAAATATTTTTGAATTTATATCATAGTTAAAATTGAGACAACTACCCAAATAAACCAATCCTTTTACTTAACCTCATATATAACAAATATAAAAATAAAAATAAATACTAATATAATTATTATATCCAATGACATGAGGTAAATATAATACCATTTTTCAAATAAATATATTATTTTTATTTTAAATTTTTTTGAATAAAATATATCATTTCTATAAAATCATTAATCTTGACCCGTATTATGCTATTGAATATATTGATGATTGATAATTAATAAATATATATTTATTTGATAAACTAAAATAAATATTATATACACAAAACATTATAATAAAAAATTTATTTTTTGAAATCCGCATAATATTAATTAATTATAATTTTTTCCTATTAAATAAAATCCATAAAATATAAATATTATATTCCTTAACATAATATTAATTAAAAAAGATATTAAAATTCCACTCATATATACAAAAACTGTAAATCATGTGATTTAAATTATATCATCAATTTTCACTTATATAAGTGTTATTTCATAAACAATGGAACAAGTTTATTCTTAAACATAAATTCAATATAATTTAATTATATAAAAGATACTCTTAGTGTGCGACCATATAGGATCCATTCTCATTGGAAATAAATAGAACTCACCTACAGTTCAATATTAGAATTTAGTAACACCTGAAAGAACACATTGAGAAACAAGTTAGTGTAGAAAATATAAATCCCTTATTATTAATTTTTATTTGTAATATAATACCTTAGTTAATATATATAATTTATATCTCATAATATCGTACACATACTTGTTCAATAATGGTATTTTCTCAAAAAAATAATTTGGATTCACAAAGTGAACTTCTATGTAAACTACCATTGAAATGGATTTTTTTCAGATAGTTCAATTTCAATAGAAGGGATAAAGATATATTTTTACATTAATATAGAAGGTAAAGATCCTTTCATGGCCATTTCCTTAACTTTATATCCCGTATTATTCACCTAACGTGTGATACCATGTCTTGAGTATATATCACCATGATTATCATCTCCACATTTAATTACATGATCATGATACACAATAATAATTCCCTTAAGTATATGGACCAATAGACACATTTGTGGAACGAAATATCTAATAACACATAGAATATGTGGATTTCCTATTATTAGTTGTATGCTTATTACCATCATTAATTGAAATCACCTAGTTTCAACTTCATGAAAAATAATCATAATTCTTATGTGGCCTTAGCCATGAATAGTAAGACATCATTTTCATCCCTTCATATTTATATATCTAGACTATAAGATATATTTTTTTAGTAATGTCATCAAAAAATATATAGTACCCCATTTTAACACAGAACTATTATAACCCTTTATTGCAACAAATATTCTAATTATATTATCACATTATTATTATTCAGAAGAAAATCACTATGTGATAATAATAAATATATTTTTATTATAGTTATCCAAACTAAAACAAATCAGTTAGTTCTTGGGAACCAACTCCAACAACATTAATAAAAAACCCTTATCTAGAAAAATAGAAGTAAAATATTTTTGAAATGGATACTACTTTTTTTCAATGGAATCACAGGTACTTTTAAACATTAAACAATAATCAGTCCACTAATCATAATAATATTCCAAATTATCAAAAATCAATGAATGTGGAGAATGTGCCTTACTAATTTGACCATTTAAACACTTATAATCATACCAATTTAATTGATCATTTTTTTGTTTGAAATTAGAATCATCAAATAAATATTTAAAATAACTCTTTGTATCTTTTATATTTTTTTCCATTTCTTTTATATTCATCACATTTTTAAAATTTATTGTTATATTTTTTACCTTTGATTTAGTATGTAATAGTAAGGTTTGATATCTCATAGTATAGTATATTCAAAACAATATATTTTAGTTATATTTTTCATAGTTATTTTATAAATATTTAATGTTTTTACAAAACCACATCTCATCTTATATTTTTTTTGAATATTCTATCCATCCGTGTATGTACATCACTGGAATTAAGTCTATTATTACCATCACTATATGAATTATATAAATCATCAATAACACTATTTCTATCAACTCTCAATAAAACATTAAGAGTGGTATATTATTTTATAATAATATTTTTAGTATCTTTTTCATCTTCCATTTTAACTTCATACATGATAAAATATTTATTTATTATTTTAATTTTAATATTCTTAATGTTTGTAGATGTTATGGTGGTAATATAAATACCAATTATTCTGTAATGTATGAGCCATAACACATTTAAATATAGAATGGTAAAATTATATTCATTTTCTAAAGATTAAAATTATTAATAATATCACGTATTATTCCATTTATTTTAGTAATATCCTCACCATTAATCATTATAAAAGTAAAATTCTTAATAATTTCAGTATTACATCACAATTTCTTTATACTATTAGTAACTTCATAATAAAAACAAATATTTTCCTTCATTTAATATTTAGTTGATAAACTATACTAAATTCATTATTAACAGGCCCCTATATTATAAAATTTATATCTATTGAATTTAAATAATATTAAATTTATTAATTAGTACTCAACAATTAATGTTTTCCAAAAGGAATTGTATAAGTATTAAAAACATTACAAAATATTTTCATGAATGAATTAATGATAAAAATATTCATCATTGTATTCCCACTCCAATAATTTTACTCGTCAAAATATGGTTCCCTATCAATAAACATTCTTTCATTTAGATCTTCCATTTGATATGAAAAATATTCCCCCTTAAAATTTTGAATGATTATAAAACCAAATTATGTTGGTATACCATTAGGATGCGAAATTAAGAACATAATGTATAATATTCCATAATTTCTTGGTATGTTCCTCTTATTTATTGGTTGAATTTATTTTATTTATGTTTTCTTTTCCTCATAAAAATTGGTGGTAGAGCCTTTTATTAGGGGCGGAGAAATGTTTCCATAAAAATTACCTTATGTTAAGGGATGTAGGTTCCCCTGAATAAATGGTGTTTGGGTATAAATGTTTCAATGTAATGATGGGAGTTTTCGATGGGTTTTAAAAAACATTACAGTTGGTTTGAGATCATGCTCACGGAGCTGGGAAGAAATCTCTCTAATGTAAACATTCATGTCATGAATGGTCTATAAAATGTGAATGATTTACTAGGATGATATCATAAATAGGATTATATTGTGAAATGGTTACCTGCTATGAAATTTGATTAGGTTGTGAAAAGGTTGATAATGGTTATTTTAACCTCATGTGATGTTTTACTTGTTTTATCTTACAAATCGTTAAATTCACTTCGTGAATGGGATTTATGTGATGAATATCTTACGACCATCAATATTAAAAAACGTTGTGAAAATGATTTATTTTCTATCCTCAATGATGCCTTATCTCTCAAACCCTAGGTTGTATCCTAACGATTTTAGAGTCATTCCATCCCTTTTGGATGTCTAAGGAGATCATTTAATCTCTATCGAGTTTCATCACTTTTGATTCCCCTTTTTTCTACTATCCTCCATTATATCGGTATGATATCTTGGCCTCCAATGAATTGGGTTTCAATCCCGATTCTGGTGCGATCTAGGTTTACCTTTTAATACTAATATCCTTTTTTATTTGTTGGTATAACATTTAAAAGAATTTTTCAATCATCATATGAATTTAGGTGGTTTAGAAAAAAATCCCTTTTTTATGTTTCTATTTATTATAAATGTTCAATTGTATGGGATTTCACTAAATTAATTTGTACATTATCTAAGGAAAAAATTAATGATTATAATCTTATGTTTGGACCACTCCTGGTGTCCATTGGATCAATTAGTGTTAAGACATATCTTCTGGCTACCCGTAGGGTGAGAATAACCGTGAAAATAATGACCTATTTAGTGGATTAAAATAATTTTGATGCATTATATGAAACCTTAGATGGTTTTTTTGTGGTACAATCACCATGGAAATTTGATTCTTTAATGAAAAGACTGATGATAAGTTGAGTTAAACAATGTCTATTATGATTTTAAGTTTCCTTCCATTATTATATATATTTAGATTTTTAATATAATTCTTATATATAGGTATTTGACATGTTTTGTTGAAATTATTATATAATGGGATTGACACCATTATGTTTTAATTCATATTCAGCATGTTTAGGTTATTCAAAAATTATAATACATAGGTCTTGTCCCAATTGTGATGTAAAACTTATAGATCCTGGCACAATTATGTTGTAATGATTTAGGGATTTTCCTGCCTATCCTGAAATGATGATATATATGGATTTGACTTGTTAGGCTGAAATGATTATAAATATTAACACAATAATTTTATAATTCTTATAGGGATCATCTCAGTTATGCTAAAATGGTTATATAGAAGGCTTGGACTTGTTTTTATTTAATTTTTATAGGGCTCATCTTGATTATGATTAAATACTTATACATAGTTTTTTTTCAACTATGTGATTACCTCAAATGGTGGCTGGTTGCATTCGGAATGTCTATGATAACTGCTTATAGATATTATGGTGTGGTTCCAAAGTAGGATGATTATTTTTTTGTATTAATTGATTATTCAATACATATGTTTTTTCTAAAATGAATGAACTAATTATCATATTAGTATTTTTATGTCATGGTTGTGTCGACCTACTATGTTCTACTCACACCCTATTCAGGTCTCCATCTGAAACCTGGGTCAATTACATGGATGATGGTTTGGACAACGAAAACGGACTTTGTTGTTGATTGTTTCTATCAAGATAGGTCGAACCATGAAGATGATACGTACCCGGGATTTAGAGCTTGAGTCTATTTAGTGTATTTGTGTCTACTTTTTCTTTTATTTGCTTGAATTTCAATATGATATTTAGTAACTTTCTAGCATGAAATTACAGGGTTCATTATTATTTGGTTTTCATGGTTCATCCATTTTCATCCAGTTGTATATGGTATTGTTTCCTCTATTTTTATTAATATGATAATTGATTATTTTTACTATATTGAAACTCTATAACATGACTTATAGTCTCACCACTATTTTCTCTAGACCAATTATACTATTCGGCATTATCTGGCATATTGGGATTCGAGCTAGAGGTCCAGCAATAAACTGGATTTGGCCACATGAGGGAGTGTCAGATCGAGGGATGTTATAATCTTTTATCAAAGGATCGTGTTTTATTATTTTATTAAATTACTATTTTGGAATATTATAAATGAGAGGATTGTTTTCCAAGATAATGAAATCAGAATAGGAAAGGTTGTATCAAACCCATGTACAGCAAAAAAGACGAGTACCTAGGGATGGTATTTTTTGTCAGGATGTTCCCCCGTTACAGTTAATATTATTTTACCTTGGGTGACTCAAATATTTTATGAACTTAATATTTATTAATATTTATACTCATGGTCTAGTATGGTTTGAGGTGAGTATGTATGCATCTGGATTGGCCGATACAAATATATATTTACACCATTTTTCATGATTGTAGAATATTTATTTTATTTTATATTATTTCATGTATGAACTATGGAATAAAAAACCTATTATATATGATGAATATTGGAATAAATAAACTGTTACATAATTCTAATTTTAAGGTTAAGACATGTTTAGAGAGACCATGATCCAATCGTTCTCTATTATTGTAACATATTGTGGATGACCTTGTGTTTATCTTGAATTATAAGGATTATATATTATTTATATAGAAAATACCTCTTCATTCTCATCAAATTGAAAATTATGAGAGTTGAAATCAGCAAGATCCTAATATTTCTTGGCCCTAGAATACTATAAATTCATTGAATTAGATATATGTTTAGGTAAACAACTTCTTCCTAAGAGTCATATGATCCATTGAAATAGATATTGTTTCATCATACCTTCGTTGTATGATTTGATGATAGAGTTTCCACTGTAGAATCCACCTATGTTCCTTGGGGAGAGAGGCCCATAGGATGTTGAATTCTAGATTTAGCAAGTATATAAAATCTTTAATCATTTCAAGACATATATAGATAAGAGGTAAAATATTGCTTCATACATTCTTTGTGGCCCATCTAAGTGTTAGTAGGATACATTAGTGAAATCTGGGAATAAATGGAGTTATCCTAGAAGGATTAGAGGAAACTAATTTGAGCCACTTATATTGTTAGCTATTCTGGGATAACAAGGATCACGATTTCATGCACCAAACGTACGGGGAATATTAGTGATGGGATATTTTATATGATTCAAGGACTTTTAGTTCTTTGTTCCATATTTTTTAGATGATGATATTTTTTAGTGGAGAATTTACATGATATGCTTCACTAGGATATCAAGTCATAGGTTAATATTTTTATCGTTAATAGTATTTTAGAAGTGACAAATGAATATCTATTCATAGAAGGGAACATGAGAGAGGGCCAAAGTAGTGGTCAGGCTGTTTCAGCAGGGTGGAATGGAAAACCATCTTCAAGTAGAAAGAACTACCCATATGATATTTATAGAAAAGAAAACTATGTGAATAGTAGCCCAGGTGGTGGGAAGGAATCTCAGGACTATGTTCTATTGCAGTGGTTTTAGTTTGAATGTTTTAAAAAAAGAGGATTCGATGTTTATAAAATACATTGGATTAAAATAAGTTCCACATGATAGGCCACCTATAGAGGTTTTTTTGGGGTAATGTAGTCGAAAGGGGTCAGGATAGATATCAGATTTCTGGGAAGTACTCATCTACCCATCAGTAGATCGGTAGTTTGAGTTCTAATGTACATTTAGGTCAAGGAAGGGGGAGTGGTACCTGAGTGAAGGAATTAATGTACCATTTGTAGTTAGAGGAATAATGGAGTTAGAATAGATCTCTAGGTAGAGGGGAATGTTATCTACTTTCTATGCTATCTACTCTGGCTATTTTAAATGTTGGACCTTCTATCATTTGAGGTATGAATCTTGTATCATCTACCTTATCTAGACTTTTTTTGATATAGAAGCACCACATTATATTATATATTATCTTTCTTAAAATGGTTTGGACTTTTATGGGGAAATATTTGATTTTTTCTTGACCATCAGTACACCATTGGGAGTGCAGTCAGAGAGTATAAACCGATTTAGGAAATTTTCAATCGAAATTTGAGGTTACGATTTCTTTTGGGAAACGGTTATCCATGAAATGAAAATTTCTATTTGATTATCAGTATATATTTTTCATTTCTATTATATATCACATTGATTGTTAAAAGAATATAGTTAACATTTTATCTCTAAAAGGAGGTAGTTGTTTTAACCAGAGTGAGTGGGATCTTCAGGCTAGTTGTACAAGACTAATTGAGTAATGAATAGACTAGATCATAGCTCATATATGAAGATCATTTTCTTGATTATAGTGTAATATAGTAGGATAAATTTCCTACAATGGTTGACCTTTTCCATAACAATTAAGGAATATTTATTTAGCTTACCATCCAAGTGGAAGATCGAGTTCATGATCGAGTTAGTGAAATGCACATAGCCAATTTCAATTCATCATTAGAAGATGAAATTAGAAGAGATTTTTAATGTTAATTTCTAGTTGGAATATATCAAATCTAAAGGTCTCATACGGCCTCGTATGTCACCATGGGGTCCCCCTGTTCTTTTCTATATGATGGATGATGGGACTTTGTGCTTGTGTTTAATCTATTTTATGTTCAAATGGATGATGATCTAGAACAGGTTTCTTATTCCATGATTTTAATATCTCTTCAATCAGATAAGAGGTTCCTAGATTTTATCTAAGATTTACCTGATATTAGGGTATCATTA